>CM056471.1:2614865-5269865 GCA_029783895.1 Triplophysa bombifrons
ATGCAAAAGCCACTTTATCATGATCCTGTGATGCTCTGTGTAACAAATTACAGTTTTCAGTATAAGAAGCATGATCCTGTGTGTTCAATGTGCACAAAACAAGCTTTTGACTAATCAACAGTTTCTTATTGCAATAGACTCTTTATCATGATCCTGTGATACTCTGTGTAACAAATAACAGTTTTCAGTATAAGAAGCATGATCCTGTGAGTTGAATGTGCACAAAACAAGCTTTTGACTAATCAACAGTTTTTTAATACAAAAGCCACTTTTTCATGATCCTGTGATGCTCTGTGTAACAAATAACAGTTTTCAGTATAAGAAGCATGATCCTGTGAGTTCAATGTGCACAAAACAAGCTTTTGACAAATCAACAGTTTTTTCACACAAAAGCCGCTTTTTCATGATCCTGTGATGCTCTATGTAACAAATAACAGTTTTCAGTATAAGAAGCATGATCCTGTGAGTTCAATGTGCACAAAACAAGCTTTTGACTAATCAACAGTTTTTTAATACAAAAGCCACTTTTTCATGATCCTGTGATGCTCTGTGTAACAAATAACAGTTTTCAGTATAAGAAGCATGATCCTGTGTGTTCAATGTGCACAAAAGAAGCTTTTGACTAATCAACAGTTTTTTCATACAAAAGCCACTTTATCATGATCCTGTGATACTCTGTGTAACAAATTACAGTTTTCAGTATAAGAAGCATGATCCTGTGAGTTGAATGTTCAAAAAAACAGCTTTTGACTAATCAACAGTTATTTAATGCGAAAGCCACTTTTTCATGATCCTGTGATGCTCTGTGTAACAAATAACAGTTTTCAGTATAAGAAGCATGATCCTGTGAGTTGAATGTGCACAAAACAAGCTTTTGACTAATCAACAGTTTTTTAATACAAAAGCCACTTTTTCATGATCCTGTGATGCTCTGTGTAACAAATAACAGTTTTCAGTATAAGAAGCATGATCCTGTGAGTTCAATGTGCAAAAAACAAGCTTTTGACTAATCAACAGTTTTTTCACACAAAAGCCGCTTTTTCATGATCCTGTGATGTTCTGTGTAACAAATAACAGTTTTCAGTATAAGAAGCATGATCCTGTGAGTTCAATGTGCACAAAACAAGCTTTTGACTAATCAACAGTTATTTAATGCGAAAGCCACTTTTTCATGATCCTGTGATGCTCTGTGTAACAAATAACAGTTTTCAGTATAAGAAGCATGATCCTGTGAGTTGAATGTGCACAAAACAAGCTTTTGACTAATCAACAGTTTTTTAATACAAAAGCCACTTTTTCATGATCCTGTGATGCTCTGTGTAACAAATAACAGTTTTCAGTATAAGAAGCATGATCCTGTGAGTTCAATGTGCACAAAACAAGCTTTTGACTAATCAACAGTTTTTTAATACAAAAGCCACTTTTTCATGATCCTGTGATGCTCTGTGTAACAAATAACAGTTTTCAGTATAAGAAGCATGATCCTGTGAGTTGAATGTTCAAAAAAACAGCTTTTGACTAATCAACAGTTATTTAATGCGAAAGCCACTTTTTCATGATCCTGTGATGCTCTGTGTAACAAATTACAGTTTTCAGTATAAGAAGCATGATCCTGTGAGTTGAATGTTCAAAAAAACAGCTTTTGACTAATCAACAGTTATTTAATGCGAAAGCCACTTTATCATGATCCTGTGATGCTCTGTGTAACAAATTACAGTTTTCAGTATAAGAAGCATGATCCTGTGAGTTGAATGTTCAAAAAAACAGCATTTGACTAATCAACAGTTTTTTAATGCAAAAGCCACTTTATCATGATCCTGTGATGCTCTGTGTAACAAATTACAGTTTTCAGTATAAGAAGCATGATCCTGTGAGTTCAATGTGCACAAAACAAGCTTTTGACTAATCAACAGTTTCTTATTGCAATAGACTCTTTATCATGATCCTGTGATGCTCTGTGTAACAAATTACAGTTTTCAGTATAAGAAGCATGATCCTGTGAGTTGAATGTTCAAAAAAACAGCTTTTGACTAATCAACAGTTATTTAATGCGAAAGCCACTTTATCATGATCCTGTGATGCTCTGTGTAACAAATTACAGTTTTCAGTATAAGAAGCATGATCCTGTGAGTTGAATGTTCAAAAAAACAGCTTTTGACTAATCAACAGTTATTTAATGCGAAAGCCACTTTATCATGATCCTGTGATGCTCTGTGTAACAAATTACAGTTTTCAGTATAAGAAGCATGATCCTGTGAGTTGAATGTTCAAAAAAACAGCTTTTGACTAATCAACAGTTATATAATGCGAAAGACACTTTTTCATGATCCTGTGATGCTCTGTGTAACAAATTACAGTTTTCAGTATAAGAAGCATGATCCTGTGAGTTGAATGTTCAAAAAAACAGCTTTTGACTAATCAACAGTTATTTAATGCGAAAGCCACTTTATCATGATCCTGTGATGCTCTGTGTAACAAATAACAGTTTTCAGTATAAGAAGCATGATCCTGTGTGTTCAATGTGCACAAAACAAGCTTTTGACTAATCAACAGTTTTCTTATTGCAATAGACTCTTTATCATGATCCTGTGATACTCTGTGTAACAAATAACAGTTTTCAGTATAAGAAGCATGATCCTGTGAGTTGAATGTGCACAAAACAAGCTTTTGACTAATCAACAGTTTTTTAATACAAAAGCCACTTTTTCATGATCCTGTGATGCTCTGTGTAACAAATAACAGTTTTCAGTATAAGAAGCATGATCCTGTGAGTTCAATGTGCACAAAACAAGCTTTTGACAAATCAACAGTTTTTTCACACAAAAGCCGCTTTTTCATGATCCTGTGATGCTCTGTGTAACATATAACAGTTTTCAGTATAAGAAGCATGATCCTGTGAGTTCAATGTGCACAAAACAAGCTTTTGACTAATCAACAGTTTTTTAATACAAAAGCCACTTTTTCATGATCCTGTGATGCTCTGTGTAACAAATAACAGTTTTCAGTATAAGAAGCATGATCCTGTGAGTTGAATGTTAAAAAAAACAGCTTTTGACTAATCAACAGTTATATAATGCGAAAGACACTTTTTCATGATCCTGTGATGCTCTGTGTAACAAATTACAGTTTTCAGTATAAGAAGCATGATCCTGTGAGTTGAATGTTCAAAAAAACAGCTTTTGACTAATCAACAGTTATTTAATGCGAAAGCCACTTTATCATGATCCTGTGATGCTCTGTGTAACAAATTACAGTTTTCAGTATAAGAAGCATGATCCTGTGAGTTCAATGTGCACAAAACAAGCTTTTGACTAATCAACAGTTTTTTCACACAAAAGCCGCTTTTTCATGATCCTGTGATGCTCTGTGTAACAAATAACAGTTTTCAGTATAAGAAGCATGATCCTGTGAGTTCAATGTGCACAAAACAAGCTTTTGACTAATCAACAGTTTTTTAATACAAAAGCCACTTTATCATGATACTGTGATGCTCTGTGTAACAAATAACAGTTTTCAGTATAAGAAGCATGATCCTGTGATGCTCTGTGTAACAAATTACAGTTTTCAGTATAAGAAGCATGATCCTGTGAGTTGAATGTTCAAAAAACAGCTTTTGACTAATCAACAGTTATTTAATGCGAAAGCCACTTTTTCATGATCCTGTGATGCTCTGTGTAACAAATTACAGTTTTCAGTATAAGAAGCATGATCCTGTGAGTTGAATGTTCAAAAAAACAGCTTTTGACTAATCAACAGTTATTTAATGCGAAAGCCACTTTATCATGATCCTGTGATGCTCTGTGTAACAAATAACAGTTTTCAGTATAAGAAGCATGATCCTGTGAGTTCAATGTGCACAAAACAAGCTTTTGACTAATCAACAGTTTTTTCACACAAAAGCCGCTTTTTCATGATCCTGTGATGCTCTGTGTAACAAATAACAGTTTTCAGTATAAGAAGCATGATCCTGTGAGTTCAATGTGCACAAAACAAGCTTTTGACTAATCAACAGTTTTTTAATACAAAAGCCACTTTTTCATGATCCTGTGATGCTCTGTGTAACAAATAACAGTTTTCAGTATAAGAAGCATGATCCTGTGAGTTGAATGTTCAAAAAAACAGCTTTTGACTAATCAACAGTTATATAATGCGAAAGACACTTTTTCATGATCCTGTGATGCTCTGTGTAACAAATTACAGTTTTCAGTATAAGAAGCATGATCCTGTGAGTTGAATGTGCACAAAACAAGCTTTTGACTAATCAACAGTTTCTTATTGCAATAGACTCTTTATCATGATCCTGTGATACTCTGTGTAACAAATAACAGTTTTCAGTATAAGAAGCATGATCCTGTGAGTTCAATGTTCAAAAAAACAGCATTTGACTAATCAACAGTTTTTTAATGCAAAAGCCACTTTATCATGATCCTGTGATGCTCTGTGTAACAAATAACAGTTTTCAGTATAAGAAGCATGATCCTGTGAGTTCAATGTTCAAAAAAACTGCATTTGACTAATCAACAGTTTTTTAATGCAAAAGCCACTTTATCATGATCCTGTGATGCTCTGTGTAACAAATTACAGTTTTCAGTATAAGAAGCATGATCCTGTGTATTAAATGTGCACAAAACAAGCTTTTGACTAATCAACAGTTTTTTAATGCGAAAGCCACTTTATCATGATCCTGTGATGCTCTGTGTAACAAATTACAGTTTTCAGTATAAGAAGCATGATCCTGTGTGTTCAATGTGCACAAAACAAGCTTTTGACTAATCAACAGTTTTTTCATACAAAAGCCACTTTATCATGATCCTGTGATACTCTGTGTAACAAATAACAGTTTTCAGTATAAGAAGCATGATCCTGTGAGTTGAATGTTCAAAAAAACAGCTTTTGACTAATCAACAGTTATATAATGCGAAAGACACTTTTTCATGATCCTGTGATGCTCTGTGTAACAAATTACAGTTTTCAGTATAAGAAGCATGATCCTGTGAGTTGAATGTTCAAAAAAACAGCTTTTGACTAATCAACAGTTATTTAATGCGAAAGCCACTTTATCATGATCCTGTGATGCTCTGTGTAACAAATAACAGTTTTCAGTATAAGAAGCATGATCCTGTGTGTTCAATGTGCACAAAACAAGCTTTTGACTAATCAACAGTTTCTTATTGCAATAGACTCTTTATCATGATCCTGTGATACTCTGTGTAACAAATAACAGTTTTCAGTATAAGAAGCATGATCCTGTGAGTTGAATGTGCACAAAACAAGCTTTTGACTAATCAACAGTTTTTTAATACAAAAGCCACTTTTTCATGATCCTGTGATGCTCTGTGTAACAAATAACAGTTTTCAGTATAAGAAGCATGATCCTGTGAGTTCAATGTGCACAAAACAAGCTTTTGACAAATCAACAGTTTTTTCACACAAAAGCCGCTTTTTCATGATCCTGTGATGCTCTGTGTAACAAATAACAGTTTTCAGTATAAGAAGCATGATCCTGTGAGTTCAATGTGCACAAAACAAGCTTTTGACTAATCAACAGTTTTTTAATACAAAAGCCACTTTTTCATGATCCTGTGATGCTCTGTGTAACAAATAACAGTTTTCAGTATAAGAAGCATGATCCTGTGAGTTGAATGTTAAAAAAAACAGCTTTTGACTAATCAACAGTTATATAATGCGAAAGACACTTTTTCATGATTCTGTGATGCTCTGTGTAACAAATTACAGTTTTCAGTATAAGAAGCATGATCCTGTGAGTTGAATGTTCAAAAAAACAGCTTTTGACTAATCAACAGTTATTTAATGCGAAAGCCACTTTATCATGATCCTGTGATGCTCTGTGTAACAAATTACAGTTTTCAGTATAAGAAGCATGATCCTGTGAGTTCAATGTGCACAAAACAAGCTTTTGACTAATCAACAGTTTTTTCACACAAAAGCCGCTTTTTCATGATCCTGTGATGCTCTGTGTAACAAATAACAGTTTTCAGTATAAGAAGCATGATCCTGTGAGTTCAATGTGCACAAAACAAGCTTTTGACTAATCAACAGTTTTTTAATACAAAAGCCACTTTATCATGATACTGTGATGCTCTGTGTAACAAATAACAGTTTTCAGTATAAGAAGCATGATCCTGTGAGTTGAATGTTCAAAAAAACAGCTTTTGACTAATCAACAGTTATATAATGCGAAAGACACTTTTTCATGATCCTGTGATGCTCTGTGTAACAAATTACAGTTTTCAGTATAAGAAGCATGATCCTGTGAGTTGAATGTTCAAAAAAACAGCTTTTGACTAATCAACAGTTATTTAATGCGAAAGCCACTTTATCATGATCCTGTGATGCTCTGTGTAACAAATTACAGTTTTCAGTATAAGAAGCATGATCCTGTGAGTTCAATGTGCACAAAACAAGCTTTTGACTAATCAACAGTTTTTTCACACAAAAGCCGCTTTTTCATGATCCTGTGATGCTCTGTGTAACAAATAACAGTTTTCAGTATAAGAAGCATGATCCTGTGAGTTCAATGTGCACAAAACAAGCTTTTGACTAATCAACAGTTTTTTAATACAAAAGCCACTTTATCATGATACTGTGATGCTCTGTGTAACAAATAACAGTTTTCAGTATAAGAAGCATGATCCTGTGATGCTCTGTGTAACAAATTACAGTTTTCAGTATAAGAAGCATGATCCTGTTAGTTCAATGTGCACAAAACAAGCTTTTGACTAATCAACAGTTTCTTATTGCAATAGACTCTTTATCATGATCCTGTGATGCTCTGTGTAACAAATTACAGTTTTCAGTATAAGAAGCATGATCCTGTGAGTTGAATGTTCAAAAAAACAGCTTTTGACTAATCAACAGTTATTTAATGCGAAAGCCACTTTTTCTTGATCCTGTGATGCTCTGTGTAACAAATTACAGTTTTCAGTATAAGAAGCATGATCCTGTTAGTTGAATGTTCAAAAAAACAGCTTTTGACTAATCAACAGTTATTTAATGCGAAAGCCACTTTATCATGATCCTGTGATGCTCTGTGTAACAAATTACAGTTTTCAGTATAAGAAGCATGATCCCCTGTGAGTTCAATGTTCAAAAAAACAGCATTTGACTAATCAACAGTTTTTTAATGCAAAAGCCACTTTATCATGATCCTGTGATGCTCTGTGTAACAAATAACAGTTTTCAGTATAAGAAGCATGATCCTGTGAGTTCAATGTTCAAAAAAACAGCATTTGACTAATCAACAGTTTTTTAATGCAAAAGCCACTTTATCATGATCCTGTGATGCTCTGTGTAACAAATTACAGTTTTCAGTATAAGAAGCATGATCCTGTGTGTTCAATGTGCACAAAACAAGCTTTTGACTAATCAACAGTTTCTTATTGCAATAGACTCTTTATCATGATCCTGTGATACTCTGTGTAACAAATAACAGTTTTCAGTATAAGAAGCATGATCCTGTGAGTTGAATGTGCACAAAACAAGCTTTTGACTAATCAACAGTTTTTTAATACAAAAGCCACTTTTTCATGATCCTGTGATGCTCTGTGTAACAAATAACAGTTTTCAGTATAAGAAGCATGATCCTGTGAGTTCAATGTGCACAAAACAAGCTTTTGACAAATCAACAGTTTTTTCACACAAAAGCCGCTTTTTCATGATCCTGTGATGCTCTATGTAACAAATAACAGTTTTCAGTATAAGAAGCATGATCCTGTGAGTTCAATGTGCACAAAACAAGCTTTTGACTAATCAACAGTTTTTTAATACAAAAGCCACTTTTTCATGATCCTGTGATGCTCTGTGTAACAAATAACAGTTTTCAGTATAAGAAGCATGATCCTGTGTGTTCAATGTGCACAAAAGAAGCTTTTGACTAATCAACAGTTTTTTCATACAAAAGCCACTTTATCATGATCCTGTGATACTCTGTGTAACAAATTACAGTTTTCAGTATAAGAAGCATGATCCTGTGAGTTGAATGTTCAAAAAAACAGCTTTTGACTAATCAACAGTTATTTAATGCGAAAGCCACTTTTTCATGATCCTGTGATGCTCTGTGTAACAAATAACAGTTTTCAGTATAAGAAGCATGATCCTGTGAGTTGAATGTGCACAAAACAAGCTTTTGACTAATCAACAGTTTTTTAATACAAAAGCCACTTTTTCATGATCCTGTGATGCTCTGTGTAACAAATAACAGTTTTCAGTATAAGAAGCATGATCCTGTGAGTTCAATGTGCAAAAAACAAGCTTTTGACTAATCAACAGTTTTTTCACACAAAAGCCGCTTTTTCATGATCCTGTGATGTTCTGTGTAACAAATAACAGTTTTCAGTATAAGAAGCATGATCCTGTGAGTTCAATGTGCACAAAACAAGCTTTTGACTAATCAACAGTTATTTAATGCGAAAGCCACTTTTTCATGATCCTGTGATGCTCTGTGTAACAAATAACAGTTTTCAGTATAAGAAGCATGATCCTGTGAGTTGAATGTGCACAAAACAAGCTTTTGACTAATCAACAGTTTTTTAATACAAAAGCCACTTTTTCATGATCCTGTGATGCTCTGTGTAACAAATAACAGTTTTCAGTATAAGAAGCATGATCCTGTGAGTTCAATGTGCACAAAACAAGCTTTTGACTAATCAACAGTTTTTTAATACAAAAGCCACTTTTTCATGATCCTGTGATGCTCTGTGTAACAAATAACAGTTTTCAGTATAAGAAGCATGATCCTGTGAGTTGAATGTTCAAAAAAACAGCTTTTGACTAATCAACAGTTATTTAATGCGAAAGCCACTTTTTCATGATCCTGTGATGCTCTGTGTAACAAATTACAGTTTTCAGTATAAGAAGCATGATCCTGTGAGTTGAATGTTCAAAAAAACAGCTTTTGACTAATCAACAGTTATTTAATGCGAAAGCCACTTTATCATGATCCTGTGATGCTCTGTGTAACAAATTACAGTTTTCAGTATAAGAAGCATGATCCTGTGAGTTGAATGTTCAAAAAAACAGCATTTGACTAATCAACAGTTTTTTAATGCAAAAGCCACTTTATCATGATCCTGTGATGCTCTGTGTAACAAATTACAGTTTTCAGTATAAGAAGCATGATCCTGTGAGTTCAATGTGCACAAAACAAGCTTTTGACTAATCAACAGTTTCTTATTGCAATAGACTCTTTATCATGATCCTGTGATGCTCTGTGTAACAAATTACAGTTTTCAGTATAAGAAGCATGATCCTGTGAGTTGAATGTTCAAAAAAACTGCATTTGACTAATCAACAGTTTTTTAATGCAAAAGCCACTTTATCATGATCCTGTGATGCTCTGTGTAACAAATTACAGTTTTCAGTATAAGAAGCATGATCCTGTGTATTAAATGTGCACAAAACAAGCTTTTGACTAATCAACAGTTTTTTAATGCGAAAGCCACTTTATCATGATCCTGTGATGCTCTGTGTAACAAATTACAGTTTTCAGTATAAGAAGCATGATCCTGTGTGTTCAATGTGCACAAAACAAGCTTTTGACTAATCAACAGTTTTTTCATACAAAAGCCACTTTATCATGATCCTGTGATACTCTGTGTAACAAATAACAGTTTTCAGTATAAGAAGCATGATCCTGTGAGTTGAATGTTCAAAAAAACAGCTTTTGACTAATCAACAGTTATATAATGCGAAAGACACTTTTTCATGATCCTGTGATGCTCTGTGTAACAAATTACAGTTTTCAGTATAAGAAGCATGATCCTGTGAGTTGAATGTTCAAAAAAACAGCTTTTGACTAATCAACAGTTATTTAATGCGAAAGCCACTTTATCATGATCCTGTGATGCTCTGTGTAACAAATAACAGTTTTCAGTATAAGAAGCATGATCCTGTGTGTTCAATGTGCACAAAACAAGCTTTTGACTAATCAACAGTTTCTTATTGCAATAGACTCTTTATCATGATCCTGTGATACTCTGTGTAACAAATAACAGTTTTCAGTATAAGAAGCATGATCCTGTGAGTTGAATGTGCACAAAACAAGCTTTTGACTAATCAACAGTTTTTTAATACAAAAGCCACTTTTTCATGATCCTGTGATGCTCTGTGTAACAAATAACAGTTTTCAGTATAAGAAGCATGATCCTGTGAGTTCAATGTGCACAAAACAAGCTTTTGACAAATCAACAGTTTTTTCACACAAAAGCCGCTTTTTCATGATCCTGTGATGCTCTGTGTAACAAATAACAGTTTTCAGTATAAGAAGCATGATCCTGTGATGCTCTGTGTAACAAATTACAGTTTTCAGTATAAGAAGCATGATCCTGTGAGTTCAATGTGCACAAAACAAGCTTTTGACTAATCAACAGTTTCTTATTGCAATAGACTCTTTATCATGATCCTGTGATGCTCTGTGTAACAAATTACAGTTTTCAGTATAAGAAGCATGATCCTGTGAGTTCAATGTGCACAAAACAAGCTTTTGACAAATCAACAGTTTTTTCACACAAAAGCCGCTTTTTCATGATCCTGTGATGCTCTGTGTAACAAATAACAGTTTTCAGTATAAGAAGCATGATCCTGTGAGTTCAATGTGCACAAAACAAGCTTTTGACTAATCAACAGTTTTTTAATACAAAAGCCACTTTTTCATGATCCTGTGATGCTCTGTGTAACAAATAACAGTTTTCAGTATAAGAAGCATGATCCTGTGAGTTGAATGTTAAAAAAAACAGCTTTTGACTAATCAACAGTTATATAATGCGAAAGACACTTTTTCATGATTCTGTGATGCTCTGTGTAACAAATTACAGTTTTCAGTATAAGAAGCATGATCCTGTGAGTTGAATGTTCAAAAAAACAGCTTTTGACTAATCAACAGTTATTTAATGCGAAAGCCACTTTATCATGATCCTGTGATGCTCTGTGTAACAAATTACAGTTTTCAGTATAAGAAGCATGATCCTGTGAGTTCAATGTGCACAAAACAAGCTTTTGACTAATCAACAGTTTTTTCACACAAAAGCCGCTTTTTCATGATCCTGTGATGCTCTGTGTAACAAATAACAGTTTTCAGTATAAGAAGCATGATCCTGTGAGTTCAATGTGCACAAAACAAGCTTTTGACTAATCAACAGTTTTTTAATACAAAAGCCACTTTATCATGATACTGTGATGCTCTGTGTAACAAATAACAGTTTTCAGTATAAGAAGCATGATCCTGTGATGCTCTGTGTAACAAATTACAGTTTTCAGTATAAGAAGCATGATCCTGTGAGTTCAATGTGCACAAAACAAGCTTTTGACTAATCAACAGTTTCTTATTGCAATAGACTCTTTATCATGATCCTGTGATGCTCTGTGTAACAAATTACAGTTTTCAGTATAAGAAGCATGATCCTGTGAGTTGAATGTTCAAAAAAACAGCTTTTGACTAATCAACAGTTATTTAATGCGAAAGCCACTTTTTCATGATCCTGTGATGCTCTGTGTAACAAATTACAGTTTTCAGTATAAGAAGCATGATCCTGTGAGTTGAATGTTCAAAAAAACAGCTTTTGACTAATCAACAGTTATTTAATGCGAAAGCCACTTTATCATGATCCTGTGATGCTCTGTGTAACAAATTACAGTTTTCAGTATAAGAAGCATGATCCTGTGAGTTCAATGTTCAAAAAAACAGCATTTGACTAATCAACAGTTTTTTAATGCAAAAGCCACTTTATCATGATCCTGTGATGCTCTGTGTAACAAATAACAGTTTTCAGTATAAGAAGCATGATCCTGTGAGTTCAATGTTCAAAAAAACTGCATTTGACTAATCAACAGTTTTTTAATGCAAAAGCCACTTTATCATGATCCTGTGATGCTCTGTGTAACAAATTACAGTTTTCAGTATAAGAAGCATGATCCTGTGTATTAAATGTGCACAAAACAAGCTTTTGACTAATCAACAGTTTTTTAATGCGAAAGCCACTTTATCATGATCCTGTGATGCTCTGTGTAACAAATTACAGTTTTCAGTATAAGAAGCATGATCCTGTGTGTTCAATGTGCACAAAACAAGCTTTTGACTAATCAACAGTTTTTTCATACAAAAGCCACTTTATCATGATCCTGTGATACTCTGTGTAACAAATAACAGTTTTCAGTATAAGAAGCATGATCCTGTGAGTTGAATGTTCAAAAAAACAGCTTTTGACTAATCAACAGTTATATAATGCGAAAGACACTTTTTCATGATCCTGTGATGCTCTGTGTAACAAATTACAGTTTTCAGTATAAGAAGCATGATCCTGTGAGTTGAATGTTCAAAAAAACAGCTTTTGACTAATCAACAGTTATTTAATGCGAAAGCCACTTTATCATGATCCTGTGATGCTCTGTGTAACAAATAACAGTTTTCAGTATAAGAAGCATGATCCTGTGTGTTCAATGTGCACAAAACAAGCTTTTGACTAATCAACAGTTTCTTATTGCAATAGACTCTTTATCATGATCCTGTGATACTCTGTGTAACAAATAACAGTTTTCAGTATAAGAAGCATGATCCTGTGAGTTGAATGTGCACAAAACAAGCTTTTGACTAATCAACAGTTTTTTAATACAAAAGCCACTTTTTCATGATCCTGTGATGCTCTGTGTAACAAATAACAGTTTTCAGTATAAGAAGCATGATCCTGTGAGTTCAATGTGCACAAAACAAGCTTTTGACAAATCAACAGTTTTTTCACACAAAAGCCGCTTTTTCATGATCCTGTGATGCTCTGTGTAACAAATAACAGTTTTCAGTATAAGAAGCATGATCCTGTGAGTTCAATGTGCACAAAACAAGCTTTTGACTAATCAACAGTTTTTTAATACAAAAGCCACTTTTTCATGATCCTGTGATGCTCTGTGTAACAAATAACAGTTTTCAGTATAAGAAGCATGATCCTGTGAGTTGAATGTTAAAAAAAACAGCTTTTGACTAATCAACAGTTATATAATGCGAAAGACACTTTTTCATGATTCTGTGATGCTCTGTGTAACAAATTACAGTTTTCAGTATAAGAAGCATGATCCTGTGAGTTGAATGTTCAAAAAAAACAGCTTTTGACTAATCAACAGTTATTTAATGCGAAAGCCACTTTATCATGATCCTGTGATGCTCTGTGTAACAAATTACAGTTTTCAGTATAAGAAGCATGATCCTGTGAGTTCAATGTGCACAAAACAAGCTTTTGACTAATCAACAGTTTTTTCACACAAAAGCCGCTTTTTCATGATCCTGTGATGCTCTGTGTAACAAATAACAGTTTTCAGTATAAGAAGCATGATCCTGTGAGTTCAATGTGCACAAAACAAGCTTTTGACTAATCAACAGTTTTTTAATACAAAAGCCACTTTATCATGATACTGTGATGCTCTGTGTAACAAATAACAGTTTTCAGTATAAGAAGCATGATCCTGTGATGCTCTGTGTAACAAATTACAGTTTTCAGTATAAGAAGCATGATCCTGTGAGTTCAATGTGCACAAAACAAGCTTTTGACTAATCAACAGTTTCTTATTGCAATAGACTCTTTATCATGATCCTGTGAGTTGAATGTTCAAAAAAACAGCTTTTGACTAATCAACAGTTATTTAATGCGAAAGCCACTTTTTCATGATCCTGTGATGCTCTGTGTAACAAATTACAGTTTTCAGTATAAGAAGCATGATCCTGTGAGTTGAATGTTCAAAAAAACAGCTTTTGACTAATCAACAGTTATTTAATGCGAAAGCCACTTTATCATGATCCTGTGATGCTCTGTGTAACAAATTACAGTTTTCAGTATAAGAAGCATGATCCTGTGAGTTCAATGTTCAAAAAAACAGCATTTGACTAATCAACAGTTTTTTAATGCAAAAGCCACTTTATCATGATCCTGTGATGCTCTGTGTAACAAATTACAGTTTTCAGTATAAGAAGCATGATCCTGTGTGTTCAATGTGCACAAAAGAAGCTTTTGACTAATCAACAGTTATTTAATGCGAAAGCCACTTTATCATGATCCTGTGATGCTCTGTGTAACAAATTACAGTTTTCAGTATAAGAAGCATGATCCTGTGAGTTCAATGTTCAAAAAAACAGCATTTGACTAATCAACAGTTTTTTAATGCAAAAGCCACTTTTTCATGATCCTGTGATGCTCTGTGTAACAAATAACAGTTTTCAGTATAAGAAGCATGATCCTGTGAGTTCAATGTGCACAAAACAAGCTTTTGACTAATCAACAGTTTTTTCACACAAAAGCCGCTTTTTCATGATCCTGTGATGCTCTGTGTAACAAATAACAGTTTTCAGTATAAGAAGCATGATCCTGTGAGTTCAATGTGCACAAAACAAGCTTTTGACTAATCAACAGTTTTTTAATACAAAAGCCACTTTTTCATGATCCTGTGATGCTCTGTGTAACAAATAACAGTTTTCAGTATAAGAAGCATGATCCTGTGAGTTGAATGTTCAAAAAAACAGCTTTTGACTAATCAACAGTTATATAATGCGAAAGACACTTTTTCATGATCCTGTGATGCTCTGTGTAACAAATTACAGTTTTCAGTATAAGAAGCATGATCCTGTGAGTTGAATGTGCACAAAACAAGCTTTTGACTAATCAACAGTTTCTTATTGCAATAGACTCTTTATCATGATCCTGTGATACTCTGTGTAACAAATAACAGTTTTCAGTATAAGAAGCATGATCCTGTGAGTTCAATGTTCAAAAAAACAGCATTTGACTAATCAACAGTTTTTTAATGCAAAAGCCACTTTATCATGATCCTGTGATGCTCTGTGTAACAAATAACAGTTTTCAGTATAAGAAGCATGATCCTGTGAGTTCAATGTTCAAAAAAACTGCATTTGACTAATCAACAGTTTTTTAATGCAAAAGCCACTTTATCATGATCCTGTGATGCTCTGTGTAACAAATTACAGTTTTCAGTATAAGAAGCATGATCCTGTGTATTAAATGTGCACAAAACAAGCTTTTGACTAATCAACAGTTTTTTAATGCGAAAGCCACTTTATCATGATCCTGTGATGCTCTGTGTAACAAATTACAGTTTTCAGTATAAGAAGCATGATCCTGTGTGTTCAATGTGCACAAAACAAGCTTTTGACTAATCAACAGTTTTTTCATACAAAAGCCACTTTATCATGATCCTGTGATACTCTGTGTAACAAATAACAGTTTTCAGTATAAGAAGCATGATCCTGTGAGTTGAATGTTCAAAAAAACAGCTTTTGACTAATCAACAGTTATATAATGCGAAAGACACTTTTTCATGATCCTGTGATGCTCTGTGTAACAAATTACAGTTTTCAGTATAAGAAGCATGATCCTGTGAGTTGAATGTTCAAAAAAACAGCTTTTGACTAATCAACAGTTATTTAATGCGAAAGCCACTTTATCATGATCCTGTGATGCTCTGTGTAACAAATAACAGTTTTCAGTATAAGAAGCATGATCCTGTGTGTTCAATGTGCACAAAACAAGCTTTTGACTAATCAACAGTTTCTTATTGCAATAGACTCTTTATCATGATCCTGTGATACTCTGTGTAACAAATAACAGTTTTCAGTATAAGAAGCATGATCCTGTGAGTTGAATGTGCACAAAACAAGCTTTTGACTAATCAACAGTTTTTTAATACAAAAGCCACTTTTTCATGATCCTGTGATGCTCTGTGTAACAAATAACAGTTTTCAGTATAAGAAGCATGATCCTGTGAGTTCAATGTGCACAAAACAAGCTTTTGACAAATCAACAGTTTTTTCACACAAAAGCCGCTTTTTCATGATCCTGTGATGCTCTGTGTAACAAATAACAGTTTTCAGTATAAGAAGCATGATCCTGTGAGTTCAATGTGCACAAAACAAGCTTTTGACTAATCAACAGTTTTTTAATACAAAAGCCACTTTTTCATGATCCTGTGATGCTCTGTGTAACAAATAACAGTTTTCAGTATAAGAAGCATGATCCTGTGAGTTGAATGTTAAAAAAAACAGCTTTTGACTAATCAACAGTTATATAATGCGAAAGACACTTTTTCATGATTCTGTGATGCTCTGTGTAACAAATTACAGTTTTCAGTATAAGAAGCATGATCCTGTGAGTTGAATGTTCAAAAAAACAGCTTTTGACTAATCAACAGTTATTTAATGCGAAAGCCACTTTATCATGATCCTGTGATGCTCTGTGTAACAAATTACAGTTTTCAGTATAAGAAGCATGATCCTGTGAGTTCAATGTGCACAAAACAAGCTTTTGACTAATCAACAGTTTTTTCACACAAAAGCCGCTTTTTCATGATCCTGTGATGCTCTGTGTAACAAATAACAGTTTTCAGTATAAGAAGCATGATCCTGTGAGTTCAATGTGCACAAAACAAGCTTTTGACTAATCAACAGTTTTTTAATACAAAAGCCACTTTATCATGATACTGTGATGCTCTGTGTAACAAATAACAGTTTTCAGTATAAGAAGCATGATCCTGTGAGTTGAATGTTCAAAAAAACAGCTTTTGACTAATCAACAGTTATATAATGCGAAAGACACTTTTTCATGATCCTGTGATGCTCTGTGTAACAAATTACAGTTTTCAGTATAAGAAGCATGATCCTGTGAGTTGAATGTTCAAAAAAACAGCTTTTGACTAATCAACAGTTATTTAATGCGAAAGCCACTTTATCATGATCCTGTGATGCTCTGTGTAACAAATTACAGTTTTCAGTATAAGAAGCATGATCCTGTGAGTTCAATGTGCACAAAACAAGCTTTTGACTAATCAACAGTTTTTTCACACAAAAGCCGCTTTTTCATGATCCTGTGATGCTCTGTGTAACAAATAACAGTTTTCAGTATAAGAAGCATGATCCTGTGAGTTCAATGTGCACAAAACAAGCTTTTGACTAATCAACAGTTTTTTAATACAAAAGCCACTTTATCATGATACTGTGATGCTCTGTGTAACAAATAACAGTTTTCAGTATAAGAAGCATGATCCTGTGATGCTCTGTGTAACAAATTACAGTTTTCAGTATAAGAAGCATGATCCTGTTAGTTCAATGTGCACAAAACAAGCTTTTGACTAATCAACAGTTTCTTATTGCAATAGACTCTTTATCATGATCCTGTGATGCTCTGTGTAACAAATTACAGTTTTCAGTATAAGAAGCATGATCCTGTGAGTTGAATGTTCAAAAAAACAGCTTTTGACTAATCAACAGTTATTTAATGCGAAAGCCACTTTTTCATGATCCTGTGATGCTCTGTGTAACAAATTACAGTTTTCAGTATAAGAAGCATGATCCTGTTAGTTGAATGTTCAAAAAAACAGCTTTTGACTAATCAACAGTTATTTAATGCGAAAGCCACTTTATCATGATCCTGTGATGCTCTGTGTAACAAATTACAGTTTTCAGTATAAGAAGCATGATCCCCTGTGAGTTCAATGTTCAAAAAAACAGCATTTGACTAATCAACAGTTTTTTAATGCAAAAGCCACTTTATCATGATCCTGTGATGCTCTGTGTAACAAATTACAGTTTTCAGTATAAGAAGCATGATCCTGTGAGTTCAATGTTCAAAAAAACAGCATTTGACTAATCAACAGTTTTTTAATGCAAAAGCCACTTTATCATGATCCTGTGATGCTCTGTGTAACAAATTACAGTTTTCAGTATAAGAAGCATGATCCTGTGTGTTCAATGTGCACAAAACAAGCTTTTGACTAATCAACAGTTTCTTATTGCAATAGACTCTTTATCATGATCCTGTGATACTCTGTGTAACAAATAACAGTTTTCAGTATAAGAAGCATGATCCTGTGAGTTGAATGTGCACAAAACAAGCTTTTGACTAATCAACAGTTTTTTAATACAAAAGCCACTTTTTCATGATCCTGTGATGCTCTGTGTAACAAATAACAGTTTTCAGTATAAGAAGCATGATCCTGTGAGTTCAATGTGCACAAAACAAGCTTTTGACAAATCAACAGTTTTTTCACACAAAAGCCGCTTTTTCATGATCCTGTGATGCTCTATGTAACAAATAACAGTTTTCAGTATAAGAAGCATGATCCTGTGAGTTCAATGTGCACAAAACAAGCTTTTGACTAATCAACAGTTTTTTAATACAAAAGCCACTTTTTCATGATCCTGTGATGCTCTGTGTAACAAATAACAGTTTTCAGTATAAGAAGCATGATCCTGTGTGTTCAATGTGCACAAAAGAAGCTTTTGACTAATCAACAGTTTTTTCATACAAAAGCCACTTTATCATGATCCTGTGATACTCTGTGTAACAAATTACAGTTTTCAGTATAAGAAGCATGATCCTGTGAGTTGAATGTTCA
Organism: Triplophysa bombifrons; assembly: GCA_029783895.1. Taxonomy (NCBI): domain Eukaryota; kingdom Metazoa; phylum Chordata; class Actinopteri; order Cypriniformes; family Nemacheilidae; genus Triplophysa; species Triplophysa bombifrons. The sequence goes on from CM056471.1 coordinate 2,633,268, forward strand.
AAAAAACAGCTTTTGACTAATCAACAGTTATTTAATGCGAAAGCCACTTTTTCATGATCCTGTGATGCTCTGTGTAACAAATAACAGTTTTCAGTATAAGAAGCATGATCCTGTGAGTTGAATGTGCACAAAACAAGCTTTTGACTAATCAACAGTTTTTTAATACAAAAGCCACTTTTTCATGATCCTGTGATGCTCTGTGTAACAAATAACAGTTTTCAGTATAAGAAGCATGATCCTGTGAGTTCAATGTGCAAAAAACAAGCTTTTGACTAATCAACAGTTTTTTCACACAAAAGCCGCTTTTTCATGATCCTGTGATGTTCTGTGTAACAAATAACAGTTTTCAGTATAAGAAGCATGATCCTGTGAGTTCAATGTGCACAAAACAAGCTTTTGACTAATCAACAGTTATTTAATGCGAAAGCCACTTTTTCATGATCCTGTGATGCTCTGTGTAACAAATAACAGTTTTCAGTATAAGAAGCATGATCCTGTGAGTTGAATGTGCACAAAACAAGCTTTTGACTAATCAACAGTTTTTTAATACAAAAGCCACTTTTTCATGATCCTGTGATGCTCTGTGTAACAAATAACAGTTTTCAGTATAAGAAGCATGATCCTGTGAGTTCAATGTGCACAAAACAAGCTTTTGACTAATCAACAGTTTTTTAATACAAAAGCCACTTTTTCATGATCCTGTGATGCTCTGTGTAACAAATAACAGTTTTCAGTATAAGAAGCATGATCCTGTGAGTTGAATGTTCAAAAAAACAGCTTTTGACTAATCAACAGTTATTTAATGCGAAAGCCACTTTTTCATGATCCTGTGATGCTCTGTGTAACAAATTACAGTTTTCAGTATAAGAAGCATGATCCTGTGAGTTGAATGTTCAAAAAAACAGCTTTTGACTAATCAACAGTTATTTAATGCGAAAGCCACTTTATCATGATCCTGTGATGCTCTGTGTAACAAATTACAGTTTTCAGTATAAGAAGCATGATCCTGTGAGTTGAATGTTCAAAAAAACAGCATTTGACTAATCAACAGTTTTTTAATGCAAAAGCCACTTTATCATGATCCTGTGATGCTCTGTGTAACAAATTACAGTTTTCAGTATAAGAAGCATGATCCTGTGAGTTCAATGTGCACAAAACAAGCTTTTGACTAATCAACAGTTTCTTATTGCAATAGACTCTTTATCATGATCCTGTGATGCTCTGTGTAACAAATTACAGTTTTCAGTATAAGAAGCATGATCCTGTGAGTTGAATGTTCAAAAAAACAGCTTTTGACTAATCAACAGTTATTTAATGCGAAAGCCACTTTATCATGATCCTGTGATGCTCTGTGTAACAAATTACAGTTTTCAGTATAAGAAGCATGATCCTGTGAGTTGAATGTTCAAAAAAACAGCTTTTGACTAATCAACAGTTATTTAATGCGAAAGCCACTTTATCATGATCCTGTGATGCTCTGTGTAACAAATTACAGTTTTCAGTATAAGAAGCATGATCCTGTGAGTTGAATGTTCAAAAAAACAGCTTTTGACTAATCAACAGTTATATAATGCGAAAGACACTTTTTCATGATCCTGTGATGCTCTGTGTAACAAATTACAGTTTTCAGTATAAGAAGCATGATCCTGTGAGTTGAATGTTCAAAAAAACAGCTTTTGACTAATCAACAGTTATTTAATGCGAAAGCCACTTTATCATGATCCTGTGATGCTCTGTGTAACAAATAACAGTTTTCAGTATAAGAAGCATGATCCTGTGTGTTCAATGTGCACAAAACAAGCTTTTGACTAATCAACAGTTTCTTATTGCAATAGACTCTTTATCATGATCCTGTGATACTCTGTGTAACAAATAACAGTTTTCAGTATAAGAAGCATGATCCTGTGAGTTGAATGTGCACAAAACAAGCTTTTGACTAATCAACAGTTTTTTAATACAAAAGCCACTTTTTCATGATCCTGTGATGCTCTGTGTAACAAATAACAGTTTTCAGTATAAGAAGCATGATCCTGTGAGTTCAATGTGCACAAAACAAGCTTTTGACAAATCAACAGTTTTTTCACACAAAAGCCGCTTTTTCATGATCCTGTGATGCTCTGTGTAACATATAACAGTTTTCAGTATAAGAAGCATGATCCTGTGAGTTCAATGTGCACAAAACAAGCTTTTGACTAATCAACAGTTTTTTAATACAAAAGCCACTTTTTCATGATCCTGTGATGCTCTGTGTAACAAATAACAGTTTTCAGTATAAGAAGCATGATCCTGTGAGTTGAATGTTAAAAAAAACAGCTTTTGACTAATCAACAGTTATATAATGCGAAAGACACTTTTTCATGATCCTGTGATGCTCTGTGTAACAAATTACAGTTTTCAGTATAAGAAGCATGATCCTGTGAGTTGAATGTTCAAAAAAACAGCTTTTGACTAATCAACAGTTATTTAATGCGAAAGCCACTTTATCATGATCCTGTGATGCTCTGTGTAACAAATTACAGTTTTCAGTATAAGAAGCATGATCCTGTGAGTTCAATGTGCACAAAACAAGCTTTTGACTAATCAACAGTTTTTTCACACAAAAGCCGCTTTTTCATGATCCTGTGATGCTCTGTGTAACAAATAACAGTTTTCAGTATAAGAAGCATGATCCTGTGAGTTCAATGTGCACAAAACAAGCTTTTGACTAATCAACAGTTTTTTAATACAAAAGCCACTTTATCATGATACTGTGATGCTCTGTGTAACAAATAACAGTTTTCAGTATAAGAAGCATGATCCTGTGATGCTCTGTGTAACAAATTACAGTTTTCAGTATAAGAAGCATGATCCTGTGAGTTGAATGTTCAAAAAAACAGCTTTTGACTAATCAACAGTTATTTAATGCGAAAGCCACTTTTTCATGATCCTGTGATGCTCTGTGTAACAAATTACAGTTTTCAGTATAAGAAGCATGATCCTGTGAGTTGAATGTTCAAAAAAACAGCTTTTGACTAATCAACAGTTATTTAATGCGAAAGCCACTTTATCATGATCCTGTGATGCTCTGTGTAACAAATAACAGTTTTCAGTATAAGAAGCATGATCCTGTGAGTTCAATGTGCACAAAACAAGCTTTTGACTAATCAACAGTTTTTTCACACAAAAGCCGCTTTTTCATGATCCTGTGATGCTCTGTGTAACAAATAACAGTTTTCAGTATAAGAAGCATGATCCTGTGAGTTCAATGTGCACAAAACAAGCTTTTGACTAATCAACAGTTTTTTAATACAAAAGCCACTTTTTCATGATCCTGTGATGCTCTGTGTAACAAATAACAGTTTTCAGTATAAGAAGCATGATCCTGTGAGTTGAATGTTCAAAAAAACAGCTTTTGACTAATCAACAGTTATATAATGCGAAAGACACTTTTTCATGATCCTGTGATGCTCTGTGTAACAAATTACAGTTTTCAGTATAAGAAGCATGATCCTGTGAGTTGAATGTGCACAAAACAAGCTTTTGACTAATCAACAGTTTCTTATTGCAATAGACTCTTTATCATGATCCTGTGATACTCTGTGTAACAAATAACAGTTTTCAGTATAAGAAGCATGATCCTGTGAGTTCAATGTTCAAAAAAACAGCATTTGACTAATCAACAGTTTTTTAATGCAAAAGCCACTTTATCATGATCCTGTGATGCTCTGTGTAACAAATAACAGTTTTCAGTATAAGAAGCATGATCCTGTGAGTTCAATGTTCAAAAAAACTGCATTTGACTAATCAACAGTTTTTTAATGCAAAAGCCACTTTATCATGATCCTGTGATGCTCTGTGTAACAAATTACAGTTTTCAGTATAAGAAGCATGATCCTGTGTATTAAATGTGCACAAAACAAGCTTTTGACTAATCAACAGTTTTTTAATGCGAAAGCCACTTTATCATGATCCTGTGATGCTCTGTGTAACAAATTACAGTTTTCAGTATAAGAAGCATGATCCTGTGTGTTCAATGTGCACAAAACAAGCTTTTGACTAATCAACAGTTTTTTCATACAAAAGCCACTTTATCATGATCCTGTGATACTCTGTGTAACAAATAACAGTTTTCAGTATAAGAAGCATGATCCTGTGAGTTGAATGTTCAAAAAAACAGCTTTTGACTAATCAACAGTTATATAATGCGAAAGACACTTTTTCATGATCCTGTGATGCTCTGTGTAACAAATTACAGTTTTCAGTATAAGAAGCATGATCCTGTGAGTTGAATGTTCAAAAAAACAGCTTTTGACTAATCAACAGTTATTTAATGCGAAAGCCACTTTATCATGATCCTGTGATGCTCTGTGTAACAAATAACAGTTTTCAGTATAAGAAGCATGATCCTGTGTGTTCAATGTGCACAAAACAAGCTTTTGACTAATCAACAGTTTCTTATTGCAATAGACTCTTTATCATGATCCTGTGATACTCTGTGTAACAAATAACAGTTTTCAGTATAAGAAGCATGATCCTGTGAGTTGAATGTGCACAAAACAAGCTTTTGACTAATCAACAGTTTTTTAATACAAAAGCCACTTTTTCATGATCCTGTGATGCTCTGTGTAACAAATAACAGTTTTCAGTATAAGAAGCATGATCCTGTGAGTTCAATGTGCACAAAACAAGCTTTTGACAAATCAACAGTTTTTTCACACAAAAGCCGCTTTTTCATGATCCTGTGATGCTCTGTGTAACAAATAACAGTTTTCAGTATAAGAAGCATGATCCTGTGAGTTCAATGTGCACAAAACAAGCTTTTGACTAATCAACAGTTTTTTAATACAAAAGCCACTTTTTCATGATCCTGTGATGCTCTGTGTAACAAATAACAGTTTTCAGTATAAGAAGCATGATCCTGTGAGTTGAATGTTAAAAAAAACAGCTTTTGACTAATCAACAGTTATATAATGCGAAAGACACTTTTTCATGATTCTGTGATGCTCTGTGTAACAAATTACAGTTTTCAGTATAAGAAGCATGATCCTGTGAGTTGAATGTTCAAAAAAACAGCTTTTGACTAATCAACAGTTATTTAATGCGAAAGCCACTTTATCATGATCCTGTGATGCTCTGTGTAACAAATTACAGTTTTCAGTATAAGAAGCATGATCCTGTGAGTTCAATGTGCACAAAACAAGCTTTTGACTAATCAACAGTTTTTTCACACAAAAGCCGCTTTTTCATGATCCTGTGATGCTCTGTGTAACAAATAACAGTTTTCAGTATAAGAAGCATGATCCTGTGAGTTCAATGTGCACAAAACAAGCTTTTGACTAATCAACAGTTTTTTAATACAAAAGCCACTTTATCATGATACTGTGATGCTCTGTGTAACAAATAACAGTTTTCAGTATAAGAAGCATGATCCTGTGAGTTGAATGTTCAAAAAAACAGCTTTTGACTAATCAACAGTTATATAATGCGAAAGACACTTTTTCATGATCCTGTGATGCTCTGTGTAACAAATTACAGTTTTCAGTATAAGAAGCATGATCCTGTGAGTTGAATGTTCAAAAAAACAGCTTTTGACTAATCAACAGTTATTTAATGCGAAAGCCACTTTATCATGATCCTGTGATGCTCTGTGTAACAAATTACAGTTTTCAGTATAAGAAGCATGATCCTGTGAGTTCAATGTGCACAAAACAAGCTTTTGACTAATCAACAGTTTTTTCACACAAAAGCCGCTTTTTCATGATCCTGTGATGCTCTGTGTAACAAATAACAGTTTTCAGTATAAGAAGCATGATCCTGTGAGTTCAATGTGCACAAAACAAGCTTTTGACTAATCAACAGTTTTTTAATACAAAAGCCACTTTATCATGATACTGTGATGCTCTGTGTAACAAATAACAGTTTTCAGTATAAGAAGCATGATCCTGTGATGCTCTGTGTAACAAATTACAGTTTTCAGTATAAGAAGCATGATCCTGTTAGTTCAATGTGCACAAAACAAGCTTTTGACTAATCAACAGTTTCTTATTGCAATAGACTCTTTATCATGATCCTGTGATGCTCTGTGTAACAAATTACAGTTTTCAGTATAAGAAGCATGATCCTGTGAGTTGAATGTTCAAAAAAACAGCTTTTGACTAATCAACAGTTATTTAATGCGAAAGCCACTTTTTCTTGATCCTGTGATGCTCTGTGTAACAAATTACAGTTTTCAGTATAAGAAGCATGATCCTGTTAGTTGAATGTTCAAAAAAACAGCTTTTGACTAATCAACAGTTATTTAATGCGAAAGCCACTTTATCATGATCCTGTGATGCTCTGTGTAACAAATTACAGTTTTCAGTATAAGAAGCATGATCCCCTGTGAGTTCAATGTTCAAAAAAACAGCATTTGACTAATCAACAGTTTTTTAATGCAAAAGCCACTTTATCATGATCCTGTGATGCTCTGTGTAACAAATAACAGTTTTCAGTATAAGAAGCATGATCCTGTGAGTTCAATGTTCAAAAAAACAGCATTTGACTAATCAACAGTTTTTTAATGCAAAAGCCACTTTATCATGATCCTGTGATGCTCTGTGTAACAAATTACAGTTTTCAGTATAAGAAGCATGATCCTGTGTGTTCAATGTGCACAAAACAAGCTTTTGACTAATCAACAGTTTCTTATTGCAATAGACTCTTTATCATGATCCTGTGATACTCTGTGTAACAAATAACAGTTTTCAGTATAAGAAGCATGATCCTGTGAGTTGAATGTGCACAAAACAAGCTTTTGACTAATCAACAGTTTTTTAATACAAAAGCCACTTTTTCATGATCCTGTGATGCTCTGTGTAACAAATAACAGTTTTCAGTATAAGAAGCATGATCCTGTGAGTTCAATGTGCACAAAACAAGCTTTTGACAAATCAACAGTTTTTTCACACAAAAGCCGCTTTTTCATGATCCTGTGATGCTCTATGTAACAAATAACAGTTTTCAGTATAAGAAGCATGATCCTGTGAGTTCAATGTGCACAAAACAAGCTTTTGACTAATCAACAGTTTTTTAATACAAAAGCCACTTTTTCATGATCCTGTGATGCTCTGTGTAACAAATAACAGTTTTCAGTATAAGAAGCATGATCCTGTGTGTTCAATGTGCACAAAAGAAGCTTTTGACTAATCAACAGTTTTTTCATACAAAAGCCACTTTATCATGATCCTGTGATACTCTGTGTAACAAATTACAGTTTTCAGTATAAGAAGCATGATCCTGTGAGTTGAATGTTCAAAAAAACAGCTTTTGACTAATCAACAGTTATTTAATGCGAAAGCCACTTTTTCATGATCCTGTGATGCTCTGTGTAACAAATAACAGTTTTCAGTATAAGAAGCATGATCCTGTGAGTTGAATGTGCACAAAACAAGCTTTTGACTAATCAACAGTTTTTTAATACAAAAGCCACTTTTTCATGATCCTGTGATGCTCTGTGTAACAAATAACAGTTTTCAGTATAAGAAGCATGATCCTGTGAGTTCAATGTGCAAAAAACAAGCTTTTGACTAATCAACAGTTTTTTCACACAAAAGCCGCTTTTTCATGATCCTGTGATGTTCTGTGTAACAAATAACAGTTTTCAGTATAAGAAGCATGATCCTGTGAGTTCAATGTGCACAAAACAAGCTTTTGACTAATCAACAGTTATTTAATGCGAAAGCCACTTTTTCATGATCCTGTGATGCTCTGTGTAACAAATAACAGTTTTCAGTATAAGAAGCATGATCCTGTGAGTTGAATGTGCACAAAACAAGCTTTTGACTAATCAACAGTTTTTTAATACAAAAGCCACTTTTTCATGATCCTGTGATGCTCTGTGTAACAAATAACAGTTTTCAGTATAAGAAGCATGATCCTGTGAGTTCAATGTGCACAAAACAAGCTTTTGACTAATCAACAGTTTTTTAATACAAAAGCCACTTTTTCATGATCCTGTGATGCTCTGTGTAACAAATAACAGTTTTCAGTATAAGAAGCATGATCCTGTGAGTTGAATGTTCAAAAAAACAGCTTTTGACTAATCAACAGTTATTTAATGCGAAAGCCACTTTTTCATGATCCTGTGATGCTCTGTGTAACAAATTACAGTTTTCAGTATAAGAAGCATGATCCTGTGAGTTGAATGTTCAAAAAAACAGCTTTTGACTAATCAACAGTTATTTAATGCGAAAGCCACTTTATCATGATCCTGTGATGCTCTGTGTAACAAATTACAGTTTTCAGTATAAGAAGCATGATCCTGTGAGTTGAATGTTCAAAAAAACAGCATTTGACTAATCAACAGTTTTTTAATGCAAAAGCCACTTTATCATGATCCTGTGATGCTCTGTGTAACAAATTACAGTTTTCAGTATAAGAAGCATGATCCTGTGAGTTCAATGTGCACAAAACAAGCTTTTGACTAATCAACAGTTTCTTATTGCAATAGACTCTTTATCATGATCCTGTGATGCTCTGTGTAACAAATTACAGTTTTCAGTATAAGAAGCATGATCCTGTGAGTTGAATGTTCAAAAAAACAGCTTTTGACTAATCAACAGTTATTTAATGCGAAAGCCACTTTATCATGATCCTGTGATGCTCTGTGTAACAAATTACAGTTTTCAGTATAAGAAGCATGATCCTGTGAGTTGAATGTTCAAAAAAACAGCTTTTGACTAATCAACAGTTATTTAATGCGAAAGCCACTTTATCATGATCCTGTGATGCTCTGTGTAACAAATTACAGTTTTCAGTATAAGAAGCATGATCCTGTGAGTTGAATGTTCAAAAAAACAGCTTTTGACTAATCAACAGTTATATAATGCGAAAGACACTTTTTCATGATCCTGTGATGCTCTGTGTAACAAATTACAGTTTTCAGTATAAGAAGCATGATCCTGTGAGTTGAATGTTCAAAAAAACAGCTTTTGACTAATCAACAGTTATTTAATGCGAAAGCCACTTTATCATGATCCTGTGATGCTCTGTGTAACAAATAACAGTTTTCAGTATAAGAAGCATGATCCTGTGTGTTCAATGTGCACAAAACAAGCTTTTGACTAATCAACAGTTTCTTATTGCAATAGACTCTTTATCATGATCCTGTGATACTCTGTGTAACAAATAACAGTTTTCAGTATAAGAAGCATGATCCTGTGAGTTGAATGTGCACAAAACAAGCTTTTGACTAATCAACAGTTTTTTAATACAAAAGCCACTTTTTCATGATCCTGTGATGCTCTGTGTAACAAATAACAGTTTTCAGTATAAGAAGCATGATCCTGTGAGTTCAATGTGCACAAAACAAGCTTTTGACAAATCAACAGTTTTTTCACACAAAAGCCGCTTTTTCATGATCCTGTGATGCTCTGTGTAACATATAACAGTTTTCAGTATAAGAAGCATGATCCTGTGAGTTCAATGTGCACAAAACAAGCTTTTGACTAATCAACAGTTTTTTAATACAAAAGCCACTTTTTCATGATCCTGTGATGCTCTGTGTAACAAATAACAGTTTTCAGTATAAGAAGCATGATCCTGTGAGTTGAATGTTAAAAAAAACAGCTTTTGACTAATCAACAGTTATATAATGCGAAAGACACTTTTTCATGATCCTGTGATGCTCTGTGTAACAAATTACAGTTTTCAGTATAAGAAGCATGATCCTGTGAGTTGAATGTTCAAAAAAACAGCTTTTGACTAATCAACAGTTATTTAATGCGAAAGCCACTTTATCATGATCCTGTGATGCTCTGTGTAACAAATTACAGTTTTCAGTATAAGAAGCATGATCCTGTGAGTTCAATGTGCACAAAACAAGCTTTTGACTAATCAACAGTTTTTTCACACAAAAGCCGCTTTTTCATGATCCTGTGATGCTCTGTGTAACAAATAACAGTTTTCAGTATAAGAAGCATGATCCTGTGAGTTCAATGTGCACAAAACAAGCTTTTGACTAATCAACAGTTTTTTAATACAAAAGCCACTTTATCATGATACTGTGATGCTCTGTGTAACAAATAACAGTTTTCAGTATAAGAAGCATGATCCTGTGATGCTCTGTGTAACAAATTACAGTTTTCAGTATAAGAAGCATGATCCTGTGAGTTGAATGTTCAAAAAAACAGCTTTTGACTAATCAACAGTTATTTAATGCGAAAGCCACTTTTTCATGATCCTATGATGCTCTGTGTAACAAATTACAGTTTTCAGTATAAGAAGCATGATCCTGTGAGTTGAATGTTCAAAAAAACAGCTTTTGACTAATCAACAGTTATTTAATGCGAAAGCCACTTTATCATGATCCTGTGATGCTCTGTGTAACAAATTACAGTTTTCAGTATAAGAAGCATGATCCTGTGAGTTCAATGTTCAAAAAAACAGCATTTGACTAATCAACAGTTTTTTAATGCAAAAGCCACTTTATCATGATCCTGTGATGCTCTGTGTAACAAATTACAGTTTTCAGTATAAGAAGCATGATCCTGTGTGTTCAATGTAAACAAAAGAAGCTTTTGACTAATCAACAGTTATTTAATGCGAAAGCCACTTTATCATGATCCTGTGATGCTCTGTGTAACAAATAACAGTTTTCAGTATAAGAAGCATGATCCTGTGTGTTCAATGTGCACAAAACAAGCTTTTGACTAATCAACAGTTTCTTATTGCAATAGACTCTTTATCATGATCCTGTGATACTCTGTGTAACAAATAACAGTTTTCAGTATAAGAAGCATGATCCTGTGAGTTGAATGTGCACAAAACAAGCTTTTGACTAATCAACAGTTTTTTAATACAAAAGCCACTTTTTCATGATCCTGTGATGCTCTGTGTAACAAATAACAGTTTTCAGTATAAGAAGCATGATCCTGTGAGTTCAATGTGCACAAAACAAGCTTTTGACAAATCAACAGTTTTTTCACACAAAAGCCGCTTTTTCATGATCCTGTGATGCTCTGTGTAACATATAACAGTTTTCAGTATAAGAAGCATGATCCTGTGAGTTCAATGTGCACAAAACAAGCTTTTGACTAATCAACAGTTTTTTAATACAAAAGCCACTTTTTCATGATCCTGTGATGCTCTGAGTAACAAATAACAGTTTTCAGTATAAGAAGCATGATCCTGTGAGTTGAATGTTAAAAAAAACAGCTTTTGACTAATCAACAGTTATATAATGCGAAAGACACTTTTTCATGATCCTGTGATGCTCTGTGTAACAAATTACAGTTTTCAGTATAAGAAGCATGATCCTGTGAGTTGAATGTTTAAAAAAACAGCTTTTGACTAATCAACAGTTATTTAATGCGAAAGCCACTTTATCATGATCCTGTGATGCTCTGTGTAACAAATTACAGTTTTCAGTATAAGAAGCATGATCCTGTGAGTTCAATGTGCACAAAACAAGCTTTTGACTAATCAACAGTTTTTTCACACAAAAGCCGCTTTTTCATGATCCTGTGATGCTCTGTGTAACAAATAACAGTTTTCAGTATAAGAAGCATGATCCTGTGAGTTCAATGTGCACAAAACAAGCTTTTGACTAATCAACAGTTTTTTAATACAAAAGCCACTTTATCATGATACTGTGATGCTCTGTGTAACAAATAACAGTTTTCAGTATAAGAAGCATGATCCTGTGATGCTCTGTGTAACAAATTACAGTTTTCAGTATAAGAAGCATGATCCTGTGAGTTGAATGTTCAAAAAAACAGCTTTTGACTAATCAACAGTTATTTAATGCGAAAGCCACTTTTTCATGATCCTGTGATGCTCTGTGTAACAAATTACAGTTTTCAGTATAAGAAGCATGATCCTGTGAGTTGAATGTTCAAAAAAACAGCTTTTGACTAATCAACAGTTATTTAATGCGAAAGCCACTTTATCATGATCCTGTGATGCTCTGTGTAACAAATTACAGTTTTCAGTATAAGAAGCATGATCCTGTGAGTTCAATGTTCAAAAAAACAGCATTTGACTAATCAACAGTTTTTTAATGCAAAAGCCACTTTATCATGATCCTGTGATGCTCTGTGTAACAAATAACAGTTTTCAGTATAAGAAGCATGATCCTGTGAGTTCAATGTTCAAAAAAACAGCATTTGACTAATCAACAGTTTTTTAATGCAAAAGCCACTTTATCATGATCCTGTGATGCTCTGTGTAACAAATTACAGTTTTCAGTATAAGAAGCATGATCCTGTGTGTTCAATGTGCACAAAAGAAGCTTTTGACTAATCAACAGTTTTTTCATACAAAAGCCACTTTATCATGATCCTGTGATACTCTGTGTAACAAATTACAGTTTTCAGTATAAGAAGCATGATCCTGTGAGTTGAATGTTCAAAAAAACAGCTTTTGACTAATCAACAGTTATTTAATGCGAAAGCCACTTTTTCATGATCCTGTGATGCTCTGTGTAACAAATAACAGTTTTCAGTATAAGAAGCATGATCCTGTGAGTTGAATGTGCACAAAACAAGCTTTTGACTAATCAACAGTTTTTTCACACAAAAGCCGCTTTTTCATGATCCTGTGATGCTCTGTGTAACAAATAACAGTTTTCAGTATAAGAAGCATGATCCTGTGAGTTCAATGTGCACAAAACAAGCTTTTGACTAATCAAAAGTTTTTTAATACAAAAGCCACTTTTTCATGATCCTGTGATGCTCTGTGTAACAAATAACAGTTTTCAGTATAAGAAGCATGATCCTGTGAGTTGAATGTTAAAAAAAACAGCTTTTGACTAATCAACAGTTATATAATGCGAAAGACACTTTTTCATGATCCTGTGATGCTCTGTGTAACAAATTACAGTTTTCAGTATAAGAAGCATGATCCTGTGAGTTGAATGTTCAAAAAAACAGCTTTTGACTAATCAACAGTTATTTAATGCGAAAGCCACTTTATCATGATCCTGTGATGCTCTGTGTAACAAATTACAGTTTTCAGTATAAGAAGCATGATCCTGTGAGTTCAATGTGCACAAAACAAGCTTTTGACTAATCAACAGTTTTTTCACACAAAAGCCGCTTTTTCATGATCCTGTGATGCTCTGTGTAACAAATAACAGTTTTCAGTATAAGAAGCATGATCCTGTGAGTTCAATGTGCACAAAACAAGCTTTTGACTAATCAACAGTTTTTTAATACAAAAGCCACTTTATCATGATACTGTGATGCTCTGTGTAACAAATAACAGTTTTCAGTATAAGAAGCATGATCCTGTGATGCTCTGTGTAACAAATTACAGTTTTCAGTATAAGAAGCATGATCCTGTGAGTTCAATGTGCACAAAACAAGCTTTTGACTAATCAACAGTTTCTTATTGCAATAGACTCTTTATCATGATCCTGTGATGCTCTGTGTAACAAATTACAGTTTTCAGTATAAGAAGCATGATCCTGTGAGTTGAATGTTCAAAAAAACAGCTTTTGACTAATCAACAGTTATTTAATGCGAAAGCCACTTTTTCATGATCCTGTGATGCTCTGTGTAACAAATTACAGTTTTCAGTATAAGAAGCATGATCCTGTGAGTTGAATGTTCAAAAAAACAGCTTTTGACTAATCAACAGTTATTTAATGCGAAAGCCACTTTATCATGATCCTGTGATGCTCTGTGTAACAAATTACAGTTTTCAGTATAAGAAGCATGATCCTGTGAGTTCAATGTTCAAAAAAACAGCATTTGACTAATCAACAGTTTTTTAATGCAAAAGCCACTTTATCATGATCCTGTGATGCTCTGTGTAACAAATAACAGTTTTCAGTATAAGAAGCATGATCCTGTGAGTTCAATGTGCACAAAACAAGCTTTTGACTAATCAACAGTTATTTAATGCGAAAGCCACTTTATCATGATCCTGTGATGCTCTGTGTAACAAATTACAGTTTTCAGTATAAGAAGCATGATCCTGTGAGTTCAATGTTCAAAAAAACAGCATTTGACTAATCAACAGTTTTTTAATGCAAAAGCCACTTTATCATGATCCTGTGATGCTCTGTGTAACAAATAACAGTTTTCAGTATAAGAAGCATGATCCTGTGAGTTCAATGTTCAAAAAAACAGCATTTGACTAATCAACAGTTTTTTAATGCAAAAGCCACTTTATCATGATCCTGTGATGCTCTGTGTAACAAATTACAGTTTTCAGTATAAGAAGCATGATCCTGTGTGTTCAATGTGCACAAAAGAAGCTTTTGACTAATCAACAGTTTTTTCATACAAAAGCCACTTTATCATGATCCTGTGATACTCTGTGTAACAAATTAAAGTTTTCAGTATAAGAAGCATGATCCTGTGAGTTGAATGTTCAAAAAAACAGCTTTTGACTAATCAACAGTTATTTAATGCGAAAGCCACTTTTTCATGATCCTGTGATGCTCTGTGTAACAAATAACAGTTTTCAGTATAAGAAGCATGATCCTGTGAGTTGAATGTGCACAAAACAAGCTTTTGACTAATCAACAGTTTTTTAATACAAAAGCCACTTTTTCATGATCCTGTGATGCTCTGTGTAACAAATAACAGTTTTCAGTATAAGAAGCATGATCCTGTGAGTTCAATGTGCACAAAACAAGCTTTTGACTAATCAACAGTTTTTTAATACAAAAGCCACTTTTTCATGATCCTGTGATGCTCTGTGTAACAAATAACAGTTTTCAGTATAAGAAGCATGATCCTGTGAGTTGAATGTTAAAAAAAACAGCTTTTGACTAATCAACAGTTATATAATGCGAAAGACACTTTTTCATGATCCTGTGATGCTCTGTGTAACAAATTACAGTTTTCAGTATAAGAAGCATGATCCTGTGAGTTGAATGTTCAAAAAAACAGCTTTTGACTAATCAACAGTTATTTAATGCGAAAGCCACTTTATCATGATCCTGTGATGCTCTGTGTAACAAATTACAGTTTTCAGTATAAGAAGCATGATCCTGTGAGTTCAATGTGCACAAAACAAGCTTTTGACTAATCAACAGTTTTTTCACACAAAAGCCGCTTTTTCATGATCCTGTGATGCTCTGTGTAACAAATAACAGTTTTCAGTATATGAAGCATGATCCTGTGAGTTCAATGTGCACAAAACAAGCTTTTGACTAATCAACAGTTTTTTAATACAAAAGCCACTTTATCATGATACTGTGATGCTCTGTGTAACAAATAACAGTTTTCAGTATAAGAAGCATGATCCTGTGATGCTCTGTGTAACAAATTACAGTTTTCAGTATAAGAAGCATGATCCTGTGAGTTCAATGTGCACAAAACAAGCTTTTGACTAATCAACAGTTTCTTATTGCAATAGACTCTTTATCATGATCCTGTGATGCTCTGTGTAACAAATTACAGTTTTCAGTATAAGAAGCATGATCCTGTGAGTTGAATGTTCAAAAAAACAGCTTTTGACTAATCAACAGTTATTTAATGCGAAAGCCACTTTTTCATGATCCTGTGATGCTCTGTGTAACAAATTACAGTTTTCAGTATAAGAAGCATGATCCTGTGAGTTGAATGTTCAAAAAAACAGCATTTGACTAATCAACAGTTTTTTAATGCAAAAGCCACTTTATCATGATCCTGTGATGCTCTGTGTAACAAATAACAGTTTTCAGTATAAGAAGCATGATCCTGTGAGTTCAATGTTCAAAAAAACAGCATTTGACTAATCAACAGTTTTTTAATGCAAAAGCCACTTTATCATGATCCTGTGATGCTCTGTGTAACAAATAACAGTTTTCAGTATAAGAAGCATGATCCTGTGAGTTCAATGTTCAAAAAAACAGCATTTGACTAATCAACAGTTTTTTAATGCAAAAGCCACTTTATCATGATCCTGTGATGCTCTGTGTAACAAATTACAGTTTTCAGTATAAGAAGCATGATCCTGTGTATTAAATGTGCACAAAACAAGCTTTTGACTAATCAACAGTTGTTTCATACAAAAGCCACTTTATCATGATCCTGTGATGCTCTGTGTAACAAATTACAGTTTTCAGTATAAGAAGCATGATCCTGTGTGTTCAATGTGCACAAAACAAGCTTTTGACTAATCAACAGTTTTTTCATACAAAAGCCACTTTATCATGATCCTGTGATACTCTGTGTAACAAATTACAGTTTTCAGTATAAGAAGCATGATCCTGTGAGTTCAATGTGCACAAAACAAGCTTTTGACTAATCAACAGTTTCTTATTGCAATAGACTCTTTATCATGATCCTGTGATGCTCTGTGTAACAAATTACAGTTTTCAGTATAAGAAGCATGATCCTGTGAGTTGAATGTTCAAAAAAACAGCTTTTGACTAATCAACAGTTATTTAATGCGAAAGCCACTTTTTCATGATCCTGTGATGCTCTGTGTAACAAATTACAGTTTTCAGTATAAGAAGCATGATCCTGTGAGTTGAATGTTCAAAAAAACAGCTTTTGACTAATCAACAGTTTTTTAATACAAAAGCCACTTTTTCATGATCCTGTGATGCTCTGTGTAACAAATAACAGTTTTCAGTATAAGAAGCATGATCCTGTGAGTTCAATGTGCACAAAACAAGCTTTTGACTAATCAACAGTTTTTTAATACAAAAGCCACTTTTTCATGATCCTGTGATGCTCTGTGTAACAAATAACAGTTTTCAGTATAAGAAGCATGATCCTGTGAGTTGAATGTTCAAAAAAACAGCTTTTGACTAATCAACAGTTATATAATGCGAAAGACACTTTTTCATGATCCTGTGATGCTCTGTGTAACAAATTACAGTTTTCAGTATAAGAAGCATGATCCTGTGAGTTGAATGTTCAAAAAAACAGCTTTTGACTAATCAACAGTTATTTAATGCGAAAGCCACTTTATCATGATCCTGTGATGCTCTGTGTAACAAATTACAGTTTTCAGTATAAGAAGCATGATCCTGTGAGTTCAATGTGCACAAAACAAGCTTTTGACTAATCAACAGTTTTTTCACACAAAAGCCGCTTTTTCATGATCCTGTGATGCTCTGTGTAACAAATAACAGTTTTCAGTATAAGAAGCATGATCCTGTGATGCTCTGTGTAACAAATTACAGTTTTCAGTATAAGAAGCATGATCCTGTGAGTTCAATGTGCACAAAACAAGCTTTTGACTAATCAACAGTTTCTTATTGCAATAGACTCTTTATCATGATCCTGTGATGCTCTGTGTAACAAATTACAGTTTTCAGTATAAGAAGCATGATCCTGTGAGTTGAATGTTCAAAAAAACAGCTTTTGACTAATCAACAGTTATTTAATGCGAAAGCCACTTTTTCATGATCCTGTGATGCTCTGTGTAACAAATTACAGTTTTCAGTATAAGAAGCATGATCCTGTGAGTTGAATGTTCAAAAAAACAGCTTTTGACTAATCAACAGTTATTTAATGCGAAAGCCACTTTATCATGATCCTGTGATGCTCTGTGTAACAAATTACAGTTTTCAGTATAAGAAGCATGATCCTGTGAGTTGAATGTTCAAAAAAACAGCATTTGACTAATCAACAGTTTTTTAATGCAAAAGCCACTTTATCATGATCCTGTGATGCTCTGTGTAACAAATAACAGTTTTCAGTATAAGAAGCATGATCCTGTGAGTTCAATGTTCAAAAAAACAGCATTTGACTAATCAACAGTTTTTTAATGCAAAAGCCACTTTATCATGATCCTGTGATGCTCTGTGTAACAAATTACAGTTTTCAGTATAAGAAGCATGATCCTGTGTATTAAATGTGCACAAAACAAGCTTTTGACTAATCAACAGTTGTTTCATACAAAAGCCACTTTATCATGATCCTGTGATGCTCTGTGTAACAAATTACAGTTTTCAGTATAAGAAGCATGATCCTGTGTGTTCAATGTGCACAAAACAAGCTTTTGACTAATCAACAGTTTTTTCATACAAAAGCCACTTTATCATGATCCTGTGATACTCTGTGTAACAAATTACAGTTTTCAGTATAAGAAGCATGATCCTGTGTGTTCAATGTGCACAAAACAAGCTTTTGACTAATCAACAGTTTTTTCATACAAAAGCCACTTTATCATGATCCTGTGATACTCTGTGTAACAAATTACAGTTTTCAGTATAAGAAGCATGATCCTGTGAGTTCAATGTGCACAAAACAAGCTTTTGACTAATCAACAGTTTCTTATTGCAATAGACTCTTTATCATGATCCTGTGATGCTCTGTGTAACAAATTACAGTTTTCAGTATAAGAAGCATGATCCTGTGAGTTGAATGTTCAAAAAAACAGCTTTTGACTAATCAACAGTTTTTTAATGCGAAAGCCACTTTTTCATGATCCTGTGATGCTCTGTGTAACAAATTACAGTTTTCAGTATAAGAAGCATGATCCTGTGAGTTGAATGTTCAAAAAAACAGCTTTTGACTAATCAACAGTTTTTTAATACAAAAGCCACTTTTTCATGATCCTGTGATGCTCTGTGTAACAAATAACAGTTTTCAGTATAAGAAGCATGATCCTGTGAGTTCAATGTGCACAAAACAAGCTTTTGACTAATCAACAGTTTTTTAATACAAAAGCCACTTTTTCATGATCCTGTGATGCTCTGTGTAACAAATAACAGTTTTCAGTATAAGAAGCATGATCCTGTGAGTTGAATGTTCAAAAAAACAGCTTTTGACTAATCAACAGTTATATAATGCGAAAGACACTTTTTCATGATCTTGTGATGCTCTGTGTAACAAATTACAGTTTTCAGTATAAGAAGCATGATCCTGTGAGTTGAATGTTCAAAAAAACAGCTTTTGACTAATCAACAGTTATTTAATGCGAAAGCCACTTTATCATGATCCTGTGATGCTCTGTGTAACAAATTACAGTTTTCAGTATAAGAAGCATGATCCTGTGAGTTCAATGTGCACAAAACAAGCTTTTGACTAATCAACAGTTTTTTCACACAAAAGCCGCTTTTTCATGATCCTGTGATGCTCTGTGTAACAAATAACAGTTTTCAGTATAAGAAGCATGATCCTGTGAGTTCAATGTGCACAAAACAAGCTTTTGACTAATCAACAGTTTCTTATTGCAATAGACTCTTTATCATGATCCTGTGATGCTCTGTGTAACAAATTACAGTTTTCAGTATAAGAAGCATGATCCTGTGAGTTGAATGTTCAAAAAAACAGCTTTTGACTAATCAACAGTTATTTAATGCGAAAGCCACTTTTTCATGATCCTGTGATGCTCTGTGTAACAAATTACAGTTTTCAGTATAAGAAGCATGATCCTGTGAGTTGAATGTTCAAAAAAACAGCTTTTGACTAATCAACAGTTATTTAATGCGAAAGCCACTTTATCATGATCCTGTGATGCTCTGTGTAACAAATTACAGTTTTCAGTATAAGAAGCATGATCCTGTGAGTTGAATGTTCAAAAAAACAGCATTTGACTAATCAACAGTTTTTTAATGCAAAAGCCACTTTATCATGATCCTGTGATGCTCTGTGTAACAAATAACAGTTTTCAGTATAAGAAGCATGATCCTGTGAGTTCAATGTTCAAAAAAACAGCATTTGACTAATCAACAGTTTTTTAATGCAAAAGCCACTTTATCATGATCCTGTGATGCTCTGTGTAACAAATAACAGTTTTCAGTATAAGAAGCATGATCCTGTGAGTTCAATGTTCAAAAAAACAGCATTTGACTAATCAACAGTTTTTTAATGCAAAAGCCACTTTATCATGATCCTGTGATGCTCTGTGTAACAAATTACAGTTTTCAGTATAAGAAGCATGATCCTGTGTATTAAATGTGCACAAAACAAGCTTTTGACTAATCAACAGATGTTTCATACAAAAGCCACTTTATCATGATCCTGTGATGCTCTGTGTAACAAATTACAGTTTTCAGTATAAGAAGCATGATCCTGTGTGTTCAATGTGCACAAAACAAGCTTTTGACTAATCAACAGTTTTTTCATACAAAAGCCACTTTATCATGATCCTGTGATACTCTGTGTAACAAATTACAGTTTTCAGTATAAGAAGCATGATCCTGTGTGTTCAATGTGCACAAAACAAGCTTTTGACTAATCAACAGTTTTTTCATACAAAAGCCACTTTATCATGATCCTGTGATACTCTGTGTAACAAATTACAGTTTTCAGTATAAGAAGCATGATCCTGTGAGTTCAATGTGCACAAAACAAGCTTTTGACTAATCAACAGTTTCTTATTGCAATAGACTCTTTATCATGATCCTGTGATGCTCTGTGTAACAAATTACAGTTTTCAGTATAAGAAGCATGATCCTGTGAGTTCAATGTTCAAAAAAACAGCATTTGACTAATCAACAGTTTTTTAATGCAAAAGCCACTTTATCATGATCCTGTGATGCTCTGTGTAACAAATAACAGTTTTCAGTATAAGAAGCATGATCCTGTGAGTTCAATGTTCAAAAAAACAGCATTTGACTAATCAACAGTTTTTTAATGCAAAAGCCACTTTATCATGATCCTGTGATGCTCTGTGTAACAAATTACAGTTTTCAGTATAAGAAGCATGATCCTGTGTATTAAATGTGCACAAAACAAGCTTTTGACTAATCAACAGTTGTTTCATACAAAAGCCACTTTATCATGATCCTGTGATGCTCTGTGTAACAAATTACAGTTTTCAGTATAAGAAGCATGATCCTGTGTGTTCAATGTGCACAAAACAAGCTTTTGACTAATCAACAGTTTTTTCATACAAAAGCCACTTTATCATGATCCTGTGATACTCTGTGTAACAAATTACAGTTTTCAGTATAAGAAGCATGATCCTGTGTGTTCAATGTGCACAAAACAAGCTTTTGACTAATCAACAGTTTTTTCATACAAAAGCCACTTTATCATGATCCTGTGATACTCTGTGTAACAAATTACAGTTTTCAGTATAAGAAGCATGATCCTGTGAGTTCAATGTGCACAAAACAAGCTTTTGACTAATCAACAGTTTCTTATTGCAATAGACTCTTTATCATGATCCTGTGATGCTCTGTGTAACAAATTACAGTTTTCAGTATAAGAAGCATGATCCTGTGAGTTGAATGTTCAAAAAAACAGCTTTTGACTAATCAACAGTTATTTAATGCGAAAGCCACTTTTTCATGATCCTGTGATGCTCTGTGTAACAAATTACAGTTTTCAGTATAAGAAGCATGATCCTGTGAGTTGAATGTTCAAAAAAACAGCTTTTGACTAATCAACAGTTTTTTAATACAAAAGCCACTTTTTCATGATCCTGTGATGCTCTGTGTAACAAATAACAGTTTTCAGTATAAGAAGCATGATCCTGTGAGTTCAATGTGCACAAAACAAGCTTTTGACTAATCAACAGTTTTTTAATACAAAAGCCACTTTTTCATGATCCTGTGATGCTCTGTGTAACAAATAACAGTTTTCAGTATAAGAAGCATGATCCTGTGAGTTGAATGTTCAAAAAAACAGCTTTTGACTAATCAACAGTTATATAATGCGAAAGACACTTTTTCATGATCCTGTGATGCTCTGTGTAACAAATTACAGTTTTCAGTATAAGAAGCATGATCCTGTGAGTTGAATGTTCAAAAAAACAGCTTTTGACTAATCAACAGTTATTTAATGCGAAAGCCACTTTATCATGATCCTGTGATGCTCTGTGTAACAAATTACAGTTTTCAGTATAAGAAGCATGATCCTGTGAGTTCAATGTGCACAAAACAAGCTTTTGACTAATCAACAGTTTTTTCACACAAAAGCCGCTTTTTCATGATCCTGTGATGCTCTGTGTAACAAATAACAGTTTTCAGTATAAGAAGCATGATCCTGTGAGTTCAATGTGCACAAAACAAGCTTTTGACTAATCAACAGTTTTTTAATACAAAAGCCACTTTATCATGATACTGTGATGCTCTGTGTAACAAATAACAGTTTTCAGTATAAGAAGCATGATCCTGTGATGCTCTGTGTAACAAATTACAGTTTTCAGTATAAGAAGCATGATCCTGTGAGTTCAATGTGCACAAAACAAGCTTTTGACTAATCAACAGTTTCTTATTGCAATAGACTCTTTATCATGATCCTGTGATGCTCTGTGTAA
The DNA here is from genome assembly GCA_029783895.1 of Triplophysa bombifrons. NCBI lineage: Eukaryota > Metazoa > Chordata > Actinopteri > Cypriniformes > Nemacheilidae > Triplophysa > Triplophysa bombifrons. The sequence goes on from CM056471.1 coordinate 2,655,387, forward strand.
CAAATTACAGTTTTCAGTATAAGAAGCATGATCCTGTGAGTTGAATGTTCAAAAAAACAGCTTTTGACTAATCAACAGTTATTTAATGCGAAAGCCACTTTTTCATGATCCTGTGATGCTCTGTGTAACAAATTACAGTTTTCAGTATAAGAAGCATGATCCTGTGAGTTGAATGTTCAAAAAAACAGCTTTTGACTAATCAACAGTTATTTAATGCGAAAGCCACTTTATCATGATCCTGTGATGCTCTGTGTAACAAATTACAGTTTTCAGTATAAGAAGCATGATCCTGTGAGTTGAATGTTCAAAAAAACAGCATTTGACTAATCAACAGTTTTTTAATGCAAAAGCCACTTTATCATGATCCTGTGATGCTCTGTGTAACAAATAACAGTTTTCAGTATAAGAAGCATGATCCTGTGAGTTCAATGTTCAAAAAAACAGCATTTGACTAATCAACAGTTTTTTAATGCAAAAGCCACTTTATCATGATCCTGTGATGCTCTGTGTAACAAATAACAGTTTTCAGTATAAGAAGCATGATCCTGTGAGTTCAATGTTCAAAAAAACAGCATTTGACTAATCAACAGTTTTTTAATGCAAAAGCAACTTTATCATGATCCTGTGATGCTCTGTGTAACAAATTACAGTTTTCAGTATAAGAAGCATGATCCTGTGTATTAAATGTGCACAAAACAAGCTTTTGACTAATCAACAGTTGTTTCATACAAAAGCCACTTTATCATGATCCTGTGATGCTCTGTGTAACAAATTACAGTTTTCAGTATAAGAAGCATGATCCTGTGTGTTCAATGTGCACAAAACAAGCTTTTGACTAATCAACAGTTTTTTCATACAAAAGCCACTTTATCATGATCCTGTGATACTCTGTGTAACAAATTACAGTTTTCAGTATAAGAAGCATGATCCTGTGTGTTCAATGTGCACAAAACAAGCTTTTGACTAATCAACAGTTTTTTCATACAAAAGCCACTTTATCATGATCCTGTGATACTCTGTGTAACAAATTACAGTTTTCAGTATAAGAAGCATGATCCTGTGAGTTCAATGTGCACAAAACAAGCTTTTGACTAATCAACAGTTTCTTATTGCAATAGACTCTTTATCATGATCCTGTGATGCTCTGTGTAACAAATTACAGTTTTCAGTATAAGAAGCATGATCCTGTGAGTTGAATGTTCAAAAAAACAGCTTTTGACTAATCAACAGTTTTTTAATGCGAAAGCCACTTTTTCATGATCCTGTGATGCTCTGTGTAACAAATTACAGTTTTCAGTATAAGAAGCATGATCCTGTGAGTTGAATGTTCAAAAAAACAGCTTTTGACTAATCAACAGTTTTTTAATACAAAAGCCACTTTTTCATGATCCTGTGATGCTCTGTGTAACAAATAACAGTTTTCAGTATAAGAAGCATGATCCTGTGAGTTCAATGTGCACAAAACAAGCTTTTGACTAATCAACAGTTTTTTAATACAAAAGCCACTTTTTCATGATCCTGTGATGCTCTGTGTAACAAATAACAGTTTTCAGTATAAGAAGCATGATCCTGTGAGTTGAATGTTCAAAAAAACAGCTTTTGACTAATCAACAGTTATATAATGCGAAAGACACTTTTTCATGATCTTGTGATGCTCTGTGTAACAAATTACAGTTTTCAGTATAAGAAGCATGATCCTGTGAGTTGAATGTTCAAAAAAACAGCTTTTGACTAATCAACAGTTATTTAATGCGAAAGCCACTTTATCATGATCCTGTGATGCTCTGTGTAACAAATTACAGTTTTCAGTATAAGAAGCATGATCCTGTGAGTTCAATGTGCACAAAACAAGCTTTTGACTAATCAACAGTTTTTTCACACAAAAGCCGCTTTTTCATGATCCTGTGATGCTCTGTGTAACAAATAACAGTTTTCAGTATAAGAAGCATGATCCTGTGAGTTCAATGTGCACAAAACAAGCTTTTGACTAATCAACAGTTTCTTATTGCAATAGACTCTTTATCATGATCCTGTGATGCTCTGTGTAACAAATTACAGTTTTCAGTATAAGAAGCATGATCCTGTGAGTTGAATGTTCAAAAAAACAGCTTTTGACTAATCAACAGTTATTTAATGCGAAAGCCACTTTTTCATGATCCTGTGATGCTCTGTGTAACAAATTACAGTTTTCAGTATAAGAAGCATGATCCTGTGAGTTGAATGTTCAAAAAAACAGCTTTTGACTAATCAACAGTTATTTAATGCGAAAGCCACTTTATCATGATCCTGTGATGCTCTGTGTAACAAATTACAGTTTTCAGTATAAGAAGCATGATCCTGTGAGTTGAATGTTCAAAAAAACAGCATTTGACTAATCAACAGTTTTTTAATGCAAAAGCCACTTTATCATGATCCTGTGATGCTCTGTGTAACAAATAACAGTTTTCAGTATAAGAAGCATGATCCTGTGAGTTCAATGTTCAAAAAAACAGCATTTGACTAATCAACAGTTTTTTAATGCAAAAGCCACTTTATCATGATCCTGTGATGCTCTGTGTAACAAATAACAGTTTTCAGTATAAGAAGCATGATCCTGTGAGTTCAATGTTCAAAAAAACAGCATTTGACTAATCAACAGTTTTTTAATGCAAAAGCCACTTTATCATGATCCTGTGATGCTCTGTGTAACAAATAACAGTTTTCAGTATAAGAAGCATGATCCTGTGAGTTCAATGTTCAAAAAAACAGCATTTGACTAATCAACAGTTTTTTAATGCAAAAGCCACTTTATCATGATCCTGTGATGCTCTGTGTAACAAATAACAGTTTTCAGTATAAGAAGCATGATCCTGTGAGTTCAATGTTCAAAAAAACAGCATTTGACTAATCAACAGTTTTTTAATGCAAAAGCCACTTTATCATGATCCTGTGATGCTCTGTGTAACAAATTACAGTTTTCAGTATAAGAAGCATGATCCTGTGTATTAAATGTGCACAAAACAAGCTTTTGACTAATCAACAGATGTTTCATACAAAAGCCACTTTATCATGATCCTGTGATGCTCTGTGTAACAAATTACAGTTTTCAGTATAAGAAGCATGATCCTGTGTGTTCAATGTGCACAAAACAAGCTTTTGACTAATCAACAGTTTTTTCATACAAAAGCCACTTTATCATGATCCTGTGATACTCTGTGTAACAAATTACAGTTTTCAGTATAAGAAGCATGATCCTGTGTGTTCAATGTGCACAAAACAAGCTTTTGACTAATCAACAGTTTTTTCATACAAAAGCCACTTTATCATGATCCTGTGATACTCTGTGTAACAAATTACAGTTTTCAGTATAAGAAGCATGATCCTGTGAGTTCAATGTGCACAAAACAAGCTTTTGACTAATCAACAGTTTCTTATTGCAATAGACTCTTTATCATGATCCTGTGATGCTCTGTGTAACAAATTACAGTTTTCAGTATAAGAAGCATGATCCTGTGAGTTCAATGTTCAAAAAAACAGCATTTGACTAATCAACAGTTTTTTAATGCAAAAGCCACTTTATCATGATCCTGTGATGCTCTGTGTAACAAATAACAGTTTTCAGTATAAGAAGCATGATCCTGTGAGTTCAATGTTCAAAAAAACAGCATTTGACTAATCAACAGTTTTTTAATGCAAAAGCCACTTTATCATGATCCTGTGATGCTCTGTGTAACAAATTACAGTTTTCAGTATAAGAAGCATGATCCTGTGTGTTCAATGTGCACAAAACAAGCTTTTGACTAATCAACAGTTTTTTCATACAAAAGCCACTTTATCATGATCCTGTGATACTCTGTGTAACAAATTACAGTTTTCAGTATAAGAAGCATGATCCTGTGTGTTCAATGTGCACAAAACAAGCTTTTGACTAATCAACAGTTTTTTCATACAAAAGCCACTTTATCATGATCCTGTGATACTCTGTGTAACAAATTACAGTTTTCAGTATAAGAAGCATGATCCTGTGAGTTCAATGTGCACAAAACAAGCTTTTGACTAATCAACAGTTTCTTATTGCAATAGACTCTTTATCATGATCCTGTGATGCTCTGTGTAACAAATTACAGTTTTCAGTATAAGAAGCATGATCCTGTGAGTTGAATGTTCAAAAAAACAGCATTTGACTAATCAACAGTTTTTTAATGCAAAAGCCACTTTATCATGATCCTGTGATGCTCTGTGTAACAAATAACAGTTTTCAGTATAAGAAGCATGATCCTGTGAGTTCAATGTTCAAAAAAACAGCATTTGACTAATCAACAGTTTTTTAATGCAAAAGCCACTTTATCATGATCCTGTGATGCTCTGTGTAACAAATTACAGTTTTCAGTATAAGAAGCATGATCCTGTGAGTTGAATGTTCAAAAAAACAGCTTTTGACTAATCAACAGTTATTTAATGCGAAAGCCACTTTATCATGATCCTGTGATGCTCTGTGTAACAAATTACAGTTTTCAGTATAAGAAGCATGATCCTGTGAGTTGAATGTTCAAAAAAACAGCATTTGAATAATCAACAGTTTTTTAATGCAAAAGCCACTTTATCATGATCCTGTGATGCTCTGTGTAACAAATAACAGTTTTCAGTATAAGAAGCATGATCCTGTGAGTTCAATGTGCACAAAACAAGCTTTTGACTAATCAACAGTTTTTTCACACAAAAGCCGCTTTTTCATGATCCTGTGATGCTCTGTGTAACAAATTACAGTTTTCAGTATAAGAAGCATGATCCTGTGAGTTCAATGTGCACAAAACAAGCTTTTGACTAATCAACAGTTTTTTCACACAAAAGCCGCTTTTTCATGATCCTGTGATGCTCTGTGTAACAAATTACAGTTTTCAGTATAAGAAGCATGATCCTGTGAGTTCAATGTGCACAAAACAAGCTTTTGACTAATCAACAGTTTTTTAATACAAAAGCCACTTTATCATGATACTGTGATGCTCTGTGTAACAAATAACAGTTTTCAGTATAAGAAGCATGATCCTGTGATGCTCTGTGTAACAAATTACAGTTTTCAGTATAAGAAGCATGATCCTGTGAGTTCAATGTGCACAAAACAAGCTTTTGACTAATCAACAGTTTCTTATTGCAATAGACTCTTTATCATGATCCTGTGATGCTCTGTGTAACAAATTACAGTTTTCAGTATAAGAAGCATGATCCTGTGAGTTGAATGTTCAAAAAAACAGCTTTTGACTAATCAACAGTTATTTAATGCGAAAGCCACTTTTTCATGATCCTGTGATGCTCTGTGTAACAAATTACAGTTTTCAGTATAAGAAGCATGATCCTGTGAGTTGAATGTTCAAAAAAACAGCTTTTGACTAATCAACAGTTATTTAATGCGAAAGCCACTTTATCATGATCCTGTGATGCTCTGTGTAACAAATTACAGTTTTCAGTATAAGAAGCATGATCCTGTGAGTTGAATGTTCAAAAAAACAGCATTTGACTAATCAACAGTTTTTTAATGCAAAAGCCACTTTATCATGATCCTGTGATGCTCTGTGTAACAAATAACAGTTTTCAGTATAAGAAGCATGATCCTGTGAGTTCAATGTTCAAAAAAACAGCATTTGACTAATCAACAGTTTTTTAATGCAAAAGCCACTTTATCATGATCCTGTGATGCTCTGTGTAACAAATAACAGTTTTCAGTATAAGAAGCATGATCCTGTGAGTTCAATGTTCAAAAAAACAGCATTTGACTAATCAACAGTTTTTTAATGCAAAAGCCACTTTATCATGATCCTGTGATGCTCTGTGTAACAAATTACAGTTTTCAGTATAAGAAGCATGATCCTGTGTATTAAATGTGCACAAAACAAGCTTTTGACTAATCAACAGTTGTTTCATACAAAAGCCACTTTATCATGATCCTGTGATGCTCTGTGTAACAAATTACAGTTTTCAGTATAAGAAGCATGATCCTGTGTGTTCAATGTGCACAAAACAAGCTTTTGACTAATCAACAGTTTTTTCATACAAAAGCCACTTTATCATGATCCTGTGATACTCTGTGTAACAAATTACAGTTTTCAGTATAAGAAGCATGATCCTGTGTGTTCAATGTGCACAAAACAAGCTTTTGACTAATCAACAGTTTTTTCATACAAAAGCCACTTTATCATGATCCTGTGATACTCTGTGTAACAAATTACAGTTTTCAGTATAAGAAGCATGATCCTGTGAGTTCAATGTGCACAAAACAAGCTTTTGACTAATCAACAGTTTCTTATTGCAATAGACTCTTTATCATGATCCTGTGATGCTCTGTGTAACAAATTACAGTTTTCAGTATAAGAAGCATGATCCTGTGAGTTGAATGTTCAAAAAAACAGCTTTTGACTAATCAACAGTTTTTTAATGCGAAAGCCACTTTTTCATGATCCTGTGATGCTCTGTGTAACAAATTACAGTTTTCAGTATAAGAAGCATGATCCTGTGAGTTGAATGTTCAAAAAAACAGCTTTTGACTAATCAACAGTTTTTTAATACAAAAGCCACTTTTTCATGATCCTGTGATGCTCTGTGTAACAAATAACAGTTTTCAGTATAAGAAGCATGATCCTGTGAGTTCAATGTGCACAAAACAAGCTTTTGACTAATCAACAGTTTTTTAATACAAAAGCCACTTTTTCATGATCCTGTGATGCTCTGTGTAACAAATAACAGTTTTCAGTATAAGAAGCATGATCCTGTGAGTTGAATGTTCAAAAAAACAGCTTTTGACTAATCAACAGTTATATAATGCGAAAGACACTTTTTCATGATCTTGTGATGCTCTGTGTAACAAATTACAGTTTTCAGTATAAGAAGCATGATCCTGTGAGTTGAATGTTCAAAAAAACAGCTTTTGACTAATCAACAGTTATTTAATGCGAAAGCCACTTTATCATGATCCTGTGATGCTCTGTGTAACAAATTACAGTTTTCAGTATAAGAAGCATGATCCTGTGAGTTCAATGTGCACAAAACAAGCTTTTGACTAATCAACAGTTTTTTCACACAAAAGCCGCTTTTTCATGATCCTGTGATGCTCTGTGTAACAAATAACAGTTTTCAGTATAAGAAGCATGATCCTGTGAGTTCAATGTGCACAAAACAAGCTTTTGACTAATCAACAGTTTCTTATTGCAATAGACTCTTTATCATGATCCTGTGATGCTCTGTGTAACAAATTACAGTTTTCAGTATAAGAAGCATGATCCTGTGAGTTGAATGTTCAAAAAAACAGCTTTTGACTAATCAACAGTTATTTAATGCGAAAGCCACTTTTTCATGATCCTGTGATGCTCTGTGTAACAAATTACAGTTTTCAGTATAAGAAGCATGATCCTGTGAGTTGAATGTTCAAAAAAACAGCTTTTGACTAATCAACAGTTATTTAATGCGAAAGCCACTTTATCATGATCCTGTGATGCTCTGTGTAACAAATTACAGTTTTCAGTATAAGAAGCATGATCCTGTGAGTTGAATGTTCAAAAAAACAGCATTTGACTAATCAACAGTTTTTTAATGCAAAAGCCACTTTATCATGATCCTGTGATGCTCTGTGTAACAAATAACAGTTTTCAGTATAAGAAGCATGATCCTGTGAGTTCAATGTTCAAAAAAACAGCATTTGACTAATCAACAGTTTTTTAATGCAAAAGCCACTTTATCATGATCCTGTGATGCTCTGTGTAACAAATAACAGTTTTCAGTATAAGAAGCATGATCCTGTGAGTTCAATGTTCAAAAAAACAGCATTTGACTAATCAACAGTTTTTTAATGCAAAAGCCACTTTATCATGATCCTGTGATGCTCTGTGTAACAAATTACAGTTTTCAGTATAAGAAGCATGATCCTGTGTGTTCAATGTGCACAAAACAAGCTTTTGACTAATCAACAGTTTTTTCATACAAAAGCCACTTTATCATGATCCTGTGATACTCTGTGTAACAAATTACAGTTTTCAGTATAAGAAGCATGATCCTGTGTGTTCAATGTGCACAAAACAAGCTTTTGACTAATCAACAGTTTTTTCATACAAAAGCCACTTTATCATGATCCTGTGATACTCTGTGTAACAAATTACAGTTTTCAGTATAAGAAGCATGATCCTGTGAGTTCAATGTGCACAAAACAAGCTTTTGACTAATCAACAGTTTCTTATTGCAATAGACTCTTTATCATGATCCTGTGATGCTCTGTGTAACAAATAACAGTTTTCAGTATAAGAAGCATGATCCTGTGAGTTCAATGTGCACAAAACAAGCTTTTGACTAATCAACAGTTTCTTATTGCAATAGACTCTTTATCATGATCCTGTGATACTCTGTGTAACAAATAACAGTTTTCAGTATACGAAGCATGATCCTGTGAGTTGAATGTGCACAAATCAAGCTTTTGACTAATCAACAGTTTTTTAATACAAAAGCCACTTTTTCATGATCCTGTGATGCTCTGTGTAACAAATAACAGTTTTCAGTATAAGAAGCATGATCCTGTGAGTTCAATGTGCACAAAACAAGCTTTTGACAAATCAACAGTTTTTTCACACAAAAGCCGCTTTTTCATGATCCTGTGATGCTCTGTGTAACAAATAACAGTTTTCAGTATAAGAAGCATGATCCTGTGAGTTCAATGTGCACAAAACAAGCTTTTGACTAATCAACAGTTTTTTAATACAAAAGCCACTTTATCATGATACTGTGATGCTCTGTGTAACAAATAACAGTTTTCAGTATAAGAAGCATGATCCTGTGATGCTCTGTGTAACAAATTACAGTTTTCAGTATAAGAAGCATGATCCTGTGAGTTCAATGTGCACAAAACAAGCTTTTGACTAATCAACAGTTTCTTATTGCAATAGACTCTTTATCATGATCCTGTGATGCTCTGTGTAACAAATTACAGTTTTCAGTATAAGAAGCATGATCCTGTGAGTTGAATGTTCAAAAAAACAGCTTTTGACTAATCAACAGTTATTTAATGCGAAAGCCACTTTTTCATGATCCTGTGATGCTCTGTGTAACAAATTACAGTTTTCAGTATAAGAAGCATGATCCTGTGAGTTGAATGTTCAAAAAAACAGCTTTTGACTAATCAACAGTTATTTAATGCGAAAGCCACTTTATCATGATCCTGTGATGCTCTGTGTAACAAATTACAGTTTTCAGTATAAGAAGCATGATCCTGTGAGTTCAATGTTCAAAAAAACAGCATTTGACTAATCAACAGTTTTTTAATGCAAAAGCCACTTTATCATGATCCTGTGATGCTCTGTGTAACAAATAACAGTTTTCAGTATAAGAAGCATGATCCTGTGAGTTCAATGTTCAAAAAAACAGCATTTGACTAATCAACAGTTTTTTAATACAAAAGCCACTTTTTCATGATCCTGTGATGCTCTGTGTAACAAATAACAGTTTTCAGTATAAGAAGCATGATCCTGTGAGTTCAATGTGCACAAAACAAGCTTTTGACTAATCAACAGTTTTTTCACACAAAAGCCGCTTTTTCATGATCCTGTGATGCTCTGTGTAACAAATAACAGTTTTCAGTATAAGAAGCATGATCCTGTGAGTTCAATGTGCACAAAACAAGCTTTTGACTAATCAACAGTTTTTTAATACAAAAGCCACTTTTTCATGATCCTGTGATGCTCTGTGTAACAAATAACAGTTTTCAGTATAAGAAGCATGATCCTGTGAGTTGAATGTTCAAAAAAACAGCTTTTGACTAATCAACAGTTATATAATGCGAAAGACACTTTTTCATGATCCTGTGATGCTCTGTGTAACAAATTACAGTTTTCAGTATAAGAAGCATGATCCTGTGAGTTGAATGTTCAAAAAAACAGCTTTTGACTAATCAACAGTTATTTAATGCGAAAGCCACTTTATCATGATCTTGTGATGCTCTGTGTAACAAATTACAGTTTTCAGTATAAGAAGCATGATCCTGTGAGTTCAATGTGCACAAAACAAGCTTTTGACTGATCAACAGTTTTTTCACACAAAAGCCGCTTTTTCATGATCCTGTGATGCTCTGTGTAACAAATAACAGTTTTCAGTATAAGAAGCATGATCCTGTGAGTTCAATGTGCACAAAACAAGCTTTTGACTAATCAACAGTTTTTTAATACAAAAGCCACTTTATCATGATACTGTGATGCTCTGTGTAACAAATAACAGTTTTCAGTATAAGAAGCATGATCCTGTGATGCTCTGTGTAACAAATTACAGTTTTCAGTATAAGAAGCATGATCCTGTGAGTTCAATGTGCACAAAACAAGCTTTTGACTAATCAACAGTTTCTTATTGCAATAGACTCTTTATCATGATCCTGTGATGCTCTGTGTAACAAATTACAGTTTTCAGTATAAGAAGCATGATCCTGTGAGTTGAATGTTCAAAAAAACAGCTTTTGACTAATCAACAGTTATTTAATGCGAAAGCCACTTTTTCATGATCCTGTGATGCTCTGTGTAACAAATTACAGTTTTCAGTATAAGAAGCATGATCCTGTGAGTTGAATGTTCAAAAAAACAGCTTTTGACTAATCAACAGTTATTTAATGCGAAAGCCACTTTATCATGATCCTGTGATGCTCTGTGTAACAAATTACAGTTTTCAGTATAAGAAGCATGATCCTGTGAGTTCAATGTTCAAAAAAACAGCATTTGACTAATCAACAGTTTTTTAATGCAAAAGCCACTTTATCATGATCCTGTGATGCTCTGTGTAACAAATAACAGTTTTCAGTATAAGAAGCATGATCCTGTGAGTTCAATGTTCAAAAAAACAGCATTTGACTAATCAACAGTTTTTTAATGCAAAAGCCACTTTATCATGATCCTGTGATGCTCTGTGTAACAAATAACAGTTTTCAGTATAAGAAGCATGATCCTGTGAGTTCAATGTTCAAAAAAACAGCATTTGACTAATCAACAGTTTTTTAATGCAAAAGCCACTTTATCATGATCCTGTGATGCTCTGTGTAACAAATTACAGTTTTCAGTATAAGAAGCATGATCCTGTGTATTAAATGTGCACAAAACAAGCTTTTGACTAATCAACAGTTGTTTCATACAAAAGCCACTTTATCATGATCCTGTGATGCTCTGTGTAACAAATTACAGTTTTCAGTATAAGAAGCATGATCCTGTGTGTTCAATGTGCACAAAACAAGCTTTTGACTAATCAACAGTTTTTTCATACAAAAGCCACTTTATCATGATCCTGTGATACTCTGTGTAACAAATTACAGTTTTCAGTATAAGAAGCATGATCCTGTGTGTTCAATGTGCACAAAACAAGCTTTTGACTAATCAACAGTTTTTTCATACAAAAGCCACTTTATCATGATCCTGTGATACTCTGTGTAACAAATTACAGTTTTCAGTATAAGAAGCATGATCCTGTGAGTTCAATGTGCACAAAACAAGCTTTTGACTAATCAACAGTTTCTTATTGCAATAGACTCTTTATCATGATCCTGTGATGCTCTGTGTAACAAATTACAGTTTTCAGTATAAGAAGCATGATCCTGTGAGTTGAATGTTCAAAAAAACAGCTTTTGACTAATCAACAGTTTTTTAATGCGAAAGCCACTTTTTCATGATCCTGTGATGCTCTGTGTAACAAATAACAGTTTTCAGTATAAGAAGCATGATCCTGTGAGTTCAATGTTCAAAAAAACAGCATTTGACTAATCAACAGTTTTTTAATGCAAAAGCCACTTTATCATGATCCTGTGATGCTCTGTGTAACAAATTACAGTTTTCAGTATAAGAAGCATGATCCTGTGTGTTCAATGTGCACAAAAGAAGCTTTTGACTAATCAACAGTTATTTAATGCGAAAGCCACTTTATCATGATCCTGTGATGCTCTGTGTAACAAATTACAGTTTTCAGTATAAGAAGCATGATCCTGTGTGTTCAATGTGCACAAAACAAGCTTTTGACTAATCAACAGTTTTTTCATACAAAAGCCACTTTATCATGATCCTGTGATACTCTGTGTAACAAATTACAGTTTTCAGTTAAGAAGCATGATCCTGTGTGTTCAATGTGCACAAAACAAGCTTTTGACTAATCAACAGTTTTTTCATACAAAAGCCACTTTATCATGATCCTGTGATACTCTGTGTAACAAATAACAGTTTTCAGTATAAGAAGCATGATCCTGTGAGTTCAATGTGCACAAAACAAGCTTTTGACTAATCAACAGTTTCTTATTGCAATAGACTCTTTATCATGATCCTGTGATACTCTGTGTAACAAATAACAGTTTTCAGTATAAGAAGCATGATCCTGTGAGTTGAATGTGCACAAAACAAGCTTTTGACTAATCAACAGTTTTTTAATACAAAAGCCACTTTTTCATGATCCTGTGATGCTCTGTGTAACAAATAACAGTTTTCAGTATAAGAAGCATGATCCTGTGAGTTCAATGTGCACAAAACAAGCTTTTGACAAATCAACAGTTTTTTCACACAAAAGCCGCTTTTTCATGATCCTGTGATGCTCTGTGTAACAAATAACAGTTTTCAGTATAAGAAGCATGATCCTGTGAGTTCAATGTGCACAAAACAAGCTTTTGACTAATCAACAGTTTTTTAATACAAAAGCCACTTTATCATGATACTGTGATGCTCTGTGTAACAAATAACAGTTTTCAGTATAAGAAGCATGATCCTGTGATGCTCTGTGTAACAAATTACAGTTTTCAGTATAAGAAGCATGATCCTGTGAGTTCAATGTGCACAAAACAAGCTTTTGACTAATCAACAGTTTCTTATTGCAATAGACTCTTTATCATGATCCTGTGATGCTCTGTGTAACAAATTACAGTTTTCAGTATAAGAAGCATGATCCTGTGAGTTGAATGTTCAAAAAAACAGCTTTTGACTAATCAACAGTTATTTAATGCGAAAGCCACTTTTTCATGATCCTGTGATGCTCTGTGTAACAAATTACAGTTTTCAGTATAAGAAGCATGATCCTGTGAGTTGAATGTTCAAAAAAACAGCTTTTGACTAATCAACAGTTATTTAATGCGAAAGCCACTTTATCATGATCCTGTGATGCTCTGTGTAACAAATTACAGTTTTCAGTATAAGAAGCATGATCCTGTGAGTTCAATGTTCAAAAAAACAGCATTTGACTAATCAACAGTTTTTTAATGCAAAAGCCACTTTATCATGATCCTGTGATGCTCTGTGTAACAAATAACAGTTTTCAGTATAAGAAGCATGATCCTGTGAGTTCAATGTTCAAAAAAACAGCATTTGACTAATCAACAGTTTTTTAATGCAAAAGCCACTTTATCATGATCCTGTGATGCTCTGTGTAACAAATTACAGTTTTCAGTATAAGAAGCATGATCCTGTGTGTTCAATGTGCACAAAAGAAGCTTTTGACTAATCAACAGTTATTTAATGCGAAAGCCACTTTATCATGATCCTGTGATGCTCTGTGTAACAAATTACAGTTTTCAGTATAAGAAGCATGATCCTGTGAGTTCAATGTTCAAAAAAACAGCATTTGACTAATCAACAGTTTTTTAATGCAAAAGCCACTTTATCATGATCCTGTGATGCTCTGTGTAACAAATAACAGTTTTCAGTATAAGAAGCATGATCCTGTGAGTTCAATGTTCAAAAAAACAGCATTTGACTAATCAACAGTTTTTTAATACAAAAGCCACTTTTTCATGATCCTGTGATGCTCTGTGTAACAAATAACAGTTTTCAGTATAAGAAGCATGATCCTGTGAGTTGAATGTTAAAAAAAACAGCTTTTGACTAATCAACAGTTATATAATGCGAAAGACACTTTTTCATGATCCTGTGATGCTCTGTGTAACAAATTACAGTTTTCAGTATAAGAAGCATGATCCTGTGAGTTGAATGTTCAAAAAAACAGCTTTTGACTAATCAACAGTTATTTAATGCGAAAGCCACTTTATCATGATCCTGTGATGCTCTGTGTAACAAATTACAGTTTTCAGTATAAGAAGCATGATCCTGTGAGTTCAATGTGCACAAAACAAGCTTTTGACTAATCAACAGTTTTTTAATACAAAAGCCGCTTTTTCATGATCCTGTGATGCTCTGTGTAACAAATTACAGTTTTCAGTATAAGAAGCATGATCCTGTGAGTTCAATGTGCACAAAACAAGCTTTTGACTAATCAACAGTTTCTTATTGCAATAGACTCTTTATCATGATCCTGTGATGCTCTGTGTAACAAATTACAGTTTTCAGTATAAGAAGCATGATCCTGTGAGTTGAATGTTCAAAAAAACAGCTTTTGACTAATCAACAGTTATTTAATGCGAAAGCCACTTTTTCATGATCCTGTGATGCTCTGTGTAACAAATTACAGTTTTCAGTATAAGAAGCATGATCCTGTGAGTTGAATGTTCAAAAAAACAGCTTTTGACTAATCAACAGTTATTTAATGCGAAAGCCACTTTATCATGATCCTGTGATGCTCTGTGTAACAAATTACAGTTTTCAGTATAAGAAGCATGATCCTGTGAGTTCAATGTTCAAAAAAACAGCATTTGACTAATCAACAGTTTTTTAATGCAAAAGCCACTTTATCATGATCCTGTGATGCTCTGTGTAACAAATAACAGTTTTCAGTATAAGAAGCATGATCCTGTGAGTTCAATGTTCAAAAAAACAGCATTTGACTAATCAACAGTTTTTTAATGCAAAAGCCACTTTATCATGATCCTGTGATGCTCTGTGTAACAAATTACAGTTTTCAGTATAAGAAGCATGATCCTGTGTGTTCAATGTGCACAAAAGAAGCTTTTGACTAATCAACAGTTTTTTCATACAAAAGCCCCTTTATCATGATCCTGTGATACTCTGTGTAACAAATTACAGTTTTCAGTATAAGAAGCATGATCCTGTGAGTTGAATGTTCAAAAAAACAGCTTTTGACTAATCAACAGTTATTTAATGCGAAAGCCACTTTTTCATGATCCTGTGATGCTCTGTGTAACAAATAACAGTTTTCAGTATAAGAAGCATGATCCTGTGAGTTGAATGTGCACAAAACAAGCTTTTGACTAATCAACAGTTTTTTAATACAAAAGCCACTTTTTCATGATCCTGTGATGCTCTGTGTAACAAATAACAGTTTTCAGTATAAGAAGCATGATCCTGTGAGTTCAATGTGCACAAAACAAGCTTTTGACTAATCAACAGTTTTTTCACACAAAAGCCGCTTTTTCATGATCCTGTGATGCTCTGTGTAACAAATAACAGTTTTCAGTATAAGAAGCATGATCCTGTGAGTTCAATGTGCACAAAACAAGCTTTTGACTAATCAACAGTTTTTTAATACAAAAGCCACTTTTTCATGATCCTGTGATGCTCTGTGTAACAAATAACAGTTTTCAGTATAAGAAGCATGATCCTGTGAGTTGAATGTTCAAAAAAACAGCTTTTGACTAATCAACAGTTATATAATGCGAAAGACACTTTTTCATGATCCTGTGATGCTCTGTGTAACAAATTACAGTTTTCAGTATAAGAAGCATGATCCTGTGAGTTGAATGTTCAAAAAAACAGCTTTTGACTAATCAACAGTTATTTAATGCGAAAGCCACTTTATCATGATCCTGTGATGCTCTGTGTAACAAATTACAGTTTTCAGTATAAGAAGCATGATCCTGTGAGTTCAATGTGCACAAAACAAGCTTTTGACTAATCAACAGTTTTTTCACACAAAAGCCGCTTTTTCATGATCCTGTGATGCTCTGTGTAACAAATAACAGTTTTCAGTATAAGAAGCATGATCCTGTGAGTTCAATGTGCACAAAACAAGCTTTTGACTAATCAACAGTTTTTTAATACAAAAGCCACTTTATCATGATACTGTGATGCTCTGTGTAACAAATAACAGTTTTCAGTATAAGAAGCATGATCCTGTGATGCTCTGTGTAACAAATTACAGTTTTCAGTATAAGAACCATGATCCTGTGAGTTCAATGTGCACAAAACAAGCTTTTGACTAATCAACAGTTTCTTATTGCAATAGACTCTTTATCATGATCCTGTGATGCTCTGTGTAACAAATTACAGTTTTCAGTATAAGAAGCATGATCCTGTGAGTTGAATGTTCAAAAAAACAGCTTTTGACTAATCAACAGTTATTTAATGCGAAAGCCACTTTTTCATGATCCTGTGATGCTCTGTGTAACAAATTACAGTTTTCAGTATAAGAAGCATGATCCTGTGAGTTGAATGTTCAAAAAAACAGCTTTTGACTAATCAACAGTTATTTAATGCGAAAGCCACTTTATCATGATCCTGTGATGCTCTGTGTAACAAATTACAGTTTTCAGTATAAGAAGCATGATCCTGTGAGTTCAATGTTCAAAAAAACAGCATTTGACTAATCAACAGTTTTTTAATGCAAAAGCCACTTTATCATGATCCTGTGATGCTCTGTGTAACAAATAACAGTTTTCAGTATAAGAAGCATGATCCTGTGAGTTCAATGTTCAAAAAAACAGCATTTGACTAATCAACAGTTTTTTAATGCAAAAGCCACTTTATCATGATCCTGTGATGCTCTGTGTAACAAATTACAGTTTTCAGTATAAGAAGCATGATCCTGTGTGTTCAATGTGCACAAAAGAAGCTTTTGACTAATCAACAGTTATTTAATGCGAAAGCCACTTTATCATGATCCTGTGATGCTCTGTGTAACAAATTACAGTTTTCAGTATAAGAAGCATGATCCTGTGAGTTCAATGTTCAAAAAAACAGCATTTGACTAATCAACAGTTTTTTAATGCAAAAGCCACTTTATCATGATCCTGTGATGCTCTGTGTAACAAATAACAGTTTTCAGTATAAGAAGCATGATCCTGTGAGTTCAATGTTCAAAAAAACAGCATTTGACTAATCAACAGTTTTTTAATGCAAAAGCCACTTTATCATGATCCTGTGATGCTCTGTGTAACAAATTACAGTTTTCAGTATAAGAAGCATGATCCTGTGTGTTCAATGTGCACAAAAGAAGCTTTTGACTAATCAACAGTTTTTTCATACAAAAGCCCCTTTATCATGATCCTGTGATACTCTGTGTAACAAATAACAGTTTTCAGTATAAGAAGCATGATCCTGTGAGTTGAATGTTCAAAAAAACAGCTTTTGACTAATCAACAGTTATATAATGCGAAAGACACTTTTTCATGATCCTGTGATGCTCTGTGTAACAAATTACAGTTTTCAGTATAAGAAGCATGATCCTGTGAGTTGAATGTTCAAAAAAACAGCTTTTGACTAATCAACAGTTTTTTAATGCAAAAGCCACTTTATCATGATCCTGTGATGCTCTGTGTAACAAATTACAGTTTTCAGTATAAGAAGCATGATCCTGTGTGTTCAATGTGCACAAAAGAAGCTTTTGACTAATCAACAGTTTTTTCATACAAAAGCCCCTTTATCATGATCCTGTGATACTCTGTGTAACAAATAACAGTTTTCAGTATAAGAAGCATGATCCTGTGAGTTGAATGTTCAAAAAAACAGCATTTGACTAATCAACAGTTTTTTAATGCAAAAGCCACTTTATCATGATCCTGTGATGCTCTGTGTAACAAATTACAGTTTTCAGTATAAGAAGCATGATCCTGTGTGTTCAATGTGCACAAAAGAAGCTTTTGACTAATCAACAGTTTTTTCATACAAAAGCCCCTTTATCATGATCCTGTGATACTCTGTGTAACAAATAACAGTTTTCAGTATAAGAAGCATGATCCTGTGAGTTGAATGTTCAAAAAAACAGCTTTTGACTAATCAACAGTTATATAATGCGAAAGACACTTTTTCATGATCCTGTGATGCTCTGTGTAACAAATTACAGTTTTCAGTATAAGAAGCATGATCCTGTGAGTTGAATGTTCAAAAAAACAGCTTTTGACTAATCAACAGTTATTTAATGCGAAAGCCACTTTTTCATGATCCTGTGATGCTCTGTGTAACAAATAACAGTTTTCAGTATAAGAAGCATGATCCTGTGAGTTGAATGTGCACAAAACAAGCTTTTGACTAATCAACAGTTTTTTAATACAAAAGCCACTTTTTCATGATCCTGTGATGCTCTGTGTAACAAATAACAGTTTTCAGTATAAGAAGCATGATCCTGTGAGTTCAATGTGCACAAAACAAGCTTTTGACTAATCAACAGTTTTTTCACACAAAAGCCGCTTTTTCATGATCCTGTGATGCTCTGTGTAACAAATAACAGTTTTCAGTATAAGAAGCATGATCCTGTGAGTTCAATGTGCACAAAACAAGCTTTTGACTAATCAACAGTTGTTTAATACAAAAGCCACTTTTTCATGATCCTGTGATGCTCTGTGTAACAAATAACAGTTTTCAGTATAAGAAGCATGATCCTGTGAGTTGAATGTTCAAAAAAACAGCTTTTGACTAATCAACAGTTATATAATGCGAAAGACACTTTTTCATGATCCTGTGATGCTCTGTGTAACAAATTACAGTTTTCAGTATAAGAAGCATGATCCTGTGAGTTCAATGTGCACAAAACAAGCTTTTGACTAATCAACAGTTTTTTCACACAAAAGCCGCTTTTTCATGATCCTGTGATGCTCTGTGTAACAAATAACAGTTTTCAGTATAAGAAGCATGATCCTGTGAGTTCAATGTGCACAAAACAAGCTTTTGACTAATCAACAGTTTTTTAATACAAAAGCCACTTTATCATGATACTGTGATGCTCTGTGTAACAAATAACAGTTTTCAGTATAAGAAGCATGATCCTGTGATGCTCTGTGTAACAAATTACAGTTTTCAGTATAAGAAGCATGATCCTGTGAGTTCAATGTGCACAAAACAAGCTTTTGACTAATCAACAGTTTTTTAATACAAAAGCCACTTTATCATGATACTGTGATGCTCTGTGTAACAAATAACAGTTTTCAGTATAAGAAGCATGATCCTGTGATGCTCTGTGTAACAAATTACAGTTTTCAGTATAAGAAGCATGATCCTGTGAGTTCAATGTGCACAAAACAAGCTTTTGACTAATCAACAGTTTCTTATTGCAATAGACTCTTTATCATGATCCTGTGATGCTCTGTGTAACAAATTACAGTTTTCAGTATAAGAAGCATGATCCTGTGAGTTGAATGTTCAAAAAAACAGCTTTTGACTAATCAACAGTTATTTAATGCGAAAGCCACTTTTTCATGATCCTGTGATGCTCTGTGTAACAAATTACAGTTTTCAGTATAAGAAGCATGATCCTGTGAGTTGAATGTTCAAAAAAACAGCTTTTGACTAATCAACAGTTATTTAATGCGAAAGCCACTTTATCATGATCCTGTGATGCTCTGTGTAACAAATTACAGTTTTCAGTATAAGAAGCATGATCCTGTGAGTTGAATGTTCAAAAAAACAGCATTTGACTAATCAACAGTTTTTTAATGCAAAAGCCACTTTATCATGATCCTGTGATGCTCTGTGTAACAAATAACAGTTTTCAGTATAAGAAGCATGATCCTGTGAGTTCAATGTTCAAAAAAACAGCATTTGACTAATCAACAGTTTTTTAATGCAAAAGCCACTTTATCATGATCCTGTGATGCTCTGTGTAACAAATAACAGTTTTCAGTATAAGAAGCATGATCCTGTGAGTTCAATGTTCAAAAAAACAGCATTTGACTAATCAACAGTTTTTTAATGCAAAAGCCACTTTATCATGATCCTGTGATGCTCTGTGTAACAAATTACAGTTTTCAGTATAAGAAGCATGATCCTGTGTATTAAATGTGCACAAAACAAGCTTTTGACTAATCAACAGTTGTTTCATACAAAAGCCACTTTATCATGATCCTGTGATGCTCTGTGTAACAAATTACAGTTTTCAGTATAAGAAGCATGATCCTGTGTGTTCAATGTGCACAAAACAAGCTTTTGACTAATCAACAGTTTTTTCATACAAAAGCCACTTTATCATGATCCTGTGATACTCTGTGTAACAAATTACAGTTTTCAGTATAAGAAGCATGATCCTGTGTGTTCAATGTGCACAAAACAAGCTTTTGACTAATCAACAGTTTTTTCATACAAAAGCCACTTTATCATGATACTGTGATGCTCTGTGTAACAAATAACAGTTTTCAGTATAATAAGCATGATCCTGTGATGCTCTGTGTAACAAATTACAGTTTTCAGTATAAGAAGCATGATCCTGTGAGTTCAATGTGCACAAAACAAGCTTTTGACTAATCAACAGTTTCTTATTGCAATAGACTCTTTATCATGATCCTGTGATGCTCTGTGTAACAAATTACAGTTTTCAGTATAAGAAGCATGATCCTGTGAGTTGAATGTTCAAAAAAACAGCTTTTGACTAATCAACAGTTATTTAATGCGAAAGCCACTTTTTCATGATCCTGTGATGCTCTGTGTAACAAATTACAGTTTTCAGTATAAGAAGCATGATCCTGTGAGTTGAATGTTCAAAAAAACAGCTTTTGACTAATCAACAGTTATTTAATGCGAAAGCCACTTTATCATGATCCTGTGATGCTCTGTGTAACAAATTACAGTTTTCAGTATAAGAAGCATGATCCTGTGAGTTGAATGTTCAAAAAAACAGCATTTGACTAATCAACAGTTTTTTAATGCAAAAGCCACTTTATCATGATCCTGTGATGCTCTGTGTAACAAATAACAGTTTTCAGTATAAGAAGCATGATCCTGTGAGTTCAATGTTCAAAAAAACAGCATTTGACTAATCAACAGTTTTTTAATGCAAAAGCCACTTTATCATGATCCTGTGATGCTCTGTGTAACAAATAACAGTTTTCAGTATAAGAAGCATGATCCTGTGAGTTCAATGTTCAAAAAAACAGCATTTGACTAATCAACAGTTTTTTAATGCAAAAGCCACTTTATCATGATCCTGTGATGCTCTGTGTAACAAATTACAGTTTTCAGTATAAGAAGCATGATCCTGTGTATTAAATGTGCACAAAACAAGCTTTTGACTAATCAACAGTTGTTTCATACAAAAGCCACTTTATCATGATCCTGTGATGCTCTGTGTAACAAATTACAGTTTTCAGTATAAGAAGCATGATCCTGTGTGTTCAATGTGCACAAAACAAGCTTTTGACTAATCAACAGTTTTTTCATACAAAAGCCACTTTATCATGATCCTGTGATACTCTGTGTAACAAATTACAGTTTTCAGTATAAGAAGCATGATCCTGTGTGTTCAATGTGCACAAAACAAGCTTTTGACTAATCAACAGTTTTTTCATACAAAAGCCACTTTATCATGATACTGTGATGCTCTGTGTAACAAATAACAGTTTTCAGTATAAGAAGCATGATCCTGTGATGCTCTGTGTAACAAATTACAGTTTTCAGTATAAGAAGCATGATCCTGTGAGTTCAATGTGCACAAAACAAGCTTTTGACTAATCAACAGTTTCTTATTGCAATAGACTCTTTATCATGATCCTGTGATGCTCTGTGTAACAAATTACAGTTTTCAGTATAAGAAGCATGATCCTGTGAGTTGAATGTTCAAAAAAACAGCTTTTGACTAATCAACAGTTATTTAATGCGAAAGCCACTTTTTCATGATCCTGTGATGCTCTGTGTAACAAATTACAGTTTTCAGTATAAGAAGCATGATCCTGTGAGTTGAATGTTCAAAAAAACAGCTTTTGACTAATCAACAGTTATTTAATGCGAAAGCCACTTTATCATGATCCTGTGATGCTCTGTGTAACAAATTACAGTTTTCAGTATAAGAAGCATGATCCTGTGAGTTGAATGTTCAAAAAAACAGCATTTGACTAATCAACAGTTTTTTAATGCAAAAGCCACTTTATCATGATCCTGTGATGCTCTGTGTAACAAATAACAGTTTTCAGTATAAGAAGCATGATCCTGTGAGTTCAATGTTCAAAAAAACAGCATTTGACTAATCAACAGTTTTTTAATGCAAAAGCCACTTTATCATGATCCTGTGATGCTCTGTGTAACAAATAACAGTTTTCAGTATAAGAAGCATGATCCTGTGAGTTCAATGTTCAAAAAAACAGCATTTGACTAATCAACAGTTTTTTAATGCAAAAGCCACTTTATCATGATCCTGTGATGCTCTGTGTAACAAATTACAGTTTTCAGTATAAGAAGCATGATCCTGTGTATTAAATGTGCACAAAACAAGCTTTTGACTAATCAACAGTTGTTTCATACAAAAGCCACTTTATCATGATCCTGTGATGCTCTGTGTAACAAATTACAGTTTTCAGTATAAGAAGCATGATCCTGTATGTTCAATGTGCACAAAACAAGCTTTTGACTAATCAACAGTTTTTTCATACAAAAGCCACTTTATCATGATCCTGTGATGCTCTGTGTAACAAATTACAGTTTTCAGTATAAGAAGCATGATCCTGTGAGTTCAATGTGCACAAAACAAGCTTTTGACTAATCAACAGTTTTTTCACACAAAAGCCGCTTTTTCATGATCCTGTGATGCTCTGTGTAACAAATAACAGTTTTCAGTATAAGAAGCATGATCCTGTGAGTTCAATGTGCACAAAACAAGCTTTTGACTAATCAACAGTTTTTTAATACAAAAGCCACTTTTTCATGATCCTGTGATGCTCTGTGTAACAAATAACAGTTTTCAGTATAAGAAGCATGATCCTGTGAGTTGAATGTTAAAAAAAACAGCTTTTGACTAATCAACAGTTATATAATGCGAAAGACACTTTTTCATGATCCTGTGATGCTCTGTGTAACAAATTACAGTTTTCAGTATAAGAAGCATGATCCTGTGAGTTGAATGTTCAAAAAAACAGCTTTTGACTAATCAACAGTTATTTAATGCGAAAGCCACTTTATCATGATCCTGTGATGCTCTGTGTAACAAATTACAGTTTTCAGTATAAGAAGCATGATCCTGTGAGTTCAATGTGCACAAAACAAGCTTTTGACTAATCAACAGTTTTTTCACACAAAAGCCGCTTTTTCATGATCCTGTGATGCTCTGTGTAACAAATAACAGTTTTCAGTATAAGAAGCATGATCCTGTGAGTTCAATGTGCACAAAACAAGCTTTTGACTAATCAACAGTTTTTTAATACAAAAGCCACTTTATCATGATACTGTGATGCTCTGTGTAACAAATAACAGTTTTCAGTATAAGAAGCATGATCCTGTGATGCTCTGTGTAACAAATTACAGTTTTCAGTATAAGAAGCATGATCCTGTGAGTTCAATGTGCACAAAACAAGCTTTTGACTAATCAACAGTTTCTTATTGCAATAGACTCTTTATCATGATCCTGTGATGCTCTGTGTAACAAATTACAGTTTTCAGTATAAGAAGCATGATCCTGTGAGTTGAATGTTCAAAAAAACAGCTTTTGACTAATCAACAGTTATTTAATGCGAAAGCCACTTTTTCATGATCCTGTGATGCTCTGTGTAACAAATTACAGTTTTCAGTATAAGAAGCATGATCCTGTGAGTTGAATGTTCAAAAAAACAGCTTTTGACTAATCAACAGTTATTTAATGCGAAAGCCACTTTATCATGATCCTGTGATGCTCTGTGTAACAAATTACAGTTTTCAGTATAAGAAGCATGATCCTGTGAGTTCAATGTTAAAAAAAACAGCATTTGACTAATCAACAGTTTTTTAATGCAAAAGCCACTTTATCATGATCCTGTGATGCTCTGTGTAACAAATAACAGTTTTCAGTATAAGAAGCATGATCCTGTGAGTTGAATGTTCAAAAAAACAGCTTTTGACTAATCAACAGTTATTTAATGCGAAAGCCACTTTATCATGATCCTGTGATGCTCTGTGTAACAAATTACAGTTTTCAGTATAAGAAGCATGATCCTGTGAGTTCAATGTGCACAAAACAAGCTTTTGACTAATCAACAGTTTTTTCACACAAAAGCCGCTTTTTCAGGATCCTGTGATGCTCTGTGTAACAAATAACAGTTTTCAGTATAAGAAGCATGATCCTGTGAGTTCAATGTGCACAAAACATGCTTTTGACTAATCAACAGTTTTTTAATACAAAAGCCACTTTATCATGATACTGTGATGCTCTGTGTAACAAATAACAGTTTTCAGTATAAGAAGCATGATCCTGTGAGTTCAATGTGCACAAAACAAGCTTTTGACTAATCAACAGTTTTTTAATACAAAAGCCACTTTTTCATGATCCTGTGATGCTCTGTGTAACAAATAACAGTTTTCAGTATAAGAAGCATGATCCTGTGAGTTGAATGTTCAAAATAACAGCTTTTGACTAATCAACAGTTATATAATGCGAAAGACACTTTTTCATGATCCTGTGATGCTCTGTGTAACAAATTACAGTTTTCAGTATAAGAAGCATGATCCTGTGAGTTGAATGTTCAAAAAAACAGCTTTTGACTAATCAACAGTTATTTAATGCGAAAGCCACTTTATCATGATCCTGTGATGCTCTGTGTAACAAATTACAGTTTTCAGTATAAGAAGCATGATCCTGTGAGTTCAATGTGCACAAAACAAGCTTTTGACTAATCAACAGTTTTTTCACACAAAAGCCGCTTTTTCATGATCCTGTGATGCTCTGTGTAACAAATAACAGTTTTCAGTATAAGAAGCATGATCCTGTGAGTTCAATGTGCACAAAACAAGCTTTTGACTAATCAACAGTTTTTTAATACAAAAGCCACTTTATCATGATACTGTGATGCTCTGTGTAACAAATAACAGTTTTCAGTATAAGAAGCATGATCCTGTGATGCTCTGTGTAACAAATTACAGTTTTCAGTATAAGAAGCATGATCCTGTGAGTTCAATGTGCACAAAACAAGCTTTTGACTAATCAACAGTTTTTTAATACAAAAGCCACTTTATCATGATACTGTGATGCTCTGTGTAACAAATAACAGTTTTCAGTATAAGAAGCATGATCCTGTGATGCTCTGTGTAACAAATTACAGTTTTCAGTATAAGAAGCATGATCCTGTGAGTTCAATGTGCACAAAACAAGCTTTTGACTAATCAACAGTTTCTTATTGCAATAGACTCTTTATCATGATCCTGTGATGCTCTGTGTAACAAATTACAGTTTTCAGTATAAGAAGCATGATCCTGTGAGTTGAATGTTCAAAAAAACAGCTTTTGACTAATCAACAGTTATTTAATGCGAAAGCCACTTTTTCATGATCCTGTGATGCTCTGTGTAACAAATTACAGTTTTCAGTATAAGAAGCATGATCCTGTGAGTTGAATGTTCAAAAAAACAGCTTTTGACTAATCAACAGTTATTTAATGCGAAAGCCACTTTATCATGATCCTGTGATGCTCTGTGTAACAAATTACAGTTTTCAGTATAAGAAGCATGATCCTGTGAGTTGAATGTTCAAAAAAACAGCATTTGACTAATCAACAGTTTTTTAATGCAAAAGCCACTTTATCATGATCCTGTGATGCTCTGTGTAACAAATAACAGTTTTCAGTATAAGAAGCATGATCCTGTGAGTTCAATGTTCAAAAAAACAGCATTTGACTAATCAACAGTTTTTTAATGCAAAAGCCACTTTATCATGATCCTGTGATGCTCTGTGTAACAAATAACAGTTTTCAGTATAAGAAGCATGATCCTGTGAGTTCAATGTTCAAAAAAACAGCATTTGACTAATCAACAGTTTTTTAATGCAAAAGCCACTTTATCATGATCCTGTGATGCTCTGTGTAACAAATTACAGTTTTCAGTATAAGAAGCATGATCCTGTGTGTTCAATGTAAACAAAAGAAGCTTTTGACTAATCAACAGTTATTTAATGCGAAAGCCACTTTATCATGATCCTGTGATGCTCTGTGTAACAAATTACAGTTTTCAGTATAAGAAGCATGATCCTGTGAGTTCAATGTTCAAAAAAACAGCATTTGACTAATCAACAGTTTTTTAATGCAAAAGCCACTTTATCATGATCCTGTGATGCTCTGTGTAACAAATAACAGTTTTCAGTATAAGAAGCATGATCCTGTGAGTTCAATGTTCAAAAAAACAGCATTTGACTAATCAACAGTTTTTTAATGCAAAAGCCACTTTATCATGATCCTGTGATGCTCTGTGTAACAAATTACAGTTTTCAGTATAAGAAGCATGATCCTGTGAGTTGAATGTTCAAAAAAACAGCTTTTGAGTAATCAACAGTTATTTAATGCGAAAGCCACTTTTTCATGATCCTGTGATGCTCTGTGTAACAAATAACAGTTTTCAGTATAAGAAGCATGATCCTGTGAGTTGAATGTGCACAAAACAAGCTTTTGACTAATCAACAGTTTTTTAATACAAAAGCCACTTTTTCATGATCCTGTGATGCTCTGTGTAACAAATAACAGTTTTCAGTATAAGAAGCATGATCCTGTGAGTTCAATGTGCACAAAACAAGCTTTTGACTAATCAACAGTTTTTTCACACAAAAGCCGCTTTTTCATGATCCTGTGATGCTCTGTGTAACAAATAACAGTTTTCAGTATAAGAAGCATGATCCTGTGAGTTCAATGTGCACAAAACAAGCTTTTGACTAATCAACAGTTTTTTAATACAAAAGCCACTTTTTCATGATCCTGTGATGCTCTGTGTAACAAATAACAGTTTTCAGTATAAGAAGCATGATCCTGTGAGTTGAATGTTCAAAATAACAGCTTTTGACTAATCAACAGTTATATAATGCGAAAGACACTTTTTCATGATCCTGTGATGCTCTGTGTAACAAATTACAGTTTTCAGTATAAGAAGCATGATCCTGTGAGTTGAATGTTCAAAAAAACAGCTTTTGACTAATCAACAGTTATTTAATGCGAAAGCCACTTTATCATGATCCTGTGATGCTCTGTGTAACAAATTACAGTTTTCAGTATAAGAAGCATGATCCTGTGAGTTCAATGTGCACAAAACAAGCTTTTGACTAATCAACAGTTTTTTCACACAAAAGCCGCTTTTTCATGATCCTGTGATGCTCTGTGTAACAAATAACAGTTTTCAGTATAAGAAGCATGATCCTGTGAGTTCAATGTGCACAAAACAAGCTTTTGACTAATCAACAGTTTTTTAATACAAAAGCCACTTTATCATGATACTGTGATGCTCTGTGTAACAAATAACAGTTTTCAGTATAAGAAGCATGATCCTGTGATGCTCTGTGTAACAAATTACAGTTTTCAGTATAAGAAGCATGATCCTGTGAGTTCAATGTGCACAAAACAAGCTTTTGACTAATCAACAGTTTTTTAATACAAAAGCCACTTTATCATGATACTGTGATGCTCTGTGTAACAAATAACAGTTTTCAGTATAAGAAGCATGATCCTGTGATGCTCTGTGTAACAAATTACAGTTTTCAGTATAAGAAGCATGATCCTGTGAGTTCAATGTGCACAAAACAAGCTTTTGACTAATCAACAGTTTCTTATTGCAATAGACTCTTTATCATGATCCTGTGATGCTCTGTGTAACAAATTACAGTTTTCAGTATAAGAAGCATGATCCTGTGAGTTGAATGTTCAAAAAAACAGCTTTTGACTAATCAACAGTTATTTAATGCGAAAGCCACTTTTTCATGATCCTGTGATGCTCTGTGTAACAAATTACAGTTTTCAGTATAAGAAGCATGATCCTGTGAGTTGAATGTTCAAAAAAACAGCTTTTGACTAATCAACAGTTATTTAATGCGAAAGCCACTTTATCATGATCCTGTGATGCTCTGTGTAACAAATTACAGTTTTCAGTATAAGAAGCATGATCCTGTGAGTTGAATGTTCAAAAAAACAGCATTTGACTAATCAACAGTTTTTTAATGCAAAAGCCACTTTATCATGATCCTGTGATGCTCTGTGTAACAAATAACAGTTTTCAGTATAAGAAGCATGATCCTGTGAGTTCAATGTTCAAAAAAACAGCATTTGACTAATCAACAGTTTTTTAATGCAAAAGCCACTTTATCATGATCCTGTGATGCTCTGTGTAACAAATAACAGTTTTCAGTATAAGAAGCATGATCCTGTGAGTTCAATGTTCAAAAAAACAGCATTTGACTAATCAACAGTTTTTTAATGCAAAAGCCACTTTATCATGATCCTGTGATGCTCTGTGTAACAAATTACAGTTTTCAGTATAAGAAGCATGATCCTGTGTGTTCAATGTAAACAAAAGAAGCTTTTGACTAATCAACAGTTATTTAATGCGAAAGCCACTTTATCATGATCCTGTGATGCTCTGTGTAACAAATTACAGTTTTCAGTATAAGAAGCATGATCCTGTGAGTTCAATGTTCAAAAAAACAGCATTTGACTAATCAACAGTTTTTTAATGCAAAAGCCACTTTATCATGATCCTGTGATGCTCTGTGTAACAAATAACAGTTTTCAGTATAAGAAGCATGATCCTGTGAGTTCAATGTTCAAAAAAACAGCATTTGACTAATCAACAGTTTTTTAATGCAAAAGCCACTTTATCATGATCCTGTGATGCTCTGTGTAACAAATAACAGTTTTCAGTATAAGAAGCATGATCCTGTGAGTTGAATGTTCAAAATAACAGCTTTTGACTAATCAACAGTTATATAATGCGAAAGACACTTTTTCATGATCCTGTGATGCTCTGTGTAACAAATTACAGTTTTCAGTATAAGAAGCATGATCCTGTGAGTTGAATGTTCAAAAAAACAGCTTTTGACTAATCAACAGTTATTTAATGCGAAAGCCACTTTATCATGATCCTGTGATGCTCTGTGTAACAAATTACAGTTTTCAGTATAAGAAGCATGATCCTGTGAGTTCAATGTGCACAAAACAAGCTTTTGACTAATCAACAGTTTTTTCACACAAAAGCCGCTTTTTCATGATCCTGTGATGCTCTGTGTAACAAATAACAGTTTTCAGTATAAGAAGCATGATCCTGTGAGTTCAATGTGCACAAAACAAGCTTTTGACTAATCAACAGTTTTTTAATACAAAAGCCACTTTATCATGATACTGTGATGCTCTGTGTAACAAATAACAGTTTTCAGTATAAGAAGCATGATCCTGTGATGCTCTGTGTAACAAATTACAGTTTTCAGTATAAGAAGCATGATCCTGTGAGTTCAATGTGCACAAAACAAGCTTTTGACTAATCAACAGTTTTTTAATACAAAAGCCACTTTATCATGATACTGTGATGCTCTGTGTAACAAATAACAGTTTTCAGTATAAGAAGCATGATCCTGTGATGCTCTGTGTAACAAATTACAGTTTTCAGTATAAGAAGCATGATCCTGTGAGTTCAATGTGCACAAAACAAGCTTTTGACTAATCAACAGTTTCTTATTGCAATAGACTCTTTATCATGATCCTGTGATGCTCTGTGTAACAAATTACAGTTTTCAGTATAAGAAGCATGATCCTGTGAGTTGAATGTTCAAAAAAACAGCTTTTGACTAATCAACAGTTATTTAATGCGAAAGCCACTTTTTCATGATCCTGTGATGCTCTGTGTAACAAATTACAGTTTTCAGTATAAGAAGCATGATCCTGTGAGTTGAATGTTCAAAAAAACAGCTTTTGACTAATCAACAGTTATTTAATGCGAAAGCCACTTTATCATGATCCTGTGATGCTCTGTGTAACAAATTACAGTTTTCAGTATAAGAAGCATGATCCTGTGAGTTGAATGTTCAAAAAAACAGCATTTGACTAATCAACAGTTTTTTAATGCAAAAGCCACTTTATCATGATCCTGTGATGCTCTGTGTAACAAATAACAGTTTTCAGTATAAGAAGCATGATCCTGTGAGTTCAATGTTCAAAAAAACAGCATTTGACTAATCAACAGTTTTTTAATGCAAAAGCCACTTTATCATGATCCTGTGATGCTCTGTGTAACAAATAACAGTTTTCAGTATAAGAAGCATGATCCTGTGAGTTCAATGTTCAAAAAAACAGCATTTGACTAATCAACAGTTTTTTAATGCAAAAGCCACTTTATCATGATCCTGTGATGCTCTGTGTAACAAATTACAGTTTTCAGTATAAGAAGCATGATCCTGTGTGTTCAATGTAAACAAAAGAAGCTTTTGACTAATCAACAGTTATTTAATGCGAAAGCCACTTTATCATGATCCTGTGATGCTCTGTGTAACAAATTACAGTTTTCAGTATAAGAAGCATGATCCTGTGAGTTCAATGTTCAAAAAAACAGCATTTGACTAATCAACAGTTTTTTAATGCAAAAGCCACTTTATCATGATCCTGTGATGCTCTGTGTAACAAATAACAGTTTTCAGTATAAGAAGCATGATCCTGTGAGTTCAATGTTCAAAAAAACAGCATTTGACTAATCAACAGTTTTTTAATGCAAAAGCCACTTTATCATGATCCTGTGATGCTCTGTGTAACAAATTACAGTTTTCAGTATAAGAAGCATGATCCTGTGAGTTGAATGTTCAAAAAAACAGCTTTTGAGTAATCAACAGTTATTTAATGCGAAAGCCACTTTTTCATGATCCTGTGATGCTCTGTGTAACAAATAACAGTTTTCAGTATAAGAAGCATGATCCTGTGAGTTGAATGTGCACAAAACAAGCTTTTGACTAATCAACAGTTTTTTAATACAAAAGCCACTTTTTCATGATCCTGTGATGCTCTGTGTAACAAATAACAGTTTTCAGTATAAGAAGCATGATCCTGTGAGTTCAATGTGCACAAAACAAGCTTTTGACTAATCAACAGTTTTTTCACACAAAAGCCGCTTTTTCATGATCCTGTGATGCTCTGTGTAACAAATAACAGTTTTCAGTATAAGAAGCATGATCCTGTGAGTTCAATGTGCACAAAACAAGCTTTTGACTAATCAACAGTTTTTTAATACAAAAGCCACTTTTTCATGATCCTGTGATGCTCTGTGTAACAAATAACAGTTTTCAGTATAAGAAGCATGATCCTGTGAGTTGAATGTTCAAAATAACAGCTTTTGACTAATCAACAGTTATATAATGCGAAAGACACTTTTTCATGATCCTGTGATGCTCTGTGTAACAAATTACAGTTTTCAGTATAAGAAGCATGATCCTGTGAGTTGAATGTTCAAAAAAACAGCTTTTGACTAATCAACAGTTATTTAATGCGAAAGCCACTTTATCATGATCCTGTGATGCTCTGTGTAACAAATTACAGTTTTCAGTATAAGAAGCATGATCCTGTGAGTTCAATGTGCACAAAACAAGCTTTTGACTAATCAACAGTTTTTTCACACAAAAGCCGCTTTTTCATGATCCTGTGATGCTCTGTGTAACAAATAACAGTTTTCAGTATAAGAAGCATGATCCTGTGAGTTCAATGTGCACAAAACAAGCTTTTGACTAATCAACAGTTTTTTAATACAAAAGCCACTTTATCATGATACTGTGATGCTCTGTGTAACAAATAACAGTTTTCAGTATAAGAAGCATGATCCTGTGATGCTCTGTGTAACAAATTACAGTTTTCAGTATAAGAAGCATGATCCTGTGAGTTCAATGTGCACAAAACAAGCTTTTGACTAATCAACAGTTTTTTAATACAAAAGCCACTTTATCATGATACTGTGATGCTCTGTGTAACAAATAACAGTTTTCAGTATAAGAAGCATGATCCTGTGATGCTCTGTGTAACAAATTACAGTTTTCAGTATAAGAAGCATGATCCTGTGAGTTCAATGTGCACAAAACAAGCTTTTGACTAATCAACAGTTTCTTATTGCAATAGACTCTTTATCATGATCCTGTGATGCTCTGTGTAACAAATTACAGTTTTCAGTATAAGAAGCATGATCCTGTGAGTTGAATGTTCAAAAAAACAGCTTTTGACTAATCAACAGTTATTTAATGCGAAAGCCACTTTTTCATGATCCTGTGATGCTCTGTGTAACAAATTACAGTTTTCAGTATAAGAAGCATGATCCTGTGAGTTGAATGTTCAAAAAAACAGCTTTTGACTAATCAACAGTTATTTAATGCGAAAGCCACTTTATCATGATCCTGTGATGCTCTGTGTAACAAATTACAGTTTTCAGTATAAGAAGCATGATCCTGTGAGTTGAATGTTCAAAAAAACAGCATTTGACTAATCAACAGTTTTTTAATGCAAAAGCCACTTTATCATGATCCTGTGATGCTCTGTGTAACAAATAACAGTTTTCAGTATAAGAAGCATGATCCTGTGAGTTCAATGTTCAAAAAAACAGCATTTGACTAATCAACAGTTTTTTAATGCAAAAGCCACTTTATCATGATCCTGTGATGCTCTGTGTAACAAATAACAGTTTTCAGTATAAGAAGCATGATCCTGTGAGTTCAATGTTCAAAAAAACAGCATTTGACTAATCAACAGTTTTTTAATGCAAAAGCCACTTTATCATGATCCTGTGATGCTCTGTGTAACAAATTACAGTTTTCAGTATAAGAAGCATGATCCTGTGTGTTCAATGTAAACAAAAGAAGCTTTTGACTAATCAACAGTTATTTAATGCGAAAGCCACTTTATCATGATCCTGTGATGCTCTGTGTAACAAATTACAGTTTTCAGTATAAGAAGCATGATCCTGTGAGTTCAATGTTCAAAAAAACAGCATTTGACTAATCAACAGTTTTTTAATGCAAAAGCCACTTTATCATGATCCTGTGATGCTCTGTGTAACAAATAACAGTTTTCAGTATAAGAAGCATGATCCTGTGAGTTCAATGTTCAAAAAAACAGCATTTGACTAATCAACAGTTTTTTAATGCAAAAGCCACTTTATCATGATCCTGTGATGCTCTGTGTAACAAATTACAGTTTTCAGTATAAGAAGCATGATCCTGTGAGTTGAATGTTCAAAAAAACAGCTTTTGAGTAATCAACAGTTATTTAATGCGAAAGCCACTTTTTCATGATCCTGTGATGCTCTGTGTAACAAATAACAGTTTTCAGTATAAGAAGCATGATCCTGTGAGTTGAATGTGCACAAAACAAGCTTTTGACTAATCAACAGTTTTTTAATACAAAAGCCACTTTTTCATGATCCTGTGATGCTCTGTGTAACAAATAACAGTTTTCAGTATAAGAAGCATGATCCTGTGAGTTCAATGTGCACAAAACAAGCTTTTGACTAATCAACAGTTTTTTCACACAAAAGCCGCTTTTTCATGATCCTGTGATGCTCTGTGTAACAAATAACAGTTTTCAGTATAAGAAGCATGATCCTGTGAGTTCAATGTGCACAAAACAAGCTTTTGACTAATCAACAGTTTTTTAATACAAAAGCCACTTTTTCATGATCCTGTGATGCTCTGTGTAACAAATAACAGTTTTCAGTATAAGAAGCATGATCCTGTGAGTTGAATGTTCAAAATAACAGCTTTTGACTAATCAACAGTTATATAATGCGAAAGACACTTTTTCATGATCCTGTGATGCTCTGTGTAACAAATTACAGTTTTCAGTATAAGAAGCATGATCCTGTGAGTTGAATGTTCAAAAAAACAGCTTTTGACTAATCAACAGTTATTTAATGCGAAAGCCACTTTATCATGATCCTGTGATGCTCTGTGTAACAAATTACAGTTTTCAGTATAAGAAGCATGATCCTGTGAGTTCAATGTGCACAAAACAAGCTTTTGACTAATCAACAGTTTTTTCACACAAAAGCCGCTTTTTCATGATCCTGTGATGCTCTGTGTAACAAATAACAGTTTTCAGTATAAGAAGCATGATCCTGTGAGTTCAATGTGCACAAAACAAGCTTTTGACTAATCAACAGTTTTTTAATACAAAAGCCACTTTATCATGATACTGTGATGCTCTGTGTAACAAATAACAGTTTTCAGTATAAGAAGCATGATCCTGTGATGCTCTGTGTAACAAATTACAGTTTTCAGTATAAGAAGCATGATCCTGTGAGTTCAATGTGCACAAAACAAGCTTTTGACTAATCAACAGTTTTTTAATACAAAAGCCACTTTATCATGATACTGTGATGCTCTGTGTAACAAATAACAGTTTTCAGTATAAGAAGCATGATCCTGTGATGCTCTGTGTAACAAATTACAGTTTTCAGTATAAGAAGCATGATCCTGTGAGTTCAATGTGCACAAAACAAGCTTTTGACTAATCAACAGTTTCTTATTGCAATAGACTCTTTATCATGATCCTGTGATGCTCTGTGTAACAAATTACAGTTTTCAGTATAAGAAGCATGATCCTGTGAGTTGAATGTTCAAAAAAACAGCTTTTGACTAATCAACAGTTATTTAATGCGAAAGCCACTTTTTCATGATCCTGTGATGCTCTGTGTAACAAATTACAGTTTTCAGTATAAGAAGCATGATCCTGTGAGTTGAATGTTCAAAAAAACAGCATTTGACTAATCAACAGTTTTTTAATGCAAAAGCCACTTTATCATGATCCTGTGATGCTCTGTGTAACAAATAACAGTTTTCAGTATAAGAAGCATGATCCTGTGAGTTCAATGTTCAAAAAAACAGCATTTGACTAATCAACAGTTTTTTAATGCAAAAGCCACTTTATCATGATCCTGTGATGCTCTGTGTAACAAATAACAGTTTTCAGTATAAGAAGCATGATCCTGTGAGTTCAATGTTCAAAAAAACAGCATTTGACTAATCAACAGTTTTTTAATGCAAAAGCCACTTTATCATGATCCTGTGATGCTCTGTGTAACAAATTACAGTTTTCAGTATAAGAAGCATGATCCTGTGTATTAAATGTGCACAAAACAAGCTTTTGACTAATCAACAGTTGTTTCATACAAAAGCCACTTTATCATGATCCTGTGATGCTCTGTGTAACAAATTACAGTTTTCAGTATAAGAAGCATGATCCTGTGTGTTCAATGTGCACAAAACAAGCTTTTGACTAATCAACAGTTTTTTCATACAAAAGCCACTTTATCATGATCCTGTGATACTCTGTGTAACAAATTACAGTTTTCAGTATAAGAAGCATGATCCTGTGTGTTCAATGTGCACAAAACAAGCTTTTGACTAATCAACAGTTTTTTCATACAAAAGCCACTTTATCATGATACTGTGATGCTCTGTGTAACAAATAACAGTTTTCAGTATAAGAAGCATGATCCTGTGATGCTCTGTGTAACAAATTACAGTTTTCAGTATAAGAAGCATGATCCTGTGAGTTCAATGTGCACAAAACAAGCTTTTGACTAATCAACAGTTTCTTATTGCAATAGACTCTTTATCATGATCCTGTGATGCTCTGTGTAACAAATTACAGTTTTCAGTATAAGAAGCATGATCCTGTGAGTTGAATGTTCAAAAAAACAGCTTTTGACTAATCAACAGTTATTTAATGCGAAAGCCACTTTTTCATGATCCTGTGATGCTCTGTGTAACAAATTACAGTTTTCAGTATAAGAAGCATGATCCTGTGAGTTGAATGTTCAAAAAAACAGCTTTTGACTAATCAACAGTTATTTAATGCGAAAGCCACTTTATCATGATCCTGTGATGCTCTGTGTAACAAATTACAGTTTTCAGTATAAGAAGCATGATCCTGTGAGTTGAATGTTCAAAAAAACAGCATTTGACTAATCAACAGTTTTTTAATGCAAAAGCCACTTTATCATGATCCTGTGATGCTCTGTGTAACAAATAACAGTTTTCAGTATAAGAAGCATGATCCTGTGAGTTGAATGTTCAAAAAAACAGCTTTTGACTAATCAACAGTTATATAATGCGAAAGACACTTTTTCATGATCCTGTGATGCTCTGTGTAACAAATTACAGTTTTCAGTATAAGAAGCATGATCCTGTGTATTAAATGTGCACAAAACAAGCTTTTGACTAATCAACAGTTGTTTCATACAAAAGCCACTTTATCATGATCCTGTGATGCTCTGTGTAACAAATTACAGTTTTCAGTATAAGAAGCATGATCCTGTGTGTTCAATGTGCACAAAACAAGCTTTTGACTAATCAACAGTTTTTTCATACAAAAGCCACTTTATCATGATCCTGTGATACTCTGTGTAACAAATTACAGTTTTCAGTATAAGAAGCATGATCCTGTGTGTTCAATGTGCACAAAACAAGCTTTTGACTAATCAACAGTTTTTTCATACAAAAGCCACTTTATCATGATACTGTGATGCTCTGTGTAACAAATAACAGTTTTCAGTATAAGAAGCATGATCCTGTGATGCTCTGTGTAACAAATTACAGTTTTCAGTATAAGAAGCATGATCCTGTGAGTTCAATGTGCACAAAACAAGCTTTTGACTAATCAACAGTTTCTTATTGCAATAGACTCTTTATCATGATCCTGTGATGCTCTGTGTAACAAATTACAGTTTTCAGTATAAGAAGCATGATCCTGTGAGTTGAATGTTCAAAAAAACAGCTTTTGACTAATCAACAGTTATTTAATGCGAAAGCCACTTTTTCATGATCCTGTGATGCTCTGTGTAACAAATTACAGTTTTCAGTATAAGAAGCATGATCCTGTGAGTTGAATGTTCAAAAAAACAGCTTTTGACTAATCAACAGTTATTTAATGCGAAAGCCACTTTATCATGATCCTGTGATGCTCTGTGTAACAAATTACAGTTTTCAGTATAAGAAGCATGATCCTGTGAGTTGAATGTTCAAAAAAACAGCATTTGACTAATCAACAGTTTTTTAATGCAAAAGCCACTTTATCATGATCCTGTGATGCTCTGTGTAACAAATAACAGTTTTCAGTATAAGAAGCATGATCCTGTGAGTTCAATGTTCAAAAAAACAGCATTTGACTAATCAACAGTTTTTTAATGCAAAAGCCACTTTATCATGATCCTGTGATGCTCTGTGTAACAAATAACAGTTTTCAGTATAAGAAGCATGATCCTGTGTATTAAATGTGCACAAAACAAGCTTTTGACTAATCAACAGTTTTTTAATACAAAAGCCACTTTTTCATGATCCTGTGATGCTCTGTGTAACAAATAACAGTTTTCAGTATAAGAAGCATGATCCTGTGAGTTGAATGTTCAAAAAAACAGCTTTTGACTAATCAACAGTTATATAATGCGAAAGACACTTTTTCATGATCCTGTGATGCTCTGTGTAACAAATTACAGTTTTCAGTATAAGAAGCATGATCCTGTGAGTTGAATGTTCAAAAAAACAGCTTTTGACTAATCAACAGTTATTTAATGCGAAAGCCACTTTATCATGATCCTGTGATGCTCTGTGTAACAAATTACAGTTTTCAGTATAAGAAGCGTGATCCTGTGAGTTCAATGTGCACAAAACAAGCTTTTGACTAATCAACAGTTTTTTCACACAAAAGCCGCTTTTTCATGATCCTGTGATGCTCTGTGTAACAAATAACAGTTTTCAGTATAAGAAGCATGATCCTGTGAGTTCAATGTGCACAAAACAAGCTTTTGACTAATCAACAGTTTTTTAATACAAAAGCCACTTTATCATGATACTGTGATGCTCTGTGTAACAAATAACAGTTTTCAGTATAAGAAGCATGATCCTGTGATGCTCTGTGTAACAAATTACAGTTTTCAGTATAAGAAGCATGATCCTGTGAGTTCAATGTGCACAAAACAAGCTTTTGACTAATCAACAGTTTCTTATTGCAATAGACTCTTTATCATGATCCTGTGATGCTCTGTGTAACAAATTACAGTTTTCAGTATAAGAAGCATGATCCTGTGAGTTGAATGTTCAAAAAAACAGCTTTTGACTAATCAACAGTTATTTAATGCGAAAGCCACTTTTTCATGATCCTGTGATGCTCTGTGTAACAAATTACAGTTTTCAGTATAAGAAGCATGATCCTGTGAGTTGAATGTTCAAAAAAACAGCTTTTGACTAATCAACAGTTATTTAATGCGAAAGCCACTTTATCATGATCCTGTGATGCTCTGTGTAACAAATTACAGTTTTCAGTATAAGAAGCATGATCCTGTGAGTTGAATGTTCAAAAAAACAGCATTTGACTAATCAACAGTTTTTTAATGCAAAAGCCACTTTATCATGATCCTGTGATGCTCTGTGTAACAAATAACAGTTTTCAGTATAAGAAGCATGATCCTGTGAGTTCAATGTTCAAAAAAACAGCATTTGACTAATCAACAGTTTTTTAATGCAAAAGCCACTTTATCATGATCCTGTGATGCTCTGTGTAACAAATAACAGTTTTCAGTATAAGAAGCATGATCCTGTGTATTAAATGTGCACAAAACAAGCTTTTGACTAATCAACAGTTTTTTAATACAAAAGCCACTTTTTCATGATCCTGTGATGCTCTGTGTAACAAAAAACAGTTTTCAGTATAAGAAGCATGATCCTGTGAGTTGAATGTTCAAAAAAACAGCTTTTGACTAATCAACAGTTATATAATGCGAAAGACACTTTTTCATGATCCTGTGATGCTCTGTGTAACAAATTACAGTTTTCAGTATAAGAAGCATGATCCTGTGAGTTGAATGTTCAAAAAAACAGCTTTTGACTAATCAACAGTTATTTAATGCGAAAGCCACTTTATCATGATCCTGTGATGCTCTGTGTAACAAATTACAGTTTTCAGTATAAGAAGCATGATCCTGTGAGTTGAATGTTCAAAAAAACAGCTTTTGACTAATCAACAGTTATTTAATGCGAAAGCCACTTTATCATGATCCTGTGATGCTCTGTGTAACAAATTACAGTTTTCAGTATAAGAAGCATGATCCTGTGAGTTGAATGTTCAAAAAAACAGCATTTGACTAATCAACAGTTTTTTAATGCAAAAGCCACTTTATCATGATCCTGTGATGCTCTGTGTAACAAATAACAGTTTTCAGTATAAGAAGCATGATCCTGTGAGTTCAATGTTCAAAAAAACAGCATTTGACTAATCAACAGTTTTTTAATGCAAAAGCCACTTTATCATGATCCTGTGATGCTCTGTGTAACAAATAACAGTTTTCAGTATAAGAAGCATGATCCTGTGAGTTCAATGTTCAAAAAAACAGCATTTGACTAATCAACAGTTTTTTAATGCAAAAGCCACTTTATCATGATCCTGTGATGCTCTGTGTAACAAATTACAGTTTTCAGTATAAGAAGCATGATCCTGTGTGTTCAATGTAAACAAAAGAAGCTTTTGACTAATCAACAGTTATTTAATGCGAAAGCCACTTTATCATGATCCTGTGATGCTCTGTGTAACAAATTACAGTTTTCAGTATAAGAAGCATGATCCTGTGAGTTCAATGTTCAAAAAAACAGCATTTGACTAATCAACAGTTTTTTAATGCAAAAGCCACTTTATCATGATCCTGTGATGCTCTGTGTAACAAATAACAGTTTTCAGTATAAGAAGCATGATCCTGTGAGTTCAATGTTCAAAAAAACAGCATTTGACTAATCAACAGTTTTTTAATGCAAAAGCCACTTTATCATGATCCTGTGATGCTCTGTGTAACAAATTACAGTTTTCAGTATAAGAAGCATGATCCTGTGAGTTGAATGTTCAAAAAAACAGCTTTTGAGTAATCAACAGTTATTTAATGCGAAAGCCACTTTTTCATGATCCTGTGATGCTCTGTGTAACAAATAACAGTTTTCAGTATAAGAAGCATGATCCTGTGAGTTGAATGTGCACAAAACAAGCTTTTGACTAATCAACAGTTTTTTAATACAAAAGCCACTTTTTCATGATCCTGTGATGCTCTGTGTAACAAATAACAGTTTTCAGTATAAGAAGCATGATCCTGTGAGTTCAATGTGCACAAAACAAGCTTTTGACTAATCAACAGTTTTTTCACACAAAAGCCGCTTTTTCATGATCCTGTGATGCTCTGTGTAACAAATAACAGTTTTCAGTATAAGAAGCATGATCCTGTGAGTTCAATGTGCACAAAACAAGCTTTTGACTAATCAACAGTTTTTTAATACAAAAGCCACTTTTTCATGATCCTGTGATGCTCTGTGTAACAAATAACAGTTTTCAGTATAAGAAGCATGATCCTGTGAGTTGAATGTTCAAAATAACAGCTTTTGACTAATCAACAGTTATATAATGCGAAAGACACTTTTTCATGATCCTGTGATGCTCTGTGTAACAAATTACAGTTTTCAGTATAAGAAGCATGATCCTGTGAGTTGAATGTTCAAAAAAACAGCTTTTGACTAATCAACAGTTATTTAATGCGAAAGCCACTTTATCATGATCCTGTGATGCTCTGTGTAACAAATTACAGTTTTCAGTATAAGAAGCATGATCCTGTGAGTTCAATGTGCACAAAACAAGCTTTTGACTAATCAACAGTTTTTTCACACAAAAGCCGCTTTTTCATGATCCTGTGATGCTCTGTGTAACAAATAACAGTTTTCAGTATAAGAAGCATGATCCTGTGAGTTCAATGTGCACAAAACAAGCTTTTGACTAATAAACAGTTTTTTAATACAAAAGCCACTTTATCATGATACTGTGATGCTCTGTGTAACAAATAACAGTTTTCAGTATAAGAAGCATGATCCTGTGATGCTCTGTGTAACAAATTACAGTTTTCAGTATAAGAAGCATGATCCTGTGAGTTCAATGTGCACAAAACAAGCTTTTGACTAATCAACAGTTTTTTAATACAAAAGCCACTTTATCATGATACTGTGATGCTCTGTGTAACAAATAACAGTTTTCAGTATAAGAAGCATGATCCTGTGATGCTCTGTGTAACAAATTACAGTTTTCAGTATAAGAAGCATGATCCTGTGAGTTCAATGTGCACAAAACAAGCTTTTGACTAATCAACAGTTTCTTATTGCAATAGACTCTTTATCATGATCCTGTGATGCTCTGTGTAACAAATTACAGTTTTCAGTATAAGAAGCATGATCCTGTGAGTTGAATGTTCAAAAAAACAGCTTTTGACTAATCAACAGTTATTTAATGCGAAAGCCACTTTTTCATGATCCTGTGATGCTCTGTGTAACAAATTACAGTTTTCAGTATAAGAAGCATGATCCTGTGAGTTGAATGTTCAAAAAAACAGCATTTGACTAATCAACAGTTTTTTAATGCAAAAGCCACTTTATCATGATCCTGTGATGCTCTGTGTAACAAATAACAGTTTTCAGTATAAGAAGCATGATCCTGTGAGTTCAATGTTCAAAAAAACAGCATTTGACTAATCAACAGTTTTTTAATGCAAAAGCCACTTTATCATGATCCTGTGATGCTCTGTGTAACAAATAACAGTTTTCAGTATAAGAAGCATGATCCTGTGAGTTCAATGTTCAAAAAAACAGCATTTGACTAATCAACAGTTTTTTAATGCAAAAGCCACTTTATCATGATCCTGTGATGCTCTGTGTAACAAATTACAGTTTTCAGTATAAGAAGCATGATCCTGTGTATTAAATGTGCACAAAACAAGCTTTTGACTAATCAACAGTTGTTTCATACAAAAGCCACTTTATCATGATCCTGTGATGCTCTGTGTAACAAATTACAGTTTTCAGTATAAGAAGCATGATCCTGTGTGTTCAATGTGCACAAAACAAGCTTTTGACTAATCAACAGTTTTTTCATACAAAAGCCACTTTATCATGATCCTGTGATACTCTGTGTAACAAATTACAGTTTTCAGTATAAGAAGCATGATCCTGTGTGTTCAATGTGCACAAAACAAGCTTTTGACTAATCAACAGTTTTTTCATACAAAAGCCACTTTATCATGATACTGTGATGCTCTGTGTAACAAATAACAGTTTTCAGTATAAGAAGCATGATCCTGTGATGCTCTGTGTAACAAATTACAGTTTTCAGTATAAGAAGCATGATCCTGTGAGTTCAATGTGCACAAAACAAGCTTTTGACTAATCAACAGTTTCTTATTGCAATAGACTCTTTATCATGATCCTGTGATGCTCTGTGTAACAAATTACAGTTTTCAGTATAAGAAGCATGATCCTGTGAGTTGAATGTTCAAAAAAACAGCTTTTGACTAATCAACAGTTATTTAATGCGAAAGCCACTTTTTCATGATCCTGTGATGCTCTGTGTAACAAATTACAGTTTTCAGTATAAGAAGCATGATCCTGTGAGTTGAATGTTCAAAAAAACAGCTTTTGACTAATCAACAGTTATTTAATGCGAAAGCCACTTTATCATGATCCTGTGATGCTCTGTGTAACAAATTACAGTTTTCAGTATAAGAAGCATGATCCTGTGAGTTGAATGTTCAAAAAAACAGCATTTGACTAATCAACAGTTTTTTAATGCAAAAGCCACTTTATCATGATCCTGTGATGCTCTGTGTAACAAATAACAGTTTTCAGTATAAGAAGCATGATCCTGTGAGTTCAATGTTCAAAAAAACAGCATTTGACTAATCAACAGTTTTTTAATGCAAAAGCCACTTTATCATGATCCTGTGATGCTCTGTGTAACAAATAACAGTTTTCAGTATAAGAAGCATGATCCTGTGTATTAAATGTGCACAAAACAAGCTTTTGACTAATCAACAGTTTTTTAATACAAAAGCCACTTTTTCATGATCCTGTGATGCTCTGTGTAACAAATAACAGTTTTCAGTATAAGAAGCATGATCCTGTGAGTTGAATGTTCAAAAAAACAGCTTTTGACTAATCAACAGTTATATAATGCGAAAGACACTTTTTCATGATCCTGTGATGCTCTGTGTAACAAATTACAGTTTTCAGTATAAGAAGCATGATCCTGTGTATTAAATGTGCACAAAACAAGCTTTTGACTAATCAACAGTTGTTTCATACAAAAGCCACTTTATCATGATCCTGTGATGCTCTGTGTAACAAATTACAGTTTTCAGTATAAGAAGCATGATCCTGTGTGTTCAATGTGCACAAAACAAGCTTTTGACTAATCAACAGTTTTTTCATACAAAAGCCACTTTATCATGATCCTGTGATACTCTGTGTAACAAATTACAGTTTTCAGTATAAGAAGCATGATCCTGTGTGTTCAATGTGCACAAAACAAGCTTTTGACTAATCAACAGTTTTTTCATACAAAAGCCACTTTATCATGATACTGTGATGCTCTGTGTAACAAATAACAGTTTTCAGTATAAGAAGCATGATCCTGTGATGCTCTGTGTAACAAATTACAGTTTTCAGTATAAGAAGCATGATCCTGTGAGTTCAATGTGCACAAAACAAGCTTTTGACTAATCAACAGTTTCTTATTGCAATAGACTCTTTATCATGATCCTGTGATGCTCTGTGTAACAAATTACAGTTTTCAGTATAAGAAGCATGATCCTGTGAGTTGAATGTTCAAAAAAACAGCTTTTGACTAATCAACAGTTATTTAATGCGAAAGCCACTTTTTCATGATCCTGTGATGCTCTGTGTAACAAATTACAGTTTTCAGTATAAGAAGCATGATCCTGTGAGTTGAATGTTCAAAAAAACAGCTTTTGACTAATCAACAGTTATTTAATGCGAAAGCCACTTTATCATGATCCTGTGATGCTCTGTGTAACAAATTACAGTTTTCAGTATAAGAAGCATGATCCTGTGAGTTGAATGTTCAAAAAAACAGCATTTGACTAATCAACAGTTTTTTAATGCAAAAGCCACTTTATCATGATCCTGTGATGCTCTGTGTAACAAATAACAGTTTTCAGTATAAGAAGCATGATCCTGTGAGTTCAATGTTCAAAAAAACAGCATTTGACTAATCAACAGTTTTTTAATGCAAAAGCCACTTTATCATGATCCTGTGATGCTCTGTGTAACAAATAACAGTTTTCAGTATAAGAAGCATGATCCTGTGTATTAAATGTGCACAAAACAAGCTTTTGACTAATCAACAGTTTTTTAATACAAAAGCCACTTTTTCATGATCCTGTGATGCTCTGTGTAACAAATAACAGTTTTCAGTATAAGAAGCATGATCCTGTGAGTTGAATGTTCAAAAAAACAGCTTTTGACTAATCAACAGTTATATAATGCGAAAGACACTTTTTCATGATCCTGTGATGCTCTGTGTAACAAATTACAGTTTTCAGTATAAGAAGCATGATCCTGTGAGTTGAATGTTCAAAAAAACAGCTTTTGACTAATCAACAGTTATTTAATGCGAAAGCCACTTTATCATGATCCTGTGATGCTCTGTGTAACAAATTACAGTTTTCAGTATAAGAAGCATGATCCTGTGAGTTCAATGTGCACAAAACAAGCTTTTGACTAATCAACAGTTTTTTCACACAAAAGCCGCTTTTTCATGATCCTGTGATGCTCTGTGTAACAAATAACAGTTTTCAGTATAAGAAGCATGATCCTGTGAGTTCAATGTGCACAAAACAAGCTTTTGACTAATCAACAGTTTTTTAATACAAAAGCCACTTTATCATGATACTGTGATGCTCTGTGTAACAAATAACAGTTTTCAGTATAAGAAGCATGATCCTGTGATGCTCTGTGTAACAAATTACAGTTTTCAGTATAAGAAGCATGATCCTGTGAGTTCAATGTGCACAAAACAAGCTTTTGACTAATCAACAGTTTCTTATTGCAATAGACTCTTTATCATGATCCTGTGATGCTCTGTGTAACAAATTACAGTTTTCAGTATAAGAAGCATGATCCTGTGAGTTGAATGTTCAAAAAAACAGCTTTTGACTAATCAACAGTTATTTAATGCGAAAGCCACTTTTTCATGATCCTGTGATGCTCTGTGTAACAAAT
Source organism: Triplophysa bombifrons (assembly GCA_029783895.1). NCBI lineage: Eukaryota > Metazoa > Chordata > Actinopteri > Cypriniformes > Nemacheilidae > Triplophysa > Triplophysa bombifrons. The sequence continues at coordinate 2,700,211 of CM056471.1, forward strand.
TACAGTTTTCAGTATAAGAAGCATGATCCTGTGAGTTGAATGTTCAAAAAAACAGCTTTTGACTAATCAACAGTTATTTAATGCGAAAGCCACTTTATCATGATCCTGTGATGCTCTGTGTAACAAATTACAGTTTTCAGTATAAGAAGCATGATCCTGTGAGTTGAATGTTCAAAAAAACAGCATTTGACTAATCAACAGTTTTTTAATGCAAAAGCCACTTTATCATGATCCTGTGATGCTCTGTGTAACAAATAACAGTTTTCAGTATAAGAAGCATGATCCTGTGAGTTCAATGTTCAAAAAAACAGCATTTGACTAATCAACAGTTTTTTAATGCAAAAGCCACTTTATCATGATCCTGTGATGCTCTGTGTAACAAATAACAGTTTTCAGTATAAGAAGCATGATCCTGTGAGTTCAATGTTCAAAAAAACAGCATTTGACTAATCAACAGTTTTTTAATGCAAAAGCCACTTTATCATGATCCTGTGATGCTCTGTGTAACAAATTACAGTTTTCAGTATAAGAAGCATGATCCTGTGTATTAAATGTGCACAAAACAAGCTTTTGACTAATCAACAGTTGTTTCATACAAAAGCCACTTTATCATGATCCTGTGATGCTCTGTGTAACAAATTACAGTTTTCAGTATAAGAAGCATGATCCTGTGTGTTCAATGTGCACAAAACAAGCTTTTGACTAATCAACAGTTTTTTCATACAAAAGCCACTTTATCATGATCCTGTGATACTCTGTGTAACAAATTACAGTTTTCAGTATAAGAAGCATGATCCTGTGTGTTCAATGTGCACAAAACAAGCTTTTGACTAATCAACAGTTTTTCATACAAAAGCCACTTTATCATGATACTGTGATGCTCTGTGTAACAAATAACAGTTTTCAGTATAAGAAGCATGATCCTGTGATGCTCTGTGTAACAAATTACAGTTTTCAGTATAAGAAGCATGATCCTGTGAGTTCAATGTGCACAAAACAAGCTTTTGACTAATCAACAGTTTCTTATTGCAATAGACTCTTTATCATGATCCTGTGATGCTCTGTGTAACAAATTACAGTTTTCAGTATAAGAAGCATGATCCTGTGAGTTGAATGTTCAAAAAAACAGCTTTTGACTAATCAACAGTTATTTAATGCGAAAGCCACTTTATCATGATCCTGTGATGCTCTGTGTAACAAATTACAGTTTTCAGTATAAGAAGCATGATCCTGTGAGTTGAATGTTCAAAAAAACAGCATTTGACTAATCAACAGTTTTTTAATGCAAAAGCCACTTTATCATGATCCTGTGATGCTCTGTGTAACAAATAACAGTTTTCAGTATAAGAAGCATGATCCTGTGAGTTCAATGTTCAAAAAAACAGCATTTGACTAATCAACAGTTTTTTTAATGCAAAAGCCACTTTATCATGATCCTGTGATGCTCTGTGTAACAAATAACAGTTTTCAGTATAAGAAGCATGATCCTGTGTATTAAATGTGCACAAAACAAGCTTTTGACTAATCAACAGTTGTTTCATACAAAAGCCACTTTATCATGATCCTGTGATGCTCTGTGTAACAAATTACAGTTTTCAGTATAAGAAGCATGATCCTGTATGTTCAATGTGCACAAAACAAGCTTTTGACTAATCAACAGTTGTTTCATACAAAAGCCACTTTATCATGATCCTGTGATGCTCTGTGTAACAAATTACAGTTTTCAGTATAAGAAGCATGATCCTGTGTGTTCAATGTGCACAAAACAAGCTTTTGACTAATCAACAGTTTTTTCATACAAAAGCCACTTTATCATGATCCTGTGATACTCTGTGTAACAAATTACAGTTTTCAGTATAAGAAGCATGATCCTGTGAGTTGAATGTTCAAAAAAACAGCTTTTGACTAATCAACAGTTATTTAATGCGAAAGCCACTTTTTCATGATCCTGTGATGCTCTGTGTAACAAATAACAGTTTTCAGTATAAGAAGCATGATCCTGTGAGTTGAATGTGCACAAAACAAGCTTTTGACTAATCAACAGTTTTTTAATACAAAAGCCACTTTTTCATGATCCTGTGATGCTCTGTGTAACAAATAACAGTTTTCAGTATAAGAAGCATGATCCTGTGAGTTCAATGTGCACAAAACAAGCTTTTGACTAATCAACAGTTTTTTCACACAAAAGCCGCTTTTTCATGATCCTGTGATGCTCTGTGTAACAAATAACAGTTTTCAGTATAAGAAGCATGATCCTGTGTGTTCAATGTGCACAAAACAAGCTTTTGACTAATCAACAGTTTTTTAATACAAAAGCCACTTTTTCATGATCCTGTGATGCTCTGTGTAACAAATTACAGTTTTCAGTATAAGAAGCATGATCCTGTGAGTTGAATGTTAAAAAAAACAGCTTTTGACTAATCAACAGTTATATAATGCGAAAGACACTTTTTCATGATCCTGTGATGCTCTGTGTAACAAATTACAGTTTTCAGTATAAGAAGCATGATCCTGTGAGTTGAATGTTCAAAAAAACAGCTTTTGACTAATCAACAGTTATTTAATGCGAAAGCCACTTTATCATGATCCTGTGATGCTCTGTGTAACAAATTACAGTTTTCAGTATAAGAAGCATGATCCTGTGAGTTCAATGTGCACAAAACAAGCTTTTGACTAATCAACAGTTTTTTCACACAAAAGCCGCTTTTTCATGATCCTGTGATGCTCTGTGTAACAAATAACAGTTTTCAGTATAAGAAGCATGATCCTGTGAGTTCAATGTGCACAAAACAAGCTTTTGACTAATCAACAGTTTTTTAATACAAAAGCCACTTTATCATGATACTGTGATGCTCTGTGTAACAAATAACAGTTTTCAGTATAAGAAGCATGATCCTGTGATGCTCTGTGTAACAAATTACAGTTTTCAGTATAAGAAGCATGATCCTGTGAGTTCAATGTGCACAAAACAAGCTTTTGACTAATCAACAGTTTCTTATTGCAATAGACTCTTTATCATGATCCTGTGATGCTCTGTGTAACAAATTACAGTTTTCAGTATAAGAAGCATGATCCTGTGAGTTGAATGTTCAAAAAAACAGCTTTTGACTAATCAACAGTTATTTAATGCGAAAGCCACTTTTTCATGATCCTGTGATGCTCTGTGTAACAAATTACAGTTTTCAGTATAAGAAGCATGATCCTGTGAGTTGAATGTTCAAAAAAACAGCTTTTGACTAATCAACAGTTATTTAATGCGAAAGCCACTTTATCATGATCCTGTGATGCTCTGTGTAACAAATTACAGTTTTCAGTATAAGAAGCATGATCCTGTGAGTTCAATGTTCAAAAAAACAGCATTTGACTAATCAACAGTTTTTTAATGCAAAAGCCACTTTATCATGATCCTGTGATGCTCTGTGTAACAAATAACAGTTTTCAGTATAAGAAGCATGATCCTGTGAGTTCAATGTTCAAAAAAACAGCATTTGACTAATCAACAGTTTTTTAATGCAAAAGCCACTTTATCATGATCCTGTGATGCTCTGTGTAACAAATTACAGTTTTCAGTATAAGAAGCATGATCCTGTGTGTTCAATGTGCACAAAAGAAGCTTTTGACTAATCAACAGTTATTTAATGCGAAAGCCACTTTATCATGATCCTGTGATGCTCTGTGTAACAAATTACAGTTTTCAGTATAAGAAGCATGATCCTGTGAGTTCAATGTTCAAAAAAACAGCATTTGACTAATCAACAGTTTTTTAATGCAAAAGCCACTTTATCATGATCCTGTGATGCTCTGTGTAACAAATAACAGTTTTCAGTATAAGAAGCATGATCCTGTGAGTTCAATGTTCAAAAAAACAGCATTTGACTAATCAACAGTTTTTTAATGCAAAAGCCACTTTATCATGATCCTGTGATGCTCTGTGTAACAAATTACAGTTTTCAGTATAAGAAGCATGATCCTGTGTGTTCAATGTGCACAAAAGAAGCTTTTGACTAATCAACAGTTTTTTCATACAAAAGCCACTTTATCATGATCCTGTGATACTCTGTGTAACAAATTACAGTTTTCAGTATAAGAAGCATGATCCTGTGAGTTGAATGTTCAAAAAAACAGCTTTTGACTAATCAACAGTTATTTAATGCGAAAGCCACTTTTTCATGATCCTGTGATGCTCTGTGTAACAAATAACAGTTTTCAGTATAAGAAGCATGATCCTGTGAGTTGAATGTGCACAAAACAAGCTTTTGACTAATCAACAGTTTTTTAATACAAAAGCCACTTTTTCATGATCCTGTGATGCTCTGTGTAACAAATAACAGTTTTCAGTATAAGAAGCATGATCCTGTGAGTTCAATGTGCACAAAACAAGCTTTTGACTAATCAACAGTTTTTTCACACAAAAGCCGCTTTTTCATGATCCTGTGATGCTCTGTGTAACAAATAACAGTTTTCAGTATAAGAAGCATGATCCTGTGAGTTCAATGTGCACAAAACAAGCTTTTGACTAATCAACAGTTTTTTAATACAAAAGCCACTTTTTCATGATCCTGTGATGCTCTGTGTAACAAATAACAGTTTTCAGTATAAGAAGCATGATCCTGTGAGTTGAATGTTCAAAAAAACAGCTTTTGACTAATCAACAGTTATATAATGCGAAAGACACTTTTTCATGATCCTGTGATGCTCTGTGTAAAAAATTACAGTTTTCAGTATAAGAAGCATGATCCTGTGAGTTGAATGTTCAAAAAAACAGCTTTTGACTAATCAACAGTTATTTAATGCGAAAGCCACTTTATCATGATCCTGTGATGCTCTGTGTAACAAATTACAGTTTTCAGTATAAGAAGCATGATCCTGTGAGTTGAATGTTCAAAAAAACAGCATTTGACTAATCAACAGTTTTTTAATGCAAAAGCCACTTTATCATGATCCTGTGATGCTCTGTGTAACAAATAACAGTTTTCAGTATAAGAAGCATGATCCTGTGAGTTCAATGTTCAAAAAAACAGCATTTGACTAATCAACAGTTTTTTAATGCAAAAGCCACTTTATCATGATCCTGTGATGCTCTGTGTAACAAATAACAGTTTTCAGTATAAGAAGCATGATCCTGTGAGTTCAATGTTCAAAAAAACAGCATTTGACTAATCAACAGTTTTTTAATGCAAAAGCCACTTTATCATGATCCTGTGATGCTCTGTGTAACAAATTACAGTTTTCAGTATAAGAAGCATGATCCTGTGTATTAAATGTGCACAAAACAAGCTTTTGACTAATCAACAGTTGTTTCATACAAAAGCCACTTTATCATGATCCTGTGATGCTCTGTGTAACAAATTACAGTTTTCAGTATAAGAAGCATGATCCTGTGTGTTCAATGTGCACAAAACAAGCTTTTGACTAATCAACAGTTTTTTCATACAAAAGCCACTTTATCATGATCCTGTGATACTCTGTGTAACAAATTACAGTTTTCAGTATAAGAAGCATGATCCTGTGTGTTCAATGTGCACAAAACAAGCTTTTGACTAATCAACAGTTTTTTCATACAAAAGCCACTTTATCATGATACTGTGATGCTCTGTGTAACAAATAACAGTTTTCAGTATAAGAAGCATGATCCTGTGATGCTCTGTGTAACAAATTACAGTTTTCAGTATAAGAAGCATGATCCTGTGAGTTCAATGTGCACAAAACAAGCTTTTGACTAATCAACAGTTTCTTATTGCAATAGACTCTTTATCATGATCCTGTGATGCTCTGTGTAACAAATTACAGTTTTCAGTATAAGAAGCATGATCCTGTGAGTTGAATGTTCAAAAAAACAGCTTTTGACTAATCAACAGTTATTTAATGCGAAAGCCACTTTTTCATGATCCTGTGATGCTCTGTGTAACAAATTACAGTTTTCAGTATAAGAAGCATGATCCTGTGAGTTGAATGTTCAAAAAAACAGCTTTTGACTAATCAACAGTTATTTAATGCGAAAGCCACTTTATCATGATCCTGTGATGCTCTGTGTAACAAATTACAGTTTTCAGTATAAGAAGCATGATCCTGTGAGTTGAATGTTCAAAAAAACAGCATTTGACTAATCAACAGTTTTTTAATGCAAAAGCCACTTTATCATGATCCTGTGATGCTCTGTGTAACAAATAACAGTTTTCAGTATAAGAAGCATGATCCTGTGAGTTCAATGTTCAAAAAAACAGCATTTGACTAATCAACAGTTTTTTAATGCAAAAGCCACTTTATCATGATCCTGTGATGCTCTGTGTAACAAATAACAGTTTTCAGTATAAGAAGCATGATCCTGTGTATTAAATGTGCACAAAACAAGCTTTTGACTAATCAACAGTTTTTTAATACAAAAGCCACTTTTTCATGATCCTGTGATGCTCTGTGTAACAAATAACAGTTTTCAGTATAAGAAGCATGATCCTGTGAGTTGAATGTTCAAAAAAACAGCTTTTGACTAATCAACAGTTATATAATGCGAAAGACACTTTTTCATGATCCTGTGATGCTCTGTGTAACAAATTACAGTTTTCAGTATAAGAAGCATGATCCTGTGAGTTGAATGTTCAAAAAAACAGCTTTTGACTAATCAACAGTTATTTAATGCGAAAGCCACTTTATCATGATCCTGTGATGCTCTGTGTAACAAATTACAGTTTTCAGTATAAGAAGCATGATCCTGTGAGTTCAATGTGCACAAAACAAGCTTTTGACTAATCAACAGTTTTTTCACACAAAAGCCGCTTTTTCATGATCCTGTGATGCTCTGTGTAACAAATAACAGTTTTCAGTATAAGAAGCATGATCCTGTGAGTTCAATGTGCACAAAACAAGCTTTTGACTAATCAACAGTTTTTTAATACAAAAGCCACTTTATCATGATACTGTGATGCTCTGTGTAACAAATAACAGTTTTCAGTATAAGAAGCATGATCCTGTGATGCTCTGTGTAACAAATTACAGTTTTCAGTATAAGAAGCATGATCCTGTGAGTTCAATGTGCACAAAACAAGCTTTTGACTAATCAACAGTTTTTTAATACAAAAGCCACTTTATCATGATACTGTGATGCTCTGTGTAACAAATAACAGTTTTCAGTATAAGAAGCATGATCCTGTGATGCTCTGTGTAACAAATTACAGTTTTCAGTATAAGAAGCATGATCCTGTGAGTTCAATGTGCACAAAACAAGCTTTTGACTAATCAACAGTTTCTTATTGCAATAGACTCTTTATCATGATCCTGTGATGCTCTGTGTAACAAATTACAGTTTTCAGTATAAGAAGCATGATCCTGTGAGTTGAATGTTCAAAAAAACAGCTTTTGACTAATCAACAGTTATTTAATGCGAAAGCCACTTTTTCATGATCCTGTGATGCTCTGTGTAACAAATTACAGTTTTCAGTATAAGAAGCATGATCCTGTGAGTTGAATGTTCAAAAAAACAGCTTTTGACTAATCAACAGTTATTTAATGCGAAAGCCACTTTATCATGATCCTGTGATGCTCTGTGTAACAAATTACAGTTTTCAGTATAAGAAGCATGATCCTGTGAGTTGAATGTTCAAAAAAACAGCATTTGACTAATCAACAGTTTTTTAATGCAAAAGCCACTTTATCATGATCCTGTGATGCTCTGTGTAACAAATAACAGTTTTCAGTATAAGAAGCATGATCCTGTGAGTTCAATGTTCAAAAAAACAGCATTTGACTAATCAACAGTTTTTTAATGCAAAAGCCACTTTATCATGATCCTGTGATGCTCTGTGTAACAAATAACAGTTTTCAGTATAAGAAGCATGATCCTGTGAGTTCAATGTTCAAAAAAACAGCATTTGACTAATCAACAGTTTTTTAATGCAAAAGCCACTTTATCATGATCCTGTGATGCTCTGTGTAACAAATTACAGTTTTCAGTATAAGAAGCATGATCCTGTGTATTAAATGTGCACAAAACAAGCTTTTGACTAATCAACAGTTGTTTCATACAAAAGCCACTTTATCATGATCCTGTGATGCTCTGTGTAACAAATTACAGTTTTCAGTATAAGAAGCATGATCCTGTGTGTTCAATGTGCACAAAACAAGCTTTTGACTAATCAACAGTTTTTTCATACAAAAGCCACTTTATCATGATCCTGTGATACTCTGTGTAACAAATTACAGTTTTCAGTATAAGAAGCATGATCCTGTGTGTTCAATGTGCACAAAACAAGCTTTTGACTAATCAACAGTTTTTTCATACAAAAGCCACTTTATCATGATACTGTGATGCTCTGTGTAACAAATAACAGTTTTCAGTATAAGAAGCATGATCCTGTGATGCTCTGTGTAACAAATTACAGTTTTCAGTATAAGAAGCATGATCCTGTGAGTTCAATGTGCACAAAACAAGCTTTTGACTAATCAACAGTTTCTTATTGCAATAGACTCTTTATCATGATCCTGTGATGCTCTGTGTAACAAATTACAGTTTTCAGTATAAGAAGCATGATCCTGTGAGTTGAATGTTCAAAAAAACAGCTTTTGACTAATCAACAGTTATTTAATGCGAAAGCCACTTTATCATGATCCTGTGATGCTCTGTGTAACAAATTACAGTTTTCAGTATAAGAAGCATGATCCTGTGAGTTGAATGTTCAAAAAAACAGCATTTGACTAATCAACAGTTTTTTAATGCAAAAGCCACTTTATCATGATCCTCTGATGCTCTGTGTAACAAATAACAGTTTTCAGTATAAGAAGCATGATCCTGTGAGTTCAATGTTCAAAAAAACAGCATTTGACTAATCAACAGTTTTTTTAATGCAAAAGCCACTTTATCATGATCCTGTGATGCTCTGTGTAACAAATAACAGTTTTCAGTATAAGAAGCATGATCCTGTGTATTAAATGTGCACAAAACAAGCTTTTGACTAATCAACAGTTGTTTCATACAAAAGCCACTTTATCATGATCCTGTGATGCTCTGTGTAACAAATTACAGTTTTCAGTATAAGAAGCATGATCCTGTATGTTCAATGTGCACAAAACAAGCTTTTGACTAATCAACAGTTTTTTCATACAAAAGCCACTTTATCATGATCCTGTGATACTCTGTGTAACAAATTACAGTTTTCAGTATAAGAAGCATGATCCTGTGTGTTCAATGTGCACAAAACAAGCTTTTGACTAATCAACAGTTTTTTCATACAAAAGCCACTTTATCATGATCCTGTGATACTCTGTGTAACAAATTACAGTTTTCAGTATAAGAAGCATGATCCTGTGAGTTGAATGTTCAAAAAAACAGCTTTTGACTAATCAACAGTTATTTAATGCGAAAGCCACTTTTTCATGATCCTGTGATGCTCTGTGTAACAAATAACAGTTTTCAGTATAAGAAGCATGATCCTGTGAGTTGAATGTGCACAAAACAAGCTTTTGACTAATCAACAGTTTTTTAATACAAAAGCCACTTTTTCATGATCCTGTGATGCTCTGTGTAACAAATAACAGTTTTCAGTATAAGAAGCATGATCCTGTGAGTTCAATGTGCACAAAACAAGCTTTTGACTAATCAACAGTTTTTTCACACAAAAGCCGCTTTTTCATGATCCTGTGATGCTCTGTGTAACAAATAACAGTTTTCAGTATAAGAAGCATGATCCTGTGAGTTCAATGTGCACAAAACAAGCTTTTGACTAATCAACAGTTTTTTAATACAAAAGCCACTTTTTCATGATCCTGTGATGCTCTGTGTAACAAATTACAGTTTTCAGTATAAGAAGCATGATCCTGTGAGTTGAATGTTAAAAAAAACAGCTTTTGACTAATCAACAGTTATATAATGCGAAAGACACTTTTTCATGATCCTGTGATGCTCTGTGTAACAAATTACAGTTTTCAGTATAAGAAGCATGATCCTGTGAGTTGAATGTTCAAAAAAACAGCTTTTGACTAATCAACAGTTATTTAATGCGAAAGCCACTTTATCATGATCCTGTGATGCTCTGTGTAACAAATAACAGTTTTCAGTATAAGAAGCATGATCCTGTGAGTTCAATGTGCACAAAACAAGCTTTTGACAAATCAACAGTTTTTTCACACAAAAGCCGCTTTTTCATGATCCTGTGATGCTCTGTGTAACAAATAACAGTTTTCAGTATAAGAAGCATGATCCTGTGAGTTCAATGTGCACAAAACAAGCTTTTGACTAATCAACAGTTTTTTAATACAAAAGCCACTTTATCATGATACTGTGATGCTCTGTGTAACAAATAACAGTTTTCAGTATAAGAAGCATGATCCTGTGATGCTCTGTGTAACAAATTACAGTTTTCAGTATAAGAAGCATGATCCTGTGAGTTCAATGTGCACAAAACAAGCTTTTGACTAATCAACAGTTTCTTATTGCAATAGACTCTTTATCATGATCCTGTGATGCTCTGTGTAACAAATTACAGTTTTCAGTATAAGAAGCATGATCCTGTGAGTTGAATGTTCAAAAAAACAGCTTTTGACTAATCAACAGTTATTTAATGCGAAAGCCACTTTTTCATGATCCTGTGATGCTCTGTGTAACAAATTACAGTTTTCAGTATAAGAAGCATGATCCTGTGAGTTGAATGTTCAAAAAAACAGCTTTTGACTAATCAACAGTTATTTAATGCGAAAGCCACTTTATCATGATCCTGTGATGCTCTGTGTAACAAATTACAGTTTTCAGTATAAGAAGCATGATCCTGTGAGTTCAATGTTCAAAAAAACAGCATTTGACTAATCAACAGTTTTTTAATGCAAAAGCCACTTTATCATGATCCTGTGATGCTCTGTGTAACAAATAACAGTTTTCAGTATAAGAAGCATGATCCTGTGAGTTCAATGTTCAAAAAAACAGCATTTGACTAATCAACAGTTTTTTAATGCAAAAGCCACTTTATCATGATCCTGTGATGCTCTGTGTAACAAATTACAGTTTTCAGTATAAGAAGCATGATCCTGTGTGTTCAATGTGCACAAAAGAAGCTTTTGACTAATCAACAGTTATTTAATGCGAAAGCCACTTTATCATGATCCTGTGATGCTCTGTGTAACAAATTACAGTTTTCAGTATAAGAAGCATGATCCTGTGAGTTCAATGTTCAAAAAAACAGCATTTGACTAATCAACAGTTTTTTAATGCAAAAGCCACTTTATCATGATCCTGTGATGCTCTGTGTAACAAATAACAGTTTTCAGTATAAGAAGCATGATCCTGTGAGTTCAATGTTCAAAAAAACAGCATTTGACTAATCAACAGTTTTTTAATGCAAAAGCCACTTTATCATGATCCTGTGATGCTCTGTGTAACAAATTACAGTTTTCAGTATAAGAAGCATGATCCTGTGTGTTCAATGTGCACAAAAGAAGCTTTTGACTAATCAACAGTTTTTTCATACAAAAGCCACTTTATCATGATCCTGTGATACTCTGTGTAACAAATTACAGTTTTCAGTATAAGAAGCATGATCCTGTGAGTTGAATGTTCAAAAAAACAGCTTTTGACTAATCAACAGTTATTTAATGCGAAAGCCACTTTTTCATGATCCTGTGATGCTCTGTGTAACAAATAACAGTTTTCAGTATAAGAAGCATGATCCTGTGAGTTGAATGTGCACAAAACAAGCTTTTGACTAATCAACAGTTTTTTAATACAAAAGCCACTTTTTCATGATCCTGTGATGCTCTGTGTAACAAATAACAGTTTTCAGTATAAGAAGCATGATCCTGTGAGTTCAATGTGCACAAAACAAGCTTTTGACTAATCAACAGTTTTTTCACACAAAAGCCGCTTTTTCATGATCCTGTGATGCTCTGTGTAACAAATAACAGTTTTCAGTATAAGAAGCATGATCCTGTGAGTTCAATGTGCACAAAACAAGCTTTTGACTAATCAACAGTTTTTTAATACAAAAGCCACTTTTTCATGATCCTGTGATGCTCTGTGTAACAAATAACAGTTTTCAGTATAAGAAGCATGATCCTGTGAGTTGAATGTTCAAAAAAACAGCTTTTGACTAATCAACAGTTATATAATGCGAAAGACACTTTTTCATGATCCTGTGATGCTCTGTGTAACAAATTACAGTTTTCAGTATAAGAAGCATGATCCTGTGAGTTGAATGTTCAAAAAAACAGCTTTTGACTAATCAACAGTTATTTAATGCGAAAGCCACTTTATCATGATCCTGTGATGCTCTGTGTAACAAATTACAGTTTTCAGTATAAGAAGCATGATCCTGTGAGTTCAATGTGCACAAAACAAGCTTTTGACTAATCAACAGTTTTTTCACACAAAAGCCGCTTTTTCATGATCCTGTGATGCTCTGTGTAACAAATAACAGTTTTCAGTATAAGAAGCATGATCCTGTGAGTTCAATGTGCACAAAACAAGCTTTTGACTAATCAACAGTTTTTTAATACAAAAGCCACTTTATCATGATACTGTGATGCTCTGTGTAACAAATAACAGTTTTCAGTATAAGAAGCATGATCCTGTGATGCTCTGTGTAACAAATTACAGTTTTCAGTATAAGAAGCATGATCCTGTGAGTTCAATGTGCACAAAACAAGCTTTTGACTAATCAACAGTTTCTTATTGCAATAGACTCTTTATCATGATCCTGTGATGCTCTGTGTAACAAATTACAGTTTTCAGTATAAGAAGCATGATCCTGTGAGTTGAATGTTCAAAAAAACAGCTTTTGACTAATCAACAGTTATTTAATGCGAAAGCCACTTTTTCATGATCCTGTGATGCTCTGTGTAACAAATTACAGTTTTCAGTATAAGAAGCATGATCCTGTGAGTTGAATGTTCAAAAAAACAGCTTTTGACTAATCAACAGTTATTTAATGCGAAAGCCACTTTATCATGATCCTGTGATGCTCTGTGTAACAAATTACAGTTTTCAGTATAAGAAGCATGATCCTGTGAGTTGAATGTTCAAAAAAACAGCATTTGACTAATCAACAGTTTTTTAATGCAAAAGCCACTTTATCATGATCCTGTGATGCTCTGTGTAACAAATAACAGTTTTCAGTATAAGAAGCATGATCCTGTGAGTTCAATGTTCAAAAAAACAGCATTTGACTAATCAACAGTTTTTTAATGCAAAAGCCACTTTATCATGATCCTGTGATGCTCTGTGTAACAAATAACAGTTTTCAGTATAAGAAGCATGATCCTGTGAGTTCAATGTTCAAAAAAACAGCATTTGACTAATCAACAGTTTTTTAATGCAAAAGCCACTTTATCATGATCCTGTGATGCTCTGTGTAACAAATTACAGTTTTCAGTATAAGAAGCATGATCCTGTGTATTAAATGTGCACAAAACAAGCTTTTGACTAATCAACAGTTGTTTCATACAAAAGCCACTTTATCATGATCCTGTGATGCTCTGTGTAACAAATTACAGTTTTCAGTATAAGAAGCATGATCCTGTGTGTTCAATGTGCACAAAACAAGCTTTTGACTAATCAACAGTTTTTTCATACAAAAGCCACTTTATCATGATCCTGTGATACTCTGTGTAACAAATTACAGTTTTCAGTATAAGAAGCATGATCCTGTGTGTTCAATGTGCACAAAACAAGCTTTTGACTAATCAACAGTTTTTTCATACAAAAGCCACTTTATCATGATCCTGTGATACTCTGTGTAACAAATTACAGTTTTCAGTATAAGAAGCATGATCCTGTGAGTTCAATGTGCACAAAACAAGCTTTTGACTAATCAACAGTTTCTTATTGCAATAGACTCTTTATCATGATCCTGTGATGCTCTGTGTAACAAATTACAGTTTTCAGTATAAGAAGCATGATCCTGTGAGTTGAATGTTCAAAAAAACAGCTTTTGACTAATCAACAGTTATTTAATGCGAAAGCCACTTTTTCATGATCCTGTGATGCTCTGTGTAACAAATTACAGTTTTCAGTATAAGAAGCATGATCCTGTGAGTTGAATGTTCAAAAAAACAGCTTTTGACTAATCAACAGTTTTTTAATACAAAAGCCACTTTTTCATGATCCTGTGATGCTCTGTGTAACAAATAACAGTTTTCAGTATAAGAAGCATGATCCTGTGAGTTCAATGTGCACAAAACAAGCTTTTGACAAATCAACAGTTTTTTCACACAAAAGCCGCTTTTTCATGATCCTGTGATGCTCTGTGTAACAAATAACAGTTTTCAGTATAAGAAGCATGATCCTGTGAGTTCAATGTGCACAAAACAAGCTTTTGACTAATCAACAGTTTTTTAATACAAAAGCCACTTTATCATGATACTGTGATGCTCTGTGTAACAAATAACAGTTTTCAGTATAAGAAGCATGATCCTGTGATGCTCTGTGTAACAAATTACAGTTTTCAGTATAAGAAGCATGATCCTGTGAGTTGAATGTTCAAAAAAACAGCTTTTGACTAATCAACAGTTATTTAATGCGAAAGCCACTTTATCATGATCCTGTGATGCTCTGTGTAACAAATTACAGTTTTCAGTATAAGAAGCATGATCCTGTGAGTTCAATGTTCAAAAAAACAGCATTTGACTAATCAACAGTTTTTTAATGCAAAAGCCACTTTATCATGATCCTGTGATGCTCTGTGTAACAAATAACAGTTTTCAGTATAAGAAGCATGATCCTGTGAGTTCAATGTTCAAAAAAACAGCATTTGACTAATCAACAGTTTTTTAATGCAAAAGCCACTTTATCATGATCCTGTGATGCTCTGTGTAACAAATTACAGTTTTCAGTATAAGAAGCATGATCCTGTGTGTTCAATGTGCACAAAAGAAGCTTTTGACTAATCAACAGTTATTTAATGCGAAAGCCACTTTATCATGATCCTGTGATGCTCTGTGTAACAAATTACAGTTTTCAGTATAAGAAGCATGATCCTGTGAGTTCAATGTTCAAAAAAACAGCATTTGACTAATCAACAGTTTTTTAATGCAAAAGCCACTTTATCATGATCCTGTGATGCTCTGTGTAACAAATAACAGTTTTCAGTATAAGAAGCATGATCCTGTGAGTTCAATGTTCAAAAAAACAGCATTTGACTAATCAACAGTTTTTTAATGCAAAAGCCACTTTATCATGATCCTGTGATGCTCTGTGTAACAAATTACAGTTTTCAGTATAAGAAGCATGATCCTGTGTGTTCAATGTGCACAAAAGAAGCTTTTGACTAATCAACAGTTATTTAATGCGAAAGCCACTTTATCATGATCCTGTGATGCTCTGTGTAACAAATTACAGTTTTCAGTATAAGAAGCATGATCCTGTGAGTTCAATGTTCAAAAAAACAGCATTTGACTAATCAACAGTTTTTTAATGCAAAAGCCACTTTATCATGATCCTGTGATGCTCTGTGTAACAAATAACAGTTTTCAGTATAAGAAGCATGATCCTGTGAGTTCAATGTTCAAAAAAACAGCATTTGACTAATCAACAGTTTTTTAATGCAAAAGCCACTTTATCATGATCCTGTGATGCTCTGTGTAACAAATTACAGTTTTCAGTATAAGAAGCATGATCCTGTGTGTTCAATGTGCACAAAAGAAGCTTTTGACTAATCAACAGTTTTTTCATACAAAAGCCACTTTATCATGATCCTGTGATACTCTGTGTAACAAATTACAGTTTTCAGTATAAGAAGCATGATCCTGTGAGTTGAATGTTCAAAAAAACAGCTTTTGACTAATCAACAGTTATTTAATGCGAAAGCCACTTTTTCATGATCCTGTGATGCTCTGTGTAACAAATAACAGTTTTCAGTATAAGAAGCATGATCCTGTGAGTTGAATGTGCACAAAACAAGCTTTTGACTAATCAACAGTTTTTTAATACAAAAGCCACTTTTTCATGATCCTGTGATGCTCTGTGTAACAAATAATAGTTTTCAGTATAAGAAGCATGATCCTGTGAATTCAATGTGCACAAAACAAGCTTTTGACTAATCAACAGTTTTTTCACACAAAAGCCGCTTTTTCATGATCCTGTGATGCTCTGTGTAACAAATAACAGTTTTCAGAATAAGAAGCATGATCCTGTGAGTTCAATGTGCACAAAACAAGCTTTTGACTAATCAACAGTTTTTTAATACAAAAGCCACTTTTTCATGATCCTGTGATGCTCTGTGTAACAAATAACAGTTTTCAGTATAAGAAGCATGATCCTGTGAGTTGAATGTTAAAAAAAACAGCTTTTGACTAATCAACAGTTATTTAATGCGAAAGCCACTTTTTCATGATCCTGTGATGCTCTGTGTAACAAATTACAGTTTTCAGTATAAGAAGCATGATCCTGTGAGTTGAATGTTCAAAAAAACAGCTTTTGACTAATCAACAGTTATTTAATGCGAAAGCCACTTTATCATGATCCTGTGATGCTCTGTGTAACAAATTACAGTTTTCAGTATAAGAAGCATGATCCTGTGAGTTGAATGTTCAAAAAAACAGCATTTGACTAATCAACAGTTTTTTAATGCAAAAGCCACTTTATCATGATCCTGTGATGCTCTGTGTAACAAATAACAGTTTTCAGTATAAGAAGCATGATCCTGTGAGTTCAATGTTCAAAAAAACAGCATTTGACTAATCAACAGTTTTTTAATGCAAAAGCCACTTTATCATGATCCTGTGATGCTCTGTGTAACAAATAACAGTTTTCAGTATAAGAAGCATGATCCTGTGAGTTCAATGTTCAAAAAAACAGCATTTGACTAATCAACAGTTTTTTAATGCAAAAGCCACTTTATCATGATCCTGTGATGCTCTGTGTAACAAATTACAGTTTTCAGTATAAGAAGCATGATCCTGTGTATTAAATGTGCACAAAACAAGCTTTTGACTAATCAACAGTTGTTTCATACAAAAGCCACTTTATCATGATCCTGTGATGCTCTGTGTAACAAATTACAGTTTTCAGTATAAGAAGCATGATCCTGTGTGTTCAATGTGCACAAAACAAGCTTTTGACTAATCAACAGTTTTTTCATACAAAAGCCACTTTATCATGATCCTGTGATACTCTGTGTAACAAATTACAGTTTTCAGTATAAGAAGCATGATCCTGTGTGTTCAATGTGCACAAAACAAGCTTTTGACTAATCAACAGTTTTTTCACACAAAAGCCGCTTTTTCATGATCCTGTGATGCTCTGTGTAACAAATAACAGTTTTCAGTATAAGAAGCATGATCCTGTGAGTTCAATGTGCACAAAACAAGCTTTTGACTAATCAACAGTTTTTTAATACAAAAGCCACTTTTTCATGATCCTGTGATGCTCTGTGTAACAAATAACAGTTTTCAGTATAAGAAGCATGATCCTGTGAGTTGAATGTTCAAAAAAACAGCTTTTGACTAATCAACAGTTATATAATGCGAAAGACACTTTTTCATGATCCTGTGATGCTCTGTGTAACAAATTACAGTTTTCAGTATAAGAAGCATGATCCTGTGAGTTGAATGTTCAAAAAAACAGCTTTTGACTAATCAACAGTTATTTAATGCGAAAGCCACTTTATCATGATCCTGTGATGCTCTGTGTAACAAATTACAGTTTTCAGTATAAGAAGCATGATCCTGTGAGTTCAATGTGCACAAAACAAGCTTTTGACTAATCAACAGTTTTTTCACACAAAAGCCGCTTTTTCATGATCCTGTGATGCTCTGTGTAACAAATAACAGTTTTCAGTATAAGAAGCATGATCCTGTGAGTTCAATGTGCACAAAACAAGCTTTTGACTAATCAACAGTTTTTTAATACAAAAGCCACTTTATCATGATACTGTGATGCTCTGTGTAACAAATAACAGTTTTCAGTATAAGAAGCATGATCCTGTGATGCTCTGTGTAACAAATTACAGTTTTCAGTATAAGAAGCATGATCCTGTGAGTTCAATGTGCACAAAACAAGCTTTTGACTAATCAACAGTTTCTTATTGCAATAGACTCTTTATCATGATCCTGTGATGCTCTGTGTAACAAATTACAGTTTTCAGTATAAGAAGCATGATCCTGTGAGTTGAATGTTCAAAAAAACAGCTTTTGACTAATCAACAGTTATTTAATGCGAAAGCCACTTTTTCATGATCCTGTGATGCTCTGTGTAACAAATTACAGTTTTCAGTATAAGAAGCATGATCCTGTGAGTTGAATGTTCAAAAAAACAGCTTTTGACTAATCAACAGTTATTTAATGCGAAAGCCACTTTATCATGATCCTGTGATGCTCTGTGTAACAAATTACAGTTTTCAGTATAAGAAGCATGATCCTGTGAGTTGAATGTTCAAAAAAACAGCATTTGACTAATCAACAGTTTTTTAATGCAAAAGCCACTTTATCATGATCCTGTGATGCTCTGTGTAACAAATAACAGTTTTCAGTATAAGAAGCATGATCCTGTGAGTTCAATGTTCAAAAAAACAGCATTTGACTAATCAACAGTTTTTTAATGCAAAAGCCACTTTATCATGATCCTGTGATGCTCTGTGTAACAAATAACAGTTTTCAGTATAAGAAGCATGATCCTGTGAGTTCAATGTTCAAAAAAACAGCATTTGACTAATCAACAGTTTTTTAATGCAAAAGCCACTTTATCATGATCCTGTGATGCTCTGTGTAACAAATTACAGTTTTCAGTATAAGAAGCATGATCCTGTGTATTAAATGTGCACAAAACAAGCTTTTGACTAATCAACAGTTGTTTCATACAAAAGCCACTTTATCATGATCCTGTGATGCTCTGTGTAACAAATTACAGTTTTCAGTATAAGAAGCATGATCCTGTGTGTTCAATGTGCACAAAACAAGCTTTTGACTAATCAACAGTTTTTTCATACAAAAGCCACTTTATCATGATCCTGTGATACTCTGTGTAACAAATTACAGTTTTCAGTATAAGAAGCATGATCCTGTGTGTTCAATGTGCACAAAACAAGCTTTTGACTAATCAACAGTTTTTTCATACAAAAGCCACTTTATCATGATCCTGTGATACTCTGTGTAACAAATTACAGTTTTCAGTATAAGAAGCATGATCCTGTGAGTTCAATGTGCACAAAACAAGCTTTTGACTAATCAACAGTTTCTTATTGCAATAGACTCTTTATCATGATCCTGTGATGCTCTGTGTAACAAATTACAGTTTTCAGTATAAGAAGCATGATCCTGTGAGTTGAATGTTCAAAAAAACAGCTTTTGACTAATCAACAGTTATTTAATGCGAAAGCCACTTTTTCATGATCCTGTGATGCTCTGTGTAACAAATTACAGTTTTCAGTATAAGAAGCATGATCCTGTGAGTTGAATGTTCAAAAAAACAGCTTTTGACTAATCAACAGTTTTTTAATACAAAAGCCACTTTTTCATGATCCTGTGATGCTCTGTGTAACAAATAACAGTTTTCAGTATAAGAAGCATGATCCTGTGAGTTCAATGTGCACAAAACAAGCTTTTGACAAATCAACAGTTTTTTCACACAAAAGCCGCTTTTTCATGATCCTGTGATGCTCTGTGTAACAAATAACAGTTTTCAGTATAAGAAGCATGATCCTGTGAGTTCAATGTGCACAAAACAAGCTTTTGACTAATCAACAGTTTTTTAATACAAAAGCCACTTTATCATGATACTGTGATGCTCTGTGTAACAAATAACAGTTTTCAGTATAAGAAGCATGATCCTGTGATGCTCTGTGTAACAAATTACAGTTTTCAGTATAAGAAGCATGATCCTGTGAGTTGAATGTTCAAAAAAACAGCTTTTGACTAATCAACAGTTATTTAATGCGAAAGCCACTTTATCATGATCCTGTGATGCTCTGTGTAACAAATTACAGTTTTCAGTATAAGAAGCATGATCCTGTGAGTTCAATGTTCAAAAAAACAGCATTTGACTAATCAACAGTTTTTTAATGCAAAAGCCACTTTATCATGATCCTGTGATGCTCTGTGTAACAAATAACAGTTTTCAGTATAAGAAGCATGATCCTGTGAGTTCAATGTTCAAAAAAACAGCATTTGACTAATCAACAGTTTTTTAATGCAAAAGCCACTTTATCATGATCCTGTGATGCTCTGTGTAACAAATTACAGTTTTCAGTATAAGAAGCATGATCCTGTGTGTTCAATGTGCACAAAAGAAGCTTTTGACTAATCAACAGTTATTTAATGCGAAAGCCACTTTATCATGATCCTGTGATGCTCTGTGTAACAAATTACAGTTTTCAGTATAAGAAGCATGATCCTGTGAGTTCAATGTTCAAAAAAACAGCATTTGACTAATCAACAGTTTTTTAATGCAAAAGCCACTTTATCATGATCCTGTGATGCTCTGTGTAACAAATAACAGTTTTCAGTATAAGAAGCATGATCCTGTGAGTTCAATGTTCAAAAAAACAGCATTTGACTAATCAACAGTTTTTTAATGCAAAAGCCACTTTATCATGATCCTGTGATGCTCTGTGTAACAAATTACAGTTTTCAGTATAAGAAGCATGATCCTGTGTGTTCAATGTGCACAAAAGAAGCTTTTGACTAATCAACAGTTATTTAATGCGAAAGCCACTTTATCATGATCCTGTGATGCTCTGTGTAACAAATTACAGTTTTCAGTATAAGAAGCATGATCCTGTGAGTTCAATGTTCAAAAAAACAGCATTTGACTAATCAACAGTTTTTTAATGCAAAAGCCACTTTATCATGATCCTGTGATGCTCTGTGTAACAAATAACAGTTTTCAGTATAAGAAGCATGATCCTGTGAGTTCAATGTTCAAAAAAACAGCATTTGACTAATCAACAGTTTTTTAATGCAAAAGCCACTTTATCATGATCCTGTGATGCTCTGTGTAACAAATTACAGTTTTCAGTATAAGAAGCATGATCCTGTGTGTTCAATGTGCACAAAAGAAGCTTTTGACTAATCAACAGTTTTTTCATACAAAAGCCACTTTATCATGATCCTGTGATACTCTGTGTAACAAATTACAGTTTTCAGTATAAGAAGCATGATCCTGTGAGTTGAATGTTCAAAAAAACAGCTTTTGACTAATCAACAGTTATTTAATGCGAAAGCCACTTTTTCATGATCCTGTGATGCTCTGTGTAACAAATAACAGTTTTCAGTATAAGAAGCATGATCCTGTGAGTTGAATGTGCACAAAACAAGCTTTTGACTAATCAACAGTTTTTTAATACAAAAGCCACTTTTTCATGATCCTGTGATGCTCTGTGTAACAAATAATAGTTTTCAGTATAAGAAGCATGATCCTGTGAATTCAATGTGCACAAAACAAGCTTTTGACTAATCAACAGTTTTTTCACACAAAAGCCGCTTTTTCATGATCCTGTGATGCTCTGTGTAACAAATAACAGTTTTCAGAATAAGAAGCATGATCCTGTGAGTTCAATGTGCACAAAACAAGCTTTTGACTAATCAACAGTTTTTTAATACAAAAGCCACTTTTTCATGATCCTGTGATGCTCTGTGTAACAAATAACAGTTTTCAGTATAAGAAGCATGATCCTGTGAGTTGAATGTTAAAAAAAACAGCTTTTGACTAATCAACAGTTATTTAATGCGAAAGCCACTTTTTCATGATCCTGTGATGCTCTGTGTAACAAATTACAGTTTTCAGTATAAGAAGCATGATCCTGTGAGTTGAATGTTCAAAAAAACAGCTTTTGACTAATCAACAGTTATTTAATGCGAAAGCCACTTTATCATGATCCTGTGATGCTCTGTGTAACAAATTACAGTTTTCAGTATAAGAAGCATGATCCTGTGAGTTGAATGTTCAAAAAAACAGCATTTGACTAATCAACAGTTTTTTAATGCAAAAGCCACTTTATCATGATCCTGTGATGCTCTGTGTAACAAATAACAGTTTTCAGTATAAGAAGCATGATCCTGTGAGTTCAATGTTCAAAAAAACAGCATTTGACTAATCAACAGTTTTTTAATGCAAAAGCCACTTTATCATGATCCTGTGATGCTCTGTGTAACAAATAACAGTTTTCAGTATAAGAAGCATGATCCTGTGAGTTCAATGTTCAAAAAAACAGCATTTGACTAATCAACAGTTTTTTAATGCAAAAGCCACTTTATCATGATCCTGTGATGCTCTGTGTAACAAATTACAGTTTTCAGTATAAGAAGCATGATCCTGTGTGTTCAATGTGCACAAAACAAGCTTTTGACTAATCAACAGTTTTTTCATACAAAAGCCACTTTATCATGATCCTGTGATACTCTGTGTAACAAATTACAGTTTTCAGTATAAGAAGCATGATCCTGTGTGTTCAATGTGCACAAAACAAGCTTTTGACTAATCAACAGTTTTTTCATACAAAAGCCACTTTATCATGATCCTGTGATACTCTGTGTAACAAATTACAGTTTTCAGTATAAGAAGCATGATCCTGTGAGTTCAATGTGCACAAAACAAGCTTTTGACTAATCAACAGTTTCTTATTGCAATAGACTCTTTATCATGATCCTGTGATGCTCTGTGTAACAAATTACAGTTTTCAGTATAAGAAGCATGATCCTGTGAGTTGAATGTTCAAAAAAACAGCTTTTGACTAATCAACAGTTATTTAATGCGAAAGCCACTTTTTCATGATCCTGTGATGCTCTGTGTAACAAATTACAGTTTTCAGTATAAGAAGCATGATCCTGTGAGTTGAATGTTCAAAAAAACAGCTTTTGACTAATCAACAGTTTTTTAATACAAAAGCCACTTTTTCATGATCCTGTGATGCTCTGTGTAACAAATAACAGTTTTCAGTATAAGAAGCATGATCCTGTGAGTTCAATGTGCACAAAACAAGCTTTTGACTAATCAACAGTTTTTTAATACAAAAGCCACTTTTTCATGATCCTGTGATGCTCTGTGTAACAAATAACAGTTTTCAGTATAAGAAGCATGATCCTGTGAGTTGAATGTTCAAAAAAACAGCTTTTGACTAATCAACAGTTATATAATGCGAAAGACACTTTTTCATGATCCTGTGATGCTCTGTGTAACAAATTACAGTTTTCAGTATAAGAAGCATGATCCTGTGAGTTGAATGTTCAAAAAAAAACAGCTTTTGACTAATCAACAGTTATTTAATGCGAAAGCCACTTTATCATGATCCTGTGATGCTCTGTGTAACAAATTACAGTTTTCAGTATAAGAAGCATGATCCTGTGAGTTCAATGTGCACAAAACAAGCTTTTGACTAATCAACAGTTTTTTCACACAAAAGCCGCTTTTTCATGATCCTGTGATGCTCTGTGTAACAAATAACAGTTTTCAGTATAAGAAGCATGATCCTGTGAGTTCAATGTGCACAAAACAAGCTTTTGACTAATCAACAGTTTTTTAATACAAAAGCCACTTTATCATGATACTGTGATGCTCTGTGTAACAAATAACAGTTTTCAGTATAAGAAGCATGATCCTGTGATGCTCTGTGTAACAAATTACAGTTTTCAGTATAAGAAGCATGATCCTGTGAGTTCAATGTGCACAAAACAAGCTTTTGACTAATCAACAGTTTCTTATTGCAATAGACTCTTTATCATGATCCTGTGATGCTCTGTGTAACAAATTACAGTTTTCAGTATAAGAAGCATGATCCTGTGAGTTGAATGTTCAAAAAAACAGCTTTTGACTAATCAACAGTTATTTAATGCGAAAGCCACTTTTTCATGATCCTGTGATGCTCTGTGTAACAAATTACAGTTTTCAGTATAAGAAGCATGATCCTGTGAGTTGAATGTTCAAAAAAACAGCATTTGACTAATCAACAGTTTTTTAATGCAAAAGCCACTTTATCATGATCCTGTGATGCTCTGTGTAACAAATAACAGTTTTCAGTATAAGAAGCATGATCCTGTGAGTTCAATGTTCAAAAAAACAGCATTTGACTAATCAACAGTTTTTTAATGCAAAAGCCACTTTATCATGATCCTGTGATGCTCTGTGTAACAAATAACAGTTTTCAGTATAAGAAGCATGATCCTGTGAGTTCAATGTTCAAAAAAACAGCATTTGACTAATCAACAGTTTTTTAATGCAAAAGCCACTTTATCATGATCCTGTGATGCTCTGTGTAACAAATTACAGTTTTCAGTATAAGAAGCATGATCCTGTGTATTAAATGTGCACAAAACAAGCTTTTGACTAATCAACAGTTGTTTCATACAAAAGCCACTTTATCATGATCCTGTGATGCTCTGTGTAACAAATTACAGTTTTCAGTATAAGAAGCATGATCCTGTGTGTTCAATGTGCACAAAACAAGCTTTTGACTAATCAACAGTTTTTTCATACAAAAGCCACTTTATCATGATCCTGTGATACTCTGTGTAACAAATTACAGTTTTCAGTATAAGAAGCATGATCCTGTGTGTTCAATGTGCACAAAACAAGCTTTTGACTAATCAACAGTTTTTTCATACAAAAGCCACTTTATCATGATCCTGTGATACTCTGTGTAACAAATTACAGTTTTCAGTATAAGAAGCATGATCCTGTGAGTTCAATGTGCACAAAACAAGCTTTTGACTAATCAACAGTTTCTTATTGCAATAGACTCTTTATCATGATCCTGTGATGCTCTGTGTAACAAATTACAGTTTTCAGTATAAGAAGCATGATCCTGTGAGTTCAATGTGCACAAAACAAGCTTTTGACTAATCAACAGTTTCTTATTGCAATAGACTCTTTATCATGATCCTGTGATGCTCTGTGTAACAAATTACAGTTTTCAGTATAAGAAGCATGATCCTGTGAGTTGAATGTTCAAAAAAACAGCTTTTGACTAATCAACAGTTATTTAATGCGAAAGCCACTTTTTCATGATCCTGTGATGCTCTGTGTAACAAATTACAGTTTTCAGTATAAGAAGCATGATCCTGTGAGTTGAATGTTCAAAAAAACAGCATTTGACTAATCAACAGTTTTTTAATGCAAAAGCCACTTTATCATGATCCTGTGATGCTCTGTGTAACAAATAACAGTTTTCAGTATAAGAAGCATGATCCTGTGAGTTCAATGTTCAAAAAAACAGCATTTGACTAATCAACAGTTTTTTAATGCAAAAGCCACTTTATCATGATCCTGTGATGCTCTGTGTAACAAATAACAGTTTTCAGTATAAGAAGCATGATCCTGTGAGTTCAATGTTCAAAAAAACAGCATTTGACTAATCAACAGTTTTTTAATGCAAAAGCCACTTTATCATGATCCTGTGATGCTCTGTGTAACAAATTACAGTTTTCAGTATAAGAAGCATGATCCTGTGTATTAAATGTGCACAAAACAAGCTTTTGACTAATCAACAGTTGTTTCATACAAAAGCCACTTTATCATGATCCTGTGATGCTCTGTGTAACAAATTACAGTTTTCAGTATAAGAAGCATGATCCTGTGTGTTCAATGTGCACAAAACAAGCTTTTGACTAATCAACAGTTTTTTCATACAAAAGCCACTTTATCATGATCCTGTGATACTCTGTGTAACAAATTACAGTTTTCAGTATAAGAAGCATGATCCTGTGTGTTCAATGTGCACAAAACAAGCTTTTGACTAATCAACAGTTTTTTCATACAAAAGCCACTTTATCATGATCCTGTGATACTCTGTGTAACAAATTACAGTTTTCAGTATAAGAAGCATGATCCTGTGAGTTCAATGTGCACAAAACAAGCTTTTGACTAATCAACAGTTTCTTATTGCAATAGACTCTTTATCATGATCCTGTGATGCTCTGTGTAACAAATTACAGTTTTCAGTATAAGAAGCATGATCCTGTGAGTTGAATGTTCAAAAAAACAGCTTTTGCCTAATCAACAGTTATTTAATGCGAAAGCCACTTTTTCATGATCCTGTGATGCTCTGTGTAACAAATAACAGTTTTCAGTATAAGAAGCATGATCCTGTGAGTTCAATGTGCACAAAACAAGCTTTTGACTAATCAACAGTTTCTTATTGCAATAGACTCTTTATCATGATCCTGTGATACTCTGTGTAACAAATAACAGTTTTCAGTATAAGAAGCATGATCCTGTGAGTTGAATGTGCACAAAACAAGCTTTTGACTAATCAACAGTTTTTTAATACAAAAGCCACTTTTTCATGATCCTGTGATGCTCTGTGTAACAAATAACAGTTTTCAGTATAAGAAGCATGATCCTGTGAGTTCAATGTGCACAAAACAAGCTTTTGACAAATCAACAGTTTTTTCACACAAAAGCCGCTTTTTCATGATCCTGTGATGCTCTGTGTAACAAATAACAGTTTTCAGTATAAGAAGCATGATCCTGTGAGTTCAATGTGCACAAAACAAGCTTTTGACTAATCAACAGTTTTTTAATACAAAAGCCACTTTATCATGATCCTGTGATGCTCTGTGTAACAAATAACAGTTTTCAGTATAAGAAGCATGATCCTGTGATGCTCTGTGTAACAAATTACAGTTTTCAGTATAAGAAGCATGATCCTGTGAGTTCAATGTGCACAAAACAAGCTTTTGACTAATCAACAGTTTCTTATTGCAATAGACTCTTTATCATGATCCTGTGATGCTCTGTGTAACAAATTACAGTTTTCAGTATAAGAAGCATGATCCTGTGAGTTGAATGTTCAAAAAAACAGCTTTTGACTAATCAACAGTTATTTAATGCGAAAGCCACTTTTTCATGATCCTGTGATGCTCTGTGTAACAAATTACAGTTTTCAGTATAAGAAGCATGATCCTGTGAGTTGAATGTTCAAAAAAACAGCTTTTGACTAATCAACAGTTATTTAATGCGAAAGCCACTTTATCATGATCCTGTGATGCTCTGTGTAACAAATTACAGTTTTCAGTATAAGAAGCATGATCCTGTGAGTTCAATGTTCAAAAAAACAGCATTTGACTAATCAACAGTTTTTTAATGCAAAAGCCACTTTATCATGATCCTGTGATGCTCTGTGTAACAAATAACAGTTTTCAGTATAAGAAGCATGATCCTGTGTGTTAAATGTGCACAAAACAAGCTTTTGACTAATCAACAGTTTTTTCACACAAAAGCCGCTTTTTCATGATCCTGTGATGCTCTGTGTAACAAATAACAGTTTTCAGTATAAGAAGCATGATCCTGTGAGTTCAATGTGCACAAAACAAGCTTTTGACTAATCAACAGTTTTTTCACACAAAAGCCGCTTTTTCATGATCCTGTGATGCTCTGTGTAACAAATAACAGTTTTCAGTATAAGAAGCATGATCCTGTGAGTTCAATGTGCACAAAACAAGCTTTTGACTAATCAACAGTTTTTTAATACAAAAGCCACTTTTTCATGATCCTGTGATGCTCTGTGTAACAAATAACAGTTTTCAGTATAAGAAGCATGATCCTGTGAGTTGAATGTTAAAAAAAACAGCTTTTGACTAATCAACAGTTATATAATGCGAAAGACACTTTTTCATGATCCTGTGATGCTCTGTGTAACAAATTACAGTTTTCAGTATAAGAAGCATGATCCTGTGAGTTGAATGTTCAAAAAAACAGCTTTTGACTAATCAACAGTTATTTAATGCGAAAGCCACTTTATCATGATCCTGTGATGCTCTGTGTAACAAATTACAGTTTTCAGTATAAGAAGCATGATCCTGTGAGTTCAATGTGCACAAAACAAGCTTTTGACTAATCAACAGTTTTTTCACACAAAAGCCGCTTTTTCATGATCCTGTGATGCTCTGTGTAACAAATAACAGTTTTCAGTATAAGAAGCATGATCCTGTGAGTTCAATGTGCACAAAACAAGCTTTTGACTAATCAACAGTTTTTTAATACAAAAGCCACTTTATCATGATACTGTGATGCTCTGTGTAACAAATAACAGTTTTCAGTATAAGAAGCATGATCCTGTGATGCTCTGTGTAACAAATTACAGTTTTCAGTATAAGAAGCATGATCCTGTGAGTTCAATGTGCACAAAACAAGCTTTTGACTAATCAACAGTTTCTTATTGCAATAGACTCTTTATCATGATCCTGTGATGCTCTGTGTAACAAATTACAGTTTTCAGTATAAGAAGCATGATCCTGTGAGTTGAATGTTCAAAAAAACAGCTTTTGACTAATCAACAGTTATTTAATGCGAAAGCCACTTTATCATGATCCTGTGATGCTCTGTGTAACAAATTACAGTTTTCAGTATAAGAAGCATGATCCTGTGAGTTCAATGTTCAAAAAAACAGCATTTGACTAATCAACAGTTTTTTAATGCAAAAGCCACTTTATCATGATCCTGTGATGCTCTGTGTAACAAATAACAGTTTTCAGTATAAGAAGCATGATCCTGTGAGTTCAATGTTCAAAAAAACAGCATTTGACTAATCAACAGTTTTTTAATGCAAAAGCCACTTTATCATGATCCTGTGATGCTCTGTGTAACAAATAACAGTTTTCAGTATAAGAAGCATGATCCTGTGAGTTCAATGTGCACAAAACAAGCTTTTGACTAATCAACAGTTTTTTAATACAAAAGCCACTTTATCATGATACTGTGATGCTCTGTGTAACAAATAACAGTTTTCAGTATAAGAAGCATGATCCTGTGATGCTCTGTGTAACAAATTACAGTTTTCAGTATAAGAAGCATGATCCTGTGAGTTCAATGTGCACAAAACAAGCTTTTGACTAATCAACAGTTTCTTATTGCAATAGACTCTTTATCATGATCCTGTGATGCTCTGTGTAACAAATTACAGTTTTCAGTATAAGAAGCATGATCCTGTGAGTTGAATGTTCAAAAAAACAGCTTTTGACTAATCAACAGTTATTTAATGCGAAAGCCACTTTTTCATGATCCTGTGATGCTCTGTGTAACAAATTACAGTTTTCAGTATAAGAAGCATGATCCTGTGAGTTGAATGTTCAAAAAAACAGCATTTGACTAATCAACAGTTTTTTAATGCAAAAGCCACTTTATCATGATCTTGTGATGCTCTGTGTAACAAATAACAGTTTTCAGTATAAGAAGCATGATCCTGTGAGTTCAATGTTCAAAAAAACAGCATTTGACTAATCAACAGTTTTTTAATGCAAAAGCCACTTTATCATGATCCTGTGATGCTCTGTGTAACAAATAACAGTTTTCAGTATAAGAAGCATGATCCTGTGAGTTCAATGTTCAAAAAAACAGCATTTGACTAATCAACAGTTTTTTAATGCAAAAGCCACTTTATCATGATCCTGTGATGCTCTGTGTAACAAATTACAGTTTTCAGTATAAGAAGCATGATCCTGTGTATTAAATGTGCACAAAACAAGCTTTTGACTAATCAACAGTTGTTTCATACAAAAGCCACTTTATCATGATCCTGTGATGCTCTGTGTAACAAATTACAGTTTTCAGTATAAGAAGCATGATCCTGTGAGTTCAATGTGCACAAAACAAGCTTTTGACTAATCAACAGTTTTTTCATACAAAAGCCACTTTATCATGATCCTGTGATACTCTGTGTAACAAATTACAGTTTTCAGTATAAGAAGCATGATCCTGTGTGTTCAATGTGCACAAAACAAGCTTTTGACTAATCAACAGTTTTTTCATACAAAAGCCACTTTATCATGATCCTGTGATACTCTGTGTAACAAATTACAGTTTTCAGTATAAGAAGCATGATCCTGTGAGTTCAATGTGCACAAAACAAGCTTTTGACTAATCAACAGTTTCTTATTGCAATAGACTCTTTATCATGATCCTGTGATGCTCTGTGTAACAAATTACAGTTTTCAGTATAAGAAGCATGATCCTGTGAGTTCAATGTGCACAAAACAAGCTTTTGACTAATCAACAGTTTCTTATTGCAATAGACTCTTTATCATGATCCTGTGATGCTCTGTGTAACAAATTACAGTTTTCAGTATAAGAAGCATGATCCTGTGAGTTGAATGTTCAAAAAAACAGCTTTTGACTAATCAACAGTTATTTAATGCGAAAGCCACTTTTTCATGATCCTGTGATGCTCTGTGTAACAAATTACAGTTTTCAGTATAAGAAGCATGATCCTGTGAGTTGAATGTTCAAAAAAACAGCATTTGACTAATCAACAGTTTTTTAATGCAAAAGCCACTTTATCATGATCCTGTGATGCTCTGTGTAACAAATAACAGTTTTCAGTATAAGAAGCATGATCCTGTGAGTTCAATGTTCAAAAAAACAGCATTTGACTAATCAACAGTTTTTTAATGCAAAAGCCACTTTATCATGATCCTGTGATGCTCTGTGTAACAAATAACAGTTTTCAGTATAAGAAGCATGATCCTGTGAGTTCAATGTTCAAAAAAACAGCATTTGACTAATCAACAGTTTTTTAATGCAAAAGCCACTTTATCATGATCCTGTGATGCTCTGTGTAACAAATTACAGTTTTCAGTATAAGAAGCATGATCCTGTGTATTAAATGTGCACAAAACAAGCTTTTGACTAATCAACAGTTGTTTCATACAAAAGCCACTTTATCATGATCCTGTGATGCTCTGTGTAACAAATTACAGTTTTCAGTATAAGAAGCATGATCCTGTGTGTTCAATGTGCACAAAACAAGCTTTTGACTAATCAACAGTTTTTTCATACAAAAGCCACTTTATCATGATCCTGTGATACTCTGTGTAACAAATTACAGTTTTCAGTATAAGAAGCATGATCCTGTGTGTTCAATGTGCACAAAACAAGCTTTTGACTAATCAACAGTTTTTTCATACAAAAGCCACTTTATCATGATCCTGTGATACTCTGTGTAACAAATTACAGTTTTCAGTATAAGAAGCATGATCCTGTGAGTTCAATGTGCACAAAACAAGCTTTTGACTAATCAACAGTTTCTTATTGCAATAGACTCTTTATCATGATCCTGTGATGCTCTGTGTAACAAATTACAGTTTTCAGTATAAGAAGCATGATCCTGTGAGTTGAATGTTCAAAAAAACAGCTTTTGCCTAATCAACAGTTATTTAATGCGAAAGCCACTTTTTCATGATCCTGTGATGCTCTGTGTAACAAATAACAGTTTTCAGTATAAGAAGCATGATCCTGTGAGTTCAATGTGCACAAAACAAGCTTTTGACTAATCAACAGTTTCTTATTGCAATAGACTCTTTATCATGATCCTGTGATACTCTGTGTAACAAATAACAGTTTTCAGTATAAGAAGCATGATCCTGTGAGTTGAATGTGCACAAAACAAGCTTTTGACTAATCAACAGTTTTTTAATACAAAAGCCACTTTTTCATGATCCTGTGATGCTCTGTGTAACAAATAACAGTTTTCAGTATAAGAAGCATGATCCTGTGAGTTCAATGTGCACAAAACAAGCTTTTGACAAATCAACAGTTTTTTCACACAAAAGCCGCTTTTTCATGATCCTGTGATGCTCTGTGTAACAAATAACAGTTTTCAGTATAAGAAGCATGATCCTGTGAGTTCAATGTGCACAAAACAAGCTTTTGACTAATCAACAGTTTTTTAATACAAAAGCCACTTTATCATGATACTGTGATGCTCTGTGTAACAAATAACAGTTTTCAGTATAAGAAGCATGATCCTGTGATGCTCTGTGTAACAAATTACAGTTTTCAGTATAAGAAGCATGATCCTGTGAGTTCAATGTGCACAAAACAAGCTTTTGACTAATCAACAGTTTCTTATTGCAATAGACTCTTTATCATGATCCTGTGATGCTCTGTGTAACAAATTACAGTTTTCAGTATAAGAAGCATGATCCTGTGAGTTGAATGTTCAAAAAAACAGCTTTTGACTAATCAACAGTTATTTAATGCGAAAGCCACTTTTTCATGATCCTGTGATGCTCTGTGTAACAAATTACAGTTTTCAGTATAAGAAGCATGATCCTGTGAGTTGAATGTTCAAAAAAACAGCTTTTGACTAATCAACAGTTATTTAATGCGAAAGCCACTTTATCATGATCCTGTGATGCTCTGTGTAACAAATTACAGTTTTCAGTATAAGAAGCATGATCCTGTGAGTTCAATGTTCAAAAAAACAGCATTTGACTAATCAACAGTTTTTTAATGCAAAAGCCACTTTATCATGATCCTGTGATGCTCTGTGTAACAAATTACAGTTTTCAGTATAAGAAGCATGATCCTGTGTGTTCAATGTGCACAAAAGAAGCTTTTGACTAATCAACAGTTATTTAATGCGAAAGCCACTTTATCATGATCCTGTGATGCTCTGTGTAACAAATTACAGTTTTCAGTATAAGAAGCATGATCCTGTGAGTTCAATGTTCAAAAAAACAGCATTTGACTAATCAACAGTTTTTTAATGCAAAAGCCACTTTATCATGATCCTGTGATGCTCTGTGTAACAAATAACAGTTTTCAGTATAAGAAGCATGATCCTGTGTGTTAAATGTGCAAAAAACAAGCTTTTGACTAATCAACAGTTTTTTCACACAAAAGCCGCTTTTTCATGATCCTGTGATGCTCTGTGTAACAAATAACAGTTTTCAGTATAAGAAGCATGATCCTGTGAGTTCAATGTGCACAAAACAAGCTTTTGACTAATCAACAGTTTTTTCACACAAAAGCCGCTTTTTCATGATCCTGTGATGCTCTGTGTAACAAATAACAGTTTTCAGTATAAGAAGCATGATCCTGTGAGTTCAATGTGCACAAAACAAGCTTTTGACTAATCAACAGTTTTTTAATACAAAAGCCACTTTTTCATGATCCTGTGATGCTCTGTGTAACAAATAACAGTTTTCAGTATAAGAAGCATGATCCTGTGAGTTGAATGTTAAAAAAAACAGCTTTTGACTAATCAACAGTTATATAATGCGAAAGACACTTTTTCATGATCCTGTGATGCTCTGTGTAACAAATTACAGTTTTCAGTATAAGAAGCATGATCCTGTGAGTTGAATGTTCAAAAAAACAGCTTTTGACTAATCAACAGTTATTTAATGCGAAAGCCACTTTATCATGATCCTGTGATGCTCTGTGTAACAAATTACAGTTTTCAGTATAAGAAGCATGATCCTGTGAGTTCAATGTGCACAAAACAAGCTTTTGACTAATCAACAGTTTTTTCACACAAAAGCCGCTTTTTCATGATCCTGTGATGCTCTGTGTAACAAATAACAGTTTTCAGTATAAGAAGCATGATCCTGTGAGTTCAATGTGCACAAAACAAGCTTTTGACTAATCAACAGTTTTTTAATACAAAAGCCACTTTATCATGATACTGTGATGCTCTGTGTAACAAATAACAGTTTTCAGTATAAGAAGCATGATCCTGTGATGCTCTGTGTAACAAATTACAGTTTTCAGTATAAGAAGCATGATCCTGTGAGTTCAATGTGCACAAAACAAGCTTTTGACTAATCAACAGTTTCTTATTGCAATAGACTCTTTATCATGATCCTGTGATGCTCTGTGTAACAAATTACAGTTTTCAGTATAAGAAGCATGATCCTGTGAGTTGAATGTTCAAAAAAACAGCTTTTGACTAATCAACAGTTATTTAATGCGAAAGCCACTTTATCATGATCCTGTGATGCTCTGTGTAACAAATTACAGTTTTCAGTATAAGAAGCATGATCCTGTGAGTTCAATGTTCAAAAAAACAGCATTTGACTAATCAACAGTTTTTTAATGCAAAAGCCACTTTATCATGATCCTGTGATGCTCTGTGTAACAAATAACAGTTTTCAGTATAAGAAGCATGATCCTGTGAGTTCAATGTTCAAAAAAACAGCATTTGACTAATCAACAGTTTTTTAATGCAAAAGCCACTTTATCATGATCCTGTGATGCTCTGTGTAACAAATTACAGTTTTCAGTATAAGAAGCATGATCCTGTGTGTTCAATGTGCACAAAAGAAGCTTTTGACTAATCAACAGTTATTTAATGCGAAAGCCACTTTATCATGATCCTGTGATGCTCTGTGTAACAAATTACAGTTTTCAGTATAAGAAGCATGATCCTGTGAGTTCAATGTTCAAAAAAACAGCATTTGACTAATCAACAGTTTTTTAATGCAAAAGCCACTTTATCATGATCCTGTGATGCTCTGTGTAACAAATAACAGTTTTCAGTATAAGAAGCATGATCCTGTGAGTTCAATGTTCAAAAAAACAGCATTTGACTAATCAACAGTTTTTTAATGCAAAAGCCACTTTATCATGATCCTGTGATGCTCTGTGTAACAAATTACAGTTTTCAGTATAAGAAGCATGATCCTGTGTGTTCAATGTGCACAAAAGAAGCTTTTGACTAATCAACAGTTTTTTCATACAAAAGCCCCTTTATCATGATCCTGTGATACTCTGTGTAACAAATTACAGTTTTCAGTATAAGAAGCATGATCCTGTGAGTTGAATGTTCAAAAAAACAGCTTTTGACTAATCAACAGTTATTTAATGCGAAAGCCACTTTATCATGATCCTGTGATGCTCTGTGTAACAAATTACAGTTTTCAGTATAAGAAGCATGATCCT
Source organism: Triplophysa bombifrons (assembly GCA_029783895.1). Classification (NCBI taxonomy): domain Eukaryota; kingdom Metazoa; phylum Chordata; class Actinopteri; order Cypriniformes; family Nemacheilidae; genus Triplophysa; species Triplophysa bombifrons. The sequence goes on from CM056471.1 coordinate 2,734,775, forward strand.
GTGAGTTCAATGTTCAAAAAAACAGCATTTGACTAATCAACAGTTTTTTAATGCAAAAGCCACTTTATCATGATCCTGTGATGCTCTGTGTAACAAATAACAGTTTTCAGTATAAGAAGCATGATCCTGTGAGTTCAATGTTCAAAAAAACAGCATTTGACTAATCAACAGTTTTTTAATGCAAAAGCCACTTTATCATGATCCTGTGATGCTCTGTGTAACAAATTACAGTTTTCAGTATAAGAAGCATGATCCTGTGAGTTGAATGTGCACAAAACAAGCTTTTGACTAATCAACAGTTTTTTAATACAAAAGCCACTTTTTCATGATCCTGTGATGCTCTGTGTAACAAATAACAGTTTTCAGTATAAGAAGCATGATCCTGTGAGTTCAATGTGCACAAAACAAGCTTTTGACTAATCAACAGTTTTTTCACACAAAAGCCGCTTTTTCATGATCCTGTGATGCTCTGTGTAACAAATAACAGTTTTCAGTATAAGAAGCATGATCCTGTGAGTTCAATGTGCACAAAACAAGCTTTTGACTAATCAACAGTTTTTTAATACAAAAGCCACTTTTTCATGATCCTGTGATGCTCTGTGTAACAAATAAGAGTTTTCAGTATAAGAAGCATGATCCTGTGAGTTGAATGTTCAAAAAAACAGCTTTTGACTAATCAACAGTTATATAATGCGAAAGACACTTTTTCATGATCCTGTGATGCTCTGTGTAACAAATTACAGTTTTCAGTATAAGAAGCATGATCCTGTCAGTTGAATGTTCAAAAAAACAGCTTTTGACTAATCAACAGTTATTTAATGCGAAAGCCACTTTATCATGATCCTGTGATGCTCTGTGTAACAAATTACAGTTTTCAGTATAAGAAGCATGATCCTGTGTGTTCAATGTGCACAAAACAAGCTTTTGACTAATCAACAGTTTTTTCACACAAAAGCCGCTTTTTCATGATCCTGTGATGCTCTGTGTAACAAATAACAGTTTTCAGTATAAGAAGCATGATCCTGTGAGTTCAATGTGCACAAAACAAGCTTTTGACTAATCAACAGTTTTTTAATACAAAAGCCACTTTATCATGATACTGTGATGCTCTGTGTAACAAATAACAGTTTTCAGTATAAGAAGCATGATCCTGTGATGCTCTGTGTAACAAATTACAGTTTTCAGTATAAGAAGCATGATCCTGTGAGTTCAATGTGCACAAAACAAGCTTTTGACTAATCAACAGTTTCTTATTGCAATAGACTCTTTATCATGATCCTGTGATGCTCTGTGTAACAAATTACAGTTTTCAGTATAAGAAGCATGATCCTGTGAGTTGAATGTTCAAAAAAACAGCTTTTGACTAATCAACAGTTATTTAATGCGAAAGCCACTTTTTCATGATCCTGTGATGCTCTGTGTAACAAATTACAGTTTTCAGTATAAGAAGCATGATCCTGTGAGTTGAATGTTCAAAAAAACAGCTTTTGACTAATCAACAGTTATTTAATGCGAAAGCCACTTTATCATGATCCTGTGATGCTCTGTGTAACAAATTACAGTTTTCAGTATAAGAAGCATGATCCTGTGAGTTCAATGTTCAAAAAAACAGCATTTGACTAATCAACAGTTTTTTAATGCAAAAGCCACTTTATCATGATCCTGTGATGCTCTGTGTAACAAATAACAGTTTTCAGTATAAGAAGCATGATCCTGTGAGTTCAATGTTCAAAAAAACAGCATTTGACTAATCAACAGTTTTTTAATGCAAAAGCCACTTTATCATGATCCTGTGATGCTCTGTGTAACAAATTACAGTTTTCAGTATAAGAAGCATGATCCTGTGTGTTCAATGTGCACAAAAGAAGCTTTTGACTAATCAACAGTTATTTAATGCGAAAGCCACTTTATCATGATCCTGTGATGCTCTGTGTAACAAATTACAGTTTTCAGTATAAGAAGCATGATCCTGTGAGTTCAATGTTCAAAAAAACAGCATTTGACTAATCAACAGTTTTTTAATGCAAAAGCCACTTTATCATGATCCTGTGATGCTCTGTGTAACAAATAACAGTTTTCAGTATAAGAAGCATGATCCTGTGATGCTCTGTGTAACAAATTACAGTTTTCAGTATAAGAAGCATGATCCTGTGAGTTCAATGTGCACAAAACAAGCTTTTGACTAATCAACAGTTTCTTATTGCAATAGACTCTTTATCATGATCCTGTGATGCTCTGTGTAACAAATTACAGTTTTCAGTATAAGAAGCATGATCCTGTGAGTTGAATGTTCAAAAAAACAGCTTTTGACTAATCAACAGTTATTTAATGCGAAAGCCACTTTTTCATGATCCTGTGATGCTCTGTGTAACAAATTACAGTTTTCAGTATAAGAAGCATGATCCTGTGAGTTGAATGTTCAAAAAAACAGCTTTTGACTAATCAACAGTTATTTAATGCGAAAGCCACTTTATCATGATCCTGTGATGCTCTGTGTAACAAATAACAGTTTTCAGTATAAGAAGCATGATCCTGTGAGTTCAATGTTCAAAAAAACAGCATTTGACTAATCAACAGTTTTTTAATGCAAAAGCCACTTTATCATGATCCTGTGATGCTCTGTGTAACAAATTACAGTTTTCAGTATAAGAAGCATGATCCTGTGTGTTCAATGTGCACAAAAGAAGCTTTTGACTAATCAACAGTTATTTAATGCGAAAGCCACTTTATCATGATCCTGTGATGCTCTGTGTAACAAATTACAGTTTTCAGTATAAGAAGCATGATCCTGTGAGTTCAATGTTCAAAAAAACAGCATTTGACTAATCAACAGTTTTTTAATGCAAAAGCCACTTTATCATGATCCTGTGATGCTCTGTGTAACAAATAACAGTTTTCAGTATAAGAAGCATGATCCTGTGAGTTCAATGTTCAAAAAAACAGCATTTGACTAATCAACAGTTTTTTAATGCAAAAGCCACTTTATCATGATCCTGTGATGCTCTGTGTAACAAATTACAGTTTTCAGTATAAGAAGCATGATCCTGTGTGTTCAATGTGCACAAAAGAAGCTTTTGACTAATCAACAGTTTTTTCATACAAAAGCCCCTTTATCATGATCCTGTGATACTCTGTGTAACAAATTACAGTTTTCAGTATAAGAAGCATGATCCTGTGAGTTGAATGTTCAAAAAAACAGCTTTTGACTAATCAACAGTTATTTAATGCGAAAGCCACTTTATCATGATCCTGTGATGCTCTGTGTAACAAATTACAGTTTTCAGTATAAGAAGCATGATCCTGTGAGTTCAATGTTCAAAAAAACAGCATTTGACTAATCAACAGTTTTTTAATGCAAAAGCCACTTTATCATGATCCTGTGATGCTCTGTGTAACAAATAACAGTTTTCAGTATAAGAAGCATGATCCTGTGAGTTCAATGTTCAAAAAAACAGCATTTGACTAATCAACAGTTTTTTAATGCAAAAGCCACTTTATCATGATCCTGTGATGCTCTGTGTAACAAATTACAGTTTTCAGTATAAGAAGCATGATCCTGTGAGTTGAATGTGCACAAAACAAGCTTTTGACTAATCAACAGTTTTTTAATACAAAAGCCACTTTTTCATGATCCTGTGATGCTCTGTGTAACAAATAACAGTTTTCAGTATAAGAAGCATGATCCTGTGAGTTCAATGTGCACAAAACAAGCTTTTGACTAATCAACAGTTTTTTCACACAAAAGCCGCTTTTTCATGATCCTGTGATGCTCTGTGTAACAAATAACAGTTTTCAGTATAAGAAGCATGATCCTGTGAGTTCAATGTGCACAAAACAAGCTTTTGACTAATCAACAGTTTTTTAATACAAAAGCCACTTTTTCATGATCCTGTGATGCTCTGTGTAACAAATAAGAGTTTTCAGTATAAGAAGCATGATCCTGTGAGTTGAATGTTCAAAAAAACAGCTTTTGACTAATCAACAGTTATATAATGCGAAAGACACTTTTTCATGATCCTGTGATGCTCTGTGTAACAAATTACAGTTTTCAGTATAAGAAGCATGATCCTGTCAGTTGAATGTTCAAAAAAACAGCTTTTGACTAATCAACAGTTATTTAATGCGAAAGCCACTTTATCATGATCCTGTGATGCTCTGTGTAACAAATTACAGTTTTCAGTATAAGAAGCATGATCCTGTGTGTTCAATGTGCACAAAACAAGCTTTTGACTAATCAACAGTTTTTTCACACAAAAGCCGCTTTTTCATGATCCTGTGATGCTCTGTGTAACAAATAACAGTTTTCAGTATAAGAAGCATGATCCTGTGAGTTCAATGTGCACAAAACAAGCTTTTGACTAATCAACAGTTTTTTAATACAAAAGCCACTTTATCATGATACTGTGATGCTCTGTGTAACAAATAACAGTTTTCAGTATAAGAAGCATGATCCTGTGATGCTCTGTGTAACAAATTACAGTTTTCAGTATAAGAAGCATGATCCTGTGAGTTCAATGTGCACAAAACAAGCTTTTGACTAATCAACAGTTTCTTATTGCAATAGACTCTTTATCATGATCCTGTGATGCTCTGTGTAACAAATTACAGTTTTCAGTATAAGAAGCATGATCCTGTGAGTTGAATGTTCAAAAAAACAGCTTTTGACTAATCAACAGTTATTTAATGCGAAAGCCACTTTTTCATGATCCTGTGATGCTCTGTGTAACAAATTACAGTTTTCAGTATAAGAAGCATGATCCTGTGAGTTGAATGTTCAAAAAAACAGCTTTTGACTAATCAACAGTTATTTAATGCGAAAGCCACTTTATCATGATCCTGTGATGCTCTGTGTAACAAATTACAGTTTTCAGTATAAGAAGCATGATCCTGTGAGTTCAATGTTCAAAAAAACAGCATTTGACTAATCAACAGTTTTTTAATGCAAAAGCCACTTTATCATGATCCTGTGATGCTCTGTGTAACAAATAACAGTTTTCAGTATAAGAAGCATGATCCTGTGAGTTCAATGTTCAAAAAAACAGCATTTGACTAATCAACAGTTTTTTAATGCAAAAGCCACTTTATCATGATCCTGTGATGCTCTGTGTAACAAATTACAGTTTTCAGTATAAGAAGCATGATCCTGTGTGTTCAATGTGCACAAAAGAAGCTTTTGACTAATCAACAGTTATTTAATGCGAAAGCCACTTTATCATGATCCTGTGATGCTCTGTGTAACAAATTACAGTTTTCAGTATAAGAAGCATGATCCTGTGAGTTCAATGTTCAAAAAAACAGCATTTGACTAATCAACAGTTTTTTAATGCAAAAGCCACTTTATCATGATCCTGTGATGCTCTGTGTAACAAATAACAGTTTTCAGTATAAGAAGCATGATCCTGTGATGCTCTGTGTAACAAATTACAGTTTTCAGTATAAGAAGCATGATCCTGTGAGTTCAATGTGCACAAAACAAGCTTTTGACTAATCAACAGTTTCTTATTGCAATAGACTCTTTATCATGATCCTGTGATGCTCTGTGTAACAAATTACAGTTTTCAGTATAAGAAGCATGATCCTGTGAGTTGAATGTTCAAAAAAACAGCTTTTGACTAATCAACAGTTATTTAATGCGAAAGCCACTTTTTCATGATCCTGTGATGCTCTGTGTAACAAATTACAGTTTTCAGTATAAGAAGCATGATCCTGTGAGTTGAATGTTCAAAAAAACAGCTTTTGACTAATCAACAGTTATTTAATGCGAAAGCCACTTTATCATGATCCTGTGATGCTCTGTGTAACAAATTACAGTTTTCAGTATAAGAAGCATGATCCTGTGAGTTCAATGTTCAAAAAAACAGCATTTGACTAATCAACAGTTTTTTAATGCAAAAGCCACTTTATCATGATCCTGTGATGCTCTGTGTAACAAATAACAGTTTTCAGTATAAGAAGCATGATCCTGTGAGTTCAATGTTCAAAAAAACAGCATTTGACTAATCAACAGTTTTTTAATGCAAAAGCCACTTTATCATGATCCTGTGATGCTCTGTGTAACAAATTACAGTTTTCAGTATAAGAAGCATGATCCTGTGTGTTCAATGTGCACAAAAGAAGCTTTTGACTAATCAACAGTTATTTAATGCGAAAGCCACTTTATCATGATCCTGTGATGCTCTGTGTAACAAATTACAGTTTTCAGTATAAGAAGCATGATCCTGTGAGTTCAATGTTCAAAAAAACAGCATTTGACTAATCAACAGTTTTTTAATGCAAAAGCCACTTTATCATGATCCTGTGATGCTCTGTGTAACAAATAACAGTTTTCAGTATAAGAAGCATGATCCTGTGAGTTCAATGTTCAAAAAAACAGCATTTGACTAATCAACAGTTTTTTAATGCAAAAGCCACTTTATCATGATCCTGTGATGCTCTGTGTAACAAATTACAGTTTTCAGTATAAGAAGCATGATCCTGTGTGTTCAATGTGCACAAAAGAAGCTTTTGACTAATCAACAGTTTTTTCATACAAAAGCCCCTTTATCATGATCCTGTGATACTCTGTGTAACAAATAACAGTTTTCAGTATAAGAAGCATGATCCTGTGAGTTGAATGTTCAAAAAAACAGCTTTTGACTAATCAACAGTTATATAATGCGAAAGACACTTTTTCATGATCCTGTGATGCTCTGTGTAACAAATTACAGTTTTCAGTATAAGAAGCATGATCCTGTGAGTTGAATGTTCAAAAAAACAGCTTTTGACTAATCAACAGTTATTTAATGCGAAAGCCACTTTTTCATGATCCTGTGATGCTCTGTGTAACAAATAACAGTTTTCAGTATAAGAAGCATGATCCTGTGAGTTTAATGTGCACAAAACAAGCTTTTGACTAATCAACAGTTTTTTAATACAAAAGCCACTTTTTCATGATCCTGTGATGCTCTGTGTAACAAATAACAGTTTTCAGTATAAGAAGCATGATCCTGTGAGTTCAATGTGCACAAAACAAGCTTTTGACTAATCAACAGTTTTTTCACACAAAAGCCGCTTTTTCATGATCCTGTGATGCTCTGTGTAACAAATAACAGTTTTCAGTATAAGAAGCATGATCCTGTGAGTTCAATGTGCACAAAACAAGCTTTTGACTAATCAACAGTTTTTTAATACAAAAGCCACTTTTTCATGATCCTGTGATGCTCTGTGTAACAAATAACAGTTTTCAGTATAAGAAGCATGATCCTGTGAGTTGAATGTTCAAAAAAACAGCTTTTGACTAATCAACAGTTATATAATGCGAAAGACACTTTTTCATGATCCTGTGATGCTCTGTGTAACAAATTACAGTTTTCAGTATAAGAAGCATGATCCTGTGAGTTGAATGTTCAAAAAAACAGCTTTTGACTAATCAACAGTTATTTAATGCGAAAGCCACTTTATCATGATCCTGTGATGCTCTGTGTAACAAATTACAGTTTTCAGTATAAGAAGCATGATCCTGTGAGTTCAATGTGCACAAAACAAGCTTTTGACTAATCAACAGTTTTTTCACACAAAAGCCGCTTTTTCATGATCCTGTGATGCTCTGTGTAACAAATAACAGTTTTCAGTATAAGAAGCATGATCCTGTGAGTTCAATGTGCACAAAACAAGCTTTTGACTAATCAACAGTTTTTTAATACAAAAGCCACTTTATCATGATACTGTGATGCTCTGTGTAACAAATAACAGTTTTCAGTATAAGAAGCATGATCCTGTGATGCTCTGTGTAACAAATTACAGTTTTCAGTATAAGAAGCATGATCCTGTGAGTTCAATGTGCACAAAACAAGCTTTTGACTAATCAACAGTTTTTTAATACAAAAGCCACTTTATCATGATACTGTGATGCTCTGTGTAACAAATAACAGTTTTCAGTATAAGAAGCATGATCCTGTGATGCTCTGTGTAACAAATTACAGTTTTCAGTATAAGAAGCATGATCCTGTGAGTTCAATGTGCACAAAACAAGCTTTTGACTAATCAACAGTTTCTTATTGCAATAGACTCTTTATCATGATCCTGTGATGCTCTGTGTAACAAATTACAGTTTTCAGTATAAGAAGCATGATCCTGTGAGTTGAATGTTCAAAAAAACAGCTTTTGACTAATCAACAGTTATTTAATGCGAAAGCCACTTTTTCATGATCCTGTGATGCTCTGTGTAACAAATTACAGTTTTCAGTATAAGAAGCATGATCCTGTGAGTTGAATGTTCAAAAAAACAGCTTTTGACTAATCAACAGTTATTTAATGCGAAAGCCACTTTATCATGATCCTGTGATGCTCTGTGTAACAAATTACAGTTTTCAGTATAAGAAGCATGATCCTGTGAGTTGAATGTTCAAAAAAACAGCATTTGACTAATCAACAGTTTTTTAATGCAAAAGCCACTTTATCATGATCCTGTGATGCTCTGTGTAACAAATAACAGTTTTCAGTATAAGAAGCATGATCCTGTGAGTTCAATGTTCAAAAAAACAGCATTTGACTAATCAACAGTTTTTTAATGCAAAAGCCACTTTATCATGATCCTGTGATGCTCTGTGTAACAAATAACAGTTTTCAGTATAAGAAGCATGATCCTGTGAGTTCAATGTTCAAAAAAACAGCATTTGACTAATCAACAGTTTTTTAATGCAAAAGCCACTTTATCATGATCCTGTGATGCTCTGTGTAACAAATTACAGTTTTCAGTATAAGAAGCATGATCCTGTGTATTAAATGTGCACAAAACAAGCTTTTGACTAATCAACAGTTGTTTCATACAAAAGCCACTTTATCATGATCCTGTGATGCTCTGTGTAACAAATTACAGTTTTCAGTATAAGAAGCATGATCCTGTGTGTTCAATGTGCACAAAACAAGCTTTTGACTAATCAACAGTTTTTTCATACAAAAGCCACTTTATCATGATCCTGTGATACTCTGTGTAACAAATTACAGTTTTCAGTATAAGAAGCATGATCCTGTGTGTTCAATGTGCACAAAACAAGCTTTTGACTAATCAACAGTTTTTTCATACAAAAGCCACTTTATCATGATACTGTGATGCTCTGTGTAACAAATAACAGTTTTCAGTATAAGAAGCATGATCCTGTGATGCTCTGTGTAACAAATTACAGTTTTCAGTATAAGAAGCATGATCCTGTGAGTTCAATGTGCACAAAACAAGCTTTTGACTAATCAACAGTTTCTTATTGCAATAGACTCTTTATCATGATCCTGTGATGCTCTGTGTAACAAATTACAGTTTTCAGTATAAGAAGCATGATCCTGTGAGTTGAATGTTCAAAAAAACAGCTTTTGACTAATCAACAGTTATTTAATGCGAAAGCCACTTTTTCATGATCCTGTGATGCTCTGTGTAACAAATTACAGTTTTCAGTATAAGAAGCATGATCCTGTGAGTTGAATGTTCAAAAAAACAGCTTTTGACTAATCAACAGTTATTTAATGCGAAAGCCACTTTATCATGATCCTGTGATGCTCTGTGTAACAAATTACAGTTTTCAGTATAAGAAGCATGATCCTGTGAGTTGAATGTTCAAAAAAACAGCATTTGACTAATCAACAGTTTTTTAATGCAAAAGCCACTTTATCATGATCCTGTGATGCTCTGTGTAACAAATAACAGTTTTCAGTATAAGAAGCATGATCCTGTGAGTTCAATGTTCAAAAAAACAGCATTTGACTAATCAACAGTTTTTTAATGCAAAAGCCACTTTATCATGATCCTGTGATGCTCTGTGTAACAAATAACAGTTTTCAGTATAAGAAGCATGATCCTGTGAGTTCAATGTTCAAAAAAACAGCATTTGACTAATCAACAGTTTTTTAATGCAAAAGCCACTTTATCATGATCCTGTGATGCTCTGTGTAACAAATTACAGTTTTCAGTATAAGAAGCATGATCCTGTGTATTAAATGTGCACAAAACAAGCTTTTGACTAATCAACAGTTGTTTCATACAAAAGCCACTTTATCATGATCCTGTGATGCTCTGTGTAACAAATTACAGTTTTCAGTATAAGAAGCATGATCCTGTGAGTTCAATGTGCACAAAACAAGCTTTTGACTAATCAACAGTTTTTTCACACAAAAGCCGCTTTTTCATGATCCTGTGATGCTCTGTGTAACAAATAACAGTTTTCAGTATAAGAAGCATGATCCTGTGAGTTCAATGTGCACAAAACAAGCTTTTGACTAATCAACAGTTTTTTAATACAAAAGCCACTTTTTCATGATCCTGTGATGCTCTGTGTAACAAATAACAGTTTTCAGTATAAGAAGCATGATCCTGTGAGTTGAATGTTCAAAAAAACAGCTTTTGACTAATCAACAGTTATATAATGCGAAAGACACTTTTTCATGATCCTGTGATGCTCTGTGTAACAAATTACAGTTTTCAGTATAAGAAGCATGATCCTGTGAGTTGAATGTTCAAAAAAACAGCTTTTGACTAATCAACAGTTATTTAATGCGAAAGCCACTTTATCATGATCCTGTGATGCTCTGTGTAACAAATTACAGTTTTCAGTATAAGAAGCATGATCCTGTGAGTTCAATGTGCACAAAACAAGCTTTTGACTAATCAACAGTTTTTTCACACAAAAGCCGCTTTTTCATGATCCTGTGATGCTCTGTGTAACAAATAACAGTTTTCAGTATAAGAAGCATGATCCTGTGAGTTCAATGTGCACAAAACAAGCTTTTGACTAATCAACAGTTTTTTAATGCAAAAGCCACTTTATCATGATCCTGTGATGCTCTGTGTAACAAATTACAGTTTTCAGTATAAGAAGCATGATCCTGTGAGTTGAATGTTCAAAAAAACAGCATTTGACTAATCAACAGTTTTTTAATGCAAAAGCCACTTTATCATGATCCTGTGATGCTCTGTGTAACAAATAACAGTTTTCAGTATAAGAAGCATGATCCTGTGAGTTCAATGTTCAAAAAAACAGCATTTGACTAATCAACAGTTTTTTAATGCAAAAGCCACTTTATCATGATCCTGTGATGCTCTGTGTAACAAATAACAGTTTTCAGTATAAGAAGCATGATCCTGTGAGTTCAATGTTCAAAAAAACAGCATTTGACTAATCAACAGTTTTTTAATGCAAAAGCCACTTTATCATGATCCTGTGATGCTCTGTGTAACAAATTACAGTTTTCAGTATAAGAAGCATGATCCTGTGTATTAAATGTGCACAAAACAAGCTTTTGACTAATCAACAGTTGTTTCATACAAAAGCCACTTTATCATGATCCTGTGATGCTCTGTGTAACAAATTACAGTTTTCAGTATAAGAAGCATGATCCTGTATGTTCAATGTGCACAAAACAAGCTTTTGACTAATCAACAGTTTTTTCATACAAAAGCCACTTTATCATGATCCTGTGATACTCTGTGTAACAAATTACAGTTTTCAGTATAAGAAGCATGATCCTGTGAGTTCAATGTGCACAAAACAAGCTTTTGACTAATCAACAGTTTTTTCACACAAAAGCCGCTTTTTCATGATCCTGTGATGCTCTGTGTAACAAATAACAGTTTTCAGTATAAGAAGCATGATCCTGTGAGTTGAATGTTCAAAAAAACAGCTTTTGACTAATCAACAGTTATATAATGCGAAAGACACTTTTTCATGATCCTGTGATGCTCTGTGTAACAAATTACAGTTTTCAGTATAAGAAGCATGATCCTGTGAGTTGAATGTTCAAAAAAACAGCTTTTGACTAATCAACAGTTATTTAATGCGAAAGCCACTTTATCATGATCCTGTGATGCTCTGTGTAACAAATTACAGTTTTCAGTATAAGAAGCATGATCCTGTGAGTTCAATGTGCACAAAACAAGCTTTTGACTAATCAACAGTTTTTTCACACAAAAGCCGCTTTTTCATGATCCTGTGATGCTCTGTGTAACAAATAACAGTTTTCAGTATAAGAAGCATGATCCTGTGAGTTCAATGTGCACAAAACAAGCTTTTGACTAATCAACAGTTTTTTAATACAAAAGCCACTTTATCATGATACTGTGATGCTCTGTGTAACAAATAACAGTTTTCAGTATAAGAAGCATGATCCTGTGATGCTCTGTGTAACAAATTACAGTTTTCAGTATAAGAAGCATGATCCTGTGAGTTCAATGTGCACAAAACAAGCTTTTGACTAATCAACAGTTTCTTATTGCAATAGACTCTTTATCATGATCCTGTGATGCTCTGTGTAACAAATTACAGTTTTCAGTATAAGAAGCATGATCCTGTGAGTTGAATGTTCAAAAAAACAGCTTTTGACTAATCAACAGTTATTTAATGCGAAAGCCACTTTTTCATGATCCTGTGATGCTCTGTGTAACAAATTACAGTTTTCAGTATAAGAAGCATGATCCTGTGAGTTGAATGTTCAAAAAAACAGCTTTTGACTAATCAACAGTTTCTTATTGCAATAGACTCTTTATCATGATCCTGTGATGCTCTGTGTAACAAATTACAGTTTTCAGTATAAGAAGCATGATCCTGTGAGTTGAATGTTCAAAAAAACAGCTTTTGACTAATCAACAGTTATTAAATGCGAAAGCCACTTTTTCATGATCCTGTGATGCTCTGTGTAACAAATTACAGTTTTCAGTATAAGAAGCATGATCCTGTGAGTTGAATGTTCAAAAAAACAGCTTTTGACTAATCAACAGTTATTTAATGCGAAAGCCACTTTATCATGATCCTGTGATGCTCTGTGTAACAAATTACAGTTTTCAGTATAAGAAGCATGATCCTGTGAGTTCAATGTTCAAAAAAACAGCATTTGACTAATCAACAGTTTTTTAATGCGAAAGCCACTTTTTCATGATCCTGTGATGCTCTGTGTAACAAATTACAGTTTTCAGTATAAGAAGCATGATCCTGTGAGTTCAATGTTCAAAAAAACAGCTTTTGACTAATCAACAGTTATTTAATGCGAAAGCCACTTTATCATGATCCTGTGATGCTCTGTGTAACAAATTACAGTTTTCAGTATAAGAAGCATGATCCTGTGAGTTGAATGTTCAAAAAAACAGCATTTGACTAATCAACAGTTTTTTAATGCAAAAGCCACTTTATCATGATCCTGTGATGCTCTGTGTAACAAATAACAGTTTTCAGTATAAGAAGCATGATCCTGTGAGTTCAATGTTCAAAAAAACAGCATTTGACTAATCAACAGTTTTTTAATGCAAAAGCCACTTTATCATGATCCTGTGATGCTCTGTGTAACAAATAACAGTTTTCAGTATAAGAAGCATGATCCTGTGAGTTCAATGTTCAAAAAAACAGCATTTGACTAATCAACAGTTTTTTAATGCAAAAGCCACTTTATCATGATCCTGTGATGCTCTGTTTAACAAATTACAGTTTTCAGTATAAGAAGCATGATCCTGTGTATTAAATGTGCACAAAACAAGCTTTTGACTAATCAACAGTTGTTTCATACAAAAGCCACTTTATCATGATCCTGTGATGCTCTGTGTAACAAATTACAGTTTTCAGTATAAGAAGCATGATCCTGTATGTTCAATGTGCACAAAACAAGCTTTTGACTAATCAACAGTTTTTTCATACAAAAGCCACTTTATCATGATCCTGTGATACTCTGTGTAACAAATTACAGTTTTCAGTATAAGAAGCATGATCCTGTGAGTTCAATGTGCACAAAACAAGCTTTTGACTAATCAACAGTTTTTTCACACAAAAGCCGCTTTTTCATGATCCTGTGATGCTCTGTGTAACAAATAACAGTTTTCAGTATAAGAAGCATGATCCTGTGAGTTCAATGTGCACAAAACAAGCTTTTGACTAATCAACAGTTTTTTAATACAAAAGCCACTTTTTCATGATCCTGTGATGCTCTGTGTAACAAATAACAGTTTTCAGTATAAGAAGCATGATCCTGTGAGTTGAATGTTCAAAAAAACAGCTTTTGACTAATCAACAGTTATATAATGCGAAAGACACTTTTTCATGATCCTGTGATGCTCTGTGTAACAAATTACAGTTTTCAGTATAAGAAGCATGATCCTGTGAGTTGAATGTTCAAAAAAACAGCTTTTGACTAATCAACAGTTATTTAATGCGAAAGCCACTTTATCATGATCCTGTGATGCTCTGTGTAACAAATTACAGTTTTCAGTATAAGAAGCATGATCCTGTGAGTTCAATGTGCACAAAACAAGCTTTTGACTAATCAACAGTTTTTTCACACAAAAGCCGCTTTTTCATGATCCTGTGATGCTCTGTGTAACAAATAACAGTTTTCAGTATAAGAAGCATGATCCTGTGAGTTCAATGTGCACAAAACAAGCTTTTGACTAATCAACAGTTTTTTAATGCAAAAGCCACTTTATCATGATCCTGTGATGCTCTGTGTAACAAATTACAGTTTTCAGTATAAGAAGCATGATCCTGTGAGTTGAATGTTCAAAAAAACAGCATTTGACTAATCAACAGTTTTTTAATGCAAAAGCCACTTTATCATGATCCTGTGATGCTCTGTGTAACAAATAACAGTTTTCAGTATAAGAAGCATGATCCTGTGAGTTCAATGTTCAAAAAAACAGCATTTGACTAATCAACAGTTTTTTAATGCAAAAGCCACTTTATCATGATCCTGTGATGCTCTGTGTAACAAATAACAGTTTTCAGTATAAGAAGCATGATCCTGTGAGTTCAATGTTCAAAAAAACAGCATTTGACTAATCAACAGTTTTTTAATGCAAAAGCCACTTTATCATGATCCTGTGATGCTCTGTGTAACAAATTACAGTTTTCAGTATAAGAAGCATGATCCTGTGTATTAAATGTGCACAAAACAAGCTTTTGACTAATCAACAGTTGTTTCATACAAAAGCCACTTTATCATGATCCTGTGATGCTCTGTGTAACAAATTACAGTTTTCAGTATAAGAAGCATGATCCTGTATGTTCAATGTGCACAAAACAAGCTTTTGACTAATCAACAGTTTTTTCATACAAAAGCCACTTTATCATGATCCTGTGATACTCTGTGTAACAAATTACAGTTTTCAGTATAAGAAGCATGATCCTGTGAGTTCAATGTGCACAAAACAAGCTTTTGACTAATCAACAGTTTTTTCACACAAAAGCCGCTTTTTCATGATCCTGTGATGCTCTGTGTAACAAATAACAGTTTTCAGTATAAGAAGCATGATCCTGTGAGTTGAATGTTCAAAAAAACAGCTTTTGACTAATCAACAGTTATATAATGCGAAAGACACTTTTTCATGATCCTGTGATGCTCTGTGTAACAAATTACAGTTTTCAGTATAAGAAGCATGATCCTGTGAGTTGAATGTTCAAAAAAACAGCTTTTGACTAATCAACAGTTATTTAATGCGAAAGCCACTTTATCATGATCCTGTGATGCTCTGTGTAACAAATTACAGTTTTCAGTATAAGAAGCATGATCCTGTGAGTTCAATGTGCACAAAACAAGCTTTTGACTAATCAACAGTTTTTTCACACAAAAGCCGCTTTTTCATGATCCTGTGATGCTCTGTGTAACAAATAACAGTTTTCAGTATAAGAAGCATGATCCTGTGAGTTCAATGTGCACAAAACAAGCTTTTGACTAATCAACAGTTTTTTAATACAAAAGCCACTTTATCATGATACTGTGATGCTCTGTGTAACAAATAACAGTTTTCAGTATAAGAAGCATGATCCTGTGATGCTCTGTGTAACAAATTACAGTTTTCAGTATAAGAAGCATGATCCTGTGAGTTCAATGTGCACAAAACAAGCTTTTGACTAATCAACAGTTTCTTATTGCAATAGACTCTTTATCATGATCCTGTGATGCTCTGTGTAACAAATTACAGTTTTCAGTATAAGAAGCATGATCCTGTGAGTTGAATGTTCAAAAAAACAGCTTTTGACTAATCAACAGTTATTTAATGCGAAAGCCACTTTTTCATGATCCTGTGATGCTCTGTGTAACAAATTACAGTTTTCAGTATAAGAAGCATGATCCTGTGAGTTGAATGTTCAAAAAAACAGCTTTTGACTAATCAACAGTTTCTTATTGCAATAGACTCTTTATCATGATCCTGTGATGCTCTGTGTAACAAATTACAGTTTTCAGTATAAGAAGCATGATCCTGTGAGTTGAATGTTCAAAAAAACAGCTTTTGACTAATCAACAGTTATTTAATGCGAAAGCCACTTTTTCATGATCCTGTGATGCTCTGTGTAACAAATTACAGTTTTCAGTATAAGAAGCATGATCCTGTGAGTTGAATGTTCAAAAAAACAGCTTTTGACTAATCAACAGTTATTTAATGCGAAAGCCACTTTATCATGATCCTGTGATGCTCTGTGTAACAAATTACAGTTTTCAGTATAAGAAGCATGATCCTGTGAGTTCAATGTTCAAAAAAACAGCATTTGACTAATCAACAGTTTTTTAATGCAAAAGCCACTTTATCATGATCCTGTGATGCTCTGTGTAACAAATAACAGTTTTCAGTATAAGAAGCATGATCCTGTGAGTTGAATGTTCAAAAAAACAGCTTTTGACTAATCAACAGTTATTTAATGCGAAAGCCACTTTATCATGATCCTGTGATGCTCTGTGTAACAAATTACAGTTTTCAGTATAAGAAGCATGATCCTGTGAGTTCAATGTGCACAAAACAAGCTTTTGACTAATCAACAGTTTTTTCACACAAAAGCCGCTTTTTCAGGATCCTGTGATGCTCTGTGTAACAAATAACAGTTTTCAGTATAAGAAGCATGATCCTGTGAGTTCAATGTGCACAAAACAAGCTTTTGACTAATCAACAGTTTTTTAATACAAAAGCCACTTTATCATGATACTGTGATGCTCTGTGTAACAAATAACAGTTTTCAGTATAAGAAGCATGATCCTGTGATGCTCTGTGTAACAAATTACAGTTTTCAGTATAAGAAGCATGATCCTGTGAGTTCAATGTGCACAAAACAAGCTTTTGACTAATCAACAGTTTCTTATTGCAATAGACTCTTTATCATGATCCTGTGATGCTCTGTGTAACAAATTACAGTTTTCAGTATAAGAAGCATGATCCTGTGAGTTGAATGTTCAAAAAAACAGCTTTTGACTAATCAACAGTTATTTAATGCGAAAGCCACTTTTTCATGATCCTGTGATGCTCTGTGTAACAAATTACAGTTTTGAGTATAAGAAGCATGATCCTGTGAGTTGAATGTTCAAAAAAACAGCTTTTGACTAATCAACAGTTATTTAATGCGAAAGCCACTTTATCATGATCCTGTGATGCTCTGTGTAACAAATTACAGTTTTCAGTATAAGAAGCATGATCCTGTGAGTTCAATGTTCAAAAAAACAGCATTTGACTAATCAACAGTTTTTTAATGCAAAAGCCACTTTATCATGATCCTGTGATGCTCTGTGTAACAAATAACAGTTTTCAGTATAAGAAGCATGATCCTGTGAGTTCAATGTTCAAAAAAACAGCATTTGACTAATCAACAGTTTTTTAATGCAAAAGCCACTTTATCATGATCCTGTGATGCTCTGTGTAACAAATTACAGTTTTCAGTATAAGAAGCATGATCCTGTGTGTTCAATGTAAACAAAAGAAGCTTTTGACTAATCAACAGTTATTTAATGCGAAAGCCACTTTATCATGATCCTGTGATGCTCTGTGTAACAAATTACAGTTTTCAGTATAAGAAGCATGATCCTGTGAGTTCAATGTTCAAAAAAACAGCATTTGACTAATCAACAGTTTTTTAATGCAAAAGCCACTTTATCATGATCCTGTGATGCTCTGTGTAACAAATAACAGTTTTCAGTATAAGAAGCATGATCCTGTGAGTTCAATGTTCAAAAAAACAGCATTTGACTAATCAACAGTTTTTTAATGCAAAAGCCACTTTATCATGATCCTGTGATGCTCTGTGTAACAAATTACAGTTTTCAGTATAAGAAGCATGATCCTGTGTGTTCAATGTGCACAAAAGAAGCTTTTGACTAATCAACAGTTTTTTCATACAAAAGCCCCTTTATCATGATCCTGTGATACTCTGTGTAACAAATTACAGTTTTCAGTATAAGAAGCATGATCCTGTGAGTTGAATGTTCAAAAAAACAGCTTTTGAGTAATCAACAGTTATTTAATGCGAAAGCCACTTTATCATGATCCTGTGATGCTCTGTGTAACAAATTACAGTTTTCAGTATAAGAAGCATGATCCTGTGAGTTGAATGTTCAAAAAAACAGCATTTGACTAATCAACAGTTTTTTAATGCAAAAGCCACTTTATCATGATCCTGTGATGCTCTGTGTAACAAATAACAGTTTTCAGTATAAGAAGCATGATCCTGTGAGTTCAATGTTCAAAAAAACAGCATTTGACTAATCAACAGTTTTTTAATGCAAAAGCCACTTTATCATGATCCTGTGATGCTCTGTGTAACAAATAACAGTTTTCAGTATAAGAAGCATGATCCTGTGAGTTCAATGTTCAAAAAAACAGCATTTGACTAATCAACAGTTTTTTAATGCAAAAGCCACTTTATCATGATCCTGTGATGCTCTGTGTAACAAATTACAGTTTTCAGTATAAGAAGCATGATCCTGTGTATTAAATGTGCACAAAACAAGCTTTTGACTAATCAACAGTTGTTTAAAACAAAAGCCACTTTATCATGATCCTGTGATGCTCTGTGTAACAAATTACAGTTTTCAGTATAAGAAGCATGATCCTGTGTGTTCAATGTGCACAAAACAAGCTTTTGACTAATCAACAGTTTTTTCATACAAAAGCCACTTTATCATGATCCTGTGATACTCTGTGTAACAAATTACAGTTTTCAGTATAAGAAGCATGATCCTGTGTGTTCAATGTGCACAAAACAAGCTTTTGACTAATCAACAGTTTTTTCATACAAAAGCCACTTTATCATGATACTGTGATGCTCTGTGTAACAAATAACAGTTTTCAGTATAAGAAGCATGATCCTGTGATGCTCTGTGTAACAAATTACAGTTTTCAGTATAAGAAGCATGATCCTGTGAGTTCAATGTGCACAAAACAAGCTTTTGACTAATCAACAGTTTCTTATTGCAATAGACTCTTTATCATGATCCTGTGATGCTCTGTGTAACAAATTACAGTTTTCAGTATAAGAAGCATGATCCTGTGAGTTGAATGTTCAAAAAAACAGCTTTTGACTAATCAACAGTTATTTAATGCGAAAGCCACTTTTTCATGATCCTGTGATGCTCTGTGTAACAAATTACAGTTTTCAGTATAAGAAGCATGATCCTGTGAGTTGAATGTTCAAAAAAACAGCTTTTGACTAATCAACAGTTATTTAATGCGAAAGCCACTTTATCATGATCCTGTGATGCTCTGTGTAACAAATTACAGTTTTCAGTATAAGAAGCATGATCCTGTGAGTTGAATGTTCAAAAAAACAGCATTTGACTAATCAACAGTTTTTTAATGCAAAAGCCACTTTATCATGATCCTGTGATGCTCTGTGTAACAAATAACAGTTTTCAGTATAAGAAGCATGATCCTGTGAGTTCAATGTTCAAAAAAACAGCATTTGACTAATCAACAGTTTTTTAATGCAAAAGCCACTTTATCATGATCCTGTGATGCTCTGTGTAACAAATAACAGTTTTCAGTATAAGAAGCATGATCCTGTGTATTAAATGTGCACAAAACAAGCTTTTGACTAATCAACAGTTGTTTCATACAAAAGCCACTTTATCATGATCCTGTGATGCTCTGTGTAACAAATTACAGTTTTCAGTATAAGAAGCATGATCCTGTATGTTCAATGTGCACAAAACAAGCTTTTGACTAATCAACAGTTTTTTCATACAAAAGCCACTTTATCATGATCCTGTGATACTCTGTGTAACAAATTACAGTTTTCAGTATAAGAAGCATGATCCTGTGTGTTCAATGTGCACAAAACAAGCTTTTGACTAATCAACAGTTTTTTCATACAAAAGCCACTTTATCATGATCCTGTGATACTCTGTGTAACAAATTACAGTTTTCAGTATAAGAAGCATGATCCTGTGAGTTGAATGTTCAAAAAAACAGCTTTTGACTAATCAACAGTTATTTAATGCGAAAGCCACTTTTTCATGATCCTGTGATGCTCTGTGTAACAAATAACAGTTTTCAGTATAAGAAGCATGATCCGGTGAGTTGAATGTGCACAAAACAAGCTTTTGACTAATCAACAGTTTTTTAATACAAAAGCCACTTTTTCATGATCCTGTGATGCTCTGTGTAACAAATAACAGTTTTCAGTATAAGAAGCATGATCCTGTGAGTTCAATGTGCACAAAACAAGCTTTTGACTAATCAACAGTTTTTTCACACAAAAGCCGCTTTTTCATGATCCTGTGATGCTCTGTGTAACAAATAACAGTTTTCAGTATAAGAAGCATGATCCTGTGAGTTCAATGTGCACAAAACAAGCTTTTGACTAATCAACAGTTTTTTAATACAAAAGCCACTTTTTCATGATCCTGTGATGCTCTGTGTAACAAATTACAGTTTTCAGTATAAGAAGCATGATCCTGTGAGTTGAATGTTAAAAAAAACAGCTTTTGACTAATCAACAGTTATATAATGCGAAAGACACTTTTTCATGATCCTGTGATGCTCTGTGTAACAAATTACAGTTTTCAGTATAAGAAGCATGATCCTGTGAGTTGAATGTTCAAAAAAACAGCTTTTGACTAATCAACAGTTATTTAATGCGAAAGCCACTTTATCATGATCCTGTGATGCTCTGTGTAACAAATTACAGTTTTCAGTATAAGAAGCATGATCCTGTGAGTTCAATGTGCACAAAACAAGCTTTTGACTAATCAACAGTTTTTTCACACAAAAGCCGCTTTTTCATGATCCTGTGATGCTCTGTGTAACAAATAACAGTTTTCAGTATAAGAAGCATGATCCTGTGAGTTCAATGTGCACAAAACAAGCTTTTGACTAATCAACAGTTTTTTAATACAAAAGCCACTTTATCATGATACTGTGATGCTCTGTGTAACAAATAACAGTTTTCAGTATAAGAAGCATGATCCTGTGATGCTCTGTGTAACAAATTACAGTTTTCAGTATAAGAAGCATGATCCTGTGAGTTCAATGTGCACAAAACAAGCTTTTGACTAATCAACAGTTTCTTATTGCAATAGACTCTTTATCATGATCCTGTGATGCTCTGTGTAACAAATTACAGTTTTCAGTATAAGAAGCATGATCCTGTGAGTTGAATGTTCAAAAAAACAGCTTTTGACTAATCAACAGTTATTTAATGCGAAAGCCACTTTTTCATGATCCTGTGATGCTCTGTGTAACAAATTACAGTTTTCAGTATAAGAAGCATGATCCTGTGAGTTGAATGTTCAAAAAAACAGCTTTTGACTAATCAACAGTTATTTAATGCGAAAGCCACTTTATCATGATCCTGTGATGCTCTGTGTAACAAATTACAGTTTTCAGTATAAGAAGCATGATCCTGTGAGTTCAATGTTCAAAAAAACAGCATTTGACTAATCAACAGTTTTTTAATGCAAAAGCCACTTTATCATGATCCTGTGATGCTCTGTGTAACAAATAACAGTTTTCAGTATAAGAAGCATGATCCTGTGAGTTCAATGTTCAAAAAAACAGCATTTGACTAATCAACAGTTTTTTAATGCAAAAGCCACTTTATCATGATCCTGTGATGCTCTGTGTAACAAATTACAGTTTTCAGTATAAGAAGCATGATCCTGTGTGTTCAATGTGCACAAAAGAAGCTTTTGACTAATCAACAGTTATTTAATGCGAAAGCCACTTTATCATGATCCTGTGATGCTCTGTGTAACAAATTACAGTTTTCAGTATAAGAAGCATGATCCTGTGAGTTCAATGTTCAAAAAAACAGCATTTGACTAATCAACAGTTTTTTAATGCAAAAGCCACTTTATCATGATCCTGTGATGCTCTCTGTAACAAATAACAGTTTTCAGTATAAGAAGCATGATCCTGTGAGTTCAATGTTCAAAAAAACAGCATTTGACTAATCAACAGTTTTTTAATGCAAAAGCCACTTTATCATGATCCTGTGATGCTCTGTGTAACAAATTACAGTTTTCAGTATAAGAAGCATGATCCTGTGTGTTCAATGTGCACAAAAGAAGCTTTTGACTAATCAACAGTTTTTTCATACAAAAGCCACTTTATCATGATCCTGTGATACTCTGTGTAACAAATTACAGTTTTCAGTATAAGAAGCATGATCCTGTGAGTTGAATGTTCAAAAAAACAGCTTTTGACTAATCAACAGTTATTTAATGCGAAAGCCACTTTTTCATGATCCTGTGATGCTCTTTGTAACAAATAACAGTTTTCAGTATAAGAAGCATGATCCTGTGAGTTGAATGTGCACAAAACAAGCTTTTGACTAATCAACAGTTTTTTAATACAAAAGCCACTTTTTCATGATCCTGTGATGCTCTGTGTAACAAATAACAGTTTTCAGTATAAGAAGCATGATCCTGTGAGTTCAATGTGCACAAAACAAGCTTTTGACTAATCAACAGTTTTTTCACACAAAAGCCGCTTTTTCATGATCCTGTGATGCTCTGTGTAACAAATAACAGTTTTCAGTATAAGAAGCATGATCCTGTGAGTTCAATGTGCACAAAACAAGCTTTTGACTAATCAACAGTTTTTTAATACAAAAGCCACTTTTTCATGATCCTGTGATGCTCTGTGTAACAAATAACAGTTTTCAGTATAAGAAGCATGATCCTGTGATGCTCTGTGTAACAAATTACAGTTTTCAGTATAAGAAGCATGATCCTGTGAGTTCAATGTGCACAAAACAAGCTTTTGACTAATCAACAGTTTTTTAATACAAAAGCCACTTTATCATGATACTGTGATGCTCTGTGTAACAAATAACAGTTTTCAGTATAAGAAGCATGATCCTGTGATGCTCTGTGTAACAAATTACAGTTTTCAGTATAAGAAGCATGATCCTGTGAGTTCAATGTGCACAAAACAAGCTTTTGACTAATCAACAGTTTCTTATTGCAATAGACTCTTTATCATGATCCTGTGATGCTCTGTGTAACAAATTACAGTTTTCAGTATAAGAAGCATGATCCTGTGAGTTGAATGTTCAAAAAAACAGCTTTTGACTAATCAACAGTTATTTAATGCGAAAGCCACTTTTTCATGATCCTGTGATGCTCTGTGTAACAAATTACAGTTTTCAGTATAAGAAGCATGATCCTGTGAGTTGAATGTTCAAAAAAACAGCTTTTGACTAATCAACAGTTATTTAATGCGAAAGCCACTTTATCATGATCCTGTGATGCTCTGTGTAACAAATTACAGTTTTCAGTATAAGAAGCATGATCCTGTGAGTTGAATGTTCAAAAAAACAGCATTTGACTAATCAACAGTTTTTTAATGCAAAAGCCACTTTATCATGATCCTGTGATGCTCTGTGTAACAAATAACAGTTTTCAGTATAAGAAGCATGATCCTGTGAGTTCAATGTTCAAAAAAACAGCATTTGACTAATCAACAGTTTTTTAATGCAAAAGCCACTTTATCATGATCCTGTGATGCTCTGTGTAACAAATAACAGTTTTCAGTATAAGAAGCATGATCCTGTGAGTTCAATGTTCAAAAAAACAGCATTTGACTAATCAACAGTTTTTTAATGCAAAAGCCACTTTATCATGATCCTGTGATGCTCTGTGTAACAAATTACAGTTTTCAGTATAAGAAGCATGATCCTGTGTATTAAATGTGCACAAAACAAGCTTTTGACTAATCAACAGTTGTTTCATACAAAAGCCACTTTATCATGATCCTGTGATGCTCTGTGTAACAAATTACAGTTTTCAGTATAAGAAGCATGATCCTGTGTGTTCAATGTGCACAAAACAAGCTTTTGACTAATCAACAGTTTTTTCATACAAAAGCCACTTTATCATGATCCTGTGATACTCTGTGTAACAAATTACAGTTTTCAGTATAAGAAGCATGATCCTGTGTGTTCAATGTGCACAAAACAAGCTTTTGACTAATCAACAGTTTTTTCATACAAAAGCCACTTTATCATGATACTGTGATGCTCTGTGTAACAAATAACAGTTTTCAGTATAAGAAGCATGATCCTGTGATGCTCTGTGTAACAAATTACAGTTTTCAGTATAAGAAGCATGATCCTGTGAGTTCAATGTGCACAAAACAAGCTTTTGACTAATCAACAGTTTCTTATTGCAATAGACTCTTTATCATGATCCTGTGATGCTCTGTGTAACAAATTACAGTTTTCAGTATAAGAAGCATGATCCTGTGAGTTGAATGTTCAAAAAAACAGCTTTTGACTAATCAACAGTTATTTAATGCGAAAGCCACTTTTTCATGATCCTGTGATGCTCTGTGTAACAAATTACAGTTTTCAGTATAAGAAGCATGATCCTGTGAGTTGAATGTTCAAAAAAACAGCTTTTGACTAATCAACAGTTATTTAATGCGAAAGCCACTTTATCATGATCCTGTGATGCTCTGTGTAACAAATTACAGTTTTCAGTATAAGAAGCATGATCCTGTGAGTTGAATGTTCAAAAAAACAGCATTTGACTAATCAACAGTTTTTTAATGCAAAAGCCACTTTATCATGATCCTGTGATGCTCTGTGTAACAAATAACAGTTTTCAGTATAAGAAGCATGATCCTGTGAGTTCAATGTTCAAAAAAACATCATTTGACTAATCAACAGTTTTTTAATGCAAAAGCCACTTTATCATGATCCTGTGATGCTCTGTGTAACAAATAACAGTTTTCAGTATAAGAAGCATGATCCTGTGTATTAAATGTGCACAAAACAAGCTTTTGACTAATCAACAGTTGTTTCATACAAAAGCCACTTTATCATGATCCTGTGATGCTCTGTGTAACAAATTACAGTTTTCAGTATAAGAAGCATGATCCTGTATGTTCAATGTGCACAAAACAAGCTTTTGACTAATCAACAGTTTTTTCATACAAAAGCCACTTTATCATGATCCTGTGATACTCTGTGTAACAAATTACAGTTTTCAGTATAAGAAGCATGATCCTGTGAGTTGAATGTTCAAAAAAACAGCTTTTGACTAATCAACAGTTATTTAATGCGAAAGCCACTTTTTCATGATCCTGTGATGCTCTGTGTAACAAATAACAGTTTTCAGTATAAGAAGCATGATCCTGTGAGTTGAATGTGCACAAAACAAGCTTTTGACTAATCAACAGTTTTTTAATACAAAAGCCACTTTTTCATGATCCTGTGATGCTCTGTGTAACAAATAACAGTTTTCAGTATAAGAAGCATGATCCTGTGAGTTCAATGTGCACAAAACAAGCTTTTGACTAATCAACAGTTTTTTCACACAAAAGCCGCTTTTTCATGATCCTGTGATGCTCTGTGTAACAAATAACAGTTTTCAGTATAAGAAGCATGATCCTGTGAGTTCAATGTGCACAAAACAAGCTTTTGACTAATCAACAGTTTTTTAATACAAAAGCCACTTTTTCATGATCCTGTGATGCTCTGTGTAACAAATTACAGTTTTCAGTATAAGAAGCATGATCCTGTGAGTTGAATGTTAAAAAAAACAGCTTTTGACTAATCAACAGTTATATAATGCGAAAGACACTTTTTCATGATCCTGTGATGCTCTGTGTAACAAATTACAGTTTTCAGTATAAGAAGCATGATCCTGTGAGTTGAATGTTCAAAAAAACAGCTTTTGACTAATCAACAGTTATTTAATGCGAAAGCCACTTTATCATGATCCTGTGATGCTCTGTGTAACAAATTACAGTTTTCAGTATAAGAAGCATGATCCTGTGAGTTCAATGTGCACAAAACAAGCTTTTGACTAATCAACAGTTTTTTCACACAAAAGCCGCTTTTTCATGATCCTGTGATGCTCTGTGTAACAAATAACAGTTTTCAGTATAAGAAGCATGATCCTGTGAGTTCAATGTGCACAAAACAAGCTTTTGACTAATCAACAGTTTTTTAATGCAAAAGCCACTTTATCATGATCCTGTGATGCTCTGTGTAACAAATTACAGTTTTCAGTATAAGAAGCATGATCCTGTGAGTTCAATGTGCACAAAACAAGCTTTTGACTAATCAACAGTTTCTTATTGCAATAGACTCTTTATCATGATCCTGTGATGCTCTGTGTAACAAATTACAGTTTTCAGTATAAGAAGCATGATCCTGTGAGTTGAATGTTCAAAAAAACAGCTTTTGACTAATCAACAGTTATTTAATGCGAAAGCCACTTTTTCATGATCCTGTGATGCTCTGTGTAACAAATTACAGTTTTCAGTATAAGAAGCATGATCCTGTGAGTTGAATGTTCAAAAAAACAGCTTTTGACTAATCAACAGTTATTTAATGCGAAAGCCACTTTATCATGATCCTGTGATGCTCTGTGTAACAAATTACAGTTTTCAGTATAAGAAGCATGATCCTGTGAGTTCAATGTTCAAAAAAACAGCATTTGACTAATCAACAGTTTTTTAATGCAAAAGCCACTTTATCATGATCCTGTGATGCTCTGTGTAACAAATAACAGTTTTCAGTATAAGAAGCATGATCCTGTGAGTTCAATGTTCAAAAAAACAGCATTTGACTAATCAACAGTTTTTTAATGCAAAAGCCACTTTATCATGATCCTGTGATGCTCTGTGTAACAAATTACAGTTTTCAGTATAAGAAGCATGATCCTGTGTGTTCAATGTGCACAAAAGAAGCTTTTGACTAATCAACAGTTATTTAATGCGAAAGCCACTTTATCATGATCCTGTGATGCTCTGTGTAACAAATTACAGTTTTCAGTATAAGAAGCATGATCCTGTGAGTTCAATGTTCAAAAAAACAGCATTTGACTAATCAACAGTTTTTTAATGCAAAAGCCACTTTATCATGATCCTGTGATGCTCTGTGTAACAAATAACAGTTTTCAGTATAAGAAGCATGATCCTGTGAGTTCAATGTTCAAAAAAACAGCATTTGACTAATCAACAGTTTTTTAATGCAAAAGCCACTTTATCATGATCCTGTGATGCTCTGTGTAACAAATTACAGTTTTCAGTATAAGAAGCATGATCCTGTGTGTTCAATGTGCACAAAAGAAGCTTTTGACTAATCAACAGTTTTTTCATACAAAAGCCACTTTATCATGATCCTGTGATACTCTGTGTAACAAATTACAGTTTTCAGTATAAGAAGCATGATCCTGTGAGTTGAATGTTCAAAAAAACAGCTTTTGACTAATCAACAGTTATTTAATGCGAAAGCCACTTTTTCATGATCCTGTGATGCTCTTTGTAACAAATAACAGTTTTCAGTATAAGAAGCATGATCCTGTGAGTTGAATGTGCACAAAACAAGCTTTTGACTAATCAACAGTTTTTTAATACAAAAGCCACTTTTTCATGATCCTGTGATGCTCTGTGTAACAAATAACAGTTTTCAGTATAAGAAGCATGATCCTGTGAGTTCAATGTGCACAAAACAAGCTTTTGACTAATCAACAGTTTTTTCACACAAAAGCCGCTTTTTCATGATCCTGTGATGCTCTGTGTAACAAATAACAGTTTTCAGTATAAGAAGCATGATCCTGTGAGTTCAATGTGCACAAAACAAGCTTTTGACTAATCAACAGTTTTTTAATACAAAAGCCACTTTTTCATGATCCTGTGATGCTCTGTGTAACAAATAACAGTTTTCAGTATAAGAAGCATGATCCTGTGAGTTGAATGTTCAAAAAAACAGCTTTTGACTAATCAACAGTTATATAATGCGAAAGACACTTTTTCATGATCCTGTGATGCTCTGTGTAACAAATTACAGTTTTCAGTATAAGAAGCATGATCCTGTGAGTTGAATGTTCAAAAAAACAGCTTTTGACTAATCAACAGTTATTTAATGCGAAAGCCACTTTATCATGATCCTGTGATGCTCTGTGTAACAAATTACAGTTTTCAGTATAAGAAGCATGATCCTGTGAGTTCAATGTGCACAAAACAAGCTTTTGACTAATCAACAGTTTTTTCACACAAAAGCCGCTTTTTCATGATCCTGTGATGCTCTGTGTAACAAATAACAGTTTTCAGTATAAGAAGCATGATCCTGTGAGTTCAATGTGCACAAAACAAGCTTTTGACTAATCAACAGTTTTTTAATACAAAAGCCACTTTATCATGATACTGTGATGCTCTGTGTAACAAATAACAGTTTTCAGTATAAGAAGCATGATCCTGTGATGCTCTGTGTAACAAATTACAGTTTTCAGTATAAGAAGCATGATCCTGTGAGTTCAATGTGCACAAAACAAGCTTTTGACTAATCAACAGTTTCTTATTGCAATAGACTCTTTATCATGATCCTGTGATGCTCTGTGTAACAAATTACAGTTTTCAGTATAAGAAGCATGATCCTGTGAGTTGAATGTTCAAAAAAACAGCTTTTGACTAATCAACAGTTATTTAATGCGAAAGCCACTTTTTCATGATCCTGTGATGCTCTGTGTAACAAATTACAGTTTTCAGTATAAGAAGCATGATCCTGTGAGTTGAATGTTCAAAAAAACAGCTTTTGACTAATCAACAGTTATTTAATGCGAAAGCCACTTTATCATGATCCTGTGATGCTCTGTGTAACAAATTACAGTTTTCAGTATAAGAAGCATGATCCTGTGAGTTGAATGTTCAAAAAAACAGCATTTGACTAATCAACAGTTTTTTAATGCAAAAGCCACTTTATCATGATCCTGTGATGCTCTGTGTAACAAATAACAGTTTTCAGTATAAGAAGCATGATCCTGTGAGTTCAATGTTCAAAAAAACAGCATTTGACTAATCAACAGTTTTTTAATGCAAAAGCCACTTTATCATGATCCTGTGATGCTCTGTGTAACAAATAACAGTTTTCAGTATAAGAAGCATGATCCTGTGAGTTCAATGTTCAAAAAAACAGCATTTGACTAATCAACAGTTTTTTAATGCAAAAGCCACTTTATCATGATCCTGTGATGCTCTGTGTAACAAATAACAGTTTTCAGTATAAGAAGCATGATCCTGTGAGTTCAATGTTCAAAAAAACAGCATTTGACTAATCAACAGTTTTTTAATGCAAAAGCCACTTTATCATGATCCTGTGATGCTCTGTGTAACAAATTACAGTTTTCAGTATAAGAAGCATGATCCTGTGTGTTCAATGTGCACAAAAGAAGCTTTTGACTAATCAACAGTTATTTAATGCGAAAGCCACTTTATCATGATCCTGTGATGCTCTGTGTAACAAATTACAGTTTTCAGTATAAGAAGCATGATCCTGTGAGTTCAATGTTCAAAAAAACAGCATTTGACTAATCAACAGTTTTTTAATGCAAAAGCCACTTTATCATGATCCTGTGATGCTCTGTGTAACAAATAACAGTTTTCAGTATAAGAAGCATGATCCTGTGAGTTCAATGTTCAAAAAAACAGCATTTGACTAATCAACAGTTTTTTAATGCAAAAGCCACTTTATCATGATCCTGTGATGCTCTGTGTAACAAATTACAGTTTTCAGTATAAGAAGCATGATCCTGTGTGTTCAATGTGCACAAAAGAAGCTTTTGACTAATCAACAGTTTTTTCATACAAAAGCCACTTTATCATGATCCTGTGATACTCTGTGTAACAAATTACAGTTTTCAGTATAAGAAGCATGATCCTGTGAGTTGAATGTTCAAAAAAACAGCTTTTGACTAATCAACAGTTATTTAATGCGAAAGCCACTTTTTCATGATCCTGTGATGCTCTGTGTAACAAATAACAGTTTTCAGTATAAGAAGCATGATCCTGTGAGTTGAATGTGCACAAAACAAGCTTTTGACTAATCAACAGTTTTTTAATACAAAAGCCACTTTTTCATGATCCTGTGATGCTCTGTGTAACAAATTACAGTTTTCAGTATAAGAAGCATGATCCTGTGAGTTCAATGTGCACAAAACAAGCTTTTGACTAATCAACAGTTTTTTCACACAAAAGCCGCTTTTTCATGATCCTGTGATGCTCTGTGTAACAAATAACAGTTTTCAGAATAAGAAGCATGATCCTGTGAGTTCAATGTGCACAAAACAAGCTTTTGACTAATCAACAGTTTTTTAATACAAAAGCCACTTTTTCATGATCCTGTGATGCTCTGTGTAACAAATAACAGTTTTCAGTATAAGAAGCATGATCCTGTGAGTTGAATGTTAAAAAAAACAGCTTTTGACTAATCAACAGTTATATAATGCGAAAGACACTTTTTCATGATCCTGTGATGCTCTGTGTAACAAATTACAGTTTTCAGTATAAGAAGCATGATCCTGTGAGTTGAATGTTCAAAAAAACAGCTTTTGACTAATCAACAGTTATTTAATGCGAAAGCCACTTTATCATGATCCTGTGATGCTCTGTGTAACAAATTACAGTTTTCAGTATAAGAAGCATGATCCTGTGAGTTCAATGTGCACAAAACAAGCTTTTGACTAATCAACAGTTTTTTCACACAAAAGCCGCTTTTTCATGATCCTGTGATGCTCTGTGTAACAAATAACAGTTTTCAGTATAAGAAGCATGATCCTGTGAGTTCAATGTGCACAAAACAAGCTTTTGACTAATCAACAGTTTTTTAATACAAAAGCCACTTTATCATGATACTGTGATGCTCTGTGTAACAAATAACAGTTTTCAGTATAAGAAGCATGATCCTGTGATGCTCTGTGTAACAAATTACAGTTTTCAGTATAAGAAGCATGATCCTGTGAGTTCAATGTGCACAAAACAAGCTTTTGACTAATCAACAGTTTCTTATTGCAATAGACTCTTTATCATGATCCTGTGATGCTCTGTGTAACAAATTACAGTTTTCAGTATAAGAAGCATGATCCTGTGAGTTGAATGTTCAAAAAAACAGCTTTTGACTAATCAACAGTTATTTAATGCGAAAGCCACTTTTTCATGATCCTGTGATGCTCTGTGTAACAAATTACAGTTTTCAGTATAAGAAGCATGATCCTGTGAGTTGAATGTTCAAAAAAACAGCTTTTGACTAATCAACAGTTATTTAATGCGAAAGCCACTTTATCATGATCCTGTGATGCTCTGTGTAACAAATTACAGTTTTCAGTATAAGAAGCATGATCCTGTGAGTTCAATGTTCAAAAAAACAGCATTTGACTAATCAACAGTTTTTTAATGCAAAAGCCACTTTATCATGATCCTGTGATGCTCTGTGTAACAAATAACAGTTTTCAGTATAAGAAGCATGATCCTGTGAGTTCAATGTTCAAAAAAACAGCATTTGACTAATCAACAGTTTTTTAATGCAAAAGCCACTTTATCATGATCCTGTGATGCTCTGTGTAACAAATTACAGTTTTCAGTATAAGAAGCATGATCCTGTGTGTTCAATGTGCACAAAAGAAGCTTTTGACTAATCAACAGTTTTTTAATGCGAAAGCCACTTTATCATGATCCTGTGATGCTCTGTGTAACAAATTACAGTTTTCAGTATAAGAAGCATGATCCTGTGAGTTCAATGTTAAAAAAAACAGCATTTGACTAATCAACAGTTTTTTAATGCAAAAGCCACTTTATCATGATCCTGTGATGCTCTGTGTAACAAATAACAGTTTTCAGTATAAGAAGCATGATCCTGTGAGTTCAATGTTCAAAAAAACAGCATTTGACTAATCAACAGTTTTTTAATGCAAAAGCCACTTTATCATGATCCTGTGATGCTCTGTGTAACAAATTACAGTTTTCAGTATAAGAAGCATGATCCTGTGTGTTCAATGTGCACAAAAGAAGCTTTTGACTAATCAACAGTTTTTTCATACAAAAGCCACTTTATCATGATCCTGTGATACTCTGTGTAACAAATTACAGTTTTCAGTATAAGAAGCATGATCCTGTGAGTTGAATGTTCAAAAAAACAGCTTTTGACTAATCAACAGTTATTTAATGCGAAAGCCACTTTTTCATGATCCTGTGATGCTCTGTGTAACAAATAACAGTTTTCAGTATAAGAAGCATGATCCTGTGAGTTGAATGTGCACAAAACAAGCTTTTGACTAATCAACAGTTTTTTAATACAAAAGCCACTTTTTCATGATCCTGTGATGCTCTGTGTAACAAATAACAGTTTTCAGTATAAGAAGCATGATCCTGTGAGTTCAATGTGCACAAAACAAGCTTTTGACTAATCAACAGTTTTTTCACACAAAAGCCGCTTTTTCATGATCCTGTGATGCTCTGTGTAACAAATAACAGTTTTCAGTATAAGAAGCATGATCCTGTGAGTTCAATGTGCACAAAACAAGCTTTTGACTAATCAACAGTTTTTAAATACAAAAGCCACTTTTTCATGATCCTGTGATGCTCTGTGTAACAAATAACAGTTTTCAGTATAAGAAGCATGATCCTGTGAGTTGAATGTTCAAAAAAACAGCTTTTGACTAATCAACAGTTATATAATGCGAAAGACACTTTTTCATGATCCTGTGATGCTCTGTGTAACAAATTACAGTTTTCAGTATAAGAAGCATGATCCTGTGAGTTGAATGTTCAAAAAAACAGCTTTTGACTAATCAACAGTTATTTAATGCGAAAGCCACTTTATCATGATCCTGTGATGCTCTGTGTAACAAATTACAGTTTTCAGTATAAGAAGCATGATCCTGTGAGTTCAATGTGCACAAAACAAGCTTTTGACTAATCAACAGTTTTTTCACACAAAAGCCGCTTTTTCATGATCCTGTGATGCTCTGTGTAACAAATAACAGTTTTCAGTATAAGAAGCATGATCCTGTGAGTTCAATGTGCACAAAACAAGCTTTTGACTAATCAACAGTTTTTTAATACAAAAGCCACTTTATCATGATACTGTGATGCTCTGTGTAACAAATAACAGTTTTCAGTATAAGAAGCATGATCCTGTGATGCTCTGTGTAACAAATTACAGTTTTCAGTATAAGAAGCATGATCCTGTGAGTTCAATGTGCACAAAACAAGCTTTTGACTAATCAACAGTTTCTTATTGCAATAGACTCTTTATCATGATCCTGTGATGCTCTGTGTAACAAATTACAGTTTTCAGTATAAGAAGCATGATCCTGTGAGTTGAATGTTCAAAAAAACAGCTTTTGACTAATCAACAGTTATTTAATGCGAAAGCCACTTTTTCATGATCCTGTGATGCTCTGTGTAACAAATTACAGTTTTCAGTATAAGAAGCATGATCCTGTGAGTTGAATGTTCAAAAAAACAGCTTTTGACTAATCAACAGTTTTTTAATACAAAAGCCACTTTTTCATGATCCTGTGATGCTCTGTGTAACAAATAACAGTTTTCAGTATAAGAAGCATGATCCTGTGAGTTCAATGTGCACAAAACAAGCTTTTGACAAATCAACAGTTTTTTCACACAAAAGCCGCTTTTTCATGATCCTGTGATGCTCTGTGTAACAAATAACAGTTTTCAGTATAAGAAGCATGATCCTGTGAGTTCAATGTGCACAAAACAAGCTTTTGACTAATCAACAGTTTCTTATTGCAATAGACTCTTTATCATGATCCTGTGATACTCTGTGTAACAAATAACAGTTTTCAGTATAAGAAGCATGATCCTGTGAGTTGAATGTGCACAAAACAAGCTTTTGACTAATCAACAGTTTTTTAATACAAAAGCCACTTTTTCATGATCCTGTGATGCTCTGTGTAACAAATAACAGTTTTCAGTATAAGAAGCATGATCCTGTGAGTTCAATGTGCACAAAACAAGCTTTTGACAAATCAACAGTTTTTTCACACAAAAGCCGCTTTTTCATGATCCTGTGATGCTCTGTGTAACAAATAACAGTTTTCAGTATAAGAAGCATGATCCTGTGAGTTCAATGTGCACAAAACAAGCTTTTGACTAATCAACAGTTTCTTATTGCAATAGACTCTTTATCATGATCCTGTGATACTCTGTGTAACAAATAACAGTTTTCAGTATAAGAAGCATGATCCTGTGAGTTGAATGTGCACAAAACAAGCTTTTGACTAATCAACAGTTTTTTAATACAAAAGCCACTTTTTCATGATCCTGTGATGCTCTGTGTAACAAATAACAGTTTTCAGTATAAGAAGCATGATCCTGTGAGTTGAATGTTCAAAAAAACAGCTTTTGACTAATCAACAGTTATATAATGCGAAAGACACTTTTTCATGATCCTGTGATGCTCTGTGTAACAAATTACAGTTTTCAGTATAAGAAGCATGATCCTGTGAGTTGAATGTTCAAAAAAACAGCTTTTGACTAATCAACAGTTATTTAATGCGAAAGCCACTTTATCATGATCCTGTGATGCTCTGTGTAACAAATTACAGTTTTCAGTATAAGAAGCATGATCCTGTGAGTTCAATGTGCACAAAACAAGCTTTTGACTAATCAACAGTTTTTTCACACAAAAGCCGCTTTTTCATGATCCTGTGATGCTCTGTGTAACAAATAACAGTTTTCAGTATAAGAAGCATGATCCTGTGAGTTCAATGTGCACAAAACAAGCTTTTGACAAATCAACAGTTTTTTCACACAAAAGCCGCTTTTTCATGATCCTGTGATGCTCTGTGTAACAAATAACAGTTTTCAGTATAAGAAGCATGATCCTGTGAGTTCAATGTGCACAAAACAAGCTTTTGACTAATCAACAGTTTCTTATTGCAATAGACTCTTTATCATGATCCTGTGATACTCTGTGTAACAAATAACAGTTTTCAGTATAAGAAGCATGATCCTGTGAGTTGAATGTGCACAAAACAAGCTTTTGACTAATCAACAGTTTTTTAATACAAAAGCCACTTTTTCATGATCCTGTGATGCTCTGTGTAACAAATAACAGTTTTCAGTATAAGAAGCATGATCCTGTGAGTTGAATGTTCAAAAAAACAGCTTTTGACTAATCAACAGTTATATAATGCGAAAGACACTTTTTCATGATCCTGTGATGCTCTGTGTAACAAATTACAGTTTTCAGTATAAGAAGCATGATCCTGTGAGTTGAATGTTCAAAAAAACAGCTTTTGACTAATCAACAGTTATTTAATGCGAAAGCCACTTTATCATGATCCTGTGATGCTCTGTGTAACAAATTACAGTTTTCAGTATAAGAAGCATGATCCTGTGAGTTCAATGTGCACAAAACAAGCTTTTGACTAATCAACAGTTTTTTCACACAAAAGCCGCTTTTTCATGATCCTGTGATGCTCTGTGTAACAAATAACAGTTTTCAGTATAAGAAGCATGATCCTGTGAGTTCAATGTGCACAAAACAAGCTTTTGACTAATCAACAGTTTTTTAATACAAAAGCCACTTTATCATGATACTGTGATGCTCTGTGTAACAAATAACAGTTTTCAGTATAAGAAGCATGATCCTGTGATGCTCTGTGTAACAAATTACAGTTTTCAGTATAAGAAGCATGATCCTGTGAGTTCAATGTGCACAAAACAAGCTTTTGACTAATCAACAGTTTCTTATTGCAATAGACTCTTTATCATGATCCTGTGATGCTCTGTGTAACAAATTACAGTTTTCAGTATAAGAAGCATGATCCTGTGAGTTGAATGTTCAAAAAAACAGCTTTTGACTAATCAACAGTTATTTAATGCGAAAGCCACTTTATCATGATCCTGTGATGCTCTGTGTAACAAATTACAGTTTTCAGTATAAGAAGCATGATCCTGTGAGTTGAATGTTCAAAAAAACAGCTTTTGACTAATCAACAGTTATTTAATGCGAAAGCCACTTTTTCATGATCCTGTGATGCTCTGTGTAACAAATTACAGTTTTCAGTATAAGAAGCATGATCCTGTGAGTTGAATGTTCAAAAAAACAGCTTTTGACTAATCAACAGTTATTTAATGCGAAAGCCACTTTATCATGATCCTGTGATGCTCTGTGTAACAAATTACAGTTTTCAGTATAAGAAGCATGATCCTGTGAGTTCAATGTTCAAAAAAACAGCATTTGACTAATCAACAGTTTTTTAATGCAAAAGCCACTTTATCATGATCCTGTGATGCTCTGTGTAACAAATAACAGTTTTCAGTATAAGAAGCATGATCCTGTGAGTTCAATGTTCAAAAAAACAGCATTTGACTAATCAACAGTTTTTTAATGCAAAAGCCACTTTATCATGATCCTGTGATGCTCTGTGTAACAAATTACAGTTTTCAGTATAAGAAGCATGATCCTGTGTGTTCAATGTGCACAAAAGAAGCTTTTGACTAATCAACAGTTTTTTCATACAAAAGCCACTTTATCATGATCCTGTGATACTCTGTGTAACAAATTACAGTTTTCAGTATAAGAAGCATGATCCTGTGAGTTGAATGTTCAAAAAAACAGCTTTTGACTAATCAACAGTTATTTAATGCGAAAGCCACTTTTTCATGATCCTGTGATGCTCTGTGTAACAAATAACAGTTTTCAGTATAAGAAGCATGATCCTGTGAGTTGAATGTGCACAAAACAAGCTTTTGACTAATCAACAGTTATTTAATGCGAAAGCCACTTTATCATGATCCTGTGATGCTCTGTGTAACAAATTACAGTTTTCAGTATAAGAAGCATGATCCTGTGAGTTGAATGTTCAAAAAAACAGCTTTTGACTAATCAACAGTTATTTAATGCGAAAGCCACTTTTTCATGATCCTGTGATGCTCTGTGTAACAAATAACAGTTTTCAGTATAAGAAGCATGATCCTGTGAGTTGAATGTGCACAAAACAAGCTTTTGACTAATCAACAGTTTTTTAATACAAAAGCCACTTTTTCATGATCCTGTGATGCTCTGTGTAACAAATAACAGTTTTCAGTATAAGAAGCATGATCCTGTGAGTTCAATGTGCACAAAACAAGCTTTTGACTAATCAACAGTTTTTTCACACAAAAGCCGCTTTTTCATGATCCTGTGATGCTCTGTGTAACAAATAACAGTTTTCAGTATAAGAAGCATGATCCTGTGAGTTCAATGTGCACAAAACAAGCTTTTGACTAATCAACAGTTTTTAAATACAAAAGCCACTTTTTCATGATCCTGTGATGCTCTGTGTAACAAATAACAGTTTTCAGTATAAGAAGCATGATCCTGTGAGTTGAATGTTCAAAAAAACAGCTTTTGACTAATCAACAGTTATATAATGCGAAAGACACTTTTTCATGATCCTGTGATGCTCTGTGTAACAAATTACAGTTTTCAGTATAAGAAGCATGATCCTGTGAGTTGAATGTTCAAAAAAACAGCTTTTGACTAATCAACAGTTATTTAATGCGAAAGCCACTTTATCATGATCCTGTGATGCTCTGTGTAACAAATTACAGTTTTCAGTATAAGAAGCATGATCCTGTGAGTTCAATGTGCACAAAACAAGCTTTTGACTAATCAACAGTTTTTTCACACAAAAGCCGCTTTTTCATGATCCTGTGATGCTCTGTGTAACAAATAACAGTTTTCAGTATAAGAAGCATGATCCTGTGAGTTCAATGTGCACAAAACAAGCTTTTGACTAATCAACAGAATTTTAATACAAAAGCCACTTTATCATGATACTGTGATGCTCTGTGTAACAAATAACAGTTTTCAGTATAAGAAGCATGATCCTGTGATGCTCTGTGTAACAAATTACAGTTTTCAGTATAAGAAGCATGATCCTGTGAGTTCAATGTGCACAAAACAAGCTTTTGACTAATCAACAGTTTCTTATTGCAATAGACTCTTTATCATGATCCTGTGATGCTCTGTGTAACAAATTACAGTTTTCAGTATAAGAAGCATGATCCTGTGAGTTGAATGTTCAAAAAAACAGCTTTTGACTAATCAACAGTTTTTTAATACAAAAGCCACTTTTTCATGATCCTGTGATGCTCTGTGTAACAAATAACAGTTTTCAGTATAAGAAGCATGATCCTGTGAGTTCAATGTGCACAAAACAAGCTTTTGACAAATCAACAGTTTTTTCACACAAAAGCCGCTTTTTCATGATCCTGTGATGCTCTGTGTAACAAATAACAGTTTTCAGTATAAGAAGCATGATCCTGTGAGTTCAATGTGCACAAAACAAGCTTTTGACTAATCAACAGTTTCTTATTGCAATAGACTCTTTATCATGATCCTGTGATACTCTGTGTAACAAATAACAGTTTTCAGTATAAGAAGCATGATCCTGTGAGTTGAATGTGCACAAAACAAGCTTTTGACTAATCAACAGTTTCTTATTGCAATAGACTCTTTATCATGATCCTGTGATACTCTGTGTAACAAATAACAGTTTTCAGTATAAGAAGCATGATCCTGTGAGTTGAATGTGCACAAAACAAGCTTTTGACTAATCAACAGTTTTTTAATACAAAAGCCACTTTTTCATGATCCTGTGATGCTCTGTGTAACAAATAACAGTTTTCAGTATAAGAAGCATGATCCTGTGAGTTGAATGTTCAAAAAAACAGCTTTTGACTAATCAACAGTTATATAATGCGAAAGACACTTTTTCATGATCCTGTGATGCTCTGTGTAACAAATTACAGTTTTCAGTATAAGAAGCATGATCCTGTGAGTTGAATGTTCAAAAAAACAGCTTTTGACTAATCAACAGTTATTTAATGCGAAAGCCACTTTATCATGATCCTGTGATGCTCTGTGTAACAAATTACAGTTTTCAGTATAAGAAGCATGATCCTGTGAGTTCAATGTGCACAAAACAAGCTTTTGACTAATCAACAGTTTTTTCACACAAAAGCCGCTTTTTCATGATCCTGTGATGCTCTGTGTAACAAATAACAGTTTTCAGTATAAGAAGCATGATCCTGTGAGTTCAATGTGCACAAAACAAGCTTTTGACAAATCAACAGTTTTTTCACACAAAAGCCGCTTTTTCATGATCCTGTGATGCTCTGTGTAACAAATAACAGTTTTCAGTATAAGAAGCATGATCCTGTGAGATCAATGTGCACAAAACAAGCTTTTGACTAATCAACAGTTTCTTATTGCAATAGACTCTTTATCATGATCCTGTGATACTCTGTGTAACAAATAACAGTTTTCAGTATAAGAAGCATGATCCTGTGAGTTGAATGTGCACAAAACAAGCTTTTGACTAATCAACAGTTTTTTAATACAAAAGCCACTTTTTCATGATCCTGTGATGCTCTGTGTAACAAATAACAGTTTTCAGTATAAGAAGCATGATCCTGTGAGTTGAATGTTCAAAAAAACAGCTTTTGACTAATCAACAGTTATATAATGCGAAAGACACTTTTTCATGATCCTGTGATGCTCTGTGTAACAAATTACAGTTTTCAGTATAAGAAGCATGATCCTGTGAGTTGAATGTTCAAAAAAACAGCTTTTGACTAATCAACAGTTATTTAATGCGAAAGCCACTTTATCATGATCCTGTGATGCTCTGTGTAACAAATTACAGTTTTCAGTATAAGAAGCATGATCCTGTGAGTTCAATGTGCACAAAACAAGCTTTTGACTAATCAACAGTTTTTTCACACAAAAGCCGCTTTTTCATGATCCTGTGATGCTCTGTGTAACAAATAACAGTTTTCAGTATAAGAAGCATGATCCTGTGAGTTCAATGTGCACAAAACAAGCTTTTGACTAATCAACAGTTTTTTAATACAAAAGCCACTTTATCATGATACTGTGATGCTCTGTGTAACAAATAACAGTTTTCAGTATAAGAAGCATGATCCTGTGATGCTCTGTGTAACAAATTACAGTTTTCAGTATAAGAAGCATGATCCTGTGAGTTCAATGTGCACAAAACAAGCTTTTGACTAATCAACAGTTTCTTATTGCAATAGACTCTTTATCATGATCCTGTGATGCTCTGTGTAACAAATTACAGTTTTCAGTATAAGAAGCATGATCCTGTGAGATGAATGTTCAAAAAAACAGCTTTTGACTAATCAACAGTTATTTAATGCGAAAGCCACTTTATCATGATCCTGTGATGCTCTGTGTAACAAATTACAGTTTTCAGTATAAGAAGCATGATCCTGTGAGTTGAATGTTCAAAAAAACAGCTTTTGACTAATCAACAGTTATTTAATGCGAAAGCCACTTTTTCATGATCCTGTGATGCTCTGTGTAACAAATTACAGTTTTCAGTATAAGAAGCATGATCCTGTGAGTTGAATGTTCAAAAAAACAGCTTTTGACTAATCAACAGTTATTTAATGCGAAAGCCACTTTATCATGATCCTGTGATGCTCTGTGTAACAAATTACAGTTTTCAGTATAAGAAGCATGATCCTGTGAGTTCAATGTTCAAAAAAACAGCATTTGACTAATCAACAGTTTTTTAATGCAAAAGCCACTTTATCATGATCCTGTGATGCTCTGTGTAACAAATAACAGTTTTCAGTATAAGAAGCATGATCCTGTGAGTTCAATGTTCAAAAAAACAGCATTTGACTAATCAACAGTTTTTTAATGCAAAAGCCACTTTATCATGATCCTGTGATGCTCTGTGTAACAAATTACAGTTTTCAGTATAAGAAGCATGATCCTGTGTGTTCAATGTGCACAAAAGAAGCTTTTGACTAATCAACAGTTTTTTCATACAAAAGCCACTTTATCATGATCCTGTGATACTCTGTGTAACAAATTACAGTTTTCAGTATAAGAAGCATGATCCTGTGAGTTGAATGTTCAAAAAAACAGCTTTTGACTAATCAACAGTTATTTAATGCGAAAGCCACTTTTTCATGATCCTGTGATGCTCTGTGTAACAAATAACAGTTTTCAGTATAAGAAGCATGATCCTGTGAGTTGAATGTGCACAAAACAAGCTTTTGACTAATCAACAGTTTTTTAATACAAAAGCCACTTTTTCATGATCCTGTGATGCTCTGTGTAACAAATAACAGTTTTCAGTATAAGAAGCATGATCCTGTGAGTTCAATGTGCAAAAAACAAGCTTTTGACTAATCAACAGTTTTTTCACACAAAAGCCGCTTTTTCATGATCCTGTGATGTTCTGTGTAACAAATAACAGTTTTCAGTATAAGAAGCATGATCCTGTGAGTTCAATGTGCACAAAACAAGCTTTTGACTAATCAACAGTTATTTAATGCGAAAGCCACTTTTTCATGATCCTGTGATGCTCTGTGTAACAAATAACAGTTTTCAGTATAAGAAGCATGATCCTGTGAGTTCAATGTGCACAAAACAAGCTTTTGACTAATCAACAGTTTCTTATTGCAATAGACTCTTTATCATGATCCTGTGATACTCTGTGTAACAAATAACAGTTTTCAGTATAAGAAGCATGATCCTGTGAGTTGAATGTGCACAAAACAAGCTTTTGACTAATCAACAGTTTTTTAATACAAAAGCCACTTTTTCATGATCCTGTGATGCTCTGTGTAACAAATAACAGTTTTCAGTATAAGAAGCATGATCCTGTGAGTTCAATGTGCACAAAACAAGCTTTTGACAAATCAACAGTTTTTTCACACAAAAGCCGCTTTTTCATGATCCTGTGATGCTCTGTGTAACAAATAACAGTTTTCAGTATAAGAAGCATGATCCTGTGAGTTGAATGTTCAAAAAAACAGCTTTTGACTAATCAACAGTTATTTAATGCGAAAGCCACTTTTTCATGATCCTGTGATGCTCTGTGTAACAAATAACAGTTTTCAGTATAAGAAGCATGATCCTGTGAGTTGAATGTGCACAAAACAAGCTTTTGACTAATCAACAGTTTTTTAATACAAAAGCCACTTTTTCATGATCCTGTGATGCTCTGTGTAACAAATAACAGTTTTCAGTATAAGAAGCATGATCCTGTGAGTTCAATGTTCAAAAAAACAGCATTTGACTAATCAACAGTTTTTTAATGCAAAAGCCACTTTATCATGATCCTGTGATGCTCTGTGTAACAAATAACAGTTTTCAGTATAAGAAGCATGATCCTGTGAGTTCAATGTTCAAAAAAACAGCATTTGACTAATCAACAGTTTTTTAATGCAAAAGCCACTTTATCATGATCCTGTGATGCTCTGTGTAACAAATTACAGTTTTCAGTATAAGAAGCATGATCCTGTGTGTTCAATGTGCACAAAAGAAGCTTTTGACTAATCAACAGTTTTTTCATACAAAAGCCACTTTATCATGATCCTGTGATACTCTGTGTAACAAATTACAGTTTTCAGTATAAGAAGCATGATCCTGTGAGTTGAATGTTCAAAAAAACAGCTTTTGACTAATCAACAGTTATTTAATGCGAAAGCCACTTTTTCATGATCCTGTGATGCTCTGTGTAACAAATAACAGTTTTCAGTATAAGAAGCATGATCCTGTGAGTTGAATGTGCACAAAACAAGCTTTTGACTAATCAACAGTTTTTTAATACAAAAGCCACTTTTTCATGATCCTGTGATGCTCTGTGTAACAAATAACAGTTTTCAGTATAAGAAGCATGATCCTGTGAGTTCAATGTGCAAAAAACAAGCTTTTGACTAATCAACAGTTTTTTCACACAAAAGCCGCTTTTTCATGATCCTGTGATGTTCTGTGTAACAAATAACAGTTTTCAGTATAAGAAGCATGATCCTGTGAGTTCAATGTGCACAAAACAAGCTTTTGACTAATCAACAGTTATTTAATGCGAAAGCCACTTTTTCATGATCCTGTGATGCTCTGTGTAACAAATAACAGTTTTCAGTATAAGAAGCATGATCCTGTGAGTTCAATGTGCACAAAACAAGCTTTTGACTAATCAACAGTTTCTTATTGCAATAGACTCTTTATCATGATCCTGTGATACTCTGTGTAACAAATAACAGTTTTCAGTATAAGAAGCATGATCCTGTGAGTTGAATGTGCACAAAACAAGCTTTTGACTAATCAACAGTTTTTTAATACAAAAGCCACTTTTTCATGATCCTGTGATGCTCTGTGTAACAAATAACAGTTTTCAGTATAAGAAGCATGATCCTGTGAGTTCAATGTGCACAAAACAAGCTTTTGACAAATCAACAGTTTTTTCACACAAAAGCCGCTTTTTCATGATCCTGTGATGCTCTGTGTAACAAATAACAGTTTTCAGTATAAGAAGCATGATCCTGTGAGTTCAATGTGCACAAAACAAGCTTTTGACTAATCAACAGTTTTTTAATACAAAAGCCACTTTATCATGATACTGTGATGCTCTGTGTAACAAATAACAGTTTTCAGTATAAGAAGCATGATCCTGTGAGTTGAATGTTCAAAAAAACAGCTTTTGACTAATCAACAGTTATTTAATGCGAAAGCCACTTTATCATGATCCTGTGATGCTCTGTGTAACAAATTACAGTTTTCAGTATAAGAAGCATGATCCTGTGAGTTCAATGTTCAAAAAAACAGCATTTGACTAATCAACAGTTTTTTAATGCAAAAGCCACTTTATCATGATCCTGTGATGCTCTGTGTAACAAATAACAGTTTTCAGTATAAGAAGCATGATCCTGTGAGTTCAATGTTCAAAAAAACAGCATTTGACTAATCAACAGTTTTTTAATGCAAAAGCCACTTTATCATGATCCTGTGATGCTCTGTGTAACAAATTACAGTTTTCAGTATAAGAAGCATGATCCTGTGTGTTCAATGTGCACAAAAGAAGCTTTTGACTAATCAACAGTTATTTAATGCGAAAGCCACTTTATCATGATCCTGTGATGCTCTGTGTAACAAATTACAGTTTTCAGTATAAGAAGCATGATCCTGTGAGTTCAATGTTCAAAAAAACAGCATTTGACTAATCAACAGTTTTTTAATGCAAAAGCCACTTTATCATGATCCTGTGATGCTCTGTGTAACAAATAACAGTTTTCAGTATAAGAAGCATGATCCTGTGAGTTCAATGTTCAAAAAAACAGCATTTGACTAATCAACAGTTTTTTAATGCAAAAGCCACTTTATCATGATCCTGTGATGCTCTGTGTAACAAATTACAGTTTTCAGTATAAGAAGCATGATCCTGTGTGTTCAATGTGCACAAAAGAAGCTTTTGACTAATCAACAGTTTTTTCATACAAAAGCCACTTTATCATGATCCTGTGATACTCTGTGTAACAAATTACAGTTTTCAGTATAAGAAGCATGATCCTGTGAGTTGAATGTTCAAAAAAACAGCTTTTGACTAATCAACAGTTATTTAATGCGAAAGCCA
Organism: Triplophysa bombifrons; assembly: GCA_029783895.1. Lineage (NCBI taxonomy): Eukaryota > Metazoa > Chordata > Actinopteri > Cypriniformes > Nemacheilidae > Triplophysa > Triplophysa bombifrons. The sequence continues at coordinate 2,779,172 of CM056471.1, forward strand.
CTTTTTCATGATCCTGTGATGCTCTGTGTAACAAATAACAGTTTTCAGTATAAGAAGCATGATCCTGTGAGTTGAATGTGCACAAAACAAGCTTTTGACTAATCAACAGTTTTTTAATACAAAAGCCACTTTTTCATGATCCTGTGATGCTCTGTGTAACAAATAATAGTTTTCAGTATAAGAAGCATGATCCTGTGAGTTCAATGTGCACAAAACAAGCTTTTGACTAATCAACAGTTTTTTCACACAAAAGCCGCTTTTTCATGATCCTGTGATGCTCTGTGTAACAAATAACAGTTTTCAGAATAAGAAGCATGATCCTGTGAGTTCAATGTGCACAAAACAAGCTTTTGACTAATCAACAGTTTTTTAATACAAAAGCCACTTTTTCATGATCCTGTGATGCTCTGTGTAACAAATAACAGTTTTCAGTTTAAGAAGCATGATCCTGTGAGTTGAATGTTAAAAAAAACAGCTTTTGACTAATCAACAGTTATATAATGCGAAAGACACTTTTTCATGATCCTGTGATGCTCTGTGTAACAAATTACAGTTTTCAGTATAAGAAGCATGATCCTGTGAGTTGAATGTTCAAAAAAACAGCTTTTGACTAATCAACAGTTATTTAATGCGAAAGCCACTTTATCATGATCCTGTGATGCTCTGTGTAACAAATTACAGTTTTCAGTATAAGAAGCATGATCCTGTGAGTTCAATGTGCACAAAACAAGCTTTTGACTAATCAACAGTTTTTTCACACAAAAGCCGCTTTTTCATGATCCTGTGATGCTCTGTGTAACAAATAACAGTTTTCAGTATAAGAAGCATGATCCTGTGAGTTCAATGTGCACAAAACAAGCTTTTGACTAATCAACAGTTTTTTAATACAAAAGCCACTTTATCATGATACTGTGATGCTCTGTGTAACAAATAACAGTTTTCAGTATAAGAAGCATGATCCTGTGATGCTCTGTGTAACAAATTACAGTTTTCAGTATAAGAAGCATGATCCTGTGAGTTCAATGTGCACAAAACAAGCTTTTGACTAATCAACAGTTTCTTATTGCAATAGACTCTTTATCATGATCCTGTGATGCTCTGTGTAACAAATAACAGTTTTCAGTATAAGAAGCATGATCCTGTGATGCTCTGTGTAACAAATTACAGTTTTCAGTATAAGAAGCATGATCCTGTGAGTTGAATGTTCAAAAAAACAGCTTTTGACTAATCAACAGTTATTTAATGCGAAAGCCACTTTTTCATGATCCTGTGATGCTCTGTGTAACAAATTACAGTTTTCAGTATAAGAAGCATGATCCTGTGAGTTGAATGTTCAAAAAAACAGCTTTTGACTAATCAACAGTTATTTAATGCGAAAGCCACTTTATCATGATCCTGTGATGCTCTGTGTAACAAATAACAGTTTTCAGTATAAGAAGCATGATCCTGTGAGTTCAATGTTCAAAAAAACAGCATTTGACTAATCAACAGTTTTTTAATGCAAAAGCCACTTTATCATGATCCTGTGATGCTCTGTGTAACAAATAACAGTTTTCAGTATAAGAAGCATGATCCTGTGAGTTCAATGTTCAAAAAAACAGCATTTGACTAATCAACAGTTTTTTAATGCAAAAGCCACTTTATCATGATCCTGTGATGCTCTGTGTAACAAATTACAGTTTTCAGTATAAGAAGCATGATCCTGTGTGTTCAATGTGCACAAAAGAAGCTTTTGACTAATCAACAGTTATTTAATGCGAAAGCCACTTTATCATGATCCTGTGATGCTCTGTGTAACAAATTACAGTTTTCAGTATAAGAAGCATGATCCTGTGAGTTGAATGTGCACAAAACAAGCTTTTGACTAATCAACAGTTTTTTAATACAAAAGCCACTTTTTCATGATCCTGTGATGCTCTGTGTAACAAATAACAGTTTTCAGTATAAGAAGCATGATCCTGTGAGTTCAATGTGCACAAAACAAGCTTTTGACAAATCAACAGTTTTTTCACACAAAAGCCGCTTTTTCATGATCCTGTGATGCTCTGTGTAACAAATAACAGTTTTCAGTATAAGAAGCATGATCCTGTGAGTTCAATGTGCACAAAACAAGCTTTTGACTAATCAACAGTTTCTTATTGCAATAGACTCTTTATCATGATCCTGTGATACTCTGTGTAACAAATAACAGTTTTCAGTATAAGAAGCATGATCCTGTGAGTTGAATGTGCACAAAACAAGCTTTTGACTAATCAACAGTTTTTTAATACAAAAGCCACTTTTTCATGATCCTGTGATGCTCTGTGTAACAAATAACAGTTTTCAGTATAAGAAGCATGATCCTGTGAGTTGAATGTTCAAAAAAACAGCTTTTGACTAATCAACAGTTATATAATGCGAAAGACACTTTTTCATGATCCTGTGATGCTCTGTGTAACAAATTACAGTTTTCAGTATAAGAAGCATGATCCTGTGAGTTGAATGTTCAAAAAAACAGCTTTTGACTAATCAACAGTTATTTAATGCGAAAGCCACTTTATCATGATCCTGTGATGCTCTGTGTAACAAATTACAGTTTTCAGTATAAGAAGCATGATCCTGTGAGTTCAATGTGCACAAAACAAGCTTTTGACTAATCAACAGTTTTTTCACACAAAAGCCGCTTTTTCATGATCCTGTGATGCTCTGTGTAACAAATAACAGTTTTCAGTATAAGAAGCATGATCCTGTGAGTTCAATGTGCACAAAACAAGCTTTTGACAAATCAACAGTTTTTTCACACAAAAGCCGCTTTTTCATGATCCTGTGATGCTCTGTGTAACAAATAACAGTTTTCAGTATAAGAAGCATGATCCTGTGAGTTCAATGTGCACAAAACAAGCTTTTGACTAATCAACAGTTTCTTATTGCAATAGACTCTTTATCATGATCCTGTGATACTCTGTGTAACAAATAACAGTTTTCAGTATAAGAAGCATGATCCTGTGAGTTGAATGTGCACAAAACAAGCTTTTGACTAATCAACAGTTTATTAATACAAAAGCCACTTTTTCATGATCCTGTGATGCTCTGTGTAACAAATAACAGTTTTCAGTATAAGAAGCATGATCCTGTGAGTTGAATGTTCAAAAAAACAGCTTTTGACTAATCAACAGTTATATAATGCGAAAGACACTTTTTCATGATCCTGTGATGCTCTGTGTAACAAATTACAGTTTTCAGTATAAGAAGCATGATCCTGTGAGTTGAATGTTCAAAAAAACAGCTTTTGACTAATCAACAGTTATTTAATGCGAAAGCCACTTTATCATGATCCTGTGATGCTCTGTGTAACAAATTACAGTTTTCAGTATAAGAAGCATGATCCTGTGAGTTCAATGTGCACAAAACAAGCTTTTGACTAATCAACAGTTTTTTCACACAAAAGCCGCTTTTTCATGATCCTGTGATGCTCTGTGTAACAAATAACAGTTTTCAGTATAAGAAGCATGATCCTGTGAGTTCAATGTGCACAAAACAAGCTTTTGACTAATCAACAGTTTTTTAATACAAAAGCCACTTTATCATGATACTGTGATGCTCTGTGTAACAAATAACAGTTTTCAGTATAAGAAGCATGATCCTGTGATGCTCTGTGTAACAAATTACAGTTTTCAGTATAAGAAGCATGATCCTGTGAGTTCAATGTGCACAAAACAAGCTTTTGACTAATCAACAGTTTCTTATTGCAATAGACTCTTTATCATGATCCTGTGATGCTCTGTGTAACAAATTACAGTTTTCAGTATAAGAAGCATGATCCTGTGAGTTGAATGTTCAAAAAAACAGCTTTTGACTAATCAACAGTTATTTAATGCGAAAGCCACTTTATCATGATCCTGTGATGCTCTGTGTAACAAATTACAGTTTTCAGTATAAGAAGCATGATCCTGTGAGTTGAATGTTCAAAAAAACAGCTTTTGACTAATCAACAGTTATTTAATGCGAAAGCCACTTTTTCATGATCCTGTGATGCTCTGTGTAACAAATTACAGTTTTCAGTATAAGAAGCATGATCCTGTGAGTTGAATGTTCAAAAAAACAGCTTTTGACTAATCAACAGTTATTTAATGCGAAAGCCACTTTATCATGATCCTGTGATGCTCTGTGTAACAAATTACAGTTTTCAGTATAAGAAGCATGATCCTGTGAGTTCAATGTTCAAAAAAACAGCATTTGACTAATCAACAGTTTTTTAATGCAAAAGCCACTTTATCATGATCCTGTGATGCTCTGTGTAACAAATAACAGTTTTCAGTATAAGAAGCATGATCCTGTGAGTTCAATGTTCAAAAAAACAGCATTTGACTAATCAACAGTTTTTTAATGCAAAAGCCACTTTATCATGATCCTGTGATGCTCTGTGTAACAAATTACAGTTTTCAGTATAAGAAGCATGATCATGTGTGTTCAATGTGCACAAAAGAAGCTTTTGACTAATCAACAGTTTTTTCATACAAAAGCCACTTTATCATGATCCTGTGATACTCTGTGTAACAAATTACAGTTTTCAGTATAAGAAGCATGATCCTGTGAGTTGAATGTTCAAAAAAACAGCTTTTGACTAATCAACAGTTATTTAATGCGAAAGCCACTTTTTCATGATCCTGTGATGCTCTGTGTAACAAATAACAGTTTTCAGTATAAGAAGCATGATCCTGTGAGTTCAATGTGCACAAAACAAGCTTTTGACTAATCAACAGTTTTTTAATACAAAAGCCACTTTTTCATGATCCTGTGATGCTCTGTGTAACAAATAACAGTTTTCAGTATAAGAAGCATGATCCTGTGAGTTGAATGTTCAAAAAAACAGCTTTTGACTAATCAACAGTTATATAATGCGAAAGACACTTTTTCATGATCCTGTGATGCTCTGTGTAACAAATTACAGTTTTCAGTATAAGAAGCATGATCCTGTGAGTTGAATGTTCAAAAAAACAGCTTTTGACTAATCAACAGTTATTTAATGCGAAAGCCACTTTATCATGATCCTGTGATGCTCTGTGTAACAAATTACAGTTTTCAGTATAAGAAGCATGATCCTGTGAGTTCAATGTGCACAAAACAAGCTTTTGACTAATCAACAGTTTTTTCACACAAAAGCCGCTTTTTCATGATCCTGTGATGCTCTGTGTAACAAATAACAGTTTTCAGTATAAGAAGCATGATCCTGTGAGTTCAATGTGCACAAAACAAGCTTTTGACTAATCAACAGTTTTTTAATACAAAAGCCACTTTATCATGATACTGTGATGCTCTGTGTAACAAATAACAGTTTTCAGTATAAGAAGCATGATCCTGTGATGCTATGTGTAACAAATTACAGTTTTCAGTATAAGAAGCATGATCCTGTGAGTTCAATGTGCACAAAACAAGCTTTTGACTAATCAACAGTTTCTTATTGCAATAGACTCTTTATCATGATCCTGTGATGCTCTGTGTAACAAATTACAGTTTTCAGTATAAGAAGCATGATCCTGTGTGTTCAATGTGCACAAAAGAAGCTTTTGACTAATCAACAGTTTTTTCATACAAAAGCCACTTTATCATGATCCTGTGATACTCTGTGTAACAAATTACAGTTTTCAGTATAAGAAGCATGATCCTGTGAGTTGAATGTTCAAAAAAACAGCTTTTGACTAATCAACAGTTATTTAATGCGAAAGCCACTTTTTCATGATCCTGTGATGCTCTGTGTAACAAATAACAGTTTTCAGTATAAGAAGCATGATCCTGTGAGTTCAATGTGCACAAAACAAGCTTTTGACTAATCAACAGTTTTTTAATACAAAAGCCACTTTTTCATGATCCTGTGATGCTCTGTGTAACAAATAACAGTTTTCAGTATAAGAAGCATGATCCTGTGAGTTGAATGTTCAAAAAAACAGCTTTTGACTAATCAACAGTTATATAATGCGAAAGACACTTTTTCATGATCCTGTGATGCTCTGTGTAACAAATTACAGTTTTCAGTATAAGAAGCATGATCCTGTGAGTTGAATGTTCAAAAAAACAGCTTTTGACTAATCAACAGTTATTTAATGCGAAAGCCACTTTATCATGATCCTGTGATGCTCTGTGTAACAAATTACAGTTTTCAGTATAAGAAGCATGATCCTGTGAGTTCAATGTGCACAAAACAAGCTTTTGACTAATCAACAGTTTTTTCACACAAAAGCCGCTTTTTCATGATCCTGTGATGCTCTGTGTAACAAATAACAGTTTTCAGTATAAGAAGCATGATCCTGTGAGTTCAATGTGCACAAAACAAGCTTTTGACTAATCAACAGTTTTTTAATACAAAAGCCACTTTATCATGATACTGTGATGCTCTGTGTAACAAATAACAGTTTTCAGTATAAGAAGCATGATCCTGTGATGCTCTGTGTAACAAATTACAGTTTTCAGTATAAGAAGCATGATCCTGTGAGTTCAATGTGCACAAAACAAGCTTTTGACTAATCAACAGTTTCTTATTGCAATAGACTCTTTATCATGATCCTGTGATGCTCTGTGTAACAAATTACAGTTTTCAGTATAAGAAGCATGATCCTGTGTGTTCAATGTGCACAAAAGAAGCTTTTGACTAATCAACAGTTTTTTCATACAAAAGCCACTTTATCATGATCCTGTGATACTCTGTGTAACAAATTACAGTTTTCAGTATAAGAAGCATGATCCTGTGAGTTGAATGTTCAAAAAAACAGCTTTTGACTAATCAACAGTTATTTAATGCGAAAGCCACTTTTTCATGATCCTGTGATGCTCTGTGTAACAAATAACAGTTTTCAGTATAAGAAGCATGATCCTGTGTGTTCAATGTGCACAAAACAAGCTTTTGACTAATCAACAGTTTTTTAATACAAAAGCCGCTTTTTCATGATCCTGTGATGCTCTGTGTAACAAATAACAGTTTTCAGTATAAGAAGCATGATCCTGTGATGCTCTGTGTAACAAATTACAGTTTTCAGTATAAGAAGCATGATCCTGTGAGTTGAATGTTCAAAAAAACAGCTTTTGACTAATCAACAGTTATTTAATGCGAAAGCCACTTTTTCATGATCCTGTGATGCTCTGTGTAACAAATTACAGTTTTCAGTATAAGAAGCATGATCCTGTGAGTTGAATGTTCAAAAAAACAGCTTTTGACTAATCAACAGTTATTTAATGCGAAAGCCACTTTATCATGATCCTGTGATGCTCTGTGTAACAAATTACAGTTTTCAGTATAAGAAGTATGATCCTGTGAGTTCAATGTTCAAAAAAACAGCATTTGACTAATCAACAGTTTTTTAATGCAAAAGCCACTTTATCATGATCCTGTGATGCTCTGTGTAACAAATAACAGTTTTCAGTATAAGAAGCATGATCCTGTGAGTTCAATGTTCAAAAAAACAGCATTTGACTAATCAACAGTTTTTTAATGCAAAAGCCACTTTATCATGATCCTGTGATGCTCTGTGTAACAAATTACAGTTTTCAGTATAAGAAGCATGATCCTGTGAGTTGAATGTTCAAAAAAACAGCTTTTGACTAATCAACAGTTATTTAATGCGAAAGCCACTTTATCATGATCCTGTGATGCTCTGTGTAACAAATTACAGTTTTCAGTATAAGAAGCATGATCCTGTGAGTTCAATGTGCACAAAACAAGCTTTTGACTAATCAACAGTTTTTTCACACAAAAGCCGCTTTTTCATGATCCTGTGATGCTCTGTGTAACAAATAACAGTTTTCAGTATAAGAAGCATGATCCTGTGAGTTCAATGTGCACAAAACAAGCTTTTGACAAATCAACAGTTTTTTCACACAAAAGCCGCTTTTTCATGATCCTGTGATGCTCTGTGTAACAAATAACAGTTTTCAGTATAAGAAGCATGATCCTGTGAGTTCAATGTGCACAAAACAAGCTTTTGACTAATCAACAGTTTTTTCACACAAAAGCCGCTTTTTCATGATCCTGTGATGCTCTGTGTAACAAATAACAGTTTTCAGTATAAGAAGCATGATCCTGTGAGTTCAATGTGCACAAAACAAGCTTTTGACTAATCAACAGTTTTTTAATACAAAAGCCACTTTATCATGATACTGTGATGCTCTGTGTAACAAATAACAGTTTTCAGTATAAGAAGCATGATCCTGTGATGCTCTGTGTAACAAATTACAGTTTTCAGTATAAGAAGCATGATCCTGTGAGTTCAATGTGCACAAAACAAGCTTTTGACTAATCAACAGTTTCTTATTGCAATAGACTCTTTATCATGATCCTGTGATGCTCTGTGTAACAAATTACAGTTTTCAGTATAAGAAGCATGATCCTGTGAGTTGAATGTTCAAAAAAACAGCTTTTGACTAATCAACAGTTATTTAATGCGAAAGCCACTTTTTCATGATCCTGTGATGCTCTGTGTAACAAATTACAGTTTTCAGTATAAGAAGCATGATCCTGTGAGTTGAATGTTCAAAAAAACAGCTTTTGACTAATCAACAGTTATTTAATGCGAAAGCCACTTTATCATGATCCTGTGATGCTCTGTGTAACAAATTACAGTTTTCAGTATAAGAAGCATGATCCTGTGAGTTCAATGTTCAAAAAAACAGCATTTGACTAATCAACAGTTTTTTAATGCAAAAGCCACTTTATCATGATCCTGTGATGCTCTGTGTAACAAATTACAGTTTTCAGTATAAGAAGCATGATCCTGTGTATTAAATGTGCACAAAACAAGCTTTTGACTAATCAACAGTTGTTTCATACAAAAGCCACTTTATCATGATCCTGTGATGCTCTGTGTAACAAATTACAGTTTTCAGTATAAGAAGCATGATCCTGTGTGTTCAATGTGCACAAAACAAGCTTTTGACTAATCAACAGTTTTTTCATGCAAAAGCCACTTTATCATGATCCTGTGATACTCTGTGTAACAAATTACAGTTTTCAGTATAAGAAGCATGATCCTGTGTGTTCAATGTGCACAAAACAAGCTTTTGACTAATCAACAGTTTTTTCATACAAAAGCCACTTTATCATGATCCTGTGATACTCTGTGTAACAAATTACAGTTTTCAGTATAAGAAGCATGATCCTGTGATGCTCTGTGTAACAAATTACAGTTTTCAGTATAAGAAGCATGATCCTGTGAGTTGAATGTGCACAAAACAAGCTTTTGACTAATCAACAGTTTTTTAATACAAAAGCCACTTTTTCATGATCCTGTGATGCTCTGTGTAACAAATAACAGTTTTCAGTATAAGAAGCATGATCCTGTGAGTTCAATGTGCAAAAAACAAGCTTTTGACTAATCAACAGTTTTTTCACACAAAAGCCGCTTTTTCATGATCCTGTGATGTTCTGTGTAACAAATAACAGTTTTCAGTATAAGAAGCATGATCCTGTGAGTTCAATGTGCACAAAACAAGCTTTTGACTAATCAACAGTTATTTAATGCGAAAGCCACTTTTTCATGATCCTGTGATGCTCTGTGTAACAAATAACAGTTTTCAGTATAAGAAGCATGATCCTGTGAGTTGAATGTGCACAAAACAAGCTTTTGACTAATCAACAGTTTTTTAATACAAAAGCCACTTTTTCATGATCCTGTGATGCTCTGTGTAACAAATAACAGTTTTCAGTATAAGAAGCATGATCCTGTGAGTTCAATGTGCACAAAAGAAGCTTTTGACTAATCAACAGTTTTTTCATACAAAAGCCACTTTATCATGATCCTGTGATACTCTGTGTAACAAATTACAGTTTTCAGTATAAGAAGCATGATCCTGTGAGTTGAATGTTCAAAAAAACAGCTTTTGACTAATCAACAGTTATTTAATGCGAAAGCCACTTTTTCATGATCCTGTGATGCTCTGTGTAACAAATAACAGTTTTCAGTATAAGAAGCATGATCCTGTGAGTTCAATGTGCACAAAACAAGCTTTTGACTAATCAACAGTTTTTTAATACAAAAGCCACTTTTTCATGATCCTGTGATGCTCTGTGTAACAAATAACAGTTTTCAGTATAAGAAGCATGATCCTGTGAGTTGAATGTTCAAAAAAACAGCTTTTGACTAATCAACAGTTATATAATGCGAAAGACACTTTTTCATGATCCTGTGATGCTCTGTGTAACAAATTACAGTTTTCAGTATAAGAAGCATGATCCTGTGAGTTGAATGTTCAAAAAAACAGCTTTTGACTAATCAACAGTTATTTAATGCGAAAGCCACTTTATCATGATCCTGTGATGCTCTGTGTAACAAATTACAGTTTTCAGTATAAGAAGCATGATCCTGTGAGTTCAATGTGCACAAAACAAGCTTTTGACTAATCAACAGTTTTTTCACACAAAAGCCGCTTTTTCATGATCCTGTGATGCTCTGTGTAACAAATAACAGTTTTCAGTATAAGAAGCATGATCCTGTGAGTTCAATGTGCACAAAACAAGCTTTTGACTAATCAACAGTTTTTTAATACAAAAGCCACTTTATCATGATACTGTGATGCTCTGTGTAACAAATAACAGTTTTCAGTATAAGAAGCATGATCCTGTGATGCTCTGTGTAACAAATTACAGTTTTCAGTATAAGAAGCATGATCCTGTGAGTTCAATGTGCACAAAACAAGCTTTTGACTAATCAACAGTTTCTTATTGCAATAGACTCTTTATCATGATCCTGTGATGCTCTGTGTAACAAATTACAGTTTTCAGTATAAGAAGCATGATCCTGTGTGTTCAATGTGCACAAAAGAAGCTTTTGACTAATCAACAGTTTTTTCATACAAAAGCCACTTTATCATGATCCTGTGATACTCTGTGTAACAAATTACAGTTTTCAGTATAAGAAGCATGATCCTGTGAGTTGAATGTTCAAAAAAACAGCTTTTGACTAATCAACAGTTATTTAATGCGAAAGCCACTTTTTCATGATCCTGTGATGCTCTGTGTAACAAATAACAGTTTTCAGTATAAGAAGCATGATCCTGTGAGTTGAATGTGCACAAAACAAGCTTTTGACTAATCAACAGTTTTTTAATACAAAAGCCGCTTTTTCATGATCCTGTGATGCTCTGTGTAACAAATAACAGTTTTCAGTATAAGAAGCATGATCCTGTGAGTTCAATGTGCACAAAACAAGCTTTTGACTAATCAACAGTTTTTTAATACAAAAGCCACTTTATCATGATACTGTGATGCTCTGTGTAACAAATAACAGTTTTCAGTATAAGAAGCATGATCCTGTGAGTTCAATGTGCACAAAACAAGCTTTTGACTAATCAACAGTTTTTTAATACAAAAGCCACTTTATCATGATACTGTGATGCTCTGTGTAACAAATAACAGTTTTCAGTATAAGAAGCATGATCCTGTGATGCTCTGTGTAACAAATTACAGTTTTCAGTATAAGAAGCATGATCCTGTGAGTTCAATGTGCACAAAACAAGCTTTTGACTAATCAACAGTTTCTTATTGCAATAGACTCTTTATCATGATCCTGTGATGCTCTGTGTAACAAATTACAGTTTTCAGTATAAGAAGCATGATCCTGTGTGTTCAATGTGCACAAAAGAAGCTTTTGACTAATCAACAGTTTTTTCATACAAAAGCCACTTTATCATGATCCTGTGATACTCTGTGTAACAAATTACAGTTTTCAGTATAAGAAGCATGATCCTGTGAGTTGAATGTTCAAAAAAACAGCTTTTGACTAATCAACAGTTATTTAATGCGAAAGCCACTTTTTCATGATCCTGTGATGCTCTGTGTAACAAATAACAGTTTTCAGTATAAGAAGCATGATCCTGTGAGTTCAATGTGCACAAAACAAGCTTTTGACTAATCAACAGTTTTTTAATACAAAAGCCACTTTTTCATGATCCTGTGATGCTCTGTGTAACAAATAACAGTTTTCAGTATAAGAAGCATGATCCTGTGAGTTGAATGTTCAAAAAAACAGCTTTTGACTAATCAACAGTTATATAATGCGAAAGACACTTTTTCATGATCCTGTGATGCTCTGTGTAACAAATTACAGTTTTCAGTATAAGAAGCATGATCCTGTGAGTTGAATGTTCAAAAAAACAGCTTTTGACTAATCAACAGTTATTTAATGCGAAAGCCACTTTATCATGATCCTGTGATGCTCTGTGTAACAAATTACAGTTTTCAGTATAAGAAGCATGATCCTGTGAGTTCAATGTGCACAAAACAAGCTTTTGACTAATCAACAGTTTTTTCACACAAAAGCCGCTTTTTCATGATCCTGTGATGCTCTGTGTAACAAATAACAGTTTTCAGTATAAGAAGCATGATCCTGTGAGTTCAATGTGCACAAAACAAGCTTTTGACTAATCAACAGTTTTTTAATACAAAAGCCACTTTATCATGATACTGTGATGCTCTGTGTAACAAATAACAGTTTTCAGTATAAGAAGCATGATCCTGTGATGCTCTGTGTAACAAATTACAGTTTTCAGTATAAGAAGCATGATCCTGTGAGTTCAATGTGCACAAAACAAGCTTTTGACTAATCAACAGTTTCTTATTGCAATAGACTCTTTATCATGATCCTGTGATGCTCTGTGTAACAAATAACAGTTTTCAGTATAAGAAGCATGATCCTGTGTGTTCAATGTGCACAAAAGAAGCTTTTGACTAATCAACAGTTTTTTCATACAAAAGCCACTTTATCATGATCCTGTGATACTCTGTGTAACAAATTACAGTTTTCAGTATAAGAAGCATGATCCTGTGTGTTCAATGTGCACAAAAGAAGCTTTTGACTAATCAACAGTTTTTTCATACAAAAGCCACTTTATCATGATCCTGTGATACTCTGTGTAACAAATTACAGTTTTCAGTATAAGAAGCATGATCCTGTGAGTTGAATGTTCAAAAAAACAGCTTTTGACTAATCAACAGTTATTTAATGCGAAAGCCACTTTTTCATGATCCTGTGATGCTCTGTGTAACAAATAACAGTTTTCAGTATAAGAAGCATGATCCTGTGAGTTGAATGTGCACAAAACAAGCTTTTGACTAATCAACAGTTTTTTAATACAAAAGCCGCTTTTTCATGATCCTGTGATGCTCTGTGTAACAAATAACAGTTTTCAGTATAAGAAGCATGATCCTGTGAGTTCAATGTGCACAAAACAAGCTTTTGACTAATCAACAGTTTTTTAATACAAAAGCCACTTTATCATGATACTGTGATGCTCTGTGTAACAAATAACAGTTTTCAGTATAAGAAGCATGATCCTGTGAGTTCAATGTGCACAAAACAAGCTTTTGACTAATCAACAGTTTTTTAATACAAAAGCCACTTTATCATGATACTGTGATGCTCTGTGTAACAAATAACAGTTTTCAGTATAAGAAGCATGATCCTGTGATGCTCTGTGTAACAAATTACAGTTTTCAGTATAAGAAGCATGATCCTGTGAGTTCAATGTGCACAAAACAAGCTTTTGACTAATCAACAGTTTTTTAATACAAAAGCCACTTTATCATGATCCTGTGATGCTCTGTGTAACAAATTACAGTTTTCAGTATAAGAAGCATGATCCTGTGTGTTCAATGTGCACAAAAGAAGCTTTTGACTAATCAACAGTTTTTTCATACAAAAGCCACTTTATCATGATCCTGTGATACTCTGTGTAACAAATTACAGTTTTCAGTATAAGAAGCATGATCCTGTGAGTTGAATGTTCAAAAAAACAGCTTTTGACTAATCAACAGTTATTTAATGCGAAAGCCACTTTTTCATGATCCTGTGATGCTCTGTGTAACAAATAACAGTTTTCAGTATAAGAAGCATGATCCTGTGAGTTGAATGTGCACAAAACAAGCTTTTGACTAATCAACAGTTTTTTAATACAAAAGCCACTTTTTCATGATCCTGTGATGCTCTGTGTAACAAATAACAGTTTTCAGTATAAGAAGCATGATCCTGTGAGTTCAATGTGCAAAAAACAAGCTTTTGACTAATCAACAGTTTTTTACACAAAAGCCGCTTTTTCATGATCCTGTGATGTTCTGTGTAACAAATAACAGTTTTCAGTATAAGAAGCATGATCCTGTGAGTTCAATGTGCACAAAACAAGCTTTTGACTAATCAACAGTTATTTAATGCGAAAGCCACTTTTTCATGATCCTGTGATGCTCTGTGTAACAAATAACAGTTTTCAGTATAAGAAGCATGATCCTGTGAGTTGAATGTGCACAAAACAAGCTTTTGACTAATCAACAGTTTTTTAATACAAAAGCCAGTTTTTCATGATCCTGTGATGCTCTGTGTAACAAATAACAGTTTTCAGTATAAGAAGCATGATCCTGTGAGTTCAATGTGCACAAAAGAAGCTTTTGACTAATCAACAGTTTTTTCATACAAAAGCCACTTTATCATGATCCTGTGATGCTCTGTGTAACAAATAACAGTTTTCAGTATAAGAAGCATGATCCTGTGAGTTCAATGTGCACAAAACAAGCTTTTGACTAATCAACAGTTTTTTAATACAAAAGCCACTTTATCATGATACTGTGATGCTCTGTGTAACAAATAACAGTTTTCAGTATAAGAAGCATGATCTTGTGATGCTCTGTGTAACAAATTACAGTTTTCAGTATAAGAAGCATGATCCTGTGAGTTCAATGTGCACAAAACAAGCTTTTGACTAATCAACAGTTTCTTATTGCAATAGACTCTTTATCATGATCCTGTGATGCTCTGTGTAACAAATTACAGTTTTCAGTATAAGAAGCATGATCCTGTGTGTTCAATGTGCACAAAAGAAGCTTTTGACTAATCAACAGTTTTTTCATACAAAAGCCACTTTATCATGATCCTGTGATACTCTGTGTAACAAATTACAGTTTTCAGTATAAGAAGCATGATCCTGTGAGTTGAATGTTCAAAAAAACAGCTTTTGACTAATCAACAGTTATTTAATGCGAAAGCCACTTTTTCATGATCCTGTGATGCTCTGTGTAACAAATAACAGTTTTCAGTATAAGAAGCATGATCCTGTGAGTTGAATGTTCAAAAAAACAGCTTTTGACTAATCAACAGTTATTTAATGCGAAAGCCACTTTATCATGATCCTGTGATGCTCTGTGTAACAAATTACAGTTTTCAGTATAAGAAGCATGATCCTGTGAGTTCAATGTGCACAAAACAAGCTTTTGACTAATCAACAGTTTTTTCACACAAAAGCCGCTTTTTCATGATCCTGTGATGCTCTGTGTAACAAATAACAGTTTTCAGTATAAGAAGCATGATCCTGTGAGTTCAATGTGCACAAAACAAGCTTTTGACTAATCAACAGTTTTTTAATACAAAAGCCACTTTATCATGATACTGTGATGCTCTGTGTAACAAATAACAGTTTTCAGTATAAGAAGCATGATCCTGTGATGCTCTGTGTAACAAATTACAGTTTTCAGTATAAGAAGCATGATCCTGTGAGTTCAATGTGCACAAAACAAGCTTTTGACTAATCAACAGTTTTTTAATACAAAAGCCACTTTATCATGATCCTGTGATGCTCTGTGTAACAAATTACAGTTTTCAGTATAAGAAGCATGATCCTGTGTGTTCAATGTGCACAAAAGAAGCTTTTGACTAATCAACAGTTTTTTCATACAAAAGCCACTTTATCATGATCCTGTGATACTCTGTGTAACAAATTACAGTTTTCAGTATAAGAAGCATGATCCTGTGAGTTGAATGTTCAAAAAAACAGCTTTTGACTAATCAACAGTTATTTAATGCGAAAGCCACTTTTTCATGATCCTGTGATGCTCTGTGTAACAAATAACAGTTTTCAGTATAAGAAGCATGATCCTGTGAGTTGAATGTGCACAAAACAAGCTTTTGACTAATCAACAGTTTTTTAATACAAAAGCCACTTTTTCATGATCCTGTGATGCTCTGTGTAACAAATAACAGTTTTCAGTATAAGAAGCATGATCCTGTGAGTTCAATGTGCAAAAAACAAGCTTTTGACTAATCAACAGTTTTTTCACACAAAAGCCGCTTTTTCATGATCCTGTGATGTTCTGTGTAACAAATAACAGTTTTCAGTATAAGAAGCATGATCCTGTGAGTTCAATGTGCACAAAACAAGCTTTTGACTAATCAACAGTTATTTAATGCGAAAGCCACTTTTTCATGATCCTGTGATGCTCTGTGTAACAAATAACAGTTTTCAGTATAAGAAGCATGATCCTGTGAGTTGAATGTGCACAAAACAAGCTTTTGACTAATCAACAGTTTTTTAATACAAAAGCCACTTTTTCATGATCCTGTGATGCTCTGTGTAACAAATAACAGTTTTCAGTATAAGAAGCATGATCCTGTGAGTTCAATGTGCACAAAAGAAGCTTTTGACTAATCAACAGTTTTTTCATACAAAAGCCACTTTATCATGATCCTGTGATGCTCTGTGTAACAAATAACAGTTTTCAGTATAAGAAGCATGATCCTGTGAGTTCAATGTGCACAAAACAAGCTTTTGACTAATCAACAGTTTTTTAATACAAAAGCCACTTTATCATGATACTGTGATGCTCTGTGTAACAAATAACAGTTTTCAGTATAAGAAGCATGATCCTGTGATGCTCTGTGTAACAAATTACAGTTTTCAGTATAAGAAGCATGATCCTGTGAGTTCAATGTGCACAAAACAAGCTTTTGACTAATCAACAGTTTCTTATTGCAATAGACTCTTTATCATGATCCTGTGATGCTCTGTGTAACAAATTACAGTTTTCAGTATAAGAAGCATGATCCTGTGTGTTCAATGTGCACAAAAGAAGCTTTTGACTAATCAACAGTTTTTTCATACAAAAGCCACTTTATCATGATCCTGTGATACTCTGTGTAACAAATTACAGTTTTCAGTATAAGAAGCATGATCCTGTGAGTTGAATGTTCAAAAAAACAGCTTTTGACTAATCAACAGTTATTTAATGCGAAAGCCACTTTTTCATGATCCTGTGATGCTCTGTGTAACAAATAACAGTTTTCAGTATAAGAAGCATGATCCTGTGAGTTCAATGTGCACAAAACAAGCTTTTGACTAATCAACAGTTTTTTAATACAAAAGCCACTTTATCATGATCCTGTGATGCTCTGTGTAACAAATTACAGTTTTCAGTATAAGAAGCATGATCCTGTGTGTTCAATGTGCACAAAAGAAGCTTTTGACTAATCAACAGTTTTTTCATACAAAAGCCACTTTATCATGATCCTGTGATACTCTGTGTAACAAATTACAGTTTTCAGTATAAGAAGCATGATCCTGTGAGTTGAATGTTCAAAAAAACAGCTTTTGACTAATCAACAGTTATTTAATGCGAAAGCCACTTTTTCATGATCCTGTGATGCTCTGTGTAACAAATAACAGTTTTCAGTATAAGAAGCATGATCCTGTGAGTTGAATGTGCACAAAACAAGCTTTTGACTAATCAACAGTTTTTTAATACAAAAGCCACTTTTTCATGATCCTGTGATGCTCTGTGTAACAAATAACAGTTTTCAGTATAAGAAGCATGATCCTGTGAGTTCAATGTGCAAAAAACAAGCTTTTGACTAATCAACAGTTTTTTCACACAAAAGCCGCTTTTTCATGATCCTGTGATGTTCTGTGTAACAAATAACAGTTTTCAGTATAAGAAGCATGATCCTGTGAGTTCAATGTGCACAAAACAAGCTTTTGACTAATCAACAGTTATTTAATGCGAAAGCCACTTTTTCATGATCCTGTGATGCTCTGTGTAACAAATAACAGTTTTCAGTATAAGAAGCATGATCCTGTGAGTTGAATGTGCACAAAACAAGCTTTTGACTAATCAACAGTTTTTTAATACAAAAGCCACTTTTTCATGATCCTGTGATGCTCTGTGTAACAAATAACAGTTTTCAGTATAAGAAGCATGATCCTGTGAGTTCAATGTGCACAAAAGAAGCTTTTGACTAATCAACAGTTTTTTCATACAAAAGCCACTTTATCATGATCCTGTGATACTCTGTGTAACAAATTACAGTTTTCAGTATAAGAAGCATGATCCTGTGAGTTGAATGTTCAAAAAAACAGCTTTTGACTAATCAACAGTTATATAATGCGAAAGACACTTTTTCATGATCCTGTGATGCTCTGTGTAACAAATTACAGTTTTCAGTATAAGAAGCATGATCCTGTGAGTTGAATGTTCAAAAAAACAGCTTTTGACTAATCAACAGTTATTTAATGCGAAAGCCACTTTATCATGATCCTGTGATGCTCTGTGTAACAAATTACAGTTTTCAGTATAAGAAGCATGATCCTGTGAGTTCAATGTGCACAAAACAAGCTTTTGACTAATCAACAGTTTTTTCACACAAAAGCCGCTTTTTCATGATCCTGTGATGCTCTGTGTAACAAATAACAGTTTTCAGTATAAGAAGCATGATCCTGTGAGTTCAATGTGCACAAAACAAGCTTTTGACTAATCAACAGTTTTTTAATACAAAAGCCACTTTATCATGATACTGTGATGCTCTGTGTAACAAATAACAGTTTTCAGTATAAGAAGCATGATCCTGTGATGCTCTGTGTAACAAATTACAGTTTTCAGTATAAGAAGCATGATCCTGTGAGTTCAATGTGCACAAAACAAGCTTTTGACTAATCAACAGTTTCTTATTGCAATAGACTCTTTATCATGATCCTGTGATGCTCTGTGTAACAAATTACAGTTTTCAGTATAAGAAGCATGATCCTGTGTGTTCAATGTGCACAAAAGAAGCTTTTGACTAATCAACAGTTTTTTCATACAAAAGCCACTTTATCATGATCCTGTGATACTCTGTGTAACAAATTACAGTTTTCAGTATAAGAAGCATGATCCTGTGAGTTGAATGTTCAAAAAAACAGCTTTTGACTAATCAACAGTTATTTAATGCGAAAGCCACTTTTTCATGATCCTGTGATGCTCTGTGTAACAAATAACAGTTTTCAGTATAAGAAGCATGATCCTGTGAGTTCAATGTGCACAAAACAAGCTTTTGACTAATCAACAGTTTTTTAATACAAAAGCCACTTTTTCATGATCCTGTGATGCTCTGTGTAACAAATAACAGTTTTCAGTATAAGAAGCATGATCCTGTGAGTTGAATGTTCAAAAAAACAGCTTTTGACTAATCAACAGTTATATAATGCGAAAGACACTTTTTCATGATCCTGTGATGCTCTGTGTAACAAATTACAGTTTTCAGTATAAGAAGCATGATCCTGTGAGTTGAATGTTCAAAAAAACAGCTTTTGACTAATCAACAGTTATTTAATGCGAAAGCCACTTTATCATGATCCTGTGATGCTCTGTGTAACAAATTACAGTTTTCAGTATAAGAAGCATGATCCTGTGAGTTCAATGTGCACAAAACAAGCTTTTGACTAATCAACAGTTTTTTCACACAAAAGCCGCTTTTTCATGATCCTGTGATGCTCTGTGTAACAAATAACAGTTTTCAGTATAAGAAGCATGATCCTGTGAGTTCAATGTGCACAAAACAAGCTTTTGACTAATCAACAGTTTTTTAATACAAAAGCCACTTTATCATGATACTGTGATGCTCTGTGTAACAAATAACAGTTTTCAGTATAAGAAGCATGATCCTGTGATGCTCTGTGTAACAAATTACAGTTTTCAGTATAAGAAGCATGATCCTGTGAGTTCAATGTGCACAAAACAAGCTTTTGACTAATCAACAGTTTCTTATTGCAATAGACTCTTTATCATGATCCTGTGATGCTCTGTGTAACAAATAACAGTTTTCAGTATAAGAAGCATGATCCTGTGTGTTCAATGTGCACAAAAGAAGCTTTTGACTAATCAACAGTTTTTTCATACAAAAGCCACTTTATCATGATCCTGTGATACTCTGTGTAACAAATTACAGTTTTCAGTATAAGAAGCATGATCCTGTGAGTTGAATGTTCAAAAAAACAGCTTTTGACTAATCAACAGTTATTTAATGCGAAAGCCACTTTTTCATGATCCTGTGATGCTCTGTGTAACAAATAACAGTTTTCAGTATAAGAAGCATGATCCTGTGAGTTGAATGTGCACAAAACAAGCTTTTGACTAATCAACAGTTTTTTAATACAAAAGCCGCTTTTTCATGATCCTGTGATGCTCTGTGTAACAAATAACAGTTTTCAGTATAAGAAGCATGATCCTGTGAGTTCAATGTGCACAAAACAAGCTTTTGACTAATCAACAGTTTTTTAATACAAAAGCCACTTTATCATGATACTGTGATGCTCTGTGTAACAAATAACAGTTTTCAGTATAAGAAGCATGATCCTGTGAGTTCAATGTGCACAAAACAAGCTTTTGACTAATCAACAGTTTTTTAATACAAAAGCCACTTTATCATGATACTGTGATGCTCTGTGTAACAAATAACAGTTTTCAGTATAAGAAGCATGATCCTGTGATGCTCTGTGTAACAAATTACAGTTTTCAGTATAAGAAGCATGATCCTGTGAGTTCAATGTGCACAAAACAAGCTTTTGACTAATCAACAGTTTCTTATTGCAATAGACTCTTTATCATGATCCTGTGATGCTCTGTGTAACAAATTACAGTTTTCAGTATAAGAAGCATGATCCTGTGTGTTCAATGTGCACAAAAGAAGCTTTTGACTAATCAACAGTTTTTTCATACAAAAGCCACTTTATCATGATCCTGTGATACTCTGTGTAACAAATTACAGTTTTCAGTATAAGAAGCATGATCCTGTGAGTTGAATGTTCAAAAAAACAGCTTTTGACTAATCAACAGTTATTTAATGCGAAAGCCACTTTATCATGATCCTGTGATGCTCTGTGTAACAAATTACAGTTTTCAGTATAAGAAGCATGATCCTGTGAGTTGAATGTTCAAAAACACAGCTTTTGACTAATCAACAGTTATTTAATGCGAAAGCCACTTTTTCATGATCCTGTGATGCTCTGTGTAACAAATTACAGTTTTCAGTATAAGAAGCATGATCCTGTGAGTTGAATGTTCAAAAAAACAGCTTTTGACTAATCAACAGTTATTTAATGCGAAAGCCACTTTATCATGATCCTGTGATGCTCTGTGTAACAAATTACAGTTTTCAGTATAAGAAGCATGATCCTGTGAGTTCAATGTGCACAAAACAAGCTTTTGACTAATCAACAGTTATTTAATGCGAAAGCCACTTTTTCATGATCCTGTGATGCTCTGTGTAACAAATAACAGTTTTCAGTATAAGAAGCATGATCCTGTGAGTTGAATGTGCACAAAACAAGCTTTTGACTAATCAACAGTTTTTTAATACAAAAGCCACTTTTTCATGATCCTGTGATGCTCTGTGTAACAAATAACAGTTTTCAGTATAAGAAGCATGATCCTGTGAGTTCAATGTGCACAAAAGAAGCTTTTGACTAATCAACAGTTTTTTCATACAAAAGCCACTTTATCATGATCCTGTGATGCTCTGTGTAACAAATAACAGTTTTCAGTATAAGAAGCATGATCCTGTGAGTTGAATGTTCAAAAAAACAGCTTTTGACTAATCAACAGTTATTTAATGCGAAAGCCACTTTTTCATGATACTGTGATGCTCTGTGTAACAAATAACAGTTTTCAGTATAAGAAGCATGATCCTGTGATGCTCTGTGTAACAAATTACAGTTTTCAGTATAAGAAGCATGATCCTGTGAGTTCAATGTGCACAAAACAAGCTTTTGACTAATCAACAGTTTCTTATTGCAATAGACTCTTTATCATGATCCTGTGATGCTCTGTGTAACAAATTACAGTTTTCAGTATAAGAAGCATGATCCTGTGTGTTCAATGTGCACAAAAGAAGCTTTTGACTAATCAACAGTTTTTTCATACAAAAGCCACTTTATCATGATCCTGTGATACTCTGTGTAACAAATTACAGTTTTCAGTATAAGAAGCATGATCCTGTGAGTTGAATGTTCAAAAAAACAGCTTTTGACTAATCAACAGTTATTTAATGCGAAAGCCACTTTTTCATGATCCTGTGATGCTCTGTGTAACAAATAACAGTTTTCAGTATAAGAAGCATGATCCTGTGAGTTCAATGTGCACAAAACAAGCTTTTGACTAATCAACAGTTTTTTAATACAAAAGCCACTTTATCATGATCCTGTGATGCTCTGTGTAACAAATTACAGTTTTCAGTATAAGAAGCATGATCCTGTGTGTTCAATGTGCACAAAAGAAGCTTTTGACTAATCAACAGTTTTTTCATACAAAAGCCACTTTATCATGATCCTGTGATACTCTGTGTAACAAATTACAGTTTTCAGTATAAGAAGCATGATCCTGTGAGTTGAATGTTCAAAAAAACAGCTTTTGACTAATCAACAGTTATTTAATGCGAAAGCCACTTTTTCATGATCCTGTGATGCTCTGTGTAACAAATAACAGTTTTCAGTATAAGAAGCATGATCCTGTGAGTTGAATGTGCACAAAACAAGCTTTTGACTAATCAACAGTTTTTTAATACAAAAGCCACTTTTTCATGATCCTGTGATGCTCTGTGTAACAAATAACAGTTTTCAGTATAAGAAGCATGATCCTGTGAGTTCAATGTGCAAAAAACAAGCTTTTGACTAATCAACAGTTTTTTCACACAAAAGCCGCTTTTTCATGATCCTGTGATGTTCTGTGTAACAAATAACAGTTTTCAGTATAAGAAGCATGATCCTGTGAGTTCAATGTGCACAAAACAAGCTTTTGACTAATCAACAGTTATTTAATGCGAAAGCCACTTTTTCATGATCCTGTGATGCTCTGTGTAACAAATAACAGTTTTCAGTATAAGAAGCATGATCCTGTGAGTTGAATGTGCACAAAACAAGCTTTTGACTAATCAACAGTTTTTTAATACAAAAGCCACTTTTTCATGATCCTGTGATGCTCTGTGTAACAAATAACAGTTTTCAGTATAAGAAGCATGATCCTGTGAGTTCAATGTGCACAAAAGAAGCTTTTGACTAATCAACAGTTTTTTCATACAAAAGCCACTTTATCATGATCCTGTGATACTCTGTGTAACAAATTACAGTTTTCAGTATAAGAAGCATGATCCTGTGAGTTGAATGTTCAAAAAAACAGCTTTTGACTAATCAACAGTTATATAATGCGAAAGACACTTTTTCATGATCCTGTGATGCTCTGTGTAACAAATTACAGTTTTCAGTATAAGAAGCATGATCCTGTGAGTTGAATGTTCAAAAAAACAGCTTTTGACTAATCAACAGTTATTTAATGCGAAAGCCACTTTATCATGATCCTGTGATGCTCTGTGTAACAAATTACAGTTTTCAGTATAAGAAGCATGATCCTGTGAGTTCAATGTGCACAAAACAAGCTTTTGACTAATCAACAGTTTTTTCACACAAAAGCCGCTTTTTCATGATCCTGTGATGCTCTGTGTAACAAATAACAGTTTTCAGTATAAGAAGCATGATCCTGTGAGTTCAATGTGCACAAAACAAGCTTTTGACTAATCAACAGTTTTTTAATACAAAAGCCACTTTATCATGATACTGTGATGCTCTGTGTAACAAATAACAGTTTTCAGTATAAGAAGCATGATCCTGTGATGCTCTGTGTAACAAATTACAGTTTTCAGTATAAGAAGCATGATCCTGTGAGTTCAATGTGCACAAAACAAGCTTTTGACTAATCAACAGTTTCTTATTGCAATAGACTCTTTATCATGATCCTGTGATGCTCTGTGTAACAAATTACAGTTTTCAGTATAAGAAGCATGATCCTGTGAGTTGAATGTTCAAAAAAACAGCTTTTGACTAATCAACAGTTATTTAATGCGAAGCCACTTTTTCATGATCCTGTGATGCTCTGTGTAACAAATAACAGTTTTCAGTATAAGAAGCATGATCCTGTGAGTTCAATGTGCACAAAAGAAGCTTTTGACTAATCAACAGTTTTTTCATACAAAAGCCACTTTATCATGATCCTGTGATACTCTGTGTAACAAATTACAGTTTTCAGTATAAGAAGCATGATCCTGTGAGTTGAATGTTCAAAAAAACAGCTTTTGACTAATCAACAGTTATTTAATGCGAAGCCACTTTTTCATGATCCTGTGATGCTCTGTGTAACAAATAACAGTTTTCAGTATAAGAAGCATGATCCTGTGAGTTCAATGTGCACAAAACAAGCTTTTGACTAATCAACAGTTTTTTAATACAAAAGCCACTTTTTCATGATCCTGTGATGCTCTGTGTAACAAATAACAGTTTTCAGTATAAGAAGCATGATCCTGTGAGTTGAATGTTCAAAAAAACAGCTTTTGACTAATCAACAGTTATATAATGCGAAAGACACTTTTTCATGATCCTGTGATGCTCTGTGTAACAAATTACAGTTTTCAGTATAAGAAGCATGATCCTGTGAGTTCAATGTGCACAAAACAAGCTTTTGACTAATCAACAGTTTCTTATTGCAATAGACTCTTTATCATGATCCTGTGATGCTCTGTGTAACAAATTACAGTTTTCAGTATAAGAAGCATGATCCTGTGTGTTCAATGTGCACAAAAGAAGCTTTTGACTAATCAACAGTTTTTTCATACAAAAGCCACTTTATCATGATCCTGTGATACTCTGTGTAACAAATTACAGTTTTCAGTATAAGAAGCATGATCCTGTGAGTTGAATGTTCAAAAAAACAGCTTTTGACTAATCAACAGTTATTTAATGCGAAAGCCACTTTTTCATGATCCTGTGATGCTCTGTGTAACAAATAACAGTTTTCAGTATAAGAAGCATGATCCTGTGAGTTCAATGTGCACAAAACAAGCTTTTGACTAATCAACAGTTTTTTAATACAAAAGCCACTTTATCATGATCCTGTGATGCTCTGTGTAACAAATTACAGTTTTCAGTATAAGAAGCATGATCCTGTGTGTTCAATGTGCACAAAAGAAGCTTTTGACTAATCAACAGTTTTTTCATACAAAAGCCACTTTATCATGATCCTGTGATACTCTGTGTAACAAATTACAGTTTTCAGTATAAGAAGCATGATCCTGTGAGTTGAATGTTCAAAAAAACAGCTTTTGACTAATCAACAGTTATTTAATGCGAAAGCCACTTTTTCATGATCCTGTGATGCTCTGTGTAACAAATAACAGTTTTCAGTATAAGAAGCATGATCCTGTGAGTTGAATGTGCACAAAACAAGCTTTTGACTAATCAACAGTTTTTTAATACAAAAGCCACTTTTTCATGATCCTGTGATGCTCTGTGTAACAAATAACAGTTTTCAGTATAAGAAGCATGATCCTGTGAGTTCAATGTGCAAAAAACAAGCTTTTGACTAATCAACAGTTTTTTCACACAAAAGCCGCTTTTTCATGATCCTGTGATGTTCTGTGTAACAAATAACAGTTTTCAGTATAAGAAGCATGATCCTGTGTGTTCAATGTGCACAAAACAAGCTTTTGACTAATCAACAGTTTTTTCATACAAAAGCCACTTTATCATGATCCTGTGATACTCTGTGTAACAAATTACAGTTTTCAGTATAAGAAGCATGATCCTGTGAGTTGAATGTTCAAAAAAACAGCTTTTGACTAATCAACAGTTATTTAATGCGAAAGCCACTTTTTCATGATCCTGTGATGCTCTGTGTAACAAATAACAGTTTTCAGTATAAGAAGCATGATCCTGTGAGTTGAATGTGCACAAAACAAGCTTTTGACTAATCAACAGTTTTTTAATACAAAAGCCACTTTTTCATGATCCTGTGATGCTCTGTGTAACAAATAACAGTTTTCAGTATAAGAAGCATGATCCTGTGAGTTCAATGTGCAAAAAACAAGCTTTTGACTAATCAACAGTTTTTTCACACAAAAGCCGCTTTTTCATGATCCTGTGATGTTCTGTGTAACAAATAACAGTTTTCAGTATAAGAAGCATGATCCTGTGAGTTGAATGTGCACAAAACAAGCTTTTGACTAATCAACAGTTATTTAATGCGAAAGCCACTTTTTCATGATCCTGTGATGCTCTGTGTAACAAATAACAGTTTTCAGTATAAGAAGCATGATCCTGTGAGTTCAATGTGCACAAAACAAGCTTTTGACTAATCAACAGTTATTTAATGCGAAAGCCACTTTTTCATGATCCTGTGATGCTCTGTGTAACAAATAACAGTTTTCAGTATAAGAAGCATGATCCTGTGAGTTGAATGTGCACAAAACAAGCTTTTGACTAATCAACAGTTTTTTAATACAAAAGCCACTTTTTCATGATCCTGTGATGCTCTGTGTAACAAATAACAGTTTTCAGTATAAGAAGCATGATCCTGTGAGTTCAATGTGCACAAAAGAAGCTTTTGACTAATCAACAGTTTTTTCATACAAAAGCCACTTTATCATGATCCTGTGATACTCTGTGTAACAAATTACAGTTTTCAGTATAAGAAGCATGATCCTGTGAGTTGAATGTTCAAAAAAACAGCTTTTGACTAATCAACAGTTATATAATGCGAAAGACACTTTTTCATGATCCTGTGATGCTCTGTGTAACAAATTACAGTTTTCAGTATAAGAAGCATGATCCTGTGAGTTGAATGTTAAAAAAAACAGCTTTTGACTAATCAACAGTTATTTAATGCGAAAGCCACTTTATCATGATCCTGTGATGCTCTGTGTAACAAATTACAGTTTTCAGTATAAGAAGCATGATCCTGTGAGTTCAATGTGCACAAAACAAGCTTTTGACTAATCAACAGTTTTTTCACACAAAAGCCGCTTTTTCATGATCCTGTGATGCTCTGTGTAACAAATAACAGTTTTCAGTATAAGAAGCATGATCCTGTGAGTTCAATGTGCACAAAACAAGCTTTTGACTAATCAACAGTTTTTTAATACAAAAGCCACTTTATCATGATACTGTGATGCTCTGTGTAACAAATAACAGTTTTCAGTATAAGAAGCATGATCCTGTGATGCTCTGTGTAACAAATTACAGTTTTCAGTATAAGAAGCATGATCCTGTGAGTTCAATGTGCACAAAACAAGCTTTTGACTAATCAACAGTTTCTTATTGCAATAGACTCTTTATCATGATCCTGTGATGCTCTGTGTAACAAATTACAGTTTTCAGTATAAGAAGCATGATCCTGTGTGTTCAATGTGCACAAAAGAAGCTTTTGACTAATCAACAGTTTTTTCATACAAAAGCCACTTTATCATGATCCTGTGATACTCTGTGTAACAAATTACAGTTTTCAGTATAAGAAGCATGATCCTGTGAGTTGAATGTTCAAAAAAACAGCTTTTGACTAATCAACAGTTATTTAATGCGAAAGCCACTTTTTCATGATCCTGTGATGCTCTGTGTAACAAATAACAGTTTTCAGTATAAGAAGCATGATCCTGTGAGTTCAATGTGCACAAAACAAGCTTTTGACTAATCAACAGTTTTTTAATACAAAAGCCACTTTTTCATGATCCTGTGATGCTCTGTGTAACAAATAACAGTTTTCAGTATAAGAAGCATGATCCTGTGAGTTGAATGTTCAAAAAAACAGCTTTTGACTAATCAACAGTTATATAATGCGAAAGACACTTTTTCATGATCCTGTGATGCTCTGTGTAACAAATTACAGTTTTCAGTATAAGAAGCATGATCCTGTGAGTTGAATGTTCAAAAAAACAGCTTTTGACTAATCAACAGTTATTTAATGCGAAAGCCACTTTATCATGATCCTGTGATGCTCTGTGTAACAAATTACAGTTTTCAGTATAAGAAGCATGATCCTGTGAGTTCAATGTGCACAAAACAAGCTTTTGACTAATCAACAGTTTTTTCACACAAAAGCCGCTTTTTCATGATCCTGTGATGCTCTGTGTAACAAATAACAGTTTTCAGTATAAGAAGCATGATCCTGTGAGTTCAATGTGCACAAAACAAGCTTTTGACTAATCAACAGTTTTTTAATACAAAAGCCACTTTATCATGATACTGTGATGCTCTGTGTAACAAATAACAGTTTTCAGTATAAGAAGCATGATCCTGTGATGCTCTGTGTAACAAATTACAGTTTTCAGTATAAGAAGCATGATCCTGTGAGTTCAATGTGCACAAAACAAGCTTTTGACTAATCAACAGTTTCTTATTGCAATAGACTCTTTATCATGATCCTGTGATGCTCTGTGTAACAAATTACAGTTTTCAGTATAAGAAGCATGATCCTGTGTGTTCAATGTGCACAAAAGAAGCTTTTGACTAATCAACAGTTTTTTCATACAAAAGCCACTTTATCATGATCCTGTGATACTCTGTGTAACAAATTACAGTTTTCAGTATAAGAAGCATGATCCTGTGAGTTGAATGTTCAAAAAAACAGCTTTTGACTAATCAACAGTTATTTAATGCGAAAGCCACTTTTTCATGATCCTGTGATGCTCTGTGTAACAAATAACAGTTTTCAGTATAAGAAGCATGATCCTGTGAGTTGAATGTGCACAAAACAAGCTTTTGACTAATCAACAGTTTTTTAATACAAAAGCCGCTTTTTCATGATCCTGTGATGCTCTGTGTAACAAATAACAGTTTTCAGTATAAGAAGCATGATCCTGTGAGTTCAATGTGCACAAAACAAGCTTTTGACTAATCAACAGTTTTTTAATACAAAAGCCACTTTATCATGATACTGTGATGCTCTGTGTAACAAATAACAGTTTTCAGTATAAGAAGCATGATCCTGTGAGTTCAATGTGCACAAAACAAGCTTTTGACTAATCAACAGTTTTTTAATACAAAAGCCACTTTATCATGATACTGTGATGCTCTGTGTAACAAATAACAGTTTTCAGTATAAGAAGCATGATCCTGTGATGCTCTGTGTAACAAATTACAGTTTTCAGTATAAGAAGCATGATCCTGTGAGTTCAATGTGCACAAAACAAGCTTTTGACTAATCAACAGTTTCTTATTGCAATAGACTCTTTATCATGATCCTGTGATGCTCTGTGTAACAAATTACAGTTTTCAGTATAAGAAGCATGATCCTGTGTGTTCAATGTGCACAAAAGAAGCTTTTGACTAATCAACAGTTTTTTCATACAAAAGCCACTTTATCATGATCCTGTGATACTCTGTGTAACAAATTACAGTTTTCAGTATAAGAAGCATGATCCTGTGAGTTGAATGTTCAAAAAAACAGCTTTTGACTAATCAACAGTTATTTAATGCGAAGCCACTTTTTCATGATCCTGTGATGCTCTGTGTAACAAATAACAGTTTTCAGTATAAGAAGCATGATCCTGTGAGTTCAATGTGCACAAAACAAGCTTTTGACTAATCAACAGTTTTTTAATACAAAAGCCACTTTTTCATGATCCTGTGATGCTCTGTGTAACAAATAACAGTTTTCAGTATAAGAAGCATGATCCTGTGAGTTGAATGTTCAAAAAAACAGCTTTTGACTAATCAACAGTTATATAATGCGAAAGCCACTTTATCATGATCCTGTGATGCTCTGTGTAACAAATAACAGTTTTCAGTATAAGAAGCATGATCCTGTGAGTTGAATGTTCAAAAAAACAGCTTTTGACTAATCAACAGTTATTTAATGCGAAAGCCACTTTATCATGATCCTGTGATGCTCTGTGTAACAAATTACAGTTTTCAGTATAAGAAGCATGATCCTGTGAGTTCAATGTGCACAAAACAAGCTTTTGACTAATCAACAGTTTTTTCACACAAAAGCCGCTTTTTCATGATCCTGTGATGCTCTGTGTAACAAATAACAGTTTTCAGTATAAGAAGCATGATCCTGTGAGTTCAATGTGCACAAAACAAGCTTTTGACTAATCAACAGTTTTTTAATACAAAAGCCACTTTATCATGATACTGTGATGCTCTGTGTAACAAATAACAGTTTTCAGTATAAGAAGCATGATCCTGTGATGCTCTGTGTAACAAATTACAGTTTTCAGTATAAGAAGCATGATCCTGTGAGTTCAATGTGCACAAAACAAGCTTTTGACTAATCAACAGTTTCTTATTGCAATAGACTCTTTATCATGATCCTGTGATGCTCTGTGTAACAAATTACAGTTTTCAGTATAAGAAGCATGATCCTGTGTGTTCAATGTGCACAAAAGAAGCTTTTGACTAATCAACAGTTTTTTCATACAAAAGCCACTTTATCATGATCCTGTGATACTCTGTGTAACAAATTACAGTTTTCAGTATAAGAAGCATGATCCTGTGAGTTGAATGTTCAAAAAAACAGCTTTTGACTAATCAACAGTTATTTAATGCGAAAGCCACTTTTTCATGATCCTGTGATGCTCTGTGTAACAAATAACAGTTTTCAGTATAAGAAGCATGATCCTGTGAGTTGAATGTGCACAAAACAAGCTTTTGACTAATCAACAGTTTTTTAATACAAAAGCCGCTTTTTCATGATCCTGTGATGCTCTGTGTAACAAATAACAGTTTTCAGTATAAGAAGCATGATCCTGTGAGTTCAATGTGCACAAAACAAGCTTTTGACTAATCAACAGTTTTTTAATACAAAAGCCACTTTATCATGATACTGTGATGCTCTGTGTAACAAATAACAGTTTTCAGTATAAGAAGCATGATCCTGTGATGCTCTGTGTAACAAATTACAGTTTTCAGTATAAGAAGCATGATCCTGTGAGTTCAATGTGCACAAAACAAGCTTTTGACTAATCAACAGTTTCTTATTGCAATAGACTCTTTATCATGATCCTGTGATGCTCTGTGTAACAAATTACAGTTTTCAGTATAAGAAGCATGATCCTGTGAGTTGAATGTTCAAAAAAACAGCTTTTGACTAATCAACAGTTATTTAATGCGAAAGCCACTTTATCATGATCCTGTGATGCTCTGTGTAACAAATTACAGTTTTCAGTATAAGAAGCATGATCCTGTGAGTTGAATGTTCAAAAAAACAGCATTTGACTAATCAACAGTTTTTTAATGCAAAAGCCACTTTATCATGATCCTGTGATGCTCTGTGTAACAAATTACAGTTTTCAGTATAAGAAGCATGATCCTGTGAGTTCAATGTGCACAAAACAAGCTTTTGACTAATCAACAGTTTTTTAATACAAAAGCCACTTTTTCATGATCCTGTGATGCTCTGTGTAACAAATAACAGTTTTCAGTATAAGAAGCATGATCCTGTGAGTTGAATGTTCAAAAAAACAGCTTTTGACTAATCAACAGTTATATAATGCGAAAGACACTTTTTCATGATCCTGTGATGCTCTGTGTAACAAATTACAGTTTTCAGTATAAGAAGCATGATCCTGTGAGTTGAATGTTCAAAAAAACAGCTTTTGACTAATCAACAGTTATTTAATGCGAAAGCCACTTTATCATGATCCTGTGATGCTCTGTGTAACAAATTACAGTTTTCAGTATAAGAAGCATGATCCTGTGAGTTCAATGTGCACAAAACAAGCTTTTGACTAATCAACAGTTTTTTCACACAAAAGCCGCTTTTTCATGATCCTGTGATGCTCTGTGTAACAAATAACAGTTTTCAGTATAAGAAGCATGATCCTGTGAGTTCAATGTGCACAAAACAAGCTTTTGACTAATCAACAGTTTTTTAATACAAAAGCCACTTTATCATGATACTGTGATGCTCTGTGTAACAAATAACAGTTTTCAGTATAAGAAGCATGATCCTGTGATGCTCTGTGTAACAAATTACAGTTTTCAGTATAAGAAGCATGATCCTGTGAGTTCAATGTGCACAAAACAAGCTTTTGACTAATCAACAGTTTCTTATTGCAATAGACTCTTTATCATGATCCTGTGATGCTCTGTGTAACAAATTACAGTTTTCAGTATAAGAAGCATGATCCTGTGTGTTCAATGTGCACAAAAGAAGCTTTTGACTAATCAACAGTTTTTTCATACAAAAGCCACTTTATCATGATCCTGTGATACTCTGTGTAACAAATTACAGTTTTCAGTATAAGAAGCATGATCCTGTGAGTTGAATGTTCAAAAAAACAGCTTTTGACTAATCAACAGTTATTTAATGCGAAAGCCACTTTTTCATGATCCTGTGATGCTCTGTGTAACAAATAACAGTTTTCAGTATAAGAAGCATGATCCTGTGAGTTGAATGTGCACAAAACAAGCTTTTGACTAATCAACAGTTTTTTAATACAAAAGCCGCTTTTTCATGATCCTGTGATGCTCTGTGTAACAAATAACAGTTTTCAGTATAAGAAGCATGATCCTGTGAGTTCAATGTGCACAAAACAAGCTTTTGACTAATCAACAGTTTTTTAATACAAAAGCCACTTTATCATGATACTGTGATGCTCTGTGTAACAAATAACAGTTTTCAGTATAAGAAGCATGATCCTGTGATGCTCTGTGTAACAAATTACAGTTTTCAGTATAAGAAGCATGATCCTGTGAGTTCAATGTGCACAAAACAAGCTTTTGACTAATCAACAGTTTCTTATTGCAATAGACTCTTTATCATGATCCTGTGATGCTCTGTGTAACAAATTACAGTTTTCAGTATAAGAAGCATGATCCTGTGAGTTGAATGTTCAAAAAAACAGCTTTTGACTAATCAACAGTTATTTAATGCGAAAGCCACTTTATCATGATCCTGTGATGCTCTGTGTAACAAATTACAGTTTTCAGTATAAGAAGCATGATCCTGTGAGTTGAATGTTCAAAAAAACAGCATTTGACTAATCAACAGTTTTTTAATGCAAAAGCCACTTTATCATGATCCTGTGATGCTCTGTGTAACAAATTACAGTTTTCAGTATAAGAAGCATGATCCTGTGAGTTCAATGTTCAAAAAAACAGCATTTGACTAATCAACAGTTTTTTAATGCAAAAGCCACTTTATCATGATCCTGTGATGCTCTGTGTAACAAATAACAGTTTTCAGTATAAGAAGCATGATCCTGTGAGTTCAATGTTCAAAAAAACAGCATTTGACTAATCAACAGTTTTTTAATGCAAAAGCCACTTTATCATGATCCTGTGATGCTCTGTGTAACAAATTACAGTTTTCAGTATAAGAAGCATGATCCTGTGTGTTCAATGTGCACAAAAGAAGCTTTTGACTAATCAACAGTTTTTTCATACAAAAGCCACTTTATCATGATCCTGTGATACTCTGTGTAACAAATTACAGTTTTCAGTATAAGAAGCATGATCCTGTGAGTTGAATGTTCAAAAAAACAGCTTTTGACTAATCAACAGTTATTTAATGCGAAAGCCACTTTTTCATGATCCTGTGATGCTCTGTGTAACAAATAACAGTTTTCAGTATAAGAAGCATGATCCTGTGAGTTGAATGTGCACAAAACAAGCTTTTGACTAATCAACAGTTTTTTAATACAAAAGCCACTTTTTCATGATCCTGTGATGCTCTGTGTAACAAATAACAGTTTTCAGTATAAGAAGCATGATCCTGTGAGTTCAATGTGCACAAAACAAGCTTTTGACTAATCAACAGTTTTTTCACACAAAAGCCGCTTTTTCATGATCCTGTGATGCTCTGTGTAACAAATAACAGTTTTCAGTATAAGAAGCATGATCCTGTGAGTTCAATGTGCACAAAACAAGCTTTTGACTAATCAACAGTTTTTTAATACAAAAGCCACTTTTTCATGATCCTGTGATGCTCTGTGTAACAAATAACAGTTTTCAGTATAAGAAGCATGATCCTGTGAGTTGAATGTTCAAAAAAACAGCTTTTGACTAATCAACAGTTATATAATGCGAAAGACACTTTTTCATGATCCTGTGATGCTCTGTGTAACAAATTACAGTTTTCAGTATAAGAAGCATGATCCTGTGAGTTGAATGTTCAAAAAAACAGCTTTTGACTAATCAACAGTTATTTAATGCGAAAGCCACTTTATCATGATCCTGTGATGCTCTGTGTAACAAATTACAGTTTTCAGTATAAGAAGCATGATCCTGTGAGTTCAATGTGCACAAAACAAGCTTTTGACTAATCAACAGTTTTTTAATACAAAAGCCACTTTATCATGATACTGTGATGCTCTGTGTAACAAATAACAGTTTTCAGTATAAGAAGCATGATCCTGTGATGCTCTGTGTAACAAATTACAGTTTTCAGTATAAGAAGCATGATCCTGTGAGTTCAATGTGCACAAAACAAGCTTTTGACTAATCAACAGTTTCTTATTGCAATAGACTCTTTATCATGATCCTGTGATGCTCTGTGTAACAAATTACA
The DNA here is from genome assembly GCA_029783895.1 of Triplophysa bombifrons. Taxonomy (NCBI): domain Eukaryota; kingdom Metazoa; phylum Chordata; class Actinopteri; order Cypriniformes; family Nemacheilidae; genus Triplophysa; species Triplophysa bombifrons. Next base: position 2,813,532 of record CM056471.1, read on the forward strand.
GTTTTCAGTATAAGAAGCATGATCCTGTGAGTTGAATGTTCAAAAAAACAGCTTTTGACTAATCAACAGTTATTTAATGCGAAAGCCACTTTTTCATGATCCTGTGATGCTCTGTGTAACAAATTACAGTTTTCAGTATAAGAAGCATGATCCTGTGAGTTGAATGTTCAAAAAAACAGCTTTTGACTAATCAACAGTTATTTAATGCGAAAGCCACTTTATCATGATCCTGTGATGCTCTGTGTAACAAATTACAGTTTTCAGTATAAGAAGCATGATCCTGTGAGTTCAATGTGCACAAAACAAGCTTTTGACTAATCAACAGTTTTTTCACACAAAAGCCGCTTTTTCATGATCCTGTGATGCTCTGTGTAACAAATAACAGTTTTCAGTATAAGAAGCATGATCCTGTGAGTTCAATGTGCACAAAACAAGCTTTTGACTAATCAACAGTTTTTTAATACAAAAGCCACTTTTTCATGATCCTGTGATGCTCTGTGTAACAAATAACAGTTTTCAGTATAAGAAGCATGATCCTGTGAGTTGAATGTTCAAAAAAACAGCTTTTGACTAATCAACAGTTATATAATGCGAAAGACACTTTTTCATGATCCTGTGATGCTCTGTGTAACAAATTACAGTTTTCAGTATAAGAAGCATGATCCTGTGAGTTGAATGTTCAAAAAAACAGCTTCTGACTAATCAACAGTTATTTAATGCGAAAGCCACTTTATCATGATCCTGTGATGCTCTGTGTAACAAATTACAGTTTTCAGTATAAGAAGCATGATCCTGTGAGTTCAATGTGCACAAAACAAGCTTTTGACTAATCAACAGTTTTTTAATACAAAAGCCACTTTATCATGATACTGTGATGCTCTGTGTAACAAATAACAGTTTTCAGTATAAGAAGCATGATCCTGTGATGCTCTGTGTAACAAATTACAGTTTTCAGTATAAGAAGCATGATCCTGTGAGTTCAATGTGCACAAAACAAGCTTTTGACTAATCAACAGTTTCTTATTGCAATAGACTCTTTATCATGATCCTGTGATGCTCTGTGTAACAAATTACAGTTTTCAGTATAAGAAGCATGATCCTGTGAGTTGAATGTTCAAAAAAACAGCTTTTGACTAATCAACAGTTATTTAATGCGAAAGCCACTTTTTCATGATCCTGTGATGCTCTGTGTAACAAATTACAGTTTTCAGTATAAGAAGCATGATCCTGTGAGTTGAATGTTCAAAAAAACAGCTTTTGACTAATCAACAGTTATTTAATGCGAAAGCCACTTTATCATGATCCTGTGATGCTCTGTGTAACAAATTACAGTTTTCAGTATAAGAAGCATGATCCTGTGAGTTGAATGTTCAAAAAAACAGCATTTGACTAATCAACAGTTTTTTAATGCAAAAGCCACTTTATCATGATCCTGTGATGCTCTGTGTAACAAATAACAGTTTTCAGTATAAGAAGCATGATCCTGTGAGTTCAATGTTCAAAAAAACAGCATTTGACTAATCAACAGTTTTTTAATGCAAAAGCCACTTTATCATGATCCTGTGATGCTCTGTGTAACAAATAACAGTTTTCAGTATAAGAAGCATGATCCTGTGAGTTCAATGTTCAAAAAAACAGCATTTGACTAATCAACAGTTTTTTAATGCAAAAGCCACTTTATCATGATCCTGTGATGCTCTGTGTAACAAATTACAGTTTTCAGTATAAGAAGCATGATCCTGTGTATTAAATGTGCACAAAACAAGCTTTTGACTAATCAACAGTTGTTTCATACAAAAGCCACTTTATCATGATCCTGTGATGCTCTGTGTAACAAATTACAGTTTTCAGTATAAGAAGCATGATCCTGTGAGTTCAACGTGCACAAAACAAGCTTTTGACTAATCAACAGTTTCTTATTGCAATAGACTCTTTATCATGATCCTGTGATACTCTGTGTAACAAATAACAGTTTTCAGTATAAGAAGCATGATCCTGTGAGTTGAATGTGCACAAAACAAGCTTTTGACTAATCAACAGTTTTTTAATACAAAAGCCACTTTTTCATGATCCTGTGATGCTCTGTGTAACAAATAACAGTTTTCAGTATAAGAAGCATGATCCTGTGAGTTCAATGTGCACAAAACAAGCTTTTGACAAATCAACAGTTTTTTCACACAAAAGCCGCTTTTTCATGATCCTGTGATGCTCTGTGTAACAAATAACAGTTTTCAGTATAAGAAGCATGATCCTGTGAGTTCAATGTGCACAAAACAAGCTTTTGACTAATCAACAGTTTTTTAATACAAAAGCCACTTTTTCATGATCCTGTGATGCTCTGTGTAACAAATAACAGTTTTCAGTATAAGAAGCATGATCCTGTGAGTTGAATGTTCAAAAAAACAGCTTTTGACTAATCAACAGTTATATAATGCGAAAGACACTTTTTCATGATCCTGTGATGCTCTGTGTAACAAATTACAGTTTTCAGTATAAGAAGCATGATCCTGTGAGTTGAATGTTCAAAAAAACAGCTTTTGACTAATCAACAGTTATTTAATGCGAAAGCCACTTTATCATGATCCTGTGATGCTCTGTGTAACAAATTACAGTTTTCAGTATAAGAAGCATGATCCTGTGAGTTCAATGTGCACAAAACAAGCTTTTGACTAATCAACAGTTTTTTCACACAAAAGCCGCTTTTTCATGATCCTGTGATGCTCTGTGTAACAAATAACAGTTTTCAGTATAAGAAGCATGATCCTGTGAGTTCAATGTGCACAAAACAAGCTTTTGACTAATCAACAGTTTTTTAATACAAAAGCCACTTTATCATGATACTGTGATGCTCTGTGTAACAAATAACAGTTTTCAGTATAAGAAGCATGATCCTGTGATGCTCTGTGTAACAAATTACAGTTTTCAGTATAAGAAGCATGATCCTGTGAGTTCAATGTGCACAAAACAAGCTTTTGACTAATCAACAGTTTCTTATTGCAATAGACTCTTTATCATGATCCTGTGATGCTCTGTGTAACAAATTACAGTTTTCAGTATAAGAAGCATGATCCTGTGAGTTGAATGTTCAAAAAAACAGCTTTTGACTAATCAACAGTTATTTAATGCGAAAGCCACTTTATCATGATCCTGTGATGCTCTGTGTAACAAATTACAGTTTTCAGTATAAGAAGCATGATCCTGTGAGTTGAATGTTCAAAAAAACAGCTTTTGACTAATCAACAGTTATTTAATGCGAAAGCCACTTTTTCATGATCCTGTGATGCTCTGTGTAACAAATTACAGTTTTCAGTATAAGAAGCATGATCCTGTGAGTTGAATGTTCAAAAAAACAGCTTTTGACTAATCAACAGTTATTTAATGCGAAAGCCACTTTATCATGATCCTGTGATGCTCTGTGTAACAAATTACAGTTTTCAGTATAAGAAGCATGATCCTGTGAGTTCAATGTTCAAAAAAACAGCATTTGACTAATCAACAGTTTTTTAATGCAAAAGCCACTTTATCATGATCCTGTGATGCTCTGTGTAACAAATAACAGTTTTCAGTATAAGAAGCATGATCCTGTGAGTTCAATGTTCAAAAAAACAGCATTTGACTAATCAACAGTTTTTTAATGCAAAAGCCACTTTATCATGATCCTGTGATGCTCTGTGTAACAAATTACAGTTTTCAGTATAAGAAGCATGATCCTGTGTGTTCAATGTGCACAAAAGAAGCTTTTGACTAATCAACAGTTTTTTCATACAAAAGCCACTTTATCATGATCCTGTGATACTCTGTGTAACAAATTACAGTTTTCAGTATAAGAAGCATGATCCTGTGAGTTGAATGTTCAAAAAAACAGCTTTTGACTAATCAACAGTTATTTAATGCGAAAGCCACTTTTTCATGATCCTGTGATGCTCTGTGTAACAAATAACAGTTTTCAGTATAAGAAGCATGATCCTGTGAGTTGAATGTGCACAAAACAAGCTTTTGACTAATCAACAGTTTTTTAATACAAAAGCCACTTTTTCATGATCCTGTGATGCTCTGTGTAACAAATAACAGTTTTCAGTATAAGAAGCATGATCCTGTGAGTTCAATGTGCAAAAAACAAGCTTTTGACTAATCAACAGTTTTTTCACACAAAAGCCGCTTTTTCATGATCCTGTGATGTTCTGTGTAACAAATAACAGTTTTCAGTATAAGAAGCATGATCCTGTGAGTTCAATGTGCACAAAACAAGCTTTTGACTAATCAACAGTTATTTAATGCGAAAGCCACTTTTTCATGATCCTGTGATGCTCTGTGTAACAAATAACAGTTTTCAGTATAAGAAGCATGATCCTGTGAGTTGAATGTGCACAAAACAAGCTTTTGACTAATCAACAGTTTTTTAATACAAAAGCCACTTTTTCATGATCCTGTGATGCTCTGTGTAACAAATAACAGTTTTCAGTATAAGAAGCATGATCCTGTGAGTTCAATGTGCACAAAACAAGCTTTTGACTAATCAACAGTTTTTTCATACAAAAGCCACTTTATCATGATCCTGTGATACTCTGTGTAACAAATTACAGTTTTCAGTATAAGAAGCATGATCCTGTGAGTTGAATGTTCAAAAAAACAGCTTTTGACTAATCAACAGTTATTTAATGCGAAAGCCACTTTTTCATGATCCTGTGATGCTCTGTGTAACAAATAACAGTTTTCAGTATAAGAAGCATGATCCTGTGAGTTGAATGTGCACAAAACAAGCTTTTGACTAATCAACAGGTTTTTAATACAAAAGCCACTTTTTCATGATCCTGTGATGCTCTGTGTAACAAATAACAGTTTTCAGTATAAGAAGCATGATCCTGTGAGTTCAATGTTCAAAAAAACAGCATTTGACTAATCAACAGTTTTTTAATGCAAAAGCCACTTTATCATGATCCTGTGATGCTCTGTGTAACAAATTACAGTTTTCAGTATAAGAAGCATGATCCTGTGAGTTCAATGTGCAAAAAACAAGCTTTTGACTAATCAACAGTTTTTTCACACAAAAGCCGCTTTTTCATGATCCTGTGATGTTCTGTGTAACAAATAACAGTTTTCAGTATAAGAAGCATGATCCTGTGAGTTCAATGTGCACAAAACAAGCTTTTGACTAATCAACAGTTATTTAATGCGAAAGCCACTTTTTCATGATCCTGTGATGCTCTGTGTAACAAATAACAGTTTTCAGTATAAGAAGCATGATCCTGTGAGTTGAATGTTCAAAAAAACAGCTTTTGACTAATCAACAGTTATTTAATGCGAAAGCCACTTTTTCATGATCCTGTGATGCTCTGTGTAACAAATAACAGTTTTCAGTATAAGAAGCATGATCCTGTGAGTTGAATGTGCACAAAACAAGCTTTTGACTAATCAACAGGTTTTTAATACAAAAGCCACTTTTTCATGATCCTGTGATGCTCTGTGTAACAAATAACAGTTTTCAGTATAAGAAGCATGATCCTGTGAGTTCAATGTGCAAAAAACAAGCTTTTGACTAATCAACAGTTTTTTCACACAAAAGCCGCTTTTTCATGATCCTGTGATGCTCTGTGTAACAAATAACAGTTTTCAGTATAAGAAGCATGATCCTGTGAGTTCAATGTGCACAAAACAAGCTTTTGACTAATCAACAGTTTTTTAATACAAAAGCCACTTTATCATGATACTGTGATGCTCTGTGTAACAAATAACAGTTTTCAGTATAAGAAGCATGAACCTGTGATGCTCTGTGTAACAAATTACAGTTTTCAGTATAAGAAGCATGATCCTGTGAGTTCAATGTGCACAAAACAAGCTTTTGACTAATCAACAGTTATTTAATGCGAAAGCCACTTTTTCATGATCCTGTGATGCTCTGTGTAACAAATAACAGTTTTCAGTATAAGAAGCATGATCCTGTGAGTTGAATGTGCACAAAACAAGCTTTTGACTAATCAACAGTTTTTTAATACAAAAGCCACTTTTTCATGATCCTGTGATGCTCTGTGTAACAAATAACAGTTTTCAGTATAAGAAGCATGATCCTGTGAGTTCAATGTGCACAAAACAAGCTTTTGACTAATCAACAGTTTTTTAATACAAAAGCCACTTTTTCATGATCCTGTGATGCTCTGTGTAACAAATAACAGTTTTCAGTATAAGAAGCATGATCCTGTGAGTTGAATGTTCAAAAAAACAGCTTTTGACTTATCAACAGTTATATAATGCGAAAGACACTTTTTCATGATCCTGTGATGCTCTGTGTAACAAATTACAGTTTTCAGTATAAGAAGCATGATCCTGTGAGTTCAATGTGCACAAAACAAGCTTTTGACAAATCAACAGTTTTTTCACACAAAAGCCGCTTTTTCATGATCCTGTGATGCTCTGTGTAACAAATAACAGTTTTCAGTATAAGAAGCATGATCCTGTGAGTTCAATGTGCACAAAACAAGCTTTTGACTAATCAACAGTTTTTTAATACAAAAGCCACTTTTTCATGATCCTGTGATGCTCTGTGTAACAAATTACAGTTTTCAGTATAAGAAGCATGATCCTGTGAGTTCAATGTGCACAAAACAAGCTTTTGACTAATCAACAGTTTTTTCACACAAAAGCCGCTTTTTCATGATCCTGTGATGCTCTGTGTAACAAATAACAGTTTTCAGTATAAGAAGCATGATCCTGTGATGCTCTGTGTAACAAATTACAGTTTTCAGTATAAGAAGCATGATCCTGTGTGTTCAATGTGCACAAAACAAGCTTTTGACTAATCAACAGTTATTTAATGCGAAAGCCACTTTTTCATGATCCTGTGATGCTCTGTGTAACAAATAACAGTTTTCAGTATAAGAAGCATGATCCTGTGAGTTCAATGTGCACAAAACAAGCTTTTGACTAATCAACAGTTTTTTAATACAAAAGCCACTTTTTCATGATCCTGTGATGCTCTGTGTAACAAATAACAGTTTTCAGTATAAGAAGCATGATCCTGTGAGTTGAATGTTCAAAAAAACAGCTTTTGACTAATCAACAGTTATATAATGCGAAAGACACTTTTTCATGATCCTGTGATGCACTGTGTAACAAATTACAGTTTTCAGTATAAGAAGCATGATCCTGTGAGTTGAATGTTCAAAAACACAGCTTTTGACTAATCAACAGTTATTTAATGCGAAAGCCACTTTATCATGATCCTGTGATGCTCTGTGTAACAAATTACAGTTTTCAGTATAAGAAGCATGATCCTGTGAGTTCAATGTGCACAAAACAAGCTTTTGACTAATCAACAGTTTTTTCACACAAAAGCCGCTTTTTCATGATCCTGTGATGCTCTGTGTAACAAATAACAGTTTTCAGTATAAGAAGCATGATCCTGTGAGTTCAATGTGCACAAAACAAGCTTTTGACTAATCAACAGTTTTTTAATACAAAAGCCACTTTATCATGATACTGTGATGCTCTGTGTAACAAATAACAGTTTTCAGTATAAGAAGCATGATCCTGTGATGCTCTGTGTAACAAATTACAGTTTTCAGTATAAGAAGCATGATCCTGTGTGTTCAATGTGCACAAAACAAGCTTTTGACTAATCAACAGTTATTTAATGCGAAAGCCACTTTTTCATGATCCTGTGATGCTCTGTGTAACAAATAACAGTTTTCAGTATAAGAAGCATGATCCTGTGAGTTGAATGTGCACAAAACAAGCTTTTGACTAATCAACAGTTTTTTAATACAAAAGCCACTTTTTCATGATCCTGTGATGCTCTGTGTAACAAATAACAGTTTTCAGTATAAGAAGCATGATCCTGTGAGTTCAATGTGCACAAAACAAGCTTTTGACTAATCAACAGTTTTTTAATACAAAAGCCACTTTTTCATGATCCTGTGATGCTCTGTGTAACAAATAACAGTTTTCAGTATAAGAAGCATGATCCTGTGAGTTGAATGTTCAAAAAAACAGCTTTTGACTAATCAACAGTTATATAATGCGAAAGACACTTTTTCATGATCCTGTGATGCTCTGTGTAACAAATTACAGTTTTCAGTATAAGAAGCATGATCCTGTGAGTTGAATGTTCAAAAAAACAGCTTTTGACTAATCAACAGTTATTTAATGCGAAAGCCACTTTATCATGATCCTGTGATGCTCTGTGTAACAAATTACAGTTTTCAGTATAAGAAGCATGATCCTGTGAGTTCAATGTGCACAAAACAAGCTTTTGACTAATCAACAGTTTTTTCACACAAAAGCCGCTTTTTCATGATCCTGTGATGCTCTGTGTAACAAATAACAGTTTTCAGTATAAGAAGCATGATCCTGTGAGTTCAATGTGCACAAAACAAGCTTTTGACTAATCAACAGTTTTTTAATACAAAAGCCACTTTATCATGATACTGTGATGCTCTGTGTAACAAATAACAGTTTTCAGTATAAGAAGCATGATCCTGTGATGCTCTGTGTAACAAATTACAGTTTTCAGTATAAGAAGCATGATCCTGTGAGTTCAATGTGCACAAAACAAGCTTTTGACTAATCAACAGTTTCTTATTGCAATAGACTCTTTATCATGATCCTGTGATGCTCTGTGTAACAAATTACAGTTTTCAGTATAAGAAGCATGATCCTGTGAGTTGAATGTTCAAAAAAACAGCTTTTGACTAATCAACAGTTATTTAATGCGAAAGCCACTTTATCATGATCCTGTGATGCTCTGTGTAACAAATTACAGTTTTCAGTATAAGAAGCATGATCCTGTGAGTTGAATGTTCAAAAAAACAGCATTTGACTAATCAACAGTTTTTTAATGCAAAAGCCACTTTATCATGATCCTGTGATGCTCTGTGTAACAAATAACAGTTTTCAGTATAAGAAGCATGATCCTGTGTGTTCAATGTGCACAAAAGAAGCTTTTGACTAATCAACAGTTTTTTCATACAAAAGCCACTTTATCATGATCCTGTGATGCTCTGTGTAACAAATTACAGTTTTCAGTATAAGAAGCATGATCCTGTGTGTTCAATGTGCACAAAAGAAGCTTTTGACTAATCAACAGTTTTTTCATACAAAAGCCACTTTATCATGATCCTGTGATACTCTGTGTAACAAATTACAGTTTTCAGTATAAGAAGCATGATCCTGTGAGTTGAATGTTCAAAAAAACAGCTTTTGACTAATCAACAGTTATTTAATGCGAAAGCCACTTTTTCATGATCCTGTGATGCTCTGTGTAACAAATAACAGTTTTCAGTATAAGAAGCATGATCCTGTGAGTTGAATGTGCACAAAACAAGCTTTTGACTAATCAACAGTCATTTAATGCGAAAGCCACTTTTTCATGATCCTGTGATGCTCTGTGTAACAAATAACAGTTTTCAGTATAAGAAGCATGATCCTGTGAGTTGAATGTGCACAAAACAAGCTTTTGACTAATCAACAGTTTTTTAATACAAAAGCCACTTTTTCATGATCCTGTGATGCTCTGTGTAACAAATAACAGTTTTCAGTATAAGAAGCATGATCCTGTGAGTTCAATGTGCACAAAAGAAGCTTTTGACTAATCAACAGTTTTTTCATACAAAAGCCACTTTATCATGATCCTGTGATACTCTGTGTAACAAATTACAGTTTTCAGTATAAGAAGCATGATCCTGTGAGTTGAATGTTCAAAAAAACAGCTTTTGACTAATCAACAGTTATTTAATGCGAAAGCCACTTTTTCATGATCCTGTGATGCTCTGTGTAACAAATAACAGTTTTCAGTATAAGAAGCATGATCCTGTGAGTTGAATGTGCACAAAACAAGCTTTTGACTAATCAACAGGTTTTTAATACAAAAGCCACTTTTTCATGATCCTGTGATGCTCTGTGTAACAAATAACAGTTTTCAGTATAAGAAGCATGATCCTGTGAGTTCAATGTGCAAAAAACAAGCTTTTGACTAATCAACAGTTTTTTCACACAAAAGCCGCTTTTTCATGATCCTGTGATGTTCTGTGTAACAAATAACAGTTTTCAGTATAAGAAGCATGATCCTGTGAGTTCAATGTGCACAAAACAAGCTTTTGACTAATCAACAGTTATTTAATGCGAAAGCCACTTTTTCATGATCCTGTGATGCTCTGTGTAACAAATAACAGTTTTCAGTATAAGAAGCATGATCCTGTGAGTTGAATGTGCACAAAACAAGCTTTTGACTAATCAACAGTTTTTTAATACAAAAGCCACTTTTTCATGATCCTGTGATGCTCTGTGTAACAAATAACAGTTTTCAGTATAAGAAGCATGATCCTGTGAGTTGAATGTTCAAAAAAACAGCTTTTGACTTATCAACAGTTATATAATGCGAAAGACACTTTTTCATGATCCTGTGATGCTCTGTGTAACAAATTACAGTTTTCAGTATAACAAGCATGATCCTGTGAGTTGAATGTTCAAAAAAACAGCTTTTGACTAATCAACAGTTATTTAATGCGAAAGCCACTTTATCATGATCCTGTGATGCTGTGTGTAACAAATTACAGTTTTCAGTATAAGAAGCATGATCCTGTGAGTTCAATGTGCACAAAACAAGCTTTTGACTAATCAACAGTTTTTTCACACAAAAGCCGCTTTTTCATGATCCTGTGATGCTCTGTGTAACAAATAACAGTTTTCAGTATAAGAAGCATGATCCTGTGAGTTCAATGTGCACAAAACAAGCTTTTGACTAATCAACAGTTTTTTAATACAAAAGCCACTTTATCATGATACTGTGATGCTCTGTGTAACAAATAACAGTTTTCAGTATAAGAAGCATGATCCTGTGATGCTCTGTGTAACAAATTACAGTTTTCAGTATAAGAAGCATGATCCTGTGAGTTCAATGTGCACAAAACAAGCTTTTGACTAATCAACAGTTTCTTATTGCAATAGACTCTTTATCATGATCCTGTGATGCTCTGTGTAACAAATTACAGTTTTCAGTATAAGAAGCATGATCCTGTGAGTTGAATGTTCAAAAAAACAGCTTTTGACTAATCAACAGTTATTTAATGCGAAAGCCACTTTTTCATGATCCTGTGATGCTCTGTGTAACAAATTACAGTTTTCAGTATAAGAAGCATGATCCTGTGAGTTCAATGTGCACAAAACAAGCTTTTGACTAATCAACAGTTTTTTAATACAAAAGCCACTTTTTCATGATCCTGTGATGCTCTGTGTAACAAATAACAGTTTTCAGTATAAGAAGCATGATCCTGTGAGTTGAATGTTCAAAAAAACAGCTTTTGACTTATCAACAGTTATATAATGCGAAAGACACTTTTTCATGATCCTGTGATGCTCTGTGTAACAAATTACAGTTTTCAGTATAAGAAGCATGATCCTGTGAGTTCAATGTGCACAAAACAAGCTTTTGACAAATCAACAGTTTTTTCACACAAAAGCCGCTTTTTCATGATCCTGTGATGCTCTGTGTAACAAATAACAGTTTTCAGTATAAGAAGCATGATCCTCTGAGTTCAATGTGCACAAAACAAGCTTTTGACTAATCAACAGTTTTTTAATACAAAAGCCACTTTTTCATGATCCTGTGATGCTCTGTGTAACAAATTACAGTTTTCAGTATAAGAAGCATGATCCTGTGAGTTCAATGTGCACAAAACAAGCTTTTGACTAATCAACAGTTTTTTCACACAAAAGCCGCTTTTTCATGATCCTGTGATGCTCTGTGTAACAAATAACAGTTTTCAGTATAAGAAGCATGATCCTGTGATGCTCTGTGTAACAAATTACAGTTTTCAGTATAAGAAGCATGATCCTGTGTGTTCAATGTGCACAAAACAAGCTTTTGACTAATCAACAGTTATTTAATGCGAAAGCCACTTTTTCATGATCCTGTGATGCTCTGTGTAACAAATAACAGTTTTCAGTATAAGAAGCATGATCCTGTGAGTTCAATGTGCACAAAACAAGCTTTTGACTAATCAACAGTTTTTTAATACAAAAGCCACTTTTTCATGATCCTGTGATGCTCTGTGTAACAAATAACAGTTTTCAGTATAAGAAGCATGATCCTGTGAGTTGAATGTTCAAAAAAACAGCTTTTGACTAATCAACAGTTATATAATGCGAAAGACACTTTTTCATGATCCTGTGATGCACTGTGTAACAAATTACAGTTTTCAGTATAAGAAGCATGATCCTGTGAGTTGAATGTTCAAAAACACAGCTTTTGACTAATCAACAGTTATTTAATGCGAAAGCCACTTTATCATGATCCTGTGATGCTCTGTGTAACAAATTACAGTTTTCAGTATAAGAAGCATGATCCTGTGAGTTCAATGTGCACAAAACAAGCTTTTGACTAATCAACAGTTTTTTCACACAAAAGCCGCTTTTTCATGATCCTGTGATGCTCTGTGTAACAAATAACAGTTTTCAGTATAAGAAGCATGATCCTGTGAGTTCAATGTGCACAAAACAAGCTTTTGACTAATCAACAGTTTTTTAATACAAAAGCCACTTTATCATGATACTGTGATGCTCTGTGTAACAAATAACAGTTTTCAGTATAAGAAGCATGATCCTGTGATGCTCTGTGTAACAAATTACAGTTTTCAGTATAAGAAGCATGATCCTGTGTGTTCAATGTGCACAAAACAAGCTTTTGACTAATCAACAGTTATTTAATGCGAAAGCCACTTTTTCATGATCCTGTGATGCTCTGTGTAACAAATAACAGTTTTCAGTATAAGAAGCATGATCCTGTGAGTTGAATGTGCACAAAACAAGCTTTTGACTAATCAACAGTTTATTAATACAAAAGCCACTTTTTCATGATCCTGTGATGCTCTGTGTAACAAATAACAGTTTTCAGTATAAGAAGCATGATCCTGTGAGTTCAATGTGCACAAAACAAGCTTTTGACTAATCAACAGTTTTTTAATACAAAAGCCACTTTTTCATGATCCTGTGATGCTCTGTGTAACAAATAACAGTTTTCAGTATAAGAAGCATGATCCTGTGAGTTGAATGTTCAAAAAAACAGCTTTTGACTAATCAACAGTTATATAATGCGAAAGACACTTTTTCATGATCCTGTGATGCTCTGTGTAACAAATTACAGTTTTCAGTATAAGAAGCATGATCCTGTGAGTTGAATGTTCAAAAAAACAGCTTTTGACTAATCAACAGTTATTTAATGCGAAAGCCACTTTATCATGATCCTGTGATGCTCTGTGTAACAAATTACAGTTTTCAGTATAAGAAGCATGATCCTGTGAGTTCAATGTGCACAAAACAAGCTTTTGACTAATCAACAGTTTTTTCACACAAAAGCCGCTTTTTCATGATCCTGTGATGCTCTGTGTAACAAATAACAGTTTTCAGTATAAGAAGCATGATCCTGTGAGTTCAATGTGCACAAAACAAGCTTTTGACTAATCAACAGTTTTTTAATACAAAAGCCACTTTATCATGATACTGTGATGCTCTGTGTAACAAATAACAGTTTTCAGTATAAGAAGCATGATCCTGTGATGCTCTGTGTAACAAATTACAGTTTTCAGTATAAGAAGCATGATCCTGTGAGTTCAATGTTCAAAAAAACAGCATTTGACTAATCAACAGTTTTTTAATGCAAAAGCCACTTTATCATGATCCTGTGATGCTCTGTGTAACAAATTACAGTTTTCAGTATAAGAAGCATGATCCTGTGAGTTGAATGTTCAAAAAAACAGCTTTTGACTAATCAACAGTTATTTAATTCGAAAGCCACTTTATCATGATCCTGTGATGCTCTGTGTAACAAATTACAGTTTTCAGTATAAGAAGCATGATCCTGTGAGTTGAATGTTCAAAAAAACAGCATTTGACTAATCAACAGTTTTTTAATGCAAAAGCCACTTTATCATGATCCTGTGATGCTCTGTGTAACAAATTACAGTTTTCAGTATAAGAAGCATGATCCTGTGTGTTCAATGTGCACAAAAGAAGCTTTTGACTAATCAACAGTTTTTTCATACAAAAGCCACTTTATCATGATCCTGTGATACTCTGTGTAACAAATTACAGTTTTCAGTATAAGAAGCATGATCCTGTGAGTTGAATGTTCAAAAAAACAGCTTTTGACTAATCAACAGTTATTTAATGCGAAAGCCACTTTTTCATGATCCTGTGATGCTCTGTGTAACAAATAACAGTTTTCAGTATAAGAAGCATGATCCTGTGAGTTGAATGTGCACAAAACAAGCTTTTGACTAATCAACAGTTTTTTAATACAAAAGCCACTTTTTCATGATCCTGTGATGCTCTGTGTAACAAATAACAGTTTTCAGTATAAGAAGCAGGATCCTGTGAGTTCAATGTGCACAAAACAAGCTTTTGACTAATCAACAGTCATTTAATGCGAAAGCCACTTTTTCATGATCCTGTGATGCTCTGTGTAACAAATAACAGTTTTCAGTATAAGAAGCATGATCCTGTGAGTTGAATGTGCACAAAACAAGCTTTTGACTAATCAACAGTTTTTTAATACAAAAGCCACTTTTTCATGATCCTGTGATGCTCTGTGTAACAAATAACAGTTTTCAGTATAAGAAGCATGATCCTGTGAGTTCAATGTGCACAAAAGAAGCTTTTGACTAATCAACAGTTTTTTCATACAAAAGCCACTTTATCATGATCCTGTGATACTCTGTGTAACAAATTACAGTTTTCAGTATAAGAAGCATGATCCTGTGAGTTGAATGTTCAAAAAAACAGCTTTTGACTAATCAACAGTTATTTAATGCGAAAGCCACTTTTTCATGATCCTGTGATGCTCTGTGTAACAAATAACAGTTTTCAGTATAAGAAGCATGATCCTGTGAGTTGAATGTGCACAAAACAAGCTTTTGACTAATCAACAGGTTTTTAATACAAAAGCCACTTTTTCATGATCCTGTGATGCTCTGTGTAACAAATAACAGTTTTCAGTATAAGAAGCATGATCCTGTGAGTTCAATGTGCAAAAAACAAGCTTTTGACTAATCAACAGTTTTTTCACACAAAAGCCGCTTTTTCATGATCCTGTGATGTTCTGTGTAACAAATAACAGTTTTCAGTATAAGAAGCATGATCCTGTGAGTTCAATGTGCACAAAACAAGCTTTTGACTAATCAACAGTTATTTAATGCGAAAGCCACTTTTTCATGATCCTGTGATGCTCTGTGTAACAAATAACAGTTTTCAGTATAAGAAGCATGATCCTGTGAGTTGAATGTGCACAAAACAAGCTTTTGACTAATCAACAGTTTTTTAATACAAAAGCCACTTTTTCATGATCCTGTGATGCTCTGTGTAACAAATAACAGTTTTCAGTATAAGAAGCATGATCCTGTGAGTTGAATGTTCAAAAAAACAGCTTTTGACTTATCAACAGTTATATAATGCGAAAGACACTTTTTCATGATCCTGTGATGCTCTGTGTAACAAATTACAGTTTTCAGTATAAGAAGCATGATCCTGTGAGTTGAATGTTCAAAAAAACAGCTTTTGACTAATCAACAGTTATTTAATGCGAAAGCCACTTTATCATGATCCTGTGATGCTCTGTGTAACAAATTACAGTTTTCAGTATAAGAAGCATGATCCTGTGAGTTCAATGTGCACAAAACAAGCTTTTGACTAATCAACAGTTTTTTCACACAAAAGCCGCTTTTTCATGATCCTGTGATGCTCTGTGTAACAAATAACAGTTTTCAGTATAAGAAGCATGATCCTGTGAGTTCAATGTGCACAAAACAAGCTTTTGACTAATCAACAGTTTTTTAATACAAAAGCCACTTTATCATGATACTGTGATGCTCTGTGTAACAAATAACAGTTTTCAGTATAAGAAGCATGATCCTGTGATGCTCTGTGTAACAAATTACAGTTTTCAGTATAAGAAGCATGATCCTGTGAGTTCAATGTGCACAAAACAAGCTTTTGACTAATCAACAGTTTCTTATTGCAATAGACTCTTTATCATGATCCTGTGATGCTCTGTGTAACAAATTACAGTTTTCAGTATAAGAAGCATGATCCTGTGAGTTGAATGTTCAAAAAAACAGCTTTTGACTAATCAACAGTTATTTAATGCGAAAGCCACTTTTTCATGATCCTGTGATGCTCTGTGTAACAAATTACAGTTTTCAGTATAAGAAGCATGATCCTGTGTATTAAATGTGCACAAAACAAGCTTTTGACTAATCAACAGTTTTTTCATACAAAAGCCACTTTATCATGATCCTGTGATGCTCTGTGTAACAAATTACAGTTTTCAGTATAAGAAGCATGATCCTGTGAGTTCAATGTGCACAAAACAAGCTTTTGACTAATCAACAGTTTTTTAATACAAAAGCCACTTTATCATGATACTGTGATGCTCTGTGTAACAAATAACAGTTTTCAGTATAAGAAGCATGATCCTGTGATGCTCTGTGTAACAAATTACAGTTTTCAGTATAAGAAGCATGATCCTGTGAGTTCAATGTGCACAAAACAAGCTTTTGACTAATCAACAGTTTCTTATTGCAATAGACTCTTTATCATGATCCTGTGATGCTCTGTGTAACAAATTACAGTTTTCAGTATAAGAAGCATGATCCTGTGAGTTGAATGTTCAAAAAAACAGCTTTTGACTAATCAACAGTTATTTAATGCGAAAGCCACTTTTTCATGATCCTGTGATGCTCTGTGTAACAAATTACAGTTTTCAGTATAAGAAGCATGATCCTGTGAGTTCAATGTGCACAAAACAAGCTTTTGACTAATCAACAGTTTTTTAATACAAAAGCCACTTTTTCATGATCCTGTGATGCTCTGTGTAACAAATAACAGTTTTCAGTATAAGAAGCATGATCCTGTGAGTTGAATGTTCAAAAAAACAGCTTTTGACTTATCAACAGTTATATAATGCGAAAGACACTTTTTCATGATCCTGTGATGCTCTGTGTAACAAATTACAGTTTTCAGTATAAGAAGCATGATCCTGTGAGTTCAATGTGCACAAAACAAGCTTTTGACAAATCAACAGTTTTTTCACACAAAAGCCGCTTTTTCATGATCCTGTGATGCTCTGTGTAACAAATAACAGTTTTCAGTATAAGAAGCATGATCCTGTGAGTTCAATGTGCACAAAACAAGCTTTTGACTAATCAACAGTTTTTTAATACAAAAGCCACTTTTTCATGATCCTGTGATGCTCTGTGTAACAAATTACAGTTTTCAGTATAAGAAGCATGATCCTGTGAGTTCAATGTGCACAAAACAAGCTTTTGACTAATCAACAGTTTTTTCACACAAAAGCCGCTTTTTCATGATCCTGTGATGCTCTGTGTAACAAATAACAGTTTTCAGTATAAGAAGCATGATCCTGTGATGCTCTGTGTAACAAATTACAGTTTTCAGTATAAGAAGCATGATCCTGTGTGTTCAATGTGCACAAAACAAGCTTTTGACTAATCAACAGTTATTTAATGCGAAAGCCACTTTTTCATGATCCTGTGATGCTCTGTGTAACAAATAACAGTTTTCAGTATAAGAAGCATGATCCTGTGAGTTCAATGTGCACAAAACAAGCTTTTGACTAATCAACAGTTTTTTAATACAAAAGCCACTTTTTCATGATCCTGTGATGCTCTGTGTAACAAATAACAGTTTTCAGTATAAGAAGCATGATCCTGTGAGTTGAATGTTCAAAAAAACAGCTTTTGACTAATCAACAGTTATATAATGCGAAAGACACTTTTTCATGATCCTGTGATGCACTGTGTAACAAATTACAGTTTTCAGTATAAGAAGCATGATCCTGTGAGTTGAATGTTCAAAAACACAGCTTTTGACTAATCAACAGTTATTTAATGCGAAAGCCACTTTATCATGATCCTGTGATGCTCTGTGTAACAAATTACAGTTTTCAGTATAAGAAGCATGATCCTGTGAGTTCAATGTGCACAAAACAAGCTTTTGACTAATCAACAGTTTTTTCACACAAAAGCCGCTTTTTCATGATCCTGTGATGCTCTGTGTAACAAATAACAGTTTTCAGTATAAGAAGCATGATCCTGTGAGTTCAATGTGCACAAAACAAGCTTTTGACTAATCAACAGTTTTTTAATACAAAAGCCACTTTATCATGATACTGTGATGCTCTGTGTAACAAATAACAGTTTTCAGTATAAGAAGCATGATCCTGTGATGCTCTGTGTAACAAATTACAGTTTTCAGTATAAGAAGCATGATCCTGTGTGTTCAATGTGCACAAAACAAGCTTTTGACTAATCAACAGTTATTTAATGCGAAAGCCACTTTTTCATGATCCTGTGATGCTCTGTGTAACAAATAACAGTTTTCAGTATAAGAAGCATGATCCTGTGAGTTGAATGTGCACAAAACAAGCTTTTGACTAATCAACAGTTTTTTAATACAAAAGCCACTTTTTCATGATCCTGTGATGCTCTGTGTAACAAATAACAGTTTTCAGTATAAGAAGCATGATCCTGTGAGTTCAATGTGCACAAAACAAGCTTTTGACTAATCAACAGTTTTTTAATACAAAAGCCACTTTTTCATGATCCTGTGATGCTCTGTGTAACAAATAACAGTTTTCAGTATAAGAAGCATGATCCTGTGAGTTGAATGTTCAAAAAAACAGCTTTTGACTAATCAACAGTTATATAATGCGAAAGACACTTTTTCATGATCCTGTGATGCTCTGTGTAACAAATTACAGTTTTCAGTATAAGAAGCATGATCCTGTGAGTTGAATGTTCAAAAAAACAGCTTTTGACTAATCAACAGTTATTTAATGCGAAAGCCACTTTATCATGATCCTGTGATGCTCTGTGTAACAAATTACAGTTTTCAGTATAAGAAGCATGATCCTGTGAGTTCAATGTGCACAAAACAAGCTTTTGACTAATCAACAGTTTTTTCACACAAAAGCCGCTTTTTCATGATCCTGTGATGCTCTGTGTAACAAATAACAGTTTTCAGTATAAGAAGCATGATCCTGTGAGTTCAATGTGCACAAAACAAGCTTTTGACTAATCAACAGTTTTTTAATACAAAAGCCACTTTATCATGATACTGTGATGCTCTGTGTAACAAATAACAGTTTTCAGTATAAGAAGCATGATCCTGTGATGCTCTGTGTAACAAATTACAGTTTTCAGTATAAGAAGCATGATCCTGTGAGTTCAATGTTCAAAAAAACAGCATTTGACTAATCAACAGTTTTTTAATGCAAAAGCCACTTTATCATGATCCTGTGATGCTCTGTGTAACAAATTACAGTTTTCAGTATAAGAAGCATGATCCTGTGAGTTGAATGTTCAAAAAAACAGCTTTTGACTAATCAACAGTTATTTAATGCGAAAGCCACTTTATCATGATCCTGTGATGCTCTGTGTAACAAATTACAGTTTTCAGTATAAGAAGCATGATCCTGTGAGTTGAATGTTCAAAAAAACAGCATTTGACTAATCAACAGTTTTTTAATGCAAAAGCCACTTTATCATGATCCTGTGATGCTCTGTGTAACAAATTACAGTTTTCAGTATAAGAAGCATGATCCTGTGTGTTCAATGTGCACAAAAGAAGCTTTTGACTAATCAACAGTTTTTTCATACAAAAGCCACTTTATCATGATCCTGTGATACTCTGTGTAACAAATTACAGTTTTCAGTATAAGAAGCATGATCCTGTGAGTTGAATGTTCAAAAAAACAGCTTTTGACTAATCAACAGTTATTTAATGCGAAAGCCACTTTTTCATGATCCTGTGATGCTCTGTGTAACAAATAACAGTTTTCAGTATAAGAAGCATGATCCTGTGAGTTGAATGTGCACAAAACAAGCTTTTGACTAATCAACAGTTTTTTAATACAAAAGCCACTTTTTCATGATCCTGTGATGCTCTGTGTAACAAATAACAGTTTTCAGTATAAGAAGCATGATCCTGTGAGTTCAATGTGCACAAAACAAGCTTTTGACTAATCAACAGTCATTTGATGCGAAAGCCACTTTTTCATGATCCTGTGATGCTCTGTGTAACAAATAACAGTTTTCAGTATAAGAAGCATGATCCTGTGAGTTGAATGTGCACAAAACAAGCTTTTGACTAATCAACAGTTTTTTAATACAAAAGCCACTTTTTCATGATCCTGTGATGCTCTGTGTAACAAATAACAGTTTTCAGTATAAGAAGCATGATCCTGTGAGTTCAATGTGCACAAAAGAAGCTTTTGACTAATCAACAGTTTTTTCATACAAAAGCCACTTTATCATGATCCTGTGATACTCTGTGTAACAAATTACAGTTTTCAGTATAAGAAGCATGGTCCTGTGAGTTGAATGTTCAAAAAAACAGCTTTTGACTAATCAACAGTTATTTAATGCGAAAGCCACTTTTTCATGATCCTGTGATGCTCTGTGTAACAAATAACAGTTTTCAGTATAAGAAGCATGATCCTGTGAGTTGAATGTGCACAAAACAAGCTTTTGACTAATCAACAGGTTTTTAATACAAAAGCCACTTTTTCATGATCCTGTGATGCTCTGTGTAACAAATAACAGTTTTCAGTATAAGAAGCATGATCCTGTGAGTTCAATGTGCAAAAAACAAGCTTTTGACTAATCAACAGTTTTTTCACACAAAAGCCGCTTTTTCATGATCCTGTGATGTTCTGTGTAACAAATAACAGTTTTCAGTATAAGAAGCATGATCCTGTGAGTTCAATGTGCACAAAACAAGCTTTTGACTAATCAACAGTTATTTAATGCGAAAGCCACTTTTTCATGATCCTGTGATGCTCTGTGTAACAAATAACAGTTTTCAGTATAAGAAGCATGATCCTGTGAGTTGAATGTGCACAAAACAAGCTTTTGACTAATCAACAGTTTTTTAATACAAAAGCCACTTTTTCATGATCCTGTGATGCTCTGTGTAACAAATAACAGTTTTCAGTATAAGAAGCATGATCCTGTGAGTTGAATGTTCAAAAAAACAGCTTTTGACTTATCAACAGTTATATAATGCGAAAGACACTTTTTCATGATCCTGTGATGCTCTGTGTAACAAATTACAGTTTTCAGTATAAGAAGCATGATCCTGTGAGTTGAATGTTCAAAAAAACAGCTTTTGACTAATCAACAGTTATTTAATGCGAAAGCCACTTTATCATGATCCTGTGATGCTCTGTGTAACAAATTACAGTTTTCAGTATAAGAAGCATGATCCTGTGAGTTCAATGTGCACAAAACAAGCTTTTGACTAATCAACAGTTTTTTCACACAAAAGCCGCTTTTTCATGATCCTGTGATGCTCTGTGTAACAAATAACAGTTTTCAGTATAAGAAGCATGATCCTGTGAGTTCAATGTGCACAAAACAAGCTTTTGACTAATCAACAGTTTTTTAATACAAAAGCCACTTTATCATGATACTGTGATGCTCTGTGTAACAAATAACAGTTTTCAGTATAAGAAGCATGATCCTGTGATGCTCTGTGTAACAAATTACAGTTTTCAGTATAAGAAGCATGATCCTGTGAGTTCAATGTGCACAAAACAAGCTTTTGACTAATCAACAGTTTCTTATTGCAATAGACTCTTTATCATGATCCTGTGATGCTCTGTGTAACAAATTACAGTTTTCAGTATAAGAAGCATGATCCTGTGAGTTGAATGTTCAAAAAAACAGCTTTTGACTAATCAACAGTTATTTAATGCGAAAGCCACTTTTTCATGATCCTGTGATGCTCTGTGTAACAAATTACAGTTTTCAGTATAAGAAGCATGATCCTGTGTATTAAATGTGCACAAAACAAGCTTTTGACTAATCAACAGTTTTTTCATACAAAAGCCACTTTATCATGATCCTGTGATGCTCTGTGTAACAAATTACAGTTTTCAGTATAAGAAGCATGATCCTGTGTGTTCAATGTGCACAAAACAAGCTTTTGACTAATCAACAGTTTTTTCATACAAAAGCCACTTTATCATGATCCTGTGATACTCTGTGTAACAAATTACAGTTTTCAGTATAAGAAGCATGATCCTGTGTGTTCAATGTGCACAAAACAAGCTTTTGACTAATCAACAGTTTTTTCATACAAAAGCCACTTTATCATGATCCTGTGATACTCTGTGTAACAAATTACAGTTTTCAGTATAAGAAGCATGATCCTGTGAGTTCAATGTGCACAAAACAAGCTTTTGACTAATCAACAGTTTCTTATTGCAATAGACTCTTTATCATGATCCTGTGATGCTCTGTGTAACAAATTACAGTTTTCAGTATAAGAAGCATGATCCTGTGAGTTGAATGTTCAAAAAAACAGCTTTTGACTAATCAACAGTTATTTAATGCGAAAGCCACTTTTTCATGATCCTGTGATGCTCTGTGTAACAAATTACAGTTTTCAGTATAAGAAGCATGATCCTGTGAGTTGAATGTTCAAAAAAACAGCTTTTGACTAATCAACAGTTTTTTAATACAAAAGCCACTTTTTCATGATCCTGTGATGCTCTGTGTAACAAATAACAGTTTTCAGTATAAGAAGCATGATCCTGTGAGTTCAATGTGCACAAAACAAGCTTTTGACAAATCAACAGTTTTTTCACACAAAAGCCGCTTTTTCATGATCCTGTGATGCTCTGTGTAACAAATTACAGTTTTCAGTATAAGAAGCATGATCCTGTGTGTTCAATGTGCACAAAACAAGCTTTTGACTAATCAACAGTTTTTTCATACAAAAGCCACTTTATCATGATCCTGTGATACTCTGTGTAACAAATTACAGTTTTCAGTATAAGAAGCATGATCCTGTGAGTTGAATGTTCAAAAAAACAGCTTTTGACTAATGAACAGTTATTTAATGCGAAAGCCACTTTTTCATGATCCTGTGATGCTCTGTGTAACAAATAACAGTTTTCAGTATAAGAAGCATGATCCTGTGAGTTGAATGTGCACAAAACAAGCTTTTGACTAATCAACAGTTTTTTAATACAAAAGCCACTTTTTCATGATCCTGTGATGCTCTGTGTAACAAATAACAGTTTTCAGTATAAGAAGCATGATCCTGTGAGTTCAATGTGCAAAAAACAAGCTTTTGACTAATCAACAGTTTTTTAATACAAAAGCCACTTTTTCATGATCCTGTGATGCTCTGTGTAACAAATAACAGTTTTCAGTATAAGAAGCATGATCCTGTGAGTTCAATGTGCACAAAACAAGCTTTTGACTAATCAACAGTTATTTAATGCGAAAGCCACTTTTTCATGATCCTGTGATGCTCTGTGTAACAAATAACAGTTTTCAGTATAAGAAGCATGATCCTGTGAGTTGAATGTGCACAAAACAAGCTTTTGACTAATCAACAGTTTTTTAATACAAAAGCCACTTTTTCATGATCCTGTGATGCTCTGTGTAACAAATAACAGTTTTCAGTATAAGAAGCATGATCCTGTGAGTTCAATGTGCACAAAACAAGCTTTTGACTAATCAACAGTTTTTTCACACAAAAGCCGCTTTTTCATGATCCTGTGATGCTCTGTGTAACAAATAACAGTTTTCAGTATAAGAAGCATGATCCTGTGAGTTCAATGTGCACAAAACAAGCTTTTGACTAATCAACAGTTTTTTAATACAAAAGCCACTTTTTCATGATCCTGTGATGCTCTGTGTAACAAATAACAGTTTTCAGTATAAGAAGCATGATCCTGTGAGTTGAATGTTCAAAAAAACAGCTTTTGACTAATCAACAGTTATATAATGCGAAAGACACTTTTTCATGATCCTGTGATGCTCTGTGTAACAAATAACAGTTTTCAGTATAAGAAGCATGATCCTGTGAGTTGAATGTGCACAAAACAAGCTTTTGACTAATCAACAGTTTTTTAATACAAAAGCCACTTTTTCATGATCCTGTGATGCTCTGTGTAACAAATAACAGTTTTCAGTATAAGAAGCATGATCCTGTGAGTTCAATGTGCACAAAACAAGCTTTTGACTAATCAACAGTTTTTTCACACAAAAGCCGCTTTTTCATGATCCTGTGATGCTCTGTGTAACAAATAACAGTTTTCAGTATAAGAAGCATGATCCTGTGAGTTCAATGTGCACAAAACAAGCTTTTGACTAATCAACAGTTTTTTAATACAAAAGCCACTTTTTCATGATCCTGTGATGCTCTGTGTAACAAATAACAGTTTTCAGTATAAGAAGCATGATCCTGTGAGTTGAATGTTCAAAAAAACAGCTTTTGACTAATCAACAGTTATATAATGCGAAAGACACTTTTTCATGATCCTGTGATGCTCTGTGTAACAAATTACAGTTTTCAGTATAAGAAGCATGATCCTGTGAGTTGAATGTTCAAAAAAACAGCTTTTGACTAATCAACAGTTATTTAATGCGAAAGCCACTTTATCATGATCCTGTGTTGCTCTGTGTAACAAATTACAGTTTTCAGTATAAGAAGCATGATCCTGTGAGTTCAATGTGCACAAAACAAGCTTTTGACTAATCAACAGTTTTTTCACACAAAAGCCGCTTTTTCATGATCCTGTGATGCTCTGTGTAACAAATAACAGTTTTCAGTATAAGAAGCATGATCCTGTGAGTTCAATGTGCACAAAACAAGCTTTTGACTAATCAACAGTTTTTTAATACAAAAGCCACTTTATCATGATACTGTGATGCTCTGTGTAACAAATAACAGTTTTCAGTATAAGAAGCATGATCCTGTGATGCTCTGTGTAACAAATTACAGTTTTCAGTATAAGAAGCATGATCCTGTGAGTTCAATGTGCACAAAACAAGCTTTTGACTAATCAACAGTTTCTAATTGCAATAGACTCTTTATCATGATCCTGTGATGCTCTGTGTAACAAATTACAGTTTTCAGTATAAGAAGCATGATCCTGTGAGTTGAATGTTCAAAAAAACAGCTTTTGACTAATCAACAGTTATTTAATGCGAAAGCCACTTTTTCATGATCCTGTGATGCTCTGTGTAACAAATTACAGTTTTCAGTATAAGAAGCATGATCCTGTGAGTTGAATGTTCAAAAAAACAGCTTTTGACTAATCAACAGTTATTTAATGCGAAAGCCACTTTTTCATGATCCTGTGATGCTCTGTGTAACAAATAACAGTTTTCAGTATAAGAAGCATGATCCTGTGAGTTGAATGTTCAAAAAAACAGCATTTGACTAATCAACAGTTTTTTAATGCAAAAGCCACTTTATCATGATCCTGTGATGCTCTGTGTAACAAATAACAGTTTTCAGTATAAGAAGCATGATCCTGTGAGTTGAATGTTCAAAAAAACAGCTTTTGACTAATCAACAGTTATTTAATGCGAAAGCCACTTTATCATGATCCTGTGATGCTCTGTGTAACAAATTACAGTTTTCAGTATAAGAAGCATGATCCTGTGAGTTGAATGTTCAAAAAAACAGCTTTTGACTAATCAACAGTTATATAATGCGAAAGACACTTTTTCATGATCCTGTGATGCTCTGTGTAACAAATTACAGTTTTCAGTATAAGAAGCATGATCCTGTGAGTTGAATGTTCAAAAAAACAGCTTTTGACTAATCAACAGTTATATAATGCGAAAGACACTTTTTCATGATCCTGTGATACTCTGTGTAACAAATTACAGTTTTCAGTATAAGAAGCATGATCCTGTGAGTTGAATGTTCAAAAAAACAGCTTTTGACTAATCAACAGTTATTTAATGCGAAAGCCACTTTATCATGATCCTGTGATGCTCTGTGTAACAAATTACAGTTTTCAGTATAAGAAGCATGATCCTGTGAGTTCAATGTGCACAAAACAAGCTTTTGACTAATCAACAGTTTTTTCACACAAAAGCCGCTTTTTCATGATCCTGTGATGCTCTGTGTAACAAATAACAGTTGTCAGTATAAGAAGCATGATCCTGTGAGTTCAATGTGCACAAAACAAGCTTTTGACTAATCAACAGTTTTTTAATACAAAAGCCACTTTATCATGATACTGTGATGCTCTGTGTAACAAATAACAGTTTTCAGTATAAGAAGCATGATCCTGTGATGCTCTGTGTAACAAATTACAGTTTTCAGTATAAGAAGCATGATCCTGTGAGTTCAATGTGCACAAAACAAGCTTTTGACTAATCAACAGTTTCTTATTGCAATAGACTCTTTATCATGATCCTGTGATGCTCTGTGTAACAAATTAAAGTTTTCAGTATAAGAAGCATGATCCTGTGAGTTGAATGTTCAAAAAAACAGCTTTTGACTAATCAACAGTTATTTAATGCGAAAGCCACTTTTTCATGATCCTGTGATGCTCTGTGTAACAAATTACAGTTTTCAGTATAAGAAGCATGATCCTGTGAGTTGAATGTTCAAAAAAACAGCTTTTGACTAATCAACAGTTATTTAATGCGAAAGCCACTTTATCATGATCCTGTGATGCTCTGTGTAACAAATAACAGTTTTCAGTATAAGAAGCATGATCCTGTGATGCTCTGTGTAACAAATTACAGTTTTCAGTATAAGAAGCATGATCCTGTGAGTTCAATGTGCACAAAACAAGCTTTTGACTAATCAACAGTTTCTTATTGCAATAGACTCTTTATCATGATCCTGTGATGCTCTGTGTAACAAATTACAGTTTTCAGTATAAGAAGCATGATCCTGTGAGTTGAATGTTCAAAAAAACAGCTTTTGACTAATCAACAGTTATTTAATGCGAAAGCCACTTTATCATGATCCTGTGATGCTCTGTGTAACAAATAACAGTTTTCAGTATAAGAAGCATGATCCTGTGAGTTCAATGTTCAAAAAAACAGCATTTGACTAATCAACAGTTTTTTCATACAAAAGCCACTTTATCATGATCCTGTGATGCTCTGTGTAACAAATTACAGTTTTCAGTATAAGAAGCATGATCCTGTGAGTTCAATGTTCAAAAAAACAGCATTTGACTAATCAACAGTTTTTTAATGCAAAAGCCACTTTATCATGATCCTGTGATGCTCTGTGTAACAAATTACAGTTTTCAGTATAAGAAGCATGATCCTGTGTGTTCAATGTGCACAAAAGAAGCTTTTGACTAATCAACAGTTTTTTCATACAAAAGCCACTTTATCATGATCCTGTGATACTCTGTGTAACAAATTACAGTTTTCAGTATAAGAAGCATGATCCTGTGTGTTCAATGTGCACAAAAGAAGCTTTTGACTAATCAACAGTTTTTTAATACAAAAGCCACTTTTTCATGATCCTGTGATGCTCTGTGTAACAAATAACAGTTTTCAGTATAAGAAGCATGATCCTGTGAGTTGAATGTTCAAAAAAACAGCTTTTGACTAATCAACAGTTATATAATGCGAAAGACACTTTTTCATGATCCTGTGATGCTCTGTGTAACAAATTACAGTTTTCAGTATAAGAAGCATGATCCTGTGAGTTGAATGTTCAAAAAAACAGCTTTTGACTAATCAACAGTTATTTAATGCGAAAGCCACTTTTTCATGATCCTGTGATGCTCTGTGTAACAAATAACAGTTTTCAGTATAAGAAGCATGATCCTGTGAGTTGAATGTTCAAAAAAACAGCATTTGACTAATCAACAGTTTTTTAATGCAAAAGCCACTTTATCATGATCCTGTGATGCTCTGTGTAACAAATAACAGTTTTCAGTATAAGAAGCATGATCCTGTGAGTTGAATGTTCAAAAAAACAGCTTTTGACTAATCAACAGTTATTTAATGCGAAAGCCACTTTATCATGATCCTGTGATGCTCTGTGTAACAAATTACAGTTTTCAGTATAAGAAGCATGATCCTGTGAGTTGAATGTTCAAAAAAACAGCTTTTGACTAATCAACAGTTATATAATGCGAAAGACACTTTTTCATGATCCTGTGATGCTCTGTGTAACAAATTACAGTTTTCAGTATAAGAAGCATGATCCTGTGAGTTGAATGTTCAAAAAAACAGCTTTTGACTAATCAACAGTTATATAATGCGAAAGACACTTTTTCATGATCCTGTGATACTCTGTGTAACAAATTACAGTTTTCAGTATAAGAAGCATGATCCTGTGAGTTGAATGTTCAAAAAAACAGCTTTTGACTAATCAACAGTTATTTAATGCGAAAGCCACTTTATCATGATCCTGTGATGCTCTGTGTAACAAATTACAGTTTTCAGTATAAGAAGCATGATCCTGTGAGTTCAATGTGCACAAAACAAGCTTTTGACTAATCAACAGTTTTTTCACACAAAAGCCGCTTTTTCATGATCCTGTGATGCTCTGTGTAACAAATAACAGTTTTCAGTATAAGAAGCATGATCCTGTGAGTTCAATGTGCACAAAACAAGCTTTTGACTAATCAACAGTTTTTTAATACAAAAGCCACTTTATCATGATACTGTGATGCTCTGTGTAACAAATAACAGTTTTCAGTATAAGAAGCATGATCCTGTGATGCTCTGTGTAACAAATTACAGTTTTCAGTATAAGAAGCATGATCCTGTGAGTTCAATGTGCACAAAACAAGCTTTTGACTAATCAACAGTTTCTTATTGCAATAGACTCTTTATCATGATCCTGTGATGCTCTGTGTAACAAATTAAAGTTTTCAGTATAAGAAGCATGATCCTGTGAGTTGAATGTTCAAAAAAACAGCTTTTGACTAATCAACAGTTATTTAATGCGAAAGCCACTTTTTCATGATCCTGTGATGCTCTGTGTAACAAATTACAGTTTTCAGTATAAGAAGCATGATCCTGTGAGTTGAATGTTCAAAAAAACAGCTTTTGACTAATCAACAGTTATTTAATGCGAAAGCCACTTTATCATGATCCTGTGATGCTCTGTGTAACAAATAACAGTTTTCAGTATAAGAAGCATGATCCTGTGATGCTCTGTGTAACAAATTACAGTTTTCAGTATAAGAAGCATGATCCTGTGAGTTCAATGTGCACAAAACAAGCTTTTGACTAATCAACAGTTTCTTATTGCAATAGACTCTTTATCATGATCCTGTGATGCTCTGTGTAACAAATTACAGTTTTCAGTATAAGAAGCATGATCCTGTGAGTTGAATGTTCAAAAAAACAGCTTTTGACTAATCAACAGTTATTTAATGCGAAAGCCACTTTATCATGATCCTGTGATGCTCTGTGTAACAAATAACAGTTTTCAGTATAAGAAGCATGATCCTGTGAGTTCAATGTTCAAAAAAACAGCATTTGACTAATCAACAGTTTTTTCATACAAAAGCCACTTTATCATGATCCTGTGATGCTCTGTGTAACAAATTACAGTTTTCAGTATAAGAAGCATGATCCTGTGAGTTCAATGTTCAAAAAAACAGCATTTGACTAATCAACAGTTTTTTAATGCAAAAGCCACTTTATCATGATCCTGTGATGCTCTGTGTAACAAATTACAGTTTTCAGTATAAGAAGCATGATCCTGTGTGTTCAATGTGCACAAAAGAAGCTTTTGACTAATCAACAGTTTTTTCATACAAAAGCCACTTTATCATGATCCTGTGATACTCTGTGTAACAAATTACAGTTTTCAGTATAAGAAGCATGATCCTGTGTGTTCAATGTGCACAAAAGAAGCTTTTGACTAATCAACAGTTTTTTAATACAAAAGCCACTTTTTCATGATCCTGTGATGCTCTGTGTAACAAATAACAGTTTTCAGTATAAGAAGCATGATCCTGTGAGTTGAATGTTCAAAAAAACAGCTTTTGACTAATCAACAGTTATATAATGCGAAAGACACTTTTTCATGATCCTGTGATGCTCTGTGTAACAAATTACAGTTTTCAGTATAAGAAGCATGATCCTGTGAGTTGAATGTTCAAAAAAACAGCTTTTGACTAATCAACAGTTATTTAATGCGAAAGCCACTTTATCATGATCCTGTGATGCTCTGTGTAACAAATTACAGTTTTCAGTATAAGAAGCATGATCCTGTGAGTTCAATGTGCACAAAACAAGCTTTTGACTAATCAACAGTTTTTTAATACAAAAGCCACTTTATCATGATACTGTGATGCTCTGTGTAACAAATAACAGTTTTCAGTATAAGAAGCATGATCCTGTGATGCTCTGTGTAACAAATTACAGTTTTCAGTATAAGAAGCATGATCCTGTGAGTTCAATGTGCACAAAACAAGCTTTTGACTAATCAACAGTTTCTTATTGCAATAGACTCTTTATCATGATCCTGTGATGCTCTGTGTAACAAATTACAGTTTTCAGTATAAGAAGCATGATCCTGTGAGTTGAATGTTCAAAAAAACAGCTTTTGACTAATCAACAGTTATTTAATGCGAAAGCCACTTTTTCATGATCCTGTGATGCTCTGTGTAACAAATTACAGTTTTCAGTATAAGAAGCATGATCCTGTGAGTTGAATGTTCAAAAAAACAGCTTTTGACTAATCAACAGTTATTTAATGCGAAAGCCACTTTATCATGATCCTGTGATGCTCTGTGTAACAAATTACAGTTTTCAGTATAAGAAGCATGATCCTGTGAGTTGAATGTTCAAAAAAACAGCATTTGACTAATCAACAGTTTTTTAATGCAAAAGCCACTTTATCATGATCCTGTGATGCTCTGTGTAACAAATAACAGTTTTCAGTATAAGAAGCATGATCCTGTGAGTTGAATGTGCACAAAACAAGCTTTTGACTAATCAACAGTTTTTTAATACAAAAGCCACTTTTTCATGATCCTGTGATGCTCTGTGTAACAAATAACAGTTTTCAGTATAAGAAGCATGATCCTGTGAGTTCAATGTGCACAAAACAAGCTTTTGACAAATCAACAGTTTTTTCACACAAAAGCCGCTTTTTCATGATCCTGTGATGCTCTGTGTAACAAATAACAGTTTTCAGTATAAGAAGCATGATCCTGTGAGTTCAATGTGCACAAAACAAGCTTTTGACTAATCAACAGTTTTTTAATACAAAAGCCACTTTTTCATGATCCTGTGATGCTCTGTGTAACAAATAACAGTTTTCAGTATAAGAAGCATGATCCTGTGAGTTGAATGTTCAAAAAAACAGCTTTTGACTAATCAACAGTTATATAATGCGAAAGACACTTTTTCATGATCCTGTGATGCTCTGTGTAACAAATTACAGTTTTCAGTATAAGAAGCATGATCCTGTGAGTTGAATGTTCAAAAAAACAGCTTTTGACTAATCAACAGTTATTTAATGCGAAAGCCACTTTATCATGATCCTGTGATGCTCTGTGTAACAAATTACAGTTTTCAGTATAAGAAGCATGATCCTGTGAGTTCAATGTGCACAAAACAAGCTTTTGACTAATCAACAGTTTTTTCACACAAAAGCCGCTTTTTCATGATCCTGTGATGCTCTGTGTAACAAATAACAGTTTTCAGTATAAGAAGCATGATCCTGTAAGTTCAATGTGCACAAAACAAGCTTTTGACTAATCAACAGTTTTTTAATACAAAAGCCACTTTATCATGATACTGTGATGCTCTGTGTAACAAATAACAGTTTTCAGTATAAGAAGCATGATCCTGTGATGCTCTGTGTAACAAATAACAGTTTTCAGTATAAGAAGCATGATCCTGTGAGTTGAATGTGCACAAAACAAGCTTTTGACTAATCAACAGTTTTTTAATACAAAAGCCACTTTTTCATGATCCTGTGATGCTCTGTGTAACAAATAACAGTTTTCAGTATAAGAAGCATGATCCTGTGAGTTCAATGTGCACAAAAGAAGCTTTTGACTAATCAACAGTTTTTTCATACAAAAGCCACTTTATCATGATCCTGTGATACTCTGTGTAACAAATTACAGTTTTCAGTATAAGAAGCATGATCCTGTGAGTTGAATGTTCAAAAAAACAGCTTTTGACTAATCAACAGTTATTTAATGCGAAAGCCACTTTTTCATGATCCTGTGATGCTCTGTGTAACAAATAACAGTTTTCAGTATAAGAAGCATGATCCTGTGAGTTGAATGTGCACAAAACAAGCTTTTGACTAATCAACAGGTTTTTAATACAAAAGCCACTTTTTCATGATCCTGTGATGCTCTGTGTAACAAATAACAGTTTTCAGTATAAGAAGCATGATCCTGTGATGCTCTGTGTAACAAATAACAGTTTTCAGTATAAGAAGCATGATCCTGTGAGTTCAATGTTCAAAAAAACAGCATTTGACTAATCAACAGTTTTTTCATACAAAAGCCACTTTATCATGATCCTGTGATGCTCTGTGTAACAAATTACAGTTTTCAGTATAAGAAGCATGATCCTGTGAGTTCAATGTTCAAAAAAACAGCATTTGACTAATCAACAGTTTTTTAATGCAAAAGCCACTTTATCATGATCCTGTGATGCTCTGTGTAACAAATTACAGTTTTCAGTATAAGAAGCATGATCCTGTGTGTTCAATGTGCACAAAAGAAGCTTTTGACTAATCAACAGTTTTTTCATACAAAAGCCACTTTATCATGATCCTGTGATACTCTGTGTAACAAATTACAGTTTTCAGTATAAGAAGCATGATCCTGTGTGTTCAATGTGCACAAAAGAAGCTTTTGACTAATCAACAGTTTTTTAATACAAAAGCCACTTTTTCATGATCCTGTGATGCTCTGTGTAACAAATAACAGTTTTCAGTATAAGAAGCATGATCCTGTGAGTTGAATGTTCAAAAAAACAGCTTTTGACTAATCAACAGTTATATAATGCGAAAGACACTTTTTCATGATCCTGTGATGCTCTGTGTAACAAATTACAGTTTTCAGTATAAGAAGCATGATCCTGTGAGTTGAATGTTCAAAAAAACAGCTTTTGACTAATCAACAGTTATTTAATGCGAAAGCCACTTTTTCATGATCCTGTGATGCTCTGTGTAACAAATAACAGTTTTCAGTATAAGAAGCATGATCCTGTGAGTTGAATGTTCAAAAAAACAGCATTTGACTAATCAACTGTTTTTTAATGCAAAAGCCACTTTATCATGATCCTGTGATGCTCTGTGTAACAAATAACAGTTTTCAGTATAAGAAGCATGATCCTGTGAGTTGAATGTTCAAAAAAACAGCTTTTGACTAATCAACAGTTATTTAATGCGAAAGCCACTTTATCATGATCCTGTGATGCTCTGTGTAACAAATTACAGTTTTCAGTATAAGAAGCATGATCCTGTGAGTTGAATGTTCAAAAAAACAGCTTTTGACTAATCAACAGTTATATAATGCGAAAGACACTTTTTCATGATCCTGTGATGCTCTGTGTAACAAATTACAGTTTTCAGTATAAGAAGCATGATCCTGTGAGTTGAATGTTCAAAAAAACAGCTTTTGACTAATCAACAGTTATATAATGCGAAAGACACTTTTTCATGATCCTGTGATACTCTGTGTAACAAATTACAGTTTTCAGTATAAGAAGCATGATCCTGTGAGTTGAATGTTCAAAAAAACAGCTTTTGACTAATCAACAGTTATTTAATGCGAAAGCCACTTTATCATGATCCTGTGATGCTCTGTGTAACAAATTACAGTTTTCAGTATAAGAAGCATGATCCTGTGAGTTCAATGTGCACAAAACAAGCTTTTGACTAATCAACAGTTTTTTCACACAAAAGCCGCTTTTTCATGATCCTGTGATGCTCTGTGTAACAAATAACAGTTTTCAGTATAAGAAGCATGATCCTGTGAGTTCAATGTGCACAAAACAAGCTTTTGACTAATCAACAGTTTTTTAATACAAAAGCCACTTTATCATGATACTGTGATGCTCTGTGTAACAAATAACAGTTTTCAGTATAAGAAGCATGATCCTGTGATGCTCTGTGTAACAAATTACAGTTTTCAGTATAAGAAGCATGATCCTGTGAGTTCAATGTGCACAAAACAAGCTTTTGACTAATCAACAGTTTCTTATTGCAATAGACTCTTTATCATGATCCTGTGATGCTCTGTGTAACAAATTAAAGTTTTCAGTATAAGAAGCATGATCCTGTGAGTTGAATGTTCAAAAAAACAGCTTTTGACTAATCAACAGTTATTTAATGCGAAAGCCACTTTTTCATGATCCTGTGATGCTCTGTGTAACAAATTACAGTTTTCAGTATAAGAAGCATGATCCTGTGAGTTGAATGTTCAAAAAAACAGCTTTTGACTAATCAACAGTTATTTAATGCGAAAGCCACTTTATCATGATCCTGTGATGCTCTGTGTAACAAATAACAGTTTTCAGTATAAGAAGCATGATCCTGTGATGCTCTGTGTAACAAATTACAGTTTTCAGTATAAGAAGCATGATCCTGTGAGTTCAATGTGCACAAAACAAGCTTTTGACTAATCAACAGTTTCTTATTGCAATAGACTCTTTATCATGATCCTGTGATGCTCTGTGTAACAAATTACAGTTTTCAGTATAAGAAGCATGATCCTGTGAGTTGAATGTTCAAAAAAACAGCTTTTGACTAATCAACAGTTATTTAATGCGAAAGCCACTTTATCATGATCCTGTGATGCTCTGTGTAACAAATAACAGTTTTCAGTATAAGAAGCATGATCCTGTGAGTTCAATGTTCAAAAAAACAGCATTTGACTAATCAACAGTTTTTTCATACAAAAGCCACTTTATCATGATCCTGTGATGCTCTGTGTAACAAATTACAGTTTTCAGTATAAGAAGCATGATCCTGTGAGTTCAATGTTCAAAAAAACAGCATTTGACTAATCAACAGTTTTTTAATGCAAAAGCCACTTTATCATGATCCTGTGATGCTCTGTGTAACAAATTACAGTTTTCAGTATAAGAAGCATGATCCTGTGTGTTCAATGTGCACAAAAGAAGCTTTTGACTAATCAACAGTTTTTTCATACAAAAGCCACTTTATCATGATCCTGTGATACTCTGTGTAACAAATTACAGTTTTCAGTATAAGAAGCATGATCCTGTGTGTTCAATGTGCACAAAAGAAGCTTTTGACTAATCAACAGTTTTTTAATACAAAAGCCACTTTTTCATGATCCTGTGATGCTCTGTGTAACAAATAACAGTTTTCAGTATAAGAAGCATGATCCTGTGAGTTGAATGTTCAAAAAAACAGCTTTTGACTAATCAACAGTTATATAATGCGAAAGACACTTTTTCATGATCCTGTGATGCTCTGTGTAACAAATTACAGTTTTCAGTATAAGAAGCATGATCCTGTGAGTTGAATGTTCAAAAAAACAGCTTTTGACTAATCAACAGTTATTTAATGCGAAAGCCACTTTATCATGATCCTGTGATGCTCTGTGTAACAAATTACAGTTTTCAGTATAAGAAGCATGATCCTGTGAGTTCAATGTGCACAAAACAAGCTTTTGACTAATCAACAGTTTTTTAATACAAAAGCCACTTTATCATGATACTGTGATGCTCTGTGTAACAAATAACAGTTTTCAGTATAAGAAGCATGATCCTGTGATGCTCTGTGTAACAAATTACAGTTTTCAGTATAAGAAGCATGATCCTGTGAGTTCAATGTGCACAAAACAAGCTTTTGACTAATCAACAGTTTCTTATTGCAATAGACTCTTTATCATGATCCTGTGATGCTCTGTGTAACAAATTACAGTTTTCAGTATAAGAAGCATGATCCTGTGAGTTGAATGTTCAAAAAAACAGCTTTTGACTAATCAACAGTTATTTAATGCGAAAGCCACTTTTTCATGATCCTGTGATGCTCTGTGTAACAAATTACAGTTTTCAGTATAAGAAGCATGATCCTGTGAGTTGAATGTTCAAAAAAACAGCTTTTGACTAATCAACAGTTATTTAATGCGAAAGCCACTTTATCATGATCCTGTGATGCTCTGTGTAACAAATTACAGTTTTCAGTATAAGAAGCATGATCCTGTGAGTTGAATGTTCAAAAAAACAGCATTTGACTAATCAACAGTTTTTTAATGCAAAAGCCACTTTATCATGATCCTGTGATGCTCTGTGTAACAAATAACAGTTTTCAGTATAAGAAGCATGATCCTGTGAGTTCAATGTTCAAAAAAACAGCATTTGACTAATCAACAGTTTTTTAATGCAAAAGCCACTTTATCATGATCCTGTGATGCTCTGTGTAACAAATAACAGTTTTCAGTATAAGAAGCATGATCCTGTGAGTTCAATGTTCAAAAAAACAGCATTTGACTAATCAACAGTTTTTTAATGCAAAAGCCACTTTATCATGATCCTGTGATGCTCTGTGTAACAAATTACAGTTTTCAGTATAAGAAGCATGATCCTGTGTATTAAATGTGCACAAAACAAGCTTTTGACTAATCAACAGTTGTTTCATACAAAAGCCACTTTATCATGATCCTGTGATGCTCTGTGTAACAAATTAAAGTTTTCAGTATAAGAAGCATGATCCTGTGAGTTCAACGTGCACAAAACAAGCTTTTGACTAATCAACAGTTTCTTATTGCAATAGACTCTTTATCATGATCCTGTGATACTCTGTGTAACAAATAACAGTTTTCAGTATAAGAAGCATGATCCTGTGAGTTGAATGTGCACAAAACAAGCTTTTGACTAATCAACAGTTTTTTAATACAAAAGCCACTTTTTCATGATCCTGTGATGCTCTGTGTAACAAATAACAGTTTTCAGTATAAGAAGCATGATCCTGTGAGTTCAATGTGCACAAAACAAGCTTTTGACAAATCAACAGTTTTTTCACACAAAAGCCGCTTTTTCATGATCCTGTGATGCTCTGTGTAACAAATAACAGTTTTCAGTATAAGAAGCATGATCCTGTGAGTTCAATGTGCACAAAACAAGCTTTTGACTAATCAACAGTTTTTTAATACAAAAGCCACTTTTTCATGATCCTGTGATGCTCTGTGTAACAAATAACAGTTTTCAGTATAAGAAGCATGATCCTGTGAGTTGAATGTTCAAAAAAACAGCTTTTGACTAATCAACAGTTATATAATGCGAAAGACACTTTTTCATGATCCTGTGATGCTCTGTGTAACAAATTACAGTTTTCAGTATAAGAAGCATGATCCTGTGAGTTGAATGTTCAAAAAAACAGCTTTTGACTAATCAACAGTTATTTAATGCGAAAGCCACTTTATCATGATCCTGTGATGCTCTGTGTAACAAATTACAGTTTTCAGTATAAGAAGCATGATCCTGTGAGTTCAATGTGCACAAAACAAGCTTTTGACTAATCAACAGTTTTTTCACACAAAAGCCGCTTTTTCATGATCCTGTGATGCTCTGTGTAACAAATAACAGTTTTCAGTATAAGAAGCATGATCCTGTAAGTTCAATGTGCACAAAACAAGCTTTTGACTAATCAACAGTTTTTTAATACAAAAGCCACTTTATCATGATACTGTGATGCTCTGTGTAACAAATAACAGTTTTCAGTATAAGAAGCATGATCCTGTGATGCTCTGTGTAACAAATAACAGTTTTCAGTATAAGAAGCATGATCCTGTGAGTTGAATGTGCACAAAACAAGCTTTTGACTAATCAACAGTTTTTTAATACAAAAGCCACTTTTTCATGATCCTGTGATGCTCTGTGTAACAAATTACAGTTTTCAGTATAAGAAGCATGATCCTGTGAGTTCAATGTGCAAAAAACAAGCTTTTGACTAATCAACAGTTTTTTCACACAAAAGCCGCTTTTTCATGATCCTGTGATGTTCTGTGTAACAAATAACAGTTTTCAGTATAAGAAGCATGATCCTGTGAGTTCAATGTGCACAAAACAAGCTTTTGACTAATCAACAGTTATTTAATGCGAAAGCCACTTTTTCATGATCCTGTGATGCTCTGTGTAACAAATAACAGTTTTCAGTATAAGAAGCATGATCCTGTGAGTTGAATGTGCACAAAAGAAGCTTTTGACTAATCAACAGTTTTTTCATACAAAAGCCACTTTATCATGATCCTGTGATACTCTGTGTAACAAATTACAGTTTTCAGTATAAGAAGCATGATCCTGTGAGTTGAATGTTCAAAAAAACAGCTTTTGACTAATCAACAGTTATTTAATGCGAAAGCCACTTTTTCATGATCCTGTGATGCTCTGTGTAACAAATAACAGTTTTCAGTATAAGAAGCATGATCCTGTGAGTTGAATGTGCACAAAACAAGCTTTTGACTAATCAACAGGTTTTTAATACAAAAGCCACTTTTTCATGATCCTGTGATGCTCTGTGTAACAAATAACAGTTTTCAGTATAAGAAGCATGATCCTGTGATGCTCTGTGTAACAAATTACAGTTTTCAGTATAAGAAGCATGATCCTGTGAGTTCAATGTGCACAAAACAAGCTTTTGACTAATCAACAGTTTCTTATTGCAATAGACTCTTTATCATGATCCTGTGATGCTCTGTGTAACAAATTAAAGTTTTCAGTATAAGAAGCATGATCCTGTGAGTTGAATGTTCAAAAAAACAGCTTTTGACTAATCAACAGTTATTTAATGCGAAAGCCACTTTTTCATGATCCTGTGATGCTCTGTGTAACAAATTACAGTTTTCAGTATAAGAAGCATGATCCTGTGAGTTGAATGTTCAAAAAAACAGCTTTTGACTAATCAACAGTTATTTAATGCGAAAGCCACTTTATCATGATCCTGTGATGCTCTGTGTAACAAATAACAGTTTTCAGTATAAGAAGCATGATCCTGTGATGCTCTGTGTAACAAATTACAGTTTTCAGTATAAGAAGCATGATCCTGTGAGTTCAATGTGCACAAAACAAGCTTTTGACTAATCAACAGTTTCTTATTGCAATAGACTCTTTATCATGATCCTGTGATGCTCTGTGTAACAAATTACAGTTTTCAGTATAAGAAGCATGATCCTGTGAGTTGAATGTTCAAAAAAACAGCTTTTGACTAATCAACAGTTATTTAATGCGAAAGCCACTTTATCATGATCCTGTGATGCTCTGTGTAACAAATAACAGTTTTCAGTATAAGAAGCATGATCCTGTGAGTTCAATGTTCAAAAAAACAGCATTTGACTAATCAACAGTTATATAATGCAAAAGCCACTTTATCATGATCCTGTGATGCTCTGTGTAACAAATTACAGTTTTCAGTATAAGAAGCATGATCCTGTGTGTTCAATGTGCACAAAAGAAGCTTTTGACTAATCAACAGTTTTTTCATACAAAAGCCACTTTATCATGATCCTGTGATACTCTGTGTAACAAATTACAGTTTTCAGTATAAGAAGCATGATCCTGTGTGTTCAATGTGCACAAAAGAAGCTTTTGACTAATCAACAGTTTTTTAATACAAAAGCCACTTTTTCATGATCCTGTGATGCTCTGTGTAACAAATAACAGTTTTCAGTATAAGAAGCATGATCCTGTGAGTTGAATGTTCAAAAAAACAGCTTTTGACTAATCAACAGTTATATAATGCGAAAGACACTTTTTCATGATCCTGTGATGCTCTGTGTAACAAATTACAGTTTTCAGTATAAGAAGCATGATCCTGTGAGTTGAATGTTCAAAAAAACAGCTTTTGACTAATCAACAGTTATTTAATGCGAAAGCCACTTTATCATGATCCTGTGATGCTCTGTGTAACAAATTACAGTTTTCAGTATAAGAAGCATGATCCTGTGAGTTCAATGTGCACAAAACAAGCTTTTGACTAATCAACAGTTTTTTAATACAAAAGCCACTTTATCATGATACTGTGATGCTCTGTGTAACAAATAACAGTTTTCAGTATAAGAAGCATGATCCTGTGATGCTCTGTGTAACAAATTACAGTTTTCAGTATAAGAAGCATGATCCTGTGAGTTCAATGTGCACAAAACAAGCTTTTGACTAATCAACAGTTTCTTATTGCAATAGACTCTTTATCATGATCCTGTGATGCTCTGTGTAACAAATTACAGTTTTCAGTATAAGAAGCATGATCCTGTGAGTTGAATGTTCAAAAAAACAGCTTTTGACTAATCAACAGTTATTTAATGCGAAAGCCACTTTTTCATGATCCTGTGATGCTCTGTGTAACAAATTACAGTTTTCAGTATAAGAAGCATGATCCTGTGAGTTGAATGTTCAAAAAAACAGCTTTTGACTAATCAACAGTTATTTAATGCGAAAGCCACTTTATCATGATCCTGTGATGCTCTGTGTAACAAATTACAGTTTTCAGTATAAGAAGCATGATCCTGTGAGTTGAATGTTCAAAAAAACAGCATTTGACTAATCAACAGTTTTTTAATGCAAAAGCCACTTTATCATGATCCTGTGATGCTCTGTGTAACAAATAACAGTTTTCAGTATAAGAAGCATGATCCTGTGAGTTCAATGTTCAAAAAAACAGCATTTGACTAATCAACAGTTTTTTAATGCAAAAGCCACTTTATCATGATCCTGTGATGCTCTGTGTAACAAATAACAGTTTTCAGTATAAGAAGCATGATCCTGTGAGTTCAATGTTCAAAAAAACAGCATTTGACTAATCAACAGTTTTTTAATGCAAAAGCCACTTTATCATGATCCTGTGATGCTCTGTGTAACAAATTACAGTTTTCAGTATAAGAAGCATGATCCTGTGTATTAAATGTGCACAAAACAAGCTTTTGACTAATCAACAGTTGTTTCATACAAAAGCCACTTTATCATGATCCTGTGATGCTCTGTGTAACAAATTACAGTTTTCAGTATAAGAAGCATGATCCTGTGAGTTCAACGTGCACAAAACAAGCTTTTGACTAATCAACAGTTTCTTATTGCAATAGACTCTTTATCATGATCCTGTGATACTCTGTGTAACAAATAACAGTTTTCAGTATAAGAAGCATGATCCTGTGAGTTGAATGTGCACAAAACAAGCTTTTGACTAATCAACAGTTTTTTAATACAAAAGCCACTTTTTCATGATCCTGTGATGCTCTGTGTAACAAATAACAGTTTTCAGTATAAGAAGCATGATCCTGTGAGTTCAATGTGCACAAAACAAGCTTTTGACAAATCAACAGTTTTTTCACACAAAAGCCGCTTTTTCATGATCCTGTGATGATCTGTGTAACAAATAACAGTTTTCAGTATAAGAAGCATGATCCTGTGAGTTCAATGTGCACAAAACAAGCTTTTGACTAATCAACAGTTTTTTAATACAAAAGCCACTTTTTCATGATCCTGTGATGCTCTGTGTAACAAATAACAGTTTTCAGTATAAGAAGCATGATCCTGTGAGTTGAATGTTCAAAAAAACAGCTTTTGACTAATCAACAGTTATATAATGCGAAAGACACTTTTTCATGATCCTGTGATGCTCTGTGTAACAAATTACAGTTTTCAGTATAAGAAGCATGATCCTGTGAGTTGAATGTTCAAAAAAACAGCTTTTGACTAATCAACAGTTATTTAATGCGAAAGCCACTTTATCATGATCCTGTGATGCTCTGTGTAACAAATTACAGTTTTCAGTATAAGAAGCATGATCCTGTGAGTTCAATGTGCACAAAACAAGCTTTTGACTAATCAACAGTTTTTTCACACAAAAGCCGCTTTTTCATGATCCTGTGATGCTCTGTGTAACAAAT
Organism: Triplophysa bombifrons; assembly: GCA_029783895.1. Lineage (NCBI taxonomy): Eukaryota > Metazoa > Chordata > Actinopteri > Cypriniformes > Nemacheilidae > Triplophysa > Triplophysa bombifrons. The sequence continues at coordinate 2,855,173 of CM056471.1, forward strand.
AACAGTTTTCAGTATAAGAAGCATGATCCTGTAAGTTCAATGTGCACAAAACAAGCTTTTGACTAATCAACAGTTTTTTAATACAAAAGCCACTTTATCATGATACTGTGATGCTCTGTGTAACAAATAACAGTTTTCAGTATAAGAAGCATGATCCTGTGATGCTCTGTGTAACAAATAACAGTTTTCAGTATAAGAAGCATGATCCTGTGAGTTGAATGTGCACAAAACAAGCTTTTGACTAATCAACAGTTTTTTAATACAAAAGCCACTTTTTCATGATCCTGTGATGCTCTGTGTAACAAATTACAGTTTTCAGTATAAGAAGCATGATCCTGTGAGTTCAATGTTCAAAAAAACAGCATTTGACTAATCAACAGTTTTTTAATGCAAAAGCCACTTTATCATGATCCTGTGATGCTCTGTGTAACAAATTACAGTTTTCAGTATAAGAAGCATGATCCTGTGTATTAAATGTGCACAAAACAAGCTTTTGACTAATCAACAGTTGTTTCATACAAAAGCCACTTTATCATGATCCTGTGATGCTCTGTGTAACAAATTACAGTTTTCAGTATAAGAAGCATGATCCTGTGAGTTCAACGTGCACAAAACAAGCTTTTGACTAATCAACAGTTTCTTATTGCAATAGACTCTTTATCATGATCCTGTGATACTCTGTGTAACAAATAACAGTTTTCAGTATAAGAAGCATGATCCTGTGAGTTGAATGTGCACAAAACAAGCTTTTGACTAATCAACAGTTTTTTAATACAAAAGCCACTTTTTCATGATCCTGTGATGCTCTGTGTAACAAATAACAGTTTTCAGTATAAGAAGCATGATCCTGTGAGTTCAATGTGCACAAAACAAGCTTTTGACAAATCAACAGTTTTTTCACACAAAAGCCGCTTTTTCATGATCCTGTGATGCTCTGTGTAACAAATAACAGTTTTCAGTATAAGAAGCATGATCCTGTGAGTTCAATGTGCACAAAACAAGCTTTTGACTAATCAACAGTTTTTTAATACAAAAGCCACTTTTTCATGATCCTGTGATGCTCTGTGTAACAAATAACAGTTTTCAGTATAAGAAGCATGATCCTGTGAGTTGAATGTTCAAAAAAACAGCTTTTGACTAATCAACAGTTATATAATGCGAAAGACACTTTTTCATGATCCTGTGATGCTCTGTGTAACAAATTACAGTTTTCAGTATAAGAAGCATGATCCTGTGAGTTGAATGTTCAAAAAAACAGCTTTTGACTAATCAACAGTTATTTAATGCGAAAGCCACTTTATCATGATCCTGTGATGCTCTGTGTAACAAATTACAGTTTTCAGTATAAGAAGCATGATCCTGTGAGTTCAATGTGCACAAAACAAGCTTTTGACTAATCAACAGTTTTTTCACACAAAAGCCGCTTTTTCATGATCCTGTGATGCTCTGTGTAACAAATAACAGTTTTCAGTATAAGAAGCATGATCCTGTAAGTTCAATGTGCACAAAACAAGCTTTTGACTAATCAACAGTTTTTTAATACAAAAGCCACTTTATCATGATACTGTGATGCTCTGTGTAACAAATAACAGTTTTCAGTATAAGAAGCATGATCCTGTGATGCTCTGTGTAACAAATAACAGTTTTCAGTATAAGAAGCATGATCCTGTGAGTTGAATGTGCACAAAACAAGCTTTTGACTAATCAACAGTTTTTTAATACAAAAGCCACTTTTTCATGATCCTGTGATGCTCTGTGTAACAAATTACAGTTTTCAGTATAAAAAGCATGATCCTGTGAGTTCAATGTGCAAAAAACAAGCTTTTGACTAATCAACAGTTTTTTCACACAAAAGCCGCTTTTTCATGATCCTGTGATGTTCTGTGTAACAAATAACAGTTTTCAGTATAAGAAGCATGATCCTGTGAGTTCAATGTGCACAAAACAAGCTTTTGACTAATCAACAGTTATTTAATGCGAAAGCCACTTTTTCATGATCCTGTGATGCTCTGTGTAACAAATAACAGTTTTCAGTATAAGAAGCATGATCCTGTGAGTTGAATGTGCACAAAACAAGCTTTTGACTAATCAACAGTTTTTTAATACAAAAGCCACTTTTTCATGATCCTGTGATGCTCTGTGTAACAAATAACAGTTTTCAGTATAAGAAGCATGATCCTGTGAGTTCAATGTGCACAAAAGAAGCTTTTGACTAATCAACAGTTTTTTCATACAAAAGCCACATTATCATGATCCTGTGATACTCTGTGTAACAAATTACAGTTTTCAGTATAAGAAGCATGATCCTGTGAGTTGAATGTTCAAAAAAACAGCTTTTGACTAATCAACAGTTATTTAATGCGAAAGCCACTTTTTCATGATCCTGTGATGCTCTGTGTAACAAATAACAGTTTTCAGTATAAGAAGCATGATCCTGTGAGTTGAATGTGCACAAAACAAGCTTTTGACTAATCAACAGGTTTTTAATACAAAAGCCACTTTTTCATGATCCTGTGATGCTCTGTGTAACAAATAACAGTTTTCAGTATAAGAAGCATGATCCTGTGAGTTCAATGTGCAAAAAACAAGCTTTTGACTAATCAACAGTTTTTTCACACAAAAGCCGCTTTTTCATGATCCTGTGATGCTCTGTGTAACAAATAACAGTTTTCAGTATAAGAAGCATGATCCTGTGAGTTCAATGTGCACAAAACAAGCTTTTGACTAATCAACAGTTTTTTAATACAAAAGCCACTTTATCATGATACTGTGATGCTCTGTGTAACAAATAACAGTTTTCAGTATAAGAAGCATGATCCTGTGATGCTCTGTGTAACAAATTACAGTTTTCAGTATAAGAAGCATGATCCTGTGAGTTCAATGTGCACAAAACAAGCTTTTGACTAATCAACAGTTATTTAATGCGAAAGCCACTTTTTCATGATCCTGTGATGCTCTGTGTAACAAATAACAGTTTTCAGTATAAGAAGCATGATCCTGTGAGTTGAATGTGCACAAAACAAGCTTTTGACTAATCAACAGTTTTTTAATACAAAAGCCACTTTTTCATGATCCTGTGATGCTCTGTGTAACAAATAACAGTTTTCAGTATAAGAAGCATGATCCTGTGAGTTCAATGTGCACAAAACAAGCTTTTGACTAATCAACAGTTTTTTAATACAAAAGCCACTTTTTCATGATCCTGTGATGCTCTGTGTAACAAATAACAGTTTTCAGTATAAGAAGCATGATCCTGTGAGTTGAATGTTCAAAAAAACAGCTTTTGACTTATCAACAGTTATATAATGCGAAAGACACTTTTTCATGATCCTGTGATGCTCTGTGTAACAAATTACAGTTTTCAGTATAAGAAGCATGATCCTGTGAGTTGAATGTTCAAAAAAACAGCTTTTGACTAATCAACAGTTATTTAATGCGAAAGCCACTTTATCATGATCCTGTGATGCTCTGTGTAACAAATTACAGTTTTCAGTATAAGAAGCATGATCCTGTGAGTTCAATGTGCACAAAACAAGCTTTTGACTAATCAACAGTTTTTTCACACAAAAGCCGCTTTTTCATGATCCTGTGATGCTCTGTGTAACAAATAACAGTTTTCAGTATAAGAAGCATGATCCTGTGAGTTCAATGTGCACAAAACAAGCTTTTGACTAATCAACAGTTTTTTAATACAAAAGCCACTTTATCATGATACTGTGATGCTCTGTGTAACAAATAACAGTTTTCAGTATAAGAAGCATGATCCTGTGATGCTCTGTGTAACAAATTACAGTTTTCAGTATAAGAAGCATGATCCTGTGAGTTCAATGTGCACAAAACAAGCTTTTGACTAATCAACAGTTTCTTATTGCAATAGACTCTTTATCATGATCCTGTGATGCTCTGTGTAACAAATTACAGTTTTCAGTATAAGAAGCATGATCCTGTGAGTTGAATGTTCAAAAAAACAGCTTTTGACTAATCAACAGTTATTTAATGCGAAAGCCACTTTTTCATGATCCTGTGATGCTCTGTGTAACAAATTACAGTTTTCAGTATAAGAAGCATGATCCTGTGAGTTGAATGTTCAAAAAAACAGCTTTTGACTAATCAACAGTTTTTTAATACAAAAGCCACTTTTTCATGATCCTGTGATGCTCTGTGTAACAAATTACAGTTTTCAGTATAAGAAGCATGATCCTGTGAGTTCAATGTGCACAAAACAAGCTTTTGACTAATCAACAGTTTTTTCACACAAAAGCCGCTTTTTCATGATCCTGTGATGCTCTGTGTAACAAATAACAGTTTTCAGTATAAGAAGCATGATCCTGTGATGCTCTGTGTAACAAATTACAGTTTTCAGTATAAGAAGCATGATCCTGTGTGTTCAATGTGCACAAAACAAGCTTTTGACTAATCAACAGTTATTTAATGCGAAAGCCACTTTTTCATGATCCTGTGATGCTCTGTGTAACAAATAACAGTTTTCAGTATAAGAAGCATGATCCTGTGAGTTCAATGTGCACAAAACAAGCTTTTGACTAATCAACAGTTTTTTCACACAAAAGCCGCTTTTTCATGATCCTGTGATGCTCTGTGTAACAAATAACAGTTTTCAGTATAAGAAGCATGATCCTGTGAGTTCAATGTGCACAAAACAAGCTTTTGACTAATCAACAGTTTTTTAATACAAAAGCCACTTTATCATGATACTGTGATGCTCTGTGTAACAAATAACAGTTTTCAGTATAAGAAGCATGATCCTGTGATGCTCTGTGTAACAAATTACAGTTTTCAGTATAAGAAGCATGATCCTGTGTGTTCAATGTGCACAAAACAAGCTTTTGACTAATCAACAGTTATTTAATGCGAAAGCCACTTTTTCATGATCCTGTGATGCTCTGTGTAACAAATAACAGTTTTCAGTATAAGAAGCATGATCCTGTGAGTTGAATGTGCACAAAACAAGCTTTTGACTAATCAAAAGTTTTTTAATACAAAAGCCACTTTTTCATGATCCTGTGATGCTCTGTGTAACAAATAACAGTTTTCAGTATAAGAAGCATGATCCTGTGAGTTGAATGTTCAAAAAAACAGCTTTTGACTAATCAAAAGTTATATAATGCGAAAGCCACTTTTTCATGATCCTGTGATGCTCTGTGTAACAAATTACAGTTTTCAGTATAAGAAGCATGATCCTGTGAGTTGAATGTTCAAAAAAACAGCTTTTGACTAATCAACAGTTATTTAATGCGAAAGCCACTTTATCATGATCCTGTGATGCTCTGTGTAACAAATTACAGTTTTCAGTATAAGAAGCATGATCCTGTGAGTTGAATGTTCAAAAAAACAGCTTTTGACTAATCAACAGTTATATAATGCGAAAGACACTTTTTCATGATCCTGTGATGCTCTGTGTAACAAATAACAGTTTTCAGTATAAGAAGCATGATCCTGTGAGTTGAATGTGCACAAAACAAGCTTTTGACTAATCAACAGTTTTTTAATACAAAAGCCACTTTTTCATGATCCTGTGATGCTCTGTGTAACAAATAACAGTTTTCAGTATAAGAAGCATGATCCTGTGAGTTGAATGTTCAAAAAAACAGCTTTTGACTAATCAACAGTTATATAATGCGAAAGACACTTTTTCATGATCCTGTGATGCTCTGTGTAACAAATTACAGTTTTCAGTATAAGAAGCATGATCCTGTGAGTTGAATGTTCAAAAAAACAGCTTTTGACTAATCAACAGTTATTTAATGCGAAAGCCACTTTATCATGATCCTGTGATGCTCTGTGTAACAAATTACAGTTTTCAGTATAAGAAGCATGATCCTGTGAGTTGAATGTTCAAAAACACAGCTTTTGACTAATCAACAGTTATTTAATGCGAAAGCCACTTTATCATGATCCTGTGATGCTCTGTGTAACAAATTACAGTTTTCAGTATAAGAAGCATGATCCTGTGAGTTCAATGTGCACAAAACAAGCTTTTGACTAATCAACAGTTTTTTCACACAAAAGCCGCTTTTTCATGATCCTGTGATGCTCTGTGTAACAAATAACAGTTTTCAGTATAAGAAGCATGATCCTGTGAGTTCAATGTGCACAAAACAAGCTTTTGACTAATCAACAGTTTTTTAATACAAAAGCCACTTTATCATGATACTGTGATGCTCTGTGTAACAAATAACAGTTTTCAGTATAAGAAGCATGATCCTGTGATGCTCTGTGTAACAAATTACAGTTTTCAGTATAAGAAGCATGATCCTGTGTGTTCAATGTGCACAAAACAAGCTTTTGACTAATCAACAGTTATTTAATGCGAAAGCCACTTTTTCATGATCCTGTGATGCTCTGTGTAACAAATAACAGTTTTCAGTATAAGAAGCATGATCCTGTGAGTTGAATGTGCACAAAACAAGCTTTTGACTAATCAACAGTTTTTTAATACAAAAGCCACTTTTTCATGATCCTGTGATGCTCTGTGTAACAAATAACAGTTTTCAGTATAAGAAGCATGATCCTGTGAGTTGAATGTGCACAAAACAAGCTTTTGACTAATCAACAGTTTTTTAATACAAAAGCCACTTTTTCATGATCCTGTGATGCTCTGTGTAACAAATAACAGTTTTCAGTATAAGAAGCATGATCCTGTGAGTTCAATGTGCACAAAAGAAGCTTTTGACTAATCAACAGTTTTTTCATACAAAAGCCACTTTATCATGATCCTGTGATACTCTGTGTAACAAATTACAGTTTTCAGTATAAGAAGCATGATCCTGTGAGTTGAATGTTCAAAAAAACAGCTTTTGACTAATCAACAGTTATTTAATGCGAAAGCCACTTTTTCATGATCCTGTGATGCTCTGTGTAACAAATAACAGTTTTCAGTATAAGAAGCATGATCCTGTGAGTTGAATGTGCACAAAACAAGCTTTTGACTAATCAACAGGTTTTTAATACAAAAGCCACTTTTTCATGATCCTGTGATGCTCTGTGTAACAAATAACAGTTTTCAGTATAAGAAGCATGATCCTGTGAGTTCAATGTGCAAAAAACAAGCTTTTGACTAATCAACAGTTTTTTCACACAAAAGCCGCTTTTTCATGATCCTGTGATGCTCTGTGTAACAAATAACAGTTTTCAGTATAAGAAGCATGATCCTGTGAGTTCAATGTGCACAAAACAAGCTTTTGACTAATCAACAGTTTTTTAATACAAAAGCCACTTTATCATGATACTGTGATGCTCTGTGTAACAAATAACAGTTTTCAGTATAAGAAGCATGATCCTGTGATGCTCTGTGTAACAAATTACAGTTTTCAGTATAAGAAGCATGATCCTGTGAGTTCAATGTGCACAAAACAAGCTTTTGACTAATCAACAGTTATTTAATGCGAAAGCCACTTTTTCATGATCCTGTGATGCTCTGTGTAACAAATAACAGTTTTCAGTATAAGAAGCATGATCCTGTGAGTTGAATGTGCACAAAACAAGCTTTTGACTAATCAACAGTTTTTTAATACAAAAGCCACTTTTTCATGATCCTGTGATGCTCTGTGTAACAAATAACAGTTTTCAGTATAAGAAGCATGATCCTGTGAGTTCAATGTGCACAAAACAAGCTTTTGACTAATCAACAGTTTTTTAATACAAAAGCCACTTTTTCATGATCCTGTGATGCTCTGTGTAACAAATAACAGTTTTCAGTATAAGAAGCATGATCCTGTGAGTTGAATGTTCAAAAAAACAGCTTTTGACTTATCAACAGTTATATAATGCGAAAGACACTTTTTCATGATCCTGTGATGCTCTGTGTAACAAATTACAGTTTTCAGTATAAGAAGCATGATCCTGTGAGTTGAATGTTCAAAAAAACAGCTTTTGACTAATCAACAGTTATATAATGCGAAAGACACTTTTTCATGATCCTGTGATGCTCTGTGTAACAAATTACAGTTTTCAGTATAAGAAGCATGATCCTGTGAGTTGAATGTTCAAAAAAACAGCTTTTGACTAATCAACAGTTATTTAATGCGAAAGCCACTTTATCATGATCCTGTGATGCTCTGTGTAACAAATTACAGTTTTCAGTATAAGAAGCATGATCCTGTGAGTTGAATGTTCAAAAACACAGCTTTTGACTAATCAACAGTTATTTAATGCGAAAGCCACTTTATCATGATCCTGTGATGCTCTGTGTAACAAATTACAGTTTTCAGTATAAGAAGCATGATCCTGTGAGTTCAATGTGCACAAAACAAGCTTTTGACTAATCAACAGTTTTTTCACACAAAAGCCGCTTTTTCATGATCCTGTGATGCTCTGTGTAACAAATAACAGTTTTCAGTATAAGAAGCATGATCCTGTGAGTTCAATGTGCACAAAACAAGCTTTTGACTAATCAACAGTTTTTTAATACAAAAGCCACTTTATCATGATACTGTGATGCTCTGTGTAACAAATAACAGTTTTCAGTATAAGAAGCATGATCCTGTGATGCTCTGTGTAACAAATTACAGTTTTCAGTATAAGAAGCATGATCCTGTGTGTTCAATGTGCACAAAACAAGCTTTTGACTAATCAACAGTTATTTAATGCGAAAGCCACTTTTTCATGATCCTGTGATGCTCTGTGTAACAAATAACAGTTTTCAGTATAAGAAGCATGATCCTGTGAGTTGAATGTGCACAAAACAAGCTTTTGACTAATCAACAGTTTTTTAATACAAAAGCCACTTTTTCATGATCCTGTGATGCTCTGTGTAACAAATAACAGTTTTCAGTATAAGAAGCATGATCCTGTGAGTTGAATGTGCACAAAACAAGCTTTTGACTAATCAACAGTTTTTTAATACAAAAGCCACTTTTTCATGATCCTGTGATGCTCTGTGTAACAAATAACAGTTTTCAGTATAAGAAGCATGATCCTGTGAGTTCAATGTGCACAAAAGAAGCTTTTGACTAATCAACAGTTTTTTCATACAAAAGCCACTTTATCATGATCCTGTGATACTCTGTGTAACAAATTACAGTTTTCAGTATAAGAAGCATGATCCTGTGAGTTGAATGTTCAAAAAAACAGCTTTTGACTAATCAACAGTTATTTAATGCGAAAGCCACTTTTTCATGATCCTGTGATGCTCTGTGTAACAAATAACAGTTTTCAGTATAAGAAGCATGATCCTGTGAGTTGAATGTGCACAAAACAAGCTTTTGACTAATCAACAGGTTTTTAATACAAAAGCCACTTTTTCATGATCCTGTGATGCTCTGTGTAACAAATAACAGTTTTCAGTATAAGAAGCATGATCCTGTGAGTTCAATGTGCAAAAAACAAGCTTTTGACTAATCAACAGTTTTTTCACACAAAAGCCGCTTTTTCATGATCCTGTGATGCTCTGTGTAACAAATAACAGTTTTCAGTATAAGAAGCATGATCCTGTGAGTTCAATGTGCACAAAACAAGCTTTTGACTAATCAACAGTTTTTTAATACAAAAGCCACTTTATCATGATACTGTGATGCTCTGTGTAACAAATAACAGTTTTCAGTATAAGAAGCATGATCCTGTGATGCTCTGTGTAACAAATTACAGTTTTCAGTATAAGAAGCATGATCCTGTGAGTTCAATGTGCACAAAACAAGCTTTTGACTAATCAACAGTTATTTAATGCGAAAGCCACTTTTTCATGATCCTGTGATGCTCTGTGTAACAAATAACAGTTTTCAGTATAAGAAGCATGATCCTGTGAGTTGAATGTGCACAAAACAAGCTTTTGACTAATCAACAGTTTTTTAATACAAAAGCCACTTTTTCATGATCCTGTGATGCTCTGTGTAACAAATAACAGTTTTCAGTATAAGAAGCATGATCCTGTGAGTTCAATGTGCACAAAACAAGCTTTTGACTAATCAACAGTTTTTTAATACAAAAGCCACTTTTTCATGATCCTGTGATGCTCTGTGTAACAAATAACAGTTTTCAGTATAAGAAGCATGATCCTGTGAGTTGAATGTTCAAAAAAACAGCTTTTGACTTATCAACAGTTATATAATGCGAAAGACACTTTTTCATGATCCTGTGATGCTCTGTGTAACAAATTACAGTTTTCAGTATAAGAAGCATGATCCTGTGAGTTCAATGTGCACAAAACAAGCTTTTGACTAATCAACAGTTTTTTCACACAAAAGCCGCTTTTTCATGATCCTGTGATGCTCTGTGTAACAAATAACAGTTTTCAGTATAAGAAGCATGATCCTGTGATGCTCTGTGTAACAAATTACAGTTTTCAGTATAAGAAGCATGATCCTGTGAGTTCAATGTGCACAAAACAAGCTTTTGACTAATCAACAGTTTCTTATTGCAATAGACTCTTTATCATGATCCTGTGATGCTCTGTGTAACAAATTACAGTTTTCAGTATAAGAAGCATGATCCTGTGTGTTCAATGTGCACAAAACAAGCTTTTGACTAATCAACAGTTTTTTCATACAAAAGCCACTTTATCATGATCCTGTGATACTCTGTGTAACAAATTACAGTTTTCAGTATAAGAAGCATGATCCTGTGTGTTCAATGTGCACAAAACAAGCTTTTGACTAATCAACAGTTTTTTCATACAAAAGCCACTTTATCATGATCCTGTGATACTCTGTGTAACAAATTACAGTTTTCAGTATAAGAAGCATGATCCTGTGAGTTCAATGTGCACAAAACAAGCTTTTGACTAATCAACAGTTTCTTATTGCAATAGACTCTTTATCATGATCCTGTGATGCTCTGTGTAACAAATTACAGTTTTCAGTATAAGAAGCATGATCCTGTGAGTTGAATGTTCAAAAAAACAGCTTTTGACTAATCAACAGTTATTTAATGCGAAAGCCACTTTTTCATGATCCTGTGATGCTCTGTGTAACAAATTACAGTTTTCAGTATAAGAAGCATGATCCTGTGAGTTGAATGTTCAAAAAAACAGCTTTTGACTAATCAACAGTTTTTTAATACAAAAGCCACTTTTTCATGATCCTGTGATGCTCGGTGTAACAAATAACAGTTTTCAGTATAAGAAGCATGATCCTGTGAGTTCAATGTGCACAAAACAAGCTTTTGACAAATCAACAGTTTTTTCACACAAAAGCCGCTTTTTCATGATCCTGTGATGCTCTGTGTAACAAATAACAGTTTTCAGTATAAGAAGCATGATCCTGTGAGTTCAATGTGCACAAAACAAGCTTTTGACTAATCAACAGTTTTTTAATACAAAAGCCACTTTTTCATGATCCTGTGATGCTCTGTGTAACAAATTACAGTTTTCAGTATAAGAAGCATGATCCTGTGAGTTCAATGTGCACAAAACAAGCTTTTGACTAATCAACAGTTTTTTCACACAAAAGCCGCTTTTTCATGATCCTGTGATGCTCTGTGTAACAAATAACAGTTTTCAGTATAAGAAGCATGATCCTGTGTGTTCAATGTGCACAAAACAAGCTTTTGACTAATCAACAGTTATTTAATGCGAAAGCCACTTTTTCATGATCCTGTGATGCTCTGTGTAACAAATAACAGTTTTCAGTATAAGAAGCATGATCCTGTGAGTTCAATGTGCACAAAACAAGCTTTTGACTAATCAACAGTTTTTTAATACAAAAGCCACTTTTTCATGATCCTGTGATGCTCTGTGTAACAAATAACAGTTTTCAGTATAAGAAGCATGATCCTGTGAGTTGAATGTTCAAAAAAACAGCTTTTGACTAATCAACAGTTATATAATGCGAAAGACACTTTTTCATGATCCTGTGATGCACTGTGTAACAAATTACAGTTTTCAGTATAAGAAGCATGATCCTGTGAGTTGAATGTTCAAAAACACAGCTTTTGACTAATCAACAGTTATTTAATGCGAAAGCCACTTTATCATGATCCTGTGATGCTCTGTGTAACAAATTACAGTTTTCAGTATAAGAAGCATGATCCTGTGAGTTCAATGTGCACAAAACAAGCTTTTGACTAATCAACAGTTTTTTCACACAAAAGCCGCTTTTTCATGATCCTGTGATGCTCTGTGTAACAAATAACAGTTTTCAGTATAAGAAGCATGATCCTGTGAGTTCAATGTGCACAAAACAAGCTTTTGACTAATCAACAGTTTTTTAATACAAAAGCCACTTTATCATGATACTGTGATGCTCTGTGTAACAAATAACAGTTTTCAGTATAAGAAGCATGATCCTGTGATGCTCTGTGTAACAAATTACAGTTTTCAGTATAAGAAGCATGATCCTGTGTGTTCAATGTGCACAAAACAAGCTTTTGACTAATCAACAGTTATTTAATGCGAAAGCCACTTTTTCATGATCCTGTGATGCTCTGTGTAACAAATAACAGTTTTCAGTATAAGAAGCATGATCCTGTGAGTTGAATGTGCACAAAACAAGCTTTTGACTAATCAACAGTTTTTTAATACAAAAGCCACTTTTTCATGATCCTGTGATGCTCTGTGTAACAAATAACAGTTTTCAGTATAAGAAGCATGATCCTGTGAGTTCAATGTGCACAAAACAAGCTTTTGACTAATCAACAGTTTTTTAATACAAAAGCCACTTTTTCATGATCCTGTGATGCTCTGTGTAACAAATAACAGTTTTCAGTATAAGAAGCATGATCCTGTGAGTTGAATGTTCAAAAAAACAGCTTTTGACTAATCAACAGTTATATAATGCGAAAGACACTTTTTCATGATCCTGTGATGCTCTGTGTAACAAATTACAGTTTTCAGTATAAGAAGCATGATCCTGTGAGTTGAATGTTCAAAAAAACAGCTTTTGACTAATCAACAGTTATTTAATGCGAAAGCCACTTTATCATGATCCTGTGATGCTCTGTGTAACAAATTACAGTTTTCAGTATAAGAAGCATGATCCTGTGAGTTCAATGTGCACAAAACAAGCTTTTGACTAATCAACAGTTTTTTCACACAAAAGCCGCTTTTTCATGATCCTGTGATGCTCTGTGTAACAAATAACAGTTTTCAGTATAAGAAGCATGATCCTGTGAGTTCAATGTGCACAAAACAAGCTTTTGACTAATCAACAGTTTTTTAATACAAAAGCCACTTTATCATGATACTGTGATGCTCTGTGTAACAAATAACAGTTTTCAGTATAAGAAGCATGATCCTGTGAGTTCAATGTGCACAAAACAAGCTTTTGACTAATCAACAGTTTCTTATTGCAATAGACTCTTTATCATGATCCTGTGATGCTCTGTGTAACAAATTACAGTTTTCAGTATAAGAAGCATGATCCTGTGAGTTGAATGTTCAAAAAAACAGCTTTTGACTAATCAACAGTTATTTAATGCGAAAGCCACTTTTTCATGATCCTGTGATGCTCTGTGTAACAAATTACAGTTTTCAGTATAAGAAGCATGATCCTGTGAGTTGAATGTTCAAAAAAACAGCTTTTGACTAATCAACAGTTTTTTAATACAAAAGCCACTTTTTCATGATCCTGTGATGCTCTGTGTAACAAATAACAGTTTTCAGTATAAGAAGCATGATCCTGTGAGTTCAATGTGCACAAAACAAGCTTTTGACAAATCAACAGTTTTTTCACACAAAAGCCGCTTTTTCATGATCCTGTGATGCTCTGTGTAACAAATAACAGTTTTCAGTATAAGAAGCATGATCCTGTGAGTTCAATGTGCACAAAACAAGCTTTTGACTAATCAACAGTTTTTTAATACAAAAGCCACTTTTTCATGATCCTGTGATGCTCTGTGTAACAAATTACAGTTTTCAGTATAAGAAGCATGATCCTGTGAGTTCAATGTGCACAAAACAAGCTTTTGACTAATCAACAGTTTTTTCACACAAAAGCCGCTTTTTCATGATCCTGTGATGCTCTGTGTAACAAATAACAGTTTTCAGTATGAGAAGCATGATCCTGTGATGCTCTGTGTAACAAATTACAGTTTTCAGTATAAGAAGCATGATCCTGTGTGTTCAATGTGCACAAAACAAGCTTTTGACTAATCAACAGTTATTTAATGCGAAAGCCACTTTTTCATGATCCTGTGATGCTCTGTGTAACAAATAACAGTTTTCAGTATAAGAAGCATGATCCTGTGAGTTCAATGTGCACAAAACAAGCTTTTGACTAATCAACAGTTTTTTAATACAAAAGCCACTTTTTCATGATCCTGTGATGCTCTGTGTAACAAATAACAGTTTTCAGTATAAGAAGCATGATCCTGTGAGTTGAATGTTCAAAAAAACAGCTTTTGACTAATCAACAGTTATATAATGCGAAAGACACTTTTTCATGATCCTGTGATGCACTGTGTAACAAATTACAGTTTTCAGTATAAGAAGCATGATCCTGTGAGTTGAATGTTCAAAAACACAGCTTTTGACTAATCAACAGTTATTTAATGCGAAAGCCACTTTATCATGATCCTGTGATGCTCTGTGTAACAAATTACAGTTTTCAGTATAAGAAGCATGATCCTGTGAGTTCAATGTGCACAAAACAAGCTTTTGACTAATCAACAGTTTTTTCACACAAAAGCCGCTTTTTCATGATCCTGTGATGCTCTGTGTAACAAATAACAGTTTTCAGTATAAGAAGCATGATCCTGTGAGTTCAATGTGCACAAAACAAGCTTTTGACTAATCAACAGTTTTTTAATACAAAAGCCACTTTATCATGATACTGTGATGCTCTGTGTAACAAATAACAGTTTTCAGTATAAGAAGCATGATCCTGTGATGCTCTGTGTAACAAATTACAGTTTTCAGTATAAGAAGCATGATCCTGTGTGTTCAATGTGCACAAAACAAGCTTTTGACTAATCAACAGTTATTTAATGCGAAAGCCACTTTTTCATGATCCTGTGATGCTCTGTGTAACAAATAACAGTTTTCAGTATAAGAAGCATGATCCTGTGAGTTGAATGTGCACAAAACAAGCTTTTGACTAATCAAAAGTTTTTTAATACAAAAGCCACTTTTTCATGATCCTGTGATGCTCTGTGTAACAAATAACAGTTTTCAGTATAAGAAGCATGATCCTGTGAGTTCAATGTGCACAAAACAAGCTTTTGACTAATCAACAGTTTTTTAATACAAAAGCTACTTTTTCATGATCCTGTGATGCTCTGTGTAACAAATAACAGTTTTCAGTATAAGAAGCATGATCCTGTGAGTTGAATGTTCAAAAAAACAGCTTTTGACTAATCAACAGTTATATAATGCGAAAGACACTTTTTCATGATCCTGTGATGCTCTGTGTAACAAATTACAGTTTTCAGTATAAGAAGCATGATCCTGTGAGTTGAATGTTCAAAAAAACAGCTTTTGACTAATCAACAGTTATTTAATGCGAAAGCCACTTTATCATGATCCTGTGATGCTCTGTGTAACAAATTACAGTTTTCAGTATAAGAAGCATGATCCTGTGAGTTGAATGTTCAAAAACACAGCTTTTGACTAATCAACAGTTATTTAATGCGAAAGCCACTTTATCATGATCCTGTGATGCTCTGTGTAACAAATTACAGTTTTCAGTATAAGAAGCATGATCCTGTGAGTTCAATGTGCACAAAACAAGCTTTTGACTAATCAACAGTTATTTCACACAAAAGCCGCTTTTTCATGATCCTGTGATGCTCTGTGTAACAAATAACAGTTTTCAGTATAAGAAGCATGATCCTGTGAGTTCAATGTGCACAAAACAAGCTTTTGACTAATCAACAGTTTTTTAATACAAAAGCCACTTTATCATGATACTGTGATGCTCTGTGTAACAAATAACAGTTTTCAGTATAAGAAGCATGATCCTGTGATGCTCTGTGTAACAAATTACAGTTTTCAGTATAAGAAGCATGATCCTGTGTGTTCAATGTGCACAAAACAAGCTTTTGACTAATCAACAGTTATTTAATGCGAAAGCCACTTTTTCATGATCCTGTGATGCTCTGTGTAACAAATAACAGTTTTCAGTATAAGAAGCATGATCCTGTGAGTTGAATGTGCACAAAACAAGCTTTTGACTAATCAACAGTTTTTTAATACAAAAGCCACTTTTTCATGATCCTGTGATGCTCTGTGTAACAAATAACAGTTTTCAGTATAAGAAGCATGATCCTGTGAGTTCAATGTGCACAAAACAAGCTTTTGACTAATCAACAGTTTTTTAATACAAAAGCCACTTTATCATGATACTGTGATGCTCTGTGTAACAAATAACAGTTTTCAGTATAAGAAGCATGGTCCTGTGATGCTCTGTGTAACAAATTACAGTTTTCAGTATAAGAAGCATGATCCTGTGAGTTCAATGTGCACAAAACAAGCTTTTGACTAATCAACAGTTTCTTATTGCAATAGACTCTTTATCATGATCCTGTGATGCTCTGTGTAACAAATTACAGTTTTCAGTATAAGAAGCATGATCCTGTGAGTTGAATGTTCAAAAAAACAGCTTTTGACTAATCAACAGTTATTTAATGCGAAAGCCACTTTTTCATGATCCTGTGATGCTCTGTGTAACAAATTACAGTTTTCAGTATAAGAAGCATGATCCTGTGTATTAAATGTGCACAAAACAAGCTTTTGACTAATCAACAGTTTTTTCATACAAAAGCCACTTTATCATGATCCTGTGATGCTCTGTGTAACAAATTACAGTTTTCAGTATAAGAAGCATGATCCTGTGTGTTCAATGTGCACAAAACAAGCTTTTGACTAATCAACAGTTTTTTCATACAAAAGCCACTTTATCATGATCCTGTGATACTCTGTGTAACAAATTACAGTTTTCAGTATAAGAAGCATGATCCTGTGTGTTCAATGTGCACAAAACAAGCTTTTGACTAATCAACAGTTTTTTCATACAAAAGCCACTTTATCATGATCCTGTGATACTCTGTGTAACAAATTACAGTTTTCAGTATAAGAAGCATGATCCTGTGAGTTCAATGTGCACAAAACAAGCTTTTGACTAATCAACAGTTTCTTATTGCAATAGACTCTTTATCATGATCCTGTGATGCTCTGTGTAACAAATTACAGTTTTCAGTATAAGAAGCATGATCCTGTGAGTTGAATGTTCAAAAAAACAGCTTTTGACTAATCAACAGTTATTTAATGCGAAAGCCACTTTTTCATGATCCTGTGATGCTCTGTGTAACAAATTACAGTTTTCAGTATAAGAAGCATGATCCTGTGAGTTGAATGTTCAAAAAAACAGCTTTTGACTAATCAACAGTTTTTTAATACAAAAGCCACTTTTTCATGATCCTGTGATGCTCTGTGTAACAAATAACAGTTTTCAGTATAAGAAGCATGATCCTGTGAGTTCAATGTGCACAAAACAAGCTTTTGACAAATCAACAGTTTTTTCACACAAAAGCCGCTTTTTCATGATCCTGTGATGCTCTGTGTAACAAATAACAGTTTTCAGTATAAGAAGCATGATCCTGTGAGTTCAATGTGCACAAAACAAGCTTTTGACTAATCAACAGTTTTTTAATACAAAAGCCACTTTTTCATGATCCTGTGATGCTCTGTGTAACAAATTACAGTTTTCAGTATAAGAAGCATGATCCTGTGAGTTCAATGTGCACAAAACAAGCTTTTGACTAATCAACAGTTTTTTCACACAAAAGCCGCTTTTTCATGATCCTGTGATGCTCTGTGTAACAAATAACAGTTTTCAGTATAAGAAGCATGATCCTGTGATGCTCTGTGTAACAAATTACAGTTTTCAGTATAAGAAGCATGATCCTGTGTGTTCAATGTGCACAAAACAAGCTTTTGACTAATCAACAGTTATTTAATGCGAAAGCCACTTTTTCATGATCCTGTGATGCTCTGTGTAACAAATAACAGTTTTCAGTATAAGAAGCATGATCCTGTGAGTTCAATGTGCACAAAACAAGCTTTTGACTAATCAACAGTTTTTTAATACAAAAGCCACTTTTTCATGATCCTGTGATGCTCTGTGTAACAAATAACAGTTTTCAGTATAAGAAGCATGATCCTGTGAGTTGAATGTTCAAAAAAACAGCTTTTGACTAATCAACAGTTATATAATGCGAAAGACACTTTTTCATGATCCTGTGATGCACTGTGTAACAAATTACAGTTTTCAGTATAAGAAGCATGATCCTGTGAGTTGAATGTTCAAAAACACAGCTTTTGACTAATCAACAGTTATTTAATGCGAAAGCCACTTTATCATGATCCTGTGATGCTCTGTGTAACAAATTACAGTTTTCAGTATAAGAAGCATGATCCTGTGAGTTGAATGTTCAAAAACACAGCTTTTGACTAATCAACAGTTATTTAATGCGAAAGCCACTTTATCATGATCCTGTGATGCTCTGTGTAACAAATTACAGTTTTCAGTATAAGAAGCATGATCCTGTGAGTTCAATGTGCACAAAACAAGCTTTTGACTAATCAACAGTTTTTTAATACAAAAGCCACTTTATCATGATACTGTGATGCTCTGTGTAACAAATAACAGTTTTCAGTATAAGAAGCATGATCCTGTGATGCTCTGTGTAACAAATTACAGTTTTCAGTATAAGAAGCATGATCCTGTGAGTTCAATGTGCACAAAACAAGCTTTTGACTAATCAACAGTTTCTTATTGCAATAGACTCTTTATCATGATCCTGTGATGCTCTGTGTAACAAATTACAGTTTTCAGTATAAGAAGCATGATCCTGTGAGTTGAATGTTCAAAAAAACAGCTTTTGACTAATCAACAGTTATTTAATGCGAAAGCCACTTTATCATGATCCTGTGATGCTCTGTGTAACAAATTACAGTTTTCAGTATAAGAAGCATGATCCTGTGAGTTGAATGTTCAAAAAAACAGCATTTGACTAATCAACAGTTTTTTAATGCAAAAGCCACTTTATCATGATCCTGTGATGCTCTGTGTAACAAATTACAGTTTTCAGTATAAGAAGCATGATCCTGTGTGTTCAATGTGCACAAAAGAAGCTTTTGACTAATCAACAGTTTTTTCATACAAAAGCCACTTTATCATGATCCTGTGATACTCTGTGTAACAAATTACAGTTTTCAGTATAAGAAGCATGATCCTGTGAGTTGAATGTTCAAAAAAACAGCTTTTGACTAATCAACAGTTATTTAATGCGAAAGCCACTTTTTCATGATCCTGTGATGCTCTGTGTAACAAATAACAGTTTTCAGTATAAGAAGCATGATCCTGTGAGTTGAATGTGCACAAAACAAGCTTTTGACTAATCAACAGTTTTTTAATACAAAAGCCACTTTTTCATGATCCTGTGATGCTCTGTGTAACAAATAACAGTTTTCAGTATAAGAAGCATGATCCTGTGAGTTCAATGTGCACAAAACAAGCTTTTGACTAATCAACAGTTATTTAATGCGAAAGCCACTTTTTCATGATCCTGTGATGCTCTGTGTAACAAATAACAGTTTTCAGTATAAGAAGCATGATCCTGTGAGTTGAATGTGCACAAAACAAGCTTTTGACTAATCAACAGTTTTTTAATACAAAAGCCACTTTTTCATGATCCTGTGATGCTCTGTGTAACAAATAACAGTTTTCAGTATAAGAAGCATGATCCTGTGAGTTGAATGTTCAAAAAAACAGCTTTTGACTTATCAACAGTTATATAATGCGAAAGACACTTTTTCATGATCCTGTGATGCTCTGTGTAACAAATTACAGTTTTCAGTATAAGAAGCATGATCCTGTGAGTTGAATGTTCAAAAAAACAGCTTTTGACTAATCAACAGTTATTTAATGCGAAAGCCACTTTATCATGATCCTGTGATGCTCTGTGTAACAAATTACAGTTTTCAGTATAAGAAGCATGATCCTGTGAGTTCAATGTGCACAAAACAAGCTTTTGACTAATCAACAGTTTTTTCACACAAAAGCCGCTTTTTCATGATCCTGTGATGCTCTGTGTAACAAATAACAGTTTTCAGTATAAGAAGCATGATCCTGTGAGTTCAATGTGCACAAAACAAGCTTTTGACTAATCAACAGTTTTTTAATACAAAAGCCACTTTATCATGATACTGTGATGCTCTGTGTAACAAATAACAGTTTTCAGTATAAGAAGCATGATCCTGTGATGCTCTGTGTAACAAATTACAGTTTTCAGTATAAGAAGCATGATCCTGTGAGTTCAATGTGCACAAAACAAGCTTTTGACTAATCAACAGTTTCTTATTGCAATAGACTCTTTATCATGATCCTGTGATGCTCTGTGTAACAAATTACAGTTTTCAGTATAAGAAGCATGATCCTGTGAGTTGAATGTTCAAAAAAACAGCTTTTGACTAATCAACAGTTATTTAATGCGAAAGCCACTTTTTCATGATCCTGTGATGCTCTGTGTAACAAATTACAGTTTTCAGTATAAGAAGCATGATCCTGTGTATTAAATGTGCACAAAACAAGCTTTTGACTAATCAACAGTTTTTTCATACAAAAGCCACTTTATCATGATCCTGTGATGCTCTGTGTAACAAATTACAGTTTTCAGTATAAGAAGCATGATCCTGTGTGTTCAATGTGCACAAAACAAGCTTTTGACTAATCAACAGTTTTTTCATACAAAAGCCACTTTATCATGATCCTGTGATACTCTGTGTAACAAATTACAGTTTTCAGTATAAGAAGCATGATCCTGTGTGTTCAATGTGCACAAAACAAGCTTTTGACTAATCAACAGTTTTTTCATACAAAAGCCACTTTATCATGATCCTGTGATACTCTGTGTAACAAATTACAGTTTTCAGTATAAGAAGCATGATCCTGTGAGTTCAATGTGCACAAAACAAGCTTTTGACTAATCAACAGTTTCTTATTGCAATAGACTCTTTATCATGATCCTGTGATGCTCTGTGTAACAAATTACAGTTTTCAGTATAAGAAGCATGATCCTGTGAGTTGAATGTTCAAAAAAACAGCTTTTGACTAATCAACAGTTATTTAATGCGAAAGCCACTTTTTCATGATCCTGTGATGCTCTGTGTAACAAATTACAGTTTTCAGTATAAGAAGCATGATCCTGTGAGTTGAATGTTCAAAAAAACAGCTTTTGACTAATCAACAGTTTTTTAATACAAAAGCCACTTTTTCATGATCCTGTGATGCTCTGTGTAACAAATAACAGTTTTCAGTATAAGAAGCATGATCCTGTGAGTTCAATGTGCACAAAACAAGCTTTTGACAAATCAACAGTTTTTTCACACAAAAGCCGCTTTTTCATGATCCTGTGATGCTCTGTGTAACAAATAACAGTTTTCAGTATAAGAAGCATGATCCTGTGAGTTGAATGTGCACAAAACAAGCTTTTGACTAATCAACAGTTTTTAATACAAAAGCCAGTTTTTCATGATCCTGTGATGCTCTGTGTAACAAATAACAGTTTTCAGTATAAGAAGCATGATCCTGTGAGTTGAATGTTCAAAAAAACAGCTTTTGACTAATCAACAGTTATATAATGCGAAAGACACTTTTTCATGATCCTGTGATGCACTGTGTAACAAATTACAGTTTTCAGTATAAGAAGCATGATCCTGTGAGTTGAATGTTCAAAAAAACAGCTTTTGACTAATCAACAGTTTTTTAATACAAAAGCCACTTTATCATGATACTGTGATGCTCTGTGTAACAAATAACAGTTTTCAGTATAAGAAGCATGATCCTGTGATGCTCTGTGTAACAAATTACAGTTTTCAGTATAAGAAGCATGATCCTGTGTGTTCAATGTGCACAAAACAAGCTTTTGACTAATCAACAGTTTCTTATTGCAATAGACTCTTTATCATAATCCTGTGATGCTCTGTGTAACAAATTACAGTTTTCAGTATAAGAAGCATGATCCTGTGAGTTGAATGTTCAAAAAAACAGCTTTTGACTAATCAACAGTTATTTAATGCGAAAGCCACTTTTTCATGATCCTGTGATGCTCTGTGTAACAAATTACAGTTTTCAGTATAAGAAGCATGATCCTGTGAGTTGAATGTTCAAAAAAACAGCTTTTGACTAATCAACAGTTTTTTAATACAAAAGCCACTTTTTCATGATCCTGTGATGCTCTGTGTAACAAATAACAGTTTTCAGTATAAGAAGCATGATCCTGTGAGTTCAATGTGCACAAAACAAGCTTTTGACTAATCAACAGTTTTTTAATACAAAAGCCACTTTTTCATGATCCTGTGATGCTCTGTGTAACAAATAACAGTTTTCAGTATAAGAAGCATGATCCTGTGAGTTGAATGTTCAAAAAAACAGCTTTTGACTAATCAACAGTTATATAATGCGAAAGACACTTTTTCATGATCCTGTGATGCACTGTGTAACAAATTACAGTTTTCAGTATAAGAAGCATGGTCCTGTGAGTTGAATGTTCAAAAAAACAGCTTTTGACTAATCAACAGTTTTTTAATACAAAAGCCACTTTATCATGATACTGTGATGCTCTGTGTAACAAATAACAGTTTTCAGTATAAGAAGCATGATCCTGTGATGCTCTGTGTAACAAATTACA
Source organism: Triplophysa bombifrons (assembly GCA_029783895.1). Taxonomy (NCBI): domain Eukaryota; kingdom Metazoa; phylum Chordata; class Actinopteri; order Cypriniformes; family Nemacheilidae; genus Triplophysa; species Triplophysa bombifrons. Next base: position 2,877,751 of record CM056471.1, read on the forward strand.
GTTTTCAGTATAAGAAGCATGATCCTGTGTGTTCAATGTGCACAAAACAAGCTTTTGACTAATCAACAGTTTTTTCATACAAAAGCCACTTTATCATGATCCTGTGATACTCTGTGTAACAAATTACAGTTTTCAGTATAAGAAGCATGATCCTGTGAGTTGAATGTTCAAAAAACAGCTTTTGACTAATGAACAGTTATTTAATGCGAAAGCCACTTTTTCATGATCCTGTGATGCTCTGTGTAACAAATAACAGTTTTCAGTATAAGAAGCATGATCCTGTGAGTTGAATGTGCACAAAACAAGCTTTTGACTAATCAACAGTTTTTTAATACAAAAGCCACTTTTTCATGATCCTGTGATGCTCTGTGTAACAAATAACAGTTTTCAGTATAAGAAGCATGATCCTGTGAGTTCAATGTGCAAAAAACAAGCTTTTGACTAATCAACAGTTTTTTCACACAAAAGCCGCTTTTTCATGATCCTGTGATGTTCTGTGTAACAAATAACAGTTTTCAGTATAAGAAGCATGATCCTGTGAGTTCAATGTGCACAAAACAAGCTTTTGACTAATCAACAGTTATTTAATGCGAAAGCCACTTTTTCATGATCCTGTGATGCTCTGTGTAACAAATAACAGTTTTCAGTATAAGAAGCATGATCCTGTGAGTTCAATGTGCACAAAACAAGCTTTTGACTAATCAACAGTTTTTTAATACAAAAGCCACTTTTTCATGATCCTGTGATGCTCTGTGTAACAAATAACAGTTTTCAGTATAAGAAGCATGATCCTGTGAGTTGAATGTTCAAAAAAACAGCTTTTGACTAATCAACAGTTATATAATGCGAAAGACACTTTTTCATGATCCTGTGATGCACTGTGTAACAAATTACAGTTTTCAGTATAAGAAGCATGATCCTGTGAGTTGAATGTTCAAAAACACAGCTTTTGACTAATCAACAGTTATTTAATGCGAAAGCCACTTTATCATGATCCTGTGATGCTCTGTGTAACAAATTACAGTTTTCAGTATAAGAAGCATGATCCTGTGAGTTCAATGTGCACAAAACAAGCTTTTGACTAATCAACAGTTTTTTCACACAAAAGCCGCTTTTTCATGATCCTGTGATGCTCTGTGTAACAAATAACAGTTTTCAGTATAAGAAGCATGATCCTGTGAGTTCAATGTGCACAAAACAAGCTTTTGACTAATCAACAGTTTTTTAATACAAAAGCCACTTTATCATGATACTGTGATGCTCTGTGTAACAAATAACAGTTTTCAGTATAAGAAGCATGATCCTGTGATGCTCTGTGTAACAAATTACAGTTTTCAGTATAAGAAGCATGATCCTGTGTGTTCAATGTGCACAAAACAAGCTTTTGACTAATCAACAGTTATTTAATGCGAAAGCCACTTTTTCATGATCCTGTGATGCTCTGTGTAACAAATAACAGTTTTCAGTATAAGAAGCATGATCCTGTGAGTTGAATGTGCACAAAACAAGCTTTTGACTAATCAACAGTTTTTTAATACAAAAGCCACTTTTTCATGATCCTGTGATGCTCTGTGTAACAAATAACAGTTTTCAGTATAAGAAGCATGATCCTGTGAGTTCAATGTGCACAAAACAAGCTTTTGACTAATCAACAGTTTTTTAATACAAAAGCCACTTTTTCATGATCCTGTGATGCTCTGTGTAACAAATAACAGTTTTCAGTATAAGAAGCATGATCCTGTGAGTTGAATGTTCAAAAAAACAGCTTTTGACTAATCAACAGTTATATAATGCGAAAGACACTTTTTCATGATCCTGTGATGCACTGTGTAACAAATTACAGTTTTCAGTATAAGAAGCATGATCCTGTGAGTTGAATGTTCAAAAAAACAGCTTTTGACTAATCAACAGTTTTTTAATACAAAAGCCACTTTATCATGATACTGTGATGCTCTGTGTAACAAATAACAGTTTTCAGTATAAGAAGCATGATCCTGTGATGCTCTGTGTAACAAATTACAGTTTTCAGTATAAGAAGCATGATCCTGTGTGTTCAATGTGCACAAAACAAGCTTTTGACTAATCAACAGTTTCTTATTGCAATAGACTCTTTATCATAATCCTGTGATGCTCTGTGTAACAAATTACAGTTTTCAGTATAAGAAGCATGATCCTGTGAGTTGAATGTTCAAAAAAACAGCTTTTGACTAATCAACAGTTTTTTAATACAAAAGCCACTTTTTCATGATCCTGTGATGCTCTGTGTAACAAATAACAGTTTTCAGTATAAGAAGCATGATCCTGTGAGTTCAATGTGCACAAAACAAGCTTTTGACTAATCAACAGTTTTTTAATACAAAAGCCACTTTTTCATGATCCTGTGATGCTCTGTGTAACAAATAACAGTTTTCAGTATAAGAAGCATGATCCTGTGAGTTGAATGTTCAAAAAAACAGCTTTTGACTAATCAACAGTTATATAATGCGAAAGACACTTTTTCATGATCCTGTGATGCACTGTGTAACAAATTACAGTTTTCAGTATAAGAAGCATGGTCCTGTGAGTTGAATGTTCAAAAAAACAGCTTTTGACTAATCAACAGTTTTTTAATACAAAAGCCACTTTATCATGATACTGTGATGCTCTGTGTAACAAATAACAGTTTTCAGTATAAGAAGCATGATCCTGTGATGCTCTGTGTTACAAATTACAGTTTTCAGTATAAGAAGCATGATCCTGTGTGTTCAATGTGCACAAAACAAGCTTTTGACTAATCAACAGTTTTTTCATACAAAAGCCACTTTATCATGATCCTGTGATACTCTGTGTAACAAATTACAGTTTTCAGTATAAGAAGCATGATCCTGTGAGTTGAATGTTCAAAAAACAGCTTTTGACTAATGAACAGTTATTTAATGCGAAAGCCACTTTTTCATGATCCTGTGATGCTCTGTGTAACAAATAACAGTTTTCAGTATAAGAAGCATGATCCTGTGAGTTGAATGTGCACAAAACAAGCTTTTGACTAATCAACAGTTTTTTAATACAAAAGCCACTTTTTCATGATCCTGTGATGCTCTGTGTAACAAATAACAGTTTTCAGTATAAGAAGCATGATCCTGTGAGTTCAATGTGCAAAAAACAAGCTTTTGACTAATCAACAGTTTTTTCACACAAAAGCCGCTTTTTCATGATCCTGTGATGTTCTGTGTAACAAATAACAGTTTTCAGTATAAGAAGCATGATCCTGTGAGTTCAATGTGCACAAAACAAGCTTTTGACTAATCAACAGTTATTTAATGCGAAAGCCACTTTTTCATGATCCTGTGATGCTCTGTGTAACAAATAACAGTTTTCAGTATAAGAAGCATGATCCTGTGAGTTCAATGTGCACAAAACAAGCTTTTGACTAATCAACAGTTTTTTAATACAAAAGCCACTTTTTCATGATCCTGTGATGCTCTGTGTAACAAATAACAGTTTTCAGTATAAGAAGCATGATCCTGTGAGTTGAATGTTCAAAAAAACAGCTTTTGACTAATCAACAGTTATATAATGCGAAAGACACTTTTTCATGATCCTGTGATGCACTGTGTAACAAATTACAGTTTTCAGTATAAGAAGCATGATCCTGTGAGTTGAATGTTCAAAAACACAGCTTTTGACTAATCAACAGTTATTTAATGCGAAAGCCACTTTATCATGATCCTGTGATGCTCTGTGTAACAAATTACAGTTTTCAGTATAAGAAGCATGATCCTGTGAGTTCAATGTGCACAAAACAAGCTTTTGACTAATCAACAGTTTTTTCACACAAAAGCCGCTTTTTCATGATCCTGTGATGCTCTGTGTAACAAATAACAGTTTTCAGTATAAGAAGCATGATCCTGTGAGTTCAATGTGCACAAAACAAGCTTTTGACTAATCAACAGTTTTTTAATACAAAAGCCACTTTATCATGATACTGTGATGCTCTGTGTAACAAATAACAGTTTTCAGTATAAGAAGCATGATCCTGTGATGCTCTGTGTAACAAATTACAGTTTTCAGTATAAGAAGCATGATCCTGTGTGTTCAATGTGCACAAAACAAGCTTTTGACTAATCAACAGTTATTTAATGCGAAAGCCACTTTTTCATGATCCTGTGATGCTCTGTGTAACAAATAACAGTTTTCAGCATAAGAAGCATGATCCTGTGAGTTGAATGTGCACAAAACAAGCTTTTGACTAATCAACAGTTTTTTAATACAAAAGCCACTTTTTCATGATCCTGTGATGCTCTGTGTAACAAATAACAGTTTTCAGTATAAGAAGCATGATCCTGTGAGTTCAATGTGCACAAAACAAGCTTTTGACTAATCAACAGTTTTTTAATACAAAAGCCACTTTTTCATGATCCTGTGATGCTCTGTGTAACAAATAACAGTTTTCAGTATAAGAAGCATGATCCTGTGAGTTGAATGTTCAAAAAAACAGCTTTTGACTAATCAACAGTTATATAATGCGAAAGACACTTTTTCATGATCCTGTGATGCTCTGTGTAACAAATTACAGTTTTCAGTATAAGAAGCATGATCCTGTGAGTTGAATGTTCAAAAAAACAGCTTTTGACTAATCAACAGTTATTTAATGCGAAGGCCACTTTATCATGATCCTGTGATGCTCTGTGTAACAAATTACAGTTTTCAGTATAAGAAGCATGATCCTGTGAGTTCAATGTGCACAAAACAAGCTTTTGACTAATCAACAGTTTTTTCACACAAAAGCCGCTTTTTCATGATCCTGTGATGCTCTGTGTAACAAATAACAGTTTTCAGTATAAGAAGCATGATCCTGTGAGTTCAATGTGCACAAAACAAGCTTTTGACTAATCAACAGTTTTTTAATACAAAAGCCACTTTATCATGATACTGTGATGCTCTGTGTAACAAATAACAGTTTTCAGTATAAGAAGCATGATCCTGTGATGCTCTGTGTAACAAATTACAGTTTTCAGTATAAGAAGCATGATCCTGTGTGTTCAATGTGCACAAAACAAGCTTTTGACTAATCAACAGTTTCTTATTGCAATAGACTCTTTATCATAATCCTGTGATGCTCTGTGTAACAAATTACAGTTTTCAGTATAAGAAGCATGATCCTGTGAGTTGAATGTTCAAAAAAACAGCTTTTGACTAATCAACAGTTATTTAATGCGAAAGCCACTTTTTCATGATCCTGTGATGCTCTGTGTAACAAATTACAGTTTTCAATATAAGAAGCATGATCCTGTGAGTTGAATGTTCAAAAAAACAGCTTTTGACTAATCAACAGTTTTTTAATACAAAAGCCACTTTTTCATGATCCTGTGATGCTCTGTGTAACAAATAACAGTTTTCAGTATAAGAAGCATGATCCTGTGAGTTCAATGTGCACAAAACAAGCTTTTGACTAATCAACAGTTTTTTAATACAAAAGCCACTTTATCATGATACTGTGATGCTCTGTGTAACAAATAACAGTTTTCAGTATAAGAAGCATGATCCTGTGATGCTCTGTGTAACAAATTACAGTTTTCAGTATAAGAAGCATGATCCTGTGTGTTCAATGTGCACAAAACAAGCTTTTGACTAATCAACAGTTATTTAATGCGAAAGCCACTTTTTCATGATCCTGTGATGCTCTGTGTAACAAATAACAGTTTTCAGTATAAGAAGCATGATCCTGTGAGTTGAATGTGCACAAAACAAGCTTTTGACTAATCAACAGTTTTTTAATACAAAAGCCACTTTTTCATGATCCTGTGATGCTCTGTGTAACAAATAACAGTTTTCAGTATAAGAAGCATGATCCTGTGAGTTCAATGTGCACAAAACAAGCTTTTGACTAATCAACAGTTTTTTAATACAAAAGCCACTTTTTCATGATCCTGTGATGCTCTGTGTAACAAATAACAGTTTTCAGTATAAGAAGCATGATCCTGTGAGTTGAATGTTCAAAAAAACAGCTTTTGACTAATCAACAGTTATATAATGCGAAAGACACTTTTTCATGATCCTGTGATGCTCTGTGTAACAAATTACAGTTTTCAGTATAAGAAGCATGATCCTGTGAGTTGAATGTTCAAAAAAACAGCTTTTGACTAATCAACAGTTATTTAATGCGAAAGCCACTTTATCATGATCCTGTGATGCTCTGTGTAACAAATTACAGTTTTCAGTATAAGAAGCATGATCCTGTGTGTTCAATGTGCACAAAAGAAGCTTTTGACTAATCAACAGTTTTTTCATACAAAAGCCACTTTATCATGATCCTGTGATACTCTGTGTAACAAATTACAGTTTTCAGTATAAGAAGCATGATCCTGTGAGTTGAATGTTCAAAAAAACAGCTTTTGACTAATCAACAGTTATTTAATGCGAAAGCCACTTTTTCATGATCCTGTGATGCTCTGTGTAACAAATAACAGTTTTCAGTATAAGAAGCATGATCCTGTGAGTTGAATGTGCACAAAACAAGCTTTTGACTAATCAACAGTTTTTTAATACAAAAGCCACTTTTTCATGATCCTGTGATGCTCTGTGTAACAAATAACAGTTTTCAGTATAAGAAGCATGATCCTGTGAGTTCAATGTGCACAAAACAAGCTTTTGACTAATCAACAGTTATTTAATGCGAAAGCCACTTTTTCATGATCCTGTGATGCTCTGTGTAACAAATAACAGTTTTCAGTATAAGAAGCATGATCCTGTGAGTTGAATGTGCACAAAACAAGCTTTTGACTAATCAACAGTTTTTTAATACAAAAGCCACTTTTTCATGATCCTGTGATGCTCTGTGTAACAAATAACAGTTTTCAGTATAAGAAGCATGATCCTGTGAGTTGAATGTTCAAAAAAACAGCTTTTGACTTATCAACAGTTATATAATGCGAAAGACACTTTTTCATGATCCTGTGATGCTCTGTGTAACAAATTACAGTTTTCAGTATAAGAAGCATGATCCTGTGAGTTGAATGTTCAAAAAAACAGCTTTTGACTAATCAACAGTTATTTAATGCGAAAGCCACTTTATCATGATCCTGTGATGCTCTGTGTAACAAATTACAGTTTTCAGTATAAGAAGCATGATCCTGTGAGTTCAATGTGCACAAAACAAGCTTTTGACTAATCAACAGTTTTTTCACACAAAAGCCGCTTTTTCATGATCCTGTGATGCTCTGTGTAACAAATAACAGTTTTCAGTATAAGAAGCATGATCCTGTGAGTTCAATGTGCACAAAACAAGCTTTTGACTAATCAACAGTTTTTTAATACAAAAGCCACTTTATCATGATACTGTGATGCTCTGTGTAACAAATAACAGTTTTCAGTATAAGAAGCATGATCCTGTGATGCTCTGTGTAACAAATTACAGTTTTCAGTATAAGAAGCATGATCCTGTGAGTTCAATGTGCACAAAACAAGCTTTTGACTAATCAACAGTTTCTTATTGCAATAGACTCTTTATCATGATCCTGTGATGCTCTGTGTAACAAATTACAGTTTTCAGTATAAGAAGCATGATCCTGTGAGTTGAATGTTCAAAAAAACAGCTTTTGACTAATCAACAGTTATTTAATGCGAAAGCCACTTTTTCATGATCCTGTGATGCTCTGTGTAACAAATTACAGTTTTCAGTATAAGAAGCATGATCCTGTGTATTAAATGTGCACAAAACAAGCTTTTGACTAATCAACAGTTTTTTCATACAAAAGCCACTTTATCATGATCCTGTGATGCTCTGTGTAACAAATTACAGTTTTCAGTATAAGAAGCATGATCCTGTGTGTTCAATGTGCACAAAACAAGCTTTTGACTAATCAACAGTTTTTTCATACAAAAGCCACTTTATCATGATCCTGTGATACTCTGTGTAACAAATTACAGTTTTCAGTATAAGAAGCATGATCCTGTGTGTTCAATGTGCACAAAACAAGCTTTTGACTAATCAACAGTTTTTTCATACAAAAGCCACTTTATCATGATCCTGTGATACTCTGTGTAACAAATTACAGTTTTCAGTATAAGAAGCATGATCCTGTGAGTTCAATGTGCACAAAACAAGCTTTTGACTAATCAACAGTTTCTTATTGCAATAGACTCTTTATCATGATCCTGTGATGCTCTGTGTAACAAATTACAGTTTTCAGTATAAGAAGCATGATCCTGTGAGTTGAATGTTCAAAAAAACAGCTTTTGACTAATCAACAGTTATTTAATGCGAAAGCCACTTTTTCATGATCCTGTGATGCTCTGTGTAACAAATTACAGTTTTCAGTATAAGAAGCATGATCCTGTGAGTTGAATGTTCAAAAAAACAGCTTTTGACTAATCAACAGTTTTTTAATACAAAAGCCACTTTTTCATGATCCTGTGATGCTCTGTGTAACAAATAACAGTTTTCAGTATAAGAAGCATGATCCTGTGAGTTGAATGTGCACAAAACAAGCTTTTGACTAATCAACAGTTTTTTAATACAAAAGCCACTTTTTCATGATCCTGTGATGCTCTGTGTAACAAATAACAGTTTTCAGTATAAGAAGCATGATCCTGTGAGTTGAATGTTCAAAAAAACAGCTTTTGACTAATCAACAGTTATATAATGCGAAAGACACTTTTTCATGATCCTGTGATGCACTGTGTAACAAATTACAGTTTTCAGTATAAGAAGCATGATCCTGTGAGTTGAATGTTCAAAAAAACAGCTTTTGACTAATCAACAGTTATTTAATGCGAAGGCCACTTTATCATGATCCTGTGATGCTCTGTGTAACAAATTACAGTTTTCAGTATAAGAAGCATGATCCTGTGAGTTCAATGTGCACAAAACAAGCTTTTGACTAATCAACAGTTTTTTCACACAAAAGCCGCTTTTTCATGATCCTGTGATGCTCTGTGTAACAAATAACAGTTTTCAGTATAAGAAGCATGATCCTGTGAGTTCAATGTGCACAAAACAAGCTTTTGACTAATCAACAGTTTTTTAATACAAAAGCCACTTTATCATGATACTGTGATGCTCTGTGTAACAAATAACAGTTTTCAGTATAAGAAGCATGATCCTGTGATGCTCTGTGTAACAAATTACAGTTTTCAGTATAAGAAGCATGATCCTGTGTGTTCAATGTGCACAAAACAAGCTTTTGACTAATCAACAGTTTCTTATTGCAATAGACTCTTTATCATAATCCTGTGATGCTCTGTGTAACAAATTACAGTTTTCAGTATAAGAAGCATGATCCCTGTGAGTTGAATGTTCAAAAAAACAGCTTTTGACTAATCAACAGTTATTTAATGCGAAAGCCACTTTTTCATGATCCTGTGATGCTCTGTGTAACAAATTACAGTTTTCAATATAAGAAGCATGATCCTGTGAGTTGAATGTTCAAAAAAACAGCTTTTGACTAATCAACAGTTTTTTAATACAAAAGCCACTTTTTCATGATCCTGTGATGCTCTGTGTAACAAATAACAGTTTTTCAGTATAAGAAGCATGATCCTGTGAGTTCAATGTGCACAAAACAAGCTTTTGACTAATCAACAGTTTTTTAATACAAAAGCCACTTTATCATGATACTGTGATGCTCTGTGTAACAAATTAACAGTTTTCAGTATAAGAAGCATGATCCTGTGATGCTCTGTGTAACAAATTACAGTTTTCAGTATAAGAAGCATGATCCTGTGTGTTCAATGTGCACAAAACAAGCTTTTGACTAATCAACAGTTATTTAATGCGAAAGCCACTTTTTCATGATCCTGTGATGCTCTGTGTAACAATAACAGTTTTCAGTATAAGAAGCATGATCCTGTGAGTTGAATGTGCACAAAACAAGCTTTTGACTAATCAACAGTTTTTTTATACAAAAGCCACTTTTTCATGATCCTGTGATGCTCTGTGTAACAAATAACAGTTTTCAGTATAAGAAGCATGATCCTGTGAGTTGAATGTTCAAAAAAACAGCTTTTGACTAATCAACAGTTATATAATGCGAAAGACCACTTTTTCATGATCCTGTGATGCTCTGTGTAACAATTACAGTTTTCAGTATAAGAAGCATGATCCTGTGAGTTGAATGTTCAAAAAAAACAGCTTTTGACTAATCAACAGTTATTTAATGCGAAAGCCACTTTATCATGATCCTGTGATGCTCTGTGTAACAAATTACAGTTTTCAGTATAAGAAGCATGATCCTGTGTGTTCAATGTGCACAAAAGAAGCTTTTGACTAATCAACAGTTTTTTCATACAAAAGCCACTTTATCATGATCCTGTGATACTCTGTGTAACAAATTACAGTTTTCAGTATAAGAAAGCATGATCCTGTGAGTTGAATGTTCAAAAAAACAGCTTTTGACTAATCAACAGTTATTTAATGCGAAAGCCACTTTTTCATGATCCTGTGATGCTCTGTGTAACAAATAACAGTTTTCAGTATAAGAAGCATGATCCTGTGAGTTGAATGTGCACAAAACAAGCTTTTGACTAATCAACAGTTTTTTAATACAAAAGCCACTTTTTCATGATCCTGTGATGCTCTGTGTAACAAATAACAGTTTTCAGTATAAGAAGCATGATCCTGTGAGTTCAATGTGCACAAAACAAGCTTTTGACTAATCAACAGTTATTTAATGCGAAAGCCACTTTTTTCATGATCCTGTGATGCTCTGTGTAACAAATAACAGTTTTCAGTATAAGAAGCATGATCCTGTGAGTTGAATGTGCACAAAACAAGCTTTTGACTAATCAACAGTTTTTTAATACAAAAGCCACTTTTTCATGATCCTGTGATGCTCTGTGTAACAAATAACAGTTTTCAGTATAAGAAGCATGATCCTGTGAGTTGAATGTTCAAAAAACAGCTTTTGACTTATCAACAGTTAATATAATGCGAAAGACACTTTTTCATGATCCTGTGATGCTCTGTGTAAACAAATTACAGTTTTCAGTATAAGAAGCATGATCCTGTGAGTTGAATGTGCACAAAACAAGCTTTTGACTAATCAACAGTTTTTTAATACAAAGGCCCACTTTTTCATGATCCTGTGATGCTCTGTGTAACAAATAACAGTTTTCAGTATAAGAAGCATGATCCTGTGAGTTGAATGTTCAAAAAAACAGCTTTTGACTAATCAACAGTTATATAATGCGAAAGACACTTTTTCATGATCCTGTGATGCTCTGTGTAACAAATTACAGTTTTCAGTATAAGAAGCATGATCCTGTGAGTTGAATGTTCAAAAAAAAACAGCTTTTGACTAATCAACAGTTATTTAATGCGAAAGCCACTTTATCCATGATCCTGTGATGCTCTGTGTAACAAATAACAGTTTTCAGTATAAGAAAGCATGATCCTGTGTGTTCAATGTGCACAAAAGAAGCTTTTGACTAATCAACAGTTTTTTCATACAAAAGCCACTTTATCATGATCCTGTGATACTCTGTGTAACAAATTACAGTTTTCAGTATAAGAAGCATGATCCTGTGAGTTGAATGTTCAAAAAAACAGCTTTTGACTAATCAACAGTTATTTAATGCGAAAGCCACTTTTTCATGATCCTGTGATGCTCTGTGTAACAAATAACAGTTTTCAGTATAAGAAGCATGATCCTGTGAGTTGAATGTGCACAAAACAAGCTTTTGACTAATCAACAGTTTTTTAATACAAAAGGCCACTTTTTCATGATCCTGTGATGCTCTGTGTAACAAATAACAGTTTTCAGTATAAGAAGCATGATCCTGTGAGTTTCAATGTGCACAAAACAAGCTTTTGACTAATCAACAGTTATTTAATGCGAAAGCCACTTTTTCTTGATCCTGTGATGCTCTGTGTAACAAATAACAGTTTTCAGTATAAGAAGCATGATCCTGTGAGGTTGAATGTGCACAAAACAAGCTTTTGACTAATCAAACAGTTTTTTAATACAAAAGCCACTTTTTCATGATTCCTGTGATGCTCTGTGTAACAAATAACAGTTTTCAGTATAAGAAGCATGATCCTGTGAGTTGAATGTTCAAACAAACAAGCTTTTGACTTATCAACAGTTATATAATGCGAAAAGACACTTTTTCATGATCCTGTGATGCTCTGTGTAACAAATTACAGTTTTCAGTATAAGAAGCATGATCCTGTGAGTTGAATGTTCAAAAAAACAGCTTTTGACTAATCAACAGTTTATTTAATGCGAAAGCCACTTTATCATGATCCTGTGATGCTCTGTGTAACAAATTACAGTTTTCAGTATAAGAAGCATGATTCTGTGAGTTCAATGTGCACAAAACAAGCTTTTGACTAATCAACAGTTTTTTCACACAAAAGCCGCTTTTTCATGATCCTGTGATGCTCTGTGTAACAAAATAACAGTTTTCAGTATAAGAAGCATGATCCTGTGAGTTCAATGTGCACAAAACAAGCTTTTGACTAATCAACAGTTTTTTTAATACAAAAGCCACTTTATCATGATACTGTGATGCTCTGTGTAACAAATAACAGTTTTCAGTATAAGAAGCATGATCCCTGTGATGCTCTGTGTAACAAATTACAGTTTTCAGTATAAGAAGCATGATCCTGTGAGTTCAATGTGCACAAAACAAGCTTTTGACTAATCAACAGTTTCTTATTGCAATAGGGACTCTTTATCATGATCCTGTGATGCTCTGTGTAACAAATTACAGTTTTCAGTATAAGAAGCATGATCCTGTGAGTTGAATGTTCAAAAAAAAACAGCTTTTGACTAATCAACAGTTTTTTAATGCGAAAGCCACTTTTTCATGATCCTGTGATGCTCCTGTGTAACAAATTACAGTTTTTCAGTATAAGAAGCATGATCCTGTGTATTAAATGTGCACAAAACAAGCTTTTGACTAATCAACAGTTTTTTCATACAAAAGCCACTTTATCATGATCCTGTGATGCTCTGTGTAACAAATTACAGTTTTTCAGTATAAGAAGCATGATCCTGTGTGTTCAATGTGCACAAAACAAGCTTTTGACTAATCAACAGTTTTTTTCATACAAAAGCCACTTTATCATGATCCTGTTGATACTCTGTGTAACAAATTTACAGTTTTCAGTATAAGAAGCATGATCCTGTGTGTTCAATGTGCACAAAACAAGCTTTTGACTAATCATACAGTTGTTTTTCATACAAAAGCCACTTTATCATGATCCTGTGATACTCTGTGTAAACAAATTACAGTTTTCAGTATAAGAAGCATGATCCTGTGAGTTTCAATGTGCACAAAACAAAGCTTTTGACTAATCAACAGTTTCTTATTGCAATAGACTCTTTATCATGATCCTGTGATGCTCTGTGTAACAAATTACAGGTTTTCAGTATAAGAAGCATGATCCTGTGAGTTGAATGTTCAAAAAAACAGCTTTTGACTAATCAACAGTTATTTAATGCGAAAGCCACTTTTTCATGATCCTGTGATGCTCTGTGTAACAAATTACAGTTTTCAGATATAAGAAGCATGATCCTGTGAGTTGAATGTTCAAAAAAACAGCTTTTGACTAATCAACAGTTTTTTTAATACAAAAGCCACTTTTTCATGATCCTGTGATGCCTCTGTGTAACAAATAACAGTTTTCAGTATAAGAAGCATGATCCTGTGAGTTCAATGTGCACAAAACAAGCTTTTGACAAATCAACAGTTTTTTCACACAAAAGCCGCTTTTTCATGATCCTGTGATGCTCTGTGTAACAAATAACAGTTTTCAGTATAAGAAGCATGATCCTGTGAGTTGAATGTGCACAAAACAAGCTTTTGACTAATCAACAGTTTTTTAATACAAAAAGCCCACTTTTTCATGATCCTGTGATGCTCTGTGTAACAAATAACAGTTTTCAGTATAAGAAGCATGATCCTGTGAGTTGAATGTTCAAAAAAAACAGCTTTTGACTAATCAACAGTTATATAATGCGAAAGGACACTTTTTCATGATCCTGTGATGCACTGTGTAACAAATTACAGTTTTCAGTATAAGAAAGCATGATCCTGTGAGTTGAATGTTTCAAAAAAAACAGCTTTTGACTAATCAACAGTTTTTTTAATACAAAAGCCACTTTATCATGATACTGTGATGCTCTGTGTAACAAATAACAGTTTTCAGTATAAGAAGCAATGATCCTGTGATGCTCTGTGTAAACAAATTACAGTTTTTCAGTATAAGAAGCATGATCCTGTGTGTTCAATGTGCACAAACAAGCTTTTTGACTAATCAACAGTTTCTTATTGCAATAGACCTCCTTTATCCATAATCCTGTGATGCTCTGTGTAAACAAATTACAGTTTTCAGTATAAGAAGCAATGATCCTGTGAGTTGAATGTTTCAAAAAAACAGCTTTTGGACTAATCAACAGTTATTTAATGCGAAAGCCACTTTTTCATGATCCTGTGATTGCTCTGTGTAACAAATTACAGTTTTCAGTATAAGAAGCATGGATCCTGTGAGTTGAATGTTCAAAAAAAACAGCTTTTGACTAATCAACAGTTTTTTAATACAAAAGCCACTTTTTCATGATCCCCCTGATGATGCTCTGTGTAACAAATAACAGTTTTCAGTATAAGAAGCATGATTCCTGTGAGTTCAATGTGACAAAAACAAGCTTTTGACTAATCAACAGTTTTTTAATACAAAAGCCACTTTTTCATGATCCTGTGATGCTCTGTGTAACAAATAACAGTTTTCAGTATAAGAAGCATGATCCTGTGAGTTGAATGTTCAAAAAAAAACAGCTTTTGACTAATCAAACAGTTATATAATGCGAAAGACACTTTTTCATGATCCTGTGATGCACTGTGTAACAAATTTACAGTTTTCAGTATAAGAAGCATGATCCTGTGAGTTGAATGTTCAAAAAAAACAGCTTTTGACTAATCAACAGTTTTTTAATACAAAAGGCCACTTTATCATGATACTGTGATGCTCTGTGTAACAAATAACAGTTTTCAGTATAAGAAGCATGATCCTGTGATGCTCTGTGTTACAAATTACAGTTTTCAGTATAAGAAGCATGATCCTGTGTGTTCAATGTGCACAAAACAAGCTTTTGACTAATCAACAGTTTTTTTCATACAAAAGCCACTTTATCATGATCCTGTGATACTCTGTGTAACAAATTACAGTTTTCAGTATAAGAAGCATGATCCTGTGAGTTCAATGTGCACAAAACAAGCTTTTGACTAATCAACAGTTTTTTAATACAAAGCCACTTTATCATGATACTGTGATGCTCTGTGTAACAAATAACAGTTTTCAGTATAAGAAGCATGATCCTGTGATGCTCTGTGGTTACAAATTACAGTTTTCAGTATAAGAAGCATGATCCTGTGTGGTTCAATGTGCACAAAACAAGCTTTTGACTAATCAACAGTTTTTTCATACAAAAGCCACTTAATCATGATCCTGTGATACTCTGTGTAACAAAATTACAGTTTTCAGTATAAGAAGCATGATCCTGTGAGTTGAATGTGCACAAAACAAGCTTTTGACTAATCAACAGTTTTTTAATACAAAGCCACTTTTTCATGATCCTGTGATGCTCTGTGTAACAAAATAACAGTTTTCAGTATAAGAAGCATGATCCTGTGACTGTGATGCTCTGTGTAACAAATAACAGTTTTCAGTATAAGAAGCATGATCCTGTGAGTTCAATGTGCACAAAACAAGCTTTTGACTAATCAACAGTTTTTTAATACAAAAGCCACTTTTTCATGATCCTGTGATGCTCTGTGTAACAAATAACAGTTTTCAGTATAAGAAGCATGATCCTGTGAGTTGAATGTTCAAAAAAACAGCTTTTGACTAATCAACAGTTATATAATGCGAAAGGACACTTTTTCATGATCCTGTGATGCTCTGTGTAACAAATTACAGTTTTCAGTATAAGAAGCATGATCCTGTGAGTTGAATGTTCAAAAAAACAGCTTTTGACTAATCAACAGTTATTTAATGCGAAAGCCACTTTATAATGATCCTGTGTTGCTCTGTGTAACAAATTACAGTTTTCAGTATAAGAAGCATGATCCTGTGAGTTCAATGTGCACAAAACAAGCTTTTGACTAATCAACAGTTTTTTCACACAAAAGCCGCTTTTTCATGATCCTGTGATGCTCTGTGTAACAAATAACAGTTTTTCAGTATAAGAAGCATGATCCTGTGAGTTCAATGTGCACAAAACAAGCTTTTGACTAATCAACAGTTTTTTAATACAAAAGCCACTTTATCATGATACTGTGATGCTCTGTGTAACAAATAACAGTTTTCAGTATAAGAAGCATGATCCTGTGATGCTCTGTGTAACAAATTACAGTTTTCGGTATAAGAAGCATGATCCTGTGAGTTCAATGTGCACAAAACAAGCTTTTGACTAATCAACAGTTTCTTATTGCAATAGACTCTTTATCATGATCCTGTGATGCTCTGTGTAACAAATTACAGTTTTCAGTATAAGAAGCATGATCCTGTGAGTTGATAGTTCAAAAAAACAGCTTTTGACTAATCAACAGTTATTTAATGCGAAAGCCACTTTTTCATGATCCTGTGATGCTCTGTGTAACAAATTACAGTTTTCAGTATAAGAAGCATGATCCTGTGAGTTGAATGTTCAAAAAAACAGCTTTTGACTAATCAACAGTTATTTAATGCAAAAGCCACTTTATCAGGATCCTGTGATGCTCTGTGTAACAAATAACAGTTTTCAGTATAAGAAGCATGATCCTGTGAGTTGAATGTTCAAAAAAACAGCATTTGACTAATCAACAGTTTTTTAATGCAAAAGCCACTTTATCATGATCCTGTGATGCTCTGTGTAACAAATAACAGTTTTCAGTATAAGAAGCATGATCCTGTGAGTTGAATGTTCAAAAAAACAGCTTTTGACTAATCAACAGTTATTTAATGCGAAAGCCACTTTATCATGATCCTGTGATGCTCTGTGTAACAAATTACAGTTTTCAGTATAAGAAGCATGATCCTGTGAGTTGAATGTTCAAAAAAACAGCTTTTGACTAATCAACAGTTATATAATGCGAAAGACACTTTTTCATGATCCTGTGATGCTCTGTGTAACAAATTACAGTTTTCAGTATAAGAAGCATGATCCTGTGAGTTGAATGTTCAAAAAAACAGCTTTTGACTAATCAACAGTTATATAATGCGAAAGACACTTTTTCATGATCCTGTGATACTCTGTGTAACAAATTACAGTTTTCAGTATAAGAAGCATGATCCTGTGAGTTGAATGTTCAAAAAAACAGCTTTTGACTAATCAACAGTTATTTAATGCGAAAGCCACTTTATCATGATCCTGTGATGCTCTGTGTAACAAATTACAGTTTTCAGTATAAGAAGCATGATCCTGTGAGTTCAATGTGCACAAAACAAGCTTTTGACTAATCAACAGTTTTTTCACACAAAAGCCGCTTTTTCATGATCCTGTGATGCTCTGTGTAACAAATAACAGTTTTCAGTAT
Organism: Triplophysa bombifrons; assembly: GCA_029783895.1. Classification (NCBI taxonomy): domain Eukaryota; kingdom Metazoa; phylum Chordata; class Actinopteri; order Cypriniformes; family Nemacheilidae; genus Triplophysa; species Triplophysa bombifrons. The sequence continues at coordinate 2,895,250 of CM056471.1, forward strand.
AAGAAGCATGATCCTGTGATGCTCTGTGTAACAAATTACAGTTTTCAGTATAAGAAGCATGATCCTGTGAGTTCAATGTGCACAAAACAAGCTTTTGACTAATCAACAGTTTTTTAATACAAAAGCCACTTTATCATGATACTGTGATGCTCTGTGTAACAAATTAAAGTTTTCAGTATAAGAAGCATGATCCTGTGAGTTGAATGTTCAAAAAAACAGCTTTTGACTAATCAACAGTTATTTAATGCGAAAGCCACTTTTTCATGATCCTGTGATGCTCTGTGTAACAAATTACAGTTTTCAGTATAAGAAGCATGATCCTGTGAGTTGAATGTTCAAAAAAACAGCTTTTGACTAATCAACAGTTATTTAATGCGAAAGCCACTTTATCATGATCCTGTGATGCTCTGTGTAACAAATAACAGTTTTCAGTATAAGAAGCATGATCCTGTGATGCTCTGTGTAACAAATTACAGTTTTCAGTATAAGAAGCATGATCCTGTGATGCTCTGTGTAACAAATAACAGTTTTCAGTATAAGAAGCATGATCCTGTGAGTTCAATGTTCAAAAAAACAGCATTTGACTAATCAACAGTTTTTTCATACAAAAGCCACTTTATCATGATCCTGTGATGCTCTGTGTAACAAATTACAGTTTTCAGTATAAGAAGCATGATCCTGTGAGTTCAATGTTCAAAAAAACAGCATTTGACTAATCAACAGTTTTTTAATGCAAAAGCCACTTTATCATGATCCTGTGATGCTCTGTGTAACAAATTACAGTTTTCAGTATAAGAAGCATGATCCTGTGTGTTCAATGTGCACAAAAGAAGCTTTTGACTAATCAACAGTTTTTTCATACAAAAGCCACTTTATCATGATCCTGTGATACTCTGTGTAACAAATTACAGTTTTCTGTATAAGAAGCATGATCCTGTGTGTTCAATGTGCACAAAAGAAGCTTTTGACTAATCAACAGTTTTTTCATGCGAAAGCCACTTTTTCATGATCCTGTGATGCTCTGTGTAACAAATAACAGTTTTCAGTATAAGAAGCATGATCCTGTGAGTTGAATGTGCACAAAACAAGCTTTTGACTAATCAACAGTTTTTTAATACAAAAGCCACTTTTTCATGATCCTGTGATGCTCTGTGTAACAAATAACAGTTTTCAGTATAAGAAGCATGATCCTGTGAGTTCAATGTGCAAAAAACAAGCTTTTGACTAATCAACAGTTTTTTCACACAAAAGCCGCTTTTTCATGATCCTGTGATGTTCTGTGTAACAAATAACAGTTTTCAGTATAAGAAGCATGATCCTGTGAGTTCAATGTGCACAAAACAAGCTTTTGACTAATCAACAGTTATTTAATGCGAAAGCCACTTTTTCATGATCCTGTGATGCTCTGTGTAACAAATAACAGTTTTCAGTATAAGAAGCATGATCCTGTGAGTTGAATGTGCACAAAACAAGCTTTTGACTAATCAACAGTTTTTTAATACAAAAGCCACTTTTTCATGATCCTGTGATGCTCTGTGTAACAAATAACAGTTTTCAGTATAAGAAGCATGATCCTGTGAGTTCAATGTGCACAAAACAAGCTTTTGACTAATCAACAGTTTTTTCACACAAAAGCCGCATTTTCATGATCCTGTGATGCTCTGTGTAACAAATAACAGTTTTCAGTATAAGAAGCATGATCCTGTGAGTTCAATGTGCACAAAACAAGCTTTTGACTAATCAACAGTTTTTTAATACAAAAGCCACTTTTTCATGATCCTGTGATGCTCTGTGTAACAAATAACAGTTTTCAGTATAAGAAGCATGATCCTGTGAGTTGAATGTTCAAAAAAACAGCTTTTGACTAATCAACAGTTATATAATGCGAAAGACACTTTTTCATGATCCTGTGATGCTCTGTGTAACAAATTACAGTTTTCAGTATAAGAAGCATGATCCTGTGAGTTGAATGTTCAAAAAAACAGCTTTTGACTAATCAACAGTTATTTAATGCGAAAGCCACTTTATAATGATCCTGTGTTGCTCTGTGTAACAAATTACAGTTTTCAGTATAAGAAGCATGATCCTGTGAGTTCAATGTGCACAAAACAAGCTTTTGACTAATCAACAGTTTTTTCACACAAAAGCCGCTTTTTCATGATCCTGTGATGCTCTTGTGTAACAAATAACAGTTTTCAGTATAAGAAGCATGATCCTGTGAGTTCAATGTGCACAAAACAAGCTTTTGACTAATCAACAGTTTTTTAATACAAAAGCCACTTTATCATGATACTGTGATGCTCTGTGTAACAAATAACAGTTTTCAGTATAAGAAGCATGATCCTGTGATGCTCTGTGTAACAAATTACAGTTTTCGGTATAAGAAGCATGATCCTGTGAGTTCAATGTGCACAAAACAAGCTTTTGACTAATCAACAGTTTCTTATTGCAATAGACTCTTTATCATGATCCTGTGATGCTCTGTGTAACAAATTACAGTTTTCAGTATAAGAAGCATGATCCTGTGAGTTGATAGTTCAAAAAAACAGCTTTTGACTAATCAACAGTTATTTAATGCGAAAGCCACTTTTTCATGATCCTGTGATGCTCTGTGTAACAAATTACAGTTTTCAGTATAAGAAGCATGATCCTGTGAGTTGATAGTTCAAAAAAACAGCTTTTGACTAATCAACAGTTATTTAATGCGAAAGCCACTTTTTCATGATCCTGTGATGCTCTGTGTAACAAATTACAGTTTTCAGTATAAGAAGCATGATCCTGTGAGTTGAATGTTCAAAAAAACAGCTTTTGACTAATCAACAGTTATTTAATGCAAAAGCCACTTTATCAGGATCCTGTGATGCTCTGTGTAACAAATAACAGTTTTCAGTATAAGAAGCATGATCCTGTGAGTTGAATGTTCAAAAAAACAGCATTTGACTAATCAACAGTTTTTTAATGCAAAAGCCACTTTATCATGATCCTGTGATGCTCTGTGTAACAAATAACAGTTTTCAGTATAAGAAGCATGATCCTGTGAGTTGAATGTTCAAAAAAACAGCTTTTGACTAATCAACAGTTATTTAATGCGAAAGCCACTTTATCATGATCCTGTGATGCTCTGTGTAACAAATTACAGTTTTCAGTATAAGAAGCATGATCCTGTGAGTTGAATGTTCAAAAAAACAGCTTTTGACTAATCAACAGTTATATAATGCGAAAGACACTTTTTCATGATCCTGTGATGCTCTGTGTAACAAATTACAGTTTTCAGTATAAGAAGCATGATCCTGTGAGTTGAATGTTCAAAAAAACAGCTTTTGACTAATCAACAGTTATATAATGCGAAAGACACTTTTTCATGATCCTGTGATACTCTGTGTAACAAATTACAGTTTTCAGTATAAGAAGCATGATCCTGTGAGTTGAATGTTCAAAAAAACAGCTTTTGACTAATCAACAGTTATTTAATGCGAAAGCCACTTTATCATGATCCTGTGATGCTCTGTGTAACAAATTACAGTTTTCAGTATAAGAAGCATGATCCTGTGAGTTCAATGTGCACAAAACAAGCTTTTGACTAATCAACAGTTTTTTCACACAAAAGCCGCTTTTTCATGATCCTGTGATGCTCTGTGTAACAAATAACAGTTTTCAGTATAAGAAGCATGATCCTGTGATGCTCTGTGTAACAAATTACAGTTTTCAGTATAAGAAGCATGATCCTGTGAGTTCAATGTGCACAAAACAAGCTTTTGACTAATCAACAGTTTTTTAATACAAAAGCCACTTTATCATGATACTGTGATGCTCTGTGTAACAAATTAAAGTTTTCAGTATAAGAAGCATGATCCTGTGAGTTGAATGTTCAAAAAAACAGCTTTTGACTAATCAACAGTTATTTAATGCGAAAGCCACTTTTTCATGATCCTGTGATGCTCTGTGTAACAAATTACAGTTTTCAGTATAAGAAGCATGATCCTGTGAGTTGAATGTTCAAAAAAACAGCTTTTGACTAATCAACAGTTATTTAATGCGAAAGCCACTTTATCATGATCCTGTGATGCTCTGTGTAACAAATAACAGTTTTCAGTATAAGAAGCATGATCCTGTGATGCTCTGTGTAACAAATTACAGTTTTCAGTATAAGAAGCATGATCCTGTGATGCTCTGTGTAACAAATAACAGTTTTCAGTATAAGAAGCATGATCCTGTGAGTTCAATGTTCAAAAAAACAGCATTTGACTAATCAACAGTTTTTTCATACAAAAGCCACTTTATCATGATCCTGTGATGCTCTGTGTAACAAATTACAGTTTTCAGTATAAGAAGCATGATCCTGTGAGTTCAATGTTCAAAAAAACAGCATTTGACTAATCAACAGTTTTTTAATGCAAAAGCCACTTTATCATGATCCTGTGATACTCTGTGTAACAAATTACAGTTTTCTGTATAAGAAGCATGATCCTGTGTGTTCAATGTGCACAAAAGAAGCTTTTGACTAATCAACAGTTTTTTCATGCGAAAGTCACTTTTTCATGATCCTGTGATGCTCTGTGTAACAAATAACAGTTTTCAGTATAAGAAGCATGATCCTGTGTGTTCAATGTGCACAAAACAAGCTTTTGACTAATCAACAGTTTTTTCATACAAAAGCCACTTTATCATGATCCTGTGATACTCTGTGTAACAAATTACAGTTTTCAGTATAAGAAGCATGATCCTGTGAGTTGAATGTTCAAAAAAACAGCTTTTGACTAATCAACAGTTATTTAATGCGAAAGCCACTTTTTCATGATCCTGTGATGCTCTGTGTAACAAATAACAGTTTTCAGTATAAGAAGCATGATCCTGTGAGTTGAATGTGCACAAAACAAGCTTTTGACTAATCAACAGTTTTTTAATACAAAAGCCACTTTTTCATGATCCTGTGATGCTCTGTGTAACAAATAACAGTTTTCAGTATAAGAAGCATGATCCTGTGAGTTCAATGTGCACAAAACAAGCTTTTGACTAATCAACAGTTTTTTCACACAAAAGCCGCTTTTTCATGATCCTGTGATGCTCTGTGTAACAAATAACAGTTTTCAGTATAAGAAGCATGATCCTGTGAGTTCAATGTGCACAAAACAAGCTTTTGACTAATCAACAGTTTTTTAATACAAAAGCCACTTTTTCATGATCCTGTGATGCTCTGTGTAACAAATAACAGTTTTCAGTATAAGAAGCATGATCCTGTGATGCTCTGTGTAACAAATTACAGTTTTCAGGATAAGAAGCATGATCCTGTGAGTTCAATGTGCACAAAACAAGCTTTTGACTAATCAACAGTTTCTTATTGCAATAGACTCTTTATCATGATCCTGTGATACTCTGTGTAACAAATTACAGTTTTCAGTATAAGAAGCATGATCCTGTGAGTTGAATGTTCAAAAAAACAGCTTTTGACTAATCAACAGTTATTTAATGCGAAAGCCACTTTTTCATGATCCTGTGATGCTCTGTGTAACAAATTACAGTTTTCAGTATAAGAAGCATGATCCTGTGAGTTGAATGTTCAAAAAAACAGCTTTTGACTAATCAACAGTTATTTAATGCGAAAGCCACTTTTTCATGATCCTGTGATGCTCTGTGTAACAAATAACAGTTTTCAGTATAAGAAGCATGATCCTGTGAGTTGAATGTTCAAAAAAACAGCATTTGACTAATCAACAGTTTTTTAATGCAAAAGCCACTTTATCATGATCCTGTGATGCTCTGTGTAACAAATAACAGTTTTCAGTATAAGAAGCATGATCCTGTGAGTTGAATGTTCAAAAAAACAGCTTTTGACTAATCAACAGTTATTTAATGCGAAAGCCACTTTATCATGATCCTGTGATGCTCTGTGTAACAAATTACAGTTTTCAGTATAAGAAGCATGATCCTGTGAGTTGAATGTTCAAAAAAACAGCTTTTGACTAATCAACAGTTATATAATGCGAAAGACACTTTTTCATGATCCTGTGATGCTCTGTGTAACAAATTACAGTTTTCAGTATAAGAAGCATGATCCTGTGAGTTGAATGTTCAAAAAAACAGCTTTTGACTAATCAACAGTTATATAATGCGAAAGACACTTTTTCATGATCCTGTGATACTCTGTGTAACAAATTACAGTTTTCAGTATAAGAAGCATGATCCTGTGAGTTGAATGTTCAAAAAAACAGCTTTTGACTAATCAACAGTTATTTAATGCGAAAGCCACTTTATCATGATCCTGTGATGCTCTGTGTAACAAATTACAGTTTTCAGTATAAGAAGCATGATCCTGTGAGTTCAATGTGCACAAAACAAGCTTTTGACTAATCAACAGTTTTTTCACACAAAAGCCGCTTTTTCATGATCCTGTGATGCTCTGTGTAACAAATAACAGTTTTCAGTATAAGAAGCATGATCCTGTGAGTTGAATGTGCACAAAACAAGCTTTTGACTAATCAACAGTTTTTTAATACAAAAGCCACTTTATCATGATACTGTGATGCTCTGTGTAACAAATAACAGTTTTCAGTATAAGAAGCATGATCCTGTGATGCTCTGTGTAACAAATTACAGTTTTCAGTATAAGAAGCATGATCCTGTGAGTTCAATGTGCACAAAACAAGCTTTTGACTAATCAACAGTTTCTTATTGCAATAGACTCTTTATCATGATCCTGTGATGCTCTGTGTAACAAATTAAAGTTTTCAGTATAAGAAGCATGATCCTGTGAGTTGAATGTTCAAAAAAACAGCTTTTGACTAATCAACAGTTATTTAATGCGAAAGCCACTTTTTCATGATCCTGTGATGCTCTGTGTAACAAATTACAGTTTTCAGTATAAGAAGCATGATCCTGTGAGTTGAATGTTCAAAAAAACAGCTTTTGACTAATCAACAGTTATTTAATGCGAAAGCCACTTTATCATGATCCTGTGATGCTCTGTGTAACAAATTACAGTTTTCAGTATAAGAAGCATGATCCTTTGAGTTCAATGTTCAAAAAAACAGCATTTGACTAATCAACAGTTTTTTAATGCAAAAGCCACTTTATCATGATCCTGTGATGCTCTGTGTAACAAATAACAGTTTTCAGTATAAGAAGCATGATCCTGTGAGTTCAATGTTCAAAAAAACAGCATTTGACTAATCAACAGTTTTTTCATACAAAAGCCACTTTATCATGATCCTGTGATGCTCTGTGTAACAAATTACAGTTTTCAGTATAAGAAGCATGATCCTGTGAGTTCAATGTGCACAAAACAAGCTTTTGACTAATCAACAGTTTTTTAATGCAAAAGCCACTTTATCATGATCCTGTGATGCTCTGTGTAACAAATTACAGTTTTCAGTATAAGAAGCATGATCCTGTGTGTTCAATGTGCACAAAACAAGCTTTTGACTAATCAACAGTTTTTTCATACAAAAGCCACTTTATCATGATCCTGTGATACTCTGTGTAACAAATTACAGTTTTCAGTATAAGAAGCATGATCCTGTGTGTTCAATGTGCACAAAACAAGCTTTTGACTAATCAACAGTTTTTTCATACAAAAGCCACTTTATCATGATCCTGTGATGCTCTGTGTAACAAATTACAGTTTTCAGTATAAGAAGCATGATCCTGTGAGTTCAATGTGCACAAAACAAGCTTTTGACTAATCAACAGTTTTTTAATGCAAAAGCCACTTTATCATGATCCTGTGATGCTCTGTGTAACAAATTACAGTTTTCAGTATAAGAAGCATGATCCTGTGTGTTCAATGTGCACAAAACAAGCTTTTGACTAATCAACAGTTTTTTCATACAAAAGCCACTTTATCATGATCCTGTGATACTCTGTGTAACAAATTACAGTTTTCAGTATAAGAAGCATGATCCTGTGTGTTCAATGTGCACAAAACAAGCTTTTGACTAATCAACAGTTTTTTCATACAAAAGCCACTTTATCATGATCCTGTGATACTCTGTGTAACAAATTACAGTTTTCAGTATAAGAAGCATGATCCTGTGTGTTCAATGTGCACAAAACAAGCTTTTGACTAATCAACAGTTTTTTCATACAAAAGCCACTTTATCATGATCCTGTGATACTCTGTGTAACAAATTACAGTTTTCAGTATAAGAAGCATGATCCTGTGAGTTGAATGTTCAAAAAAACAGCTTTTGACTAATCAACAGTTTTTTCATACAAAAGCCACTTTATCATGATCCTGTGATACTCTGTGTAACAAATTACAGTTTTCAGTATAAGAAGCATGATCCTGTGTGTTCAATGTGCACAAAACAAGCTTTTGACTAATCAACAGTTTTTTCATACAAAAGCCACGTTATCATGATCCTGTGATACTCTGTGTAACAAATTACAGTTTTCAGTATAAGAAGCATGATCCTGTGTGTTCAATGTGCACAAAACAAGCTTTTGACTAATCAACAGTTTTTTCATACAAAAGCCACTTTATCATGATCCTGTGATACTCTGTGTAACAAATTACAGTTTTCAGTATAAGAAGCATGATCCTGTGTGTTCATTGTGCACAAAACAAGCTTTTGACTAATCAACAGTTTTTTCATACAAAAGCCACTTTATCATGATCCTGTGATACTCTGTGTAACAAATTACAGTTTTCAGTATAAGAAGCATGATCCTGTGTGTTCAATGTGCACAAAACAAGCTTTTGACTAATCAACAGTTTTTTCATACAAAAGCCACTTTATCATGATACTGTGATACTCTGTGTAACAAATAACAGTTTTCAGTATAAGAAGCATGATCCTGTGTGTTAAATGTGCACAAAACAAGCTTTTGACTAATCAACAGTTTTTTCATACAAAAGCCACTTTATCATGATCCTGTGATACTCTGTGTAACAAATTACAGTTTTCAGTATAAGAAGCATGATCCTGTGAGTTGAATGTTCAAAAAAACAGCTTTTGACTAATCAACAGTTATTTAATGCGAAAGCCACTTTTTCATGATCCTGTGATGCTCTGTGTAACAAATAACAGTTTTCAGTATAAGAAGCATGATCCTGTGTGTTCAATGTGCACAAAACAAGCTTTTGACTAATCAACAGTTTCTTATTGCAATAGACTCTTTATCATGATCCTGTGATACTCTGTGTAACAAATAACAGTTTTCAGTATAAGAAGCATGATCCTGTGAGTTGAATGTGCACAAAACAAGCTTTTGACTAATCAACAGTTTTTTAATACAAAAGCCACTTTTTCATGATCCTGTGATGCTCTGTGTAACAAATAACAGTTTTCAGTATAAGAAGCATGATCCTGTGAGTTCAATGTGCACAAAACAAGCTTTTGACTAATCAACAGTTTTTTCACACAAAAGCCGCTTTTTCATGATCCTGTGATGCTCTGTGTAACAAATAACAGTTTTCAGTATAAGAAGCATGATCCTGTGAGTTCAATGTGCACAAAACAAGCATTTGACTAATCAACAGTTTTTTCATACAAAAGCCACTTTATCATGATCCTGTGATACTCTGTGTAACAAATTACAGTTTTCAGTATAAGAAGCATGATCCTGTGTGTTAAATGTGCACAAAACAAGCTTTTGACTAATCAACAGTTTTTTCATACAAAAGCCACTTTATCATGATCCTGTGATACTCTGTGTAACAAATTACAGTTTTCAGTATAAGAAGCATGATCCTGTGAGTTGAATGTTCAAAAAAACAGCTTTTGACTAATCAACAGTTATTTAATGCGAAAGCCACTTTTTCATGATCCTGTGATACTCTGTGTAACAAATAACAGTTTTCAGTATAAGAAGCATGATCCTGTGAGTTGAATGTGCACAAAACAAGCTTTTGACTAATCAACAGTTTTTTAATACAAAAGCCACTTTTTCATGATCCTGTGATGCTCTGTGTAACAAATAACAGTTTTCAGTATAAGAAGCATGATCCTGTGAGTTCAATGTGCACAAAACAAGCTTTTGACTAATCAACTGTTTTTTCACACAAAAGCCGCTTTTTCATGATCCTGTGATGCTCTGTGTAACAAGTTACAGTTTTCAGTATAAGAAGCATGATCCTGTGAGTTCAATGTGCACAAAACAAGCTTTTGACTAATCAACAGTTTCTTATTGCAATAGACTCTTTATCATGATCCTGTGATGCTCTGTGTAACAAATTACAGTTTTCAGTATAAGAAGCATGATCCTGTGAGTTGAATGTTCAAAAAAACAGCTTTTGACTAATCAACAGTTATTTAATGCGAAAGCCACTTTTTCATGATCCTGTGATGCTCTGTGTAACAAATTACAGTTTTCAGTATAAGAAGCATGATCCTGTGAGTTCAATGTTCAAAAAAACAGCATTTGACTAATCAACAGTTTTTTAATGCAAAAGCCACTTTATCATGATCCTGTGATGCTCTGTGTAACAAATAACAGTTTTCAGTATAAGAAGCATGATCCTGTGAGTTCAATGTTCAAAAAAACAACATTTGACTAATCAACAGTTTTTTTAATGCAAAAGCCACTTTATCATGATCCTGTGATGCTCTGTGTAACAAATAACAGTTTTCAGTATAAGAAGCATGATCCTGTGTGTTAAATGTGCACAAAACAAGCTTTTGACTAATCAACAGTTTTTTCATACAAAAGCCACTTTATCATGATCCTGTGATGCTCTGTGTAACAAATTACAGTTTTCAGTATAAGAAGCATGATCCTGTCTGTTCAATGTGCACAAAACAAGCTTTTGACTAATCAACAGTTTTTTCATACAAAAGCCACTTTATCATGATCCTGTGATGCTCTGTGTAACAAATTACAGTTTTCAGTATAAGAAGCATGATCCTGTGTGTTAAATGTGCACAAAACAAGCTTTTGACTAATCAACAGTTTTTTCATACAAAAGCCACTTTATCATGATCCTGTGATGCTCTGTGTAACAAATTACAGTTTTCAGTATAAGAAGCATGATCCTGTGAGTTCAATGTTCAAAAAAACAGCATTTGACTAATCAACAGTTTTTTAATGCAAAAGCCACTTTATCATGATACTGTGATACTCTGTGTAACAAATAACAGTTTTCAGTATAAGAAGCATGATCCTGTGTGTTCAATGTGCACAAAACAAGCTTTTGACTAATCAACAGTTTTTTAATGCAAAAGCCACTTTATCATGATCCTGTGATGCTCTGTGTAACAAATAACAGTTTTCAGTATAAGAAACATGATCCTGTGTGTTAAATGTGCACAAAACAAGCTTTTGACTAATCAACAGTTTTTTCACACAAAAGCCGCTTTTTCATGATCCTGTGATGCTCTGTGTAACAAATAACAGTTTTCAGTATAAGAAGCATGATCCTGTGTGTTCAATGTGCATAAAACAAGCTTTTGACTAATCAACAGTTTTTTAATACAAAAGCCACTTTTTCATGATCCTGTGATGCTCTGTGTAACAAATAACAGTTTTCAGTATAAGAAGCATGATCCTGTGAGTTGAATGTTCAAAAAAACAGCTTTTGACTAATCAACAGTTATATAATGCGAAAGACACTTTTTCATGATCCTGTGATGCTTTGTGTAACAAATTACAGTTTTCAGTATAAGAAGCATGATCCTGTGAGTTGAATGTTCAAAAAAACAGCTTTTGACTAATCAACAGTTATTTAATGCGAAAGCCACTTTATCATGATCCTGTGATGCTCTGTGTAACAAATTACAGTTTTCAGTATAAGAAGCATGATCCTGTGAGTTGAATGTTCAAAAAAACAGCTTTTGACTAATCAACAGTTATATAATGCGAAAGACACTTTTTCATGATCCTGTGATGCTCTGTGTAACAAATTACAGTTTTCAGTATAAGAAGCATGATCCTGTGAGTTGAATGTTCAAAAAAACAGCTTTTGACTAATCAACAGTTATATAATGCGAAAGACACTTTTTCATGATCCTGTGATACTCTGTGTAACAAATTACAGTTTTCAGTATAAGAAGCATGATCCTGTGAGTTGAATGTTCAAAAAAACAGCTTTTGACTAATCAACAGTTTTTTAATACAAAAGCCACTTTATCATGATACTGTGATACTCTGTGTAACAAATAACAGTTTTCAGTATAAGAAGCATGATCCTGTGTGTTCAATGTGCACAAAACAAGCTTTTGACTAATCAACAGTTTTTTAATACAAAAGCCACTTTATCATGATACTGTGATACTCTGTGTAACAAATAACAGTTTTCAGTATAAGAAGCATGATCCTGTGTGTTCAATGTGCACAAAACAAGCTTTTGACTAATCAACAGTTTTTTAATGCAAAAGCCACTTTATCATGATCCTGTGATGCTCTGTGTAACAAATAACAGTTTTCAGTATAAGAAGCATGATCCTGTGTGTTAAATGTGCACAAAACAAGCTTTTGACTAATCAACAGTTTTTTCACACAAAAGCCGCTTTTTCATGATCCTGTGATGCTCTGTGTAACAAATAACAGTTTTCAGTATAAGAAGCATGATCCTGTGTGTTCAATGTGCATAAAACAAGCTTTTGACTAATCAACAGTTTTTTAATGCGAAAGCCACTTTATCATGATCCTGTGATGCTCTGTGTAACAAATTACAGTTTTCAGTATAAGAAGCATGATCCTGTGAGTTGAATGTTCAAAAAAACAGCTTTTGACTAATCAACAGTTATATAATGCGAAAGACACTTTTTCATGATCCTGTGATGCTCTGTGTAACAAATTACAGTTTTCAGTATAAGAAGCATGATCCTGTGAGTTGAATGTTCAAAAAAACAGCTTTTGACTAATCAACAGTTATATAATGCGAAAGACACTTTTTCATGATCCTGTGATACTCTGTGTAACAAATTACAGTTTTCAGTATAAGAAGCATGATCCTGTGAGTTGAATGTTCAAAAAAACAGCTTTTGACTAATCAACAGTTATTTAATGCGAAAGCCACTTTATCATGATCCTGTGATGCTCTGTGTAACAAATTACAGTTTTCAGTATAAGAAGCATGATCCTGTGAGTTCAATGTGCACAAAACAAGCTTTTGACTAATCAACAGTTTTTTCACACAAAAGCCGCTTTTTCATGATCCTGTGATGCTCTGTGTAACAAATAACAGTTTTCAGTATAAGAAGCATGATCCTGTGAGTTCAATGTGCACAAAACAAGCTTTTGACTAATCAACAGTTTTTTAATACAAAAGCCACTTTATCATGATACTGTGATGCTCTGTGTAACAAATAACAGTTTTCAGTATAAGAAGCATGATCCTGTGATGCTCTGTGTAACAAATTACAGTTTTCAGTATAAGAAGCATGATCCTGTGAGTTCAATGTGCACAAAACAAGCTTTTGACTAATCAACAGTTTCTTATTGCAATAGACTCTTTATCATGATCCTGTGATGCTCTGTGTAACAAATTACAGTTTTCAGTATAAGAAGCATGATCCTGTGAGTTCAATGTGCACAAAACAAGCTTTTGACTAATCAACAGTTTTTTAATACAAAAGCCACTTTATCATGATACTGTGATGCTCTGTGTAACAAATAACAGTTTTCAGTATAAGAAGCATGATCCTGTGATGCTCTGTGTAACAAATTACAGTTTTCAGTATAAGAAGCATGATCCTGTGAGTTCAATGTGCACAAAACAAGCTTTTGACTAATCAACAGTTTCTTATTGCAATAGACTCTTTATCATGATCCTGTGATGCTCTATGTAACAAATTACAGTTTTCAGTATAAGAAGCATGATCCTGTGAGTTGAATGTTCAAAAAAACAGCTTTTGACTAATCAAAAGTTATTTAATGCGAAAGCCACTTTTTCATGATCCTGTGATGCTCTGTGTAACAAATTACAGTTTTCAGTATAAGAAGCATGATCCTTTGAGTTCAATGTTCAAAAAAACAGCATTTGACTAATCAACAGTTTTTTAATGCAAAAGCCACTTTATCATGATCCTGTGATGCTCTGTGTAACAAATAACAGTTTTCAGTATAAGAAGCATGATCCTGTGAGTTCAATGTTAAAAAAAACAGCATTTGACTAATCAACAGTTTTTTAATGCAAAAGCCACTTTATCATGATCCTGTGATGCTCTGTGTAACAAATAACAGTTTTCAGTATAAGAAGCATGATCCTGTGTGTTAAATGTGCACAAAACAAGCTTTTGACTAATCAACAGTTTTTTCACACAAAAGCCGCTTTTTCATGATCCTGTGATGCTCTGTGTAACAAATAACAGTTTTCAGTATAAGAAGCATGATCCTGTGTGTTCAATGTGCATAAAACAAGCTTTTGACTAATCAACAGTTTTTTAATACAAAAGCCACTTTTTCATGATCCTGTGATGCTCTGTGTAACAAATAACAGTTTTCAGTATAAGAAGCATGATCCTGTGAGTTGAATGTTCAAAAAAACAGCTTTTGACTAATCAACAGTTATATAATGCGAAAGACACTTTTTCATGATCCTGTGATGCTTTGTGTAACAAATTACAGTTTTCAGTATAAGAAGCATGATCCTGTGAGTTGAATGTTCAAAAAAACAGCTTTTGACTAATCAACAGTTATTTAATGCGAAAGCCACTTTATCATGATCCTGTGATGCTCTGTGTAACAAATTACAGTTTTCAGTATAAGAAGCATGATCCTGTGAGTTGAATGTTCAAAAAAACAGCTTTTGACTAATCAACAGTTATATAATGCGAAAGACACTTTTTCATGATCCTGTGATGCTCTGTGTAACAAATTACAGTTTTCAGTATAAGAAGCATGATCCTGTGAGTTGAATGTTCAAAAAAACAGCTTTTGACTAATCAACAGTTATATAATGCGAAAGACACTTTTTCATGATCCTGTGATACTCTGTGTAACAAATTACAGTTTTCAGTATAAGAAGCATGATCCTGTGAGTTGAATGTTCAAAAAAACAGCTTTTGACTAATCAACAGTTTTTTAATACAAAAGCCACTTTATCATGATACTGTGATACTCTGTGTAACAAATAACAGTTTTCAGTATAAGAAGCATGATCCTGTGTGTTCAATGTGCACAAAACAAGCTTTTGACTAATCAACAGTTTTTTAATACAAAAGCCACTTTATCATGATACTGTGATACTCTGTGTAACAAATAACAGTTTTCAGTATAAGAAGCATGATCCTGTGTGTTCAATGTGCACAAAACAAGCTTTTGACTAATCAACAGTTTTTTAATGCAAAAGCCACTTTATCATGATCCTGTGATGCTCTGTGTAACAAATAACAGTTTTCAGTATAAGAAGCATGATCCTGTGTGTTAAATGTGCACAAAACAAGCTTTTGACTAATCAACAGTTTTTTCACACAAAAGCCGCTTTTTCATGATCCTGTGATGCTCTGTGTAACAAATAACAGTTTTCAGTATAAGAAGCATGATCCTGTGTGTTCAATGTGCAGAAAACAAGCTTTTGACTAATCAACAGTTTTTTAATGCGAAAGCCACTTTATCATGATCCTGTGATGCTCTGTGTAACAAATTACAGTTTTCAGTATAAGAAGCATGATCCTGTGAGTTGAATGTTCAAAAAAACAGCTTTTGACTAATCAACAGTTATATAATGCGAAAGACACTTTTTCATGATCCTGTGATGCTCTGTGTAACAAATTACAGTTTTCAGTATAAGAAGCATGATCCTGTGAGTTGAATGTTCAAAAAAACAGCTTTTGACTAATCAACAGTTATATAATGCGAAAGACACTTTTTCATGATCCTGTGATACTCTGTGTAACAAATTACAGTTTTCAGTATAAGAAGCATGATCCTGTGAGTTGAATGTTCAAAAAAACAGCTTTTGACTAATCAACAGTTATTTAATGCGAAAGCCACTTTATCATGATCCTGTGATGCTCTGTGTAACAAATTACAGTTTTCAGTATAAGAAGCATGATCCTGTGAGTTCAATGTGCACAAAACAAGCTTTTGACTAATCAACAGTTTTTTCACACAAAAGCCGCTTTTTCATGATCCTGTGATGCTCTGTGTAACAAATAACAGTTTTCAGTATAAGAAGCATGATCCTGTGAGTTGAATGTGCACAAAACAAGCTTTTGACTAATCAACAGTTTTTTAATACAAAAGCCACTTTATCATGATACTGTGATGCTCTGTGTAACAAATAACAGTTTTCAGTATAAGAAGCATGATCCTGTGATGCTCTGTGTAACAAATTACAGTTTTCAGTATAAGAAGCATGATCCTGTGAGTTCAATGTGCACAAAACAAGCTTTTGACTAATCAACAGTTTCTTATTGCAATAGACTCTTTATCATGATCCTGTGATGCTCTGTGTAACAAATTACAGTTTTCAGTATAAGAAGCATGATCCTGTGAGTTCAATGTGCACAAAACAAGCTTTTGACTAATCAACAGTTTTTTAATACAAAAGCCACTTTATCATGATACTGTGATGCTCTGTGTAACAAATAACAGTTTTCAGTATAAGAAGCATGATCCTGTGATGCTCTGTGTAACAAATTACAGTTTTCAGTATAAGAAGCATGATCCTGTGAGTTCAATGTGCACAAAACAAGCTTTTGACTAATCAACAGTTTCTTATTGCAATAGACTCTTTATCATGATCCTGTGATGCTCTATGTAACAAATTACAGTTTTCAGTATAAGAAGCATGATCCTGTGAGTTGAATGTTCAAAAAAACAGCTTTTGACTAATCAAAAGTTATTTAATGCGAAAGCCACTTTTTCATGATCCTGTGATGCTCTGTGTAACAAATTACAGTTTTCAGTATAAGAAGCATGATCCTTTGAGTTCAATGTTCAAAAAAACAGCATTTGACTAATCAACAGTTTTTTAATGCAAAAGCCACTTTATCATGATCCTGTGATGCTCTGTGTAACAAATAACAGTTTTCAGTATAAGAAGCATGATCCTGTGAGTTCAATGTTAAAAAAAACAGCATTTGACTAATCAACAGTTTTTTAATGCAAAAGCCACTTTATCATGATCCTGTGATGCTCTGTGTAACAAATAACAGTTTTCAGTATAAGAAGCATGATCCTGTGTGTTAAATGTGCACAAAACAAGCTTTTGACTAATCAACAGTTTTTTCATACAAAAGCCACTTTTTCATGATCCTGTGATGCTCTGTGTAACAAATTACAGTTTTCAGTATAAGAAGCATGATCCTGTGTGTTCAATGTGCACAAAACAAGCTTTTGACTAATCAACAGTTTTTTCATACAAAAGCCACTTTATCATGATACTGTGATGCTCTGTGTAACAAATTACAGTTTTCAGTATAAGAAGCATGATCCTGTGAGTTCAATGTGCACAAAACAAGCTTTTGACTAATCAACAGTTTTTTCACACAAAAGCCGCTTTTTCATGATCCTGTGATGCTCTGTGTAACAAATAACAGTTTTCAGTATAAGAAGCATGATCCTGTGAGTTCAATGTGCACAAAACAAGCTTTTGACTAATCAACAGTTTTTTAATACAAAAGCCACTTTATCATGATACTGTGATGCTCTGTGTAACAAATAACAGTTTTCAGTATAAGAAGCATGATCCTGTGATGCTCTGTGTAACAAATTACAGTTTTCAGTATAAGAAGCATGATCCTGTGAGTTCAATGTGCACAAAACAAGCTTTTGACTAATCAACAGTTTCTTATTGCAATAGACTCTTTATCATGATCCTGTGATGCTCTGTGTAACAAATTACAGTTTTCAGTATAAGAAGCATGATCCTGTGAGTTCAATGTGCACAAAACAAGCTTTTGACTAATCAACAGTTTTTTAATACAAAAGCCACTTTATCATGATACTGTGATGCTCTGTGTAACAAATAACAGTTTTCAGTATAAGAAGCATGATCCTGTGATGCTCTGTGTAACAAATTACAGTTTTCAGTATAAGAAGCATGATCCTGTGAGTTCAATGTGCACAAAACAAGCTTTTGACTAATCAACAGTTTCTTATTGCAATAGACTCTTTATCATGATCCTGTGATGCTCTATGTAACAAATTACAGTTTTCAGTATAAGAAGCATGATCCTGTGAGTTGAATGTTCAAAAAAACAGCTTTTGACTAATCAAAAGTTATTTAATGCGAAAGCCACTTTTTCATGATCCTGTGATGCTCTGTGTAACAAATTACAGTTTTCAGTATAAGAAGCATGATCCTTTGAGTTCAATGTTCAAAAAAACAGCATTTGACTAATCAACAGTTTTTTAATGCAAAAGCCACTTTATCATGATCCTGTGATGCTCTGTGTAACAAATAACAGTTTTCAGTATAAGAAGCATGATCCTGTGAGTTCAATGTTAAAAAAAACAGCATTTGACTAATCAACAGTTTTTTAATGCAAAAGCCACTTTATCATGATCCTGTGATGCTCTGTGTAACAAATAACAGTTTTCAGTATAAGAAGCATGATCCTGTGTGTTAAATGTGCACAAAACAAGCTTTTGACTAATCAACAGTTTTTTCACACAAAAGCCGCTTTTTCATGATCCTGTGATGCTCTGTGTAACAAATAACAGTTTTCAGTATAAGAAGCATGATCCTGTGTGTTCAATGTGCATAAAACAAGCTTTTGACTAATCAACAGTTTTTTAATACAAAAGCCACTTTTTCATGATCCTGTGATGCTCTGTGTAACAAATAACAGTTTTCAGTATAAGAAGCATGATCCTGTGAGTTGAATGTTCAAAAAAACAGCTTTTGACTAATCAACAGTTATATAATGCGAAAGACACTTTTTCATGATCCTGTGATGCTTTGTGTAACAAATTACAGTTTTCAGTATAAGAAGCATGATCCTGTGAGTTGAATGTTCAAAAAAACAGCTTTTGACTAATCAACAGTTATTTAATGCGAAAGCCACTTTATCATGATCCTGTGATGCTCTGTGTAACAAATTACAGTTTTCAGTATAAGAAGCATGATCCTGTGAGTTGAATGTTCAAAAAAACAGCTTTTGACTAATCAACAGTTATATAATGCGAAAGACACTTTTTCATGATCCTGTGATGCTCTGTGTAACAAATTACAGTTTTCAGTATAAGAAGCATGATCCTGTGAGTTGAATGTTCAAAAAAACAGCTTTTGACTAATCAACAGTTATATAATGCGAAAGACACTTTTTCATGATCCTGTGATACTCTGTGTAACAAATTACAGTTTTCAGTATAAGAAGCATGATCCTGTGAGTTGAATGTTCAAAAAAACAGCTTTTGACTAATCAACAGTTTTTTAATACAAAAGCCACTTTATCATGATACTGTGATACTCTGTGTAACAAATAACAGTTTTCAGTATAAGAAGCATGATCCTGTGTGTTCAATGTGCACAAAACAAGCTTTTGACTAATCAACAGTTTTTTAATACAAAAGCCACTTTATCATGATACTGTGATACTCTGTGTAACAAATAACAGTTTTCAGTATAAGAAGCATGATCCTGTGTGTTCAATGTGCACAAAACAAGCTTTTGACTAATCAACAGTTTTTTAATGCAAAAGCCACTTTATCATGATCCTGTGATGCTCTGTGTAACAAATAACAGTTTTCAGTATAAGAAGCATGATCCTGTGTGTTAAATGTGCACAAAACAAGCTTTTGACTAATCAACAGTTTTTTCACACAAAAGCCGCTTTTTCATGATCCTGTGATGCTCTGTGTAACAAATAACAGTTTTCAGTATAAGAAGCATGATCCTGTGTGTTCAATGTGCAGAAAACAAGCTTTTGACTAATCAACAGTTTTTTAATGCGAAAGCCACTTTATCATGATCCTGTGATGCTCTGTGTAACAAATTACAGTTTTCAGTATAAGAAGCATGATCCTGTGAGTTGAATGTTCAAAAAAACAGCTTTTGACTAATCAACAGTTATATAATGCGAAAGACACTTTTTCATGATCCTGTGATGCTCTGTGTAACAAATTACAGTTTTCAGTATAAGAAGCATGATCCTGTGAGTTGAATGTTCAAAAAAACAGCTTTTGACTAATCAACAGTTATATAATGCGAAAGACACTTTTTCATGATCCTGTGATACTCTGTGTAACAAATTACAGTTTTCAGTATAAGAAGCATGATCCTGTGAGTTGAATGTTCAAAAAAACAGCTTTTGACTAATCAACAGTTATTTAATGCGAAAGCCACTTTATCATGATCCTGTGATGCTCTGTGTAACAAATTACAGTTTTCAGTATAAGAAGCATGATCCTGTGAGTTCAATGTGCACAAAACAAGCTTTTGACTAATCAACAGTTTTTTCACACAAAAGCCGCTTTTTCATGATCCTGTGATGCTCTGTGTAACAAATAACAGTTTTCAGTATAAGAAGCATGATCCTGTGAGTTGAATGTGCACAAAACAAGCTTTTGACTAATCAACAGTTTTTTAATACAAAAGCCACTTTATCATGATACTGTGATGCTCTGTGTAACAAATAACAGTTTTCAGTATAAGAAGCATGATCCTGTGATGCTCTGTGTAACAAATTACAGTTTTCAGTATAAGAAGCATGATCCTGTGAGTTCAATGTGCACAAAACAAGCTTTTGACTAATCAACAGTTTCTTATTGCAATAGACTCTTTATCATGATCCTGTGATGCTCTGTGTAACAAATTACAGTTTTCAGTATAAGAAGCATGATCCTGTGAGTTCAATGTGCACAAAACAAGCTTTTGACTAATCAACAGTTTTTTAATACAAAAGCCACTTTATCATGATACTGTGATGCTCTGTGTAACAAATAACAGTTTTCAGTATAAGAAGCATGATCCTGTGATGCTCTGTGTAACAAATTACAGTTTTCAGTATAAGAAGCATGATCCTGTGAGTTCAATGTGCACAAAACAAGCTTTTGACTAATCAACAGTTTCTTATTGCAATAGACTCTTTATCATGATCCTGTGATGCTCTATGTAACAAATTACAGTTTTCAGTATAAGAAGCATGATCCTGTGAGTTGAATGTTCAAAAAAACAGCTTTTGACTAATCAAAAGTTATTTAATGCGAAAGCCACTTTTTCATGATCCTGTGATGCTCTGTGTAACAAATTACAGTTTTCAGTATAAGAAGCATGATCCTTTGAGTTCAATGTTCAAAAAAACAGCATTTGACTAATCAACAGTTTTTTAATGCAAAAGCCACTTTATCATGATCCTGTGATGCTCTGTGTAACAAATAACAGTTTTCAGTATAAGAAGCATGATCCTGTGAGTTCAATGTTAAAAAAAACAGCATTTGACTAATCAACAGTTTTTTAATGCAAAAGCCACTTTATCATGATCCTGTGATGCTCTGTGTAACAAATAACAGTTTTCAGTATAAGAAGCATGATCCTGTGTGTTAAATGTGCACAAAACAAGCTTTTGACTAATCAACAGTTTTTTCATACAAAAGCCACTTTTTCATGATCCTGTGATGCTCTGTGTAACAAATTACAGTTTTCAGTATAAGAAGCATGATCCTGTGTGTTCAATGTGCACAAAACAAGCTTTTGACTAATCAACAGTTTTTTCATACAAAAGCCACTTTATCATGATCCTGTGATACTCTGTGTAACAAATTACAGTTTTCAGTATAAGAAGCATGATCCTGTGTGTTCAATGTGCACAAAACAAGCTTTTGACTAATCAACAGTTTTTTCATACAAAAGCCACTTTATCATGATCCTGTGATACTCTGTGTAACAAATAACAGTTTTCAGTATAAGAAGCATGATCCTGTGTGTTCAATGTGCACAAAACAAGCTTTTGACTAATCAACAGTTTTTTCATACAAAAGCCACTTTATCATGATCCTGTGATGCTCTGTGTAACAAATTACAGTTTTCAGTATAAGAAGCATGATCCTGTGTGTTAAATGTGCACAAAACAAGCTTTTGACTAATCAACAGTTTTTTCATACAAAAGCCACTTTATCATGATCCTGTGATGCTCTGTGTAACAAATTACAGTTTTCAGTATAAGAAGCATGATCCTGTGAGTTCAATGTTCAAAAAAACAGCATTTGACTAATCAACAGTTTTTTAATGCAAAAGCCACTTTATCATGATCCTGTGATGCTCTGTGTAACAAATAACAGTTTTCAGTATAAGAAGCATGATCCTGTGTGTTAAATGTGCACAAAACAAGCTTTTGACTAATCAACAGTTTTTTCACACAAAAGCCGCTTTTTCATGATCCTGTGATGCTCTGTGTAACAAATAACAGTTTTCAGTATAAGAAGCATGATCCTGTGAGTTCAATGTGCACAAAACAAGCTTTTGACTAATCAACAGTTTTTTAATACAAAAGCCACTTTATCATGATACTGTGATGCTCTGTGTAACAAATAACAGTTTTCAGTATAAGAAGCATGATCCTGTGATGCTCTGTGTAACAAATTACAGTTTTCAGTATAAGAAGCATGATCCTGTGAGTTCAATGTGCACAAAACAAGCTTTTGACTAATCAACAGTTTTTTAATACAAAAGCCACTTTATCATGATACTGTGATGCTCTGTGTAACAAATTACAGTTTTCAGTATAAGAAGCATGATCCTGTGAGTTGAATGTTCATTAAAACAGCTTTTGACTAATCAACAGTTTTTTAATTCAAAAGCCACTTTATCATGATACTGTGATACTCTGTGTAACAAATTACAGTTTTCAGTATAAGAAGCATGATCCTGTGTGTTCAATGTGCACAAAACAAGCTTTTGACTAATCAACAGTTTTTTCATACAAAAGCCACTTTATCATGATCCTGTGATACTCTGTGTAACAAATTACAGTTTTCAGTATAAGAAGCATGATCCTGTGTGTTCAATGTGCACAAAACAAGCTTTTGACTAATCAACAGTTTTTTCATACAAAAGCCACTTTATCATGATCCTGTGATACTCTGTGTAACAAATTACAGTTTTCAGTATAAGAAGCATGATCCTGTGTGTTCAATGTGCACAAAACAAGCTTTTGACTAATCAACAGTTTTTTCATACAAAAGCCACTTTATCATGATCCTGTGATACTCTGTGTAACAAATTAAAGTTTTCAGTATAAGAAGCATGATCCTGTGTGTTCAATGTGCACAAAACAAGCTTTTGACTAATCAACAGTTTTTTCATACAAAAGCCACTTTATCATGATCCTGTGATACTCTGTGTAACAAATTACAGTTTTCAGTATAAGAAGCATGATCCTGTGTGTTCAATGTGCACAAAACAAGCTTTTGACTAATCAACAGTTTTTTCATACAAAAGCCACTTTATCATGATCCTGTGATACTCTGTGTAACAAATTACAGTTTTCAGTATAAGAAGCATGATCCTGTGTGTTCAATGTGCACAAAACAAGCTTTTGACTAATCAACAGTTTTTTCATACAAAAGCCACTTTATCATGATCCTGTGATACTCTGTGTAACAAATTACAGTTTTCAGTATAAGAAGCATGATCCTGTGTGTTCAATGTGCACAAAACAAGCTTTTGACTAATCAACAGTTTTTTAATACAAAAGCCACTTTATCATGATACTGTGATACTCTGTGTAACAAATAACAGTTTTCAGTATAAGAAGCATGATCCTGTGATGCTCTGTGTAACAAATTACAGTTTTCAGTATAAGAAGCATGATCCTGTGAGTTCAATGTGCACAAAACAAGCTTTTGACTAATCAACAGTTTCTTATTGCAATAGACTCTTTATCATGATCTTGTGATACTCTGTGTAACAAATTACAGTTTTCAGTATAAGAAGCATGATCCTGTGAGTTCAATGTTCAAAAAAACAGCATTTGACTAATCAACAGTTATTTAATGCGAAAGCCACTTTATCATGATCCTGTGATGCTCTGTGTAACAAATTACAGTTTTCAGTATAAGAAGCATGATCCTGTGTGTTCAATGTGCACAAAACAAGCTTTTGACTAATCAACAGTTTTTTAATACAAAAGCCACTTTATCATGATACTGTGATACTCTGTGTAACAAATAACAGTTTTCAGTATAAGAAGCATGATCCTGTGTGTTCAATGTGCACAAAACAAGCTTTTGACTAATCAACAGTTTTTTAATACAAAAGCCACTTTATCATGATACTGTGATACTCTGTGTAACAAATAACAGTTTTCAGTATAAGAAGCATGATCCTGTGTGTTCAATGTGCACAAAACAAGCTTTTGACTAATCAACAGTTTTTTAATACAAAAGCCACTTTATCATGATACTGTGATACTCTGTGTAACAAATTACAGTTTTCAGTATAAGAAGCATGATCCTGTGTGTTCAATGTTCAAAAAAACAGCTTTTGACTAATCAACAGTTTTTTCATACAAAAGCCACTTTATCATGATCCTGTGATACTCTGTGTAACAAATTACAGTTTTCAGTATAAGAAGCATGATCCTGTGTGTTCAATGTGCACAAAACAAGCTTTTGACTAATCAACAGTTTTTTCATACAAAAGCCACTTTATCATGATCCTGTGATACTCTGTGTAACAAATTACAGTTTTCAGTATAAGAAGCATGATCCTGTGTGTTCAATGTGCACAAAACAAGCTTTTGACTAATCAACAGTTTTTTCATACAAAAGCCACTTTATCATGATCCTGTGATACTCTGTGTAACAAATTACAGTTTTCAGTATAAGAAGCATGATCCTGTGTGTTCAATGTGCACAAAACAAGCTTTTGACTAATCAACAGTTTTTTCATACAAAAGCCACTTTATCATGATCCTGTGATACTCTGTGTAACAAATTACAGTTTTCAGTATAAGAAGCATGATCCTGTGTGTTCAATGTGCACAAAACAAGCTTTTGACTAATCAACAGTTTTTTCATACAAAAGCCACTTTATCATGATCCTGTGATACTCTGTGTAACAAATTACAGTTTTCAGTATAAGAAGCATGATCCTGTGTGTTCAATGTGCACAAAACAAGCTTTTGACTAATCAACAGTTTTTTCATACAAAAGCCACTTTATCATGATCCTGTGATACTCTGTGTAACAAATTACAGTTTTCAGTATAAGAAGCATGATCCTGTGTGTTCAATGTGCACAAAACAAGCTTTTGACTAATCAACAGTTTTTTAATACAAAAGCCACTTTATCATGATACTGTGATACTCTGTGTAACAAATAACAGTTTTCAGTATAAGAAGCATGATCCTGTGATGCTCTGTGTAACAAATTACAGTTTTCAGTATAAGAAGCATGATCCTGTGAGTTCAATGTGCACAAAACAAGCTTTTGACTAATCAACAGTTTCTTATTGCAATAGACTCTTTATCATGATCTTGTGATACTCTGTGTAACAAATTACAGTTTTCAGTATAAGAAGCATGATCCTGTGAGTTCAATGTTCAAAAAAACAGCATTTGACTAATCAACAGTTATTTAATGCGAAAGCCACTTTATCATGATCCTGTGATGCTCTGTGTAACAAATTACAGTTTTCAGTATAAGAAGCATGATCCTGTGAGTTCAATGTTCAAAAAAACAGCATTTGACTAATCAACAGTTTTTTAATGCAAAAGCCACTTTATCATGATCCTGTGATGCTCTGTGTAACAAATAACAGTTTTCAGTATAAGAAGCATGATCCTGTGAGTTCAATGTTAAAAAAAACAGCATTTGACTAATCAACAGTTTTTTCATACAAAAGCCACTTTATCATGATCCTGTGATACTCTGTGTAACAAATTACAGTTTTCAGTATAAGAAGCATGATCCTGTGTGTTCAATGTGCACAAAACAAGCTTTTGACTAATCAACAGTTTTTTCATACAGAAGCCACTTTATCATGATCCTGTGATACTCTGTGTAACAAATTACAGTTTTCAGTATAAGAAGCATGATCCTGTGTGTTCAATGTGCACAAAACAAGCTTTTGACTAATCAACAGTTTTTTCATACAAAAGCCACTTTATCATGATCCTGTGATACTCTGTGTAACAAATTACAGTTTTCAGTATAAGAAGCATGATCCTGTGTGTTCAATGTGCACAAAACAAGCTTTTGACTAATCAACAGTTTTTTCATACAAAAGCCACTTTATCATGATCCTGTGATACTCTGTGTAACAAATTACAGTTTTCAGTATAAGAAGCATGATCCTGTGTGTTCAATGTGCACAAAACAAGCTTTTGACTAATCAACAGTTTTTTAATACAAAAGCCACTTTATCATGATACTGTG
Organism: Triplophysa bombifrons; assembly: GCA_029783895.1. Taxonomy (NCBI): domain Eukaryota; kingdom Metazoa; phylum Chordata; class Actinopteri; order Cypriniformes; family Nemacheilidae; genus Triplophysa; species Triplophysa bombifrons. The sequence continues at coordinate 2,921,455 of CM056471.1, forward strand.
ATACTCTGTGTAACAAATAACAGTTTTCAGTATAAGAAGCATGATCCTGTGATGCTCTGTGTAACAAATTACAGTTTTCAGTATAAGAAGCATGATCCTGTGAGTTCAATGTGCACAAAACAAGCTTTTGACTAATCAACAGTTTCTTATTGCAATAGACTCTTTATCATGATCTTGTGATACTCTGTGTAACAAATTACAGTTTTCAGTATAAGAAGCATGATCCTGTGAGTTCAATGTTCAAAAAAACAGCATTTGACTAATCAACAGTTATTTAATGCGAAAGCCACTTTATCATGATCCTGTGATGCTCTGTGTAACAAATTACAGTTTTCAGTATAAGAAGCATGATCCTGTGAGTTCAATGTTCAAAAAAACAGCATTTGACTAATCAACAGTTTTTTAATGCAAAAGCCACTTTATCATGATCCTGTGATGCTCTGTGTAACAAATAACAGTTTTCAGTATAAGAAGCATGATCCTGTGAGTTCAATGTTAAAAAAAACAGCATTTGACTAATCAACAGTTTTTTCATACAAAAGCCACTTTATCATGATCCTGTGATACTCTGTGCAACAAATAACAGTTTTCAGTATAAGAAGCACGATCCTGTGAGTTCAATGTTCAAAAAAACAGCATTTGACTAATCAACAGTTTTTTAATGCAAAAGCCACTTTATCATGATCCTGTGATGCTCTGTGTAACAAATAACAGTTTTCAGTATAAGAAGCATGATCCTGTGTGTTAAATGTGCACAAAACAAGCTTTTGACTAATCAACAGTTTTTTCATACAAAAGCCACTTTTTCATGATCCTGTGATGCTCTGTGTAACAAATTACAGTTTTCAGTATAAGAAGCATGATCCTGTGTGTTCAATGTGCACAAAACAAGCTTTTGACTAATCAACAGTTTTTTCATACAAAAGCCACTTTATCATGATCCTGTGATACTCTGTGTAACAAATTACAGTTTTCAGTATAAGAAGCATGATCCTGTGTGTTCAATGTGCACAAAACAAGCTTTTGACTAATCAACAGTTTTTTCATACAAAAGCCACTTTATCATGATCCTGTGATACTCTGTGTAACAAATAACAGTTTTCAGTATAAGAAGCATGATCCTGTGTGTTCAATGTGCACAAAACAAGCTTTTGACTAATCAACAGTTTTTTCATACAAAAGCCACTTTATCATGATCCTGTGATACTCTGTGTAACAAATTACAGTTTTCAGTATAAGAAGCATGATCCTGTGAGTTGAATGTTCATTAAAACAGCTTTTGACTAATCAACAGTTTTTTAATACAAAAGCCACTTTATCATGATACTGTGATACTCTGTGTAACAAATAACAGTTTTCAGTATAAGAAGCATGATCCTGTGTGTTCAATGTGCACAAAACAAGCTTTTGACTAATCAACAGTTTTTTAATACAAAAGCCACTTTATCATGATACTGTGATACTCTGTGTAACAAATAACAGTTTTCAGTATAAGAAGCATGATCCTGTGTGTTCAATGTGCACAAAACAAGCTTTTGACTAATCAACAGTTTTTTAATACAAAAGCCACTTTATCATGATACTGTGATACTCTGTGTAACAAATTACAGTTTTCAGTATAAGAAGCATGATCCTGTGTGTTCAATGTTCAAAAAAACAGCTTTTGACTAATCAACAGTTTTTTCATACAAAAGCCACTTTATCATGATCCTGTGATACTCTGTGTAACAAATTACAGTTTTCAGTATAAGAAGCATGATCCTGTGTGTTCAATGTGCACAAAACAAGCTTTTGACTAATCAACAGTTTTTTCATACAAAAGCCACTTTATCATGATCCTGTGATACTCTGTGTAACAAATTACAGTTTTCAGTATAAGAAGCATGATCCTGTGTGTTCAATGTGCACAAAACAAGCTTTTGACTAATCAACAGTTTTTTCATACAAAAGCCACTTTATCATGATCCTGTGATACTCTGTGTAACAAATTACGGTTTTCAGTATAAGAAGCATGATCCTGTGTGTTCAATGTGCACAAAACAAGCTTTTGACTAATCAACAGTTTTTTCATACAAAAGCCACTTTATCATGATCCTGTGATACTCTGTGTAACAAATTACAGTTTTCAGTATAAGAAGCATGATCCTGTGTGTTCAATGTGCACAAAACAAGCTTTTGACTAATCAACAGTTTTTTCATACAAAAGCCACTTTATCATGATCCTGTGATACTCTGTGTAACAAATTACAGTTTTCAGTATAAGAAGCATGATCCTGTGTGTTCAATGTGCACAAAACAAGCTTTTGACTAATCAACAGTTTTTTCATACAAAAGCCACTTTATCATGATCCTGTGATACTCTGTGTAACAAATTACAGTTTTCAGTATAAGAAGCATGATCCTGTGTGTTCAATGTGCACAAAACAAGCTTTTGACTAATCAACAGTTTTTTAATACAAAAGCCACTTTATCATGATACTGTGATACTCTGTGTAACAAATAACAGTTTTCAGTATAAGAAGCATGATCCTGTGATGCTCTGTGTAACAAATTACAGTTTTCAGTATAAGAAGCATGATCCTGTGAGTTCAATGTGCACAAAACAAGCTTTTGACTAATCAACAGTTTCTTATTGCAATAGACTCTTTATCATGATCTTGTGATACTCTGTGTAACAAATTACAGTTTTCAGTATAAGAAGCATGATCCTGTGAGTTCAATGTTCAAAAAAACAGCATTTGACTAATCAACAGTTATTTAATGCGAAAGCCACTTTATCATGATCCTGTGATGCTCTGTGTAACAAATTACAGTTTTCAGTATAAGAAGCATGATCCTGTGAGTTCAATGTTCAAAAAAACAGCATTTGACTAATCAACAGTTTTTTAATGCAAAAGCCACTTTATCATGATCCTGTGATGCTCTGTGTAACAAATAACAGTTTTCAGTATAAGAAGCATGATCCTGTGAGTTCAATGTTAAAAAAAACAGCATTTGACTAATCAACAGTTTTTCATACAAAAGCCACTTTATCATGATCCTGTGATACTCTGTGTAACAAATTACAGTTTTCAGTATAAGAAGCATGATCCTGTGTGTTCAATGTGCACAAAACAAGCTTTTGACTAATCAACAGTTTTTTCATACAGAAGCCACTTTATCATGATCCTGTGATACTCTGTGTAACAAATTACAGTTTTCAGTATAAGAAGCATGATCCTGTGAGTTGAATGTTCAAAAAAACAGCTTTTGACTAATCAACAGTTTTTTCATACAAAAGCCACTTTATCATGATCCTGTGATACTCTGTGTAACAAATTACAGTTTTCAGTATAAGAAGCATGATCCTGTGTGTTCAATGTGCACAAAACAAGCTTTTGACTAATCAACAGTTTATTCATACAAAAGCCACGTTATCATGATCCTGTGATACTCTGTGTAACAAATTACAGTTTTCAGTATAAGAAGCATGATCCTGTGTGTTCAATGTGCACAAAACAAGCTTTTGACTAATCAACAGTTTTTTCATACAAAAGCCACTTTATCATGATCCTGTGATACTCTGTGTAACAAATTACAGTTTTCAGTATAAGAAGCATGATCCTGTGAGTTGAATGTTCAAAAAAACAGCTTTTGACTAATCAACAGTTATTTAATGCGAAAGCCACTTTTTCATGATCCTGTGATGCTCTGTGTAACAAATAACAGTTTTCAGTATAAGAAGCATGATCCTGTGTGTTCAATGTGCACAAAACAAGCTTTTGACTAATCAACAGTTTCTTATTGCAATAGACTCTTTATCATGATCCTGTGATACTCTGTGTAACAAATAACAGTTTTCAGTATAAGAAGCATGATCCTGTGAGTTGAATGTGCACAAAACAAGCTTTTGACTAATCAACAGTTTTTTAATACAAAAGCCACTTTTTCATGATCCTGTGATGCTCTGTGTAACAAATAACAGTTTTCAGTATAAGAAGCATGATCCTGTGAGTTCAATGTGCACAAAACAAGCTTTTGACTAATCAACAGTTTTTTCACACAAAAGCCGCTTTTTCATGATCCTGTGATGCTCTGTGTAACAAATAACAGTTTTCAGTATAAGAAGCATGATCCTGTGAGTTCAATGTGCACAAAACAAGCTTTTGACTAATCAACAGTTTTTTAATACAAAAGCCACTTTTTCATGATCCTGTGATGCTCTGTGTAACAAGTTACAGTTTTCAGTATAAGAAGCATGATCCTGTGAGTTGAATGTTCAAAAAAACAGCTTTTGACTAATCAACAGTTATATAATGCGAAAGACACTTTTTCATGATCCTGTGATGCTCTGTGTAACAAGTTACAGTTTTCAGTATAAGAAGCATGATCCTGTGAGTTCAATGTGCACAAAACAAGCTTTTGACTAATCAACAGTTTTTTCACACAAAAGCCGCTTTTTCATGATCCTGTGATGCTCTGTGTAACAAATAACAGTTTTCAGTATAAGAAGCATGATCCTGTGAGTTCAATGTGCACAAAACAAGCTTTTGACTAATCAACAGTTTCTTATTGCAATAGACACTTTATCATGATCCTGTGATGCTCTGTGTAACAAATTACAGTTTTCAGTATAAGAAGCATGATCCTGTGAGTTGAATGTTCAAAAAAACAGCTTTTGACTAATCAACAGTTATTTAATGCGAAAGCCACTTTTTCATGATCCTGTGATGCTCTGTGTAACAAATTACAGTTTTCAGTATAAGAAGCATGATCCTGTGAGTTCAATGTTCAAAAAAACAGCATTTGACTAATCAACAGTTTTTTAATGCAAAAGCCACTTTATCATGATCCTGTGATGCTCTGTGTAACAAATAACAGTTTTCAGTATAAGAAGCATGATCCTGTGAGTTCAATGTTCAAAAAAACAGCATTTGACTAATCAACAGTTTTTTAATGCAAAAGCCACTTTATCATGATCCTGTGATGCTCTGTGTAACAAATAACAGTTTTCAGTATAAGAAGCATGATCCTGTGTGTTAAATGTGCACAAAACAAGCTTTTGACTAATCAACAGTTTTTTCATACAAAAGCCACTTTATCATGATCCTGTGATGCTCTGTGTAACAAATTACAGTTTTCAGTATAAGAAGCATGATCCTGTGTGTTCAATGTGCACAAAACAAGCTTTTGACTAATCAACAGTTTTTTCATACAAAAGCCACTTTATCATGATCCTGTGATGCTCTGTGTAACAAATTACAGTTTTCAGTATAAGAAGCATGATCCTGTGTGTTAAATGTGCACAAAACAAGCTTTTGACTAATCAACAGTTTTTTCATACAAAAGCCACTTTATCATGATCCTGTGATGCTCTGTGTAACAAATTACAGTTTTCAGTATAAGAAGCATGATCCTGTGAGTTCAATTTTCAAAAAAACAGCATTTGACTAATCAACAGTTTTTTAATGCAAAAGCCACTTTATCATGATCCTGTGATGCTCTGTGTAACAAATAACAGTTTTCAGTATAAGAAGCATGATCCTGTGAGTTCAATGTTCAAAAAAACAGCATTTGACTAATCAACAGTTTTTTAATGCAAAAGCCACTTTATCATGATCCTGTGATGCTCTGTGTAACAAATAACAGTTTTCAGTATAAGAAGCATGATCCTGTGTGTTAAATGTGCACAAAACAAGCTTTTGACTAATCAACAGTTTTTTCATACAAAAGCCACTTTATCATGATCCTGTGATGCTCTGTGTAACAAATTACAGTTTTCAGTATAAGAAGCATGATCCTGTGAGTTCAATGTGCACAAAACAAGCTTTTGACTAATCAACAGTTTTTTAATGCAAAAGCCACTTTATCATGATCCTGTGATGCTCTGTGTAACAAATTACAGTTTTCAGTATAAGAAGCATGATCCTGTGTGTTCAATGTGCACAAAACAAGCTTTTGACTAATCAACAGTTTTTTCATACAAAAGCCACTTTATCATGATCCTGTGATACTCTGTGTAACAAATTACAGTTTTCAGTATAAGAAGCATGATCCTGTGTGTTCAATGTGCACAAAACAAGCTTTTGACTAATCAACAGTTTTTTCATACAAAAGCCACTTTATCATGATCCTGTGATACTCTGTGTAACAAATTACAGTTTTCAGTATAAGAAGCATGATCCTGTGTGTTCAATGTGCACAAAACAAGCTTTTGACTAATCAACAGTTTTTTCATACAAAAGCCACTTTATCATGATCCTGTGATACTCTGTGTAACAAATTACAGTTTTCAGTATAAGAAGCATGATCCTGTGTGTTCAATGTGCACAAAACAAGCTTTTGACTAATCAACAGTTTTTTCATACAAAAGCCACTTTATCATGATCCTGTGATACTCTGTGTAACAAATTACAGTTTTCAGTATAAGAAGCATGATCCTGTGTGTTCAATGTGCACAAAACAAGCTTTTGACTAATCAACAGTTTTTTCATACAAAAGCCACTTTATCATGATCCTGTGATACTCTGTGTAACAAATTACAGTTTTCAGTATAAGAAGCATGATCCTGTGTGTTCAATGTGCACAAAACAAGCTTTTGACTAATCAACAGTTTTTTAATACAAAAGCCACTTTATCATGATACTGTGATACTCTGTGTAACAAATAACAGTTTTCAGTATAAGAAGCATGATCCTGTGATGCTCTGTGTAACAAATTACAGTTTTCAGTATAAGAAGCATGATCCTGTGAGTTCAATGTGCACAAAACAAGCTTTTGACTAATCAACAGTTTCTTATTGCAATAGACTCTTTATCATGATCTTGTGATACTCTGTGTAACAAATTACAGTTTTCAGTATAAGAAGCATGATCCTGTGAGTTCAATGTTCAAAAAAACAGCATTTGACTAATCAACAGTTATTTAATGCGAAAGCCACTTTATCATGATCCTGTGATGCTCTGTGTAACAAATTACAGTTTTCAGTATAAGAAGCATGATCCTGTGAGTTCAATGTTCAAAAAAACAGCATTTGACTAATCAACAGTTTTTTAATGCAAAAGCCACTTTATCATGATCCTGTGATGCTCTGTGTAACAAATAACAGTTTTCAGTATAAGAAGCATGATCCTGTGAGTTCAATGTTAAAAAAAACAGCATTTGACTAATCAACAGTTTTTTCATACAAAAGCCACTTTATCATGATCCTGTGATACTCTGTGTAACAAATAACAGTTTTCAGTATAAGAAGCATGATCCTGTGAGTTCAATGTTCAAAAAAACAGCATTTGACTAATCAACAGTTTTTTAATGCAAAAGCCACTTTATCATGATCCTGTGATGCTCTGTGTAACAAATAACAGTTTTCAGTATAAGAAGCATGATCCTGTGTGTTAAATGTGCACAAAACAAGCTTTTGACTAATCAACAGTTTTTTCATACAAAAGCCACTTTTTCATGATCCTGTGATGCTCTGTGTAACAAATTACAGTTTTCAGTATAAGAAGCATGATCCTGTGTGTTCAATGTGCACAAAACAAGCTTTTGACTAATCAACAGTTTTTTCATACAAAAGCCACTTTATCATGATCCTGTGATACTCTGTGTAACAAATTACAGTTTTCAGTATAAGAAGCATGATCCTGTGTGTTCAATGTGCACAAAACAAGCTTTTGACTAATCAACAGTTTTTTCATACAAAAGCCACTTTATCATGATCCTGTGATACTCTGTGTAACAAATAACAGTTTTCAGTATAAGAAGCATGATCCTGTGTGTTCAATGTGCACAAAACAAGCTTTTGACTAATCAACAGTTTTTTCATACAAAAGCCACTTTATCATGATCCTGTGATACTCTGTGTAACAAATTACAGTTTTCAGTATAAGAAGCATGATCCTGTGAGTTGAATGTTCATTAAAACAGCTTTTGACTAATCAACAGTTTTTTAATACAAAAGCCACTTTATCATGATACTGTGATACTCTGTGTAACAAATAACAGTTTTCAGTATAAGAAGCATGATCCTGTGTGTTCAATGTGCACAAAACAAGCTTTTGACTAATCAACAGTTTTTTAATACAAAAGCCACTTTATCATGATACTGTGATACTCTGTGTAACAAATAACAGTTTTCAGTATAAGAAGCATGATCCTGTGTGTTCAATGTGCACAAAACAAGCTTTTGACTAATCAACAGTTTTTTAATACAAAAGCCACTTTATCATGATACTGTGATACTCTGTGTAACAAATTACAGTTTTCAGTATAAGAAGCATGATCCTGTGTGTTCAATGTTCAAAAAAACAGCTTTTGACTAATCAACAGTTTTTTCATACAAAAGCCACTTTATCATGATCCTGTGATACTCTGTGTAACAAATTACAGTTTTCAGTATAAGAAGCATGATCCTGTGTGTTCAATGTGCACAAAACAAGCTTTTGACTAATCAACAGTTTTTTCATACAAAAGCCACTTTATCATGATCCTGTGATACTCTGTGTAACAAATTACAGTTTTCAGTATAAGAAGCATGATCCTGTGTGTTCAATGTGCACAAAACAAGCTTTTGACTAATCAACAGTTTTTTCATACAAAAGCCACTTTATCATGATCCTGTGATACTCTGTGTAACAAATTACAGTTTTCAGTATAAGAAGCATGATCCTGTGTGTTCAATGTGCACAAAACAAGCTTTTGACTAATCAACAGTTTTTTCATACAAAAGCCACTTTATCATGATCCTGTGATACTCTGTGTAACAAATTACAGTTTTCAGTATAAGAAGCATGATCCTGTGTGTTCAATGTGCACAAAACAAGCTTTTGACTAATCAACAGTTTTTTCATACAAAAGCCACTTTATCATGATCCTGTGATACTCTGTGTAACAAATTACAGTTTTCAGTATAAGAAGCATGATCCTGTGTGTTCAATGTGCACAAAACAAGCTTTTGACTAATCAACAGTTTTTTCATACAAAAGCCACTTTATCATGATCCTGTGATACTCTGTGTAACAAATTACAGTTTTCAGTATAAGAAGCATGATCCTGTGTGTTCAATGTGCACAAAACAAGCTTTTGACTAATCAACAGTTTTTTAATACAAAAGCCACTTTATCATGATACTGTGATACTCTGTGTAACAAATAACAGTTTTCAGTATAAGAAGCATGATCCTGTGATGCTCTGTGTAACAAATTACAGTTTTCAGTATAAGAAGCATGATCCTGTGAGTTCAATGTGCACAAAACAAGCTTTTGACTAATCAACAGTTTCTTATTGCAATAGACTCTTTATCATGATCTTGTGATACTCTGTGTAACAAATTACAGTTTTCAGTATAAGAAGCATGATCCTGTGAGTTCAATGTTCAAAAAAACAGCATTTGACTAATCAACAGTTATTTAATGCGAAAGCCACTTTATCATGATCCTGTGATGCTCTGTGTAACAAATTACAGTTTTCAGTATAAGAAGCATGATCCTGTGAGTTCAATGTTCAAAAAAACAGCATTTGACTAATCAACAGTTTTTTAATGCAAAAGCCACTTTATCATGATCCTGTGATGCTCTGTGTAACAAATAACAGTTTTCAGTATAAGAAGCATGATCCTGTGAGTTCAATGTTAAAAAAAACAGCATTTGACTAATCAACAGTTTTTTCATACAAAAGCCACTTTATCATGATCCTGTGATACTCTGTGTAACAAATTACAGTTTTCAGTATAAGAAGCATGATCCTGTGTGTTCAATGTGCACAAAACAAGCTTTTGACTAATCAACAGTTTTTTCATACAAAAGCCACTTTATCATGATCCTGTGATACTCTGTGTAACAAATTACAGTTTTCAGTATAAGAAGCATGATCCTGTGTGTTCAATGTGCACAAAACAAGCTTTTGACTAATCAACAGTTTTTTCATACAAAAGCCACTTTATCATGATCCTGTGATACTCTGTGTAACAAATTACAGTTTTCAGTATAAGAAGCATGATCCTGTGTGTTCAATGTGCACAAAACAAGCTTTTGACTAATCAACAGTTTATTCATACAAAAGCCACGTTATCATGATCCTGTGATACTCTGTGTAACAAATTACAGTTTTCAGTATAAGAAGCATGATCCTGTGTGTTCAATGTGCACAAAACAAGCTTTTGACTAATCAACAGTTTATTCATACAAAAGCCACTTTATCATGATCCTGTGATACTCTGTGTAACAAATTACAGTTTTCAGTATAAGAAGCATGATCCTGTGTGTTCAATGTGCACAAAACAAGCTTTTGACTAATCAACAGTTTTTTCATACAAAAGCCACTTTATCATGATCCTGTGATACTCTGTGTAACAAATTACAGTTTTCAGTATAAGAAGCATGATCCTGTGTGTTCAATGTGCACAAAACAAGCTTTTGACTAATCAACAGTTTTTTCATACAAAAGCCACTTTATCATGATCCTGTGATACTCTGTGTAACAAATTACAGTTTTCAGTATAAAAAGCATGATCCTGTGTGTTCAATGTGCACAAAACAAGCTTTTGACTAATCAACAGTTTTTTCATACAAAAGCCACTTTATCATGATACTGTGATACTCTGTGTAACAAATAACAGTTTTCAGTATAAGAAGCATGATCCTGTGTGTTCAATGTGCACAAAACAAGCTTTTGACTAATCAACAGTTTTTTCATACAAAAGCCACTTTATCATGATCCTGTGATACTCTGTGTAACAAATTACAGTTTTCAGTATAAGAAGCATGATCCTGTGAGTTGAATGTTCAAAAAAACAGCTTTTGACTAATCAACAGTTATTTAATGCGAAAGCCACTTTTTCATGATCCTGTGATGCTCTGTGTAACAAATAACAGTTTTCAGTATAAGAAGCATGATCCTGTGTGTTCAATGTGCACAAAACAAGCTTTTGACTAATCAACAGTTTCTTATTGCAATAGACTCTTTATCATGATCCTGTGATACTCTGTGTAACAAATAACAGTTTTCAGTATAAGAAGCATGATCCTGTGAGTTGAATGTGCACAAAACAAGCTTTTGACTAATCAACAGTTTTTTAATACAAAAGCCACTTTTTCATGATCCTGTGATGCTCTGTGTAACAAATAACAGTTTTCAGTATAAGAAGCATGATCCTGTGAGTTCAATGTGCACAAAACAAGCTTTTGACTAATCAACAGTTTTTTCACACAAAAGCCGCTTTTTCATGATCCTGTGATGCTCTGTGTAACAAATAACAGTTTTCAGTATAAGAAGCATGATCCTGTGAGTTCAATGTGCACAAAACAAGCTTTTGACTAATCAACAGTTTTTTAATACAAAAGCCACTTTTTCATGATCCTGTGATGCTCTGTGTAACAAATAACAGATTTCAGTATAAGAAGCATGATCCTGTGAGTTGAATGTTCAAAAAAACAGCTTTTGACTAATCAACAGTTATATAATGCGAAAGACACTTTTTCATGATCCTGTGATGCTCTGTGTAACAAGTTACAGTTTTCAGTATAAGAAGCATGATCCTGTGAGTTGAATGTTCAAAAAAACAGCTTTTGACTAATCAACAGTTATATAATGCGAAAGACACTTTTTCATGATCCTGTGATGCTCTGTGTAACAAGTTACAGTTTTCAGTATAAGAAGCATGATCCTGTGAGTTCAATGTGCACAAAACAAGCTTTTGACTAATCAACAGTTTTTTCACACAAAAGCCGCTTTTTCATGATCCTGTGATGCTCTGTGTAACAAATAACAGTTTTCAGTATAAGAAGCATGATCCTGTGAGTTCAATGTGCACAAAACAAGCTTTTGACTAATCAACAGTTTCTTATTGCAATAGACACTTTATCATGATCCTGTGATGCTCTGTGTAACAAATTACAGTTTTCAGTATAAGAAGCATGATCCTGTGAGTTGAATGTTCAAAAAAACAGCTTTTGACTAATCAACAGTTATTTAATGCGAAAGCCACTTTTTCATGATCCTGTGATGCTCTGTGTAACAAATTACAGTTTTCAGTATAAGAAGCATGATCCTGTGAGTTCAATGTTCAAAAAAACAGCATTTGACTAATCAACAGTTTTTTAATGCAAAAGCCACTTTATCATGATCCTGTGATGCTCTGTGTAACAAATAACAGTTTTCAGTATAAGAAGCATGATCCTGTGAGTTCAATGTTCAAAAAAACAGCATTTGACTAATCAACAGTTTTTTAATGCAAAAGCCACTTTATCATGATCCTGTGATGCTCTGTGTAACAAATAACAGTTTTCAGTATAAGAAGCATGATCCTGTGTGTTAAATGTGCACAAAACAAGCTTTTGACTAATCAACAGTTTTTTCATACAAAAGCCACTTTATCATGATCCTGTGATGCTCTGTGTAACAAATTACAGTTTTCAGTATAAGAAGCATGATCCTGTGTGTTCAATGTGCACAAAACAAGCTTTTGACTAATCAACAGTTTTTTCATACAAAAGCCACTTTATCATGATCCTGTGATGCTCTGTGTAACAAATTACAGTTTTCAGTATAAGAAGCATGATCCTGTGTGTTAAATGTGCACAAAACAAGCTTTTGACTAATCAACAGTTTTTTCATACAAAAGCCACTTTATCATGATCCTGTGATGCTCTGTGTAACAAATTACAGTTTTCAGTATAAGAAGCATGATCCTGTGAGTTCAATGTTCAAAAAAACAGCATTTGACTAATCAACAGTTTTTTAATGCAAAAGCCACTTTATCATGATCCTGTGATGCTCTGTGTAACAAATAACAGTTTTCAGTATAAGAAGCATGATCCTGTGATGCTCTGTGTAACAAATTACAGTTTTCAGTATAAGAAGCATGATCCTGTGAGTTCAATGTGCACAAAACAAGCTTTTGACTAATCAACAGTTTCTTATTGCAATAGACTCTTTATCATGATCCTGTGATGCTCTGTGTAACAAATTACAGTTTTCAGTATAAGAAGCATGATCCTGTGAGTTCAATGTGCACAAAACAAGCTTTTGACTAATCAACAGTTTTTTAATACAAAAGCCACTTTATCATGATACTGTGATGCTCTGTGTAACAAATAACAGTTTTCAGTATAAGAAGCATGATCCTGTGATGCTCTGTGTAACAAATTACAGTTTTCAGTATAAGAAGCATGATCCTGTGAGTTCAATGTGCACAAAACAAGCTTTTGACTAATCAACAGTTTCTTATTGCAATAGACTCTTTATCATGATCCTGTGATGCTCTATGTAACAAATTACAGTTTTCAGTATAAGAAGCATGATCCTGTGAGTTGAATGTTCAAAAAAACAGCTTTTGACTAATCAAAAGTTATTTAATGCGAAAGCCACTTTTTCATGATCCTGTGATGCTCTGTGTAACAAATTACAGTTTTCAGTATAAGAAGCATGATCCTTTGAGTTCAATGTTCAAAAAAACAGCATTTGACTAATCAACAGTTTTTTAATGCAAAAGCCACTTTATCATGATCCTGTGATGCTCTGTGTAACAAATAACAGTTTTCAGTATAAGAAGCATGATCCTGTGAGTTCAATGTTAAAAAAAACAGCATTTGACTAATCAACAGTTTTTTAATGCAAAAGCCACTTTATCATGATCCTGTGATGCTCTGTGTAACAAATAACAGTTTTCAGTATAAGAAGCATGATCCTGTGTGTTAAATGTGCACAAAACAAGCTTTTGACTAATCAACAGTTTTTTCATACAAAAGCCACTTTTTCATGATCCTGTGATGCTCTGTGTAACAAATTACAGTTTTCAGTATAAGAAGCATGATCCTGTGTGTTCAATGTGCACAAAACAAGCTTTTGACTAATCAACAGTTTTTTCATACAAAAGCCACTTTATCATGATCCTGTGATACTCTGTGTAACAAATTACAGTTTTCAGTATAAGAAGCATGATCCTGTGTGTTCAATGTGCACAAAACAAGCTTTTGACTAATCAACAGTTTTTTCATACAAAAGCCACTTTATCATGATCCTGTGATACTCTGTGTAACAAATAACAGTTTTCAGTATAAGAAGCATGATCCTGTGTGTTCAATGTGCACAAAACAAGCTTTTGACTAATCAACAGTTTTTTCATACAAAAGCCACTTTATCATGATCCTGTGATGCTCTGTGTAACAAATTACAGTTTTCAGTATAAGAAGCATGATCCTGTGTGTTAAATGTGCACAAAACAAGCTTTTGACTAATCAACAGTTTTTTCATACAAAAGCCACTTTATCATGATCCTGTGATGCTCTGTGTAACAAATTACAGTTTTCAGTATAAGAAGCATGATCCTGTGAGTTCAATGTTCAAAAAAACAGCATTTGACTAATCAACAGTTTTTTAATGCAAAAGCCACTTTATCATGATCCTGTGATGCTCTGTGTAACAAATAACAGTTTTCAGTATAAGAAGCATGATCCTGTGTGTTAAATGTGCACAAAACAAGCTTTTGACTAATCAACAGTTTTTTCACACAAAAGCCGCTTTTTCATGATCCTGTGATGCTCTGTGTAACAAATAACAGTTTTCAGTATAAGAAGCATGATCCTGTGAGTTCAATGTGCACAAAACAAGCTTTTGACTAATCAACAGTTTTTTAATACAAAAGCCACTTTATCATGATACTGTGATGCTCTGTGTAACAAATAACAGTTTTCAGTATAAGAAGCATGATCCTGTGATGCTCTGTGTAACAAATTACAGTTTTCAGTATAAGAAGCATGATCCTGTGAGTTCAATGTTAAAAAAAACAGCATTTGACTAATCAACAGTTTTTTAATGCAAAAGCCACTTTATCATGATCCTGTGATGCTCTGTGTAACAAATAACAGTTTTCAGTATAAGAAGCATGATCCTGTGTGTTAAATGTGCACAAAACAAGCTTTTGACTAATCAACAGTTTTTTCACACAAAAGCCGCTTTTTCATGATCCTGTGATGCTCTGTGTAACAAATAACAGTTTTCAGTATAAGAAGCATGATCCTGTGTGTTCAATGTGCATAAAACAAGCTTTTGACTAATCAACAGTTTTTTAATACAAAAGCCACTTTTTCATGATCCTGTGATGCTCTGTGTAACAAATAACAGTTTTCAGTATAAGAAGCATTATCCTGTGAGTTGAATGTTCAAAAAAACAGCTTTTGACTAATCAACAGTTATATAATGCGAAAGACACTTTTTCATGATCCTGTGATGCTTTGTGTAACAAATTACAGTTTTCAGTATAAGAAGCATGATCCTGTGAGTTGAATGTTCAAAAAAACAGCTTTTGACTAATCAACAGTTATTTAATGCGAAAGCCACTTTATCATGATCCTGTGATGCTCTGTGTAACAAATTACAGTTTTCAGTATAAGAAGCATGATCCTGTGAGTTGAATGTTCAAAAAAACAGCTTTTGACTAATCAACAGTTATATAATGCGAAAGACACTTTTTCATGATCCTGTGATGCTCTGTGTAACAAATTACAGTTTTCAGTATAAGAAGCATGATCCTGTGAGTTGAATGTTCAAAAAAACAGCTTTTGACTAATCAACAGTTATATAATGCGAAAGACACTTTTTCATGATCCTGTGATACTCTGTGTAACAAATTACAGTTTTCAGTATAAGAAGCATGATCCTGTGAGTTGAATGTTCAAAAAAACAGCTTTTGACTAATCAACAGTTTTTTAATACAAAAGCCACTTTATCATGATACTGTGATACTCTGTGTAACAAATAACAGTTTTCAGTATAAGAAGCATGATCCTGTGTGTTCAATGTGCACAAAACAAGCTTTTGACTAATCAACAGTTTTTTAATACAAAAGCCACTTTATCATGATACTGTGATACTCTGTGTAACAAATAACAGTTTTCAGTATAAGAAGCATGATCCTGTGTGTTCAATGTGCACAAAACAAGCTTTTGACTAATCAACAGTTTTTTAATGCAAAAGCCACTTTATCATGATCCTGTGATGCTCTGTGTAACAAATAACAGTTTTCAGTATAAGAAGCATGATCCTGTGTGTTAAATGTGCACAAAACAAGCTTTTGACTAATCAACAGTTTTTTCACACAAAAGCCGCTTTTTCATGATCCTGTGATGCTCTGTGTAACAAATAACAGTTTTCAGTATAAGAAGCATGATCCTGTGTGTTCAATGTGCATAAAACAAGCTTTTGACTAATCAACAGTTTTTTAATGCGAAAGCCACTTTATCATGATCCTGTGATGCTCTGTGTAACAAATTACAGTTTTCAGTATAAGAAGCATGATCCTGTGAGTTGAATGTTCAAAAAAACAGCTTTTGACTAATCAACAGTTATATAATGCGAAAGACACTTTTTCATGATCCTGTGATGCTCTGTGTAACAAATTACAGTTTTCAGTATAAGAAGCATGATCCTGTGAGTTGAATGTTCAAAAAAACAGCTTTTGACTAATCAACAGTTATATAATGCGAAAGACACTTTTTCATGATCCTGTGATACTCTGTGTAACAAATTACAGTTTTCAGTATAAGAAGCATGATCCTGTGAGTTGAATGTTCAAAAAAACAGCTTTTGACTAATCAACAGTTATTTAATGCGAAAGCCACTTTATCATGATCCTGTGATGCTCTGTGTAACAAATTACAGTTTTCAGTATAAGAAGCATGATCCTGTGAGTTCAATGTGCACAAAACAAGCTTTTGACTAATCAACAGTTTTTTCACACAAAAGCCGCTTTTTCATGATCCTGTGATGCTCTGTGTAACAAATAACAGTTTTCAGTATAAGAAGCATGATCCTGTGAGTTGAATGTGCACAAAACAAGCTTTTGACTAATCAACAGTTTTTTAATACAAAAGCCACTTTATCATGATACTGTGATGCTCTGTGTAACAAATAACAGTTTTCAGTATAAGAAGCATGATCCTGTGATGCTCTGTGTAACAAATTACAGTTTTCAGTATAAGAAGCATGATCCTGTGAGTTCAATGTGCACAAAACAAGCTTTTGACTAATCAACAGTTTCTTATTGCAATAGACTCTTTATCATGATCCTGTGATGCTCTGTGTAACAAATTACAGTTTTCAGTATAAGAAGCATGATCCTGTGAGTTCAATGTGCACAAAACAAGCTTTTGACTAATCAACAGTTTTTTAATACAAAAGCCACTTTATCATGATACTGTGATGCTCTGTGTAACAAATAACAGTTTTCAGTATAAGAAGCATGATCCTGTGATGCTCTGTGTAACAAATTACAGTTTTCAGTATAAGAAGCATGATCCTGTGAGTTCAATGTGCACAAAACAAGCTTTTGACTAATCAACAGTTTCTTATTGCAATAGACTCTTTATCATGATCCTGTGATGCTCTATGTAACAAATTACAGTTTTCAGTATAAGAAGCATGATCCTGTGAGTTGAATGTTCAAAAAAACAGCTTTTGACTAATCAAAAGTTATTTAATGCGAAAGCCACTTTTTCATGATCCTGTGATGCTCTGTGTAACAAATTACAGTTTTCAGTATAAGAAGCATGATCCTTTGAGTTCAATGTTCAAAAAAACAGCATTTGACTAATCAACAGTTTTTTAATGCAAAAGCCACTTTATCATGATCCTGTGATGCTCTGTGTAACAAATAACAGTTTTCAGTATAAGAAGCATGATCCTGTGAGTTCAATGTTAAAAAAAACAGCATTTGACTAATCAACAGTTTTTTAATGCAAAAGCCACTTTATCATGATCCTGTGATGCTCTGTGTAACAAATAACAGTTTTCAGTATAAGAAGCATGATCCTGTGTGTTAAATGTGCACAAAACAAGCTTTTGACTAATCAACAGTTTTTTCATACAAAAGCCACTTTTTCATGATCCTGTGATGCTCTGTGTAACAAATTACAGTTTTCAGTATAAGAAGCATGATCCTGTGTGTTCAATGTGCACAAAACAAGCTTTTGACTAATCAACAGTTTTTTCATACAAAAGCCACTTTATCATGATCCTGTGATACTCTGTGTAACAAATTACAGTTTTCAGTATAAGAAGCATGATCCTGTGTGTTCAATGTGCACAAAACAAGCTTTTGACTAATCAACAGTTTTTTCATACAAAAGCCACTTTATCATGATCCTGTGATACTCTGTGTAACAAATAACAGTTTTCAGTATAAGAAGCATGATCCTGTGTGTTCAATGTGCACAAAACAAGCTTTTGACTAATCAACAGTTTTTTCATACAAAAGCCACTTTATCATGATCCTGTGATGCTCTGTGTAACAAATTACAGTTTTCAGTATAAGAAGCATGATCCTGTGTGTTAAATGTGCACAAAACAAGCTTTTGACTAATCAACAGTTTTTTCATACAAAAGCCACTTTATCATGATCCTGTGATGCTCTGTGTAACAAATTACAGTTTTCAGTATAAGAAGCATGATCCTGTGTGTTCAATGTGCACAAAACAAGCTTTTGACTAATCAACAGTTTTTTCATACAAAAGCCACTTTATCATGATCCTGTGATGCTCTGTGTAACAAATTACAGTTTTCAGTATAAGAAGCATGATCCTGTGTGTTAAATGTGCACAAAACAAGCTTTTGACTAATCAACAGTTTTTTCATACAAAAGCCACTTTATCATGATCCTGTGATGCTCTGTGTAACAAATTACAGTTTTCAGTATAAGAAGCATGATCCTGTGAGTTCAATGTTCAAAAAAACAGCATTTGACTAATCAACAGTTTTTTAATGCAAAAGCCACTTTATCATGATCCTGTGATGCTCTGTGTAACAAATAACAGTTTTCAGTATAAGAAGCATGATCCTGTGAGTTCAATGTTCAAAAAAACAGCATTTGACTAATCAACAGTTTTTTAATGCAAAAGCCACTTTATCATGATCCTGTGATGCTCTGTGTAACAAATAACAGTTTTCAGTATAAGAAGCATGATCCTGTGTGTTAAATGTGCACAAAACAAGCTTTTGACTAATCAACAGTTTTTTCATACAAAAGCCACTTTATCATGATCCTGTGATGCTCTGTGTAACAAATTACAGTTTTCAGTATAAGAAGCATGATCCTGTGAGTTCAATGTGCACAAAACAAGCTTTTGACTAATCAACAGTTTTTTAATGCAAAAGCCACTTTATCATGATCCTGTGATGCTCTGTGTAACAAATTACAGTTTTCAGTATAAGAAGCATGATCCTGTGTGTTCAATGTGCACAAAACAAGCTTTTGACTAATCAACAGTTTTTTCATACAAAAGCCACTTTATCATGATCCTGTGATACTCTGTGTAACAAATTACAGTTTTCAGTATAAGAAGCATGATCCTGTGTGTTCAATGTGCACAAAACAAGCTTTTGACTAATCAACAGTTTTTTCATACAAAAGCCACTTTATCATGATCCTGTGATACTCTGTGTAACAAATTACAGTTTTCAGTATAAGAAGCATGATCCTGTGTGTTCAATGTGCACAAAACAAGCTTTTGACTAATCAACAGTTTTTTAATACAAAAGCCACTTTATCATGATACTGTGATGCTCTGTGTAACAAATAACAGTTTTCAGTATAAGAAGCATGATCCTGTGTGTTAAATGTGCACAAAACAAGCTTTTGACTAATCAACAGTTTTTTCATACAAAAGCCACTTTATCATGATCCTGTGATGCTCTGTGTAACAAATTACAGTTTTCAGTATAAGAAGCATGATCCTGTGAGTTCAATGTTCAAAAAAACAGCATTTGACTAATCAACAGTTTTTTAATGCAAAAGCCACTTTATCATGATCCTGTGATGCTCTGTGTAACAAATAACAGTTTTCAGTATAAGAAGCATGATCCTGTGTGTTAAATGTGCACAAAACAAGCTTTTGACTAATCAACAGTTTTTTCACACAAAAGCCGCTTTTTCATGATCCTGTGATGCTCTGTGTAACAAATAACAGTTTTCAGTATAAGAAGCATGATCCTGTGAGTTCAATGTGCACAAAACAAGCTTTTGACTAATCAACAGTTTTTTAATACAAAAGCCACTTTATCATGATACTGTGATGCTCTGTGTAACAAATAACAGTTTTCAGTATAAGAAGCATGATCCTGTGATGCTCTGTGTAACAAATTACAGTTTTCAGTATAAGAAGCATGATCCTGTGAGTTCAATGTTAAAAAAAACAGCATTTGACTAATCAACAGTTTTTTAATGCAAAAGCCACTTTATCATGATCCTGTGATGCTCTGTGTAACAAATAACAGTTTTCAGTATAAGAAGCATGATCCTGTGTGTTAAATGTGCACAAAACAAGCTTTTGACTAATCAACAGTTTTTTCACACAAAAGCCGCTTTTTCATGATCCTGTGATGCTCTGTGTAACAAATAACAGTTTTCAGTATAAGAAGCATGATCCTGTGTGTTCAATGTGCATAAAACAAGCTTTTGACTAATCAACAGTTTTTTAATACAAAAGCCACTTTTTCATGATCCTGTGATGCTCTGTGTAACAAATAACAGTTTTCAGTATAAGAAGCATGATCCTGTGAGTTGAATGTTCAAAAAAACAGCTTTTGACTAATCAACAGTTATATAATGCGAAAGACACTTTTTCATGATCCTGTGATGCTTTGTGTAACAAATTACAGTTTTCAGTATAAGAAGCATGATCCTGTGAGTTGAATGTTCAAAAAAACAGCTTTTGACTAATCAACAGTTATTTAATGCGAAAGCCACTTTATCATGATCCTGTGATGCTCTGTGTAACAAATTACAGTTTTCAGTATAAGAAGCATGATCCTGTGAGTTGAATGTTCAAAAAAACAGCTTTTGACTAATCAACAGTTATATAATGCGAAAGACACTTTTTCATGATCCTGTGATGCTCTGTGTAACAAATTACAGTTTTCAGTATAAGAAGCATGATCCTGTGAGTTGAATGTTCAAAAAAACAGCTTTTGACTAATCAACAGTTATATAATGCGAAAGACACTTTTTCATGATCCTGTGATACTCTGTGTAACAAATTACAGTTTTCAGTATAAGAAGCATGATCCTGTGAGTTGAATGTTCAAAAAAACAGCTTTTGACTAATCAACAGTTTTTTAATACAAAAGCCACTTTATCATGATACTGTGATACTCTGTGTAACAAATAACAGTTTTCAGTATAAGAAGCATGATCCTGTGTGTTCAATGTGCACAAAACAAGCTTTTGACTAATCAACAGTTTTTTAATACAAAAGCCACTTTATCATGATACTGTGATACTCTGTGTAACAAATAACAGTTTTCAGTATAAGAAGCATGATCCTGTGTGTTCAATGTGCACAAAACAAGCTTTTGACTAATCAACAGTTTTTTAATGCAAAAGCCACTTTATCATGATCCTGTGATGCTCTGTGTAACAAATAACAGTTTTCAGTATAAGAAGCATGATCCTGTGTGTTAAATGTGCACAAAACAAGCTTTTGACTAATCAACAGTTTTTTCACACAAAAGCCGCTTTTTCATGATCCTGTGATGCTCTGTGTAACAAATAACAGTTTTCAGTATAAGAAGCATGATCCTGTGTGTTCAATGTGCATAAAACAAGCTTTTGACTAATCAACAGTTTTTTAATGCGAAAGCCACTTTATCATGATCCTGTGATGCTCTGTGTAACAAATTACAGTTTTCAGTATAAGAAGCATGATCCTGTGAGTTGAATGTTCAAAAAAACAGCTTTTGACTAATCAACAGTTATATAATGCGAAAGACACTTTTTCATGATCCTGTGATGCTCTGTGTAACAAATTACAGTTTTCAGTATAAGAAGCATGATCCTGTGAGTTGAATGTTCAAAAAAACAGCTTTTGACTAATCAACAGTTATATAATGCGAAAGACACTTTTTCATGATCCTGTGATACTCTGTGTAACAAATTACAGTTTTCAGTATAAGAAGCATGATCCTGTGAGTTGAATGTTCAAAAAAACAGCTTTTGACTAATCAACAGTTATTTAATGCGAAAGCCACTTTATCATGATCCTGTGATGCTCTGTGTAACAAATTACAGTTTTCAGTATAAGAAGCATGATCCTGTGAGTTCAATGTGCACAAAACAAGCTTTTGACTAATCAACAGTTTTTTCACACAAAAGCCGCTTTTTCATGATCCTGTGATGCTCTGTGTAACAAATAACAGTTTTCAGTATAAGAAGCATGATCCTGTGAGTTGAATGTGCACAAAACAAGCTTTTGACTAATCAACAGTTTTTTAATACAAAAGCCACTTTATCATGATACTGTGATGCTCTGTGTAACAAATAACAGTTTTCAGTATAAGAAGCATGATCCTGTGATGCTCTGTGTAACAAATTACAGTTTTCAGTATAAGAAGCATGATCCTGTGAGTTCAATGTGCACAAAACAAGCTTTTGACTAATCAACAGTTTCTTATTGCAATAGACTCTTTATCATGATCCTGTGATGCTCTGTGTAACAAATTACAGTTTTCAGTATAAGAAGCATGATCCTGTGAGTTCAATGTGCACAAAACAAGCTTTTGACTAATCAACAGTTTTTTAATACAAAAGCCACTTTATCATGATACTGTGATGCTCTGTGTAACAAATAACAGTTTTCAGTATAAGAAGCATGATCCTGTGATGCTCTGTGTAACAAATTACAGTTTTCAGTATAAGAAGCATGATCCTGTGAGTTCAATGTGCACAAAACAAGCTTTTGACTAATCAACAGTTTCTTATTGCAATAGACTCTTTATCATGATCCTGTGATGCTCTATGTAACAAATTACAGTTTTCAGTATAAGAAGCATGATCCTGTGAGTTGAATGTTCAAAAAAACAGCTTTTGACTAATCAAAAGTTATTTAATGCGAAAGCCACTTTTTCATGATCCTGTGATGCTCTGTGTAACAAATTACAGTTTTCAGTATAAGAAGCATGATCCTTTGAGTTCAATGTTCAAAAAAACAGCATTTGACTAATCAACAGTTTTTTAATGCAAAAGCCACTTTATCATGATCCTGTGATGCTCTGTGTAACAAATAACAGTTTTCAGTATAAGAAGCATGATCCTGTGAGTTCAATGTTAAAAAAAACAGCATTTGACTAATCAACAGTTTTTTAATGCAAAAGCCACTTTATCATGATCCTGTGATGCTCTGTGTAACAAATAACAGTTTTCAGTATAAGAAGCATGATCCTGTGTGTTAAATGTGCACAAAACAAGCTTTTGACTAATCAACAGTTTTTTCATACAAAAGCCACTTTTTCATGATCCTGTGATGCTCTGTGTAACAAATTACAGTTTTCAGTATAAGAAGCATGATCCTGTGTGTTCAATGTGCACAAAACAAGCTTTTGACTAATCAACAGTTTTTTCATACAAAAGCCACTTTATCATGATCCTGTGATACTCTGTGTAACAAATTACAGTTTTCAGTATAAGAAGCATGATCCTGTGTGTTCAATGTGCACAAAACAAGCTTTTGACTAATCAACAGTTTTTTCATACAAAAGCCACTTTATCATGATCCTGTGATACTCTGTGTAACAAATAACAGTTTTCAGTATAAGAAGCATGATCCTGTGTGTTCAATGTGCACAAAACAAGCTTTTGACTAATCAACAGTTTTTTCACACAAAAGCCGCTTTTTCATGATCCTGTGATGCTCTGTGTAACAAATAACAGTTTTCAGTATAAGAAGCATGATCCTGTGAGTTCAATGTGCACAAAACAAGCTTTTGACTAATCAACAGTTTTTTAATACAAAAGCCACTTTATCATGATACTGTGATGCTCTGTGTAACAAATAACAGTTTTCAGTATAAGAAGCATGATCCTGTGATGCTCTGTGTAACAAATTACAGTTTTCAGTATAAGAAGCATGATCCTGTGAGTTCAATGTTAAAAAAAACAGCATTTGACTAATCAACAGTTTTTTAATGCAAAAGCCACTTTATCATGATCCTGTGATGCTCTGTGTAACAAATAACAGTTTTCAGTATAAGAAGCATGATCCTGTGTGTTAAATGTGCACAAAACAAGCTTTTGACTAATCAACAGTTTTTTCACACAAAAGCCGCTTTTTCATGATCCTGTGATGCTCTGTGTAACAAATAACAGTTTTCAGTATAAGAAGCATGATCCTGTGTGTTCAATGTGCATAAAACAAGCTTTTGACTAATCAACAGTTTTTTAATACAAAAGCCACTTTTTCATGATCCTGTGATGCTCTGTGTAACAAATAACAGTTTTCAGTATAAGAAGCATGATCCTGTGAGTTGAATGTTCAAAAAAACAGCTTTTGACTAATCAACAGTTATATAATGCGAAAGACACTTTTTCATGATCCTGTGATGCTTTGTGTAACAAATTACAGTTTTCAGTATAAGAAGCATGATCCTGTGAGTTGAATGTTCAAAAAAACAGCTTTTGACTAATCAACAGTTATTTAATGCGAAAGCCACTTTATCATGATCCTGTGATGCTCTGTGTAACAAATTACAGTTTTCAGTATAAGAAGCATGATCCTGTGAGTTGAATGTTCAAAAAAACAGCTTTTGACTAATCAACAGTTATATAATGCGAAAGACACTTTTTCATGATCCTGTGATGCTCTGTGTAACAAATTACAGTTTTCAGTATAAGAAGCATGATCCTGTGAGTTGAATGTTCAAAAAAACAGCTTTTGACTAATCAACAGTTATATAATGCGAAAGACACTTTTTCATGATCCTGTGATACTCTGTGTAACAAATTACAGTTTTCAGTATAAGAAGCATGATCCTGTGAGTTGAATGTTCAAAAAAACAGCTTTTGACTAATCAACAGTTTTTTAATACAAAAGCCACTTTATCATGATACTGTGATACTCTGTGTAACAAATAACAGTTTTCAGTATAAGAAGCATGATCCTGTGTGTTCAATGTGCACAAAACAAGCTTTTGACTAATCAACAGTTTTTTAATACAAAAGCCACTTTATCATGATACTGTGATACTCTGTGTAACAAATAACAGTTTTCAGTATAAGAAGCATGATCCTGTGTGTTCAATGTGCACAAAACAAGCTTTTGACTAATCAACAGTTTTTTAATGCAAAAGCCACTTTATCATGATCCTGTGATGCTCTGTGTAACAAATAACAGTTTTCAGTATAAGAAGCATGATCCTGTGTGTTAAATGTGCACAAAACAAGCTTTTGACTAATCAACAGTTTTTTCACACAAAAGCCGCTTTTTCATGATCCTGTGATGCTCTGTGTAACAAATAACAGTTTTCAGTATAAGAAGCATGATCCTGTGTGTTCAATGTGCATAAAACAAGCTTTTGACTAATCAACAGTTTTTTAATGCGAAAGCCACTTTATCATGATCCTGTGATGCTCTGTGTAACAAATTACAGTTTTCAGTATAAGAAGCATGATCCTGTGAGTTGAATGTTCAAAAAAACAGCTTTTGACTAATCAACAGTTATATAATGCGAAAGACACTTTTTCATGATCCTGTGATGCTCTGTGTAACAAATTACAGTTTTCAGTATAAGAAGCATGATCCTGTGAGTTGAATGTTCAAAAAAACAGCTTTTGACTAATCAACAGTTATATAATGCGAAAGACACTTTTTCATGATCCTGTGATACTCTGTGTAACAAATTACAGTTTTCAGTATAAGAAGCATGATCCTGTGAGTTGAATGTTCAAAAAAACAGCTTTTGACTAATCAACAGTTATTTAATGCGAAAGCCACTTTATCATGATCCTGTGATGCTCTGTGTAACAAATTACAGTTTTCAGTATAAGAAGCATGATCCTGTGAGTTCAATGTGCACAAAACAAGCTTTTGACTAATCAACAGTTTTTTCACACAAAAGCCGCTTTTTCATGATCCTGTGATGCTCTGTGTAACAAATAACAGTTTTCAGTATAAGAAGCATGATCCTGTGAGTTGAATGTGCACAAAACAAGCTTTTGACTAATCAACAGTTTTTTAATACAAAAGCCACTTTATCATGATACTGTGATGCTCTGTGTAACAAATAACAGTTTTCAGTATAAGAAGCATGATCCTGTGATGCTCTGTGTAACAAATTACAGTTTTCAGTATAAGAAGCATGATCCTGTGAGTTCAATGTGCACAAAACAAGCTTTTGACTAATCAACAGTTTCTTATTGCAATAGACTCTTTATCATGATCCTGTGATGCTCTGTGTAACAAATTACAGTTTTCAGTATAAGAAGCATGATCCTGTGAGTTCAATGTGCACAAAACAAGCTTTTGACTAATCAACAGTTTTTTAATACAAAAGCCACTTTATCATGATACTGTGATGCTCTGTGTAACAAATAACAGTTTTCAGTATAAGAAGCATGATCCTGTGATGCTCTGTGTAACAAATTACAGTTTTCAGTATAAGAAGTATGATCCTGTGAGTTCAATGTGCACAAAACAAGCTTTTGACTAATCAACAGTTTCTTATTGCAATAGACTCTTTATCATGATCCTGTGATGCTCTATGTAACAAATTACAGTTTTCAGTATAAGAAGCATGATCCTGTGAGTTGAATGTTCAAAAAAACAGCTTTTGACTAATCAAAAGTTATTTAATGCGAAAGCCACTTTTTCATGATCCTGTGATGCTCTGTGTAACAAATTACAGTTTTCAGTATAAGAAGCATGATCCTTTGAGTTCAATGTTCAAAAAAACAGCATTTGACTAATCAACAGTTTTTTAATGCAAAAGCCACTTTATCATGATCCTGTGATGCTCTGTGTAACAAATAACAGTTTTCAGTATAAGAAGCATGATCCTGTGAGTTCAATGTTAAAAAAAACAGCATTTGACTAATCAACAGTTTTTTAATGCAAAAGCCACTTTATCATGATCCTGTGATGCTCTGTGTAACAAATAACAGTTTTCAGTATAAGAAGCATGATCCTGTGTGTTAAATGTGCACAAAACAAGCTTTTGACTAATCAACAGTTTTTTCATACAAAAGCAACTTTTTCATGATCCTGTGATGCTCTGTGTAACAAATTACAGTTTTCAGTATAAGAAGCATGATCCTGTGTGTTCAATGTGCACAAAACAAGCTTTTGACTAATCAACAGTTTTTTCATACAAAAGCCACTTTATCATGATCCTGTGATACTCTGTGTAACAAATTACAGTTTTCAGTATAAGAAGCATGATCCTGTGTGTTCAATGTGCACAAAACAAGCTTTTGACTAATCAACAGTTTTTTCATACAAAAGCCACTTTATCATGATCCTGTGATACTCTGTGTAACAAATAACAGTTTTCAGTATAAGAAGCATGATCCTGTGTGTTCAATGTGCACAAAACAAGCTTTTGACTAATCAACAGTTTTTTCATACAAAAGCCACTTTATCATGATCCTGTGATGCTCTGTGTAACAAATTACAGTTTTCAGTATAAGAAGCATGATCCTGTGTGTTAAATGTGCACAAAACAAGCTTTTGACTAATCAACAGTTTTTTCATACAAAAGCCACTTTATCATGATCCTGTGATGCTCTGTGTAACAAATTACAGTTTTCAGTATAAGAAGCATGATCCTGTGTGTTCAATGTGCACAAAACAAGCTTTTGACTAATCAACAGTTTTTTCATACAAAAGCCACTTTATCATGATCCTGTGATGCTCTGTGTAACAAATTACAGTTTTCAGTATAAGAAGCATGATCCTGTGTGTTAAATGTGCACAAAACAAGCTTTTGACTAATCAACAGTTTTTTCATACAAAAGCCACTTTATCATGATCCTGTGATGCTCTGTGTAACAAATTACAGTTTTCAGTATAAGAAGCATGATCCTGTGAGTTCAATGTTCAAAAAAACAGCATTTGACTAATCAACAGTTTTTTAATGCAAAAGCCACTTTATCATGATCCTGTGATGCTCTGTGTAACAAATAACAGTTTTCAGTATAAGAAGCATGATCCTGTGAGTTCAATGTTCAAAAAAACAGCATTTGACTAATCAACAGTTTTTTAATGCAAAAGCCACTTTATCATGATCCTGTGATGCTCTGTGTAACAAATAACAGTTTTCAGTATAAGAAGCATGATCCTGTGTGTTAAATGTGCACAAAACAAGCTTTTGACTAATCAACAGTTTTTTCATACAAAAGCCACTTTATCATGATCCTGTGATGCTCTGTGTAACAAATTACAGTTTTCAGTATAAGAAGCATGATCCTGTGAGTTCAATGTGCACAAAACAAGCTTTTGACTAATCAACAGTTTTTTAATGCAAAAGCCACTTTATCATGATCCTGTGATGCTCTGTGTAACAAATTACAGTTTTCAGTATAAGAAGCATGATCCTGTGTGTTCAATGTGCACAAAACAAGCTTTTGACTAATCAACAGTTTTTTCATACAAAAGCCACTTTATCATGATCCTGTGATACTCTGTGTAACAAATTACAGTTTTCAGTATAAGAAGCATGATCCTGTGTGTTCAATGTGCACAAAACAAGCTTTTGACTAATCAACAGTTTTTTCATACAAAAGCCACTTTATCATGATCCTGTGATACTCTGTGTAACAAATTACAGTTTTCAGTATAAGAAGCATGATCCTGTGTGTTCAATGTGCACAAAACAAGCTTTTGACTAATCAACAGTTTTTTAATACAAAAGCCACTTTATCATGATACTGTGATGCTCTGTGTAACAAATAACAGTTTTCAGTATAAGAAGCATGATCCTGTGATGCTCTGTGTAACAAATTACAGTTTTCAGTATAAGAAGCATGATCCTGTGAGTTCAATGTGCACAAAACAAGCTTTTGACTAATCAACAGTTTCTTATTGCAATAGACTCTTTATCATGATCCTGTGATGCTCTGTGTAACAAATTACAGTTTTCAGTATAAGAAGCATGATCCTGTGAGTTCAATGTGCACAAAACAAGCTTTTGACTAATCAACAGTTTTTTAATACAAAAGCCACTTTATCATGATACTGTGATGCTCTGTGTAACAAATAACAGTTTTCAGTATAAGAAGCATGATCCTGTGATGCTCTGTGTAACAAATTACAGTTTTCAGTATAAGAAGCATGATCCTGTGAGTTCAATGTGCACAAAACAAGCTTTTGACTAATCAACAGTTTCTTATTGCAATAGACTCTTTATCATGATCCTGTGATGCTCTATGTAACAAATTACAGTTTTCAGTATAAGAAGCATGATCCTGTGAGTTGAATGTTCAAAAAAACAGCTTTTGACTAATCAAAAGTTATTTAATGCGAAAGCCACTTTTTCATGATCCTGTGATGCTCTGTGTAACAAATTACAGTTTTCAGTATAAGAAGCATGATCCTTTGAGTTCAATGTTCAAAAAAACAGCATTTGACTAATCAACAGTTTTTTAATGCAAAAGCCACTTTATCATGATCCTGTGATGCTCTGTGTAACAAATAACAGTTTTCAGTATAAGAAGCATGATCCTGTGAGTTCAATGTTAAAAAAAACAGCATTTGACTAATCAACAGTTTTTTAATGCAAAAGCCACTTTATCATGATCCTGTGATGCTCTGTGTAACAAATAACAGTTTTCAGTATAAGAAGCATGATCCTGTGTGTTAAATGTGCACAAAACAAGCTTTTGACTAATCAACAGTTTTTTCATACAAAAGCCACTTTTTCATGATCCTGTGATGCTCTGTGTAACAAATTACAGTTTTCAGTATAAGAAGCATGATCCTGTGTGTTCAATGTGCACAAAACAAGCTTTTGACTAATCAACAGTTTTTTCATACAAAAGCCACTTTATCATGATCCTGTGATACTCTGTGTAACAAATTACAGTTTTCAGTATAAGAAGCATGATCCTGTGTGTTCAATGTGCACAAAACAAGCTTTTGACTAATCAACAGTTTTTTCATACAAAAGCCACTTTATCATGATCCTGTGATACTCTGTGTAACAAATAACAGTTTTCAGTATAAGAAGCATGATCCTGTGTGTTCAATGTGCACAAAACAAGCTTTTGACTAATCAACAGTTTTTTCATACAAAAGCCACTTTATCATGATCCTGTGATGCTCTGTGTAACAAATTACAGTTTTCAGTATAAGAAGCATGATCCTGTGTGTTAAATGTGCACAAAACAAGCTTTTGACTAATCAACAGTTTTTTCATACAAAAGCCACTTTATCATGATCCTGTGATGCTCTGTGTAACAAATTACAGTTTTCAGTATAAGAAGCATGATCCTGTGTGTTCAATGTGCACAAAACAAGCTTTTGACTAATCAACAGTTTTTTCATACAAAAGCCACTTTATCATGATCCTGTGATGCTCTGTGTAACAAATTACAGTTTTCAGTATAAGAAGCATGATCCTGTGTGTTAAATGTGCACAAAACAAGCTTTTGACTAATCAACAGTTTTTTCATACAAAAGCCACTTTATCATGATCCTGTGATGCTCTGTGTAACAAATTACAGTTTTCAGTATAAGAAGCATGATCCTGTGAGTTCAATGTTCAAAAAAACAGCATTTGACTAATCAACAGTTTTTTAATGCAAAAGCCACTTTATCATGATCCTGTGATGCTCTGTGTAACAAATAACAGTTTTCAGTATAAGAAGCATGATCCTGTGAGTTCAATGTTCAAAAAAACAGCATTTGACTAATCAACAGTTTTTTAATGCAAAAGCCACTTTATCATGATCCTGTGATGCTCTGTGTAACAAATAACAGTTTTCAGTATAAGAAGCATGATCCTGTGTGTTAAATGTGCACAAAACAAGCTTTTGACTAATCAACAGTTTTTTCATACAAAAGCCACTTTATCATGATCCTGTGATGCTCTGTGTAACAAATTACAGTTTTCAGTATAAGAAGCATGATCCTGTGAGTTCAATGTGCACAAAACAAGCTTTTGACTAATCAACAGTTTTTTAATGCAAAAGCCACTTTATCATGATCCTGTGATGCTCTGTGTAACAAATTACAGTTTTCAGTATAAGAAGCATGATCCTGTGTGTTCAATGTGCACAAAACAAGCTTTTGACTAATCAACAGTTTTTTCATACAAAAGCCACTTTATCATGATCCTGTGATACTCTGTGTAACAAATTACAGTTTTCAGTATAAGAAGCATGATCCTGTGTGTTCAATGTGCACAAAACAAGCTTTTGACTAATCAACAGTTTTTTCATACAAAAGCCACTTTATCATGATCCTGTGATACTCTGTGTAACAAATTACAGTTTTCAGTATAAGAAGCATGATCCTGTGTGTTCAATGTGCACAAAACAAGCTTTTGACTAATCAACAGTTTTTTCATACAAAAGCCACTTTATCATGATCCTGTGATACTCTGTGTAACAAATTACAGTTTTCAGTATAAGAAGCATGATCCTGCGTGTTCAATGTGCACAAAACAAGCTTTTGACTAATCAACAGTTTTTTCATACAAAAGCCACTTTATCATGATCCTGTGATACTCTGTGTAACAAATTACAGTTTTCAGTATAAGAAGCATGATCCTGTGTGTTCAATGTGCACAAAACAAGCTTTTGACTAATCAACAGTTTTTTCATACAAAAGCCACTTTATCATGATCCTGTGATACTCTGTGTAACAAATTACAGTTTTCAGTATAAGAAGCATGATCCTGTGTGTTCAATGTGCACAAAACAAGCTTTTGACTAATCAACAGTTTTTTCATACAAAAGCCACTTTATCATGATCCTGTGATACTCTGTGTAACAAATAACAGTTTTCAGTATAAGAAGCATGATCCTGTGTGTTCAATGTGCACAAAACAAGCTTTTGACTAATCAACAGTTTTTTCACACAAAAGCCGCTTTTTCATGATCCTGTGATGCTCTGTGTAACAAATAACAGTTTTCAGTATAAGAAGCATGATCCTGTGAGTTCAATGTGCACAAAACAAGCTTTTGACTAATCAACAGTTTTTTAATACAAAAGCCACTTTATCATGATACTGTGATGCTCTGTGTAACAAATAACAGTTTTCAGTATAAGAAGCATGATCCTGTGATGCTCTGTGTAACAAATTACAGTTTTCAGTATAAGAAGCATGATCCTGTGAGTTCAATGTGCACAAAACAAGCTTTTGACTAATCAACAGTTTCTTATTGCAATAGACTCTTTATCATGATCCTGTGATGCTCTGTGTAACAAATTACAGTTTTCAGTATAAGAAGCATGATCCTGTGAGTTCAATGTGCACAAAACAAGCTTTTGACTAATCAACAGTTTTTTAATACAAAAGCCACTTTATCATGATACTGTGATGCTCTGTGTAACAAATAACAGTTTTCAGTATAAGAAGCATGATCCTGTGATGCTCTGTGTAACAAATTACAGTTTTCAGTATAAGAAGCATGATCCTGTGAGTTCAATGTGCACAAAACAAGCTTTTGACTAATCAACAGTTTCTTATTGCAATAGACTCTTTATCATGATCCTGTGATGCTCTATGTAACAAATTACAGTTTTCAGTATAAGAAGCATGATCCTGTGAGTTGAATGTTCAAAAAAACAGCTTTTGACTAATCAAAAGTTATTTAATGCGAAAGCCACTTTTTCATGATCCTGTGATGCTCTGTGTAACAAATTACAGTTTTCAGTATAAGAAGCATGATCCTTTGAGTTCAATGTTCAAAAAAACAGCATTTGACTAATCAACAGTTTTTTAATGCAAAAGCCACTTTATCATGATCCTGTGATGCTCTGTGTAACAAATAACAGTTTTCAGTATAAGAAGCATGATCCTGTGAGTTCAATGTTAAAAAAAACAGCATTTGACTAATCAACAGTTTTTTAATGCAAAAGCCACTTTATCATGATCCTGTGATGCTCTGTGTAACAAATAACAGTTTTCAGTATAAGAAGCATGATCCTGTGTGTTAAATGTGCACAAAACAAGCTTTTGACTAATCAACAGTTTTTTCATACAAAAGCCACTTTTTCATGATCCTGTGATGCTCTGTGTAACAAATTACAGTTTTCAGTATAAGAAGCATGATCCTGTGTGTTCAATGTGCACAAAACAAGCTTTTGACTAATCAACAGTTTTTTCATACAAAAGCCACTTTATCATGATCCTGTGATACTCTGTGTAACAAATTACAGTTTTCAGTATAAGAAGCATGATCCTGTGTGTTCAATGTGCACAAAACAAGCTTTTGACTAATCAACAGTTTTTTCATACAAAAGCCACTTTATCATGATCCTGTGATACTCTGTGTAACAAATAACAGTTTTCAGTATAAGAAGCATGATCCTGTGTGTTCAATGTGCACAAAACAAGCTTTTGACTAATCAACAGTTTTTTCATACAAAAGCCACTTTATCATGATCCTGTGATGCTCTGTGTAACAAATTACAGTTTTCAGTATAAGAAGCATGATCCTGTGTGTTAAATGTGCACAAAACAAGCTTTTGACTAATCAACAGTTTTTTCATACAAAAGCCACTTTATCATGATCCTGTGATGCTCTGTGTAACAAATTACAGTTTTCAGTATAAGAAGCATGATCCTGTGAGTTCAATGTTCAAAAAAACAGCATTTGACTAATCAACAGTTTTTTAATGCAAAAGCCACTTTATCATGATCCTGTGATGCTCTGTGTAACAAATAACAGTTTTCAGTATAAGAAGCATGATCCTGTGTGTTAAATGTGCACAAAACAAGCTTTTGACTAATCAACAGTTTTTTCACACAAAAGCCGCTTTTTCATGATCCTGTGATGCTCTGTGTAACAAATAACAGTTTTCAGTATAAGAAGCATGATCCTGTGAGTTCAATGTGCACAAAACAAGCTTTTGACTAATCAACAGTTTTTTAATACAAAAGCCACTTTATCATGATACTGTGATGCTCTGTGTAACAAATAACAGTTTTCAGTATAAGAAGCATGATCCTGTGATGCTCTGTGTAACAAATTACAGTTTTCAGTATAAGAAGCATGATCCTGTGAGTTCAATGTGCACAAAACAAGCTTTTGACTAATCAACAGTTTTTTAATACAAAAGCCACTTTATCATGATACTGTGATGCTCTGTGTAACAAATTACAGTTTTCAGTATAAGAAGCATGATCCTGTGAGTTGAATGTTCATTAAAACAGCTTTTGACTAATCAACAGTTTTTTAATACAAAAGCCACTTTATCATGATACTGTGATACTCTGTGTAACAAATAACAGTTTTCAGTATAAGAAGCATGATCCTGTGTGTTCAATGTGCACAAAACAAGCTTTTGACTAATCAACAGTTTTTTAATACAAAAGCCACTTTATCATGATACTGTGATACTCTGTGTAACAAATTACAGTTTTCAGTATAAGAAGCATGATCCTGTGTGTTCAATGTTCAAAAAAACAGCTTTTGACTAATCAACAGTTTTTTCATACAAAAGCCACTTTATCATGATCCTGTGATACTCTGTGTAACAAATTACAGTTTTCAGTATAAGAAGCATGATCCTGTGTGTTCAATGTGCACAAAACAAGCTTTTGACTAATCAACAGTTTTTTCATACAAAAGCCACTTTATCATGATCCTGTGATACTCTGTGTAACAAATTACAGTTTTCAGTATAAGAAGCATGATCCTGTGTGTTCAATGTGCACAAAACAAGCTTTTGACTAATCAACAGTTTTTTCATACAAAAGCCACTTTATCATGATCCTGTGATACTCTGTGTAACAAATTACAGTTTTCAGTATAAGAAGCATGATCCTGTGTGTTCAATGTGCACAAAACAAGCTTTTGACTAATCAACAGTTTTTTCATACAAAAGCCACTTTATCATGATCCTGTGATACTCTGTGTAACAAATTACAGTTTTCAGTATAAGAAGCATGATCCTGTGTGTTCAATGTGCACAAAACAAGCTTTTGACTAATCAACAGTTTTTTCATACAAAAGCCACTTTATCATGATCCTGTGATACTCTGTGTAACAAATTACAGTTTTCAGTATAAGAAGCATGATCCTGTGTGTTCAATGTGCACAAAACAAGCTTTTGACTAATCAACAGTTTTTTCATACAAAAGCCACTTTATCATGATCCTGTGATACTCTGTGTAACAAATTACAGTTTTCAGTATAAGAAGCATGATCCTGTGTGTTCAATGTGCACAAAACAAGCTTTTGACTAATCAACAGTTTTTTCATACAAAAGCCACTTTATCATGATCCTGTGATACTCTGTGTAACAAATTACAGTTTTCAGTATAAGAAGCATGATCCTGTGTGTTCAATGTGCACAAAACAAGCTTTTGACTAATAAACAGTTTTTTAATACAAAAGCCACTTTATCATGATACTGTGATACTCTGTGTAACAAATAACAGTTTTCAGTATAAGAAGCATGATCCTGTGATGCTCTGTGTAACAAATTACAGTTTTCAGTATAAGAAGCATGATCCTGTGAGTTCAATGTGCACAAAACAAGCTTTTGACTAATCAACAGTTTCTTATTGCAATAGACTCTTTATCATGATCTTGTGATACTCTGTGTAACAAATTACAGTTTTCAGTATAAGAAGCATGATCCTGTGAGTTCAATGTTCAAAAAAACAGCATTTGACTAATCAACAGTTATTTAATGCGAAAGCCACTTTATCATGATCCTGTGATGCTCTGTGTAACAAATTACAGTTTTCAGTATAAGAAGCATGATCCTGTGAGTTCAATGTTCAAAAAAACAGCATTTGACTAATCAACAGTTTTTTAATGCAAAAGCCACTTTATCATGATCCTGTGATGCTCTGTGTAACAAATAACAGTTTTCAGTATAAGAAGCATGATCCTGTGAGTTCAATGTTAAAAAAAACAGCATTTGACTAATCAACAGTTTTTTCATACAAAAGCCACTTTATCATGATCCTGTGATACTCTGTGTAACAAATAACAGTTTTCAGTATAAGAAGCATGATCCTGTGAGTTCAATGTTCAAAAAAACAGCATTTGACTAATCAACAGTTTTTTAATGCAAAAGCCACTTTATCATGATCCTGTGATGCTCTGTGTAACAAATTACAGTTTTCAGTATAAGAAGCATGATCCTGTGTGTTCAATGTGCACAAAACAAGCTTTTGACTAATCAACAGTTTTTTCATACAAAAGCCACTTTATCATGATCCTGTGATACTCTGTGTAACAAATTACAGTTTTCAGTATAAGAAGCATGATCCTGTGTGTTCAATGTGCACAAAACAAGCTTTTGACTAATCAACAGTTTTTTCATACAAAAGCCACTTTATCATGATCCTGTGATACTCTGTGTAACAAATTACAGTTTTCAGTATAAGAAGCATGATCCTGTGTGTTCAATGTGCACAAAACAAGCTTTTGACTAATCAACAGTTTTTTAATACAAAAGCCACTTTATCATGATACTGTGATACTCTGTGTAACAAATAACAGTTTTCAGTATAAGAAGCATGATCCTGTGATGCTCTGTGTAACAAATTACAGTTTTCAGTATAAGAAGCATGATCCTGTGAGTTCAATGTGCACAAAACAAGCTTTTGACTAATCAACAGTTTCTTATTGCAATAGACTCTTTATCATGATCTTGTGATACTCTGTGTAACAAATTACAGTTTTCAGTATAAGAAGCATGATCCTGTGAGTTCAATGTTCAAAAAAACAGCATTTGACTAATCAACAGTTATTTAATGCGAAAGCCACTTTATCATGATCCTGTGATGCTCTGTGTAACAAATTACAGTTTTCAGTATAAGAAGCATGATCCTGTGAGTTTAATGTTCAAAAAAACAGCATTTGACTAATCAACAGTTTTTTAATGCAAAAGCCACTTTATCATGATCCTGTGATGCTCTGTGTAACAAATAACAGTTTTCAGTATAAGAAGCATGATCCTGTGAGTTCAATGTTAAAAAAAACAGCATTTGACTAATCAACAGTTTTTTCATACAAAAGCCACTTTATCATGATCCTGTGATACTCTGTGTAACAAATAACAGTTTTCAGTATAAGAAGCATGATCCTGTGAGTTCAATGTTCAAAAAAACAGCATTTGACTAATCAACAGTTTTTTAATGCAAAAGCCACTTTATCATGATCCTGTGATGCTCTGTGTAACAAATAACAGTTTTCAGTATAAGAAGCATGATCCTGTGTGTTAAATGTGCACAAAACAAGCTTTTGACTAATCAACAGTTTTTTCATACAAAAGCCACTTTTTCATGATCCTGTGATGCTCTGTGTAACAAATTACAGTTTTCAGTATAAGAAGCATGATCCTGTGTGTTCAATGTGCACAAAACAAGCTTTTAACTAATCAACAGTTTTTTCATACAAAAGCCACTTTATCATGATCCTGTGATACTCTGTGTAACAAATTACAGTTTTCAGTATAAGAAGCATGATCCTGTGTGTTCAATGTGCACAAAACAAGCTTTTGACTAATCAACAGTTTTTTCATACAAAAGCCACTTTATCATGATCCTGTGATACTCTGTGTAACAAATAACAGTTTTCAGTATAAGAAGCATGATCCTGTGTGTTCAATGTGCACAAAACAAGCTTTTGACTAATCAACAGTTTTTTCATACAAAAGCCACTTTATCATGATCCTGTGATACTCTGTGTAACAAATTACAGTTTTCAGTATAAGAAGCATGATCCTGTGAGTTGAATGTTCATTAAAACAGCTTTTGACTAATCAACAGTTTTTTAATACAAAAGCCACTTTATCATGATACTGTGATACTCTGTGTAACAAATAACAGTTTTCAGTATAAGAAGCATGATCCTGTGTGTTCAATGTGCACAAAACAAGCTTTTGACTAATCAACAGTTTTTTAATACAAAAGCCACTTTATCATGATACTGTGATACTCTGTGTAACAAATAACAGTTTTCAGTATAAGAAGCATGATCCTGTGTGTTCAATGTGCACAAAACAAGCTTTTGACTAATCAACAGTTTTTTAATACAAAAGCCACTTTATCATGATACTGTGATACTCTGTGTAACAAATTACAGTTTTCAGTATAAGAAGCATGATCCTGTGTGTTCAATGTTCAAAAAAACAGCTTTTGACTAATCAACAGTTTTTTCATACAAAAGCCACTTTATCATGATCCTGTGATACTCTGTGTAACAAATTACAGTTTTCAGTATAAGAAGCATGATCCTGTGTGTTCAATGTGCACAAAACAAGCTTTTGACTAATCAACAGTTTTTTCATACAAAAGCCACTTTATCATGATCCTGTGATACTCTGTGTAACAAATTACAGTTTTCAGTATAAGAAGCATGATCCTGTGTGTTCAATGTGCACAAAACAAGCTTTTGACTAATCAACAGTTTTTTCATACAAAAGCCACTTTATCATGATCCTGTGATACTCTGTGTAACAAATTACAGTTTTCAGTATAAGAAGCATGATCCTGTGTGTTCAATGTGCACAAAACAAGCTTTTGACTAATCAACAGTTTTTTCATACAAAAGCCACTTTATCATGATCCTGTGATACTCTGTGTAACAAATTACAGTTTTCAGTATAAGAAGCATGATCCTGTGTGTTCAATGTGCACAAAACAAGCTTTTGACTAATCAACAGTTTTTTCATACAAAAGCCACTTTATCATGATCCTGTGATACTCTGTGTAACAAATTACAGTTTTCAGTATAAGAAGCATGATCCTGTGTGTTCAATGTGCACAAAACAAGCTTTTGACTAATCAACAGTTTTTTCATACAAAAGCCACTTTATCATGATCCTGTGATACTCTGTGTAACAAATTACAGTTTTCAGTATAAGAAGCATGATCCTGTGTGTTCAATGTGCACAAAACAAGCTTTTGACTAATCAACAGTTTTTTAATACAAAAGCCACTTTATCATGATACTGTGATACTCTGTGTAACAAATTACAGTTTTCAGTATAAGAAGCATGATCCTGTGTGTTCAATGTTCAAAAAAACAGCTTTTGACTAATCAACAGTTTTTTCATACAAAAGCCACTTTATCATGATCCTGTGATACTCTGTGTAACAAATTACAGTTTTCAGTATAAGAAGCATGATCCTGTGTGTTCAATGTGCACAAAACAAGCTTTTGACTAATCAACAGTTTTTTCATACAAAAGCCACTTTATCATGATCCTGTGATACTCTGTGTAACAAATTACAGTTTTCAGTATAAGAAGCATGATCCTGTGTGTTCAATGTGCACAAAACAAGCTTTTGACTAATCAACAGTTTTTTCATACAAAAGCCACTTTATCATGATCCTGTGATACTCTGTGTAACAAATTACAGTTTTCAGTATAAGAAGCATGATCCTGTGTGTTCAATGTGCACAAAACAAGCTTTTGACTAATCAACAGTTTTTTCATACAAAAGCCACTTTATCATGATCCTGTGATACTCTGTGTAACAAATTACAGTTTTCAGTATAAGAAGCATGATCCTGTGTGTTCAATGTGCACAAAACAAGCTTTTGACTAATCAACAGTTTTTTCATACAAAAGCCACTTTATCATGATCCTGTGATACTCTGTGTAACAAATTACAGTTTTCAGTATAAGAAGCATGATCCTGTGTGTTCAATGTGCACAAAACAAGCTTTTGACTAATCAACAGTTTTTTCATACAAAAGCCACTTTATCATGATCCTGTGATACTCTGTGTAACAAATTACAGTTTTCAGTATAAGAAGCATGATCCTGTGTGTTCAATGTGCACAAAACAAGCTTTTGACTAATCAACAGTTTTTTCATACAAAAGCCACTTTATCATGATCCTGTGATACTCTGTGTAACAAATTACAGTTTTCAGTATAAGAAGCATGATCCTGTGTGTTCAATGTGCACAAAACAAGCTTTTGACTAATCAACAGTTTTTTCATACAAAAGCCACTTTATCATGATCCTGTGATACTCTGTGTAACAAATTACAGTTTTCAGTATAAGAAGCATGATCCTGTGTGTTCAATGTGCACAAAACAAGCTTTTGACTAATCAACAGTTTTTTCATACAAAAGCCACTTTATCATGATCCTGTGATACTCTGTGTAACAAATTACAGTTTTCAGTATAAGAAGCATGATCCTGTGTGTTCAATGTGCACAAAACAAGCTTTTGACTAATCAACAGTTTTTTCATACAAAAGCCACTTTATCATGATCCTGTGATACTCTGTGTAACAAATTACAGTTTTCAGTATAAGAAGCATGATCCTGTGTGTTCAATGTGCACAAAACAAGCTTTTGACTAATCAACAGTTTTTTCATGACAAAAGTCTTTTTGCATGATACTGTGATACTCTGTGTAACAAATAACAGTTTTCAGTATAAGAAGCATGATCCTGTGATGCTCTGTGTAACAAATTACAGTTTTCAGTATAAGAAGCATGATCCTGTGAGTTCAATGTGCACAAAACAAGCTTTTGACTAATCAACAGTTTCTTATTGCAATAGACTCTTTATCATGATCTTGTGATACTCTGTGTAACAAATTACAGTTTTCAGTATAAGAAGCATGATCCTGTGAGTTCAATGTTCAAAAAAACAGCATTTGACTAATCAACAGTTATTTAATGCGAAAGCCACTTTATCATGATCCTGTGATGCTCTGTGTAACAAATTACAGTTTTCAGTATAAGAAGCATGATCCTGTGAGTTCAATGTTCAAAAAAACAGCATTTGACTAATCAACAGTTTTTTAATGCAAAAGCCACTTTATCATGATCCTGTGATGCTCTGTGTAACAAATAACAGTTTTCAGTATAAGAAGCATGATCCTGTGAGTTCAATGTTAAAAAAAACAGCATTTGACTAATCAACAGTTTTTTCATACAAAAGCCACTTTATCATGATCCTGTGATACTCTGTGTAACAAATAACAGTTTTCAGTATAAGAAGCATGATCCTGTGAGTTCAATGTTCAAAAAAACAGCATTTGACTAATCAACAGTTTTTTAATGCAAAAGCCACTTTATCATGATCCTGTGATGCTCTGTGTAACAAATTACAGTTTTCAGTATAAGAAGCATGATCCTGTGTGTTCAATGTGCACAAAACAAGCTTTTGACTAATCAACAGTTTTTTCATACAAAAGCCACTTTATCATGATCCTGTGATACTCTGTGTAACAAATTACAGTTTTCAGTATAAGAAGCATGATCCTGTGTGTTCAATGTGCACAAAACAAGCTTTTGACTAATCAACAGTTTTTTCATACAAAAGCCACTTTATCATGATCCTGTGATACTCTGTGTAACAAATTACAGTTTTCAGTATAAGAAGCATGATCCTGTGTGTTCAATGTGCACAAAACAAGCTTTTGACTAATCAACAGTTTTTTAATACAAAAGCCACTTTATCATGATACTGTGATACTCTGTGTAACAAATAACAGTTTTCAGTATAAGAAGCATGATCCTGTGATGCTCTGTGTAACAAATTACAGTTTTCAGTATAAGAAGCATGATCCTGTGAGTTCAATGTGCACAAAACAAGCTTTTGACTAATCAACAGTTTCTTATTGCAATAGACTCTTTATCATGATCTTGTGATACTCTGTGTAACAAATTACAGTTTTCAG
The DNA here is from genome assembly GCA_029783895.1 of Triplophysa bombifrons. Lineage (NCBI taxonomy): Eukaryota > Metazoa > Chordata > Actinopteri > Cypriniformes > Nemacheilidae > Triplophysa > Triplophysa bombifrons. Next base: position 2,963,028 of record CM056471.1, read on the forward strand.
TATAAGAAGCATGATCCTGTGAGTTCAATGTTCAAAAAAACAGCATTTGACTAATCAACAGTTATTTAATGCGAAAGCCACTTTATCATGATCCTGTGATGCTCTGTGTAACAAATTACAGTTTTCAGTATAAGAAGCATGATCCTGTGAGTTCAATGTTCAAAAAAACAGCATTTGACTAATCAACAGTTTTTTAATGCAAAAGCCACTTTATCATGATCCTGTGATGCTCTGTGTAACAAATAACAGTTTTCAGTATAAGAAGCATGATCCTGTGAGTTCAATGTTAAAAAAAACAGCATTTGACTAATCAACAGTTTTTTCATACAAAAGCCACTTTATCATGATCCTGTGATACTCTGTGTAACAAATAACAGTTTTCAGTATAAGAAGCATGATCCTGTGAGTTCAATGTTCAAAAAAACAGCATTTGACTAATCAACAGTTTTTTAATGCAAAAGCCACTTTATCATGATCCTGTGATGCTCTGTGTAACAAATAACAGTTTTCAGTATAAGAAGCATGATCCTGTGTGTTCAATGTGCACAAAACAAGCTTTTGACTAATCAACAGTTTTTTCATACAAAAGCCACTTTATCATGATCCTGTGATACTCTGTGTAACAAATTACAGTTTTCAGTATAAGAAGCATGATCCTGTGAGTTGAATGTTCATTAAAACAGCTTTTGACTAATCAACAGTTTTTTAATACAAAAGCCACTTTATCATGATACTGTGATACTCTGTGTAACAAATAACAGTTTTCAGTATAAGAAGCATGATCCTGTGTGTTCAATGTGCACAAAACAAGCTTTTGACTAATCAACAGTTTTTTAATACAAAAGCCACTTTATCATGATACTGTGATACTCTGTGTAACGAATAACAGTTTTCAGTATAAGAAGCATGATCCTGTGTGTTCAATGTGCACAAAACAAGCTTTTGACTAATCAACAGTTTTTTAATACAAAAGCCACTTTATCATGATACTGTGATACTCTGTGTAACAAATTACAGTTTTCAGTATAAGAAGCATGATCCTGTGTGTTCAATGTTCAAAAAAACAGCTTTTGACTAATCAACAGTTTTTTCATACAAAAGCCACTTTATCATGATCCTGTGATACTCTGTGTAACAAATTACAGTTTTCAGTATAAGAAGCATGATCCTGTGTGTTCAATGTGCACAAAACAAGCTTTTGACTAATCAACAGTTTTTTCATACAAAAGCCACTTTATCATGATCCTGTGATACTCTGTGTAACAAATTACAGTTTTCAGTATAAGAAGCATGATCCTGTGTGTTCAATGTGCACAAAACAAGCTTTTGACTAATCAACAGTTTTTTCATACAAAAGCCACTTTATCATGATCCTGTGATACTCTGTGTAACAAATTACAGTTTTCAGTATAAGAAGCATGATCCTGTGTGTTCAATGTGCACAAAACAAGCTTTTGACTAATCAACAGTTTTTTCATACAAAAGCCACTTTATCATGATCCTGTGATACTCTGTGTAACAAATTACAGTTTTCAGTATAAGAAGCATGATCCTGTGTGTTCAATGTGCACAAAACAAGCTTTTGACTAATCAACAGTTTTTTCATACAAAAGCCACTTTATCATGATCCTGTGATACTCTGTGTAACAAATTACAGTTTTCAGTATAAGAAGCATGATCCTGTGTGTTCAATGTGCACAAAACAAGCTTTTGACTAATCAACAGTTTTTTCATACAAAAGCCACTTTATCATGATCCTGTGATACTCTGTGTAACAAATTACAGTTTTCAGTATAAGAAGCATGATCCTGTGTGTTCAATGTGCACAAAACAAGCTTTTGACTAATCAACAGTTTTTTAATACAAAAGCCACTTTATCATGATACTGTGATACTCTGTGTAACAAATTACAGTTTTCAGTATAAGAAGCATGATCCTGTGTGTTCAATGTTCAAAAAAACAGCTTTTGACTAATCAACAGTTTTTTCATACAAAAGCCACTTTATCATGATCCTGTGATACTCTGTGTAACAAATTACAGTTTTCAGTATAAGAAGCATGATCCTGTGTGTTCAATGTGCACAAAACAAGCTTTTGACTAATCAACAGTTTTTTCATACAAAAGCCACTTTATCATGATCCTGTGATACTCTGTGTAACAAATTACAGTTTTCAGTATAAGAAGCATGATCCTGTGTGTTCAATGTGCACAAAACAAGCTTTTGACTAATCAACAGTTTTTTCATACAAAAGCCACTTTATCATGATCCTGTGATACTCTGTGTAACAAATTACAGTTTTCAGTATAAGAAGCATGATCCTGTGTGTTCAATGTGCACAAAACAAGCTTTTGACTAATCAACAGTTTTTTCATACAAAAGCCACTTTATCATGATCCTGTGATACTCTGTGTAACAAATTACAGTTTTCAGTATAAGAAGCATGATCCTGTGTGTTCAATGTGCACAAAACAAGCTTTTGACTAATCAACAGTTTTTTCATACAAAAGCCACTTTATCATGATCCTGTGATACTCTGTGTAACAAATTACAGTTTTCAGTATAAGAAGCATGATCCTGTGTGTTCAATGTGCACAAAACAAGCTTTTGACTAATCAACAGTTTTTTAATACAAAAGCCACTTTATCATGATACTGTGATACTCTGTGTAACAAATAACAGTTTTCAGTATAAGAAGCATGATCCTGTGATGCTCTGTGTAACAAATTACAGTTTTCAGTATAAGAAGCATGATCCTGTGAGTTCAATGTGCACAAAACAAGCTTTTGACTAATCAACAGTTTCTTATTGCAATAGACTCTTTATCATGATCTTGTGATACTCTGTGTAACAAATTACAGTTTTCAGTATAAGAAGCATGATCCTGTGAGTTCAATGTTCAAAAAAACAGCATTTGACTAATCAACAGTTATTTAATGCGAAAGCCACTTTATCATGATCCTGTGATGCTCTGTGTAACAAATTACAGTTTTCAGTATAAGAAGCATGATCCTGTGAGTTCAATGTTCAAAAAAACAGCATTTGACTAATCAACAGTTTTTTAATGCAAAAGCCACTTTATCATGATCCTGTGATGCTCTGTGTAACAAATTACAGTTTTCAGTATAAAAAGCATGATCCTGTGTGTTCAATGTGCACAAAACAAGCTTTTGACTAATCAACAGTTTTTTCATACAAAAGCCACTTTATCATGATACTGTGATACTCTGTGTAACAAATAACAGTTTTCAGTATAAGAAGCATGATCCTGTGTGTTCAATGTGCACAAAACAAGCTTTTGACTAATCAACAGTTTTTTCATACAAAAGCCACTTTATCATGATCCTGTGATACTCTGTGTAACAAATTACAGTTTTCAGTATAAGAAGCATGATCCTGTGAGTTGAATGTTCAAAAAAACAGCTTTTGACTAATCAACAGTTATTTAATGCGAAAGCCACTTTTTCATGATCCTGTGATGCTCTGTGTAACAAATAACAGTTTTCAGTATAAGAAGCATGATCCTGTGTGTTCAATGTGCACAAAACAAGCTTTTGACTAATCAACAGTTTCTTATTGCAATAGACTCTTTATCATGATCCTGTGATACTCTGTGTAACAAATAACAGTTTTCAGTATAAGAAGCATGATCCTGTGAGTTGAATGTGCACAAAACAAGCTTTTGACTAATCAACAGTTTTTTAATACAAAAGCCACTTTTTCATGATCCTGTGATGCTCTGTGTAACAAATAACAGTTTTCAGTATAAGAAGCATGATCCTGTGAGTTCAATGTGCACAAAACAAGCTTTTGACTAATCAACAGTTTTTTCACACAAAAGCCGCTTTTTCATGATCCTGTGATGCTCTGTGTAACAAATAACAGTTTTCAGTATAAGAAGCATGATCCTGTGAGTTCAATGTGCACAAAACAAGCTTTTGACTAATCAACAGTTTTTTAATACAAAAGCCACTTTTTCATGATCCTGTGATGCTCTGTGTAACAAATAACAGATTTCAGTATAAGAAGCATGATCCTGTGAGTTGAATGTTCAAAAAAACAGCTTTTGACTAATCAACAGTTATATAATGCGAAAGACACTTTTTCATGATCCTGTGATGCTCTGTGTAACAAGTTACAGTTTTCAGTATAAGAAGCATGATCCTGTGAGTTGAATGTTCAAAAAAACAGCTTTTGACTAATCAACAGTTATATAATGCGAAAGACACTTTTTCATGATCCTGTGATGCTCTGTGTAACAAGTTACAGTTTTCAGTATAAGAAGCATGATCCTGTGAGTTCAATGTGCACAAAACAAGCTTTTGACTAATCAACAGTTTTTTCACACAAAAGCCGCTTTTTCATGATCCTGTGATGCTCTGTGTAACAAATAACAGTTTTCAGTATAAGAAGCATGATCCTGTGAGTTCAATGTGCACAAAACAAGCTTTTGACTAATCAACAGTTTCTTATTGCAATAGACACTTTATCATGATCCTGTGATGCTCTGTGTAACAAATTACAGTTTTCAGTATAAGAAGCATGATCCTGTGAGTTGAATGTTCAAAAAAACAGCTTTTGACTAATCAACAGTTATTTAATGCGAAAGCCACTTTTTCATGATCCTGTGATGCTCTGTGTAACAAATTACAGTTTTCAGTATAAGAAGCATGATCCTGTGAGTTCAATGTTCAAAAAAACAGCATTTGACTAATCAACAGTTTTTTAATGCAAAAGCCACTTTATCATGATCCTGTGATGCTCTGTGTAACAAATAACAGTTTTCAGTATAAGAAGCATGATCCTGTGAGTTCAATGTTCAAAAAAACAGCATTTGACTAATCAACAGTTTTTTAATGCAAAAGCCACTTTATCATGATCCTGTGATGCTCTGTGTAACAAATAACAGTTTTCAGTATAAGAAGCATGATCCTGTGTGTTAAATGTGCACAAAACAAGCTTTTGACTAATCAACAGTTTTTTCATACAAAAGCCACTTTATCATGATCCTGTGATGCTCTGTGTAACAAATTACAGTTTTCAGTATAAGAAGCATGATCCTGTGTGTTCAATGTGCACAAAACAAGCTTTTGACTAATCAACAGTTTTTTCATACAAAAGCCACTTTATCATGATCCTGTGATGCTCTGTGTAACAAATTACAGTTTTCAGTATAAGAAGCATGATCCTGTGTGTTAAATGTGCACAAAACAAGCTTTTGACTAATCAACAGTTTTTTCATACAAAAGCCACTTTATCATGATCCTGTGATGCTCTGTGTAACAAATTACAGTTTTCAGTATAAGAAGCATGATCCTGTGAGTTCAATGTTCAAAAAAACAGCATTTGACTAATCAACAGTTTTTTAATGCAAAAGCCACTTTATCATGATCCTGTGATGCTCTGTGTAACAAATAACAGTTTTCAGTATAAGAAGCATGATCCTGTGAGTTCAATGTTCAAAAAAACAGCATTTGACTAATCAACAGTTTTTTAATGCAAAAGCCACTTTATCATGATCCTGTGATGCTCTGTGTAACAAATAACAGTTTTCAGTATAAGAAGCATGATCCTGTGTGTTAAATGTGCACAAAACAAGCTTTTGACTAATCAACAGTTTTTTCATACAAAAGCCACTTTATCATGATCCTGTGATGCTCTGTGTAACAAATTACAGTTTTCAGTATAAGAAGCATGATCCTGTGAGTTCAATGTGCACAAAACAAGCTTTTGACTAATCAACAGTTTTTTAATGCAAAAGCCACTTTATCATGATCCTGTGATGCTCTGTGTAACAAACTACAGTTTTCAGTATAAGAAGCATGATCCTGTGTGTTCAATGTGCACAAAACAAGCTTTTGACTAATCAACAGTTTTTTCATACAAAAGCCACTTTATCATGATCCTGTGATACTCTGTGTAACAAATTACAGTTTTCAGTATAAGAAGCATGATCCTGTGTGTTCAATGTGCACAAAACAAGCTTTTGACTAATCAACAGTTTTTTCATACAAAAGCCACTTTATCATGATCCTGTGATACTCTGTGTAACAAATTACAGTTTTCAGTATAAGAAGCATGATCCTGTGTGTTCAATGTGCACAAAACAAGCTTTTGACTAATCAACAGTTTTTTCATACAAAAGCCACTTTATCATGATCCTGTGATACTCTGTGTAACAAATTACAGTTTTCAGTATAAGAAGCATGATCCTGCGTGTTCAATGTGCACAAAACAAGCTTTTGACTAATCAACAGTTTTTTCATACAAAAGCCACTTTATCATGATCCTGTGATACTCTGTGTAACAAATTACAGTTTTCAGTATAAGAAGCATGATCCTGTGTGTTCAATGTGCACAAAACAAGCTTTTGACTAATCAACAGTTTTTTCATACAGAAGCCACTTTATCATGATCCTGTGATACTCTGTGTAACAAATTACAGTTTTCAGTATAAGAAGCATGATCCTGTGAGTTGAATGTTCAAAAAAACAGCTTTTGACTAATCAACAGTTTTTTCATACAAAAGCCACTTTATCATGATCCTGTGATACTCTGTGTAACAAATTACAGTTTTCAGTATAAGAAGCATGATCCTGTGTGTTCAATGTGCACAAAACAAGCTTTTGACTAATCAACAGTTTTTTCATACAAAAGCCACTTTATCATGATCCTGTGATACTCTGTGTAACAAATTACAGTTTTCAGTATAAAAAGCATGATCCTGTGTGTTCAATGTGCACAAAACAAGCTTTTGACTAATCAACAGTTTTTTCATACAAAAGCCACTTTATCATGATACTGTGATACTCTGTGTAACAAATAACAGTTTTCAGTATAAGAAGCATGATCCTGTGTGTTCAATGTGCACAAAACAAGCTTTTGACTAATCAACAGTTTTTTCATACAAAAGCCACTTTATCATGATCCTGTGATACTCTGTGTAACAAATTACAGTTTTCAGTATAAGAAGCATGATCCTGTGAGTTGAATGTTCAAAAAAACAGCTTTTGACTAATCAACAGTTATTTAATGCGAAAGCCACTTTTTCATGATCCTGTGATGCTCTGTGTAACAAATAACAGTTTTCAGTATAAGAAGCATGATCCTGTGTGTTCAATGTGCACAAAACAAGCTTTTGACTAATCAACAGTTTCTTATTGCAATAGACTCTTTATCATGATCCTGTGATACTCTGTGTAACAAATAACAGTTTTCAGTATAAGAAGCATGATCCTGTGAGTTGAATGTGCACAAAACAAGCTTTTGACTAATCAACAGTTTTTTAATACAAAAGCCACTTTTTCATGATCCTGTGATGCTCTGTGTAACAAATAACAGTTTTCAGTATAAGAAGCATGATCCTGTGAGTTCAATGTGCACAAAACAAGCTTTTGACTAATCAACAGTTTTTTCACACAAAAGCCGCTTTTTCATGATCCTGTGATGCTCTGTGTAACAAATAACAGTTTTCAGTATAAGAAGCATGATCCTGTGAGTTCAATGTGCACAAAACAAGCTTTTGACTAATCAACAGTTTTTTAATACAAAAGCCACTTTTTCATGATCCTGTGATGCTCTGTGTAACAAATAACAGATTTCAGTATAAGAAGCATGATCCTGTGAGTTGAATGTTCAAAAAAACAGCTTTTGACTAATCAACAGTTATATAATGCGAAAGACACTTTTTCATGATCCTGTGATGCTCTGTGTAACAAGTTACAGTTTTCAGTATAAGAAGCATGATCCTGTGAGTTGAATGTTCAAAAAAACAGCTTTTGACTAATCAACAGTTATATAATGCGAAAGACACTTTTTCATGATCCTGTGATGCTCTGTGTAACAAGTTACAGTTTTCAGTATAAGAAGCATGATCCTGTGAGTTCAATGTGCACAAAACAAGCTTTTGACTAATCAACAGTTTTTTCACACAAAAGCCGCTTTTTCATGATCCTGTGATGCTCTGTGTAACAAATAACAGTTTTCAGTATAAGAAGCATGATCCTGTGAGTTCAATGTGCACAAAACAAGCTTTTGACTAATCAACAGTTTCTTATTGCAATAGACACTTTATCATGATCCTGTGATGCTCTGTGTAACAAATTACAGTTTTCAGTATAAGAAGCATGATCCTGTGAGTTGAATGTTCAAAAAAACAGCTTTTGACTAATCAACAGTTATTTAATGCGAAAGCCACTTTTTCATGATCCTGTGATGCTCTGTGTAACAAATTACAGTTTTCAGTATAAGAAGCATGATCCTGTGAGTTCAATGTTCAAAAAAACAGCATTTGACTAATCAACAGTTTTTTAATGCAAAAGCCACTTTATCATGATCCTGTGATGCTCTGTGTAACAAATAACAGTTTTCAGTATAAGAAGCATGATCCTGTGAGTTCAATGTTCAAAAAAACAGCATTTGACTAATCAACAGTTTTTTAATGCAAAAGCCACTTTATCATGATCCTGTGATGCTCTGTGTAACAAATAACAGTTTTCAGTATAAGAAGCATGATCCTGTGTGTTAAATGTGCACAAAACAAGCTTTTGACTAATCAACAGTTTTTTCATACAAAAGCCACTTTATCATGATCCTGTGATGCTCTGTGTAACAAATTACAGTTTTCAGTATAAGAAGCATGATCCTGTGTGTTCAATGTGCACAAAACAAGCTTTTGACTAATCAACAGTTTTTTCATACAAAAGCCACTTTATCATGATCCTGTGATGCTCTGTGTAACAAATTACAGTTTTCAGTATAAGAAGCATGATCCTGTGTGTTAAATGTGCACAAAACAAGCTTTTGACTAATCAACAGTTTTTTCATACAAAAGCCACTTTATCATGATCCTGTGATGCTCTGTGTAACAAATTACAGTTTTCAGTATAAGAAGCATGATCCTGTGAGTTCAATGTTCAAAAAAACAGCATTTGACTAATCAACAGTTTTTTAATGCAAAAGCCACTTTATCATGATCCTGTGATGCTCTGTGTAACAAATAACAGTTTTCAGTATAAGAAGCATGATCCTGTGAGTTCAATGTTCAAAAAAACAGCATTTGACTAATCAACAGTTTTTTAATGCAAAAGCCACTTTATCATGATCCTGTGATGCTCTGTGTAACAAATAACAGTTTTCAGTATAAGAAGCATGATCCTGTGTGTTAAATGTGCACAAAACAAGCTTTTGACTAATCAACAGTTTTTTCATACAAAAGCCACTTTATCATGATCCTGTGATGCTCTGTGTAACAAATTACAGTTTTCAGTATAAGAGGCATGATCCTGTGAGTTCAATGTGCACAAAACAAGCTTTTGACTAATCAACAGTTTTTTAATGCAAAAGCCACTTTATCATGATCCTGTGATGCTCTGTGTAACAAATTACAGTTTTCAGTATAAGAAGCATGATCCTGTGTGTTCAATGTGCACAAAACAAGCTTTTGACTAATCAACAGTTTTTTCATACAAAAGCCACTTTATCATGATCCTGTGATACTCTGTGTAACAAATTACAGTTTTCAGTATAAGAAGCATGATCCTGTGTGTTCAATGTGCACAAAACAAGCTTTTGACTAATCAACAGTTTTTTCATACAAAAGCCACTTTATCATGATCCTGTGATACTCTGTGTAACAAATTACAGTTTTCAGTATAAGAAGCATGATCCTGTGTGTTCAATGTGCACAAAACAAGCTTTTGACTAATCAACAGTTTTTTCATACAAAAGCCACTTTATCATGATCCTGTGATACTCTGTGTAACAAATTACAGTTTTCAGTATAAGAAGCATGATCCTGCGTGTTCAATGTGCACAAAACAAGCTTTTGACTAATCAACAGTTTTTTCATACAAAAGCCACTTTATCATGATCCTGTGATACTCTGTGTAACAAATTACAGTTTTCAGTATAAGAAGCATGATCCTGTGTGTTCAATGTGCACAAAACAAGCTTTTGACTAATCAACAGTTTTTTCATACAGAAGCCACTTTATCATGATCCTGTGATACTCTGTGTAACAAATTACAGTTTTCAGTATAAGAAGCATGATCCTGTGAGTTGAATGTTCAAAAAAACAGCTTTTGACTAATCAACAGTTTTTTCATACAAAAGCCACTTTATCATGATCCTGTGATACTCTGTGTAACAAATTACAGTTTTCAGTATAAGAAGCATGATCCTGTGTGTTCAATGTGCACAAAACAAGCTTTTGACTAATCAACAGTTTTTTCATACAAAAGCCACTTTATCATGATCCTGTGATACTCTGTGTAACAAATTACAGTTTTCAGTATAAAAAGCATGATCCTGTGTGTTCAATGTGCACAAAACAAGCTTTTGACTAATCAACAGTTTTTTCATACAAAAGCCACTTTATCATGATACTGTGATACTCTGTGTAACAAATAACAGTTTTCAGTATAAGAAGCATGATCCTGTGTGTTCAATGTGCACAAAACAAGCTTTTGACTAATCAACAGTTTTTTCATACAAAAGCCACTTTATCATGATCCTGTGATACTCTGTGTAACAAATTACAGTTTTCAGTATAAGAAGCATGATCCTGTGTGTTCAATGTGCACAAAACAAGCTTTTGACTAATCAACAGTTTTTTCATACAAAAGCCACTTTATCATGATCCTGTGATACTCTGTGTAACAAATTACAGTTTTCAGTATAAGAAGCATGATCCTGTGAGTTGAATGTTCAAAAAAACAGCTTTTGACTAATCAACAGTTATTTAATGCGAAAGCCACTTTTTCATGATCCTGTGATGCTCTGTGTAACAAATAACAGTTTTCAGTATAAGAAGCATGATCCTGTGTGTTCAATGTGCACAAAACAAGCTTTTGACTAATCAACAGTTTCTTATTGCAATAGACTCTTTATCATGATCCTGTGATACTCTGTGTAACAAATAACAGTTTTCAGTATAAGAAGCATGATCCTGTGAGTTGAATGTGCACAAAACAAGCTTTTGACTAATCAACAGTTTTTTAATACAAAAGCCACTTTTTCATGATCCTGTGATGCTCTGTGTAACAAATAACAGTTTTCAGTATAAGAAGCATGATCCTGTGAGTTCAATGTGCACAAAACAAGCTTTTGACTAATCAACAGTTTTTTCACACAAAAGCCGCTTTTTCATGATCCTGTGATGCTCTGTGTAACAAATAACAGTTTTCAGTATAAGAAGCATGATCCTGTGAGTTCAATGTGCACAAAACAAGCTTTTGACTAATCAACAGTTTTTTAATACAAAAGCCACTTTTTCATGATCCTGTGATGCTCTGTGTAACAAATAACAGATTTCAGTATAAGAAGCATGATCCTGTGAGTTGAATGTTCAAAAAAACAGCTTTTGACTAATCAACAGTTATATAATGCGAAAGACACTTTTTCATGATCCTGTGATGCTCTGTGTAACAAGTTACAGTTTTCAGTATAAGAAGCATGATCCTGTGAGTTGAATGTTCAAAAAAACAGCTTTTGACTAATCAACAGTTATATAATGCGAAAGACACTTTTTCATGATCCTGTGATGCTCTGTGTAACAAGTTACAGTTTTCAGTATAAGAAGCATGATCCTGTGAGTTCAATGTGCACAAAACAAGCTTTTGACTAATCAACAGTTTTTTCACACAAAAGCCGCTTTTTCATGATCCTGTGATGCTCTGTGTAACAAATAACAGTTTTCAGTATAAGAAGCATGATCCTGTGAGTTCAATGTGCACAAAACAAGCTTTTGACTAATCAACAGTTTCTTATTGCAATAGACACTTTATCATGATCCTGTGATGCTCTGTGTAACAAATTACAGTTTTCAGTATAAGAAGCATGATCCTGTGAGTTGAATGTTCAAAAAAACAGCTTTTGACTAATCAACAGTTATTTAATGCGAAAGCCACTTTTTCATGATCCTGTGATGCTCTGTGTAACAAATTACAGTTTTCAGTATAAGAAGCATGATCCTGTGAGTTCAATGTTCAAAAAAACAGCATTTGACTAATCAACAGTTTTTTAATGCAAAAGCCACTTTATCATGATCCTGTGATGCTCTGTGTAACAAATAACAGTTTTCAGTATAAGAAGCATGATCCTGTGAGTTCAATGTTCAAAAAAACAGCATTTGACTAATCAACAGTTTTTTAATGCAAAAGCCACTTTATCATGATCCTGTGATGCTCTGTGTAACAAATAACAGTTTTCAGTATAAGAAGCATGATCCTGTGTGTTAAATGTGCACAAAACAAGCTTTTGACTAATCAACAGTTTTTTCATACAAAAGCCACTTTATCATGATCCTGTGATGCTCTGTGTAACAAATTACAGTTTTCAGTATAAGAAGCATGATCCTGTGTGTTCAATGTGCACAAAACAAGCTTTTGACTAATCAACAGTTTTTTCATACAAAAGCCACTTTATCATGATCCTGTGATGCTCTGTGTAACAAATTACAGTTTTCAGTATAAGAAGCATGATCCTGTGAGTTCAATGTTCAAAAAAACAGCATTTGACTAATCAACAGTTTTTTAATGCAAAAGCCACTTTATCATGATCCTGTGATGCTCTGTGTAACAAATAACAGTTTTCAGTATAAGAAGCATGATCCTGTGAGTTCAATGTTAAAAAAAACAGCATTTGACTAATCAACAGTTTTTTAATGCAAAAGCCACTTTATCATGATCCTGTGATGCTCTGTGTAACAAATAACAGTTTTCAGTATAAGAAGCATGATCCTGTGTGTTAAATGTGCACAAAACAAGCTTTTGACTAATCAACAGTTTTTTCATACAAAAGCCACTTTATCATGATCCTGTGATGCTCTGTGTAACAAATTACAGTTTTCAGTATAAGAAGCATGATCCTGTGAGTTCAATGTGCACAAAACAAGCTTTTGACTAATCAACAGTTTTTTAATGCAAAAGCCACTTTATCATGATCCTGTGATGCTCTGTGTAACAAATTACAGTTTTCAGTATAAGAAGCATGATCCTGTGTGTTCAATGTGCACAAAACAAGCTTTTGACTAATCAACAGTTTTTTCATACAAAAGCCACTTTATCATGATCCTGTGATACTCTGTGTAACAAATTACAGTTTTCAGTATAAGAAGCATGATCCTGTGTGTTCAATGTGCACAAAACAAGCTTTTGACTAATCAACAGTTTTTTCATACAAAAGCCACTTTATCATGATCCTGTGATACTCTGTGTAACAAATTACAGTTTTCAGTATAAGAAGCATGATCCTGTGTGTTCAATGTGCACAAAACAAGCTTTTGACTAATCAACAGTTTTTTCATACAAAAGCCACTTTATCATGATCCTGTGATACTCTGTGTAACAAATTACAGTTTTCAGTATAAGAAGCATGATCCTGCGTGTTCAATGTGCACAAAACAAGCTTTTGACTAATCAACAGTTTTTTCATACAAAAGCCACTTTATCATGATCCTGTGATACTCTGTGTAACAAATTACAGTTTTCAGTATAAGAAGCATGATCCTGTGTGTTCAATGTGCACAAAACAAGCTTTTGACTAATCAACAGTTTTTTCATACAGAAGCCACTTTATCATGATCCTGTGATACTCTGTGTAACAAATTACAGTTTTCAGTATAAGAAGCATGATCCTGTGAGTTGAATGTTCAAAAAAACAGCTTTTGACTAATCAACAGTTTTTTCATACAAAAGCCACTTTATCATGATCCTGTGATACTCTGTGTAACAAATTACAGTTTTCAGTATAAGAAGCATGATCCTGTGTGTTCAATGTGCACAAAACAAGCTTTTGACTAATCAACAGTTTTTTCATACAAAAGCCACTTTATCATGATCCTGTGATACTCTGTGTAACAAATTACAGTTTTCAGTATAAAAAGCATGATCCTGTGTGTTCAATGTGCACAAAACAAGCTTTTGACTAATCAACAGTTTTTTCATACAAAAGCCACTTTATCATGATCCTGTGATACTCTGTGTAACAAATTACAGTTTTCAGTATAAGAAGCATGATCCTGTGAGTTGAATGTTCAAAAAAACAGCTTTTGACTAATCAACAGTTATTTAATGCGAAAGCCACTTTTTCATGATCCTGTGATGCTCTGTGTAACAAATAACAGTTTTCAGTATAAGAAGCATGATCCTGTGTGTTCAATGTGCACAAAACAAGCTTTTGACTAATCAACAGTTTCTTATTGCAATAGACTCTTTATCATGATCCTGTGATACTCTGTGTAACAAATAACAGTTTTCAGTATAAGAAGCATGATCCTGTGAGTTGAATGTGCACAAAACAAGCTTTTGACCAATCAACAGTTTTTTAATACAAAAGCCACTTTTTCATGATCCTGTGATGCTCTGTGTAACAAATAACAGTTTTCAGTATAAGAAGCATGATCCTGTGAGTTCAATGTGCACAAAACAAGCTTTTGACTAATCAACAGTTTTTTCACACAAAAGCCGCTTTTTCATGATCCTGTGATGCTCTGTGTAACAAATAACAGTTTTCAGTATAAGAAGCATGATCCTGTGAGTTCAATGTGCACAAAACAAGCTTTTGACTAATCAACAGTTTTTTAATACAAAAGCCACTTTTTCATGATCCTGTGATGCTCTGTGTAACAAATAACAGATTTCAGTATAAGAAGCATGATCCTGTGAGTTGAATGTTCAAAAAAACAGCTTTTGACTAATCAACAGTTATATAATGCGAAAGACACTTTTTCATGATCCTGTGATGCTCTGTGTAACAAGTTACAGTTTTCAGTATAAGAAGCATGATCCTGTGAGTTGAATGTTCAAAAAAACAGCTTTTGACTAATCAACAGTTTTTTTTAATACAAAAGCCACTTTATCATGATACTGTGATACTCTGTGTAACAAGTTACAGTTTTCAGTATAAGAAGCATGATCCTGTGAGTTCAATGTGCACAAAACAAGCTTTTGACTAATCAACAGTTTTTTCACACAAAAGCCGCTTTTTCATGATCCTGTGATGCTCTGTGTAACAAATAACAGTTTTCAGTATAAGAAGCATGATCCTGTGAGTTCAATGTGCACAAAACAAGCTTTTGACTAATCAACAGTTTCTTATTGCAATAGACACTTTATCATGATCCTGTGATGCTCTGTGTAACAAATTACAGTTTTCAGTATAAGAAGCATGATCCTGTGAGTTGAATGTTCAAAAAAACAGCTTTTGACTAATCAACAGTTATTTAATGCGAAAGCCACTTTTTCATGATCCTGTGATGCTCTGTGTAACAAATTACAGTTTTCAGTATAAGAAGCATGATCCTGTGAGTTCAATGTTCAAAAAAACAGCATTTGACTAATCAACAGTTTTTTAATGCAAAAGCCACTTTATCATGATCCTGTGATGCTCTGTGTAACAAATAACAGTTTTCAGTATAAGAAGCATGATCCTGTGAGTTCAATGTTCAAAAAAACAGCATTTGACTAATCAACAGTTTTTTAATGCAAAAGCCACTTTATCATGATCCTGTGATGCTCTGTGTAACAAATAACAGTTTTCAGTATAAGAAGCATGATCCTGTGTGTTAAATGTGCACAAAACAAGCTTTTGACTAATCAACAGTTTTTTCATACAAAAGCCACTTTATCATGATCCTGTGATGCTCTGTGTAACAAATTACAGTTTTCAGTATAAGAAGCATGATCCTGTGTGTTCAATGTGCACAAAACAAGCTTTTGACTAATCAACAGTTTTTTCATACAAAAGCCACTTTATCATGATCCTGTGATGCTCTGTGTAACAAATTACAGTTTTCAGTATAAGAAGCATGATCCTGTGAGTTCAATGTTCAAAAAAACAGCATTTGACTAATCAACAGTTTTTTAATGCAAAAGCCACTTTATCATGATCCTGTGATGCTCTGTGTAACAAATAACAGTTTTCAGTATAAGAAGCATGATCCTGTGAGTTCAATGTGCACAAAACAAGCTTTTGACTAATCAACAGTTTTTTAATGCAAAAGCCACTTTATCATGATCCTGTGATGCTCTGTGTAACAAATTACAGTTTTCAGTATAAGAAGCATGATCCTGTGAGTTGAATGTGCACAAAACAAGCTTTTGACTAATCAACAGTTTTTTCATACAAAAGCCACTTTATCATGATCCTGTGATACTCTGTGTAACAAATTACAGTTTTCAGTATAAGAAGCATGATCCTGTGTGTTCAATGTGCACAAAACAAGCTTTTGACTAATCAACAGTTTTTTCATACAAAAGCCACTTTATCATGATCCTGTGATACTCTGTGTAACAAATTACAGTTTTCAGTATAAGAAGCATGATCCTGTGTGTTCAATGTGCACAAAACAAGCTTTTGACTAATCAACAGTTTTTTCATACAAAAGCCACTTTATCATGATCCTGTGATACTCTGTGTAACAAATTACAGTTTTCAGTATAAGAAGCATGATCCTGTGTGTTCAATGTGCACAAAACAAGCTTTTGACTAATCAACAGTTTTTTCATACAAAAGCCACTTTATCATGATCCTGTGATACTCTGTGTAACAAATTACAGTTTTCAGTATAAGAAGCATGATCCTGCGTGTTCAATGTGCACAAAACAAGCTTTTGACTAATCAACAGTTTTTTCATACAAAAGCCACTTTATCATGATCCTGTGATACTCTGTGTAACAAATTACAGTTTTCAGTATAAGAAGCATGATCCTGTGTGTTCAATGTGCACAAAACAAGCTTTTGACTAATCAACAGTTTTTTCATACAGAAGCCACTTTATCATGATCCTGTGATACTCTGTGTAACAAATTACAGTTTTCAGTATAAGAAGCATGATCCTGTGAGTTGAATGTTCAAAAAAACAGCTTTTGACTAATCAACAGTTTTTTCATACAAAAGCCACTTTATCATGATCCTGTGATGCTCTGTGTAACAAATTACAGTTTTCAGTATAAGAAGCATGATCCTGTGTGTTCAATGTGCACAAAACAAGCTTTTGACTAATCAACAGTTTTTTCATACAAAAGCCACTTTATCATGATCCTGTGATACTCTGTGTAACAAATTACAGTTTTCAGTATAAAAAGCATGATCCTGTGTGTTCAATGTGCACAAAACAAGCTTTTGACTAATCAACAGTTTTTTCATACAAAAGCCACTTTATCATGATACTGTGATACTCTGTGTAACAAATAACAGTTTTCAGTATAAGAAGCATGATCCTGTGTGTTCAATGTGCACAAAACAAGCTTTTGACTAATCAACAGTTTTTTCATACAAAAGCCACTTTATCATGATCCTGTGATACTCTGTGTAACAAATTACAGTTTTCAGTATAAGAAGCATGATCCTGTGAGTTGAATGTTCAAAAAAACAGCTTTTGACTAATCAACAGTTATTTAATGCGAAAGCCACTTTTTCATGATCCTGTGATGCTCTGTGTAACAAATAACAGTTTTCAGTATAAGAAGCATGATCCTGTGAGTTGAATGTGCACAAAACAAGCTTTTGACTAATCAACAGTTTTTTAATACAAAAGCCACTTTTTCATGATCCTGTGATGCTCTGTGTAACAAATAACAGTTTTCAGTATAAGAAGCATGATCCTGTGAGTTCAATGTGCACAAAACAAGCTTTTGACTAATCAACAGTTTTTTCACACAAAAGCCGCTTTTTCATGATCCTGTGATGCTCTGTGTAACAAATAACAGTTTTCAGTATAAGAAGCATGATCCTGTGAGTTCAATGTGCACAAAACAAGCTTTTGACTAATCAACAGTTTTTTAATACAAAAGCCACTTTTTCATGATCCTGTGATGCTCTGTGTAACAAATAACAGATTTCAGTATAAGAAGCATGATCCTGTGAGTTGAATGTTCAAAAAAACAGCTTTTGACTAATCAACAGTTATATAATGCGAAAGACACTTTTTCATGATCCTGTGATGCTCTGTGTAACAAGTTACAGTTTTCAGTATAAGAAGCATGATCCTGTGAGTTGAATGTTCAAAAAAACAGCTTTTGACTAATCAACAGTTATATAATGCGAAAGACACTTTTTCATGATCCTGTGATGCTCTGTGTAACAAGTTACAGTTTTCAGTATAAGAAGCATGATCCTGTGAGTTCAATGTGCACAAAACAAGCTTTTGACTAATCAACAGTTTTTTCACACAAAAGCCGCTTTTTCATGATCCTGTGATGCTCTGTGTAACAAATAACAGTTTTCAGTATAAGAAGCATGATCCTGTGAGTTCAATGTGCACAAAACAAGCTTTTGACTAATCAACAGTTTCTTATTGCAATAGACACTTTATCATGATCCTGTGATGCTCTGTGTAACAAATTACAGTTTTCAGTATAAGAAGCATGATCCTGTGAGTTGAATGTTCAAAAAAACAGCTTTTGACTAATCAACAGTTATTTAATGCGAAAGCCACTTTTTCATGATCCTGTGATGCTCTGTGTAACAAATTACAGTTTTCAGTATAAGAAGCATGATCCTGTGAGTTCAATGTTCAAAAAAACAGCATTTGACTAATCAACAGTTTTTTAATGCAAAAGCCACTTTATCATGATCCTGTGATGCTCTGTGTAACAAATAACAGTTTTCAGTATAAGAAGCATGATCCTGTGAGTTCAATGTTCAAAAAAACAGCATTTGACTAATCAACAGTTTTTTAATGCAAAAGCCACTTTATCATGATCCTGTGATGCTCTGTGTAACAAATAACAGTTTTCAGTATAAGAAGCATGATCCTGTGTGTTAAATGTGCACAAAACAAGCTTTTGACTAATCAACAGTTTTTTCATACAAAAGCCACTTTATCATGATCCTGTGATGCTCTGTGTAACAAATTACAGTTTTCAGTATAAGAAGCATGATCCTGTGTGTTCAATGTGCACAAAACAAGCTTTTGACTAATCAACAGTTTTTTCATACAAAAGCCACTTTATCATGATCCTGTGATGCTCTGTGTAACAAATTACAGTTTTCAGTATAAGAAGCATGATCCTGTGTGTTAAATGTGCACAAAACAAGCTTTTGACTAATCAACAGTTTTTTCATACAAAAGCCACTTTATCATGATCCTGTGATGCTCTGTGTAACAAATTACAGTTTTCAGTATAAGAAGCATGATCCTGTGAGTTCAATGTTCAAAAAAACAGCATTTGACTAATCAACAGTTTTTTAATGCAAAAGCCACTTTATCATGATCCTGTGATGCTCTGTGTAACAAATAACAGTTTTCAGTATAAGAAGCATGATCCTGTGAGTTCAATGTTCAAAAAAACAGCATTTGACTAATCAACAGTTTTTTAATGCAAAAGCCACTTTATCATGATCCTGTGATGCTCTGTGTAACAAATAACAGTTTTCAGTATAAGAAGCATGATCCTGTGTGTTAAATGTGCACAAAACAAGCTTTTGACTAATCAACAGTTTTTTCATACAAAAGCCACTTTATCATGATCCTGTGATGCTCTGTGTAACAAATTACAGTTTTCAGTATAAGAAGCATGATCCTGTGAGTTCAATGTGCACAAAACAAGCTTTTGACTAATCAACAGTTTTTTAATGCAAAAGCCACTTTATCATGATCCTGTGATGCTCTGTGTAACAAATTACAGTTTTCAGTATAAGAAGCATGATCCTGTGTGTTCAATGTGCACAAAACAAGCTTTTGACTAATCAACAGTTTTTTCATACAAAAGCCACTTTATCATGATCCTGTGATACTCTGTGTAACAAATTACAGTTTTCAGTATAAGAAGCATGATCCTGTGTGTTCAATGTGCACAAAACAAGCTTTTGACTAATCAACAGTTTTTTCATACAAAAGCCACTTTATCATGATCCTGTGATACTCTGTGTAACAAATTACAGTTTTCAGTATAAGAAGCATGATCCTGTGTGTTCAATGTGCACAAAACAAGCTTTTGACTAATCAACAGTTTTTTCATACAAAAGCCACTTTATCATGATCCTGTGATACTCTGTGTAACAAATTACAGTTTTCAGTATAAGAAGCATGATCCTGCGTGTTCAATGTGCACAAAACAAGCTTTTGACTAATCAACAGTTTTTTCATACAAAAGCCACTTTATCATGATCCTGTGATACTCTGTGTAACAAATTACAGTTTTCAGTATAAGAAGCATGATCCTGTGTGTTCAATGTGCACAAAACAAGCTTTTGACTAATCAACAGTTTTTTCATACAAAAGCCACTTTATCATGATCCTGTGATACTCTGTGTAACAAATTACAGTTTTCAGTATAAGAAGCATGATCCTGTGTGTTCAATGTGCACAAAACAAGCTTTTGACTAATCAACAGTTTTTTCATACAAAAGCCACTTTATCATGATCCTGTGATACTCTGTGTAACAAATAACAGTTTTCAGTATAAGAAGCATGATCCTGTGTGTTCAATGTGCACAAAACAAGCTTTTGACTAATCAACAGTTTTTTCATACAAAAGCCACTTTATCATGATCCTGTGATACTCTGTGTAACAAATTACAGTTTTCAGTATAAGAAGCATGATCCTGTGAGTTGAATGTTCAAAAAAACAGCTTTTGACTAATCAACAGTTTTTTAATACAAAAGCCACTTTATCATGATACTGTGATACTCTGTGTAACAAATAACAGTTTTCAGTATAAGAAGCATGATCCTGTGTGTTCAATGTGCACAAAACAAGCTTTTGACTAATCAACAGTTTTTTAATACAAAAGCCACTTTATCATGATACTGTGATACTCTGTGTAACAAATAACAGTTTTCAGTATAAGAAGCATGATCCTGTGTGTTCAATGTGCACAAAACAAGCTTTTGACTAATCAACAGTTTTTTTTAATACAAAAGCCACTTTATCATGATACTGTGATACTCTGTGTAACAAATTACAGTTTTCAGTATAAGAAGCATGATCCTGTGTGTTCAATGTTCAAAAAAACAGCTTTTGACTAATCAACAGTTTTTTCATACAAAAGCCACTTTATCATGATCCTGTGATACTCTGTGTAACAAATTACAGTTTTCAGTATAAGAAGCATGATCCTGTGTGTTCAATGTGCACAAAACAAGCTTTTGACTAATCAACAGTTTTTTCATACAAAAGCCACTTTATCATGATCCTGTGATACTCTGTGTAACAAATTACAGTTTTCAGTATAAGAAGCATGATCCTGTGTGTTCAATGTGCACAAAACAAGCTTTTGACTAATCAACAGTTTTTTCATACAAAAGCCACTTTATCATGATCCTGTGATACTCTGTGTAACAAATTACAGTTTTCAGTATAAGAAGCATGATCCTGTGAGTTGAATGTTCAAAAAAACAGCTTTTGACTAATCAACAGTTTTTTCATACAAAAGCCACTTTATCATGATCCTGTGATACTCTGTGTAACAAATTACAGTTTTCAGTATAAGAAGCATGATCCTGTGAGTTGAATGTTCAAAAAAACAGCTTTTGACTAATCAACAGTTTTTTAATACAAAAGCCACTTTATCATGATACTGTGATACTCTGTGTAACAAATAACAGTTTTCAGTATAAGAAGCATGATCCTGTGTGTTCAATGTGCACAAAACAAGCTTTTGACTAATCAACAGTTTTATAATACAAAAGCCACTTTATCATGATCCTGTGATACTCTGTGTAACAAATAACAGTTTTCAGTATAAGAAGCATGATCCTGTGTGTTCAATGTGCACAAAACAAGCTTTTGACTAATCAACAGTTTTTTAATACAAAAGCCACTTTATCATGATACTGTGATACTCTATGTAACAAATTACAGTTTTCAGTATAAGAAGCATGATCCTGTGTGTTCAATGTTCAAAAAAACAGCTTTTGACTAATCAACAGTTTTTTCATACAAAAGCCACTTTATCATGATCCTGTGATACTCTGTGTAACAAATTACAGTTTTCAGTATAAGAAGCATGATCCTGTATGTTCAATGTGCACAAAACAAGCTTTTGACTAATCAACAGTTTTTTCATACAAAAGCCACTTTATCATGATCCTGTGATACTCTGTGTAACAAATTACAGTTTTCAGTATAAGAAGCATGATCCTGTGTGTTCAATGTGCACAAAACAAGCTTTTGACTAATCAACAGTTTTTTCATACAAAAGCCACTTTATCATGATCCTGTGATACTCTGTGTAACAAATTACAGTTTTCAGTATAAGAAGCATGATCCTGTGTGTTCAATGTGCACAAAACAAGCTTTTGACTAATCAACAGTTTTTTCATACAAAAGCCACTTTATCATGATCCTGTGATACTCTGTGTAACAAATTACAGTTTTCAGTATAAGAAGCATGATCCTGTGAGTTGAATGTTCAAAAAAACAGCTTTTGACTAATCAACAGTTTTTTAATACAAAAGCCACTTTATCATGATACTGTGATACTCTGTGTAACAAATAACAGTTTTCAGTATAAGAAGCATGATCCTGTGTGTTCAATGTGCACAAAACAAGCTTTTGACTAATCAACAGTTTTTTAATACAAAAGCCACTTTATCATGATACTGTGATACTCTGTGTAACAAATAACAGTTTTCAGTATAAGAAGCATGATCCTGTGATGCTCTGTGTAACAAATTACAGTTTTCAGTATAAGAAGCATGATCCTGTGAGTTCAATGTGCACAAAACAAGCTTTTGACTAATCAACAGATTCTTATTGCAATAGACTCTTTATCATGATCTTGTGATACTCTGTGTAACAAATTACAGTTTTCAGTATAAGAAGCATGATCCTGTGAGTTGAATGTTCAAAAAAACAGCTTTTGACTAATCAACAGTTATTTAATGCGAAAGCCACTTTATCATGATCCTGTGATGCTCTGTGTAACAAATTACAGTTTTCAGTATAAGAAGCATGATCCTGTGAGTTCAATGTTCAAAAAAACAGCATTTGACTAATCAACAGTTTTTTAATGCAAAAGCCACTTTATCATGATCCTGTGATGCTCTGTGTAACAAATAACAGTTTTCAGTATAAGAAGCATGATCCTGTGAGTTCAATGTTAAAAAAAAAAAAAAATTTGACTAATCAACAGTTTTTTAATGCAAAAGCCACTTTATCATGATCCTGTGATGCTCTGTGTAACAAATAACAGTTTTCAGTATAAGAAGCATGATCCTGTGAGTTCAATGTGCACAAAACAAGCTTTTGACTAATCAACAGTTTCTTATTGCAATAGACTCTTTATCATGATCTTATGATACTCTGTGTAACAAATTACAGTTTTCAGTATAAGAAGCATGATCCTGTGAGTTGAATGTTCAAAAAAACAGCTTTTGACTAATCAACAGTTTTTTAATACAAAAGCCACTTTATCATGATACTGTGATACTCTGTGTAACAAATAACAGTTTTCAGTATAAGAAGCATGATCCTGTGTGTTCAATGTGCACAAAACAAGCTTTTGACTAATCAACAGTTTTTTAATACAAAAGCCACTTTATCATGATACTGTGATACTCTGTGTAACAAATAACAGTTTTCAGTATAAGAAGCATGATCCTGTGTGTTCAATGTGCACAAAACAAGCTTTTGACTAATCAACATTTTTTTCATACAAAAGCCACTTTATCATGATCCTGTGATACTCTGTGTAACAAATTACAGTTTTCAGTATAAGAAGCATGATCCTGTTAGTTGAATGTTCAAAAAAACAGCTTTTGACTAATCAACAGTTTTTTAATACAAAAGCCACTTTATCATGATCCTGTGATACTCTGTGTAACAAATTACAGTTTTCAGTATAAGAAGCATGATCCTGTGAGTTCAATGTTCAAAAAAACAGCATTTGACTAATCAACAGTTTTTTAATGCAAAAGCCACTTTATCATGATCCTGTGATGCTCTGTGTAACAAATAACAGTTTTCAGTATAAGAAGCATGATCCTTTGAGTTCAATGTGCACAAAACAAGCTTTTGACTAATCAACAGTTTCTTATTGCAATAGACTCTTTATCATGATCTTATGATACTCTGTGTAACAAATTACAGTTTTCAGTATAAGAAGCATGATCCTGTGAGTTGAATGTTCAAAAAAACAGCTTTTGACTAATCAACAGTTTTTTAATACAAAAGCCACTTTATCATGATACTGTGATACTCTGTGTAACAAATAACAGTTTTCAGTATAAGAAGCATGATCCTGTGTGTTCAATGTGCACAAAACAAGCTTTTGACTAATCAACAGTTTTTTAATACAAAAGCCACTTTATCATGATACTGTGATACTCTCTGTAACAAATAACAGTTTTCAGTATAAGAAGCATGATCCTGTGTGTTCAATGTGCACAAAACAAGCTTTTGACTAATCAACAGTTTTTTCATACAAAAGCCACTTTATCATGATCCTGTGATACTCTGTGTAACAAATTACAGTTTTCAGTATAAGAAGCATGATCCTGTGTGTTCAATGTGCACAAAACAAGCTTTTGACTAATCAACAGTTTTTTAATACAAAAGCCACTTTATCATGATACTGTGATACTCTGTGTAACAAATAACAGTTTTCAGTATAAGAAGCATGATCCTGTGATGCTCTGTGTAACAAATTACAGTTTTCAGTATAAGAAGCATGATCCTGTGAGTTCAATGTGCACAAAACAAGCTTTTGACTAATCAACAGTTTCTTATTGCAATAGACTCTTTATCATGATCTTGTGATACTCTGTGTAACAAATTACAGTTTTCAGTATAAGAAGCATGATCCTGTGAGTTGAATGTTCAAAAAAACAGCTTTTGACTAATCAACAGTTATTTAATGCGAAAGCCACTTTATCATGATCCTGTGATGCTCTGTGTAACAAATTACAGTTTTCAGTATAAGAAGCATGATCCTGTGAGTTCAATGTTCAAAAAAACAGCATTTGACTAATCAACAGTTTTTTAATGCAAAAGCCACTTTATCATGATCCTGTGATGCTCTGTGTAACAAATAACAATTTTCATTATAAGAAGCATGATCCTGTGAGTTCAATGTGCACAAAACAAGCTTTTGACTAATCAACAGTTTCTTATTGCAATAGACTCTTTATCATGATCTTATGATACTCTGTGTAACAAATTACAGTTTTCAGTATAAGAAGCATGATCCTGTGAGTTGAATGTTCAAAAAAACAGCTTTTGACTAATCAACAGTTATTTAATGCGAAAGCCACTTTATCATGATCCTGTGATGCTCTGTGTAACAAATTACAGTTTTCAGTATAAGAAGCATGATCCTGTGAGTTGAATGTTCAAAAAAACAGCTTTTGACTAATCAACAGTTTTTTAATACAAAAGCCACTTTATCATGATACTGTGATACTCTGTGTAACAAATAACAGTTTTCAGTATAAGAAGCATGATCCTGTGTGTTCAATGTGCACAAAACAAGCTTTTGACTAATCAACAGTTTTTTAATACAAAAGCCACTTTATCATGATCCTGTGATACTCTGTGTAACAAATAACAGTTTTCAGTATAAGAAGCATGATCCTGTGTGTTCAATGTGCACAAAACAAGCTTTTGACTAATCAACAGTTTTTTCATACAAAAGCCACTTTATCATGATCCTGTGATACTCTGTGTAACAAATTACAGTTTTCAGTATAAGAAGCATGATCCTGTGAGTTGAATGTTCAAAAAAACAGCTTTTGACTAATCAACAGTTTTTTAATACAAAAGCCACTTTATCATGATACTGTGATACTCTGTGTAACAAATAACAGTTTTCAGTATAAGAAGCATGATCCTGTGTGTTCAATGTGCACAAAACAAGCTTTTGACTAATCAACAGTTTTTTAATACAAAAGCCACTTTATCATGATACTGCGATACTCTGTGTAACAAATAACAGTTTTCAGTATAAGAAGCATGATCCTGTGTGTTCAATGTGCACAAAACAAGCTTTTGACTAATCAACAGTTTTTTTTAATACAAAAGCCACTTTATCATGATACTGTGATACTCTGTGTAACAAATTACAGTTTTCAGTATAAGAAGCATGATCCTGTGTGTTCAATGTTCAAAAAAACAGCTTTTGACTAATCAACAGTTTTTTCATACAAAAGCCACTTTATCATGATCCTGTGATACTCTGTGTAACAAATTACAGTTTTCAGTATAAGAAGCATGATCCTGTGTGTTCAATGTGCACAAAACAAGCTTTTGACTAATCAACAGTTTTTTCATACAAAAGCCACTTTATCATGATCCTGTGATACTCTGTGTAACAAATTACAGTTTTCAGTATAAGAAGCATGATCCTGTGTGTTCAATGTGCACAAAACAAGCTTTTGACTAATCAACAGTTTTTTCATACAAAAGCCACTTTATCATGATCCTGTGATACTCTGTGTAACAAATTACAGTTTTCAGTATAAGAAGCATGATCCTGTGAGTTGAATGTTCAAAAAAACAGCTTTTGACTAATCAACAGTTTTTTCATACAAAAGCCACTTTATCATGATCCTGTGATACTCTGTGTAACAAATTACAGTTTTCAGTATAAGAAGCATGATCCTGTGAGTTGAATGTTCAAAAAAACAGCTTTTGACTAATCAACAGTTTTTTAATACAAAAGCCACTTTATCATGATACTGTGATACTCTGTGTAACAAATAACAGTTTTCAGTATAAGAAGCATGATCCTGTGTGTTCAATGTGCACAAAACAAGCTTTTGACTAATCAACAGTTTTATAATACAAAAGCCACTTTATCATGATCCTGTGATACTCTGTGTAACAAATAACAGTTTTCAGTATAAGAAGCATGATCCTGTGTGTTCAATGTGCACAAAACAAGCTTTTGACTAATCAACAGTTTTTTAATACAAAAGCCACTTTATCATGATACTGTGATACTCTATGTAACAAATTACAGTTTTCAGTATAAGAAGCATGATCCTGTGTGTTCAATGTTCAAAAAAACAGCTTTTGACTAATCAACAGTTTTTTCATACAAAAGCCACTTTATCATGATCCTGTGATACTCTGTGTAACAAATTACAGTTTTCAGTATAAGAAGCATGATCCTGTATGTTCAATGTGCACAAAACAAGCTTTTGACTAATCAACAGTTTTTTCATACAAAAGCCACTTTATCATGATCCTGTGATACTCTGTGTAACAAATTACAGTTTTCAGTATAAGAAGCATGATCCTGTGTGTTCAATGTGCACAAAACAAGCTTTTGACTAATCAACAGTTTTTTCATACAAAAGCCACTTTATCATGATCCTGTGATACTCTGTGTAACAAATTACAGTTTTCAGTATAAGAAGCATGATCCTGTGTGTTCAATGTGCACAAAACAAGCTTTTGACTAATCAACAGTTTTTTCATACAAAAGCCACTTTATCATGATCCTGTGATACTCTGTGTAACAAATTACAGTTTTCAGTATAAGAAGCATGATCCTGTGAGTTGAATGTTCAAAAAAACAGCTTTTGACTAATCAACAGTTTTTTAATACAAAAGCCACTTTATCATGATACTGTGATACTCTGTGTAACAAATAACAGTTTTCAGTATAAGAAGCATGATCCTGTGTGTTCAATGTGCACAAAACAAGCTTTTGACTAATCAACAGTTTTTTAATACAAAAGCCACTTTATCATGATACTGTGATACTCTGTGTAACAAATAACAGTTTTCAGTATAAGAAGCATGATCCTGTGATGCTCTGTGTAACAAATTACAGTTTTCAGTATAAGAAGCATGATCCTGTGAGTTCAATGTGCACAAAACAAGCTTTTGACTAATCAACAGATTCTTATTGCAATAGACTCTTTATCATGATCTTGTGATACTCTGTGTAACAAATTACAGTTTTCAGTATAAGAAGCATGATCCTGTGAGTTGAATGTTCAAAAAAACAGCTTTTGACTAATCAACAGTTATTTAATGCGAAAGCCACTTTATCATGATCCTGTGATGCTCTGTGTAACAAATTACAGTTTTCAGTATAAGAAGCATGATCCTGTGAGTTCAATGTTCAAAAAAACAGCATTTGACTAATCAACAGTTTTTTAATGCAAAAGCCACTTTATCATGATCCTGTGATGCTCTGTGTAACAAATAACAGTTTTCAGTATAAGAAGCATGATCCTGTGAGTTCAATGTTAAAAAAAAAAAAAAATTTGACTAATCAACAGTTTTTTAATGCAAAAGCCACTTTATCATGATCCTGTGATGCTCTGTGTAACAAATAACAGTTTTCAGTATAAGAAGCATGATCCTGTGAGTTCAATGTGCACAAAACAAGCTTTTGACTAATCAACAGTTTCTTATTGCAATAGACTCTTTATCATGATCTTATGATACTCTGTGTAACAAATTACAGTTTTCAGTATAAGAAGCATGATCCTGTGAGTTGAATGTTCAAAAAAACAGCTTTTGACTAATCAACAGTTTTTTAATACAAAAGCCACTTTATCATGATACTGTGATACTCTGTGTAACAAATAACAGTTTTCAGTATAAGAAGCATGATCCTGTGTGTTCAATGTGCACAAAACAAGCTTTTGACTAATCAACAGTTTTTTAATACAAAAGCCACTTTATCATGATACTGTGATACTCTGTGTAACAAATAACAGTTTTCAGTATAAGAAGCATGATCCTGTGTGTTCAATGTGCACAAAACAAGCTTTTGACTAATCAACATTTTTTTCATACAAAAGCCACTTTATCATGATCCTGTGATACTCTGTGTAACAAATTACAGTTTTCAGTATAAGAAGCATGATCCTGTTAGTTGAATGTTCAAAAAAACAGCTTTTGACTAATCAACAGTTTTTTAATACAAAAGCCACTTTATCATGATCCTGTGATGCTCTGTGTAACAAATAACAGTTTTCAGTATAAGAAGCATGATCCTGTGAGTTCAATGTTCAAAAAAACAGCATTTGACTAATCAACAGTTTTTTAATGCAAAAGCCACTTTATCATGATCCTGTGATGCTCTGTGTAACAAATAACAGTTTTCAGTATAAGAAGCATGATCCTTTGAGTTCAATGTGCACAAAACAAGCTTTTGACTAATCAACAGTTTCTTATTGCAATAGACTCTTTATCATGATCTTATGATACTCTGTGTAACAAATTACAGTTTTCAGTATAAGAAGCATGATCCTGTGAGTTGAATGTTCAAAAAAACAGCTTTTGACTAATCAACAGTTTTTTAATACAAAAGCCACTTTATCATGATACTGTGATACTCTGTGTAACAAATAACAGTTTTCAGTATAAGAAGCATGATCCTGTGTGTTCAATGTGCACAAAACAAGCTTTTGACTAATCAACAGTTTTTTAATACAAAAGCCACTTTATCATGATACTGTGATACTCTCTGTAACAAATAACAGTTTTCAGTATAAGAAGCATGATCCTGTGTGTTCAATGTGCACAAAACAAGCTTTTGACTAATCAACAGTTTTTTCATACAAAAGCCACTTTATCATGATCCTGTGATACTCTGTGTAACAAATTACAGTTTTCAGTATAAGAAGCATGATCCTGTGTGTTCAATGTGCACAAAACAAGCTTTTGACTAATCAACAGTTTTTTAATACAAAAGCCACTTTATCATGATACTGTGATACTCTGTGTAACAAATAACAGTTTTCAGTATAAGAAGCATGATCCTGTGATGCTCTGTGTAACAAATTACAGTTTTCAGTATAAGAAGCATGATCCTGTGAGTTCAATGTGCACAAAACAAGCTTTTGACTAATCAACAGTTTCTTATTGCAATAGACTCTTTATCATGATCTTGTGATACTCTGTGTAACAAATTACAGTTTTCAGTATAAGAAGCATGATCCTGTGAGTTGATTGTTCAAAAAAACAGCTTTTGACTAATCAACAGTTATTTAATGCGAAAGCCACTTTATCATGATCCTGTGATGCTCTGTGTAACAAATTACAGTTTTCAGTATAAGAAGCATGATCCTGTGAGTTCAATGTTCAAAAAAACAGCATTTGACTAATCAACAGTTTTTTAATGCAAAAGCCACTTTATCATGATCCTGTGATGCTCTGTGTAACAAATAACAATTTTCATTATAAGAAGCATGATCCTGTGAGTTCAATGTGCACAAAACAAGCTTTTGACTAATCAACAGTTTCTTATTGCAATAGACTCTTTATCATGATCTTATGATACTCTGTGTAACAAATTACAGTTTTCAGTATAAGAAGCATGATCCTGTGAGTTGAATGTTCAAAAAAACAGCTTTTGACTAATCAACAGTTATTTAATGCGAAAGCCACTTTATCATGATCCTGTGATGCTCTGTGTAACAAATTACAGTTTTCAGTATAAGAAGCATGATCCTGTGAGTTGAATGTTCAAAAAAACAGCTTTTGACTAATCAACAGTTTTTTAATACAAAAGCCACTTTATCATGATACTGTGATACTCTGTGTAACAAATAACAGTTTTCAGTATAAGAAGCATGATCCTGTGTGTTCAATGTGCACAAAACAAGCTTTTGACTAATCAATAGTTTTTTAATACAAAAGCCACTTTATCATGATCCTGTGATACTCTGTGTAACAAATAACAGTTTTCAGTATAAGAAGCATGATCCTGTGTGTTCAATGTGCACAAAACAAGCTTTTGACTAATCAACAGTTTTTTCATACAAAAGCCACTTTATCATGATCCTGTGATACTCTGTGTAACAAATTACAGTTTTCAGTATAAGAAGCATGATCCTCTGAGTTGAATGTTCAAAAAAACAGCTTTTGACTAATCAACAGTTTTTTAATACAAAAGCCACTTTATCATGATACTGTGATACTCTGTGTAACAAATAACAGTTTTCAGTATAAGAAGCATGATCCTGTGATGCTCTGTGTAACAAATTACAGTTTTCAGTATAAGAAGCATGATCCTGTGAGTTCAATGTGCACAAAACAAGCTTTTGACTAATCAACAGTTTCTTATTGCAATAGACTCTT
Source organism: Triplophysa bombifrons (assembly GCA_029783895.1). Lineage (NCBI taxonomy): Eukaryota > Metazoa > Chordata > Actinopteri > Cypriniformes > Nemacheilidae > Triplophysa > Triplophysa bombifrons. The sequence goes on from CM056471.1 coordinate 2,994,019, forward strand.
TATCATGATCTTGTGATACTCTGTGTAACAAATTACAGTTTTCAGTATAAGAAGCATGATCCTGTGAGTTGAATGTTCAAAAAAACAGCTTTTGACTAATCAACAGTTATTTAATGCGAAAGCCACTTTATCATGATCCTGTGATGCTCTGTGTAACAAATTACAGTTTTCAGTATAAGAAGCATGATCCTGTGAGTTCAATGTTCAAAAAAACAGCATTTGACTAATCAACAGTTTTTTAATGCAAAAGCCACTTTATCATGATCCTGTGATGCTCTGTGTAACAAATAACAGTTTTCAGTATAAGAAGCATGATCCTGTGAGTTCAATGTTCAAAAAAACAGCATTTGACTAATCAACAGTTTTTTAATGCAAAAGCCACTTTATCATGATCCTGTGATGCTCTGTGTAACAAATAACAGTTTTCAGTATAAGAAGCATGATCCTGTGAGTTCAATGTGCACAAAACAAGCTTTTGACTAATCAACAGTTTCTTATTGCAATAGACTCTTATCATGATCTTATGATACTCTGTGTAACAAATTACAGTTTTCAGTATAAGAAGCATGATCCTGTGAGTTGAATGTTCAAAAAAACAGCTTTTGACTAATCAACAGTTATTTAATGCGAAAGCCACTTTATCATGATCCTGTGATGCTCTGTGTAACAAATTACAGTTTTCAGTATAAGAAGCATGATCCTGTGAGTTGAATGTTCAAAAAAACAGCTTTTGACTAATCAACAGTTTTTTAATGCAAAAGCCACTTTATCATGATCCTGTGATGCTCTGTGTAACAAATAACAGTTTTCAGTATAAGAAGCATGATCCTGTGTGTTCAATGTGCACAAAACAAGCTTTTGACTAATCAACAGTTTTTTCATACAAAAGCCACTTTATCATGATCCTGTGATACTCTGTGTAACAAATTACAGTTTTCAGTATAAGAAGCATGATCCTGTGAGTTCAATGTGCACAAAAGAAGCTTTTGACTAATCAACAGTTTTTTCAAACAAAAGCCACTTTATCATGATCCTGTGATGCTCTGTGTAACAAATTACAGTTTTCAGTATAAGAAGCATGATCCTGTGTGTTAAATGTGCACAAAACAAGCTTTTGACTAATCAACAGTTTTTTCATACAAAAGCCACTTTATCATGATCCTGTGATACTCTGTGTAACAAATTACAGTTTTCAGTATAAGAAGCATGATCCTGTGTGTTCAATGTGCACAAAAGAAGCTTTTGACTAATCAACAGTTTTTTCATGCGAAAGCCACTTTATCATGATCCTGTGATGCTCTGTGTAACAAATAACAGTTTTCAGTATAAGAAGCATGATCCTGTGTGTTCAATGTGCACAAAACAAGCTTTTGACTAATCAACAGTTTTTTAATACAAAAGCCACTTTTTCATGATCCTGTGATGCTCTGTGTAACAAATAACAGTTTTCAGTATAAGAAGCATGATCCTGTGAGTTGAATGTTCAAAAAAACAGCTTTTGACTAATCAACAGTTTTTTAATGCAAAAGCCACTTTATCATGATCCTGTGATGCTCTGTGTAACAAATAACAGTTTTCAGTATAAGAAGCATGATCCTGTGTGTTCAATGTGCACAAAACAAGCTTTTGACTAATCAACAGTTTTTTCATACAAAAGCCACTTTTTCATGATCCTGTGATGCTCTGTGTAACAAATAACAGTTTTCAGTATAAGAAGCATGATCCTGTCAGTTGAATGTGCACAAAGCAAGCTTTTGACTAATCAAGAGTTTCTTATTGCAATAGACTCTTTATCATGATCCTGTGAGTTGAATGTTCAAAAAAACAGCTTTTGACTAATCAACAGTTTTTTCATACAAAAGCCACTTTATCATGATCCTGTGATGCTCTGTGTAACAAATAACAGTTTTCAGTATAAGAGGCATGATCCTGTGAGTTCAATGTGCACAAAACAAGCTTTTGACTAATCAACAGTTTTTTCACACAAAAGCCACTCTTTCATGATCCTGTGATGCTCTGTGTAACAAATAACAGTTTTCAGTATAAGAAGCATGATCCTGTGTGTTCAATGTGCACAAAACAAGCTTTTGACTAATCAACAGTTTTTTCATACAAAAGCCACTTTATCATGATCCTGTGATACTCTGTGTAACAAATTACAGTTTTCAGTATAAGAAGCATGATCCTGTGTGTTCAATGTGCACAAAACAAGCTTTTGACTAATCAACAGTTTTTTCATACAAAAGCCACTTTATCATGATCCTGTGATACTCTGTGTAACAAATTACAGTTTTCAGTATAAGAAGCATGATCCTGTGAGTTGAATGTTCAAAAAAACAGCTTTTGACTAATCAACAGTTTTTTCATACAAAAGCCACTTTATCATGATCCTGTGATACTCTGTGTAACAAATTACAGTTTTCAATATAAGAAGCATGATCCTGTGTGTTCAATGTGCACAAAACAAGCTTTTGACTAATCAACAGTTTTTTAATGCAAAAGCCACTTTATCATGATCCTGTGATACTCTGTGTAACAAATTACAGTTTTCAGTATAAGAAGCATGATCCTGTGTGTTCAATGTGCACAAAACAAGCTTTTGACTAATCAACAGTTTTTTCATACAAAAGCCACTTTATCATGATCCTGTGATACTCTGTGTAACAAATTACAGTTTTCAGTATAAGAAGCATGATCCTGTGTGTTCAATGTGCACAAATCAAGCTTTTGACTAATCAACAGTTTTTTCATACAAAAGCCACTTTATCATGATCCTGTGATACTCTGTGTAACAAATTACAGTTTTCAGTATAAGAAGCATGATCCTGTGTGTTCAATGTGCACAAAACAAGCTTTTGACTAATCAACAGTTTTTTCATACAAAAGCCACTTTATCATGATCCTGTGATACTCTGTGTAACAAATTACAGTTTTCAGTATAAGAAGCATGATCCTCTGAGTTGAATGTTCAAAAAAACAGCTTTTGACTAATCAACAGTTTTTTAATACAAAAGCCACTTTATCATGATACTGTGATACTCTGTGTAACAAATAACAGTTTTCAGTATAAGAAGCATGATCCTGTGATGCTCTGTGTAACAAATTACAGTTTTCAGTATAAGAAGCATGATCCTGTGAGTTCAATGTGCACAAAACAAGCTTTTGACTAATCAACAGTTTCTTATTGCAATAGACTCTTTATCATGATCTTGTGATACTCTGTGTAACAAATTACAGTTTTCAGTATAAGAAGCATGATCCTGTGAGTTCAATGTTCAAAAAAACAGCATTTGACTAATCAACAGTTTTTTAATGCAAAAGCCACTTTATCATGATCCTGTGATGCTCTGTGTAACAAATAACAGTTTTCAGTATAAGAAGCATGATCCTGTGAGTTCAATGTTCAAAAAAACAGCATTTGACTAATCAACAGTTTTTTAATGCAAAAGCCACTTTATCATGATCCTGTGATGCTCTGTGTAACAAATAACAGTTTTCAGTATAAGAAGCATGATCCTGTGAGTTCAATGTGCACAAAACAAGCTTTTGACTAATCAACAGTTTCTTATTGCAATAGACTCTTTATCATGATCTTATGATACTCTGTGTAACAAATTACAGTTTTCAGTATAAGAAGCATGATCCTGTGAGTTGAATGTTCAAAAAAACAGCTTTTGACTAATCAACAGTTATTTAATGCGAAAGCCACTTTATCATGATCCTGTGATGCTCTGTGTAACAAATTACAGTTTTCAGTATAAGAAGCATGATCCTGTGAGTTGAATGTTCAAAAAAACAGCTTTTGACTAATCAACAGTTTTTTAATGCAAAAGCCACTTTATCATGATCCTGTGATGCTCTGTGTAACAAATAACAGTTTTCAGTATAAGAAGCATGATCCTGTGTGTTCAATGTGCACAAAACAAGCTTTTGACTAATCAACAGTTTTTTCATACAAAAGCCACTTTATCATGATCCTGTGATACTCTGTGTAACAAATTACAGTTTTCAGTATAAGAAGCATGATCCTGTGAGTTCAATGTGCACAAAAGAAGCTTTTGACTAATCAACAGTTTTTTCAAACAAAAGCCACTTTATCATGATCCTGTGATGCTCTGTGTAACAAATTACAGTTTTCAGTATAAGAAGCATGATCCTGTGTGTTAAATGTGCACAAAACAAGCTTTTGACTAATCAACAGTTTTTTCATACAAAAGCCACTTTATCATGATCCTGTGATACTCTGTGTAACAAATTACAGTTTTCAGTATAAGAAGCATGATCCTGTGTGTTCAATGTGCACAAAAGAAGCTTTTGACTAATCAACAGTTTTTTCATGCGAAAGCCACTTTATCATGATCCTGTGATGCTCTGTGTAACAAATAACAGTTTTCAGTATAAGAAGCATGATCCTGTGTGTTCAATGTGCACAAAACAAGCTTTTGACTAATCAACAGTTTCTTATTATAATAGACTCTTTATCATGATCTTGTGATACTCTGTGTAACAAATTACAGTTTTCAGTATAAGAAGCATGATCCTGTGAGTTCAATGTGCACAAAACAAGCTTTTGACTAATCAACAGTTTCTTATTGCAATAGACTCTTTATCATGATCTTGTGATACTCTGTGTAACAAATTACAGTTTTCAGTATAAGAAGCATGATCCTGTGAGTTCAATGTGCACAAAACAAGCTTTTGACTAATCAACAGTTTTTTCACACAAAAGCCACTTTTTCATGATCCTGTGATGCTCTGTGTAACAAATTACAGTTTTCAGTATAAGAAGCATGATCCTGTGAGTTCAATGTGCACAAAACAAGCTTTTGACTAATCAACAGTTTTTTCACACAAAAGCCACCTTTTCATGATCCTGTGATGCTCTGTGTAACAAATAACAGTTTTCAGTATAAGAAGCATGATCCTGTGAGTTCAATGTGCACAAAACAAGCTTTTGACTAATCAACAGTTTTTTAATACAAAAGCCACTTTTTCATGATCCTGTGATGCTCTGTGTAACAAATAACAGTTTTCAGTATAAGAAGCATGATCCTTTGAGTTGAATGTTCAAAAAAACAGCTTTTGACTAATCAACAGTTTTTTAATGCAAAAGCCACTTTATCATGATCCTGTGATGCTCTGTGTAACAAATAACAGTTTTCAGTATAAGAAGCATGATCCTGTGTGTTCAATGTGCACAAAACAAGCTTTTGACTAATCAACAGTTTTTTCATACAAAAGCCACTTTTTCATGATCCTGTGATGCTCTGTGTAACAAATAACAGTTTTCAGTATAAGAAGCATGATCCTGTCAGTTGAATGTGCACAAAACAAGCTTTTGACTAATCAACAGTTTTTTCATACAAAAGCCACTTTTTCATGATCCTGTGATGCTCTGTGTAACAAATAACAGTTTTCAGTATAAGAAGCATGATCCTGTCAGTTGAATGTGCACAAAGCAAGCTTTTGACTAATCAAGAGTTTCTTATTGCAATAGACTCTTTATCATGATCCTGTGAGTTGAATGTTCAAAAAAACAGCTTTTGACTAATCAACAGTTTTTTCATACAAAAGCCACTTTATCATGATCCTGTGATGCTCTGTGTAACAAATAACAGTTTTCAGTATAAGAGGCATGATCCTGTGAGTTCAATGTGCACAAAACAAGCTTTTGACTAATCAACAGTTTTTTCACACAAAAGCCACTCTTTCATGATCCTGTGATGCTCTGTGTAACAAATAACAGTTTTCAGTATAAGAAGCATGATCCTGTGTGTTCAATGTGCACAAAACAAGCTTTTGACTAATCAACAGTTTTTTCATACAAAAGCCACTTTATCATGATCCTGTGATACTCTGTGTAACAAATTACAGTTTTCAGTATAAGAAGCATGATCCTGTGTGTTCAATGTGCACAAAACAAGCTTTTGACTAATCAACAGTTTTTTCATACAAAAGCCACTTTATCATGATCCTGTGATACTCTGTGTAACAAATTACAGTTTTCAGTATAAGAAGCATGATCCTGTGAGTTGAATGTTCAAAAAAACAGCTTTTGACTAATCAACAGTTTTTTCATACAAAAGCCACTTTATCATGATCCTGTGATACTCTGTGTAACAAATTACAGTTTTCAATATAAGAAGCATGATCCTGTGTGTTCAATGTGCACAAAACAAGCTTTTGACTAATCAACAGTTTTTTAATACAAAAGCCACTTTTTCATGATCCTGTGATGCTCTGTGTAACAAATAACAGTTTTCAGTATAAGAAGCATGATCCTGTGTGTTCAATGTGCACAAAACAAGCTTTTGACTAATCAACAGTTTTTCATACAAAAGCCACTTTATCATGATCCTGTGATACTCTGTGTAACAAATTACAGTTTTCAGTATAAGAAGCATGATCCTGTGTGTTCAATGTGCACAAAACAAGCTTTTGACTAATCAACAGTTTTTTCATACAAAAGCCACTTTATCATGATCCTGTGATACTCTGTGTAACAAATTACAGTTTTCAGTATAAGAAGCATGATCCTGTGAGTTGAATGTTCAAAAAAACAGCTTTTGACTAATCAACAGTTTTTTCATACAAAAGCCACTTTATCATGATCCTGTGATGCTCTGTTTAAAAAATAACAGTTTTCAGTATAAGAGGCATGATCCTGTGTGTTCAATGTGCACAAAACAAGCTTTTGACTAATCAACAGTTTTTTCATACAAAAGCCACTTTATCATGATCCTGTGATACTCTGTGTAACAAATTACAGTTTTCAGTATTAGAAGCATGATCCTGTGAGTTCAATGTGCACAAAAAAAGCTTTTGACTAATCAACAGTTTATTCATGCAAAAGCCACTTTTTCATGATCCTGTGATGCTCTGTGTAACAAATAACAGTTTTCAGTATAAGAAGCATGATCCTGTGAGTTGAATGTTCAAAAAAACAGCTTTTGACTAATCAACAGTTATTTAATGCGAAAGCCACTTTATCATGATCCTGTGATGCTCTGTGTAACAAATAACAGTTTTCAGTATAAGAAGCATGATCCTGTGTGTTCAATGTGCACAAAACAAGCTTTTGACTAATCAACAGTTTTTTCATACAAAAGCCACTTTATCATGATCCTGTGATACTCAGTGTAACAAATTACAGTTTTCAGTAATAGAAGCATGATCCTGTGAGTTGAATGTGCAAAAAAACAGCTTTTGACTAATCAACAGTTCCCTTTCGAGGGAACTCAACACTGCGTCATGGAATGACTCTTTGGGGAACGCCATTAGCGTGACTTGTCTGAATCGCGTGTGAAACTAACTTTCGCTTTATAGTCGCGTGATGATGACGTCACTGATGACGTCATGACCACCGTGACTATCGGAAGGCATAAAAAGGAAGCGGAAGCAATGCAAACCAGCTTCTGCCATTCAGCAAAGCGTCTGTTTGTGTGTGTGAAGGTTTCTAGTTTATCTTAAGTTATCTTAGATAGATTAGCAATATGAAACGTATGTCAAAGAAGGCATTTAAGCAATGTGTTCCTCCCTGCCCCCGTTTTATTACGGATGGGGATTCACATGAGTTTTGTGTGAAATGTTTGGGAATGGAGCATGCTAAGGCAGCTCTTGAGGGAGCTGCCTGTGAACATTGCTTGTGGCTACCGCAAAGATCTCTTCTCTCACGTTTAGCACTGTTTGATGAGTCAGGCAGTATTCGCAAGCCTCATGGTTCAGGTCCCGCTTCTGCCGAGGCAGTGCGGGGTCTGCAGTCATGGGGTTCGCAGATGGATCTTTTGGGGGGTGAGACGGCTTCGGTCCTTTCTCATCCCTCAAATCCCATTGCTTCCGGAAAGGGTTTGGGAGCCCGCATGGCGGCTTCTCCCGCCCCATCTGGAAGCTCTATGCACTGCTCTAGCTCTGAGGAGTTAGAGAGTGTTAGTGTGCAAGCAGTAGAAACTGAAGATCATGAAACTCCACTTTCCCAGGGATATGAGGAGCTTTTAGAGGTTGTTACCCGGGCAGTAGCCAAGCTTAGTGTTGATTGGCCCCAAGATCAACAACAAGTTACACCTATAAGTAAATTAGATGAAAGATACTTAAAGAAACGGGTACAACCTCAACGTCGGGGGTTGCCATTCTTTCCAGATTTACATACTGAGGTATCTAAATCATGGAAAAAGCCATTTTCTTCCAGAATTTCCACCACTGCCTCTAGTTTCTCCTCAGTTATAGGAGCTAGAGAGAAAGGCTATGGCATGATGCCCAAGGTGGAAGAGTCTTTGGCCACCTACCTTTCACCTGAAGCGGCATCATCTTTGAAACCCCCGACATTGCCCACCAAGCCATGCCGGATTACGTCAAATTTGGTGGGTAAGGCATATATGGCGGCAGGTCGGGCTGGCTCATGTCTGCACACTATGGGTCTTTTACAGGCATACCAGGCCGACCTGCTGGGGGACATAAAAGAGGGCGAGGTTATTGATATAGACCTGCTTAATGAACTGAAGGCAGCAGCAGATCTTACACTCCGAGCTACCAAGGAGACAGCCCAAGCTGTTGGGCGCTCCATGGGGGCCCTGGTAGCTACAGAGAGGCATTTATGGTTAAATTTGTCTGGTATTAAAGAGAAGGACAAGTCTGTGCTGCTTGATGCACCATTGTCTGACCAAGGTCTCTTTGGGAATGCGGTCGACACTGTGGTCGATCGTTTTCAGGAGGCAAAGCGTCAAGCAGCAGCTTTCCAAAATTTTTTACCTCGCCGTTCTTACCCTCAGGGTCCTGCAGCTCAAAGGCAGCCCCAGCCATCTACTACTAGTGCCCTACATAGGCAGCAGCAAAAACAGAGTGTTGCTACTCGTACTCCCCCTCAGAGAGCTTGAGGGTCGAGACAGCAATCCCAGAAGTCCTCCAGGCAGGTCAAGCCAGATTTGAGGACAGTTGTTTTCTCCAATCGGAAGGCTGCTGCCAAGAGGTCCTGACGGTACCTCAGCGCTTCAAATAGCACCCATTCTGGGGGGGTGGACAAGTCCGGTTCCCCCAAGATGGCCTCAGGAGGCCACTACGTTAACCCCGCCGCCCAGTGCGCTTCGGGGCACGTCAGTTACGGGGTCAACAGAATCTACCCATGGTAGACCCTGTAAACATGCTAATAGTCCCACTATCCCCTGCAGGTCAATTACTTCAAGGCATCGATCCGCATGCACCCGAAGCCGATGTCACCACGCTGACTCCCTTAGTGCACTTCCTCCACGAGTGGAGAAAGTTGCCGAATCTGACTCCATGGCTTCTCCGCACCATAGAGAAGGGGTACAGAATTCAGTTTTCTGTCAGCCCTCCAAAGTTCAAAGGGGTGTTTTGCACCGAAGTGAGTTCCGATCGGGCTCGGGTGTTAGAACAGGAAGTACAGTCTCTCTTGATGAAGGGGGCCATAGAATATGTTTCCCCTCACGAGAGTCAGACAGGTTTTTACAGTCGGTACTTTATAGTTCCGAAAAAGGATGGAGGGCTCAGGCCTATTCTGGATCTGAGATATCTCAACAAATCTCTGAGGAGATACAAGTTCAAGATGCTTACGATTCCTGTTATTGTGGCTGGAATCAGAAAAGGCGACTGGTTCACCACAATAGACCTGAAGGATGCATATTTCCACATATCCATCCTTCCTCAACACCGGAAGTTTCTCAGATTTGCTTTTGGAGGCAGAGCCTACCAATATCGAGTTCTTCCATTCGGCCTTGCTCTTTCCCCTCGCACTTTCACGAAATGCATGGATTCTGCCCTTGCTCCACTGAGACTTCAGGGGATTCGCATATTAAACTACATAGACGACTGGTTAGTGCTAGCTCAGTCTCAAGAAATGGCGGTTCGACATCGAGATGTCGTCCTCGACCATATGAAGCTTTTGGGACTGAGGCTCAATGCCAAGAAGAGCAATCTTACTCCTCAGCAGAGCATTACATTTCTTGGGGTAGTGTGGAACTCAGTCATGATGCAGGCACAATTGTCTCCTGCACGTGTCGAGTCCATCCTGACAACAATATCCAGAATCAAGATGGGTCAGGCATACACTGTCAAGCATTTTCAGAAAATATTAGGTCTAATGGCAGCAGCATCCAACGTGATTCCTTTTGGCCTTCTGCATATGAGACCTTTACAATGGTGGCTAAAGAACAAAGGGTTTTCCCCGAGGGGCAACCCGTTTCGTATGATCAGGGTTATGCGCAGATGCCTTCGTTCCCTGGCTATATGGAAAAAGACACAGTTTCTAAATCAAGGTCGAAAATTGGGAGCTCAATGTCACAGGATGACAGTGACGACGGACGCATCCCACACAGGCTGGGGGGCAATAGTAGAAGGTCGCTCAGCCAGTGGGCTATGGACACAGCAGCATCTCCATTGGCACATAAATTGCCTGGAGATGTTAGCTGTCATAAGAGCTTTGAAGCACTTCCTCCCAGTCCTCAGGGGCCATCATGTTCTAATAAGAACAGACAATACAGCCGTGGTCTCTTATATCAATCATCAAGGGGGCCTGAGGTCGCGCCCTCTCTGCAAGCTGGCGCACCAGGTTCTCCTATGGTCCCAGGAGAAGTTTCTATCTATCAGGGCGACGTACATTCCTGGAGTCCAAAATGTGGGAGCAGACATGTTGTCGAGACAAGGACTGAGGCCAGGAGAATGGAGACTTCACCCCGAAGTGGTGAAACAGATTTGGGAAAGATTTGGTCAGGCCGAAATCGACCTCTTTGCATCTCAGGAGACATCTCATTGCCCCCTGTGGTTTTCAATATTTCCTCCAGCCCCATTGGGACTGGACGCCCTGGTACAGACATGGCCGAGGCGGCGTCTGTATGCTTTTCCCCCAATCGCTTTGCTCCCGCAGGTCCTGGAGAGAGTTCGACAGGAAGGGATCAGACTCTTGTTAATAGCCCCTTATTGGCCTGCACGAGTCTGGTTCTCGGACCTTCTAATGCTCTTAGAAGGCCAGCCATGGGAGATTCCCCTCAGGCAGGACCTTCTGACCCAAGCCAGGGGCACGATATGCCATCCCAGCCCAGAACTATGGAAGTTGTGGGCCTGGCCGCTGAAGGGAGTGGCTTGTTGAATCAAGGTCTGTCAACTGAGGTTGTTGAAACCATTCTTAATTCTAGAGCTCCATCCACCAGAAAACTTTATGCTCTAAAGTGGAGGTTATTCACCTTGTGGTGTAACAACAGACATTTAGATCCAGTTAACTGCCCAGTGGCTTCAGTACTGGAGTTTCTGCAAGAGCGGTTTTCGGCAGGTCTTGCACCTTTTACGGTGAAAGTTTATGTGGCAGCTATTGCAGCCTTTCACTCCCCTCTGCCTGGGAGTACCTTGGGGAGACACCCCTTGGTTGCCCGGTTTTTGCGTGGTACCTTGAGGATGAGACCGCCTCCTCAGGCTAGAGTTCCAGCATGGGACCTCGCTGTGGTTTTGGAAGGGGCTTCCCAGGCTCCTTTTGAACCTATTGAGTGTAGCTCAGACAAGTATTTGTCCCTCAAATTAGCCTTTTTACTCGCTATTACCTCTCTGAGGAGGGTAGGCGACCTTCAGGCTCTATCAGTCTCTCCACCATGTCTGGAGTTCTCTCCAGGTAATATAAAAGCAATTCTGCACCCTAGACCAGGGTATGTACCTAAGGTGCCAAGCAATGTGGCCAGAACATTAGTTTTACAAGCCTTTCATGCTCCACCTCATGAGTCAGCAGAGGATCAGAGACTACACCTGTTATGCCCAGTCAGGGCACTGGGAGAGTATGTTAGAAGATCTTCCATATGGAGGAAATCGGACCAACTGTTGGTTTGTTTTGGACCTCATAGTAGAGGTCAGCCGGCCTCTAAGCACACCATTAGTAGATGGATTGTGGAGGCCATTTCCTTGGCTTATGAGGTGCGTGGACTACCTTCACCTCTAAGAATCAAGGCACATTCAACTAGGAGTATGGCCTCCTCGCAGGCCCTTCTGTCAGGTGCTTCTATGCAGGATGTTTGTGATGCAGCGGGCTGGTCTTCCCCGCACACATTCATAAGATATTACAATCTTGATCTTTCTTCCTTACCTGGTTCTCAGGTACTTATGTCTTAGGATGTGCATAACACCTTCACACTTTAGACAGCCACAACTCGTATGGCGTAGCGGGTATTTCGTTCCCCAAAGAGTCATTCCATGACGCAGTGTTGAGTTCCCTCGAAAGGGAACGTCTCAGGTTACGACTGTAACCATTGTTCCCTGAGATAGGGAACGAGACACTGCGTCTCTTTGCCATACTCCTTATGACTGGAGCATTTGCTTCATTTTTTTTTTGCAGAAGCTGGTTTGCATTGCTTCCGCTTCCTTTTTATGCCTTCCGATAGTCACGGTGGTCATGACGTCATCAGTGACGTCATCATCACGCGACTATAAAGCGAAAGTTAGTTTCACACGCGATTCAGACAAGTCACGCTAATGGCGTTCCCCAAAGAGTCATTCCATGACGCAGTGTCTCGTTCCCTATCTCAGGGAACAATGGTTACAGTCGTAACCTGAGATGTTTTTTAATGCAAAAGCCACTTTTTCATGATCCTGTGATGCTCTGTGTAACAAATAACAGTTTTCAGTATAAGAAGCATGATCCTGTGAGTTCAATGTGCACAAAACAAGCTTTTGACTAATCAACAGTTTTTTCATACAAAAGCCACTTTATCATGATCCTGTGATACTCTGTGTAACAAATAACAGTTTTCAGTATAAGAAGCATGATCCTGTGAGTTGAATGTACAAAAAAACAGCTTTTGACTAATCAACAGTTTTTTCATACAAAAGCCACTTTATCATGATACTGTGATACTCTGTGTAACAAATTACAGTTTTCAGTATAAGAAGCATGATCCTGTGAGTTCAATGTGCACAAAACAAGCTTTTGACTAATCAACAGTTTTTTAATACAAAAGCCACTTTTTCATGATCCTGTGATGCTCTGTGTAACAAATAACAGTTTTCAGTATAAGAAGCATGATCCTGTGAGTTGAATGTGCACAAAACAAGCTTTTGACTAATCAACAGTTTTTTAATACAAAAGCCACTTTTTCATGATCCTGTGATGCTCTGTGTAACAAATAACAGTTTTCAGTATAAGAAGCATGATCCTGTGAGTTCAATGTGCACAAAACAAGCTTTTGACTAATCAACAGTTTTTTAATACAAAAGCCACTTTTTCATGATCCTGTGATGCTCTGTCTAACAAATAACAGTTTTCAGTATAAGAAGCATGATCCTGTGAGTTGAATGTTCAAAAAAACAGCTTTTGACTAATCAACAGTTTTTTAATACAAAAGCCACTTTTTCATGATCCTGTGATGCTCTGTGTAACAAATAACAGTTTTCAGTATAAGAAGCATGATCCTGTGTGTTCAATGTGCACAAAACAAGCTTTTGACTAATCAACAGTTCCCTTTCGAGGGAACTCAACACTGCGTCATGGAATGACTCTTTGGGGAACGCCATTAGCGTGACTTGTCTGAATCGCGTGTGAAACTAACTTTCGCTTTATAGTCGCGTGATGATGACGTCACTGATGACGTCATGACCACCGTGACTATCGGAAGGCATAAAAAGGAAGCGGAAGCAATGCAAACCAGCTTCTGCCATTCAGCAAAGCGTCTGTTTGTGTGTGTGAAGGTTTCTAGTTTATCTTAAGTTATCTTAGATAGATTAGCAATATGAAACGTATGTCAAAGAAGGCATTTAAGCAATGTGTTCCTCCCTGCCCCCGTTTTATTACGGATGGGGATTCACATGAGTTTTGTGTGAAATGTTTGGGAATGGAGCATGCTAAGGCAGCTCTTGAGGGAGCTGCCTGTGAACATTGCTTGTGGCTACCGCAAAGATCTCTTCTCTCACGTTTAGCACTGTTTGATGAGTCAGGCAGTATTCGCAAGCCTCATGGTTCAGGTCCCGCTTCTGCCGAGGCAGTGCGGGGTCTGCAGTCATGGGGTTCGCAGATGGATCTTTTGGGGGGTGAGACGGCTTCGGTCCTTTCTCATCCCTCAAATCCCATTGCTTCCGGAAAGGGTTTGGGAGCCCGCATGGCGGCTTCTCCCGCCCCATCTGGAAGCTCTATGCACTGCTCTAGCTCTGAGGAGTTAGAGAGTGTTAGTGTGCAAGCAGTAGAAACTGAAGATCATGAAACTCCACTTTCCCAGGGATATGAGGAGCTTTTAGAGGTTGTTACCCGGGCAGTAGCCAAGCTTAGTGTTGATTGGCCCCAAGATCAACAACAAGTTACACCTATAAGTAAATTAGATGAAAGATACTTAAAGAAACGGGTACAACCTCAACGTCGGGGGTTGCCATTCTTTCCAGATTTACATACTGAGGTATCTAAATCATGGAAAAAGCCATTTTCTTCCAGAATTTCCACCACTGCCTCTAGTTTCTCCTCAGTTATAGGAGCTAGAGAGAAAGGCTATGGCATGATGCCCAAGGTGGAAGAGTCTTTGGCCACCTACCTTTCACCTGAAGCGGCATCATCTTTGAAACCCCCGACATTGCCCACCAAGCCATGCCGGATTACGTCAAATTTGGTGGGTAAGGCATATATGGCGGCAGGTCGGGCTGGCTCATGTCTGCACACTATGGGTCTTTTACAGGCATACCAGGCCGACCTGCTGGGGGACATAAAAGAGGGCGAGGTTATTGATATAGACCTGCTTAATGAACTGAAGGCAGCAGCAGATCTTACACTCCGAGCTACCAAGGAGACAGCCCAAGCTGTTGGGCGCTCCATGGGGGCCCTGGTAGCTACAGAGAGGCATTTATGGTTAAATTTGTCTGGTATTAAAGAGAAGGACAAGTCTGTGCTGCTTGATGCACCATTGTCTGACCAAGGTCTCTTTGGGAATGCGGTCGACACTGTGGTCGATCGTTTTCAGGAGGCAAAGCGTCAAGCAGCAGCTTTCCAAAATTTTTTACCTCGCCGTTCTTACCCTCAGGGTCCTGCAGCTCAAAGGCAGCCCCAGCCATCTACTACTAGTGCCCTACATAGGCAGCAGCAAAAACAGAGTGTTGCTACTCGTACTCCCCCTCAGAGAGCTTGAGGGTCGAGACAGCAATCCCAGAAGTCCTCCAGGCAGGTCAAGCCAGATTTGAGGACAGTTGTTTTCTCCAATCGGAAGGCTGCTGCCAAGAGGTCCTGACGGTACCTCAGCGCTTCAAATAGCACCCATTCTGGGGGGGTGGACAAGTCCGGTTCCCCCAAGATGGCCTCAGGAGGCCACTACGTTAACCCCGCCGCCCAGTGCGCTTCGGGGCACGTCAGTTACGGGGTCAACAGAATCTACCCATGGTAGACCCTGTAAACATGCTAATAGTCCCACTATCCCCTGCAGGTCAATTACTTCAAGGCATCGATCCGCATGCACCCGAAGCCGATGTCACCACGCTGACTCCCTTAGTGCACTTCCTCCACGAGTGGAGAAAGTTGCCGAATCTGACTCCATGGCTTCTCCGCACCATAGAGAAGGGGTACAGAATTCAGTTTTCTGTCAGCCCTCCAAAGTTCAAAGGGGTGTTTTGCACCGAAGTGAGTTCCGATCGGGCTCGGGTGTTAGAACAGGAAGTACAGTCTCTCTTGATGAAGGGGGCCATAGAATATGTTTCCCCTCACGAGAGTCAGACAGGTTTTTACAGTCGGTACTTTATAGTTCCGAAAAAGGATGGAGGGCTCAGGCCTATTCTGGATCTGAGATATCTCAACAAATCTCTGAGGAGATACAAGTTCAAGATGCTTACGATTCCTGTTATTGTGGCTGGAATCAGAAAAGGCGACTGGTTCACCACAATAGACCTGAAGGATGCATATTTCCACATATCCATCCTTCCTCAACACCGGAAGTTTCTCAGATTTGCTTTTGGAGGCAGAGCCTACCAATATCGAGTTCTTCCATTCGGCCTTGCTCTTTCCCCTCGCACTTTCACGAAATGCATGGATTCTGCCCTTGCTCCACTGAGACTTCAGGGGATTCGCATATTAAACTACATAGACGACTGGTTAGTGCTAGCTCAGTCTCAAGAAATGGCGGTTCGACATCGAGATGTCGTCCTCGACCATATGAAGCTTTTGGGACTGAGGCTCAATGCCAAGAAGAGCAATCTTACTCCTCAGCAGAGCATTACATTTCTTGGGGTAGTGTGGAACTCAGTCATGATGCAGGCACAATTGTCTCCTGCACGTGTCGAGTCCATCCTGACAACAATATCCAGAATCAAGATGGGTCAGGCATACACTGTCAAGCATTTTCAGAAAATATTAGGTCTAATGGCAGCAGCATCCAACGTGATTCCTTTTGGCCTTCTGCATATGAGACCTTTACAATGGTGGCTAAAGAACAAAGGGTTTTCCCCGAGGGGCAACCCGTTTCGTATGATCAGGGTTATGCGCAGATGCCTTCGTTCCCTGGCTATATGGAAAAAGACACAGTTTCTAAATCAAGGTCGAAAATTGGGAGCTCAATGTCACAGGATGACAGTGACGACGGACGCATCCCACACAGGCTGGGGGGCAATAGTAGAAGGTCGCTCAGCCAGTGGGCTATGGACACAGCAGCATCTCCATTGGCACATAAATTGCCTGGAGATGTTAGCTGTCATAAGAGCTTTGAAGCACTTCCTCCCAGTCCTCAGGGGCCATCATGTTCTAATAAGAACAGACAATACAGCCGTGGTCTCTTATATCAATCATCAAGGGGGCCTGAGGTCGCGCCCTCTCTGCAAGCTGGCGCACCAGGTTCTCCTATGGTCCCAGGAGAAGTTTCTATCTATCAGGGCGACGTACATTCCTGGAGTCCAAAATGTGGGAGCAGACATGTTGTCGAGACAAGGACTGAGGCCAGGAGAATGGAGACTTCACCCCGAAGTGGTGAAACAGATTTGGGAAAGATTTGGTCAGGCCGAAATCGACCTCTTTGCATCTCAGGAGACATCTCATTGCCCCCTGTGGTTTTCAATATTTCCTCCAGCCCCATTGGGACTGGACGCCCTGGTACAGACATGGCCGAGGCGGCGTCTGTATGCTTTTCCCCCA
This sequence comes from Triplophysa bombifrons, assembly GCA_029783895.1. Classification (NCBI taxonomy): domain Eukaryota; kingdom Metazoa; phylum Chordata; class Actinopteri; order Cypriniformes; family Nemacheilidae; genus Triplophysa; species Triplophysa bombifrons. The sequence continues at coordinate 3,011,093 of CM056471.1, forward strand.
ATCGCTTTGCTCCCGCAGGTCCTGGAGAGAGTTCGACAGGAAGGGATCAGACTCTTGTTAATAGCCCCTTATTGGCCTGCACGAGTCTGGTTCTCGGACCTTCTAATGCTCTTAGAAGGCCAGCCATGGGAGATTCCCCTCAGGCAGGACCTTCTGACCCAAGCCAGGGGCACGATATGCCATCCCAGCCTAGAACTATGGAAGTTGTGGGCCTGGCCGCTGAAGGGAGTGGCTTGTTGAATCAAGGTCTGTCAACTGAGGTTGTTGAAACCATTCTTAATTCTAGAGCTCCCTCCACCAGAAAACTTTATGCTCTAAAGTGGAGGTTATTCACCTTGTGGTGTAACAACAGACATTTAGATCCAGTTAACTGCCCAGTGGCTTCAGTACTGGAGTTTCTGCAAGAGCGGTTTTCGGCAGGTCTTGCACCTTTTACGGTGAAAGTTTATGTGGCAGCTATTGCAGCCTTTCACTCCCCTCTGCCTGGGAGTACCTTGGGGAGACACCCCTTGGTTGCCCGGTTTTTGCGTGGTACCTTGAGGATGAGACCGCCTCCTCAGGCTAGAGTTCCAGCATGGGACCTCGCTGTGGTTTTGGAAGGGGCTTCCCAGGCTCCTTTTGAACCTATTGAGTGTAGCTCAGACAAGTATTTGTCCCTCAAATTAGCCTTTTTACTCGCTATTACCTCTCTGAGGAGGGTAGGCGACCTTCAGGCTTTATCAGTCTCTCCACCATGTCTGGAGTTCTCTCCAGGTAATATAAAAGCAATTCTGCACACTAGACCAGGGTATGTACCTAAGGTGCCAAGCAATGTGGCCAGAACATTAGTTTTACAAGCCTTTCATGCTCCACCTCATGAGTCAGCAGAGGATCAGAGACTACACCTGTTATGCCCAGTCAGGGCACTGGGAGAGTATGTTAGAAGATCTTCCATATGGAGGAAATCGGACCAACTGTTGGTTTGTTTTGGACCTCATAGTAGAGGTCAGCCGGCCTCTAAGCACACCATTAGTAGATGGATTGTGGAGGCCATTTCCTTGGCTTATGAGGTGCGTGGACTACCTTCACCTCTAAGAATCAAGGCACATTCAACTAGGAGTATGGCCTCCTCGCAGGCCCTTCTGTCAGGTGCTTCTATGCAGGATGTTTGTGATGCAGCGGGCTGGTCTTCCCCGCACACATTCATAAGATATTACAATCTTGATCTTTCTTCCTTACCTGGTTCTCAGGTACTTATGTCTTAGGATGTGCATAACACCTTCACACTTTAGACAGCCACAACTCGTATGGCGTAGCGGGTATTTCGTTCCCCAAAGAGTCATTCCATGACGCAGTGTTGAGTTCCCTCGAAAGGGAACGTCTCAGGTTACGACTGTAACCATTGTTCCCTGAGATAGGGAACGAGACACTGCGTCTCTTTGCCATACTCCTTATGACTGGAGCATTTGCTTCATTTTTTTTTTGCAGAAGCTGGTTTGCATTGCTTCCGCTTCCTTTTTATGCCTTCCGATAGTCACGGTGGTCATGACGTCATCAGTGACGTCATCATCACGCGACTATAAAGCGAAAGTTAGTTTCACACGCGATTCAGACAAGTCACGCTAATGGCGTTCCCCAAAGAGTCATTCCATGACGCAGTGTCTCGTTCCCTATCTCAGGGAACAATGGTTACAGTCGTAACCTGAGATGTTTTTTAATGCAAAAGCCACTTTTTCATGATCCTGTGATGCTCTGTGTAACAAATAACAGTTTTCAGTATAAGAAGCATGATCCTGTGAGTTCAATGTGCACAAAACAAGCTTTTGACTAATCAACAGTTTTTTCATACAAAAGCCACTTTATCATGATCCTGTGATACTCTGTGTAACAAATAACAGTTTTCAGTATAAGAAGCATGATCCTGTGAGTTGAATGTTCAAAAAAACAGCTTTTGACTAATCAACAGTTTTTTCATACAAAAGCCACTTTATCATGATACTGTGATACTCTGTGTAACAAATTACAGTTTTCAGTATAAGAAGCATGATCCTGTGAGTTGAATGTTCAAAAAAACAGCTTTTGACTAATCAACAGTTTTTTCATACAAAAGCCACTTTATCATGATACTGTGATACTCTGTGTAACAAATTACAGTTTTCAGTATAAGAAGCATGATCCTGTGAGTTCAATGTGCACAAAACAAGCTTTTGACTAATCAACAGTTTTTTCATACAAAAGCCACTTTATCATGATCCTGTGATACTCTGTGTAACAAATTACAGTTTTCAGTAATAGAAGCATGATCCTGTGAGTTCAATGTGCACAAAACAAGCTTTTGACTAATCAACAGTTTTTTCATACAAAAGCCACTTTATCATGATCCTGTGATGCTCTGTGTAACAAATTACAGTTTTCAGTATAAGAAGCATGATCCTGTGAGTTGAATGTTCAAAAAACAAGCTTTTGACTAATCAACAGTTTTTTAATACAAAAGCCACTTTATCATGATCCTGTGATGCTCTGTGTAACAAATAACAGTTTTCAGTATAAGAAGCATGATCCTGTCAGTTGAATGTGCACAAAACAAGCTTTTGACTAATCAACAGTTTTTTAATAAAAAAGCCACTTTATCATGATCCTGTGATGCTCTGTGTAACAAATAACAGTTTTCAGTATAAGAAGCATGATCCTGTGAGTTCAATGTGCACAAAACAAGCTTTTGACTAATCAACAGTTTTTTAATACAAAAGCCACTTTTTCATGATCCTGTGATGCTCTGTCTAACAAATAACAGTTTTCAGTATAAGAAGCATGATCCTGTGAGTTGAATGTTCAAAAAAACAGCTTTTGACTAATCAACAGTTTTTTAATACAAAAGCCACTTTTTCATGATCCTGTGATGCTCTGTGTAACAAATAACAGTTTTCAGTATAAGAAGCATGATCCTGTGTGTTCAATGTGCACAAAACAAGCTTTTGACTAATCAACAGTTTTTTCATACAAAAGCCACTTTATCATGATCCTGTGATACTCTGTGTAACAAATTACAGTTTTCAGTATAAGAAGCATGATCCTGTGAGTTGAATGTTCAAAAAAACAGCTTTTGACTAATCAACAGTTTTTTAATGCAAAAGCCACTTTTTCATGATCCTGTGATGCTCTGTGTAACAAATAACAGTTTTCAGTATAAGAAGCATGATCCTGTCAGTTGAATGTGCACAAAACAAGCTTTTGACTAATCAACAGTTTTTTCATGCAAAAGCCACTTTTTCATGATCCTGTGATGCTCTGTGTAACAAATAACAGTTTTCAGTATAAGAAGCATGATCCTGTGAGTTCAATGTGTACAAAACAAGCTTTTGACTAATCAACAGTTTTTTCATACAAAAGCCACTTTATCATGATCCTGTGATGCTCTGTGTAACAAATTACAGTTTTCAGTAATAGAAGCATGATCCTGTGAGTTGAATGTGCAAAAAACAGCTTTTGACTAATCAACAGTTTTTTCATGCGAAAGCCACTTTTTCATGATCCTGTGATGCTCTGTGTAACAAATAACAGTTTTCAGTATAAGAAGCATGATCCTGTGAGTTGAATGTGCACAAAACAAGCTTTTGACTAATCAACAGTTTTTTAATACAAAAGCCACTTTTTCATGATCCTGTGATGCTCTGTGTAACAAATAACAGTTTTCAGTATAAGAAGCATGATCCTGTGAGTTGAATGTGCACAAAACAAGCTTTTGACTAATCAACAGTTTTTTAATACAAAAGCCACTTTTTCATGATCCTGTGATGCTCTGTGTAACAAATAACAGTTTTCAGTATAAGAAGCATGATCCTGTGAGTTCAATGTGCACAAAACAAGCTTTTGACTAATCAACAGTTTTTTAATACAAAAGCCACTTTTTCATGATCCTGTGATGCTCTGTCTAACAAATAACAGTTTTCAGTATAAGAAGCATGATCCTGTGAGTTGAATGTTCAAAAAAACAGCTTTTGACTAATCAACAGTTTTTTAATACAAAAGCCACTTTTTCATGATCCTGTGATGCTCTGTGTAACAAATAACAGTTTTCAGTATAAGAAGCATGATCCTGTGTGTTCAATGTGCACAAAACAAGCTTTTGACTAATCAACAGTTCCCTTTCGAGGGAACTCAACACTGCGTCATGGAATGACTCTTTGGGGAACGCCATTAGCGTGACTTGTCTGAATCGCGTGTGAAACTAACTTTCGCTTTATAGTCGCGTGATGATGACGTCACTGATGACGTCATGACCACCGTGACTATCGGAAGGCATAAAAAGGAAGCGGAAGCAATGCAAACCAGCTTCTGCCATTCAGCAAAGCGTCTGTTTGTGTGTGTGAAGGTTTCTAGTTTATCTTAAGTTATCTTAGATAGATTAGCAATATGAAACGTATGTCAAAGAAGGCATTTAAGCAATGTGTTCCTCCCTGCCCCCGTTTTATTACGGATGGGGATTCACATGAGTTTTGTGTGAAATGTTTGGGAATGGAGCATGCTAAGGCAGCTCTTGAGGGAGCTGCCTGTGAACATTGCTTGTGGCTACCGCAAAGATCTCTTCTCTCACGTTTAGCACTGTTTGATGAGTCAGGCAGTATTCGCAAGCCTCATGGTTCAGGTCCCGCTTCTGCCGAGGCAGTGCGGGGTCTGCAGTCATGGGGTTCGCAGATGGATCTTTTGGGGGGTGAGACGGCTTCGGTCCTTTCTCATCCCTCAAATCCCATTGCTTCCGGAAAGGGTTTGGGAGCCCGCATGGCGGCTTCTCCCGCCCCATCTGGAAGCTCTATGCACTGCTCTAGCTCTGAGGAGTTAGAGAGTGTTAGTGTGCAAGCAGTAGAAACTGAAGATCATGAAACTCCACTTTCCCAGGGATATGAGGAGCTTTTAGAGGTTGTTACCCGGGCAGTAGCCAAGCTTAGTGTTGATTGGCCCCAAGATCAACAACAAGTTACACCTATAAGTAAATTAGATGAAAGATACTTAAAGAAACGGGTACAACCTCAACGTCGGGGGTTGCCATTCTTTCCAGATTTACATACTGAGGTATCTAAATCATGGAAAAAGCCATTTTCTTCCAGAATTTCCACCACTGCCTCTAGTTTCTCCTCAGTTATAGGAGCTAGAGAGAAAGGCTATGGCATGATGCCCAAGGTGGAAGAGTCTTTGGCCACCTACCTTTCACCTGAAGCGGCATCATCTTTGAAACCCCCGACATTGCCCACCAAGCCATGCCGGATTACGTCAAATTTGGTGGGTAAGGCATATATGGCGGCAGGTCGGGCTGGCTCATGTCTGCACACTATGGGTCTTTTACAGGCATACCAGGCCGACCTGCTGGGGGACATAAAAGAGGGCGAGGTTATTGATATAGACCTGCTTAATGAACTGAAGGCAGCAGCAGATCTTACACTCCGAGCTACCAAGGAGACAGCCCAAGCTGTTGGGCGCTCCATGGGGGCCCTGGTAGCTACAGAGAGGCATTTATGGTTAAATTTGTCTGGTATTAAAGAGAAGGACAAGTCTGTGCTGCTTGATGCACCATTGTCTGACCAAGGTCTCTTTGGGAATGCGGTCGACACTGTGGTCGATCGTTTTCAGGAGGCAAAGCGTCAAGCAGCAGCTTTCCAAAATTTTTTACCTCGCCGTTCTTACCCTCAGGGTCCTGCAGCTCAAAGGCAGCCCCAGCCATCTACTACTAGTGCCCTACATAGGCAGCAGCAAAAACAGAGTGTTGCTACTCGTACTCCCCCTCAGAGAGCTTGAGGGTCGAGACAGCAATCCCAGAAGTCCTCCAGGCAGGTCAAGCCAGATTTGAGGACAGTTGTTTTCTCCAATCGGAAGGCTGCTGCCAAGAGGTCCTGACGGTACCTCAGCGCTTCAAATAGCACCCATTCTGGGGGGGTGGACAAGTCCGGTTCCCCCAAGATGGCCTCAGGAGGCCACTACGTTAACCCCGCCGCCCAGTGCGCTTCGGGGCACGTCAGTTACGGGGTCAACAGAATCTACCCATGGTAGACCCTGTAAACATGCTAATAGTCCCACTATCCCCTGCAGGTCAATTACTTCAAGGCATCGATCCGCATGCACCCGAAGCCGATGTCACCACGCTGACTCCCTTAGTGCACTTCCTCCACGAGTGGAGAAAGTTGCCGAATCTGACTCCATGGCTTCTCCGCACCATAGAGAAGGGGTACAGAATTCAGTTTTCTGTCAGCCCTCCAAAGTTCAAAGGGGTGTTTTGCACCGAAGTGAGTTCCGATCGGGCTCGGGTGTTAGAACAGGAAGTACAGTCTCTCTTGATGAAGGGGGCCATAGAATATGTTTCCCCTCACGAGAGTCAGACAGGTTTTTACAGTCGGTACTTTATAGTTCCGAAAAAGGATGGAGGGCTCAGGCCTATTCTGGATCTGAGATATCTCAACAAATCTCTGAGGAGATACAAGTTCAAGATGCTTACGATTCCTGTTATTGTGGCTGGAATCAGAAAAGGCGACTGGTTCACCACAATAGACCTGAAGGATGCATATTTCCACATATCCATCCTTCCTCAACACCGGAAGTTTCTCAGATTTGCTTTTGGAGGCAGAGCCTACCAATATCGAGTTCTTCCATTCGGCCTTGCTCTTTCCCCTCGCACTTTCACGAAATGCATGGATTCTGCCCTTGCTCCACTGAGACTTCAGGGGATTCGCATATTAAACTACATAGACGACTGGTTAGTGCTAGCTCAGTCTCAAGAAATGGCGGTTCGACATCGAGATGTCGTCCTCGACCATATGAAGCTTTTGGGACTGAGGCTCAATGCCAAGAAGAGCAATCTTACTCCTCAGCAGAGCATTACATTTCTTGGGGTAGTGTGGAACTCAGTCATGATGCAGGCACAATTGTCTCCTGCACGTGTCGAGTCCATCCTGACAACAATATCCAGAATCAAGATGGGTCAGGCATACACTGTCAAGCATTTTCAGAAAATATTAGGTCTAATGGCAGCAGCATCCAACGTGATTCCTTTTGGCCTTCTGCATATGAGACCTTTACAATGGTGGCTAAAGAACAAAGGGTTTTCCCCGAGGGGCAACCCGTTTCGTATGATCAGGGTTATGCGCAGATGCCTTCGTTCCCTGGCTATATGGAAAAAGACACAGTTTCTAAATCAAGGTCGAAAATTGGGAGCTCAATGTCACAGGATGACAGTGACGACGGACGCATCCCACACAGGCTGGGGGGCAATAGTAGAAGGTCGCTCAGCCAGTGGGCTATGGACACAGCAGCATCTCCATTGGCACATAAATTGCCTGGAGATGTTAGCTGTCATAAGAGCTTTGAAGCACTTCCTCCCAGTCCTCAGGGGCCATCATGTTCTAATAAGAACAGACAATACAGCCGTGGTCTCTTATATCAATCATCAAGGGGGCCTGAGGTCGCGCCCTCTCTGCAAGCTGGCGCACCAGGTTCTCCTATGGTCCCAGGAGAAGTTTCTATCTATCAGGGCGACGTACATTCCTGGAGTCCAAAATGTGGGAGCAGACATGTTGTCGAGACAAGGACTGAGGCCAGGAGAATGGAGACTTCACCCCGAAGTGGTGAAACAGATTTGGGAAAGATTTGGTCAGGCCGAAATCGACCTCTTTGCATCTCAGGAGACATCTCATTGCCCCCTGTGGTTTTCAATATTTCCTCCAGCCCCATTGGGACTGGACGCCCTGGTACAGACATGGCCGAGGCGGCGTCTGTATGCTTTTCCCCCAATCGCTTTGCTCCCGCAGGTCCTGGAGAGAGTTCGACAGGAAGGGATCAGACTCTTGTTAATAGCCCCTTATTGGCCTGCACGAGTCTGGTTCTCGGACCTTCTAATGCTCTTAGAAGGCCAGCCATGGGAGATTCCCCTCAGGCAGGACCTTCTGACCCAAGCCAGGGGCACGATATGCCATCCCAGCCCAGAACTATGGAAGTTGTGGGCCTGGCCGCTGAAGGGAGTGGCTTGTTGAATCAAGGTCTGTCAACTGAGGTTGTTGAAACCATTCTTAATTCTAGAGCTCCCTCCACCAGAAAACTTTATGCTCTAAAGTGGAGGTTATTCACCTTGTGGTGTAACAACAGACATTTAGATCCAGTTAACTGCCCAGTGGCTTCAGTACTGGAGTTTCTGCAAGAGCGGTTTTCGGCAGGTCTTGCACCTTTTACGGTGAAAGTTTATGTGGCAGCTATTGCAGCCTTTCACTCCCCTCTGCCTGGGAGTACCTTGGGGAGACACCCCTTGGTTGCCCGGTTTTTGCGTGGTACCTTGAGGATGAGACCGCCTCCTCAGGCTAGAGTTCCAGCATGGGACCTCGCTGTGGTTTTGGAAGGGGCTTCCCAGGCTCCTTTTGAACCTATTGAGTGTAGCTCAGACAAGTATTTGTCCCTCAAATTAGCCTTTTTACTCGCTATTACCTCTCTGAGGAGGGTAGGCGACCTTCAGGCTCTATCAGTCTCTCCACCATGTCTGGAGTTCTCTCCAGGTAATATAAAAGCAATTCTGCACACTAGACCAGGGTATGTACCTAAGGTGCCAAGCAATGTGGCCAGAACATTAGTTTTACAAGCCTTTCATGCTCCACCTCATGAGTCAGCAGAGGATCAGAGACTACACCTGTTATGCCCAGTCAGGGCACTGGGAGAGTATGTTAGAAGATCTTCCATATGGAGGAAATCGGACCAACTGTTGGTTTGTTTTGGACCTCATAGTAGAGGTCAGCCGGCCTCTAAGCACACCATTAGTAGATGGATTGTGGAGGCCATTTCCTTGGCTTATGAGGTGCGTGGACTACCTTCACCTCTAAGAATCAAGGCACATTCAACTAGGAGTATGGCCTCCTCGCAGGCCCTTCTGTCAGGTGCTTCTATGCAGGATGTTTGTGATGCAGCGGGCTGGTCTTCCCCGCACACATTCATAAGATATTACAATCTTGATCTTTCTTCCTTACCTGGTTCTCAGGTACTTATGTCTTAGGATGTGCATAACACCTTCACACTTTAGACAGCCACAACTCGTATGGCGTAGCGGGTATTTCGTTCCCCAAAGAGTCATTCCATGACGCAGTGTTGAGTTCCCTCGAAAGGGAACGTCTCAGGTTACGACTGTAACCATTGTTCCCTGAGATAGGGAACGAGACACTGCGTCTCTTTGCCATACTCCTTATGACTGGAGCATTTGCTTCATTTTTTTTTTTGCAGAAGCTGGTTTGCATTGCTTCCGCTTCCTTTTTATGCCTTCCGATAGTCACGGTGGTCATGACGTCATCAGTGACGTCATCATCACGCGACTATAAAGCGAAAGTTAGTTTCACACGCGATTCAGACAAGTCACGCTAATGGCGTTCCCCAAAGAGTCATTCCATGACGCAGTGTCTCGTTCCCTATCTCAGGGAACAATGGTTACAGTCGTAACCTGAGATGTTTTTTAATGCAAAAGCCACTTTTTCATGATCCTGTGATGCTCTGTGTAACAAATAACAGTTTTCAGTATAAGAAGCATGATCCTGTGAGTTCAATGTGCACAAAACAAGCTTTTGACTAATCAACAGTTTTTTCATACAAAAGCCACTTTATCATGATCCTGTGATACTCTGTGTAACAAATAACAGTTTTCAGTATAAGAAGCATGATCCTGTGAGTTGAATGTTCAAAAAAACAGCTTTTGACTAATCAACAGTTTTTTCATACAAAAGCCACTTTATCATGATACTGTGATACTCTGTGTAACAAATTACAGTTTTCAGTATAAGAAGCATGATCCTGTGAGTTGAATGTTCAAAAAAACAGCTTTTGACTAATCAACAGTTTTTTCATACAAAAGCCACTTTATCATGATACTGTGATACTCTGTGTAACAAATTACAGTTTTCAGTATAAGAAGCATGATCCTGTGAGTTCAATGTGCACAAAACAAGCTTTTGACTAATCAACAGTTTTTTCATACAAAAGCCACTTTATCATGATCCTGTGATACTCTGTGTAACAAATTACAGTTTTCAGTAATAGAAGCATGATCCTGTGAGTTCAATGTGCACAAAACAAGCTTTTGACTAATCAACAGTTTTTTCATACAAAAGCCACTTTATCATGATCCTGTGATGCTCTGTGTAACAAATTACAGTTTTCAGTATAAGAAGCATGATCCTGTGAGTTGAATGTTCAAAAAACAAGCTTTTGACTAATCAACAGTTTTTTAATACAAAAGCCACTTTATCATGATCCTGTGATGCTCTGTGTAACAAATAACAGTTTTCAGTATAAGAAGCATGATCCTGTCAGTTGAATGTGCACAAAACAAGCTTTTGACTAATCAACAGTTTTTTAATAAAAAAGCCACTTTATCATGATCCTGTGATGCTCTGTGTAACAAATAACAGTTTTCAGTATAAGAAGCATGATCCTGTGAGTTCAATGTGCACAAAACAAGCTTTTGACTAATCAACAGTTTTTTAATACAAAAGCCACTTTTTCATGATCCTGTGATGCTCTGTCTAACAAATAACAGTTTTCAGTATAAGAAGCATGATCCTGTGAGTTGAATGTTCAAAAAAACAGCTTTTGACTAATCAACAGTTTTTTAATACAAAAGCCACTTTTTCATGATCCTGTGATGCTCTGTGTAACAAATAACAGTTTTCAGTATAAGAAGCATGATCCTGTGTGTTCAATGTGCACAAAACAAGCTTTTGACTAATCAACAGTTTTTTCATACAAAAGCCACTTTATCATGATCCTGTGATACTCTGTGTAACAAATTACAGTTTTCAGTATAAGAAGCATGATCCTGTGAGTTGAATGTTCAAAAAAACAGCTTTTGACTAATCAACAGTTTTTTAATGCAAAAGCCACTTTATCATGATCCTGTGATGCTCTGTGTAACAAATTACAGTTTTCAGTATAAGAAGCATGATCCTGTGAGTTGAATGTTCAAAAAAACAGCTTTTGACTAATCAACAGTTATTTAATGCGAAAGCCACTTTATCATGATCCTGTGATGCTCTGTGTAACAAATAACAGTTTTCAGTATAAGAAGCATGATCCTGTGTGTTCAATGTGCACATAACAAGCTTTTGACTACTCAACAGTTTTTTCATGCAAAAGCCACTTTTTCATGATCCTGTGATGCTCTGTGTAACAAATAACAGTTTTCAGTATAAGAAGCATGATCCTGTGAGTTCAGTGTGCACAAAACAAGCTTTTGACTAATCAACAGTTTTTTCATGCAAAAGCCACTTTTTCATGATCCTGTGATGCTCTGTGTAACAAATAACAGTTTTCAGTATAAGAAGCATGATCCTGTCAGTTGAATGTGCACAAAACAAGCTTTTGACTAATCAACAGTTTTTTCATGCAAAAGCCACTTTTTCATGATCCTGTGATGCTCTGTGTAACAAATAACAGTTTTCAGTATAAGAAGCATGATCCTGTGAGTTCAATGTGTACAAAACAAGCTTTTGACTAATCAACAGTTTTTTCATACAAAAGCCACTTTATCATGATCCTGTGATACTCTGTGTAACAAATTACAGTTTTCAGTAATAGAAGCATGATCCTGTGAGTTGAATGTGCAAAAAAACAGCTTTTGACTAATCAACAGTTTTTTCATGCGAAAGCCACTTTTTCATGATCCTGTGATGCTCTGTGTAACAAAAAACAGTTTTGAGTATAAGATGTATGATCCTGTCAGTTAAATGTGCACAAAACAAGCTTTTGACTAATCAACAGTTTTTTCATGCAAAAGCCACTTTTTCATGATCCTGTGATGCTCTGTGTAACAAATAACAGTTTTCAGTATAAGAAGCATGATCCTGTCAGTTGAATGTGCACAAAACAAGCTTTTGACTAATCAAAAGATCCTTATTGCAATAGACTCTTTTTTATGATCCTGTGATGCTCTGTGTAACAAAAATCAGTTTTTAGTATAAAAAGCATGATCCTGTGAGTTGAATGTGCACAAAACAAGCTTTTGACTAATCAACAGTTTTTTCATGCAAAAGCCACTTTTTCATGATCCTGTGATGCTCTGTGTAACAAATAACATTTTTCAGTATAAGAAGCATGATCCTGTGAGTTGAATGTGCACAAAACAAGCTTTTGACTAATCAACAGTTTTTTCATGCAAAAGCCACTTTTTCATGATCCTGTGATGCTCTGTGTAACAAATAACAGTTTTCAGTATAAGAAGCATGATCCTGTGAGTTGAATGTGCACAAAACAAGCTTTTGACTAATCAACAGTTTTTTATTGCAATAGACTCCTTTTCATGATCCTGTGATGCTCTGTGTAACAAATAACAGTTTTCAGTATATGAAGCATGATCCTGTGAGTTGAATGTGCACAAAAAATGCTTTTGACTAATCAACAGCTTTTTCATGCAAAAGCCACTTTTTCATGATCCTGTGATGCTCTGTGTAACAAAAAGCAATTTTCAGTGCAAAAAGCATACTTCTGAAAGTGCACAAAACAAGCTTTTGACTAATAAACTGTTTGTTTCTTGCAAAATACATCTTTTCATGTTCCTCTCATGCTTTGTGTTACAAAAAGCAGTTTTCAGTTTAAGAAGCATGATCCTGTGAGTTGAAAGTGCACAAAACAAGCTTTTGACTAATCAACTGTTTTTTCTTCCAAAAGAGATCTTTTCATGCTCCTCTCATGTTCTGTGTTACAAAAAGCAGTTTTCAGTTTAAGAATCATGGATCTGTGAGTTGAATGTGCAAAAAACAAGCTTTTGACTAATCAACTGTTTTTTCTTGCAAAATACATCTTTTCATGTTCCTCTCATGCTCTATGTTACAAAAAGCAGTTTTCAGTTTAAGAAGCATGATCCTGTGAGTTGAATGTGCACAAAACAAGCTTTTGACTAATCAACTGTTTTTTATTGCAAAAGAGATCTTTTCATGCTCCTCTCATGTTCTAAGTTACAAAAAGAAGTTTTCAGTATAAGAAGCATGATCCTGTGAGTTGAATGTGCACAAAACAAGCTCTGACTAATCAACTGTTTTTTCTTGCAAAAGAGATATTTTCATGCTCCTCACATGTTCTGTGTTACAAAAAGAAGTTTTCAGTCAAAAAAAAACATCTTTTCATGATTGTCTCATGCACAAAAGATGTCTTTTGCAAGAAAAAACATGCTTCTTTCTCAGAAAACTGCTTTTTGTTGCACAGGGTATGAGAGGACCATGAAAATATGTCTTTTGCAAGAAAAACATTTTATTAGTCAAAAACTTGTTTTGTGCACTTATAGAAGCATGCTTCTTGCTCAGAAAACTGCTTTTTGTTACAAAGAGCATGAGAGGACCATGAAAAGATGTCTTTTTGCAAGAATAAACAGTTTATTAGTCAAAAGCCTGTTTTGTGCATGAGAGGACCATGAAAAGATGTCTTTTGCAAGTAAAAACTGTTTATTAGCCAAAGGCTTGTATTGTGTGCTTTCAGAAGCATGCTTCTTGCACTGAAAACTGCTTTTTATTACACAGAGCATAAGAGGACCATGGAAAGATGTATTTAGCAAAAAAACAGTTTATTAGTCAAAAGCTTGTTTTGTTCACTTTCAGAAGCATGCTTCTTGCACTGAAAACTGTGTTTTGTTACACAGGCACAAGAGGAAAAGATGTCTTTAGCAAAAAAACCTGCTGATTAATCAAAAGCTTGTTTTTTCTACATTCAACTTTCAGAAACACGCTTCTTGCACTGCAAACTGCTTTTTGTGACACAGAGCATGAAAGGAGCATGGAAAGATGTATTTTGCAAGAAATAACAGTTTATTAGTCAAAAGCTTGTTTTGTGCACTTTCAGAAGCATGCTTCATGCACTGAAAACTGCTTTTTGTTGCACAGGGCATGAGAGGATCATGAAAAGATGTATTTTGCAAGAAAAAACAGTTTATTAGTCAAAGCTTGTTTTGTGCACTTTCAGAAACATGCTTCGTGCACTGAAAACTGCTTTTTGTTGCACAGGGCATGAGAGGATCATGAAAAGATGTATTTTGCAAGAAAAAACAGTTTATTAGTCAAAGCTTGTTTTGTGCACTTTCAGAAACATGCTTCGTGCACTGAAAACTGCTTTTTGTTGCACAGGGCATGAGAGGACCATGAAAATATGTCTTTTGCAAAAAAAAATAGTTTATTAGTCAAAACCTTGTTTTGTGCACTTTTAGAAGCATGCTTCTTGCACTGAAAACTGCTTTTTGTTACAAAGAGCATGAGAGGAGCATGACAAGATATCTTTTGCAAGAAAAAAACAGTTTGTCAGTCAAAAGCTTGTTTTTGCATGAGAGGACCATGAAAACATGTCTTTTGCAAGAAAAAACAGTTTATTAGTCAAAAGCTTGTTTTGTGCACATTCAACTCACAGAAACATGCTTCTTGCACTGAAAACTGCTTTTTATTACAAAGTTTTGTGCTCTTTCAGAAGCATGCATCATGCACTGAAAACTGCTTTTTGTTGCACAGGGCATGAGAGGACCATAAAAAGATGTCTTTAGCAAGAAAAATCATTTTATTAGTCAAAAGCTTGAATTGTGCACTTTCAGAAACATGCCTCATTCACTGAAAACTTTTTTTGTTGCACAGGGTATGAGAGGACCATGAAAATATGTCTTTTGCAAGAAAAAACATTTTATTAGTCAAAAGCTTGTTTTGTGCACTTATAGAAGCATGCTTCTTGCTCAGAAAACTGCTTTTTGTTACAAAGAGCATGAGAGGACCATGAAAAGATGTGTTTTGCAAGAATAAACAGTTTATTAGTCAAAAGCTTGTTTTGTTCACTTTCAGAAGCATGCTTCTTGCACTGAAAACGTCTCGGGTTACATCTGTAACCCTTGTTCCCAGAGAAGGGAACGAGACACTGTGTCGCCATGGCAACGCTTTGGGGAACGCCTCAGCGTGACCAGCTCTGAGCACGTGTGTCAACATCGTCCAGTAGTGAAACGATACGTCATGGATGACGTATGGAACAGGAGGTATAAAACGACATCCGAAACAGTCAACTTCAGCTCGATAAACTTTGAAGCAAGAGGCTAACAGGGATGTAGGGAGTATGGCAAGGTGACGCAGTGTCTCGATCCCTTCTCAGGGAACAAGGGTTACAGACGTAACCCGAGACGTTCCCTATCGAGGGAGCTCGCACTGCGTCGCCATGGCAACGCTTTGGGGAACGAAATACCCAAACCGCCATACGCCCAAATGCCTGTCTGTGTGTACAAAATTTCACATGGAAGACACAAGCACCTGGGCTCCCGGGGTGAGATTCATGTCCAAGCTATAGAATCTCACACATGTGAGCGGAGAGGACCAGCCTGACGCATCACACACGTCCCGCATAGACACCCCCGACCTTAAGGCTACGGATGCCGCCATACCCCAGTAGAATGGGCTCTGACATCCAAAGGTGATGGTCTGCCAGAGGCCTCATAGGCCATAGAGATAGTCTCAACTATCCATCTGCTAATGGATTGCTTGGTTGCGGAAGGACCTTTCTTTGGTGAACCAAAACATACAAAGAGCTGCTGCGCTTTCCTCCAAGCCGCTCACACTGGACACGACAAATTTAACCTTTCCTGGTCCTGGCTCCTGAAAGATGGAGGACAGAATGCTTGCAAGGTAATGGGTCTCGGTACATTATCCATAACTTTAGGCACGTATCCTGCCCGGGGGAAAAGGAACGCCTTAACCAAACCAGGAGCAAATTCAAGGCACGTAGGGGAAACCGACAAGGCCTGAAGATCTCCCACTCTCTTAAGAGAAGTAATAGCCATCAGGAATACTGTCTTAAGAGTGAGAAACTTAAGAGCGACTGAATCAATCGGTTCAAAGGGAGGAGCTGACAGCCCCTCAAGAACTGTAGCCAGGTCCCAGGTAGGTACCCTAGTGTGGCTCACAGGCCTCAACCTGCGAGCACCACGAAGAAACTGTAGAACCAAGGGGTCTCTACCAACAGGTATGCCCCCTAGCCGAACATGAAAGGCAGAAATGGCTGCCATATACACCTTTAAAGTAGATGGGGATAAGTCCGCAGCAAAGCGATCTTGTAGGAACTCAAGCACTGTTGAAACTGGGCAGTTTACAGGGTCCATGCGGTGAGCTGAACACCAAGTAGTGAAGACTCCCCACTTCAAGGCATAAAGCTTCCTTGTAGAAGGAGCTCTAGAATTAAGTATGGTCTCCACAGCCTCAGCTGAGAGACCAGTGTTTAGAATGCTAGCCCTCTCAGAGGACAAACCAATAGTTTCCATAACTCCGGGCGTGGTTGATGTATCTGACCCTCCGCTTGAGAAAGGAGGTCCCTCCTCAAAGGAATCTCCCATGGACAGTCCTCCAACAGGTCTATGATGTCTGAGAACCACACTCTTGCCGGCCAGAACGGGGCTACCAACAGTAGGTGAAATCCGCCTCTGCGCACCCTTTCCAGAACTCCCGGGAGTAGAGCGATCGGGGGAAAGGCGTACAGGTGAAGCCTCGGCCACACCTGCGCCATGGTATCCAGCCCTAGAGGGGCTGGATGTGTCAGGGAAAACCAGAGCCGACAGTGTGTGTTTTCATGAGTTTCAAAGAGGTCTAACTCTGCCTGGCCGTACCTCATCCACATCTGCTGCAGCACCTCTAGGTGGAGTCTCCATTCCCCGGGCCTTAGCCCCTGTTTCGACAGGAAGTCTGCTCCTCGGTTCAGGTGACCGGGGATATATACTGCCCTCAGGGAGAGCAGCTTCCCCTGAGACCACAGGAGGATCTGACGTGCCAACTGTATAGTTGCTGTGACCGCAGACCCCCCTGGTGATTTATGTATGAGACCACAGCTGTGTTGTCTGTCCTGACAAGCACATGTTGGCCTCTGAGTTGTGGGAGAAAGTGTGTCAACGCCAGAGACACTGCCATCATATCTAGGCAATTTATGTGCCAAGATCGAAACTGGCTCTCCCATCGGTTTTGGCCCCATTGGCCTTCCATAACAGCTCCCAACCTGTGAGTGAAGCATCGGTTGTCAGTGCAACGCGCCGACAACTGCTTCCCAACACTGGTCCTTGGGAAACGAACTACATTCCACATTCTCAGTGTGTGCAGGCATCTGCGTGTCACCTTGATAATGCGCAACGAGTTGCCCCTCGGGGAAAACCCTTTGGTTTTGAGCCACCACTGTAGAGGTCTCATATACAGCAGGCCGACAGGAATTATGTTGGACGCAGCTGCCATGAGTCCCAACAGCCTCTGAAAAAGCTTTACCGTCAGTGATTGGCCTAGCTTTATTCTGCAAACGGTTGACAGGATTGCAGCAATACGAGCAGGCGCGAGCTGCGCCTGCATCGTGATGGAATCCCATACCACTCCTAAAAAGTGGTTAGCTGAACTGGAGAAAGCACACTTTTTTTGGTATTCAGCCTCAACCCTAGTTCTTTCATATGTGCGAGAACAACATCTCGATGTTGAACCGCCAGATGTTCCGATTTTGCTAGAATGAGCCAATCGTCTATGTAATTTAACACGCGAATGCCCTTCATGCGCAGCGGAGCTAGGGCTGCATCCACGCACTTCGTGAACGTGCGTGGAGACAGAGCCAGGCCGAACGGGAGAACACGATATTGATAAGTCTTTCCCCCGAAAGCAAACCTTAGGAACTTTCTGTGACGAGGAAAAATGGAGACGTGAAAGTACGCGTCCTTTAAATCTATCGTGACAAACCAGTCCTCGGATCTGATTTGTCCTACGATCTGTCTCAACGTCAACATCTTGAATTTGAGTCGCTGCACTGCTCGATTTAGATGTCGTAGATCTAAAATCGGACGTAATCCCCCGTCTTTCTTTGGAACAATAAAATACCGGCTGTAAAAGCCTGAGTTTCTTTCGTAAGGAGGTACAAGGGGACTAGCCTCTCGGGGCCGGCCTCCGGTGATATTATTACGGGAACCGCAACGGCTCGGCAAACCTCGATTGGCAGAGCTGGCTGAACCCTCTGGTGACATCGAGGAGGAACGGGCACCGTATAATGAGGTGCGAGCACACGCTCCTCGGGGGGAAATGGGCTGTCAGGACTTTTTCTTGTTTTCCCCTTTCCTCGCCTGAATGACTGCCCTCAGGTCAGTCCTAGGTTTGTAAGGCTGCGGTTGATATTTTCTTCCTGAACCCCCATCCTTCTGGGGTGGGGCTCGGGAAGCAACACTCTGCTTCTGACGCTCACGATAGCTAGTGGACGCCTGTGGCTGTTCTCGCCCCGCCACCTGGGGAGTTTGTCCGCGGCGGGGGAGATAAAGTTTAAATGCCGCAGCCTGTTTCTTAGCCTCCTCGAACCTTTCAACAACGGTATCTACAGCGTTGCCGAAAAGGCCCGTAGGGGACAATAGGGCGTCCAGAAGAAATGACTTGTCAGATGGTTTCATGTCTGACAGGTTCAACCATAAATGCCTCTCAGTGGCTACCATAGCGCCCATGGAGCGACCCAAAGAACGGGCAGCCTCATGAGTAGCACGGAGAGAAACATCCATAGCATGACGGACGGGTTGTAAAACATCCGCCGCCACCAGTCCTGTGTCGACCAATTCACGTAGCGCATCCGCCTGATACGCCTGAAGTTTTGTGTTTTGTGAACATTCAACTCACAGAAACATGCTTCTTATACTGAACACTGCTTTTCATTACACAGAGAGCATAAGAGGACCATGAAAATATGTATTTTGCAAATTAAACAGGTGATTAGTCAAAAGCTTGTTTTGTGAACATTCAACTGAAAGAAAGATGCTTCTTATACTGAAAACAGCTTTATGTTACACAGAGCATCACAGGACCATGAAAATGTGTCTTTTGCGAGAAATAACTGTTGATTAATCAAAAGCTTGATTTGTCCACATTGAACTTTCAGAAACATGCTTCTTGCACTGAAAACTGCTTTTTATTACAGAGAGCATGAGAGGAGCATGAAAAGATGTCTTTTTGCAAGAAATAACAGTTTATTAGTCAAAAGCTTGTTTTGTGCACTTTCAGAAGCATGCTTCATGCACTGAAAACTGCTTTTTGTTGCACAAGGCATGAGAGGATCATGAAAAGATGTCCTTTGCAAGAAAAAACAGTTTATTAGTCAAAAGCTTGTTTTGTGCACTTTCAGAAACATGCTTCATGCACTGAAAACTGCTTTTTGTTGCACAGGGCATGAGAGGATCATGAAAAGATGTCTTTTGCAAGAAAAAATAGTTTATTAGTCAAAACCTTGTTTTGTGAACATTCAACTGAAAGAAACATGCTTCTTATAATGAAAACTGCTTTTTGTTACACAAAGCATCACAGGACCATGAAAAGGTGTCCTTTGCAAGAAAAAACTGTTGATTAATCAAACGCTTGATTTGTCCACATTGAACTTTCAGAAACATGCTTCTTGCACTGAAAACGTCTTGGTTAGGTATGTAACCTCAGTTCCCTGATGGAGGGAACGAGACGTTGTGTCGAGAACGACAGATGGGATTCGCCCTTGAGAACCAATCAACTCTGACTACTATAGAAAAGGCTAATGAAATTTGGCGAATGAAATTTGCATGCCGGGCTCCGCCCCCGGATATCCGGTATAAAAGGAAGCGGGCGTGCAGCATTCATTTACCTCTTGTTTTGAAAAGCCTGAGAGCCTCTCACGACTGCAGCACGATACGATACGTGTTCGTGGCATAAGGGACACAACGTCTCGTTCCCTCCATCAGGGAACTGAGGTTACATACGTAACCAAGACGTTCCCTTTCTGTCGGTCTCTCGACGTTGTGTCGAGAACGACAGATGGGGTTGCCTATGGAAAACGCCACAACACTGTATCGCGTCACAATGTCAGCGAAGCGACGGTAACAAGCCTGGGCGTGTCAGCTTCGAAACTTCGTGAAACTGTAACCTTCCAGTGTGGTGGTCGGGGGGTTCCAGAGCTTTCTCGGAGAAAGATGGGTACAGCCCTGACCGGTAACCTTCACGGACGGGGCCTTAGCTCTCTACAGGCGAGAGGCTGTCCGGCTCGGTTTACACCGGGTGAGCGCGACTCTTAATCAGAGAAGCGCTGCAGAGGCCACCTCCTACCCGTGGGGAGGAATATGGTGGATATATGTATGGTCTCGTCCTTGGAGGAGAACACATGGAACGTGCGGACTTAGTAGTTAACCGCGAGGTGGAGGTCCACCTGGGGAAGCTCATGGGTTACCATGTGTGGGAACCATTGTCATGAGGGTATAGCAGACGGAACAGCCCACGGTGGGGGTGTTACTGTGTCTGATAGCACCAGGTCCGGTTAGAACTATCTGTGATAGGTCATATGATATCCCGGCCTAAGGGGGAAGGCTGCTCTGCCCAGCCAACCCCCAGGGGGTGCTTGCTTAGTGATGGATGGAATTCCTGTTCTTAACCAGTGTCTGGGTAAGAAGGAAGGTTGGTGAGGTACCAATTTTCTAACCCATGTGTTTGGGTAAGAAGAAAAGGTAGATAGCACACTGATCCAACCTCTTGGAGGGTGGGAAGGTGCTTTCGCAGGCATACGCCCCCCCGGATGCCAGTCCTACATGTCGCCACGCAGGACGTGGGCTGACACCGGGTTTACGCGAAGGTTGTTAACCCTTGCGAAGGTGTTTTGGCGTAGCCCAACCCGCAGCTCTACAGATGTCTGCTAGAGAGGCGCTTCTGCCAGTGCCCAGGAGGTGGCTAAACTCCGTGTGGAGTGAGCCCTCACCAATGGGCATGGGAGATTCTGAGATCGGAATACCGTCGTAACGGCGTCCACGACCCAGTGCGCCAGCCTCTGTTTGGAGACAGCCTTCCCCTTCTGCTGTCCTCCAACAGACACGGAGCTGGTCAGAGCTTCAGAGCTCCGCGTGCGGTCCAGCGTACTGGACACAACACTGATCGGGTTGGGTCTTCCTCCCCTATGGGGAGAGCCTGCAAGTTCACCACTTGGCCCCGGAGGGAGTAGTAGGAACTTCTTGGGCACACATCCGGGCCTGGGTCTCAAGATAACGTGAGAGTTACCAGGGCCGAATTTAAGGCAATCCGGGGACACGGAGGATGCTCGGTGGTCCCCTACCCTCTTGAAGGAAGTGAGCGCCATCAGGCGGGCCGTCTTACTCTGTGAGGAAGATCGGAACCTCCAAGGGGCTCTTGGGGGGCCCTGAGGCTCCCCAGGACCACTTAGGGTCCCAAGAGGGTATGGAGCGGAGATGAGGCGGATTCCGCCCTCTCGCACCCCTTAGGAACCTGGTGACCAGGTCGTGTTGCCCTAGAAACTTTCCACCGACTGAGTCGCGATGACTGGCAGTAGCGACTACATACACTTTCCGTGTGGAGGGGAGATGTTAGTCTCCAGTCTCGTGAGAAGAACAACACAATCCTGATCACGCACCTCAGTGGGTCTTTCTCGTTGAGAAAGACACCAGGACGAGAAGAGGCACCGTCTAGAGGCGTGTGACCGCCTAGTAGATGGGGCCCTAGCCTGGGTGATGGTCTCAGCCGTATAGGGGGAGTAGCCATCTCAGGATCTTCTCGTCCCGTCTAGAGACCAGACATGGGTGTTCCAGAGGTCTGATCTGGGATGCCAGAACGTGTCCTTCCCCTGAGAGAGCAGGTCCTCTGTCAGGGGAATGGTTCAGGGGGAGTCGCTGTCTAGAGCATCAGCTCTGAAGCCAAGTGTGGTTAAACCAGTGTGGTGTAACCAATAACACTTGGTGCTACTCTTCCCTGACCTTGCACAGTGTCTGTGCAAGGAGGCTCCTGGGGGGGGAAGGTGTGCTTCCGCCCGTCCCGTGGTCAGCTGTGCGCCAGGGCATCCGTGCCGAGGGGGCCTCGGTCTGGGATTACCAAAGCAGACAATGGGTGGTGTCGCGGGACGCAAAGAGGTCTATCTGTGCCTGTCCGAACAGCACCCAAATGAGCTGGACCGGGGGTGGAGTCGCCACTCTCCGCCCGTCCAGCGCCCCGCTACTGCGTGCCCGTTGCACACTGCACCCCACCCCTGCAGCGAGGCGTCCGTCATCACCATGACGTGCCTCGTAATCTGCCCGAGGGGAACCCCGCCCGGAGGAAGGTCATGGAGACCAAGGGGTTAGGGTGCATCGGCAGCAGGGCGACATCACCATGCGCCTGCTGTCGGTGTGCCACGCTGTCCTCGGAACTTGACTCTGTTACCAGTGTTGAAGCGGTCTCATGTGCATCAATCCGAGGGGTATTACCCCCACGGAGGACACCATGTGTCCCAGGAGCCTCTGAATTGTTTCAGGGGAACCGTCGACTGCCTGAAGTGTTCCAGGCAGTTCAACACTGACTGGGCGCGTGCTGTGGACAGCTGCGCCGTCATGGTGACAGAGTTTAGTTCCAAACCGAGAAAGAGGATGCTCTGCACTGGGGAGAGTTTGCTCTTTTCTCGGTTGACCTGAAATCCCAATCGATCTAGATGCCGGAGCACCAGGTCCCTCTGTGTACACAACAGATCTCACGAGTGTGCCAGGATACGCCAGGCTGGCGTCACGAAAGTTTAGTACCCGCACACCTTTTTCCTGAAGGTGTGCGAGCGACATCTCATCTACGCATCGTTCCCGATGTGTGTCGTGAGAATCCGGACGGTATGCCACCGCCGGCTGGGGAACGTTCAGAAGAGCGAATCGGGGTTTGATCGGCCCGTGAGCACTTAGCTGGCGGGTTTACGTTCGCAGTGTTCCCCATATCACTAACGCTGCTAACGTGGGTGGTCATCGGGGCCGTAGCCACAGATGTCACAGCCCGGGTAGCAGACAAAATGGTGACTGGTTCCCGTAGGAAGACAGCCACCCGTGACCGCAACTTCTGAATGACAATCTGCCCGCAGTGCGCGCAGATGTGTCAACGAACGCTGCTTCAGTGTGCTGGACGCCCACACATATAATGCAGCGATCGTGTCAATCCCCTGCCGCACCCAAGAGAACAGCGGGACATGTCGTTCTCGATGTGTGTGCGTGAGAATCCGGACGGTATGCCACCCCCGATTGGGGAACGTTCAGGAGAGCGAATCGGGGTGCGATCGGCCCGTGAGCACTTAGCTGGCGGGTTTACATTCGCAGAGTTCCCCATATCACTAACGCTGCTAACGTGGGTGGTCATCGGAGGCCGTAGCCACAGATGTCACAGCCCGGGTAGCAGACGAAATGGTGGCTGGTTCCCGTAGGAAGACAGCCACCCGTGACCGCAACTTCTGAATGACAATCTGCCTGCAGTGCGGGCAAATATGTCAACCAATGCTGCTTCAGTGTGCTGGATGCCCACACACCTAATGCAGCGATCGTGTCCATCCCCTGCCGCAACTAAGAGAACAGCGGGACATGCCGCGCTGGAGAATGCTCAGTTAGTCCTGAAAAGGACCTTTTAGATAAAATCTCAAACACCTCCGGAACTGCCGAGACGCCCAGGGGAAGGTCGCTGCAGGTACGGACGATCCGCTGCTACACGTCGTAGATCCGGCAATGTAGATGAAGAAGAATTCATTGAATTCGTACTGTTCGTAGTCATGAGCGAAGGCTCGGAAGAACAAAGGTAAATGAATGCTGCACGCCGGCTTCCTTTTATACCGGATATCCGGGGGCGGAGCCCGGCATGCAAATTTCATTCGGCAAATTTCATTGGCCTTTTCTATAGTAGTCAGAGTTGATTGGTTCTCAAGGGCGAACCCATCTGTCGTTCTCGACACAACGTCGAGAGACCGACAGAAAGTGAACTGCTTTTTGTTACAAAGTTTTGTGCATTTTCAGAAGCATGCTTCTTGCACTGAAAACTGCTTTTTGTTACACACAGCATCACAGGACCATGAAAAGTTGTCTTTTGCAACAAAAAAATGTTGATTAATCAAAAGCTTGTTTTTTCCACATTCAACATTCAGAAACATGCATCATGCACTGAAAACTGCTTTTTGTTACACAGGGCATGAGAGGACCATGAAAAGATGTCTTTTGCAAGAAAAAACAGTTTATTAGTCAAAAGCTTGTTTTGTGCACTTTCAGAAACATGCTTCATGCACTGAAAACTGCTTTTTGATGCACAGGGCATGAGAGGACCATGAAAAGATGTCTTTTGCAAGAAAAAACTGTTTATTAGTCAAAAGCTTGTCTTGTCCACTTATAGAATTATGCATCTTGCTCTGAAAACTGCTTTTTGTTACACAGAGCATAAGAGGACCATGGAAAGATGTCTTTTGCCAAAAACACAGTTGATTAGTCAAAAGCTTGTTTTGTGCACATTCAACTCACAGAAACACTCTTCTTGCACTGAAAACTGTTTTTTGTTACACAGAGCATGAGAGGACCATGAAAATATGTATTTTGCAAGAATAAACAGTTTATTAGTCAAAAGCTTGTTTTGTGCACTTATAGAAGCATGCTTCTTGCACTGAAAACTGCTTTTTGTCACAAAGAGCATGAGAGGACCATGAAAGATGTCTTTTGCAACAATAAACAGTTTATTGTCAAAAGCTTGTTTTGTGCACTTTCTAAAGCATGCTACTTGCAATGAAAACTGTGTTTTTTTACACACTGCATCATAGGACCATGAAAACGTGTGTTTTGCAAGAGAAAACAAGAGCTTTGCACTGAAATCTTTATTTTGTGGTAAACTGGCTGGGTGCATAATGAAAAATGTCTTGGTTACGTTTGTAACCTTAGACGTTGTGTTGAAAGACAGACTGGGGTTTGATTCTGAGAACCTATCATCTCCGAGATAAAACTAAAACGCCAATGGGGATGTACGCGAATATATTTCCCGGCCGTAAGGGGCCAGAACCCAGGTGGATGTGCCACCGGAGGGGAGGTCACAGATTCGCCAACAGGGGATCAGGAGTGAGGAAATCAACATACGGGACTAACCAACGGAGGAGTCACTACGTATGGGGCAATAGTCCTATTATAGGGGTACACCTGAGTAGGGGCAACACTGCCAGTACTGGACTTGGTTCCAATAGACCGCTCCGCCCGGTCCGTTACCAGATTGCTTTCATGATGGATGGAATGCCTATACTTCATCCAATGGGGAAAGTAGGGAGATTACATAGCGCACTGTACTTATCTGAAGAGGGAAGAAGGCGCTTTCGCAGGCGTACCCCCAGGCCAGATGCCTGTCCTACACGGTAGGGTGTAGGACACTGGTTCCATTCGGAGGTTGTAAAGCCTCGCAAGATAGGCATAAAATATAGAATTTTAATGGGAGATGGTTACCGTTAAATATATATTTTTACCGTGAAATAACATTACTTACTCGTAGCTGTGTCCTCGGGTGTGACAGACTCATCCCTGAGTCAGACGGCCATGATACCTGCCTCATGTATTTGGGTGTCAAGCATGCTGAGGCCGATTTCGTTGATCCCGCATGTTCTGTCTGCGAGAACATTGCTTTCAAGGTGTTGCGGTCATGGTTCGCGGCATTTTTTGTGAATGCCATCACCATCAGCCTTCGGCGAGCGACAGCGGTGATCTGGGGGTTCCTATGGATGTCGGATGATCCTGGGCTGGTACGCCATAGCGCCCACAATCCAATGCGCCAGCCTCTGTCTGTCTCAGCCCTCCCCTGGTGATGTCTTCTGAACAGACAAGAGCTGCTCAGAGCTTAAAGGCTTGTGTGGTCCAAGTAGAGGCGCAGTGCGCTGATCACAACATGTAGGAGGTTGGGTCTTTCTCCCCAAAGGGGAGCGCCTCCAGGTTCACCACCTGAACCACCTGAACCTGTGTGGGAACCTTGGGCACGTAACCGGGCCGGTGTCTCAGGATGAAGTGAGACTTACCGCCCAATTTCTAGGCACCCATGGGACACGAAGAATGCTGGAGGTCCCTACCCTCTTGTAGAGGCAAGCGCCATCAAGAGCGGCCTTCATCGTATAAGGACGAAAGGTGTCTCTGAGGGACTCACTGGCCCCAAGGCCATGTAGGACCATTTATGGTGCTAAGAGGGTCCAGAGCACGGCCGAAGTCACGCTCCTGAGGAACCTGGTGACCAGGTTATGTTTATCAAGAAACTTACCCTCCAGGCAATCATGATGAGTGGCAACAGCGGCTACATACACTCTCAACGTGGATGGGGAGAGTTTACTCTCTGGTCTCTGAAAGGTCAACACTGACCGAATCAAGCAACTCCGTGGGGAGGACACCAGGGCGAGAAGAGGCGCCACTCATAAGCGTGCACCAGCTGCAAGCCTCTCAAGGCCTCCTCGTCCCATCCGGGGGTCAGGCATGGAGATTCCAGAGGCCTGGCCTGGGGTGCCAACCGTGCCCTTCCCCTGCGAGGTCTTCGGCCAGAGGGGGCTGTCATCAGAACTGAGAAGTCTGAGAGTCAAGTCTGGTTGGGCCAGTAGGGTGCAACAAGCAGTACCTGAAGCCGCTCTTCTCCGACTTTGCACAGGCCCTGTGCGAGGAGGCTCACTGGGGGAGACGTACTTCCGCTTGTCCCGCGGCCAGCTGTGCGCTAAGGCACCCCTCAGGAGGTACCAAAGCGTGCAAAAGGGGATTCTGGGGGGCAATAGGATCTGATCCTGGTCGCACGGGTCCCCTAAGAGCTGGACTGTGCGAGGATGGAGTCACGACTCTCCAGAGGGCGTTCACTGAAGAGGGAGCACAACTCTCTCAGTCTGGTTCAGTTTGCCAGGGATAACGTGGCCCGCAGGAATTGATCATCCTGCTAACTCCATAACACAATTTGTTTTTGATGAAATTATAACAGCCAAAGAGTCCAACCTCAGGGACAATCATCTCTTCTCAAAGAAATGACCAGGTCAGCACAAACCTATATTGCTTTTATAGTACACAACTGATAAAATGTTTATGATCATTTGAGTAAGTGTATTATGTTATCTTTGTATTATGTGCTGTTGATCAAAAGGCATTTGCTTATATATATCCAATTATTTTGGAGTAAGGGGCGGCAGAATGATCAAAAATGTATTTCATGGAATAAGTAATGTTATTTCACGGTAAAAATATATATTTAACGGTAACCATCTCCCATTAAAATTCTATATTTTATGCCTATTTTTCTTAGATTCATTCAATTTATTTATTCATTAAGTTCATTTGAATACTCAAAGTTATAATGTAGACAAGTATTGAAAATGTACTAAATCCAATTAAGTTCTGATGGTGAGATTTAGTATTTATTTATATTTATCTGTGTACATTTAAGATAGACAACATGTATAACATTGAAGTATATATGCACAAATAATGAGAATAAATGTATATGACTTGTGTTTTAAACTACTGTTCATGGGGTCAGTAATGTAGGTCTTCATCTCATCTCATCTCAACTCAACTCAACTTTATTTATATTGCGCTTTTTACAATTTTCATTGTTACAAAGCAGCTGTACATGAGATACATTGAATACAAGAAAAGCGACTAAAGGCATATACCTGTAAAAACAAGAAAAAGGTGAAAACAACAAAAGACTGACATACAAAAGCTCCACACACACAATATGCATACATACTTACACACATTGACATAGACGCACACACGCAAACACACACGCACAGTGAAAGCACACATTTTAGATAAAGGAGAGAGAACCACAGGTCAAATATTAAACGGACTATAAATTCTTATATGCAATATTAATTATGTCTAACTTCTAAATTCTAAAGCAGCCCCCCCGGCCAGGCAAATAGTGCAAAACAATATGCAAACGGTGGCGAGGAACCCAAAACTCCAATCGAGAAAAAAAACCTCAGGAGAAACCAGGCCCAACCAGGGGATTCCAGTTCCCCTCTGGCAAAAGCTGCTGCGTCTCCACAAGCTCAACAGTGCTTGCACAACAAGGCTAAATAAAAAATAAATAAACTTACTAATAAGGTAAATTATAGATTTAAGATTATCATTAACAATCTAATAGCATTTGAAGTGTTGTAGAAAAATCGTGTCAAGTTGCCGCGTCATTTATCCAGCTTTATCATCTCAGCTCTTGTCAGGTCGCCGCTTCCCATTCTCAGCTCTGCCATCAGGTCTGGGCATGAACTGCATCCTGCGGTAACCTTGGAACAAAAAGACAAGACTGGCTGAGAGTAGAGTACTGTTCTGCAGTACATCATTTGTTGTTGGATGTGTTCCTGGTTCCGGTTGATCTAAATAATGCAGCCTAAATCCACTGAGGATTAATATTATGGAAGTGTAGTGTATGCAAGATTAAAAAGATGCGTCTTTAGTCTAGACTTAAACTGACAGAGTGTGTCTGCCTCCCGGACATTGCAGGGAAGAATATTCCACAGATTAGGCGCTAGATAAGAAAAGGATCTACCACCTGCACTTGATTTTGAAATTCTAGGTATTACCAACTGACAGGACTCCTGAGAGCGTAATGCACGTGGAGGTCTGTAATACAATAGAAGTTCATTTAAATACTGCGGCGCTAGACCATGCAGGGCTTTATAGGTAATAAGCAAGATCTTAAAGTTAATGCGATGTTTTATAGGTAACCAGTGCAAGGTTGAAAGAACCGGGGTTATATGCTCATACTTTTTAGTACGTGTAAGAACTCGAGCTGCCGCGTTTTGAACCAGTTGCAGTTTTTGTAATAGGCCTGCAGGGGAACCACCTAGAAGTGCATTACAGTAATCTAGTCTTGATGTCATGAATGCATGAATTAATTTCTCTGCATCTGACATTGACAGCATATGACGTAGTTTAGATATATTCTTAAAATGGAAAAATGCAATTTTACAGGTGTTGGCGACATGGCTCTCAAATGACAGATTACTATCGAATACAATGCCAAGATTCTTAGCTGACGACGAGGATTTTATGGAGCATCCGTCAATCGATAAGGAGTATTCTTGGTTGTTACGTATAGCGGTTTTCGGTCCCGTAAGTAACACTTCTGTTTTGTCTGAGTTTAGTAGTAAAAAATTGTTACTCATCCAGTTTTTTAAGTCAACTATGCAATCCTTTATTCGATCGAACTGATGGGTTTCATGAGGCTTCGAGGAAATATAAAGTTGAGTATCATCAGCATAACATTGAAAGCTAATTCCGTGTCGCTTTATTATATCTCCTAGAGGTAGCATGTATAATGCGAAGAGCAGAGGCCCCAAGACTGAACCCTGTGGTACACCGTGCTGGACTTGCGATTTGCGGGACACCTCATTGTTTATTGCTACAAATTGAAAACGGTCGGATAAATAAGACTTGAACCATTTCAATGCTATTCCGTTAATGCCGACGTAATTTTCGAGTCTATGTAGAAGTATGCTATGGTCAATGGTGTCAAATGCAGCACTAAGGTCTAGCAGCACCAATAATGAAATACAGCCACGGTCAGACGCTAAAAGCAGATCATTTGTAACTCTAATCAAAGCAGTCTCTGTACTGCGACATGCTCGAAATCCAGACTGGAATTCTTCATTAATGTCATTCCTTTGGAGGAAGGAGCATAATTGAGTTGAAACTACTTTTTCCAGAATTTTAGATATAAAAGGTAAATTCGATATAGGCCTGTAATTCCCTAGTTCTTTAGGGTCGAGTCTGGGTTTTTTGACAAGGGGCCTTATAACAGCCAACTTAAATGCTTTAGGCACATGTCCTAGTGTCAGAGATGAGTTAATAATACTAAGAA
The DNA here is from genome assembly GCA_029783895.1 of Triplophysa bombifrons. Classification (NCBI taxonomy): domain Eukaryota; kingdom Metazoa; phylum Chordata; class Actinopteri; order Cypriniformes; family Nemacheilidae; genus Triplophysa; species Triplophysa bombifrons. Next base: position 3,040,666 of record CM056471.1, read on the forward strand.
GAGGATCTATAATTTCTGGGAGCATTTCTTTAGCATGCTGTGGATTTAGATGATCTAATGATTTTAGACAGTTTATTGTGATCTACAGTAGAAAATAATTGCAATTTCTCCTTAGGGGTGCTGTAGTTAGTTTGTTCAGCGGGTTTCACTTCAGGTTGCATTGTTATAATTTTTTCTCTTATATCTTGGATTTTACTAGTGAAGTAGTTCATAAATTCATCACTGTTATGCTAATAATCAGAATCTGACGTCGCTGACGATTTATTTTTTGTTAATTTAGCCACGGTGTTAAATAAAAACCTAGGGTTGTGATGGTTTTCCTCTATTAGTGATGAAAAGTAGGCGGATCTAGACATTTTTATGGCATTCCTGTATTTTCGAGTACTATCCTTCCATGCTATACGAAATACCTCTAAATTAGTTTTCTTAAAGTTGCGCTCCATTTTCCGGGACGCTTTCTTTAGAGTCTGAGTGTGTTCATTATACCACGGTGTTGGGCTGCCATTTTTAATTTTCTTTAAACGCAGAGGAGCAACTATGTTTAATATTTCCGAGAAGGTAGTGTTAAAATTTTCAATAGTTATGTCAAAATCGTCAAAGTTTTTACTCATGCTAGATATTTTAGACAAGTCAGGCAGATTATCGAGAAACGCATCTTTGGTAGTTGAAGTAATCGTTCTCCCATATTCGTAACAAGGAGTTTGATTTGCAGCCGTAGGCCAGTGAAGCAAACATAATATCAGAAAATGATCCGAAATGTCTTCACTCTGCTGAACGATTTTAACATCGTCCACATTTATACCATAAGATAGTATTAAATCTAAAGTATGATTACGAAGGTGAGTGGGTCCTGACACATGTTGACTAACGCCCATGGAGTTAAGAGTGTCTTTGAAAGCCATGCCCAAGGCATCTGTATCATTGTCTACATGGATGTTAAAGTCACCAACGACAAGGACTCTATCTGCGGCCAGTACTAGTTCGGATAAGAACCCACCAAAATCTTTAATACAATCTGTGTGGTGCCCTGGAGGCCTATATACAATAGCTAGAATACATTTAAAAAATGTTTTATCCTTAGTATTAGGTGTTGATACGAGAAGTACCATGACTTCAAAGGAATTGTATTTAAAATTAGACTTCTGAGAGATGATAAAAGTATTATTGTAAAGTGCAGCGACACCTCCCCCTCTACCTTTTAGACGAAGCTCGTGTTTATAGTAATAATCTTGGGGAACGGATTCACTTAGAGTAATATAATCATCTGGCTTTAGCCATGTTTCTGTCAAACAGAGCAGGTCTATTTTATGATCGGTTATCATATCATTAACAAAAAGTGCTTTATTTGAGAGGGATCTAATATTAAGCAATCCGAGTCGTAAAAGTTGATTACTTGTATTTTGTTCATGTTTGATTTGTTTAACGTTTATTAAATTACTTTCAAGAGGTTTACGCAATATATTATGTTTGCTAATCCGGGGGACAGACACAGTCTCTATTTTATGTTGTTTGAAAGAAGGGGTTATTACATGTTGTATATTCTGTGTATTTTGTAACGTGAGACGGCAAGCAGACAGTTGGTTAAGCCATTCTGTCTCCTTCCTGATCTGGGCCCTAGGTAGTCAGCCTTTAGCATTATTAAGACTGTGTGCCAAATTTCTAGAGAGGAGGGAAACCCCATCCCAGGAGGGATGTAGACCATCTCGTTTCAACAGGTCAGGTCTGGCCTCAAAACTCTTCCAGTTATTTATAAAATCTATATTATTCTGCAGGCACCACTCAGACAACCAGCCATTAAGTGATGATAATCTGCTATAAATCTCATCACCACGGTAAGCAGTGAGGGGGCCAGAGAATATTACAGTGTCTGACATCATTTTTGCGACCTCACACACCTCTTTAATATTATCTTTAGTGATCTCCGATTGACGGAGTCTAACATCATTTGTGCCGACGTGAATAACAATCTTACTGAATTTACGATTAGCCTTAGCCAGCACATTTAGATTTGACTTGATGTCAGGCGCTCTGGCTCCCGGTAAACATGTGATTATGGTGGCTGGTGTCTCTATGTTAACGTTCCAGACAATAGAATCACCGATCACTAGGGCACTTTCAGCAGGTTTCTCAGTCGGCGTGTCACTGAGCGGGGCAAACCTGTTCAAGACTTTAATCGGAACGGTTGGGTGATGTTTTGTCCTGCGACTATGCCGTCTCACCGTCACAAAGTTTCCCAGCTGCAGGGGATTTTCAACCGGAACCGAGCCGTGTGCGCTAAGATTGCTTGCATCCAAAATGTTTTCTACGGTCCCTACACTCTTACAATCCTCAAATAAAGATTGGATGCGAGACTCTAATTCTAAGATCTTCTCCGTCAGCCTAACTACTTCCCTGTATTTATCACATGTAAAACCCTCGCCGCTGACAGAGAAGGCTAAGCTAAACATATGACATGAGGTGCAAGTAACAACAATAGGAATAGAAGCCATGACTCACCCGGTATGAAGTGCAATCCTAACTTACCAAGGTTGCTTGATGAGTCTTAGTATATACGCTTAAAAAGAGAAACAGTTAGCACACAAGACAAATAGGGGGAGATGATATTCCACAGTAAACAGAAGGCAAGCTAACACGTTACGTTTTAATTAATATGTTTAAATATAAAGTTATAAATAATTCGGCAACGACAGTGATAGGTAACGATAGTAAAATACACTAGTATTAAGACCAAGAACAAATGTGAGGTGAAGCAAGTGTCAGAGGATACAAACTAGCCGCCGGCAGCGAGGCAAACAGGAACCGGAAACGGTTGACTTCCAGAAACGGTTGACTTCCGGAAACGGTTGACAATACCAGATGATTCCTTCAAACTATCCAAACTGGCAGAGTGCATCGAGGACAGAAAACATTAGATGACTAGTAATTTCCTTCTTTTAAACTCTAGCAAACGGAAATATTACTTATAGCACCAAAAACACGTAAACAGAATATATCTGATTACAGCCTGCAAATTGAAGGCTGCACTGTTACTCCAACAAATACAGTTAAAGACCTTGGCGTTATATTAGACGGCAACCTGTCATTTAAAAATCACATCTCAAATATCACAAAAACAGCCTTCTTCCACCTTAGAAATGTTGCCAAATTACAAAATATTTTATGTGTTGCTGACGCAGAAAAGCTTATTCATGCATTTATGACCTCAAGACTTGACTATTGTAATGCTCTACTTAGTGGTTGTCCTGTATCATCAATAAACAAACTATAGTTAGTTCAGAATGCTGCTGCCAGAGTTCTTACCAGATCAAGAAAATACGATCACATAACCCCAGTTTTATCATCGCTTCACTGGCAACCTGTAAGAATCTGGATTTCGTCCTGTTCCCCACAAATACTGCATCTGTGTTTATTCCAATATTCATCACATGTATTCATAGCTTTATCTTATTATTCTCTATTCTTTATTATTATCTCCTATTCATAATATTTGCTCCTTACTTTCTTGTTGTTTAACCTCGTTGAAAGTTGTATCATGTCTTATGCTGTCTTATGTTGATATAAGAATCTGTTGTTCTCCATCTCAAGGTTCCTAATAATGTCAAGGGACAATTGTTTTGTTATTGTAATATTAAATATGTAATCATATCTGATTGATCAGGAGGAATAAGACTAAACATAAAGTCTGGTGATTTTCCACTGCTTTGGTGGTTTTATATGACGCCTCCTGATGCAAGCTTATAAGTAGTAGTCCTTAATACAATAAACTTTGGACTCTGATTGAACAAGCACTTGTGTCTGTGTCAAACTCTGTCTCCGGGCCTGAAACTCTGTGTGTTCCGTCGACTAGACTCTTCAACCGTAGAATTTTATTTAGACAAGGGGACGTGAGAAGTTTACATTCTTTCAGTTGGGGGCTCGTCTGCGAGAGGGGGGAGACTCTTCTCTCTTAGAACCAAGGAGAACAAAGGCCTGAGGCGCACTGACGATCGGTTCACAGACCTACATTAAAGGGGGTAAGTGTGTTTCTATACAGTTTTTTATGACTTACAGAAATCGAACGCTTACCCTGTAGGATTCTTGTGTGTTTAAATTCATGTTAGTGGGAGTTGATTCTCCCATTGTTGTACCAATGAGGCTGGCAACAGTGATTAGTAAAATAATTATTAACGGATATGAATAGGTTTCAATTCAAGTTAGTGGGATTCGTTTCCCATTGTTGTACCAATGCGGCTGGCAACAGTAGTTAATAAAATAACTATTAACGGACGAATATGAATGGTTAATGCAGTCTTGATCACACTGTAATTAGGGATCGAAGTGTTAGCTTTGAGAAGGCTTTGTTACTCACGGAAAATAGAAAGAAATAAAATCTGTTTAATGGTTATTCTGAAAGATAACATTATTACAGTTAAAATTGAAAATATACTGCACTGTTACTGCATGATATATTAAGATATTGTTATCAGGACGGTGAATTTAATATCCACCTCTGATCGCAATATACTGGTGAAACGGTTGGTCGATTGAACACGAGAGTTTATCTTTGTTTTGTCTGTACTGTACTGTTTTATCACCGCCGGGTTTGAAAGTGTAAGATGGGGAATTCTATTTCAAGGCCACTGCCGGGCGAAACGCCAGTCGCATTTATGTACAGAAATAATCAGGGATTTTATACAGATCCATATGTTAGTAATATCGCAGGATGGTCGGAGGGAATAAAACCGAAAATTGATATGCCCTATCCGAGGGAAGGTTCATTTTCTGATGAGTGTATGTTACTGGCAGGGGGTATGTCAAATGGAGGTTGGGGAGACCCAACATGGGATTATCCATACATGAATAAAGTTTATACAGTATGGAAAGATATGAAAAAGGTTTGGGACCAGGGTCCGAAAAAAACTTTGGCGAAAACTTTGGCAAAAATTATGGCGTATGCAAATCAAAACCGGTGGCCATTAGAAAGGCCGCCGGGATACACAAACCCTTGCCAGACACAGACTTCTCCCTCTGCACCATCACTGCCGATAAAACCAAAAGAGATAAAACCGGAAAAGTTAATTGATAAACCTAATGTAACTACAAACCCTCAAAATTCAATGGTTTGGGTACGCGCTGGAAACACGCTAAATGAGAGACCTCTAAGAATGTCTGATATGGAGGATATCTGTAAAAGTTTGCCTTCTCCACAGGAAGCGGGTAAATATGTGTCCATTTTGCAAACCCACATGCGTTGTTTTGGAAACTTTTAAAGATGTTGAAATATTTTTTTGGACAGATAAGAGTGTTTCTTGATAAATGTCTAGGGAGTCAACAGGTCTTATCTTTTGAAACAGGCAGCAAGAGAGACTCAGCAGCTCAATTTTTGTGCGTTTTAAGAAAGCATGGATTGAAGATTCTAAATTGCCATTAAATAATGACATAAAGCCTTTGTTTTTTTTAGCACTCCGTTAAATAACATGAATCATAAGCAAGCGCAATTGATCAGAATAAGGACTTCAAACTTGCATGATATGACTTTAGAGAATGTTTATAGGCTATCCTGGAAAAAGGAACATTGAACAAACGTCTTTAAATCCGCAATTCCCGCATCCTAGTCAAAGGAAGAAGTCAGAAATAATCTGCTTTCATTGCGGAAGGAGGGGCCATTACAACGAGATTGCAGACAGCTGCGCAAGCCGACTTCTGGTGAGACGCACACACAACAGCACACACCACAGAGCAAACATGAGAACGCGGGTCCTCCAGTAAATCTTTTAGGTCGTGATATGATGCATAAATTAGGTGGATATTAAGTTTACTGAAAACAAGGTTGTTTTTTCCTTTCTGTCTAGTTTACAGGCATCCGTCGATCCTCTGCCTACAAGTGGGCTGATAAGCGACTAAAGGGTATCTGCCTCCGGTGGCAGCATGCCTACAAGGGGGGACACCATGATTAACCCTTTGTTATGGTCTCAGTTCAGGGATGAAACTGGTTTCATTGATATGGAACCTTATAGGGCTAAACTCAAAACAAACAAAGCTGTCTACATTAAACAATACCCTTTGTCTAAAGATAAGGAACAAGGCATTCAACATTTGATTGAAAATTTTGTCAAGCAGGGTGTCCTCGAACAAACACACTCACCATATAACACACCAATTAATCCTGTTATGAAAGCTGATGGGAAAATTTGGAGATTAACTCAAGATTTAAGAGCAGTTAACCAGTTAATCATACCACTCGCACCGATTGTGCCTGATGTTTTGACTGTTATGAATTCAGTGCCACATTCGCACAAGTATTTCACAGTAATTGATTTGTGTGCAGCTTTTTTCTCTGTGCCTGTACACCCAGATACTCAGCCTTTGTTAGCATTTACATTTAAGGGGCAGCAATATTCGTGGAAATGCCTTGTTCAGGGCTATGTAGACTCACCCGCTGTCTTTTCTGCAGCAGTGCACAGAACTTTGGCCAAAATGAATGATTTGCCTTCAACAGTGTGTGTGCTTCAGTTTGCAGATGACATACTCGTGACGGGGGAGACTGAGGAGGACTGTGAAAAAGCATCTATAATTGTTTGCAATGTACTTGCCGAAACAGGTTTCAAAGCTTCGAAAGAGAAACTGCAATGGGTCAAAACTAAGGTAACCTATTTGGGACATGTGCTGATGCAGGGTCTCAGAGCAATATCCACAGATAGGGTCCAGCTGATCAGAAAGGTTAAGTCCCCACGAACAGTGCAGCAGCTACAAAGCTTTCTGGGACTAATTAACTATTGTAGACAATGGATACCTGACTGTGCGATTCACGATAGGCACCTGAGGGGTCTGATTGATCTCAAAGCTCCGCCAAACACAGCATTGGAGTGGACTGCGGAAGCCGATGAACATTTCAATGCTTTGAAGGCAGCCATCACGACAGCACCAGCATTGGGCCTACCGGACTACACAAAACCTTTTCACTTGCATGTTAGGGAGACAGAGGGTGCAGGTCTGGGTGTCCTATTGCAAATTCATGGCTCAACATATAGGCCAGTTGCATATCTGTCTAAAAAGTTAGATAACATAGTCACGGGTATGCCAGCATGTCTTCGTGCGGTGGCTGCAGCGGCTCTGATTGTACAGATAGCTGAGAGAACTGTGCTGTCACACCCTTTAATATTATATGCATCCCATCAGGTTGGGGTAATCTTGCACAACATGCAAACACAACACATGACAGCGCAACGACGCTCAGGTTACGAGGCTACTCTGTTGGCAACGAAAAATCTTAACATTCAAACAACAGCAAACATAAATCCCGCTTTGCTGGGTATTTTGGGTATGGTAGACATGGCAGATTTTGATGTTGAACATGATTGCATCGTTGAACTGACCACCTCTTACTATTCTAGGTTCGATCTGTTGGATACGCCCCTAGAGGGGGGAGAACATATTTATGTTGATGGGTCTTGTTCAAGCCGGTGTCTACCTCTGTGGCTATGCTGTGGTTTCCGAGTCAGGAGAGGTAAAAGAAGCTTTAGCTCTAGATTACAATTCGGCCCAAGCTGCAGAGTTGATAGCATTAATACGGGCCTGTGAGCTGATGACAGGAAAGAGAGTAACAATTTATACAGACTCCAAGTATGCGTGGAGTGTTCTTCACCATTATGCCAGAATGTGGGAAGCGAGAAGTTTTAAAATTGCTGATGGAAAGCCAATAGCACATGCAAATCTGATAGGACAGTTAACTGAAGCAGTTCAGCTTCCGCTCGAAGTGGCCATAGTAAAGGTCAAGAATAGCACTACCGAAATTAGGGTTAATTATCCTAATTAGACATTACCATGGGTTATCTCACACCAGCAAAGGAAGATGCTAGAACATATTGGAATCGGACAACGGGACGAGTTTCACGTCAAAGGTAACACAGCTCTTAGCAAAAGCGTTGTTTATTGATTGGCATTTTAATATTCCGTACCATCCGCAAAGTGCAGCAGTCGTGGAGAGATGTAATCGAACACTGAAAACACGACTAACAAAAGCTGTACTCGATACAGGAAGAAAGTGGGTTGATTTATTGCCTGCAGTCTTGGCAGAAATAAGAATGACCCCATCTTCAACGAAAAAAATTTCACCGTTCGAGGTACTAATGGGTAGACCTTTCCCGACCCCGTGGGTCAAAGGCCGGTCTGGGATTTCTTGTTTAGGTGATCTTCAGGTGATCCAGGAAGACTACGTGACCTCCCTAGTCGAAAAGTTAAATTCGATATGTGCTGATGTTTCTTTGTGCCTTCCTCTTCCCTCAGAAAGCCCTATTCATAACTTTGTTCCAGGACAACAAGTTTTTGTGAGGAATCTGAAGCCAACAAAGGTTGGAGAACCAAAGTACCACGGACCAGCAACTGTGATCGCCGTCACACGGACGTCATAATTGCACCATACAATATCTCAATAAAACTACTGATTGATTTGAATGTCCATTTTCACACTTAGATAGTTCACCAGGAATGGTGTGGGTTTGTGGTGAAACTGCATATTACCATTTAGATGCAGGGGAATGGAAAGGTTGTTGTTATGCTGCTATTTTGTCCACAGGAACTAGCATAATGGAAAAGAAAAATCTGGCCACATCTTTGAATAGACAAAAAAGAGAAATAACACTGCCCAATTATTATGCAGGCCACAAGATTAGTGATCCATGGACTACTCCTTGGGAAAACGTGGGATGGTCCCTAGCAGGTTTGTTTACATGAATCGGTACTACTGTTGCTCTGAACAAAATTAATGGTCTGGCATGGCAAGTTCTTTCTTTGGAAAATGACACAGCACAAGCTTTAAACTTAATCTCTAACGAATTAAGGAAAATGAGAGTTGCTGTCGTGCAACATAGACTTGCTTTGGATATATTAACAGCAGAGAAAGGAGGGGTGTGCAAAATGCTAGGAGTATCTTGTTGTTTTTCAATTTGGTACTACTCTATATATTTGTTCTTTAAAGGGACACAGGACTGCTTGTAAGACCGTTGGTCTGAAAGTGGCCATTGTAAGAATCTGGATTTCGTCCTGTTCCCCACAAATACTGCATCTGTGTTTATTCCAATATTCATCACATGTATTCATAGCTTTATCTTATTATTCTCTATTCTTTATTATTATCTCCTATTCATAATATTTGCTCCTTACTTTCTTGTTGTTTAACCTCGTTGAAAGTTGTATCATGTCTTATGCTGTCTTATGTTGATATAAGAATCTGTTGTTCTCCATCTCAAGGTTCCTAATAATGTCAAGGGACAATTGTTTTGTTATTGTAATATTAAATATGTAATCATATCTGATTGATCAGGAGGAATAAGACTAAACATAAAGTCTGGTGATTTTCCACTGCTTTGGTGGTTTTATATGACGCCTCCTGATGCAAGCTTATAAGTAGTAGTCCTTAATACAATAAACTTTGGACTCTGATTGAACAAGCACTTGTGTCTGTGTCAAACTCTGTCTCCGGGCCTGAAACTCTGTGTGTTCCGTCGACTAGACTCTTCAACCGTAGAATTTTATTTAGACAAGGGGACGTGAGAAGTTTACATTCTTTCACAACCCATTAAGTATCGTATTGATTTTAAAATTCTTTTAATTACTTATAAAGCTTTAAATGGTTTAGCCCCTACTTACTTAACTGAGCTTTTATCACATTACAACCCATCACGCTCTCTACGATCTCAAAACTCAGGACTTTTGATGACACCTAGGATAACTAAATCCACTAAAGGGGTCGAGCTTTCTCATGCGTAACACCTAAACTCTGGAATAGCCTTCCTAATACTATTCGAGGGTCAAACACTCTCCCAATTTAAATCTAGATTAAAGACACATCTTTTCAGCCAAGCTTTCACTTAATGCATAGTTAATGAACAGCAGCTACGCTAATTATTCTGCTTAGCCTTCGCCTTGGGATGTCCATCCCGAGGTAGGAAGAATTTCCGCCAGGTCCAGGTGATCGACATAAGCCCATCCCCACCTAAAGATTACGCCAGCTACAGCTGCAGACTGACTGACCATCCCAGCTCCATCTAAGGCAATTCCACCACCACCCATGAGAAATACGACCGTCGGACCATCCCAGCTCAGACCACTACATCACCAACCAAGAGCAAAGACGGACTACTTGTCACATTAATGCTGAAGTTACACTTGGTATTTAATGCTAAACTTACATCACATGTCAGCAATTTGAAGTTATAGCTGCATTCAGTGGCCCTGATTGGAGGTTGTTGGGTGGGTGTTTGTGGGGAGTTGGGGGGCTCGTTGGTTGTGGGGATTCATCTGGTGGGGCTGTGAGGGTTCGGTTTGGCCTTGTTTTGTGATCGATGTTGTAGTACCTGAGCCTGATCAGACTAATTCACTAATTCAATTTCTTACATACTGCAGCAACACCCCTCACCCCACCGGCGAGCTAGTCGCTTGGGGGACAACCCCCAATCTGCAACTTACACCAAGGGCAGGACAAGATCTCTAGTGACCATAGCAACTCACACCAATTCATCAAGATAGAGTATTTTATGACCCAATGGAATGTAGGGAGCTGAACTCTCTTTACTCACTTTGGGGATAGACCTACAATCATAAATGCATTTATATGGAAATGTACATATTCATTTATAACATTTCCATGTATTACTGTTCTTGTTGTTATGTCTGTTTTAAACATTAATCCAAAGTATCCATGAATGTGTGTTTAACTACTGGAATTATTAGATTTGTAGTAACTCATTTAACCAAGATGATATTTAGATCATGTTTGGTGTCTATGAGCTACATTTGTTATTTCCTTAATGTTGTTGTTTGTTGTGTTTTGGTAACTCTTTTCATATTAGTTTTATCAAACTCTTAGAAGTCTTCTAGTGAACCTCCAATCAGCTTTCACATGCAAAACACCATCTGAAAGACAAAGACAGTTAACTTTCCCTCCAAAGTTGCCATCTCCTGATTGGACCAGTCACGTCTGTAGGATGTGACATCCTTACAGTTTAAAAGAGACCACGAGAAGATTCTTTCTCTCTCTTGCATTTTACACTCTTCCTCGCGCTTCCTTTTCTCTCTTGGTCTTGCTCTTCTTCGTCTCCATGCGTTCTGCATCTCCAAGGATGGACTAGAAGAAGACTTCACCTTTAACCCATAAGTTTGTGCCAGGCTGCGGCCTTGTCTTTCCAGATACAGATCCTCTGCATAAAACTGGTTCTCTCTGATCACTCTCAGCCAAGATCAACTGGAGCCTCAACAAACTGCATCAGGACACTTTCTTTCTTTTGATGGGCAAGACGTGCAAGTATCAAACTTAGTCTCATTAATGGATGCATAGGGCATCATTAATCCTTTTAACAAAGGTCCTTTACAAGAAGAAACTGATGTTCGTTCAGGCTATTGATCTTCTGAATATCATATACTGCCATAATCCATGCTCTGTTCTTCTCTCTGCTTTAACTTCAACCTTCTTCCAATGCTTAACTGTATGTGTGTGTATGTTAGATTACTATGTGTCTAGTCTAGGTAATAAAGTCCTGTTTTATTTCACACGTAATGTTGTTTGTAGTTCATGCTCATAATCCGGAGTCCCTAAACATGCCGATTCTTGCTACCTGCTCGTAATGCTAAGTGATTTCCCCAAATCATGAATTTGATCCAGATAATTATAATTGATCATTATTAATTGAATTCATCCCAATTTGGATTGATATTTGTTTCCCTTACAAAGGGTGGTGGAGAAAATATTACTTATAATTGTGATCAAAGCTCATGATAATTCTTACATATTTGATGAAGAATAGTGTTTAAATAATTCTGTTCCTCATCGAATTCACTACAATGTCGGACAACAGAGGAAGAAAGCTACAACATGCCATTACTTTTTTCCCTGGTTGTTCCTCTGTTTTCTGGTATCGATCGTGGAGTGGACCGGGTTGAACCTGCACGGTTTTCGGTGAGTGTTACTTTCTGGGTTGCAGATGGTGGGCTCTCCCTCTTCCTCGTGGATATTTGCTGGGTGGCTTTTGGTCGGGGTCACTGAGTGCAGCTATGACACATCATAGGGGATCTGGCCCTCCCGGCTGATCCTGGTTTCTCCCAAGGTTTTTTTCTCCATTAATCAATCATTGGAGTTTGGGTTCCTCGCCACAGCAGGGCAGTGTTGGCTTGCTCACCGGGAGACTGCATTTATTTATTTATTAATTAGATATTATTTATTAGAATGATCTTGCTTGTTCTATAAACACCATGCACTATGATGTGTTTTACCTGTTCTGTTTTTCCTGTTTGCCCCTGTAAAGCTGCTTTGGAACAATGCACATTGTGAAAAGCGCTATATAAATAAAATTGAATTGAATGAATTGAATTGAGCAGGCCAACTCTTGAAGCCACACCCCCTTTTTACAGAATAAGTCATCTTTTGTACTGTACAAGTGAGTACATTTACTAAAGATTTTGAACAATGTCTTTATGAAGAGAATGACAGCAGATTACCACTCCAAGGAGATGGACCACGCCCTGCACCTGCCATCAACTTCCAGTGCTAGAGCTGCTTGTCAGAAAAAGCAGAACGATGCAGAACGAATGTCAACTATGTGGCCCCACCAACAGAACCAAATGACATTACATCCCCAGCTGGCTGCATCCTGGGCTACACAGAACACCACCTACAAGGTTCATGAACTGTTAAAAGAACTGCCCACTCATGTAAATGAGCGTCCAAGACATCTCAAAGCTGGACTTGCCAAACACTGCCTTAACACTGGTTTACACTGACAGCGTGACCAGAACGAAAGGGGGGTAGCCAAGCACCAGCAAAACATGGCTCTTGCCACAGCCTGAGGTCAGACAGCAGCACCACAACATCGCCATGGCCAGCCAAGAAACCCCAACCTTGTCACGCCGTACAACGCTCACCAGTACTTCAATGAAAGACACCGGAGTGTGACACCTGCCTTTGCCCAGCAATCACTGCAGAAAATGTGAAGGCCAGAGAGCATGCTGATCCCGGCAAGATTCACAAGAGGAACGTGATGTGAGTGACAAGATTTGCTATCATAACTTTGCACAGCTACGTGAGACATGGGGGGGTAGCTAGACAACACCCCTCCCCATGACACAGCACAGCAGGTATTTGCATTGAAGCCAATCATGCCATCCCACCTGCTGTTTCATTCAGGACTGCTGGCCCACTTATCACTTTCATGGCATTAGCCCGCAGGCCACCTGGGGGCAGGGCAGGTATGCACTCAAAAACAGAATCGTATCGAGGTTCATTTAAAAGGAAGGAAGGAGGCGGCAACCTGCAGACATTTTAATAAAGTTTAATAAAATAATAACAAAGTAAAAAGACAGCCGGCAGTCCCTCACGGACAACTGCCAGTGAATAAAACAAACCACAACTAACGTAGAAGACTTGAACATGTTCGGGCCTGGTCCTCTCTCGTCAGCAGTCCCGTCGCTCGCCCTCTTATGCTCCCATCTCCTCCGTGAGATATGCGGGACCGGTGTGCGCACAGCTGATTCAAACTATCAATCACGCCACCGGCCCCGCCTCACGGCTCTCGTCACGTCTTCCTAACCACAACCGATCCACTTCGGATATTATGAATTAGGAATTGGAAGGGAAAAGAAAGAGAACGCAGAGGACAATCCAACGGACACCCTTCTCCCCTCTGGGGAGTCCGATTAGGCCATGGAACTTCAGACTCAACCTAAACTCATCGTTTCAACAGGACTGCATTCTGCAACCATTCAAGATTTCCATCCACGCACATAAGGATATTGGTCCAACACCAAATTAGCAAGTATCCGATTCTATACATAGAATAGCTGCGTTAAGAGCGTGCCTCTTTGTTCAAGATGATTTTATTGGTTTTCAGACATGTTTTACCGTTTCGCGGCCATGTCCGCCCTCTCTCTCTCTCACTCTCTCTCTCTGTGCTTCCTAGCGTGTATGTGTTTGTGTTTCATGTATTTGTTTGTGTTTATGTGATCGTCATTATGTTTACCATGTAGAGTAGAGTTTAATAAAAAAACATAAAGGCATTTGTGATGGGTTATCTGTGCTCACGCTCACAAACGTATCACTTAAACTGTGTTTCGATCTATGCTACCTCTGCTCTTAATTCTGTTTGGTAAAGTCACGTTACTTATGGTCATGAGATAACGTTAGTGTATAAATCATTGATGCATCTGCTGGACGAATACATAAAGGATTTTTATCACTATACTGCTTATCAGAATTTGTAAGATATGTTTGTGTAATGACGATTATTATACATATTTTCCTTTGAGCTAAACTAATTCCTTGACTGAAATTGACGTTTTAAATAACTAATTTCATGGATGTGATCTTGAAAGATCTGGTGGAGAATCATATTTGGTGAGTTAAACTCGTCCTTATTTTAACATGAAGATAAAATCACTACAACTGAATGATGATGGTTTATTAATTTTATATTAGTTTTTACCCATTTTTGGGGCCCCTGTCAGTCATGGGCCCTTGGAATTGTCCTAACTATTCCCCCTTATATGGCGCCCGTGCCCCACATAGAATACATATCTATGCAAACGCAGGTGCGTTTCACACAAGATTTAAACATTTACTTATTAATATTGGTAGGCTACATTGACATACATTAGGATATGTTGCAATAAATCAAGAAATGACATCTTCATAATATCAGTCTTTTTTTATTTATTTCAAATGTGGCGTTCAGAGACGAGCCATGAATTGTATTGTATTGTCGTGAAAGCGTGGTCTGTCAAAACATATCAAAACATTAAAATGAAACTATTGATCCAATTTACCAAATGAAAGCATGTTGTGAATTAAACAGGACGTAAAGAATCTGTATGCTATATGCTTTCTCCGACTCCAATAAATGATGAGCTAAATTTACAAAAATCGCAGAAGTGTTAAGTCCCCCCTCCACTACTCCTAGAGAAGAAGCCCTGTTAATTTCTCTCATACCCACTGGACCCAAATTCTCCACCAGTTCTCGCGATACTCCTGAAGAGCCCTGATCAACAAATGAGGTGTTCGATGTAACATCAACAAATAAAGAGGTTACAGGAGTCAAATAGGGATTCAATAAATTAATGACAAACCTGTAATTTCTTACCTTGATCAGGTGTATTTAATATATAGTTTTTCTTGGGGAGACATTTCGCAACCATATAGGGCCCCGTAAATTTTACATTATAGTCATTAAGCATGTCCCGCCTTAGATCATGTTAATGGGCCAACGCAGTCAACAAATAAATATTCAAAAGGAGTTGTAACTGCAGTTATAGGCTGTAAAGAAGCCAAAGGATTTTTTTTATTCGGCTTTCCCGAAATACATGACCGGATCATATATGGCTAATTAAAACTTGTTTGACTTTGGTCCAATAGAATTTACTCTGTCATATGTCTTCCGCACACCCAAGTGACCAGCGACACCCTCATGAGATAACTAACACATCTTGCTGAAAAAAAGTGGTACAACAATTTGGATCTGGCAATCTATTGAAACGTCAGTACAAATTGGTGGTTTCCTACAGAGAAGTCCATCTCTAAGAAAATAGAGAGGAAATTAATCCTTTTCTCTTCTCTTCTCATCTACCAAGGAAAACAAACCTTGAAAAGTGTCATCTGATTGTTGTTCCTTAGTAAGGTCATCTCGAGTAACACTATAAAGTGGAGACAAAGAACAAAACTTTATCATGACCAACACAATGAAAACTGCTTTCAGAAATGGATCCAGATTTTTCCCATTTGTCGTCAACAAAAGGCTGTAGACCTGTCTCAGAACTATCATCCACATTTTTTGTAACCTTAGTACCATCTTCCACTAGGAACACAACTACATTATCCAATATAGACCCGTGGATTAGGTTTTCAGGCTGTGATGCCGTCGCACTCGCAGAGCATTGTCAACGTGCTAAACTTTCTTTTAACATTTAAAAAAACTTTTTTATGGCTTGAACATTATCCCGCTTATTACATGGCTACTTGCCACTTGAGAAAAAAAATGGACATGACACGAACATTCAATTTGGTTTAATAATTTATAAATATAATGTCGTATATTTTATCAAAATAAATATTAATTTGTCAATAAAAACCCTGTCAAAATGATTTGTTGCGTCCGGGTTCCCTTTCTGTCGGTCTCTCGACGTTGTGTCGAGAACGACAGATGGGGTTCGCCCTTGAGAACCAATCAACTCTGACTACTATAGAAAAGGCCAATGAAATTTGGCGAATGAAATTTGCATGCCGGGCTCCGCCCCCGGATATCCGGTATAAAAGGAAGCCGGCGTGCATCATTCACTTACCTTTTTGTTCTTCAGAGCGTTCGCTCATGACTACGAACAGAACGAATTCAATGAATTCTTCTTCTGTCAGATCTACGACGTGTTGCAGCGGATCGTCCCTACCTGCAGCGACCTTCCCCTGGGCGTCTCGGCGGTTCCGGAGGTGTTAGAGATTTTTTCTAAAAAGTCCTTTTCAGGACTGACTGAGCATTCTCCAGCGCGGCAAGTCCCGCTGTTCTCTTGGGTGCGGCACCCTCATCGAGGAGGGGGATGGACACGATCGCTGCGTTAGGCGTCTGGGCGTCCAGCACTGGGCGTCCAGCACAGTGGCACTGCGGGCAGATTGTCATTCAGAAGTTGCGGTCACGGGTGGCTGTCTTCCTACGGGAACCAGCCACCATTTCGTCTGCTACCTGGGCTGTGACATCTGTGGCTACGGCCCCGATGACCACCCACGTTAGCAGCGTTAGTGATATGGGGAACTCTGCGAACGTAAACCCGCCAGCCAAGTGCTCACGGGCCGATCGCACCCCGATTCGCTTTTCTGAACATCCCCCAACCGGCGGTGGCATACCGTCCGGATTCTCACGCACACACTCGGAAACGATGTGTGACGTAGATGAGATGTCGCTCGCAGCATCGGAGGGAGACTGACATCCGACTCTGACGAATCCGAGCTCTACCCACAGCGGTTGAGTTCAGGAGGAAGCAGGAGTGATGTCATCCATGCTAACCCGGAGATGCGTGGTTCCTGAGGTCGGAGCGCGGTGCAAACCGCGCCCACCCCGGGTGCCATGTTTTTCCCGGAGGTGCATGAGGAGCTGTGTGAAACTTGGAACGCTCCATTCACGGACCGTCCCAGTGAAACTAGCTCCGGCTCCCTTACTTCCCTCGTTGGTGGGGCAGCCAAAGGCTACGTCGACATCCCCCGGGTGGCTCGGGCGCCGGCGGTACACCTGTGCCGCGGGCGGCTACCTCCTGGGGGGAATCGGCCACGCCTACCGTCCAAAGCGTGTAGGACTTCGGCATCACTGGTGTCGAGGCCTTGCACTGCCGCGGGCCAGGCTGCCTCCTCTCTACGCCATGGCCATCCTGCAGGTCCGCCAGGCCAGGGCTTGGAGAGAGCTCAACGAGGGTAAGGCCGACCCGGGTATAATGCAGGATCTCCGTGCCGCCACTGACAGCGCTCTACGGGCGACTAAGGTGGCGGCGCGGGCCCTGGGTCGGACGATGTCCACGCTAGTGGTCCAGGAGAGACACCCCCGGCTATACCTTGTGCAGAAGAGTGACACCAAGGAAGTCCGCTTTCTTGATGCACTCATCTCGCAGGGTGGGTTGTTGGTAACACCGTCGAGGACTGCGCTCAGCAATTTTTGACGGTGAAGCAGACAGTGGCAATTAGCCTCACGCCGCGACTCGGCCGCCTACGGGCCTCCGAGATCTCACGTGATGTCTGCTTCCCTGCAACCCAGGACCCCTTCGGCTTCGGTTCCTGTGCCCCCACAGGCGGCACCCCGGAAGCAGAGGTCGAGGGGGAAACCTCCACCCCGTCAGCAACCTTCTCTCGAGAAGGGACACTGACGGGAAGACCCAGGGGAGAAAAACATCGGGCCCGAACCTTCACAGCCACGGCTCTGATCGGTCGGTACGGGACGACTCCTGCTTCGTCACCAAAGCCGGGCCCTTTTCAGGGCTTGGCGCCCACTACTCGCAGAGTTTTCTGTTCTCCCCGGGTGTACTTACAGCAGTCTTACACAGTCCTCTGGACTTACACAGTCCTCTGGACTGTGCACGGCGAACCGTGAGGTCGTACACATACGACAGCTGTCACCACTCTCAAACCGACAGTGTGTGCCGTTGTTCCGCCAGGCAGGTAAAAAGGCGGAGCCAACCTTCCCTCCGGCGACCCCCGCGACATAGTTAGCTCCGCCAGCCAACGAACCCCCCCGTGGGAATGATGAAGCAGACCGTCCCCTTGGTCACCCTGTCACAGTCCCTGGGAGCTGAGAGCTGCCCACACTGTCTCGCTGGCTAATGAGGGCGGTCCGTCTTGGTTACTCGATCCAGTTCGCCAGAGACTCTCCCAAGTTAGGGGCATCATCTCTCCCTCTGTCAGAGGCAGGGACGCCTCCGTACTTCGGGTAGAGGTCTCCACCCTTCTGGCAGAACAGGCATCGAGTTCGTCCCTCAAAACCAAGATGTTCAGTGGGTTACGACCCGCACTTCATCATTCCAAAGAAAGACGGCGGGTTGCAAAGGTCTGCGTACCCTGAACAGAGCACCTTCACTAGCTGCCGTTCAGGGTGCTCACGCAGAGGCGCGTCCTGACATCTATCAGGTGTTAGGATTGGTTCGTGGCAATCGACCTGAAGGACGCTTACTTTCATGTCTCTATCCTCCTCGACACCGGCCGTTCCCACGGTTCGCGTGCGAGAGGCGGGCATATCAGTACAGAGTCCTAACTTTCGGTTTGTCCCTGTCTCCACGGTCTTCACGAAGATCGTGGAAACCGCCCTTTCTCCCTGAGGGGAGGAAGGCGAGTGGGTACTAAACTATCTCAGCGACTGGCCTATCTTGGCACACTCGTGAGATCTGTTATGTACACAAAGGGACCTGGTGCTCCGGCACCTAGATCGATTGGGACTCCAGGTCAACCAAGAGAGGGGCAAGCTCTCCCCAGTGCAGAGCATCCTCTTTCTTGGTATGGAACTCAACTCTGTCACCATGTTGGCGCACCTGTCCGCAGTATCCGCGCAACCAGTGTTGAACTGTCTGAAATGAACATTTTAGGCAGACAGCGGTCACCCTGAAATAATTCAGAGGCTCCTGGGACATGGCGTCCTCGCGGGTTAATACCCCTCGGGTTGATGCACATGAGACCGCTCCAACACTGGTTTCAGAGTCGAGTTCCGAGGAGAGCGTGGCACACCGGCAGCAGGCGCATGGTGATGACGCCCTGCTTCCGACGCACCATAACCCCTAGTCTTCTATGACTTTTTCGACGGACTCAGGTCCCTCTGGGCAGGTTATGAGACAAGTTGTGGTGACGACTGACGTCTCCCTGCAGGGGTGCGGTGCAGTGTGCAACGGGCACGTAGGCGGGGCGTTGGACGAACCCCCGCCTGCGCTGGCATATCAATTGCCAAGAGTTGTGGGCTGTGCTACTTGCACTGAGCAGGCTACGGGCTCTCGTGCGAGACAAGCACGTGCTGGTCCGAGGACAGCACTATAGCTGTAGCGTACACAGATCGTCAGGGTGGCGTTCGCTCACAGCAGCTAACACAACTTGCTCGACGCCTCCTCCGGTGGAGTCAACAGGTGACCCGTTCCCTGCGGGCCACACACACCCCGGGCAAACTGAACTAGACAGCCGACGTGCTTTCTTGCCAGTTTATGCCTCGTGGAGAGTGGCGACTCCACCCCCGCGCAGTCCAGCTCATTTGGAGGCTGTTCGGGTAGGCCCAGGTAAACCTGTCCGCCTCCCGTAACACCACCATTTGCCCGCTTGGTATTACCTGCCCTCGGCACGGATATCCTGGCGCACAGCTGACCGCGGGATGGGCGGAAGCACACCTTCCCCCCCCAGGAGCCTCCTTGCACAGACACTGTGCAAGGTCAGGGAGCAGGAGCACCAAGAGTTATTGGTTACACCACACTTGTCTAACCGCACTTGGCTTCAGAGCTGATGTTCTGGCATCCCAGATCAGACCTCTGGAACACCCATGTCTGGTCTCTAGACGGGACGAGAAGATCCTGAGATGGCTACTCCCCCTCTATGGCAGAGACCATCACCCAGGCTAGGGCCCCATCTACTAGGCGGTTACACGCCTCTAGATGGTGCCTCTTCTCGTCCTGGTGTCTCTCTCAAGGAGAAAGACCCACTGAGGTGCTCAATCAGGATTGTGTTTTCCTTCTTATGAGACTGGAGACTAACATCTCCCCTCCACACTGAATGTGTATGTAGTCGCTATTGCCACTCATCACGACTCAGTCGGTGGAAAGTTTCTAGGGCAACAAGACCTGGTCACCAGGTTCCTAAGGGGTGCGAGAGGGCGGATTCCGCCTCATCTCCGCTCCATACCCTCTTGGGACCCTAAGTGGTCCTGGGGAGCCTCAGTGCCCCCCAAGAGCCCCTCGGAGATTCCGATCTTCCTCACAGGGTAAGACGGCCCTCCTGATGGCGCTCACTCCCTTCAAGAGGGTAGGGGACCACCGAGCATCCTCCATGTCCCCGGATTGCCTTAAATTCGGCCCTGAAAACTCTCACGTTATCTTGAGACCCAGGCCCGGATGCGTGCCCAAGAAGTTCCCACTACTCCCTCCGGGGCCAAGTGGTGAACTTGCAGGCGCTCCCCATAGGGGAGGAAGACCCAACCTGATCAGTGTTGTGTCCAGTAGGTGCTGGACCGCACGCAGAGCTCTGAAGCTCTGACCAGCTCCGTGTTTGTTGGAGGACAGCAGAAGGGGAAGGCTGTCTCCAAACAGAGGCTGGCGCACTGGGTCGTGGTAGCCGTTTCGACGGCATTCCGATCTCGGAATCTCCCATGTTGGCAGAAGCGCCTCTCTAGCAGACATCTGTAGAGCTGCGGGTTGGGCTACGCCCAAACACCTTCGCAAAGGTTCACAACCTTCGCGTAAACCCGGTGTCAGCCCACGTCCTGCGTGGCGACATGTAGGACTGGCATCCGGGGGGGCGTATGCCTGCAAAAGCACCATTCCACCCTCTACAGGTTGGGTCAGTGTGCTATCTACCTTTTTCTTCTTACCCAAACCCATGGCTAAGAAACTGGTACCTCATCTACCTCCCTTCTTACCCAGACACTGGTTAAGAATAGGCATTCCATCCATCACTAAGCAGCACCCCCTGGGGGTTGGCTGGGCAGAGCAGCCTTCCCCCTTAGGCAGGGATTCCATATGAACTATCACAGATAGCTCTAACCGGACCTAGTGCTACCGGACGTCTGTAACACCCCCTCCGTGGGCTGTTCCGTCTGATTTATCCTCATGAGAATGGTTCCCACTCCTGGTAACCCATGAACTTCCCCAGGTGGACCTCCACCTCGCGGTTAACTACCCAGTCCGCACATTCCATGCGTTCTCCTCCAAGGACGAGACCATACCTATATCCACCATATTCCTCCCCATGGGTAGGAGGTGGCCTCTGCAGCGCATTCCTGATTAAGGAAGTGGGGCTTACCCGGTGTAAACCCGAGCCGGACGGCCTCTCGCCTGTAGAGAGCTAAGGCCCCCGTCCGTGAAAGGTTATCGGTCAGGGCTGTACCCATCTTTCTCCAAGAAAGCTCTGGTACCCCCCGACCACCACACTGGAAGGTTACAGTTTCGCGAAAGCATCGAGCTGACACGCCCAGGCTCGTAACCGTCGCTTCGCTAGAGATTGTGACGCGATACAGCGTTGTGGCGTTTTCCAGGGGCAACCCCATCTGTCGTTCTCGACACAACGTCGAGAGACCGACAGAAAGGGAACGTCTTGGTTACGTATGTAACCTCGGTTCCCTGATGGAGGGAACGAGACGTTGTGTCCCTTATGCCACAAACACGTATCGTATTCTGCTGCAGTCGTGAGAGGCTCTCAGGCTCTTCAGAACAAAAGGTAAGTGAATGATGCACGCCGGCTTCCTTTTATACCGGATATCCGGGGGCGGAGCCCGGCATGCAAATTTCATTCGCCAAATTTCATTGGCCTTTTCTATAGTAGTCAGAGTTGATTGGTTCTCAAGGGTGAACCCCATCTGTCGTTCTCGACACAACGTCTCTCCATCAGGGAACCGAGGTTACATACGTAACCAAGACGTTACCGTGTGTTATTAGTTTGAGAGGTTTTTATCTGGGAATAACGAACCTGCAAATGTCATGCTTGGCCAATCAGAATCAAGCATTCCAACGAGCCAAGTAATAAAACAGTTCAATGCTTGTCATTTAAACGCAGGTCAATACAATATTTCGCCACACTTTAATTAAATAACTATGAATGCATATTTTATCAAATATGATGTTTTTTAAGTAAACTGTTGCGAACTAACGACTCGTCTTTATAATGTTACATGTCTGCCCAGCGTGAACAATGTGATGTGTATATGGTTTTCACTGACGCACAAGTAGCATATTTTAGTGTAAAATGATTGCGCCTGGTAATCTTTGTAAATTAGCTAAAAATCAAAAACAATTCAACATTTTATAAAACAAATACATCAAAGCAGGGTCACCGGCAGGAAGGCCCGCTGAATCACTGGACTGGACACCAGACTAGACACTGGCTGCACCAAACTGGACACTGGCTGCGCTGGACTGGACATCAGCTGCAGCGGACTGGGCACCGGACTGGACACCGACTGCACCAGACTGGATGCTGGACTGAACACCAGCTGCACCGGACTGGACACCGGCTGCACCGGACTGGAAATCGGACTGGACACCGGCTGAGACACCCGGCTGCACTGGCTGGATCGCCGGCGGGATTACCGGCTGTGCTGGGTTCCCAGCCCCACTCCGTTGTCTCTTTTTTTTCAGCCGAGCCACCCATCTGGAGAAAGGAGGTGAGGAGGCCTCTGATGCGGACCCCAAAGACTCTCGCCTCCCCCACTTGTCACCGAGGCTGGCTGGAGAGGGTGAGGAGACCACTGTGGTGACACCCAAAACCTCGATCTGCGAGGGGCTGTCCTCATGGATGGTTGCCAGCCCCGTGAGAGGCTCCGCCATGGATTGTCCACGAAGCCTAGGGGTCTCATCCTGCTTTTCGGGTGGCTCAAAGGGTTCATCGAGGCAGCTGTTGAAGATTACCTTCAGATCTGCTTTACTGAACCCGGAGTAGCACGCACAGGACAGGAAGTCCATGGCGAGGTCTTTCACGGGGGTCCCCTTCTGGCGGAACCCAAACAGTATGTGAGCTTGGCGGCTCCTAAATGCCTCGTGCGACTCCATGTGCCTGCTCATTTCTGTAATGGCCAATTCGTTCTGTCACGAGGTGTGTGTGAGGATGAACCGAGATGCAGCCAGCACTGAAAAGGTTAGCACAAGGACTTTAATAAAGATCAAAACAAAAACCCATGATGGGGAAAACAAGACACGATGGGAAAACAAGACATGATAAAACAAGAATTCAAACATAACACTTCCCACAGGGGGCAAAACAGACTGGCGACACAACAGCTAGCGAACAGGCAAGGTAAGGGTTGGCAAGGTAAGACAAGACAAGACAAGAGTATCACAGTCAAGGTAATACACAAAGCAATATAGCACACAACTTGGAAACAATACATAATGAACTGGCACAGGATGATTAACAAGGGAACACGTGTGAGTGATGAAAATCTGAAGGGAAGCTAACAAGGAAATGAGAGGGGCGGGGCCATAGACGAGACACATGAAAGAACATGACATGCCAATATCTTAACAATGCCATTTCTCACACTTAACACATGGGTCTGTCATGATTCTGCCTCCCGACTGAGAGATTCCATGACTAGGAAGGTAGAACCATGACATGTAAATGTTTGGACAAGGGATTTTGATGATATTTTTGAGACAGTTGTTAATAAAACCCTGGATTTTCTTTATGTTATTGGGGCAGATTCTCTATACAGCAATACGGGCTTCACAATAGTATTGAAAACCCTGATCTTGGTGTTAATACAGATCTCTGAGGATCGCCAGATGTTCTTCATTCGGAGAAAAGCTGTTCTGGCTTTGCTGATTCGTATTTTAACATTTACATCTGTTCCCCCATGCTTATCAATTATGTCTCCAAGATAGGGGAAACTATCCAATTTCTAGTGTCTCCTCTCCCAGTTTTATGGGTGTTGTGCTGGTTTGCATTTATCTTTAGCATCTTGCTGTTTTCTCTATGGATAACTATATTTATTTCTATATTTGACTTATCTGTGGTGTGTCAGTACAGTGTGATATGTATACTTATAATCTCAAACTTTAATGTACACTGATGACAGGAGGGCAAAGATACGGGATGCTAATAAAACCCTAATGGGATGTTGGAACACATATACAAATTTTGTTCTAATGGCTATCTAATACAATCATATAGAATGTTAAGGCAGGCACCATGTCTACCCAGAAAGATTCACAGATTCTGGTATTCAAGCAACAGCAAGTATTATTTTTGTCTCCAGTACTCTACTGTCACAACACAGTTACCTATATTATTTGTGACAACATAGCATTTGAACTTGCCAAATAATTCACTGCACTGTGTATGGTGGTAGTATATCAGTAAGTTTGAGAGAATTACAATCAAGGCAAAAAAATACAGATGTAGAGACAATGCATTTATAAATTAGTTCATGGAAGGAATAGTAATATGTATGTGTACTAATACAACATTGATATGCCCAGGGGCCCGTTTCAATAAGGAGGTTCAACCAGCTCTAGGTTAAACCTTGAACTCAGAGTTGGTTTACTTAGAAATTAGAAATTTGAGTTTTTCAGAACAGCTGATTTGAGTTAGTTTAATTTACTCTGGATAGGCTTACCTTGGGTTGAGCGCTTGTCCCACGACTATAAAAAGCCAATATCAGTGGAGCTCCGATATTACGATTCACCATGGCAACGGCACCAAAAAAAGGAACATGGCGGCAGAAAGCACTTTAGAGTGGGGCACACTTTCTGCTCTGCATATAGTGGATTTACTGATGTGCTGAAAATGACTTAAGTTTAAATTAATAAATAGATAAATTTACCAATAAACAAATAAATGAATCATTATATGAATGAAACAACAAGAAATAAAAAAAAATTATGTTCTCACACGCCATGAGTGCACTAGTTACGGGACTTAGACGTGATGGTGTATAGGCCACCATTACGGTGTGTCAGACTCTTGTGTAAAGTTTACTGATCGCCGTTTCAAACCCTGCTCGTAGCAGATTTGAGTTGGAATGGTTGCATGTCAAAATTAAGTGTTTATCACCTTTATCGCTTCATTTCTGCATGTATGTCTATATTTATTCATGTACTTTATTTATACACTTTATCAAGTCATTTCTCATCATCCATAGAAAACTATGCTCTGATGTAATACCAGTGCGGTGGCTGGTGTATTTGATGTAAGGATGAGATATATTTTGAAATATCTAATTCACTGTGAACAAAAACAGTACAGTTTTAATAAAAATGCACAGGGAAATTACAACATTCCACTCAGGTCCTATATTGCCCTCCTGAAATCAAAGTACACCCCAATGACTTAATGCAGCATCTTCTGAATCCTACAATAAAAGCACATATGCCATACTGCAGTGGTCACCAACCCTGCTCCTGGAGATCTACCGTCCTGCAGACTTTAGCTCCAACCCTGCTTCAGCACACCTGTCTGTAATTATCAAGCAAACCTGAACGCCTTGATTAGATAGTTCAGGTGTGTTTGATTGGGGTTAGAGCTTAAATCTTCCGGACGGTAGATCTCCAGGAGCAGGGTTGGTGACCACTGCCATACTGTATAAGTCACTAAGATGGTCTCTGTGTGATCAAAATGTGTGCCATGAATGAATGTATTAATTAATGAATGAATGAGTTACACCTCTTGCGTTTTAAAAATGGGGAGGAGATTAAAATAAACTCTGGGTTTACCAAAGAAAACCTGCTCCCGGCTTCCGGTGGGAACATAAACCATGACGGTCGCATAGTAGAGAGCTCTCGATGTAACCCGCGAAATTCGACCAAAAGCCCCAGTGGTATTGTTGATATAGTAAGAATCTAACTTAAGGGAAGGGGCAAGTCACTACCGTAAACGTTTAATTTACTTTTGAGACGTCTTGAGCAGAGAAATACAGTTTCATCCTCGACGACCAAGGCTAATTAGTAGCTAACATCAATTAGCAAAAGATGACGGACGCAAAAATTTTGGAAGAACTGAGGCAATTTCGAAAAAAAAGAGAACAGACAGCAATTTAAGGAACTAAGAAGTGACATATCAGGTCTAAATAACAGACTGGGGGAGGCCGAAGACCGAATCGAAAGGCTGAGGAAAGAATACAAGCCTCAGAGGATGCGGCATTGGAGATCCTAAAGTTACACGTGAGGCTAGAAGAGAAGCTAACAGAAATGGAAAGCCACAGCAGACGCGATAACCTAAGGATATACGGGGTTTCTGAAGAGACCGAAAAATATTCTGATACCATGTTGTCTTTTGTAGACAAACTTCTTCGTGAGGGCCTTCAATTATCAGAAGAAATGCCTGATTTACAAATTCAGAGGGCACACCGCTCGCTAGGTCCTCAGCGAGCAGCTGGCGCTCCGCCCCGCTCTATTGTGGTCAAGTTTTTAAGCTATAAGGTGAAGGAATTGCTGCTGCCTAAAGCTTGGAAAACAAAAGTATTCAAATGGAAAGACATTCATGTAAATCTTGATCACGATTATCCGCCATCCATCATCGCTAAACGGAAGGAATACGCCGAAATTCGGAAGGTTATGAAAGCTAAGAATGTGAAGTTTCAAACGTTATTCTCCGTGAGGCTACGCGTGATGCACGAGGGCGGAGCCGGAATATACAATTCACCGAGTGAAGCAGCCAAAGATCTTGTGAAAAGAGGCTATGTGATCACGACAATGCCGCCACCACCACCGGCAACATTGTCTGAGCGGATAAAACAGCTATCCTGGACCCAAGTAAGTCGGCGTGCTAAGAAGGATACACGCGACCCCACACGGATCATCAACTACAAGGATAAGCTTCGTACATTTCGGAGGAACACCCCAGACGCGACAGTGGATTAAATTGAAACAAAGTAACGGGAGAACCACCAAGTGACGTTAGTTATTATTAAGATATGGTGGTGAGTAGACTGTGAACTTTGATCAGATTGGTTACATAGATAGAGCTTTCAAGATGCTGTGAACCAACAAGGACCTCCTTCACTGAACCCATTTGAAGGGTTTTGCCTTAGAGGGCCCCCGCGGGCATATTAGGGTCTAAAGAATAGACCCCTACATAGGAAGTCAACTTTTTATATACTATATGTTGTTTTGTCTGTTCAAAATTTGTGTATGTTCTGTAATAGTTATACTCTGCTGTTCTAATGCAGGGAAGGGAAGAGCAACGTGTTTATTTGACTGGTTAGCCATTGACATATTTACATGTTTAATAGACCTGTAAAATTTGTATCATTTAACATAAATGGCATACTTAATCCAGTTAAGAGGTCAAAAATGTTATCTCAACTGAAAAGGGACAAGGTCCAGATAGCATACAAACAAGAATCCCACCTCAGTGATAGTGAACATGCTAAGTTAAACAAAATGGGGTATAAAAAAGTATATTTCTGCTCACACGAATCGGGCAAACGTAGAGGAGTGGCGATTTTGGTGTGCAGTGCGGTAAATTTCGAATTCATAGCCGAACACAAAGATAAGGACCTTGTACATTATGATAATTGGTAAACTGGAAGGAACCTTAGTGAGTCTGTTCAATGTCTATATTCCACCAGGTAGTGATTGACCATTTTACAAACACGTACTTGAAACAATGACAACAAAGAGTCGGGGCGTCCTAATATGTGGGGGAGATTTTATCATTCGTCTAATTCCAAAAAACAACAGTTCAAATGGCAAACCCGACACTAAAATTTTTTACAAAAAAGTAAATAATTTCATGAAAGAAGTAGGGATAATAGATATATGGAGGGAAATGAACCCAACAGGACGAGACTACACTCACTACTCTGGGGCCCACAATGTCTACTCCAGAATAGACTTATTTTTTATGTTTAAAAATGATATGTTTCGAGTGATAAATTGTGACATAGGACCGAGAGTACTCTCAGACCACAACCCAGTATACCTGTCCCTCAACCTCAACAGTAAAATAAAGTCAACTCTATGGAGATTAAATACGAATATTCTGAAAGATAGGGAAATCATGACTAAACTGAAATTTGAAATCGAATCCTACTTGGAATACAATGACGCTGTCTCACCAGCTATATTATGGGACGCTTTAAAAGCAGTGCTTCGTGGGAAAATTATTGCAATTTCTTCTACGGTAAAGAAATTGAAAAAGCAAAAATTACTAGAACTTAGAACAAATACAACAGTGTTTTGAGGAATACTATCAGAAGCTATATTCTCAGCCTCACTTAAGAAGCGCTAAGGAAATTGACTCATTTTTATCCTCACTAAATTTGCCCCAAGCCACAAATGATCAAAATAGGAAGCTAATCTCAAAAATTACTAAGGAAGAAATTATATCCGCGATTAAAAGATTAAAGAACGGAAAAGCCCTCGGTGCGGATGGTTTCAACTCCGAATGGTACAAACCTCATGCAAGAACACTTGGCACCGACATTAATGAAAGCATACAATGGGGTACTTGAAACGAAGACTATCCCCCCATCATGGAAAGAAGCTATTATATCTATTATCCCTAAAGAAAATAAAGACAAACTGGACTGTGGGAGCTACCGTCCCGTAAGTGTACTCAATATCGACTACAAAATATTTACTTCCATATTGTGCAAGCGTCTCGAGGCAATATTACCTGAACTCATACACAGTGACCAGACAGGCTTTATTAGACAAAGGCAGACGCAGGACAATATTAGGAAAGCGCTTCTGATAATGAAGCATGTCAGGCAAAGCAAATTAGAAACTCTTATAATAAGCTTGGATGCAGAAAAAGCGTTCGATTCGGTACGATGGACATTTTTATATAGAGTATTTGGTTTCCATTCCGACTTCGTAGGGATAATTTCTGCACTGTACAATAAACCCACTGCCAGAGTTAAAATAAATGGGGATCTATCCAAACCTATTAAATTGGAAAGAGGAACCCGCCAGGGCTGCGGAGCATCGGCACTACTTTTCTCTTTATTCATCGAGCCCTTAGCTCAATGGATTAGGCAGAGCACAGAAATCCAAGGGGTTACTTTAGAATCAGGTGAACAAAGATTAGCTCTATTTGCGGACGACATATTAATATTTCTGACGGACCCCAATCAGTCACTTCCTAAAGTAATGAGAATGCTGGAGGAATATGGCTCCTTTTCGAGCTATAAAATCAATATTACTAAAACTCAGGTTCTAAGGCTGAACTACAATACACATATGAAGATCAGAAGCTCATATAAATGGAAGTGGGAATCGGATAGCATAAAATGTTTAGGAGTTGTTCTGACAGAAGATCCGTGTAGAGGGTTTGATGCTAATTATGGGCCTCTAATCTCAAAAATAAAATCAGATTTACAAAGGTGGAACAATGTCCTGTTTCTAAGTTTACACTCTAGGGTGGACTCTAGGGTTACACTCTAGAATGAATATCCTCCCCCGTTTCCTGTACCTCTTTCAATGTCTTCCAATTTGGTTAACTCAGAAACATTTTGATGAGTGGGATAACATACTGGCAAAATACATTTGGCAAAATAAAAGGGGTAGGATAAAATACCAAACAATACAATTGATGAAGGAGAAGGGGGGGATGGGCCTTCCCTGTCTCAGGGACTACTCTTATACTGCCCAAATTAGATCTTTAATCTGTTTATGCTCACCCACCTACTCGGCTGGATGGAAAGATGTTGAAGGGATTACTACAAATGATATAACCATTATGACCCTTTTAAATGACAAGAAACTACAAATGAATACCAAAATAATTGAAGATGTTATGTATGAGTCTCTTCGAAACTCCTGGAATAGATTAATGCAAATATGCAATGTAAAAGAATTGTCTAGAATTTTAAGGTGGTGCGCGTATGACTCCGATTTCAGACCAAACGCCCTTGATGGAAGATTTAAGGGTTGGGTCTCAAAAGGAATTACAACCTATCTCTCTTTTACTCACAAAGGAACTTTAATGAGTTTCGAATCCCTACAGAACAAATATGGCTTGGGTCAAGACGATTTCTATAGATACTTACAGGTTAGGCATTATTTGGATCAAAATATAAAAATGGCATTGGAAAAACGCAACTTGGGGTTCCTACAAACTTTCTTAACATTAACTACGTCAATTTCTCTAAATAAATTAGTTTCTAAGTTATACAAAGCCATTCAGGAAAACAAGGAACCTAACACAGAGTACATTAAGAGGAGATGGGAAATGGAAGGTAATATTCAAATTTCAAATGAAAGTTGGGAGAATATATGTAGAGTACAATGGAGTACTACTGGCTCGAATACCTGGCGAGAGTTCTGTTGGAAGAATATAATGAGATTTTTTATCACACCAACTCAAAAGAGACACCAAGGTAGCGGAGACACATGCTGGAGACTCTGTGGATTTTCAGGTGCCAATCACTACCACATTTTCTGGGACTGCCCATTGTTGAGACCCTATTGGTCGCAAATACAGTTGAAAGAAAAAGTATGTGAACCCTTTGGGCTTACTTGGATTTCTTCATAAATTGGTCATAAAATGTGTTCTGATCTTCATCTAAGTCACAACAATAGACAACCACAGTCTGCTTAAACTAATACCGCACAAACATTATATGTTTTCATGTTTTTATTGAACACAACATGTAAACATTCATAGTGCAGGGTGGAAAAGGTATGTGAAACCCTAGGCTAATGACTTCTCCAAGAGCTAATTGGAGCCAGGAGTCAGCCAACCTGGGGTCCAATCAATGTCATGAGATTGGATGTGTTGATTAAAGCTGTTCTGTCCAATAAAAAACACACACCAGTTTTGAGTTTGCTGTTCTGAAGAAGCGTTGTCTGATGTGAACCATGCCTCGCACAAAAGAGCTCTCAGAAGACCTACGATCAAGAATTGTTGACTTACATAAAGCTGGAAAGGGCTACAAAAGTATATCTAAAAGCCTTGATGTCCATGTGTCCACGGTAAGACGGATTGTCTACAAATGGAGAAAGTTCAGCACTGTTGCTACACTCCCTAGGCGTGATCGTCCTGTAAAGATGACTGCAAGAGCACAGCGCAGAATGCTCAATGAGGTGAAGAAGAATCCTAGAGTGTCAGCTAAGCACTTACAGAAATCTCTGGCACATGCTAACATTTTTGTTGACAAATCTACAATAAGGAAAACATTAAACAAGAATGGATTTCATGGGAGGACACCACGGAGGAAGCCACTGCTGTCCAAAAAAAACATTGCAGCACGTTTGAAGTTTGCAAAAGAGCACCTGGATGTTCCACAGGACTACTGGCAAAACATTCTGTGGACAGATGAAACCAAAATTGAGTTGTTTGGAAAGAACACACAACGCTATTTGTGGAGAACAAAAGGCAAAGCACACCAACATCAAAACCTCATCCCAACTGTGAAATATGGTGGAGGGGACATCATGGTTTGGGACTGCTTTGCTGCCTCAGGCCCTGGACGGATTACTGTCATCGATGGAAAAATGAACTCCAAAGTTTATCAAGACATTTTGCAGTAAAACTTAAGACCATCTGTCCGCCAACTGAAGCTTAACAGAGGATGGACGATGCAACAGGACAACGACCCAAAGCATAGAAGTAAATCAACAACAGAATGGCTTCAACAGAAGAAAATACGCCTTCTTGAGTGGCCCAGTCAGAGGCCTGACCTCAACCCGATTGAGATGCTGTGGCATGACCTCAAGAGAGCGATTCACACCAGACATCCCAAGCATATTGCTGAACTGAAACACTTTTGTAAAGAGGAATGGTCCAAAATTTCTCATGACGTTGTGCAGGTCTGATCTGCAACTATAGGAAACGTTTGGTTGAGGTTATTGCTGCCAACGGAGGGTCAACCAGTTATTAAACCCAAAGGTTCATATACTCTTTCCACCCTGCACTATGAATGTTTACGTGTTGTGTTCAATAAAAACATGAAAACATATAATGTTTGTGCGGTATTAGTTTAAGCAGACTGTGTTTCTCTATTGTTGTGACTTAGATGAAGATCACAACACATTTTATGACCAATTTATGAAGAAATCCAAGTAAGCCCAAAGGGTTCACATACTTTTCTTTCAACTGTATGTGATCATATTAATCATACGTTTAATAGTAAAATACCTTGTAACTTTGTGAATGTGTATTTGGGCAACGTTGATGTCAAAAACTGGAGAAAAAAAAACAAGAGGCTGCTTTGGATACTACTGGCAGCGAGTAAGAAAGCTATAACCAGGAAATGGTTGAAACCGGACCTCCCGACCATCGACGAGTGGATCAACATAATCCAAGACATTTACAAGACGGAAAAGCTTTCATTTACTCTCAGGTCTCAAAGAGACATTTTTTACATAATCTGGACAAAATGGACTGAGTATGTCAAGCCCGTAAGGTCGGATTTTGTATGAAGGTTATAGTTGTAAGTGAAAAAATATATACTTTTTTCTGTATGGTTGCTCTTCCCATATTTGTTCATATTAAAAATGTTTTAAAAAAATATTTATATAAAAAAAAAGAAAACCTGTTACCGACCAGGTTAGATTCACAGAGTAAGTTACTACGGTTACTGACTCGGAGTATAAATTACCTCTCATTTAGAAATGGGCTCGAGTGACCCCGCTTTCTCGGTTTTTACATACCTCACATTCTGAAATGGAAAACCCAGAGTTTCCCTCATTTCAGGGTTAATATACTCAGTTTTCACTAAACCTCCTCTCTGAAACGGGCCCCAGTACACAGACATATGTTATGTAAACACAAACTATTATTCTGGATGCGATTGATTGTTTAACAGCCCTAGTATAGAGCTACTGTTTACCATAGAATATCTAAAGTTGTGATGATTTACATTAAAGAATAACTAATGCCTATAAATCACTATACTGCTGTGCATTATCAAACTCATTTTATTTAAAATGTTGATTAAATATTAGAGCAATTAAAATGATAATTCCTACAATGACAATGAACCTTCTTAGAAAGTAGAGTAAAAAGATGAGAGTAAAAAGATGAGAATAAAAAGATTTTGGGGGTCTTTATATATATTATACATGTCTGGGTGGGACTTGGAATAAAAGTTTGGAAAGCCCTGCTACAGACAACAGAACAAGCTGGCTATGTTCTGTTGTTTGCAACTGAGGTTTAGTGCAAATTTGCAGCAGGTGAATAATGCAGTTATTGATTTGAGAGATGCAGCAGAGCTGGAGATTATCCATAAAGAACAGATACGAACATTTAAAGTAAAAGTTCTGTTACCCCGTTATTTGTTTCCACTTTTTTGCCATGACCTCTCAGTCCCCTGACTGCACCTTAGGACCGACTGTCTAATTGCTCTTGTTGCTCACTATCATGATGGTAGGCTAATGTTCTCCACATTACATTTAAACTGGCGGATTTGCTATAAAAATAGTCTTCAGCAACTCCAGAGACTGTTTGCTGGTGATTGCGTACTCTAAGATGAAGGCGTTGCCCTAAAGATAAACAGGCGCTGCATTTCTGGAAACTGGTGAGTGCCAGTAGTGTCTGTGATCTGCAGCGTGCAAATGCGCTTTTTCATAGCTGATAACTTGTCTGTAGGTGTCCTCTACTGTGGGGATGTAGGTCTCACGAAAAGTCCCCTTGACAAATCGCAAGACCAGTGAGCTTTTGTAAACCCCACCAGCACCAAATACAACAACAAGGTAATCATTACTTTCTTCATACCACACACAAAGACTGTGAATAAAAGCAATTATTGTAAAAACATATACAGTAAGACTACTTAGTTTTATATCTTAATGACAATTTTAAGCACAAATCAAAATCAATGAAAACAGAAAAATGATAACAGTTTAATAATAGCCTAACACACATTATATTAATATAATATCTAACCACATAAATGAAAATAAAATGTGAAACAAAAAATCCATTAAAAAAAATCATGCTATTCACATTCACAATTTACCAAGCATCAAAATAAACTCAGCTATGAACATATCAACACATGCGATTTACAGATAGACAGGGTTAATGGACTACTCGCCAATGAGACCTCTGCCAGTCTGTGATCTGTGCTTCTCTGTTCTCTGATTAGAGGAACATAATTCCGCTAGCTCAAATATCAAATACAGAAGCACCATATGCTCAGTCAGTACATAATACAAGCGTCCTTATAAACCATTGTAAAAACCTTTGCAGTTGCCATACTTTGCAGAAAACTGATGATAACAATATGCAGCGCTGCTGGATGATGCAGGATCACAGAGGATAGAGACAGGATAAAATACATAGGAAACATCACTGTGAGTACATGCCAAAAGAGGCTATGCCTTTTATATACTGTGTCATAATTATAAAGCCTATAATGTTTGGCAAGGCATAGCAACACATTATAATAATAATAATTTACAAGGTGGATATGATGCAAATCGTACCTAAATGTTGATGTAAAATTACGTATTTTTAAATTCCGTCTTTCATGTCGTGGTGGATAATAAATAGAGAAGATCATAAGTTGGTTGTTTTTTGGAGGTTTGTGATGATCCAGTAAGTTGCTTTTCGGAGGTTTGTGATCCTCTGAAAAACCATGTGATCTGAGGCATGCCCGTGATTTTTAAAGGGACGGCTCTGTTTCTGTGTGCTGACGCTCTCTCTTTACAATGTCACGAGGAACTTTGCAGGTCCCGAGGCTGTATCCAGCAGCTACTTTTTCGCAGTCTCTTATTTAATCGAATTAGTGTCCATTCCACCTTAAAATACGAGACGCTTCCGCTTTTCCCATTAAAAGTCATTACTGCAGAACGCAACATCCAGGGGGCAGGGTTGGATCCGGATCCAGTCTCTTTCCACTGCGTTTTGATTGGTCGACAGATTTCACGTCATTCTCGAGTTGTTGTTCTTTCATTTCCGCATTGAGTCGAAACTAAAGTTATTCTTTGGATGGAAGACAAACTTGCTGAAGACAAACTTTATTTATTAATATATTTTTAATAACGCATTGTATTAGATTTACTGTAAGGGTTATGTTTAACAAATAATTAACTGTGATCATTACAGGCGTACACCAAATTATGACATTGATAAGAGCAAACGTTGGCGACCACGAATTGCAACTTACTCTCCAAATTGCGGTTAAATATATAAAGCGGGAGGAGTTGAATCTGGATCCAACCTCACTCCTGGATCTTGTGTTCTGCACTGAGGACCATCTCGCTTCTCCCGTTTCTCATTCACGCTTAATTTTTGCATCTGCTGCATTTCTCTTATTCGCGTTTTTGTGACTAGAACATAATTACAGTTTTCGAAGTATTAATAACACAGAGATATGAATGTGCTTGTGTGCGTGCGTGCGTGTGTGGTTGCTGCTTCTGCTGCTGCCTGTGCTGTCATAATGTCTAATTAGCCATCTAATGTATATTATTATTTGACCTTTTATATATTTTTTTCTATAATTTTTTTCCATTTCCAGCGTTTGTCTATACCAGTGATCTTCAACCCTGCTCCTGGAGAACTAAGCAGTTTCTCAATATGCATTCTTGTTTGTACCTGTGTTCTTGTGGACTTATGAAACGTCATCCGTAGCAGCCTAAGTAATGTTCTAATTCAAAGTTCACATCTTGACAAGAGCAGTTAAAATCCCCGGATGTTTCCTTGCTCCGCCCCTTTTAACGAGGATGCATTACAAGGTGACTTATGTTGACTTATGATGCTATATTTTCCAACATACATTCCGCAACAACTAAGGTTGTCACACGTTCCTTAGAATATGGAATAAAGTATTTGAGAATAAAACAACACATCTCGTTTTGAATCAATTTTTAGATTAGATTAGATTCAACTTTATTGTCATTACACTTATACAAGTAGAGTGTAACGAGATGTAGTTTAAACCAGAAGTGCAATTAGCAAGTGCAGGATATACAGTGTAAATATATACAGAATACAATATTAGGAAAAATACTATACAATAGGCATGTACTATGAAAATACTTTACAGAAGGAATGTTCTATGAAAATATGACAGTCGGTATGTACTATGAACAATATATACAGAAGGCTATATACTGTGAACATTAATGTACAGGTGGTTATGAACAGATAACAATTTAGACTATACAATAGTGCAAGTGACTTAAGTGTGCATTAATTATAGACATTAGCTTTTAAAGTTACAGTGCAGTATATGAGTTAATGCGGTTATAAAGGTTACAGTGTAGTAGATGAGTTAATGCAGTTATTGAAGTTATAGTGTAATAGATGAGTAGATGCAGTTAATAGAGTTACAGTGCAGTGGATAAGTTAATGCAGTTATTGAAGTTATAGTGCAATTGTCACTTGTGGTGGGCAGAAGTAGCCAAACAAGGGATTTCCAAATAATAGAGACTTTAATATAAAACAAACAAAAACTAGGAACCAGCAAACAGGAGTAAAACACGTCAACATAAATAATACTTGACAAAACTCAGGAGAACACACAGGGCTTAAATACAAATGGGAGACACTCAGGGAAAACAGAAACAGGTATGGAACTAATTAACAATGACGAAACACAAGTGAAAACTAATAATGAAGCTAACCAGGGGAGGGAAAAAACAAACAAAACATACAACAAACGTGACAGCAATAGATGAGTTAATGCAGTTATTGAAGTTATAGTACAATAGATGAGTAGATGCAGTTAATATAGTTACAGTGCAGTAAATAAGTTAGTGCAGTTATTGAAGTTACAATGCAGTAGATGAGTTGATGCAGTTATTGAAGTTATAGTGCAATAGATGAGTAGATGCAGTTAAATAGAGTTACAGTGCAGTAGATAAGTTAGTGCAGTTATTGAAGTTACAGTGCAGTAGATGAGTTAATGCAGTTATGAAAGTAGTCCATTAGTGCAAATGAGCATTCAGTATAATATTCCTGGTGTGCAAGTGAGCAGTATAGAGTGCAAATGATGCTATGTTGTGTAAACAGTCCTGTGGAGCAGATAACATGAAGTACTGGTGTGTACTGTTCAGTCATGCATGGCAGCCCTGTAGTGCAATGTAAACAATATAATAGCAGCATTGAAGTTAAAGTTATGAGGGGTAGTGGAATCAGTGGGGGGTAGAGTTCGATAATGAAACAGCTCTGGGAAAAAAGATGTTTCCTAGTCTGCTGGTTCTTGTCAGGAGGCACCTGAAGCGCCTTCCGGAAGGCAGGAGAGTAAACAGTCTATGAGCGGGGTGAGAGGAGTCCTTTAGAATGCTGCGAGCTCGACGCAGACAGAGTTTCTTCTGGATGTCCTCAATGGAAGAGAGTGTAGACCCTGTGATGCGCTGAGCTAATTTCACCACCCGCTGCAGTGCCTTGCGTTCAGCAACAGAACAGTTCCCGTACCATACTGTGACACAGTTGGTCAGGATCCTCTATCGTGCAGCGATAGAAGTTCACCGGGATAGTTGAAGACAGAAAGAAGAGACGCTGGTGAGCCTTCTTGACCAGGCATGAGGTGTTGGTGGTCCAGGACAGGTCCTCCGAAATATGGGTCCCCAGGAACTTAAAACTGGAAACATGTTCAACAGCCATCCCATTAATGTGGATGGGGTCGTGTGTGCCTCCTTTCGCCTTCCTGAAGTCCACGATGATCTCCTTTGTCTTGGAGGTGTTAAGGAGCAGGTTGTTGTTTGAGCACCATGTGGCCAGGTGCCGGACCTCCTCCCAGTAAGCAGTCTTATCGTTGTTGCTGATGAGACCAATCACTGTTGTATCAGCTGCAAACTTGATGAAGGAGTTAGGTCCATTCACAGGCCTGCAGTCGAGTGTGAAAAGGGAGTAGAGAAAGGGGCTCAGTACGCATCCCTGTGGTACACCAGTGTTGAGGGTGATGGAGCAGATGTGGCCTGCCCTAACAAGCTGAGGCCTGTTCGTCAAAAAAATCCATAATCCAGTTGCAGGTTGAGTTGTTAATATCTAGGTTTCCAAGTTTGATGATTAGCTTGTTGGGGGTCCAGGGTGGGGTCCAGATGGACTACAAGCTCGCCATCTACGGGTTGGGTCGGAGCTTGAGAGCTTTGACATCACAACAATTCATCTCGCTCTGGCTCACCCTGAATATCATAAAGGAAGTCCTCTGGACCACCAGAAACCTGCTGGTAGGGAAACAGGTTACGGTGCCCCTCCACGCCTGCGAGCAGATGGTGACATCTAAGCTGCAGGGGCACCGGGCTTTGTCATTCGGAGGAGGGGGCTGGGGTCACGCTTAGGGTCCCGGCCTTGCCCCCGCACCTGGTCGCCCGTAGATGCACCCTCACCAATCTGGCTACGGGAACAGCGGGCCGGAGGGAGAGGATTTCCACTCGGCTTCAGAAGCAGAAGGAAATTGGATTGTTCTG
Source organism: Triplophysa bombifrons (assembly GCA_029783895.1). NCBI lineage: Eukaryota > Metazoa > Chordata > Actinopteri > Cypriniformes > Nemacheilidae > Triplophysa > Triplophysa bombifrons. The sequence continues at coordinate 3,079,135 of CM056471.1, forward strand.
CAGAGCGGGGTGATGGCCATCTTGTCAGGGACTCCTCCCGGTTCTGGACAGCAGATGACGAGAGACAGTGTTTTTTTAAGATTGTGGGTTTTAAGGGTCACCTCCCCGTTTTATATCTTTTAAAACATCTTATGGGAGTTTTTTACAAGTTTTTTTTTCCTCTCTGACCTTCTCTCATTTTAATGATTTTACTTCTCTTTCTATAAATTATCTACAAATTTGATTTATTTATTGATGTGAAATGTTGATTTTATAAAAAAAATAATATAAAGGATATGTAAAATTTGAGAAATGATTTCAATAAAACTTTTCGAAAGAAAAAATCTGTTCTTATCAGTTTAATATCTGATACGTCCCCTATCTGGGGACCATATAGTAAATGTATTTTTTAATACGGGCCAGGGTTTGTCGCATATATCCGAGTTGTCTTATACAAATCATCCCACCCGCATTCTGTGAAGAAGACTCGTCCTCTTCAACCGTTGACTGGGTTATACTCGCTTCCGTCATTGGTTTGAAAAGTTTGTTTAATACTGTCAGATTCAGGGGCAATAAGAGGAAGGTGGGTCCCTCGGCAGAGAAATTCTATTTAAAATTTGCGACAGAAATCAGACCAACGGCTCATCCAAACACCAAGTATTTCCTGAGGCAGATAATGTAATGACAGTAACAATAACGTAACAGTAGAATATACCAATTTGTTTATGAAGGCTGAGGTGTACAGTCAAATATATTAATAAGAATATTAATAAAATAAGAGAGAGTGCCCCAAATATACACTAAAAAGTATTGGTGATATTTAGCAGTTAAAGGGGTTCTTTGCTTGTAATCATACAGGGGAACCAATTTCAGTGGTTCTTCAGAGGTTCTTTGGGCTGACCGAGGTGCTATATAACGCTTTTTCCGTATTAAGAAACCTGTTAAGCCACTGTTCTTCAGCGGTTCTTTAAATCACCTCAGTCATCCGAAAGAACGGCTGAAGAACCACTGAATCACCAGAATATGGTTCTCTATAGCTCTAAAAGTGGTTCCCTTATGATTACGAGCCAAGAACCACTTTTAGTGCTATATGGCACTTTATTTTGGAGTGTAGTGCTTTAGAACTTTACAACTACGTGTTTTGCTAAGCCAATCTAGAAAACTGTGTCCTTCAATACTATAGAATTACCAATAAGCTATATAATGGTAAATAAATTATACAGCTAAATAAATACATAAATAGATTTACTAACTAGCAACAAAAAAACTGAATTTAGATATTGGTATCAATTTACTGAAAATATACTACTTGTACACAATGCACATTTCTTTATATTAGTCCTAAAATGTGTTTTAATGTCACTTTTGATAAGGATTGTATGATTTTTTAAATAGTATCAGTCTTTCAATGAGAGATTTTTAAAGTGTACCTGAAGTGGCCTATACTTGCAGTAGTTTCACTTTAGCACAATCATATATCCTTCAGTATATATTTAGTTGGACATCAGAACTACTTCTGCACAATTGAAGTGCATTAAGTACAAAGCTAGTTGCTCCAATTTAACAGACTTTAAGTATACCAATTTAGTAGACCTATACCAAAAGTATTAAATACATACAGTATATGTAAATGCATGAATTTTGCATTATGCTTAGCATGAAATAAATGTATTTAGTATTTTAGTATCATGTACATTTATTACACTTTAGTCGACATCAGACATGTGGTCATTGTGGCCCCCACTGAGGCAGGCGTCCCTTATTTTTCTGTTTAGAAGGTGGAAACCCAATTGCAACAACGGCACTGGAGGCACAATCCTCATACTACTGTTAATTTGTCACAAAGTGTAGTTTTAAGTATTGTTTAGGCAAAACAATTTTACAATTGTAACAATTTTTCTTAGTCCCGGATTGGAAAATTCTCCCGGAAAAGCATGCGGCACTCCCACGCGGCAGCATGGAGAGCAGAAGAAGGTGCATGCTTAGACGTCACTTTCACTTGTGTGCAGGAGAGAGAGCATGAGTTCAGGTGTTTGTTTGTTCACTGCATTTGGGTGATGAATGTTATATAAACGGAGTATATAATGCTGGATTTGGAGATCTTTTGAAACTGATATATGGAGTCGTCCCAGTGCTAAAAGATGCCAGACATGAACCGTATGCGGTGAGTGAAACTTATGTCTGAGTTTTGTTGACAATGCGCTTAAGTTCAGCCTACCCCTCCCCCTGCAGGCGCCGTATGATTCCGGAAGTAATCGTACAGCTGTATCTATCTTTTATAAATGTGATGAAAATAAATACTCTTCAAAGATACGACGTATGCAATACTACTCTATAGGTACTCAAGATTAATATGAGATTTGCAGAAACCCTGAGTTTTAGGGCTGCTTCAAAGTTAATGCAATGCTTTATAGGTAACCAGTGCATGGTTGACAGAACCGGGCTAATAAACTCATAATGTTTTGTATGTGTAAGAACTCAAGATGCCGCAATTTGGAACAGTTAGAGTTTTTGTACTGAGTCTGCAGGGCAACCACCTAACAGTGCATTACAGTTATCTAGTCTTGATGTCATGAATTCATGAATTAACTTTGCATCTGACAGTGACAGCATATTACGTAGTTTAGATATATTCTTAAAATGGAGAAACAGAATTTTACAGGTGTTGGCGACATGGCTCTCAAATGACAGATTACTATCGAATAGAACGTCAACATTCTTAGCTGACAACAAGGGTTTTATGGAGCATCTGTCAATAGTTAAGCAGTAACACTTCTGTTTTGTCTGAGTTCAGTTATTACTCATCCAGCTTTGTATATTGACTATGCATTTCATTATTCAATGGAACTCCTCTGTTTCATGAGGCTTTGAGGAGATATAAAGTAGAGTGTCATCTGGTGACAAAAAATAGAGTTAAATGCAGAAGAGTTTTAACTGTGCAGATAAAAAAACACTTCACAAGAAAGTTGTATTTGTTAACATTAGTTAATGTATTGGCTAATAACACACACAATATTTCTATAGCATTTATTAATGCAAGTTAGAGTTCATTCCAGCATATATTAAGAAATATATTTTTTAAACAAATTAATGCCTGGTTTCACAGGCAAGGCTTAAAGGGATACTTTATCCAAAAAACAAAATTCTGTCATCATTTCCTGACAGCTTTCCTGTGGCTCAGTGGTTAGGGCATGGCACTAGCAACACCAATGTCATAGGTCCATCCCAGGGATTGCACGTAGTCAGAAACTAATGTTTGCCATGCAATGTAAGCTGCTTAGGATAAATGTATCTTTCAAATGTGTAAATGTAAATTTAAATCATTTATTCAGCATCGAGTTGTTCCAAATCTGTATAAATTTCTTTGTTCTGATGAACAAGCAGAAAGATATTTGGAAGAATGCTTATAACCTCGTAAGAGAAAACACAATGCTATAGTCAAAAGTTCCCCCTTAATTGTGTGTTGTCCTACTGTCCTATATTATTGCAAATGTCTTCATTTGTGTTCAACATAACAAAACATACAGAATAAAAAGTATTTTTTCCTACTGTGGATGTCAATGGGAGGCAAGAGCATTCTCCCAAATATCTTTCTCTGCATCCATTAGAACAAATAAATGTATACAGATTTGGAACAACTCTAAGGGGAGTAAACGATGATAGAATTTTCGTTTTGGGGTAAAGTTTCCCTTTAAGACTTGTACCAGACTAAAATGAAAGTTTGAGCTGTCTTTACTGAAAATAAATTGCCCTGACGTATCTTAAAATAGGTCATTGCCCTTTCTTTTGTCTCAATATGTTATGTCACCTGTAATATTTTATTGATGGCATTTTAATAAAAGCGAATTACTAATTTAACTAAGGTATAGTCCTTGCTAAGCCTTGTCGTGAAACCAGGCCATAATTACATTAACTGATATTAACAAAAATTTATAAATGTGAAAAACTGTATTGTTCATTGTTAGTTCATGTTAGCTGATGCATTCACTAATGTTCACTAAGGCAAATGTTACACCAGTAAAACAGTCACCACATTACAAGTGTGAATCTTCCGGGTTATGTTCAGGGTTATGTTTGACTGTTTCAAAATGCTTGAATGATTCTTACAGCTGTATGGCACAATATACTTTTTGTACTTTTGCAAGAAAAGCTAAATATAACATTATAACAGCTCCTCCACAATAAGACAGAAAAACACTTTTCTTTAACAGACAGTTTGTCAAGTCAACATAATAAAATAATATAAGGAAGAATGCAGAAGTAAACAGAGGAAGAAACGATATTTGCATAGTGACTGCACATTGCATCTGGATTCAGCTCACTGAGCTGTATAAAACAATTGGGTCTATGGGTGGAAACCTCCTACAAATTAATTACAAATGCAATTATTAAATGTCTATGTTATTTGAAACTGTGATTCATGCAATATTTTACATATTTTATATGCACAAATGTAGTCATTCATGCTTTTGTGACTACATTTGTTATCTATTTCAGTGTAGCATGTTTAAACTTTTAATCCAGTTAACTAAGTTGATGTTTACTGATTAAAGGTAAACTAATAGATCTTATTCAAATGTGACCACTAGTACTTGTTTCTAGTCTTTGTTACTCTATTATATCATATTGTATTTAACTATATTTTGAATTCTGTTTGTGCATCATAAAATATTACTCCAAAATGGAACATTAGGTTTTCGCATCATATATACACCATTATGTGTTTTTGGTCTCAAAGGGAAGTCAAAGATATAGGACAGAAAAAGTAGTGAAGGAAGTAGGTAGATGTTTCTCAAAATGAGGAAGCTTACAAATAGTTAAATATACTTTTAAGGTTCGTCATTGCAATGATAGCAAAACAGCCTAATGTGTTCTGAGTTTTAGTATCAGCATACAGCACATTCTCTGCACTTAAAACTGACTTTTACAACTTGTGTTCCCGGCAGCTTTCTTTGAACTATCCACTAAGTTTTTTGGCCATACCACATCCTGTTCATCTAGACAGCAATTGAATATGGTATGCAGTTGTTGAGTTTTACCATTTTGTAAGGTAAGAGTATATCTACTTCTTTACATTTCATATATTTAAAAGAGGCTACATTTTAAACAAGATCATTTTAAACCCTTTTTGACTATTGCACTTTGAGATCATTTAATTATTTAATTTAGCGAATGATAGGCTAACTTGTTTCTGTTTTAGACTTGAACAAAAACTTTACATTTACATTTTTTACCACACATGTCTTTAAACATAATATTAATCTACAGAATTGCAACTCATATAATTTACATTTGTAAAGCTAATTGTTTAAAACTATGTAAATGGTCTTCTACATTAGCTTGGTTACAGTTAAATATGTTAAATATCTGTATAATTTCTACTAGCACTTTGTTGTGGCATTATCTGATGTTTCTTGATGATTATTTTGTCACTTTGAAGTAAATGTTGCAAAGCTTGTTGAAAATGTGAACATCTTTCAGATGTTATACCTTATTAATTAATTTACAACATGAATAAAAATAGATGTTTACAAAAAAAACATTAATTTAAATAATTTAATTAAACATATATTGTTTAAAATGTATATTACAAACGTATGCCAAGGTAAAGTCCAACTTATAGTCCACATTTATTTAGCAGCAATTTATCTTTTTATCTACTGAATAATATTATGACTTTATGTCTTTTGGCCTATAAATAATAAAACATAGTTGACTGGTAAAATAAAAATATCCATTATCACACGTATTTCTTTAAATGATTTCTCGTATAGAATGCTGCAACCACATTTATATTACAAATGATACATTTGTCTATTGGGATGAATGTTTCTTGCTTATTCAAAATGGCTGCTTCTGTTACCTCTCACAGAATCTTTTATGTTCAAATCTCTTTTTTATAAATCATACATTGACTTTTATTTCTCTCTCTTTCATGCATTTATGTGAGGCATTCAGATGTGTTTGTGTTTGTGTAGGTAGTTGAATGCTAATTTGAGTTCATCTAATGCGTCATTTTAACTGGTGATTACTAAAGAAAAAAACGTAAAACTTAATTTGTCAACATTGAACCAAAACATAGGGAAAAAAGTGGTTAAATTGTTACATACAGTACTGCTTTTCTACAGTTTCTTTGTCTGGATATTATGACCATGTATAAGCTAAGTATGTTTTTTTTATGTTTAGCCATGTGATCAGAAGTCAGATTGTGGTCTTTTGTAAATAAAGTACACAATAGGCAAACTAAAGGCCAAATAATAATGTCAAAATTGCTTTTGATAAGTATATTCAAATTATTACTTTTTTTTTTTAATTGCTTTTCCTATAATATAAAACTGATATAGTCTAGACATTTTGTATAATAAATGTTGCAGTCTGTTTTTGTTGTATACTCTTAAAGATGCAGGCTTGGGTCAGAAAGGTAAAAAAACCCAGCCTTTGGGTTAAATTAAATCAGACACCAACAATGGGTTAAACAGCCCAGCATTTTGCGTTAAATCAATCCAGCATTAGTTTAATGGTTGAGTTTATCCTTCGTTGAGTTTGACCCAGCGCTGGGTTGATAACACGTCATTTTTAGAGTGTTTTCAGAGTTATGATAGTTCCTACCATGAAACTGCCCTAAAAGTCCAGACAGGTTGAATCTACATGCACAAGAGTGCCAAAGAACACACCATGGGAGTGGATTTAAGTTACAGAAAATATCTGACAACTTCCTCTTTTGCATGTACTAATATCTCAGTGGTGTACGGCGACGTCTTGATGCTATTTACTTGTACCATCTACTGGCTTTGACTATTTTGAATAATAGATATAAGCTAAATAGTCAGAGCCAGTAGAAATAGTTGCTGCAGAATGTACACAAAATACATAGATTATTTGAATAATATTTTTTTTCATTCAATTGATTAAGTTGGGAAGGTAAAGTAGCCAAAAGGTTAAAAGATTTAAAAAGTAAAAAGAATAAGTTTTTATTTGATCATTATCTGAACACAAAATACATTTATTGTGATGAACCTTTTTTAATAATATGCAAAAATATCAGTAAAAACAATAAGTTGGTATGTCAAACTTCTGACTAATCACTGACTTATCAGTGTAGTAATTAAATAGTTTAAATAACGTTAACTTCTAATTCCTGTGACACATTCTTCCTTTTGAGTTGAGTATAATAATTATTTTTAATTTATTTAAATGTATTGTCAGTGTTCAATGTTCGTTTTCTTGGAGATTCAAAAGAGTTTTATATATTCTTTGGTTTCGCGGTTACCATTTTTCAAAATAGTGGTGCATGATCTTAGCCTGTGGGAGGCTCAGTGTAAATTGTAATGTGCATTATGTCAGTAATGAGCAATAACTGTGGAAATGGCATAGTACTAAGATCATTTAGGCTCTTCTTCTTCATTGTGGGTTGCAGAAGCCAATGTGTATCGTTTATGTGTTAAAGACTGAGAAATAAGAATAATATAAAGTATAAGAACATAAAAAATGTTTAGTTAACATAAAAATGCATCTTTATGTATGAAATTTTTAAGTTAAGTTCAGCCTAATTTCATGGGAAATTTGAATGAAAGTTTTGAGTCACATTACCCAAAAAATGTATTGAGTTAGTAGGAACTTTAATTTAATGATAATCAAAATATTTTTACTCAAACCAAGAACTTCTTAACCTCAAAAGTTTGAGGCAATGACTCAAACAATCGATCAATCATTAATATTTACTTTAATCAATAAAATATTATTTACTTTTCTCAGATAGAACACTAGCATTTACTCTTAACTCTCATGTATAGTATACTGAGAAACTGGTATTAAGTGGTTATCTCCTGAACAGTTTAAACAAATCTATACGTTTTTCTGTAGCTCAATGGTTAGAGCATTGCACTGACATTGCCAAGGTCATGGGTTTGATCCTAGGGATTGTACGTAATTAGAAACAAATTGGTAGAATATACAATGTAAGTCACCATGGATAAAAGCATCTGCCAAAATGCATAAATAAAGAATGTCTAATAAATAATTTAATGTACTAATTCTAATAATATAAACATATTAATTGCTATGATATAAACATTTTTATTTACAGGTTAGTGAGTGTCTACTCTTCTACTGAGGGTTGAACAGATATCTGAATCAAAATAAGCTTTATTCACCATGGCAGACAAGGTTCAGACTCTGCCGTATTTCTTTGGCAACATCACCCGAGAGGAAGCTGAGGAACACCTGAGACATGGGGGAGCAGGAGATGGCCTTTACCTGTTACGTCAGAGCCGTAGTTACCTTGGTGGCTATGCGTTGTCAGTGTCATATGGCCGTCAGTTCTGCCACTACACTATAGAGAGAGATCTCAATGACACATATGCCATTGCAGGGGGCAAGTCACACAGAACCCCAATAGATGTGATCGACTATCACTCACAGGAGTCAGATGGGCTCATCTGCTTGCTCAAGAAGCCCTTTAACCGGCCACGAGGCATAGAACCTAAAGTTGGACCTTTTGAAGACCTGAAAGAGCAACTCATAAGGCAGTATGTCAAACAAACATGGAACCTGCAGGTCAGTGCTAGTTTTAGACCATCCGATGGGACTTTTATTGCACACAAGTTAAAGATTTGTAACAGGTTAAAGCAAGTTTCTTCACTCCTCATCTTGGAGAGCCACTGTCTAGCACTGTCTAGCTTTGTATTGTGTTTCAGGGTTCTGCCCTCGAGCAGGCTATCATTAGCCAAAGGCCTCAGCTGGAGAAACTTATTGCAACAACAGCGCATACAAAGATGCCTTGGTTCCATGGCAAAATCGATCGTGAGGACTCAGAGTTGCGTTTGCTCAGGAGCCCACGCACCAATGGCAGATTTTTGTAAGTATCCTCTGTTAACCCATGAAGGACACAAATAGAAAAGTAGGTGCTAGGATACATTTACATGATAGATGCTAAAGATCTCTACATTTAACATGCAATTTTTGTATTATATGATTTTGTGTACAGTATAATATACATGTGAATGTGACAAAATGATTGTGAAGAAATATTTTTAAACTAGATTAGGATAAGTTTAAACATATCATTTAATTTAAACAAACACTGCATGTGACTGCAGTACCACTACTCTAAAGTGAAAGAAACACACTAAAGAAAGGCGAAGTGTGGTTTCCGCTGTGACACTGTTTCAGAGGACTTCCTGAAGTGACCAGACACGCAGTGTGGAGGCGGAAAACAAGAGCAGGGCTGAGTGGGGGTAGTGCAATCGCTTTAAATATAGCACTTAAGTATGGCATTTCTTAAAGAATGTCTACAGAAAATAGAAAAAATGAAACTATAAATATTGCTCCATTCTTTTGACTTTTGTTAAAATTGTGCCAATAACTTTACTACTTCCTATTGGTTAGTAGTTATTTTATTTAAATATGAATTTTCTTACAAATAATTTCCTTACATTATTTTACTACATAACAATTTACTTAAACTCGTAGCCACAAACTACACAATAAGAAGCAATTGAAAAACATCTGCTAAATGTACAGTTTCTACCAACTTACATTTGCCCTTTTTTGCTTGCCTGCTTACAGTACTTGTTTAAATGCCTTTTGTTCTGCATCCCCCTCTAGTTGCGATCCGTCAGAGATCCTATTGTAGGACCTTCTCAAAATGTACAATGTTGTGAACTATTCTTTGCCATTTTCTGTGTAACATTTATTGTATATCTCCTGACAGAATAAGAGAGAGGGAAACCAATGGCAGATTGGTGTCTTATGCACTGTGTCTCCTGCATAGTAATCAAGTCATGCACTATCGAATTGATAAAGACAAAGCTGGAAAACTCTCCATTCCTGATGGCAAGAAGTTTGACACACTTTGGCAGGTAATTCATTTTATCCCTTAAAAAAAAACATCTTCCATGAGTTCTTAAATCTTTCTTACAACTAAAAAAAAACGTTGCCATTCTCTATTCTTTATTTACTTTTCTCTAAATGCTTTCACTATTCTTTATCTACTTTTCTCTACATGCTTGCTTATATTATGCCCTGGTTGACTTAAACTAGTTGGCATTAAAGTGTAATTGGAAAAGCACAGGATTATTATAAATATTTTAATATAGAAATTATAAGGTCATTGTTAAATGACAGGTTATGCCCCAATAAATTAGCTGGACTATGTATCCTTTTGTTGGTTTTTTGGTTGCATTTTAGTATTTAAAGTGGTCATATGACACGGCTAAAGTGAATATTATTGTTTGTTTTAGATGTAATGCAATGTGTATACACGATTTATGTTTAAAAAACACTGTATTTTCCAACTACCATTCATGTTTGTGTCACCTCTTTGCCCTGCCTCACTGAAACGCAGAGTTTTTTGAAAGCTCATCGGTCTAAAAAGCAAGGTGTGCTATGTTTGCCCAATTAAACAGTGCACTGTGATTGGTCGAATACTGCAAGCGTGTGACTGAAATGTAATGACTCATACCATATGTGGAGCTTTAGGTTCCAAAGCGATTGTACTGACAGGTCCGCCCACCTTACTTGCTATATCATTAGCTGACGTGGATTTGTATGGGTGTGGTTACACGAGGCGTTTCAGGCAGGTCTGGGTGAGCATTCACTTTTTAGATAGCATGCAGCTATTGTTTCCGACACTTTAATATTTCTAAACAAGGTATGGTAATTGCAATGGTGGGGGATTGTTTTAACATTTCATGTTCAATAAATAAACACAGCTTTTATTTTAATAAATTAGATTTTAGCTGTGTATTAATGTATTACTTTATTGTTAGGTAGAAAGGATTGACTATTTGTGCAACAAAGTACTGCTTTCGTTTTCTTCTAGTCTGTTTGTTCTTGCAACATACAGTACATTACATACAGTACATACAAATATACATGCTTCAAAACTTAACCACAATACATAAACAAGTAAACAATGGTTACAACACAAAAGCAGTTATGACTAGAATATGACTTCAATGTGTTGTGTGTTTTCTACGATAGCTAGTAGAGCACTATTCTTACAAGCCTGACGGACTGCTCAGAGTACTTACTGAGTCTTGCCTGAGACCATCAAATTCATCTGAGGTAGGTACTTTTAAAGTTATTATCTTTACAAGTAAGAGTGTGTCTTAACAAGTGCTTGTGTGCACATGCTTTTATTTAAAGACATTACAGGAAAATGTATGTAATGCAATATACATGCTGTCAGGCATTTTCTTTTTGTATCAGGAAAGCATGCATTGTGGCAATGCTTTATTATGTTAAATAAATAATTATGTAATTATGTTGGACATATGTCGTTTGTGTTCATAATATAACTATATTTTTTTGATTAGTTTTTGTTTGCAAATTCGGGATTTTGTTGGGTTGTTACTTGATATGTTAAATCTTGGTCTCGAAACAAAACCAGTGACCACTGACCTAGACTGTATTATACCATTTAACATGTGGGCCACTGAATATGGTACCATGTGAATGTTGGTAAATTTACATCCAGTTTGTACATTTCTGAGCTTTGTATTGCTGAGAAAACAATAGCCCTATTTTTAATAATTTCATTTAACGTTTGTGTCTTTACTAGTTGCTGCTGTAATGCATGAAGCAATAGCCTGCAAATGGGTCATGTATCTATAGGATTAAACATTGAAATTAAATAGTGTAGGATCCAGGAGAATAACCTTATGCTCTTTAAAATTGTGGTTTCTAGCGAGGTGCCACAGGTGGATTTTTCTCCAGAATCAAATCATACTCCTTCCCCAAACCTGGGGAAAAAAAGGTGCACTAACACGCCCCTCTCCTGTTTCCCCCACTGGCAGTGGTAGGACACCGCCTTGCTTGCGTGTGATTTTCGCTTCTAATTTTGCCTATGGGATGCCTAAATCCTTTCTTCCTCCATTCATTGTCCTATACATGACATCAAATTAGAACCAACAATATTTACTCTTTACAAATAATGACTGTATATTCCTTATTAATTTCTTATTGTGTCCAACAGAGTTGTATGTTGGTTGTTGTTTGGTTGACCTTTATGACATTTTATAATTCTGCCCAGCTTTCTACAATAATAATGAATGCATCTTCCTAATATATACTGCATCTTATGTGCCTAATGCTTTTGTACAGTACTGCAGGTGTTAAAAACCAAGAAAAGCACTACCATAAAAACTAAACATGTTTGTTATTGGTAATTTAGCCACTGAGAAATAGCCCTTAAGGCGTCTGACAACTAGCTTGTTCCCTAAAAGCACAAATACAAGCACCTAGGGCTTGACAATAACACCTGCCAAAAGCAGGTAAAACTCTCAGTGTGTGACATCTTAGTCGTGCATATTGTTTTTTTTGGTAAATACTACAGTGTTAGCAAAGTGTAAATAAACTCTATGAAGAAGGCTCCATATAAAAAAACTTTATATAAATTCTTTATTAAAGACAAGAGGCCAATAACATGAGTACACAGTCCACAAAAAAACACCAGGGCAAAACACAAGGAAATGGGATATCCAGGCAAAAGACAAAAATCACGAAACAAGAGAAAACACTAATAACACTTTGCAAGGAACTGATTGATCCAACGGCGTTGATATAGGCCTATGAGCAAGGCTAGTAAGGCACAGATGAGTCTCATCAGGGGTAACAAGTCTGGGTAGTGGGTTATGGGAAATGTAGTGAATAATAACAAGGTCCACAATCCATGGAGTTCCCTGTGTTGGAGCATTTGGGCACTCTAGTTGGCATGTGTGACATAGCCCCCCATCTGGAAGCCGCTCCTACCACTGAAGAAACAGGTCCATATGGTGGTGCAGGAAGCCCCCACAGCGGAGTATGAAAAGCAGGGGAGCACCAGGGTGAAGCCAGTCGAGCAGAGGAACACCAGGGTGGACCAGGGGGGCACCAGGGCAGATCAACAGGAGCAGGGCAGCACCAGGGCAAAGGCAGACCAGGGGCCGGTTGCACCAGCTTTGCGTTGTTTTGATGTAAATGGGCACTAAATTAAAACTTAAAGTGTAACAAACTTAAAGTGTTGAAGTGTAACCTCATATATATACTACATTTTCGGAAGCCCCCAGTCAGAAGTTACTGTAGGAATAAAACTGTAGACTCACTGAACTAAATAAATAAGCTCTTAAACTTTTGCTAACAAATTTTAATGCTGCTATTGGATTGAAGGCAAATGCCATAATATGCAACTATGTACTTTTTTTATGGAGGGCTTACGAACTTCTAGCCCCTTCACCCCCCCCAATTATGTTAAGGGGATCATACTCCTCTACCTTACCACCCATGAGAGAGGACTCATTTAAAGAGTCCAAAGCTTAGAATTGCAGTTAATAGTAACAAGATTTCACTATAGACCGATTGATTTAACAGGGATTATATAGTCAGATCGACAAGGTTTATAAGGCACAGCTAAATCTATTCATGAGAAGTGACTCCGAGCAATGGATTATGGGAAATGTAGTGAAAAATCCAAAGGTCAGTGTAGTAAGTTCAAAGTCGTAGGGAAGGAAGGAGGCGAGAACCGGCAGATATTCAATAGCTTTTTAATAAAATGAACAAACAATAACACGGAAGAAAAACCCCCGGCAGCCACCTCACTGTCGACTGCCGGCCACAAGAACATAAATACAAACTTAACACATGTCCGGGCCCGGTCCTCTCTCGTCAACAGTCCTGTCGCTCGTCCGCTTATGCTCCCGATCTCCTCCATGAGAGATGCGGGACCAGTTTGCGCACAGTTGATTCCCACTATCAATTATAAAAATGATGCAACAGTTCTTTCTGGTTCTCAAATCTGATTGGGTGAGAGCCATGCAATATTCCACCAGTTTCACGGAAACCAGTTCACCATTTGTATGAAGTAGCACAGCGCAAATTTAAAAGATATGGTGGTTTGGAATTAGTAGCGGAGGTTTGTTTAACTGTTATGAAGGGATGAAATTCATGTCGGAAGAAAGTAGTTCCTCAGTTCCTTTAAAAACTAGATCCATCCTTGCCCCCAGGACATTGCGTTCTGCAGTGAGGAGCGACTGAAATGTATCATGCAGCGTATACCCGCGTATGGCCCCGACCACACCACTGCTTAAAACACTTCCGGTTCTCCCTATTCTCCCGTTGTTGATTTCTCCCAGAAAACTTTCAGATCTCGGGTGCGAACAGATGGGTACCCTCCGAAGCTATCCCCTCGGAACAAAGCAATCGCAAAAGAACATACAGGGACCTCAAATTTGATTACACAGAAAGGTAATCTCCTGAATGCAAACGTGAATGGACGCTCATAAATCTACCGGATTCTGGTACGCAAATGTTGACAGGTATAAAACATTTTTTGGAACACTCTTGTATCTTTGTAATCTATAAAAAATGGAGACATGTAGGCTGTACTTAGTTGATGTCATAAAATATCTTACTGTGGACTATAGTACAATGCAATGTAAGTGGTTTTAGATAAAAGCACCTGCCAAATTAATAAATGGTAAATCTATCATGGCGGCAGATCTATTGTGTATTAATAGAAACCATTAGAATTTCTGTAATTGTCTTTATTGTTTTTTTCAGCAGGGTAGTTATTTTGATAAAAGTAACTCAAAAGTAATACAAAAGTCTGTAATGCATTAAAATTCAGAGAAAGTAGTATTGTCCATCCATCCATCCATTTTCTACCGCTTATCAGGGGCCGGGTCGCAGGGGCAGCAGTCTAAGCAAGGATGCCCAGACTTCCCTCTCCCTAGACACTTCCTCCAGCTCTTCCGGGGGGACACCGAGGTGTTCCCAGGCCAGCCGGGAGACATAGTCCCTCCAGCGTATCCTAGGTCTTCCCCGGGGTCTCCTCCCGGTGGGACATGCCCGGAACACCTTCCCGGGAAGATGTCCAGGGGGCATCCGAGAAAGATGCCCGGGCCACCTCAGCTGACCCCTCTCGATGTGGAGGAGCAGCGGATCTACTCTGAGCTCCTCCCGAGTGACCAAGCTTCTCACCCTATCTCTAAGGGAGCGCCCAGCCACCCTGCGTAGAAAGCTCATTTCGGCCGCCTGTATCCGGGATCTTGTCCTTTCAGTCATGACCCACAGTTCATGACCATAGGTGAGAGTAGGAACATAGATTGACCGGTAAATCGAGAGCTTCACCTTGCGGCTCAGCTCCCGCATTACTACAGAAGCTACACCGATCCGTCTGTCAATCTCCCGTTCCATCCTCACTCGTGAACAAGACACCCAGATACTTGAACTCCTCCACTTGAGGCAGGGACTCTCCACGCACCTGAAGTGGGCAAGCCACCCTTTTCCGACTGAGAACAATGGCCTCAGATTTGGAGGTGCTGATTCTCATCCCAGCCGCTTCACACTCGGCTGCAAACCGTCCCAGTGCATGCTGAAGGTCCTGGTCTGATGGGGCCAGCACGAAGACATCATCTGCAAAGAGCAGAGATGAAATCGCGTGGTCCCCAAACCCGACGCCCTCCGGCCCCTGGCTGCACCTAGAAATTCTGTCCATAAAAATTATGAACAGAACCGGTGACAAAGGGCAGCCCTGCCGGAGTCCAACATGCACCGGGAACAAGTCTGACTTACTGCCGGCAATGCGAACCAAGCTCCTGCTCTGGTCGTACAGGGACCGGATAGCCCTTAGCAAAGGGTCCCGAATCTCATACTCCCAGAGCACCCTCCATAAGATGCCGCAAGGGACACAGTCGAATGCCTTCTCCAAATCCACAAAACACATGTGGATTGGTTGGGCAAACTCCCATGCACCCTCCAGCACCCTGGAGAGGGTATAGAGCTGGTCCAGTGTTCCACGACTGGGACGAAAACCACACTGTTCCTCCTGAATCCGGGGTTCTACCATCGGCCGGATTCTCCTCTCCAGTACCCTGGCATAGACTTTCCCGGGGAGGCTGAGAAGTGTGATCCCCGATAGTTGGAGCACACCCTCCGGTCCCCCTTCTTAAAAAGAGGGACCACCACCCCAGTCCAAAGGCACTGTCCCCGACCGCCACGCGGTGCTGTAGAGGCGTGTCAGCCAAAACAGCCCCACAACATCCAGAGACTTGAGGTACTCAGGGCGGATCTCATCCACCCCCGGAGCCCTGCCACCGAGGAGTTTCTTGACTACCTTGGCGACCTCAGCCCGGGTGATGGACGAATCCGCCTCCGAGCCCTCAGCCTCTGCTTCCTCAATGGAAGACGTGACAGTGGGATTGAGGAGATCCTCGAAGTATTCCTTCCACCGCCCGATGATATCCCTGGTCGAGGTCAACAGCTGCCCCCCTCCACTGTAAATAGCGTTGGTAGGGCACTGCTTCCCCCTCCTGAGTCGCCGGACGGTTTGCCAGAATCTCTTTGAGGCCGACCGATAGTCCTTCTTCATGCCCTCACCGAACTCCTCCCAGGCCCGAGTTATTGCCTCCCCAACCACCCGCGCTGCAGTTCGCTTGGCCTGTCGGTACCCGTCAGCTACCTCGGGAGTCCCACAAGCCAGCCAGGCCCAATAGGACTCTTTCTTCAGCTTGACGGCATCCCTTACTTCCAGTGTCCTCCACCCGGTTCGGGGATTGCTGCCTCGACAGGCACCGGAGACCTTAGGGCCACAGCTCCGAGTGGCCACGTTGACAATGGAGGTGGAGAACATGGTCCACTCGGACTCAATATCTCCAGACTCCCTCGGGATCTGGTCGAAGCTCTGCCGGAGGTGGAAGTTAAAGATTTCTCTGACAGGGGATTCGGCCAAACGTTCCCAACCGACCCTCACAGTACGTTTGGGTCTGCTGAGTCTGTCCAGCTTCCTCCCCCGCCATCGGATCCAACTCACCACCAGGTGGTGAGTAGTTGACAGCTCCGCCCCTCTCTTCACCCCAGTGTCCAAGACATACGGCCGGAGGTCAGATGAAACAACCACAAAGTCGATCATCGACCTCCGGCCAAGGGTGTCCTGGTGCCATGTGCACTGATAGACACCCTTATGCTTGAACATGGTGTTCGTTATGGACAAGCTGTAACTAGCACAGAAGTCCAATAACAGAACACCACTCGGGTTCAGATCAGGGGGGCCGTTCCTCCCAATCACGCCCCTCATGGTCTCACTGTCGTTGCCCACGTGGGCGTTGAAGTCCCCCAGCAGAACGATGGAGTCCCCAGTCGGAGCGCTTTCCAGCTCCCCTTCCAGAGTCTCCAAGAAGGCCGGGTACTCTACACTTCCGTTTGGCCCATATAAGCAAACGACAGTGAGAGCCCTATCCCCGACCCGAAGGCGCAGGGAATCGACCCTCTCGTTCACCGGGGTAAACTCCAACACATGGCGGCTGAGCTGGGGGGCTATAAGCAAACCCACACCAGCCCGCCGCCTCTCACCATGGGCAACTCCAGAGTGGTGAAGAGTCCATCCTCTCTCAAGGAGTGTGGTTCCAGAGCCCAAGCTGTGCGTAGAGGTGATCCCAACTACCTCTAGTCGGAATCTCCTGAACCTCATGCACAATCTCAGGCTCCTTTCCCGCCAGAGAGGTGACGTTCCATGTCCCTAGAGCTAGGTTCTGCGTCCAGGGATCGGGTTGTCGAGGCCCCTGCCTTTGACTGCTGCCCGATCCACTATGCACCGGCCCCTTACGGTCCCTCCTGCAGGTGGTGGGTCCACGGGAGAATGGCCCCATGTCGCTCCTTCGGGCTGAGCCCGGCCGGACCCCATGGGGGGGGGCCCGACCACCAGGCGCTCTAATACGAGCCCCAACCCCGGGCCTGGCTCCAGGGTGGGGCCCCGGCTGCGCCATACCGGGCGACGTCACGGTCCTCCAATTTTTTGTTATCATAGGGTTTTTTGTAATACAACTAATTACTTTTAAATGACACTAACAAGAAATATATAGTTAATAACATTTTTCAGGTACTGCGGACATGAGAAGAGATATAAAAATACAGCTTCTGACCGTTTCCCTGCTGCATTTTTAATGACTAAACAGACTATCCACGATAGCTGTGTCCCAATTAGGGGGCTGCAACCTTCTAAGGTCGCGGACTTAAAAATGAGGACTTGTTCTTGAAAGCACACAGCTTCAAAGTCCAAGAACCTAACTGAATGTGACAGTCTAGCCTCGCAGAGGATTTTCTAATTGCGTCACCTGCTGCTCCTGTTGCGTGGTGAAAACAGCATGACACAGCAGAGACGTTTCTGACTTTTTTAAACCAATACGGAGCCAGAGAATATTTTATTTTAGAGAATATGACATGTTATCGTCTTGGTTACGTATGTAACCTCAGTTCCCTGATGGAGGGAACGAGACGTTGTGTCGAGAACAACAGATGGGGTTCGCCCTTAAGAACCAATCAACTCTGACTACTATAGAAAAGGCCAATGAAATTATTTGGCGAATGAAATTTGCATGCCGGTCTCCGCCCCCGGATGTCCGATATAAAAGGAAGCCTGCGTGCAGCATTCATTTACCTCTTGTTCTGAAGAGCCTGAGACCCTCTCACAACTGCAGCAGAATACGATACGTGTTTGTGGCATAAGGGACACAACGTCTCGTTCCCTCCATCTTGGTTACATACGTAACCAAGATGTTCCCTTTCTGTCGGTCTCTCGACGTTGTGTCGAGAACGACAGGTGGGGTTATCTATGAAAAACGCCACAACGCTGTATTGCATCACAGTCTCTAGCGAAGGCCTTCAAGCTGACAGGCCTATTGGCTAATTGTAAAAGAAAGACATTCCGCTCCATTGTTTGAGGAATTTGATCCATAAACTGAGCTCGTTGCTGCATGAGCGTATCGAGAAATTCGATGGACGTGCTGGGTCCCACCGTTTTTTCTTGTGCGAGAGGGATGCCGAGCTTCGCGAAGACTTCTTGGACTCTGGAAAGATGTGTAGCTGGGACGTATTCGGGGGGCGAGATGTTTAAAAAATCGTCTAGTAGATGAATAAGGTAAGGGATTGCGTAGTTGTTAGAGAGAATCCAACAGATTGCCTCTGACAATATCGTAGATCTTTGGGCCACTTCTGCGTACGGAAAAAGAATTCTAATGCCAACGGATGCAGAAAAGGTGCCAAAAATTTGGGTGTATCGGCATTATTTTGAATGCGGATGTGATATTGACTTTGGCTAGCCAGGCACTGCGTCCGGCCAATTTAATCAGGGCGATGGCTTGCTCGATGTCGTGGTAATATTACGCAAATTCTTAAAGGCGGAATTAAGCTGTTGATGCTTGGAAAGGGGGAGCCATGGGGGGACGAGAGATCGAATATGAGGAGCTTTTTCCCTGAAAATTGGGGTTGACATGGAAAACGTGAAACGGTGGGGGGAAAAAGGGCCAATCATGAATTTATTGTCAATCTCTTTTTTGATGAGAAGATAGGTTTCGGGTTCGGCGAGTGCGGACTGGAGATTGGGGCAGAAGATGATACTGAAAAGTGGGATTATGATGCCAGGATTGAAGCCTGTAGAGAAGCCGGTTATAAGGTATTCTGTGAACGCACGATCAGGGTGGATAGATAATTCGGAAGCTATGTGTAAAAAATTGACAGTAGTCAAGAAATATTTGTTAGAAGTTTTATTGCCAGCTTTACTTACTTGGCAAACTATGCAGGCGTGGGCGTCTCCGCAATAGGTGCAAACATGCAGATACCGGTAGCATTGCCTTGTGTACCGGTTTGCATTGAAGCTTCTTCAAACCTCGTAAGATGAGGTGTTGGTGGCATCAGGTTTGGCTGAGAGGACTTAGTGATTTGGCAGGAGTGGTACGTAGGCGGTGGAGACAGGAGGAGGCGAAATTTCACAGGGGAGAATGGCGGGAGTGACCAGGGGACAGACTGTGGTGCTGTTTGACACGGAGCGGCACACCACGCAGGATATGTTTTTTATTGTGGAGCTCAGTGTCCAGTGACCCCCAGTAGGCGCCCTAGTTCCCCTGAGCCACGCTTATAGCGCACTTTGCTGAAAACAGCTTATGGTATGTATAAAAAGGTGCCCCCTCCGTAGGAGAGCGCAAGCTCATGTCTACTGTGAGGGAACAAAGTGCAGACGATGTCAGTGAAGCGGGAAAAGGCTGCGGTGAATTCTGGGAAAGACAGAGTGCGGGAGTGATTGGGGGACGTGTTTTTTAAAGTGAATGAAATGTCGCCGTAGGAAATCTGCCGATCTACGAACGGGGGTGAGAGTGGTGATAGAAGCTGAAATACATGTTCGTCCACACCTGCCAAGATCTGCGTTTTGATGCTGGTGGAGACGGGAGGTGGTTCCAGAACCGGGGTGTTGACTGGCACCGGCATGGAAGATGCTGTAGCCAGTGAGAAACTTGGCCGTGCCTGCGGCAGAGAGAGAAGGGAGGGAATAGCGGCCGATGGAACGGCTAACGGAGGCAGCCTCGCGTTAGTGGTGGCATCCATGGCGGGGGCCTGATACCCTTAGGGGGGGGAAGCCGGAAACCGGGGCCTGAGATGCTAACGGAGGCAGCCTCGCATTAGGTATCTGCTGGCAAGGGTCTTGGCGAGAAGTGGGGGAAGGGGTTAATGACTTGTTGAACCGTCATTGGAGGCCAGCTCACATTGTCCAAGTAGTTGAGGGAAATGGGAGCCGGAAACGATTCCTCCATATCTCCGAGCTGGAAGGCTGCTGGCGACATTAGCTGCTCCTCAGACAAGCCCAAACAAGCCCATACTTGCAGATGGCCTGGCTGGGCTCGTGACGATCCGGGATCCTGATTCGTCTTCTCTGTGGAGGAAGGCGAGCCTCTGTCTGCAGACTTGAGGATGGCCTGCTGCGGCAGCATGGTGGCTGGGAGATTTGCCTTGCCGTGGAGGTGGAAGGGCCTGGCTGGGCTCGTGACGATCCGGGATCCTGATTCGTCTTCTCTGTGGAGGAAGGCAGGCCTCTATCTGCAAACGTCCCGATTGGCCAATGCGCGACAAGTTTCCCGATAGCTGGGATGGCCGTATGCGCTGAAGCGTACAACGCCGCTGGCGAGTGGAGATGAACGGTTGGGCACTGTGAAGAAGTGCAGTGGCGCTTCAAGGCGCGTTGTTATGACCAGTCAAGCTGGCGGCCTTGTAGGATAGCCTCGGGCTTGTTCTCTTCAGCTGCGCCGAGACTGGAGCGCTGAGAGGAGCTCGAATGCCCAAGAGAATCCTGTTTGGTGGGACTGAAGTTAGCGACTGGAGTCGGTGTCTCTGACTTGATGCAATAATGTTGCAATACTTGGAGAGAAGGCGCAGGTAATATACTGGTCTTATTTATGAGGAGGCTCGCTTGAGCTGATAGCGAACCAGCCGAGTTTGATTATGTGCTCCGCCTTTGTTAATAAAACATCATTCAAAGAAAGCAGCCCCCGAATTTGGACAAAGCCAATGACTTTACTGCACTCGAGAAACCCGACAAGTCTCAAAATGGTGTTTTCTGTGTAGCCGGTTTATTACAATGCATTTAAACGCGTGAAAGCAGGTTTCTTATAAGCTGATTTTTGATAGATATCTGTTTATTTTGTGCATGTAAACGCACTCATTATCATCATCATGTTTGTGTGTTAGTGTGTCACAGACGATTAAAAGTACAATATACATTTCCGACTTTGTTTAGTTCCACAGCTGATAACATAAAACATATATAAGACAATACAACATTTACTGTTGATGTCATAAAATTTTTTTTTTAACTTTAGACAGGGAAGTTTAAGCATGTCATTAATGTTAGATTTCTCTCTTAATTAAGTATGACAGGTAAGAATTAAGTGACATGAGATCATCTAAGGTTATAATAACATTACAATTTCTCAGGAAGTACACATAACTTTAAATACAAAAATAAGTTAACAGTTAAATGAATTCAGCAAATTAATTTAATAAACTCATTCTAACATAGTGTAGATCTCCGGCTGTAAAGACTACTAGTGGTCACATTAAAAGTACCTACCATTACTTACCTGCCTCATCTCTGCTCTGTCTGCGTCTCCATTGCTCCTCCTCACCCTCCATTCCAAGACATCCGTAGATGTGTATTTGTTTCTATTTCAAAGCCCTTTTAATATAAGCAGTAGACTTATATATTCACAGCTGCGAACAAGAGCTTGTGGCTGCCCACTTCTAAACTGCTCAATATACAGTAGTACAGCGTGTCCTGTGGATTATCTGTCTTGTTCTCAGACACATGTTCGAAGGCCTTCATGAAAGAAATATTGGCGCGAAGATCTCAAGAGAACATAGGAATATCTCTTTGCGGTAACCGAGTGGTAGCCATCTCAGCTTGGTGGCCAGAAATATCACAGACAGTATATCCTATTATATTACAGTATATCATTCATGCCAGTCAAATTTGCCAACTCAACAAAGTCCATCACATAGTCCTTGATGAGCCAAACTTCTTGACGGAGACACATAATTTGTGTTGCTAAATTCATAGTTGGTTGTTCGTTCTGTCACATGTGAGCCAGGACAAGGAGGAGCTAAAATCCAAATGCAAGTTCAAAAGCTTTATAAAACACAAACACAGATAATCCACACCAATAACCAGGCTACAATCCACATTGATGATACTGGAACATAATCCACGCAGAGTACAATCCACATAGGGGAATCAGGAACATAATCCTCAGGAAAGGGTTTATGGGAAATGTAGTTCTATGATGGAATGGCAGAGTAGTAAGGAGTACCCTCTGATGGTGCACATGGGCTCTCCAGCTGGTGATATTGACAACAATATTATCATTGCGATTTGTCTGAGAGGGGCACTTCACATTATTTTTAAAAAGGGCAGAGGCTCAAGTCCCCAAAGCCCTGCCACAATGTCCCTGGTTAAATACAGTGTTTAAAGATATGCAGCCAATTAGGAAGCACTGTAAGTATTTAAAAGAATGTAGAAAAGCTGTAAGTTGTTTGTGATGCTATTCTATATATGCTTTTTTAAGGAGACTTTCCCCGGATTGTATATCCATCTTTTTCATTTTACTTTCCTATCACTTCATTGTTACATTATAAGCTACTTAATTATCAGTCCTGTGTGCAAAATATCTCCCGTTTTCTTTTTTAAAATATCCTTTATGTGATTGCTTTTTTACGTTTTTTTTTAGAAAATACTCCTGTTCTTCATGGACACTGATCACAGTGTTATTATACCGTATGTACGAATTACAATTTATTTACCCTTTAAATAGCTGTAGATGTCATTTAGGCATTCAAAATGAATCAAGGTGCCATGAAGAACACAGGAAACAGTGTGATTGGATCTTCCCTTCAGGCATTTCAGATAGCATTATGCCTGTGTTCTGTCCGCATTCTCCTTTTCTATGTCACTGTGTATTTTCACAAATATAAATGTGTGCTTTGCAGGGCCTTCTTCAAAATCCTTATAATATTGACTCAAACTGCAGAGAGGATCTTCAAGGCAATATCTTTCACACAGGTTAGTTTTATCGCTACTACATTACATTACAATTAAAAACACTTAAAGTGCACAAGATCATATAAACAAGTTTAATACAGAAAGGACTAAAACAATGTCATCATGAGTTGTTTATATTGTGGAAGAAATGTTTTTCTTTGGCGAGACTTTGTAATTTTGCAGACTGTTTTTTATTCTCAAGCAGCCACACTACACACTAAATAAAAAATATGAAAAAATAAATAATATTGTTTATTTATTTTGGCTAACGCAGGTAATGTTGAATTATCGTATAGAGTGGTTCTCAACAGGGGGGCCGTGGCCCACAAGGGGGCCCCAGCTGACTACCAATGGAATCGCAAGATAATTATTATATTAAAATAAACTAAATGAGCAATGAAATACATTTAAAAAAACTCAAAACCAAGATTTCTATTATTTTGGCATTTTATGATGAATGCACATTTTAATTTCAAGCTATAAAATATTTAATTGGGCAGATATTTTGATTTTTTGTGAGTGGTGGGGATGCCTATGAATATTTTTAAATACAATTGGGGGCCTTGGAATAAAAATGTTGAGAACCCCTGTATTATGAGATAACAAGCATCAAAGATTTATTTCAGTCATTATTTTCAGAATTTCGGTCTTTCAAGATGCCCTTTCTCGGTTAATATGTATGCAGAAAACAGTAAATCATAAAAAAATACTTTAGCTGGGTTTTCACTGCCAGTTCTTTGTTGTCTGTGTCTGCATGCACGTCTGTGTGTCTGCACGTCCGTATGTGTATCTATGTCTACGTGTGTTAGCATGTGTTCATATTGTGTGTGTGGAGCGTTTGTATGTGGTATGTCTGTCTTCTGTGTTTTCACTTTGTTTTTTACGGGTATACATTTAATTGTTTTGCTTTTAGTCAATATGTCTCATGTACAGCTGCTATGTTCCAATAAAAAAATTATTTAGCCTAATATTTTTTCTTTTAAAATTTAGTGAAATCATGTTTCTACAGAGGCTATGCCAATGGACACAAAGGTGTATGAGAGTCCATATGCAGACCCCGAAGAACTGAGGTCAACTACTGTAAACCGGAGTGATCTGACACTTGAGGATGGAGAATTGGGCTCAGGCAATTTTGGAACCGTCTTAAAGGGCATCTACCAAATGAAGAAGTCAGTCAACCAAGCTTATCTAAAACATTTGAATGTACTTTAAAAATATTAGGGCTATTTAAGAACTGGGGATAATCACATTGCACTGTGTGTGCACTTAATGCAGAGCACTAATTCCGAGTATGGAACAGCATCACTTCACTTTAATCACTTCACTCTGAAATGCTTGATTCTGATTGCCCAGTCACAAATTTCCAAGGTCAGTTTTGCACTCTGAAATGCTTGATTCGGATTGGCAATTCACAAAATTCCATGGTCAGTTATTTCTTGACAACAACCATTCAAAACTAACAAAGTCATGGAGGTACTGCAAGTCATCTCAGCTGGTGCAATTTTATATTAATATTTATATTTAATAATAACATTTTAAATTAAATAATTATATTATTGAATACACTATCCCTTACATTATACAGTATTCCTGAATGTCATAACTAACTAATCAGAATCATGTCTAGTCATCAAGTTAATAAGTCAACTGTCAGTCTGCTTATCCAACTTTTGTATAATTCAGAAGAATTAGACCATGGTGAGAATTATGCAAACTACTTTAGCAGCCCCTGAAACATTACACATAGGAAAATAGATAGAGGACATTCTCAATTTAGTCTTCAAGGATGTGGGTTCGATCCCAGGGGATTGCACATATTCAGAAACAAATGTATAGGATAATGCAATCTAAATCGCTTTGGATAAAGGAGTCTGCCAAATGCATAAATGTCAATCCTGATAGAGATCCTTGCAAATCTCTATCTATGTATATTCCTGAAACAACCAGGAACTCTAGGTGGCGCTTTTAAGGTCACCTGCATGCACACTGACCTGCTCCACAATCTGCTTGTTTTTACCATTTTAAACAATTTTAACTTAATATTTGCCTGGAAATGCTTGAATAGACCATTTACTTATGTGATTAATTGCCTATATTGTAAATCAGGACATGTAGATGGATTGATTTTAGGAGATTTTTGATGGATTCTAGCCAATGTGGCCTATTTTTATATATGGATGAATGATGCCTCCCACTTCTATTACTCAGACAACTGCATGATTTCTCCTTTTGACAAAATGTATGAGGAAGAAATCATCTGTAAGTTGTCAGGGTGTTCCTTTACTGAGTATAGGACAAGTCAAGACCAATCTTCGTGAAGTGAATGCAGCAAATGCGTTTTTCCAAAACATTGGAAGGAAGCTATGGTTAAGGCTGTCCTCGAAAAAACTAATTATTAATTTAATACTTAGCTGTGTTGGGAAAGTGTATGAAGGAATTGTTAGCGATGGCATTCAGGAAGATGTAGCTGGTCAAATTTAAACATCGCAACAGGGCTTCATGGCAAATAGATCAACGGACAATGTTCTGATTCAAATTTTACAACATGGCACGATGCACTCAATAGCAACCCTAAAGTGGATATTCTGGCTGTCTTTGATGATTTAACAGATAGCAGGTCTCTCAAATGCCACATTTCCATTACTGAGTGAGAGGCGTGGTAAGCCTACAACACATACTTTTACCAAATTACATAAGGACAGTTCATCACCACTGCATTGTTTCCTGACTGTGGCTCCAACACCTGCTTATCTACTAATAGGGAATTAGTTATGCCCAGGAGTAAAACAAAAAAGCATGATCTGTCCTTTATTCCTTGTGCTTTTAAAGGGGTCATATGGCAGAAATACGTGTTTTTCTGTATCTTTGGTGTGTTATAAATTGCCTGTGCATGTATTAGACAAGTAAAATTGCAAAAATTTAAGTGTCGGAAACAAATTATACAGGCCTGCCTTAAACGCCTCATGTAACCACACCCCCACGCATGCACATCACATTGTGGTATGGTTTGAATAAGCCCGCCCAAATGTATATGCAAGCTTTCCTGTAGCTCATTGGTAAGAGCATTGCATCAACCACGCAAGATTGTGGGTTCGATCCCAGGGGATTGCACATACCTATGTATAAATGTATAGGATAATGTAATGTAAGTCGCTTTGGACAAAAGCGTCTGCCAAATGCATAAAAGTCAATGTAAATGCAAGTAAGGTGGGTGGTCTTGTTAATCTCATTGTACCATCGCCGGCACAGCCTGATGTTCCGAATTTGATAAGAGGGGTTACAGTTCCGTGCAGTATTCGACCAATCACTACGCACTAGTGACCTGTCCAATCATAGCACACCTCGCTTTTCAGAGCGATGACCTTTGTAAAATATCAGCGCGTTTCAGAGAGGCGGAGCAAAGAGGAGATACAAACATGCACGGTATGCGGGAAGTACAGTGTTTTTTAACCGTAAATCATTTAAACACATTGTATTAAATCTAAAGCAAAAAATAATATTTGTATTAGCTGATTTAAATGACCTCTTTAAATTGTTTTCACGAGAGCACTTTGACCAATGCGTATTCGGTTTGTACGGTTGGGAAAAAACTTCGAAAACTTCCTCAATATCGAAATCATGAGGCATTTTGTGAAGATCACTTTTATAAACTGACCAAGGCTACAGTGTCAGGGTCCATGTGCAGTTTAAGATAATCAATCCTTATTGTCAGGCAGAAAGATAAACTTTTTGCACTGGTTGCACTGGTGCGCCTAACTTTTTTTCTTGGGTGCACCAGCACAAAAGTTAGGTGCACCCAAATTTTAGACTGCATCGCATTTAACGCATTTAACATTTACCTGCTTTCACCAGTTCACTTTTTTTATGTCCATAGGCAAAATTTACTTGTAAATGTTTATCTTACAAACTGTTTAACGTTAAG
This sequence comes from Triplophysa bombifrons, assembly GCA_029783895.1. Lineage (NCBI taxonomy): Eukaryota > Metazoa > Chordata > Actinopteri > Cypriniformes > Nemacheilidae > Triplophysa > Triplophysa bombifrons. The sequence continues at coordinate 3,106,371 of CM056471.1, forward strand.
TTCTTCATTTGAAGCACAAATCTACAAGAAAGGTAACTTACTGAAAAAGTGTTGATGCTTAAAGTGCTTCAGTGAAGTGAAATTTAAACTTAAAAGATCTCAAGATAATGGACCAGGGCTCAAAGGCTCCGTGTCAGACCATTGCTTCTGATTTTCGGACAGATCAGGCCTTAACCTTTAACTTTAACATTATTCACGGAAACAGTTGTGAATTGTTCTTTTCATCTTCTCTCATCATCCGCTGCTACATCCACTCTGTTTAACTAACAGCATTAGGCTGCTCACCTCTCTGTCTGACTGCAGCACATGCATTTTCAAACGTACACACCAGAGGTTGCGCTACAGTTTTTTTTGTCCGTCATTTTGACTGACATGCTCGTAAAAAATCCGTCATAATCTGTTATTTCCTGTCACTATTGTTCAAGGTGGCGTTAGGTGGTAATTTGTATGTTCTCGGAACTTGTTGTATAGTCATACAACCGAATGCCCAATAAAGCCGTTACAGTTTTTGATACCATATTCAAGCCCTTTCCAAATGTATGTAACAAAAGTTATGGCTGATGTCGGCTGAAGCGCTGTGATTTTTAGGAACGGAATTTGGAGTAAATCGTGTTTAAACTTCAGTGATGAAATTAAAAGCACAACAGTCCAGTATCACAAGTAAAAGTCACTTTACAGTGGTAAGAGACTTACTCTAATAACAGTTTATTAAAAAAAATCCTAGTGTTGAAGTCTATAAAAATACTGTACAAGACCATTTGAATAAAACGAAAGTAAGGAAAATGGTGCAGCGCACACTTAAAGAACGAGAGCTCTGCCTTTACCACAACGAAACTAACAAACATTACGGACAACAAATAATAAGCAGTGATCATGTGCAGTGTCTGGACTTTTGATCATCTCTTGTATGTTTTGCGATCGCGGTCCGGCGCGCGTGAGCAGCGGAGGGGCGATAACTCCCGGTGTTGCAGGCTGGGAGCTCTGTCATCTCACGAAAACATTGTATAAAATAACTTTGCGTGATATAGTTTACACAGGACTGGCGGGAAATGTGCATTGATACTCCTTCATTCTTCATGTTATTTACTTTGATAGGTGAACTGTCTTTCCCGCGTCCCAGCGCGACATCCGACGGGTTTTCCCAGATCGAATCGAACACGCAGGTCGCTTCGCGAGCATATCACGCTGAAGGGAAACGGGGATTTACAAATTGCCCTCATTGTGATCCGACAAAATGTCTGACGGCCTTCAGATTTTTCTAGAATTTTCAGTTAACGCGACCTCTGGTACACACAAGTGCAGGAATGTCTGGACCAAGGCCAATCTGAGGGGGGTCCGCCCTTCACTATCATTTATTGGTTTAGACCACGATATGGACCTAATGTGTGTCTGTTGATGAATCACAGGAAGACTTTCAGAGTTGCGGAGACTTTTTTCCCTTCGAACGGCTGGTCGCACCGGTGCGACCTCTGATTATTTTAAGTCGCACCATTAGAAAATAAGGTCGCATGTGACTAAATTGGTCGCACACTAGAGCCCTGGGTTGTGCTTGCTTTATGTTAATTTTTAGGTTGCAGCAAATGTGGTTTGTTAGGTACTAAACTGATATCCAAAGCATGTGAAAATCTATAGCCCTCAATAATGACACAGCAACGTACCAATAGAGTTTCATCTGATTTTCAGGACACAAAAGGTTGTGGCTGTGAAGATTCTGAAGAACGAAGATAATAACACAGCAGTAAAGGAGGAGATGTTGCGTGAGGCAAGTGTCATGCAGCAGCTGGATAATCCCTACATCGTACGCATGATTGGCATCTGCGAAGCTGAAAACCTCATGCTTGTCATGGAGCTTGCTGAGCTGGGCCCTCTGCACAAGTTCTTACAGAAAAACAAGTGAGTCACAGTGACAATAACACAAAGTAAGATACTAAAAATTAACATAATAACATAAAGTCACAGCTGATGCTTTGCAAAGTACATTTACAATAATGCACAGCATCCTGTACATGAACACTTAAAGGGTAATGAAGGTAATAACATTTAGGACACAGTTTTCATTGGTTGTTATTTTTTAAGGCAAATTCATTAAGTTCCATCCTTTAACTTAAATATGCAGTCCAATATAAACGATGTAAATGAGGTATTTTTGGCTGCTATTAATCTGGTTTAATAATAACTACTGTAGAGACAGCTGTTCAGTAGCATTCCTTTGAATCTTAATAGCACTTTAAAACCTAATTGTAATAAGTTAATTTTAGAAAAATGTAATGGGAAATCAATAATTGAAGCAAAACTCTTATCTGAATATGTTATATTTAATTGTATGTCTATGGTTGACAACAAATTATAAATTAGTAACTAGGTTATTTTACAAGAAATTGCTTTAAAGGAGCACTTCTCCGGAGAAAATAACTAAGCAGATATTTTACTCACCCACAAGCCATCCCAGGTGTTTATAACTGTGGTGTAGTCCTAACACAAAAAGTGGTGTATTATACTATACAACGATAACCCCGACCACACATGGCCAAAAGACAGGGGTCAGTGTGTTTGTTTGAGTAGTTTTTCTTGTAAAATATGACAACTATTTCAGTTAAATATGTATGCATTCTTCGCTTATGCTTTGAATATGAAGTTATAGAATTGTAAAAAAATAAGGTTGGAAAGAACAGGTCTATGCCAGTACTGTCGACCACAATACAATATATTTTTTTCAAAGCATCATATCTTTGTAACGCATCACATATACAAGAATACGTAAAAACTTATGCAAGATTTTACAGAATAGATTTTGGAGTTTTATCAATATTAGCTGATGGCTTCAGCGGGACTCTTTCCGTCATTGACAGGATGAGCTACTCGCAGGCGAGTTGCCAACACTGAAGATGAAGCGCGTGGTTGTCGGTGGTGGGGCCGCAAGAAATTTTCTTAAGAATTGCACCAATTGTATGACTGAATTGTGAACGCGATACGGTTAAAGGGAAAGCAACCACAAAAGCAGCTTGGAGACGTTAAGCAGGAGAACAAGTGGGTATATGCTAATATAGATCTTTAGAAGTCGTTATACGCAAACAGCACTGTGGAAAAAGTAAGCATACGGCGTATGCGTGCGTATGGCCCCGACCACACCACTGGTTTATAACCTTCTTCTTTAAACAGACCACAGTCTGAGTTATATGAAATAATATCCTAGCTCTTCCCAGCTTGCTAATGGTGGTGGATGGCATGATTTTGAAGCTCCAAAAAAATAAATCCATCATAAAACTAATCAATATGCCTCCAGGGGATTAACAAATGTCTTCTGAAGCAGCTCGATTGGTTTTTATAACAAAAATATTTGAATATTTTATATTATATTAAACTAAAATCTATGGTTCCAGCAACTCAGTCCGAGTTGTCTGGAAAGCAGCATGACCTCTGATTCGATTTATGACGCATTGGCAGGGCACTTTTCTTTGAAAAGAAATTGGCTTTGTAATTGTATTTGATATTTCTTAATGCGTTATTTTACCCAAAAATGACATTGCTATTCATTTACTCGCCCCCAGTCCCCAGTACATCCAAGATTTGGGTGGTGTTGTTTTTTCAAGAAGATATTTATGAAGATATTGGGTTGAAGTCAAATCAATAAAAGCAAAAAACGCAAATACATTCAGCACAAAAGCAATCCTGGCCTATGTGACATTAAACTGGCATTTTATAAAGCAAATCTATTGGCCTTTGCAAGAAACGGAATGCTATTATCGCATCTTTGGGTGAATTCCAATCGCATTCATATGCCCCACACGCTTTGCACATGCAAGTTCTGGAGGGAGATGAACAGCTGTTTTTCGTTAATATAGTTTTAAATCATACATAATGAATGGAGTATTAAAAACAACAAATTTTTCCCAAATCTGAGACAATTTTTCACATGTGGTACCCTTCCTGGAGTTACTTTTAAGGTCACAAGACATGTTTTGGAAACGACCAATCGCGTGTGCAAACTGACTTCCTGTGGCTGTGGATTGCCGATCAAATCGCTTTATCAGATGTCAATATATCGTTGTGAGCCGCAGGGATTACTTTTGTATTGAATGCAGCAGCGTTTTGGACTCTCATGGCTTCTTAGGAAGTGCATTTCTTAAAGCACACCGTTTTAAAAGTCTCTTATTTTACCTGTTAAGGGGGGCAGGTAAAGATTTATAATATAACAAATGTATTATATTTGGTTGTAATAATCATTTTTATTATTTACTTTTTTTCATGTAACTTAAACGGATTACAGTAATGTACATTGTAACCAGTTACTCCCCAACCCTGTTATTAGCTATACTACACTAGTATTGCTAGAAGACATCAAAGCAGCAGACTGGGAAAATTGCCCGTATTGCACTTTAAAGAACATTCCAAAAAAAATTACATAAAAAATATGAACTGGAATAGAACATATTGCCTATTAAAATGTTATTTTGTCATAATATAACTACTTTTAATGTCCATCAAAAAAGAAAGATGTTTGCACCCATTATAATGTAGTCAACATACACTAGCAAGTGTTACTGGTAAATCATTTTAGTGATAAGTCCACAGTATTCCACAGGTATTTTATGAAAGTGTTTGTTCTCTGAATGGATTATCTGTTTTAAGAAAATGACAAAAACAATAGTAATAAATTGTTAAGTACTTATAAAAACTGAATTAATAAAAAGCTTTTGTTTTGTGTTTTCATGTAAGACACATCTCCGGGAAGAACATTACTGAACTGGTTCATCAGGTTTCTATGGGTATGAAATATCTGGAAGAGCACAACTTTGTTCACAGAGATCTGGCAGCCAGGAATGTGCTTTTAGTTACTCAGCACTATGCCAAGATCAGTGACTTTGGACTCTCTAAAGCCCTGACAGAAGATGAGAACTATTACAAGGTAGTATATCTCAGTCAGCTGATGCTATAAGTAAACAGGTTTTTTAATAATCTATGGTTCATATAATGGCAATATGTGTAATTAAAGCAACACTATAGAACATTTGCTTACGGGTTCATTCACAAATCTTTTGATTCACAAATCTTTTGAATTCACAAAAACATTTGAATTTAAATGTACACTTATTTTCAAAAATGTACTTTACTTACTTCAAAACATTTGAAAACAGAAAAATTGTTTGGGTACTTTTTAGAACTTTTATGTAGGTTCTGCTATATGCTATATGGTACCAATATTTATCTTTAATAACTAATACTGTATGTACTTTCCAGAAAAGGGTACCACCCCAATGACAGTTTTGACCCTTATTTCTAAGTTTTTTGTTTATTATCCAATATTAATTCTATATTAATAAATAATACTCTTAGAAAAATCGTCGTTTCAGTACTCTAGAATCTGTGCTTAACATAATCTGAATGTTTTTGTTCTCTTCTTCTGTAGGCCAAAGGTCATGGTAAATGGCCATTGAAATGGTATGCACCTGAGTGCATGAATTACTTGAAGTTCTCCTCTAAGAGTGACGTGTGGAGCTTTGGAGTCCTGATGTGGGAGGCTTATTCATTTGGACAAAAACCATACAAGGTGTAAAAACTGTCAAAATAATCAAGTAACCTTTAAACCAACAGTTAAAAAGTTCAAGGACTGTTATACTGTAGCAAAGCTAAGGCAACTATACATTGATAAATTGGGCCAGGAAAAAATGGTACAGTACATCAAATGCTTTTGGAGAAAAGTTTAATTTAATAATTTCTGCCAATAATGTATTAATATACTGAAATTAATGTTATTAAAGCGGCCCTAACACACAGGGTTTCTGCCAATCTCATATTAATCTTGAGAACCTATAGAGCAGTATTGCATACGTCGTATCTTCGAAGGGTATTTAGTTTGATCACATTTATAAAAGATAGATACAGCTGTACTATTACTTCCGAAATTATATGGCGCGTGAGGGGGGAAGGGGGAGGCTGAACTAAAGCACATTGTCAACAAAACACAGACATCAGATTTACTCACCGCATATGGTTCATGTCTGGCATCTTTTAGCGCTGGGATGGCTCCATATATCATATTCAAACAATCTCCAAATCCAGCATAATATCCACCGTTTATATAACATTCAACACCCAAATGTAGTGAACAAACAAACACCTGAACTTCGCGAACATATGCTCTCTCTCTCTCTCCTGCACACAAGTGAAAATGGTTTTTTTCAGATGTTCCTTCTCCTGCTCTCCGTGCCGCGTGCTTATCCGGGAGAATTGTCCAATAAGGGACTAAGAAATATTGTTACAAAACAGTTTTATATGTTCACAAAAAACTTTCCGAAACCTGTACGATCGCTGGGGAGTGTATTGAGCACAGAAATACTATGTAATACGCCCAACTCGTTTTTTGACAAGTTGACCATGTTAAGCATGAGAAGACAGCACGTTTAACATTGTTAAGAAGTCAGGATGCATGACACATCGTTCCAGCACCCCTTTAAAAACTCATTTGCAGATTTATGATGGGGAAATTTAATTTGTTCATCTTCTGCTGTACAGTTATCTAGCCTATAAAGCAAATATAAAAGATCTGTTTAATCTTGGTAAACACTTATTTTACAGTGCCCGTGTTACAGTATTTTAAATAAACTACATGTACTTAATATAGGGTTATTATTAGGATTAGTGTTTGGTTTAGGGTTAGCTACATGTAATTATGTATAATTTATAGTAAATACTATAGTAAATAAATGTAACATGTGTAACAAGGGCACCGTTAAAAAGTGTTACCTAATGTTGTATTAAAGTTCGATCCTAATGAACAGAGATCCAAAACTTGCTTGTCTCAGATTTTGGATGTGTTATAAAAGTCAATCATAAGGTCAGTGAATCCAGACATGATGATTATGCACATATTATCAGCAGCCAACAGGATCTGATAATGCTTTCTCCTGCTTTTTATTCCATAACAAACTTAACTACAGCAGACAGAGAGCAAAACGAACACAATTAGCCAAACTGTCCAACTAAACCAAACCCTGATTACCATAAATATGACATCAAACCAAACAATTATTTTCAATAAAACATTATCAAAAAAAAATTGGTAACAGTTTCCTTGAAGCATGTATGTATAATGCATTATAAAGACTTATTAAAGGGAAAAGTGCTGTGTAATGAACTATATGAAGTTGTAAATAATTTTAACCTATTTAAAATGTGTAGTGTAACAATGAATTGCTATGTGTTACAATGTATTAACTGTAATAAAAATTATTTATAAGATATAACAATATATTTAAAGATGCATTACAATTATTGTGTTTGATTTATTTCTATTCTTGTTTCTCTGTCCATCAGTTTCTGCTTGTAATGCAAAACTAAACTCTTGCTCATCTTTCCTGGCTTGACCATTTAAAACTATGATAACACTATAATTACTTAATGTAATGGTTTGTGTGTGCATGTAGGGAATGAAAGGAAATGAGGTCATTCAAATGATTGAGATTGGTGAGAGGATGTCTTCCCCACCCGATTGCCCAGCAGAGATGTACAACCTTATGAAGAAATGCTGGACATACAAGTAAGTGAACATAAGCAGTATGTTATATATATAGTAGAGATAGAGATAATACTATATAATATAATGTTATATTATATAGTAGAGAATTCATAAACAAAAGTTTTTATTAACATTTATCTAGCTGCAATCTGCCTAAAAGAACCTTTGGGAGGACCTGAGAGATTTGGGGCTTTTTAAAGTTTAACGCACAATTTTATTTGTTGCAGATGATTCTCTAATTTTCTATATATCTTGTTCAAAGCAAGAATAAAATAAACATAGTTTGGTACAGTCATAAAGTCAATCAGTTTTTCTAATGATAAATTGTTGTACTTTTTCTATAGGGCAGATGAGAGGCCTGGATTTTCTGTAGTTGAACCCAGGTTGCGACATTACTATTACGACATATCCCAATGAAGACTTAGACTAGAGCATGTGCGAACATTCTGCTATATGATATCATTTAGGGTGGTATTAGCAAATGTTTAATATTGAATTTTTGTAATACTAATTATAAGTTGATAAAATCCCTCACTAGTATTTATGTACGAATTCCAGTTAAATCATTTAAAGCATTTTGATGTTTTTTCCATTTAATAATTTTGAACATGAACATAATTGAAACATTAAGTTCTGTTTTTTTTATCATTAATTGAACATTAATTGCATGATATGCAGTAAGAAAAGCAAAAATGAATGGTTGAATATTGCTTATAAAGGTGAGGTTTAAAATTTAACAAATCATAGCCAATCAGATCCATCTGTTGACTAGATGTCTCTACTTGCATGCTCATACTGCACATACATATTTACTGTGATATTTCAACAGATGTCATGTTTCGTATACAGCTTGACTTATGGTCACATTGTTTTCTAGGATGTGATGGCTAAAGAGGTCTATATTATTTGTAATGTAATGTCTTATCTAAATGCCACTTGCATAATATTAAACCAAATATTATCAGATACGTTTTGTTTATACATTTTTTGTGTTCCAGTTAGTTTACTGACTGCATGTTCCTCATACCATTTTTAAATTCCGTTTAACATTTTTCATTTCTCTGATAAAAGTCTCAAGTCATTGCCAACTTAAATACGGCACCAATAATAAACATAGTTTTATTCCACATGCATGTTGTCTAATTTAAATTTATCTATTCATTGTCATGTGCACAAGCTGTAAAATTGAACTGAATTGCATGTAATCAGAATCTTGATCTTTCTCTGATTATAAATGTAACTTCGGACATTAGAATTGTCTCTAATCAGGCAAACGTGTGATGTTTGGGCAGCCGAAAGAGTACTACAGTCATGCGTGACTTCTTATATTGTGCAACGCGATATGCATCTTAATACGAAACATAGGTAGCTACAAACATAATTCGGATGCATTCATTCTCTCTTACAACTATCCTCTTCTGCTGAAGAAGGGTTTTTTCCCCCAAACCAGCAAAGCTCAAACAACGCCCCAGCTACCATGACTCTCATAATTAACAGTTTCATTGGTTAACTATGTAAATACTGTTATATGCTGTAAAAATAATAAAGCTATAAGCACTGTTAAGAATTTTGCACCATATTTATTTGTATTTTTTGTTGCGTTTTCTTTATTTCCTCTGGCTGTTTTTGGTAACCTATTTTTTGCACACTTATAGCGTCACCAGCAGTTCAAAAACGCATTTTTCAAATAGCAGTAACTTTTGAACCCATTGATCCACAGTAATCAATCGCTTAAAGACAGCGATACCTGGCGTTCTCGTATTGAACTATTCAGAGTAACGTTTTGTGCACCACAATGCAAAATGGTCTTCTTGAGTTTCTCAAATACGTAGTATTTCTTTTATTTCTGCTCTAATACTCATTTCAGCATCTTCGCTACTTGCAGCTCTAGCAGATCTCCTCAGGATCACTGATACTTTGAGCTCTGTGGGGCACTTTGCTGAACTGCAAGCCTGGCATCTCAGAGGTTGTGGGTTCAAATCCCTCCTAGTGCGTTTGTTCTACTTGTGAATGAAGTCACCAATTTGATCTCAGTTTCACTTACATGTTTTATTTTCACTTTGCTTTACTTGTGCTGTTCTGTGCTGCTCTGGCTCTGTGGTTCTACAGTCCCCGAAGGCGAAGGGGTGGTGAGCGCGAGTCTTTGAGGTCGTATGTTCGAATCCAATGTGTAGCGTTTAAGTGTTTTTGTGTAGAGTCTGCGCTTCGTTCTTGCCTGTTCTTCCTGTACTGGCCGTTTTTCACATGCATTCCGTTTATGCCGTTTTTTCACTCTCTGGACAATGCGCTACTCTTGTGGTGCATCTTCGAGGGCTGGCCCCGCACCTTCGGTGGCTTTTCAGTTTATATGCAACACATTTCTACAAAATAAATGTACTTGGTAAATATTTTACTGGGTACTACAGTACTGATCATTCCTAATAAATCTTCCCCTAATGTAAGCTTTGTAACATTTTAGTTTATTACAGTAAACAGTCAGTGTCATAAAGTAGAGCATAAATAAAAAAATTGGCTATATAACAATAATTTTCACATGACAAAAACACTTTCTATTTTGGTGGCACTCACCAATTGTCTGACCAAATAGCTAGCTTTTGAAGCAAGAATTAAATGTTTTAAATCAGTTACTACATTTTGCATTCATGCAATTGAGTATTGATGTTCTAACATACAGTTGTGACCATTAAACTTATAGTTAAAGAATCTTAAGTCTCATTCAAGCACTACATTACAAAAGTAGCCCAAAAATACACGGCTCCCCCTGGCAACACTGCAAACGTGGATCAAATCGATCCGCTAAGGAAAAGAGAGCGGTGATTAGTACTGTTGGTTTAAAGTACCCGTGAAATAAAAAATGACATATTGAAATATTGCATCGTTTATAGTAAATAGTTTATCAATGTGGGGCATTTTCGTTTTTAAATTCATTCCATTCCATTCCATTCTCTACCGCTTATCCGAACTACCTCGGGTCACGGGGAGCCTGCGCCTATCTCAGGAGTCATCGGGCATCAAGGCAGGATACACCCTGGATGGAGTGCCAACCCATCGCAGGGCACACACACTCACTCATTCACTCACGCACTCACACCCTACGGACAATTTTTCCAGAGATGCCAATCAACCTACCATGCATGTCTTTGGACCAGGGGAGGAAACCGGAGTACCCGGAGGAAACCCCCGAGGCACGGGGAGAACATGCAAACTCCACACACACAGGTCGGAAGCGGGAATCGAACCCCCAACCCTGGAGGTGTGAGCCTAACCACTAAGCCACGTGCCCCCCTTTTTTAAATTCATGTACCCTGGTAATCTTCAGTCAAAATCTGAAAATGCACTTCTGCCCTGAAACGACTATCCATCTAAAATGACGTAAATTAGACAGCTTGGGCAGACCATTCGTTAACAAACCCCCTTCAACTGTCAGTCTGCTGCCGGGTTCATTTCAAAATCAATGCAACAGCTGTTTTAACACATCCAATCAATTGGTATTGAAAAACGCAAGCCACACCCACAATTTTTCTCCTTTGAAATTCCTTTTCACTCGGAAATGTGTCAGAATATGGAAGTAAAAAAGATTGCAACTTTCGGTTCACAGGGACTTTAATGGCGGTTGACATCCAGCGTGTTGGTGCATTAACGCCACCTTCTGCAAAACATGTGAATAACAGTGTGAAGGTAATACGGCTGCAAATAACGAAACCAGACGGAAAGTCTGGCAAGACATTCCTAAATGACTCAAGGCATGCATATAAAGTGTTCAAGTTTATTCATATAGCCCATTTTAATACAAATAAATTATACAATACAAACTTTGCTACAATTAATTCAAACAGTAAGCAAGGAAAAACTGTTTGAAAAATAAAATATCTTGTACAAAAATGTTAAGCCCTACATTAGTTGTTTTTTACATAAAATGGATTACAATACAGTGCTGTATAAATGTCTTAGGCATTAGGTATCAGCAATTGTATATTTTGCATATATAATAATATTATATACTACATATATGTCTATACTGTATATAATATATATTAGCCTCAAAAAACAACTAGAAAGAAACCGTGTGAGTATGAAAGTTGAGATTTATTGATAATAAGTCAATAAGTCATCACTGTTTCCACATTAGATATTTGAAGGCCCATTTGTGTGGTTAGGTGCTCACTTTTTGTATTTTCAAAATAGCATTGTCTGCAGGACACTGACTAGCCCCTATTAGACTGGGACCACATGTGACAAGGGAACAAAAAGGGAAGTCATCAGAACGAAACAGAGCACCATACCATCAAATCAATATCTATGTTCCTACAGAATAATGGACACAAGAAAAAGACTGTAAACTCTATCTCCTCACAAAAAGGGGCGCTCGGAATGTAGACATGCTATATAAAAATGAAGAAATAATAATAAAGTTGGAGCTGAAAATCCAAAAACTGAAATAAAGATGCAAGAAGAACTGCCATAAGACAGTGACACATAACCTGTTGTTTCAACACTATTTAGTATTCTTTTTTTTCCCAGCAAGCCCTTGACATCCTCAACCTCCTATAAAATAATTTTATTAAACTGAAGGAAAAGTAAAAAATTAAAGCTACAAAAAATATAACTCTGCCTGTTTAACTGTCATCAAAATTGTATTTATTGTCCCAATCCTTCTCTACAACCATCATTGGCAGCCTCTCTCTCTTCAGGCAGACAAACATAACATTTGACATTTTTGAAAACTAGGCTATAAATAAATTATTTGGATTTAGATACTAGGTCTTTTTGCCTAGTATAATTGTTTGAAATTTCTGTTTCTAGCTATTATCATTTTATTGGGGAATGTTTAAATTCAAACTTTATTGACATTACTTTAAACATTTGATATGAAATCAATGCAATTAAACACAGATGTATGTCCACAGACAGTTTATTAATTTATTATTGTGCATTTTTATATGTGTGATAAAGTGATGCAATATTGCATCATGACAGAGAACCAGTGGTAATTATATCACATTACTGGCAAGTCAGTGTTAACAGAGCTCTAGCAAAAATCAACAACTAAGGCTTAGCCTGACAATTAGCCTGCCCCAGACCAGGGCTGCATTTCCCCAAAGGACCGTAAGCTTACGTTGATCCTAGCTCCATTGAAGACAATGGTTTATCAACTTTAGGTTACAATGCTCTTGGGAAACACAGTCCAGGTTAGTTTCACAGCACAAGTTGCTATAGTAACTGAGTTCAAACTATTTTAAGTATGATTTATGAAATCAAATCCACTGACAATAAATCTGACTTGCCAAAATTAGCCTGGTTTATTTCATAATCTTGTTTTGTGAAACAGCCCTTAGGTGTCTGCTGTGGTAAACATGGTCCCTGATTATCCAGTCATTTGTTTTACTGTCACTACATAGGGTGGGTAAATCACTTAAAAATATGACCCTGGGGGGGCACTTCTGTGCCTCGTATGGAGTAAGACGTCTCTGCGAGAGCTCCTCTCCGTGCATTTTTTATTTGTTTAATTTTCTGTCTTTAACCAAGTTTGCTTGAAAATATCATCCCAATTTCGTTTCTATATCCCCGTGTGACCGTTTAAGACCACTGTTAACTACCATTAACTCTAAAGCCAAAGAAAAGAGAGACAAGTCACTCAGGCACAGGCTAGCTAGCAGCAGCGTGGTAATGGCTAGCGAGGATGTCCCCGGTGATCAACACGCCTCTTCTATGAAGGACATGCATCATATGATCCTGAAGACCATCAACACCCGGTTCGACCTACTGGATGAGAAGTTCGCCTCTCTCCAGTCGTCACACAACAGCCTGGTGACCCGAATGGATGAAATAGATGAGACGGTGTCAGATCACGACGCTCGACTGCAGTCTATGGAGACGGCTATCAACAAGTTACAGAAGGGGAACGCTCTCCTCCGAGCCAAGACGAATGACTTAGAGGGCCGCTCAAGTTGCAATAATGTCAAGTTTGTAGGGATCCTCAAAGGAGAGGAGAAATCCGACTGAATTTGTAAGCGCTCTCATTCTTAAACTGTCAGACGAGAATCATTTCCCAAAGCCGGTAATTGTTGACCGCGCTCATCGCTCTCTACAGCCCAAGCCAGCAGGGGGAGCCTCCGGTCCTACTGCCAGACACCGCAGGATCATCGCCAGGGTCCACCACTATCAGGAGAAAGAGTCGATAATACGGCTCGCTTGGCAACCGTCTCTCATGTACGGCGCACACAAGTTCACGAGTTCACCCTCGCAGATAAACAGCTAAGTTGTAAGGATAAAATGGTAATGCATGGGTATGAAGGTTATGCGTATTTGGCATGCTGTGCAGGTAGTGGGCTCTGAGCTCACCGGATCTATCCAAACCCGGAGCACTCTACCCTGGTCAGGGCAAATGTTCCGGGCTCGGAACCGGCTCGAGCCCAGAACACACCTCCCAAATGCAGATAAAGCTGGACAGCCACCGGAGTATGCATAAACCCCTGGAGGTGCAAACCCAAAAGTGGTTGAAGACAAGAGGATGAGGGCCCCTCTGGGGCTGTCGCTGCGGCGATACTGGATACATGCGAGGTGGTGACTGCTGCGGCAGAGCACGAGTTGGAAGCACGGGCCCCTGCTGGGGCGGTCGCTGCTGTGATACTGGCTTCATGGCAGGTGGTGTCTGCTGCTGCAGAGCGCGAGTTTGGAGCACGACCTCTGCGAGGGCAAGACTGTTTGTGAGACGTTGAGACCAACGTTGTGAGATGGAAGTGCTGGCAGCTCGGAAACGATCCATGTGGCGGTGCTGACTTCAGCAATGAAGGCCGTTTCTGCCGAGCGCAAGATGTGAGAGGCAGACCGATTGACAAGGCTGGAAAACAAGTAACTGTTATAATGAACTGGTCGCAGGCTGACATCCAGATGAGACGTCTGAGGATCAGCATTGAGGCGGGGGAGTGAGATCGACCTTTGTTAATGCCAACCACGGCTGCCTCCTTGTCTCAGTGCACGACGATGCTAGAAGCCGCCCATTCTGTAACCCAAAGGGATGCCACGACCACCAGGGGGGCGAAAAGTGCCGAAGATGCGAGATCCTGGGGAAGGCCAGTGAGCTGGTGGGGCCAAGCAGAGGCTAACCAACAACCTTGGTAGAAACCTCCAAAACCTACAGAAGGTCAGCGACGATAGAGGGGACCATCTCAGTGTAAAAGAACGACAAGCCATTCCATTGACTGAGGAATTTTATCCATAAACTCAGCTCGTCACGCCAAGAGCTGGACAAGAAGACTGTGTCCTCTAGTGCGTGGAAGGAGGACGTGAGAGAGACGAACGGGCAGCCGTGAGGGATTATGCGCATCGCAAACTTTAGGTGGCCGAGAACGGACAGGAGCTCGCGTTTCGAACATCGGGGGATATCATAGAGGAAGCGATCAGGATCGTTCTGTCAATTTTATTCTTTGGCAGAGAAGCCTGGAAATGTCTACTTCTATGAGTCTAATTTAATGCCTTGTAATTCGATGGATTCACATGGTCCGGATGTTTTGTCTGGGTAGAGGGGAATGTTGAGCTGCTCAAAAACTCGATGGACTGTGACGAGATGCGCGGCGGGCATGAAATCGGGCGGTTAGATTATCAAAAATCATCCAACAAGTGGATTAGGTATGGGACTGCATAATTGTTGGAGAGAAGGTTATTGCATCGCTGCAGGCGGCTAGTTTGTATCCTCTGACACTTGCTTCACCTCACATTTGTTCTTGGTCTTAATATTAGTGTATTTTACTATCGTTACCTATCGCTGTCGTTGCCGGCTTATTTATAACTTTATATTCTAAACCTATATTAATTGAAACGTAACGCCGCTAGCATAGTATTAGCGTGTTAGCTTGCCTTCTGTTTACACTGTGGAATATCATCTCCCCCTATTTGTCTTGTGTGCTAACTGTTTCTCTTTTTAAGAGTATATACTAAGACTCATCAAGCAACCTTGGTAAGTTAGGATTGCACTTCATACCCGGTGAGTCATGGCTTTTATTCCTATTGTTGTTACTTCCACCTCATGTCATATGTTTAGCTTAGCCTTCTCTGTCAGCGGCGAGGGTTTTACATGCGATAAATGCAGGGAAGTAGTTAGGCTGACGGAGAAGATCTTAGAATTAGAGTCTCGCATCCAATCTTTATTTGAGGATAGTAAGAGTGTTAGGACCGTAGAAAACACTTTGAATGCGAGCAATGTTAGCGCACACAGCTCAGTTCCGGTTGAAAATCCCCTGCAGCTGGGAAACTTCTTGACCGTGAGATGGCATAGTCGCAAGACAAAACATCACTCAACAGTTCCGATTAAAGTCTCGAACAGGTTTGCCCCACTCAGTGATTCACCGACGGAGAAACCTGCTGAAAGTGCCCTATAACGTTAACATAGAGGCACCAGCCACCATAGTCAAATGTTTAATGGGAGCCAGAGCGCCTGACATCAAGTCAAATTTAAATGTGCTGGCTAAGGCTAATCGTAAATTCAGTAAGATTGTTATTCACGTCGGCACAAATGATGTTAAACTCCGTCAATCGGAGATCACTAAAGATAATATTAAAGATGTGTGTGAGCTCGCAAGCACGATGTCATACACTGTAATGTTCTCTGGCCCCCTCACTGCTCACCCTGGTGATGAGATTTATAGCAGATTATCATCACTAAATGGCTGGTTGTCTCAGTGGTGCCTGCAGAATAATATAGATTTTTAAATAACTGGAAGAGTTTTGAGGGCAGACCTGACCTGTTGAAACGAGATGGTCTCCATCCCTCCTGGGATGGGGTTTCCCTCCTCTCTAGAAATTTGGCACACAGTCTTAATATTGCTAAAGGCTGACTACCTGGATCCCAGGTCAGGAAGGAGACAGAATGGCTTAACCAACTGTCTACTTGCTGTCTCACGTTACAGAATACACAAAATATTTAACATGTAATAATCCCTTCCCACAAACAACATAAAATAGAGACTGTGTCTGTCCCCCGGATTAGCAAACATAAGATAATGCGTAAACCTCTTGAAAGTAATTTAATAAACGTTAAACAAATCAAACATGAACAAAATACAGATAATCAACTGTTACGACTCGGATTGCTTAATATTAGATCTCTCTCAAATAAAGCACTTTTTGATAACAATATGATAACCGATCATAAAATAGACATGCTCTGTTTGACAGAAACATGGCTTAAGCCAGATGATTGTATTACTCTAAATGAATCCGTTCCCCAAGATAATTACTATAAACACAAGCCTCGTCTAAAAGGTAGATGGGGAGGTGTCGCTGCACTTCACAATAATTATTTTATCACCTCTCAGAAGTCTAATTTTAAATACAATTCTTTTGAAGTCATGGTACTTCACGTATCAACACCTAATACTAAGGACAAAACATTTTTAAAATTTATTCTAGCTATTGTATAAAGGCCTCCAGGGCACCACACAGATTTTATTAAAGAATTTGGTGGGTTCTTATCAGAACTAGTACTGGCCGCAGATAGAGTCCTTGTCCTTGGTGACTTTAACATCCATGTAGATAATGATACAGATGCATTGGGAATGGCTTTCAAAGACACTCTTAACTCCATGGGCGTTAGTCAAGATGTGTCAGGACCCACTCACCTTCGTAATCATACTTTGGATTTAATACTATCTTACGGTATAAATGTGGACGATGTTAAAATCGTTCAGCAGAGTGAAGACATTTCGGATCATTATCTGATATTACATTTGCTTCACTGGCCTACGGCTGCAAATCCAAAGATGCGTTTCTCGACAATCTGCCTGAATTGTCTCAAATATCTAGCATGAGTAAAAACGTTGACGATCTTGACATTACTATTGAAAATGTTACTCTACCTTCTCAGAAACATTAGACACAAGTGCTCCTCTACGTTTAAAAAAGATTAAAATGGCAGCCCAACACCGTGGTATAATGAACACACTCAGGCTATAAAGAAAGCGTCCCGGAAAATGGAGCGGAACTTTAAGAAAACAAATTTAGAGGTATTTCGTATAGCATGGAAGGATAGTACTCGAAAATACAGGAATGCCATAAAAATGTCTAGATCCGCCTACTTTTCATCACTAATAGAAGAAAACCATCACAACCCTAGGTATTTATTTAACACCGTGGCTAAATTAACAAAAAATAAGTCGTCAGCGACTTCAGATTCTGATTATCAGCATAACAGTGATGAATTTATGAACTACTTCACTAGTAAAATCCATGATATTAGAGAAAAAATTATAACAATGCAACCAGAGGTGAAACCCGCTGAACAAACTAACTACAGCACAGTGGCGGCTGCTGGTCTTTCAAAGTGGGGAAGCTCATTTCACAATGAATGAATGAACAAACGATCTAAAAAAAGATATTAAACTCGACGGAGGTAATGTGGGAATTACATTAAACTGAAACAAGGAGTGTGGTGTATAATTGTGTGAAATGTATGATGAAAATTGGCTAGAAATTTCGGAAAGCAAGTACCAAGAAATAGGTTGCAGCAGTTTGTCTTTCGACTACACTTGCAAAATCCGCAATGGGACTGAGATCGAATAGCTTCAGCATCAGCGACTTTTTATAGAACAAAATTGCTGTCAATCAAAAGGAGATGCAATCTTTCGACGGACCCTCCAATCATCACGCAGACGCTTTGAGTCCGGGCCAGGCCACTCCTCCATTCATCCCAGAGACGCTGAGCGTCTGTGGGCGGGACATAATCGCAGCATTATCCAATGAACGTCTTGTTTCTAAGCACTGAAAAAAACTGTTTAAAGCAGCCCTATTGAAGTCAATGAACGCTGGGCTTCAACAGAGTAATGCACTGAACGCTACGGGAATGAATGAGAAGGAAATCGAGTCAGCCGTCCCAAGTAGCTGATTCTGAACGAAATTGTTTTCGTTCGAGATGAACGTGTTTAACGCATTTTTAGTCAATAAAATGTAACATTATGTTAAAGATTCCTTATTAGCCTTTATCTAGTTCCCTTCCACAGGTATCTTCGATAATTAAAACAAAGTGAGAAGAATGGTATACCAAAATTAATCTCGCTTTTATTAGCACCACTGGTATGGTTAAAATGTTGAAGGTTGACAAATAAATAACATCCAGAGGCACACAAATGGCCAACAGCAAGACCTCACTATCACACAGAAACACAGACAGTGTATTAAATACCTCAATCTCTGTTAACACAGCACCCCCAATCGGAAAACTCTGTACACAGCAAGTTCAAAACACTTGTGAAACCACACCAAATCTAAGCTAGAGGCTGACTTTGGGCAAGTGCTGCACACTGTTATCATAATGTTTGTCAGACCATTCAAAGAACCACAACAAACAGAAAAGAAACAAAAGAAACAAACAAAATATACAATAAACTTTGGAGGTACAGTATAATTTATACAATAACAGTATGGGGGGAAAAACGGCAATTACACCCAGAACAATCAGTTTCTGTAACAAATCACAAACATACTATAAGCACACCTAGCATAAAATAATTTATAAGTTACATCCTTATATAATTACATTAATGAATCCCTACCTGGCACTAAGGATGCCCGCTCTTAGCTGCATTAACAACTGGTGCTCTGCTAGGCCACTACGCTTCCCGTTTGAGACCAAGGAGGCTAAGAATGAGGAGGATAGCTCCGTTAAGGTGTGTCCTCGATTACGGAGCTTCCTTAATTGCACCCAACAGTCAATAACAGATGCTTACCGTCCCTGCTTTCAGCTGAGAACAAAGGTGATGCGCCGACCAGTGTGAATTAATTACTCCCGTTCAACTTTTAACTAGTTGTGCTTGACGCGGAAGATGAGAGTTCTTATTCCAGTGTGACACACTTTCACCAGCTCGCACTTAATGCACGCTAACCAGGCCAACCAAACAATCCCTCAACTCTGCACGCAGCTTTTATCTACTTCCTAGATCAAACCACACCCTATAGCACCCGAGTGGGAAACTAAGCACCGGAGGTTAGCCTCCAACAGACTCCCTCTGGAGGACGGGAGTAGGAATAGATCTTAACCAAACACTTCATCTGGTCACAAAAATATTAACATAATAGTACATATATTTGACCATTAATTTTTTGAAAATTATAGGGGAAGCTGAGCTTCCCTTGCAGTCTTAAAGAAATCGCGACTGCTACAGCACCCCTAAGGAGAAATTGCAATTATTTTCTACAGTAGATCACGATGAACTCTCTAAAATCATTAGATCATCTTAATCAACAACATGCGTGCTAGACCTTATACCTACAAAACTACTGAAAGAAATGCTCCCAGAAATTATAGATCCTCTTCTTAGTATTATTAACTCATCTCTGACATTAGGACCTAAAGGATGTGCCTAAAGCATTTAAGGTGGCTGTTATAAGGCCCCTTGTCAAATAACCCAAACTCGACCCCAGAGAACTAGGGAATTACAGGCCTATATCGAATTTATCTTTTATATCTTATGTTCTGGAAAAAGTAGTTTCAACTCAGTTATGCTCCTTCCTCCAAAGCAATGACATTAATGAAGAATTCCAGTCTGGATTTCGAGCATGTCACAGTACAGAGACTGCTTTGATCAGAGTTACAAATGATCTGCTTTTAGCGTCTGACCGTGGCTGTATTTCGTTATTGGTGCTGCTAGACCTTAGTGCTGCATTTGACACCATTGACCACAGCGTACTCCTACACAGACTCGAAAAGTAAGTCGGCATTAATGGAATAGCATTGAAATAGTTTAAGTCTTATTTATCTGACTGTTTTCAATTTGTAGCAATAAACAATGATGTGTCCCGCAAATCGCAAGTCCAGTACGGTGTACCACAGGGCTCAGTCTTAGGGCCTCTGCTCTTCGCATTATATATGCTACCTCTAGGAGATGTAATGAAGCGACACGGAATTAGCTTTCACTGTTATGCTGATGATACTCAACTTTATATTTCCTCGAAGCCTCATGAAACCCAGCAGTTCCATCGAATAAAGGAATGCATGTTTGATTTAAAAAACTGGATGAGTAACAATTTTTTACTACTTAACTCTGACAAAACAGAAGTGTTACTTACTGGACCAAAAACCGCCATACGTAACAACCAAGAATACTGCTTACTATTGACGTATGCTCCATAAAATCCTCGTCGTCAGCTAAGAATCTTGGCGTTGTATTCGATAGTAATCTGTCATTTGAGAGCCATGTCGCCAACACCTGTAAAATTGCATTTTTTCATTTTAGGAATATATCTAAACTACGTCATATGCTGTCACTGTCAGATGCAGAGAAATTAATTCAAGCATTCGTGACATCAAGACTAGATTACTGTAATGCAGTTTTAGTTGGTTGCCCTGCAGGCCTATTACAAAAACTGCAACTGGTTCAAAACGCGGCAGCTCGAGTTCTTACACGTACAAAAAAGTATGAGCATATAACCCCGGTTCTGTCAACCTTGCACTGGTTACCTATAAAGCATCGCATTAACTTTAAGATCTTGCTTATTACCTATAAAGCCCTACATGGTCTAAAGCCGCAGTATTTAAATGAACTTCTATTTTATTACAATCCTCCACGTGCATTACACTCTCTGGCGTCTTGTCAGTTAGTAATACCTAGAATTTCAAAATCAAGTGCAGGTGGTAGATCCTTTTTTTATCTAGCGCCTAAACTTTGGAATATTCTTCCCTGCACTGTCCTGGAGGCAGACACACTCTGTCAGTTTAAATCTAGACTAAAGACACATCTTTTTAATCTTGCATACACTACACTTCCATAATACTAATCCTCAAAGGATTAAGGCTGCATTATTTAGATCAACCGGAACCAGGAACACATTCAACAACAAAATGATGTACTTGTTGCATCAAAGAGTGCAGAACAGTATTCTACTCTCAGCCAGTCTTGTCTTTTTGTTCCAAGGTTACCGCAGGATGCAGTTCATGCCCAGACCTGATGGCAGAGCTGAGAATGGGAAGCGATGACCTGACAAGAGCTGAGATGATAGAGCTGGATAAAAGATGCGGCAACTTGACACGATTTTTCTACAACACTTAACACTTAAAATCTATAATTTACCTTATTCGTAAGTTTATTTAGTTTTTATTTAGCCTTGTTGTGCAAGCACTGTTGAGCTTGTGCAGAGGCTGCAGCTTTTGCCAGAGGGGAACTGGAATCCACTGGTTGGGCCTGGGTTCTCCTGAGGTTTTTTTTCTCGATTGGAGTTTTGGGTTCCTCGCCACCGTTTGCATATTGTTTTGCACTATTTGCCTGGCCGGGGGGGGGCTGCTTTAGAATTTAGACATAATTAATATTGCATATAAGAATTTATAGTCCGTTTAATATTTGACCTGTGGTTCTCTCTCCTATGTGTTCTTTCACTGTGCGTGTGTGCGAGTGTGTTTGCGTGTGTGCGTCTATGTCAATGTGTGTAAGTATGTATGCATATTGTGTGTGTGGAGCATTTGTATGTCTGTCTTTTGTTGTTTTCACCTTTTTCTTGTTTTTTACAGGTATATGCCTTTAGTTGTTTTTCTTGTATTCAATGTATTTCAATGAAAATTGTAAAAAGCACTATATAAATAAAGTTGAGTTGATCTCACACTGCTTCCTCCTGACTCCAGGCCCCTTATATATCGCTTTGTGTCCTTGTTTTCCACCTCCTCATCCACTCACCATCTCAGAGAAGCCTGGTCTAACGTGCTGGAGCTTGAGGTGTCTGACGATACCTTGAATGAAGCTCTCACTAGATATTAATATTAATATTCATACCTGCTCTATCAATGTTAGATACAAATTGATTCAATACAAAGTCCTTCATCGACTGCATTTTTCTAAGCTTAAACTGCATAGAATCTATCCATCCCTCTCTTCGTCGTGTGACCAATGTGGAGGTGCAGAGGGTTCGTTATCACATCTTTTTTAGTTATGTCCTCAACTGCATTAGTTCTGGTGTGAAGTATTTCAGTGTCTAAGCCTGGTCTATAACTTGGACCCCTGACCCAGAGCTGGCACTCTTTGGGTGCTCAGAGAATGCTCTCAGGTACTCGCCTGAGATACAACAAGCACTAATGCTTGGCGTGGTTGCTGAAAAGAAAATGATTATCTTGGACTGGAAATCCCCCACTCCCCCTTGCTTTCGAAAATGACTTGGATTATCCAGATGGAAAGGATATGCTTCCACAATTTTAAAACGCGAAGCCGCTTTCTGAGACGTTTGGAGACCATTCATTGACTATCTTAAAGACATGTAATCCTTTTCTGTAGAGATGTGCTCTTGACTATACTGCAACTTATATTTCTTTAACACCTGGCCATGTAGAAAACACCAATATTACATTCGTCCAAGACACGCTTTTAATTTGATCTGGCAGCTCTGTTGTTCTTGTGTTTTTTTTTTTTTTTTTCCTTCTCTATCACTGTGCTTTGATTACATAAACCCTGCAAAATCTGAAAATATAATATTCAACAAAACAAAATATGACCCTGGTTCTTACAAAAACATTTGTTGAACTGAACACACCACGTAAGCATTCAAGGAATTTGTTTTGGTTATAGAGCTTCACAGTAGAGATGATAGACACAATTAGACGTGAAAGAAAAAAATAATTAGTAAAAAGCACAGAAACAAGTGCGGTCAAGTGTGTTCAGAATCATACAGTAGAGGCTTGATGCCGCATATACAGTCACAATCACAATCTGTCACATACATTTTTTAATCCCACTTTGCAAAATATGTTTAACAAATCATGTTTCATTTAAGATGTATTGTTAAATATGAGCAATATTTGGCTCTGTCAACAGTAATAGGCCCTGTCAGGATTAACCGCAGACTTTTTATACGTTGAAATCAATGGCCTATGATGCAGCCTGAGACATTAATCGAAAAATCAAAATGCTTATTGTCATGATCATGATTGCATGATCATCGGTTACATTTATAATATTTATTCGTGGGAACATTGCTGTTACAAGCTGGGGTCTCATGAGACTGAAATACCACAAATAACCAATAAATGTTTGATTGCCACTGCCAACCTACTTTTCAAATGACTGGAAAGACTACACAGTTTTTAATTCCCTACATCCTTTATAGCTATGTACTGTTTGTGCTGCTGTATCATCCTTAAATTGACTTTTAATATCATAATCAAACAAATTAATATGGTAAAACCTCCCTCACAATAAAAGCCAAATTGTTTTAAAATCAAAACATTGCCTTAATTATCTGTTAAAGGCGTAATTAGACGCAATTTCATGTTTTGCTTTTGATTTAGTTTGTTATATAACTGTTTGTGCATGTATAAGACAATTAATTTGCAAATAAACTAGTAACTTTGTATTAGCACCTATTGTATTATTGCTCCAGTATGACCTATCGCTTACTGCTCCCTGAACTCTCTGTAATTCTTACATGTGTAAGTTATAATAAAACATTAAGGTATAGTACAAAAAGCCATTTAAAACATCAATCTTGTGTAGAATTAGTGAATAATGAATGTGTTTCATTTAGCTTATATGTTCTTGTTGATGAAATAATGTTTCAAACTTGTGAGCATTCAAGGAAGTTAGGGTGGAGTTATTGACGACAAGCATGGGGGAGAAAACGGTGAGTTGTTTGCAATGTCTTCTGAATCTTGTATAAAATAACGATCGTATATGACGTTATTTGTTATTTGTTAAATATTGAATGTGTGCATGACTGTGTCAAGTTGGCGGATTAATTTTACATGTGTCCTATGGTGTGACAAAGTAAATTTAGAAAACAAGATGTTAACATTCCATTGTTTAATAATGATTTTATTTATTGTATATAGTAGCATAATGGAGATATATCTTTATACTGATTCATAGTTACTTAACAAATTTGCATATTAGTCTATCAACTACCCATAAATAGTTTATTCCACTTCCCTTTGTTATATGCATTGTGTAGAAAACTCTCTCACATTGTGATTGGCTGACTTGGTTCAGGGGTGAGAACACATGGACTTCACTATGCAGCTCCACTTGTGGAGAGGGGGTTTTAACACTAGGTGGCATGGCATCTCACACACAGAAGCCATTCGCACATTAAGCCATTAAGTTTAGTGTCACGTCCGGTGTCACATCCGGTTTATAGTGGCATATGCCAATTCAAGGGCTTTTGTATTTGCCACTATTTAGTGACACGTCCGGTTTCTAGAAAACCAGCCTTAGCCGGAAGGGGCCAGATCCCCTCTGACGTGTCAAAGCTGCACTCAGTGACCCCGACCAAAAGCCACCGAGCAAATATCAACGAGGAAGAGGTAGAGCCCACCATCCGCAACCCAGAAAATCCCACTCGCCAAAAACCGTGCAAGTTCAACCCGGTCCCACTCCAAGATCGACACCAGAAAACATCTCGGTTACATCTGTAAGCTCAGTTCCCTGATGGAGGGAACGAGACGTTGTTAAACGTCGAGAGACCAACAGAAAGGGAACAGAGGAACAACCAGGGAAAATAGTAATGGCATGTTGTAACTTTATTCCTCTGTTGTCCGACATCGACCACAAAACAAGGCCAAACCAGACCCACACAGCCCCAGAAAATGAATCCCCCCCAACCACAACCAACGAGCAACCCACTCCCCACAAACACCCACCCAGGAACCTCCAATCAGGGCCACTGAATGCAGCTATAACTTCAAACTGCCGACATGTGATGTAAGTTTAGTATTGTACCAAGTATTGTAACTTCAGCATTAATGTGACAAGTAGTCCGTCTTTGCTGCTGGTTGGGGATGGAGTGGTCTGAGCTGGGATGTTCAGATGGTCGTATTTCTCTTGGGTGGTGGTGGAATTGCCTTAGATAGAGCTGGGATGGTCAGTCAGTCTGCAGCTGTAGCTGGAGTAATCTCTAGTTGGGGATGGGCATATGTCGATCATCTGGACCTGGCGGAATTTCTGGGCATCCCGAGGTGGAGACAGAAAGAGAATAATTAGCGTAGCTGCTATGTATTAACTATGCATTAGGTGAAAGCTTGGCTGAAAAGATGTGTCTTTAATCTAGATTTAAATTGGGAGAGTGTGTCTGACCCTCGAATAGTAACAGGAAGGCGATTTCAGAGTTTAGGTGTACGTATGAGAAAGCTCGACCCCCTTTGGTGGATTTAGTTATTCTAGGTGTTATATCAAAAGTCCTGAGTTTTGAGATCTTAGAGAGCGTGATGGGTTGTAATGTGATAAAAGCTCAGTTAAGTAAGTAGGGGCGAAACCGTCTAAGGCTATGTAAGTAATTAAAAGAATTTTAAAATCAATACGATACTTAATGGGTTGCCAGTGAAGCGATGATAAAACTGGGGTTATGTGATCGTATTTTCTTGATCTGGTAAGAACTCTGGCAGCAGCATTCTGAACTAACTATAGTTTGTTTATTGATGATACAGGACAACCACTAAGTAGAGCATTAAAATAGTCAAGTCTTGAGGTCACGTATGCATGAATAAGCTTTTCTGCATCAGCAACACATAAAATATTTCGTAATTTGGCAACATTTCTATGGTGGAAGAAGGCTGTTTTTGTGATACTTGAGATTTGATTTTTAAATGACAGGTTGCCGTCTAGTATAATGCCTAGGTCTTTAACTGTATTTGTCGGAGTAACAGTGCAGCTTTCAATTTTCAGGTTGTAATCTGAGATATTCTGTTTACGTGTTTTTGGTGCTTTAAGTAATATTTCTGTTTTGCTAGAGTTTAAAAGAAGGAAATTACTAGTCATCCAATGTTTTATGTCTTCGATGCACTCTGCCAGTTTAGATAGCTTGAAGAAATCATCCGGTCTTGATGAGATATATACCTGAGTATCATCTGCATAACACTGGAAGCTAATTCCATGTTTTCTTATAATGTTCCCAAAGGGCAGCATGTATATGGAGAAAAGCAGGGGTCCTAAAACCGATCCCTGAGGTAATCCATATTTTACTTGCGTGAGATTTTACGATTTCCCATTTAAATACATATTGACATATTGATATCATATTCTAAAATTTTGATATGATTATAAATTTTCTGTTGGTTGTAGTATGTTCAAACTTTTGAGCAGTAAAAAAAAACTGAAACAGGAAATTCTTCTGGACCAGCGTCGTTTACATTTTTCTGAAGTGATCTTAGACCGTTTTCTTCAGTACCTGTCATACTGTGGGTCAATAACATTTGCACTATTGAAGCGATGAAAACAGAATGTAGTTTTAGAGTTGATGTTAAAATCCTTACATGTTCCAACTTCTCTGGGTCCAAACAGAAAGGAACATGCTTCTTACAGCACTGATATGCAGATGACATGGAGCTCTACTTTACCTGACATTCCAGCTTGACAACTCCACCATCTCAACTATCTGTCAATTAGTGAGCACCACTTGATAGAAATATGGAACAGGTTGTATTAAGAAAAAACTTTAAAACGAGAAGCTTACATGACTAATTTTTAAAGTTATTCAAATTCAAGAATTATTAAGAAATTCAATTCAATTCAAGTTTTTTTATATAGAGCTTTTCACAATGTGCATTGTTCCAACGCAGCTTTACAGGGGTAAACAGGAAAAACCGAAAAGGTAAAACACAGCACAGTGCATGGTGTTTATAGAACAAGCAAGATCATTCTAATAAATAATATCTAATTAATAAATAAATAAATGCAAAGATTTGAATTCATTTAAAACAACAAAAAACAATTGATGAGATTACAATAAGAAACATGCATTACAATAATAAAATGACCAATAAAATAAATGTAACATAAATTAACATTATTTAGCAAATACATTTAATTTAGCAAGTTATGGTATAATTGTGATATATTACAGATGCAAGTTTTGACTTTTCAGGTTAATTTTTACTATCTTTCTAAATAGAAACTGAAACAAATGTATAGACAAGTAGTTCACATCAAGTATTACTAATGTAAATCCAATGTTTATATACACAGCACTTATTGGCACTTCAAATAGAAAATTCCACTTACAAACTATACAATTTTGTAAAAATTGCAATGATAATTTTAAAGGGGGAATTTCTCACTATTAGATAGTTATTAGCATGCCTATTCTTGGCATATTGGGTGTTTATTAGTACTTAAAAAGCACATAATGTGCATGACCATTCTCTACAGCTAATCCTACCCAATACCTTAACCTAACAACTACCTTACTAACTATAAATGAGCAACAAATTTAGAGTTTAATGGGGTGTTCAAAGTCATAGTTAATGTTTTGGTAAAAGCTAGATTGCTCCCTATAGTGAAGTGGGATAAAAAAAAAAAATCACACAAAAAAATCTTATTTTTTACACTGAATGGTTCTAGGCCATGGCACAAATCACTTCACAATAGACATTTTTTCTCATCATTTACATTGATTAAACTCTGTCATAATGTTGACATATTAATGTTATATCAATATTTAAATTATTGACTATATCAGTTTGTAAAACAAACAGTACACAGTAAAACAAGCCTCCTAAGTTTCACTACAGTACATACATGGATGCAGGCCTTTCAAGCATGAGTGGCCTTTTTGGAACACACTGTGTGAAAAATGTTTCCATACTGTGTAAAATCCATATTGACAGTTTTTCTATAGATTAACCACTTTCAATAACGAGCAAGAACCAGCCTGACTTCATGGGAGTTTTCACCTACTTTATGAAGTGGCTAATTTGTATGATGTGAATCGTATAAAAGCCTACGATTTTTAAAAGAGAAGCAATACTGAAGCCATAAATGAATGTGAGTGTGTGTTTCTTTTCGCGCACAGCTTTCCCGGTCAAACAAATAGAAAATCTCAGGTCAGATCGGGAAATGTGGAGAGCTCCGAATCCGATTCCTTTCTCCCATTCGCCGCGCTTAACGGGCACATGTACGCGCAGCACACTGAGCACAGCTGTGTGCAGCACGTTTGGCACATCAGGCGAAGAGCCGCAAAAGTGAAGCCCTCCCTCCTTTCCAGTAGCGTTTGTCTTAGCGTGGAGGTGAGTGGTGATGAACAGACTGTGCCTCGAATTCATAGCTAATTATCCAAAAGACAAACCTCAAATATTGTTTTGCTAACATTCATCACATCTGAGCTGAGTTAGCTAAAGTTTAGCTAAGGCAGTATATCTTTAACTTACATGCTAACTATGAAGAAACGACAGCTGAATACAGTAAAATTAATCATTGATATGTAGGCATTTAGTAATTAAAATATTCTAACTGGCAGGCAATGCAGATGAATAGGATAAACAAAACAAAGCATATCACCAGTTATTAGTTAATATGACTTACCATCAAGAGTATTGAAAATGTTTAAATATTCAGATATATATGCAGCTCGTTTTGGTCAAAGAGGTAATCTACCGAAGCAAACAGACAGGGGATTAGAAGGCTTAAAACAAAATAGACCAAAACAGACCAACATCTCAAAATTGAACAGTACATTAAGTGTCCCGCCTTAAACAATAACTTGATAAGTTTTATTTCAGACTCCTCATCTAATAACTTTCCATTTTATATGTTGTGTATTATAGATCTTAGCAGCCCTCCCTCAAATTTGAAACAAAGTTCTTGTCACCACCAGTGTGTGTGCGTGGTACAGTAAGTGTAATTAAAACAACAATAATAATATTAATAATTATAATTAGTTAAGCTGTATTTAGAATTTTGTCAATGAATTTTTGAAGTGTGTTTTAATCAATTTTGCAGGTTTTTGCCATGCAAAATAACAAATTAGCACCAACTGCCTTTTTCAGTTTAGTATGAAGGTCTTTCTTGGCGTCCCAATAACACCAAAATATTAAAAAAGTTTATTGGCTTTTGCAAAATAAACAAATTATTTGTGAAAATATGTACTTTTCCTTTGTGCAGTCATTAATTCTATGTATATACTCGAAACTTTAGTATAGGAATCATACACATTGTGGATTTGTTTCCTTTGTTGTTGCCTGTTCTAGTGATACAATTTGTGGATTCTAAGGAAGACAATGTTCTCTATGTGAACTGATAATTTTGTAGACATTGTTGGAAAATAATGAAAACTATTGGGTGAGTGTGAGGCATTTAAAAAAAAATGTTGTTTTATTATTTAACAATTTGTTTGGATTTTTTTTTAACAAATATAAGAAGTGCCTTTTTTTCCACTTGAGCCCCATGCCCCTCAAAATATCTGTGCCCGTCCCTGTTAAGCTTCATCTGACTGTTGATGCATGTGAGTTCCAGATATCCACAAAATAAAATGTGCACTTTGCACAATTTACCCTATTACAGTTGCTTGTGAAAGTTAAGAGAGGAAAAACAAGCTCTCTTTTATTGTTCGATGTCTACAAGCTATCGCCAAACGGAAGCATCAGTCTCACAAGCAAGAGGATGCTCCCTTTTACGCAACCCCAATGCACCCCCACCCCTTCCTCATTCACTTTTTGTTGTGGAATCGTCCTCGGCCCTACAAATGGGACATCTGCCGGAAGCAGGTCACCCACAGTGGGATGTACGTTGCCTTGCACAGGCCCCTGTAGTTCTGAGGAGTGAAGCCACAGCACAGAGCTGCAGCAGGGTTCCTGGTCAAGGCAGGTTGCCTGTTGACATCTGATAGCAGCCATCGGAACCTGTGCAGTAGCAGACATAGTCTGGCAACACAGAGATGGTAAACCAGAGCCTATTTCTGTTGCATCTCGGGTTGTGGCTGATGTGAGGGTGGTCCATCTGCTTTTTTCTAGCATGAAAGATTTTCATTAATGCTCTCTGCTTGTCAGGTGCTTTAACAGTCACTCTCAAATATTCAGTATAAGGGAAAGCAATGATCCAAACAACCTATATCCAAATAGTCAGGTTCAAACTTTGGCCCTTTCCAAGGGAGATAAATTATTAAAAAAACAATTTTATATCTAAAAATATTATATGCTGATATGCTATCAGTCAAGGAGATTTGTTCTCCCTTCAATTATATTTAATAAATATGGCCTATTCATATTCATATCTTTAACTTGACTCTGGATATTTTTATTTTTTTATTTTTTACCCAGTGGCATATTATTAGGAAGCTGTAAACAGCAATAAGGGCAGCAATGTTTAATTTATTAGACAGACTATGCCAGCACAGCTGCCAGTTCAAACCACTGGATATCCGTTGGAAGTCTATTCAGTCTTCCCTAAACCCTATGTGGTCGCCCTGCGG
This sequence comes from Triplophysa bombifrons, assembly GCA_029783895.1. NCBI lineage: Eukaryota > Metazoa > Chordata > Actinopteri > Cypriniformes > Nemacheilidae > Triplophysa > Triplophysa bombifrons. Next base: position 3,137,032 of record CM056471.1, read on the forward strand.
TCAAAAAATTAAGACGACCGCTCAGTCTAGGACAACATTTATCTTCATTTGTTGTGGCCAGAAAAAATGTTGTGGGCTTTGACACCTATGCTACTTATAGAATCACTTGAGGTTTCTAAAACCAATTCAGAAAAACTTTTAATATTTAATATATGTAGGCAAATTTAAATAATATTTGCAAGGAATAGCTACCTATCTGAACGGCATAGTTTTGAGTATAGATGAAGGGTTTAAATTTAAGATCAAAACCATCAGCTGGTATGTGCAGAAACTATTTATTAATACAGCACAATTTTGGTTTAATTTTACACATTAAGTTTTCAAACAGACCTATAGTGATATACTATTATTGAATAACCTATTATTTTTTAGCACCTCTATTTACATTGTAAAAACCTTATATTCACACACTCACACATTCAGTCACTAAAATTTGTCTAGTACCACAAAAGTATGTGGACTGAATCATGACTTATAAAAGATGAAAATGTTTTGCTTTTAAAAATAATTACTAATTAAAATATAAGTTAAGATTCTTGTTGCCACACTTTTCCTACACTGTACACTCTGGACATATCCACTTGTTAACCCTGATGTCACACACCACCATATATGGAAGTTTTGGTGATGGAAATGAGTGAAATTTTCATGTTTACAGGGTGTTTCCAATTTTTACCTAGGAAACACATATTTTCATCACATTGACCTTACAACCTTTATCACAGCGGAATTGAAATTTGAAAAAAAAAGCCACGTTGAGTGTGCTGAGTGTGCAAAAAGGTTGGGCTGAATGACACGGTCACAAACTAAAGTGGCACTTGATTGTCTTAATTTAATTACACAGCAACCCGTTCTTATCAGTCTGCGTATAAATAACACGACTTTGCACTTTCCAATTGCATCTAATAAATAGTGGAGCGTGGGCGAGCATTGTTCACATGGGTTGATTGTGAAAACAGATATTTGTCATAGTTAAACAGGGATGACTGAGTTGTGCTTGGTCTTTTTCTCTCATTGCCAGATGACAATCATCTGTGAATTTTTATAAAGTTTTGATATGTTTTCATGGATATGGTATGTTTTGGGAGCATAGAAGTAAATTTCTTAATCTTTTGGGGTTTTTTCGATTTCTCACTTGACTGTTTGCAGTTTTTCTCAATTGCTTCAACACATTTCTTGAAATTATGCCTCGTATTCTCAAAACGGTAAACTTAGACAACACTCAGTCTTAGACACTGGTGAGATCAATTCAAAACACTAATACCTCTTATTGGAATTCAAGAATAATTTGACAGTTTAGAATTTATTAGAATAAACAACAAAAAAAATGCACATAGAGCATAGTGCAAGAAAAAATAAAACATTACACTACTGTAAAATAGATTATATAATCTTACAAGACAAGAACAGTTCAAAAACCAAAGAACAATATGAACTGGTAATGCAACACAATACAGTACACAACTGCACAAATAACATTTACATTACATACAGTGAAGCCATTTGTCAATAGGAGGCCATGTAAAAAATCCTCTTCACCTTTGGCCCAATTTTGTAAAAAGTATTCTGAATTTTCTGCAAATATATATATTGGGGTGTCATTAGTTTTGCTATTGAATGTTTACTGATGGATAAATTGTGTGCTATTTGAGTTTACATCTATACACTTCAGTTAATCATATTATGTGTTTGTTTTTTTCTGAATGATAACATGGTGAAACCTTTGCAAATTGAGGAGGTTTGTGTGTGGGGTTTGTACAAGTTGGTGTATTGTTGTGAGAATGTGTTTATCGTTGTCAGAAAATTGTGAATTGTTTCATGAATTGTGTGTTAGCAATCGAGAAAAACTTTTTAAGTCCCTAAATCCAACATTTGTTGCCTAAAACATAGCACCACATTAAAACATGTCAGATACTCCTAGCAACTGTTCACTAGGTTTCTAAATGTTTACACACCGGGATTAGTTGTCACATATTGAACAATGTGTACAATCTCAAAGACGCTACGCACCATTTGACTAGTAAGTACAAATTTTAACTATAATCTGTGTTCTTCTCACCCAACTGTTAAGAATGTTACAGTTAAAAATGTTACTGCTTTCAAATGCATAGAGACTGTGTCTGTCCCTCGAATAATACAACCAAATAATAATTTATTTAAAAGTCAGCGAAAAAATCTTATCATGATTAAACCAAAAGACAATATTCTTAATGAGCAAAACCAACGCCTAAAGTTTGGGCTACTTAATATTAGATCACTAAATCCAAAGGCAGTTATTGTAAATGAAATGATCACAGACAACAGTTTTGATATACTTTGCCTCACTGAAACCTGGCTTAAGCCAAATGATTACTTCGGTCTAAATGAGTCTACTCCACCAAGCTACGGTTATATTCATGAGCCACGTCCGGTTGGTCGAGGTGGTGGTGTCGCAACAATCTTTAGAGACTTTCTTAGCGTTACTCGGAGAACAATGCATACATTTAAATCATTTGAAATGCTTGCGTTGAACATAACAGTTCCAAACAAAAGTAAAAAATCATTGGTCTCTCTTACATTGGTTACTGTGTATAGACCCCCTGGGCCTTACACTAATTTTCTGATAGAGTTCGCAGACTTCTTATCGGATCTATTGGTTAACGTCGATAAAGTACTGATTGTTGGAGATTTTAATATCCACGTAGATAGTGCTAACGATCCATTAGCTGTGGCGTTAAAAGAACTACTAGACTCTTGTGGTGTAACACAATACATCAATAGACCTACTCATCGCCTTAATCATACCCTAGACTTGATTATATCTCACGGAGCCGATCTAACCAATATCGATATTATACCTCAAAGCGACGATGTTTCCGATCACCATCTTATAACATGTACACTTCGCACTGCAGAAATCAGTTGTATATCTCGTTATCGACAGGGTAGAACAATCACCTCAACTACTAAAGATAGTTTCGTAAAGAACTTGCCAGATCTGACTCCTCTAATAACCTTTCCAACTAATATAGAATCGCTCGATGACATGACCAGCAACATGGGCACTATTTTCTCTAACGCATTAGAAGCGGTCGCACCTATGAAGTCAAAAAGGATTATTGAAAAGATCATAGCACCATGGTATAATAACACCACTCGCGCCCTAAAAAGAGAAACTCGTAAACTGGAGCGAAAATGGAAACAAACCCAATTAGAGGTCTTTAAAATTGCATGGAAAGAGAGTGCAAGCTGTTACAAAAAGGCACTAAAAGCAGCAAAAGCCGAGCATTTCCGTAACCTCATAGAAAAAAACAATCCAAGGTTTTTATTTAGTACAATTGCTAAACTAACAAACAAACAGACTCCACCTGACCTGGGTATTCCGCCGCACCTTGGTAGCAATGAATTCATGAAGTTTTTTACTGACAAAATCGAAATAATACGAGACAACATAGCTAAAACCAAACCTCCAAGTGTGTCGGAACAATTAGTTTCAACCGTCACCCAAAAAGAAAAGCTAGAGTGTTTTTCTCCTATAAATCAGGAAGAATTAATTAAAGTTATTGCAACATCCAAACCGACGACATGCTTATTAGACCCCATTCCGACTACTTTATTAAAAGAGTTACTACCTGCTGTAATTGAGCCCATTTGTAACATCATCAACTCGTCAATTAATCTAGGACATGTCCCAGGGCCCTTTAAGCTGGCTGTAATTAAGCCTCTTATCAAAAAACCAAACTTGGACCCCAATGAACTTGGAAGCTATAGACCGATTTCAAATCTCCCGTACTTGTCTAAAATACTAGAAAAAGTAGTGTCAACTCAACTGTGTACCTTCCTACAAAATAATGACATGCACGAAAAGTTTCAGTCTGGCTTTAGACCGCATCACAGCACTGAAACTGCGCTCGTTAGAATTACAAATGACCTCCTTATTGCTTCAGATAAATGTAACATCTCACTCTTAGTCCTGCTTGACCTTAGTGCTGCTTTCGATACTGTAGACCATAAAATACTACTTGATCGTTTACACAATTATATCGGTATTCAGGGACAGGCACTGCAATGGTTCAGATCTTACTTAACAGACAGATATCAATACGTCCATTTAAATGGGAAATCGTCAAATCTTATGAAAGTAAATTATGGATTACCTCAGGGATCGGTTTTAGGACCCCTGCTTTTCTCCATATACATGCTGCCCCTCGGAAACATTATTAGAAAACATGGAATTAGCTTCCACTGTTATGCAGATGATACTCAGCTATATATCTCATCAAGACCAAATGATTCATTTAAGCTATCCAAACTGGCAGAGTGCATCGAGGACATAAAACACTGGATGACTAGTAATTTCCTCCTTTTAAACTCTAGCAAAACAGTAATATTACTTATAGCACCAAAATCAAGTAAACAGAATATCTCCGATTACAGCCTGCAAATTGAAGGCTGCACTGTTACTCCAACAAATATTGTTAAAGACCTTGGCGTTATATTAGACGGCAACCTGTCATTTAAAAATCACATCTCAAATATCACAAAAATAGCCTTCTTCCACCTTAGAAATGTTGCCAAATTACGAAATAGTTTATGTGTTGCAGACGCAGAAAAGCTTATTCATGCATTTGTGACCTCACGGCTTGACTATTGTAATGCTCTACTTAGTGGTTGTCCAGTATCATCGATAAACAAACTACAGTTAGTTCAGAATGCTGCTGCCAGAGTTCTTACTAGGTCAAGAAAATACGATCACATAACCCCAGTTTTAACATTGCTTCACTGGCTACCCATTAAGTATCGTATTGATTTTAAAATTCTTTTAATTACTTACAAAGCCCTGAACGGTTTAGCACCTACTTACTTAACCGAGCTTTTATCACGTTACAACCCATCACGCTCCCTAAGATCTCAAAACTTAGGACTTTTGACAACACCTAGAATAACAAAATCCACCAAAGGGGGACGAGCTTTCTCATACGTAGCACCTAAACTCTGGAATAGCCTTCCTGATACTATTCGAGGGTCAGACACACTCTCCCAATTTAAATCTAGATTAAAGACACATCTTTTCAGCCAAGCTTTCACTTAATGCATAGTTAATGAACAGCAGCTACGCTAATTATCCTCTTTATTCTCTTTCCGCCTCTGCCTCGGGATGCCCATCCCGAGGTAGGAAGAAGTTCCACCATGTCCAGACGACCGACAGATGCCCATCCCCAATTTGAGATCACGCCAGCTACAGCTGCAGACTGACTGACCATCCCAGCTCCATCTAAGGCAATTCCACCACCAGCCAAGAGAAATATGACCATCGGACCATCCCAGCTCAGACCACTACATCCCCAACCAAGAGCAAAGACGGACTATTTGTCTTATTAATGCTGAGGTTACAATATTTGGTATTAAATGCTAAACTTAAATCACATGTCACCAGTTTGAGTGCAGCTATGACACGTCAGAGGGGATCTGGCCCTCCCGGCTGAGCCTGGTTTCTCCCGAGGTTTTTTTCTCCATTAATTAATCATTGGAGTTTGGGTTCCTCGCCACAGCAGGGCAGTGTTGGCCTGCTCACCGGGAGACTGCATTCATTCATTTATTTATTTATTTAGAAATTAGCTATTATTTATTAGTATGATCTTACTCGTTGTATGAATACCATGCACTGTGCTGTGTTTTAACTTTTCTGTTTTTCCTGTTTGCCCCTGTAAAGCTGCTTTGAAACAATACACATTGTGAAAAGCGCTATATAAATAAACTTGAATTGAAATTGAGTGTACAAAACAATGAGATGAAAACATTTGTAAATTCCTGTCAATGAATATGAAATGACAACATTAGCAAGAGTAATTGACAATTATGATTTTTTATTAGCATTTTCTCATAAATCTATCCACATGTAAGCAATTGACCTATAATCAAAGGATGGTTAGTTGATGGATGGCTAGATAGGCTAGATAGATGTGTATAGAGAAATGTACAAACAATATCCTGCTGTAGTTTATAGACAGATTAATATCGAGTTATATGAGCTTGAACATAATTTTCTAGCAAGTGATACAACTAACCCTCTGTCTGTTACAATTAACCTCACCCATGAGGTAAATTGTTACGTTTGCACTTCTGTCACTTGTGCTGTAATAGTACAAGAGCGGTGTGTTCTAAAAACAAACTTTAAGTGCTCATTTTTAGCAGAGATGTTTATGACGCTTGTGTCAATCAAGCTTAAATAATTTTTGAGTGATTGAGCCATAACCAAAAAGCGTTACATTTAACCCCCTATCCCATACACCAAAATCCAATTTTTTGTTCATGTGATACACCAATCCTTTCTTTTCACTTCCGTTGAGAGCAAATGTGTGATAAAAAGATTATACGCATTAATGCCTCACACACATAAAATTTGACCTCATATCCGTTAAAGATCCACATTATCAGGAAGAATAATATGGAAAACCTAACAACTACTTTAATTACTATTAATTAGCTACAAATTAAGGATTTATTGAGGAAAAAGTCATAGTTGATGGTTTGTTAATAGCAAAATCCCCCCTATACTGGCGTGTGAGCTGTGAAAGTTAAAAAGTCCCCATAGCATGTTTTCTGTAACCATCAAATAATTTGATTAAATATTTTGTTATCTGGGTTCAATATGTATTGCCATGGCTAGCTTGCATAAATTTAGATTAATAATACCATATTAGGCATAATAATGACTGCCATTCTCAGTTTGTATTTTTAATTTTCATTAAAACATCATTGCAGAACGGAAGACCTAATCCTCTTTCTCAGGGAGAGGAATATCCCGGTGTCCGCTATACATAGACTGCAGGACGACAAGGTAATACTGACACAAACAAAATTAATAAAGCCTATTCAGGTCAAAATTATAGTTTTACAATTCCAGTGATTCACTGAAGCTCACATGAGAGAGAGCCTGAGACAGAGAGTGAAGAGAGAGAGAGAGAGTCCAGACTAACTTCTGTATGTTGCCATTTTTTCTTACATTAGGGTGCAGTCTTGACTTTTAACATGCTTAAATTAGGCTATTTTTTACTGATGATTATAACAATCCTAACATAGGTTTTACTAAGAAAAGCTTTAATGTTTGACTGTCTGTAAACTAAAATGAGTGGTGGAAAAGAGCATCATCACACCTCCTCTAGGACTCACCTACCTGTAAATTTTAGAATTCTTTGAAATCAATAACCCTTGTAGAATGCCATATACATGTATGTGTAGTGGAGTAGGCGGGAAGGGGCGAGACCGTGGTTCGATCATAGGACGTAGGAGATCGGGAGCATAAGAGAACGAACGTTCTCGAACATGTTTTATGTTTGTACGTATGTTCTTGTGTCTTTTCTCAGACGGGAAATGATAAGGTTCTACCTCTCAACGAAAAGGTAAAACGTGGAACGGATGATGTTGAGGAAATATAAGATTCAGACACAGCGGAGGACACAAATAATCAGGATCAGAGTCTCCCCACTTCTTCCAGCACAATACTTCAATCTTAAAATGCCTTGGATGTTATTTTTGTGGAGAGCGTTGGATTAAGCTCAGTCAGTGATGATGTGTCTCATCTACATTCCATGGAGGATCTGAATTTTAGCTACGACCTAAAAGTTTCTTTCTACCAAAGATGCGTTTCTCGATAATCTGCCTGAATTGTCTCAATTCTCTAGCATGAGTAAAAACGTTGAAGATCTTGACATTACTATTGAACATTTTAACTCCACCTTCCTGGAAACATTAGACACAGATGCTCTTCTGCGTTTAAAGAAGATTAAAAATGGCAGCCCAACATCGTGGTATAATGAACACACTCAGGCTATAAAGAAAGCGACCTGGAAAATGGAGCAGAACTTTAAGAAAACTAAATTAGAGGTATTTCGTCAGCATGGAAGGATAGTACTCGAAAATACAGGAATGCCATAAAAACGTCCAGATCCGCCTATTTTTCATCACTAATAGAAGAAACCCATCACTAGGTTTTTATTTAACACAGTGGCTAAATAAAAAAAAATAAGTCGTCAGCGACTTCAGATTCTGATTATCAGCATTACAGTGATGAATTTATGAACTACTTCACTAGTAAAATCCAAGATATTAGAAAATAATTTATAACAATGCAACAAGAAGTGAAACCTGCTGAACAAACTAACTACAGCACCCCTAAGGAGAAATTGCAATTATTTTCTACCGTAGATCACGATGAACTGTCTAAAATCATTAGATCATCTAAATCAACAACATGCGTGCTAGACCCTATACCTACAAAACTACTGAAAGAAATGCACCCAGAATTTATAGATCCTCTTCTTAGTATTATTAACTAATTTCTGACATCAGGACATGTGCCTAAAGCATTTAAGGTGGCTGTTATAAGGCCCCTTGTCAAAAAACCCAAACTCGACCCTAGAGAACTAGGGAATTACAGGCCTATATCGAATTTACCTTTTATATCTAATTTTCTGGAAAAAAGTAGTTTCAACTCAATTATGCTCCTTCCTCCAAAGGAATGACATTAATGTAGAATTTCAGTCTGGATTTCGAGCATCTTACAGTACATAGACTGCTTTGATCAGAGTTACAAATTATCTGCTTTTTGCGCCTGACCCTGGCTGTATTTCGTTATTCGTGCTGCTAGACCTTAGTGCTGCATTTGACACCATTGACCACAGCATACTGCATAGACTCGAAAATTACGCCGGCATTAACGGAATAGCATTGAAATGGTTTAAGTCTTATTTATCTGACCGTTTCCAATTTGTAGCAATGAACAATGAGGTGTCCCGCAAATCGCAAGTCCAGTACGGTGTACCACAGGGCTCAGTCTTAGGGCCTCTGCTCTTTGCATTATATATGCTACCTCTTGGAGATATAATAAAGCGACACGGAATTAGCTTTCACTGTTATGCTGATGATACTCAACTTTATATTTCCTCGAAGCCTCATGAAACCCAGCAGTTCCATCAAATAATCGAATGCATAGTCGATTTAAAAAACTGGATGAGTAACAATTTTTTACTACTGAAATTGGACAAAACAGAAGTGTTACCTACCGGACCGAAAACCGCCATACGTAACAACCAAGAATACTGCTTTACTATTGACGGATGCTCCATAAAATCCTCGTCGTCAGCCAAGAATCTTGGGGTTTTATTCGATAGTACTCTATCATTTCAGATCCAACACCTGTAAAATTGCATTTTTCCATTTTAAGAATATATCTAAACTACGTCATATGCTGTCACTGTCAAATGCAGAGAAATTAATTCATGCATTCATGACATCAAGACTAGATTACTGTAATGCACTTTTAGGTGGTTGCCCTGCAGGCCAATTACAAAACTCCAAGTGGTTCAAAACGCGGCAGCTCGAGTTCTTACACGTACAAAAAAGTATGAGCATATAACCCTGGTTCTGTCAACCTTGCATTGGTTACCTATTACAGTTGTGTTCAAAATTATTCAACCCCCAATGCTGTAAATGGTTTTAGGGAATTTAGTGTACATTTGTAATTGTATTCAGAATGAAATCCTACAAGGACTTCTTAAAGAACCATATGCAACTAAAATGACATCAATTAGTTTTGTAATACAGTAGTAAATGTTTCTTTTGTGAATTCTTCATTGACATAATTATTCAACCCCTTAAAGACTACCACTCTGAAGAACAGAGGTTCAATGAAGTGTTTTCAATCAGGTATTGAAAACACCTGTGGATATCAGGGAGCAGCAATAAAGCCTAATAAGCACCAATTAGGCAGCTTTAAAATGACTGTGATACTCAGCTCCTTCTAGACATTTACTGGTGTGGTTACAAACATGGTGAGGTCAAGAGAATGGTCCAGGAAGACAAGAGAACAGGTGATTACTCTTCACAGGAAGGGCAATGGCTATAAGAAGATTGCAAAGATGTTAAACATACCAAGAGACACCATAGGAAGCATCATTCGCAAATTCAAGGCAAAGGGCACTGTTGAAACGCTACCTGGTCGTGGCAGAAAGAAGATGCTGACTTCGACTGCTGTGAGCTACCTGAAGCGTAGAGTGGAGAAAAGTCCCCGTGTGACTGCTGAGGAACTGAGAAAAGATTTGTCAGATGTGGGTACTGAAGTTTCTGCTCAGACAATACGGCGCACCCTGCGTAATGAAGGCCTCCATGCCAGAACTCCCAGGCGCACCCCCTTGCTGTCCCCAAAGAATAAGAAGAGTCGACTGCAGTATGCCAAAAGTCATGTGGACAAACCACAGAAGTTTTGGGATAGTGTTCTGTGGACTGATGAAACAAAATGAGACCCATGGATCAACGCTATGTTTGGAGGAGGAAGAACAAGGCCTATGAAGAAAAGAACACCTTGCCTACTGTGAAGCATGGCGGGGGGTCAATCATGCTTTGGGGCTGTTTTGCTTCTGCAGGTACTGGGAAGCTTCAGCGTGTGCAAGGTACCATGAATTCTCTTCAGTACCAGGAGATATTGGATGACAATGTGATGCAGTCCGTCACAAACCTGAGGCTTGGAAGACGTTGGACCTTTCAACAGGACAATGATCCCAAGCATACCTCCAAGTCCACTAGAGCATGGTTGCAGATTAAAGGCTGGAACATTTTGAAGTGGCCATCGCAGTCACCAGACTTAAATCCGATTGAGAACCTCTGGTGGGACTTAAAGAAAGCAGTTACAGTGCGCAAGCCTAAGAATGTGACTGAACTGGAGGCTTTTGCCCATGATGAATGGGCGAAGATACCCATGGATCGCTGCAAGACACTTGTGTCAAGCTATGTTTCACATTTAAAAGCTGTTATAACTGTAAAAGGATGTTGTACTAAGTACTAAGATTGAATGTCACTTGGGGGTTGAATAAAACTGATAATGATGTGAGCTCAGAAAAGACATTTGTGGTTATTTCATTATAAATGTTATGTTATATTTGTCTGACCTACACGTGCCTCTTTGATTTAATTGTAAGCAGGATGACTGAATGATCATAATCAATGTCAAACCGACCAAAACAATCAATTTCAGTGGGGGTTGAATAATTTTGAACACAACTGTAAGCATCACATTAACTTTAAGATCTTGCTTATTACCTATAAAGACCCTACATGGTCTAGCGCCGCAATATCTGAGTGAATCCACGTGCATTACGCTCTCAGGCGTCCTGTCAGTTGGTAATACCTAGAATTTCAAAATCAAGTGCAGGTGGTATATCCTTTTCTTATCTAAACTTTGGAATATTCTTCACTGCACTGTCCGGGAGGCAGACACAATCTGTCAGTTTAAATCTAGAGTAAAGACGCATCTTTTCAATCTTGCATACACTACACTTCCATAATATTAATCCTCAGAGGACCTAGGCTGCATTATTTAGATCAACCGGAACCAGGAACACATCCAACAACAAATGATGTACTTGTTACATCAAAGAGTGCAGAACACTACTCTACTCTCAGTCAGTCTTGTCTCTTTGTTCCAAGGTTACCGCATGATGCAGTTCATGCCCAGACCTGATGGCAGAGCTGAGAATGGGAAGCGGTGACCTGACAAGAGCTGAGATGATAGAGCTGGATAAAGGACGTGGCAACTTGATATGATTTCACTACAAAATTTCGAATGCTATTAGATTGTTAATGATAATCTTAAATTTATACTTTACCTTATTAGTAAGTTTATTTATTTTTTTAGTAAGCCTTGTTGTGCAAGCACTGTTAAGCTTGTGCAGAGGCAGCAGCTTTTGCCAGAGGGGAACTGGATACCCCTGGTTTTGCCTGGGTTCTCCTGAGTTTTTTTTTTTCTCGATTGGAGTTTTGGGTTCTTCGCCACTGTTTGCATACTGGTTTGGACTATTTGCCTGGCTGCTTTGAACTCAGAAGTTTTACATAATTAATATTGCATATAGGAATTTATAGTCCGTTTAATATTTGCCCTGTGGTTCTCTCTGCTTTATCTCAAATGTGTGCTTTCACTGTGCGTGTGTGCAAGTGTATTTGCGTGTGTGCGTCTATGTTGATGTGTGTAAGTATGTATGCATATTGTGTGTATGGAGCATTTGTATGTCTGTCTTTTGTGTTTTCACCTTTTTCTTGTTTTTACAGGTGTATGACTTTAGTTGTTTTTCTTGTATTCAATGTGTCTCATGTACAGCTGCTTTGTAACAATGAAAATTGTAAAAAGCGCAATATAAATAAAGTCGAGTTGAGTTGAGTGAGTAATGACCTGGGATAGAGGAAAAAAAATTAGAGGACATGAAGCCCAGAACCATTTTTCCCACAAAAAATTCTTGTTGTTCACCGTGGACAGATTTTTTCTGAAGTTATTGCACACTTCTGTGATGAAAGTCTCACACACATAAAGAGTGAAGTAGAAGTCAACCTGCTTCTCCCAAATGGGCATTATGAGATGGGTCAGATTGCTGGTGGAGTTTTCAGAGCTTGCCTATCAGAATTCTGGCACAAATTTTATAAAAAGTGCACACTCGGCAACAGCTTCAAAGTACCATTTCTACGGCATGATTTTGGAAAGGAAAAGTGGGAAAGTGTTGGCCGAATAAAATATTTTGGCTGGCAAAAAGAAAAGTATATTCCAATAACACTTGCACCGGTTATCTTGGAGCAAGCAATACAAGCATCTGTAAGAAGTGATCTGCTTAAAAACTTTAAGTATTGCATTCCATTTTCTACCGCTTATCCGAACTACCTCGGGTCACGGGGAGCCTGCGCCTGTCTCAGGAGTCATCGGGCATCAAGGCAGGATTACACCCTGGATGGAGTTGCCAACCCATCGCAGGGCACACACTCATTCACTCACGCACTCACACCCTACTTACAATTTTTCCAGAGATGCCAATCAACCTACCATGCATGTCTTTGGACCAGAGGAGGAAACCGGAGTACCCGAGGCAAGGGGAGAACATGGAGGCACAACCCTGGAGGTGTGAGGCGAACGTGCTAACCACTAAGCCACCGTGCCCCCCAACTTTAAGCATGTCTCAGAAAAAAAATATGCTGTCTTAAAAAGCTGCAGAACAGACATCTACAATGTCAACCAGGAGGAATTACTACATCATGGACAACAACAGTTGTCGAAAAGTTCCAACTGCAGAAAACATTGAGCAAATTTTGCAAGAACTGGAACACAACTCTCTCATTCAAGAGCCAGCCTATGTTCTCGAACAATGGGCAAGAGCTCTTGAACTTCTGAGGAGAGACCTTGATGAAATCGAAGTAGTATATGAATCACTACAGTCAACAGTGAAAAAAAATCTAAAAATTCCCTGAAGAAATGAATGCCTATCAAAAGGAAATTCCAACGCCTTTGACAACATATCTGCGGCGGTGTGACACAAAAAAACAGTCCTTGTTATTGAGATTCTGTAGGCTCGGATTTGTTTATAGGCAAAATTATAACTATTGATTTCAAAGACCTTAAAGGCTTTGAGATAAGACCCTGTGGCACATACCTGTGGCTAATTTATGATGCTTTCAGTGCACTATGATAGCTATCCTGATTTTAGAACAGAAATGAACACAATTCTTGAGAGCATGTGTGGGTCATAGATATAATTTAGAGGCTGATCAGCTGGATATTATAAAGCCTGCTTGCATAAAAAGTTGTTCATGTTAACTATTCTGTCTGTTGTATTAAAGGATTAAATGATTAAATCTTGAATGTGCTTCATGCATAGTTGGATGTTCCATTGGTTGTGGACCTTCACATACTAACAGTTGCATTGTTATACATGCATTTAATGGTTTGCATTTAAGATGGAGGACCAAATACAAATCCTAATAAACAAGTCTCCTGTTTTTTTAATCTCACATTCATATATTCAAATATGGAATACCACTTATTATTATTAATAACATTGTTGGACAACTTTAAGGAAATATTTCAGTTGAATCACCACTCAGAGAGCATGATTGTTTTAAATATTCCAAAGCTCTATAAGGTTTGCCTTTGTGGCCAATGTAAAATATCAACAACCGAATTAATTTGTTAAGTTGTCTATGGGCATACAATTGATAAATTATTCTAACATAAGAACTAACCAGTGATCAGTGGACCCTTAAGTGATCCATAGTAAATCATTTATAATTTTTATTTGTTAAACATTATGTACACTATGAAAAATGTTCCGTAGTTTTAACAGAAAAATACCGGCGGCTGTGGTTGCCAGTAAAATTCTGTAAAAAATACGGGAAAAGGAGCTTTGCAGTTTAAAACTTCAGGGCAAAAACTTCAAGCTGTGTATGAAGAGTCAATATTTTATATTGAGAGCATAATTTTTTATACTGTATAAAAACTTTAAAATGAAATCATGGACCTATTGCATAAAATTGAAAACATTACATTTACTTATTTTTATTATTTACGTTTCACCATTAAAAAACATCGAAGTCACTTTTAAACAAAGCCACATGCAGCATTACATCAGTACCTCATCACCTGACCATGACTTAAACACAGACTCCACTCATCAGCATAGTGGTGACCCACAAAATATTCAATGTCAGGAAAGCATAGAGAAAAGAAAAATTACGTAGTTTTTATGGAAAATACCGGCAGCTATGGTTGAGATGAACAGGTTTATTCTTAATGTCTGCTAGTCCACATTTCATGTGCACGATATGTCATTAGGACCTTAAGAATAAAATAGTATTCCATACAGTAACATAAATGAGGATGACTGAATCATTTAAAATCAGTGCCTAAACTCTGAAACAGGCAATGACAAGAAATCAATTTTGCCAAGCTTTTTCCAACCTGTTTCTGTTTCAACACATAACAGGGTTTTTCCATAAAAACTATGGAATTTAACTGTTAATTTTACAGACAATTTTATAGTGTTTCTCCGTAGTCTTTACAAATGTTTTCTGACAACATGTTTTTCTGTGAAAACTACAGAATTTCACTGTTTATTTCACGGCCAAAACATACTCTGTGGTCAAAGTGTGGTTAGAAACTGTCTCTCGGTCCTGGCAATAAAAATGGATGTGTTTGCAGCTTTCTGTAGCCAAGCCTTAAATATTTAAACAGAATTTACCCTAAATTATCTTCTCTTATTTGAATATCAGTTTTTAAATTTTTGCTAGATCAAAAAGTCAGTTAAACGTCAGTTCAGCATCCTCTATATAATGTTCAGTCCTCTAATAACAAATGACAAAATAATACATATAAATTCAAGTAAATAATCATATCAAATTTAATTATGTTTTTGCCAATATATTCTTGATTAGGTAGGACTTCATACGCCTCTCTATGAATAAAATCTAAACATTTTCCTAGCGTAAAATTACAGAGCCAAATGCCCAGTCCAACATCATTCAATAAAATTACCAGAAGAATGAAAAAAAAATGCTATTTCAGTTAGGCAGGTATAGTATTATAATGGGCTCTGAAATTAGATTGCCTCCACTGGTCTGAGGTTAATTGGGGATAAAGAAGCCTGGCTGTAATTCAACATCATGAGGTAAAAATTAAATGTCCATTTGAATATTGCCTAATATTGCCTACACAGTAGATAAACTGTACATTATTTTGGTTATAATCTACTCATCCATTTCCAGTCCATGAAGAATCAGTCAACGAAGTCTCAGGTTAAGGTCCGTAATTTCATAAACATAATGTGTCATCGAAAGGTTGTTCAGCCATCAGTTCCACACAAAGTTGAAAGACATTCTCATCACAAGAGTAGTCTTTAAATATACAGTTGTCTCAAAAAATGCTCAGTTTTGTTTGATCAACTGAATGCATGAAATTCAGCACTCCATATAAACTGGAAACATCAAAAATTTAAGGTCGACCACTGGGAGCACGTGGGTTGCTGGTTGGCCTCATCCTGTGGCAATTCCAAGCATTGACTGTTGGCTCAAATGACCCAGGAAGTGAGATCATGTTTACACTAGTACCTGTATTACTAAGTGTTTTAACTTAAATGGGTGTTTTTTATGTGTGGCTTTCAAATGATTTTCAGGGCAGAGGTTGGATAGGTTTTAAGGTTTTATTGTATTAACTACAAATACTGTACTACATTACAACAGTTTTTAATCCTTGTAAAACAGTGTTCTGTGGTCATTTCTATGCACCTCTAAGCTCAAATTTCACGTGTGTACATATCACTACATAATATACATTATATTAGTGCTGATTCATAGAATCACCTACCCAACCAGTGGCTGAGTAGTAAGCTTGGGATAAATATAATAATATCCATCAGAATCATTTGTTTGTCATCTTATGTTAGTTTGCATTTTTTTTTTATCAAATGGAGGTGAACAATTAAAAACTTTTCATATTATGTACTGACAAATAAAAAATAAATGTAAAGATGTTCAGATCTTGCTAATGTTAAAGATCAGCACAGAAAAAGATGTACTGTGCAAAGATAATTGAAGTAGGAAGCTTTGAAAATGGGCTTTTGAAACATGATGACCCACAGACAAGGGAACATTATTCACTTTTAAAGCTTGCTATTCATATATTTTAGCTGAAATTCTTACAGGTATTACCATCATCAAGCCCCAAGGGTCTGGCAATAATCCAACTATTTCAGGTAGGTAACATTCTTTACAACCCTTGATGACAGTGATGGCAATTTGGAAGGCAGCAGTTTGTAATTGTGTTTGATAGGCCAGTGTTACTCGCCCTTATAACGAGGAAGACGTTTCTCTTTAAATGCCGCCAAACCTTCCAGTCTGTCTTTCGTTGGAATCACCTTGGAGACAACAAAGTACTATATCAGTGATACATTGGTTGAGCTCTCCTTAGAGCTAAAAACAATATTGTTCTGAGCGATCTAGGCCAGCAGTCTGATCGTGACAGCATTCTGTTAACACTTGAAATGACTGACACATGTAATTATAAAAAAGTAATGTTGTCACATGAAAATATTGTAGAATATTTTTGTCAATAACTATCATTCAAATAATTGAAATAATAATACTGTAGGAATACCTGAGCATAACACGCCTCTTCAATAGCTAATCCTGTCGTTAAATCCACCTGAAACGTAAACACTGCTAGTTTTACATGTAGTTTTAGAATACATTTAAGGAATTGGATATGACCCACATTTTCATCAACTGTAAATATGCAAAATTAATATTGTGCATCCAATAAACACAAAGTTTAACCTATTTCCTTGATAACATTTTTTACTTTTAGTTAAAATAAGGATAGCAAAGACAAGATGACGAAGTGAAATATATTTTGTTTATGATACTTAAAATGTAATTTAAGCTTTAACATCAGTCCAATTCATCTTTTCAAAACAGTGTAGGATTCAGATAGAGAGTTTGTAACCTCTTAAAGCAAAATGCAGGTGCAGACTGTTGTCAATGATAATGTAATGACCAAAACTGTGCAGTGTTTCTTAGTGATTTGAGCATTAAAATCCACCAACAATGCTTTTGCAGAATGATATAAAGTGTACATCGAAAATGATGGAAGGCATCCTTAGTTGCAACCGGACTGGTTTTGGGGGTCATTGGAGAACATAATCTGTCTTGACTGTGATCTTTATCGTAAACACTGCAACAAGATCTAATATGGGCTTCAGGCAAGTGCCTGTCTGAATTTCCCAGTTTCTTTGATCTGGTCATTTCATATTTTTGCAGTGAGGCTTGGGACAAGCCTTGTCAGAGTTCAGATCAAGTTCTTGAAAGTTATTGTCCTGACATTTAGCAAGTTCTAAAAAAAGCAACCCACATGACCAGGACTTTTTTTTACTAAAGAAAGACAACAAAGTATAATATGTAACCATACCTCTATGCCCTGGTTGATAGCTAGCTTTGCCATTCTGATTGCAATTGGTCCCTGGTAAAAAGCACAATGTTTTATCATGAGTAATGTTCACTTTGATCGTATTTAAATTAAAGTAAACATTTTGAAATATTCAGAAAACATTTTTAGGTGTTGTTTGAAAAGTAATTATTTTATGAGATAATTGGTATCTACATAACAAGGTGTGTTACTGCAGTGTTTGTGACTGAACGTTCTGCATGTGCATGCTTGCTTTATGACTGGCATTTTATAGATACCCGAGGGTTGAATTCACGGGCCAGTTCAAGAGCTCGTAGATATGCAGCATCTCCACTCTTATTTTGCTCCACAGCATGATTCACCAGACCAAGACTCTGAGCTTCCACACCATCCAGCACCCGTGCAGCAAATATCAACTCTTTAGCTACAGACACTCCTACGGTTCGTGGCAGACGCTGGGTTCCCCCTACAGACAAAAGGAGGAAACAAACAACATTTTATACAAACATATCTAATTGGTTTAGTAATCTAGCACTGGAACAACAGCACTGGAACAGCATGTCAAAGTGTAAACTTAAGGACCAAAACTTTAGATGATTTGGAAAGTCACAATCATGAAATCATGAAGTCACAAAATGTTTTTCTAGATGGATTAAACCTGACATGTAATAATTACAACATTATTACTATATTTATTAATTTTCTAGTTAGTCTGTTTTCTGCCACTGTCAGACACATTAAAAGTGTGTGATTTCAATCGTTTAGCTTAAATAACAAATAGTTGTGCACTAGAATGCATAGATCATCGAGGAGACAGGCCTGAGCTATGCTTCTACAGAATCCCTTCCAAAAAAGAAAACCAAGAAATTAGGAATTTTGTCCCATAAACGTGCCCATTTCCAGTCAGGGGAAATGACGGCGGCCGTCAATGTATACTTCTATTTGCAGTGAACACTTCGTCAGACGTGCACACTGGATATATTAAACATTGTATTTAAGCCAGTAATCATAACAATGTCATTTTAACCTAAACTGTTACAACAATTACAGTGATTATTTCATGGGCGTAAATCTCATTTAACAGTAGGGGGGGACAATACATTTAAAATTTCTCAAGAGCAATTTTTCAAGAGGACACAAATAATACAGTCAAAATTGTACTTACTACGACACTAAGCGACAATTTGCATTAGGTTTATAGGTTTACTATGCAGACTTGCAGTCATATTATAACTGAACTGAATTGTCACATACTGTAATACAAATGAACAATAAAGCTTTTTTCCATTTATATATTTTTTGTCTTTGTTGTGAAGACAGGAAACAAATATAAAAACACACTACCCATGATACTACACGTTGACAATCAACCTGGTCTCAACTTTTTAAACACTTGTTATCCTGATATATACTGCAACATTTTCTGACAAAGTCACGGTACATCGACATTAATGAGTGGTTGTTATTTTCCCCTGTAGTTGTACCCAAACAAACAGTCAGTAACAGTGACAGATGCTTAAATTCTGTGTTGTTCTCGTTGATGAATCGCCTGAGTTTCAGTTAACTGAATGTTTAGCTTATCCGTCGCGCACATACTGCACACAAATAGATGCTGAGAAAACGACCTTGTCCACCTGAATGAAAGCTATGCACCTTTTGTTGAACTTCACAAAATTGTAACCGGTATGTGCGCAGCTGTGTGTGACACAGGACCTGAATGGCAGGATCGGTGGCTAATTGTGGCAGTTAATGTTCACATCATGCCAGGTCGCCTAAAATAAAACAATGCATGGGAAACGGTTTCGCCGTGTTAGTTGCAGTGTGTGACGTCCTATGTGACAAGCCAACGTTAACTAGCTAAGTAACGTTTTAATCGCTAACATAGCAGATTCATGGAAAATACATCGGTAATCAGCATTTTTTGCAACAACTAATTTATTAATGAATCAGCATCAACTACATTAAAGAGAATCACTTCATTTAAAGTGAATAAAATAGCTTTCTTACTGGAGTTCAACAACCACTGATGAACTGAGCCGCATACATGACTTGAATGTTTTGCGCAAACACAGGTGAGATGAACGGGGAGAGCAGGCAGTGGGCCTCACTGTGAGAGGCAGGGGAGGGGGAACTCAACAGTTTTTAACTTTTAAACACATTTTTTGCATTTGTACTTTCTTCTAATTACACAATTAGTTTAGGTAAACATAAATATATTTATGACAATAGAGAATGCAAGTTTAATTGATCGAGGGGGCGACAGCCCTCTGATAGAGGGGGACATGTCTCCTCCGTCCCCCCGGGATTTACGCCCATGGATTATTTACACTTACTATTCGCTAAAGTTAGATAAAGTTGTGCGATGCAGTGTTAAATGTACAGTATGGCTGGGGGATATACCGGTTCATACCGCATTACCGGTGTGTTTCGATTAAACAACGTGCGGAACGCAGTGCAGCGCGACACTGTTTCAGTGGGATCCCTTTTCACTGTGACCGGCCATTCCCACAGAATGCGTCTTTCTATGTTTGCGAGCATCTCGCGCAATAGCGGTAACGTACATACTTCTCCCCGACACAATGGGAGAGGGCACCTCGCGGCTGAACAGCTGCATACACTGCATATACAAGTATAGTAATTGTAAATTACGTAATATAAAAAAAAATACTAACAAACATTTTCAAACAACGATCGTGTTCCCCTCATAGCTGCTTAATATAAGCATATAATATGATGTGCTTTTAGTTGGAACTGTTTCTCTATATGCTATGATGAGAAATAAGGGTCAGTAAGGTGGATTGACAGCATGATCCTGTCGCTTTCCTCTCACATATCTAATTTAAGCCTTTGTTTTATGATAAAAAAATATGATTTCAGGAAATCATGAATCCATTGCAGGGCTCTAGAGTGCGACCAATTTGGTCGCAAATGTAACAGAGGCAAGCTAGTGAAGTACTGTGCAGTATGTAAACCTCACTCCCCGGCTTCAAGGATGCGGTCTTTACCTCCTTGTTAGAGCACCCGCCTCCCATGCCGGACCGACTCGGTTCGAGGCCCGCTAGGAGCGGTGCGGTTTGTTCCGGTTACACAAATGCGACCTTATTTTTCAATGGTGCGACTAAAAATAATCAGAGGTCGCACCGGTGCAACCAGCCGTTCGAGGGAGAAAAAAAGTCTTCCTGTGATTCAACAACAGACATACGCGAGCCGGACTGCTATCGCGAACATAAAAGGGATGATCAAAAGTCCAGACACTATGCACAAAATAAACAACGTAAAACTTGTTTCACTGCTTATTAGTTTTGTCCGTAATGTTTGTTGTTACCTTCTGTAGTGATAATGGCAGAGCTCTCGTTCTTTAAATTGCGCTGCACCAATTTCCTTACTTTCGTTTTATCCAAACGGTTTTGTACAGTATTTTTATAGACTTCAACACCAGGAAATGTTTTTTATTAAATTGTTATAAGAGTAAGTCTCTTGTCACTGTAAAGAGACTTTTACTTGTGATACTGGACTGTTGTAGTTTTATTTTCATCACTTAACTTCAAACATGTTTTTCTCTAAATTCCGTTCATGAACATCATAGCGCTTCAGCCGACCTCAGCCATAACTTAAGTTACTTACACAAGATATGAGCAAAATAAAACTGATTTGAATAGGGCTTGAATATGGTATCAAAAACTGTATATAAATTTGCACCATCTGTTGGGTTTTCTCAAATCTATTCATATATGAACATAAACATTAAAATATTTAATATATAAATGAATGAATATAAATAACAACGGCTCTATTGGGCATTAGGTTGTATTAAAATTAGTGGTGGGGCGTTAACGGCGTTAATTCGCGCGATAAAAAAAATGTCGCCGTTAATCTATTCTCAAAGTTGGGTTGGGAGCTGGGTCT
This sequence comes from Triplophysa bombifrons, assembly GCA_029783895.1. Lineage (NCBI taxonomy): Eukaryota > Metazoa > Chordata > Actinopteri > Cypriniformes > Nemacheilidae > Triplophysa > Triplophysa bombifrons. The sequence continues at coordinate 3,158,684 of CM056471.1, forward strand.
AGACTACGCAAGTTATGATGACTTTCACCTTGATATTTTAGCGTGGATGAATACCTATCTTAATTGCACTGTAGGGGGCGAGAACGAGAGTTTTCAACTCGCGTGATCCGTGTCATTCGCTCCGCCTCATCATCTAATAACCAGGGCTTCATTCGCGTCATTCGCGCTTCATTCGCGTCATTCGCGCTTCATTCGCGCTTCATTCGCGTCATTTGCGCCGCCTCATCATCTCATAACCAGGGCTTCATTGGCGTCATTCGTGCCGCCTCATTATCTCATAACCAGGGCTTCATTTGCGCCGCCTCATCATGTCATAATCAGGGCTTCATTCGCGCGATTCGCGCTGCAAGTAGGTCTATCGCGTCTTTGCATTGACTTAGATGTAAATCACTCGCGCTTGACGCACCATTTGCGTTTGGTCTGAACACAACACAACGTTACTGTGAAATGACCAAATCAAACGTGACGTGCTAACATGGATGCAGCTATGAAGCCGCCGGGCTTGCTTCAGGGAAAATTTATTTTTAAGAAGCTTCCCAATGGAAACCTCGACAAGACTAAGGTTGTTTGCACCTTGTGCAATGTGGAATTGGTTTACTGTACGGAATTGGTTTACATACAGTTGGTTTAACAAAAAAAAATTCTCTCAACAGGTCTAGCTTTAGTTGAAACCAGTAACTTTGTATTGGCACCTAATGTATTATGGCTCCTGTATGACATATCGCTTGTTGCTCCCTAACTCTTTGTAAGAACAAGCGTCTGTTAAATGACTAAATGTGAAAGTACTGTAGGAGCTCTTCCAGTCTCAAGTACCACCTAAACGCAAAGCATCCCTTAGCTAATGAGGAAGTAAACACAAGTTCATCTTATTGAACATAATTTAATTTTCATCAGCAATTATCATAGTAGAACAGCTTTCTCAAAAAGTTTGTGATGCATTTTGGAATGAGGAGATGAGCCCCTGGTTTCATGCGCCGCCTGGTTTGAGAAACCCGTTCTCAAAGACTTACTTTTAGTCATTATTTGGGTAGCACACATATTCTGAATGCCTTCGGCAGAATTCAAATGAGCCATTTTAATCTAGATTAATCTAGATTAATTCCAAGATTAATCTAGATTAATCTAGATTAAAAAATAATCTATGCCCACCACTAATTAAAATATAACAAGTTCCGAGACGCAATTACAGCATGATGACTTCACGAACATACTAATTACCACCTAATGCCACCTTGCACCATAGTGATGGGTAATAATAGATAATGACGGATTTTTTACGAGCCTGTCAGTCAAAAGGACGCACAATAAAAACATTTAGCGCAACCTCTGGTGAGTACATTTGAAAATGCATGTGCTGCAGTCAGACAGAGACAAGTGAGTAGCCTAATGATGTCAGTTAAACAGAGAGGCTGCAACAACGAATCGATTAAATCGATAAAAATCGATTACTAAAAGAGTTGGCAACGAATTTCATTATCGATTCGTTGTGTCGCGCGACGCGTAGACGTTTGATTATTAAAAAAAAAACTTTATTTGAGCGCGGCGCGGAGTGAACACACTCGGTCTCTCTCGCGCACTGATGCTAGCAGAGTTCGGCGCCTCAAACACAGTGCGGAGCAAAAATAAAAAAAAGTAGCGGAGGAAAGATACATGGCGGAGGCAGAGAAATCCGCGCGACCAAAGTCATCCAAGGTGCGGGAGCATTTCACTTCTCACAAAGCTTTTCTTAATTAGTAATTTTGTCTCGTTTCCAGTCCAAATATCTAAACAATCTTAAATCAAGATTACTTGACAAGAAAAATGGCCTGAGAAAATTAGGTGATGCTTAAAACTTCGGTTTGAAATTATATCTCATTAAGATTATTTTTCGTACCCCATTGGCAGATAATTTTGCTTGTTTGAAGCAAACAATCACTTAATTTTGAGGTGTTTTTTCAGAAAACAAGACATAATTTCTTATGCTATTTCATGTGTCTGATAAATGTATCTTGATTTAAGATTTTTTTGATATTTGGACTGACAACAGGACAAAACTACTAAGTTAGAAAATAAATTTTTGCAGTGTATATTCTGTGCTTTGTCCCATATAGGTTATTATTGACAAATATATGCGTGTGTGTTGTACTTTTTAATTTAATTTAAAAGTTATTTTATAGCACTTGGTTATCTTAAGATGTGTTTAAATGTGGTGTATAAATGAACCTTACACTTACTACAATGATGGTAATAATTGAATGAATAAGCTTCAGGTGAACTTGAGAGAGAGAGAGCGAGAGAGAGTGAGTGTGTGTGTGTGTGTGTGTGTGTGTGTGTGTGTGTGTGTGTGTGTGTGTGTGTGTGTGTGTAAGTGTGAGAGTTTGTGCATCTGCTTGTCATGAACGTGGGTGGTGAGGGACGGAGGACCCAAACGCAAGACAGTGGGTTAACAAGACTTTAATAAATAATAAATATAAAACAAACACCCACGAGGGGGTAACAGAACAAAACATGGAGACAGGAACAAGGACTTAACTAGACTAACACTTGACATTAAAACTACAATAAACTGAACTAAACAAGACAGGACTCACCACAGATGACACAAACAATGAACCAGCACAAGACAATGAAACATGAGAGGTATAAATAGGGGAACAAACACAGGATAATTAATTAGGGACCAGGTGACAAAGATCAAACACTAAGGGGAAGCTAATGAGACGGAAAGGGCGGGAAACACAGACGAGACTCGGGGAGAGTATGGAAAGCCAATAGGCCAAAAATGTCTCTCCCCACATAAAACAGGGGATTCTGTATTGGTTCTGCCTCAAGACCAAGAATAAGCCAAACAAGATAGGCAGAACCGTGACACTGCTAGTGTGTGATTCTGCAGTGTAGTTTAGAGAACAAGTTCTGACATTCAAACAAATCCTGCTAAATTTTCTGATTTGAATTATTCTTTATTTTTTTTATAAATTATTAATTGTTCTGGCAGCTCAGGTGGCAGTTTATTTTTTAAATATTTAAAAATTGGCAAACATGTGTTTGTTTTTTGTGTTAGTCAACACTATTATTTTATATTATTATTATAACAGCTCAGGGATAATCAAGGAGCAACATGTTCGAGCACTATCTGAAGATTTTAGTTCTGTTTTTGAATAAAGGGCTGAAAATGAATGCTTTTCTTGTTTTTGGTTTTTATCCGATTCATCAATTAATCGAAAAAATAATCAATAGATTAATCGATTATTAAAATAATCGGTAGTTGCAGCCCTAATTTATATATGGCAGTGGATGCTGTATATGGGCAAGTACCTGAAACTTGTAGTTTGTGTTAAAGGGCCCGAAATCTAGCCCTTTTACAAAATGTAAGATAAATCTTAGGAGTCCACAGAATATGTTTGTGAAGTTTCAGCTCAAAATACACCGAAGATATTTTTATTTACCGTGCCCTAAATGTCAATATTGGCCTGTGAGGAAAATCACTTTGTTTTGGTGTGTGTCTCTTTAACTGCAAGTGAGGTGCTGGTCTCCACCCCCTTCCAGCAGAAAGCACAGGGCTGTGTGAGCCCGTGCTTACAGTAACAGAAAAACTGAAGAGAATAGTCACATAAAGCAAACAGTTCTTATCTTTAATCTTAGCTTAACTTCTTAACCAAAGTAGGAATGCACCAAAACTACTTTTTCCTTGCCGATCCGATTCCGATATCTGGATTCTGGATATCGGCCGATACCGATCCTTATCCGATCTGATACTAGCACTGTTTTTCTTGATCAAAGTAGAGTTGCATAGTTTATCTTTTATTGCCAGAGGTGGACAGTTCTTAAGCATGTTTACTTTCAAGTACATTTTAAAATATCTGTACTTTATCAGAGTACTTTGGACAAAAAATACTTACCTACAGTATGAAGCACATCATACTTATTCCACTACAGTCCATAAATAAAAGTTTTTTTACTTTAAATCTACCACTTTCCTTTACTTAAGTATTTTTACTTTTAAAAGTAGAAAAGTATGATTTTTTAAATGTAATTAAGTGCTGTATTAAACTTACAAACAAAAATCTGGTCTCATAAAGCTTAAGATACTTACAAATGTTTAACAATTAATTCCGTGTTTATTACACAAAACTATTACAGTATAAAATTCTCCAAACTCGCTCATGCACATCCTGGACACAAAATGATGCGCTTAATACATTCGCTTCTACGTAATTTAAAGTCATGCACATTGGACACAGAATGATGCGCTTAATCCACCCGCTTCCCCCACGAGCATCCCGGATAGTGATGATCCTGATGTCGCGGGGATCTTTGCTTCCCAAGTTCAAAACAGTTATAACACAAAGAGAATATATATGTTATGTGTTTAAATCATATACATTGCATCCATCGTAAAGTAAAAAAAAAAGTTATGGTGTATGAAGACACATACTATAGACCACTTCAAGTGATTGAATCTAAAAACGTTACACTCGGCGAGTACTGTCTCTGGCTAAATGCATTTTAAACAAAACCACAGTCTATTATCTAGTGATTATGAAGAATATTGAAAGCTTTGGAATGAGTAACGTCCTGACTGTTCCCGGATACACGCATGCAAAATGGAGATTGACAGATGACCGCACCAGCGGAGGTCAGAGTTATTTATTTATGCTATATTGGTTTATTCCTCGCATAAAGCTATCGAAATACATGACATCGAATACAGTGCATGAAAACTTTTATGGTAATTTCCTGATAGTTAATCCTTTTTGAACGTGTAGAGTAACATCCACGGGTATCGCAAGGGATTGGACTGAAGAGAACCCGTCAGTCCGATACCCGATCCAGCAAAAAAGACCCGTATCGGCCCCAATTCCGATCCAAAGAGCGGATCGGTGCATCCCTAACCCAAAGACACTGTATGTTATAAGTGAAAGTACACAGGACAAACGCGTCATTTGTTAAAAACCAAACACATGCTCTCTATGAGTAAATGCACAAACATGTTGTATTTTTTAACGTTAACATTGTTTTTATAAGTACAGGACAAACGCATCATATCTGCAAAAACTGAAAACATGCTCTCTATAGTGAATGCACAAACGTGTTATGTCTTCACAATTTGCAAATTGCTTTTATAAGTGAAAGGTTATAGGAAAAACGCTTTATATCTATAAAAACTGAAAACATGCTCTCTAAGAGTGAATGCAAAAACGTGTCAAGTCTTTTTAAAAGTGCACATTATTTTTAAGTGAAAATTCACATTCTTAGTTTTTATTTCGTTGTGTTCTCTCTTTGTCCTTGTTTCAGTGTATCTGTGTTCAGTTTAGTAGCTCATTGGTCTTGTTATTTATACAACCTGTTCTGTTCAGTTCCTTTGCCAGTTATTGTTTGTTCCTATGTGTGGATGCTCATTTCTTCTGTGGATTTATTAAATAACCCTTTTTGGATTATACTTCTTCATTGTGCTGTTGTATACGCTCACATACTGTGAGAGAATAACCTGCCTTTAAGTAAGTTTAAAGAGGCGTTTTACTTTTAGTTCTTTGTTAATTTTTGAACAAAAATCTCTGTTTGGAGCAGGGAGACCGTTGGGACCCCATGAGGAATTCGCCGCTTTGTCGAGTGGGTGCTGGAGAGTAATGGACAATTTTTTTTTCGGCTGAGGACATCTCCAACCCCACTCCCAAATTAGAGACCAGCCATCACCCTGATGCAGATGGAGAGCCCGAGTCCGCCAGGACTGAGCACGCCATTGCCCCGGAGTAGAGCCCTAGCAATTTTATCGTCATAGCTCACACGCGGATCGGTTTTATACGTAAAATAAATTTTACCGATTACAGTACCCATAACGCATTTTATGCACACACGAAGCGACGCGTGATGCACACACAGAGGTTTCAGCCATAGACAACATTCACTTCATGTGCAATGGAAAACATAAATAGAAAAATCGCCAATCCCATGTTCTGTGGTGAAGTTGTGTTTTTTCAGGTTTTAAGTTATATTTATTTTGTATTAATTTGTTTATAATTCATTTACTTTTCCAATACGATGCAAGGTTTCGTGCAGCAGAGCAGGCTGCCCTGCTCTCTACTTTTGTTAGAAATGCCTTTGTTCTGAGATGGTGATAATAAACTTTTAATCTAACATTGTGATATAGGCTACTTTTGTGTGTTTTATATTTGTGGATTTTATTGTAGACTAGTCAAGTGTTGATGTGATATGATATATAGGCTTAATTGACCAAACGTTGTAAACTTACTGCTGGCTGCAAGCCGCTTGTAGTAGATGTCGCCACTTTGAAAAAAAATACATTTAACAAACAAAAAACACTCAAAACATTTTTCTAAATTAACCTTATAAACGAAATAAAACAAAATATAATCACTTTTCCGTAAAATACTAAATCTGAGCTATTATAACAGTAGTATAAACTGTGTTGGTGGAGCGAAAAAAAGACGGGCTTCGGGTCAAAACATTTTTGATAAGCTGCAGAGCAGGGCTCCAACCCGTGCTTCTCGGGCCAGGGACAGGCTAGGGACTACATTTGAGGCCCTTGCAGGGCTCTACCCCGGAGCCTGAGCCTCATTATGGATATGACCAGGTGCGTGAGCCGGTAAGACTATGTATCACCGTGGGAATCCTCGTGGAGTTCGAGGGGCTAGAGGGAAGCCCAGCCCACACTCCTGCCTCTGTTGCTGTCAGCCCTGGGTCTGCTGGCACCTGGAGACAGCTCAGCTCACCCTCTGCACAGCTGCGCCATTGGGTCCGATGATCTTTGGGATCTCCAGCCACCAGCTTGTCATGATTATCATACAGGATCCTTTGTTTCATGTGGGAGAGAGACGATTTTGGCTCCTATTTGTCACCATACTCTCTCTCTCCGGTCTGCGTCATTGTTCCCGCCATATCGTTCCTCGTCAGCCTTTCCTAAGTGCTTAATCCACAGCACCTTCTCCTCGTTAATGATCCTGTGTTTGTCAACCTTTAAAACAACCTCGTGTTCATTGTCCTGTGCTCGTTCTTTGTAAGCTGTTTATACTTTGTACCTTGCTCCATGTTTGTAGCTGTGTTTATCTTGTACCTTGTTCCTGATCACTGTTGCCGTTTAAAGTTCCTTGTCTCCAAAGTTCCTGTTTCCCTTTTCTAGTAAGTGTCAGTTTATTGTTCGTTTCAAGTGTTTGTCTTCTTAGTTTAGTGAGTCTGTGTCTTGAGTTCTGTCAAATTTATCCTGTATTGTTTTCCCCATTGTGGGTTTTGTTTTGTCTTTTTGTAGCGCTTGTTTTGTTATAATAAATACCCCTGTTTACCCCCTACGTCTGAGTGTGCCTGCAATTGGGTTCTCCTGCCATGTCTTCCATGGAAAACCATGACAGATTTGAACTTCTGCGGCAGCAACAGCAAATATTGAAGCGTTATGATTTTAGTCTGAGGTGCAAGTTAATAGACACACGAGAATCGTTGATTTTCATTAATGAGATCGTGTGGGTGTTCGAATCGAGACCAGGATCTTTTTACGATTAATCGTGCAGCTCTACCTGAAACAGAAGGAAATTTGACCAGCTTGTGCTGTTTCTGCTGTGGAGAGTTCAATGTAAGTTGACCCTTTCTTGATGGCCAGCCTCCCTGGTGGGTCACGTAACTGAAAACTAAGGATTCACCTAACCTGCATGTCTTTACTCTGGAGTACCCTGAGTAAACCCGCGCTGACACAGGGAGAACATGCAAAAAGAGGTAATCGGCATATAGGGGAATGTTCCTTTCTTACTCTATGAACCCCTGAACATACTACAATGCTTTTAAAGCTATGGAAAGAGGCTCTATAGCTAAAGCAAAGCGGGTAGGCAACCCTGGTGCCACGAGAGAGAGGAAATTTGGGAGATGTTTCATAATTTTAAACATGCATAATAGTGTAACTGTATCCATTAAATTAATTTAGGAGCAAAGCCATTTTTTTTAAAAACTATGAGCTGGTATCCCACTTCAACAGGTTAAATGCTTTTCATGCATCCAGTGAGATAACCATTTCTGAAAGATATGACTTTGAGGGACTAAGGATCATTGTGGAGTACAATAAATAAGGAGACAAGAGACGAAGATGCGTCGAGACAGCAGAATCACACTCTGAACAGCGAGGTCAAAACAACCACGCACATCAACAACCGGAACACAACAACTAAACTAACTCCTCCCTCCCTTAAAGGTACAGTACCTTGTTGAATGTCTCTTCGTTAATACTTGTGGTTTGCCACATCATGTTCAAAAGTCTGCGAATGTTTGAAGACAAATGATGAGCTACTACAAAGCCCTTTTGATCCTCAGATATAATGGCCGGAAGGTGAACTTCTAAACGTCTGGCAAGTATATTGCTAGTAATTCATGATCATTATTAATGAGGCTAATAGGTCTACAGATGCCGCAAAGCTCACAAATTAACAAAATATTTGCTATTTTTAAAGCCTTAACACAAACGCCAGAAGATAAAAGCTAACATTAAACATAAACACATTACACAACAATCGCTTGATATCTTCATCACTACCACCAAGCCTCCGATAACTTTTTCAAACTTAATAAAAAATGTGTTCCCTGGTAAGTAATTACACCATTTATGAATCTCCAACCACGCTTTTATAGAGTTGTGTCCATGTTACATTATTGGTGAGATTTTTATGTGTGATGACGTTTAATCTTCCACCAAAGGATGTAGTCCCTTTTAGCAACCGCCATTTTTAAGACACAATAAATCGTCAAAAACCATTTGCATTACAACTGGTGTGTTTTATGTAATTGAATCAAACGTGAAGGTTTTGTTAAGCACGGACCTCATTTTAGGCATTTAACCAAAAACCCATAAAAAACATTGACTTTGGGTTGATGGAACAGGAAGTGCTAAAATGCTAAGACACTTCTAGGTTTTGCACATAACATTACGTCATCTCTGGTTCCATATTAACAACAGTGGTGAGGAAGGCGGGACGAGAGCCATAGGGCGGGCCGGTGGAGTGAGTGATAGTAGGAGTCAGGGACTGTGGTAGTGTTCAAAATGAATTAGTATACACCTACCATCAATTAAAGTCACTGATTAACGCTTGAAAAAGTATGATTTTTCTGACATCAGTTTAGTAACATCCAATTGAAAAAAGCTGACAGCTTACTCAGCAGATACAGGACTTAAGTGTAAAAAAATATAAATAGAGATTTATAGAGGGTTACAAAATATACCATGGAACGTTTCAGAACAATAATCAATAAGTGGAGAAAATAGCGCACAACAGTGACATTACTACAGTAGGTTTTCAACCAGAATGCGTTTCTCGCCACCTTGGGGGCACGGCGGCGGCAAAGAAATTTTCATTCCTGCTCCTGATCACCAAGTGTCGCTATAACAATAGATTTTGCAATGAACATGTGTCACATCATGTTCTCATGAGTAACCGTCAGTAGAAAAGTGGAAATACTATAAACAACATTTCTAAAAGTTCAAATTAATATGAAACCTATTTTTATAACCAAAAGTCTGTGCATTTAAAAACTAATTTAAACATAACATGCAGGAGATAATTACAAATGGATAAATTCCTCACACCATAGGTGTTCAGGCCATAATTAACAGCATCCCTTTACCCAAATTTCCCTGAACTGCAAAAAATATAGAATCTTACGAATAACGTACTGTATCAAGTGCAAGTTGATGTGCCTCAACCCAATAACTTCTCACAGTAACTCTGTGCAAAAAAGACACTGAAATGGTTATATTCAAGGATATGCTGGGCATTTGGCCAAAAATCTGTATTATGGAATTTTTGTGGATTGGAGTTTCCCGACCGTTTTAAATGTGCAAAACAAAAGTCCAGAATATGAACACTACAAAACTAGTTTTGAGCTGTATTCATTAGGCATGTACTGTGAGGAAATTTCCCCACCATTTATTCAGCAAAGACTCTTGGCGCTTTATTCGATAGTACCTGCAACACCTGTAAGACCGCATTTTCTCATTTTAAGAATATATCTAAACTACGTCATTTGCTGTCACTTTCAGATGAAGAGAACCTAATTCATGTATTCATAATCAAGACTAGATTATTGCTCCGCACTATTAGGTGGCTGTCCTGTGGGCTTATTACAAAAACTCCAGCTAGTTCAAAACGCAGCATTTCGAGTTCTTAACTTTAATGTTTTGCTTATAGTCAATTTGTTGCTTGTAAAGCTGCTTTGTAACAATTAAAATTCTAAAATGCGCAACATAAATAAAGTTGAGTTGAGAATTAACATTATTATTAACAAAACGAATAGCATAATAAATGTATCCACTAAAAAAAAATTAACAAGACCTGGATTTTCGCTATAAACTTTAAAACTGATGCTTAGTTAGTGGTTCATTATAAAAATATAACTTGACTCTCACTGCTCTGTGCTGTGGGCTGCAAATCATGTTGTAAACAAAAATAATGCTGCAAGCTTGCGATGTATAGAGCAATCTACAGAGAAGACGAGTCTGACTTTATAGCTGTACAGCTGCATATGTATATGTATAGAGAAGACCATTGGCATAAAATGCAACAAGTACTGCTAAAAAGACAACAGATTTTACTAAAAGATTTACCGATCTCGGTGTAAAAGTAAAATAATGATGCAGGCATGTTTCTCATGTCATTATCAACCCTTCTAATATGGCTTCAAATTTAAGGTTAAACTTGTCATTTTTACCCCCCAGCCAGAAACCAGTGGATTACTCCATCGTAACTTTTCATCCATGTCTTTTAATATTTTGGCTTTCATCAATTCAGGTGTTGGAATGAAAAATACTTTTAAAATAATCATAAATTCGAGGCAGGGACCTTCGGTTGAGTTGAAACGGAATGACCCTTGCTTATGTACATAGTTGCCTTTAAACAAATATTCAGAAGGACAAATCAACTTCATTTTATAGAAAAGGACCTTTAAAGTTTATTTCTTTTAGCCGACAAGTATAAACAAAGGCTCCTACCTGCTCCAGGAATGATGGCTAATTTTGTCTCAACCAGTCCCATCTTAGCAGAGGTGGCTGTAAAATAAAAAGGAAAAGTAGACTCAATTAGCGTGTGTCAGATGAGCAGATTTTTAGTGTATTATCTCACAAGTCATTAGGAAAAATATAAATGTACCCACTTACAGCAAATAATTGCTTGTAAAATCAAGGGCTATCATACGGAGTATCCAAATAAAGAATAACATTGTCATTAGCTACTGTGCTGTAATAAAAATATGCAACAAAAAAATAAATTCTTGCTGGATAATTATTTTTAAAGGATTACCTTGTTAATGTTACTGTTTGTTCTTGTAAGTTTATCACAGTTTTCGCAGTATTTGGTGAATTGGTTGCTTTCAGTTTACCAATATGACATGCTGTTATTTGTAGTTCAACTGGTAGACCATGGACACTGGTAAAACCAAGGTCATGGGTTCATGTCCCAAGAAAGGCACACAATATGTGCATTTATAGTTACCACGTTGATACCATGTGTTGTTACCATGTCAAACACTTGACTGAGCTTCTGTTACTGCTGTTAGCTCTGGTGATAAAGATTTAACTACATCCATTCGAAGATATCTACCCGACATACCTTACAATTCTTTCCATGACAAAAATTCGCAGTCAAGGTTATTCTGTGTAACAAACGTTTTACACTGCACGTGTAAGCAGTGCTAAGGCGAAGCGGGAGCAGCGCAAAGGGTGAGAATGCCTTAATAGTCTTGAGATTTCATTGTGCCCTGCACAGATTCAAGGCACCCTGTGCAAGATGCAGCTTGATTTTTTTGTCTGTGAACATTGAGCTGATATGACTTGCCAAAAAGCAAGTTTTGACATTCTCCCAGAAGGATTTTGGCTTGTCGATATGAATTTTAGCAAATTCCAGTCTGGCTTTTTTATGTTGGGTCTTTTTCCATCGAGCCCACATTTGCTTAAAAAGCGACGTATGGTGCGATCAGAAACTAGCGTACCTTCACCTTGGAGTTCAGCTTGTATCTCTTTGGCAATTATCCTTGGTTCTTTTGCTACCATTCGCACTATCCTTCTGTTCAATCTGGGGTCAATTTTCCTCTTGTGGCTGTTGTGTGTTGGCACTCTGGCCATCTGAAGTTACCTGTAACCAGTAATGATCCAAGTTTTGATTTAAGCTTGTTGTAGGCATACATTGGGATGATTCACAGCTCAAAGCCTAGCATGTTTCCTATGTAACTACTCCTCTCTTAAATCCCTATGTGATAAGTGTAGGATCTGGTCGGACCAAAGGTGACCATTTGGGAATCGTAAAACACCATGGGCTCTCAACAGGAATCTAACCGGCGCCAGCGAGTCTGATCCAACTGCCCTCTCTTAAAGCATCCCTCATTTGACCAGGATAGAGTCTAATACACTCCCCTGGACTTCAAAGGAGTTCCATTGGGGAGGACCGAGTGCTCCCCCAAGCAAGAAAAGCCATGTGGGGCCTGGAGACTGATAACCTCAGTTTCATTCCTTTGAATTTCTCTTTCTATCTCCGAAGCCACGAAAGACCGGTTTAAAATGTATATACAGTTGTGTTCAAAATTATTCAACCCCCACTGAAATTGATTGTTTTGGTCGGTTTGACATTGATTATGATCATTCAGTCATCCTGCTTACAATTAAATCAAAGAGGCACGTGTAGGTCAGACAAATATAACATAACATTTATAATGAAATAACCACAAATGTCTTTTCTGAGCTCACATCATTATCAGTTTTATTCAAACCCCAAGTTACATTCAATCTTAGTACTTAGTACAACATCCTTTTACAGTTATAAAGGCTTTTAAACGTGAAGCATAGCTTGACACAAGTGTCTTGCAGCGATCTACGGGTATATTCACCCATTCATCATGGGCAAAAGTCTCCAGTTCAGTCACATTCTTAGGCTTGCGCACTGCAACTGCTTTCTTTAAGTCCCACCAGAGGTTCTCAATCGGATTTAAGTCTGGTGACTGCGATGGCCACTTCAAAATGTTCCAGCCTTTAATCTGCAACCATGCTCTAGTGGACTTGGAGGTATGCTTGGGATCATTGTCCTGTCGAAAGGTCCAACGTCTTCCAAGCCTCAGGTTTGTGACGGACTGCATCACATTGTCATCCAATATCTCCTGGTACTGAAGAGAATTCATGGTACCTTGCACACGCTGAAGCTTCCCAGTACCTGCAGAAGCAAAACAGCCCCAAAGCATGATTGACCCCCCGCCATGCTTCACAGTAGGCAAGGTGTTCTTTTCTTCATAGGCCTTGTTCTTCCTCCTCCAAACATAGCGTTGATCCATGGGTCTAATTTTGTTTCATCAGTCCACAGAACACTATCCAAAAACTTCTGTGGTTTGTCCACATGACTTTTGGCATACTGCAGTCGACTCTTCTTATTCTTTGGGGACAGCAAGGGGGTGCGCCTGGGAGTTCTGGCATGGAGGCCTTCATTACGCAGGGTGCGCCGTATTGTCTGAGCAGAAACTTCAGTACCCATATCTGACAAATCTTTTCTCAGTTCCTCAGCAGTCACACGGGGACTTTTCTCCACTCTACGCTTCAGGTAGCGCACAACAGTCGAAGTCAGCATCTTCTTTCTGCCATGACCAGGTAGCGTTTCAACAGTGCCCTTTGCCTTGAATTTGCGAATGATGCTTCCTATGGTGTCTCTTGGTATGTTTAACATCTTTGCAATCTTCTTATAGCCATTGCCCTTCCTGTGAAGAGTAATCACCTGTTCTCTTGTCTTCCTGGACCATTCTCTTGACCTCACCATGTTTGTAACCACACCAGTAAATGTCTAGAAGGAGCTGAGTATCACAGTCATTTTAAAGCTGCCTAATTGGTGCTTATTAGGCTTTATTGCTGCTCCCTGAAATCCACAGGTGTTTTCAATACCTGATTGAAAACACTTCATTGAACCTCTGTTCTTCAGAGTGGTAGTCTTTAAGGGGTTGAATAATTATGTCAATGAAGAATTCACAAAAGAAACATTTACTACTGTATTACAAAACTAATTGATGTCATTTTAGTTGCATATGGTTCTTTAAGAAGTCCTTGTAGGATTTCATTCTGAATACAATTACAAATGTACACTAAATTCCCTAAAACCATTTACAGCATTGGGGGTTGAATAATTTTGAACACAACTGTACATGTATTCCCACATTGTATGCTTGTCCCCATGTTATTCAACCTCACCTATAACCTCAAAGGCATGTATGTTTAGTTGTATTATGTTTATATTTACATTCTTGTACAAACTACAGGTCAATGTACTTAGAATCCTTGCATGTTTCATATCTAAATGTTTCCCTCTTCATTCCTTAAAGATGGTGTATAGCACAGTAATGTATTTTATACCATACTCATTTTAACTTATTCTAAGAGTATTACAGCCCCAAACTTCTAGGTGACCATAAATGCAAATGAGCTAATGACTCAACTATCCGACAATCCAACGGACACCAGGGGAGCCCAATTAGAACATTTTCGTCCCATTGCCTCGTTACCCTTCCTGTTGAAAGTACTGGAAAAGGTTGTACTTCACCAGTTATCTGCATTCCTCTCAGATCATGCTTTTGGAGACAGGTTTCAGTCAGGGTTCAGAGCTCGGCATAGTACTGAAACAGCTCTTCTTAAAGTGTCCAACAACCTCCTGCTGATGTTAGATTCAGGGATCTTTCCCCTATCTTAATCTTACTGGATTTAACAGCTGCTTTTGATACAATCCATCATAAGATTCTTTTATATCGCCTACAGCATGAAGTGGGGATTAATGGCAATATCTTGTGCTGGTTTTCCTCCTATCTGTCTAACAAGTCGATCTCAGTCACCATTGGTAACTATTCTTCTCCTGCAGCCCCTGTATTTTGTGGATTACCTCAAGGGTCAATTCTTAGTCCAATCCTGTTCTCCTTATATATGTTTACCTAGGGGTCTATTTTTAGGAAATTTGGGATTACCTATCACTGCTACGCTGACGACACGCAACTGTATGTCCCGTTAAACCCAGTGGAGAAGTCCTGCTCTACATTGGTTCAGTGCCTCACTGAAATAAAAGCATAGGTGGCGAAGAACTTTCTCCACTTGAATGAGTCTGAAACCGAAGTGATGTGTTTGAACCTTTAAATTCCAATCCACTTATTATGTCCCAAAACATCCATCCCCATGCTCAACTCAACTCAACTTTATTTATATAGCGCTTTTTACAATGTTCATTGTTACAAAGCAGCTGTACATGAGACACATTGAATTCAAGAAAAACAACTAAAGGCATATACCTGTAAAAACAAGAAAAAGGTGAAAACAACAAAAGACAGACATACAAATGCTCCACACACACAATATGCATACATACTTACACACATTGACATGGACGCACACACGCAAACACACTCGCACACACGCAAAGTGAAAGCACACATTTGAGATAAAGGAGAGAGAATCACAGG
The DNA here is from genome assembly GCA_029783895.1 of Triplophysa bombifrons. Classification (NCBI taxonomy): domain Eukaryota; kingdom Metazoa; phylum Chordata; class Actinopteri; order Cypriniformes; family Nemacheilidae; genus Triplophysa; species Triplophysa bombifrons. The sequence continues at coordinate 3,174,119 of CM056471.1, forward strand.
TCAAATATTAAACCGACAATAAATTCTTATATGCAATATTAATTATGTCTAACTTCTAAATTCTAAAGCAGCCCCCCCGGCCAGGCAAATAGTGCAAAACAACATGCTAAACACATGGGTGTTGTTTTTGACTCAGAGATGAACTGTGGGAAACAGGTTAATTCAGTGGTGAAAACATGTTAATATTTTATTCGGTTGATAGCTAAGATAAAACCTATGCTATCCATGAGTAATTTGGAGAAGATCATCCATGCTTTTGTATCAACCAGGCTGGACTATTCCAATTCTTTGTATTCAGGTCTGCCTCACTCAACGGTATATAGGCTACAGCACGTGCAAAATGCAGCTGCCAGATTATTGACTGGAGGGAAGAGGAGTGATAGAATAACCCGAATCTTAACTAAATTTCCAATAACGGTCAGGTCAAGATTTGGTTTCTTCAGTAGTGGCCTTATTACTGAATGCTTAAGGCAAGAAGGGAAATCCCCAGTACTCAGTGAACTATTAACAATTAATAACACAGCTGGTCCAACCACTCCTAATACTTCTCTAAAAAGACGAGTCGGAATAAAATCAGCTGGGGAAGAAGACGGCTTTAAAGATATAATTATTTGTGATAGTTTATTAAGATCAATTTGATAAAAGTTTGCTAGCTGAATGTGGTTGGCAGCCGAATTAGAAAATTCCGGGCCATCCTTCGTACTCGGGATGCAAGTGTATAAAGTCTCTATCTTATTCCTAAAAAAAGTTCAGGAATTTATTACACAACTCCAGGTTAGCATCTGGGAATACTGATCTTTTAGGGTTAACCACTCGATGAAAGATATTAAATAACACTTTTGGGTTATGCAAATTCTTATCTATTATATCAGCAAAGTATTACATTTTAGCTGCTTTAGCAGCACTTTGTAAAGTAAACAAGCAATTCTTGTATATATCAAGAGAAACATGCAGAGTATCCGATTTCATTTGCCTTCTGCTTTACGACATTCCCTTCTCAACGAGCGAGTATGAGGGTTCAGACATGGTAGGATCTACCTTTAGCAACTTTAGGGTACAAAGGAAATCAGAATGTTTGAGCATGTCAAGCTAAACAATTCTGTTAGCTCCTCTGTATTAAGACCATGGACCTACTTTTCTGAAATAGATCTGGCTGGAGATTCTAGAGAAGCTTTGGTGAATTCCCCGGCAGTAGAAGTGGTTAATGCACGAACAAAAAATACCTCCTTCAGCACAATAGGGAGTTGGAAGGGATGTAGAACATCAAACATAATGAACATATGGTCGGACACTCCGCTTTCCTTAATATTGATGTTGCAAACAGTTATCCCTAAAGAAAGAACAAGATCGATGGTATAGCCATGTGTATGAGTGGGTCCGTTAACATCTTGGACAAGGTTAAAAGAGTCACAGAGTTGCGTAAATTCCTTCATCAGTTGATGCCGAGGGCAACACGTGTATATTAAAATCACCCAAAATCAGGAATTTGTCAACTAAAGAGACTACTTTAGACAAAAAGGTTCAAAACTCTTCTATAATGTCTTTGTTATATTTTGATTGCCTATAAATAAGGGCACACATCACTGGATTAGAATTTTAAATACAGTTGAAAGAAAAAGTATGTGAACCCTTTGGGCTTACTTGGATTTCTTCAAAAATTGGTCATAAAATGTGTTCTGATCTTCATCTAAGTCACAACAATAGAGAAACACAGTCTGCTTAAACTAATACCGCACAAACATTATATGTTTTCATGTTTTTATTGAACACAACATGTAAACATTCAAAGTGCAGGGTGGAAAAAGTATGTGAAACCCTAGGCTAATGACTTCTCCAAGAGCTAATTGGAGCCAGGAGTCAGCCAACCTGGGGTCCAATCAATGTGATGAGATTGGATGTGTTGATTAAAGCTGGCCTGTCCAATAAAAAACACACAACAGTTTTGAGTTTGCTGTTCTGAAGAAGCGTTGTCTGATGTGAACCATGCCTCGCACAAAATAGCTCTCAGAAGACCTACGATCAAGAATTGTTGACTTACATAAAGCTGGAAAGGGCTACAAAAGTATATCTAAAAGCCTTGATGTCCATGTGTCCACGGTAAGACAGATTGTCTACAAAGGGAGAAAGTTCAGCACTGTTGCTACACTCCCTAGGCGTGGTCGTCCTGTAAAGATGACTGCAAGAGCACAGCGCAGAATGCTCAATGAGGTGAAGAAGAATCCTAGAGTGTCAGCTAAACACTTACAGAAATCTCTGGCACATGCTATCATTTTTGTTGACAAATCTACAATAAGGAAAACATTAAACAAGAATGGACTTCATGGGAGGACACCACGGAGGAAGCCACTGCTGTCCAAAAAAAACATTGCAGCACGTTTGAAGTTTGCAAAAGAGCACCTGGATGTTCCAAAGCACTACTGGCAAAACATTCTGTGGACAGATGAAACCAAAATTGAGCTGTTTGGAAAGAACACACAACGCTATGTGTGGAGAACCAAAGGCACAGCACACCAACATCAAAACCTCATCCCAACTGTGAAATATGGTGGAGGGGGCATCATGGTTTGCTGCTTTGCTGCCTCAGGCCCTGGACGGATTACTGTCATCGATGGAAAAATGAATTCCAAAGTTTATCAAGACATTTTGCAGGAAAACTTAAGACCATCTGTCCGCCAACTGAAGCTTAACAGAGGATGGACGATGCAACAGGACAACGACCCAAAGCATAGAAGTAAATCAACCACAGAATGGCTTCAACAGAAGAAAATACGCCTTCTGGAGTGGCCCAGTCAGAGTCCTGACCTCAACCCGATTGAGATGCTGTGGCATGACCTCAAGAGAGCGATTCACACCAGACATCCCAAGAATATTGCTGAACTGAAACACTTTTGTAAAGAGGAATGGTCCAAAATTTCTCCTGACCGTTGTGCAGGTCTGATCTGCAACTATAGGAAACGTTTGGTTGAGGTTATTGCTGCCAAAGGAGGGTCAACCAGTTATTAAACCCAAAGGTTCACATACTTTTTTCACCCTGCACTATGAATGTTTACATGTTGTGTTCAATAAAAACATGAAAACATAATGTTTGTGCGGTATTAGTTTAAGCAGACTGTGTTTCTCTATTGTTGTGACTTAGATGAAGATCAGAACACATTTTATGACCAATTTATGAAGAAATCCAAGTAAGCCCAAAGGGTTCACATACTTTTTCTTTCAACTGTAACTGGTGGCTTCACCAGTATGGTGGAACTTGGGCAGCTACCAAATCGAACACGGTGATACATGGGCAATGAAGATCTCAGTCTCTTCAACCTAGTGCTAATACCGCTACGCAGTCCTCTTTTCCTCCGACTCCTCTTACGAGAAAAAGGGCAGCGGATTGCATGACAGGAAGCCACTGGAAAGAGGGAACTCGTCCGAGAGTTAAAGGGATTTTCTGTTAAGAAAGATCCAGCAGGGCTTGGCGATCATAAGTAAGTGTAGCGGAGCGGTAATTCCCAACGCAAGCGACAGAAGAGTCATAGATTAAGCAGTGAACGTGTATAAATGGTTTTATACATGAATACAGTGATATTAAAAGAGAGAATTCACTACAGACTTTATAAATAACCAACTATGTATGTACATGTGATCAGATGAGCCTATAACATAAATCCAACAAGCAACATTTCACATTAAGCGCTTCAGAATGTCGCAAAAACAGTATTCTATGGTCCATTTGGTTTAATTTAAAAGGAAATCATGCTAAATGATGTGTTAAGGGTTGGGTTTTGTAATTTATGTGAATGACAAACAGCGCAATATACAGATGAGCAAACACAGTTTTGCACCAGCACTCTTTACTGATCTCACTCTTCTTATTTCTCATTTACACAAAAACACACCGCAAATACAAACAATTAACTCTATTTATATCCCTGTATTAAATAAAAAACATAACAACTAGTGCCATCAATCGATTAAACAAATTAACTTATTAATCAACATTTTTTGTAATGGGAGAGAATGCTGTTTGAAAGGACGAGCAAACGAGCCAGCATACAGATGAGAGCAGAGGGGGAAGACATATTGAAAAGAACGGGTTAAATGTAATGTAAGGAGTGTGGCATTTTGTTATCATATTACCATATACTATGTTAACAGAAAATTTTGTATTAGCAAATTATATTGGTCTAACCATTAGACTAGTAATAGATGGACAGACAGATGATGTTACATACATTGATTATCAGCATGCATGGATCACATAGTGTAGATAAAAGGTGCAACCAACTGAGAGAGTTGGTACCACCAGTTTTCTTTATGGCCTACACTTGTGTGATTTTGTTCATTCAAGCACGCAAGAAAACTTGCTACTGGTGCCTTGACTGACAAAGATTCATAAACAGCGAAAGCTCTTCATGCAAGGGAGCTGCGGTACACAGCTTGCAGTTGTCTATCTATACTGGACGTGATAAAGCAACAGTAAAAAATTGTGCTTAAATTGTTTTAAAGCCTGTGTGCACCAAACTCAGATAATCCGGGTATTACTGGCACTTTGGATCTCATTCACATTCTACACCAAATGACGTAATTTCAAGGACGGGTTTTGCACATCCGGGTGAATTCATGCAACGAGAGTTGAATGCTTGTAAAATAATATTAATTGTTAATATTTATTCTTAGATATTTTTCTAGCGCAAAAAATCACTATAACCAATTGAATCTGCTGCTGCGAGTCTCCGACACTTATTTGCACTAGATATCTGTCATGAAACTCGGTGAGACACGGACATAGGACCCAAGTGCAGACAGCGGATAAGGGGTTAACAAGACATTTAATAAAATATAAATACAAAACAAACACACACGAGGGGGTAACATAACAAAACATGGAAACAGGAACAAGGACTGACTAGACTAGGACTAATACTAACACTTGACATAAAACTACAACAAATTAGACTAACATTACACCAGGGAACAAGCACTCACCCACATGACACACACAAGAGACAAACAATGAACCAGCACAAGACAAGAGACACAAGGTCAATATAAAGGGAACCATATCAAGAGAGACCAAGGCTGAGAGAGACCGGCTGGGAGACTTCTGAACGATTCAACTCTGGAGAAGAAGGAATCTAAGGGACACAGTTCCAAGAAAAGCTTATTGAATTGTTTATTCTGAGTTATTGAATGCTAAGGAGCGCAGTGACGCTACGTTTTATTTTTTGAGGAATAAAATGACCCCGCCTACTTTCTTCAACATATCTACGAACTTTGTTAAAGTAATCAATACACCAAAAACATGCTATACACACTTTTAAGGCAAAATGCATTTTCACAAGGGATCAGGGTTTATGGATTAGGCTATAGCAATTCCGTACACAACGGCGCTATATAGCACTAAATGTGGATCTTGGCTCGTAATCATAGGGAAATAGGGCTGAACGATTTTGAAAAATAATCTAATTGCGATTTTTTTAATCAATATTGCAATTGCGATTAAATATGCGATTCTTTTTTAAGCACTTTATCTTCTGTATTATTTAATAAAGAAAATCAATAAATCATGGTAACCAATATTAGACAGATTTATCATAAACTGTAGGCCAGGCATAAAATGATATTAGTTGATCCAAGAACTGATTGATATATTTTTATAGAACTACCCCAATCATACTAATATATTGTATGATTTGTCTAATTTCAAGACATAAAGCACTGACAAATAAACTTGGTGTTGCATGAAAGTCATTAATCACAGAAACAAAGGTTCAGATTACATAAATATAAAACAGAACTGTGGCTTAACCACACTCAGTAATTTGATAATTCAGGGTCACTGTAATAAACACATGATAAACATGTTGATTTCACTAACTGTATATACACTTACTAGACAATCTTTAAATAAATAAATAAAAACATAAACAATTAATATTTGAAGAGTTTGGTTCCAAAACGGGATATACGTCATTTAAAAAAAAAGTAACTTGTTAATTTTAAGCAAAATCCGATATCCGCCATGTTATTCCGTCATGTTTTCTTTCTTTCCAAACCCCAATATATGCCAGTCTCACTTCTCTACAAAAGGCGACATATTCGCTCAACCAATCACAGCACACCATTACATGCATTGTATACGATAATGGCGGCGCTCTGAATATGGTCAGCATCCCAGTTTCCATGATCTACTTTGTACTTTGTTTTCAACAAACAAACACAAAAAATAATAATTTTATGCATTGATGAACCTGTGATGGTTTCTGTGGTGGGGAAGAAACGTAAGCCATCGAAATCGTATCATCTACATGAGGAGATTAAGAAGATGAGGCACTATTTTATTGCATTAAAGAGACCCGTTTAATTCATTTTAGGAGTGATGACAGACTGAATGTAATTTTAAGTCCAGTGCATATATGTAAAATTATTATTGTATTTAGTTCACTGTCTGTCATATGTGGATCAGCACACTTTGTTGTGTATTTTCAACAGTTTCAATATATGAAAAATAACTTTTATATTGATTCAATCGATTTATTTACTTTTGGGGGGAAAATTATCCGTTTTTATAATACATCTTTTAAAATCAAAATCTGGATTTGTATTTTTTATGTTACTAAAATTTAAAGATGCTATGTGAAACTTTAAAACAGAAAATAGTGGTTTTCATCTTGCCACTTTCATCGTAAAGAATACACATTTATAGCGTTTTGGAACCAAACTCTTCATATGTATTATGTTATTTTTGTCTTTTATTATTGTGTAAGTGCTGCATGACCAGGGCCCGCCCAAGCCTTTACGGGGCCTTTAAGCAGAGTTTTATTTGGGGGTCCCCCAGTGCCCCCAATTCAATCGACTATGGTCAATGTTTGAATATTTGCACGCACACTTTAAATCTAACACATCCAATTCCATTAGTCATAGCTGTGTTTGGGATGTAGAAATGTCATAAAAACAAAGACACAGAAACCTTGCATTCATTTAAAGTCAGGTGGATGTAAAACCTCTGGTTTTGGTGTAAATTGTTATTGTTTCATTTACACATCTTATTATTTAATTTACTAATGTTCTTCAGAAGATTTATAAATACAGTAATGTTTTTCAGGAAATTAAATATAATATTTTTACATCAAAACCATTTTCAGAGGTTTTGCACCCACCTGACTTTAAATGAATCATGTTGACTTTGTGGGCAGCACTGAATGTTTCTATCTATTATAAGAGTTGTGTATTTGTCTCTTGATTGTCCTCAATGTAAATAGAGAAATCTCAACATCATACAGTTAATGCTGGACATGAGTCAAATATCCAGAAATGCTGAAAAAGCAAAGATTGTGCAGGACCTAGATACTTTTTCATAAGATCAGTGGTCTAATGACTCATGACTAACAAGAAACCCTTAACTATGACTAAACATGAAAACTGTCATTGATTGTTTAGGTAACATCATAAAGTATTAAGAATCAGGGGCGTCTAAACTTTTAAACTGGGCTATTTTTAGAAATTCTGTTATTATTCTTTAGTGTGGACTTTATGTTAACATTTCTTTAGTGAAATAACTTGCTCAGGGCAGGACTTTATTAAAAATTAAACCTTCATTTTCAAAAATACTCTTATTTTTCCAATGTTTCAGCTTTTTTCAGATTCTGCAAGGGGTGTGTAAACTTTTGCATTCCACTGAATATAAAGAAATTCAAAAATCATGTTTTTTATTATGTGATCATTTTGTTGTTGTGTTTTCTTGTGTTAGTTATCTGCATTTCTCTCCCGACCCCGGAGCACTCTAAATCTAAAACTTCAAATCTTCTGAAGAACATTAGTAAATTAAATAATAAGATGTATAAATGAAACAATAACAATTTACACCAAAACCAGAGGTTTTACATCCACCTGACTTTAAATGAATGCAAGGTTTCTGTGTCTTTGTTTTTATGACATTTCTACATCCCAAACACAGCTATGACTAATGGAATTGGATGTGTTAGATTTAAAGTGTGCGTGCAAATATTCAAACATTGACCATAGTCGATTGAATTGGGGGCACTGGGGGACCCCCAAATAAAACTCTGAGTGGAGGAGGTAAGGCGGTTTCACTATTTATAGAGCTCGCTCTGGTTTGATAGGATGGGTGGTGTGATTGCTAATGCCGAGCAGCTGCGTGATTTCTAATGCCGTGCAGCCGGGCGGCTGCGTGATCGCAAGTGCCGTGCAGCTACGTAATTATTTGCACATGCTCCTCCCGAACTTTGTTAATAAAAAATTATTTCACTAGTTCACCTTAGATATATAGATAAAGACCCCTGCTGGGGTAGCGCTGCTGCTGCAGTGTGAAATATAGATAAAGACCCCTGCTGGGGTGCCACTGCTGCTGCAGTGTGGAATATAGATAACGGCCCCTGCTGGGGCGGCACTGCTGCTGCAGTGGGAAATACAGGTGGAGGTCCCTGCTGGGGAAGCACTGCTGCTGCAGTGTGAAATATAGATAAAGACCCCTGCTGGGGTGGCACTGCTGCTGCAGTGGAAAATATAGGTAAAGACCCCTGCTGGGGTGGTACTGCTGCTGCACTGTGAAATATAGATAAAGACCCCTGCTGGGGTGGCCCCTGCTGGGGCGGCACTGCTGCTGCAGTTTGAAAAACAGATAAAGACCCCTGCTGGGGTGGGACTGCTGCTGCAGTGTGAAATATAGATAAAGACCCCTGCTGGGGTGGCACTGCTGCTGCAGTGAGAAATACAGTTAAAGACCCCTGCTGGGGTGGCACTGCTGCTGCAGTGCGAAATATAGAAAAAGGCCCCTGCTGGGGCGGCACTGCTGCTGCAGTGGGAAATAGAGGTGAGGGCCCCTGCTGGGGTGGGACTGCTGATGTGTGTGGGGGATTGGCGGCGGACTGAGATTAACGGTTTTGGTTGATGAGGGTTCAGTATGCTTCTTTAATGTGGGATCGATCGGTACGAAAGTAGCTTTTGAAGGCTTCTGAAGACCAGCGGCCGAGTGTTTGGATTTGGTGCTGGGAGAGTCCTTTTTGAGCCGCTGTTGTGGCTGCTCCGATTCTGAAGGAGTGGCTGGAAAAGTTATCAGCTAGGATGCCAGATTGGATCAGGACTAACTTGAGGTGTTTCTGGAACCAGAAACGCGTGGTGGGGAGGTTTGAATCGTCTACGAAGAGAGGGTCGGAGGGGATTAGGGTTTGTGTGCTTCTGAGCTAGAGGTAGGCTTGGAGGGTTTGGTATGGTTGGAGAGCTGATGGTAGATTAAAAATATATATTAGATGGCCTCTCTTTGATGGTCTGTTTTACTCTGTTTAATGAAGAAAGATATTTTGTCGTCATCCATTACGGAGAGATCTGAGATGGTGGGGTGGATGTCTGGGTTGAATTTGGATGTGATAGTGAGTTCTGAACATCTGAGAAAATCGAAAAAAGCTAATATGAACATGGCGGTGCATACACACACACTGCCCGCACAGTGTGCGGGCAGTGTGCGTGGAGTGATAGCCTTGGAGGAGAGTGTTTATGTACTTAGTTAGTATTTCTAGTGTTATGGGTTTTCTGGGGTCAGGGTTGGAGGGGTGGGCTCTTTGGATGCTTTTGATTAGCATGGAGGTCTGCGAGCTGGCTATTTGGGGTGAAGGTGATCCGAAAAGGAGTTTGTGAAAAAATTGTAATCCGCTTAGGTATCCTTTAATGGAACTGGCTTGGAGGTTTTTTGGGGTGTTTAGGTGGGAGATGAATGAGGTGATGGCTAGCATTGAGAAATCTGGGAATGTTAGGATGAATCTAGCGTGGAACGATTTGAAGCATTTCCAAGCTGTGAGATAAGATTGTAGGGTCCTGGTGGAGACTGAGAGGATGATGTGGCTGAGAGAGACGTCGAGGAGGGGCTTCAGTGGGTGTTCTAGGGGAATATTAGTTCCGAATAGGGAGGTACTAGGGTGGGGTGTTGGTCTGCTTCTGGGGCTAGCTGCCTGAACTTCTGCTAATATCTGGTCCATAATGTTGCTGGCTACGGGAGGAGGTTCCCAGGCGGGAGCGATCGGGGGGATGGCCATTGGTGTTGCGGAGTGGAAGGTGAAGGCGGCACGGGAGCTGGATGTGGTGTGTGGGGAAAAAAAGGGCAGGCTCCAGAGCCTGAGGCAATAGGAAATGGAGAAAAAGCTTGAACCTGCGCCTGTGCCTGTAACGGAGGCAGCCTCGCGTTATCAATTGGCAGTGTGGCTGCAGGCCAGTGGCTAGGGTAGGATAGAGTGTTTGGGAAAAAAGGGGCGGCTGCTGGAGCCGCGTACGGATGCAGCATCACGCTTTTGGCGGCTCCAGAGCCTGTGGCAATAGGAAATGGGGAAAAAGCTTGAACCTGCGCCTGTGCCTGTAACGGAGGCAGCCTCGCTTTATCAATTGGCAGTGGGGCTGCAGGCTAGTAGCTGGAGAGAAAAAGGGAAAGTTGATAGTCAGAGGATAGGGTAGGCAGAGTTGCTGCTGACGGGCGCGTGCTCGCGCTGCCATGGCTGTAATGGACCGGCGTAGAGTCAGCAGAGGTGTTGGACTCTGGTGATCCTGTAGACGGCAGGTTGCTGGTTTCTGCGTGGTCTGGGGCGCGGCTTAGACAGGCGGTCCTCTCTGACTTGTGAACGACGCCTCTTCCTCGCAGTGGTTGGGATGGTCGTTTCCTCGGGTTGTTGAACTGTGGTGCTGCGGGTCTCGTCGGCAGCTTTTGGCTTCGTAGTGGGAACGGTTATGGGAACTCCGAGCTGCCTGGAAGTATACAAGTTGTACAACTCAGCTTTGGTTGCCTTCCAAGAAAAGGGTGTGTCGGCGTTGTCTAAGGCCCGCCTTAAAGCTTGAAGGGTCCACTTCTTTATCTCTGGGATTGGGCGTTGCGCTGAGGTGTAGGAGGAAGCAGAGGAAGCTGCCGAAGCCCTGGCTGGTGGAGAGGATGACGTCGGTGTGCGACGGACGGCACGGGAGGGCTGGCGGCCTCTTGAAGTCTCTGCTGTCTTAGCCGTGGCGGCTTCTTGTCCGGCGCTGGTGCTTTGCTTAGCGGCCGGGTTTTCTGAGGGACCGTGTGCTGCAGACGAGTCGGCGTTGACCGTTTCGTATGAATCGTTCTCGGACATGTTGCTAGATGCTGCGAAAATCTATGAGTGGAGGAGGTAAGGCGATTTTACTATTTATAGAGCTCGCTCTGGTTTGGTAGGATAGGTGGTGTGATTGCTAATGCCGGGCAGCTGCGTGATTTCTAATGCCGTGCAGCCGGGCGGCTGCGTGATTGCTAGTGCCGTGCAGCTACATAATTATTTGCACATGCTCCTCCCGAACTTTGTTAATAAAACATCATTTATACTAATATTATACAAATGATTGGTCAGCCAAAGATAAAAAAAGTGACGTCATTGGTTATTCCTTTGCACGACAGAATATAAATATTTTTCGCTGTTACAGTTTTACATATTCCTTACACATTTAATGCAACTACATTTCATTTCTTTCTCGTCAAACAATCAGACCAACATAAAACAGCCAGACAAGCAAACCATACTGGGTCTTTCTTCTCTGTGCACATTGGATTTGTGAACCTGCACTGAAGGATTCAAGGTGTAACTGTTGTGTTATGTTTGCAGGAGAGGGAAAATTCTACAAGTTTGCAACTCACACAACTATAAACTACAATTCACAGTCGCTAAGTTGTTTTCCAACAAAAATAACTTCATACAGACCTACCCATGGCAATACTGGAATTCTGACTGTAGTTGATCGTTTTTCTAAATGCTGTCAACTAATTCCTCTGCCAGTGTTGCTGAATATGTGCAGAACCCCCTCACCAAGCCTGCCACTGGTATGACACCTTTTCAATTTGTGCAACTCTTTCCTTCCTACAGACCCTACAGAACTCCCAGCTGTCAGCTCAAGGCTAGAGAGGAGAGCGAATGTTTGGAACCAAGCTCACATGCAACTACAAAAGGGCCAAAAGAAAGCAAAGGCAGATAACTATCCCCGTCCATAACCTACAGACCCGGACAATGGGTTTGGCTCTCCACCCGAGAGCTCTGTCTTTGACTTCCCTGTCCCAAATTAAGCTCCAGGTATGTTGGAATTGTTTTGAACAAATATGCAAATATCTCCAGAATCCTTTCGCTTACAATTCCCTCCTAAGTATCTTAGTGTATCTCCCACTTTATGTGTCCATGCTCAAACCAGCTGGTGATCTTTGAGAAAGGGAGCTGAAGCAGACTGAAGAAATTGGACCACCACTGCTGATTGTGGACAGTTAGGAGGCTTATCTGAACAGCTTGATCCTAGAATCTTTACCCAGTGTGATCGCGCAAAACCTGAAGCACATCAACCAATCCATTTAAGGACAAGCAAGTTCAGAGGGGAACTGTGGCCATGGTGAGGGAAAGATTAATGCCCTGGGATGTTATTTGGACCTTGTGTGTGTTTACTTAGTGACTCGTAAAGCTGTGTGGGGATTTGCGACAGTTCCCATTCCACTTTGTGAGGAGTCATTTCCGTTGTCCAGGGCTGTGTTCAGTGCCTCAAAGCATGCATAGGAGATATTGAGCTCATAAAAGATGTAGAGCTGGTTGCAAATGTCCGGCCTTCATAGTTTGTGATGTAGGATAGGACATGCCACATTTTACTTGAGTCATCTGAAGTGTTGTGATGTTCCAGTCTTCTCCTGTAAGATGCTTTGGCAGCCTTTATGCCCTTGCGAACATCATATCTTGACTTTTTGTAAGCATCAGAGTGACCAAATTAAATGCAATAAAACGATCATGTGGACTGTACCATACCTGTACAGTCACCCATGGTTTCCGATTTAGAAATGTGCAAATGGTCCCTGTGGTATGATATTGTCTATGCATGTGCTCATGTATGCTGTAACAGTAGATGTGTATTTATCAATGTACTGACTGAAACGCAAATCAATTTATAACCTTTATATTAAAAAATCCCATGATTTTTTTATATTCCGTCTCTATCAGTTATAATAAACCTACCATAAAAAGTATAGACCCTTCATTTCTTTGTAACCAGGCAAACTTACAAAATCAGGCAGGGGATCAAATAATTATTTCCCTCACTGTATGTTAATTTGGTAGTCATAGCTTTTTAATAATAATAATAATAATAATGTTATGAGCCTTTTCCCCTTACATCTTATAGACAGCTCCTTTGAGATATTATCCCACACAATTTCACACACCCCTAAAGATGATACACAATGTCAGCAGTCTCTTTTATGCCCTTATTTACACATGACAGGAATTGTTTGCAGGGAATACTGAATAGTATTTAATATTACTTGAAATTCACTTGATTAAAAAAGAACAAATTCAAAAGTGGTTTTCAACTTACTTGAGGCATTCATTACTTTTTACAGCAACTTTGAGTCACTGTGCAACTATTCCAAATAAAGGCCCCAAAATAGCCACCATTGCAATGAGGATGTCTTGTGTGAAAACATGTGGTGTGAAAATGTATTCTTAGAATAAGACATCATGCAGACTTTCTAATATAAATCTGACAGTGTGAATACAAAATGCATGAAAGAAGACATCTGCTTAATGACACCCTAATGAATGTATCCAAATGTATCAAATATATTTCACAATAAACCTACAATATTATTTGAGGTCCATGATTATTGAGGCATTAAACGTACCTGCAACTCTGATGTCACAGGCAAGTGCCATCTCAAGACCTCCTCCAAGAGCTGCCCCATCAATGGCTGCAATTGTTGGCATGGGTAGATTACCTAAAAAGAGTGTCATTAAAAATCGTCTATTAACCTTCTGAGAATCTTGTTTTGTCTAAGACCTAAAACTAGAGAGCAGGGTGACCATTAGTCAATATAATGATATTTACACAGTATACAGTATATGTTCAAATGTATATACAATTTAAAGATAGAAAAAAATGTTAATTGAAAGAGAATTGACAATTAAATGGACAACACAATATCACTTAAAAATAACAACAGAAAGAATTTGAAACCATTAATATTTACAAGTCCCTGTGCTGATATAGAAGAGATTATACTTCATAATCACATATGCAGCCGCAGAAAATTTTAAAGCACCTTTTTTTTCTAAATTTACTATTTAGTTATTTGATTGGGTAATATTTTTTTTATTCTGTGAACTAATAATAATATTGTTTCTACTTGCATTTATTAGCAATACTTGTAATATTTGTATATGTATCTAGGAAAAGTAAAAAAATATATAATAGCCTCGCATTTGTAAAAAGTATTCATCCCCATAATTTTTTTTTAACAATTTGTTGTGTTGCTGGCTTATGTTAACGTTCTATAGCAGTTACTGTTTGTATAAGTTTTTTCACATTTTCTGTCCTTAAAATTCACCATAGAAACCATGCATACGGATTCCGATGCATGTTAAAGGTGTCATATGGCACGAATACGTGTTTTCTGTGTCTTTTCTTTTCTGGTGTGTTATAAGTTGCCCATGCATGTATTAGACACGTAAAGTTGCAAAAATTAAAGTGTCGGAACAAAACATGCATTCTATCAAAAAGTGGAAATGATGTTCTAAATATGGTAAGAGACTTTACATTTCAGTCACACCCTTGCAGTATTCGACCAATCACTAGGCACTGGTTAACTGGCCAATCATAGCACACCACGCTTTTCAGAGCGATGAGCTTTGGTAAAAATCTGAATAACATTAATTTTAGCCCTGTCATTAATCTTTTCACTCTGCCTTTCTCCTTATATCTCCTTTCATCCCTTGCTACTCTCTATTGACGGTACCGGCTCACTAGGTAGGCTGTCCTCCCTCTCTCTGCCAGCATTTTCTTGCATACCTGTCAACACTCCCGTTTTTCACAGTAATCTGCCGCCATCCATCCGTTTTGTCATTTCTCCCATGAAACATTATTTTTGTTTCGCGAACGGATCCCGGATTTGGTAATGATGCCCAAATGTTGAGGTATGGTGCCATACTCATTTGTGCGGTGCCTTTGAATTGTCAAAACACCTCTCAAAATGCTTGCTATGGATGCAAAAAAAAAAAAGAAAGTCGAACCCAGTTCACTTTATTAGAATGGACAAAATATCAGAGGAAGTGTGTAAATGTGATTGACACAACATGATGTCATATACATTTTTTGACGTGGAATTTCGGACACAAATTTTGGACTCTATGTGCAATTACCTTTAAGCTGGCCTTCTGGCCAAACTGAGCAATCGTTGGAGAAGGTCCAGTGGTGACCAAGAAACTGATTGACACTCCATGATTATTCAGAGAGAGCTAGACATGGATCGTGATGTTGTCTCTGACGTTGTACGTGGCCCTGCGGACTCGAACTGCAGATGTGCTTGGGCTGTGTTGTTGTCATTAGTTTATATGGGGTCACCATAAAAGGCTTGACCAAGTTAATCTCTTGTGTCAGCAATTTATCGAGCCTCATTTACACCAGTGCTAACTACAGCTTCCCTGTAGCTCAACAGCTTAGTGATAAGAGCATAGTGCTAGCAACACCAAAGTAATGGATTCGATTCCAGGTTTTGCACATAACGAATGTATGTATAGTATAATGGTATGTAATTCGCTTTGGATAAAAGTGTCTGCCAAATGCGTAAAATTTTAATGTAATCGCTCTGTCTCATACACAGTGATTTGCCACAGCTTGTAAAGCACTGGTATGGCACAGGTCAGGTTACGGTCATGGACTCTGGTGTCTATTATACCAGAGATATCGCAAGCTCTGCATTCACTGCTTACTGTCCATGTAATCCTATGGCGGTACATCAGGTTTACATCCTGCAGTTACCATGCCTTGAAGCTTTTCAGCGTAAGGCAGACCATTGACAATAGTGCAACAGGAAACATGATAGCTGTTGATCGGTAACCATGAGATGTTGTTGCAGTGTGATAAAATTTCGCTCCAACAGTTACAGGTGCAGGATCGAGAGATAACTGCCCTGCAGCATGCGCAACATCTTGCTAACCACCCCCTGCAGTGTCAAGACAAATGCTCTGAGTCGGGATGCACCCAGCCTAGATATTAGCCCTGCATTTATTTGTACAGTGACTGCAATAAATCCCATGCCTGTGAAAGATATCACGTGGTTAGCTATGACGGCACATGGTGCAACGTCCGTTAGTTTACAGGTTCCCAGTTGCTGCGTGCTTCATATATGGTTTGATTAACTGACTGTTATAAAGTTGACTCTTTTCCAGGTGCTGTAGGTCATTGCTACATCAGGGCTGCAAAGATGCGGAGCAAAGATGAGCGTGAGGTGTCACGTAGCGCTCCCCCAAGTGATCCGGATATCCCCTTGGTCATTGC
Organism: Triplophysa bombifrons; assembly: GCA_029783895.1. Classification (NCBI taxonomy): domain Eukaryota; kingdom Metazoa; phylum Chordata; class Actinopteri; order Cypriniformes; family Nemacheilidae; genus Triplophysa; species Triplophysa bombifrons. Next base: position 3,190,418 of record CM056471.1, read on the forward strand.
GATGCCTGCTTCTCACCCATGGTCTGATGGCAGCAGATGCCCGTAGCTTAGTGTGTCCCCATCTTCAGTAGAGGCAGGGCTCTAGAGTGTGACCAATTTTATTTTTCAATAGTGCGACTAAAAATAATCACAGGTCGCACCGTTGCGACCAGCCGTTCGAAGGAAAAAAAGTCTTGCAACTCTGAAAGTCTCCCTCTGATTCGACAACAGACACACATTAGGCCCATAACGTGGTCTAAACCAATCAGAGATAGTGAAGGGCGGACCACCCTCTGATTGGCCGTGGACCAGATATTCATATACGTGTGTCACATTGGTCGTGTTAATCGAAATTCTCTTGACATTTACAGATTTTTTAAACAGTGACGGAAAAATCTGAAGGCCGTTCGTCATTTTGGCCGATCACAATGAGGGCAATTTGTAATTCCCCATTTCCCTTCAGCGTGATATGCTCGCGAAGCGACCTGCGTGTTTTCACCGGTTATCGTTACTGACTAGACATATGAGACAGGGCGGAGCAAAAATAAAATAAACGAGCGGAGGAAAGATACATGGCGGTGGCAGAGAAATCCGCACGACCCAAGTCATCCAAGGTGCGGGAGCATTTCACAATAAATAAACAGAAAAAGTGTGTTAACTGCAAAACATTCAAAAGCGACATGGCATGGCACGGGAGCACCACGGCAATGATCCAGCACCTGAAACGCAAACATGTTGGAGTCTTTGATGATGAGGAAGGGAGTTCAACAGCAGGTTAAGTCACTACAGAATCCTATGTTTGTTCCGTTTTGAAGTGAGGAACGTAATGTCCCTGGTGTTTACTGGTTATCCAGCTTGACAAGCATGACAAATTAGGGTTAGCCCGTTAATAGTTAACAGTAGTAAAGCAGGGGTGGTATAGTTACTTTGCACTTTTTCCATTGCAAGAATAAAGACACGTTCTTATTCACTAGCCTTTTTTGAACCATTCATTTATCAATCTGTTGTCATGTATAGCTACACTGCAAAAAAAGCTTTTCTTTTCCAGTTTCAATATACAAGTTTCCAGTCCAAATATCTAAAAAATCCAAAATCAAGATTACTTGACAAGAAAAATGGCACGAGAAATTTAGTGATGCTTAAAACTTCTGTATGAAATTATATCTCATTAAGATTATTTTTCGTACCCCATTGGCAGATAATTTTGCTTGTTTTAAGCAAACAATCACTTAATCTTGAGGTGTTTTTTCAGAAAACAAGACAAAATTTCTTATGCTACTCCATGTGTTTAGTAAATGTATCTTGATTTAAGATTTTTTGATATTTGGACTGACAACAGGACAAAACTACAAATTAGAAAAGCCATTTTTGCAGTGTATATTCTGTGCTTTGTCCCATATAGGTTATTATTGACAAATATATTTGTGTGTTGTACTTTTTAATTTAATTTTAAAGTTCTTTTATAGCAATTGGTCATCTTAAGCTGTGTTTAAATGTGGTGTATAAATGAACCTTGCACTTACTACAATGATGGTAATAATTTAATGAATAAGCTTCAAGTGAACTTGAGAGAGAGTGTGTGTGTGTGTGTGTGTGTGTGTGTCAGTGTGAGAGTTTGTGAGTGTGTGCGTCTGCAAAAGTGTATGCGCATGCGAGTGTTCGCGTCTGCGAGTGTGTGTCTGCAGTGTAGTGTAGTTAGTTAGTTGCAGCCCTAAAGTAAACCACATATCATGAAGAATGAAGGAGTATCAATGCACATTTCCCGCCTGTCCTGTGTAAACTATTGCATGCAAAGTTTTTTTATACCATGTTTTCGTGAATTGACAGAGCTCCCAGTCTGCAGCACCAGGAGTTATTCCTGCTCCGCTGCTCATGCGAGCCGGACCGCGATCGCAAAACATACAATGGATGATCAAAAGTCCAGACACTATGCACATGATAAACAACGTAAAACTTGCTTCACTGCTTATTAGTGGCTGTCTGTAATGTTTGTTAGTTTCCTTGTGTAGTGATAATGGCAGAGCTCTCGTTCTTTAAGTGTGTCCTGCACCATTTTCCTTACTTTCGTTTTATTCAAACGGTTTTGTACAGTATTTTCGGACGTCACGAACATACTAATTACCACATAACGCCACCTTGCACCATAGTGATGGGTAATAATAGATTATGACAGATTTTTTACGAGCCTGTCAGTCAAAATGACGGACAATAAAAAAGTGTAGCTCAACCTCTGGTGTGTACGTTTGAAAATGCGTGTGCTGCAGTCAGATAGAGAGAGGTGAGCAGCCTGGGGCCATCAGTTAAACAGAGTGGATGTAGCAGGGGACGATGAGGGAAGATGAAAAGAACAAATAAATGACAACCTTTTTCTGAATAATGTTAAATTAAGGCCTGATCCGTCCGAAAATCATAAGCAATGCTCTGACAAGGAGCCGTCAAGCCCTGGTCCATTTATCTTGAGATCTTTTAAGTTTAAATTTCAGTTCACTGAAGCACTTTAAGCACAAACATTTTTGTGCTTAAACAAAAATTACAAATTACCTTTCTTGTAGATTTGTGCTTCAAATAAAGAACTTTATGTTGACCAGATTGTTAGTTAATCATTTACAGGTAAATTTTGCCTGAATGGATATAAAAAAAAAAGTGAACTGGTAAAACCAGTTAAATGTTAAATGCGTTAAATACGATGTGGTCTAAAATTTGGGTGCACCTTACTTTTGTTCTGGTGCACCTAAGAAAAAAAGTGAGGCGCACCAGTGCAACAAGTGCAAAAAGTTAGTCTAGAGCCCTTAGAGGCCCAGTGCTCTGAGGTGGCCCCCCGCTCTGAGGTGGCCCCCCTCAGCTGTCCCGGAGTCAGCTCTTTATGGCGGTCTGGTCATCCCCGACAGCTTGAAGGATTTTGAGGTGTACTAGACAGGATGCAGTCAGCTGTATCTTTGCTAAATAAGTTGTTGTTTGCAATAATACATAGCACTGATGTTCGCTGCGGTGCTGTTTGCCCTGCACAGTGGTTCGAATCATTTGTCAGGGACTTGTCAGGGTCAGAAAGAAAGCTCAACGTCAAAAAATACAGAAATAGCCTGAATGAAAACCTGGTTCAGAGCATTCAGAACCTCAGACTGGGCAGAATTTTTGTTCTCCGACAGGACTAAGCACATAGCTAAAACAATGCAAAAGGGGCTAAAAGCATACCTCTGCCATAAAATGACTTAAATTACTCACCCTAAAGTCTTTTGTCAACCCTATGACCTACATTTATCTTCACCACTTAATGACCATCACAGAAAATCATACGAATAAACACTCAAATTAATAGTAGAGCTGTGAATCTTTATCTTTAAACCTCGTCCTCCAATTCAAAATTCTAAAAACACTTTATGTACCAGATAATAGTAAAAGTGGACACAAAACACTTTTCTGTAGTGCACTGTAAACAGGGCTCTGTAAAGGACTTTTTTATGGAGATTTATTAACTTTGTAGGAACTTGCAGAAAGACTACAAAGCTGTTAAAGACAAACCATGTGGAAATAATATTTAAGACAGAAGATTAATAAATATATGTGTACATAAACATCAAGACAACAGCTGTATGTAACAAACAGAGACTCTTACTCTTACTTACTGCAGTGGCTCGTCAAAGCAGCACATCAAAACTAAATCGTGGCACCCTTCATTGATTTAACCTTGAGTAGATGCAGAGTCTTGGATTAGCGCTTTACAGCAATAACAACAGCTTTAAACAGCGGTTAAAGTCCAGAATAACACAAGACACTTAATTTACACGCAGCTCATCATAAGAGAGCGAGATACTCACAAGCATCTGTCTGCTCTCGCTCTATGTTTAAACTGCCTGTCACACAGCTGAGTTACATCGACCAATGATAAATAAACTATAATTCATACAACTATATTAAAATTTCACATAGGCTGAGATGTATTCTGTATTTATCTATCATGTATTAAACATTTTGGAATTGTTTTTATAACATGAAATGTAAATTAATATATAGTTTTACATTTTTTGTCGCGTCACGTTCCACAAGGGGTCTCTTTAAGTACCACAGTTTGAGAACCACTGCTTTATACAATTAAAGTTTAACCACAGGAGTTACGTGGACTATTTCAACGATGTCTTTACTCACTTTCAGCACTTTCAAGTTTGGTTATGTTGCAGTCTATGGAGGAGTCAGAAAGCTATGGAACCTCAACAAAACTATCTTAACTTGCATTCTAGAGATAAATATAAGTCCTAGCCTTTACAACTTTAGGGTGAGTAATTTATGACAGAATATTCATTTTTGGGCGCAGGATCCATTTAAGGAAAACTCTTTCAATGTCCTTGTGTTGCCCAGCCAGAGCCTGGGCTTGAACCCTACTGAACATCTCTGTAGAAATCTGAAAATGTCTGTCTACTGATGGTCCCATCCAACCTGGCAGAGTTTGAGAGGATCTTAGGAGAAGAATGGCAGAAAATTGCCAAATTCATATGTGTAAAGCTCGTCCCGTCATACCCAGAAAGACTTTGGGCTGTAAAGTTGTTTTACCCTGTGTTAATTCTTATGCATGTACTTATTTCCTTTCAAAAAATAAAAATTTCTGAATGGAGTGTAGATTGATGTAACAAATGTTACAACATAACAAAATGCGAACAAATGAAGGGGGATGAATACTTTTTTAGGCACTACCTTAAAGTAAAGCTGTCTGGTTAAATATTTGATAATATTTAAACTTCTACAAATATGATATTTATTTAAAAAATATATTTTACTGTTATGATTTACCTACCAAGCTCCGTTATTAGGGTCCTTGCTTTAGCAACAAATGGTCCTACTTCACTCTGGTGCATCTTTGCTCTTTCTTTTAAATCTGCACCTGTTTAAACAAACACATGTTGACAACTGAGTGAGTTTGTGTTTTTACGTTTAAATAACTCTTCAGAAGAAGAAAGTGAAATGGAATAAGGGTAAGACAATTATGAAATAAATAATTTTTAAGGTAGATGCTCGTTCAGCATCTGCGTCTCAGGGACCAGAATAAACTGTGCTCCAGCACTGCCCTGACAGCTTACTTCACAAGCATTTCACCGTTTCATTTGAGTACACACTGAAAATGACTTTGAGGCGAGCCATCAAATACAAGTCTTATAAGAAAAAGAAAAACCTATATCATTAAACTGTAGAATGCTATATTATTTATTACAAATAGGATTATTTAAATATTATAAATAAAAGTTAATGTGCTTGAAATGATAAAATACTAATTAAATGTAAGTAGACATTTATTTAAAACAAAAGATATACAGCATATATAAGATTGCATACAGATTTTAATTATAAAGTTGTAAATAGTTGTACATTGTGCTATTTTTATGGATATTTTTCTGTAAGGTTCAAAAACGTTAAAGTATCTAGAATTTAATATGACAAGGACGTTTTGTATTCTCAGTGGATTTGCACGTATGATCAATGGATATGATTAGCTCTGTGCTATTGTGTCTCTGAACCGTAGAATGATGTCATGGAATTTCTAGATTTTTCTGGCGTTTTGTGCGTCGGTGTGCACGCTCACATAGGCGCCATTTTTTCAGTCACAAGGCGTTATATAAAATCAAAATTATATTGTCTTTATAAAGGTGTATCGTCGATACATATCATTATAATTTTATCACGCAGCCCTATATAAAAGAATGTAATTTATACATACATGATTTAATAACCCTTACGAAAATTAACCATGTTTGTTTTGTGGTACAAGTGTAGTAACCATGGTTTTTTGGTGCATTGATTACTTTGGGCAAAACCATGGTTTTACTACAGTAACCATCGTTCACTATGCTTTGAATAAAAACATGGTTTTCAAAACCATGGTTATTTTGTGATAACCATTGTTTTACTACAGTTTTAACTGTAGTAAAACCATGGTTTTTCAATATTAACTGTATAAAAAACACGGTAAATTTTCGTAAGGGAATATAGCAGAAAGAAGTGGGTGTCTACATTTGAATACAAATTCAGTTCTAAAAGAAATAATTATATTTCTGATATTTTTAATACGATCATTTTTTATTGCGTTCCAAAGATGAACGGTGGTCTTATGGTTGTGAAACGACTTGAGGATGAATAATTTATGACAGTATTTTCAGTCTATCCCTGAACTAACCCTTCAAGTGTGCACAGTACATTTTCCCAAAAGGACCAGAAACTGGTAAGGTTGTAGAGGGGCTGACCAATATACTTAATTTAGCTACTGCCATAGTTATATCTGTTATGTGAAACAACTTTTTTAAGGCAGTGCTAAAATAAAATAACAATGCTCTTATTTTTTCCTACATTTTCCAGATTCTGCAGAGTGAATGTTACCTGTTGACCACAATTGTATATAACTATGTCTTAAAGAAGTTTGTTCAACAATTTAATTTAGTTGTAAATGTTTTGTGTCTTGTATTTTTTTGTAACGCTTAGGTCCTGATTCTCACAATAGTGAGGAACAACATTAAGTGGTTGACATAAAAAGTTTAATATACTTTTATTTATGTTTACACACAATGACTAAATACCTGCACAGAATATTCCAGGAACAATACTGCATAAGATAACAGTACGCACTTTGCTGTTCTTCTTCACAGACTCAACAGCTTCAGACATCTAGCAAGAAAAAAAAAAGTGACTTCCTAGTTCTCATTGTAGTTATGGCCAATTAAATTTGGTAATATTTGTGCCCTTTTGAGAGCAGAGACAGGGAGCGGACACATGGTCTTAATTAGGTATAACTGCAATGCAGGGATCTTCAAAACAGGTCATGGATTCCAAAAGGGAGTGATGCTTTCACTCCCGGTATTTTGATGTTATACAGCGTAGTTATATGCTCTGCAGCGCCGAATGGAGTGCGTAAGAAATTGCTAATAATAATATACATTTTAAGACTACTTTTTTCATTAAAAGCAAAACAAAAAATATGTATGATTGACTGCTTAGTTGAACTGCCACTACTTTAATGTATTATGCATGCATCACAGTCTGTACACAGATAGATCGTAGGATCTGAATTTCTTAAAAACAACCTGTGTGTGTATTTTCTAAAGAGATTCAGACTTGATTTGTGTTGTATTTAAGTGGGTGATGGAACACTAGACAGAGTTAAAATGAACGATGGAACTCTAGACAGAGTTAGAATGGGCTTCTAAATGCAACTATGATTTTCTTCCTGAATAAACTTGCTAATTTTATTATATCTTCACTTCGTTTCCTGATTTCTTTTTTCCCTCTTCATCTCTGGTGGTAGACATTAAAGTGTCTGAAATATATTAAGATCTATCAGTTTTCGCATATGAATAAGAGGGAATAACACCAAGGTATCATTTTGGATCAATAACAAAATAGTACAATCTATCAGATCTATAACCACAATTAAGCTACGCATCATTTTGGTGCTCCCTCCCTCATTTGGAGATACCCAGGCTGCAGCTATACCATTCTCCAGGGCCCTGAATTTGGGTCCATTCTTTTACAGGACAATGCTTGCGTGGTGTTCACATAGTACAATGAATGACCTCAAATGTCAGAGAACAGAGCTTAGATTTTCAAAAATACCAATATACATAAATTAAATAGTTAAACTTACCATTTTAACAAGATTTTTGCTGATGGCATTTTTAGCTTTAGGTCGATCGATCCCAAAAACAACAATCCCTAAAACACAAGAATGTTTTTAAAGCTTAGGACAATTTAGCAATGACATGACAGACTTTCATTCATATTTTTCTAGTTGTCAGGAGAGAACTAGATTACAGCTTTTCTATAGCAGATTTTAAAAGGTTTGTAATTTCAGTTAAGGTTAGTGAACAAATAGTAAACAGGGGGGCAGAGGGACACGTCAAACAATAACACTGTTTTGAGTGGCACCGAACTGTAATGGGACGCTGCACGGAGAATTATAGGTATTTTAAAAAATTGCACATGCTGTAGAGTTGGCCAAGACTATAGGCAAAAACAGCAGGAATCTTATGCTTGAAGTCTAAAATCAATTATTGTATCCGATCTACCTGAGTCATCGCCGTCTAAGTATTTAACGATCAGGTCATCTCCAGATTTAACGTCAGAGCTGTATTTTCGTGTCTCTCCAGAAAAGGCATGACGCGCACACTGCGCCCTATTGTACTGCAATGAATGCAGAACATCTTGAGATATGCTCCCGCTGTCCATAACGCTCATCTGGGGTCTGAGAAACTGAAAGAACGCTCTGTATCTCGTAAATGCCGCCATGTTGCCATTGACTTTCAACTCTGAACTGCGAGTGACGTGTTTCAGGTCATATGACCAAACGCGACTGCGGGATTTCTTTTCCGCGTTGAGAGGACGACTGTCCCTTCGTTCCATTCCATTCCGACGTGATCATCCTATGCCCCACTCCTTTCGAAGAGTAAAGCTCTCGATGTGTTAACTCTAGTGGGAAAAACACATTCGTATCTCTTAATGTGTCTATTTCAAATTCACTTAGAAAAAGGAGCAATAAAACAACGTAATTTTCTCTTTATTTGGAGTGACTTTTTGTATGTAACATCAGCATGATGTTTGTCGGGTAAGCAAGCTAATATATTGTCCTAAACATTACCTTCACTCCTTATGGTCAAGATTGTCTCAACCCTGCAGCATTACAGTATCTCATATCGTCTAGTAATAATGATTAACACGAGACTGACTACCACAAATTATCTGCAGCATACAACATGGTTTCTGCTAATCAGTTTTGATTAATAAATTATTTCCAAAACAAGAAAACAATCCGCTGACAAAAATGATCCTATTTAGTTTACTACAATTTTACTATGACTGACCTACAATAACAGTAGTTCAACCAGAGGTGTAAAAAGTACCCAAAAATGTTACTCAAGTAACAAACGAAATAGTTCTGTAAATCCGCAGGAAGTAGAAGAAAAGTAGGAATTTTACCGAAATTACGTAAGATCATTCAGAATGGCGTCTTGCGAGCAGCTGCTCGACAAGGAAATGTAGGAGATTTTGTGTTGTTGCTACTATCATAAAAAGGGCTAAAACGGAGATGGAATGTTCACCCACTGCATGCCACAAAACTTGGAGATGTAGAATACATCGCTCTTGTTAAGCAGATGTATGTGCTGGACGGGGAAATGCATTTCGAACTATTGTTTGTTGATTTAATAAATTTTATATCAAACTTTTTGTTCACTCTTTCATTTCTGTGCATAATGCAGACACATTTCTAAATATTGTTGGTTAGGGACTGCTAAATGTACATTGACATAGATTAACCCATTGGATGTCTTTATGTTATATAAAATGAGAAGATATAAGAACAGTTCAAAAGTGCAATGATTATAAATATTCTTTTATTCTGAATACAATATAAAACAGACACTGATGATTAAAGATGTCTGTACAGGCGTGCATGTTCAGCCAAAATCTCTTCAAAGCTTTCTTGGTGACTGCGGCGCCGCGCGAACTGTTCGCTAGAGTCACAAAAAAAAATTTTGGGTTATCCTTTAGGGTTATAATTTAGGGTTATCCTGGATTTAATATATTCACCCTAGACATAATTTACAAACGTGAAATTGCTTATTAGTAAAACGTAAGATAGCATTATTTCATATTATAAAATTTTGTAGCGGAACACTTGCTGTGATGTCTTGGACATCGGCGTGGCGTATGACATCACACTTGGATGTGGGACGGGTTGGACGTCTGTCAGTGCGTGGGCCAAGAGGGCAGCGATCTAGTAGGACGTGTTTTTTGCACTTCGTCATGTAATTTAGGACGTTTTTGGTAATCTTCCAATGTAAATTTTAAAACGCGCATTGGCCAACACACATGTAACTACTTTACACTTTAGACTGAAATTAAGTCGAATGGGAAAAAAGAAAGGCAAGAAAATTTCACTCACAGACACGGAGATGAAGGAAGCTAACTGTGACGCACATGGTAGGCTACATCAAACGAGGCTGAGGCTAGCAACAAGCTAGGATTTGAAGGTTCCTAGTGGACATGAGTTAATGGAAGACGTTAACTGGTTTGAGACTAACAAAGACCCTCAACATATTTCCCTCGCTGTCCCACATCCAGACACTCCGATTAAACATCCACCAAAGAAGGTAAAATTTGGTGGCAGAGAAGATGCAGAAATACTGAAAGCTATTCGCATGCTCTCTGTAAAGCATGATGAGACTTTTCGTGCTGTCTCCGGCATAAAGACAACAACGGAGTTAACTTCGAAGCACTTAGAGAAATTAACCACAACTGTCTAGCATCTCACTCGTTAAGTTAAACAACAAAAACAAACTGTGGACTATCGGAAAAACGTGACTAAAAGCCTGCAATCTGAGAACAAGATATTGAAAGCAGAAATTGCGGAGTGCCAATGGTACAGCCGAAGATGGTCACTGAAAGTGCATGGAGTAAAGGAGGAGGGGGGAGAGGATATACGGCGCATGATTATCGACATCCTGGGCAATACGGCTTCCAAACTTCGCAGCAACCTGGATGAGGGCCTAGACATTGTACATCACGTTGGACAGCGGTGGCAGGACGGATCGAGTAGGTCGGTCATCATTCTATCTGCCTTGAGACGTCTTCGGGGCGCGATACGGAGAGAGGCAAAAGGCTTCAAGTTTCTGCTCGACAAAAAAATTTGAATTTTGATGCACTGTCACCAGAAGACAAAGCAGCGAGAGAAAAACTGTGGCCCTCGGTTAAGAAAGCAAGAGAGGAAGGGTAGAAAGCCTCCTTCCGCGGCCCATTTGTTTCAGGTATAACCAGTGGTGTAGTCTACGTGATACGCAGGTATACGCCGTATACCCACTAGAAAAGATCAAGAATTTCCGTATACCCACTTAAAAAAGCGCAAGGTTACGTAACAACATCGTTTGTGTCAGAAAAGTGTGACGAACTGACTTTTGGTGCAACCAGGAGATATGAAACCAAAGGAGATCATTAAAGGCAGCATTTACACTATCAGTGTTATCGTAAGCCTGCCCCAGAAGCTACTGGCGCTTCGTGCAGCTGCAGCAGGTGTTACAGATAATGAGTCCGACGAGGCTCATCAGATGCTCCTCGCGTTAGTGTTCCGGGGTCGCAATGTGCACACTGTTCGCCCGTGTATTATACTTTCTGCCTTTAACTCACCCCACTTTTAAAACCACTGCGTAGTCTTTAATAAAACAATCATATTTGTTATCATTAACATAACTGTAAGTCATATTGTGACTGTTGGCATCTTAAATTGTATCTAACTAGCCAACTTCACAAACATTAGTTTGTGTGTTGAATCAATACATGAGGGAGAAAGGGAGAGATAACTTATACTACAATGTTTATAATTGTTTTAGATGATAAGAGATGAGAATTCCTTACAAACCTTGTGAAAGTCAAGCTAGAGACACTGCAAGCAATCTTTAGGTGCAACAGGTGCTTGATAAAACTGCACAACTGTTCATTGTTAATTATTATAGTTAACTATCAATGTCAATAATAGATACAACTTACACACATAAAGTGTGTGAAAAATCTAGTTATTAGGGACGAGTATCAGAGTTTGATTTTAACCATTTTTTTCAATATGATTTACTGTAAGTCTCTGACTTGGCCTTAGTGAAACTAAATCAAAATCCAAAGTTTATACTTTCACAAGATATTCTTTACATTATGTAGTTGCCTTGCTTAAAAAAACAATAGAACCCTGCCCAAAACACAAGAGATGCAGATGGGAATCAATAGGAAAGGCATAAAATAAAAAATTATAAAGAAATGTGTTTCATAATGGTATTTAAATGGAAACCACTAGAATGTATGTAATACTATTTTTAGCAGGATGGGTTTATGTAGAAATACTTAATAGCTTTTCCCGTGGATCACTAATGTGCATTGAAAATTGCCAGCTGATAAAACCTGTGCTTTAGTGACTGTATACATAAATAAAACTCTTAACTGACTGATTTAAAACCAGCAAGTCCCCCCAGCTGTCATTGGCTATTGAAATCTTGCTTGCAATAAATCTTTCTTGATTACACATAAAGGCATACTCTATCCTTGCATTCGTGAGTGTGGTGGTGCTCATGGGTTGTCGACCTGGGACGGATGAGTAGGCTGGGGGGGAATCAGAGTATACTCACTACAAAAAACTAGACTACACCACTGGGTATAACCTGAATACAGTTAGACTAAGTATTGTAAGCTCACCTATACTCAGCTAACTTCATCTGATTGATCGTTTTCGAGCATAGTGTTATAAGCATCTACATTGAATCTAGTTAACATGGTAAAATACGATACCAAGTTATATGATTATTATTAATGGACCTTCTATCACACTCATTTCTTTGAAATGGTGCTTAATTTGTTTGTTTTTTCAGGTTTGGCTATAAGAGTTTAATGATAAATAATTTGCCATTTATACAAAGGTAATTGTGACCTGCTTAATATTGAATGAGCATTTTTTGTTTTGTGTTAAAAAAAAGAAAAGAAACAAAAGCTAGAAAAGCTACATTTATAGATTGTTAACCCGGAATCATGATGATCATGGCTGTATAAATGGCTGATAATGATGTATCTCTTCCTTTAACATATTTTGGCTTATGAAAATAATATCCACTGTCACATTTAATATATTTCATAAGGTTAAGACCCCCTGGGCCTTACACTAATTTTCTGATAGAGTTCGCAGACTTCTTAACGGATCTATTGGTTAACGTCGATAAAGTACTGATTGTTGGAGATTTTAATATCCACGTAGATAGTGCTAACGATCCATTAGCTGTGGCGTTTAAGGAACTATTAGACTCTTGTGGTGTAACACAATACATCAATAGACCTACTCATCGCCTTAATCATACCCTAGACTTGATTATATCTCACGGAGCCGATCTAACCGATATCGATATTATACCTCAAAGCGACGATGTTTCCGATCACCATCTTATAACATGTACACTTCGCACTGCAGAAATCAGTTGTATATCTCGTTATCGACAGGGTAGAACAATCACCTCAACTACTAAAGATAGTTTCGTAAAGAACTTGCCAGATCTGACTCCTCTAATAACCTTTCCAACTAATATAGAATCGCTCGATGGCATGACCAGCAACATGGGCACTATTTTCTCTAACGCATTAGAAGCGGTCGCACCTATGAAGTCAAAAAGGATTATTGAAAAGATCATAGCACCATGGTATAATAACACCACTCGAGCCCTAAAAAGAGAAACTCGTAAACTGGAGCGAAAATGGAAACAAACCCAATTAGAGGTCTTTAAAATTGCATGGAAAGAGAGTGCAAGCTGTTACAAAAAGGCACTAAAAGCAGCAAAAGCCGAGCATTTCCGTAACCTCATAGAAAATAACAAAAACAATCCAAGGTTTTTATTTAGTACAATTGCTAAACTAACAAACAAACAGACTCCACCTGACCTGGGTATTCCGCCGCACCTTGGTAGCAATGAATTCATGAAGTTTTTTACCGATAAAATCGAAATAATACGAGACAACATAGCTAAAACCAAACCTCCAAGTGTGTCGGAAGAATTAGTTTCAACCGTCACCCAAAAAGAAAAGCTAGAGTGTTTTTCTCCTATAAATCAGGAAGAATTAATTAAAGTTATTGCAACATCCAAACCGACGACATGCTTATTAGACCCCATTCCGACTACTTTATTAAAAGAGTTACTACCTGCTGTAATTGAGCCCATTTGTAACATCATCAACTCGTCAATTAATCTAGGACATGTCCCAGGGCCCTTTAAGCTGGCTGTAATTAAGCCTCTTATCAAAAAACCAAACTTGGACCCCAATGAACTGGGAAGCTATAGACCGATTTCAAATCTCCCGTACTTGTCTAAAATACTAGAAAAAGTAGTGTCAACTCAACTGTGTACCTTCCTACAAAATAATGACATGCACGAAAAGTTTCAGTCTGGCTTTAGACCGCATCACAGCACTGAAACTGCGCTCGTTAGAATTACAAATGACCTCCTTATTGCTTCAGATAAAGGTAACATCTCACTCTTAGTCCTGCTTGACCTTAGTGCTGCTTTCGATACTGTAGACCATAAAATACTACTAGATCGTTTACACAATTATATCGGTATTCAGGGACAGGCACTGCAATGGTTCAGATCTTACTTAACAGACAGATATCAATACGTCCATTTAAATGGGAAATCGTCAAATCTTACGCAAGTAAATTATGGATTACCTCAGGGATCGGTTTTAGGACCCCTGCTTTTCTCCATATACATGCTGCCCCTCGGAAACATTATTAGAAAACATGGAATTAGCTTCCACTGTTATGCAGATGATACTCAGCTATATATCTCATCAAGACCAAATGATTCATTTAAGCTATCCAAACTGGCTGAGTGCATCGAGGACATAAAACACTGGATGACTAGTAATTTCCTCCTTTTAAACTCTAGCAAAACAGAAATATTACTTATAGCACCAAAATCAAGTAAACAGAATATCTCCGATTACAGCCTGCAAATTGAAGGCTGCACTGTTACTCCAACAAATATTGTTAAAGATCTAGGCGTTATATTAGACGGCAACCTGTCATTTAAAAATCACATCTCAAATATCACAAAAATAGCCTTCTTCCACCTTAGAAATGTTGCCAAATTACGAAATAGTTTATGTGTTGCAGACGCAGAAAAGCTTATTCATGCATTTGTGACCTCACGGCTTGACTATTGTAATGCCCTACTTAGTGGTTGTCCTGTATCATCGATAAACAAACTACAGTTAGTTCAGAATGCTGCTTCCAGAGTTCTTACTAGGTCAAGAAAATACGATCACATAACCCCAGTTTTAACATCGCTTCACTGGCTACCCATTAAGTATCGTATTGATTTTAAAATTCTTTTAATTACTTACAAAGCCCTGAACGGTTTAGCACCTACTTACTTAACCGAGCTTTTATCACGTTACAACCCATCACGCTCCCTAAGATCTCAAAACTTAGGACTTTTGACAACACCTAGAATAACAAAATCCACCAAAGGGGGACGAGCTTTCTCATACGTAGCACCTAAACTCTGGAATAGCCTTCCTGATACTATTCGAGGGTCAGACACACTCTCCCAATTTAAATCTAGATTAAAGACACATCTTTTCAGCCAAGCTTTCACTTAATGCATAGTTAATGAACAGCAGCTACGCTAATTATCCTCTTTATTCTCTTTCCGCCTCTGCCTCGGGATGCCCATCCCGAGGTAGGAAGAAGTTCCACCATGTCCAGACGACCGACAGATGCCCATCCCCAATTTGAGATCACGCCAGCTACAGCTGCAGACTGACTGACCATCCCAGCTCCATCTAAGGCAATTCCACCACCAGCCAAGAGAAATATGACCATCGGACCATCCCAGCTCAGACCACTACATCCCCAACCAAGAGCAAAGACGTACTATTGGCTTATTAATGCTGAAGTTACAACATTTGGTATTAAATGCTAAACTTAAATCACATGTCACCAGTTTGAGTGCAGCTATGACACGTCAGAGGGGATCTGGCCCTCCCGGCTGAGCCTGGTTTCTCCCGAGGTTTTTTTCTCCATTAATTAATCATTGGAGTTTGGGTTCCTCGCCACAGCAGGGCAGTGTTGGCCTGCTCACCGGGAGACTGCATTCATTCATTTATTTATTTATTTAGAAATTAGCTATTATTTATTAGTATGGTCTTACTCGTTGTATGAATACCATGCACTGTGCTGTGTTTTTCTGTTTTTCCTGTTTGCCCCTGTAAAGCTGCTTTGAAACAATACACATTGTGAAAAGCGCTATATAAATAAAAAACTTGAAACTTGAAACTTGTTAAGAATAATATATACTTATAGATTCTGCCCATATTGAAACTCGATTTACTTTAGTCTCAAGTTCATGATAATTTTTGCTACAGATTTACTTTACTTTTCAGCGTTTACCTGTTAAAACGGTTGTTAATCACCACCTCAGTTTTGGTGGAGTCTCTTCAGCGCATTCCAAGGTTTCTTAAGTTGAAGATATTATTTTTTATTATTTTTTTCTCTCTGTTTTATGGATTTGAAGTTTAACACTCTTAATGTCATGTCGCTAAATGTCAGGGGTATTAAGGACATCACTAAGAGGAAAACAATTTTTTTGCTTTGCAGAAGATCTGAAGTTGACTTAATTTCACTTCAAGAAACAAATTCTTGCGAGCCAGATACAAAGTTTTGGAAAATACAATGGGGTAACGTAGGCTACTTTAGTCATGGTACTAATCAATCAGCTGGGGTGCTTATTTTTCTACACAAGTTTAAAGGGGATGTTCTTGAAACAGTGCCCTCTGATAATGGTTGATGGATCGCACTTATAATTAAACAAGACAATGCTATCTTCATCGTTTGCAATATGTATTGGTTTAATTCTCATGCCTGTGTGACGGAGGGTGCAGTACAGGTTAAATACCATTTGAGTTTGTCGACTACGCCACCCGGGTCACCCGGGAAATAAAATAACCCCAAAGTTTTGTCCTTAGGTCACACAGGTCCGATTCTCATAAATTAAGGTAGGCGGGAAACGTGGATATCAAAAATACAAAAAGTTTATTGAAACACTGAATTCTTAAAATAAAAAAAGACATTTAAAATGGTCTGGTCATGGGGTTCATTCTCTCACAGCAACTCTCTCCAATGACCATGAAAAACAAATACAGAAAACACTAACTTACAGGGCTGAGGTTACCCACCGGAGTGATCACCAGCACTAGTTATCCAAAAGCACACTTCTACACACCACACCGTGAACTCAGATCACACGCACACACACTTCAAGAAGTGTCACACGGCAAACGTTGAAGCAGCACCACCACCACCACTAAAGATCCTCCACCCGTGGGACCCCAGCTCCTGAAAGGAAATCAAAAACAAAATAAACAAACCTTAAACAAAAATACATACAAAACCCAGTCATATGGAACTACAACTCAATCGTAACTATGTGGGCAAAAGCCACTACAGTAAGGGCTCAGCAATACACAAGTATTCAAGCACAAGCCCACACAGTTCACGAAAAGAGAAAAAGAGGGGAAGGGGGGGGGGCTCAGACGAGACCGCAGTCTATAACAAAGTATGGTCACACGAGCTGAAGATTCATCCACCCCGAGTTATCTGAAGAAAATTAACAATCCACATGAACAACCATAACGGCAGCAGCAGTCTTCCTAGGTAGTAATAATGGAAGTGTGGGTGAACTGTACAACAGTAGCAGAGAGCAAACGAGTCACGACGATAATCACCAGGACAAACAAAGGGAGGATCCTGCGGCAAATACGGATGACAAAAACAAACAAAACAGCGTTACTAATAGTTACACATCACCGCTGGAATTCCCCGTTAACAAACACACTGACTTACCGACTGAGCACCACGAGAGTGGATGAGCTTATTATCAGTTCGCAGGCTGGACATGCAGCGTTCAAATACCCCGCTGCAAAGCTGAAGTACAAGGACTGCACATTAATCAAAACCACCCACCCCTCGGCAAAACCGTTAACCATAAAATAGCTTTCGCTTACCAGCAAAAGAGCAATCATACAGTCCACAGGAACAGACGGAAACACTAATAGAAACAGACAGGCTGGGGTGCAACCCAAAATCATAAGTATCAGTGTTTGTCATTAAAACTTAAGCGAATGCTACCTGTCAGCAGCGCATACCTGAAACCACAGTCAACACAAAAAGGGGAGGATCCGGGCGTGACGCATCCCAGGCTAACACACGTCCTGAAATACTCAGCACTCGCTGTTGATTGGTGCCAACGTGTGTCAATCACAGCCACTTACCTCACTCACCCTATCACAATCCACCCCTAGCTTCTGCATCGTCGCCCCGACGGTGAACTAAGCGGAAACCAACTCACAGTCAGTCCCATGGACGGAACCAAGCAACAGCTATACTGCCCACACTAGACACTGTACCTGGTACCAATGACCGTGGAAGATGGTATACATTAGAGTGCTGCCCGGCAGTACTTCTTCCAGTTCTCCTCACCACACTCTCGTCCGTCGCAGCGGAATCTGAAGGAGAGCCTGTTACTGATTGCTCACTCTCCTCTGCCTCTGAAATTTCTTCTACTCCCTGGGCTTCAACCGACCCCCGAGGGGCAGACTGAGTGATACCCCAAGGTGTCTGCATAACACTAGCCCGTGGTGTTTCAGGCACCAAGACAAACAAGTCTCCCTCATCTAACTCCTCTTCCCGAGGCCGCACAGGTTCCACTAATGGAACATCCTGCAAGATGGGAGAGGGATAACTGCCAATCTGAAGCTTTAGCAAAGATCGGTGCACATGCTTTAATTTACGTAAATCTGTGGAGGGGGCAATTGTATACACCACACCTCCTTCTTTAGGCGTCTTCAAGATCTGGTACACCACTGAACTCCACAGGTCGTGGATTTTATGTCGACCTCTCACGCTATAATCGCAGAGATATACCAACTGACCCTCCTTCAGTGGTGATGCCCTTACTCGTGAATCATGCCTGACCTTTCGGCGTTCAGCCGCAGCCCCCAACTGCTCACGAGCACCCTCAAATGCCACTTGCAAACGATCCTGATGCTCCAGGACCCATCGATGAACACTACCTGCCAGCGGCTCTTCAACCCTACCAAGCAGAAAGTCGACTGGAAGTCTAGGCTCCTGCCAAAACATCAAAAAATAGGGACATTCCCCTGTGGCTTGGTGGGGAGTCGTATTGTAAGCAAACAATACCTGGGGAAGACAAGATGGCCAATCACCCTTCTTTGATACTGGCAAGGTGCGCAACAGATTGTGCAATGTTCGGTTTAAACGTTCGCACTGGCCGTTTCCAGCAGGGTGGTATGGGGTGGTACGTGACTTTTCAATACCGTACAAATGACACAGCTGCTGAATAAGGGCTGACTCGAAGTTTCGGCCTTGTTCCGAATGGATACGACCAGGCACCCCCAATTTAGAGAACCACTCGACCACCAAGACCTGGGCCACCGTTTCAGCTCGTTGATTCCTAGTGGGTACAGCCAGGGTGTACTTAGTGAAAATATCGGTCATGACTACTAACACATCCTCGAGACCAGAGTTTGAAGGCTCCAATACTGTGAAATCCAAAGCTACGATCTCATTTGGCCTTGCAGCCAACAAATGCCCCATGAAGCCAACAGGAGCGGATTGGACACCCTTGGCACACTGACACCGCTCACACTCATGGCACTAGCGAGCAATGTCCGAGGACATCCCCGGCCAGTAACATCGCTGCCACACTAACTGAGTAGTGCGCTCTACTCCCTGGTGCCCATGATGTTGATGCAATTGTGTCAACACTTCTGACTTCAAGGCTGTCGGCAATAACACTTGGAGGACCTCCTCTCCACCATCTGGGCGAAACACCCGACGATAAAGCACCTGCTCCTTTTCCACCAGGCGATCCCACTGCCGGAGCAAGATCACAGCAGACCTGGACAGTCTCTTCTGTTCCTCAGAACTGGGTGGCAATTTTCGCCTCCAAAACACCAACAGCTCTCCGATAACTGAATCGGCCTGCTGCTGAATGGATATATCACTGATGGAACAACCAGGAAAGGACACAATTTGGTTTACCCGAGTCACCAATCCACCTTCGGTAGCTTGGCGCAACGCAACTGGAATAGCTGAACCTGGGTACAACTCTTGAACTTCCTCCACTACAGGAAGATTTTGGCGGGATAAGGCATCAGCATTGCGGTTGCTCTTACCTGATCTATATTTAAGCTCAATGTCAAAGGCTGCCAACTGGGCAGCCCACCGCTGTTCCATGGCCCCCAACTTGGCTGAGGTCTGGTAGCTAAGAGGGTTATTATCTGTGTAAACCACACACTTATGTCCCAGGAGGGAACTCCCGAAACTTTTCCGTCATGGCCCACTTGAGCGCAAGAAACTCAAGTTTCATAGAACTGTAGTTAGATGTATTGCGCTCAGTGGGCCTCAGACCTCGACTACCATAAGCTATGGGACGCACCTTACCTTGCTGTTCTTGTGAGAGGACCGCCCTTAGCCCCCCATGACTGGCATCCACCTCCAAGATAAAAGGGAGGGAGAAGTCAGCATAAGCAAGCATGGGGGCTGAGGTAAGTTTACCCTTTAACTGTTCAAAGCTACTCTGACACTCCATAGTCCAGGCTTCTACAAACTCCCGGGATGCATACTTTGACCGCTTTGCGGTTGCTAGCTCCGCCACCAACCTGTGGAGGGGAGCAGCCAGCCTCGCAAACCCCTCCACAAAACGACGGTAATAGCGGGGTGATTGACGTTTCACTTTTTCCAGGAGATTCAACAGAGCCAGGGAGAACTCCAACAAGGTCTCCCCGTCCTGTTGCTTCCTGGAAAAAAACGACTCTTGAAGGGCTACATATGAACGCGTACAACCATACAATTCACGTAACGCCTGAATAATTTTGTTTGGATCCTCCCTCTCGTCCCTTGGCCGATATCCAATTTCCTCCCTCGCCTCTCCCTCCAAGTGATCAACCAAGAAAAATGCCCGATCAATAGTAGAGAGATGGCGAAGTCTCATACAGGCCTGAGCCTCCTCTACCCACTCCTCAATCATAACCCCAGACCTACCGTTGAATTTTGGACACTTGCGATCGCGAGGAACAAAAACAAATCTATCAGTCGCTGATGCACCAGCACCAGTGACGGGAGGATCTACAACTGCAGAAATTGGTGCATTAGAGGGGCCAGGCTGTGCAATTGGCACTCGTTCCTGTCTCAATCTTTCATTATCGGCCTTTAATTGGGCTACTAATTCTCTCAACTCTTGCAGTTCATCATCCATGATTACAAACCACACAATCACCTACCACTACTGATGAAAATATGAAACTCAGTGGGTCTACTCGTCACACTGACCCACAAAATAAATGGACTGCTGCTGCCTTGTTTCTGCAAAAAAAAAAATATATATATATACAAAATATCCAAAAAAAAACCACAAAACAAAAAAAAAAAAAAAAAAAAAACACAGGAAAAAAACAAGCGGATACCCACGTCCCCGCACTACACAATTGAGATCCTGCCGACTACGCCAGAATGTGATGGAGGGTGCAGTACAGGTTAAATACCATTTGAGTTTGTCGACTACGCCACCCGAGTCACCCGGGAAATAAAATAACCCCAAAGTTTTGTCATTAGGTCACACAGGTCCGATTCTCATAAATAAAGGTAGGCGGGAAACGTGGATATCAAAAATACAAAAAGTTTATTGAAACACTGAATTCTTAAAATAAAAAAAAGACATTTAAAATGGTCTGGTCATGGGGTTCATTCTCTCACAGCAACTCTCTCCAATGACCATGAAAAACAAATACACAAAAAAACTAACTTACAGGGCTGAGGTTACCCACCGGAGTGATCACCAGCACTAGTTATCCAAAAGCACACTTCTACACACCACACCGTGAACTCAGATCACACGCACACACACTTCAATAAGTGTCACACGGCAAACGTTGAAGCAGCACCACCACCACCACTAAAGATCCTCCACCCGTGGCACCCCAGCTCCTGAAAGGAAATCAAAAACAAAATAAACAAACCTTACACGAAAATACATACAAAACCCAGTCATATGGAACTACAACTCAATCGTAACTATGTGGGCAAAAGCCACTACAGTAAGGGCTCAGCAATACACAAGTATTCAAGCACAAGCCCACATAGTTCACGAAAAGAGAAAAAGAGGGGAGGGGGGGCTCAGACGAGACCGCAGTCTTTAACAAAGTATGGTCACACGAGCTGAAGATTCATCCACCCCGAGTTATCTGAAGAAAATTAACAATCCACATGAACAACCATAACGGCAGCAGCAGTCTTCCTAGGTAGTAATAATGGAAGTGTGGGTGAACTGTACAACAGTAGCAGAGAGCAAACGAGTCACGACGATAATCAACAGGACAAACAAAAGGAGGATCCTGCGGCAAATACGGATGACAAAAACAAACAAAACAGCGTTACTAATAGTTACACATCACCGCTGGAATTCCCCGTTAACAAACACACTGACTTACCGACTGAGCACCACGAGAGTGGATGAGCTTATTATCAGTTCGCAGGCTGGACACGCAGTGTTCAAATACCCCGCTGCAAAGCTGAAGTACAAGGACTGCACATTAATCAAAACCACCCACCCCTCGGCAAAACCGTTAACCATAAAATAGCTTTCGCTTACCAGCAAAAGAGCAATCATACAGTCCACAGGAACAGACGGAAACACTAATAGAAACAGACAGGCTGGGGTGCAACCCAAAATCATAAGTATCAGTGTTTGTCATTAAAACTTAAGCGAATGCTACCTGTCAGCAGCGCATACCTGAAACCACAGTCAACACAAAAAGGGGAGGATCCGGGCGTGACGCATCCCAGGCTAACACACGTCCTGAAATACTCAGCACTCGCTGTTGATTGGTGCCAACGTGTGTCAATCACAGCAACTTACCTCACTCACCCTATCACACCTGCAACAAACTTTATTTAATGTAATAATAGAAAACTGACAGAATTGCTATATAAATATATTGCTTCCCATATAATTCTGTGCGGTGATTTTAATGAATGTCCAGATGATGTGATTGATAGATACCCCTCCCAGGTTAAATCCATTTTCTCAGAATAATAATCTCATCTCACGTCTTTGTTCCAGCCTCTCCTTGACTGATGCATGTCGTTTTTAAATCCCGCTGCTAAAGAATTCACTTGGTATAATAGAGAATTATCCGCTAAATCTAGAATTTACATATTTTTCATTTCATCTTCTTCCCTTCAATATGTTAAATATGTTAATCATCTACATGCTCCTTTATCCGATCATAAGCAAATCATTCTGAAGCTAGCTTCTAAGCAGGAAATCTCATGTATGCAAGGTTATTGGAGATTCAATAATTCTCTTCAAAAAGATGTGTCTTTTAATAATGTAGTAACAAAGCTTGTGCAAGAAATTCTTAATGATGGCCTTAATGATAATTCCTCTTTACAAAAGTGTTTCAGTTCAGCAATATTCTTGGGATGTCTGGTGTGAATCGCTCTCTTGAGGTCATGCCACAGCATCTCAATCGGGTTGAGGTCAGGACTCTGACTGGGCCACTCCGGAAGGCGTATTTTCTTCTGTTGAAGCCATTCTGTTGTTGATTTACTTCTATGCTTTGGGTCGTTGTCCTGTTGCATCGTCCATACTCTGTTAAGCTTCAGTTGGCGAACAGATGGTCTTAAGTTTTCCTGCAAAATGTCTTGATAAACTTTGGAATTAATTTTTCCATCGATGACAGATCAGAACACATTTTATGACCAATTTATGAAGAAATCCAAGTAAGCCCAAAGGGTTCAGATACTTTTTCTTTCAATTGTATTTGTGACGCTAACCTATCAACTATTGAATTTAAAAATGCATTATTCTCAATGAAAAAAGATAAATCACCAGGTATTGACGACCTTTCTGTCGAATTCTATACTAATTTTTAGGAATGTATTAAAACAAACTATTATGTATGTACAAAGAATGTTTCAGTCGGGGAGAGATGACGGCTACAATGAAGCAGGGTATTATATCACTTATCCTCAAGCCGAATAAAGACCCCTTAATAATAGAGAATTGGCGCCCTATTACTCTCCTAACATTTGTTTATAAAATATGAGCCTTAGTATATGCCAACAGATTAAAAGTAGGGTTGGACACGATTATTGCAGAAACTCTAACAGGTTTTATGAAAAATCAACATATTAGCAGTAACATTAGACTTATTTTGGATTTATTGGACTATGCAAATGAAGTTAACACAGAGGCACTTATCTTATTCTTAGACTTTTATAAAGCCTTTAATACAATTGAACACAACTTTCTTTTTCAGTCCCTTAAAGTATTCGGTTTGGGAAATAACTTTATTGATATTGTAAGCATGTTTTATAAATATCTTAACTTTATTTATATAGTGCTTTTTACAATTTCCGTCGTTACAAAGCAGCTGTACAAGAGACATATTGATTATAAGCAAAAGAATTAAAGTCATATACCTGTAAAAACAAGAAAAAGGTGAAAACACAGAAGACAGACATACCCACATACAAACGCTCCACACAAGGAAAATTACATTTCATGCAGTGCATTATGTTGCTGTTGTGACAGGCTGAACACGAGACAGACACAGTATTTCCAAACTTGACTGCCGGATGCGATACCCGTGCCACGCGCAGCTGACACCCATTATCATCACTAGCTCTCGTCCCGCCTTGCCTGTTACAAACGCGTTTGACCAATCACAGCAGACTACACCATCTGACCAATCACATGACACTGGGCTAACAGATAGGAGCGGATTAGATGGTTGAATTGCGGAACGAATCATTTGAGAGTCGGTCAAGAAGTAAGGTTAGAATAATTACCTATTATTACGACATAATAGAGTTTTTACACCTTCTATGTACATAAACTTGTTGTTGGACAATCCATAAACCAAAGTAGGACCTTAAAAATCATATGCTACTTACTCTTTAAGATAAAGGAGAGAGAAACATAGGTCAAATATTAATCAGACTACAAATGTCTATATGCAATAGTTACCCTCTGGCAAAAGCTTCAGCCTCTGCACAAGCTCGAGAGTGCTTGCATGACAAGGCTAAATAAATAAAAATTACTAATAAGGTAAATTATAGATTTAAGATTATCATTAATAATCTAATGGCATTTGAAATTTTACTTATATAAAATACTTTTTTTGAAAGACAAGAATAAACTATCTAAGGCTTTTACTCTAATTAGCCAATTTTCTAAAGCCTCAGGTCTAAGACTTAATATGTCCTAATGTGAAATTTTGGCTTTGCATAGTTCCAATGATTCTTCAATTGAAAATATCCCTGTAAAGACTTCTGTCAAATATTAAGAATTTATCATAACTAAAGATCTTACAGCTAGCCAACATTTACATTTCTCAAACCGACTAAAACAGACCAAATCTATTTTTAACACTTTGCTTCAAAGGGACTTGTCTATCCTAGGAAGAGTTCTTCTTTCTAAATAAGAAGGTTTGTCTCGCTTTGTACATCCAGCATTGTCCCTATTTGTAAGAGAACCAACCACCACACAAGTAAATAAAAAAATGTTTGACTTCATCTGCAAAATTGAATCGCAAAAGCTTAAGAAATGTGTACTCTCCAACAGTAAGGCGGAAGGAGGTCTTGAAGTCCTAGATTTTATCGATACTGTAAATACCTTTAAGGTTTACTGGTTGAGAAAGTGTCTCAGAAACCCTGACTCTATCTGGTTTTTCATCCCAAACTTTATCTTTAATAAAATTGGAGGTCTTCCCTTTCTTTTGAAATGTAAATTTTTACCTAATAGTTTACCAATCACACTATCAAAATTTCATCATCAAACTCTCCTAGCATGGAAGCTGGCTTTTGTCCATAATTTCTCACGCCACAAGGCTCTCCTCTGGAATAACAGCAATATTCTTATGAGAAATAAATCCTTGTTCTTGACAAAATGGTTTGAAAGTGTCAGGGTACTGTCCTTCCTGTCTTGGGGTTTCGTGCCTTGGGGACAGGGCCGTGACATTACCATCTCTTGTGAGTGTGTGTTTCGTCTTGTTTGGAGACATGTGGAGGTTTGTCTTGACATTTCGTCGCGTGACCTCCTGTCTTTCATTTAGCTCCGCCCCCTTGTTTCTCTGTTAGCGTCCTATTACTGTTTCATCTCCCTCACCTGTCCATTAATCTTCCCGCCAGACTCCCTTAATATTAAGTCTTGTCACCTGCCCGTTGCTCTCCCTGTGTCATTATCCCTCGTTAGTGTTCCCCTTCATAGCCCTGTGTATTCCTAATCTTGTGTCGGTTCATTGTTTGTTTCACAAACCTCTTCGTGTCTAATTAAATTGTTCCTGTTTATTGTTCCCTTCGTGTTTTTGGATTTATCATTTGAATTATCGTTTTGCCTGGTTTGTTTTGTTCCCCTTGCGGGAAGTATTTCAGTTTTAAGTCTTATTATTACCATAACTAGTGCTTCTACCCCATCGAGGGAGTTTGTTTTTGTGTTTTTGAATAAAGTATTTTGGTTAACCGTTCACCTGCCTTCATTTGGGTTCTGTCCTTCAATCCATGTCGTGACAGAAAGAGGTATCATCCATATCCTCGATCTCTTTGATAATGCTGGTAATATGTTATCTTATGAATGTTTTATGTCTGAACATAGTTTTCCTGTTCCCTCCAGAGAATATATTTGTAACTCGTGCTATACCAATAGGGTTAACTCAATTTATAAGAATCCACTTGAGTTTAAATGAACATGACACAAGTCTACTATAACGTGGCATCTACCCCACACATTTTGCATATCTAACAAGGTTAAAGTAGATAATGAGGCATAATACATACCCTGTTAGTATTGCCACGTTTATAGATGTTGATGATTCCTGTACCTTTTGTAATCTTAATACAGAAACAATTTCACATCTCTTTTTTTGTGATTGTATCTAAAAAGTTTTGGAGTGATATTGAATACTGATAACAATGTCTACTCTCTTACCCTTAAAGACTTTATTTGTTACTTTGTCAACCCAAAAGATATTGCTGTTGAACACCTGATGAACATTGTTATTCTATATGCAAAATTCTTTATTCAATTTTTTTCTCACAAAATTAATACCTAAATTTGCGCCTTTTCTCATGGAACTAAACTCTTTCCTTAAAATCGCTGTTTTTATTGAAGAACGAAAAAATACCTTACTGAATCATTATGAAAAGTTTTTCCCTGAAACCCCTGTTTGAACTCTTTTTTTCTCTCTAATTATTATTAAAACAAAGTTTCTCAATTTGTATTTCTTCCTGGATTTATTTATTATTTATTTCAACAATGTGTTGTTTGTTCTGTATACCTTGTAGTTTTGTACATTTAAATTGTTCAATAAAAAAACGTCTGTCGGTACACAATCCGGGATGTCTGCACGATCAGTTCAGTGCATGCGCGTTTTTAAGCAGTAGAAAACGTCACGGTTTCCCTACACTATTGGTATCACGCATGTGATGAAACACTTGACAGCCAGGCGGCACAACTGACGGCATATTTTTGTAGGCTAAATTGTGTTTTTCATTTAACAGTTCAGGGCGGGTCTATTTCTATGTTTTTAAATGTAGCTTACGCTATGCATTACGATGTGTTTACGTGGTTGCCAATCCAAAATAATAAAGGAGTTGTTACATGAACATACACGATTCTGGTTACATGTATAAAGTCCGAGTCACTCCCCTTTTTGCGATTCATTGCTGTATAGCGATCTGAGGTCAGTAGTAGCCTATTGTCAAAGACGGGTTGTCGTTATTTTTTTTATTAAAATCTGCTAATATTAGTCAACTTTAAATTCAGTAATTTTGTATTAGTATGGATCTATATAGACATCCATCCCCGATCGTGTACCGACAGCGTCCACGGCAGGTCGCAGCGAGATGTACTTGACTCGAGCAGAGCGCTGACGAAAGCGAAAGATGGGGTGGGGTCGTGTCTGTTTTGGTGATTTGAACATCAACAACGGCTATGAGAAATCGGACATCCCGCCTTTAAAACGAATCTCATTGGCTGAATAAATAACATTTAAATTAAACTGGTTATCAGCGCAATGCAGTTGGTTCCTTAGTAGTAAGGGAAGACAGAGGAAAGTGAGACTCTAAAAATTTGAATTGTAAAAATAAAATTGTGAGGAGTATAAAGTACTTTTTTCTTTAAAAATTTAATAAAGTAAAAGTACAAGCAGGGTATTCATTTTTAATTGTACTTAAGTAAAGCACAAATCCCCCAAAATAATGCTTTAGTAGAGTAATCACGTACAGTTACTCAAGTACATTACACTTCTAGATTTAATATATTAAGACATTGATATTTAAAGATCATGTTCATTGTACAACTTTTAAACAATATTAATAATATGCCCATGATTATAATGAATTGGATTTTTATCAAAACTTTTTTGCACTTTTAGTCTTTATGCATCATGCTTTAGAACTGTTTTCTTTAACGGCTTTCTATTGGAAGGCAACGCTATACGTGTAATCGAAGGCAGTGCATTCATGGGCTCATTTGCTTGCATGGATATGCTCTGGTATTCAATGAACTTGATGTTTTTTCATCAGTTTTAATGAATTAACTCACATACTGCAGGTACTGATATGCCTCAGTGCTTTTCATAATAGAGGTATGCATGTGACATCACCACACACATCACATGAAGTGAAGTAAAGCGAGTCACGCCCACTGAGTGGCAGAAAGACTGAATGAAGCAGTGTTTACCGCTATCTGTACTCCATTTAGAATGGAATATAGTTGTTTTGCAATTGATAGAACGAACAGATTGAGCACTAAATGTGAGATTTCTTTTAAAAGAATGCAGAAATAAAAATGCAAATGTATCGCTGCAATTTGCTGAAACAAATGGAATTCTGAAACGTGGATGTCTCCTAGCCATTTCATATCAGACTCAGCCAGGGGCGGCGCTAGGGGTGGGTTAGGGGGCTGAAGCCACAAATGGTTTCTTAGTTAAGCCCCAAATGTTTTATTACCATTCCCTGTACAAATTACTTAGGGGCTGTTTGCATCTTGCGTCTTTTACATTATTTGAAATGTAGACACGCGGCAGGTGCACTCAAGGAGAGAGCAATGCAGTTGTTCATGCATTTGGTGCCACATTTTCCATGTGTGGAGCTGCTGAAAATACATTTATCCTTTGCCGAAACATTCTCTTCTTCACGGCAAGTGCAGCTAATGCCGGTTGCTTGCCATGAACATGGGTGGTGAGGACAAGGACAGAGGACCCAGACAGCGGGTAAGGGGTTTTAACAAGACATTTAATAAAGTATATTATAAAACAAACATCCAAATCAGGTAACTAAATCAGGAGAGGGCAGGTGTGGGGCATGAAATCATAACGAGCATTAACAAGGAAACAAGAGGGCAGGAACAATGACAAGACCAGAGAGAGAGTATGGCAAGCCAATAGCGCCAAAAAGCCTCTCTCCACATGAAACAAGGGATCCTGTTCTGACCAAGAAATACCTGACATGGTGAGGCGGAATCATGACAGAACCCCAGCCTTAAGGAGCAGCAAGCTGATGCTCCTCAAGTTACAAACAAGACAAGACAGACTGTGACATGAGCTGCACCGGACTAGAATGGCCGGCTGAAACATGGACTGGATTGCCGGTGGCCTCAAAACCAGACGGGAACACGGCAGCCTCAACCCTGGAAGGTAGTCCGTCGGTTCCGACCGTGAAAGGGAGCCCGGCAGCAAAACCCTGGAAGGTAGTCCGGCAGCGTCGACCCCTCCCACAACGATCCCTCTGTCTGCTGGGTCCTATTGTGGCTGGTTCATTCTGTCATGAACGTGGGTGGTGAGGACAAGGACAGAGGACGCAGACAGCGGGTATTAAAGACATTTAATAAAATACAAAACAAAAATCCACAAGGGGTTAACATAACAAAACATGGCAATGAGGACAAGGACTAACTAAACTAGAATAACAACACTTAAAATTTAACCACCATAAACTAGACTAACTAAGGCACAGGAACTCACCACAATGACACCAATAATGTACCAGCACAGGACAGAAAGCACAAGGGCGTTATAAAGGTAACTAAATCAGGAGAGGGCAGGTGTGGGGCATGAAATCATAACTAGCACTGACAAGGAAAGCTCAGTCGCGCAAGTACAGCCGAGACAATATGGCGGTTTCTGGTATTGTGAGCACTCGCTGCTCGACTATGCATTAACGTTTCCCCAGCAAAATATGGATTTGCTGCACCAATAAGACCAGTGGAGACACACTATTTACATTCGGCAGAGTTTAAACACGCATATAAGTCTGTATTAAGAAGCACTTTTGGCTTATAACTGTGTATGTGGCAAGGCCCCTCCAGTTTCTTTACACAACAACATCGCCATCCACTGGCATGGCATGCTTACTACTGCGGGTTATTAGTTTTCCTGGGTCCGTGTAAATGCATACCGTTTTGATAATGTGTACGTGAAACTTTAAAAAAATGCAAAGGATAAACTCTTCGGTTTTTCATTGTGTAAACATGGCCTAAATCCACTCACCCTAGAACCGCCCCTGGACTCAGGTAAGTTGTTTTTGTTGAACCAGACCATAATACTTTTACCAACCTAGTTTCTACACCTCTATATGTTGCATAAATCTAAATTTTCTGCAGTGTTTTATTTTTTTCATTATCTTTATTTCAGCTTCAAGCCCAATCAAACACAGCTGAAGCAGCTAATGAAGGTGTTCAGGGTTAGTATCTGAAGAGTAGTAAGAGTAGTATCTGACTGCAATATCGGAGGGTGCACACTTAGGACCGCATTTCTGGGGACGCATTTCTAGGACCCTGCAACAACGGAAGGGACGAGTCAAGTGCATCGAGTGCATTTCCAGAATGGACAACAAACAAGAGTGTGAGTGTCAAATTGGAATTACATTTAACATTTTATTGGAAAGTTTATGTAGCCGAAGTGAGTTGCTGTAAAACAAGTTATATTCATATATTCTTATATAAGTATATTCGTTTAGCGAAACTGTAGCACGACTGGCAAGCATATGTTGATTTTGTGACTATGGGATGATTATTAATTCTAGACCTAGCCAGCACAAAAAAAATATGACGGTAAAGAACTACAAGTCCCAGAATATAATGTCCCAAGTAGGAGGAGTCAGGAGTGTGACGGAACTGCGGATGGCAATTAGCCGGACACAGGTGAAAGCAAGAAAAAATGCGCGGCATTTCCTTGACCTTCAAGCTGTTCTCTATAAACTACAAGAGGCTAGTTTGACCCTCAACCTTCAAAAAAGTAAGTTCTGTCTTCCAGAAGTGACAATTCTAGGTCAGGTGATCAATACCCAAGGAATCACAGCTGACCCGAGCAAAGTATTTTTGAAGGAAGTTCAACGGTTCCTTTGACAACCAGGATGGTATCAAAGATTTGTTGAAAACTATACCCAGTATTGAGGAGCCACTCAACTCAAAAATGGACAAACTTTTTAGTGGACTCCACAATGTCAACAGGCCTTTGTAGAACTAATAATTAGTTTGACGACTCTACCAATCCTTGGACATCCTAATTTTGAGCAACTCTTCATCGTGTAACTGATGAAGTGTTACTCAAGCGGAAGTATGCCTTCCCCCAGTGAGCATCCACTGTGCAAGGTCAGGGGAGAGGAGCACCAAGTGTTATTGGTTGCGCCACATTGGCCCAACCGCACTTGGTTCTCAGAGCTGATTCTCTTGACAACGACTCCCCCTGGCCCATTCCCCCTACGGAGGACCTGCTCTCTCAGGGGAAGGGCATGTTCTGCCATCCCAGACCAGACCTCTGATACCTCCATGTCTGGTCTCTAGACAGGACGAGGAGATCCTGAGTAGGCTACCCCCTCTGTGGCGGAGACCATCACCGAGGCTAGGGCCCCATCTAATAGGCGGTTATGCGCTTATAAATGGCGCCTCTTCTCGTCCTGGTGTCTCTCTCAACGAGAAGACCCACCGAGGTGCTCGATCGGGATCGTGTTGTCCTTCCTACAAGAGAGACTGGAGACTAACATCTCCCCCTCCACACTGAAGGTGTATGTAGCCGCTATCGAAACTCGTCACGACTCAGTTGATGGAAAGTCTCTAGGGCATTATGACCTGGTCACCAGGTTCCTAAAGGGCACGAGAAGGCGGAATCTGCCTTGTCTCCGCTCCATACCCTCTTGGGACCTTAATGTGGTCCTGGCGTGCCTCTATGGACCCCCCTTTGAGCCCCTTGGAGGTTTCGATCTTCCTCACCTTTCGAGTAAGACGGCCCTCCTGATGGCACTTGCTTCCTTCAAGAGGGGAGGGGACCTTCAAGCATTCTCCGTGTCCCCGGATTGCCTTGAATTCGGCCCTGGCAACTCTCACATTATCTTGAGACCCAGACCCGGAAAAGTGCCCAAAGTTCCCATGACTCCCTTGCGGGACCAAGTGGTGAACTTGCAGACGCTCCCCATCGGGGAGGAAGACCCAACCCCATCCTAGTTGTGTCCAGTATGCGCACTGCGCCTCTACTTGGACCGCACGCAGAGCTTCAGGAGCTCTGACCAGCTCTTTATCTGTTTTGGAGGACAGCAGAAGGGGAGGGCTGTTTCCAAACAGAGACTGGTGCAATGGTGCCGTCACAGCGGCATACCGATCACAAGATCTCCGTGCCAATTGGCAGTGCAGGCTCACTCCACACAGGGTAAGGCCACCTCCTGGGCACTGGCCAGAGGCGCCTCTCTGGCATACATTTGTAGAGCTGCGGGTTGGGCAACGGCAAACACCTTCGCAAGGTTTTACAACCTTCGCGTAAACCTGGTGTCAGCCCACGTCCTGCGTGGCAACATGTAGGACTGGCATCCGGCGGGGCGTATGCCTGCGAAAGCACCTCCCCACCCTCCAGCAGGTTGGCTCAGTGTGCCATCTACATCCCTTCTTACCCGACAACATAGTTTAGAAAAGGCATCCCATCCACCTCCCTTCTTACCCAATCATATGGTTAAGAACAGGCATTCCATCCATCACTACGCAAGCACCCCCTGGGGTCGGCGGGGCAGAGCAGCCTTCCCCCTTAGGCCGGGAGAACATATGAACTATAACAGATAGCTCTAACCGGACCTAGTGCAACCGGACGTCTTTAACACCCCATCCGTGGGCTGTTCCGTATTATGTATCCTCATGAGATGGTTCCCACTCCTGGTAACCCATGATCTCCCTCAGGTGGACCTCCACCTCGCGGTTAACTACTCAGTCCGCACGTTCCATGCGATCTCCCCTAAGGGCAAGACCATATCTATCCAATGTATTCCTTCCCCCGGGTAGGAAGTGGCCTCTGCAGCGCATCCCTAATTAAGGAAGTCACGCTCACCCGGTGTAAACCCGATCCAGACAGCCTCTCGCCAGTAAAGAGCTAAGGCCTCTGTCCGTGAAAGGAAGGTTGCACTGGAACACTGGAAGGTTACAGTTTCGCGAAAGCCTCGTGCTGACATGCCCAGGCCTGTTACCGTCGCTTCGCTAGAGATTGTGACACGATACAACGTTGTGGTGTTTTCCATAGGAACCCCATCTGTCGGCTCGACACAACATCGTTGTGTCCCTTATGTTACAACACGTATCGTCCTCTGCTGTAGTCGTGAGAGGATCTCAGGCTCTTCAGAACAAAAGGTAAATGAATGCTGCACACCGTCTGCCTTTTATACCGGATATCTGGTGGCGGGGACCGGCATGCAAATTTCATTAGCCAAATTTCATGGGCCTCTTCTATAGTAGTCACGGTCCTCAAGGGCGAACCCCATCTGTCGGCTCGACGTCTCACAGCCGTTTTTAATACTCCATTCAACATGGGCATGGACAATAATGATGCTTTACGCAAATCTATGTTGTTTATTATTAGTAAAACCATACTTGACATATGCATGAAGACATGTTTCAAAGGTCATAGAACATAGAAAAACCACAGGTTTCCATTACTTCTTTCTTTGCAGCTATTATCTTACTCAGTGAGACACAGTGAGATGGCCAACCGAGCCTGTTTACATTACATTTTCGCACAACAGGGCCGATCACTTCTTCTAAACATGCAATGTGTACATTCATTTCTGAAACCAACTTTAACATGGAGCATAAAGAACATATACATGTTTTTTCAAATAACTTGTTCATGACTATTGAAAAAAAGAACATAACAAAACACATGTTTCCATTACTTTCCTTTCTTTCCACAGAGCCAGTTGCTCAAACAGACAAGCCTGTTTACATTTTCAGATGACAGGGCAGCTTGCTTCTTCTGAATAACATGCCCTGGCAGTGAATGCTTTCGCAAGGTATGGATGTGGCAGGTGTTGTTAAGTATCTGCGTGCAAGGATTGCCATCTCACTGTGTGCACCTTCATGTTTGGACCACCACTGCAGGTGACAGTCCTCTATCCCAAAAGAGGGCTCTGCCTTGTAGCGCTCCACACATTTTTCAATGCAGTTCTCTTCATCATCAGATGAAGAATCTGGCAATGAGACATGACATCTTCTTAGGTGGCTCAGTTATCACTGGTTTATTAATCTAGGGTTCAGTTCTGATGCAACCCTCAGCCATGGGATGTTGTTTTTTTCCTTCCTTTTGTCCATGTTGGTTGTGAAAGTTTCCTTAAACTTAATCATGTATGCTGGGTCATCTTCTGAGGCCTCCATCACACGCAACAGATGACACAACGGTGGCAGCACAACTGAGCATGAAACAAAGTTTTCTCCTCCTAGTAGTTTACTCACATACCTACAATAAAAGAGAAAGGCCTTTTAGTTAGACATAAGTCACTTTCAATGATGCAGCCTGGCTGCTGCAATAATGTTGCGTGCACTATTGGTAGTCAGTGTACTAATTTTGAGTTCAATATTCCACTGTCTGGCTACATGCAGAAAGTGCTCAGCGCAAACGTTAGCATAGTGCCTCTCGTCTGTCTTCATAGCGGTCAAAGCGTGCGACCAAAGTTTCCAGTTTGTGTCAATATAATGAGCCATGACCCACAGGTAGCTATGGTTACTGAGGGAAGTCCAGTAATCTCCGGTGAGCGCAACCGTGTTTGTCTGTCTTAACGCCTTTTCGACTTTAGCTTTCTCCTCTTCGTAGGACTTGTGAATCTTGCTTGTAACACTGGCTCTCGAAGGTAGTTCATATATATATAATCGTTAGATGCGATGCGATGCGAATAATTTCAAGTAGACCCTCGTCCTCCACTACATTTACTGGCCTACATGCTGTAGCCACCCATTTAGCTATAGATGTGGTTGTTGAGTTGTCCATCCGTCTCCGCTGAAAACTCTTGAGTGTTGTCTGACTTTGGCGAGGGGGCGAAAAGCTCTCTGCATCAGTTGTATGCTTCGCCATCAAGTGATATTTTAAACTCGACGTGCTGCGGTGATAACTTATAAATGCAGATAACTTTTGTATGGTTGACAGAACCATAAGACACGTCTTATATATGAATTTCCCATTCAGAAGACCTTTTTCCTTCTCCATTTCTGTTTGATGCTCCATGCCCATTTCCCAAAATACGGGCAAGGCCAAGGGTCAAACTGAAAATGCACGCTGCCTTAATCGAGTGATAACAAAAAATATTGTCGTAAAAATTAATTTGTTTTAACGCGTTATTTATGCAGTAATTTTGACAGCCCTAGTAAGAACCCAACACTGGACGGTTGTTTACCTCCTGGTCGAAAGGGGGTGCCTCTCTCCAGATTCAGACTCCACTAATTAAAACTGATGTACCACACCTGTGTTTGACCCTATTTAAGTTGGCTTGTGCCATGCCTCAGTGTTAAGTCTTGAGCCTATGTTACCAGTAATTTACGAAAAGTGACGGAGCAGAACCGTTAAAGAATGTCACACCAAATTTAACCAGCGCTTATCATCCTTAGACCAACATGACTGAATAAGAAAATTTAACACTCAAAAGCATTATATGTACAGAATGAACATAAATGATGGGATCAACATCTACCTGAAATTCGATTTGCCATTATTCATTAGTTCAGTAAACAACCTGAACGTCTCCCGCTGAACTTCATATAGGAAGAAAACTAGAAGGACCAATGGATAAACTTCTAAAAAGGAGAAGCCAGGATCCAAACCTTGATGAACCCCAGTATGACACTGTATTTTAAGTGAAACAACTTCAAGCCCAAGCAAAAGAGAATTGTAAGAAAGCACACCTACGTCAACACCGAAACTATAACAAGAATCGACGAGATATCTTGTTCATGGACAAAGAAAGAGTATGGATGAGGAACTTTCCACAGTCTAGAGACAAAGATAAATTCACTACCAAGCTTTCACCTAAATGGAAAGGACCCTACCGGATAATTCAACAAGTGGACCAAAGAATTATCAAATATCCCAGGAATCTTCAGGAGAGGATGTCCGTGTTGTCCATGTATGCAATTTGAAGCCCTGTTTTCCAACTGCTTCCTAACTAGAAGCCTATAGCAAACAAAAACGTATCGAGTTATTCCAAGAATAAGAAGGAAGACTTCTTAGGTTTTTATAAATGTCACCATCTCATAAAGAAATGATGAGCTGCTTCATCCAAGGGGGAGGAGTGTGACGGTATGGAACTACAAATCCTGGTATGGAACTACAAATCCCAGAATGTAAGTAGGAGGAGTCAGAGTTTGAGGGATCTGCGGAAGACAATTTTGCCGGACACAGGTGAAAACAAGAAATAAAAAAAGCCATGCGAGGAAGCTAACCTAGGAAGCTGGAGCAGAAAAGCTCACAAGACGAAAAGAGAAGTGAAAAGGTGTGATCGTGGAGTGTTAGAGAAAACCGCTGAAGTGTTTGATTATGTTACCGCTACTCGAAAGAGACTTAAGTTTGTTGAACTGAGAGTTAAACTTTGAACAATTGTAATGCCGAGGGGATTCGATGGTTAAAGACTGTAGATACTTGGTTCGGGAAGGCTTCTTTCTACCAAGGACTATTTGGATCTCTATTGTCCCGGTAACCATCTTTTCTTTGTTTGGTGTTTGAATTACCTGAAAGTGATTCAGCAGTGGAAAAGGCCGTGCAGACCAACCGTCGACAAAGGTTCACTAATTTGGAGTTACCGTGTCCTGGGAGTTCACTGGTTGCATCGAGGACGAGTGTTTGAATGTTCGCTACCATGCTTGAAAGTCATCGAGTTTGGAACACGAGAAACTGGAATAATGCACTCCTGAGTGAGTTATGCTTTGGGGCTTAACCCGACTGCCATTCCATTGATTACGCTTCAGACTCAAGGTAGGCCTCAAACAAACATTTTTGCTAAATAAGCCTTCAAGTGCATATGACTCTCTTAAGAAGTTATGTTATTTGATGGCATGAGTCCATATTTCGACTTACTGAAAAGGTAAAGAATATTCAGACTACTAAATCAGTGCGGTTACTACTTGTGTTTATGTTTAGTATACATTTGGTAATGTTCTGTGGAAAGCGATCGCTAACCAGGTTTATAAAAAAAACACTCTTCGTTGAGAAACCTTGTTACTCATTGTTTTTCCATTTTAAGTCATTTAAATGAATCTTAATGTTTTAATTGTCTCGTGCTCACAGGTAGGGCTGAAACGATTAGTCGACAATGAAAAATTGTCAACAAATATTTTTGTTGTCAAGTAGTCGTTTGATTACGTGACTTAATTTACGGGCCTGCAATATCACAATTTGACCGCTACGGCACTGTAGCGCTAGAGTGTAATGCAGCCTTCCCAAATGCTATCGCAGTAGATGGACACACAGCGAGAATTATGGCGGAGTACAGACGATTGCGAACAAGTAAAGTGTGGGAAAGCTTTACCAAATTGAAAACAAAAAATGCTGTTGTGTGCAATGCATGCAAGGCGGAACTTG
The DNA here is from genome assembly GCA_029783895.1 of Triplophysa bombifrons. NCBI lineage: Eukaryota > Metazoa > Chordata > Actinopteri > Cypriniformes > Nemacheilidae > Triplophysa > Triplophysa bombifrons. The sequence continues at coordinate 3,227,849 of CM056471.1, forward strand.
CCTTTCACGGCAGCACAACCTGCATGCTGGAGCATTTAAAAAGGAAACATCCCGGAGCAGGAGAGAGGTGACTGTTCTCCATCTAGAGCTAATTAACTAACTTAGCGGTAAATCTTTTTATGAGAGAATGCAATAATAATAGTAATGATAATAACAACAATAATCATATATTACAGTAATGTTATTATTTGTTTTGCAAAGTATAAAGCTTTGATCGAGCTTAGAAGTCAAGCCTGTTTTAATTATTATAACACTATTAGGTATTACATGAGAGGAAAATGATTATGAGAGAGGGACGTTAAGTGATAGGAGTCTTATATCTTGCCTTTATTTTTAAAATATTTTCTTCTGTAACTTTCTCTTTTTCATTAAATCTTTCACCGCCATTAACAAGTTATCTTTTTATTTAATAAAACGGTTCCCCGCCAAAGACGAGCTATTACGGCAATCAGTGTTTGTACTGTTATAAAGCAGGTGGCGCTGTTACACACCTTTGGGAAAAAGTACAGAATCCCAGAACGTCTATTTCTTATTGGTTTTTAATGATTGTTCTGAGTGTAATTTGGGCGGAATCTTTGATAAGAAACGTTAATTATCTCAGCGTTTTGAAGAAACCTACCCACGTCTACAGAGTGATAAAAAAAGAACAAATGTAGATAGAAGAATACGGTTTCCTTTGTTTAAAAGCAGAGACTTTCACTGTCTTTCATTGGACATATTGTTTGTCCACATATTCTTTACAGAAAATTTAGGCTACTGTGAGCCATTAAAGTTTGGTGAAAATGTTAAAAAACGCTGGCGTAGGCGGGCAACTTTTTTTAAAAAGGCTGTCGGGGAAAGAGTTAAACTGAACTGTTGTCATAGAAATGCTGCTTAATGCTTCTGTCAAAAGACATTAAAAAAAAAGTTCTGTAATGTATTTGATTTCTTTATTTCTTTTTATTTGTATTTAAAAGTTTGTAGAGAGTATTTGTGTGATTCGAGTTGGACCAACTCAGCAAACTTAAAGAGAGTAACCAGTTGGTTCAAGTTCATTAAAACAAATTTCGAAAGTTGAATTGATTTTATTCATTGAATAATGAATAATCATTAAAAACGTACAGATTAGTCATTGAAATAATAGACGAGTAGTGCATTTCTCATCATTTTGACACTGTGTCATGGTTCCACCTCTCCTTGTCAGGTATTTCTTGGTTTAGAGGTGGAATCATACAGGATCCTCTGTTTCATGTGGGAGAGAGACGATTTCTTCTCTCTCAAGTCTACGTCATCATTCCTACCCTCCTGTTTCCTAGTTTGTGTTAATTATCTTTCCTTGATTGTTTATCTCTTGCACCTGCTCCGTCTTGTTATCTCTCCCTTAAAACATCCTCGTGTTCATTGTCTTGTGCGCGTTCATTGTAAACCTTACCTTGTCCTTACCTGTTTGGTTCTACTCGTTCCTGTTATGCTAAGCCGTTGTTCCTGTTCCCTGTTTCCTTATAGTAAGTGTCAGTTTAGTGTATTTCCAGTGTTTGTTTTGTAGTCTTAGTTAGTCAGTGTATCTTGTTAAAGTTAATATTTTCCTGTCCTGTTTTCCCCCGCGTGGGTTTTGTTTTGTGTTTTATAGTCCTGTTATTGTTTATAAATAAATCTGTTAACCCCTTCATCTGCCTTGTCCGTCTCTGCCTGCAATTGGGTTCTACAATAGAGTTTCATGACACACTGTTTCTATTCTATTGATTGTTACATTTGACATCATAATAATTGACTGTTAAAATGCCACGTGCTAGATTTTGTAACGTACCGTGTAGTCTATTTAAAGGTTTCCTAAGATGAGCACTTTAAATAAATTGGTACGATTAATTAGGGTCTTACTGAAATGTCTGGAACATATTTTCCTTAAAATCACTCAATGGCTATGTAAACAAAACCCTTCTTGCCTCATCAAAAACAGCTTTGCTCACAGCAACCCGTTTTGGTGCATGTCTCTTTAAATGATAATGAGTTACAGCGCACCGCATCATTTTAAACGTCTCAAATCATTCGTCCGGAGACTAAAAAATCCGTCACAGCAAAAAGCGCTTACTTTTTCCTTGTATTCAATTCAAGTTTATTTATAAAGCGCTTTTCACAATGTGTATTGTTTCAAAGCAGCTTTACAGGGGCAAACAGTAAAAACAGAAAAGTTAAAACACAGCACAGTGCATGGTATTTATACAAGGAGTAAGATCATTCTAATAAATAATATCTAGTTTATAAATAAATAAATGAATGAATGCAGTCTCCCGGTGAGCAGGCCAACTGTGCCCTGCTGTGGCGAGGAACCCAAACTCCAATGATTGATTAATGGAGAAAAAAACCTCGGGAGAACCCAGGCTCAACCGGGAGGGCCAGATCCCCTCTGACGTGTCATAGCTGCACTCAGACTGCTGACATGTCGTTTTGGTTTAGCATTTAATACCAAATACCAAATATTGTAACTTCAGCATTAATAAGACAAATAGTCCGTCTTTGCTCTTGGTTGGGGATGTAGTGGTCTGAGCTGGGATGGTCCGATGGTCATATTTCTCTTGGCTGGTGGTGGAATTGCCTTAGATGGAGCTGGGATGGTCAGTCAGTCTGCAGCTGTAGCTGGGGTAATCTCAAATTTGGGATGGGCATCTGTCGGTCATCTGGACATGATGGAACTTCTTCCTACCTCGGGATGGGCATCCCGAGGCAGAGGCGGAAAGGGAATAAAGAGAATAATTAGCGTAGCTGCTGTTCATTAACTATGCATTAAGTGAAAGCTTGGCTGAAAAGATGTGTCTTTAATCTAGATTTAAATTGAGAGAGTGTGTCTGACCCTCGAATAGTATCAGGAAGGCTATTTCAGAGTTTAGGTGCTACGTATGAGAAAGCTCGTCCCCCTTTGGTGGATTTTGTTATTCTAGGTGTTGTCAAAAGTCCTAAATTTTGAGATCTTAGAGAGCGTGATGGGTTGTAACGTGATAAAAGCTCGGTTAAGTAACTAGGTGCTAAACCGTTCAGGGCTTTGTAAGTAATTAAAAGAATTTTAAAATCAATACGATACTTAATGGGTAGCCAGTGAAGCGATGATAAAACTGGGGTTATGTGATCGTATTTTCTTGACCTGGCAAGAACTCTGGCAGCTGCATTCTGAACTAACTGTAGTTTGTTTATCGATGATACAGGACAACCACTAAGTAGAGCATTACAATAGTCAAGCCGTGAGGTCACAAATGCATGAATAAGCTTTTCTGCGTCTGCAACACATAAACTATTTCGTAATTTGGCAACATTTCTAAGGTGGAAGAAGGCTGTTTTTGTGATATTTAAGATGTGATTTTTGAATGACAGGTTGCCGTCTAATATAACGCCTAGGTCTTTAACTGTATTTGTTGGAGTAACGGTGCAGCTTTCAATTTGCAGGCTGTAATCGGAGATATTCTGTTTACTTGATTTTGGTGCTATAAGTAATATTTCTGTTTTGCTAGAGTTTAAAAGGAGGAAATTACTAGTCATCCAATGTTTTATGTCCTCGATGCACTCTGCCAGTTTGGATAGCTTAAAGGAATCATCTGGTCTTGATGAGATATATAGCTGAGTATCATCTGCATAACAGTGGAAGCTAATTCCATGTTTTCTAATAATGTTGCCGAGGGGCAGCATGTATATGGAGAAAAGCAAGGGTCCTAAAACCGATCCCTGAGGTAATCCATAATTTACTTGCGTAAGATTTGACGATTTCCCATTTAAATGGACGTATTGATATCTGTCTGTTAAGTAAGATCTGAACCATTGCAGTGCCTGTCCCTGAATACCGATATAATTGTGTAAACGATCTAGTAGTATTTTATGGCCACAGTATCGAAAGCAGCACTAAGGTCAAGCAGGACTAAGAGTGAGATGTTACCTTTATCTGAAGCAATAAGGAGGTCATTTGTAATTCTAACGAGCGCAGTTTCAGTGCTGTGATGCGGTCTAAAGCCAGACTGAAACTTTTCGTTCATGTCATTATTTTGTAGGAAGGTACACAGTTGAGTTGACACTACTTTTTCCAGTATTTTAGACAAGTATGGGAGATTTGAATTCGGTCTATAGCTTCTAAGTTCATTGGGGTCTAAGTTTGTTTTTTTGATAAGAGGCTTAATTACAGCCAGCTTAAAGGGACCTGGGACATGTCCTAGATTAATTGACGAGTTGATTATGTTACAAATGGGCTCAATTACAGCAGGTAGTAACTCTTTTAATAAAGTAGTCGGAATGGGGTCTAATAAGCATGTTGTCGGTTTGGATGTTGCAATAATTTTAATTAAATCTTCGCGATTTATAGGAGAAAAACACTCTAGCTTTTCTTTTTGGGTGACGGTTGAAACTAATTCTTCCGACACACTTGGAGGTTTGGTTTTAGCTATGTTGTCTCGTATTATTTCGAGTTTCTCAGTAAAAAACTTCATGAATTCATTGCTACCAAGGTGCGGCGGAATACCCAGGTCAGGTGGAGTCTGTTTGTTTGTTAGTTTAGCAATTGTACTAAATAAAAACCTTGGATTGTTTTTGTTATTTTCTATGAGTTTACGGAGGTGCTCGGCTTTTGCTGCTTTTAGTGCCTTTTTGTAACAGCTTGCACTCTCTTTCCATGCAATTTTAAAGACCTCTAATTGGGTTTGTTTCCATTTTCGCTCCAGTTTACGCGTTTCTCTTTTTAGGGCGCGAGTGGTGTTATTATACCATGGTGCTATGATCTTTTCATTAATCCTTTTTGACTTCATAGGTGCGACCGCTTCTAATGCATTAGAGAAAATGGTGCCCATGTTGCTGGTCATGTCATCGAGCGATTCTATATTAGTTGGCAAGGTTATTAGAGGAGTCAGATCTGGCAAGTTCTTTACGAAACTATCTTTAGTAGTTGAGGTGATTGTTCTACCCAGTCGATAACGAGATATACAACTGATTTCTGCAGTGCGCAGTGTACATGTTATAAGATGGTGATCGGAAACATCGTCGCTTTGAGGTATAATATCGATATCGGTTAGATCGGCTCCGTGAGATATAATCAAGTCTAGGGTATGATTAAGGCGATGAGTAGGTCTATTGATGTATTGTGTTACACTACAAGAGTCTAGTAGTTCTTTAAACGCCACAGCTAATGGATCGTTAGCAATATCTACGTGGATATTAAAATCTCCAACAATCAGTACTTTATCGACGTTAACCAATAGATCCGATAAGAAGTCTGCAAACTCTATCAGAAAATTAGTGTAAGGCCCAGGAGGTCTATACACAGTAACCAATGTAAGAGAGACCAATGATTTTTTTTTACTTTTGTTTGGAACTGTTATGTTCAACTCAAGCATTTCAAATGATTTAAATGTATGCATTGTTCTCCGAGTAATGGTAAGAAAGTCTCTAAAGATTGTTGCGACACCACCACCTCGACCGACCGGACGTGGCTCATGAATATAACCGTAGCTTGGTGGAGTAGACTCATTTAGACCGAAGTAATCGTTTGGCTTAAGCCAGGTTTCAGTAAGGCAAAGTATATCAAAACTGTTGTCTGTGATCATTTCATTTACAATAACTGCCTTTGGATTTAGTGATCTAATATTAAGTAGCCCAAACTTTAAGCGTTGGTTTTGCTCATTAAATATATTGTCTTTTGGTTTAATCATAATAAGATTTTTTCTCTGACTTTTAAATAAATTATTATTTGGTTGTATTATTCGGGGGACAGACACAGTCTCTATGCATTTGAAAGCAGTAACATTCTTAACAGTTGGGTGAGAAGAACACAGACTATGGTTAAAATTTGTACTTACTAGTCAAATGGTGCGTAGCGTCTTTGAGATGTTGTCAGACAGAATTTCCGCTCCAATGCTGCTGGGGTGCAGCCCGTCGGGGCGGAAGAGCCTAGGTCGCTCCCAGAACAGATCAAAATTATTTACAAAGAGCAGCTTCTGTTCAATACACCATGACATTAACCAATTATTAAGTGTAAATAGTCTACTGAACTTTTCGTTCCCTCGTCGGTAAGTAGGAAGCGGCCCTGATACGATGATCCTCGCCGTGGGCGATGCGTTGCGAACAGTATCGACCAGACTCCTGAAGTCCCTCTTCAGGATCTCCGACTGCCGCATTCTCACATCATTCACCCCCGCGTGCAGAACTACGGCTCCCACTCTTGCATCAACCTTCAGAATCGCAGTTACCTGCGCAGAGACATCGAGAACACGGGCGCCAGGAAAACAGTGAGTGCGAACTTTACCTTCATTGAAGGAGGCGCGTACGTTCCGGACGATTGAGTCTCCGATGACCACAGCGTTGGATTTCGTCTCGCAGAGGGCGGCAAAGCGGTTACTGGTAGGGATCTCGAAGACCGGTGGTGGCGGTGGGGGGGAGGTCATCGCTCCGGTCCTGGATTTCACCTTCCGCCGTGTGTGTGCTGGCGCAGTGGTGAAATTCATTTCGGCTCGTCGTGATTTTGAAGCCTGGGATCTGTGCATAGAAACACACGGAGTAGAAGTGATAGGAGTATTACAATCACGTCGAACACTTACCGCAGCTTTGCGAGCATCAGCCCTGGATGTTTCCATCGCCGTTTTACGTTCTCGCAGACGTGTTTGCCTCTCGAGTAGATCGTGGATCTGCTTCTCCAATACTTCCAGTTCTGACTGAAGTGCGAAGAAAGATTCATCATCTGCACTCAAAGGTAACGTTAAACACATATCTGAATCATTAGCCATTAGTGGTGTCATAATGAGAACAGTGGGTTAAGCAGTAAAGGCAATATTCAGACTAAAGGCTGGGAATGCTAACAGCCTGAGTGCTAATAGCGAATGGTCGTACGAAACAAATTTATCTGTGCGTTATATGACGATATTTGGTATGGGATACATTTAAGGATAGGTTTAACCCTCTGTGAGTTATCAATTTAGAACATAAATATTGATAAATAACAGGAATAAATGATATATTTAGAAAAAGTTTGACGGAGCTCTGTCTCAAACCACGCTCTCTCAGCAAACAGGAAGTGACATCCACATTTTTTATATTTGCCAAAAATCCACGGATTGCGCACCTACAGATCTCAGCGAATTATCGTGGATTTAAGCGCTTGTCGTTGACAAGTTATAACGTTACACACACAACGTGAAAGCATAACTAGTAAGCATAATTAGTAAGCTGTGAAGGATTTTTCTGCCTAAGCACGAATGATTTGAGACGTTCAAAACGTAACTAACCTGCAGTGTTCGCTCCTGTTCATTAGCAAAACAAACAGCTTGCCGCAGCTAAACATATTAACGCACATAATGTATTAACATTCATACAGCTAAACTCCAAGTGTCCATCTGCACTTATATACAGTAAGTTTAACATGGTCTTTGAATGTTCTATTTAGCCCGTGACTGACTTAGCTCCCTTCACTATTATATGCTAACGTAATCCTATATATACCTTAAATTTAAGGCAATTCAGACTGTTGATAAATATTACTTACATCGGCAGTTTTGTCTCGTTCAGTCGGTCTCGATCACTTTTGAGGAACAACTTTGAAGCTTTTGTGATGTACTTCCTTTTGTGTTAAGACTTCCATTTTTCTAGCCAGCCAGTGGTAAACAATGGAAGTGTGTCGCCACGGGGGCACTCTCAAAAACTAATAACGGAAGAATCGAGATGGTTGGTTGCTCTTGTATCGCAGGTCTCCATCGAGCTGCAGCATCCATAACAATTTTCAAAAAATAACTCAAAACATACTAACCAATAACTGTCTGTTTTTATGTCAAGTAGGTAAATTGTCCAGGAGAAAAGGCATCCAGTAGGCTCAAATAATTAATAGTTTCTGCAGATCATATGGTACGCGACATCCAGATTCAGCTGTTTGTATTATGGTCAAAACAAATGTTTTATAGTTTGGGCATATTTGCAAATGTCTGAGTGGTTTTGTGTCACAATGGAGGTCAGTGGTGGCCAATGGTATTTGGTAACCAACATCCTTCAAGATATCTTCTTTTGTGTTCTGGAGATGAAAGTGAAATGACACAAGGGTGAGTAAATATTGGTCAATCTATAGGTCAACTTTGTTTTAAGAAATTAAACTTAATTTTTGTAATGTTTAGAAATAGATTATATACTACCTTCATCACTCATAACTACACAGTCAGTACAGTATGAATAAAATTAATGACCAATATGAGTAGTACTTTCCTAATGGGAAAAAGAGGGTCAATGTGTGCAGAAGCAAAGATAATAGATAGACTAACAACATGCACCAGTGATATTACTGTGAATGGGGAGGGATAACAAAGCTCAATATGGCTGCTCTAGCGAAGGAAGTCCCTATTTCTAATAAAAGGAGAATAAAGAATCATGATTTTCTCTGATGTTTGTGAGGTGCTTTCCAACCTGTGCAGTAGCTGAAGCAAGGTGTTTTAGCGCAATTTAAGCTTAGGAAACAAAAGTCATGGTACAGTTGAAGTCAGGTTTAGTGGTTTGTCGGACATATGCTATTTAATTGTCAACATTTTTATAAATAACTGTCTTCCCACTAAGTCGACGACTTCTGAAAACCGGCTCTGGCAAAGGTCATCAAGTTTTTATTTATTAGCAAACATTATTTTTGTATACTTGTCAATTTATTTAATTGAATTTGTATACTCCCAGAAGTAGAACTGACATAAACACTATACGTGACCCTGGATCACAAAACCAGTCTTAAGTAGCACGGGAACATTTTTAGTAAAGTCAAAAATACATTGCGTGGGTAAAAATTATAGATTTTTATTTTTTGTCAAAAATCATTAGGATATAAAGTACAGATCATGTTCCATGAAGATATTTTGTAAATTTCGGTGAGTGGATGGCCTTCCACAGTGCCCCTGATTAACAACTTCAAAGTCGATTTTTTTGCACTCTCAGATTGCTGAGTTTTAAATGGTTGTATTTCAGCCAGACATTGGCCAATTCTAACAACTCATACATACATAGAAATCCGATTTATTCAGCTTTTAGACGTAAAAATCTTAGATGTAAAAATCTTAGATGTAAAAATAAAAAAAAAAAGACCCATAAGACTGGTTTGTTGTCCATTATGGTGCATTATAGGTACTTAATTTAGACTACAACTACATACATACATACAAAAAATATTTTATGTGGACATTAAATATTTAAGTATTAACAAGTAAACATTCTTACTTTGAGAAATTTTGTGATACATTAGATTTGTGAGAGGACAAAGACAAGAACATTTTAGTGCTTACATTTATTGTAAACCAAAAAAGAAAATGATACAATACATTTTGAGAAGATAACATAAATTTTGCATTAACAGTGACATGATTTTTGGCTTCTGGGCTACAAATGGAGTCATCAAGAGAACACACGAAACTACAACAGTAAATGCACAAAACACCATTCCTCTCAATGAAGTGCATGATTTTTACACCTTGAGAACCACACAGTGCAGTAGCAAACACCTTGGAAAACAGGAATTGTGCAAAGAGAAGGGACTTAGTTTGAGATACATCATTTGGATAGTGAGTTCATTTCAGTAGTGTTTTTTGTAGAGTCAATAACAGACCCCTGCCGATATGTAATAAGTTTTCGTAAAGAGACCACTTCTGCTGACAGATCAGCGATGTCACATTTCATGCATAAGTTATCAGATTCCGTGTTAGCATAGGAGTTAGTTTTACGGTCAATAATTAGTTTGTTAGGTTCTGGTGAATCTGGACAGAGCCAGTGCTTGCAGTCAGCTGGTGCCTCCTGGTGATATTTGTGCAATTCCTGAGGCTGGTGGCTCCACTCCTGAAGACTGGATGCCTGCAGAGACAAAGGGCTTATAGAGATGCTTGCCTGTACTCAGGTGAAGCGTACTGACCAAGTTGATAGCATCCACTCGCAGACATGTCAATGGGAGAGCAAAATTTTCTGGACGATTCAAAATCGGGATCTATAGCCTCTACTTTAATCTGGATTGCCCGAGTCTTGATCCTCAATTTGTGAGGCAAAGCTGAAGCACTGGCATCCGGGACTTTGAGGGTGGAAACTATCACACTCTTGGATACAGACTTAAAAGGAAATGGGCCTTTTGGGACCTGTTGTTCATCTTCCCCATCCCATGGCTTGCTTATGGCCCTCTCATCACCATCAGACATTCGAGGCGAATTGCTAGTCGACCTGGTGATTTGCAAGAATGGAGATGGCTGGGACAAGCTCTCAGGGAAAGGACTACTAAGGTAGTTTCTATATAGTTCATATGGACTGGTCCTGTCATTGGCATAAATGCAGGTTTCTAGTTGTTCTTGTTTAATGATATCAGGGAATCTGGAAATATTTATTAGTGGGCTTTCAAGCATGCTTGAGTCAGATCCATCACATAAAGCACTGTGAAGTGAGTGCTTGATGACCGATATACAGCTGCCGGTCAGACTTGCTGATTCTCTTGTGTAGTCCTGGAAGTGTGCAGCAGTGGAACTGGAAATGTTTTGCACTTCCTGGGCATAAGCTGCTGAGCTCATCAAGCCAAACCTGAGTTTAAGAGAGAGCAACTCAGCTTTCAGGGATGCATTCTCTTCCCCAAGGACCACTAGCTTGTTCTCCAACACCATATCATTGAGCCTACGCTTTTCTCTGGAGCGCTTAGCTGCTTGATTGTTTTTGCGCCTTCTCTCCCAGTACAGGTTATCTTTTTTCTCATCTGGTATGAACTCTCGTTTTCTGCGACAGTTAGTAGACTTGGTCTTAAATGGCAGAGTTGACATCTTGTGAGGAATCAAGTCACTCTCTGCCCCTTGCAAAGCCACAGCCAGCAGCAGGGCATCCTCTCCAGTGAAGGGCCCACTGCATGAGGGTTCCTTCTTAATGGCCTGCATATTACACAATGTTGTCATTTGTCTCAGCTCATATGTAGACACTTGTTACAGGTATACATCTCACTGTAAACCAAGTGTCCCCTATGAATATAGTTCCAGTAAATGACAGGAAATTCGTCTGGATCTGTTAAAATAAAATCAGATCAAACTTAGACACATCATCATAATGTAACACTTTTGTAAAACTTAAAAAAAAAAATCTATCAAATGTCGGCATACTTTTGAAAACAAGGGGAAAAAAGTGTCAGTGGATAGTAGAGAGCAACTATTAAATATCAGAATAATTAAAATGTGAATGGAATAGTTGATTGTGAATTATTTTCAATCATTAGTTAAACATATTATTTAAACAAATAAACAAACAATATAATCATAAACAGATAGTAAGTAGGCTTATCAACAGAAACCATTTATATCAAAAGACATGCATCCAATCAAACTGTACAATTTGGTACAAATTCTTAAGTCAGTAACAGCTAGCCAAATTAGTGCATATTTCCTCATTCTCAATGCCATGAAAAAATAAGCATCCTCCTTAGCATCTAATAATTTCCTTTAATTAGAATGTGATAGTGAATGGACTCACTGCACCCCTAGCCCTGAACGTGATCGCGACGGGATGCACATTTCCCATTCATGTACGTTACTTATAAATGCCTCGTCTGTTTAGAAAAAAAGTTGTATCTGAATTTACAGTGATGGGCATTGAAAATACGCCCAATGAAAATACTTAAATTTCCCAAAAGCTCCCATGTATCCCAAAAAACATTTCCCGCTCGCATGTGGTGTTTTTTTCAGGCTATAATGCATAGTTCGCAAAGCTGCAATAGAAACACTTTTTGTCGTATTTACAAGTCACATGGCATGGGATACAACGTTTGGCAAAACATTTGTAAGGTTGAGATGTAAGGATTTCACATTAAGTAATATCTTGTATGATGGCCCAAATGCAGGAAAACGAGTGAGTACAGTATGGAGATTTATTAGGAACATCAATGTAATATGAAAATATATAAGGAGACAGACATTTCTCTTTCATCAGAGTAGGTGGCTCTATGCACTTAAAGGGCCGCAATCCCATGTGTTTTCTGCAATGTAAAAATAGTCAGAAGTATCCCCAGAATGTGTCTTTCAAGTTTCATCTCAAAATACACCACATATCTTTCATTACAAGATGTTGAACATGACTATTTGTGGCTGCAATGGAAAACGTGCCGTTTTTGTGTGTGTCTTTTTAAATGTAAATGAGCTTCTGCTCCCCTCCCCGTATATAAAATAGGCTAGCTGCACGAAGCCGCCATATTCGATTTTCGATCAGCGAGTGTGGGCAGGATTATTGCCGGTTGTGTTACACTGTATGGGAAAATAAGGATTTCTGGCCAGCAAAAGGAGCGTTTTTTTTAAATAAAAATTAGAAACTGATACATCAGTGATATGCAGAGGTGGCAAATTTTTGCCTAATTTTAAATACAGGTATATCTCAAAGAAATGGAATATCGGGAAATAGGTCAATATTTTGTGTCACTCATTTCAGAAATTGAAACCAATACATTATATAGATTCATTACACTTTGAGTGAAATATTTCAAGCCTTTATTTCTTGGTCATCTGCATTGTTGGGTCTGGTGTCTCTCATCATAGATTCTCTCTGGGGTTAAGGTCAGGCGGGTTTACTGGCCAATCAAGAACAATACCACCATGGTCATTGAACCAGCTCTTGGTACCTTTGGCAGTGTGGTGAGGTGCCAAGTCCTGCTGGAAAATTAAATCAGCATCTCCATAAAGTTTTTCAGCAGAAGGAAGCATGAAGTATTCTAAAATTTGCTGGTAGGTGGCTGCGTTGACAGTGGACTTCAAAACAAGGTGGAACAACACCAGCAGATGACATCGCAGCCCAAAGCATCACTGACTGTGATAACTTCACACTGGACTTCAAGCAACATGGATTCTGTGGCTCTCCGCTCTTTCTCCAGACTCTTGGACCTTGATTTCCAAATGAAATGCAAAATTTACTTTCATCTGAAAAGAGGACTTTGGTCCCATGTGTTTTCTGAAGTCCCGAGTCAACGCAGCCATCTACCAGGACATTTTACAGCACTTCATGCTGACAAACTTTTCATTTCATTTTCCAGCAGGACTTGGCATGTATTCGATTTTCATTCAGTGAGTGTGGGCAGGATTATTTCCGGTCGTGTTACACTGTATGGGAATATAAGGATTTCTGGCCTGCAAAATTAGCATTTTTTTAAATAAAAATTAGAAACTGATACATCAGTGATATGCAGAGGTGGAAAAGTACAAAAATATTATACTCAAGTACAAGTACTACTACTTTGAGAATATTACAGAATATTACATTAGATCAATAAAACATGGCAACATGTCCACCAGACTCTCGGACCTTGATTCCCGAATGAAATGCAAAATTTACTTTCATCTGAAAAGAGGATTTTGGTCCACTGTGTTTTCAGAAGTCCACAGTCCACAGTCTGCGATGCTGGCCTCTAGGGAGTGATGTCTGCTGTTCCAAAACGAAGATGGAGGCACGGGCTCTTTTGGGTGGTCACTGCTGCGATGCTGGCCTCTAAGTGAATGATTTCTGCTGTTGCAGAACGTAGATGCAGGCACGGGCCCTTGTGGGGCGAGCGCAGGTGGAATGCTGGCCTCTAAATGAGTGATGTCTGCTACTGCAGAATGTAGATGGAGGCACGAGCCCTTGTGGGGTGGTCGCAGCTGCGATTTAGGCCTCTAAATGAGTGTTGTCTGCTGCCGAGAATGTAGATGGAGGTACGGGCCCCTGTGGCGGTGGTCGCTGCTGCGATACTGGCCTCTAGATGAGTGGTCTGGAATGAAGGTGTTCGGCCGGAGTTTACAGGATGAGGGTAGGTTGCTGCTAGATGATCTGGGAGCGGTCCGATCGGATGTAGCTTTTGAAGGCCTCTGACGTCCAGCAGCCAAGTGCTTGGATCTGAGGCTGGGAGTGAAATGTTCTGCGGGAATGCCAGATTGGAGCAAGTCGGTTTTGGAACCAAAAACGTGAGGCTGGACGACTGCAGTCTTCTATAAAGAGAGGGTCAGATGGGGATTTTGCCTGTGATCTTCTGAAATGTACTTAGGCAAGGAGGGCTTGGTAAGGCTGGATGGGTGATTGAAGGTTGAATATGTAGATGAAATGGCCTGTTTTGAATTGATCTGGTTTTACGTTGCTTGATGTGGAAGAAGATTGTTTCAGCGTTAAGCACTGCGAAGTCAGAGATGGTGTGGTGGACTGAAGGGTTAAAGCTGGATGTAGTTGTCAGGATCGGGAATCAAACTCGGGTCTCTGGCGTGACGAGTCCCCGACTCCACCACAGAGCCACAGGAGGGGCACGAAAGACAATGCGGGAGAACCCAATTGCAGGCAGAGACAAAGGCGATGGTAAGGGGTAAACAAGGGTATTTATTATATATAACAAAAACAAACAGGAATAAAACAAAAACCCGCGATGGGGAAAACAAGACAGGATAATATATAAATAAACAAGGGCATTGACTAATGAACACGAGGATGTTTTAAAGGGAACAAACACAGGATCATTAATAAGGAACAGGTGCTAGGGATTAACACTCAAGGAAAGGAAATTAACACAAACTAGGAAACAGGAGGGTAGGAACGATGACGCAGACCAGAGAGAGATGAAATCGTCTCTCTCCCACATGAAACCGAGGATCCTGTATGATTCCACCTCTAGACTAAGAAATACCTGACAAGATGAGGTGGAATCATGACAGTAGTGGTCTTTTCTGAGCATCTGAGAAATCTGAAAAAGCCAGAGTGAACATGGCGTCGAGCATGCAGTGGAGTGGTAGCCCCTGCGGAGGGTAGAACTCCATTTGGTCAATATATCCAAAGTTATAGGTTGTCTTGTGTCTGGGCAGGCGGGTTGAGTTCTTTGGATTACTTTGATGAGCATGAAGCTTGAGAACTGGCTATAGCTGGGCAGGTTGAGTTGAAAATCTGTTTGTGGAAAAAATGGAATCCGCTTAGGTACCCTTTAATTGAGCTGACTTGAAGGTTTTTGTTGATATTCAGGAAGGATATGAATGAGGTGATGGTAAGCAGTGAGAACTCGGGAAAGGGCATGTTGTATGTACGGTGTAATGACTGAACTCTTCCACACAGTTAGGTTAGACTGAAGGGTCCAAGGGGAGACAGTTTGGATGATAGAATTGAGGTAAGAGGTACTGGTGTAGGAAGGGGCATCAGCAGCTTGAACTTCTGCCAGAATCTGTGTTCTGATGGTTCCTGAGACGGGAGGCGGATTCATAGCCGGTGCGTTGGCATCGCTGATGGAAGAGAGAGAAGGGAGGGAATGGCAGCCGCTGTAGCGGCTAGCGGAGGCATGCTCGCGCTAGCAGCGACTTCTAAAGTGGCTGTGTAAGGTCTGGGGACCAGCGCCCGAGTCACTAGTGGAGGCAGCATCACGCTAGTGGGCGACTGAAGCACCGCTGGCGAAGAGCCTGGGACGTAGAAGGGGTATGAATGAGCCCGGGCAAGCTAGTGTAACTTGGGTGGCTAGAAGTGTCAGCTGCTGGCAGGGGATTGGCGGGAGCCGTGCTCTGGAATGCGGCTAGAGGGATGATCTGCTGGAATCTCTCGACTGGGTGGTCCATGACATCCTGGGAATCCGTGGTGCTACCCATGCTGGCTGATGGCTTGCTTGCACTGCTGAGGTGGCTTGAGGCCTGTGAGGGCAGGGGTTCGATCTGGACATGTTGTGGTCGAAAGTCATCTTGTGTTGCCGGAATCTGATACTGAAAAGTCTGGGGACTTGTTCGCTTCTGGCTTGGGACTCCCCAAGAGCCAATATGACTGGCAGGTATGCCAGTAAAGTCTCTGGATTAGCAAAAACATTTAATAAAACAAGCCCCCTATTATGTAAAACACATTATTTAAAGACTAAGTAGCATATGATTTTTTTAGGTCTTACTTCGGTTTATGGAGTGTCCAACAACAAGTTTATGTACACAGAATGTGTAAAAACACTATTATGTCATAATTAATTGGTTATTATTCTTACAGTACTTCTTGACTGACTCTAAAATGATACGTTCCGCAATTCATCAGTCTAATCCCCTCCTATCCGCTAGCCTTGTGTCATGTGATTGGTCAGATTGTGTAGTCTACTGTGATTGGTCAAACGCGTTTGTAACAAGCAAGGCGGGGCGAGAGCCCTGAGGGACTGAGGCGAGTGATGATAATGAGTGTCAGCTATGTTGCACGGGTATCGCATCTCTTTGGAGAAGATCGGAATCATAAAAGGACGAGCGACAGGAATGTACGACGAGAGAGGACCAGGCCTAGATTTTATGTTACGTTTTATTATGTTTGTGTGGCCAGCAGTCGACCATGCGGGAGCTGCTGGCATTTTTCTTTCGTTTTGTGGTTTGTTTATTTTTTATTAAAATTTGTGGAACATTTGCCGGTGACCACCTCCTTCCCATTCCTTGAACTTGTTACAGCGTTCATCATGTGTCGCAAATGGAACTCCTGCCATCATTGCTGGGTTATGGTTTACAGGTTTATATTATATACAGTGTTTAGATAGAGATGACAGGAATTTTACCTTACCAGTTTGAGCCCTAGTCTGACGAAGAAACATCCAAAGATGATTATAGATAATAGATAGACGATAATAGATTGAACACTTAAATTAGCCGAGTTCATAGCTAGATAAACAAACTGTAATACCCCAGAAATAACGGTACATGTTAATGTTAGCGTTAAATGCATTAGCTAAACACAGACATAAGGTACACAAATATTTCAAACAAAAATAAATAGTCAATAATAAACTTACAGGTTGTGATTCAGTGTAACTAACATGTCCAAATAAGGTTCGTATTTCCCCCTCTTTCAAGGATAGTCTTTTAACATATTCTGCAGTGAACATTCCAAGATTATTGAAGAAATCTTCGGTGAAATGACACGCGCACAGTAAAACCCTGGGATTATACTCCTCTGGTGTCATTAGAAAATGAACTGTAACCATTGTTTTCTCAGAAGTTCTTACTTTGGTAGTTTACATAAGAATCACTTAGTTTCACAACGTAGAACACGGGTTTTAGACGGCACATGCATCACGAACGAGTGACAAACGAGTGTCGCTTTGGATAAAAGCGTCTGCCAAATGCCTAAATGTAAATGTAATGTAAATGAGTGAAGTTTTCGCGGCAGTCCCAGCAAAACGTAGGCTGGGACTATGTCTAGTGACGTAGATACGCGGCGGTACTAGTTCACGTCTCGTTTCTCGTGATTCAGAGTCGACTTTTATTTGAAAAGCCAATAACTATGTTATTTATTCACCTTAGGGCTTACAATTTGGCATACTGCTTACTTTCAAACACGGCAACATAACACACTGGTTGAAATGTAATTTTCATGATCTAATGCTACTTACTCTTTAAGAAAGGCGATTTAAAAACGATGTGTAATACTTACTTCCTAGATAATGCTAGATCGCGAACAGCTGGTACTGATTTTTTTTGTTGCCGAAACCCATGCTATACTGACCCCGGGAGCCGGAGATACATCCAGCGGAAGGTGACTGGCCGGAGCCTGGTCCACCAGGTACCGGACATTTGATTTTTCAACTTTTCCGGCTACCTAGAGCTCTAGCTCCCGATATAGGGGTCGCATCGACTCAACTTCCAACAAGTCCTGGCTCGTTTCTGTAAGTCTTTCCGGACCGGCGATACGGACTGGTGAATGTTGGTTAATGTTTTTTCTCCAGATGCAGAGTTCTCGGCGTCCCGCTAGGGACTTTCGATAGTTCCCTTTCTGTCGGTCTCTCGACGTTGTGTCGAGAACGACAGATGGGGTTCGCCCTTGAGAACCAATCAACTCTGACTACTATAGAAAAGCCCAATGAAAGTTGGCGAATGAAATTTGCATGCCGGTCTCCGCCCCCGGATGTCCGGTAGAAAAGGAAGCCGGCGTGCAGCATTCATTTACCTTATGTTCTTCAGAGCCTTCGCTCATGACTACGAACAAAACAAATTCAATGAATTCTTCTTCTTCTACATTGCCGGATCTACGACGTAGAGCAGCGGATCGTCCCTACCTGCAGCGACCTTCCCCTGGGCGTCTCGGTGGTTCTGGAGGTGTTAGAGATTTTTCCTAAAAAAAAGTCCCTTTTCAGGACTGAGCATTCTCCAGCGCGGCATGTCCCGCTGTTCTCTTGGGTGCGGCACCCTCATCGAGGAGGGCGATGGACACGATCACTGCATTAGGTGTCTGGGCGTCCAGCACGCTGAAGCAGCGTTCATTGACACATCTTGCCCGCACTGCAGGCAGATTGTCATTCAGAAGTTGCAGTCACGAGTGACTGTCTTTCTACAGGAACCAGCCACCATTTCGTCTTCTACCCCGTCCGTGACATCGGTGGCTACGGCCCCGAAGTCTGCCTGTATTAGCAGCATTAGTGATGTGGGGACCTCTGCGAACGTAAACCCGCCAGCCAAGTGCTCACGGGCCGATCGCACCCCGATTCGCTCTTCTGAAAGTTCCCCAACTGGCGGCAGCATACCGTCCGGATCCTCAGGCACGCACTCGGAAGCGATGCGTGAAATAGATGAGATGTCGCTCGCAGCATCGGAGGAGACTGGCATCCGACTCTGACGAACCATAGCTCCACCCCAGGCGGTCGAGCTCAGGAGGAAACAGAAGTGATGTCAACCGTGCTAACCCGGGGATACGTGGTTCCTGAGGTCGGAGCGCAGTGCAAACTGCGCCCACCCCGGGGGCGATTTTCTTCCCGGAGGTGCATGAGGAGCTGTGTAAAACTTGGAGCGCTCCACTCACGGCCCACTCCAGTCAAACCATCTCCGGCTCCCTTACTTCCCTCGATGGTGAGGCAGCCAAAGGCTACGTCGAGATCCCCCAGGTGAAACGTGCGGCTGCGGTGCACCTGTGCCGCAGACGGCTACCACCTTGGGGAATAGGCCATGCCTACCGTCCAAAGCATGTGGGACTTCGGCATCACTGGTGTCGAAAGGTTGCGCTGCCGCGGGCCAGGCTGCCTCCTCTCTCTACGCCATGGCCATCCTGCAGGTCCGCCGAGCCAAGGCGTTGAGAGAGCTCCACGAGGGTAAGGCCGACCCGGGTATAATGCAGGATCTCCGTGCCGCCACTGACAGCGCTCTACGGGCGACCAAGGTGTCCACGGTAATGGTCCAGGTGAGACACCCCCGGCTATACCTTGCACAGAAGAGTGACAGCGGAAAGTCTCGGTGGCTAATGAGGGCGGTCCATCTTGGTTACTCGATCCAGTTCGCCAGAGACTCTCCCAAGTTTCGGGGCATCATCTCTCCCAGGACGTGCTGGTCCGAGGACAGCGCTATAGCTGTAGCGTACATCAGATCGTCAGGGTGGCGTTCGCTCACAGCAGCTAACACAACATGCTCGACGCCTCCTCTGGTGGAGTCAACAGGGGACCCGTTCCCTGCGGGCCACACACCCCGGGCAAACTGAACTAGACAGCCGACGCGCTCTCTTGTCAGTTTACACCTCATGGAGAGTGGCGACTCTACCCCCGCGCAGTCCAGATCATTTGAATGCTGTTCGGGTAGGCCCAGGTAAACCTGTTCGCCTCCCGCAACACCACCATTTTCCCGCTTTGGTATTCCCTGTCCGAGGCAGAGCCCTCGGCACGGATATCCTTGCGCACAGCTGACCGCGGGACGGGCGGAAGCACATCTTCCCCCCCAGGAGCCTAGGTCAGGGAAGAGGAGCACCAAGTGTTATGGTTACACCGCACTGGTCTTACCGCACTTGGCTTCAGAGTTGATGCTCTGGACAGCGACTCCCCCTGAACCATTCCCCTGACAGAGGACCTGCTCTCTCAGGGGAAGGACACGTTCTGGCATCCTAGATCAGACCTCTGGAACACCCACGTCTGGTCTCTAGACGGGACAATAAGATCCTGAGTTTGCTACTACCCCTGTATGGCGGAGACCATCACCCACGCTAGGGCCCCATCTACTAGGCGGTTACACGCCTCTAGACGGCGCCTCTTCTCATCCTGGTGTCTCTCTCAATGAGAAAGACCCACTGAGGTGCTCGATCAGGATTGTGTTGTGCTTTCTTACGAGACTGGAGACTAACATCTCCCCTCCACACTGAATGTGTATGTAGTCGCTATCGCCACTCATCATGACTCAGTTGATGGAAAGTTTCTAGGATGACACGACCTGGTCACCAGGTTCCTAAGGGGCGCGAGAGGGCGGAATCCGCCTCATCTCCGCTCCATACCCTCTAGGGACCCTAAAGTGGTCCTGGGCCCCTCGGAGGTTCCAATCTTCCTCACAGAGTAAGACGGCCCTCCTGATGGCGCTCGCTTCCTTCAAGAGGGTAGGGGACCTCCGAGCATCCTCCGTGTCCCCGGATTGCCTCCGGGGGGGCGTACGCCTGCGAAAGCACCTTTCCACCCTCCAGTAGGTTGGCTCAGTGTGCTATCTACCTCTCTTCTTACCCAAACATATGGCTAAGAACAGGTATCTCACTAACCTCCCTTCTTACCCAAATACTGGTTAAGAACAGGCATTCCATCCATCACTAAGCAAGCACACCCTGGGGGCTGGCTTGGCAGAGCAGCCTTCCCCCTTAAGCCGGGATACCATATGAACTATCACAGATAGCTCTAACCACCCCCTCCGTGTGCTGTTCCGTCTGATGTATTCTCATGAAAATGGTTCCCACTCCTCCCACTCCCCAGGTGGACCTCCACCTCGCGGTTAACTACTCAGTCCGCACGTTCCATGCGTTCTCCTCCACGGACGAGACCATACCTATATCCACCATATTCCTCCCCACGGGTAGGAGGTGGCCTCTGTAACGCATCCCTAATTAAGGAAGTTGCACTTAACCGGTGTAAACCCGAGCCGGACGGCCTCTCACCAGTAGAGAGCTAAGGCCTCCGTCCGTGAAAGGTTACCGGTCAGGGCTGTACCCATCTTTCTCCAAGAAAGCTCTGGAACCCCCTGACCACCACACTGGAAGGTTACAGTTTTTGCGAAAGCATCGAGCTGACACGCCCAGGCCTGTTACCGTCGCTTCGCTAGAGATTGTGACGCGATACAGTGTTGTGGCGTTTTCCATAGGCAACCCCATCTGTCGTTCTCGACACAACGTCGAGAGACCGACAGAAAGGGAACATCTTAGTTACGCATGTAACCTCAGTTCCCTGATGGAGGGAACGAGACGTTGTGTCCCTTATGCCACAAACACGTATCGTATTCTGCTGCAGTCCTGAGAGGCTCTCAGGCTCTTCAGAACAAGAGGTAAATGAATGCTGCACGCCGGCTTCCTTTTATACCGGACATCGGGGGGCGGAGACCGGCATGCAAATTTAATTCGCCAAATTTCATTGGCCTTTTCTATAGTAGTCAGAGTTGATTGGTTCTCAAGGGCGAACCCCATCTGTCGTTCTCGACACAACGTCTCGTTCCCTCCATCAGGGAACTGAGGTTACATACGTAACCAAGACGTTTATAAGTCCGGCCGCCAAGGTCGCAGTGGGACGAACCCAGGCTATTCGGAAAGGTTCTCCTCCCGGCCTCCTTTTATTGATTATCTTCACATATTTTTTAATTTAAATAGAATGGCTCCAATGGTAATATATAACTTGTCTACTGATTTTTTCTTTGTTTTGTGTGTTTTGTATTGGGTTAGGGGGGCATATTTATCATATTTCATTTCGAGTACTGGACAGGTTTGAAAAACGAGGGGCGGGGCATTAGAGGGGGCGGGGCGTGTCCCTAAAAGTGACAATGAAAAGATTTTATTTAGAACACTGATATGAAAATTGATACTGATAAAAACTATGAAAAGATTGAGTAAATAATTAATCAACACTGTGAGATTACTAAATCGTCTACTAATTCACTCTCAATGTTTTTGAAAATAAAGTAAACATTTAAAAATAAATATTAGCATGAGGTGAAGCGTCATCTCTGCCCTGTTGTATTTCTGTCTGTCAGTGTCTGACGGTAAAGTTATTTATGCTCCTCTGACTTTTCTGTCTGATAGAAGTGGTCTCACCTGACATTTTTTGTCCAAATAAACTGGTGAGGAGCATGGCGAGCGTTTTTCCATTCTTATGAAATTAAGCGCATGTTCACGTGGCGCTCGCGGAGCAGTGAAATGTGAATCGCGCCTAACAGAGCATTCACTTCATTGACTTAACATGTAAATCACTCGCGCTTAACGCTTCATTCGCGTCTGGTAGAAATGCAGCATAACCGTACCAGACCATGCGTAGAAAAAGACTGTGGAAAAGCCCTAATGGATTTGACCTTCCAACCTGGGTATACAGTTGGGGGATTTTTCGTACGCCACATGATCTCTTAATGTGACCGAATCAGTTTCCTTTGCAGTTTTTCAAAATATTCCTTTATCGAACTCCCTGAAGAAACATCTCATGCTGGCATAAAAAATGTTTTGTGAAATATGGAAGTATTAGCAAAATTGATGCTTTTCCATTGCTGTTCTGTGACGTACGTGCGTTCAGCTAGCAGTAAACATGCTTGCAGCGCATGTAGTTCCTTTTTTTCTGGGTTAGACCCTGCCCTGGAGAATGAGCTAGTTTAATCTTTCCAACAGGCATATTTTCCTATTAAACCACCATTTTCAAATTATGCAATTCCACGTTGCTCTATTATGTCACCCTTAGAGGTGGGTCAGGGCACCCTCAAAGTGATGCATCATGCAACGACATATGCGTTCAAACATTAAGAGCTTTTAGAATGTAACCATAATTAAATGGAATATGGGAATCATATTTCATAGTACAACAGTTAAGTAGTTCATCGTAGCAAACCCGAAACACTGGTGACCAACTGACAATGACCTTCAACGTGAAGCTCACTTTAATAACTTAAAATACGTGTTACCGTCATAGCCGTAAAGTTTACCGAATAAATAGTAGCCTGCCTGATTAAAGTGTTATGAACTTATTGTAATAACAATCGGACGGGCTCGAATCTAAGCTACAGTCCAGGTGAAGATTACCAGAGAGCGCAGGAACAAAGAGATGCGACCAGCTATCATTATCATTACACGTGGCTGAACAGAGACACATAAATTCATCACTTCAGCGAATGCAAGGGAATGCATACATAATTCCATTGTATTTTGACAGCCCTTATATATAAACAACGACGTTTAAGACGTTAAAGCTGTGGAAATATCTGGTGCTCTGTGCTTTTACTGTTTCTTTCGTCGTTGTGTAAGAATTATTAAAATATGAGTTACGATTACACAAATGCATAAAAGCACTCGTGTATGAAACGGATAGCAGACAAACTGATCATTAAAAGGGTTGTATATATGTATACACATATAAATGTAACCTCAAATACTGAAGAACTTATTCTTAAACTAATTTATGTAAAAATGTTTCAAGATTTATTAAGCAGGATAGAAATTCCGTGGATTCCGGTTCCTACTCAGAGAGCTTGATATACCCACCCAGAGGAATACTGAGTCACGGGGCAATCCCGTTTTCGAAACCTTTTTATGCCCTATGGTTAAAAATACCAGTAGACTTGACAAATAAATATATTCAGCATCGCTGCTCTAGTGAACAACAATAATAATCGAGTTTTATAATTAAATACTAATATGCTTTTGCTCACATTGTATAGTTTATTGATTTTTATCTAACAAAAATGTGGTGTGCATATTACAAACAGAGCATGTGAAACTTGGCAAATACGTTCATTTGTTATGGCAGCTACCGGTTAAAACACCCTAGACAAACCCCGTCCATTCAAATGCATGTCTCCCAGAATAAAAGGAAAACAGTGTTACCTCCAAAACACCAGTCGATTAGAAGGTCCAACATAAAGAGTGAACATAAAAGCATTAAAAAAACAGAGGAATTTTATTAAGCAAAATAAATCCCTCCTGTGCGTTTTCCTGCCGGAGTGACTCTGTGTGGATCTGTGTTAGTAGGTCACTACTGAAGCGTATTGGCAGCCTTCGTTGACTGACACTCCTCACAGCCAATAGAAATACAGTATCTTCTGATTTGAGCCAATGAATGGCTCTTCAATAATAGTCTGGCGCAGATAAGCAGTAGATGGCTCCATATATACACGCCGTCATAAGTACTGCATGCGAAATAATTGTGTAATATCTTAATAAACTGTTTAAAAGAAAAAACGAGGGAAACGTTTTCTTTATTGTAAATTATTAAAGAAAATCTATTAAAATACTATATTGGAACCGGACAGCGAACATGGAAATCACCTGCATGGATATCTGTAGCCTATACCAGATGAGGATGTATATCGATTAGTTTCATAACGATTTCAACGTTTTTATAATTATAATTAAAGATTCTAGATAGATTTCATTTCAGCCTTTCGAGTCCACCCCAAATGATTATGTGTTCAGGAACTAACTAAGTTTACTTATTTAATATGTGCGCTGCAAATGACGATTTAATTTATGGTTGTTTGGTAGTCGATAAGAAATGACAGGTGTTGATGTAACTTAATCCTAAAGCAGTTGCACAACGTGATGTACCGATGACCTAAATTAAATAAGAGGTGAACGTGCGCCATCCAGTGGAAATGGTAATTGCACGAGTAATGTTTCATAATTTCAATATGCAGTGTTGCTCAAAATGATACAACCTCTAGATAAATATGACCAGAGAAGGCTCTGAAAATAAATATACATTATTAAGCATTTAGATCTTTTATTTGAAAATATAAAAAGTGCAATAACCAAACTTTTTATTAGAGAATAAGAATTTTAATTGCGGAAAATGTAATTATGAAATAAATGTTTTTCTCTGATACACATTGCTCATAATGAAACATAGCATACCGTTTCATTCAATACTGTTTGCAAACTTCTTTTTGATAACAGCTCTGAGTCTTCGCCTATAATGCCTGACAAGTTTGAAGAACATCTGACAAAAGATCCAGATCCTTGACATTTCCAGCTCCATGTTACTGTTTTTTTATCTGCCGCCTTAGTTCATATTTACCTAGAGGTTGAATAATTGTGATCACAACTGTCGATGTGCTGCAACATTGCTCTCTTAATATAGCCTACTTGCTGGAAAATAATGATTTCCATTCCGAATACAACTGCAATCATTACATAGTTCCTTTATGTGGTGTGTTTTATGCCTTGTTCCAATAGAATTCAATAGCGGTCTATAGGTTCCCACCCTCCAGATGGCATCCCATCAAATAACCCAACACGTAGGTAGACAGAGACAAAATATACTTTTCCCAGCAGGGACAATAAGCAAGAAGAGTTACATCCTTCAATTTGCATTTGTTATATTACATATTTTTTGCTAATTTGATCACATCCTCACCTAGCCAAGCATGTCCGAGCCAAGAAAACAAAGCGTTAACCTTTTCAGAAAAAGTACGTTTATTTAGTTGGCATCATAACAAGATTCACAATGCAAAAGTGAGTCCCACTTATTAAAAAGAACAAATGGACGAATGCAATTAAAGCATATTCAACGAACGTGTCATTAATAGTTGTAATGCGCCTATATGATAGATTCCTTTTAAGAGAGATGCTTGGTAACAAACCTTGCTTTATTAACTTTGTAGCGTAGTTTGTGTGGCAGGAGAACTGCCTTTTCACCGGTCTTTAGTTGGAAGGTGTCTCCTGATGCATTAGTTTCTACTGGGACTTCAGGAATGGTTCCGTTTAACCCAGGCTGCCGCCTGCAATCCAGTGTTGTTTCCGACGATGTTTTAGCTCTATAACAATTGTTAATGCGCGATAGGCTGACCACTGGATTGTTGTAGTGAGACATCTCAAATGCATCATTTTCGTAAGTGAAGCTTCTGTTGCTCGGATAAACTGCACGGGTGCATGCGTTCGCTCCGTCATCGTATCTAAGTGGAGGATGACAATCCAATAAATGGATGCTTGACAATTTTGTGGTATTGACAGCGTTTTCCGGCCCAGAGTACGAGACCACATCGTATACTGAATTAATAGGATTCGTTCGGGCACACACGGGTCCGCAAGGATCGGAAAATAGACACTGCAACCTACCATGCAATGGTATCAGAGTTCTGGGGACATGAAAACTTAGTGAACAACTATCGTTTGACATGCCCATTGGGTAATTAAACCCAACATTCGTACGATTATTCAGACTTGTGTTATGATGGTTAACTACAGAAAGCGCAATCTTTAATTGTTCATTTTCGCGCTGTAGCTCGAAGGCACGTGTCTCCAGGAGATATTCCTCCAGTCTCTTGCGCTGGCGCGATCTCTTCGCAGCTTCGTTATTGCGGTTCCGTTTGAGCCAGTAGTTACAGTCTTTTTGCGCATCGGGCGTAAATTCTCGTTTGCGTCGCGTTCCAACATTTGCACGAAGGACTGGCACATGGTACGACTGTCGCGCATTCTGTAGATCCTCGATACATCCAGATTCACCCAGCGTGGTGTAACAAGTTCCTGTAGACATATTAACCGGCAAGCTGTTAACCGTGGGACGTATGGAGCCGAAACTGTAGTGTGTATGCTACTTGTACCAAGCCAGCATCAGTTATTTGCAGGTTGTTTGCCAAAAAGAGCATTTATAGAAGATATATAATTTATTATTCTCGTCACGCCTTTTTTTAGGAAGCGACGTGAGAAAAAAACGCCTACCTTGACAGTTATTGGTCAACAATAACCATTGACAAAAAAAAAACATTTACCTCACTCACTTATTGTGTGCAGGGGTGTAAAACTGCAAACTGCTGTAGAGTTTAACTTAACCCTAATTAAACACCTTATCCAGGTAATCAAGATCTTCTGGATTACTAGAAACTTCAAGACAGTGCGGTCGAAGTTGGGTTGACATGTGGTATAGCGGGACATACAGTTACAGCTCGTTACATTACAAATCCTATATATAATGTTTTTTTTGCCTTATTCCAAGAGGATTTTAAAAAAAGTTAAAAGTCTGGCTCACTGAACATTATTGTTGTTTCAACTCAACTTTATGAATATAGCACTTCTTAAAATTCTCATTGTTACAAAGCAGCTGTACATGATATATATTGACTATAAGCAAAACAATTAAATGTTATACCTGTAAAAACAAGAAAAAGGTGAAAACACGGAAGACAGACATACCCACATACAAACGCTCCACACACACAATATGCACACTTACTAACTCACATAGACGGACGCGCACAAACACACACACACACACACACACACAGACAAGCAGGCGCACACACACAGACACGTAAGCACACATTTAAGATAATCTATTGATCTAATTGATCTAACTAATGCAGCCTTAAACCCTCTGATTTATATTATGGAAGTGTAGTTTTATTTCGAAATGTTTATCTGCTTGTTGTTTTTTCTCACTATAGTTAATTTTTTCACACTCGTACGTTGCAACAGTACAAAACATTTGAACTGAAAATAGGCCCTGAGTTACAACAACTATACGTCCTAATAGTATTCATAAGTAAAATTAGTAGGTTTATGACGCTCCACTGCATTAATAACATTACATACAAAATAATGTATTTTGATTTGTGTGACAGTTATTGGCCACAATGTTGTCTAGGCAACAACGGCCACTTCCGCTTCCTGTTAGTATCACACAGTGTGTGCAATCTCTTTTGCTGTGCACTCAAAAGTACCTACTATTCCAACACAAAAACAGTCCCTACTTTTGGGGTATGGTATAAGTAGGCGAATTCAAACGCAGGGAGGGGCTTTCACACTGCAGGATCTATTTCATAGGCTGCGTCCGAAATCCCATACTGTGACAGTACGTACTGAATTTGAATAAGTACCTACCTATCGGCCATCAAAACATTACGTTCTATATAGTATGAGTGGCAGTAGTATGAATACATTTCGGACATCCTGCGTCCGCCATGTTTTATGGTCAACAACCTACACGTGTTGATAAAAACATAATTTAGTCACGAGAAATTCATTTATTGCCCCTCACATTAAAAACAGACGTCCGCCTTAAAGTTTACCGCTATTTTTATTTGATTGAGGCCTACCTTTGAAATTTGACCGTTGCTCATCTCCCGTGGCATCATGGGATAGAGAAGAGTCCATCTGATCAAATCTCAGTGGAAGTAGTAGACCATCCGAGAACAGTGTCCTACATACTATTTAATAAAGAAAAGCACAATTCACCGCTTTAATACATTTCTAAGGTCTTTTATCTCCTAAGAAAAAAATGAAACTTTCTTGTGAACAACATTATTTATCAATAACAGGATTGATGATCATTATAGGATAGCTCTCGATAATGACTCCTATGGGTTGCCACTCTTCTTCAAAATGTTCTTAATCCTCCTGTCAAAGTGCTTTTATTTTTTCTAGCCGATCGCACACTCCACTGGACTGTGCCTGGCAAAAATGAGCTCACGCCCTGGCGAGGCGTAAGGTCGTACACACGACAGCTGTTACCACTCTCAAATTGACAGTTCGTACAGCTGTCCCGCCAGGCAGGTAAGTGAGCAGAGCCAACCTTCCCTCCGGGGCCCCTTCGGGATTCCCCCGTGACATGGTTAGCTCTGCCAGCCATCGAACCACCCTCCGTGGGAATGGCGAAGCAGACCGTCCCCTTGGTCCCCCTGTCACAGCCCCTGGGAGCTCGAGAGCTGCCCACACTGTCTCGGGGACTAATGAGGACGGTCCGTCTTGGTTACTCGATCCAGTTTGCCAGAGACTCTCCCAAGTTTCGGGGTATCATCTCTCCGTCTGTCAGAGGCAGGGACGCCTACATACTTCGGGTAGATGTCACCACCCTTCTGCCAAAACAGGCATCGAGTTCGTCCTTCAAAAACCCAGATGGTCAGTGGGTTACTACCCGCACTTCATCGTTACCAAGACGGTGGGTTGCGCCCTAAGTCTGCGTACCTTGAACAAAGCACCTTCATAAAGCTGCCGTTCAAGATGCTCACGCAGAGGCGCGTCCTGACATCCATCAGGTGTCAGGATTGGTTCATGGCAATCGACCTGAAGGATCCTCCCTTTCGGTCTCTCCCTGTCTCCACGGTCTTCACGAAGATCGTGGAAGCCCCCTTTCTCCCTGAGGGGAGGAAGGTGTGCGGGTACCAAACTATCTCAACGATTGGCCTACCTTGGCACACTCGCGAGATCTGTTATGTACACAAAGGGACCTGGTGCTCCGGCACCTAGACTGATTGGGACTCCAGGTCAGCTGAGAGAAGGGTAAGCTCTCCCCAGTGCAGAGCATCCTCTTTCTCGGTATGGAACTCAACTCTGTCACCATATCGGCGCAACTGTCCGCAGTTCGCGCCCAGCCAGTGTTGAACTGCCTGGAACATTTTCAGGCAGACAGCGGTCCCCCTGAAACAATTCAGAGGCTCCTGGGCACATGGCATCCTCGCCGGGTAATACCCCTCGGGTTGATGCACATGAGACCGCTCCAACACCGGCTTCAGAGTCAAGTTCCGAGGAGAGCGTAGCACACCGGCAGCAGGCGCATGGTGATGTCGCCCTGCTTCTGACGCACCATAACCCCTGGTCTTCCATGACTTTTTCGACGGACTCAGGTCCCTCTGGGCAGGTTTGAGACAGGTCGTGGTGACGACTAACGTCTCCCTGCAGGGGTACGGTGCAGTGTGCAATGGGCATGCAGGCGGGGCGTTGGACGAACCCCCGCCTGCGCTGGCATATCAATTGCCAAGAGTTGTGGGCTGTGCTACTTGCACTGAGCAGACTACGGCCTCTCGTGCGAGACAAGCACGTGCTGGTCCGAGGACAGCACTATAGCTGTAGCGTACACAGATCGTCAGGGTGGCGTTCGCTCACAGCAGCTAACACAACTTGCTCGACGCCTCCTCCGGTGGAGTCAACACGTGACCCGTTCCCTAGATCAGGGAATGAACCTGCTCTATCAGGGGAAGGACACATTCTGGCATCCCAGATCAGACCTCTGGCACACCCATGTCTGGTCTCTAGACGGGACGAGAAGATCCTGAGATGGCTACTCCCCCTCTATGGCAGAGACCATCACCCAGGCTGGGGCCCATCTATTAGGCGGTTACACGCCTCTAGACGGCGCCTCTTCTCGTCCTGGTGTCTCTCTCAACGAGAAAGACCCACCGAGGTGTTCGATCAGGATTGTGTTTTCCTTCTTACGAGACTGGAGACTAACATCTCCCCTCCACACTGAATGTGTATGTAGTCGCTATCGCCACTCATCACGACTCAGTTGATGGAAAGTTTCTAGGATGACATGACCTGGTCACCAGGTTCTTTAGGAACCCGAGAAGGCGGAATCCGCCTAATCTCCGCTCCATACCCTCTTGGGACCCTAAGTGGTCCTGGGGGTCTCTGGGCCCCCAAGAGCCCCTCGGAGGTTCCAATCTTCCTCACCCGAGTAAGACGGTCCTCCTGATGGTGCTCGCTTCCTTCAAGAGGGTAGAGGACCCCTGAGCATCCTCCGTGTCCCCGGATTGCCTTGAATTCGGCCCTGGAAACTCTCACGTTATCTTGAGACCCAGGCACGGATGCGTGCCCAAAAATTTCCCACTACTCCCTTCTGGGGCGAGGTGGTGAACTTGCAGGCGCTCCCCATCGGGAGGAAGACCCACCCCGATTCGTGTTGTGTCCAGCGCACTGCGCCTCTACCCGGACCGCACGCAGAGCTCAAAAAGCTCTCACCAGCTCGGTGTCTGTATTGGAGGACAGCAGAAGGGGAAAGCTGTCTCCAAGCCGAGGCTGGCACACTGGGTCGTGGATGCCGTTACGACGGCATTCCGATCTCAGAATCTTCCATGCCCATTGGCAGTGAGGGCTCACTCCGCATGGGGTATAGCCACCTCCTGGGCACTGGCCAGAAGCGCCTCCCTAGCAGACATCTGTTAAGCTGCGGGTTGGGCTGCGCCCAAACACCTTCGCAAGGGTTAACAACCTGCGCGTAAACCCAGTGTCAGTCCACGTCCTACGTGGCGACATGTAGGACTGGCATCCGGGGGGGGGCGTATGCCTGCGAAAGCACCTTTCCACCCTCCACTAGGTTGGGTCAGTGTGCTATCTACCTCTCTTCTTACCCAAATACTGGTTAAGAACAGGTACTCCATCCATCACTAAACGAGCACACCCTGGGTGCTGGCTGGGCAGAGCAGCCTTCCCCCTTAGGCCGGGATACCATGTGAGCTATCACAGATAGCTCTAACCGGATCTAGTGCTACCGGACGTCTGTAACACCCCCTCCGTGGGCTGTTCCGTCTGATGTATCCTCATGAGAATGGTTCCCATTCCTGGTAACCCATGAACTTTCCCCAGGTGGGCCTCCACCTCGCGGTTAACTACTCAGTCCGCACGTTCCATGCGTTCTCCTCCAAGGACGAGACCATACCTATATCCACCATATTCCTCCCCACGGTTAGGAGGTGGCCTCTGCAGCGCATTCCTGATTAAGGAAGTGGCGCTTACCTGGTGTAAACCCGAGCCGGACGGCCTCTCGCCAGTAGAGAGCTAAGGCCCCGTTCGTGAAAGGTTATCGTTCAGGGCTGTACCCATCTTTCTCCAAGAAAGCTCTGGAACCCCCCGACCACCACCACACTGGATGGTTACAGTTTCGCGAAAGCATCGAGCTGACACGCCCAGGCTTGTTACCGTCGCTTCGGTAGAGATTGTGACGCGATACAGCGTTGTGGCGTTTTCCATAGGCAACCCCATCTGTCGTTCTCGACACAACGTCGAGAGACCGACAGAAAGGGAACGTCTTGGTTACGTATGTAACCTCAGTTCCCTGATGGAGGGAACGAGACGTTGTGTCCCTTATGCCACAAACACGTATGGTATTCTGCTGCAGTCGTGAGAGGCTCTCAGGCTCTTCAAAACAAAAGGTAAGTGAATGATGCACGCCGGCTTCGTTTTATACCGGATATCCGGGGGCGGAGCCCGGCATGCAAATTTCATTCGCCAAATTTCATTGACCTTTTCTATAGTAGACAGAGTTGATTGGTTCTCAAGGGCGAACCCCATCTGTCGTTCTCGACACAACGTCTCGTTCCCTCCATCAGGGAACTGAGGTTACATACGTAACCAAGACGTTTTATCGTGGCCACGAGATATTAACTCGTGGGAACGTGATAATATGATGAGACCACGACATATTGTCTCGAGGGAACGGGACACTATGTTGTCGCCACGACATCAGCTTGTTGAGGTAATGACATCCTTATGTTGACGTCATGCATGCTTTTGCGCGCATGTGCCTTACCGATATGTGGTCAAGCATTCGTTACTGCGCATGTGTTTCCTGTTTACATTACGAGGTGATGTTTTCACATATTTTTATGTCATGAATGTTTAAACTCAGATCTCGGATATTATATTCGAGATCAATGCATTCCTGTCAATCACGCGGCGTCGGGGCATACTAAAGATAGCCACAGCAATTTGATTTAAATATATTAAATACGTTTACAAAAAGACTTTGTTCATGTCATTTCGTGCTATAAAACTTTAATTTTGGGTTTGAGGTCGGGAATTCCTGAAATCCTAGTTGTCTTGAATAATTCTTTAATAGTGTAAGTGCGTCTTAAACAAGGCAAGGCAAGTTTTATATAGCACATTTCAAACACAAGGGCAATTCAAAGTGCTTCACATAAAATGATTGACGAAGAGAAATAAGACGTATCTTTAAAATGTAAATTATTTAAGATCACAAATTAGATTTAATGAAAGAATAAAACAGCAATACAATTTATTAAAAATGAGAGAAAAAGAGAAGAACAATAGAAAAATAAATTATAAATAGAAGTGCAGTTGATGTAAACCAGCAGTAGTCAGGTTGTAAATGCACAGCTAAACAAAACTAATTATAAAAACGTTTAAACATTTTAAAAGCTCTGATATTTTCAAGTCTTAATTTGTTTAAGGGCTCTTTTTTAAACATATTAAAAAGAAACCATGCCATTTCAAATGTGAACACGTATCACAAAATTTTGTTTTGTGTTTAGTTTTTTAAGGACATCCTCTGTGACTATGACAAACACATCACTGTTTTAAATCCGTTAATAAAAAGACACAATTGTTAAGACACCATAAATATGCTCAATCACTTAGTGACATTGAAATCGAATCCATCCCCGTTTGAACATGTTCGCGTATACAGCAGTAAACAA
This sequence comes from Triplophysa bombifrons, assembly GCA_029783895.1. Classification (NCBI taxonomy): domain Eukaryota; kingdom Metazoa; phylum Chordata; class Actinopteri; order Cypriniformes; family Nemacheilidae; genus Triplophysa; species Triplophysa bombifrons. The sequence continues at coordinate 3,260,878 of CM056471.1, forward strand.
ACGTCCTCTTTATGGCGCATGCGGTTTAAAGGCAATGCAGTACGTCACGTTGCGCATGCGCACTTATACATGCTGATGTCGAAATGCATGACGTCACCGCGCTACAGTCTGCAGCGGGGACCACTTGAAAGATGGCCGGTGCAAAGTTTCAGCAACACATCTGGCGCTTGGTACACGCTCATTTACGCTACCCATGTTTACCATAGTGTTCTATGTATGTGCGCTGATAAATAATTTCATTCACTCGTTTCATTCGCCATGGTTAAACGTTGTTAATACTATTACTGAGTCTCCGCAACAGTTCTCATGTTTAATGCACGCGTTTTTCTGTCTTTATGTGCGCTCATCAATGATTTAATACACTCGTCTCATTCGCTCTGGTAAAGTTGATGTTTTAAATGATGCTGGTGCGGGTAAGGTTCACAACAGATCTCGCGTGATACACGTTTGCTCTTCCGTTTTTACCACAGCGTTCTTTGTATGTTCGCTGATGAATGATTTAATCCACTCGTCTCATTTGCTCCGGTTAAAATTGTTCATGTTAGAAAGAAGACCAGTCCCAACGGATCTCTGGATAAGTTCTTGCGTTTAAATTTTGCGTTTCTGTCTATGCGTGGGCTGATCAATGATATGTAAATAAAAGCCAAATAAAAATGTTTTAATCATAAATGTAGGCTATCTAACATTTTAGTTAAAAAATAGAAGTATTTATGTAAGCTCCCGTGTTGAAATATTAACAGCTGGGTTATGTATGTTTTGATGCTGGTTTCACCATCTTAAACAAACATATGACAATCTTAAACCAGCATCAAAACATGAAGTTTTATGCATCCAACAATTGTAGCCAACTATTTAAGTTTGGAAGCAATATGTTATCTTTGTTATATAAAAAGTAAATATGATATTATAAAGTTTAAATGGTATTTAGACATAAATATATAGACAGATATGTATTTTTGAATGGGGTCCTTTAAAAAAAATTCAACTTATTTGGGGGTTCTTGGCATCAAAGTTTGAAGATCCCTGCATTTGATAACATCCCACACGAGAATGTCAGGCACTTCCTGTCAGAGTTCCATATCAAGGCTCGTATTGTAGACATCACCAGGTACAGTCAAACCTTCGTTTGAGTGCAGTCCTTTGAGAAGGATTTCACTTCTGTTGGGACTATAATATAATTAAGGGTTTCTCTCTGCTTCTGTCCATTCCAGCTTAATTAGTTTTACTCTCTTTCATCCAGTTTAAAGAACTCTCGTCACCTTTTCAGATATATTTAGCCAGCTCCTTTACATCAGCTGGGCTTAGATTACGTTCATAGGGGACAATGGCTTTTTTCACTCGGTCGCTTCAAGATGCACATAGGTTTACGGTCAACAATGTGAGTCAAATTATTCGAACACTACGTCATACTTTGACAGGCAAAATGGAGTGGCGCTTCAAGCTAAATGTTTTAAGCTACATTCACAAATATGGCTACTGGTTGAGATTTTAGCAGAAGTATGTCATGGCCCATATTGCCCACTACACATAATGAATAATCTCAAAACGAGTCAAGCATAAAAACCTACTGATCACACAGTTTTTAGTGGCAGTGCTGAGTGCTATACATGACACAAAACGTGCCTCTGGCAACCCAAGTTCCAATATGGGTGTTCTGTTGGTCTCATCTTTTTTATGTCCTCCTCATACACACGGTCAAATGCAATAAAAATAACAATAAAAAGAGCTCTCATTAATTTTTTTGTTTATATGCATGTATCATTTTAAGTATCTAGTGAATAGAATAAAGCGTACATTTTGGCATTTGTCACAATCTTGACATGTTTTGACTGTGCATAATTCGCATTGACCGCCAGGTGTGGTGTGCATTCAAAGCCTCGAGAATTGAATCACTTTTTCACATATTTGGCTAGAAATCTTCAAACTTTAAAGTTCAAAGCTTCATGAAGCTTCATCTCGCCAACAACAGATGGAGACAGGTGGAGACTCACAGACACAATTTGTTTCCATAAAAAACAATAGTTTCCATTATTACCATTAAACTCATATTTTATCAGGGATAGCTGTGTTTATTCGATTACAGCCAATAAACATAAAATAACTGTGTTATCAACTCGGAAGTCAGATTTTCATTCTCATATAATTTAATATGTAATGCATATTCTGAGTACTGGAAGTTTATAATGTACAAAGCAGACTTACATATGTTACTGCATTGTTTTAATTGCAATATCAAGGAAAATGTTTTTCCTATTTCTATATTTCCAGCTTCAATTTAATATAACTAAACGTTGAAAAAGGCACACAGATGTATATTATGTACATACAAACCCACAGAGTATCCAATACCTTTAATGAACATTAATAAAATCTGGATGAAAAGCAGATATCTGATTGGTAAGACTTTGAAGTAATGGCTAAATAAAATATCAGCAAATAAGACAAAACAGTTACAACACTTTAAGGAATAGTTCGCTCAAATATAAAAATTCTACTCATTTACTTACCTTCAAGTTGTCCCAAATCTGTTTAAATTTCTTTGTTCTGATTAATACAGAGAAAGATATTTGGAAGAATGCTTACAACCAACTTTTAACCATTCTGTTAAACACAAAGTATAATATTTTGAAAAATGTAGGAAAGCAAACAGTTCTGGGGTACTTTCTAGAACTATTGCAATTTTTCCTACTGTTATCATCAATTAACTGTTTGATTACAAGCATTCATACAAATATCTTTCTCAAACAAAGACATCTATACAGGTTTGGAACAACTAGAGTGAGTAATCATGACAGAATTTTTCATTTTGGGGTGAACTATCCCTTTAAAGCGAATCGATAACATAAATTACACATTTTTACAATAAGCATTCAATGTTTAAAAATAAGCACAACAAATGTATGGCATCAGCAATCACATCTTTCATAGTTCCTTACTGTGATCCATAGTGCAGTTTTCATTATGCACATTATTTTCTCAAGCATGAAGTCAGGTGATTCATTGTCTAAACTGTTCACCACAAATTAAGATTAAGCAAATAAAAAGACTTGTTTTTAATCTAATGAAACGATTATGAGATGTTGCATTAAGCAATGTGATCCTTAAGATGATGACAATGTCATCTGTATATTAATAGGTGGTTCCCAGCAAAATCCTTAAAGATGTTCTATTTTGCACAGCAACAATAAGAACATAAATTCTTCTGAATAGCTTTGCAACAATACATACTGTATACACAGTCCTTTGGTGAACGGGAGAAAGCCAGATTCTTCATCACAGACAACAAAAAAATGGGAGCTCAAGGGTGAAGCTGGGATTACTGTCCAAACAGCAGCACGTGTTCTTGCATCGGCTGCCAAAAAATTACCTATAAATAACATTATGTTCATGTGTCATTTACCAGTTTCCCTTCACTTTTAAAACTTGCACAAAAAGCTATTTAAAATGTGCATTTCACAGAATTGTTTTCTTATTTTATCCATAAGGTGCCTATGCCTCCAAGTTGATCTCATTATCCTCTGTGTGTGGACTGTCATTGTCTCCCAATAGCTCTGTCTCAGGAACAGACAAGTCCTCACTGTGCAGACCATTTTGAGAGGCTCCATCAGCTAAATCGTCCACGGCTGCCTTTTGGTCTTCATTCATAAAAGCTGCCTTCTCTGTACCAGATCCGTTGGAGGGGGCTGTAGTGACATAGCCTGTGCTGGTGGAGCCACTTCCACTATGATGCGATCCAGCCTTGGCAACCATCTGTGGGTGCAACTGATGTGGAGGCATCTGCATTGGGATCTGCATGGGGTAGAAGTTCTGCAGATAAGAATATGCTGGTACTGGCTGGTAGCCATTGACTGGAATGTAGAGCTGAGGTGGTACCATGTGGCGCATCTGGCCCTTCATAGGCATAAACTGAGGCTGAGGAAAAGGGGACATCTTTTTGGGACTAATGTAGCGGGCGTTACTGATGTTACTGACAGGGCTTGTGCTTAGGGAGCTGGTCTGAGTGGTGTTGCTCGCCCCTGAGGTCTGTGCAGAACTGTTGTAGTTGGACAAGCTCTCCCAGGTGCGCAAACGTGCATGTATATCTTTGAACCGTGGCCTTCGTGCTGGGAACTCATTCCAGCACTCTAACATAAGTGTGTAAATCCAGGCTGGACAGTCATCAGGGCAGGAAAGCATTTGTCTGTTGCGTATCATCTCAATCACATCTTGGTTAGAATGGCCACAGTAAGGCTGAAGGCCATAGCTAAAAATTTCCCACAAAACCACTCCATAGGACCAAATGTCTGAATCAGTGGAAAACTTGCCATACAGTATGGCTTCTGGGGACATCCAACGAATAGGGAACGGACTAGTGCCCATCAACTTGTAGTAGTCAGCAGAGTATACCTCTCTAAACAGCCCAAGGTCCAAGATTTTTACATTTAGCTTATCACAGACCAGGATGTTGCGAGTAGCCAGATCTTTGTGTACCATGTGGTGACTGGAAAGATACTCCATTCCAGCTGCTATTTGTGTTACAATGTGTAAGAAGTCGGCTTGCTCCAGGGTGGATTTCACTGTCCTATCGTCATCTGAACTGCCGACATCTGAGTGTGGGGACCGCATGACCAGAAACTCATGAAGGTCACCATGGCTTGAATAGCTGAAGATCATGCTCATGGGTTGTTCTTTAGTTATCACGCCTAAAAGGCAGACGATATTGGGGTGCTGTAGGCGGGAACGGAGCATGGCCTCATGGCGGAATTCTTCACGCAGGGTACCCTCATCTTTGTCTTTTACTGTCTTTATGGCCACCACCTGGGTCTGTTCACCTGGGGCTGTACCATAGAGGTGACCTTTGTAGACTTTGCCAAAACAGTCCTCTCCAAGCTCTTCCATAAATCGAACAGCAGACAGATTGATTTCTCTGAGCTTTGGCTATGAATGTAATAAAACACACCAATAATCAACATTTGCTTTGTCAGTAAAATAACAATGTATATGAACTTTGAATGAAAAAGCTAAAAGGATAACAGATGAAAATACCTGATGCTTATGCTGATTTAGAAGAGGTAGCTCCATTTCTTGACTTGGTGAGGCGGTAAGTTGTCCGCGAGTAGGTGTGTCGGCTGCCTCCTTTTGCTTGTTGCGACACATGCACACTAAGAAGAATAAGCAGGCGATAACTAAAGGTGTAGCTATGCTTGGAATTAGAATATACAGTATCTCCTTCTTCATTTTCTCTGGTGGCTCTGAAAAGAAAATACATGTTCCACATTTAGTATCATTTTACACTGGATAAATATATTGGAATACAACCTTTTTTATTATATATTTAGCACTCTCGAGGAAATGATACTCACTGCAGGGCTGAATGTCACAGACATCAACTCTAACATTAGGGTCCAAGGTGAAACACCAAGGGCTCTCCATTTGCCCACCAGGATTCCTGCAGAAATTGTGACCTGCTCTGAGTTCAGGGTACTCAGTAGGGGTCAGGTAGTGACTGTGTGGATACTGTGTACTCCAGGGTTGGCACTGGTAGCCTGATTTTGTGACACTGACTTTGCCCCTGTAGTTAGCGCCACTTCCATTGTAACAGCTGTGATCTGGGGGTGAATCTTTAATAGAGATTGACAATTTTTAGGTCTGGTCTGTATATTTTGAAATATTAAGACAAACAGGATGAATAAAATCTTATTTTACAGTCAAACTATTATACTATCATTGATTCATTGATTGAACAGAGTAGGCTACCACCTATTCAAAACCATGGAAAAAGTACAGTTGAAAGAAAAAGTATGTGAACCCTTTGGGCTTACTTGGATTTCTTCATAAATTGGTCATAAAATGTGTTCTGATCTTCATCTAAGTCACAACAATAGAGAAACACAGTCTGCTTAAACTAATACCGCACAAACATTATATGTTTTCATGTTTTTATTGAACACAACATGTAAACATTCATAGTGCAGGGTGGAAAAAGTATGTGAAACCCTAGGCTAATGACTTCTCCAAGAGCTAATTGGAGCCAGGAGTCAGCCAACCTGGGGTCCAATCAATGTGATGAGATTGGATGTGTTGATTAAAGCTGGCCTGTCCAATAAAAAACAAACACCAGTTTTGAGTTTGCTGTTCTGAAGAAGCGTTGAAGCTTAACAGAGGATGGACGATGCAACAGGAGTGGCCCAGTCAGAGTCCTGACCTCAACCCGATTGAGATGCTGTGGCATGACCTCAAGAGAGCGATTCACACCAGACATCCCAAGAAAATTGCTGAACTGAAACACTTTTGTAAAGAGGAATGGTCCAAAATTTCTCCTGACCGTTGTGCAGGTCTGATCTGCAACTATAGGAAACGTTTGGTTGAGGTTATTGCTGCCAAAGGAGGGTCAACCAGTTATTAAACCCAAAGGTTCAGATACTTTTTCCACCCTGCACTATGAATGTTTACATGTTGTGTTCCATAAAAACATGAAAACATATAATGTTTGTGCGGTACTAGTTTAAGCAGACTGTGTTTCTCTATTGTTGTGACTCAGATGAAGATCAGAACACATTTTATGACCAATTTATGAAGAAATCCAAGTAAGCCCAAAGGGTTCACATACTTTTCTTTCAACTGTATGTGTATTTAATTATTTTATTTATGTTATTGTTTTGTAAACATATAACTATTATTACTGATGTAGCAGAGTTGTAATAAGATGGAATAATATCACGCAAGTAGCCTGTTTCTGCTCTGCATTTGAGTTGTTGCTCTGTTAAGCATAGGTTACGACTGTCCAATGATAAATAAACATTAATGTATACAACTATATTAAAATTGCACTTACATCCGAAATTCTGTTTTTATTAAACATTTATAAAATGTAAATGTGTATTACAGACCACTAACATGCTATATACACCACAGTTTGATATGGTATATCGATTCATTACCAATGAAATAGGTAATGTTAAATTATTTTTAGGTAAACCAAAAGAGGGCTTTCTCACTCTTCTTTCCGTTTAAAGCCTGTTATGCATGCAATTGTCAGTATGTTATATCTTGACTTTAGCCTTTATTTGGTTAACCTACATTGAGATGGCACGCCAATACGAATGCAGCTGGCTGCTTCGGGTGAGCCAGGTTGAGGAAGCAAGTTGCATGCGGGCAGTTCGAGCTGCATGAGGATTAGAGGGTTGGAGCGTGCAATAGTATACTCGGCATGACACAAGTCATTCTCCAAAGCCTCACACTCATCACGGCAGAGCTGGCGCTTCCATGGACCTCTTGTGCCCTCCTCGCACAGCGGGAAGACATAATAGCAGAAGGAAGGAATGGCAAACTCAGAGCACTGGTCTGAAAGCTGGGTAGAGGTGCCAATCATGGTGAAGGCCGCTGGATGACAAACCAATGATAAATAACAGAAAACAGAATATTTTGTGTATTTTTAAACACCATGTATGTGTTGATATACCAGGAAAGATGCTCACCGGTGATGCGGTTTTCGCTTTCTCCTTGCATCTGCAGGGACTCCACATAAATACTTCTGTTGCCTATGAATCGAGCACAAGCAATGCCTCTGTACGGCTGGCAGAAGTCCTTTTCAAGCGTCCTAAAAAAAAGAAGAAGAGCAAAGATGATGAATACCACCAATAACCCTCTCTTCTAAGCCTTTGTGAAATGCAGATAATCACATGTGACTGCATAGTACATATTATTGCAACAAGTTGTTTCCCTGCTTAGCAAGTAGCAACCATAACAGCTCACAATGAGTAAAAGTAGGGATGAACCGAAATGTAAATTTTGGCCGAAAACCATAACTCTTTAAAGTAGCAATGAATTAAAAATACAATTTTAACCCAAGCTTTTGTAATATATGAGGGAATCGTATTCACGCGAACATCATGTAAGTGTCAGAACTGAAACGCCCTTGTTACTGAGATTACAACTGTTATTGACACCAGGCCCAGCGAGTAACAAAAGTGGCGCAGAACCAGATAAAGCAAGCAAGGAATAAACAAATATGTCGTTAAAGATAGCTAAATATTGTGCCATCACTGGTTGTGGAAGAATACAGTCACTGCATACCCTTCCTTCCGATTTCAACAATGCAAAGGTAGACACTGGATTTGTGGAGAGACTAAAATTTAATATTGGATCCGATAGGAATGGCGCACCAATTTTATGAGAGTAAAAAAAACAGATTTATTAAACAGGGCAAATCAGCGTCAGAGCACAATTCCCAAAAGTGCTCATTGGAGTAGGAATATCTGTGAGTGGTTCTCTGACAAGCAGCGGCAGAGCAGGAGTGAATAGAATATTTGGGCTGCACTTGGGGTAGCCAATTAGATGTCTGGGGTGTCCAGTGGCAGTGTTAATACAGTCTCTTGAATATTTAAATAAATACTTGAGAATATTTTTATATTATGCAAGAACCTATTTATGGTGTGCTTTGAATGTAAGAGTTTGGTTATATTGCCCTAAATTATCATGTTCTTAAAGGAAAAGTTCAGCCCAAAATGGTCCCACAAAATTACTATGGTTTAGTAAATGGGGACACATTTTTGGATGAACTATCCCCTTAACTGGCGCAGCCCTTTTTGAGCCAACACTTGGGTCACCAAAAACAAAAAAAGTCTAAAAAGTTTGGTCTTGATACAACAATTGTTTAGGCGTCTGTGATTTTTTTTAGCAGACCTACCAATAATATCCACTAGAGGGCCCCATAGGCTTCCATTGGTTTTAACACTAAATCTGAAATTTGATCACAGATGCTTTTTTCACTTTTTTACTTTTCCAATTACCAGACACAATTGAAAAAAAACACAAGAGCACAGGAACATGTAAACAAAACAAGAAATTTTTACGAAACTATATTATTGATGCACACTCATTTATGAATCAATTACTCTTCCTACATAAAATATTCTACAAAACACTGATCAAATGTTTTTTCTGGAGTCTAAGATCTTTCCAAGGCTTTGGACGCAATGTTTGTTATGATAAGATAAGAATTCACATGCAAAGTATTGAAGTAAATGTAAGCGGCAAGATCCCCAAGTTCCAACAGCTCAGAGAAATACCTAGGAAAGCATTATACAAAGGGAAGGAACGTCATAATGTAAAACTTTCAGGGGAGCCAGTTGCTGTCATCTTTTATGAAACTCCCGATGTAAAGGAAAGATTAACTTTTTAAAACATGCAAGACATTTAAAAACAAGAATCAAATTGATTTATTTTAAAGTGGATTTTTTGTTGTTGTAAATGAGTAGATTTAGGGGATGTTAGGAGATAAAAGAAGACATATCTAACTATAAACATCCTATTAATTGTACATTTCACTCTTGTAGCCTGTTAACTTTCACCCGTTCCGTTATGGGACACCTAAGTTTGCATCAATATTGTGTACATCAAATAATGTAATCAAATCATGACAAACTATATATCATTGGAAAGGTCTAAGACTCCTACAGATTTCTTTGGTGTTTTAAAAAAAATTATGTAGCGAGAGTAATAATTCTTTTTCATAAAGAGTGAGCTTAGTTTTTTTGTTATCCTTATGCGAACCATATTTTCTGTTATGTATTTTTTAATCAAAGAAAAACAAACTTTTTTAATTTATTTTTTACAATAAACCAAACAACATACCTTTAATTTTTTTGTGTGTGTGATTTTTTTTAGCAATAATCAGCTACTTTTCTTTTTTCAAACAAAGCCCAACCATAAGTCTGTATTCCAAAGAATTCATGAGTTTCCACCATTTTAGTTCCAACATGCGTTCCCTTTCTGTCGGTCTCTCGACGATGCCTTGGGAATGGCTTTCAAAGACACTCTTAACTCCATGGGCGTTAGTCAACATGTGTCAGGACCCACTCACCTTCGTAATCATACTTTAGATTTTATACTATCTTATGGCATAAATGTGGACGATGTTAAAATCGTTCAGCAGAGTGAAGACATTTCGGATCATTACCTGATATTATATTTGCTTCACTGGCCTACGGCTGCAAATCAAACTCCTTGTTACAAATATGGTAGAACGATTACTTCAACTACCAAAGATGCGTTTCTCGACAATCTGCCTGAATTGTCTCAAATATCTAGCATGAGTAAAAACGATGACGATCTTGACATTACTATTGAAAATTTAAACTCTACTTTCTCGGAAACATTAGACACAGTTGCTCCTCTGCGTTAAAAAAAGATTAAAAATGGTAGCCCAACACCGTGGTATAATGAACACACTCAGACTATAAAGAAAGCGTCCCGTAAAATGGAGCGTAACTTTAAGAAAATTAATTTAGAGGTATTTCGTATAGCATGGAAGGATAGTACTCGAAAATACAGGAATGCCATAAAAACGTCTAGATCCGCCTACTTTTCATCACTAATAGAAGAATACCATCACAACCCTAGGTTTTTATTTAACACCGTGGCTAAATTAACAAAAAATAAGTCGTCAGCGACTTCAGATTCTGATTATCAGCATAACAGTGATGAATTTATGAACTACTTCACTAGTAAAATCCAAGACATTAGAGAAAAAAGTATAACAATGCAACCAGAAGTGAAACCCGCTGAACAAACTAACTACAGCACCCCTAAGGAGAAATTGCAATTATTTTCTACAGTAGATCACGATGAACTCTAAAATCATTAGATCATCCAAATCAACAACATGCGTGCTAGACCCTATACCTACAAAACTACTGAAAGAAATGCTCCCGGAAATTATAGATCCTCTTCTTAGTATTATTAACTCATCTCTGACATTAGGACATGTGCCTAAAGCATTTAAGGTGGCTGTTATAAGGCCCCTTGTCAAAAAACCCAAACTCGACCCAAGAGAACTAGGGAATTACAGGCCTATATCGAATTTACCTTTTAGCGTACTCCTACACAGACTCGAAAAGTACGTCGGCATTAATGGAATAGCATTGAAATGGTTTAAGTCTTATGTATCTGACCATTTTCAATTTGTAGCAATAAACAATGATGTGTCCCGCAAATCGCAAGTCCAGTACTGTGTACCACAGGGCTCAGTCTTAGGGCCTCTGCTCTTCGCATTATATATGCTACCTCGAAGAGATATAATGAAGCGACACGGAATTAGCTTTCACTGTTATGCTGATGATACTCAACTTTATATTTCCTCGAAGTCTCATGAAACCCAGCAGTTCCATCGAATAAAGGAATGCATAGTTGATTTAAAAAACTGGATGAGTAACAATTTTTTACTACTGAACTCTGACAAAACAGAAGTGTTACTTACTGGACCAAAAACCGCCATACGTAACAACCAAGAATACTGCTTAACTATTGACGGATGCTCCATAAAATCCTCGTCGTCAGCTAAGAATCTTGGCGTTGTATTCGATAGTAATCTGTCATTTGAGGGCCATGTCGCTAACACCTGTAAAATTTCATTATTTTCAAGAATATATCTAAACTACGTCATATGCTGTCACTGTCAGATGCAGAGAAATTAATTCATGCATTCATGACATCAAGACTAGATTACTGTAATGCACCTTTAGGTGGTTGCCCTGCAGGCCTATCACCGCAACTGGTTCAAAACGCGGCAGCTCGAGATCTTACACGTCCAAAAAGTATGAGCATATAACCCCGGTTCTGTCAACCTTGCACTGGTTACCTATAAAGGTCAGTTTAAATCTAGACTAAAGACACATCTTTTTAATCTTGCATATACTACACTTCCATAATATTAATCCTCAGAGGATTTAGGCTGCATTATTTAGATCAACCGGAACCAGGAACACATCCATCAACAAATGATGTACTTGTTGCATCAAAGAGTGCAGAACAGTACTCTACTCTCAGCCAGTCTTGTCTTTTTGTTCCAAGGTTACCACAGGATGCAGTTCATGCCCAGACCTGATGGCAGAGCTGAGAATGGGAAGCGATGACCTGACAAGAGCTGAGATGATAGAGCTGGATAAAGGATGCGGCAACTTGACACGATTTTTCTACAACACTTCAAATCCTATTAGATTGGTAATGATAATCTTAAATCAATAATTTACCTTATTAGTAAGTTTTTTTTTTTTTTAATTTAGCCTTGTTGTGCAAGCACTGTTGAGCTTGTGCATAGGCAGCAGCTTTTGCCAGAGGGGAACTGGAATCCCCTGGTTGGGCCTGGGTTCTCCTGAGTTTTTTTTCTCGATTGGAGTTTTGGGTTCCTCGCCACCGTTTGCATATTGTTTTGCACTATTTGCCTGGCCGGGGGGGCTGCTTTAGAATTTAGAAGTTAGACATAATTAATACTCCATATAAGAATTTATAGTCCGTTTAATATTTGACCTGTGTTTCTCTCTCCTATGTGTGCTTTCACTGTGCGTGTGTGCGAGTGTGTTTGCGTGTGTGCGTCTATGTCAATGTGTGTAAGTATGTATGCATATTGTGTGTGTGGAGCATTTGTATGTCTGTCTTTTGTTGTTTTCAACTTTTTCTTGTTTTTACAGGTATATGCCTTTAGTTGTTTTTCTTGTATTCAATGTGTCTCATGTACAGCTGCTTTGTAACAATGAAAATTGTAAAAAGCGATATATAAATAAAGTTGAGTCGAGTTGTGTTGAAACAGACAGATGGGGTTCACCCTTGAGAACCTATCAACTCTGACTACTTTTAAAAAAGGCCAATGAAATTGGCGAATTAAATTTACATGCCTGGCTCCGGAAATGCATGAGGAACTCTGTTAGACCTGGAAACGCCCCCTTCTTGGCGCGTACAAATCAAACTAGTTCAGTCACCCTTTCTTCCCCGGTTGGTGGGTCAGCTAGAGGATATGTCGATGTCCCCCAGAGGGAATGTGCCGCTGCGGTCCAACCCGCAGTTGGCTGCCACCTGGGGGCTCGATCTAGACTCCTGTCCAAAGCATGTGGGCTTTCCGGTTTCTCTGATGTGGGGAGCTTGCACTGCTGCGGGCAGAGCTACCCCTCTCTTCCAGGCTACGGCGTTGAGAGAGTCCCAACAGGGCAACACCGACCTAGTGCTTATGCAGGAGTTCTGCGCTGCCACCAAACCGCTTACAGGCGACTAGGTGACCACGCGGGCCCTGGGTCGGACAATGTCCACACTTGTGGTCCGGGAGAGACACCTCTGGCTGGACCTTATCTTAGGTACGCCTTCTCGACTCACCCATCTCACAAGGGGGGCTGTTTTGTGATACTGTCAACCTCAACAGTAAAAAGCAGACAGAGGATATCAAGCATACCACGACTCGACCCCCCCTCAGGCTGTCGAGATTCCGTGCACCGTCTGCTCTCTAGCAGCCTTGTCCTCTTCGATGTTTCCAGACTGCGGCCCCCTCATTCAGCTGGCCCACCGGAAGAAAATGTCAAAGAGGAGACCACCACCCTGTCAGCAGCCGCTGCGGAAGCCAAAGCGGTAGCTGCTGCGGAAGCCAAAGCGGTAGCCGCTGCGGAAGCCACAGTGGTAGCCGCGGCAGTAGCCAAAGCGGCCCTCACGGGAAGACCCCAGGGAGACCGAGAACACCTTTGTGCTAGACTCCAGGTTTGGAGGTCATTCAAAGACGGTTCTGCCCTTTCCCAACAGCCCCCTTCAAAGGGTACTCTCTCTCTGGGTGTTTCACAGCCACACTCACCCTCTACATGATGGTGTTCGGCAACTCGACAATGTGTCATGGCGAGACATAATGTCGAGGATAAGCAGCAATCCGTTGCACTCTCACAGACAGAGCACGTTGCTACATCATCGCTAGGCAGGCAAGCACGGTCGATAGCCCCCCCGGGGGCCTCCCTACAGTGGGAGAGCCGCTCTGCCAGCCATTGAACCCCCCCCGGGAGGTCGATGAAGTAGATTGTACCTCTACTCCCCTTCCTGGTCCCTGGGATTCTGACAAGACTTGCCCAAACCGCCACGCGGCTAGGAGATATGATCTGTCTCGGCTACACTCGTCCCTCTAGCCGTGATGTTCAACGGGTGGTGACCTGTACTTCATCGTTCTCAGAAAAGGAGGGTTGCTAGATCTGCAGACCCTGAACAGGCATCTACCCAAGCTGCCGGTCAGGATGCTTACACAGAAGCGCATCTCGACGTCTCCGGATGTCAAAGATGGGTTCATGGCAATTTACCTGAGCGACACTTACTTTCATGTCTCGATTCTCGAGAAGAGGTCAGGCATGTCAGTACAGAGTCCTCCCTTTCAGTCCGTCCCTTCCCCACGAGTCTTCACGAAGATCTCAGGGAGAGAGGTGTGTGGGTACTAAACTATCTCGACAAGGCTCTCGTGAGATATGTTATGTGCAAATAGGGACCTAGTGGTCTGGCACGCAGATAGATTGGGACTACAGGTCAACCGAGAAAGACGCTCTCCTCTGTGCAGAGCATTCTCTTTCTTGGTAAGGAACTCAACTCTGTCTCCACATAGCGCGTCTGACTACGGAGCGCACTTAGTCAGTGTTGACCTGACTGGAACATTCCAAGGACTCTGAAGAGGCTCCTGCGACACATGGCATCCTCGACGGTGGTGGTACCCCTCGGGTTGATGCACATGAGACCGTTCCAAACACTGTCTACAGAGTAGAGTTCAGAGGAAAGCGTGGCACACCGGCAGCAGGCGGATGGTGATTACGCCTCTCTGCCGACGCACCCTAACCATTTGGTCTTAATGGTGATTTAAACGGGGTTTAACGGGTGAGGAAACCCGCGTCCACGCGGCCTCCTGGAGACCTTTTTCTCGTTAAGGCATGTCAACAGACACCTTCCTGCAGGGTTGAGGGTGCAGTGTGCAACGGGCACGCAGTGTCGGGGCGAGGACAGTGCCCAGCTTTCATGCGAGACCCAAACGAGGAGCCAGCGTCCACGCAGCCTCCTGGAGCTGCCGTACGAACGCCTCCTCCCCTGGAGCCTGCGGGCCACACATATCCCAGGCAATCTGAACCAGACAGCCGACGGCTCTTTCATCAGTTGACGCCTTGTGGAGAGTGGCGATTCCACCTCCGCGCACCCCAGCTCTCTAGGTGCTGTTCGGGCAGGCCCAGGCGCCTCTCTGAACACCACCCATCACCTGCCTTGGCACTCCCTCCGAGGTCTCCCTCGGCATGGAGGCCTTGGCACACAGCTGGCCACGCGACAAGCGGAAGCACACCTTCCCCCCAGTGAACCTCATTGCACAGACCCTGTGCAAGGTCAGGCAAGAGGAGCATCAAGTACTACTAGTTGCGCCCGACTGGCCTAACCAGACTTGGCTCTCGGAGCTAATGCTCTTGCCAACAACTCTCCCCTGACCGATTCACCTGACGAATGACCTGTTCTCTCAGGGGAAGGGTACGTTATGGCATCCCAGACCTCTGGATCCCCCATGTCTGGCCCCTGGACAGGACGAGTAGATCCTGAGTTGGCTATCCCCCCTCCCTGTCGTGGAGACCATCACTCAGGCTTGGGCCACAGCCACCGGGCAGCTATACGCCTATAAGTGGTGCCCCTTCTTGTCCCGGTGCTCTTCTCTGAGAGAAGACCAACGGAGGTGCTCGATCAGCACATGCTGTTCCCAAGGGACTGGAGACTTACCTCTCCCCCTCCACACTGAAAGTGTTTGTAGCGTCTGCTCATCACTACTCAGTGGTGGAAAGTCCCTAGGGCAGCACGACCTGATCAGTAGATCAAGTAGAAACCCGCGTGGCTGGCCTCCCAGGCCGCTCTTCCTCAGCGCGATGAAGACACTTCACCTGTTGGCGCTCGTCTCTAAGAGGGTAGGGGACTTACAAGCATTTTCCGTGTCCCCTGATTGCCTAGAATTAGGGTCCGGTAGGTGCCCAAGGTTCCCACCGCCAGGTGGCAAACTTGCAGGCGCTCCCTATCAGGGAGCAAGACCCAACCCCACTCTGGTGCTGGTGTTGTGTCCAGCACGCCAGCTGCGCCTCTACTTGGACCGCATGCAGAGCTTAAGAGCTCTGATCAGCTCTTTGTCTGTTTCAGAGGGCAGCAGGGAGGACTGTCTCCAAACAGAGACTGGTGCACTAGATTGTGACGGCGTCCCCATCCCAGTTGCCCGTGTCCACGGGAGCCCCGGCCAGAGAAGCCTCTCTGGCAGACATCTGCAGAGCTGCGGGTTGGGCTACACCCAAACACCCTCGCGACGCCGCGTAAATCAGCCCACGTCCTGCATGGCCACGTGTAGGACCGGCAGCCGACTGGGCGTATGCCAGCGAAAGCACCTTCCCACACTCCCAGTAGGTTGGATCAGTGTGCTACATAGCCTCCCCTCTTTCCCATCCCACTTGGTAAAGAACAGGCATTCCATCCATTACTAAGCAAGCACCCCCTGCGGGGGGCTGGGCAGAGCAGCCCTACTCCCTTAGGCCGGGATCCCATGTGAGTTAACGTATAACTCTAACCGGACCTAGTGCTACCAGACGACTGTAACATCCCCCCTTGGGCTGTTCCGTCCGACGTACCTTCATGAACGGTTCCCATCTCTGGTAACCCATGACCTCCCCAGGTGGACCTCCACCTCGTGGTTAACTGCCTCAGTCCACACTTATTTCATGAGATCTCCCCTAAATGGCGAGACCATGTTGGTATCCCACTAAACTCCTCCCGACGGTAAGAAGTGGTCTCTGCAGCGCATCCCTAATTAAGTAAGTAGCGCTTACCCAGTGCACCCTGACCGGATGGCCTCTCGCCAATAAAGAGAGATAAGGCCCCATCTGTAAATGGGTGATCAGGGCTTCCAACCTTTCCCCTGAGAAAGCTCTGGGACCCCCGATTTCATGAAAGCTCTCGTGTATGACACGCCCAGGCCTGTCACCGTCGCTCTGCTAGAGATTGTGATGCGATACAGCGTAGTTTTCCATGGGAACCCCATCTGTCGGTTCGACACAACACAATCTTGGTTACATCTGTAACCTCAGTTCCCTGATGGAGTGAACGAGACGTCCCTTATGCCACAACGTGTATCGCCCTCTGCAGCATTATAATTCTGTAGATTAATACCTAAATTAAATTAAATTAATGTTAGTATAATAAACTAGAATATATTTTGTATTTGTGTAGATATTATTATAGATAATGGTTGTTATTAAATTTATGTTTTTATGTTGAATTGTATATGTATAATGTGTATGTACAAATTCGAAAACAAAACAAAAAAAGAAGTATATTGTTATGATTTTGTTTATATATTTATTTTTCGATTTAGTAATGTCTTTCAGAAGCTATAAAAATACAAATATATTTCTCAGGAAATGAAATCTATACAATTTACGCCAAAAAAACATTTTCTGAGGTTTATAACCAACTAACTACAAATGTAACGTGTTGACTTCATGAGTATCACTGAATGTTTCTATCTATTGTAATAGTTGTGTACGAGTCTCCGATTGTCCTCAATGTAAACAGATGAATCTCAACATCATACAGTTAATGCTGGACATAAATCAAATATCGGAAATGCTGAAAAAGCAGATGATTTTTCTGAAGATCGATGGACGCTTAAATGACTTAGGACAAATAAGAATCGCTTAAACATCTATGACAACAACACATATAAACTGTCATTGATTGTGCATGTATATGCAGTATTTAGCAGGGAGATATCAACAGTCTATTTTTTATAAATTATATTATTATTCTTTGGTGTGAACTTCATGTTAACATTTCTTTCGTAAAATAACTTGTTCAGGCCAGGACTTGATAAAAAATTACCCTTAATTTAAAAAATGCTCTTATTTTTCCATGAATATCAGCATTTTTCAGATTGTGCAAAGGGGGATGTAAACTTTTGACTTCAATTGTATATGCATTTATTATATATTTATGTACACTACTAGTCAAAAGTGTAGGATGAATCTTTATTCATATTTTCCACAGTTTAGAATAATATTAAACTCATTAAAACCATGACCAAAACCATGAAGCATATTTAAAGTAGCCACCCTTTGACTAGAATCGCTCTAAACCTGTAAAGCTTTTTAGAAATTCCATATCTATGCTGGTCTCTTATTGACTGCTATTTATTAATAATAGGTCCAATAATCTTTTTTGAACAAAAATAACAACTTCATTTGTTTTATGTATTATATTTCTGCTTATAAAAGTACACCTTTAGAGAAATAGATTTTTAAGATTATCAGAAACATTTTTCTCAAGTGATCCTAAACTTTTGACCGGTAGTCAATACTCTAAAACATATCTTTAACTTCAAAAGTTAAATTTGCTGTTTTCTACAGTCGACTATTTAGATTAAAAGCTACCATTACTGTATTTATTTGCGGCTCAGAAAAATGTATTTCTTCCGCTAATAATTTTTTTTAGTTATCGATATTGTCCAAAAATTCTTATCGCCGCATTCCTAATAGATACTTGTACTAGAGTAAAAAAATGTACGTAATGTCTAGTTTAAACTATGAAATTACTAAATGAGTATTTGGAATTAAAAGACACAGGAAACACACGGTGGCACTCTTTTTTTTTTCTCAGGATCACAATATTTGCATTAGATAAGTTGTGATTATATTTACGCACATTCCTATGTATAAGTGCAAATTGTGACATGACTTCACTTAAAAATTTCAAGTGCTATTAGATTATTAATGATAATCCTAAATCTATAATTTACCTTATTACGAAGTTTATTTATTTTTTATTTAGCCTTGTCGTGCAAGCACTGTCAAACTTGTGCAGAGGCAAGAGCTTTTCCCAGAGGGGAACTGGAATCCCCTGGTTGGGCCTGGGTTCTTCTCAGTTTATTTTTCTCGATTGGAGTTTTGGGTTCCTCGCCACTGTTTCTCAAAGAATGAAAGTGAAGGAATCTCTCAGGTTGTGCGCAGTGAAGAGCGTAACGAGTCACTTGGCCCCTCCCCCTCCGGTTGGTGCAAGCAGTCAGTGAGTGAGACTCACCGCAGGATTTCCCAGTCGAAAAAGACACAATTCAATACAAATGCTGGCATCGTTTTGTTACAAACAGCAGCCAAACGCCATGACTTCAGAGGCTGCGTCTGTGCAAGAAGGTAGCCCAGAGAAACAGATAGTCTATTTGAATTATAAACAGAGAGCGTCTTTGCAATAACTAATCACATATTTAAAAACTACAATACTAATTTCTCTCTAGAAATGCATTCAAAAGTTGTTGAAAGTGAAAATGAAACTTATTTTGAATAGAATACTATGCTCCAACGGGATTTTCGGCAGCCATTTAATTTTTCGAGCTTGGACCAATCACGTTATGTTGCATATTGTTATGGAAACAACAGGTCTCTGTCATTGGATAGCTGTGCAAAAGGGCGTTTTTTTGCAGAAAAGTTGAACTTTTTCAACCTCAACAGACGCTCTGAGCTGCAGAAAAAGATGCAGATGCTGACGTTTAAAAAAGCTCTCTGGACGTTTATTCCATATGATTATAATGTTAAACAGATGCTAGCAGCTCAAATCAAGTCAGAATAAATACTATTTGGCTTTTTACTGAGGCAAATAACATGTCTAATCAAGTAGCCCAGCATGAACTAGTTTGAACTAGGTGAACATGTTTACATTCCTGCATCATAACTTGAACTGAAAAATAAATGTGAAGAAAGAAAAAAAAACATTGTTCAGCTGCAGGTTCGGTTGAGTGCTTTTTAACAGAAATTATTTTAATTCTTAAGAAGCAGGTTGAGGCACACTTAAGTGACTGTATTTTTTTTTAATTTAATTAAGAATAACTCAAATATTTATTTTAATGATTTTCAGATGTTCACTGGAAAAATGTTGCTTTTATTTAAAAATAACACATTGTAGATATGCAACTGTAATACCGTGACACCGTGTAACCTTGATAGTTTTGCTCAAGGTTATCACACCGTCAGAATCTCATAATGGCCCATCCCTAACATGGGTATTACACTAATTTTCTGATAGAGTTTGCAGACTTCTTATCGGACCTATTGGTTAACGTCGATAAAGTACTGATTGTAAGAGATTTTAATATCCACGTAGATAGTGCTAACGATACATTAGCAATGGCGTTTAAAGAGCTACTACATTCTTTTGGTGTAACACAATACATCAATAGACCTACTCATCGACTTGATCATACACTAGACTTGATTATATCTCACGGAGCTGATCTAACCAATATCGATATTATACCTCAAAGCGACGATGTTACCGATCACCATCTTATAACATGTATGTTGCGCACTGCAGAAATCAGTCGTATATCTCGTTATCAACAGGGTAGAACAATCACCTCAACTACTAAAGATAGTTTCGTAAAGAACTTGCCAGATCTGACTCCTTTAATAACCTTGCCAACAAATACAGAATCGCTCGATGACATGACCAGCAAAATGGGCACTATTTTCTCTAATACATTAGAAGCGGTTGCACCTATGAAGTCAAAAAAAGATTAATGAAAAAATAATGACACCATGGTACAATAGCACCACTCGCGCCCTAAAAAGAGAAACACGTAAACTGGAGCGCAAATGGAAACAAACCCCAAGGTCTTTAAAATTGCATGGAAAGAGAGTGCAAACTGTTACAAAAAGGCACTAAAAGCAGACAAAGCCGAGCACTTAACGTCGGTTAAGCCGACGTAACCTCATAGAAACTAACAAAAACAATCATAGGTATCTATTCAGTACAATTGCTAAACTAACAAACAAACAGACTTCACCTGACCTGGCTACTCCGCCGCACCTTGGTAGAAATGAATTCATGAATTTTTTACAGAGAAAATCGAAAAAATACAAGACAACATAGCTAAAACCAAACCTCCAAGTGTGTCTGAAGAATTAGTATCGACCATCACCCAAAAATAAAAGCTACAGTGTTTTTCTTCTATAAAACATGAAGATTTAATTAAACTTATTGCAACATCCAAGCCGACAATATACTTATTAGACCCCATTCCGACTACTTTATTAAAAGAGTTACTATCTGTTGCAATTGAGCCCATTTATAACATTATCAACTCGTCAATTAATCTAGACCATGTCCCAGGACCCTTTAAACTGGCTGTAATTAAGCCTCTTATCAAAAAACTAAACTTAGACCCCAATGAACCTGGAAGCTATAGAACGATTTCAAATCTCCCGTACTTGTCTAAAATACTAGAAAAAGTAGTGTCCACTAAGTTGTGTACCTTCCTGAGAATAATGACATACACGAAAAGTTTCAGTCTGGCTTTAGACCGCATCATAGCACTGAAACTGCGCTCGTTAGAATTACAAATGACTTTCTTATTGCATCAGATCAAGGTAACATCTCACTCTTAGTCCTGCTTGACCTTAGTGCTGCTTTTGAAACTGTAGACCATAAAATACTATTAGATCGTTTACACAATTATACCAGTATTCAGGGACAGGTACTACAATGGTTCAGATCTTACTTATCAGACAGATATCAATATGTCCATTAAAATGGGGAATTGTCAAATCTCACGCAAGTAAACTATGGATTACCTCAGGGATCGGTTTTAGGACCCTTGCTTTTCTCCATATACATGCTGTCCCTTGGCAACGTTATTAGAACACATGGAATTAGCACCCACTGTTTTGCAGATGATACTCGGCTATATATCTCATCAAGACCCGATGATTCCTTCAAGCTATCCAAACTGGCAGAGTGCATCGAAGATATAAAACATTGGATGACTAGTAATTTCCTTCTTTAAAACTCTAGCAAAACAGAAATATTACTTATAGCACCAAAAACACTTAAACAGAATATATCAGATTACAACCTGCAATTGAAGGCAGCACTGCAACTCCAACAAATACAGTTAAAGACCTAGGCGTTATATTAGATGGCAACCTGTCATTTAAATATCACATATCAAATATCACAAAAACAGCCTTCTTCCAACTTAGAAATGTTGCCAAATTACGAAATATTTTATGTGTTGCTTACGCAGAAAAGCTTATTCATGCATTTGTGACCTCAAGACTTGACTATTGTAATGCTCTACTTAGTGGTTGTCCTGTATCATCAATAAACAAGATACAGTTAGTTCAGACTGGCATCAAGTTTCTCAAAGAGGTTAGCATTTTTTAAACATGATGCCTTGCATTTATAGCCCTAGCAGCTACAAAGCCATTCCTTTGAAATGACGAGGAACATCACCACGCCGGGTCCAGAAGCATTTTGAGCATTTATAAGCGGGATTGTAGATACTGTCATGGCCAAAAAAGTTGGCACCCCTGAAATTTTTTCAGAAAATCAAGTATTTCTTGCAGAAAAGTATTGCATTAACACATGTGATGCTCCTTTAAACTCATCTGGGGCAAGTAACAGGTGTGGGCGATATAAAAATCACACCTGAAAGCAGACAAAAAGGAGAGAAGTTGACGTAGTCTTTGCATTGTGTGTCTGTGTGAGCCACACTAAGCATGGACAACAAAAAGAGGAGAAGAGAACTGTCTGAGGACTTGAGAACCAAAATTGTTGAAAAATATCAACAATCTCAAGGTTACAACTCCATCTCCAGAGATCTAGATGTTACTTTGTCCACAGTGCGCAACATTATCAAGAAGTTTGCAACCAAGGGCACTGAAGCTAATCTTCCTGGACGTGGACGGAAGAGAAAAATTGATGAAAGGTTGCACAAAGGATAGTCCGGATGGTGGATAAGCAGCCCCAAACAAGTTCCAAAGAAATTCAAGCTGTTCTGCAGGCTCAGGGTGTATCAGTGTTCGTCAACATTTAAATGAAATTAAACGCTATGGCAGGAGACCCAGGAGGACCCCACTGCTGACACAGCGACGTAAAAAAGCAAGACTACAGTTTGCCAAAATGTACATCAGTAAGCCAAAATCCTTCTGGGAAAACCTCTTGTGGACAGATGAGACAAAGATAGAGCTTTTTGGTAAAGCACATCATTTTACTGTTTACCAAAAACGGACAGAGGACTACAAAGAAAAGAACACAGTACCTACAGTCAAATATGGTGGAGGTTCAAAGATGTCTTGGGGTTGCTTTGCTGCCTCTGGCACTGGGTGCCTTGACTGTGTGCAAGGCATCATGAAATCTGAGGATTACCAAAGGATTTTGGGTCGCAATGAAAGGCCCAGTGTCAGAAAGCTGGGTTTGCGTCCGAGATCGTGGGTCTTCCAGCAGGACAATTACCCCAAACATACTTCAAAAAGCACCCAGAAATGGATGGCAACAAAGCACTAGAGAGTTCTGAAGTGGCCAGCAATTAATCCAGATATAAATCCCATTGAACACCTGTGGAGAGATGTTAAAATTGCTGTTGGGAAAAGGCGCCTTTCCAATATGAGAGACCTGGAGCAGTTTGCAAAGGAAGAGTGGTCCAAAATTCCGAATGAGAGGTGTAAGAAGTTTATTGATGGTTATAGGAAGCGATTGATTTCAGTTATTTGTTCCAAAGGGTGTGCAACCAAATATAAACTTAAGGGTGCCAATAATTTTTGTGTGACATTATGTCAAATTTGCTTTTTTCCCTCCTTTTTTTTGCTTTGTTCCAATACACACAATGGGAATAAACATGTGTATAGCAAAACATGTGGTAATGCAATACTTTTCTGTGAGAAATACTTGATTTTCTGAAAAAATTTCAGGGGTGCCAACACTTTTGGACATAACTGTACCTTTTAGGTAGGCGTACAGCAGGGGTCACCAACTAGCGGACTTTGGTCCGAATGCGGACACCGAGATGTGCTCGTGCTGCTGCATAACATGTCGGGCTCGCTTGGAAGAGGTGGGCCAGAGCACAGGCAACACCTTTATCCCTCACTCAACCATCGGTAAAATGACTCTTCAAATTTAAAACCAAAAACTGAGTGCTGATAAGTAAATGTCTTTGTTCAAGTTGTTGCTATTGTGTTGATTGATTTGTTGAACTATGCCGTTGTTTCCTTTAATTTCACATGTATACAGTTGATGTATTAATTTTTATGGCCAGTTTTATGTAGTTTCTACCCAATAAAAAAAAGCTAAATGCTGATGCTGAATATCTTTACCATTTTTGGATTGAATGTGCTTATAGTGCAGTTACTGCATTTAATTTCAGATGGTTGCAGTTATTGTTTTCAATAGCAAAAGCCAGTTTGGACCGTGAAATACAAAATAAACATGTGTCTATGTATACTCAAAAAAATATATTATATTAATATGATAATTAGCCTATGTAAAGTTGAATTATTATATATAAGCATGTTTATTAAGACAAGTTTTGTTATAAAAATGTATCCAGACCTTTTGATGTTGATAAGAATTCAGATTTGGACCTTTGAATGTAAACTTAGAGAACCCCTGGTCTACAGTATCTACAGAACACTATACATGATATTAGTGCTATCAGTTCATGGGTTTAGGTGAGTGAAGTGTCCATACTATTTTAAAAGTAAGAAGAGACCAAAAGAGACCAAAATAAACAAACTTTATGAAAATGTGTCCGTTTCTAGTGCCATGTATGATAACGGGGGACGTAATATAGTAAATTATATGGTAAATGTGCTTTTCTATTCTATTGAACCACACAACTTTTCTGACAAGGTGAACGAGCGCAAACCTTAGTAATAGTCCTACAAATGAATATGCAATAAGGTCATGCCTTTTCAGCGCCATGAAAGCGTACAACTGTACAACTGAAACAACTGTCTCTTAACTAAATCTTGACAATAGCTTTTAATGCCCAAAAGTTGTTTGCGCTTCCTAATTCCAAAGACAGAAGCTATTAGTAACATCAGGCCACATTTAGCATCTTTTGCGTAGAATTGCTGAAATGTTTAAATTGCTTTATTAAACAAGTGTAGTATGAAAACATAAGAAAAATAAACATCAAAAACATGCAAAAAGAAAGGTCGCGAAGGAAACAGAAGGGTTTATATTAGCGATGCACGATAATGGACTTTTGCCGATATGCCGATAATTTCCGCCCCTATTAAGCCGATAGACGATGCAGATATATGCTGTATATCCACCAGGGCGTTTTTACGCAGCTAAAAGCACCAGGTGCTGCACAGCTTTTTTCAGCCAAGGTGCTCTGGTTGCATAATTAAGCTGCATGGGAAAAAAACAAGCACAAGCAATGAGCCAGTGGAAAAAATCAAGGGGGCATAGCCCGGTCACTTCAGTGACTGTCCCTTCTCACATTTTGAAATGAGGATAAAATAAATTATTTTAAAAACATTTGGAAAGTGAATTTGGTGCATATTAACTAAAGAAGCAACAAGACCAGAGGTTAAAGAGATCACAGACTTGCTTATGCAATGGTGTCTTTGAAATGGAGACTACAAAATGGCAGAGTGCACAGAAGAAAAGCACCCGTGAGCTCAAATTCAAAGTCTACTCCCGATGGACAATCGATTAAACTTTATTATTACTCTGTGTTTTAGTTACAACGTTAATCAAATAGGCAGTAGATGAGATGTATTTCTTTGCGCACTCCGTTAATGTGAGAATGCTTGGTTTCTTCGCATTTGGCTTTAACACATTTGTTGAACAGTCTTAAATAGACCTAGCCTATATGCTTGTTTTTCTTATCAAGAACATGCAAAACAAAATAAACTATATTTTTATATAACTCAGACACAGTCAATATACTCACTGTATGTTGCGTTTTGTTCATTTTGTTATGTATTTTTTATTTTTGCATTATCCCATTACGCGTAGGTATAAATGCAGTTTTTATGTATTTTTCTATATATTCTACATTTAAAAAACTATATACAGGATATAATATTAATGTGTTATGAATATTTAATGATAATTATAAGCTTGATGTGAAAATATGACAAAATAAAAACGTAACAAATTACGTCATTTTTAACTTAATTTAAATAAAAAAATATTTGAATATTCGTTTTTCATGAGCTCAAATATTAAATTATTGAAAAATGCCCATCCCCTATTTAAACCCTGCCCCCAAATAAATACAACACCGACATGCTCGCTCTAGCACAAACACGCAAATTGACACAAATGCATATTAATCAAAACAGCTTCCTATCGGCAAGGCATATTGGAGTTATTTTCTGTATCGGGCCGATGCCGATAATTAATTTAAAAGCCATTATCTGCCGATAATATCGTGCATCCCTAGTTTATATCTCAGAGACATCATAATACCGATGTATTATCCAATTTTTATGTATTATGTATTATCCAGCTTTATGCACCTGCATCTACTGTTAAACTAGTATCCTCTTGGCTTAAGGACAGAGATCACAAAGGGAGTTAGTGCATCCCATGAACTTTTGTTCACGTAGTAGTGGAAACCAGGTGTTCATTTAGAGCCAAAAAAACAGAGAACTGTGGTTTGCATGTTATGATTGTTGCACTTCGAAATGAACTTCAGTGGATGGTTATTATGCTACCTTTGGGCATTGCTGTTTCTCAAAAAATTCTGTAGATCTGCTATTTAAGATATCCATCTCTACTGTTGATGCAGTTATCAAATGAAAGGGAGTGGTCTCAATCTGATGACTCAAGAACTGGCTGGAACTAAATGCTTAAGATGCTGCATGCAAATTTCATCAGTTTCCTAAAATGCAGAAGGTTCCATTTCACAATGTACTGACAACCCACAATGTCAAAAAGACATATAATCATGAGATGATGTCAGAATATTTCATGTCTACTAAGATATATAAAAAAGAGCCTAAATACTAAATGCCTAAATGAAAAGGAGAACTGTATAAAAGCAATAGCATATAGGTTAACTTGGACAATAGCATATAGGTTAACTAACATGCGGGTAACATCATTTCAATAATTTTTCAAACTTGTTATTTTAGAACAGGCTTTACGTTATATTTACACCTAGCCTACATACAGGAATGTCTATACTGTGCACTGCACAGTGTTTTTTGTGTGCAAAACTGTTGTTAAATATAGTATATTATTGAGATTTTTTGGTATTTATTTGAGATACATTATGGTTTCTATTAATCGGGCAACAGAAAAAATAAGCGTTAGATTAATTGTCCAATTAGTCGTTAGATTAGTCAACTAATCGATAAAATAATCGTTAGACTAATCGTTTAATAAATAATCGGTTACCCCCAGCCCTACTAAGAATGCCCTTTGGCATACTGTTCGGCATCGTTTTTTTATTATTTTACATTTTCTTGTCGAAGAAGGTAAGTTTGCTCACATGCTCTGGTGAAAATGTAAATAACGGTCAAAGAATAGACCACATTCCATAGACCACATTCACTTCACGTGCAATGGAGTACATAAAGAGAAAAATCGCCAATGCCATGTTCTGTGGTGAAGTTGTTATTTTTTAGGTTCTGTAAGGTTTTATATTATATTTATTTGTTCATTATTCGTTTGCTTTTCCACTACGATGTGCAGTTTCGTGCAGCAGAGCAGGCTGCCCTGCTCTCTACTTTTGTTAGAAATGCCTTTGTTCTGAGATGGTTATAATAAACTTTAAACCTAACATTGTGATAAAGGCTAATGTAGTGTGTTTTATATCTGTGGATTTTATTGTAGACTAGTCAAGTGTTGATATGATATATATAGGCTAAACATATTGATAAGCTGCCGGACAAGGGCCGGGCTACAACCCGTGCTTCTCAGGCCAGGGGCAGGCTAGGGCCTAGATTTGAGGCCCGTGCAGGGCTCTAAGCACCGGTGCTACAGAGGTTTAAAGTTTTGAAGCACAGACCAAATAGTATAACAATTTTAAAGTATAAAAAGTGCGGTTCATCACATAAATAGGCAGGTAAATGACAAAGGACATTAATGTTACATAAAGATGGATAAATTAGCGCCATATAATTTTTAGTTTTTCCCAAATTCGTTTTTCCTTTTTAATTAATCTGAGTTCTGTATTTTCAATGTTTTGCTATACAATGTGTATACATGTGAAAAACTGTACCATACTATAGTAATTATAATATAATTATTATTTCACTATAGTGATATTCTTGGTTCCTATAATAATAAGTATTTTTAAACCTTACTATAGTAAATATTAAAGTATACTATAGTGTTTATTATGGTTTATACATAAATAAATTATTTTTTTCACCTGGTTCAAAGACTTTTATTTTGTCAGGTCGTCACGAAGACGCTTCAGTGTATGTTTGAGGCAACTTCACTCAAACAGTCGGTGCGTTCCAAACAGGATATATCGCCCTCCGAAGGGCTCTTCGGGAAGGTACACGACATAAAACATCGCTCCAAATACAGTTATCCAGTGTGTAGTGATTGGTCGAATACTGCAAGCGTGTGATGAAAATGTAACGCCTCTTACAATATTTGGAACATCAGGTTACAAGCAATTGGACTAACAGTACTGACTTGCATACGCATTTAGTCCGTCTAAGTCGACTCATTACACGAACTGACATGAATTTGTGGGGGTGTGGTTACACGTGGCATGTCAGGCAGGTCTGGGTGAGCATTCGCTTTTAGATAGAATGTATCTTTTGTTTTCCGACACTTTCATTTTTGCAATTTTACGTGTCTAATACATGCATGGGTAACTTATAACACACCAAAGACACAACAATGCTAGTATTGTCATTTGACCGTTTTAAGCTGAAAGGATCATGACACTAAACAAATGTCAATGTTTTTGAATATCCCAATTCCCCAAACATGTTGCCCCAAAAATAATGCGGACTCGTTGCATCAAGATATGATGCTCTGCAGCTTGGGTTACTTTCAAACAGTTCCTGCTGGGTAGATATGGAAGGGTTTTCTTATTTATCTGTCAATCTTAAAATTATTTTATTAAATGTAAAGTCTTGTTATGTGGACTAGGGAAATTAGGGCTGTGTTCACCGAGGCACATTTACGCGGATGAAAACGGCAGGAGTTCGGCTGAAAACGTATGCAGCTGGCGCAGTGTTCTGCCCAAAGTTGACCATTTTTCAACTCTGGGCACCCGGTCGAACGTAAAAAAAACCCCCCAGCTGCTCGCTTTTTTTTTTTAAACATGCCATACGTCATCAGAAACACCTCGGTGGAAACAGCCCCTTAGTCTTCTCATAAATGATTTCGTTTCACAGATCTGGCATCCCCGGCCAAGTTACCATCCTTAATAAATATAATGATTTACACTCTGTTATTATTGCATAAT
This sequence comes from Triplophysa bombifrons, assembly GCA_029783895.1. Lineage (NCBI taxonomy): Eukaryota > Metazoa > Chordata > Actinopteri > Cypriniformes > Nemacheilidae > Triplophysa > Triplophysa bombifrons. The sequence continues at coordinate 3,289,868 of CM056471.1, forward strand.
GTTTAATGAACAACAATACTGAGCTGCAAATAACATGTGCCATTATTTAGAAGTGACAATAGCATATAACTACAATTTACACTTTAAAGGAAAATACAGCTATTTAAGGTAAGCATATCGCTAGGGGTGGGAGGAATGACCAAAAATCTATCTCATGGAATGAGTAATTTTATTTCACGGTAACAATATATTAACGGGGGTTTGCGGCGCGTCATGTCTCAAAGCATCATCATTTACATATTACTTGCTTATTTACATTAGGCGGAATATAAATATATAAATATATATATATATATAATAGAATATATAATAAATATATAATAGAAAAATCTCACATATTCCAGTATATTCCGTCATTCCGCCCAGCCCTACATATTGCTTAGAAATACTCCTATATTTACTGAGTGTCAAAAGTGTCAATTGTGATTTACACTATAGCCGCTGCCTATAAAGAAACTGTAAATACTGTGATTTTTTAGACTAAACTTTACCAACCACTTGCATTCTGAGGTGTTTAGAGTAACTGATTTGCAGGATTCAGATTCAGTTTGTTCATTGTTTGACATATCAGTTATTTCAACCGTTCATTTAAATGAATCCGTTCAAATGAGTCATTACATCACAAATCGGACATTAGCAGACGTTAAGTATGCGCTGTGTCTGTGTGTTAATAATAGAAGTTAATAAAAGAAGTTAACACTGAATTGTTTTATCATTGGATAGGATTGATTTTTGTTTATAAAAAATGTGGTTTATGCTCTTATCAAAGAAGAAAAGGGAAACTTTTTTTTAACGCAACTCACAGCCGCAACTCACTCGTCTCCGTTGCATTTGTTTAATATGCGAGGGAGAGAGAGACTGGCGTGTTCGACTGCATTCGGCGCTGCGCAGACCAATCAGCATCTGACACAACCCACGGTTCTGCGAGAATGTTTTGTTTTGAAAGCATACTATGCAGTTTGCTCCCACTTTGCCTGCACGTCATATGCTGATCGGGTCTGCGCAACACATAATGAAGTCACACCCAGTTTGGGAACAAAGAGAGTTCATGGGCTCTCTGCTCACTTTTTCACATTGCATGAGTGTGGCATCAAATCGTGTACGTCATCAAATTGCGATTGGTTTGTGAGATCGACCAAGTTGGTGGGGACAGATCGAATAAAATGTCATAAAATGTGATTATTGGCTATATTCGGATCTACGGAAAGGAAAAGAGCATGTGTTGTCTGGCTTGGAGAGACATATGCAGTACAGGATAGGGAAGAAAGAGGATAGAAACTCCAGAATCAGTGTAACATTTGGACCCTGCATGTAGCACAGTGCATAAACCCCTTTTACAAGCTTAATGCCTGTGTTATCTAGAGACAGACACTGAACATAAGCACGAACAAACACGGGCACTGTCTCGTATATGCACACACATTGGTTGTTTACGCAAAGCATTCCTGTAGGCTGGAATTTATGGCACAAGTCTAATAAGAGCGACGGACATCTGTGTCTAAACTGAAACCGCCTGGGGGATCAGCATCATCAAAGCCACATTGCTACCTAAAGGCTGGAATACACTACACAACTTTTGCTCGGAAGTTTGCTTTGATTTTAAGTCCAAATGAGTCAACCGTTGCGGTCTGCAGATTTTAGGCAGTCCACCTTGACAAAAAATCCCATAGTGTATGATCATGGGCACAGACTCAGATTTTCAGCTTCAGACTACGAATCCATACAGTCAGAGGTTATCAAACATGTTTACCCTCCCTAGAGTGCATCTAAATGTGCATCAGGGACATATTTCTCTCCTGTCTGGCGATGCATAAATTCACAAAGAAAGAGGTATGAGTGTTTGTTTACTTGTGTTGTCAGATCTCGAAAAAAAAAAAAAAAAATCAAAATGCCTTATATTGAAAGAAGGACGTAGCAACCTACACTTTAATAACTTTAAAAAACAATTACTTTAAGAGCCATAGACAAAAAACGTGTTAATAATTGGTTTTAAACCTTCTAAATACTTTCAAACACTGTAAGAAAGGGCATTTAAAATACACAGTGTCTCTGCAGATGGTGGTTATGTTAACATTGCAGAAAGTGCAGTCTTTTGTCGCTGTAATACTACTTTGGTTAAAGGGATACTTCAGGCTTGAATCAAAATGTCCCCATATTTTAATTACCCTCAAGGTATCCTAAGTGAATGTGATTTTCTTCTTGAAGAATAATGCAGTCGGAGTTATAATACCCCGTATACTTCTACTTCCAAGCAGTAAAATGGAAGGCAATTTTTTAAAGCTCCAAAAAGTGCATCCATCGAAGCAATCGACGCAATCGGACTCACTCCTATATTTAAATGCAGCTGTCACTTCTGAAACTTCACAATGTGTACGTGACAAACTCGCGGTGTGATTTTGTGGGAGGTTGTGTTTTAAAAAATGTAAACCTGATCCTCAGTCGTGTAGTGAGTTTTTCTTAAATTATGCCTAATTGTTTAAAATCTATTCAGATTTTGAGTTCAGTAACGCGTTACAGCCTTTACACAGAGACAGTGACATTTGCCACTCAGCTATGTGTTCCACGGTCAGTGTTGGGGAGTAGCTAACTACAAGTAGCGACGCTACTAACTTAACTACATTTTTCTGTAGCTTGACGGTAGTTAAGTTACTTTTAAAACAGTGTAGCTTTTCCGGTAGTTAAATACTTTTACAAGCAAGTAGCGGTGTAGCGTGCCCAAACGCTACTCGCTACATTCCATTGCGACGAACTTTAAAGCAATAAGTAGTGCAGCGCACTGAGCACATGCGTCGTCACCTTACTTAATACTGAAAATGTTTGCATTACTGCCAGCTATTGTCCTGTGACGCATCTCGCGGCTTACGCACAGTATTCTGATGCGTCTGATGATTAAGTGAATGTGCCGAAGTTAACTCGACACACACACATCCATCCAGGATGGAGCAAGGCATGGCGACTGAATTTCAGATTCAGAATCGGAAGATGTATAATGTTTCTATATCCTTTTAAAGTGGAAAACTGGGTATTTTTCCAAAATGCTACAGTAAAAAAATCCATATGGTGTGCATATATTGTGGGACGGCCCCAACTGAAACCCACCATCCGTTTTTTCTACTTATTAAAAATAGGTTATTGACAAGAGACACGGATCCTCTACATTTAAATAAAGCTTTAAAAGCAGCGTTCCTGGAATTTACGGTAAACCACTCAATATCTGCGCATCTAAACGGCGGATGGCTTGACCCTCAGTGATTAATTGCCCATGGCCTTTTGGGCAATTAATGGCCCAAGTTCATGTCTCTTAAAGATGCAAACAGTAATGGTTACACGTTTTTATGTATTCTGTCCGAAACTAAAAATTAAATCTCAGTCTGCATCGAAGACTTTAAGCACAAATTTAAGGAAACACATACAGGTGAGTTATTTGGCCCAACATTTGTTCTTTTTGTTGTTTTAATAATTCACATTGTCTACATTTAGCAAACTTGAGATAAATTTGAGTTTAACTTTAACTTGCGTACTGTGTAGTTTACAAAATAAAATAACATTGAAATCATAACTGTATTGTATTACATAGTTTTCTTAAAATATTTTTCATTAACAATGAATCAGTTATTCTTTATATACAATGACACTCTAAAGTAGTTTCAATGTAGCTAGCTACTTTTTTATAGTAACTTGTAGTGTAGCTAACTGCTTTTTCAAATGGGTAACTAAGCTGTAACTTAACTACTTTTATTGATGAGTAGCTTGTAGCTTATCTAACTACAGTTTCATAGTAGCTTCCCCAACACTGTCCGCGGTGTCCATTTCTCATTCTCACCTCAACCATCATTTTAGTTTTAAAACATACCACAGCTTGTGATTTTTCGTTCCTGACATCAAAAAGCTTGCACTTTAAGTGCCACATTATAATGGTTGTGGAGGACAGAGTGAAAAACTACATTTAGCATCCCGGCCACCTCCGCACTCACCCTGGGTATGTCCATATCTATTCAGAGATGTGGTGATTCAGCTCTTCAAACAATCAAATGAAACTCAAAGCGCCTCAACGTCCTGACAACATCTGACTCGAATTAGAGTAACCTAATTCTTCATCGCTTGAATTATTAACACCTAAAACTTCTCAGATATAGTGCTGCATTAGCTTCCATTTTTGCTAAATCTTTACACATTTACCTTGTGGAAAATAAGAACACTTATTTACACAAACATGAGGGAAATGTGAACACATGCAAAGACACCCAAAGGCAATACTTACGCATCGTCTGTTCCATGGGCTGGGGACTGTCCTATAATACAGAGAGAAAGAATTACAGACATGCATATCTTAATGTGATTTTCCCTTTTTGGGAGCAGATGTTTTTGCACACCCATATTTGCCATTTCAGAAAGGGAAATCTGAAGCATTATAATGGCAAGACAATCTTTCACGGAGGCAGAAGGTATGGCACAAACACGCTCCTAAAACTGTCAAGAGCATAACATGAAAAAGTAAAGAATTTATCACATGTGCATTAAAAAAAATCCCCACAGAAAGTGTTTTCTAAAAGAAACATTGGGAAGTTGTTTAGTAAAGTCAAATGCAGCAACGCTGTGATTAATGTTGTACACTCCCATAACTGTACAAGAATGCCATACAGACGTTTGGTTCAGAAACAGTGCTGCTTTCACTATGATAGACTCCCCACATAATAAGTGAAAACAGGCAGGTAGAAAAGAAAACATTGGAGCTACGATAGAGAAGTTTAAGACGTGAGGAGACAATGACCTTACTGTTGGCCCATATGTTAGAAACTGAGAGTTCATTTAATACCTAAGTTCCACAAATCTGAGAAGGCTTTGTATTGGGATACCAACAGGGCTATTTAACGAAGTACAGGTCAAGTGACACTTTCATCATTCACAGCAGTCATTTGTAAAATAACTAACAGACAAAAACATGTATGTGGCCAACAATTTATTTCAACCTCCCTGCCAGCATGAGCACAAAGGATAGAAAGGCATGAATGGAAAAAATTTGCCTTTTACCTATCCGTCCTGGGAAGCCATGGTGCGGAACATTTTCTATTTATCCCTTTATCTGACAAAATTCTCTCTGATCCCTCTGCTAACCAGTTGGTTAGTGTCCATTTTTATTCAATTATCTGCTTCATGGTATTGATATGGAGCTCTCAATCTTTAGGCTTCAGAAACGTTCAATCTATTACAAAACATTCAGAGTAAAACAACACAATTTTCATTACCTAGTCGCACATAGAGCACTCCTGTAGCCGAGATAACTTTGGCAGAATTTGAGGCCACACACTGGTAGTATCCGGAGTCGGTGGTGTCCAGATCTTGAATGCGGAGTTTGGATCCGGCCTCTGTTTTACGAATGGAGACTCGTCCCTGCTCCTGCACCACTGGGGCGTCGTTCTTAAGCCAGCGAATGTTGGGCCAGGGATTGCCTGCTACTTTGCAGTGCAGTGTGGCTGCCTGGCCTTGTACTATAGTTATATTGTTTGGCGGCTCCACAAACTCCAGGAAATAACCTTTGAAAAGAGGGCAAGGTTGGCTGTTAGGAGGGTCAGGAGTCAGCTTAATAAATCATACCCCATCCTCATCACAGGGTCTATGACAGACACTCAAAACAACAGGTCTATTTCAATAGCGAATTAATCAAGAAAATTGCAATTACAACCAATTTCAATTTATGTGGTTAAACAAAATACAGCACTTACAATGCACTACTTGATCTAATGTGTAATGTGTGAAAATGGAGGCCAGAAAGCTTGTAGTATGTGAAATATTTTCTTTGGCCTTGTTTACTATTTATATGAACTAAACAATATAAGGAAATAATAGGAAGAAGATGGGAAATGAGCCATGCCAGAATCAGACTAGAGAAGGCCAAACGAAGGTATTAAAGGAATTCTGCCATAATTTCCTCACCTTTGGGTTGTTCCAAATCTGTATAAATTTCTTTGTTCTTATAAACACAGACAAAGATATTTAAAAGAATGCTTAACACCAGACAGATCCTGACCCATTGACTACCATAGTAGAAAAAAAATACAATGGTAGTTAAAAGTGCCCCAGAACTGTTTGCTGTCCTACAGTATATTCTTCAAAATATGTTCTTTTGTGTTCAACCGAACAGAAAAATGGTGACGCGATTTTTCCTACAATGGGAGTATTATACCAACTATATTTTTAAAACATTTTCATTACTTTTTTGTGATTTATATAAAAAAATATTCTGTTAACTATTTAGAAAGGTTCGGAGCAGTTTGAAATGTTTTATCCGCATTGTTCTCTGGCTCCCAGTGTAGTGCGAATTACAGCCACAAAAGAAATTGCGCATAGTATGTTTTTTAATGAAAGATGACTGAGGTTCTGTCAGTGAAGAAAAGATTTACACAACCATTTGACATCGCACATATACAATGTAAGCATAACATGATGTGTACTTGTTTTATGATAAAATATGATTTCAGTGATATAGTTCTTCAATATAAGATTGACTTCATTTAAATGTGCTTGGCAAGATGGCTGGGCTTAATTGTTCTTATAAAAGAGAAATGTCGCCTAGGCTATACCTTGCTCTGCATTTAACAATAAATATTTAAATTAAAAACTATTAATTTTGTTTTAAAACTTCATATATGTGGCACCACACGGAAAGGGCCTGGATAAAACATCTTATATTATCATACAATCTATATCGTCAATAAAACAAGCTTATTGAAGAAGCTTCATGTCTTTAACACATCGTAATGCAAGCTTGTCATTATATGTGCGATTGGCGGTTCGACCGTGCATCGCGTTCTTCAAACACTGCCGGTCTGTAGGACAATGGACAAACACTATACGTGCTAACGAAATAATCGAATTTCTGATTTTCAACGAATGCCATGACCACTTATATTGTACAGACAATGACCAAGGCCACCAGGATTCTTCATAATAGCCTATGCATTAGTATTAATAAGATATGTAATGAATTTAGCCTTTTAAAAGTTACTGTCTTCGTGCATTAACACACAATGTGCATGTTTTACGTCAACATTTAAGATATCCCCTCCCAACTGCATATAGACATGTGCCTATTAATTTCAAATTTTACATCTCTTGCACAGTATCTACATTTCATTTAAACGGGTGCCATCTAAATGCTCTTTTAATGCATAACAGGCACATTCACAGTAACTACTGTCCACACCAAAAATTTTGTCCCTTCCACATCTCTGTAGGAAGGCAACTCAGAAATAACAGAACAAAAATATTAAATATTTCTTACCAATATGTAAACAAATGTATACACTTTGTATGCTAAGATAAATCATACGTTTTTAAGTCTATTGACAATTGAGGGTCACGATTAGATTGAGAATTGATTCTCTATGTGCTAATTTGCATATTTGTGACATCATCACGTCACATATCCGCTCAGAGTCAGACTGGTGTTGGCTATTTTGCTTCTAGTCTATGAACTGTCGAATACATTTTTTTAATCCAACTAACTGCCAAATAAAGCCGTTGTCATTGACATATTTTCTCTTTTTGTTGTCAGACTTTAAAATTTGTGTAAAAACGTGACTCACTTCAGCAATTTTGACGGGCCCCTCGCTCGTAATTCAACAACGCATTTGAAAAGACGAGAGAAAGTGAGTCAAGATCCTAACTCCATGATCTACACATCATAACACCCGTCACTTTTATAGTCTGATCTCTGGATATATAGTTGCCAGCAGTTTACTCTGATTTCACATTTATATTATATTTATTTGTTATACATATTGTCATTTTTTTTAATAATCCATGCAAACTGTATAACATAGCCTAGAAGATAAATAATAACTGTTTAATAATCTGTTAAAGTAATCTGTTGATATCTACAGGGGTATTTTCACAACCTAATTTTTTATAAAGTCCCCTTAACTTCTCATATTATATTAATAAAACTATGAGCATTTTCATTAGCTGATCCAAAATCCGTAGTCGTGAATCGGAATCGTGACCGAAAATCTATAATGTGGTCTGAACCGTGAGTTTTGTGATCCATTGCACCACTGGAAGCGCCTCTGTCTTGGTAACAAACTGTACATATTTACCGAGCACGTTCTTGTGTCTTAACAGTCAATGACAAATTTTATGAAAATGTTATTTGCACTCATTTATTAAGTCAGCTGCGGTAGTGAATTAAATGCACAGACAAGAGACAGAGAAAGACCATTCCTAAATGTATTTAGCAAAAATGTTTAGTCCAATGGGGCTAGATGTTTATCTCTTTCTCTGCTCGTGTATGCTCCTCTGTAGCTGCGTGTGAGGTGTGAGCTCTCTAAATTGTCCGTACCCGCAAATTACTTCTTTTGTTCCGATAACATCACGTTATTAATTCATTAACTAACATCTGCTTTTTGACATTTGTGAATCAATTCAGAATAGTTCACGTCCGCATCACCATGCAACTGAGAATCACATTTCCCTGACATCTACAATTTATCTAGATGAAAAAACACTAAAATCACTTTAAAAATTCCTCGCCATTGATGAGTATGCATCTGAAGAGAAGTGACATTAAAACGTGTACTGCATTTCTGCATGTCTTTTTTTTTTACATTTTATGAGTTTTACTGTTTGCACTGAAAAGTCCTTGTCATATTTCCAGATGCTTCCCTCCCTGACAGAGAAGATAAACGCGAGATGACTTGTCAAGGCCTGGCTGCCAGAGCCCTGACCCTGCGTTTAATGGTCTCATTTTAAATGAACTGTTGAACTCTGAGAAACAGCACATCTGGATCAAGTAAATTCAGCTTGAACTGTGAAACAAACATCCTCTTTTAAGCAGTGACGTCGTGAAAACTGAAGAATGAAACAGTTGTCTCAGGATGGGAACTGGATTTTTAAGCCTTTAAAGAATAAAAGGGTGAAAGATTTAAGTATTACTGACAATGTTTTGAACAATTCTGCCAAATTACTGTAGCTGCAGGGTTGGTGAGACATTCACATGTTTGTATGTTTAAACAGTTTTTCATATAAAGAAACTTATGTGAAACTCTTTTGTTAAGTTCTGAGTGTTAATGGCAGTCTAAGACATTGAGTAACAGTATTAAATAAAAAACAGTACAGTATAAATAAAAAAATAGAATAACAATACAAGAGAAATTTCAGTTCACACGTAACTAAACACTTCTGAGAAACATCATTAACCCCCTTCATGCATAGATGTCACTACTGTGGAGAGCTCAAAAGCCATTTCTTGCATTTTGATGACATAGATGCACATCAACCACTAGAGGGGAAACTAGTGCACCATCCAAAACTGTTTCTTCAGACTCGAGCACCTGGACTGCCATTTGCTTCCAGTCTGTATGTGTCTATCAGTCTGTATAGTGTCTCATAATTTAACTATTTATATTTTATTAAATATATGTTAATGTTAATTAATATTATTCTTTTATTATATAATAACTGTGTTAAATAAATGATTTGTTGAATTTAGCTGTATTTTCATTTTATTATAAATAATTTGTTGAAAGTGTCCTGTAACTGAGAGCCTGTGAGCTTGGTGTCGCATTCTAAATAAAAAATATTGAAGAGGCAAGTTTAGCCAAGTAACGTTTATTCTTTGTTTCTTTTGCTTATTATCAGAAATAATCTACCGACATTCTATTATTTGCAAATGTTTACCAGAAGTTAAGGACAGTCAACGAACACACGCATGCGCAGTAATGTTTGTTTATGTTGTTGCTTTGAAACCGTCTATAGACCATCACCTTTTCAGATGTCAACAAAAGTGTAAAAAAATCTTGTTTTTATGCCAAAAAAGCAATTTAAACAAAATAAACGAATCCTTACCGAGGTTCATACAGTTTAAATTATGTTCAATAACATTAGAGGAAGACTAAAAATCTCTTTTTAGTGAAGTCTAATATTTAATTTACATGCAGGCCGTTTCTATGACAGTAAGCGCTTTTCCATCCATAAAGACAGTACATTACGCGTATACAGACATCCGCCATCTTGAAAAACAGTCTTGACAAGTCGATCCACGAACGCTGTGCTAAGTGAGCTGGTCGATAGGAATTAAGTTTGTGAAATCTAATTACATGGAAATGCATGGATCGACTTGTCAAGACTGTTTTTCAAGATGTCTGTATACGCGTAATGTACAGTCTTTATAAAGTATCTTCTTATTAAACTGTTTGTACACTTACAAAGTTCTCAATGCTTCGGTTTGCATGTAGGGACCCTCATTATGCTACCGTGTTAGTGTGAGGCTATTTTAATCCTTGTTAGTGGTATTAACTAGCGATTTAATTGAACTTACTCTGTGCCCATATACTAGCGCTATAAGCTAATCTGTTTTTATTCGATTTTCATGAAAACGGATCCCAGAGAACGATCTACTCGGTAATAATGTGTTAATTACCCCATGGTTAATTTTTCACCGGAGTTGTCCTTTAAGTTAACAGCTGGAGTTGGGGGTACCAAGACCGCAGTCTCTTGCGGTACCAAGGCAGTGAGTGACATGTTTGTGTTTACGTTCAAGAAAGGTCGTTATCAGCCCTTCGAAGGTAAATATTTACTGACCGCCTTGGTGGAATGTTTTCAAACTAAATATCTTTATGAGTTTTGGCTGCTTTTTCCACAACAATGGCGTTTTGGAGCTACTGGCCTGGCATGCATAGTAAAACATTTGTACTATTTTTCGCAGATCTGTGTGAACGCAAATCATTTTGACAACATTGTTGTGTGTATGTGAAACTTTTTAAAAACACAAGCAAGAAACCTTTCAGTTTTCTACAATATCATTGTTCTGAAACAATCATTTCAAGAAAAATCATTTTATACATCTTAACTACTGTTATTTTTAACAACCGAACAAACACTTTGACTCAAGTCTGTTGATTCGGAGCCCCTTTGCTCTTCACAAACACATGAAAAATGACTCAACAGTGTGGAGGTGAGGAATGCAACAGGGTTGCTTAGGGGGAAAACAGACAGAATGACAACAAGCGCCTCAGACTGTGAAAAAATGTGACCTCTGTGTGTGTAAAGCCAGACAGAGCTCAAATAAACAGCCGTGCAACATGAGAGCCAGACCTCAGGTTCACTTCTCACTCAAACCTGATATGAGATCATATCTTTTAGCTCACGGCAATCATAAGGGTGGTATGTACCCATAAATGGTTTGCCCAACAATTGCAGATCTGACAATAAGCCAAGTCAGAGTGTATACTACAAGACAGAATCTTGTCACCCCCCGTTTATTTCAGGACTATGTATTTTCTGTCATGTTGGTAAATGGTTTATACTAAACATAAATACAAGATCATTCCTCTCCAAAAAGTAAAAAAAATTGAAATTCTGGCAAGCTGTATTTTAAACAAGATTGAAATTTGTCTAAATCAGACACTTGGGTGTCGTTGTAGACTTCAGACGTGAAAGCTGCATATAACGCTAATAATTAGACTTTTGATTAAAGTAATTTATTCACCCTAATTTTGTTCAAAACATATACAGTGCCCTCCACTGTTATTGGCACCCTTGGTAAATATGAGTAAAGAAGGCTGTAAAAATGAATCCGCATTGTTTATCCTTTTGATCTTTTATTCAAACAATATTCAAACATTTTCATTAAAGTAAAATATTTAAAGTGGGGGGAATATAACATTATGAAAAAAAAATGTTCTCTTATGCAACCTTATCACAATTATTGGCACCCTTAGAAATTCTTATGAATAAAATATCTCCCAATAATATTCCCGTTGATATTTACATTTTCTTAGCACACCAGGCCAACTAGAAATATGATGTTGTCTAGTCATGACTTCTTGTTGCACTATTTGAAGACTCTTCAAATAGTACAGATGGAAAATTGAAGCAATCAGTTAAATTTTGGGTCATAAAACCATTTAATAAAAATAAAGGAAAACCGCACCTCCATCAGTGGGACACTGTTCAAGAAACAAATTTTCTGCTCTCATGCAAAAAATAACTCCAACATATTAATCTGCCATACTGGAACTTTAAACAGGACTGGGTTTTATGGCCATATGAAATGAAAAAGAGTTTTTTTGGCAGCAATAACACAAGATAGGTTTAGTGCACACAAAAAATGTCCCATGTCAACAGTTAAGTATGTCGACAGATCTTTATTATTGTTGACCTACTTTATAGCAGAGGTCCTGGACATCTTGTTTATATACATGGCATCATGTTTTATATCAAATACCAGCAAATATAATGGGTCGTGATAAAATCTTCCATCAGCAATTTGGTTTAAAATAAACATCAAAATCAGCAAAAAATATGTCAATAAACGCAAAATCAAGATCATGCAATAGCCATCCCAGTTACCTGATCTGGACACTATAGAAAATGAGTGGAATGAACTGAAGATAAGATAGCACCAACATTTGAAGGATCTTAAGAGATTCTGTATGAAGGAATGGACTCGAATGACTTGCTCAAACCTCGTCAGACATAAAAAAAAAACTCGGAGCTGTTTTTCATGCAAATAGTGGTTGCAGAATGTTTTGAATACAAGGGTGCCAATAATTGTGACCAGGGTTTATAAGAGAAAAAAATCTAATTACTTTAATGAAATGTTGAAATATTGTTGAATTTTTTAATAAAAGATCAAAAGGAGAAACAATGCAGATGTATTTTTACAGACTTCTTTGCTCATAATACCAAGGGTGCCAATCATAGTGGAGGGCACTGTATTAACCTTCTTTCTTTTGTGGAACGCAAAAGATGATATTTTGAGTGTGTATCTTTGTGCTTTAATATCTGTACAAGTAAATTCAATTCAAAATATCTTGTTGCTACAAAACACAAAATAAGATATTTTGAATTGAATTTACTTGTACAGATATTAAAGCACAAAGATACACACTCAAAATATCATCTTTTGTGTTTTGTAGCAACAAGTCATGACATAAGAAATAAGTGTTAAAGGATTTCACAAATAAGAGTTGCACGACCAGAATGTAAATAAACAAGAATTTGATGACAAAGACCAGAGCACAGGATACCTGAAAAAGACACACACATTCATTTTGGTAAAGGCAGGTTGTGACAGGCACTCCACAATCTATAATCTGTGTGGAAACATCAACGACTCATTGCAGGGTGTGCTGAGCAAGCTTAGTTAATGCTTTGAAGAGAAACGATCAGAAAGCCCACTAACATGCATGACTGTTTCATATCAATGAACAACAGCCCCCAACTTGAGCAACTCTAAACAACAGGACAAACTGTAGCGAGGCCTATTCCGGTAAAGTTTGCATGTTAAAACTTGAATACATGCCAGATGTGAATACAAAAGACAAGTTCATTACTTCTCATGCATAAAGGCCTGTGTGACATCAAAGCACACATAAACATGACACCAGACATAATAAAAAGGCAGCACTTACTGCAGTTATCCCAAATTACAGTAAAAATGACTTTTAATAGTGCGTTGAAAAAGTTCTTTACGAAGAGATATACAAGTACATACAGGTATTAGGGATGTGCGAGACTAGTCGACTGGTCTAAACGATGCAGCTGCTACTAAGTTGACACTGAAAAAAATATTTGATTACACAAAAAAGACACAAAATTAATGTTTAAAAAAAAATGTTTATCTGGAATAGGAATGAAATGTTTTTAATTTAGCTTAGATCTTGCATGCGTTTCCTTTGTGTCAGTCGCACCACACTCGGAAATGACCACTTCAAAGACGAGGTGTGGGAGTGTTTTGTAGAAGGAAAACTAGTATGTTTTATGCTAGCTATTTCATATCAAACTATCAAAAAATCACTGGAGCCATGCGTAATACTGTATTTAGGTTCTTATTATTGCCGCAATGCAGAAAATGCTAACAGGAGCCTGAATAAAATCCGAGGCATAAATACAAAAAGTGGCTAATAAGCTAAAGTTTATTCATTGTTTATTTCTTAATGCCATTACAGCATCTAAGGCAATATTCATGGCGAGAACGAGTCAATCTTTACACAAGTCTGTTAAATACACAAGTCAATCTATACACAAGTCGGGGGAGGGACAATTTGGAATCCTCAATCAACCTAACCTAACCATGTCTTTGGGCTGTGGGAGGAATCCAGAGCCCCCAGAGTAAACACACCCTGACACACAGAGAACATACAAACTTGCTAACAATCTAAAGCTACATACAGTTACGTAAACAGTTAATCAATTATAAACCTTTGTATTTTAACTGGTATTTAAGGTGTCACAGACTGGCGTTATCCATTTGATGGGAGAATGGTGAATGAATCCTGAGCATGGAAACTAAGATAAGAGATAAGAGAATGGCTTCATCTATTTCCAAACTCACCAGTTTGGAATTACTTTGATCAAAATGTTTTACAAAAATATAATGTGGTTCAATTGATCCAGTATTTCCCACAGAATTTTGAAAGACTGTGGCGCTGATGATGTCACACAGTAATTAGCATATTTGTGACGTCATCACGGGTGTGTGGTCTAGTGTTGGCACTTGAAATCTGATTCGCTTCTACTCTCTGATCTGTTACATTATATGGTATTTAAACACAACTGAATGCTATTTTCATATATTATCTGTTCTGTTGTCAGATATCAAAAACGAGTATAAAATATTGATTACAAATGACCCAATAATACCTAATGTTTAATTTAACCAGTTGTTACTTTTAACTGCTGCTAAAATCCTAAATTTATTATTGCGACATCATCTGACAAATCACCATACATTTGAAGGATGGATATATGAGGTGATTTTGGCTGTATTACTTTGTATGTCTTATGAAGCGCAGAGCCTTTACTGATGTTGATCTTCTAATCAAATCTGCGTTTTGAGCAGATCTGTATCAGACTTCGCTTTTAGTTAGAGTAACATTTTTTTTTTGCAAATCTTTACATTTTGCGACTTTGGACATCTTATACATGCACAAACGGTAACATAACACATTAAATGAAACCAAAAAATTTAATCGCATTCAATCACTCTTTTGAAAAAAAAGAGATGAAAGTGACTTGTAAATCTGAATCTGCGGTCAGGTGGGGCAAAGTCAGACAAATTTCTAAAACACGAGGTTTTAAGTATCTAAACAACAGCCAGGGAAGCCCAAATTTAGTCCTTAATAATGTGAGTTGTCCCCCTGTCCCAGAGATCGTCAGTATTCATAAAAGAGTAGGCGAGAAATTCCCGGATAGACAAGATTAGAAGTACTCCGCGACGAATACCTCAGATGTTCTCCTTGAGAGCCCACGCGACAGAATACCATGCACAGCCCGCAAAACAGTCTCAGCCCACTTTCATGTACAATTAAACATGTTGTTAATTATTGTGAAGCTAATGTAACATTAACATTGACCTTGCTTTGTTCTTAAATTGACCGTGTTTTATATTTCATAGAATTTCATAGTTTTAGTTCATAGAATTTAAATACGAAGCATTAATATTGAGCTTAGTTTCAGCAGTTTATTTACGTTTGAGTTGTATATTTGCCCTTTACAATATTATATATTGCTTTAATGTTTTTTTAACACACAGACATGACAAAATACATGATAATTATTCACATGATCATTTTAATCAGGTGGTTTCAATGGATACACTTGGGGCAATTCAACTTTCTAATCACCTTTAATATACGAATAATAAGAAAACACAAATAAGCCCTTAACCAATTAATTACTAAAACTAAATTACTTATCTATCCAAAGGAAAAAATCAAGAGATGTGTAAAAATGGTGTAGTTTTATGGACAAGGAAAGAAAAGAACAGATGAGGAGAAAGTGAAAGTAAAACGAGAGTGTGGTCGGATAACATTTGGATAACGTCCATGTTAAAACATACTTGGCACATAAAAACAACACAGAAGAGATTCTCTCAGGTTGTTATTAATACTACAATAGAATGCATATTGGAGCAAATTATCTACGTGAGAGACATCAACCAATAGTTAAAATACAGACAAAAAAATAATTTGCAGCAGTTTACAGTCAAGCATGTTTCTATTACTAAAAGAACATTCCATTGGCATAATTATTCTTCATAATGGGAAGTATGGATTGGCCTGTTATTGCCGAAATTAAGTTGAGAAAACACATCTTAAAATCACAAAGCTGTTGCATTCCTTTTAATTGTTTACTTTTATCAGAAGAGTATAGCCATACAAGGTAAAAATGAAAATACATGAAAATAAAAAGCTCTGAATGTGCTGTACTTGAAGAAAATGGAAAGCTTTGTTTCATGTGTTGTTTACTTGTACAAAACCCACGTTTCGTTGTTAATGCAACCCGTCTCTCATAACTTAAGTTGTTGCGCTTGTCATAACATCGCATGGCAAATCTATTGCCCACACTCCAGTACAGTAGGTGGATATGCACAATATGCACCTCGAACGCAAGTTGCCAGCCACCCGCCATTATGGTCAATATGGTCAATATGGTTTACAACGGCCGATCGCATTCATACTACACCCATTCAGGCAAAACAGTAAGTACCCATTTATCCCTCGTATATCGGGTACTTCATGAAATTGAGTACATACTCATTGAGTATGCGATTTCGGATTCAGCCAGTCACTAGCGAATATAAGAGATTATTGAATCATTTAAAGTGAACCACAGAGAATGCAAGATGCGAACGAGCTTTGCTCATTTAGTAAGATTGGTTAATTCAGTTGGCTTATATGGGCAGAAAAGTTAGTTGAAAATTATTTTATTTTATTTTAAGAAAATCTGTTTGGTTGAACAAAGTGACGTTTTATATAACTTAATAATCGTCATTTTCATCTAATTTTATTAGAACTTTTAATGTCAAAGTCACTTTGGTTAAGCCACTTAATGGTACGGTATGCCTATGTGTGTGTGTACAAGATCAGGATGGAACCACCTCCGCCTGAATGCACATTATAAACGACTATCTCGCAGTGATTTAAGATCGAACAGTACTTCTGACTGATCAAAGAGCCGAAGTTCATTGAAGAGCTGTGCATAAAACACAGAATCAATTTCAGAATCGATTTAGACATGCATAGTGTGAATCACTATATATTGCCCAGCCCTTATCAGTGTATGAATCTCAACAATGGTGACAATCAAAACTAATTCAGATAAACAGATCAACTGCAATGCATGCTGAAAATCATCAAATACTTGTGTCCCATGGTGTTTCCCAGCATTCATTGCACCATGAAGTTTACTTTTGTTGATTGTCCCCATATTTGAGAATTATACACTGATTCTTTATGTCTGTGTGTGCTTGAATTCATGTTTACCACGTGCACAGAGCAACGAGTCACATGACGGCAGTGATACAGTTGCGGAGGAGGATGGGGACTTGGAATCACAGTGTGGGGCCAAAAAATGACTCCTCCCGCCACCCCCCCCCCTTAAATTTAGTCCAAATTTTTTACAACAATGGCTCAAAATCTGTGATGGAAGATGCCAGTGTCTATTTACCCAACCCTACGGTTAGGGCCGGGTACCGTACTCGGTACTTTTAAAGGACTAGTCAGTAAATCAAGCGCCATCTAGTGCTGGGTGCTGCATGAGAGCAAGTACGTTAGAGAAAGATCGCATACATTTTACCTCACGCATAGCAATAATTAAAAAATGCTAAAAAAGTAGACTGTTCTATTTAACGTACAAAATAAATAAATAAACACTTGGCATGTGGTTATCATGATTATACTATTTATTTCACTTGTTCTGAAAAATAAGCATATCCTCACATTCAAGAAAAGCTCACGCTCAGACGCAGCAGGCACAAAGCGCAGAGCAATCAGGATTTGTGTTTTCTGTTCACCGATGTATAAAATCATCTCACAAAGTCCCAAAACAAAGTTATTAATAACAGCGGAATTAAAGCAGTTGAAAAACATGATAAAAACAAACAAGGTGAGTAGAACATCAAGGTGCAATGTTAAATTTACAGGTTGGGACTTACTTTTTTCACTGAAATAAATGTCTTCATTACACAGAGAGTAAAGTCCCGGGAAAAAAAAACGCTGGCTACAGGCACCGAGTTCCAGGTAACGTACAGGTTGAAATATGAATGGTACCCAACCCTACCTTTTTCAGTACTTTACTCTATGTGTAATGAAAAGATTTATTTCTAATTTTATTTAAAATTCTTTATTACCAAAACATTTTTTTATTAATTATAACATATTGTTGAAATATAACAGACTAGGCAAAATAAATACAATAGAATAAAGACAAAATCAAGACAATAGAATAACTACACTTACTACACAGCATTATCATTATCACTATTTCCTCATCACACATATAATCATTCATTTATGGAGTTTGATCATTTACCTAAACTTCCACTACTAACAGACCATGATATAATATACCATAAAACAACAGAATCAATTACTGAAATTAAATTATTTAAATTTAGATTTTTAATATAAAACATGTAAAGTGTGCATTAGGCTTCAAACTGCATCTTAACTGTGATGTGCTCAATTACCTCTTTCCATCATTTGTTTTTAATCATGTTGTTCATCTGCTCTAATCCAGCTGTCATTGATAACTCTGTTTCGGGACTTAATGGAATAAATTTGATTCAACAGAAAACACAAAGCACCTAATCAAAATTGGTCTCTTAGTGTGTGCTCAGCGGCCTCAAGTACTGTATATGCTTATCTTTTTTAACAACAACATGATATGCGCATTTGGGCAGTCGTGTAGTTTATAGAAATTTGTTAAAATCAGGGTATGCTTTCTTGATTAAGTTGAGTGAGGTCTTCGATTACCGTACCTTCCGCTGTTGGCAAACCTCCACTTTGGGCCTCGGCTAAAGCCTCGACCTCTCCAGACTCTGAAAGGTTCCCATCAGCTACTGCAGAGAGAAGAACACAAGGTTTGAAAATTCAGCCAGTAACTTTTCAATATCATCCTGCAACTTTTTAACAATTTACAATATAATTTGCTATTAAAGTTAACGACAAAACCATTCTGTTGTCATGTGACCATAAAACTAAAGTAAAAAAATGATGAGAAAACCCGCTACACAATGCTCGTTCCTGCTACCTCAGGGAATCAGGGTTATGTGAGTAACCTTATCGTTCCCTTTCTATACGTTTAATTTCGCATTGCGAGGCAAATGGTATAGGAATCACATCCCATCACGCTGTGCTACGACGGACTTAAGAATGCGTGCAAACCGGAGACCAGACACTTATAAGGGCACTTTAAAGTCCGACAGTGGGAGCTCAGGCTCACTGGAGCTCAGTATATGCACTAAAACAAAGTAGCATAACCGAATAAGATGAACACATGCAGGGGCTCATAACATTCAGGGGCCATGCCCAGGTCAGACAGATAAGACGTGTGTTTGTAGGGCAGGCGCAAATGTCTAAAATAGATATCCCAGTAGACCATGCCCAGGAGGAAGCCATACCTCTTATAGAGTGGGCTTTCACCCCTAACGGACATGGTAAGCTAAGGAATTCATAAACCACCATGAAGGCATGCACAATCCATCTGGATAGTCTTTGCTTCGAGATCGGCAAACCCTCATACAGTTGTTGTGGCCACCTATACTGGGCAGAACGGTCGGTCTACACTCGTAGTGCTCTGACTGGGCAGAGCGGGTGCTGCTCGTTGTCGTTGCTCGTTGTTGGGGGAGAGCTAGCAGAGTGACCACTTAAACCCTGTATGGAGTGTAGAATAAGGACCACCTTACCGTCGTTAGGACAGAATTCTAGACAGTACTTTTCTATTGAAAAGGCATGTAGATCGGCGACTCTCTTAACCAATGCCAGTGCAAGGAGGGGGGCATTTTTTAGCGAGAGAGATCGCAATTAAGTGGACTTGAGTGGCTCGAACAGTTATTAAACACACACACACACACACACACACAGTACTGTCAATAGTGCCATTTCTGACAGACTACATAAAACTCAACTGTTCTATTTCATAATTCATTGCTAAAAGAGCTTATGTTTAACAAGCTCACTGAATATTTTTAAGGGCTAATTACAAAGTTGTTTAACAATGTGGAAATATTTCTTTCGGAGAAGAAAAACAATGAAAGTAACATATGTGGAATGAAGACCATAATTTATGCCCTGATAATACCATGCAATAACATAACATATTGCAAAACACCCTCACGTTTAGTTTCTTTTCTTCCGTTATAGGAATCGTTCACCCAAAAATGACATTTGGAAGCATGTCAGATCTCATGCCCCATTGAGTCCCAAAGTATTTGTTTTCCCTACTATGGCAGTAAATGGGGAATGAGATCTTACATTCTTCCAAATATCATCCTGTGCGTTCAACTCGACTCACCTTTATTTATATAGCGCTTTTTTACAATTTTCATTGTTACAAAGCAGCTGTACATGAGACACATTGAATACAAGAAAAACAACTAAAGGCATATACCTGTAAAAACAAGAAAAATGTGAAAACAACAAAAGACAGACATACAAATGCTCCACACAAACAATACGCATACATACTTACACACATTGACATAGACGCACACACGCAAACACACTCGCACACACGCACAGTGAAAGCACACATTTGAAATAAAGGAGAGAGAACCACAGGTCAAATATTAAACGTTCAACAGAGCAGAGTAATTTATATAGGTTTGTAATAATCTGAGGGTGAATAATTTTTGGGTGAACTATCCTTTACAGTTCTTTACAGTAGGCAAAACATCCAGGAAATGTGCATGTTGACCACATTTGACATGCTATAAACAGGCAGTCTGGGTCTGGGATTTGACTGACAATGCTCCATGCGCTAAATGGGAGTCGCTAAAAGTGAGTGGGTCCAATATCATTTGTCTTAAAAGGAGATTGGGTCCTGTCCAACCAACATTGAATAGTTCTGACGCCCATGATTCCACCCAAAATTTTTAATTCTGTCATAATTATTTTATACATGCATGTATGTATTGATCCCTTCCAAAGTAGGGGTGTGACATTTATCCAATGAGTTGAGACACAAGACTAGGTTTACTACAACGAGACAAGATTTTTTAAAACTTCTTGAAAAGAAATTCTCAATGATGAAATATATAGGGAAAACTGTCTTTAATGCACCTTAAAAACACAAAATGCTCAAATGTGGGCATTTTATATATATATATATTTTTTTTTTTTAGAAATTATGAAAAAAACTTTTGGGACAAACTCAACTGGCAAGCAAGTAATTGCACAAAAAATATGCTTTCTGTTTTCTTAACCGGCACATATTTTAGTAAAGAGCTGTGGTTGTTTTTTATGTGGTAAAATATTTTTTTTAATTAAAAAAACACAAACACCCAGCATGTTATATAGGCTTAAACTGGATGTGTAAGGGATAAGCGATCCTTTCACACTGTCATTCATCAATTATACAATGCGGGCTGCGCAGACACAAGTCTTTATATAACGTGTAATGCCCAGGCAGTACTGTATGTGGGTTCCTGGGATCCCATGACCTTTGTGCAGCATTCACAATGCTCTCCCAATTGAAACTAAAACTGGATCTGCAAACAACCGTGCTTACAAACATGCTGCATGTTTGTAGATGGGTACAAAACACATCCAAAATACACTACACTGCACTGTATTAGCACTAGCAGCCCAGAGCTTTAACTACAAAGCTTCTACTGCCCTGCAGGGTGACCAAAAAAGGGCTAGTGTGAAGACTTTGGACAATTATTTTGGCGCAGAGTGCCTGCAAGCACTCAACCCTCTGAATCACAGCCTTTCACAGTGGATTCTACTTTTTTGGCATTCTGCTTCCATGGCAACTGTCGGTAAGCAGGCCACTCTGAGTTCTCATAAAGAGGTGATGGCAAACATCAGATGGCTGGAGTATGCAGAGACACCCCGTCGGAGAGTGCAGATCCAGAAGGGGGTAGTGCACTCTCAGCCAGAATGAGAATGAAGAAGCTTGTTAACACTCCATCTTACCCTCTGGAGAGCAGTTAGACAGGAACTGGTTGCCAGATTCATAAAGTAAAGAAGAGTTATATAATATGTATTGATAAAAAAGTTTAGAAAAAAGTTTCAGAGGCGTTGCAAGTTACATTTTTAAGTAAAATCATAAAATGTATTATTCATTTTTATTATAGATTTCTCCAAACACTTCAAATACGCACTGCAGAAGAAGACCATAACACATGTAGTTCTAGGAAAGGCCTAAGGACATGTTTTTATCACTGTTCCCAAACCTCTTCAGGTATTTTCATGATAATTAAGTATATTTATAATGTTCATGTTTGACAGGTGTTGCTTTTTTAAATGCACGTTATAAATGACTCAAACTGGCACTGGTTTTAGATCGAGCAGCATTTCCTACTGATTCCAGAGCAGTGCTTCACGGACCAAAAGATATCAATGCCTTGGATAATCGCAGCCAGCTCGGTTTCAGCAAGATTTATTGGTGATCGCGATTAATCATGCACAGCCTTACAAGTACGTTTTGCTTCTTGAAATTTCTTAAATTAACATGATGTACACCATTGTAATGTTTTTAGCTGTGCAGTTGGATCGTAGTATCAGCAAATACTGTAAACAGCGAGTTCGCCAGTATGAATGCACATTGCGTTCAAAACGACTCGCAAACGAATGACTCATTTGAACCGATTCAATTAAACTAGTCATCTTTTCAGTCACTAGCAAATATAATTGATCATTGAATCATTTAAGTGAACCACAGAGAATGCAAGATGTAAATGAGCATTGCTCATTTAGTACGACTGGTAAATTCAGTTTGCTATAGCGAGCTGAAAAGTTAGTTGAGAATGATAAAAAGGCTTTATTTGATTTAAAAAAAGTCTGTTTGGTTGTATAAAAGTAACGTTTTATATAACTTAATAATTGTAAATTTCTTCTAATTTTATTAGAACTTTAAATATGTCAAAGTCACTTTGGTTAAGCCACTTAACCCTTTCACCGCCATTGACGAGTTATCTCGTCATTTTAAAAAAAACGCTTCCCCGCCAAAGACGAGTTATTACGGCAATCAGTGTATGTACTGTTGTACAGCAGGTGGCGCTATTACACACCTTTGGGAAAAAGTACAGGACCCAGAACCTAGAACGTATATGTTTTAGCGGTTTTTAATGATTGTTCTGACAATCAAAATGATGCATTTTTGAAGAAACCTACCCACATCTCCGGAGTGATAAAAAACAAACAAATGAAGATAGAAGAAAACAGTTTCTTTTGTTTAAAAGCTGATACTCTGGTCTTTCATTGGACATATTGTTTGTCGATATATTCTTTACAGAAAATTTACTGTGAGCCATTAAATTTGGGTGAAAATGTTAAAAAAACACTGGCGTAGGCTGGCAACTTTTTTTTTAAAAAGGCTGGCGGGGAATGAGTTAAAGGTACGGTAGGCCTACATGTGTACGTACAAGATCAGGATGGCACGAATAATTATAATTATATATAAATATATATATATATATTTATGGTCTTTAATAAAGAAAAAGTACTTATTATCCGAATACTCGATTATTCAATGTAATAATTGGTAGAATACTCTATTACTAAAATCCTCGATAGCTACAGCCCTACTCACATGATAATGTCGCAAAAGTAAAATTAACACACACAAATGGACAACATATTTGCACTGCCTAAAATGTTTCTCATCTCCTATCTAAAGCACTATGTGTCATTCACTATATAGGACCATGAGTGGCTCATTTCAGGCGCTCCTTCACCGGCTTTTATAGCACATTTTGTCAGTGTTTTAGAGCATAGCAGTTTCCTTATATCCTTGAGGCTAACATTTTTACTCAAAGTAAAAAAAACTTTTTTTTTATCTCATGGTGATTTACTCAACAAGGCACTGTGCAAAAAAAGTTTTAACAAGGGTTTGTCAAATATAAATCAATCAAATCTGTTAAAGGAGTATTGTTATTAATGCAAGAACTTGAGGACCACCATCGCAGTAAACTCATTGTTGGCCGAGCTATTGGAAACAGACTTCAAAAGACAGGGCAAGAGGAAACATTTGTTTGTAGTTCAAACCATATGCAGTTTTCCCTCAAGGCCTTCAACAAAGTTCTGAGAAGCAGAGTAGAGCTTGCTAGATGTACAGTGTTGCTATCCAGTAATTTCTAAGATCTCAATTTTAGATCTTTAATCTAATCAGCAAGAAGATTTCTTCAACAATTTGAAATCAATCATAGGGATACTGAAGGGATTAGAAACCAGGGCTTGTATCCTTAAAGCTTACAAGGATCCTCTAAGAAAGCTCTTAATTTAGTTTTTAAAACTTCAACGCAGGAATCTAATCTTAAAAGCAATCTGAGAGCAACTTTGAGCAAGGAGAAGCATACCTGCAAACTCGAAAGAGGTGATAAAGGTGACAACCATACGCGGCGGGGGGGGGGGGGGGGGGGGTGAATGGGGGGTGGAATGGTTCTATTGTCATTTTCTTCAACCTTTTGGCCTGCACAATTTTTTTAAGTGCAACATATGACACCAATGGAGCAGCAGCTCACACATGACAACAATTTTGAGCTACAGGAAAAATATGGATTTTGTTAGAATTTGAGATTTTCTTAAAAAATAAATACGTTGCCCTCGTCTCACGACCCCAATGCTCAAAGTTGTAATTAAACATCTAAAATGACCTTTAATTGTTTATGTTTTCTGAGAGGTGCACCTTTCCTAATACAAACTGGATGCTTTTCCCTCAGAACTAGGCCTTTAGCGACGCGTCGATGACGTCAACGTAAAAATTTCGTCTACGTCATATTTTTGTCTCGACGGTTCGCAGCAGCTCGCCACACACGTGGGAGACCAAAACATGGGTATGGGAATACTTCAAATTTAGTCCCAAACGTAAAGGTGTCGTTATTTACGCTCTTTGCCAAATGGAGTTTGCATACCATGCCAGCACAACAGCAATGTTGGAGCATATGAATCGGAGGCACCCCATCGTCACTCGTGAAGGAGACAATAACAAGTACTAACGTTGGCTTAATTAATTACATGTTTGTGTTGTGTAGCTTGAGCTCTCCGCACTTCAGTGGTGCTAGCTAACTATCTTACAGTTTGTATGTGCTAGGTAGCTACTGGCGCCTAGACCGCTGTGTTTAGCTAATGTTGGCTTGAATGGAAGCTATCTTACGGCTGCAGAAAACCGCTATCTATAGTAGCTGACGTTAGCTAACATGAACGTTAGCTACTAACCTAGCACGAACAAACTGCACATAGAGCTTAGATATGTTGGTTAATTGGTTAGCCTAGCACCACCAAAGTGCACAGCTGCTAGATAGCCACGTTAGCATTCAAATAAACTAATCATAGCATAGCACTACAATGAGGCTAAGAGTAGACTTAAAATACCCCACAGTCATAATTGTTGTTCTCATATGCATTGCTTTCTATGTGTTTTCTAGGGCAAAGCAAAGAACCTTGGCGTCCTATCTTGGGAAAGAGATGCAATGCACGCAAAATATACGCAAAAACAGGAATTTATGTTGTGTTAAACACTCAGGAATGTCTATACTGTGCACTGCACAGTCGACTAATCGATAAAATAATCGTTTAATAAATAATCGGTTACCCCCAGCCCTACTCAGAACCAAAGTGTTTGCATGTCTGGGGTGTTGGTTTTTGGATTTAAAACATGCAGGATTGAGAAAATAATGTGTGGGGCTGATGTTATGGAAGTTATTAAGAGAGATAAAGTGCAGGACCTGATTGATGCAAGTTAAAAGAGCTTTCATTAAAAAGAAAGCTCAAAAACCAGATACAAGTATTACAAAAGTAATCACCACAGCTCCTGACGACATATCAACGTATTGAAATGTCTCTAAACAAATTAAATATCATCTGTAAACAACAGCTTCTGCGGCTGAAACTTCGGACAAATATCAATTGCACCAAAGTGCCTTACTCACTTAGAAGAGCAGAGCTCTAGAAGTGGAAATTCAAAAGGGAGACTAGCAACTGTCTCTAAAAACATAGCCGTTTCCATCACACGGGTGACCTGAATAGTAAATATCAACGCTGTTTTCTCTTTGACAGACACTTTGCAGTCATCGTTTCAGCATGGGCACAAACATGACGTTTAGAACACAATTCTGGTTGGACCAAGGATCAAAAAACACAAACCGGTTAGCTGTTATCTTGATTCTGGTTGGCCAAACGAATCCAGGTGCTGGACCAAAGTCATTTCAGACACTCGAGAGTAGATGCCTACATTTTCATCTTTTGTAAGTTTATTTTAGAATGTTGAACTATGGCAGCTATATGTTCACGGAAATAAAGTAACGAAAATCAAATATACATCATCAGTTATTATACAGTTATTTTAGGCACTCATTAATTAAAAAAATTACAAAAATGCTTGGTCCGTGAGCAACTTAGCTAAGCGCAGTCAATGAGCAAATATTGAGCAGCGCATCACACTGCTCCGCTACCCTTACATGCCCTGGTGTGAGTGGAGTGTGGCCGCATTCGTGTTCACATGCACTCTCTTCCAATGAGCTCCATGTGTGTGCGCGAGCCCTCAGCCTCTCGTATTTAACTGTCACTTGCATTTAAAATCAAAGAGGCGTTCGTAGTACAGCAACACATTGTCGAAAGTAATCGTTAATGTAGATGTCCTGTATTGTGATTTTGTCCAATGATGTTGCGTTTATAAATCAGAATTTAAGCAGCGGTTAAAGTGACTGCTGGTGACATCCCGCTGGCTGATTATCAGCGTCGATATCAAAGATTTAGCCGATAATCTATATCGATCATTTTCAAAGCCGATTTGCCGATAAAGTCATGTACTTTAGAAATGCGCTATTTGGCTCTGATGCAGCCAAGGATTTAGTGAGAGCAGCCGGAACACGTCACTCTAGTTTGTTGCCTAGAGTAATGCCCGCCCACTGCCCCTCTGATTTGTTGGGACTAAGTCACGAGTCCGGCCAATCAACGCGGGAGGCTGCGGAACAAAAATTGTTTTTCACTCTCGCATCGAAAGCGTTGCTTCGGGTTCATGCTCTCTGAGGTAAGGCAGCATCAGACGTTGAAAAAATCTTAATCCACTACACTGAAGATGCAAAACACTTCAATATAATTAGTGACTGAATTTCGGAGCAGCTTTGCGGTTTCCTGCAGGTTCCGCAGGATTTACACATTATTATCATGTAGATATACAGAGACACACACGGGGCTGTGATTAAATGCCCGTCTTGCCGACAATTCACTCAAGGAATAGGCTAATGTACTAACTAAGTGTGTCTAAAATATGCTTTTAATGTTATAGCTTCATGATAACATTTGCAGTCTTTTCAACAACATACACAATAAAGCTATGAAGGCAATTAAATTATTTACACATATTATTTAAATTCAAATTGTGCTAGTTAATCCAATGATGAGCAAAATGATTAATTGAATAGTTCTAGTATTGTATGCAATTTTTAAGTCATCAGAACATATCTTTTACCATAAATAAATATAATTTATTCCTTTTAATTCATTTTTTCATTTGTTCCTTGTTGTTTTTTACTGTGTTGCTTGTGGTTTACAAAATGTTCACAGAATTCTGCTGGGTGCTCCCTTCTGTTGCAGGGGTGAGAAAATTATCATGGAAATTTATTGTGAAAGTGAACTACTCCTTTAAACCCAGATAAAAAGTATTACAAAAGTCCAACCTCATAGAAATAAAAGCATGTATAACAATCTCCAAATCATTCTTTGACAGTTTTCTCAACTGAAAAAAGGATGCTTTCACAACACTATTTACTTGACGATCCAATCCGAGTTCCGAGTCCAAGATGACTCCTAGAGACTTAATATGGTTGTTTATATTAAAGGATGGTAGTCCAACATTTCCAGTTTGTGCGCTCTCAAACTGTTTATTCCCAAAGATTATAAATCCTGTTTTATTCTCATTTAGTTGCAGAAAGTTACTAGCAAGCTTCAGTTAAACATTTTTGAAAACTATCGAAAGCTACTCTACTAGGATATGTTCTGTAATTTTAAAGGGGAGATTATTTTCCACTTTTACACAAATGTAATATAAATCATAGGGGTCCACAGGATTTCAGCTCAAAATACACCACAGATCTTTTATTGTACCATGCTCTAATGGCCCAGTTTTCCACGTGAGGAGAAACACTCCGTTTCGGTTTGTCTTTAAGTGAAAATGAGCTGATACTCTACGCCCCCATTTCAACAGAAAACGCAGCCAGGGCTGTGTGCCGGAGCTTCCAACGACAAAACAAGAAAGAAGGGTCACAAAATAATTAGAAAAAAGGTCTCGTCTTTAAACACCAAACACATAGTTTTCTATAAGCGAACAGACTATTAACAAAGGCCTCACGTTTTCTATGACGAAAACACACATGACAAACCCATCGCGTATTTGCCAACCATGCACACTGCTTTCAACAAGTGAAAGTAGCCTTAAAAACACTTTCACGATCACTTTTGGGAGAGAGACCCGTGATCGCGCCTCAGGGTTTCACTGGTGAATTAACAAAACGGGAGGGTGGCGGGAACTCATGTAACCATGACAAACCTGTTGCGTGTTTACAAGCCATACACACTGCTTTCTATAAGTGAAGGTACTCAAAACAAACACATTGTGTTTTCTTTTCTCTAAGTGAAAGTAACGTTACACAGGACAATCCCACCACATGTTTACAAGCCACACGTATTGGTTTCTGTGAGTGATGGACAAACGTGTCACAGTGACATTTATCTACTTTTAAGTTGCCACAGGTCCATGAGGTCTTACTTAAAACATACCAGTATTAACAATGTCTTTATTTGCAGCTTGGCCTCGTTCAGTGTGGAGGATTTCCATTGAAAACTAAATAAATCCATTGCTCTCTTGTCTCCTGGGAGGCTGGGAACAGTATTCTGTGTTGGTCTGTATTATAAATATTATAATAAGAACTGCTGCCTACGTCAGAAAGGGAGCGAAATCTCAACTGCTCGTTTTCTCACAGGCTTGCAGAGATAGGCTCACATAAACAAAGTTACTGGGTTGTCATTTTTCACGTTTTCAGAGATGGCAGATGCCCTGGAGACCCGATTTTAGCACTTAAACATCGAAAAAGTCTGGTTTTCATGAAATGACCCCTTTAAGGGAAAAGCACACATTCCTAAGGTTTTCTCAGAATTTTGTCAGTAAGTGGCCCAGTAGTAGAACCCCAAGATTTTCACTTTTGTTATTTCAAAAGATGAATCAATGAAAAGCCCTAATCCTTAAATGAAAATATACATGTGCATTTTGTTAAAAATCTCTACATTTGATTTTAGGAAAAAGGGTTTCAAAATTTAAAACAGTACATACTTAAAACAGTAAATGGGTCATATATATAATAGCATATTAGATGACATATGTGACTATTGCAGAATGCAGTGACTGGGGGAACTGACACAATCACTGAGGTAGAGATGAGACAGGGAATAGAACAAGGGAAGTAAAGATCATGTAACATTTTTCTCAAACATAAGGCCAAATTGCAGCAAAACTGATAACTAGGCCTGCACGATTAATCGTTTTTAAACCGAAATTGCAATTTGAAGCGGTGCGATGTTCAAATCGCAAAAGCCGCGATTATTTCGATTAAAAGGGCTTTAAATAAGATAATGCACCTACGTAGTATTTGACAGCAATTTTACGTTTATCCAATAGGGAGCATTTTAACACTTTAGTGATGCGCGGGTGGCGGTTAAATCCGTGGGCGCTGTGGATTTATGATCCGCGGGTCGGGTGGGTCGGGAAATAAAAAAGTACATTCTGATTAATTGCGGGTGGGTCGCGGGTGTATGATATCATATACAATATTAACAAAATTTCTCAAAAAATACGAACATGTTTAAAATGCATTTTTAATCAGGCGCTAATTTGCAGTAATTTAAAAGAAATGCGCGCGTGGCGGCGGTAGAGGACGTTCTATTTCTTTAAGCAGAAATGGAGGAAAAATGGATCCGAGAGAAATTTAAAAAGGGAGAATTAAAAACAAAACAAAAGGTAGGAAAGATAAGTACCGTGTGGGAGCGTTTTAGCGAAGTGGTTTAACGAATCAAGTGCTGGGTTTGTAATATGCAACGACAGTGAGACACTGTATGTATATGAAAGCCGTAAGAGTGGTACCTCGTATATGGTACATCATGTGTGTGCTAAATCGAAAGATTAGATTTAGGCATTTACAGACAAAGACAGTGCTAGAAAATTTACTGAGTAAAGTAACGATCGGGTCCGGGTCGGGTGCGGATATCTATATCAGAGAAAACTATACGTGCGGGCGGGTGGCGGGTGGATAAATTATTGAAGCAGCGGATGCGGGTGACATTTTAGCTTATCCGCGCATCTCTTCTGTACATGCTTTGAATTAGCAAAGAAAGTCGTTTGGGAAAGATGAGCGCGACTGGGAGCAGCAGTTCAAATTCGCAACAAAGTAACGTAATGTCTGCTGCAGCGCAAAGTCCTGCAACAGCAGATGACTTGGTACCTAAAAGAAAAAGCAATGCTTATGTTTGGAATTATTTTGAAAGTCTGTGTCGACCTCGCGACACGATTGCTCAAGCGTTTGAAAGCACACTCTACGACAGATTTTCACAAAGGTAGGCCAAAATAACAGACGCCATACATAACTGTAATTGTTTACAGTGTGTTTGGGATCTTAAAAGTTTAAGGTTTTATTTATACTTGTTAATTTAAGTATTTAAGATACTGCTGTTATTCTCTTAATTTGTCATGACATTTTTGCATGACAACTTTATTTAAAAAAATGACCACAGTGTAAGTGGTTATAAATAAACAGCGGGATAATGTTACAATAGTTTGTGATTTTGCTTGGTCTTTCTTTGATGCATGCTGTTAAAACCAACACAACAAACCTAGCTCTTTTCTTTTTAATAGTAGTCAAATCGCATTTAAATCACAAATCGCAATTTTGGTCAGAAAAATCACAATTAGATTTTTTCTTCAAATCGTGCAGCCCTACTGATAACTATAGTTAAAGTCACTCAAGATTTACGAGAATGTAAGAGTTTTTTTGGGCTGTTTAACGATTTAACACAGCCAATCAAAATTCAGTCAAATTAAAATGGCTCATGCATTATAAACATAACACTGTAGTCTGTTGGTGTTGATGCTCATATAATTACTGTTCTTGGTGTGAGGAGACATTTAAAACAACATTCAAAAGGGATGGGATTCTATTAGTGTATTTTCAAGGATAGTGTAATTACATGGCTGTGCAAGAGCTATGTTCTCATATCTTCCACACAAATGACAGGATAATAACAGCTCTCTCCTCAGACATAAAC
The DNA here is from genome assembly GCA_029783895.1 of Triplophysa bombifrons. Taxonomy (NCBI): domain Eukaryota; kingdom Metazoa; phylum Chordata; class Actinopteri; order Cypriniformes; family Nemacheilidae; genus Triplophysa; species Triplophysa bombifrons. The sequence goes on from CM056471.1 coordinate 3,321,130, forward strand.
TCACTCCCTCTGGGCTCTATGTTTATCGGCAAGAATGCTGGTAGTCATAACAAGGACAAATATATCAAGAGTAATAGGTAATCACATTAAATTAAAAGTATAGTGCAAAATTGAGCACTGATTAAATGTTAAGTTGTTATCATGTGACATGCTGAGGATTTGGACGTTACATCGTCTTGTATTGTTCAGTGCACATTCTGATGCAAAATGGGCCAGTTTTAGCATTTACTTTTATAAGTGGCTTTTGAACATGAATCCATAAAAACACTCTTTTAACACTTTCAAACATGTATTTTTAACATTGTATTTGTTGTCTAGGCATTTAATCTATGGTGATTATATTGGAACAATAATTCCTTTTTTTTTTTTTAATGCCTGTGCCGATACAATGGAGCAATCCCTTAAGGCACACAAGTCAGTGTTTCCCACAGGATTTTGTGAGACTATGGTGACTAAACATATTTTCCTCTAGGGGGGTCCGGGGGCTTGCTCCCCTGTAAGAAAATGTTGCATATTTTAAAGGTAAATGCATTTTAAAGATGCATTTTAAGAGCAAAATTAATTGACTCAATCTATGAAGAATACAATAGCTATAGCAGTACTTTAATCTTTGGCTCCATAGATATAAATGGTGCTAATAGGGCACAACACATGGTAAAATGGGAGTTTACAAACAGTCAATACATGTAGAGCACTAACCATGAAAAAATTAAGCAAAAAAAGTGTTTAACAGTTAAACTAGTTTATTTATTTCCATATATTAAGAACCAGTGATAATAACATGGTAAATTCTTTTCTAACGTTTGCTAAACGTTTTCTTTTACAAAAAATCCCAAATATATATTACCAATATGTATTTGATATGAGTAATTTTATGTCATGACAACAAAGTTTTTAATGCTTGAAATAGAGTCCTGCTTTTCAGCCCAGGCCCGATGGGCCAAATATAAGCTCTTAGGGCAGGGCTTCAGACCTCCATAGTATCGTCAATGAATGGGAAACACTGCAAGTGTAATATAAGCTAAAATTTTGCTTTATGTGGCATTTCGAGTAGCCTACAAGAACCTTTCATGTTTTTAAGTGCTTTTTTCCGTTCCTCTTAAAAAGATTAATATACCTTGCACGTTAGGGTGATGTCATGATTCCACCATCATGTCATGTTTATTCTTGGCCTAGCGGTGGAGTCATGGCATTGCCTTGGGTTTTGTGTGAGGAAGACATGGTTTTGTTTATATTTTGACGTCTCATGCTCTTTCTCGTGTCTCGTCAGTGTTTCCCGCCCTTTTGTCTCGTTAGCTTTCCCTTAGTGTTTAATCTCCAGCACCTGTTCCCTATTGATTATCCTGTGTTTGTTTCCTTTAAATAGTCCTCATGTTTCATTGTCTGGTGTCGGTCATTGTGTTTTCCTGTCTGTGCCCTGTGATTTGGATTACCTGTTTCCCATGCTTATTGTTCTGTCTATGTAATCCAGTCTCGTTTAGTAAGTCTTTAGTCTAGTTAATGTTAAGTGTTTGTTAAGTATAATGTTCAGTCAGTCTTCGTACAGTGCTTTTATATTATTTATTGTTCCTGTTTTTACCCCATCGTGGGTCTTTGTTTTGTGTTTTATTGTTTAATAAAATACCTGTTTAACCCCCTCACCACCGTGCCTGCCTGCATTTGGGTTCTCCCCCTCTGTTTCCATGACAGGTGAAGTCAATAAGTACATTACCATCGAATTGGGACAAATATGTATTTTTATGTTAAACTGCGAATGGTGCAGCAGCATTTTGATCCTCCGGAGTCGTAGCTGAGAGATGCTGTTTTTCACTCACAGAAAACAACTTACTAGATTTCACTGCTCGTTGAGTACTCTCTGTGTATGTGACACATATAATCTTGAAATCTTTATTTATTTTTAAAGGGCCCCAAATCTATCCCTGTTACAAAATGTAAAGAGTTAAAGTAACACTTGTATTGTGTTACTTTAACAAAGTTAATGAGATAATCACCTTAATTATCTGATTAACTTTAACTCTGCTTCGTTGTTACTTTAACTCTCTAAACGTGTGCACCCAAATATTCTCCTAGCAGAGTGAATTGAAAGCGGCCTTTGTGGCTGTTTAAAGATGCGCACCTAACAGGGCTGTACACAGTGTGCCATTACTTTATGTATTCACCAGCGTACCACGCATGCCCTCGATTGCAACCAGTCGTCCTGTCCCTGTAGCTGAAAAACACCCCCACAGCATGATGCTGCCACAACCATGCTTCACTGTAGGGACTGTATTGGACAGGTGATGAGCAGTGCCTGGTTTTCTCCACACATACCGCTTAGAATTAAGGCCAAAAAGTTCTATCTTGGTCTCATCAGACCAGAGAATCTTATTTGTCACCATCTTGGAGTCCTTAAGGTGTTTTTTAGCAAACTCCATGCAGGATTTCATGTGTCTTGCACTGAGGAGAGGCTTCCGTCGGGCCACTCTGCCATAAAGTCCCGACTGGTGGAGGGCTGCAGTGATGGTTGACTTACTACAACTTTCTCCCATCTCCCAAATGCATCTCTGGAGCTCAGCCACAGTGATCTTTGGGTTCTTCTTTACATCGCTCACCAAGGCTCTTTTCCGCTCTAGGAAGGGTTCTGGTCGTCCAAAGCGTCGTCCATTTAAGGATAATGGAGGCCACTGTGCTCTTAGGAACCTTAAGTGCAGCTGATTTTTTGTAACCTTGGCCAGATCTGTGGCTGTCACAATTCTGTCTCTGAGATCTTCAGGCAATTCCTTTGACCTCATGATTCTCAATTACTCTGACATGCACTGTGAGCTGTAAGGTCTTATATAGACAGGTGTGTGGCTTTCCTAATCAAGTCCAATCAGTATAATCAAACACAGCTGGACTCCAATGAAGGTGTAAACCATCTCAAGGATGATCAGAAGAAATGGACAGCACCTGAGTTAAATATATGAGTGTCACAGCAAAGGGTCTGAATACTTAGGACCATGTGATATTTCAGTTTGTCTTTTTTAATAAATCTGCAAAAATGTCAACAATTCTGTGTTTTTCTGTCAATATGGGGTGCTGTGTGTACATTAATGAGGAAAAAGAAAATGGCTGCAATATAACAAAGAGTGAAATATGTAAGGGGGTCTGAATACATTCCGTACCCGCTGTATGTCAGTGCAAGCTGTTTTCAGTTTAGACGACTCTAACATACAGGGCATAAGACAAAAAAATATTAATCCACCCCACTAAGTTATACTCATGCACAGTGCATGATGTAAGCGTTTTTAGATGTTTTAGTGTAGATGAGCTGTTTAAAAAACATTTGAAAACTTGTGTTTTAAAAATGTGGATTAAATGTGTTTTTAAATGAAAACTTTGTTTTCACATGCATGCGGATTAGTGTAGACATAACAGAAAGCCTATAACAGGAAAACAGCAATCATGAAAAACGCTGCAGCGGCATCTGATATTTATGTGTGTGGCCCTTGAATCAATAAGTAGGTTCCACGAGACAACTGAAGCAGATCTGGAACAATGTCAAAGAGCTATGAGCTAGAGAATAAGAGCTGCAACCCCTTTTGTCTGCATTTGTTGAACTGGATTTAAAGTTTCCAGATCCCCTCTGGCAGTGGATTTACCAAATGTTTACACAGATTTATATGCCCACCTTAAATGGAATCGCAGTGGGTACAAGTGGAGTGTTACATGTGACTAACCTTAGAGAAATACTGGTCTCCTGCTCCTTATAAGGTCCTGACAGCATAAACTTAATAAAGGCAGCAATTCGGATGTAAAGAAAAAGTGACTGGAAGTAACAGGGAGCTACACCTGTCAACAAAGTTTCTTTGCATCTATTTTTATTAATAGTTTCTTAAGCAACAAAGCAGACTGAAGTCATTAAAGAGCACTGTTCCATAAATTATTTCTGGGTTGAAGTGGGAATTATTCAATTTCTGAGAGCGTGTGAAGGGAGCAAAAGTTGCAACTTCTTAGGGTAAAACCAAGATCGCGGAAAAACAAACATTAACCATTTCAGATTTTTAACCACTTCACTTAATCACATATTTGTGGCATAACAAGCCGCCATCAACGGTGTGTCATTGTGTATTTGTGATAGGGATAGGAATTTTTCAATAATTTCCTATTCGTATAGTTGAGCTCATATATATAAATATTTGTTTATTTAAATGAAGAAAATAAAGACGTAATTTTTTATGTGCAACGTTGGGAAAAAGTAAAAATCAAAACTAACAAACAAGATGACATGACGTGCCAGTCTGTTATATATGGTTATCTTGTTTATTTTGTTTTACATGTTCTTGATAAGAAAAACAAGCTTATAGCTATGCCTATTTTACTGAAAGTTTCTCAGCCGGTTAAAAACGCGCTGTTCTTTTAACTCCCGGTAACAAAACGCAGATCTGACAAGAATATCTGGCTTTATTATTTATAATGTTGATAATAAATAAAGTAAACAGGCTTGATACCTTCATGCCATGCCGACTGTTAAGGTCCTAAAAATACCCCACACCAAAGACAGAGTCATTGTGGTGCTTGTTTCCCTGTTTATTACGGAACCGTCATCTGAGGAAGATATTTACTCATCCTGCTGATCAGCACCGCATATAAATATTGTTTTCTTTGTCGTTTCATGGTCAGTGTCCGTCTTGTTAAGCTTTGCATTGTATTTCCATCAATAAATAAGATCAGCTAAGGTTAATAAAGAACAAAATAAAAAAACATATGTGCGTTAGGGTTGGGCTGATAGACGTTTACTTCGTCCACACACAGCTTACACTGGTGGACTCAAGATCTACTCGTCTTTCCACGTGAAATAACAACTGGAAGAAATTCAAAATGTGCAGGTCCTACTAATGCTGCACGATTCTGGATAAATTGTGGATCCAGAATCTTTTGTTTCAAATAGAGTTTGCGATTCTTTTACGATTCTGAATGATGACTAAAAGTTATACATAATTTACTAGAGGTTCTGACAAAAAAATTGTTTATTTAGGTATGTAATATGTAGGACTTTGCTTCAAAATTATTACATATTTCATGGTTAACCTACAGTAACTTTGGTGAGAAATGTTTAACCACAAATTCCATAAGTAAACTAAAGGTTTTTTCATTTTTTTTACTTTAAATGCAAAAGTTTAACTCCCTTAAAACTATAAATGCATTGAAGTAACTTGTACAGGAAATATGTCTCAGTAAAACAATTTCATAAGGTGACACTTTTTTATGTTATACATTTGCCTGATATCTACAGACCGCTTGAAAGGGTCTTTACAGAAAGACACTACTGATAAACATAACGCAGAATTCTCACCTGTAAACAGTTTAAAATAACCTGAAAACATGAAATGATGGGCAACTTGACGAAAAGCTCTAATAGCGCAGCTTCTCTATTAGCGTTAATAGAGTAATAGGCGCTCTGATGACGTGTTTTACCATAATGACGGATATAAGCGCTCACTTGGATTTTTTCCGCGCTACAAACTACAATCGTTAGTTTCGTTACTAACATGTCCAGTTGGGATGTGAAGCAGACATCCCAAGTCTCCCGGAAGTTCCGGGAGTCTCACGCATATTGATAGCGGCTCCGTGATGCCCGCAAATGAGTTAAAATATCCCGGAATCTAGAGCGAGTGATCAAGAGCGCGCATGAGAGACAGAGACTGTGCTTCAACACATGTAGCGCGCGCACGGCACAAAGGGAAGAGGGAGCGAGGAACCTTGCGTGTGCGTGCGTGTGCTAGTCTGCGTGTGTGCCTCATGAAGCGCATGTAATACAGAGAGCGTCCTGATTGGCCTGTTTCGGTAAGTCAACCAATCAATTGTCAGTGTGGGCGGGCTTTTATCTCTTATCCCGAGTCCCGAACTGAATATTCAGTTCAGTATATCTAGAAACAAGAGCGCCATGGCAGAGGGAGAGGGCCCCAAAAAACGAAAATATAAGACACATTTTACCAAAGACTACACGAAAGTGTACCCCTGTCTTATAAAAGTGAAAAATAATGACAGTATTGCACGCTGTACAGTTTGCAATAGCGACTTAAGCTTTGCCCATGTTGGGTTAAATGATTGTAGAAGACATGTTGAGGTGAGTTCATCAAGTTTCATTTGATTTCATGTGCCTATTATTCAGGTCGGCTAACAACTAGCTACATGAAAACACCTTAGACATATTTAAAATTGCAATGGAATATAAATAAAAGCAGTTTACATAATAGATAGAGAGAAAGAGAGAATTTTATTTGTCATTGTGCAGTAGTACCATACAACGAAATTTGCTTGTGCATCATCTAAAAATACTCGCTTTCATATACACACTCACACAATAAATAAAGTATAAAAATTATAAAATCTGCGAAGCAAGCAGCAACAAAGTACAATGAAAGCTTGCAAGAAAAGTAAAATTCATAGGATGTTGGAAATAGGTCTAGGCCAACATTTGCAGTGTGTGTAAATAGTTAATTTATTCAATCTTGTTGTTCATTTCAACTGTATTTCGTTATAAAAGTAAAGTCATGTTCTGTGGTGAAATATCATATCCTTGGCCTCCTTTTTTGTTGGGGGGGCGGGATCGGCAGGGGATTGTGCTTTCGGGATACCTCCCTGAAATGCTTTTTTGCAGGTTGAGATGTCTGTGTGAAGCATAATCAGAACAATGTATCACAATCCTGAAAGACACTCATAAGAACAGTTTTGTTGTCAGGCTGTATTTACGTTAGTTTATATGTTGGTCTGTTATTTGGTGTGAGAATAATTTGGGGAGAGTAGGAGCTTGTAAACGCGTCATATGCTTGTGAGTTGTCAACTCTCTGCATTAATCATTTGACACAGAAATAAGGATAGTATGTGTTTTGAAAAGACTGTTTGTGACGTCTTTACATACCTTATCATAATCGTTTTAACTTCTGCGGCAGCAACAGCAAATATTGAAGCGTTATGATTTTTGTCCAAGGTGTAAGTTAATAGACACACGAGAATCGTTGATTTTCATTAATGAGATCGCGTGGGTGTTCGAATCGAGATCAGGATCTTTAAACGATTAATCGTGCAGCTCTACATGCGCAAATTCTTGTTGAAAAGTACGTTGTCTTGAAAACTTGTCGCAAAATGCGATTTGGTGTCAGTCCGGAGCCCTAAAATAATTGTTTTTAATGTTTTTGGCAGATGGCCATCTAGCAAACTGATATAACCCTGCCCCCCGATGTCATCCTCCATCACATTGTTTCACTGTAGGCATCGTCCGATGCCAATTTGATAGACATCGCACAACCCTAATGTGAGTTTTTTGTACAGGCTATAACATCAAGACGACAACCATATTTAACTTATTAGGAGGAAAATATAGGCTTTTAGCAGGGATTTTCCTGGCACAAAATGAAGCGGAGGTGGTGCCATCCTGATTTTGTAAACCCATACATAGGCCTACTGTACCTTAAGTGGGTTTACCAAAGTGACTTTGACATAATAAAAGTTCTTATAAAATTTGATGAATATGACAATTATTAAGTTATATAAAACATGCATTTTTACTTTCCTGTAGCTCAGTGGTAAGAGCATTGCGTTAACAACAACAATTGCACATACCCAAGTATAAATGTATAGGATAATGCAATGTAAGTCACTTTGGATAAAAGCGTCTGCCAAATGCATAACTGTAAATGTATTCAACCAAACAGGAATGTTTTTTTATCAAATAAAGCTTTTTTATCATTTTCAACTAACTTTTCAGCCCACAATAGCCAACTGAATTAACCAGTCTCACTACATGAGAGCTCATTTCACATCTTGCATTCTCTGTGGTTGACTTAAAATGGTTCAATGATCTTTTATATTCGCTAGTGACTGAAAAGTTCAATAGTATAAATGAATCTGTTCAAATGAGTCATTCATGTGCGAGTCGTTCTGAACGCATTGTGTGTTCGTTCTGGAGAATTTGCGGTGTACAGTACAAGGATCCAACTGCACAGCTTAAGACATTAGAATGATGTATGTCATGTTTTTTCATGAAATTTCAAGTAATTAAACGTACTTGGATGCAAAACAAACATCCGCGAAACACAACCAGCTCTTGTTCTGCAACTTGTACTGTGGCATAATGCCGCAACTGCAGTTACAAATGACAGTCTGTTAAATGCGAGTAGGATTTCTTGTGAAGACAATAAACATAGTTTTGACGAGAGTCTGAGGCGGCACGACATTTGATGGAGGTGGTTGCCTCCAATTACTCTATAAACTGCATAAATATCATGATAAATACATTTCAACCCAAAACAAAAACACTGAAGACCAGAATAAATGCTCTACTTGCAAAAGTGTAGGGTTTTCCCAGCTTGGAAAATTGGAGGCCATCCATTAGATATCTTTGCTCTGTCATTATGACAAGTGTTTGATCACATAATTTAAAATTTGAAAAAATGTGTTAATGTCTACATATATTCTGTTTATGTATATAGCACTTGCCATTTGTTTCCAAACGTTTGACAGATAATGGCAAACTGTATGTTTAGTATGTATAGTATTATGTAGAGGTGCACCGATTGACCGGTCAGAAACCGAAATCGGACAGTTTTCGCATGATCGGCCGTGACCGGGGACCGCCAGTCAGTCTCAGGTCTTGCCGATTCGAAGCCGATCGTATGTTGCCAGCTACGCGGGCAATAACGTCAAGACGGCTGTCAAGACGGCTGTCTTTCACGGATCATTTACGCTCGTGACTGCGTGGTTCCACCGAACTGAGCGAGTCTCCGTGCGCGCGCGCACACACATCATGTAGTGCACAGACAATTTTTGAAAGTTCAGTAGTTCACCTTCGTTGCTCTGTCTACTTCGGGTATGTACTACATGCTAACTGTGATGCTAAACTCTGGCACATTCTAAACTCATGTTGAAATCGTTCAATATGTGTAAAACAAATGTAAATTCCATTTAACACGTTAAAACTACGGTCATTTCATTGAGGGAAATTACATTCAACACGACTTTAAAAAATTAATAAATCAACCAATATCTGTGATATATATCTGATTGAGTTCTTTACTAACACAAAAAAGGGCAAATACATCTACATATTAAGAGTAGAATTTATTTTTTACTTTTTATTGAAGTGGAAGCTGAAATCAACCCACTTCTTTTAGTACTACAGACCCAAGATAAAGACAAGTTATTTTATATTTCAGAAAAAAAAAGCAATGGTAGTTTCATAAACATAAAATACTTCAACTTTATTCTTGTCTGTTTCTACGTATAAAAAGGAGTATAAAAACATTTTTATGTAAAATGACACCTTTTAAAAAGTCAACAACATATACATACACAAATCAAAACTGCATTCTTACATTTAAAATGTCCTTTTTTTACTTCCCATTTTGAGCACCAAACGTTTAAATGCATCTAATTTTGCATTCCAAAATTGTACCTGATGAATTCTGCTATGACATGTAGAGCACATATTGTTTTAAGATTGCTAAAGAAGCCAGAGAAACATCATCAAGCTATATAAATGTATATGTATATGGTTCTCATTATATCCCACCCTCTATGTCTCTATTCAAAGGCCCCAACCAAGATCAGATAAGTTCAATTTCCTTTGATTTTATCCTGACTACACTGGAACTCAACAGACCACATTTTTGACCCAAAGTTACTGAATTACAAATGAAAAACAAAATGAGAGCCAGTTCAGGGGAAGTATTTATGGCTTAGGAGCCACTAGAGGAAGTCTTTACTGTCTGTGAACAACTGCAATTAAACTTAAAAGGAGCCCAACCAGAAGGGTAGACCCTAACAACAGGTCTACAACCTTACTCAAAGTGAATACAGCTTCTTCAATGATCTCTCATAACAAATGTTGCCTTATACGGCGTTAACATAAATATCCAAATAAAGTACTAACAAAACCGTTATTTCGTACTATTTGGATATATATAAACACAAATATATTTCTAGTTATGCCAAGCTCTAGAATATTTTATTGTATAGAAATTGTTAGGGGGCATTAAAAGTACAAAAAAGGGTGAGATCCACTGATCTAGTAAATACTGTAAATGTCACCCAGTCTGTGAAAACCAGTTAAAAGCCTCAAAATCTAATTACGAGATAACAAGCATCAAAGTTTGATTTCAACTATTAACTTCACAATGATTTTTAACATGACTTTATACTAAGTATCTTATAAGAAATATTAGAAGTAACGTTTTTTCTCTGTATGAGCTCTGGTGCTTTGATTGGAGAAGGCATCCATTCAGCATAACAAGAACAGCCCTCTGCATGATGGACTGAGGCAATGAAATACGTTTTACTGTATCCTTATACTCTCTTTCTAAAGGTGTTTTCTCTGCATCTGCCCCACTTTATGTCCCTATTCGTCTCTTTGTTGATTGATGCCCCTCACTTACTCTTACGTCAAAACCAATTTTAACGGCCTTTAACAGTGAAACATTTACTTAATGACGCCTTTTGGCCTAAATAATAATCCTCCTCGAGCAAATGAATTGTTGGTCTGGCCACTGGCTATTCCCCTCACACACTTTATTGTCCACTTAACCTTATAAATGGCAATTTTTTTCCAAACTTTCATTGATCATCTGTCTCCCATATTATGTGTTGCCTATTTAGGATCTCAAAGATTGACAAAAAATTTGTTCAGTTGAGTTGATGATGGCCAGACACTCCATGCTGGCCCCCTCAGTGTGAGACTGTGGCGCTGATAACATCACACACTGATTAGCATATTTGTGCTAATCTAGCATATTTTGAAATCTGTTTCGCTTCTACTCTCTGACAACATTATATTGCATTTTAACACAACTGAATGCTAATTTCACATATTATCTGTTCATAGTAGTGACTAAACAGGACCCAGTAACATGTCCTGTTTAATTCAATCAGCTGTTACTTTAACTGCTGCTAAAATCCTGATTTATAAACGCGACATTGTCTGAGAAAATCACCATACATATACATTGAAGAACGGAAATATGAGGTTATTTTGGCAATATTAGCCTACTTGTTTGTCTCATGCAGCGCACAGGCTTTACTGTTGTTACTTGCATCAATGTGTTGTTGTGTTACGAGCGCTTTTTATTTTAAATGCAAGTGGTAGTTTTATTTTAGATCGCGTAAAGCGCAGACAATTCAGTACTTAACTATTGACGGATGCTCCACAAAATCCTCGTCGTCAGCTAAGAATCTTGGTGTTGTATTCGATAATAATCTGTCATTTGAGAGCCATGTCGCCAACACCTGTAAAATTTTTCCATTTTAAGAATATATCTAAACTACATCATATGTCACACTGTCAGATGCAGAGAAATTAATTCATGCATTCATGAAATCAAGACTAGATTACTGTAATGCACTTTTAGGTGGTTGCCCTGCAGGCCTATTACAAAAACTACAACTGGTTCAAAACACGGCATATTGTGTTCTTACACGTACAAAAAAAGTATGAGCATATAACCCCGGTTCTGTCAACCTTGCACTGGTTACATATAAAGCATCGCATTAACTTTAAGATCTTGCTTATTACCTATAAAGCCCTACGTGGTCTAGGGCCGCAGTATTTGAATGAACTTCTATTGTATTACAATCCTCCACATGCATTACGCTCTCAGGCGTCCTGTCAGTTCGTAATACCTAGAATTTCAAAATCAAGTGCAGGTGGTAGATCCTTTTCTTATCTAGCGCCTAAACTTTGGAATATTCTTCCCTGCACTGTCCGGGAGGCAGACACACTCTGTCAGTTTAAATCTAGACTAAAGACGCATCTTTTCAATCTTGCATACACTACACTTCCATAATATTAATCCTCAGAGGATCTAGGCTGCATTATTTAGATCAACCGGAACCAGGAACACATCCAACAACAAATGATGTACTTGTTGCATCACAGAGTGCAGAACAGTACTCTACTCTCAGCCAGTCTTGTCTCTTTGTTCCAAGGTTACCGCAGGATGCAGTTCATGCCCAGACCTGGCAGAGCCATGAATGGGAAGCGGTGACCTGACAAGAGCTAAGAGGATAGAGCTGGATAAAGGACACGGCAACTTGACACGATTTTTCTACAACACTTCAAACGCTATTAGATTGTTAATGATAATCTTAAATCTATAATTTACCTTATTAGTAAGTTTATTTATTTTTTATTTAGCCTTGCTGTGCAAGCACTGTTGAGCTTTTGCAGAGGCAGCAGCTTTTGCCAGAGGGGAACTGGAATCCCCTGGTTGGGCCTGGGTTCTCCTGAGTTTTTTTTTCTCGATTGGAGTTTTGGGTTCCTCGCCACCCTTTGCATATTGTTTTGTACTAATTGCTTGGCCGGGGGGCTGCTTTAGAATTTAGAAGTTAGACGTAATTAATATTTCATATATAAGAATTTATAGTCCGTTTAATATTTGACCTGTGGTTCTCCCTCCTTTATCTCAAATGTGTGCTTTCACTGTGCAATGTGCGAGTGTGTTTGCGTGTGTGTGTAAGTATGTATGCATATTGTGTGTGTGGAGCATTTGTATGTCTGTCTTTTGTTGTTTTCACCTTTTTCTTGTTTTTACAGGTATATGCCTTTAGTTGTTTTTCTTGTATTCAATGTGTCTCATGTACAGCTGCTTTGTAACAATGAAAATTGTAAAAGCGCTATATAAATAGAGTTGAGTTGAGTACAAATTCAGAAATATGAGAAAATACACTATTCTGTTGCTGTTACACAGAGTTACAACTACAGAACACACACGAGCGTGCACACACATCCTCATGTCATGATAAATTCAATCAGTCCATTTTAGCAAGTACATTTTTATTTTACTAATACATGATCATTGCAGCAAGTAAACCTACATTAAAATACTGAACCAGCAATTTCTGTTGACACTTTTAAATTGAGGAAAGCGACTGCCTTAATTCATTACCAATTTTATCCTCCCACATTTTTATTCATCTTTCCCATGAAATTGAGTTATCAGATTCAGAACTCTATAAAAATAAGTACACAAGACACATATGCTAATTCATTTTGTTAACCTCTTTTTAGTTACATGTAAGGTAAATACTGACTTATTAAAGCCCATTTTTTTAACAACGGATGCGTTTTATCCTGCTGGAATCTACATAACTGGAGCTAATTCTGGTTTAGGTTTAGCCAGATGCTCATCACATGCCTACTAATGATGACTACAGCTCTAGCCTGCGTCAACTAAAAGCGATGGCATGATGGTGTCTTTTTATAACATCTTTTCATACTTTATCTGCCTGCCTATAATGCCTTGCTGCTAAGTTAACATGTACAGTATTAATCTTACTCTTGTTGCAGCAGTGTAATGATAATGTGAAGAAAACTGTCCCTCTCGGTTGTACATTTTTTTGAATTATTAAGTTACTTATTTATAAAAAAAAATCATAGTTCTCCTATTTTAATATCATGTCCTTTTTTTCCTGATTTTCATAAGATGCGATGCCATAACCCTTTTATTATCATATATGTCATCTATCATGCTTACTATCTAAATCTCTCAGTCTCAGAAGAGGTATAAACCATTTTATACACAATAATTCTTGATACATTGTCCCCTCATAATGAATTGAGGTAGGTACAATCCTCCCCTCATGTACCTAGATAATATTGCAAATATAGATCTTATAAAAAATTGATAGACATAATTACTTAATAGCACTATAAATGTAATGGTGTGATTACAAACCTATTTAACAGTTAAAATCACTAATGTAGTTTTTGAGGAAAAATGGTAATACCACTTATAACACAAATATTGCCAGTGCCATAATATCCCATGATCTTATTTCTATACTGTTGTTCTCTCTTATGTATCTACTTCCAGCACTATTGTAATATTTTCTACAAATACCTATAGGGCTGCAACAAACGATTATTTTATTGCCGACTAGACTAATCTAACAATTTTTTTAGGTTAATAATAAGTTCTAGTATTGGAAATCACTATCTTCCTTTAATTAATTAGTTTTGATTAAGAAAGTAAAAAAATATGCTTTTTTAATGTACTTAAGTACTGGTAAGAACATTTAAACTGTGTTTACAAAATACTAGAGCATGATATATACCCTGTTTTTTTTTCCCCCCAAGTAACATCCGACTATTTTGAGTCTCATGATGTAATAGAGTAGAAGTAAAAATACTACTATCGATCTCTGTTAACTGCACAAAACTATCACCGTGTGAAAGACTCCAATGCAGAGTGGCATAGAAGCACGCATGCACTTCCTGAACTCAGAATGATACCCTAAATGCATTCGCTTTGTTATTTGCATTTATGCACAATGGATGCACAATGATGCGCTTAAACCACATTCTCCTTCTGAAGTAACAGGGATCATTTTGCTCCCTAAAGTAAATAACAATTAGAACCCAACGAGAAGTGATGATATGTTACATGTTTAACACATAGTGCGTTGCATCCATCCAACAGTTTACAGTGAAATCAGAGGTTTAAAAAAAGTTTTTGCATTAGAAGACGCACAACATTCAGACCGCTTCCAGTGCTTCTAATAAATTAAGCTACACTCAGCGAGTAACTCACCGCCTCTAGCAAAATACATTTTAAAAAAAAAATGTGATTTTTGAAAACACGTTTGTGATTTCATGCTGTGAAGATCGCATTCCGGGTGTAACGTTCATTCCTTAACTTACTGCATCCAAGGCTTGCATTCGCTGTTTGTCGGGTGTATTATACTTTCTGCTGATTAATTTACACATGCCCAGGAACAGAAACTGCCATTAAAGCAGATAAACGTAAATTATACGATGCGCCGACGCATTTCAAGCATGTCTTTTAGCAACGCTGGACTCTTCTTACAAAACAGACCACACATTGTTGCCATAAATTCATCACAGCATTTCATACACTACCTTTTGGCCCTTTTAATGATAACAACCAGCTTGATAACTTTAACAGTTCCCGGACCCTCATGATTTTCTACATATCATAACTTTAGTTACCACATACACAGAGCCCTGTGGTTGGCCAGTGCTTCCTTTCAGGGCTCCATTTTGCGACCAGTTTTTGAGACCGTGTGAGCATTTTTACAAATGCTTGCAAAAATTTGCAGGTCACACATGCGTTATTACGGTTCTTCTAGTTGTTAATTCATGTTGAAAAACAAGTAGATCATGAGCCCATCAGTGTAGGCTTTTGTGTGAGATAGGAGGGGTCCCAAAGTCAAACCAAATACTTCCCTGCCACGGCTACAGCTTCTAAGTGATGCAGTGCTTCCAATTTATTCCTAATTTGTACGGCCAATGTTGACAAGTGAGCAACTCTTTTACTAGATAAAGTGACTAGTGATGTTCATATTGACTGTTCAATACTATTTTGACCGATTAATACTATCAGTTCAACGATTTAAAAGGTATTTTTATTTTTTAAGTTAAATAATATTAATAATATGTTTTTATAATAATAAAAATATGCTATGCATGTGTTAAATCACGGAGCGTACTGCCCTCTGAAACGTTTTTAAGACTA
This sequence comes from Triplophysa bombifrons, assembly GCA_029783895.1. Classification (NCBI taxonomy): domain Eukaryota; kingdom Metazoa; phylum Chordata; class Actinopteri; order Cypriniformes; family Nemacheilidae; genus Triplophysa; species Triplophysa bombifrons. Next base: position 3,336,618 of record CM056471.1, read on the forward strand.
AAAGATTAAAATCCAATGACGCAAACGACTTGACGAAACTGGATAAGTGAAATTTAAAGAGGACGCCTGTGCACGCCTCTGAAGACATAGTTTTGTATATTATATTGCATTTCTGTCAATAGATCCTCCTTAAAATGCCACAATGCTCCTTTAAGTCTACTTATCACCAAATTAATAAAACTAAACACAAATAAAGCCAGAATGGGTTCATCCAAAAGTATTTAGAATTTAGAGCAATTACTCTCATGAGATCTAATGCAATCATTTCTTTAAGAAAAACACGACTGAGGAAAATTATCTTCTCTTTTATTTTAAACATGAAAAAGTATAAACATGAAAAGTATGTCTGATCAGCATCACAACCAAATACAATACATTCACCAATGATGTTGTAACCTACTGGAAACTAATCCCAGTTCATTTCAGTAAAGCGGCCCTGCAACAATGTTTCACGCAGTCTGACTTCTTCACAATGTTAAACGTGCTGTCGTCTCATGCTTAACATGGTCAACTTGTTGGGCCGTATTACATAGTATTTCTGTGCTCGATACACTCCACCAGTGATCGTACAGGTTTCGGAAAGTTTTTTTTGAACATATAAAACTGTTTTGTAACAACTTTTAGTCCCTTATTGGACAATTCTCCCGGAAAAGCATGTGGCATGGCCACACAGCAGCAATGAGAACAGGAGAAGGAGGATGCACAGATGTCACTTTCACTTGTAAGCAGGAGAGAGAGAGAGCATACGTTCAGGAAGTTCAGGTGTTTGTTTGTTCATTGCATTTGGGTGATAAATGTTATATAAACTGTGGATATAACGCTGGATTTGGAGATCGTTTGAAACTGATCTATGGAGCTGTTTCAGCACTAAAAGATGCCGGACATGAACAGCATGTGGTGAGTGAAACTGATGTCTGTGTTTTGTTGACAATGGTTGCACTGGGTTAAGCCTACCCCTCCCCCCGCATGAACCGTATGTTTTCGGAAACAACCGTAAAGCTGTATCTATCTTTTATAAATGAGATCAAACTAAATACTCTATAGGTACTTAAGATTAATATCAGATTGGCAGAAACCCTGTGTGTTACGCCCATTTTAATGACTTATTAAAACGCCAGTAACCATCTGTATTACATACTAGGGTTGGGCGATGTCTACCAAATTGGCATTGGACGATGCCTTACAATGAAACATTCTGATGGACGATGACATCGGGGGGCCGGGGCGAGGCTGGGGTTGGGGTATATCAGTTTGCTAGATGGCCATCTTCCAAAACATTAAAAACAATTATAAAAGTCCTCCAGAATGCGACCAAAACACATTTCAACCAGTTTTCAAGACAGCATGTACAACCTGCAAGTTTGGAATTTCTTCCGGTTGTTATTTCATGTAGAAAGACGAGTAGATTGTGAGCCCACCAGTGTAACGTTAGGCTCTGTGTGTGTGATTAGTCAACGGTCACGCGGCACTGCGTCATGCAGGGGAATCACAATGCCGGCCCAACATCATGATGGCTGTCAGCCATCAGCTATGGACAATGTCATCGTCTATCAGCCCAAACCTATTACAAGAAAACTCATCTGGTTTTGATATGTGCCTTTTTTTGAGACCACAACAAGACTGAACTGCTGAACATGACTGAAATGACTAACTCCTCTTGAAATATTCTACATTGTTAAAGGTTCAGTGTGTAATTTTTTGGAAAATCTATTAACAGAATTGCAATGTAATATTCATAACTATGTCTTCAGAGGTGCATAAAGACCTTATATAATAAAGTGTTGTTTTTTTACCTTAAAATTAGCTATTTCTGTCAATATACACTGCAGGTCCCCTTGCATGGAATTCGCCATGTTGTTTCTACAGTAGCCCTAAACGGATAAACTGAGCGTCTCTACAGAGCGTGTTTCCTAAATACGACTCCTTCGGCAAAGAAGCAAAAACGTGACCACATCTTAGTGCTGTGTCAGCCACTGTAGTGATTTGAAAGGGAGGGGTTGAGTGAGCAGATAGTTGCAATTCACAACCTTACTGTCAGATGCCAATACATTTTATGCACTGGACCTTTAAGTCACTAGCCCATCAGATTAAATCCAACACCGTGATTAAAAAAGTTGCAAAAAGTTATTATCAATGCAACTGTTTTAAAAGTAAATATTTTATTATTTACTTTACTTTATTTTGATAGATCAATATTATCAACTGCAACGAAAATAAAGGGTTTTATTTTAAGAGCCTGTAAGTGACAAATACTGGGACTGGGTAGTGACTTATTAAAGAAATTCACTTTAGAGACTGTAAAACAAATATAAATAACATGGGGACTATTACAGGATTTTTATTCATATTGAATAACGTGTCCCAAAAGTCACACACAGAATTATTGGCTAAAGGTGAGAATTACTACATAAATTTATACCGAAGAATAAGGGGTGGGTGGAATGACAAAAAATCTGTTTCACGGAATGAATAGTTTTATTTCACGGTAACAATATATTTCTCGGTAACAATCTTCTATTTTAATTCTATATCTTATACCTCACTTTTCTAACATTGATTTAATTAATTCAGTTAATACAGATCATTTAAATGCTCACCATAGTTCAAATGTAGGCAAATTATGAAAATGTACTAAAGATATCAAATTAAGTCCAGACAATAAGATTTATTATTTATTTATATTTATCTTCTGGCAATATCATATGAATACAGTAGGAAGATAGACAACAAGTATAACAATGAAGTATGAATATATGCTCAAACAATGAGTGTACAGTATATGACTGGTATTGCTCTTCACTCTCTATTAGATGCGCACTTTTAGTGTTTTGTGACTCTCTGTCTCTACGTTTGTTTATTATGGCTCTTGTCTCTGCACTGCGAGTCTTTGGTGACTCCACAAGCGTCTCCCAGCAGCAGTGCGTCACGTTAAAAGCACTCACATGGCGAGCATCATCGCAAGTTTCGCCTTGCTTGCCTAAAGTTGAACTTTATTATAATTATTAACAGCTTTACAAATCGTCCTGACTACTGAAATACTTGAGAATTAATTTTTTTATATGCACGCAGATCACTGCACCCCTGCATGAGCACTGCGGATGAGAGAAAGCGCCGGAATGGAGCGGATCACAAAACTACAGACTTAAAGAAGGTCAAAAGAATGTTTGATTTGTTAATTTTCAAATGGGTGAATTAATTAATTAACTTTTTTCATAATAACGGCCAACTTGAAGAGCGGAATACACAGAATAAAAAAAATCTAACGGAATATTCCGTCATTCTGCCCGGCCCTATGAAGAATTATCAAATCATGGCTTTTACACAGTTGCCCAAGAAACACACAGTTACCACATGAAATTCGGAGGGTGAAAAATGACAGACACTTGGTATGAGTCACCCTGACTCTAAACTAATCCTTTTACGGAGTATCTACGAGATGTATATCTACACAGACTGTAATTGCGATTTGGAGTTACTGTCTGACAGAGACGGACGCTCTGCTTTTATGGCCTCTTTCCTTTTCGCATGAAAGGAATGATTCACCACTAACTGAAAGTGGGTTACATAGGTGGGCAAGCACATAAAAAGGTTTGAACTTACACTTGGCGAGGGACATTTTTTATTTCTGCTAAAACAAATTCTAAAAACACAGAACTGATCAAATGATTTTTCACAAAAGGTTTTCACCCTTGAAGATTAACACGAACAGAAATGTCTGTAGTGACTATTGTAAATGAACATTTTCTTAAAAGCAAAGATCTTAGAAAATAGAAAAGCTTAGAAAAACATTCAGGTTAAAAGCAATTTATTTATCAACAAAACGAATAACCACTGCACACACCGTGCAACCATCAATAAGAAACGAACGAATATAAAAAAAATTACGTTAAATAAGCTGCCTTTAACAACAAGATGAATAATCACTGCTCAAACAAATAAAAAACGGTTGATATGTTTTGCTGTGGGACCCATTTTGGCCGCCTCATTTTTATGGTGCGCTTGAAGGTGTGAGTTTAATTCACAGTTTACCTCTGGATTCTACCACCTTCATCAGGCAAAGTTTACAGGTTGCCTCATTAGCGTTTTCAGGTTCCCTGTTGGCATTGGGTTTACATCCAAAAAAATATTTCCGCCATGGTTTTGTCCCTTAACTTGCCTCACTCTCCTCACGTGAAATCTGAAATCCATAAATGAAATGTGGCATGTGCTGCTGATCTTTATTGCGACACTCGTTCCGCTTAAGCTAAATTTAGAAGACGCACTCTGGCGTGTTATTTTACTCAGTCACTAACTGAATTAAGTGATTTTAGTATAAAAAAGAACGGTGGGGGCGGTGACGCGATGGGCAAATGATGTAACCGGTAGGCGGGTTAAACACCGTGTATCACCAGTAACACAGACTATCGCAACAAGCCTAATGTCTAATAAAAAAGTTCTAGAGAAAGTAAATGATCAGAGACATCTGGAAACCTTTTCTACGAGGTAACAGTGCTATCAACGGAGGCATTTTGCAGTAGTTATATAAAACATTATATAGGCCTATGGCATTAAACTTTTCATTCAGAGCTAAAACATAATATAAATATATCTTATATCTTTTAAGTATTTATTTTAAAGAAAATTTAGGTTGGAAATGTCATGAGGGAATGTCATGATAACATTATCGTCTTTAGTTTAACTATCCCTTTAACCATCCAACATTAAAGTAATCACCACAGTTGGACTAGAATGAGCAATTTAGTGCCGAATAAAAATCTTTCCTGAGCTTCAGTACAGTCCCTTTTGCAAATCCACATCATCTGGTATTTATTAGTATGGCATCTCTTGAACTGTGCTCAAAGAACATGGTGAGGGGTGGTTTATATATGTAGACCAGGCAAAAACAGTGATCCTTTGAGCACTTCTAACCCGTGATCTTTAGGTTTAACATCAGCATGGAAAAGATATGTGTTTGTCCTGATAACCATCATGGAGAGTCAAACTGTAAAAATTGCAACATTACGTAGAAGGGGAGAGAGAGACAGAGAGCTCATAAAATGAGCCATGTATGACTGCACAGGCTAACAAACTAAATGCAGATGTCACCGAGTTTACATCCAATAGAGAAAGAAACATACCTGCTTGTGTTCCATAACATCTTACTTGGGAGTAAATAACATTACTACATTATTTTACACTATAGAAAGTCAAAAGGGCACACCATCTGTAATATTTTGCCCACAAGAAATGGCGGTTGTCCCCTTATCAATGTAAGTCTATTGGAATTAGGTATTTTCCCACTTAAGGTCGCACTGCGGTCAGTAATTGTATCACCTAGAACTCATATTGAGAATCAAAATAGTTTGAATTAGTCCCAGCATCCACTCAATTGCACCAGCTCGGACTATATATATTAGGGATGGGCATTTTTCAATAATTTCATAGTGGAATTTATGAGCTCATGAAAAACGAATATTCAAAATATGTATTTGGTACCTTTGTATGTAGTCACAATTTCACATCAAGCTTATAATTATCATTAAAAATCCTATACACAGGATAAACTATTAATGCGTTTGGAATATTTTATGTTGAAAAAAATTACATTTTTAAAAATACAAAAAAACTGCATTTAAATCTGCGTGGAATGGTATAATACAAAAAGAAAACTGACAAAACAAAACAAACGCAATGTATATTGACAGTCTGTGATAAATGGTTATGTTGTTTATTTAGTTTTACATGTTCTTGATAAGAAAAACAAGGATATAGGTCTATTTTACTCTGCTGAAAGTCTGTTCAACACGCCGACGGTTAACAAGCCGACAAAGGAGAAAACGCGCTGCTCTTCTCTATCTCCAGGTAACAAAAACCCAGATCTGACAAGAATATCTGTCTTTATTGTTTATAATGTTGATAATAAATAAAGAAAACTGGTTTGATTTACATTTACATTTAGGCATTTGGCAAACGCTTTTATCCAAAGTGACTTACATTGCTTTATCCTATCATTTTACATAGGTATTTGCAATCCCCTGGGATCGAACCCACAACCTTGCGTTGTTAACGCAATGCTCTTACCACTGAGCTACAAGAAAGTTTGATACCTCCAAACCGACTGTTAACAAAGACGGAGCCATTGTAGTGCTTGTTTCCCTATTTATCACGTGAGTGTCATCCGAGGAAGATATTTCCTGCCGATAAGCACAGCATATAAATTCAATTCAATTTATATAGCGCTTTTCACAATGTGCATTGTTCCAAAGCAGCTTTACAGGGGCAAACGGGAAAAACAGAAAATGTAAAACACAGCACAGTGCATTGTGTTTATAGAACGAGCAAGATCATTCTAATAAATAATATCTAATTAATAAATTAATTAATGCAAAAGATGTTGTGATAAATGTTGTGTTATTTTTCGTTCACGGTCAGTGTCTGACTTGTTTAGCTTTTCATTGCATTTCCATCAATAAATAAGGTATAGTAGGCCTATTTATTTCAGACATCAGCGCATTTTCAAAACAAAAAAAGCATCTGTTCAAATTTATTTACAGTCTGTTACTTGAAGGCGATTAACCTATTTGAACTTCTAGAAGAAAAATTTAGGCTTTTAGGTATAGAAAAAGGTGCCATCTTATGTTTAGGCCAAATTCATTAACATAAGTTGTTGAAATTAGCATTTCACTAACACTCGAAACATGAAAATTTACAACACTTAATATAATTTTAACAAACGAATATGAATTTACTAAAACAACTGCTCCAAACAAGTTATAGTAATAAATGAATTATTGTTAATCATTTAATATCACATTGGTATTTTAGACCTAATGTAAGTAATGTTAACAAATTCTGTGGCTCGCCAGATTTGAAACATTTTAATATGGTGATGTGATCAGAGCATAACACACAATCCGGGCATCCGATGTGTACAATTAAAATATTTAAACTAGCTTGTGATCGGAGTGAACAAAGATTTAGGAACACAAAAAAATATCCTTTATATTTTCTGTATATTTTAAAATAATATACAGATGAAGCGAAGAAGCGTTAAATAAGACGTGACGACCAAGATCTTCTGTAGCAGTAACTTAACCTTCTGGTGACGCAGTTTTAGTCTCATGTAAATTCGAACATTCGTGCACATGCCTAATAGACATATATGTACATAGACGCTGCTATATATGTCCAGACACTGCTAAAGCCAGTTTTTCAATGCACACTAGCTGCGCTTTAGCAAGCAAGTCTGTGAACAAGTTATTGCATTGACGATGCACATGTTGCAGAAGCAGAGCTGAAACACCAGTTCTGTGACCGCTTTAGCGCAAAGTCTATTAGGGCTGCACAATACAACGTTTCAGCATCGACATCGCGATGTGCCCATGCACAATAGTCACATCGCAGGAGGTGCGATGTAGGGCAGAGTTAAAACTTCATTCAGTAGCATTGAGTTAGCCACTTTAATGTTACATGGCCGCTCTCTTTAATGGTAATGTTAAAGTTAGATAAAATGCACTCTGTAGAACACAAAAAGCAAACAGTTATGAGGCACTTTTGAATAACATTGTAATTTTTTACAAGCATTCTTCCAAATATCTTACACTGTGTTCATCAGAACAAAAGATTTATACAGTTTTGGAACAACTTTGGGGTGAGTAAATGAAGACAGAATTTTTCATTTTTTTGTGGAACTGTTCCTTTAAGCACTTAATTTATATTTGAAATGTTCTATGGTATACAAATGCATTATTCCCACTACAAGTTCCTAGAATCTGAGAGACTTTTCAGTGGAAAATATTACTTGTAGGGCTGGACCGAATACTATTTTTCACCTTCGAAGCTTTGGTAGTAATCAACACCAAAGCTTGGAAAGGAGGGGGCTGAACATATTCTTCTCTCTAATATAGGCAGGAATCTCTGTACGTCTGTTTGCATTTTTATTATGTCGAGAACCGTTTATCCAATCGAATTCACGCATTGCGGCGTGTGTGTAGCTGCGGACCCAAGAGAGTGCAGTGTCGCAACTTGTTGACATATAGACACACGCGAGTCACAACACGTTGACAATTAATAAACTTTTAATAAACTACAGAACAATCAATGAGTCAATTAACTGGTTCTATTCCACTTAATGATAAATCAGTTAATATTTTCTAGTATGTTATTTATAGAATTGAATTGAATTGAATAACCTATATAGATTTTTTCCACATGCACAGTTCTACTTTTCACCAACAAATCATATTGTAACCTAGGACGATGTCAGCATGCACATTTATGAACAAATATCTTTTCATTTAACAGTAAACTATGTGAGGGACGGCATTTTAGATTTCCTGTAATTGAATCACTACTGTTCCAAAGACACTGTGAGTGATTTATTACAAATTCGGCTCTTTCTACTTTTTCGGAGAGATCTTTAGATTGTTTTAAATGGTAACGTATATTCTACATGCTGCGATGCGTCTGTACATCTCCATTCAACGGCTTACATTGCATATATTACTTTATCTCTGTTCCAGACATCTCAGTTAGCCTAATAATTACATTAATACAAGTTAGCATCTTGTAAATGTTCTTATACTGTCAAGTAAACATGCTGTTATGTCAAAAACACAAAAGGTTCACATAAGCACATTCCGTTGTGTTTTAAATGTATAACCGCATCAAAAAAAGAATGTGCCTTAAAGTGACAGTAACCTAATACGTCTGTGTCACATATTATTGAGAAAATTAAACTTTTGTAGCTTTATTTAGTGTCATTGCATATTTATTTTATACAGTGAAGACTATGCAGTCTTTTATTTTTATGGATCATTCAGTTTTCATCTTGAATGCTACAGTTAAATATACCTAGTTGAAACATTTAACTGTTGTTCAAAATTTAATTGTTCATATTTGTGGGATTATGATGATAAATCTATATAACCAAAGCATTTTTCAGTAATACAGTGTTAAAGTGTTAAAATAAAATGGTGCTATATAAAATTTATATAAAATTAGATTAGATTATTTGTATTAGATTCTAGTACCGTACCGAAGCCAAAATTTTGGTGTCAAGCCAACACTAGATGCTCATGGATTTGTCTGAGTCTGCGTTATATGAGGACATGAACACATAAACTTCATCTCCAGAGTTGTTCTGAGAGTTTATTTCACAAATATTTTACGTAGTGAATAGTGAAGCTATCGTCAAACACACACTGAAAAATTAGCGTATTCCGACAACCGGTCAAAATAAAAGTCTGGTTAACTACAGTATTTTTATCTGGACAAATATATTACTATTTAAAAGTAAAAATTTTAAAACAGAGCTTTTGAAAAATGTATTTAGGTAAACTAAATGCATCATGCATAAACTGAAGTTAGTTGTTTACCTTTGAAATTATTTGTTGTATTTTTATTTATGTTTCTTATTTATAAATGTGTATTATATTGCATATTGAATGTTATAAGCCAATGGAATGTACTAAATGGGTTTAGTTTAGTTAGTAATGTATGTAATTTCAGCAATAAAAATTTTACTTTAAAAAGGAAAAAAATGTGTTGTTCATTTCAAGAGTCTTATTTTCTCTTGTATATTTAGTATTAAGATTAGTCTGTAAAATACTCGATTAATAAATAATCGATAGCTACAGCCCAATTAAACTGGCAAAACATTGACCAGTGGCCTTTTCTGGATCACCCTTCCCTGTCAGTGCTGAATAAGAGAATGTAATTTTCAGTACATTCCTTCCTGGAAAATGCCTTCGGGTTATTAATTTTTGGCTTCTGTAATATCAAAGGCTCCCTCAGTATCCATCAGCTCTGTCACCTAATGGAATGCATTGGGCAGTAGTGAACACCTGCTACAGCAGACGTGAATGTGGCCAGTGTAGTTCACTCGCTGTTGATGGATGTTAGATAAACACATAACTCTGGGATAGAATCGTCTTTGATGGATGGCTGAAGTACATTTTATTCCTTACGCAACTATAATGTGTAATTTTCAAAAAAACCTGTGATTCCTTAATAGTAGGGCTGCAACAACAAATAGATTTAATCGATTAAAATCGATTACTAAAAGAGTTAGCAACGAATTTCATTATCGATTCGTTGTGTCGCGCGACACGGAGACGTTTGATTATAAAAAAAAAACTTTATTTGAGCGCGGAGCGGAGTGAACACACTCGGTCTCTCTCGCGCACTGATGCTAGCAGAGTTCGGCGCCTCATACACAGGGCGGAGCAAAAATAAAATAGCGGAGGAAAGATACATGGCGGAGGCAGTGAAATCCGCGCGACCAAAGTCATCCAAGGTGCGTGAGCATTTCACACTAAATAAACAGAAAAAGTGTGTTAACTGCTAAATATGCTAAAGCGACATGGCGGGAGCATCACGGCAATGATCCAGCACCTGAAACGCAAACATGTTGGACTCTTTGATGAGGAGGAAGGGAGTTCAACAGCAGGTTAAGTCATTACGGAATCGTACTTTTGTTCCGTTTTGAAGTGAGGAGCGTAATGTCCCTGGTGCTGGTGTTTACTCGTTATCCAGTTTGACAAGCATGACAAGTTAGCTTTAGCTCGTTAATAACAGAAGTGAAGCAGAGGGGGTATAGTGCACAATGCACTTTGCATTGCAAGAATAAAGACACGTTTTTATTCACTCGCCTTTTTTGAACTATTAATTTATCAATCTGTTGTCATGAATAGCTACACTGCAAAAACAGCTTTTCTTACTTAGTAATTTATTTCTCGTTTCCAGTCCAAGTATCTAAAAAAAAATCAAGATTACTAGACAAGAAAAATGGCATGAGAAAATTAATATCTCATTAAGATTATTTTTCGTACCCCATTGGCAGATAATTTTGCTTGTTTTAAGCAAACAATCACTTCATTTTGAGGTGTTTTTTCAGAAAACAAGACATCATTTCTTATGCTATTTCATGTGTCTAGTACATGTTTCTTGATTTAAGATTTTTTTGATATTTGGACTGACAACAGGACAAAACTACTAAGTTAGAAAAGCAATTTTTGCAGTGTATATTCTGTGCTTTGTCCCATATAGGTTATTATTGACAAATATAATTGTGTGTGTTGTACTTTTTAATTTAATTTTAAAGTTATTTTATAGCACTTGGTCATCTTAAGCTTTGTTAAAATGTGGTGTATAAATTAACCTTGCACTTACTACAATGATGGTAATAATTTAATGAATAAGCTTCAAGTGAACTTGAGAGAGAGAGTGTGTGTGTGTGTCAGTGTGAGAGTTTGTGAGTGTGTGCGTCTGCAAAAGTGTGTGCATCTGCGAGTGTGTGCATCTGCAGTGTAGTGTAGAGAACAAGTTCTGACATTCAAACAAGTCCTGTCAAATTTTCTGATTTGTATTGTTCTTTATTCAGCAGCTCGGGTGGCACTTTATTAAAAAAAAAGTCTATATATTTGGCAGATGTAAAGCATACATGTCTATGTTTTTTGTGTTAGTCCATTTTTATTTTATTATTATTATAACAGCTCAGGGATGTTCAAGGAGCATCATGTTTGAGCACTTTCTAAAGATTTTAGGTCTGATTTTGAATAAAGGGTTGGAAATGAATGCTTTTCTTGGTTTATGTTTTATCCGATTCATCGATTAATCGAAAAAAATATTTACAGATTAATCGATTATTAAAATAATCGTTAGTTGCAGCCCTACTTAATAGGTTAGGATATTAAATGTTAAATATTTATCTAAACATGCAATCTAGTGAACTTCAAGTACTACAAATAAGTGCCCTTCAGATCTTTTCAGAAATCATTGCAATGTCAAGTATTAATTCTGATTTAAAGGAACCATGTTTCATTTAGGATCAACATTAAGTGACAAGTTTCTAGAAATGAAGATGAGCCTCATTATTTGGGTCAGTTACAATTCTTTGGCAATTCATCTACCCTGACTTTTCCAACATACGCATTTAAAATGTTTTCACATCAAACCTAGAATATGCCACTGACTTTATATCTGCTCTGCTAATGCTGTATAAAGACAATGCGTCTCTTCCCAGCTTGCTCTCTGTGCAGTTTGCACTGTATAAAGAAGACGCTGATGTTTCACTGTAGACATCATCCGATGCCAATTTCATAGACATTTTTGATTATTCCTAATTATTATCTGTCGTTTTACATCTAGTCATTTAGCAGACGCTTTTATCCAAAGGGACTTATAATTTTCATAATCTAATGATAATTAGACATTAAATGGCATGTTTCCGTTCACATTATCATGGAACCTGCAAGGCTCTAGACTTAAGACTTGTCAACACCGGGACGATAATTGCATGTGGTTAACAATGTAACAGTCAATGCTTTTTATGCTTTTCAACAGTAATCATCAACAGTAGCCAATGTGACACTTAACAATGATTTTTTTCCTGTTATTTGCAAGTGTTGCATTTAGGTAGAGTATCAAAAGTTCTTGATTTAGTATATTATCTGGAATCTTCCTTTTAAGTTACACCTATAACATTCTCTTTGAGCCTACTCAAGTGAATGAAAGTCAGAAAACGGTTAAGACTAGGATCTCAGCCCATGAGTATGCATGTACACACATACACACAAACAACAATGTGCTCTGAACAAACACTCCACATACTGTTGATTAGCATCTTACAAAACACTAGATTAAAGGCAGTTTATTACGGTTTCTGAAAACACATCAGCTAGAGGATCAGCCATTTCCTCAACTAAAAAACCAAAGTGGTATTTATGGAAGTGCACAGCTGGTTTTCCCTGTGCTTTGCACAGCATGACTCACACCTAATGAAATATAGTTTGTTGCATTCAAATTTGGACTAAATAAACATGATGTTTTACAGGTCTAGATGAATTCCTCAGAGTCAGAAAATGTTAAAAAAAGCTGATAGATGTTCCAGCCAAAACCAACACTTAAACGGTTACTGAACGACGTAATAGAGCACAGCAATTGCGATCCATAAGAAAAACTGTGTTAAATTCTATACAAAAGAAAACATTGATTCCTTAATAGGTATGAATTTTAAATGTAAAATATTTATTTGACCAAACCAGACAGACATAAAGAATAAAATTAGACAGAGAACATTGACATCACTGGATTTATTATATGCAGTTCAGTGGTTAAAATCAGCAAGTACCTGCCTCAGGTTGCAGTCCCATGTCAGTACAAACCTTAAATTAATACAAAAACAGCGATACTAGAGCCTACTAGTTTTTTTAAATTAAGATCTTCACTTTAAACGGCGGTAATGATGTATTAAGCTTGTTTACATTATTTATACGAAGGCATTTAATCCATACACTCTTGTTAGGCTTGGATACTGCTGTAAACAGAACATTGTTTGCCCTGCGTCGAACGATGCAGAAGTTAAAAACCCGGAAGTGTGAAAAAGACTTTCAATTGTTGAATGGCATAAAATTGAAATTCATTTTTTGAGTTCAAGTGAGTCTGTAACACATTTGTGAGAGTTTTGCCTTTGAAAATGAAACATTTCTGATTTGTCTAATACTTTACTTTCATCTGTCACGCAGAGTGGAAAATCAGTCTGGATACAGCACAGACAGAGCGATGCAGTCCAACTTTCCAACAGAAGGCAACCACATTACATGTTCTGGTCCTCCAAGCATATTTTGTTGTATTTGCACAGTACACAGACATATATTATGTAAACACAAACTTTTATTCTGGCTGCAATTAATCGTGATTAATCGTTTGACAGCCCTAGATCAACTAAAAACATCTGATATGATTAAAGTTGACTTTGCCCCAATAACAGCTTCCATGACATTAACATCGGCTGTGAAAGCTATTCAGTGTAATACACTGATATTGGGCCTCATTCATGAAACTCAAGCGGAATGATTTTTTGTGTAAATCAAGTCGTTTTGATTCATGAAAATGTACGTATTTTCAAAATGTAAGTTGATACGAAAGAAATGTACACCTGCTTCCTTTCACGTGGTGCGTAAAATATTCAAACGTTCTATAATCTTTTGCCCTGTCTTTTTCATTTTATTTACTATATGACTTTTGGAAAAACGCAGAGCTTGTCACTGTCCTTTTTTGCACAGCTGTCCAACCATAGTGGAGAGAGTTGGGACAAACACTGGACCGACCATCATACACAACAATGGAGAAGTTAATATTACTTGTTACTGTAATCTATCATATTAAGTAATATTCTTTAAAATAAGACACTAGTAACATGTAACTGTCATGGATATTCCAAATCGTAGCAACTAATACATGTATGCAGTAATTCCTATGGCAATGTTGGATGAGCGTGCATGCGCGCACTGTTTTGAGTGATTGAAATTCATTTACATACACATTTCACCATCAAATCTGACGTTTACTAAGTTTTTGTGAATCCGAAGGAAAGTTTTCGGGAAGGTCCATTTTTTTACACATATATTTACAAATGTTTCATGAATGAGGCCCATTGTGTGCACACATTCCTCTTAAACACTTACAAAACATCCTTTGAAGTCCTGATGCAACTGTCCCCTGGTCAGCTTGTTACATTATCTAACTTGGGTTCAATGTAATAAGGCAAAACTCATGTTTTACTTTTTATGTAACCAGTCTGATGCCAAACGGTCCAGTGTCATATCCCTCGCCATAGTATGAGAAACAGGGGAGTGGAGGATCTCTGACACTGGCTCTAAGCGGGGAACTAATCATGACAGCAAGAGTCTGCTTCAAGGTTAGGACATTTCTGAGTTGGCTATGAAAATGTCATATCTCTAGATGAATGGAAATATATAGTAGGGGTGGGTGAAAAAAAATCGATTCACATATGAATCGCGATTCAGTCCTGTAGCGATTATTATCGATTCACAGATTTAAAGTAAATTTCTAGTAAATATAACATATCTTGAATTTATCGGAACAAAAAAGGAGGATTTTTTGCGAGAGCAGTGCGGCACCGCACAGCTTTAGCTCAACAACAGCGATGGTGGGGATAAAAGAAATACACAGAATTCCAGAATGCGACGTTTGTGACCAATTTTCAAGACATCGTGAGTATTTTTTTTACAAGTACTTATTCTAGTTTTTATTTCATGTTGAAAGACGAGAAGAAACGCCAGACCGCCTCCAGTCCAAGCGTCAGTGCGTGGGTCACTCACATGGCACTGATGTTTCCCACTGCCACGGACTCGCACATTAATCCAGATCCTCATTGACAAGTTTACACACACACAGCACCTTACTACAAGTTGCTGTTTGCCGTTACTGATTTCTTGAGCCCGCGGATGAACGATTTGATATAGGAGACATTTAAAATGAAATTTACCGCGGGGGAGTTCAGGAAACGTCATTTATCTGTGGATTACTTGAGACTTCGCTGAATCATTTCAAATCCGTTCACAGCAAGAACGAACGACAGGCGATTGTTTGGTTAAGTTTTATTTGACCTTACGTGTTGTGAACATGAGGAAAAGTGTCCTTAATGCACAATAAAATCATTGTGAGAACATAACACGAAGCACTCCATTATGCTTTAATATGTAACACTATAAACAATAAAATTACATACTTTTGAAGAGCACATTTTCTGTTGGTTCAAATGAATTCAGATTACAGTCCCTCTATTTAGCACCAATCAATAACGAAACTGCTCTGTAGACATTGCCTCTGAAATACAGTTATTTTGGGGAAAATGTGAATAAATGCATTGCTGACTGATTTAACTGTGCCCCTTTGCTGACTGTGCCCCTAAATTTTTTGCTTGCGCTCCTCAATATTTCAGTCAGGGGCAACAGTGCTCCTAGTGACTAAAAACTAAAAAGTTAGTCGGGAGCCCTGTACACCCCGTCCCATTTTTAGCGAGGGAAGGTATTTGGAAATACTTTGGATTTTATCAACTCTATGTTAAGAAGGAGCCTGACAAGACGAATGGAATATGCAAGGTTTGTAAAGCGAAGATGAAGTATTTTGAGAACATTTAACGTAAAGACTCACATCGAACGGCATCATTCCAGCAAAATGGAATAAAATCTAAACATATATCACATGGAATTTTGAGGAAGATTCGTTATTAAAAATCGTGTCCCAAGAATCGATATGAATCGAATCATGAGGTACCAAAAGATTCCCACCCTTAATATGCAGTTTAGAAAAGGCATAAACAGAGTAGCTTCTAATGAATACAATAAAACCTTGCAGACAAATTGACTAATGTTCGACTAACCTATCTTTCACACACATCTAATAAAATTTGCGTTGGACTTCATGAAGACAAGGGACTTCACTGCCACACTATAGCATCTTTTGCACTGGAAAATTTCAGGAACAAAGTTCTGGAATGAGTAACGAGGGCGGTTGTCTGTGAACTAAGTTTTCCCTCAGGTAATTTTAAAAAGCGCCACAGCAATAGGTCCTCTCAGGTTGCGTAAGCCGGCCTGCAGCGCGACATTTATAAACATAACAAGACTAAAGGACGCCGCAATCTGAGTTGTATTTTTATTGTCTGTTGAGGGTTTTGTGATAACTGGCATGAAGACATAAGTTGTGATTTAAAAGCAAATAGACGGACCAGCCGTCTTTGCCCGTTTAGTCAACGTGCTGCAAGTATGAGCAACGGTCATTCTTTTTCTACACAAGCTCAACTTCATTGGGAATAGATTGAAATGGCTTGCACTGCTACACGAGCAGCATGAATAAAAGATTAGAACCCATTATAAACAGAAATTCTGTCCCCACAGGATGTAAATATCTTGGTTTTAATGGTTTCTAATATTGCCGTCTTCCATTGCAGAGTGTGAGATCTACGAATCAAACTTTTTGTAGATTTGTATGAATTAAAAAATATATATTTTTTATAATTTATATCAACACTGTCGTGTCCGAGTATTTAGTCCACATGAACTTCATCTCCAGGGTTGCTCTGAGAGTTTATTTTAGGATCGTTTTACTGTTTGAGTGAAGCTATCTGCAAACAAGCATCTTCCCGAAGACCCATCAATATAAAAGACTCGTTAAATTGAACACTCAGACCAAAAAATGCTGTAGAGTACTATAGCATTTTCTATATTGAAAATTGAAATGCCCTTGTAGTAAATTGATAAACACTGTATACTAAGTTCAAAAACAATAGAGTAGGAATGTTACTGCAGTTTACTATAATAGATACTATAGTATACTACAGTAATTTATGTTGTCAAATATACCACTATAGTGTAGTAAAAAAGGAAAAACATAGAACAAGTTTAGGTAGTCTAAAAAATATATGGCCCTAATGTATCCATCTGTATGTAACATTAGTGTCTTTGTCAGTTATCTGCCTATTCATAATGAACTACACTTGCAAATTTCTGCCTGTGCTACCAAACTTTAAACCTCTCTAGGTGCAAAAAAGGTTTACATACAGCATTCAAACAAATAATAATTACTGGTTGCCTTTGTTTTATAGCAGTCATTGAGAGTAGAGTAAGCCTATAACCAAATTCAGGCCGCCAAAGTGGACACAATAATATTATATTATAATTCAAATGAAATACTGTTTTTTTTTATCTTTGGACAAGTAATTTTTGTACTAGGACAAGTGAATGACAAATTTACTTGTCCGAAGGACAAGCACATGACAATACTTTATGTCAAGCCCTGAGACATATACTTGTGATACAACTGTTTGGCCTGTGCTACAAATTTAAAACTCTGTAGCACCGGTGCTATGAGCAAAAACGTTAACATACAGCCCTGTTTAGATATAGGCAGATGCACCAAAACTCCAAAACATTGTAACCTGGAATGGACCGCAGCACTTATACACTTATACACTTAACATATACTGTACTTTAGGAAAAATCTGGTTAATATTAAAAAAAAAGTAAAATTGAACAAGTTATTGCTGACAAATCAAACACATATTAATAATACACATATTAAACACTACTAAGGGTACACACTCTTGTTTACAAGTTTATGTTGGGTGGTCTATGGAAAAATGTCACATTGTTTTAATGTGAAGTTTGGCTAAATTGGAGTCCTTAAGATGTCAGAGAAAATCATAGGTGTGGAAGTCAGCAGAATTACACTAATTTAAGACATCCAACAACAGGCACTTGGAAAGAATAATTCCAGAACATGTTTGGCATACTGCACTAAAGCTTTTAGTCACACTGTTAAATATATGCCTGATGTCAAATGCGGGCAGTTCTACACTAATGACGGTAACTTAAATAAAGGGATGGGGCAAAGCATTGGAAACGCACTTGTTTTAAACTGGACATTTTTATGTACGAGTGAATGGCAAATCAGTATTTTATTACGAGAAGTAAAAAGTCAAACTGTCAGCAACCTTTTCAGAGCTTTTTAGCTAGTTTCATTGTCAAACCTTACTTCATGTTTTATAAAATTACAGATAAAGCTACATTGAAATTTTCAATATTTCATTAAAATTGACCTGACAGTCTAATGTAAGATATAAAAGCATCAATCCCAAATCTTATTCTTATTCATATTAATCTTAAATGTACTTACTCCTGACAAGAGCATATTTATAAAACATTTCCTTAAATTCGAAAGATTATGTTCTATATTTCCTTTTACTTAACTAAAGAAGAATGTCCCATGGCTGTACTGACATTTCCAAAAGTACTGAAGGTTCATCTGTTTTACAGAGTAAAGCCCAGAGTGACGGCAATTTTGAAGATTTACCTCCTGGCCTGGTATCTTTGGAGGTAAACCTGCTTTCAAAAATGTTTTTTTTTTTTAAATGTTTGAAATTGAGAATATTTCCCTGCTATCATGATAGACCAGGGTAAAATATTTTTTTTCTATAAATTCACCAACTACTACCATGATGTTTAATTAATTATGAATTAATGTGATGAAACTTAAATTTAATTAAATTTTAGGTTCCTTCAATACTGCAGTGTTTTGAGGAAATGTGCTTAAATATCATTAAAATAAATTGTACAATAAAAAAAAATTGTTATGATCTCAAAAAACAGATTCCTCATCTTTGACCAAAATCTATTTTTTCTTTTCATTTTGAAATCATTTTGACAAAGTTTTCGAAAAAGATTCACCCAGCATGAGTATTAAACTTAAAGTATTCAAAATGATATAATGTCTTCTATTTGAACCAATTTACTTTTAAGTGGATAACAGATTAGCTTTCATTTAAAAACTCAAAGTGTAAGCATGTAAATGAATCTGTGACTGGGAATTTAGCTCTGTTGGAGTCTTTACAGAAAAGGTGCTGAAAATAAGTATTCACTATTTAAAAACAGAAGGCTACTTTTCAAGTGAAGGCTCTCCATTGTCTTAAATCGATTCAAACAGCCTGTGGATTCAGAGACTGTTATTAGCAAGTGAATCAATTACCATGTCTATGGACTTGGTGAACAACTCCAACACCTTTTGGCTAAGAGTGTAAACCAAAGGTGAACCTCCTGGTCAGCCACAAACACAGCTCCCCCATCTACACAAAATGCATGTAACACAAACTATAATGATAGACCAGCATAATTAACAATGCAATGACCATTAGATAAGACTAGTCAGAGAAATCCACAAATACATGGATTTTGTGCGATGTGCAATAAAAATCTTATTTCTGATCCCACATCCTCTGAATTTTTGAATATTTTTTAAACAAACTCGTCACAGTACATACTCAATCAAACAAAGTACAACCTATTGACCTTAAGAAATTGTGTAAAGTATGTGTGTTTGCACTATAGCCTACACATTCCAGACAAACTAAATCCACACTGTTTTCATTGTCATGAGACCCATATGTTCGTTGATCTATGACATACTAACAGCCATGAAAATAATTTACTCAGATGTTGTTAAAAAGGTCAAGTACTGTTTAAGCAAAAGAAAATGTATTGGGATTATCACTTAAAGGGGCAGCCCAGCTTTTTAAAATTTGGCAGCTCCTTGGCCTGATGGAATAGAAAAGAGTCCATCGAAAGTGACACTTACTGAAACATACTTTTTGCTGCATACTGAGGTTTCAGACTAAACTCGCATACTAAATAGTGTTCTTTCAAGCTCAGACCTGAAGATACTTGGGGGGACTAATGGCGCCACACGCTGAAATAAACATCTGACATACTGAACGCATTGGTGTATTGTAAGTAAACACTAGGCCAGGGAGAGTTGTCCAACTTACTGGATAGGCAATCTATAACAAGATGGTTTCATTCATGCACGAACATACAGCAAATAAGGTAAAGCTTTGCAGTAGGCCAGCAATCTCAAGCGTTAGTGATAAAGCTGGTGGTAGACAATATGCATGCCCCATCCCCCTTTAAAGCCTAAGCCAAATAGCCAAAAGAGCGCAAATTCGAAACAGGAAATTTCAACATCTGTCAAGCACGCACCAATATGCATCTGATTAACAGCTCTATCCGATTTCAACGCAACTTGCATGAGTTGAATATAACCTCAATTAGTTGATCAAGAGATACGCACTAAAATATTAATATTAGACCATCTCTCTTGATAGTTCTATCAAAACCTGTGATGTTTTTACATCACTAGGTAAAAACAAAGGTGCATTCACCAAGGTGCCCCAAAAAGCAAATGCAAAGCACTAGATCTGTTCAATTTAATTGTGATATTTGAGTGAAAGATAATATAAAATATGCGAATTTATGTCTATAAGTTGGTAACAATATGCTACCATTTACTTAAAAATTGAAGGGGGTAATCTACTTTGTACTTTTTTTCTTGGAACCACATGGAAGAGCTTGCTACTTTTCCCAGCAACGTATCCATCTCTATCGACCCTTTACACCAAACGCAATCACATTAATCAAATGAGCAAACCAGCATGCAGCAGTTATAAAAAAAATTAAGAACGTTTTTCTGAGCACCATAAAAGTCACGTTTGAGGTTAAAAAAAACGTTTGATGAAAGTTTTTATAGGACTAATAAAATGCTTACCTGCATACGTGAAGCTTGCGAGAAATATGGATATCAACAGGAGGTGATTTTTTGCGAAATGCATCAATGCATTAATGGTAATCCTTGGTGTATACATCCTCACTGGGAGCACTCCTCTGACGATGCTTATTTGATATTGAAATCACTGCGTTGGAACTTTCAAACCTATCTACAAGTGAAACAGAAGTATCTTTGAGCGAATAAAACACGTTTTCTCGAAACGTTCAAGTGTGCAAAAACTGAAACGTCTGTTTTTGACGGTTCGTTAGCAAAATAATGACGCCTTTCATCCCGCTCTATCGATGGGTGTTTGTCGAACGCCGCTAAACTTCGTCTAGTTTCCCCAAAACTCTCCGAGTCCTTAATAGAAAAGCGAGCAACTCCAACTTCCCATGACGTAGTAGGGATCCATACCAAGGGAGGGAAGCCAATTTCGAATCTTACTACGGAGAAGGCTTTTCTCATGAATATGTAATACGTATTATCACGCTCACTCAGTAACCGCTCTAATTGGCTAAAAGGCGATCGTTGGCTTTGGAATATTAAATGAGACCCATGACGGAACGTATTGGAAAGATTTTTTTAGCAGGACCTATAATTTCAATTCTGCAGCAAAACATTTAACTACAATAGTTTGTTAAAGTACTTTGGAGAAGAGGGAGTGAGAGCTGAAGTCTAAAAAAGTTAAAAAAAGATTGGGGAGGGCAAGACTACCCAAAATACCAATACAAATAAATAATCAAACCAAGGAGTTGTGGCGTTTTTTTATGTCTGTGGGATAAACAATGAACAGGCGAGAACGTTAAAAGTAGGTTATGGGAGAGCCTCACAAGATGTAACCACAACCAATGTACCAATGCTTTATAGGTTATGCATATTCCTTATAAGTGCATCACGGGGAAGGCTCGGGTGTGCCTCATGCGTCCTGAAAAGAGAAGCTGCGTTCTCTTAGATAGCCCCCTGGTGGCTGGCTGCAGCATAGGTTATAATGGTCTTCATGCCTGACTAAAACTCTAATTACACTAAATTTAGTCAAAGATGGTTTCTGCCATTTAAGTTAGTTCTTATCACCCTGGTGTGTATTCAAGGTCCGTACAGTTTTATTCATTTGATATTCTATCTAAAATGGAATAATGAGAAATAGGGAAACGACTCGTTTTTCGTTAGTTCGTTTAGTTCAACACACAAAAAATGAAATTTCGGCTCGATTTTTCTTTTCGTTTGCTATTATCAAATGGGTTCATTGCCTCTATATTTTATTCGATCATCTAGGCGCTGCTGAGACGCTCCGTTCATCTGATTGGTCAAATCTCTACGTCGGCTCTGCGTCTTCTGTACGGCCTGCTAGAATAAGAGTCAGTACAGGTGCGATAAGTGTTGCACTTATAAAATATAAACATATTGCAGAAGTATTTCTACATAATTCATGCTGCCCTACAGGTATTGATTTGAGCCCCTTTAATGTGGGCCACATTATGCTGACACAGATTATTTCTCTATGCATAGTTGTATGAATATTGTATGTCAAGTGATAAACACAGTGAAAATACTTCCATCTATTTAGATAAAAGTGACGACAAAAGCTAAAATAGTCTAAGCATTATCATTATAAGCACGGAACATTTCCCACTGGCGTTTTATTCAGATCAGTGTTTTAAAAATAAATAAAAAATGCTGAAGGTTTTCTGTGATGAGTAGTTTAGAGTCAGTGAAAAGATATTTGTACAGTAAAAACTGTTATTTATAATGTATGTGCGTGTGTGTGTGCGTGTGTGTGTGTGTGTGTGTGTGTGTGTGTGTGTGTGTGTGTGTGTGTGTGTGTTTGTGTGTGTGTGCGTGCGTGTGGGTCTAGACTCTGGAGGATATTTGCATCCCTAGAGGCGTTTGTCTAAACAGTAATCTGAAGCATTAATTATACAGTTCCTGAACAAACACATTAGGTCTCATTCATGAAGCATTGGTAAATTAGTGATTTTGTGCGTAAAACGGACCTTCCCAGAAAATCTCATCCGGATTCACAGATACTTAGTAAATGACAGATTTGATTGTAAAACATGTGCATGTTAATGAATTCCAATCATACATAATTAGCATAATCCCCGCCTATGAATAACAGCTACGCAAATTACGTATCTAGGACTGCTGGAATCCTTTCTGTAAACATTGTAAAATATTTACATGAATTAATTAGCTTTGCAATAGGAACAATCCACAGGCCCCGACTCACTCTTCAAAAACATGCAGCTCTCGCTATATGAGATGATTTGATGCTGCTGTCATCCACACCATAGAGATGACCAAAACACCTGGATCTGCTGGAGAAATACTTACAGTACTGACCTGGCAGTTATATTAAAATCTTTCAGAAGAAGTTTGATGTCATGAACACAAATACCAGTTCAGTCAATAACACAACCCTAAAACACACAATACATTGACTTACCTCTGTCTGATCAACACCGCATCTGGGAGGTTAACTAATGGCTTTGCTCTCAAGGATTAAAACTTTACTGATAACTTTATACGCAATTAGGGGAAAAAATGTAATCACACTTTCAAGTTTGGTATAAAACAGTGCAAGTAAGGTTAAGGGTGGACTCAGTGATCAGGCCTAGATGAGACATACATTCAACACAAGAAAGAAACCACGTGGAGAAAAAAAAGACTAGATAGGAACATCTAAAGAAAATGTGAATGATGCTTGCTAGGAGCAAAACATGGCACTGGGCAGCCACTAGGGGGATTGACACTTTATGCCAGGAATGAATCTAACCAATCGTCACGTGTCTACAATGTTCTGATGCAGAGATACAGCTCTTACTAAACAGTTGCTGAGCTAATTTGTTTGGCTGCTATGGGCGTGGTTTGGCATCTGCCAATTGATGATACTCCAAACTATGAGTTTAACAAACCCACACCCATGTCTCTACGATGTTCTGATGGTTAATGGTTGCTAAATGAATGTTTTGTTGCTATGGGCATGGCTTCGTAGCTTAACAAAGTGCCTAGGACACTGATTGGTTGAGCCCACCCTCTTGACCCCCCAAATGAGCCCACCCTCTTGTCCCTATATAGATATTCAGATATTCCATGTGGCGCTTTTATAATGCCTTTCATGTGCATCTTACCTGCCCCATTATAAGTCTATGGGGAATTTTGGGTGTCGCTTACCAACCAGGGTAACAACTTACAACCCATTCCGAGGAATATTCTTAGCCTGCAAAACTCTTAAAAATGTGGTAACCCAAATGTTTCTACCAATTCCTCCATCGGAACTTGAATCTGTCAAAGATCGGTGCAATGTTAAGTCAATGGGATCGAACACCCAGCAGATAGGTGTGGTGGCATCATACCATGAGAGAATGTATATAATGTGTATTATTTTATGCATCCACCATAGTGACCCTCAGTATGAGTGTGTCGTCTATGTTAACCGTTTTCTATTAAATGTTCACAAATGTTATCATTTGTTGCAATATTTCTTGGTTATAATATGTTTATGCCATGTTATGTTTCTATCTATATTCCATGCCTTTGCAGTACTGTACTTTTCAAGCCAATAGAGCATTTTGAACTGAACTGAGAGAGGGACCAGGATTCTAATCGTTCTTCTTAATTGTTACAGGGGCGACATTATTTCTGCAAAAATATAGATCATATAAATGGGAATGTTGCTATGTTTAATGTGTAAAACATCTTTTCAAAATCAGTTATTATGAAATTCCAATATGCATAGCAAAGGAGGAGTAAGTGAATTATAGGTAAGATCATTTTTAGCTTGAACTGGGAAACTTGTTCTTATACATAAATTAAATGTATGCAGGATTGAGAACATCTGCTTTAGGACAACGTCAATATATTTATAAGCCTAATGTAGCAAATGCTTTATCTTACAAATGCAGCACCTCAGTGACTCTGTTTCTTTCATGTTTTATTAAATGGCGAACAAGTACAAAAATATCTGCGTGTAGAAGCCAGTACACTGAAACGTTAGGTTTGCCTGCAAGCTTTTGCGACGTCATAACAAATTGTGAATGTTGCGGATGAAAACAGGACACATTGTGAATGATGCATGGGGAAGCTGGACAAGATAACATATGTAATTGCCAGGAGTGTGAGAGAATCCCGCTGAAGCGGATGAAAATGACATCCATCCCGCACGCAGGTCTCTTAGAACACAGTCAGCCATCTTCTTGAAGGGGAGGAGTTAACGGTTCCTCCATTCAAGCCGTCTAATTTACATAATTTGAGATGAATAGTCATTTCAGGAAGGAAGTTCATTTTCTGATTTTAACTGCAGATGGAACATTCAATTTTAAAAGAAAATTAACTAAATTTATAAGTTATTCATTATAAACTATGATATATTTCATGAAAAAATTGTCATTATTAATTTCACTGGGACTTTAAATGTCATGTCAGAACATTAACATCTACTAGTCCCTGCAACCCCTACGACGCACAGACAGATCGGAGTAGGATATCACAGCAGCTCCTGAATTTTCATGTATGCTCCTCCCAAGGTGACGAAAATCTCAGACACCAAATATTTCAGAAAGAAATGTATCAATTTAAGGAAAGTCTCTGTACACGGCAGGCATATAAATTCCTCCGGGCAGTCATACACGACCAAGACCAAGTCGTACTTCAAAGGGGGTAGACAGATAGCTCTAAAATCACATGCTAAGGTGACAATAGTTGCATATTTCCTACCAACAATTAAAACTAGGATTAAAAGTACAGTACATTTAGCTCAAACAGAACTAAAACTATTCTGTTTCTGCAACGCATGCGTTAAGGTTGGCAAGTGCCTCATAACATTAAGCTTCTCCTCCTGAAATGTATTAAAACCAAAACATTAGAAGACGCTGTAAATTAAGATGTGCCTAATCAGGGTCTATCTTAGATTCGTTAATAAAATACAGAACATTATCTTACAATTGTTTGTTATACATATAACATGTACACACAAAGACAATAAACTAAATACAAGATTTATGATTTTTAGGTAAACGTATACACTACACATACACAATTGCACAATAGAAGTTTATTACAAATTGGAAACTAAGGGGATTGAAAGAAATCCAAAGGAGATAAAACAGTGCAAATTTTAATTAAGGCTGAAACGTGACTTATTCTTGAAATCTGCTTGCAAAGCATAATTTCAACAAGATGACAACCATAGAAACAATCAGAATAAATATATAGACATATTTAATCAATTCAGTGTGAGGAACTTTATTATATTATTCTAAGTACACTTATTGCATCATCAACTGATAAACTGATTGGAAATAAGAACAATTAAAGTATGATTTAAAAGGCATGACTGAAGTCAAAGACAGAGAAAACAATACATATGCAGAGCAAAAAAAATCAGAATGATTATTATGTGGTAAAGAAGCAATTTTTGGTCAAATGTTCCAAAAGGAAAAGATGTAAATACATAATATAAAAGGTTAACTTATACATAAAACAAGTATTGTTCTTCGGAGTAATATTCCCTAGATACTGTGGTTAGATCTTCCATCAATACTTGGGTATTGAATGGAATATAAATAGGTTTTTGTTGTTGCACACCAGCTGCAAACAGTGTAAGGAACCAGCTCTGCATTCGTTTAAATGTGAAACGAAGACTCAAATAAACATTATCTGTACACTATGTCTCAAATAACACAGGTATAATACAAACAGGTTAAATCATTGCATGTAAATCTTATGCCAATATAAAACATGCCAAGTTCGCACAGCTAAGGTCCTTTGGGTTAAAGGTCATAGAGCAATTAAGCAGGATGGCTCGCTCATTATATCTCTGGTAATTCCATGTACACAAGCTTAGTGGTGTGTGATATAGATGTTTGTGTAAGCATCCGTTTGTTCACAGTTAAGGTGATTGGTCATTTTTTCAGGATATTAAAAGCTGCTTCTCGAATGCACTTTGCGGCATTCTCGATCTCCTCCTGCGTCTGCTCAACAGTGACCACGACTCGAATGCTGTGGACATAAATGATTCAACATTAATTCAAACGTTCAATTTCAGTTCAAGTTGTCCTTAAACACTTCTTACAATGTTTGTTCTACAGATCTACTGTAGATGTACAGATAGATAGAATAGTGTGTATAATGATAAAATAATTCAAAGACCATCACCTCGAAGGTGGAAGAAAACGCTCTTCTTTCTCCAGGTATCGTGCTAAAGTAAGAGCAATGCGTCTTTCCATACACTATAAACAAGAAAAAAAAGTCTTATAGCAGCATGATTATAGCTTGTAGGATACATGTTTTGCCCAAATTCTAATGTGCAAACAGGCTGATTAATCAACAAATATTTTTTAATTATGCCATTCCCAGACAAAACACTTTATTAAAATGATACCAGTAACAGTCAATGATAAAACAAATTACTTACGTATTCAACAATCGCCCGAAGTAGCTTCAGGTCATTTTCTCTGGATCCTGTGCTATTCTCCAGCTGTAGGTGGAGAGCCGGAGCAAAAGACTCGCCTACTACCTTCAAGCCTGTAGTCCTGCAATAAACAACGTCAATGATAATCACTGCGGACTTGAGATTTTGATGTGGTATATTGATGACCGTTTCATGGTTTGGTCAGGCCCTAAAGTAGCACTAGATATGTTCTTATCGTTTATCAATTAGAGAATTAATCTATCAAATTTACAATAAAAGAATCGCGAAGCAATATTTTTTGGATGAAAGGTGATCAAGATAATGTAATAGAGGAATTTTTGCAAGCAACTGATTTTCAAAAAATTACAATATTAGCTATTAGTTACTATACAGTTTCTTTGAAATACAGTTTAGCCATATGTGTAGATTGAAATGTAACTGCAGTACAGAACATAAATTTAAAATACAAACAAGAATGCTTTTTCAACGATTTCGATCTAAAGGCTATCCAGAAGATTGGTTGAACAATGCATTGGATAAAATTAGCCAACAAAACAGAAATTATTTTTTGGGTGGCTATATACAAAAATGTGTTAAAAAAAACTATTTAGTGAACTGTACGCTCACATATAATGAATTTAGTAATTTGATTAAGTCTATATAAAAACATTGGCATGTATAATCTTCTGTTAAAATGTTTAAATAATAAAATTCACTTTTTTCTGCTCTTTATGTTCTCTAAGTGTTAAGAGATCACATAATCTATCGGCTATGCTGATAAAGTCAGATTTAGAGCTTTTCTATAATGAAATTTGATTCGGTGTTGTAATTTATAGCTTTAGTAGTTACAAATGTTAAGGTCATCGATTATTTATGACAATGCATTTCTGATGTTTGATTATTTATATTAATGTTTGCTTTTAACAACGGGTGGATGTTACAACAGGGAGCATATTGTCATTTATTGCTTAATTGACATACATCAGTGTCGTCCTATTTAACATCACCTTCACATAAAGGGCAGCGGTTCAGATGATTGCAGCCCCTCTTTACAGGTAATTTTGTTTGTTATACTGTATCCTTAATGTAAAATAAACTGTTCTGTTTCAACATACCCAAGTGTGTTTAAAGTTTAATATAGGTTTTTGGCTCTTCATTTCATTAAAAAAAATGTACTATTGTAATGTGATATTTACTGATCTTTTTTAGAATTATCTATAGGATTTGTATTAAATCTATAATCATTGATTTGAATAGAGAGCTTGTGAATCGGAATTGAATCGGAACATCAGAATCGATAGCCAGCCCTAATGCTCATCTCATAAAAACATGATAACACATAAAAATACTGTATGTTCCATTTTTTCAAAGATTAAGTTGCCAGGAAATATTTTCACATTTGTAACTGATTCTCTTTTTTCTGCATGGAAATAGCAAACAAACATTACTTGCCCTTGTAGTGCCTTGTGTACATGTCTACATTTATTTCTCAGAATACTGAAAATGCCTGAGAAAGAAAAGGAAAAACACTGGGTCAGCGTTAAGTCTTGAAAGCACAAATCCTTAATAAAAAAACTCCCAATTACACAAGCTAAATTATTGAAACTCAGCATTGCTTTAAAGCAATCTATGGCTAACTTAAGGCCCTATAATACCCAATGTGATTAAGTGAATATGTAATGACACTTTTGAATTGAAACAACAGATCACTAGGGAGGTATTTGCACTAGTTACACAGTTACGTCACCACAGCTGTAAGCTGTTGCATACTCGACACAGTGTCTCTGTATACTCCACGGCCCTAAAACACCTTGTATCGGGCACCAGATCAGTTCATTTTCTGGCCTACTCATAGGCAGGTATGCCTCGGTAGCAACATGCATAAACTTTAATGGAACCACACTAGTTAAAGCTTTGGTTACAATTAAAGTATAAGTTTTGTATAAACAGTTTAAACAGCAAGGTATACTATAAACACGTACACACACAGTTCTTTAAGCAGCAGATAAGACGCATTAAAAGACAAGTAAAGGAGGAAAGCTTAACTCTTTCACCGCCCTAGACGAGTTCTCGTCATTAAAAAAAAAACGGTTCCCCACCAAAGGCAAGTTATTACGGCAATCAGTGTTTGTACCGTTTAACAGCCGGTGGCACCATTACACACCTTTGGGAAAAAGTACAGAATCCCAGAACATATACGTTTTAGCGTTTTTTAAAGATTGTTCGGTGTGGAATCTGGGAGGAATCTTTGACAAAAAAACTTTATCAAATTTTTGAAGAAACCTACCCACATCTACGGAGTGATAATAAACGAACAAATGAAGATAGAAGAATACGGTTTCTTTTGTTTAAAAGCTGACACTGTCTTTTGACATATTGTTTGTCCATATATTCTATACAGAAAATTTACTGTGAGCCATTAAAGTTGGGTGAAAATGTAAAAAAACGCTGGCGTAGGCTGCCAACTTTTAAAAAAAAAGGCTGGCGGGGCATGAGTTAAAGGCCTGCAATCCCAGAAAATGCACTTTTAAATGTTTATCTACCAGAAATTGACTTGCCAGTGTGTGTGCAGAAACACCCTGTAATTATACAAATCCATCTAATCTTCTTTTTGTAATCTCCTTTAAACCACAACAGCGATACAAAACAGGCTGTTGCCGATCCCCTAACAATCTGATGTCACATTGATTTACTCCTGCCCATGACCGCTCACAGACTCCGCCTTATGAGCGGGTAGCTCCACCTTCGCCAGAGACATGCAGTCAAACATTTTCAGGCAAGAGCAGATGTAGCCAATAGCCAGCGACAAAAATCTCCAAGAAACAACAAACATGTGCTGTTGTTGGATGTAAAATGGAATATAAAAGGAGGCCGGGAGGAGACTTTCCGACCAGCCCAAGTTTGGCCTGCTGCGACCTCAGGGGCTGGTGTAATTAACGATCGAAAGTCCCGGGCGGGGTGCTGAGAACTCTGCGTCCTGGCAAGAAGCACTTTTTCCGGATCGACAAACCGTCATTCACCGGTCCGTATCTCCGGTACTGAAAGACTTAGAGAAACGACTCGTTGGAAATGTCTCTGCAGGGGCATTTGAATGACGCTTACCGCGAGTCGTTGCGACCCCTAGGTTGGGAGCCGGAATGGTTGAAAAATCTAAGCTCCGGGACCCGGTGGTCTGTCAGTATAGCATGGGTTTCGCCAAAAAAAAGATTCTCAAGAGTGGATCAGTTCCCGCTGTTCGCGCTCAAACTTCATCTCCGGAAGTAAGTATAACACAGTTTTTAAATCGCCTTTCTTAAAAATGTGTTTGGCACATTAAAAAGCAGTGTCTTTTTAGGCGAGTTCAAGTCCCAAGTGCGACAATACTTAGAGCGGATATAAAAAGAGGTCGCATTTGTAAAACAATGAGATTACGGGGCAATTGCTGCTCATTATGTAATAACGAGGAGGGGAGCAGAAGCTCATTTGCATTTAAAGAGACACACACAAAAACGACACATTTTCCAATGCAGCCACAAATGGCCATGTTCAACATATTGTAATGAAAGATATGTGGTTTATTTTGAGCTGAAACTTTACAGAGACATTCTGGGGATACCACTGACTATTTTTTACATTGCAGAAAACACCTGGATTTGCAGTATTATGCCTCTTCGCTACCTTTTTGTTCCACATATTAGGGTTCAACTATGCAATTCAACATAAAATGTGGAAATGTTTTTTGTGTGCGTGTTATTATTGTCACCTGGATCTTCCTCCATGATGTTCAGGGCTTCAATAGCAGCAGATGCCAGCATGGGTGGAAGAGATGCTGAGAAACAGTAACCCTGACCTGACAAACGCTGAGGACAACAACAACACACATTACACTTAATATTCCAATCACATATATGAAAAATTATATTTATTTACTACTTGGCATACAAATGTTAAAAGACAGAAAAGTACATTTTGACTATATAAATGAGCTTATACCACACATTTAAAAGCTATAATCTAACACTTTAGCTAAGAATCAACAAAAATCACTAATTAACCCAGTGCATTAAAAAGTCAGTGTTCAAAACATCCTCCCTACCTTACCCCGATTTACAACAGCAAGCTTATAGTAACGATTATGAATTCAAGTGCTTGGGTAGGATTTCGTAGAAGGAAAGGTTTTAAAATGCAGGAGAGAGAATATCAGTGTCATCGGGCATCAGAGTAGGGATGCAACGATTATAGATTTTGTTGGTACGATTATACTCTGAGGAATAATCACGGTTGCACGATTATGACGATTTATGACACATTCATTAATGTCTACATTTTTACTGGCCCTGCAAACATTTTTACTTACCCTACCACAGAAAAACATAACATTGTCTAGGTTTTAGTTGTTTTTTTACTTGTTTGTTGTATTAATAAATAAGGTCACATTATCATAAAACTATTAGCCTAGCTCAAAGAAATTTCATATATAGTCAAAGACAGTGAAAAAGTCATAAAATTAGAACAAATAATTAAATTACCAGCACTAGCACAAATAAATGCAATAAAGCAAACACACTATTGAAATTAACAGTACTTTTCAGGTGTTCATGTTGGTTATCAGGTACAAAAACTGAATAACGTTATCAAAATGTAAAATAACACTTAATAGTCTTCACGGTATACAAAATAAAATGGATGAAGCCATATTAAAGTTAAAAAAGTCATTAGTCAGGAGCAATGAGTGGGTTTAGTTTTCGTTTTTAGTTGTTTGATGAGCATTAAAACAGAGATGTTTATTATGCTCATATCTCTATAAGAGCTAACGGATGGCTCACATGCATTTTGCATCCCTACCATTATCGTTCAGCATTAATGGATTTACCACGTGATTTAGAGTCTATTCACTAAATAACATTCAAACCCCATTTATTGTTTGATAAAAATAACATAAAAATAAGTTAAATTGGTCCAATTTGCATCAGTATACTTTGAGCTTGTGCATACAGAATGTATGCATCCTGTGAGCTGTCCTCGAGGCAACGATCACCTCTATGACCTTAACTGTGAATGTACATGTACAATGTTCGCTGTTTCGTCTCTCTGCCATAGTTAATCTAGTGTGTGTCGTGGCCTCCGTGTCTATGATAAGCACGGCTCTTTAAGCTGGTGCAACACTGGAGTAAATTTGTTTTCATTTTGTGCAAGTTGCGACAGTTCTGTTCCGTGCAACAGAAACACGTGCTGCGTCCCAATTCGCCTACTTATACTATCCCCTTAAAGTATGTGCTGTTTTTGTAATGGAAAACTATATATATTTTAGTGCGTAGCAAAACTGTATAAACTGGGACATACTAACTCGAAACGGAAGTGGCTGTTGTTGCCTATAGGAGCCAATGTCTCCTTAATTTATGTTTTTGTCTGGAGCCCTACTTGCTTACCAAAGTGTATTTATTGTGAAACCAAGTCAAAAGTCAAATTTTCCTTTGGTATTCCAATATTCATATTTGTATGGAGAAAATATTGTGTCAAAATAAGTAGTAAAAGCCATCTCTCTTCTCATCAGCCATAACGTGAAATGCTACTACTGACTCGTACAGTATTTTCAGTCAAATCTGATCAAATTACTTGTTAGAAACTTGCAGTATTGTTCAATGATTTTGCGAATATACCTGATGATCAATAACAAAGGACCGTCCACAGCAGAACCCTCCAATCGATGCCAAAGCATTCTCCAGGTTAGCACTTATTAGGTCAATATCATCAATCTGAAACAAAAACAACAACACAGGTTTCATAATGTTTACATTTTGGCAGACTAGTTCTATAGAGACATTTACGATATGGTTTTTACGTACATTCACACCAAAATGTTCGGTAACTCCTCGTCCATGCTCTCCAAGCACTCCAAAAGACATGCTCTCCTCCAGGAAAATTCGCACCTTATATTTATACTTCAACTTCACCTACAAACAAATGAACCAAATAAAGCAATGGCTTACCTGGAGACATGTGACCAGTATTAGTGATAGTCACTTAAAACCTTACTAATTAATGCCAAAAGTACAGTATAACCCCCAATTCTAAGAGAAAAACACTAGGCCTGTGTTATTCATACCAGTTCAGGAAGTGGACAGATATCTGCCATGTTGATGTAGAGTCCTTCAACTACAATAAAGCGTCTTGTTACTCTGGCTTTGCGTGGATTCTGGGGAAAAAACAAAGACACATAAACATTTTTTAATGTATACATGTTTGGCAGAATACAACAGCAAGCTCAACTAGCAGGATCCCAAAAGAGTTCATATGACACACCTCTCCATCGCTTTATACTGGCCCAAGGTTAAGTCATTGATGCTCACATACAAAACTGTCAGACTACATAATTTCACACCTTTCTACACTCCTACACAACTTTTACCTTTTGATCTTCTATCTCCTGCTCCTTCAGAAGGCGTTCTAGATCATCCATATCATTGTGTTTAAAGTATTTGATGAAGCTGCGTGAAGCCTGCAGGCCTTTCTGAATGGAGAAACATGCGGCCTCATCTCTAAAAAAAAAAAAAAAAAAAAAAAAAAGAGGAAAAAGATATTAGTTATCAAATAGGGACATTTTCGGTTTCATTTAAACAAATGACCAAATAGGGACATGACAAATTCATGGAGAAGAACTTCACTACAAAAATGTCAGAATTCCAGACCTTCTAAGCTGTTTACAATATATTAATGCCATAACAGTACACACAGGTCTACATAAGCGAGTGCAGACACGGTACATATAAGATCTTTGGCTAAGAATTATCCCAGGCCAGAAAGTATTTTGCTGTCTGCACAAAAATTTTTATCTGTGTTTTGGGGGTAAATATTTTATCAGTTTTAAAGCATCTAATCTGGGCAGAGTCTTCGACAAAAATAAATTCTCATCTTTGTAAACAAAATGATGCATTTTTGAAGAAACCTACCCACATTTACTAGGTGCTCAAATAGAACAAATGAAGCTATTTGTCCATATATTCATTACAGAAAATGTACTGTGAGCCATCAAAGTATAGTGAAAATGTAAAATAGAAACATTGAAACATGACGTGGTGCACATGTGCGTTAGCTGCTGCCTGCCTGCCTGCCCAGGAGAAACCTCAGCTCACCTTTTTTTTTCACCTAATTTTACCAGTTGAAAAGAAGTAACAAAACACAAATGGTGCAGAATTTTAATCGACTTGGGTATTACACAAAATATCAAATAGACCCGCGACCCGAATAAAAAGGATTTGGACCCGACCCGGCTAACCAGTTAAAATATAGACTCCAACCCGTACGGGATCGGACCTCGGGTTCTTCTTGAAGACCTCTAGTGAGGGTTACTTACACAAAGATGATGTCTCCTCTTTTAGAGTATGCTGGAATGGCACTGGCAATGGTGGCAAAGCCATATGAGTAGATAATGGCCTCCTCTGTTCTCATGAACTTTGCCAATCTTTCCTCTAACTCCAGATGAACATCTGCAAAACATTTAAATGCTTTACACTCTGGCAGAACGAGAAATGTTTGATGTGATAAATATATGCATGTAATATATGACCTACCAAAGGTCCCGTAGAATCCCCGTGGTCCACAAGTTCCCACACCATATTTTTTTAGTGAAGTCAAAGCCTTTAGCTAAAAAAAACATTAACTGTACTTTTAACAATGACATGGACAAACTCAGGACTTGCCAAACATTTTTATTACTAACAGAAGTTTTGGATTGTGTAAACATCAGCTAGAGATTTTGTAGCAATCCACTTCTATTTCTTTGTTCATTTGTACAACAGCCATCTCTGATTGCATGATTGAAATACATCACCTGTCATTTTCTATTTTCCACCATAAAATGAACAACAACTAAAATTTCTCCTCATTAAGATGCATTTAGCATTATTCTGCAAACTGCACATTACAACCAGAAAGTTTATGTAAATCACAAGAATGGAAAAAGCATTTAGATTAATGTCCGTGCTCATACTGATACAAACCTTTACACGCTCATTGTCGAGAAGACCCAAGAAATTAAATGAGGCAAAGTTAATGCACTCTTTCCCATTTACAATGATTTTGTGGCTTGGAGGGCTGCAAAATAAAAACGCAACCATCAGTCAGTACAACGTACACAGCACAGCAATTATTATGCAATGAAGGAATATTTTTTTAAATATAGGTTCATTTTGAAATCATTGTCTTCATTTGCTAAGTGTAAACAGGAAGAAGTCAATTAGAAGAGTCCATTCTCCAGACAGACTTTGTTACCCTGTAACCACGTCATAATTAAGTGATGGATGGTCTTTAGATAAGGGTGGAACGAGTGGCTCAGGCTGCCACTCCTCGATTAACTCCTCTTTCTCCTGTAACAGACCAATGAAAGGCAAAAATAGCTTGATTAAATTAGGTTACTGGTTATGTTACATTAAGTTCCGATTAGTGCAATAACACAACTATTTCTGAAATTAAAGTTATTTCATTTGACCTATTAATTTTGTGACGTTCATTGATTTCCATTTGAAGATATTTGTTTTATTTTAGACTGTGAAAACTGTCAATCAGTAAAATTTGTAAAGAATGGATTATAAACTTAAAACTAAAAATGTTTATATTGGAAAACGTACCTTCTCCGTGAGGTCTGATCTGTCCTGAAGCTTATACGTTTTTGAAAACAGCAGTCTGATAATCCATAATATGAGAATACCTTCTAAAATCAAATGATACGCTGGTGCCTAAAAGAGGGAATAACAAAACAATAATTATGTATACTTATTTTATTTCAAAATTATTTTGCAATTATAATATATTTATTCACACTATTCACCTGGTACAGTACTTTTTTTTGCATATTTGTCACACTTAATGATTCTGATCATCAAACTAATTTTAATATTAGACATAAGATAACAAAATGCTATTTTCAAATGTTTTTATTACAGGAAAAAGCTATCCAAACCTACCTGGCCCTATGTGAGAAAGTAATTGCCTAAACCTTTTAACTGGTTGGGCCACCCTTGGCGGCAACAACTGCAATCAACAACTGGAAATGAGTCTTTCATCTTACTGTGGAAGAATTTTCCACATAATTTTGGTAGACTGGTCATTCCTGGAAAGATTCACAAGTGATCGAAGTTATCTCATTTTGTGGATAATGGCTCTCACCATGGTTTGCTTGAGTCCTAACGCCTTAGAAATGGCAACCATTACAAATGGCAGATAATTTGTTTTTCATCTCTTTTTGGATTTCTTTAGATAATGGCATGCGTTGCTTTTTGACATCTTTAAGCTTACTTAACTTTGTCATAAAGGTTCTATTAAAGTTATTTCTTGATTCAAAAGGTCTGGGAGTAATCAAGCTCACTCATGCTTTAACAATGGGGGGCAATTACTTTTACACATAGGGTCAGATAGGTTCGGAGACCCTTTTCCTTTAATTAATTAATAAATGTCTAATATTATAATTTGTTTGATGATCTGAATAGTTTAAGTGTGACAAAAATGCTGTGAAAGAAAAAATCAGGAAGGGGGACATACTTTTTCAGATCACTGTAGTTACCTATCATTAAAAATATTATTTAAAATTGTATTTGGTTGATTTCAGTGACAATACATATACACTGCTCAAAAAATTAAAGGAACACCTAAATCACACAAGGGCTGGGCGATATATTGTGCGATTCTTATGCTGTCAGTTCTCAATGAATTATGGTTAAATGCCGCCTTCTGAAAGCCAAAGGGCGCTCTTGAGCAGAAAGTCAGAATAAGAGAGAAAGAAGAAGAACTATAAGCATTAAAAAAAAGCATGGAAAATGCATGCCAGGCGGCTTTCTCCAATGCAGTAGGGCTGCAACTAACAATTATTTTGATAATCTATTAGTTGGACGATAATTTTTTCGAATAATCAGTTAATCGGATAAAAAGTTGAATTAGATATTTTGCTTATAACTAAACCAGAGATGGGAAAAGTATACACAACTGAACTCATTGGCCTTCTCCCAAAATGTTGTGGATATTTACCTAATTAACACACCAAGTCTGTTAAGTTCAATTTTTTGTATTTTTAACAATTCACAGACACTGGTCAACTGTAGCTGTGTTCTTATCTATGCCGCCTCATGAGAAAACTGTTAAAATGGACACATTTTCGGTCTTCAAAAACGAAATGTGGGTCATTTTTCTTTTAAAAGAGGGATGTCTGAAGAACAAATAATGTTGAAACTAGAAATGTCAATACACCATGAATACAGACAGTTTTGTCTATTTGTAGTGGTTCTCTCTTGAGTTGATAAGGTAGATGCTGAGATTGCTTATAGCGAACCAGCTCTGTGGATTGTCTGCTCGTCCTCGATATTTGTTAATTAAAGATTATTCACTGAAGCATGTTGCGATCACGCGCAGTGATCCACCTTCCGTTAGCGTTATTACCCTCCATCCATTTGCATCTGCTTTACCATTTGCTTGTTATCTGGCGTGAGATTTGTTTGGTAGGGCAAAGTGAGTGCCTGAAAGCCTGTGCGGAAAGCTTACAACCCTGAGTTTGTGATAAAACAGAAACCTGATGATGCTAGTGGCTCTGGTGATAGGGGAGGGGCCATGCATGTAACGATGATTAATTGCGTCATCGATAACCCGTCTTAGCCCTTCCCCAAAAATCCTGAACAGAGAATTGGTGAAAAACTGTTTGACTTCGTAATTCAGTACTACATAGTTCTGAGTCTTGTAGTAATCTGTTTCAGCATTACCTTTCTAACATCTATATTGCATTTAGAAAGAATTCTCAGAATCTCTGTACCTGGATTTTAACATCTGAACACTTTGGTTCACGTGATTGTACGGGCACTCCACAGGCGGGTCTCGCCACATCTTTTACTGCCAAACACTTGTATCTTTGATAACTGTACACATTGTTTTGTCTGATTGTACATGTACTGGCAGCTCCCGTCACACTAAATTACATTACAAATAATTGTCCCATATTGTCATCAATATACATTCTGACTTCAACCTGGACTACTAAATAGCCAGCTTTTGTTATGCATGTATAAATTATTTAGTGTACATGTCATTTCAAGAGTGATAAATAGCATGATGTAAAATATTCATTTTGATAACAATTTTAAATGTTGAAAATCTGGAGACCACTCATTGCATCACATCCTCTCCTGGTTGCATTACTATTATAAAATATAACCATGCACACCTTTTCATAAAGGCTCCAAGTATGACAGGCAACATTTAAAAACAATATTTTATTTAATATTTCATTAATAGTGGGAAATGAAGGAGTGTGTAATAGCCCTCAAGGAACAATTTGGCCCACCAGCTTATTTCTGCATGAAAAGCATAATGTTATTGATAGTATAAAAAACATCAACTTTGAAGAACATGTGATTGATGGACTAGCATTACTGATCATTACTTACTACCTTACACCAACACTACATTCAATGAAGCTAAACTTGTTAAAAAATACTTAACTTAATACGTTAATTTCAATGGAACTGGAACCAAGAATCATTGGGCGACCCTGGTACCGGAATAGGAACATTTTTTACAATACCCAACCCTATATGTCTGTGTTTTGTTGGCAATCGGTGCGTACGTGCATGAGGTACACCACATGAACTTAAAGTGAATGAACAGTTATGCAGGGATAATGCGATAATGTATCGTGTCCTCGTGCTGTAGTCTCGACCCCCGTGCTTCAATGTTTTTGTTAATAATCATACAGCTGTATCTGTCTTTCAATACTTCTCTAGGTACTCAAGAGTAATATGAGATTGGCAGAAACTGCGTTTGTTACGTCCACTTTAATAAACAGCATTACATGTTTAAATAGTTGAACCTTCAATTTTTAACTTAGTAGTGAATATACGTTTACACAACATGTAAAATGGCTTGTTGAAGTCCCGCAAAAAGAAAAGGTGAACCAGCCAATACTGGAAAGCACAATATAAAGCCCTTTCTTCCAAATGCTCACTGTATTACAATATGTCAAGCTAAAAGTAAATATCTTATTTTAGTTTGAAGTTATTTTTGTCTCTGCATCTATCATCTAACTCTATTAGTCCCATTTTTTTCTTTAAACCAAACGGGGTAAATGCAGTGCATCACTTTAAGTATATGGCATATCAAATAATATCTTGCGCTATATGATAATAAAACATACCTAAATACAGAACAGAAGCAGTCCCTGAACCACTTTATCTGATGGCCAACCCCCTTTCCACACAGGATTGGTTAGAAAGATTGTTCACCAGTTTGTGGGATATGAAAGGCAGTGGATACATCTATGCTGCCTTTATAAGTCCTTCAGATCAGTTTATAAATTCTCACTAAAACTGCATCATGAAACCCCATAGACCCAATGTTGGATCTTTAAAAAAAATCTTGCTGACTGTCCAATCCAATAAAACAAAATGAAAAAGTACAAGGTCAACTGCAGTAGCTTTTTGAAAAGCTACTCAAAGAGCTACATAATGCTTAAAAATCGTCAGCCGTAAATGTTTTCATTTTTGTAATGGCTAATATGAACGTTTTGCCGAATTCTCAAGCACTGTACCAATAAATAAACTACAGAAACAGAATTAAGGTAACCGTGGGGAAATCGGTAAAGTGAGAATGACAAAGGTTCACCTGTGTGACTGACACCCAGGTTCTGTCATGTTACTTCCTGGAGTTATATACAGCACAATGAGTTTAAAACGAAGACTTTAGGTGATGGTGACTTTTTCCAAACACAGACAATATGCACAAGTGCTATATAGGGATAAAACACACGAAGTCTACAAATGAATGTAAGAAAATTACAAGAAAAAACTTTACAAGTACCTCGTAGAAAGCTTGCACCATCTCCACCAACACCCACTGTTGCCCCGACGCCATCTTGACTGAGTCACATGACCGCACGTGTCCTGCTTTCAAGGGGAGTGGAGAGGTTGCGTCTCAAGCAGCGCCCTAGCTCCCGAGGTGGTGAATCAGTATATCGTGCACAAGGGTCGGTGGCTCACTTCACATTGGGACACTGTTCACTTTATTTTCCTGTGGCGTGATTGCGTGAGCGCGTTGTCATACTTTTCAGCTGGTAATTATCAAAACAGGCAAAACATCTCTATGGCTTGAAATATCGCTTGAAATACAAATGAGAAACATTTTCATTATTTTGTTACATATCCGTTCACAAATTTGATCTAATATTAAATTCAACTGTTGTGATTTTATATATATATATAAAATGGATTATTCATAATGTCCACAGGAAAACTATTTATCTCAGTTCTTATAACCTCGATAATTATGCTGCGTTATGCAAACAAAGTCGGTTATCTGACCTCTGATTTCTTGGCAGATGTTTTTATTTTCTCTCTTTTCATTCATCCAATGTTAAGTTTCGGTTGTAACATTGTTTTTTATAACAAAATGTTCAATAAAGCATTTAAAAATATATACATGTATATGATTTCTTGGCAGATCAATCAACCCCTTTTTTTTTTTTTTAAATGCTTTATTGAACATTTTGTTATAACAAAACAATGTTACAACCGAAACTCAACATTGGATTAATGAAAAGCAGATCATCAACCCCGACCTCAGCAAGATGGGTCATATGATGTCACGGACAAGATGGCGGCTAGCTCTTATGTGAGCCCTAAACAAACTTTAAACAATTATTTCAACACGTAATATGTATGAACGTAAACGTTAATATATCCAGTAACTGTTTATGAACAAATGCCTATGTTTAAATAGGTACCTTATTACGTTCTCTCGGCATCTCATTGTGACATAACTTGGTAAATATGTGAATGTAATGCATGGTTGTCTGGAATGGATTTGAGGACTACGCAATTCAAAGGAATACGCAACACATGACACACAATTTTGCCAACAACAGCCACTTCCGTTACCTGTTAGTATGTCCCAGTGCTTGCATATTGCTTTGCTACACACTAAAATGTATATACTTTTCCATTACAAAAAACTACATAGCCTACAGTACATACTTTTCGTGCATCATATAAGTAGGCAAATTGAGACTCAGCAGTAGACTGGGTTTGTGACAAGAAATGAACAAAACAGTTGTTACTTTTGAAGCGAAAATACAAACACCAGAAGTAAAAAGCTAACATCGGGCATTTTGAGACAAAAAAAAGTTAACTGGGGGCACGGCCGCATTAACAATAGGGCTAGGCGGGGCTAAAGCCCCGGGGCCCGAGCAAGGAGGGGGCCCGTGATTGGCTGTGTAGCAGATTGATTACTACTAGCCATCTGACTGCCAAAGCCTTACCACGCCCCCCACAAATTAGCCCTGTTATTTAGTAGCGCTTTGCCGTATATTCCATGCATTATCATGGAATCATTCTCATTAATATTATTAACAAAATTGCGCATTCGCGTTATGATTGGTCAGGTCGCATGTCAATCAAACCCCCGTGGGCAGCAGGGCACGGTGAATTGAAACGTCACGTTTGAATTTGATATACCAAATCAAATGCATTTATTTTATATACAACAATTCAGCTTAGGCCTATCAGGCGATGGCCTACGCATCAACCAATCAATCGCCTCCACTCTTCACTTCATTCTAGACTATTCTTAAAATTGTCACGCAAAAAACAGTCTTCGTCTTCGACTGCTAAAAATGTCATCTTTAAAAAAAAAAATGTGCGAGTG
Source organism: Triplophysa bombifrons (assembly GCA_029783895.1). NCBI lineage: Eukaryota > Metazoa > Chordata > Actinopteri > Cypriniformes > Nemacheilidae > Triplophysa > Triplophysa bombifrons. Next base: position 3,378,562 of record CM056471.1, read on the forward strand.
GGGCTCAAAAAAGGATATTTTTAAAAGCTAAACAGCAGAGGAAACATGAGCTGATCAGTAAAATCCCAAAACTATCGGGTTATTTTACTAAAGCTGATGATCACGGAGTGGTGGATGATAAAGACACAGCGTCATCATCGACCCCACCAATTAACTGTTAAGTTTGATTTACTTTAACTTGATGGATGTATGATATTGCTTTTTGTGTTTGATCAAACTATTCGCCTAAAGGGCTGGCAGTGGCGATAGTGCTAATGTGTCCGGTAGAAATATGTAAATTGTGCTGCGCCATCATCATGATGTAAGTTTATAATTTAAACACGTATTTAAGCATTGTGGTATAGATACAAATTATTTTAAACTGCTCAGGCACAATAAGCAGCAGGAGTGGATTCATTTTGTAAATGCTCGTTTTGATACTATAGTGAACTTGAGACGGTTTTGCACAGCGCACTTGGTCTTAAAGTGACAGAAGCTGCTAATAAAGCTGCTGTCGCCATTGTGTCAATAATGTTAATCAAACATCAGAAAGAAAGTAATTTACTGTCCTTGACTGAATCACTTTAGTAAAATAAATAAGAATGGATGTTGAATTTATATTGAAAGCTATGTATTGAATATTTGATTACTTTATACAATATTATTCAGTGCTTAAGGTTTTTCAAGTAGGTCGATTTCTTATGTGCCTTTGTTCTATTATTATTTGTGATTCTTGTCATCAGTAAGCTTGATATCCATTTCTTAAGCTACTATAATTTTTTGTGATATTGAAAATTATCACAATAATTATGAAATTTTAGTGCCATTTAAAATTAAGTATTAAAATTAATATAACTTGACTGTGAAGTATATTGTTCGATAAAATGACTCCGTATGATGATATAGGCTAACATTTAGCTCATCGCCCACCCCTATATATTCGCTATTAGCAAGAAGACATGTTAACAGGTTAGTGTTAATCTAACAGCATGTGTAAAAATGTGTTTCATGCTTATCCTAACCAGATCACCAGAAACATGAAACATCAACATTTTTTAGAAAAAAGCAGGGTTTTTTTCTCTTTCTCTGTAGTTGGTGACCTAAAGTGGTGGGGGGGCCCTGCAGTAACTCATAGCCCCGGGGCCCAGTGAGCTCTTAATGCGGCCCTGACTGGGGGGCAAACAGACAGCAGCAGCCACCACCAGTGTGTCCTTGAGCAAGACACTTTACTCCATGTTGCTCCAGGGGGATTGTCCCTGTAATAAGTGCACTGTAAGTCGCTTTCGATAAAAGCGTCTGCTAAATGTAAATGTTAATACATTTAAACTATATTAAGTAAGAAATAAATGCATTTTAAATTAATTGTTTTATTACTAAGGCAACAACTACTTGTTCTTTAGTAACTATTCAACGAATTATATGCAGTTGGACCCTGGAAGACAGAGCTGGTACATAAATGAGACATGTAAGAGAATAATCAGCCCTTAGTATCCTGATCTAAAATGAAACCCTGTCCGAAACGTAGCCTTGTGGGCAGCACATCAACATCGAAGTACAGCAGCACCCCAGGAAGCACAAGTTTGAATCTGTCTCTGTTTTTACAAGGAGAAACCAATTGCAAACAGACACATGGATGAGGGGGTTAACAGATATTTATTAACAACAAAAACAAGCAAAACAAAACCCACGAGGGGGAAAAGACTAAACTAGACAAAATACTTCAAAACAAAAACTAAATCAAAACGGGTCGACACAACGTCGAGGACATGCAAGACACGAATAGACAAGGTAGCAAGACCCGAATAGACAAGGTAACAAGACACGAATAGACAAGGTAACAAGACACGAATAGACAAGGTAACAAGACACGAATAGACAAGGTAACAAGACACGAATAGACAAGGTAACAAGACACGAATAGACAAGGTAACAAGACACGAATAGACAAGGTAACAAGACACGAATAGACAAGGTAACAAGACACGAATAGACAAGGTAACAAGACACGAATAGACAAGGTAACAAGACACGAATAGACAAGGTAACAAGACACGAATAGACAAGGTAACAAGACACGAATAGACAAGGTAACAAAACTCACGATAGCATGTAGCCAAAAGCAACCAAGGACACGGCTTGAGACGGCATAAACATACAATGAATGAGCACAGGACAATGAAACATGAGCAGTATTTAAAGGGGAACAAACACAGGATAATTGAACAGGACCAGGTGTAGGGGATGAAACACTGATGGGAGTTTAACAAGGAAATGAGATGGCAGGAAACACAGACGAGACTCGGAGAGAGAGTGAGAGGATCCCTTAGGCCCAACCTCTCTCTCCACAAAGAACCTTAGGCTATGTCATGGCTCCGCCCCAAGACCAAAAATAGACAAGAAAAGATGGCGGAACCATGACAGAATCCTAAAGGTACTTTCCTCTTCCCTTCCTGTCTCTCATCCTATGATCATATCCAATGAATGTGAAAAACAATATCATCAACATCATCATCATAAAAAACAACAATAAAAATATATCCAGTTTTATTGTTTTCATGACTTTCTCATGCCTCTACTTTTATTTATCCTAAGGAGTTTTAGGAGAAACATCTGAGACACGGTTGATACTACACTGAAAGATAAATTAGAATCTCAATGAAGTCTCAGATATTTCTCATGTCTCAGTAGTGTCTACTCATATTTCTCCTAATGGATTTTTAGGAGGAACATGGGAAGACAAAGCGGATTAGGCAAAGAGATTTCCCAAGCGTCTCTCACCACAATCTCAGTTTTTTTTACTCTCAGACATCTCTCATTTGCATCTATTTTTGTTTCTCCTAAGGAATTTTTGGAGAAATTTCTGATAAACTGCTGACAATTAATCAAGAAACAGGAGAATCACAACTGTGTCTCATGAGCTTAGAAAAAGCAACAAATGAGCAAAAAACTATTCCTCTGGGATGTTTAATAAGAACTCAATACATCGTCAAGAGCCATAGGGTTTACATTTTTGTTGCCCGTATCTTTTGACCTTGCATTTTATGCCCTGATTATCCTAACTGTTTCATGTTTTTGATAAAATGAAATATGTAGCAAAACCCAATCCTTTATTATAAAGTATAAGAAGTTTGTACAATAGGAAATATACAAGCACATAATTTAGTCAAAAATACAAGGCAGCACTCTTGATACCTTTGTGATCATTCAAAACAATTTTCCCACGAGAAAATAACTAATTTCTAAGACTAAAGATTAAACGGCACAGAGATATCAGAGCCAACGGTGAGTTTCAATAGCACTTGCAAAGGTAAGGCTGCGTTGGGCTGAGTAGATGCACTGATCACCCTGCGTCCTTGGGTCCACCATATAGGCTACATCCTCTGAAGGATGCGGATATGGTTCCACAACCTAGAATTAAACGAGACGTTCCTGCATAGTTCATATTGGAAAAAAAATGAAACAGAAAGAATGACATTGCTATGCCAAAACAGTGGGCTCTTACATGCGCTCTTACACATGTCAAATTAATAAAAACTAATTTTTGATAATTTGAAGAAAGAAAAAGTCTACCCTCAACAATGCCAGAATAATTTAAAAAGGAAAAAAACATTTAAAATAACCGACAACTTCTTATTCTAATTTACTACATTTGTCTGCTAAGGAAATTTACAATTAAACTCAACATATTTTATTGAATGTGCCGCTGCTGCCGTTAATTCAATAAAAATACGCAAAGAATTGTGGGATATCTCTTGCAATGACGGACACGGTCAATAACAATTAGAAATAACAAAGGTGTAGCTTGATGACGATGTGAAGGGGCATGGAATTATAGGAGTTGAAGTCTTTACTTCTGGCTGGGTATACCCTGTATTGTACAGACAGAAAAGAACAAGTGTTGTATTCTGAAGCACATGCCCTGAGACAAAGCCTCTTTGAAACGAAAGCCTGGAACCTTTAGCCAAAAGCATGTAACTAATGCTTACGCCGGTACACAGGAAAAGGCTATCTGCAATAAAACATGCTTACCAACACATGACCGCTATCTCTTCCTTTCTGTCGTTATACTGCCAAATCCTAAAACAAGACACATGGGGGCAGCACTTTTCTAGTCCAGCTGTCCAATCTACTGTACTCATGGTGATATAGATATGCTGGCTACCTACAAAAAAGGACAGCTATGGTTGATTAGATTTACACTAACATCACAGTTGAATTACCCTTCCAATGTCAACAAAGCAGGTTTTAGCCAGCAGACTCCAAAGTTGAATATCCATCACAATTTTCTTTGATAAACGTTAAAAGCACCGTGGGGGCATTATAGGGATCTGTTATGCTTAAACTATTGAGTTTGCTATGTACAGGTCTATATCTTTTGAATTAAAGTGAGCAGTGAACACTGTTGGTGTGATGCTCATGTTGGCGCATCGCCATTCATATCTTTTTTGCTCCTAGCTGTCACTGCCTACCAGTTTGGTGGTGTAAACAGAATAGGTGGTGTTTTACTGCAATAGCATGACAGTAGCTGGAAACTAGTCGCATATTCTTCTACAAGGCTGACAGACTCCGAAACCAGGTATGCTCTGATCAAAAAGGAATGCCTGGCAGGCGTATGGGAATGCAGAAGGTTCCTAAAGTACCTAGTGTATAAGCCACTAATACCTTCAATCAACAGAAAAGATCTGGTGATATTTCAAAGACTTTTGACGAGACGAATGCGTTTTAATGCAAAATGCCAGGAAAAAGTATCCTAGTAGCAGATTCATGTCATGCAGTCCATTAAGCACCACAGAGGACTTCATGTCAGCAGATGTACAGTAAGTTGTCACATAAATGCAATCATCAGGGGTCTTCCAGAGTCACAGCAGAAGTTGACAGAAATAAAGGAGCAAGTAGGAGTAAAGTGCCTTGCTCAAGGGCACCTCAATCGTTACCTGCTGGCCCTGAGGATTGAACCGGCAACCTTCTGGTCATGAGGCCGACTCTCTAACCATTAGGCCACGATTAGCCAATCACGTGGGAGACCTTTGTAATTAACTTTCCTGTAGTTTGTGAATTGCTGTTATTTCGCTGTTTCATATGAAGTTACATTCTTCGTTCTGACTTGTAGTGTGAATATTGTCTTGTTTTTTTTCTATGAGAACATCTCTGCCAGCAACTGAAGCTCTCCCAGGCTGCTTGAGACCCCGCACCCATGGCATCTGGCTTGGTACGGACTCCTTCTCCATCCGAGTGGTCATGCTAGCAATCCTGGCACGGACTGTCCGCTTTTTTTTGCTCCCCCGCTCAGCAGTCTCTTAATGCCTGTTGTCTTTGCTGAAAAGCTTTTTTTTTTAAGTCTTGTCTTGTACTGAATCCAGTCCATTTCGTGACATTTATATTTATGACATGTGATATGCATTGCTGACTCGACTCAAAGATATCAGCATCTGCTCTGAACTTTGTTTTTGTCTTTTTTATCGTATATATTTTATGTATAAACTTTAAATGACAATTAAACTACATTAATCATACTACGTTGTGTAATGTTGGTGTAAATATGGCACATTTGAGCAGCATTAAACAATAATAAACCATGTCATGCTGCTGCTGTTTTAGGATGTTTTTTGTTGATGTTGTTAAAATTTTTACTGTTTATAGATTTTCATTATTCTTATTGGTTGAATGCACATTTCATGAGGTAATTATCCCAATCCCTGGTGTCAAATTTTGCACCCTAATGGAAGTCAATTTCTGACCCTGGTAGTAGGTAACCCTTCCTTTTTTACTACAAGTGGTTTTTGGATATTTAAAAAAATTGTACTGAAGTGGCCACATGTGTTGACACAGCAGTTTATTCCCTATTCTGTAAATTCTCAATGCACTGTGTGAGTATAAATGCTCTCACTTCCACTATTACACATAGCTCTGAGATGTACTGTCGATTTTTGTAACCAAAAAGTTACTAATTTTCTCAAATACTTTGTAAAGGACAAACATATGTGTAAATCAGTAATATCAGTAATATGTAAAAATATTTATTTAACATAACAAGTTTGAAAATATATCATTGACACACAATGCTAAATGATAAATTGTAAAAGTACATGTACATGTAAATATCAATACACAATTTGATTTCCTGATCCCGATTTCCTGATTCTAAAATCCATGCATGATAAACAAGGGCAGAGTAGATTCGGTTTGAAAAAATATCATCACCATTACATTATATTGTAATAAACAATAATTAATTTAACAAATTGTGCTTGTCAGTATCACATATATATTATGATTTAAGCAAAGTACACATAACACGCCTCTGTACATGTTTTAAAACCTTCAATCAACAATTTAAAAACATCATAAATGAGACTCCATGTGTCAAAATTATTTACAGCGTTTTCACACTTTACAAACTAAAGAACTGTTTGACCATGAAAAATGTGTATTAGGGGGTAGTTCATCCCCCCCAAAAAATCTGTAATTTATTCCCCTCCATGCTCAAAACCGGTATATGACCCTATTTTCTGTGGGAAATAAAAGTGAAAAAAAATTGAGTGCAATTTTGAGTTTTTTGTTTAAAGAAATTATGATGATAATGCAATTTTATATTCTGAAGTATCAATTTAAGATTTGTTGTGAGGTTAATCTCTTCATTCCTGGAATCGGAGCATTCTCTGACTCAGTGTAAACGGTAGCTCATAAGCAAACAATTCCAGTAAAAAAGACGCTACAAATTCAACAAAGCAAAAAAGTAATAAAAATAAATAATTTAAGAGAAGGTCAAAGTGCAAATTCATACAAGAAATAAAGACACTTGGAAAAGAACACCAACAGTGGTCAGGGGCTGACAACTGATAGACCCTGATATTAATATTTAATAGGGTTTGTCAAAAACTTGAGTTTTTGTCTTTTGCTTGCTATTTTCATTCACTTTTAGAAAACACTTATTTTTCATACTGAAATCACAGAAAATATGTATTGAACTGGGAAATACTCTATAAAATGCTGTATTTCCAAGTAAAATGTAGGACATGACTTATTTAGGATTTGATTTATATCTTAAATGGAACCAGGTTGTTAGAGCGAGGGGGTAGAAGGGATTCAGTATATAATCTGAACAGAGAATTCAATTGTAATTATTTAAAATCACCCTAACCATATAGTAAGTAAATGTAGTTAATTATGACTTAGTACTTAAATGTATACACTGTAACACGGGCACTGTAAAATAAAGTGTAACCCAATTTCTTTTTGTTCCACCTAATCTGAGCTTGTATTAAAATGTATTTAAATGTGAAACGTAGTCACACCACAAGTCTTGTTCCTTTATTTACCAAACATCTGTGTATTGACAGCCACATTAATAAAATCTATTACAGCGAATATCAGTTATTATACCACTGTGATCTCATTTGTATTCAGGTATTCATACACATACACTTTTAAAAATGTGAGTGATATTAAAAAATAAGTGACCAATTCAACAAATGCGAACACAACAAAAAACGGTTACCTCCCGCAAATTGTTTCGGAACTACAAAATCGTTACAGCGGTGTGAAAGCCCCTTGCACTACTTTAACTTGGTGGTACTTCATGTGATCGTGAATGGACTGAGTGGGATATTTCAATAACAAAACTAATTTCTCCATGTTTTACTCACCCTCAATGCATCCAAAAAAGTCCCCAAAAATGCATCCATCGATCAAAGAATTGCTCAACACGGCTCTGTGGTCTTAACAAATGTTTTATGAAGCAAACGACGCTTTTGTTTAAGAGAAATATCCATATTGACAACGGCATTAACGATAACGTCTGGCGCGTGGCGGCAAATGATGCAGGCGTGTGGTAAGTTCCTGTGACGAACGCAGCATTTTTCGTTTTCAGCCAATAGGACCGTCCCGTCCTGGGACCGTCATTTGCTGGAAAACAAGCCTCTTTTTTGCCTGGATCTGAGTGATAACAGATGTTAGATATTATCGTTTAATATTGCATGCAATAACACATTATCGTTAACAACACCCATTCACTCCTATTTTACCGGGAGTTCATTATTCTTCTATAAGAAAACCATATTCAGTTAGGATGCCTGGGGATGAGTAAAACATGGTGTAATTTTTGTTTGTTAGTGAATTATCCCGCAACAAAACAATTTAAAGGTCCAATAATTTTTGGGATGATCTATTGATCGATATGCAATATAATAAACATAGCAATGCCTTCAGATGTGTATGAAGAGCTTAGACAATGAAGCGTTATGTTTTTATAGAATGACCCATTTCTATCTACATCATTTTCATGTAATTCTAGGGTGACCATATTTCAGCTTTCAAAAAAGAGGACAGTCAGTGGGGGCAGGAGGCAGATGTACACCCACAGCGGTTGGAAAGATCGGGATGGGTGTAAATACTTGACAAATGCGTTAACAACATGAGACTGTTACTGAACTTTAATAGATAAAGTAATACATCCTTTCCATTCAACTTTTAGCCTTCAGCAATAGAATAATAACAAACAAATAAAAAAGTTTAGCATTTAAATGACAACTTTTAAATAAAAAACACTGTCTTTTCAAGGCCATAGGTTAAATTAAAAATCACTTGCCTTTAAAAAAAATGGGCATAATTAACACTATTCAGATGCCGTTTGCCCGATCCGTCCCGGGAACACGATTTGTTCCGCGCATGCGCGAAAGTCAGTCTACTTCCCGCCCAAATAACTTACGGGAGTTTTAAAAAAAAGTAGTTTGACACAACCGGAACCATAAACTCTTTATTGAAAATTGCATTTAACATCAGAAGACATTAAACAAATTACAATTTGTAATGGTTTGTAGAAATGTACTGAACGAGGGATAGGCTACACTGCCCTTTTAAGAGCGGAAAATAGTCTTTTTTAAATAAATTTTGTTACATTTTTGTTTTATTTTTTAATACAAAAAACAATATAAAAAAGGATATGCGTAAGAAGTGAGAAATATTTTTTATTTAAAAAAAACTATTTGTTTAATGTCGTTTGATGTTAAGTGCCATTTTCTAAAAAGAGTTTATAAAAAAATATTTAAGGTCTGGAACAAGTTGTGTCAAACTACTTCTTTTTAAACTACCGTACATGGTTTCGGCCGGAAGTAGACGCACTTACGCGCATGCGCGGAACAAATCGTGTTTCCGAGACGGATCGGGTAACGACAGTGCTGAGGGAATGAGATGCACGTTGTTAACGTACGTGCGTGCGTACATAACCGACCAATGGTTGCGAGCAAGAAGTTGTTGCTTTGCAAAAATTATAAAACGCATGCAATGAATGACGACTTTAGAACACAAAACCCGAATCCCGGATATTTTAGGAAATTGAGAAATCCCGCCCGGCCGCAGTTTTTTTGTCGCAAAAAGAGGACATGTCCGGAAAAAAGAGGACGTATGGTCACCCTATGTAATTCGCCATGTTCTGTCAACCGTTGAAGTATTTCGAAAGGGAGCAGGGGAGTGAGCAGTTGGTTGCAATTCGCAACTTTGCCGCTAGATTTCACTGAGAGGACCTTGAAGCAATTAGATTTATTTTACAGCAATTCATTTGTTTACTTTTTGGACAGACACAGTAACATCAAATTTACATTCGAAACACTTTGTAATCAACTTGTTAATGCATTAGCTAACATTAATCAACAATAACCAATATAGTATAGCATTTACTAACCTTTTTTACTTTTGTTAATGCCAATACAGATCATATAAATTCAGAGTGCATTAACTAACGATAACAGATACAACTTTTAATTAAAAAAAGTTTTAGTAAATGCTGAAATTAATGTGTTGTGATCTGAATAGATGCTGTAAAATTATAGTTCATTGTGAGTTTATGTTAGATAACAGATGTTAACTACTGTACTGTAAAGTGCTACCATTACATCAATTGACAATAAATTAAATTACAATAAATTCATCTAATTCATCTGACATGTAAACATTTGCTTTGAAAACTGCAGGTCACAATCCCATAGCAGAAGCTTAAAGGGTTATTAACTCAAAAATGAACACTATGGTTTGATGGTTCGACTCCCATATTTAGATTCCCTACTATGCCAGTAAATTGGGGATGAGATCTGTTCGGTTAAAAAATAGCTTCCTTTGTGAGGAACGGCATTTTGCGCTTGCTTTCACTTTCATAGATAAGTTGAAAAACACCCACACAAAAATAATTGAGTTTTAAAACTAAACATTTAAAGTTCCACTCTTTAATGCAAAATTACCAGTTACACCATTTTAAGAAATCTGTACAGCAATGCATTGTAAATTCTGATGACAGTAAGACTTCTGAGGTGTTCTTGTGACACTTTGCCCTGTTTCTCTGTAACGTGCAGAATTTTTACAAAGGTCATTGCTCTGTAAAGCGAGGTATGCTATTATTGGCCAGTTAACCAGTGTGTAGTGATTGGTCGAATACACCAAGCATGCAAGGGAAAATTAACGCCTCTTACCATATTTGGAACATCAGGTTCCAAAGCAATTGTACTGACATGTACGCCCACCTTACTTGCGTATACATTTGGGTGGTCAAGTCATACCACAAACTTTCTTTTGTTCCGACACTTTAATTTTTGCAATTTTAAGGGTCTAATACATGCATGAGCAATTTATAACACACCAAAGTCACAGAAAAACACATGTTTGCGCCATATGACCACTTTAATGTGTTGTCCTGAACCGCACAAATCTCTGTGTTATTATTTGGGACAACATGGTTTGTGTTATATGTCAACACAAAATATGTTAAGTATGAACATAACTGAAATATATCCTATGTGTCATCCATATCCATATATAGGCCTAATATAAAATTAAACTCATAACGAGATCAATGATATAGCTGCATTTATAGCCTACTTTGAGTTTCTGGATGTTTTTCCTCTTCTCTTTTACTAATCCGAGTAGCCGGAGGCCGTATTTCTCATCTATAATGTTTTTGTGTGTTGATTTAGAAGTTCTCCCGCTCACCTCTAGCTTCGCCCCTCCTCACACTTTCGAACGAGACGAGAGATGTGTTCAGCTTTCAGCAGCGCTGCAGACAGTTATGAAATCATGATTTTACCACGAGAGCTATTCAAAAGAACACGGAGCAGTTTAGTTTTGAAGCCCTCGAGGAATTTGATGTCATGAGTGCTGATTGGACAGCGCAACGCGGCAAAAAGTTGAACACATCACCCTGAGAGGCAGGCGCACTCTCCGAGGTCCCGATAAGTTTAACTGACAGCATGGTGACATGAAATGACTGGCGTGTCGTGCATGCAAATGAACAGTAAAAAACAATCGCATATGCGCCGTGTGGCATCCGGTTCAAAGGGCAGGCTCGGTTCAAAGCCACACTTAACATAACACCTACAAATCACTAATAAGATCCCCTTGATTTTATTCATAGAAACCACCAAAACAGAACAACATAAGGGAAGCAAATTGTAACAATGTAAACATCACACATTCTTAAAAAGGCATTAAATGTCCCTGTGCTGTAACAGAAAATACTTTTTGTCGTTCCATTGCACTGAGCAGTTTGGCACCACATGAATGTTTTTAGCCACTTCTTATACTGTACATACATTTTTGTCGGCTCTGACGATTATACTTAAATACAAAACAGTTTTTTCATGGAAAATAGGAAAACAAAATAACTCTTCATACGCATTCCAGACACACAAATTTGCACAACGAAAGAGCAACTGTTTACGGCAAACAAACCACAGAAAAAAACAGAGACACACATTGCACTTCTAGGATACAAGGCTTCAAGGGACATGCAAGCATGTGTTATGGAGAAACATTGGACTAAACTGAAGCACTGTGGGTACCTGCTGTCCGACAGGTAGGACAACCTGTTTACTGTTTGCACAATTGTCCAAGTGTTTGCTGCGTAAGAATGAGGTGGAAAATTGCCATTACATTCTCGTCGCAATATCTTACTAGGGTAATGGTGAGTAGAAATACCACATGACAGAACCTGGGGGAAATAAAAAAAGATTAGAATCACACAGAGAAACACAGTTGATTCTGATTGGCCAGTCACAACATTCCAAGGTTTGCTATTTTCAAATAACAACCACTCAAAACTAAAAACACCCTGTTACCCAGATGCTGCAAATCATTTTGAGAGGGGAAGGTTAATATTTTTTTTTTTATAAATATGTCTTTTAATATATATGGTATATGACATTATTAACAAATGATTAAACCAATTTGCCAATTTGTTTCTTACTTCAAAGGGCCTTAATCCCAGAAAATGCATTTTTAAATGTTTATCTATCAGAAATTGAGTCGCCAACGTGTGTGCAGAAACACCCTGTAATTATACAAATTCATCTATTCTTCCTTTTGTAACCTCCTTTAAACCACAACACTGACACAAAACAGGCTGTTGGCGATCCCCTATCAATCTGATGTCACATTGTTTACGCCTGCCCATGACTGCTCACAGACTCCACCATATGAGCGTGTAGTTCCACCTTCCGCCAGAGACACGCTGTCAGCCAATTTCAGGCAAGAGCAGATGTAGCCTCTAGCCAGCGACAAAATTGTTTAACAAACAACAAATGTGTGCTGTTGTTGGATATAAAATGGAACATAAAAGAAGCCCGGGAGGAGACCTTTACGACGAGCCCGGGTTCGTCCCCCTGCGAAGTTTGGGGCCGAAATATTAACGATATTATCGAAAGTCCAAGGCGGGACGATGATGACTTGGGGAAGAATTTACTATTTTTTGGATAGGCAAACATACATTCACCGGTCCATATCCGCAAAGACTTCGAGAAAAGAGCCAGGACTCTTTGGAAAGGTCTCTGCCGGGGCATTCAAACGACAGTGACCACGAGTTGATGCAACCCCTATGTCGGGACCTAGAGCTCCCGGTAGCCGTAAAGACTGAAAAATCTAAGCTCCGGGACCTGGTGGCCCATCAATATAGTATGGGTTTTGCCAAGAAAATGATTGTCAAGAGAGGATCAGTACCAGCTGTTCGCAATCAAGCTTCGATCATCTACGGAAGAAGTAAGTATTACACATCATTTTTAAATCGCCTTTCTTAAATAATGTGTTTAGCATGTTAGCGGCTCTTGTTTACATACTCGCTGTTAAACCTGTCACATGGTCCAAAGACAGACGTCATCTCGTAACGTTATTGGTAAAACGCATCGTGCCCATCGGTTCAGAAGACTTGTGACCGATATGATTTTTGTAAAGCTTATTCATTTGTATTGCAGTTAGTGTATGTTTTGGTTGGACAAGGCTTCACAGACGTAATTGCGCTTTCCACCATATAGCTTGTCTTGATTTAATCCAAAGCACATGTGTAAGCACTCTACCTCATATTTTACATACGGGGAGGGGAGAAAAAGCTCATTTTCATTTAAAGAGACACACACAAAAACGGCACGTTTTCCTTTGCCGCCACAAATGGCCATGTTCAACATATTGTAATGAAAGATTTGTGGTGTATTTTGAGCTGAAACTACACCAAGATATTCTGGGGATACCACGGACTATTTTTAAAATGAAAGAAAACACATGGATTAGCGGCCCCTTTAAAACCGAAACTAAACGGCTTTTCCACGTGGAAGGTCTGCATTCAGGAAAAATTTATATTGCATCGGCTGCATGTACATTATTCCTTACCTAGTAAATAATCATTGGCCACATAGCACAACATAGCAAGACATGTTTTATAATTGAAAATTAAGATGTGTCTGTGTGATTTACTAACAAGTGGCACGTTTAAAAACACAGGCGCATCTCATTTCCTTAATGACCTCCTCCCATAAAGTTTGAGTCTGAGAAAAGAAACTCCTACAAATGCATATGCATATGCAGTAAGCAGATCTCATTTTTTCTCATAATCTTTAACACTCAATATAAAAAGCTTCTACAGTCTGCATCTTTTTTTAAACTTCTTTGATCATGCTTTCCTACTGATACAGCAATAAAATAAATATATTTATTTATAAATGTGTTTTTTTTATTTTCTTCAAAAGCCACTTAAAACTGGCAAAGTTTAATAAGCAAAGTCCACTAGATTAAAAGTTTTAGAAGTGTGTGTTTTGCACTGCCCAGTTGTGATCAGTTCACCCAGAATGGATCTTAATACCAGGTGTATACAGGGTCTTGGTATCCTTAATGAGTATTGGCTTACATGATGAACATGGACATGATGTGTAGATTAAATCATACTTTAACTGTAATACATAGGCTTTTCATAATATTTACCAGGACTGAAACACATGGTCCATTGCAAGAATTACATGCATGGCTGATGATTAAAACCACACATTAAACATACACATGATTAAAATGATAAGATATCAATTTCATACCCTATCGACAAGAAACACAAAAATGATACTGAATATAGCTAACAGAAGTTGCAAAAAAAAGCTAACAATTTTTACAGAACGTACTCGGTTACTTACGTAACCGCGGTTCCCATGAGATATGGGAACGAGTATTGCGTAGCAGGTCGCTATGGGATTTTTTTTTCTCCGATTACTGAAGTTTTTCAATAACGCAATAAATACAGAACGGCCATTGGTGCGTGCAAAGTAAAACTTTGCGCCAATGGCAGCGAAGCTGCACGGACCTATGGAAAATATCCGCTATGGAGACTCCGCTAGACCATGCCCATGAAGAGGCGACACCTCTAGTAGAATGGGCCCTATCTCCCGTGGGGCATTGAAGGCGCAAGGAAGAATATGCCAGCGTGATAGCCTCAACTATCCATTTAGATAGTCTATGCTCCCTCTGGTGCGGTCACCGAAGCAGACAAAAAGCTGTTCCGACCACTTGGACGGGGCGAAATGCTCAATGTAAATGGACATGATGTGTAGATTAAATCATACTTTAACTGTAATACATAGGCTTTTCATAATATTTACCAGGACTGAAACACATGGTCCATTGCAAGAATTACATGCATGGCTGATGATTAAAACCACACATTAAACATACACATGATTAAAATGATAAGATATCAATTTCATACCCTATCGACAAGAAACACAAAAATGATACTGAATATAGCTAACAGAAGTTGCAAAAAAAGCTAACAATTTTTACAGAACGTACTCGGTTACTTACGTAACCGCGGTTCCCATGAGATATGGGAACGAGTATTGCGTAGCAGGTCGCTATGGGATTTTTTTTTCTCCGATTACTGAAGTTTTTCAATAACGCAATAAATACAGAACGGCCATTGGTGCGTGCAAAGTAAAACTTTGCGCCAATGGCAGCGAAGCTGCACGGACCTATGGAAAATATCCGCTATGGAGACTCCGCTAGACCATGCCCATGAAGAGGCGACACCTCTAGTAGAATGGGCCCTATCTCCCGTGGGGCATTGAAGGCGCAAGGAAGAATATGCCAGCGTGATAGCCTCAACTATCCATTTAGATAGTCTATGCTCCCTCTGGTGCGGTCACCGAAGCAGACAAAAAGCTGTTCCGACCACTTGGACGGGGCGAAATGCTCAATGTAAATTTTAAGCGCTCTTACTGGACAGAGCAGATTCAGCTCCGGGTCCTGCTCGGAGGAATGGAGCGGAGATAATGTCACTAATGTCACTTGTGCTCTAAACGGAGTAGAGAGCACCTTAGGTACGTAACCATGTCTGCCAGTCCGAAGAGACCTTGTCTGCCTCCTTGATCTCTGTGAGGGTCAGCTACAGATGATGCTCGTGCACCACGAGACTGGCCATCGATCTGCCTATCGCCTGGGCCGAGCCTTGGTGGTGCATAGAGCAAGATCCGTCGCGCCTTTCAGCTCATTGAAGGGCACTACGTCAGTACTGGACTCATCCATGCCCTGGAGGAGTTTGGCCAGGTACACCTGGAGCACTACCATTGCCGAGGTGGTCTTGCACGGCTTGGAGGGATGAGCCGCTTTCCCGTCGAACTGATGGCTGAGGGCGGACACAGATGTGCGGCCACCGACTCATCCAGGGGAGGCAGCTTCTCATATACTTTTTCCTTTGCGCCGTCAACAAAGGTGAGAGCTGAGGAAGAAGAGGGCCGTAAACGGGCCGAGTAGGGGGTGCGCCATGACCTGGTGAGTTCTTCATGAACCTCCGGGAAGAACGGCGAAGTTTGATGACGAGGGGCTATGCGGTGCCCCGGCAGTTACCATTTGTCTAGGCGGTTGCAAGCGGGTTCCTCCGGAGAGGACCACTCTAAGCCCAGCTCTTCCACTGCCTTAGTGAGGACCCGAAAAAGCTTGGAATCCACGCTAGGCGTGGGTTCGCTGTGCTCTACAGACGGCAGAGGTGCGGGGTTGAAAACCGAGCCCACAGCCCCACCCCGTCTGAAGCCTGGGCTTTTCCGAAGGAGAAGCTTATAGTCCCGAGTACCGAGGTAGAATTCGTCGCTCAAGGAGAAGAGATCTGAGGACCCTACGGCGATGTGTCTGCTTATATAGCCATAAACCCCGCCCCTTTTAGCGGGCTTCATCGCCATAGGTCCGTGCAGCTTTGCTGCCATTCCCGCAAAGTTTTACTTTGCACGCACCAATGGCCGTGCAGTATTCACTGGGTTATTGTAAAGCTTCAGTCATCTGAGAATTTTTTTTTCCCCATAGCATCCTGCTACGCAGTACGAGTGATGTATCGATAGGGAACTTTGAACATATTAACATGATTTGTTATTGCTGTCAACATTTAACTTACCCCTGCCAAGGAGATATATTATCCTGCTTTTGTGTCCATCAGTTGCATCTGCATATTTACAGGTGTGACCTCACCTCCATAACCCCCCTTTGACTGCATTTGGTTCTGAACTGAATGCACCTGAAAACAGTTTCCTAAATTTAAACCTAAAACAACCTTGGGGACAAATGTGGGCAAAATCATTTTTTATAATAAAATACACATCACACACATCGAATTGAATGAGCCTAACAGAGTTAAACAAACAAAGAATTATGTATATAATATGTATATATTTCTTTGTTCTGCTCAACACAAAGGAAGATATTTGGAAGAATATCAGTAACCAAACTGGGGCCCGTTTCAATAAGGAGGTTCAACCAACACAGCGTTAAAATGTTAACTCTTGAGTTGTCTAACACCGAGATGCAAAGCTTTGAGTTTTTGGTTTCAGAACAGCTGATTTGAGTTAGTTCTATCAACTCTGGGTAGACTTACCTTGAGTTAAATGCTTGCACCACAACTAAGCCATGAATTCCGAAATTAAGATTCACAATGGAAATGGCACCAAAAAAAAGCAACATGGCAGCAGAAAGCAAGGGGGGAGCGAGGAACACTTTTCCGCTATGCATACAGTGGATTTACTTATGCTTTAAAGTGTAAAATGAATTAACTTTAAATTGAAAAATGTTAAATGTACCAATTAACAAACTAACAAATCAGTAAATAAATGAATAAATGAATGAAACAAACAAAATTAATCAGAAAAAAAAATCATATGTTCTAACTCTAGTGAGGCTTGTAATAAGTCGTGGTCAAAAGGCCACTTGTTAGTATGTCAGACTCTCGTGTCAAATCAGACTGATCATCGGTTTGAAAACTGCTTGGAGCAGTTTTAGGTAGGAATACACGTCTGAATTAATTATTTATTACCTTTAAGACTACATTTCTGCATTTGCCTGTATTTATTAATTTATTTCTTTATTCACTTTATTTACACACTTTATTAAGTAATTTCTTATCCTCCATTAAAAACTACCATTTGTGCTCTGATGTAATACACCGCAGAGATGGCAGATGTTGCTGATGTAAGGATGGATGGGATATATTTTGATATATCTAATTCACTGTAAAGAAAAATGGTACTGTTTTAATAAAAATGCACAGAGAAATGACAAAATTCCAATAGGGTCCTAAATTCCTCTCCTGAAATAAAAGAACATCCATTTGAATTAATGCAGCCTCTTCACATACAGGATCCTGTATAAAACCACATATGAGATTTTAGACACAGAGATGGTCTCTGTGTGATCAAAATGCGTGCCATGAATGACTGCATTAATGAAAGACTGAAAGAGATTCACCACTTGCTCTTTAAAAAGGGGGTGGATATCGAAAGAAACTGAGTTTATCAGAGAAAAGCTGCTCCCGACCGGGTGTGCGTTTCAAATAAGTATCGTTAGCCAACTATTGTCGCAAGTTCCGTCGTTCCAGCATAGTTCAACAATTTAAGTGTTTCCCGAAACCATCGTTCCAACGATCAATCGCAAACAGCATCGCAAAGTTAGGTGGTTGCAACTACAGGGGCCCGTTTCAGAAAGGGTAACTCAAGCACGATTCTAAAGGAGAGGTCACTTATACTCAGAGTCAGTAACTATAGTAACTTACTCTGTGAACCTAACCTGGGGCCTCATTTATCAACAGTGTGTAGAAAAGGTTCTATATTTGTCCTAGGAATTAAAATTAGAATGTGTCTAAGTAAAAAAAATCAGTTTTTATCAAACGTGCATAAACGTTTTTTATGCACACCAGTGAGTAATGATTGTTGATAAATCCCACATGTTTTTAAGCCATGCTCGTTCACCGTCATTTGCATTCGGAAAATCCCCCAATGAACCATATATGGTGATGAAACCTTCCTTTATAAATCACGTGAATGTACTCTGTGCTCTGATCACAGGGGTCTTTGAAAACGCATTCTTTGCAGGTTTTTATTGTTAACTTCATAATTATTTATAGGAGATTTATTTTGCATAAATAAAATGTTCAGAACATAAACCGAATTTGTAGTTCTTTTTTGCTGAAATTGCAATGCTATTATAATTTGGTAAAGGGCATGGCTTGATCACGCGGTGTAGAAGCGTTGAATGATGGGATATGTTGTCTTCAACTCCACCGATGATGGTATCGCCGAATCAGCAATCAGACGGGAACGAGAAATCATGTTAGCGGAAGAGGTAAAGTAATAAAGTTTTATAAATGTTGAATTGATGAAATCATTTTATTTCATTATAGTGAATTAGAACCGAGTAATGTGAGGTTTAAAAATAAATTGTTAGTCACAGATGTTACAGTAATTGTACAATTCGATGGTGCGATAACACTGCATAGTTTTAAGTGTTCAAATCAACAATAGTAAAAGTTATTTTGAACGTACCCACATCATTTGCAATAATGTTAGACGGACCGATGGTACAAATTACTTGTCTACATCTGTCTACAACAGCTTCACGTGGTTGCTACGTCAGTAAAGGCGGTAACAAAGGGTAACGCGTCATTATTATTATCACAAGTACCAATATAATTAGTGTCATTATTACAATTTATGCTTTTTTTTAAATGTTTTTCTTTGTATGCTCAATCACTGGTAAGTTAAGACACGAAAATGACGTGTTTCACAATATTAAGGGCGTATTTATGACCATTATATAATCTGTATATTTATCGTACTATTGTAAACTTATGTTTCAAACTAAAATGTTGTTGTATTTTTATTTTTATTTTATTTTTTGTAGTCATACAATACATTCCATTCTTTCTTTCTTTCTCTATTATTATTATTGTTATTATTTTCTTTATTTATTGGAAACCCTATACTCTGTATGTTGGATGCTCTTGTTTTTTCTGTTTCTTATGAAAATATATAAATAAAAAACATATGGAAAAAAAAAACAAAGGGTAATGCGGATATGACGCCATTGACAGGCGACTTAACGGCCCTGGTCCACTGTTTAGAATGGCGATTTTCTCAGGATTTAAAAGCAGTTGGAAAATTTTGAAATTTACCATCTGTCTTTTGTAGCTTCACACATCAATTCGACAAATGTCTAACTTGAACTATGAATTTACTAGTTGAGTATTTGCAATTAAAGGACAAAGGAAACACACGGTGGCACTTTCTTTTTGTAGTATCACTGTTCTACCCCTAGATTTTCTTCGTAAGCATACAAATTGGTAAATCCCACACTTTGTTGAAATTGTTCCTACGCACTCACTACACACATCTGAGTATACACACTGTTGATAAATGAGGCCCCTGGTCGGGAGCAGGTTTTCTTTGGTAAACCCAGAGTTTATTTCAATCTCCTCCCCATTTAAAGCGGCCATTCCCCGAGATCGCATTTTTCATGGATAAAGCTCAAAGCTAAATGCCAAGGGAGATATTGTCTTTAACAGAATTCACTATTCAAGGACTACAGAGAATGGCTGGAATTGACTACAGCCCTCAACTTCCTGGGTACATGATGTCCCGATTCCGAGTGCTTTTAACCTACGCCCAATGGAATATGCCCCAAAAAAGGTGAGACCTTCCTCAAAAGAGGAAGAGCCGTTGGAGTAGTGTTTGGTTATAAGAGATTGTAAAACTTTGGATTGAGCTGCGCGCTTCATTTCTTTCACTTTCATCACAGTCCTACAGCTGGTAAGAAGAATTCAGCTACACAATAACAGCTTCCATGACTTTAACATCGGCTGTAAAAGATGTTCTGTGTAATACACTAGGGGTGGGAGAAAAAATCGATTCACATATGAATCGTGATTCAATCTTCAAGCGATTCAAATTGATTCACAAATATATATATTTTTTTTAAATGTGATAAGTAAATATAATAACATGATGTCAAAAGGCGGAAGTCAACCAGAGGTGAAGCACCCGGTCCAGTTGGAAAGCGCACACATGAGTGCAATATAGCGTTTCCCAAAACCTGTCACTGTTTAGACTTAAGAACATGATCATACTTCTGTAAATATGCAGTTTGTTAGCCAGCATATATGTGCTGCAAGAGACAAATACAGTATATTGCCAACACCACCTCTCTTCTGTGAATGATGATTTTGTTAGAGGATGTTTCAATTCGTGAAAGTGTCTGCTGTTTAACAAGTGGCACGAATAAATCGCTTCTATATACTATTATACACTTGTTTTTATGTCTGAAAACAGAAAATGGAAATGAGAATGGCTTTATTGGGCACTCAGTTGTATTAAAATAATATGTGACAGTTCAAAGACTAGTTCAAGACAGTTCAAAGACCAGTCTCACTGTGAGCGCAAATGCGACGTAATGACGTTTTCTGTATGCTAATTAGTACATCAACAATCGATTCTGAAACGAATCGTGACCCTAAGAATCGATTCTGAATTGATCATTAGGGACCAAACGATTCCCACCCCTATAATACACTGATATTGTGTGTGTACGCGCATGGGCGCCGTAAAGGGGTGGAAGGTTAGGACGATTCTAAAGGCCCAGGCTGATTGAGGGCCCAGAAGAGCAGACCCCCTTTTTATTTTCCTATTTGTAGGGGGCCCAGAAATTTTGGTTTCCATAGGGCCCAGAATTTCTGGCGGCACCCCTGTGTACGCGCAAACCTCTGTCTAAAACAATTAAATGAAACGTCCTCTGAAGTCAAGTATCAAGTATCAAGTCAGCTTTATTGTCAATTCTTCACATGCACCAGACATACAAAGAATTGAAAGTCCTGATTGCAGTCTCCTGGTCAATCAGCTTGTTTTATTATCCGACTCTGGTCCAATATAAAAAGGCAAAACTAACGGTTCTGTTATTAGTGATAATATAACCGGTCTGACCCAACCGCTCCGTGTCATTTCCCTCGCCATAGTAGAAAAAAACTTGATCTCTAACAAAGATTGACGTTTGCGTATGACGTCACTAGCAGACCTCCGTTACACTTCGATTGATCCCCATGTTTTTAACCGGAATAAGTATAGTTGATGCCATTGTTACTCTTTATTGCTAAAAGCCAAAGCTTATGAATTCCCGTGAACTGAGAGAGGGGCCGACCAATTACAACAGCTTGAGGAGCGGAACTCGCTGATATGGTATGGGTGGGACATCGTCACACACACACTCTCAGCAGGGAACAAATCATGACAGACCTGGTCAGCTTTACCAATCAGAGCATTTTGGAAGGCGGGACTTTGAAGAAATCGGAAGAAATCCAGTCGTTTTGTGAGAGAGAGAAAGCTGTGGACGATAGTGAAACATAAAGGATTTTTTGAACCTAGAAACATGTACATCCATTGTTAATCAACCAAAAAACTAAATCAAAGCTTCGAAAACAGGGAAAAACGGGCCCTTTAAGCGCAAGTGTTTTACCTAATTCATTATTTTATTAATACAGTCATTATGATCACACAGACACCATCTCAGTGACTTATTTGTCATATGTGCTTTTATAGAGGATTCTTGAAGAGGCTGCATTAATTCATTGGGATGTACTTTGATTTCAGGCAAGCAATTTAGGACCCGAGTGGAATTTTGTCATTTCCCTGTGCATTTTTATCAAAACTGTACTGTTTTTCTTTACAGTAAATTAGATATATCAAAATATATCTCATCCATCCTTACATCAATACCATCAGCCAGCATACGTGTATTACATCAGAGTATAAATTTCTATGGACGATGAGAAATGACTTAATAAAGTGTATAAATAAAGTGCATGAATAAAGAAATTAATAAATACAGACATACATGAAGAAATTAAGCTTTATCGCTTCATAACAATTCTTACATTGCATGACAGTCTGACGCTCTACAGGTGTCCTATTCACCATGAGGTCTAATTCGCTTAACTAGAGCACTCGTTGCGAGTGAGAACATAGGATTTTATTTGTATTATTTCTATCTTATTTCTGTTGTTTCATTCATTTAATGATTCATTCATTTGTTTATTGGTACATTTATCAATTTATTGATTTAAAGGACCCAGTCTTTGACTGTTTTAGATGCGTTGATTATGTTTTTGGGGTGTTTAACAATGGTTGTTAATTTTTCTAATTTAAAAAACGCTTTACATTTCACATATTTCAAGTCTATTGTTCATCGCTGTCCCACTTCTAACAAAACGACCGGAATTCATCCGGTTTATATTAAGTCCCTCCTTCCGAAACGCTGTGATTGGTAAAGCTGACCAGGTCTTTCGTGATTGGCTTCCGCTTCTCAGGCTGTTGAAAAAAAACTTTGGTTTATAGCAATAAACAGTAACAATGGAACAAAGAAGGGAAAAAATGCAGATGTCATGTTAATTGACACACCTTGTAACGTTACTCTGCTTATGACATACACCAGGGGCGATTCTAGGTTTTCAATATTAGGGGGGCTCAGCCTCCAATGAGGATATATATATAGAGAGAAAGCCACACACTAATCACCACATATTGTATACGATACTAAAATAAATAATTAAGAAAGAATATGCAGAAAAGCATAAATACAAGTTATTGTTATTAAAATGAATATCACATTAATCGGTCAATCTGAAACATTTATATTTCAAAATAAAAACAACAGCCACAGATCCATAAAATAAATGTCACAATCAACTGCTGAATCATTATTTAGTAAGAATAACCTAATATGTTTCCCCGCCATTCATTCAGATTAGCACTAGCGCTGTCACTCTCTGCATGACTGCGTGTTCATCTATTACCTCCACAATATGTTTTCAATTAATGATAAAAATACTGAAGCGTCTGAAAAACGACATAGAGCTTCTAGGTACACTTTCATCTCCTCTGAACTCAGGTCAATAAATAACACTCCCGCACCGGGCTGAACTACAGTAACTCTAATCTGCCCGTCCTCTTTCCGGAGCTGTCAAAACTACCGTCGACTCTCTATAACTATAGTACATCATCATTAATGACACTTTCTGTGAGCTACAATATCATCTTGATCGTCGAAGTATGCCGTCATTGGTGTTTAGTGCTTTTATTTTGCTTGAGGTAACGTTAACAAATAGTTAACGAGGGGTAAACGCACATAAAACTTTTAAACACTGAATGGGAAAGGGTCTTGTATCGCTTCCACATCATATTAAGATGCATTTATAACAAAGAATGGCAAAAATGCAGATGTCATGTTAATGAACACACCTTGTAAAGTTACTCTGCTAATGACGAACTCCAACGTGCTGCTGTGTGAACTGAAGAATGCGCTAAATAACGCAGCCTAACGCCGTTTTCATAATAAGAGTTTTAAAGGGGGCTATAAAGCGATCTCGAATTCTTGTACAAATTACATTACACACAATATTTTAGGGGGGCTGAGCTAGAACTTTGGGGGGCTTTAGCTCCCCTAAAAAGGGCCCAGCAACGCCACTGACATACACTCCAATGTGCTGCTGTGAACTGAAGAATGCACTAAATAACGCAGCCTAACCCGTTTTCATAATAAGAGTTTTAAAGTGGACTACAAAGCGATCTCAAATTCTTGTACAGATTACATTATTACTCACAATATTTTAGGGGCTAAGATAGAACTTTAGGGGGACTATAGCTCCCCTAAAAAGGGCCTAGCAATGGCAATAGTTCAAACGATTGATCTATGACAGAGTAACTACAAACTACATTGACATACCTGACATTCTGAAACGGAAAACCCAGAGTTTCCCTCATTTCAGGGTTGATATACTCAAAGTTTTCACTAAACCTCCTTTCTGAAACGTTCCCAGAACTCATGCTCTATTTACTACCATAGCAGGGAAAATAAATAATATGGGAGTAAATGGGTATGTGATCTGTGTGGTTACTAACATTCTTCTAAATATCTTCCTTTGTGTTCAGCAGAACAAAGAAATATACAAATTTTGAACACCCTGAGGGTGAGTGAATAGTGACAGAATTTTTATTTTTGGGTGAACTATCCCTTTAAGTTTTTTTGTTCATTCTGTAGCAGCTTAAAAGGAACAGATAACCTGGAACTTTTACTTGAAATGTGATGTTTATTGTTACAAATAAATTATTACTCTGTCTTCTGATTTAAGAGATTCTAGATCAAACATTTCAGCTGTACTTACGGAGTTCATGCCACTGAAGAGATCACCAGAACCTACATGGGCCGTATGCACAAAATTAGTTGGCTCGCCAATCATACTCCTATCGATACGTCTCCGCCTCTTCTGCAGACAAAAGACATAAACAACTGAATACACATCTTAAAGGGATAGTTCACTACGGAATGAAAATTCTGTCTTTCATTAGTCACCGTCGAGTCGTTCCACAACCGTAAGACCTTTGTTCATCTATGGAACACAAAGCTTTGATGAGTTCCGAGAGCATTCTGGGCCCCCAACAGACAGTAATGCAATGTACATTTAAAGCGCAGAAAAATTAGTAAAGACATTGTTAAAAAGTCCATGTAATGGTTCAACCTTCATTTCATGAAGCGACGTCACTACTTTTTGTCAGCGATAAAATAAAAATAACGACTTTATTCAAAAAATGTACTCTCTACCAATGCAGACTCCAACACATGTCCGCGAGAGCATGAGATACATGTCTTTACAAACTTTCTACGCTTTAAATGTGTGTTGTGATGATGTGTATGGGTTAATCAGAAAGCTCTTGGATCTCATCAAAACAATATTAATTTGTGTTGTGAAGATGAACAAAGATCTTACGGTTGTGGAACAACTTGAGATATTGATGACATCATTTTCATTCTGTAGTTAACGATCCCTATAACAACGAAGGAATATACTGTACATCAGAACAATTTTAGAAATTATCAAAATGTTCCTTTTCCTGTAATACTAATAATGAATCAGAAAGCTATTGTAACCCTAAACTCTTGACAGAGGAACGATGCCACAACCGGAAAGAGATGTAAAAATGTTTAATCCAAAAAACAAGGCAAAATCCAGATGACATGGAAAAACAGGTAACAATGGCACAAAGAACTGACTAGGAATATAAACAGGATACAAAGGGTTGAGACTAGAGGGTATAACATACTTCTAGACCTTACAAAGAATACAAGACAAGGCTGGATATATATATAGTCCAGGTGATGAAGTTCAGGTGAGGGTGCAATCATGACGGGTGCAAAGGATGATGGGTAATATAGTTTGGTAATGTCAAAAGTCCGGGGAAAGAAAGCGGTACATCTGGGAAGCGGCGATGATGGAGAGGGGCGTGGCTAACCGGTGAGGAGAGTTTGTAACAGCTATGATCTACAAGTTGAATAGGAGAAAGCAGTAATGAATGACATACTAACATCTGCTTTTATAATTTATATACTGTGCACACTATTTCTATATGCCAGGAATTACTAGATGACCTACTTCATGACCTGCTGCGGTCTACAACAAAGCATGCTGCACAGAATACTGTTATTTCTAGTGACAAAGATGCTATGTATTCAGCCAAGATTAAACTATTATACTGTATATAACTATTTAATTCACACAAGTAATGTTTTCTTGTGTTCAGTGCCTAGAACCTCCATGTGGAAAACTCTTCGACTCCAGTCGGAGAAATTCAGAAGGTTAAGTGGCCAGCATCAAACCAGAGTATGGAACCAGTTTGACGAAGATGTGGTGAGAATCAGTTCGAGCATCGGCTTGAAAGGGGATCATAACTGTATGTATCATCTCAGTTAGCCTCTTTTTTTAGGCCATTGCTATGAATATGAATAACAGATATTACGTTCAGAGAGCTCCTGTCCAAGTCTGGCATCTGAAAGCACCCCATCAGAGCCTTCATGGATGATAACTACAGCATCAGTGCCAGGAGTTCAGTGGATTCTTCAGGGCCTAGAAGAACTCATTCTGGGAAGTTATGGGATTTAAGCCTGTCAAGTCCAGCTTCAAGGTGCTAAAGATGGGGAAATTGGTGGACATATTCCTTCATAATCACTGGTAAAACACAACAAACTTGAAGCACGACTGCAGACGAGGTACCCCAGAACTCATTTCAAAGGCAAGTGTAAACATCAATAAAAAAATAAAATGGCGACAGAGAAGCCGATGGGAGAAAAGTTTTGTATAAATGTAAGTTTAATTTTCACTTTCAATAACTTTTGATTGCATTTCTAAAATGCATTAGTCTACAAATTAGTAGTCATTGTCATTGCCTGATGGAACAAGTCGACTGCCTAAACATTCGGATGTAGCCATTGCCTCTAAAAACACAAGCAAATAGAGAGTATGCACATGACATCACCGCACACAAAAGTCAAGTGAGTCACGCCTACCGAGTGGCAGAAAGACTGAATGTAGCAGTGTTTACCGCTATCTTTAGTCTATTTAAAATGGAAAAAGTTATTGTGCGCTTGATTATACAAACAGATTGAGCACGAATTAGGAGATTTCTTTTACAGACTGTCCGAAAGACGATGCAATTTGTTGAAATGCATAGAGTACTAAAACGTGAATGTTTGCTAGCAATTTCCTATCAGACATATTAGTAAGTTGTTTTTGTTAAACAATCCAATAATAGTGTTACCCACTGTAGTGAGGAAGTCGTGACGGGATCCGTGTTGCAGGGCCGGTGGCGTGAGTGATAGTGGAAATCAGCTGTGCGCGCACCGGTCCTCCGACGGAGGAGTTCGGGAGCATAAAAGGACGAATCGACAGGACTGCCGGCGAGAGAGGACCGGGCCCGGACATATGTTTTACATTTATATAATATGTTACGGCTGGCAGTCGTTGACTCACATCATTGACCATAACCCTAGGTGCATCTTGAGTGAAAACGTCATTGTTCCCTATGGACGCTACGTGTGGCGGATGTTACTGATCAGACTGAGAAGACAAAACGTGGAAGCAATCGTGGATGGAGTCTATTAACCAAACAAAACCAAACATGACACAATACCCAAAGAGACCAACATATCAGTTCCTGTTCCACTAGTTAAGTCAAAAAGCCTGTATTGTAAACAAATTTAACAAGTCAAATGTCCTTCATTAGAACCTTAGGATGTTCACTAAGTGAATCACTCCTCTTTAATAATGTCTAAATTCATTGGCTAATATTGTTTGTGAAACCACGACTGAATAACAACATCCCAACATTCCTTAACACAATCATTGTCTAGTGTTTTATTACTGTGTTCAAATCCAAAGGCCCAGTCTGCCAATTAATTAAAACACAGTATTTGAGTAAACTAATATCAGACTGACTTCCAAGGCAATTGAAATACTTTTCAATCAGACCTAAACTGCATGTAACTAGATTTTCTAATCAGAAAATAATTTGGTTATGTCCTAACATAACAGTTGTTGGGGCAGTAAGCATCTGTCAGGGCGGTTATTTTGAACCTTCTCATTTGCATATTTATTTACGTACAACAACAGGATCTTTTGAAACTATTGATAAGCGCATTAATGTTATATCATATAAACAGAACTAGATAAGTTAACACATATGGCAGACTAATATTTTAAGATAAGTGAGCTGTGTATATTAATATTAAACCAAGCAGGTACCAGACACACACATAGGTGCTTCATGAACACTGAAATTGTTTCTTGCTGATTTAGTGGTGTGGAGCAGTGATTCTTAAACTGGGGGCCGTTTTTTTGTGGCATTTTATGAAATATGATTTTTTTAATCAAAGTTCTAAGTTAACAATCATAATTTATATTATGGTTTTAATTTATAAATATTTTGGGAGCCCCAAAGCAATGCGACCCACACAAGGGGGGCCTTACAATGAAAAAGTTTGAGAACCACTGGTTTAGAGCACTGATTTGGTGTCATAAACACTGTAAATTATTCCTCTTACCGGCTGCGGCTGCTCAGCGATACAGCAGTTGAAGCACAACCAGAATTCACTCATGACTAGCAGTCAAACAGTGTGACTGAGCCCTTGTGCCCAGAGGGGCTCTGGGGGTCTCTGTACTCGTAGAATACTTGGTCAGGTCTCAACAGTCCAGTCTGTGATGAGGGTGGAGCTAAGCAAACTGAGGTGCTGTGTCTGTCTGTATTCACGATCCAGGAAGAACAAGGATGGAGATCCAGACAGCTTACTCTACTGAACAAACACCCAGACCTGCAAGACGCAGAGGGACACTGTCAGATCATTTAGACAATATGCTGATAGGAGCTCATAAGGACACACAAACACAGAAATAAACAAATTAATTATCCAGATATAGGTAGACCCTATTTCAACATATTTATTGTTGTTTATTTACACTTTTAACAAAGTTCAAGCTTGAAGAAGAAAGGAGGCGGGGTCGACGTGGCTGAGAAACGTAAGATTCCTTTAATATGATTCACTTCCGGGTTTTCAACTTCCGGCATCAAACATTCATACTATACAGTTCTATTTCTCTCTTGTAGAGTAAGATTCTTTTCTGTAGTCCTGGAGTCCACTCCTCGAGGCTTCTCCTTGTCTCCGTTTCTCAGCCGTCTCTCTCTCTCTCTCTCGCTTCCTCCTTCGTGCCTTAAATGCATCTCCTCGCCAATTACTAGAACGAGAAGCAGGTGATTTCACAATAGCGTTGATCTGCTTACTCACCGTCATTCTCCCGACACGCCCTCTCTCCGCAGACCGTGCTAAACCACGCCCCCCTTGCCACATACCCCCACCGCCCGACTCAGGCCGAGGCCCCATCCGGCCTGTAGCCTCGTCCCCCCCCCTCCGGGAGAGAAAGTCGGCCACCGCCATCTGAGTCCCCGGCCTGTGGATCACCTGGAACTTGAATGGTTGCAAAGCAAGATACCAACGAGTGATCCGCGCGTTGGTGTCCTTCATGCGGTGGAGCCATTGGAGGGGCGCGTGGTCCGAACAGAGCGTGAACTCAGGAGATAATAACGGAGGGTGAGGACCGCCCATCGGATCGCCAAACATTCCTTCTCGATGGTGCTGTACCTCATCTCCATCTGTGACAGTTTGCGACTGATGTACAGCACCGGGCGATCCTCTCCCTCTATCTCCTGGGACAGGACCGCGCCCACGCCCCTGTCCGAGGCATCAGTCTGCAACAGAAAAGGGAGTGAAAAATCGGGAGAGTGCAATAACGGCCCGCCACACAGAGCAGCCTTCACCTGGGTAAACCCCTGCTGACACTGCTCCGTCCATTGGACGGTATCTGGTTCCCCCTTTTTAGTGAGGTCAGTCAGCGGGCTGGTGAGGTCCGAATAATTGGGTACAAACCGTCTATAGTATCCCGCCAGCCCCAGGAACTGCCGCACCTCCTTTTTGGTCTTGGGTCTCGGGGCGGTTGCAATCGCTGCCGTCTTATCAATTTGGGGACGCACCTCTCCGTGACCCAAGTGGAAGCCCAGATACCTTACCTCTACCCGCCCAACTGCACACTTCTTCGGGTTAGCCGTCAGCCCCGCACTCCTCAGCGAACTCAGGACCGCTCTCAAGTGCTGCATATGCCGCTGCCAATCATTACTGTGTATAATGATGTCATCGAGATAGGCTGCGGCATATGTCGCGTGGGGTCTGAGAATACGGTCCATGTGACGCTGAAATGTAGCTGGGGCTCCGAATAAGCCGAACGGAAGTGTGACAAATTGGTGCAAACCGAACGGCGTAGTAAAGGCTGTTTTCTCTTTGGATAAGGGAGATAGGGGGATCTGCCTATATCCTTTCGTCAGATCCAATGTCGAATAAAAACGAGCCGTGCCTAGCCGGTCAAGTAATTCGTCAATTCGAGGCATTGGATAGGCGTCGAACTTCGACACCGCAGTCACCTTGCGATAGTCCACACAGAACCGGACCGAGCCGTCGGTCTTCGGTACTAAAACTATCGGGCTCGCCCAGTCACTATTGGACTCTTCTATTACCCCCATATCTAGCATAGCATCTTATTCCTTCTGAACCACATTTTTTTTGTGTTCAGGCAACCTATATGGGCGACTGCGCACTACCGCAACCGGTTTTGTCTCAATATGGTGCTCTATGAGATTCGTGCGGCCGGGCAGGGGCGAGAACACATCTGCAAATTCTGCCTGTAACTTCGCAACATCCGTAAGCTGGGAGGACGAGAGATGATCTCCCCCTGGAGCCAGAGCGAGAGATTGCACTTTGATGTTCGCTTCTGGCCCGAGATCATCTACTCTACTCACTGTCGTCGCCAGCATCACGGTGTTCGCCTCACTCCATTTTTTAAGGAGGTTGAGGTGATAAATCTGATGTGCCCCGCTCCTGTCCGATCGTACTACCTCATAATTGAGATCTCCTATTCGTCGTGTGACCTCAAATGGTCCTTGCCACTTGGCGAGTAGTTTAGAACTAGACGTTGGGAGCAATACAAGCACTTTCTCTCCCGGTGAAAATTTACGTAGCCTGGCACCTCTGTTATAATGTCGGCTCTGTCTGTCCTGTGCCTGTAACAAATTCTCCATAGAGAGCCGCCCCAGTGTATGGAGTTTTGTTCGCAGGTCCAGGACATACTGAATTTTGTTTTTGCTCGCGGAAGGCCCGTCCTCCCAAGCTTCTCTTAAGACGTCTAACACCCCACGAGGCTGGCGACCATAGAGAAGCTCGAAGGGGGAAAACCCCGTGGAGGCTTGGGGGACCTCGCGGACCGCAAATAACAGAGGTTCCAACCACTTATCCCAATTTTTGGCATCTTCGTGTACGAATTTCCGGATCATGGTTTTTAACGTACGATTAAAACGTTCGACCAGCCCGTCTGTTTGTGGGTGATAGACGCTGGTCCGAATCGTCTTAATCCCCAGTAATCCGTACAGTTCGCGGAGTGTCCGTGACATAAACGCCGTGCCTTGATCTGTGAGAATCTCCTTCGGGATTCCCACACGGGAGATTAATCGAAACAGGGCGTCCGCCACACTGGTTGCTGAAATATTGCGTAACGCCACTGCCTCAGGATATCGGGTTGCATAGTCCACAATGACCAATGCAAATCGATGTCCTCGTGCAGATCGCTCTAACGGCCCGATCAGGTCCATACCAATTCGTTCGAAGGGGACCTGAATAAGAGGAAGCGGGCACAATGGTGCCCTTGGAGTGGCCGGTGGGTTTACCAGCTGGCATTCAGGACAAGACGCGCACCACCTGCGCATGTTCTCGTGAATGCCCGGCCAAATAAAACGTGTCGTTAGGCGATTTATAGTTGTGGATTGTCCCAGGTTTCCCGCCATTGGATTACAATGAGCCGCCTGGAAAAGCATTTCCCGACGGCTTTTCGGTATGACCAACTGGGTTGTATCCCGCTTTGACTGAGTGTCCTGGGTCACTCGATACAACCAGTCTTTTAAAATAGCGAAATATGGGTAGGTGAGCGGTTGCGTAGGATGGAGAAGTTGTCCGTCGATCGTGCGGACCTGATCAAACGCATGTTTAAGCGTCTCGTCCTGAGACTGCTCCAGAGGAAAATCATCGCCCTGGGAGAGATTTCTTCTCTCCACAGTGCTCCGTTCCTCTGGGGCCGCCGTCAGAGGTCCCGGCTCCACCTCTCCCATCTGCGCGACCGCCCCTCCCCATCGCACTTGGTTTCGCCCAGAAACATCCGCACATAAGTGTCCCAATAATATCGGAAATAATGGCCAATTCGTTCCCAAAATTAGCGGATGCCGGAGGTGCTCGTTAACAGCCACCTCTACACTATGTTTTTGTCCCCTGAATTGTATGATCAAGGGCACCAAAGGGTAGTTCACCACGTCCCCGTGTACGCACCTTACCTTAACCCCGCGGCTCGTATCCATTGCCTCCAATTGAATCAGGCTTTGGTGAATTGAGGTTTGGTTACACCCTGAATCCACCAAAGCCTGATATATACCCCCCCTAATACTCACAGGTATTTGGTACAGTCCGTCCTGACCGAGGGCAGCCTGAGGGTTGTCGGGAACCCGGATCATCATACCGACCTCCATCATAGGACATCGGTCGATAAAATGCTCGGGGTCCCCACAACGCCAACAGGCCGGCCCAGGAGTCCCCGCCGCCCCAGCGGCAGGAAGCAGACCCCCGAATTGGCGAGGAGAGGCTGACGAAGGGGAAGAGGTCTGTGGACCGTTGTCCGTCCGGTGGGGGTGTCCCTCCGCGGACCTCACTGCTCCGTATGGCCGCGCCTCCGGTGGGAACCGGGTTCGCGGCGCTGGACGCGGGTAGAAGTTCCCCCTGGATCTGGGGAGTGGCACCGGTCTGGTAAGGGTGGAGGAAAATCTAGAGGGGGAGAGAGAAAGAGATGATGGGGTCGCGCCGACCCCGGGGCACGCCACCAATTGGTCCTCCGCCAGCTGGATGGCCTGGGCCAGCGTCGTCGGGCGGTGACACTGGACCCATTGGGCGGTTTTCTTAGGCAACCGTGCCACGAACTGCTCCAGCGTCACCTGGTCGATGATGGTATCGACGGTAGTGGCCCCGGCCATCAGCCATCTGCGGCAGGCATCCCGGAGCTGGTGAGCGAAGGCAAAAGGCTGGGAACGCTCCCCGAATTCCAGGGATCGGAACCGCTGCCGGTGTTGCTCAGGACTCCGGCCCACCCAACCGTCCGGCTGCCATCCGGATAGCTCCGCGGACCTCTCGAACAAGTCCAAGAAGGCTTCCGGCTCGTCCTGGGCTCCCATCTTGTGCAGCGGCACCGACGGGATTGCAGCCGATGGGGAGGAGCCTCTCTCCTGGCCCAACCAGCTCCGGAATGTCTCGCGGTCCTCCTGTTGGGTCTGGATGAGAGCCTGGAAACGTCTCTCCTGATCTTCTCGAAGACCCAACAGGGCCTGATGATGTTCCTGATGGAGACCAGCGAGTGAAGAGATAACTTCCGCAAATGGCGATCCTGGCGGGCTCTGCATGGTGGCGGCTCCTTCCTTTCTTCCCGGGTTTCAGCACCAGTGTAACAAAGTTCAAGCTTGAGGAAGAAAGGAGGCGGGGTCGACGTGGCTGAGAAACGTAAGATTCCTTTAATATGATTCACTTCCGGGTTTTCAACTTCCGGCATCAAACATTCATACTATACAGTTCTATTTCTCTCTTGTAGAGTAAGATTCTTTTCTGTAGTCCTGGAGTCCACTCCTCGAGGCTTCTCCTTGTCTCCGTTTCTCAGCCGTCTCTCTCTCTCTCTCTCGCTTCCTCCTTCGTGCCTTAAATGCGTCTCCTCGCCAATTACTAGAACGAGAAGCAGGTGATTTCACAATAGCGTTGATCTGCTTACTCACCGTCATTCTCCCGACACGCCCTCTCTCCGCAGACCGTGCTAAACCACGCCCCCCTTGCCACAACACTCTTTACACTTTTATGAAAAAATCAGGTTATTATATGAAGGAATTTTCTGTTTTCATTTTTACAGTTGTTTTATCTGTATTTGACATTTTGCACTGCATTAAATTGCATTTTAGCCATAACAGAAATGTCCGTCCAATAACGGAAAATGTACTGGTAATTTTCTCCCAGTACTCTATTCTGTTTTTTTTACATACTTTTTTTACAGTGTGCTACTACATTATATTAATAGGAATACATTTTAAATAAGATTAAGACAAAATTTGAGAGTTTCCATAAACCTGTCAATAAAACCTTAAAAAATACACATCCAGTACTTAGTGACATCTGTGTAATTTCACGTTTACCCTTTCCCCTTTTTGTGATTGCATTATACCAGAAAACAAACTGTGAACTGGGGGGAAAAAATTGACTTGAAATTGTGCTTTCATATGAAAGTCGGAAAGGTGGTGGACGCATGCAGCTAAGAGGCACATCCTGTGCTAAGAACAGACATACACAAGCCAAATGTATGAAAATGAATGCTAGGATTAAGCTTTTCATGTGCAAAATCTTACGCTAAAATTAGCCATTCGTTTCAACATTCTTTGATTTCTTCATTGATGTGAGAGTGTCTGGTTTCTCCAAAGTTTCTCTCATCTTGGAATGATCAAGAGGAAGGATATGAGATCGTTCCAAGATGAACTAGGTCTGCCACATTTTGGACTTGACCCTAAATTATCTTTAAAGACATAAGACTGAAGACCATAAAGACATTGTAAATGTGATCCAACATGATTTATCGCAAGAAGATGTTGAAAATAAATCAATCTATCAAGTTACTATCAACTTTCCTTTTCACTAGATGTTATCTAAGGTCAAGTAGAACACCCTGTTAGCAATCTCATTCATCTCAATGGTGTCGATCTTACTGGTGAATTCATCCCAAATGATGGTATCATCTTTGGTAAATTACACTTAGTTCTGAAAACAGCCAATTAATATAGTGGTGGGTTGTCACAGAAAATAGTAACTATCATCAATTTCAACATCTTAGTATCAAGCGTAAGAAAATGCTTTAAAGCCTTTGAAACAGGTCATCAACAAAAGATCTGCTATAAATATATATTTGTGACCCTGGACAACAAAACCAGTCCTAAATAGCACGGAAACATTTTTAGTAATAGTCAAAATACAGGGTATGGGTAAAAATTACAGATTTTTATTTTATGGCAAAAATCATTAGAATATTAAGTAAAGATCATGTTACATTAAGATATTTTATTCATTTCCTACCTTAAATGTATAAAAACTTTATTTTTGTGAGTGGATGGCCTGTTACAGTGCCCTAATAAAGAACTTCAAAGCCGATTTTCTCAATATCTTGCCTTTTTTGCACCCTCAAATTCCAGCTTCGTAAACATTTGTTGTTCCGCCAGATATTGTCCTATCCTAACAAACCATATATCAATAGAAAGCTTATTTCCTCAGCTTTCAGATGTAATAATCTCAATTTCAAAAAAAAAAAATTGTCATCCAGGGTGACATTTGAAGAATAGAGTGACTTTCGAATACTAACAATGTAAAGCATGATTGTTGCTTACATAATGCCGTATTTTGGTGATTTACCAGAATTTTTTGACAGGGCATACTAGAAAAGACATACCAATAACCCTGATTTTAACCACCATTAGGCAAAAAGCAAACAAAACTACAGCAAAGTTACAGCAAAAACCATCACGAAAAAGAAAATCTTAAGGAGGAATTAGATTTTCCTAGGCAGGATGACAGACTGGGAGGCAAGAAGAAATCACTTCATTAGTGGTGCACCATAAGAGCAACAAGTCCATTGAAAAAGGTTTTTGCATTAAAGTCTTGTACTTCATAGTAAACCCTTCAGAAGCAAACTTAAGACTTGCTCCGAGTTTTACAGAGTATTTACTGTACATACCAAAAATATGACAGAAATATGTTCACCAGTAGAGAATGTAGTCCTTTTATTCGCATGGCAAACAATGAGAATAACTGCTCAACATTATTTAAACAATAAAACATGGAATAATGTGAAAATATATTGCGGGAATCAACCTTAGGAACTTGTTAATAAGGGGTGTTGGTGAGCACGATGCAAGGAGGAGTTTTGTTGTTTACAGGTGCTGAGTAACATCACATTTTGCCACATAAAAAAAAAACACTGACGTGGATCACAGGGATGCATATAGTATGTCAATTTATTAACAATGGCCTCAATAATCACTCTTCTGAATTGGATTATAAGTATATTGAGTATTCTATTCGTCTTTATGTCATTCTTCATTTGTTATCAATAATATTTAATACTTGGATTTCGATTCTTTTAAAGGTGTCATGAATTATGACACAGATTTAAACAAGAGCTTTTGTAATATAACAGGTAATCCTATTCAAGCGAACATCCTGTAAGTGTCAGAACTGAAAATGTCCTTGTTACTGAAGTTAAAACTTTTATTAACACCAGGCCTAGCGAACGGCAGGTCCTAGAATGCACCTATCTATGACGTCATTGATGGTTGAACACTGCTTCCACAGAAGAATATCAACGACTACATCTCTAGCCCCAGCCACTGATTTGCGCATGAAAGTACTGAAGTAACATAAGAAAACCATGCGAACGTCACAAGTAGACGAAAACAAGTAGACATTTTATATAGAAAACAGTATAAAACAATAGTGAAGTGACTTATTAGTCAGATATGGTGACCAATACCCAAAATGTGACCTCTGCTTTTAACCCATCCAGAGTGGTGAACACACGTACAGCAAGTTGTGAACACATGTACACCGGGAGCAGTGGGAATCTATCACTGCAACCTTCTGGTCACAAGTCCGCCTCTCTAACTATTAGGCCACGACTGCCCTTAATAAGAAGGGCCAGTTCATGACACCTTTAAAATTTTAGATACAGAGAGATAATAAACTAATTATATGTACCATAGATTTAATTCACTGAATTATCTTTAGTATTAACACAGGTTTATTTCCCGAAAGAAAGATATACTGTGATATGTACCAATAAAGTGTGTAAATGATGATATGGTACAGTTGCTGCATTTTAGTCATGAATTTGACACTTTAATTAATCACCAGAAAATCTTAAATACACAAAACAGCTATACCTTAAACACAGTCTCAATAGATTATTCCTAAATCATAACATTATTGTATGTTAAGTGGCCCCAGGAAAATTCCCAAATAAAGATATCCATATACCGACAACAATATCCAGACAGACCAACTAACTAGAATCTTTAAAAAGCAATTTACAAAAATATTTACTCACCAACCCCAGCCTGCTCTTGTGATGAATTGAAAGGAGGCTGGTTGCAGCCCCGGGTGCGAGCAAGGAGCCTTGAGCTCTGACTGTGCTTAGCTCTCCAGGAGGCCTTTGTCCCTCACTCAGTTACGGATCAGTGGGCGAATGGCATTCATTCACTTCACTGCTCATTCACATCATCCTCATGCACGCATCAGGTATGCTCCTCCCACGCTTGCCTCCCCTAACTCTCCCACCACACTGGAGTCTACTATGCAAACATTTATGTGGCCAGGTAATGCAGAGGAGGAGAAATACCGGCTTCCAGATAAAAAGCTGTGTAATGGGTAATGGTTGATCAATTTGTGTGGATGATGATATTATAAAAGAACATAAATATCACCTAGAATTTAAGTTAAAAAGTACTCATTTCGGGATTGTATCAATAGTATCAATTCTGGAAAAATGGCAGATGGAATTTTTTTGTAAAGGAAACCCAGTTGCCCTTTTCTGAGTTCATTAAGTGCTACACACAATTGCATCCCTTGTTGATGGGGGCTAGCATTCAATTCCTCCATCCTTGAAGGATACCATCGCCACGGTAGTCACAAGAGTAGTGGTGGTACAAGTGCATGTGTGTATGGGGGTGGGGGGGGGGGGGGGGGGGTTGTTGGGTGCACAAATGACCCACTTATACACGCAGGGGGATAATAAAAAAATCAGAAAACAATTGCTTTGATTTAAAAAAACATAAATCCAAATGTTGTAGAAAATTAAACTCCACTGTACTGGCATCACAAATATCCTTTCCTGACTATCCGGACTGAAGTAATGCAGATCTTGAACACTTAAAATGCTTTAATCCAGTCACTTTATACTATATGGACACTGTATGTGTCAAGACCACTGTAGAGAAATTCTATAGCAGTACAGTGTTGATTATACAGGCCAGTAAAAACAGACCGGCCATCTGCATTCCAATGTTGCCAAATGTAGACTAAGCAGTTTTTGTTTACATACTATCGCTCCATAGAAGCTGTTCTCTTCTTTCACTTCCTGCTCTTGTTCACTAGAAACAGTAGTTCTGATTCTTTCTTTTTCTTTCGAAGATTCGGATTGATTCAGTGAATACAATCGTATTCATTCCACTGGTGCAGTTTAGCCTATTAAAGCTGCAAAGTCTGCCTCACCATTGCCATCTCTGATTGAAGCATAACATTTCAAGTTACGTTACATATCTATAGGTATGTGAAATCTAACCTGACAGCTTGAATCATCTCAAAATTCATCATTATTATAAAAAATACTGTATAGGCGGGTAAACATTAGGGTAAGGTAAGAAGATTTTGAAACAGATTTTATGTACTCGCTTATTAATTGAAAAAGCAGCAGAATGATAATCTGAAATCAGACTCAAATTGATACTATATAATTTTATGAACAAAAGGCATGCTTGGTGCAGAAGCCGATATTGGATTAAAGCTGTAATTCCACAAACTCTCAGGGCCAAGTGCCTAGATACAATTACAAGAGGAATTTCTGACCATCGCACAAACTAGAGTTTTAGGCATAGGAGGATCTCTTAAAGAGGAACCATATGGAGTCTAGATTAGATCAGGACGTTCCTAAGAATTCTGCAGTATTTACTACAACACCCATTTTAACAGCACACGCACATAGAATATGTTACAAAAAAGTTTTACCGTCTTAAAACTATCCCAGAATGCACAATTGTTTTGTATTGAATAGGAATGATGCAATCTCTCACAAAATGAGTGTTTGGCTAGATTTCTATGCTGAGCACATAATAAAGATAATTTGTGGATATATATGACAAAGAGCTAGGCTCACTCAGAAGTTTGCTGGCAACAGAAAAGGTAACATTTATATAGTTGTATTAAAATGTATCACTTTGCATTTTGTTAAAATAAAGCAATGGTTTATTCCCACGTAGATCCTGTCAGAATTTGCTCTCTCTCATATTGTTCTGTATGTTACAGAAACTTCCAGAGTTCATCAGGTTCCGATGATGACAGAGAGATCGTATACAATACAACAGAAGAATAGAATCAAATGTTAATATAAAATATTTACAGAATAAATCACAATATACCAGTACTTTGTGCATTTCTGTTTGGGATTTACTGTACATACTATGTGTCAGTGGGCAGATGGGACAATCGTGTGAAATCAGGCATTGATGTGTTGCTGTGGTGGAGTAAGTCCTCCATTGAAGCAGGAAAATGTGTGGTGTCACAAAGTTCGAAAGAAGATATTTTCCTGAAGATATCTTAATGTTTTTGGATTAACAATCCCTTTAAGATATCACAGCACAGCAGTGTTTAATAGGTCGCTCCAGTACTCCACATGTATTCAACAGTTTCAACTGCATTTTTGCAAGGCTATGTCTACACAATGCACTGTGACAGTACAGCCTCAAAAGCACCAGTCTTATGAAATAATACAGATATACACTACACATCGGTCAGATATCTACCAATTTGCTGGAAATTGCACAGATGTTATGCCTTACAAAGCTTATCAAAATGTTCTGCAATACAAGCATATGTCCATGCTAAAGAAAACAATACAGGCTCTAATGGTTTCCATTACAAAAACATTTATAAACCATCAGCTGCTTACGATTAAACCCATTACTTATTTCCTTTATGTAGTGCGTTTTGGCTCTTATACAAATAAGATTTAATTGTTTTCTATTGGCCCCCATCCGCCAGATAACCTCCCACCAAAACATTACCAAGACACCCACAGACATTATGACAGTTCCCTCTGTCTTTATTAATATATATATGAGATGATTTCATCACTGGATAAATACACTCTTTTTTCACAGAAACACATTCATAACAATGCATTGCACCATCCCCAAAAGATGCAACTGAAATCAATCTATACGATAAAGCCTCCTGTTATAGCAATAATAATAAAAACAAATAAGCAGATATAAATTGTATCAGATATGAAGTGCATTACTGTGAAATTAAATTGGTTTAAATAAATAGTTTGTAGAAAAGGCTGTCTTACCTATGATCAGCGATGCTGATACGCGGCTCGATCAGCTGATCAATGCGGTAAATGAAACTCCACTGCTTACGGAAAATCAAATAAAATCCTCTTCAGCAACATACACACATCACTGCCATTTAGTGAGCGTTTCAGTACCATATATGATCTTTCTCTCTTCTGTCTTTAACCGCATGTATATGACAGCTGTATTGGACGAGAACGCTGGGTCCCGACACTCCCTCAGAGAGATTACCACACTGAAAACTGTAGCAATAGCGCCGCCTATAGGTCACAACTCCCTTCAGATTGGATATCATGATACGAGCTATAGGGCATATGGACTAAACACTAAATTAAAGGATATTTATTCTCCAGACTATAAGCTTTGTGCGTGTACTCGGTTTACATAAAAAAATCATGAAACACCAACATCAAATTGTATCGTATTTTCAACCGTTTTTTTAACAGGCAAAGATGTCAAATTTCCAAAACTGGACATCCTCTTTGGCCACTCTTGTTAATCTTTATATTTGTTTCAATAAAATGGTCTGATTTCTATCACACTTACCTTTTTTAACTCAAACTCGCCTAATTTAATTTTAGAATGTAAAAAAATTTTTTTTGAAAGTAAAAACAGTATGTGCTGCAATTACATAATCCGTAACAGCAATTGAGTCACTTAAAAATATAATGTCTAGTTTAAAAAAAATCTATTCAGATTTTAAAAATCTTGTAGTGTATTCCAGCCATTAGTCTTACTTTACTTTTTTAGGAAAAATAACATTAATTA
This sequence comes from Triplophysa bombifrons, assembly GCA_029783895.1. Classification (NCBI taxonomy): domain Eukaryota; kingdom Metazoa; phylum Chordata; class Actinopteri; order Cypriniformes; family Nemacheilidae; genus Triplophysa; species Triplophysa bombifrons. The sequence goes on from CM056471.1 coordinate 3,419,511, forward strand.
CTTACATGATCCACTGCAACCAAGACTGCTGTAGTTACATAAACTAAACTCTTCTTAAAGGGATAGTTCACTCAAAATACAAATATTTTTTTATTCGCCCTAATTAATTCAAAACATGCATGACTTTCTTCTGTAGATCAAAAAACAAGACATTTAAAAAATGTCTCAGGGGTTTTGTGGCTATACAATGTGTGGTTACCAACATACAACATTTTTGTTCTGTGAAGCCACCGTAGTGCTTCGAAAGGGAGGGGTGGAGTAAGCTGTTGGTTGCATTGTCTCCACCTCACCGCTAGATGCCGCTAAAATCTCCACATTGCTCCTTGAGAGGTACTTTTCTTGCTGGAATAATAAACTGCTCTGGAGATAGAAAGAACTGTCAACTGTGTAGGACAACTTTTTATTAGGAAGTGTATTTAGCATGACTATATTAAAATTAATTAAAATGGCAATTAAAATTAAAAGTTATTCCTATAGCATCTTAAAACTAATAAATTGGAAATGCTCCTGCCTATACAGTATATGTTTCACTGAAGATGAGGGGAAAAGTTATAGTTAAAATTATGATTAATAATAATGTCTACAAATTAGCATTTGGAGTTTTACTGAACTGTCAATTACATATCTTAGTACATTGCACTTGTTGTGTACAGGTGTGTTGGTAGATTTAGTTTACGATGTGGGTTTAGATTAGGATCAAGAGTAGCCTATACATTTTAAATGAAAGAACAAATAAAAAACACAAGTAAATAATCGTTTTATACATAATATAAACAAACAACTTCATAATGCAGGGATTATTTATAGGTGTCGTAGGCACCTATTTTTATTTACTCTATTTATGATATGGAAAAAAAAGAAAACAAGAAGAAAAAGGTTGTTAATCAAAATGTTTGAAAAGTTTTTTAGGCAATCCTAAAATATTACGTGAGAAACAAGTCACTGTTTAAAATGTCTTGACTCGAATCACAAATCTCAGCACTCTCATCCTCCAAAACTTCATGAAGCGGGACAATGACATCATGTTCCTCTCTGATTTCTTTCTTCATTTCATCTTTGTCGACGAAACTATAACAGATGACCTGTAAAATGTAGACAGTATATTAAATATATAAATGATTGAGCTCAAAATTTAAATGGATGGTTTTTAGTTGTTTGTTATTACTGGATTTTCAAAACAATTGTCTAAAGATGACACTAAAAAAATTGCAATTTTATCTGTTATTTAAAGATTTTTTTCAAGACCAGGGTACACATGTTAAGAGCTTTTATTTTGTGGAATAGTTCTGTCACCTGTCCACGACTTGCCAAAGATGTTGCTTCAGTTATATGGCAGTAGAGGTTGTGGCGGGCTATGAAACTACTGGACCAATCTCGGCCTATTAAAATAAAGGACAATCCTAGTGAGCAACCTAAGCCCAGTTGGTTTATTCGCTAAATTAACATATCCTACCCACCTGCCAATCTCTGCTCTCCCCAGTTGTTTGGTACAGGAATGTTATACTTTTGGGCCAATTCAAAGGCCATTTGACGGCATTTCTTTGGAGTAACGGCATGGAGGCGTCCGGCTAGCGTCTTTATGTTTTCTGACAGTTCCGCTTCTAACTCTTTGGAAAAGATCCTCTGCGCTTCTGCTGTTCCTTTGTACCCTACAGTTTTTTCCCGTTTTCCTTCTGCCTTTTTCACGTACCTCTGCAGGGTTGACCTGCCAATATTTCTCTCTTTTGCCACTGTTCTGATGGATTTCCCAAGCTTGACTTCAACAAAAGCTTTCTCCAGTTCCTCATAGGTTGCTGAGCCCCAGTCAGTTTTTCGAATATAGTTTCGTGGCATGGTATGCTAAAATATTTAAAAAACTGTCTCAATAAACTTGTAAATTACAGCAAGATATTTTATTATGACCCAAGTTAAGATAGCATTTTGAATAAAGCCTTATCTTTACATAAGAAATTGACAACTGATCGATGGTCAATCAAGAGTGGGGTCCATAAGTCAATGAGGAAACCTGCTTTTATCTAATATAATTAAATTTCATTACAAATAGAAGTATTTACAAATTTTTGCTGTCAAGAGCATTTTCTAGTATCTGTACTTACTAAAGTAAAAGTAAGCGTAAGAGTACTACATTAAATGTATTTAAGTAATAAAGGTAAAAACATGTTAACATGTATTTATGAAATTCAGTGCAACAAAAGTATGATATTTTGTTTTATAATGTAGTGAAAAACACTTTGATAAATACACATAATTGGAAAAATTTACTTGAGTAGAGTCAAATTAAGAGACCATTTATATATGAAGAGTTTATTTGCAACAGACAACTTCAGTTTTCTATTATTTCAGAAATCATGTTTTTTATTATGTTATCATTTTTTTTATCTATTTTTTGTGTTCATTTGCTGTATTTGTTGGAGCTATTATTACTTAGTTAAAACAACCCAATTGCAGTTATGAATTGGAATGAACAATAAAAAAGTGTTTTTTGAGAAAATTATTTTTTGCAAATGAACTCTTCATTAAGACACATATCATTTTAAAATAGTGCTGAATTTCAATAAAAAAACTGTCTGGGCTGCATTTATCAAAAGCATTGTAACCTTAAGTTAATGATCTTAGAACCATTGTCACCAATGGAGCTACAATCAACGTAGGCTTTACATTGCTTTTGGAAAATGCAGCCCAGATCTTTTAGACAAATATAATTTTACATTCATTTTATTTGTTAACATTCCATAGCCTAATCTTCCTGCTTTATTATCATTTAATTCCCTTATTTCGGAACAGTGTTCTTATGTCTCTTCTGCTTCCTATTAAATGTGCTTTTGTAAACCTGCTATTTAACAATGTATTATTGTGAAACGTGCAACAAAAAATACGTGTTTTTGAGACATACGTGGTGCTCAAATGCTGTTAGTTATATAGATAAAAAGGTATAACAAAATGTTTTGGACATGTACTGTGTTTTGCACCATGGCAATTCCACAGCATTGTTTGTTCCATAACACCGTGCAATACGAACACAGCAATCTAGCATGCATATGGAGTATTTATGCCCACGTGTTTATAATTTGAAACTATACACCCTTTGAACGTGGATAAGGTATAATCACAAAAAAAGTCTGGACACTGCACGAAGCATCACACCTACACCATAGAAACAAAACACACTTACACAACAACAAACCTTCGCACCGGAATTCGTTCAGTCGACTCCCCGGCCGCGGGGAAGGTCGATGCCGGAAGTCATCACAACACTGGGCGGGGCTTATTGTGCCACGTTGATGGACAGCAGTGGGGACGTGGAATTCCGTCCATCTGTAGCCGGTTCGCATCTTACTCAAGGATCTCACAAAAACTCATTGGTTAACTTTAAAATCCGTGTATATTCGTGAATAAGTCTGTGCATGATTGGCGGAGTAACAAAATAATAAGGTAAGTACTTTATAACTCTACAAATCATGCTGTGTATTGCTGCATTAGCCTATTGCTACGTTATTATATGGATCTTAATAGATAACACACGTTCTTAACATTCACTAAAAACATTTTGATTTTGTAAAAATCACTTCATATGCAAACGAGTGCTTTATTTTAAAACGCTTATCAATTGCCTGAGAAGTGACGTAAATGGTGCAAGAGCCTTACTGTTGTTTTAGTGTTCTGATCAGATGTCTTAAATGATGTACTATTAAGATAATACTGTTTGTGTTGGCTTTCATGTCACATTTCACTGCTGTAAGTTGCCTTGCTGCTTTAACACTGTCAGGTTTGTTAAGTGTCCTCAGAATTATAAGAAACATATTTATTTTAAAATCCTAGATCATGTGTATATTTGTAAATTTACAAAAATAAGAAATATCAACATTATGAAAACTAAGAGTGTAATAATTTAGTTACTGTAATTGTGTGTGCACGTGTTTTCATTCATTTATTACGTTAAGTATCAGGACATACAGGAGCATCGAAGTTTGTTTTCAGCCATTAATTTTCCTATGATTTTAATGTTTGCCATGGCCATATAGTCAGTCAATATTATAGATATCAAAATGATGATTTTACAAAATGTACTTTGCATTGCAAAAAGTATGTCTTGAATGCACTTTAATCAAAGTAAACCAAGCACATCACTGCTACAAAAATATTTTTTTCGACTACACTGCCTGTAACTTTGGAAAAAGTAGGTTATGGTGTTAAAGTTGCTTATGTTTATTGAGTGAATCAAATCTATAATACCATTTTATCATAGCATGAAGCTAAAGGAAATTAACCGAACAGCCATTCAGGCCTGGAGTCCGGAGCAGCAGCACCCCATATATCTGGCAGCAGGTAACTGTTTTTAGTTTAACTGCTATCAGATGTTTCAAAACTTTTACAATCATGGTGGATTTGAGAAACTTGGAAAAAAGGCAATTGTGTGTTTATGAAAATCTGTTGGTCAAAAATTTAAGAATATAATGTTTATCAGTCTTATTTATGAATAAATCACTGTTCAGGAACCTCAGCACAGCAGCTAGATGCCACCTTCAGCACCAATGCATCACTGGAGATCTTTGAATTTGATCTGACGGACCCCACTTTGGCCATGAAGTCATGTGGCTCTTTTTCGTCTCCACACAGGTACTGAGATCAGATCTTACTTTATGCGAATGATTTACAATGTCACAGAATGCAAATGACTCTCAAAACAAATGTCGTTTTTGGAAGGTGTTTAAGCTTGACAGCAAAAAAGATTTATAAAACAATCTTGTTTTGGTAATTTTAAGTTCTAAGAGAAGATTTATCTCATTGACAAAGGCTTTATGTGTTGTTTGGGTTGCAGACTAAGAGAAAAGTAATTTATCACTTTCAATTTCTTTATATTAGTTACACTTCACATTTAAAGTATGGTCTTGTTACAATAACCCATATGTGTGTTTTTAAAGTACAATTTACATTTAACCAAAATTAAGTAATCTACTTGCCCTCATTCCACATCAAACCCTATGAAATACTCTCTCTATGGAGCTGTTTAGTAGAATCATAGTGGTACTCTTTTTGATACATCAAGGAAAAGCACCATTATGACTATATCATAATATACGAGATGACTATATTATATGAATATATGATATAATACCATTAATACATGAAAGGGAAATAACTGCCCTATTTAATCTAGATACCATAAACTGGTCTGGGGGCCACATGGCATTGAAACTGAGGGAATGCCATCAGGAGTTCTAATTGCTGGAGGTGAGAATGGAGACATCATTCTCTATGATGCCTCAAAAATCATTGCTGGTGATAGTGAGGTTATCATTTCCCAGAGCGAGAAACACACGGGGCCAGTGAGAGCGCTCGATGTCAACTCGTTTCAGGTAATCCTACTAACAAACCTCTTTTCTCTGAATTCTCCAAATGTGCACAGTAAGTTTGTATGTGTATTTGTTACAAAAAATAGATTTATGATAAATGTAAAAGACCAAACTAAATTCATTTTAGACCAACCTTGTGGCCTCTGGAGGAAATGAGTCAGAAATATACATTTGGGATTTGAACAGCTTCAGCTCCCCAATGACTCCAGGACCCAAAACACAGGTAAAGATCTTTTGTACAGCTTTTTTTTACTTTTACTCTCGTTTGAATGCATTGCACATTGTTTACATGCACAAGGGTGATTATGCATGCACTTTTGTGAAAAACTAACTTTTATAGAATAGTTTGAAGGTGTTTAATTTTGTTAAAAAATATAAATAGACTTTTAATATCTAGGAATCAGAATATTGATTCTACTTGGAGTTGGGAAGTTATTTTGGGCCCGGAAACCTTAGAAAACACACTTGCAGCAACCACCAGCGGTACTCTTTGCATATGCAAGCAGCCTTTGCTTTCTCAGTTCTTCATTGGCAGTTTAACTGCTTTGCAAAGCCTTATTTTTTACTTCTACAATAGCCCTTTGCATGATAAGGCCTGACAAGCATGTCACCTGCTGTATAATACATAGAGACCAAAGCCGAGCTATCCAAACAACCACATACGGCAGACTCTAAACCATAAGATCAATGCTGAAGTATCATAGGTTTTCTGTTGTCAACTGTCTCTGTTGTTTTAGCCCCCAGAGGACATCAGCTGTATTGCATGGAACAAACAGGTTCAGCACATCCTGGCCTCAGCCAGCCCCAGTGGAAAAGCCTCAGTCTGGGATCTCAGAAAGAACGACTTGATTATCAAAGTCAGCGATCACAGCAACAGGGTTTGTGGAATATTTTGTCTTTTTTTGCATGCACAGAAAATTAAGTACCCAAGTTTTAGGCAGAATTTGAGCACCAGGCATTCACAAAGTTCTGCATGTGCTTCACCCACTTTTGTGTTTATCACTTATTTGGTACAATATAAAATTACTTTATGTAACCAATAAGAATGACGTAGCATCAGACAAAACAGTTTACCATGTATACAATTATTCTGCAATTTTTTTCTGTCTGGGTCTGCTTAGTATTTCACAACACATAATAATAACAACAACAGTTGAAGAAACTTACTTTGATATACCGTATTAACATCAGTTTTTAAAAAGAAATGTTACTACTATAGTATTTATTAAAGTACATTGCAATACAATGTATATACTATGGTAACGTGGTATATTTTTTAAGTACCATGTAATATCACAGTGTTCTTGTGGCTCAGTGGTTAGAGCATTGCGTTAGTAGCGATTTCCAGGGAGCACAGATACTGATAAAATGTATAGCCTGAATGCACAGTGAGTCGCTTTGGATAAAAGCGTCTGCCAAATGCATAAATGTAAGTGTAATATTAAAAGATTGTGGTGTTACCATTTATTATGACAGTTCAACAGTTTTTTTATTAGGGTCGGCCACTTACTGATCCATAAAACAATCTTATTTTAGTCATGATGTAATGTTTTATGAGTGTTTGTTCCTGTTTAGATGCATTGCTCTGATTTGGCCTGGAACCCAGAGGTGGCCACTCAGCTGGTTCTGGCCTCTGAGGACGACCGAATGCCCGTCATCCAAATGTGGGATCTGCGCTTTGCCACCTCTCCTCTGAAAGTGCTGGAGAACCACACAAGGTAGACATTTCAAAAGTTTATCATGAGATAGCCATATTTCCTTAGAATCTTACTGATTCGGTTTGTGTATGTGTAGAGGTGTGCTCTCCATAGCGTGGAGCGTAGCAGATCCAGAGCTCCTCCTGAGCTGTGGGAAAGACAACAGGATTCTTTGCTGGAATCCAAACACGGCTGAGGTAAACATTTACAATATTGCTGTTTGAGGAAAATCATGCTTCCAGTGTAACTAGTTAAAAAAGATAAAGAGAAAACCTGAAAATATGAAAGAATTTGTGTGAGCACCATGATTGTGAGACTTGGGTACCGCGGTTTCAACATTAAAGTAGGATAAAGTAGTATTTAATACTAATATCTTCTCAATCTTGGTTGCTGACAGATCCTGTATGAGCTGCCCACAAGTGCTCAGTGGTGCTTTGACATCCAGTGGTGCCCCAGAAACCCTGCTGTGCTGTCTGCTGCGGCCTTCGATGGACACATTAGCATCTATTCCATTATGGGAGGAAGCAATGATAATGACATAACTGCACAAGCTGATCAGGTGATCATCTGCACACACGTTTGTAACAAACGTTGACTTGAGTTGATTCAGTTGGTCATGATGTTCTTACTGTCCATAGTTAAGTAGCTCATTTGGAAATATCGATCCTTTTGGCACGGGGCAAACACTGCCTCCGTTACAACTGCCTCAGCCCACTACCAGCCAAAACACAGTCACACCTCTGAAGAAACCCCCTAAATGGATCCGAAGACCAATGGGGGCATCTTTTGCTGTAAGTGTTTCCAAGCCTACTACATATTTTCACTAAATACTAGACATTTTTTAAACGCTGTAGAGCACTTGTCCAACAGAGTTTTGACTTTTTTTAAACAGTTTGGTGGAAAACTAGTCACTTCGGACAACATCAACCCAACAACGCAACAACCCCAGCAATCTGCCGGACGTATTGTTCATATCTGTCAAGTCGTGACGGAGACAGATTTCATTGAGCGCTCAAACCAACTTCAGACCACCCTGACTTCAGGAAACTTTCTGGAGTACTGCCAGACAAAGATTGATGCTGCTCAGAATATATTCGATAAGACTGTGTGGTCTTTTCTAAAGGTAAGAACCCAGAATATTTATTAAACTGTTATATATGTTCCACTTCCCCCTTCTGCACAAAATGTGACCAATGAATATTTATATTCTTAGGTTAATTTTGAAGATGGTGCACGAGGGAAATATCTGGAACTTTTGGGATACAAGAAGGAGGAACTTGCCCTAAAGGTATTTTTATATATTTTCACATTTATTGGACATTATGGGGCGGTTTCCCGGAAAGGGATTATGACTGGCTAGCCCTAGACTAAATAAATGTTAGAGCTGTCTAAACTAAAAACAGCTTGCTCTGACATATCATCAGTGCTCTTGTTTTGCCTCAATATTCAACAGGTAATGATTTTGATAAGGTGTGATTGTAAAAACTTCTTTAATGTCGTAGTTCTTTAAGGCCTAGTCCCAGTTTAACCTAATCTCTGTCCGGGAAACCGGCCCATGTGAATTACTTGTGTATTGTCTGAGGGGATGACATTATCAGTTGTGGTTTTTAGATTGCATCAGCATTGGACGGACACTGCAAATCTGATGAAGCCAATGTGGTAAGTGCACTTGTCAAAGTATTTGTCAGAATTATTCTGCCCTTTAAAGGTTGGAAGGATTGGCTAATTGCTTATACAGAACACTTTTGTTAACATGTGGTCAGTGGGAAGACTTCACAGCAACACAAGGCCAAATATTTTTAGTTTGCCTTTGGTAACTTTCACAGACTTCCTTTTTAAGCATGAAGCAAAATATCTTAGGGGGTTAAACTGGCACAGCATAAACCTACAGCTCAATTAAAAAAAAAAATCTGATTGAAATACCAAAAAAGTATATAGTTGTGGTTGGATATCTTGTTTACTTTTTCTGAAAACCCTTCCACTCATTACAGGGTTTTATTAATTTTAAGAAACAAATCTAGCAGCTTTACAAATTAAGATTATTTTTGTTAATATGATTTTATTGAACTTTGTGATAGATTTCAGGCAAACATTTTGTTGATCGGCATATTGAAATGCAAGAAAGACATACTATTATTTGGTATTAACCCTAGCTTGAAAAGAATAGCTCTGCAGAAGAAAATGCAGAACCCCCTGCAGAACAAATATCTGTCTCAGATGAGATTCCTGTTGATGAGGAAGAACCTGTTGTTGAGAAGACTTCTGTCATTGAAGATTCCACTTCACCCTCCAAAGATGCCATGAACCTCAAAGTTAGCAAGGGCAAGTTTTCTTTGTAAATATTTGGATATTTTACTGATATTGTGTGAATCACATTGTGATTAAGTAAAATAATAAAGATAGTGAATCTATATTCTTATTTTGTTTGGGCACCAGATATTGATGGACTGATCACCCAAGCTCTGCTCATTGGAGACTATGAAGCTGCTGTAAGTCTATGTCTACATGACAACCGTATGGCAGAGAGCATCATTCTGGCTATTGCTGGTGGTCCAGAGCTTCTGGTGAAGACTCAAAAGAAATACTTCACCAAAACTCAGAGCAAAATTTCAAAGGTGAGGCTATATAAAACCATTGATTCTCCATTGCTGTTTCCAATACTGTATCTTTTGTACTTAACTTTGATTATTACAGATGGAATACCATTCCTTAAAATATTTTTATGTTTAATAATTACATCTACCAAGAACTAGTATATTTTTTGTTTTTGAAAAGTGATGTTTACATAAAGGGGTTGGAAAATAATATGAATATGTAATATTATTTTATAATGTGTTTGACCACCGTTTACCTTTAATACAGCTCCAAACAACAGATTTAAAGGAGTAGTTCACGTTGAAATTAAAATTTCATGATAATTCACTTACCCATATGTCCTACAAGCCATCCTTGTGTCTATTTCTTTCAAATTGAGGCTTATGAGGAAAGCTTTCCAGGGTTCTTCTCCAGATATTGGACTTGAACGGGTCTAAATTTCAGTTTCATCGCAGCTTTAAAAGGCTCTACACGACACCAGTTGGTGAAAAAGGGTGTTGTCTAGCGAAAAGATAAGTCATTTTCCAAGCAAACAAAAAAATCTGATAATTTACAAAAATAAATATATGGATTGGTCTACCTCGGAGTGCCTCCAGGATGCGCGCCCACAACTTCTGTATTACACAATCATGTTGGAAAGGTTACCTGTGATGTAGATTTCAAAAGATTTAAACATCCCTGATATGCACACGAACTGACCATTTTAAACAATAATCTTGCCCAAAGATGTGTCATTAAACATCCAAGAACTTTCAAACGGTCTTCTTTCTCCACAGTGGGAACTTCTGATTACCTTGTCCTTAACAACGTGATTACGAAGTACGTGAAGTCGTGGACGTGCTACATGGATGCACTCCGAGGCAGTGCAAGCCATATATTTATCATTATATGGAGAAGAACCCTTGGAAAGCTTTTCTCATAAGCCTCAAGTTGTTTATGATAGAAAAAATAAACACACAGACATGTATGTCAATGAATTATGAAATGTTTATTTTAAAGAACCCAATCTGCACAGTCAGTCTGCTTGTTTTATTATCCAACTCGGGTCCAATACAAAAAGGCAAAACTAACGCTTCTGTTATAAGTGTTAATTAATATTACCGGTCTGACACCATTCAGTCCAGTGTCATTTCACTCGTCATAGTAGGCAAAAAAATTGCGATCTCTAACAAAGATTGACGTTTGCACATGCACTAGCAGACCTCCGTTACACTTCAATCGATCCGCATGATTTTAACTGATAAAGGGAAGTTGACGCCATTGTAACTGTTTATTGCTAAAAATTATTGAATACACGTGCACTGAGAGGGGCACCAACCAATCACAACATCCTGAGAAGCGGAAGCTCGCTGATATGGTATGGGTGGGACAACTTCACACACTAAGCGGGGAACCAATCATGACAAACCTGGTTAGCTTTACTAATCAGAGCGTTTCGGAAGGAGGGACTTTATATAGACCGGAAGAAATCCAGTTGTTTTGTTAGAAGAGGGACAGCAGTGAATATTAGACTTGAAATATGAGAAATATAGAGCGTTTTTTTTTTTTTTTAGAAACATGAACATCCATTGTTAAACACCCAAAAAACATGATCAAAGCCACAAAAACAGCAAAAGAATTGCTCCTCTAAAGGTCCAGTGTGTGAAATCTAGCGGCAAGGTTGCGAATCGTAACCAACCGCTCACTTCACCCCTCCTGTTCAAAACACTACGACTGATGACAGAACATGATGAATTATATGCATGGGGACCCACGGTGTATGTAGATAGAAATAGCTCATTCTAGGTAATAAAAACAAAACGCTTCATTGTGTAAGCTCTTTATCAGAGCATGTGAGCGAAGCAGAGTGAAACGGAGCAAGAGTTACGCTCTGAGTCGCTCGCTCAGCCCTCTTGGTGATTTATTTTTTTGCTGCTAGATTATTGTCCCATGCTCATTTCAGTAAAAAAAAACATTACATTTATATGTATTACTCTTAAGAAGATATTGTGTCAATTATCAAATGTAACGATTGCGTTTCTGAAACAAAACCCAAATAAATCTCGATGTCATGTGCGTCCAAGGCCGACAAATGTGATCTCCGGAGGACGCATTCAGCCTTCGAAGACGCAGCTACTTTGTCTAAGTTTCTAAAAGTACATTCTAAAAGGCTGTAACAATTGAGGTTTGACGTTTTAAGACCGGATTTAAGACCCTTGTTTTGTTAAATTTTTGTCTTGCCTGTTTCTTTTATTTACCCCAGTAATAATAAAAGTGTTCCTAGTGCATTTCATCTTTTATGCGTTTGTATTGAATGTTGCACTATGGCAGCTATATGTTCATGGAAATAAAGTAACTGAAAATCAAATATACTTTATCAGTTACTATACAGTTTTTTTAGGCACACAAAAAAATGTCAGACTTAACTGCTCTTTTTCAGCCTACTACTTAAACTGAGACATTTATTCAAGAAGTTTTTTTATAAACTGAAAACAATTAGGCTTACTAGACACATTTTATGTCAGAGCGGGATCTGAGCGGAGCTTTTGCTTGGTCTGTGAGCGACTAAGCGAAGCGCAGACATTGAGCGAAATATTGAGCGGAACGACACACCACTCCACTTCGCACACATGCTCTGCTCATTTTACACCTTTGAAGACATAGTTATGTATATTGTATTTCTTTCAATAGATCCTCCAAAAAATTACACACTGGACATTTAAAGGGAACTACTCCTTTAAACAACTGTCAGATAGTCATTTGATAGACAAATGGTACAAATTTTGACTATTTATCTATCAGATCATTTTCCAATTTCTTAAGAGATGTTGGGACAGAGAACTTGCTTCTCGCTTCTCACTTCCGTGTTGGCAAAGCAGAACTTATCATAGTTGAGTAAACAACTATGGCCGCTGCTAAGGTGCATGTGTAGTCTCAGTCACTAAAAGATTTGCCAAAAACTTGTCTTTGTATTGTAGCTGATTAGTGCAGTGGTGATGAAAGACTGGTTGGACATTCTGAAGACCTGTGAGCTTCAGAACTGGAAGGAAGCTTTAGCTGCAGTCGTGACCTACGCCAAACCAGAAGAGTTCTCATCTCTCTGCAGTGAGTCTAACATTGTCTTTTCTAATATGTTGATAAAGTGTTTTTAATAGTTAATACTATTTTAGTATGAAAATGTTTGTACATGATAATGTCACAGATTTAGAAACCATTGTGTGTTCCAGAGCGTAAGTGGTTCTTCAAGATATGAAACCCCTTGATATTCCTGAGCCTTTAAAACATTAATTAATTCCATACATTTACGTGTAAATGTGATTTATTGCCAATATAGGTCTGCTTGGCTCCAGGCTGGAGGCCACTGAAGACACAGAACTGCAGGCTCAGGCTTGTCTCTGCTATATCTGCGCAGGCACAGTAGAGCAACTGATAGCTTGCTGGGCCAAAGCTCAAGAATCTAACAGCCCCTTATCTATTCAGGTGAGATGTCATTACAAAACACCACTGAACAAAGGCTGCAGTTTATTATGTTTGTAATCCTCTTTTTACTAATTTGCAGTCATTTACTATTGGTATACATTTACATATTGTACCTAGGCATTTTTTTGCCTAATAGAGTGTAACCCAAAATGCTATATTTTAAAAGTGCTATGATAAAAGGTTCAACTATTGTTATAGATATACCTAGAAATATGAAGCATTGATATAAGAAGTATAGCAAGTGTAAGAAGTAAAGAAAAGTTTTTTTTTATAAAGTGTTCCGGGTGGGATGTATATATGTGTAGGTAGCCATAGTGACGTTAACAAACTAGCATTGAATAAAGCTGACTGTAGTTTTTGAACACACCGGATAGACTACAGTCGATAACTGTTTGTCTGAAAAGCAAGTGACACTCGCATTTACCATTGTTTACATCAGTGGTTCCCAACCCCTAGACGGGGCGGAAGGTCATTACAAGCGACAAGGGTTATGTTTTGTCAGTTGTGATTCCCAACATTATAAATTCAGCTGGCAGCTGACAGTGTCGCCGTTTATTGGCATTTGTCGGATCGGTGACTTGCACTCTTAAATCCAGCTCCTTATTTATGTTTTTCATTAAGATATCACACAGAATTTCAGTACCATTTTTGTTTCAAATAAAGCCCTGACAGTTCTCTCTTTATGTTCATTAGTTATAACATTTTTATTTTTAACAGTATTTAGTTTCTTATCTTCCTACTGCTTTAATAGCTCTTTACGTAGTGTTAAGAGCTTTGCTTAAGAAAACACATGGACTTGTACTTCTTTGGCATGTACAAATTAAATCATATTATATTTAGGGCTGTTAATGTGTACACGCAGGCGATACATTTTTTCAAATTAACTCATTTAAAATATTTAACGCAATTAACGTAGCATCTGTTTGTTTTGTCATCCTTTGTCTAGGTCAAATTATATATTGACGGTCTTATTCGTGTACAGTCTTTTAAACCACTTATGCGAATTTTGAAAAGGTTGCTTTGTTCAGTGAAGATAGGCAGCTTCTAGTTGTGGAACACGGCAAAACGCAACGCGAGGTCCAGCCTGGTGTATACTGTCACGGGGTAAAGGCTGCGTCAGTGAATCTCCGTTAGACACTGCATCAGAATTTAGTTCTCTTTCATGCTTAAATGAATAAAACTAAACAAGTCTATGCCAAAAAGCCTGTTTTGTCCAGCGTTTTCGTAAGCACAGACTTCAACGTGCAAAATAAAATCTTAAATGAATGCAAGGAGTTGTGAAGATGGGAGTGGCGTTGAATCTGCGTAGAGTGACAGCTCGTAAAGGGGCTGTATTCTTAAAGGGGTCATATGGCTGTGTTTTTCTGTGTCTTTGGTGTGTTATAAGTTGCACATGCATGTATTAGACACACAAAATTGCAAAAATGTAAATGTCGGAACAAAACATGCATTCTATCTAAAAGCGAATGCGAACCCAGATCTGCCTGAAACTCCTCGTGTAACCACACCCACATGCATGTACAGTGCCTTGCGAAAGTATTCGGCCCCCTTGAACTTTGCGACCTTTTGCCACATTTCAGGCTTCAAATATAAAGATATGTTCATACAACATATGGTGTGTTCAGGGTGATGAGCTGTGTTGCTTTTACGCCAAACATAACGTTTTGCATTGTTGCCAAAAAGTTCGATTTTGGTTTCATCTGACCAGAGCACCTTCTTCCACATGTTTGGTGTGTCTCCCAGGTGGCTAGTGGCAAACTTTAAACGACACTTTTTATGGATATCTTAAAGAAATGGCTTTCTTCTTGCCACTCTTGTAGTGATGGGAAGTTCGGATCATTTTATTGACTCGGACCTTTGAGTCTCGTTCATCAAAATGAACGAATCTTTTTTCGAGTCATATCGTTCCTTTCGTTCATTTAAGCAAAGTATAATTAAAATGTTACATGTCACTTTCCTAACAGATCTACTACTTATGCAAACGTTGCTCACATTACAACAAATACAAAACTATAATGCTACAATAAACAGAAAAGATTGATTACTTGTTTACCTGGGTATTTGGTCTATGATTAGCTCACCTCACCTCTTATCTTGAATAATTTGTCATTTCACTGTCTTTGTCTATCAATAAACAAACCTTAATACTAGGCGATTCACCCGTTTGTTAGGAAGGTTGTAAATTAGCTAATTTCTCTGTCCAAAGCTGTCACATCACATTACAAAAGACCGAACGACTCGAACCCGAAGACTCGAAAGGTGAACTAATCAATTCTCCTTCCGGCTCTGACTGCATTTGTTTAGCGTGCAGGGGTGTCACGTGATGAACGAACGACTCGAACCCGAAGACTCGAAAGGTGAACTAATCAATTCTCCTTCCGGCTCTGACTGCATTTGTTTAGCGTGCAGGGGTGTCACGTGATGAACGAACGACTCGAACCCGAAGACTCGAAAGGTGAACTAATCAATTCTCCTTCCGGCTCTGACTGCATTTGTTTAGCGTGCAGGGATGTCACGTGATGAACGAACGACTCGAACCCGAAGACTCGAAAGGTGAACTAATCAATTCTCCTTCCGGCTCTGACTGCATTTGTTTAGCGTGCTGGGATGTCACGTGATGAACGAACGACTCGAACCCGAAGACTCGAAAGGTGAACTAATCAATTCTCCTTCCGGCTCTGATTGCATTTGTTAAACGTCCGGAGCGTGTTGCGCTATGCGCATGCGCGACTGAACGAATCACTTCCCAAGACGACCCGTTCTTCCCGAGTCACATTTAAGATTCGTTCAAAATGAACGAATCGTTCACGAACGACCCATCACTACACTCTTGCATAAAGGCCAGATTTGTGCAGTATACGACTGATTGTTGTCCTATGGACAGAGTCTCCCACCTCAGCTGTAGATCTCTGCAGTTCATCCAGTGTGATCATGGGCCTCTTAGCTGCATCTCTGATCAGTCTTCTCCTTGTATGAGCTGAAAGTTTAGAGGGACGGCCAGGTCTTGGTAGATTTGCAGTGGTCTGATACTCCTTCCATTTGAATATTATTGCTTGCACAGTGCTCCTTGGGATGTTTAAAGCTTGGGAAATCTTTTTGTATCCCAATCCGGCTTTAAACTTCTCCACAACAGTATCTCGGACCTGCCTGGTGTGTTCCTTGTTCTTCATGATGCTCTCTGCGCTTTAAACGGACCTCTGAGACTATCACAGTGCAGGTGCATTTATACGGAGACTTGATTACACACAGTTGGATTCTATTTATCATCATTAGTCATTTAGGTCTACATTGGATCATTCAGAGATCCTCACTGAACTTCTGGAGAGAGTTTGCTTCACTGAAAGTAAAGGGGCTAAATCATTTTGCACGCCCAATTTTTCAGTTTTTTATTTGTTAAAAAAGTTTGAAATATCCAATAAATTTCGTTCCACTTCATGATTGTGTCCCACTTGTTGTTGATTCTTCACAAAAAATTACAGTTTCATATCTTTATGTTTGAAGCCTGAAATGTGGCAAAAGGTTGCAAAGTTCAAGGGGGCCGAATACTTTCGCAAGGCACTGTATGTTACTTTGTGGTATGTTTTGACTAAGACCGCCTAAATGTATACGCAAGTAAGGTGGGCAGTCTTGTAAATCTCATTGTACCGCAGCTGGTGCAGCCTGATGTTCCGAATATGGTAAGAGGCGTTAAATGTCCGTGCAGTATTCGACCAATCACCACGCACTAGTGACCTGGCCAATCATAGCATACCTCGCTTTTCAGAGCGATGAGCTTTGTAAATTATCAGCGCGTTTCAGAGAGGCGGAGCAAAGAGGAGTTAAAAACATGCACGGTATGTGGAAAATACAGCGTTTTTAACCTTAAACCGTGTATACACATTGTATTACATCTAAAGCAAACAATAATATTTGTTTTTGCCGAGTCAAATGACCCCTTTAAACCTGCTGCTGTTTCTCCTGTCACTAATGTTAATCAAAGAACAAAAGAAAAGAGGAGTTAAATGAGTTTTGTAGCTTTGATTAGAGTTCTTCTGTATTTATTTTCCAATTTAGCAATTTTTAGCAATTTAGACTGTATTTGTGTTTGAGAACTTCATTCAATTTCTTTATATTTCCTACCAGCTGGACATGATAGCTCTCAATTATACTTTTGAATGGCTATAATTAATGTTAATGTTAAAATAAAAAAATAAAAATCAATTTATTAAAGACATCAGTAACAGTACTAATATCAGAATGTTGGCTTTCATTCTTTTAATGAAGCTGTTAGAGAAATGCTGTCAGAATGCATGAAATAGCTTTGCACCCCCCTTTATAGATAACTGAAAAAGTGTAAATATAAATCTGAATGTGGACAATAGACTTGAAATTAAATTACTTGCCTGTACTTAGCTGTGCATTACAGCAACTTTTGTCATTCAATTTGTGACAACGACTGGGTTATTTATGTGTACATGATGAACATGATTAGGGTATGCACTCATATCCCAATGAACAGTGGATTATTTTAGCAATATTATTCTCCCGTGTGTCTTTAGGAGCTTGTTGAGAAGGTGGTGGTCCTGCAGAGAGCTGTTCAGAAGGCTCAGGGTGGTATAGCACCTGATATGGGTGCACTGCTTGCAGAGAAGATGAATCAGTATGCTAGTCTGCTTGCTTCACAGGGCAGCCTAGAAACTGCCATATCTTACCTCCCAACCGGCACACAACAGGTAAGCATATGTTTACTGTTTGTGTAAATATTTGAAGAGTTTGGTTCCAAAAGGAGATTTTTTTTTTAAATCGTGTTTTTATTATGTAATCATGTTTTTATTGTGTTAGTTAGCTGTATTTATTTAGGTATTATGTCTTAAATCAAATCAACTGCAGTTTGATTGATATTACTTGGAATGCACAATAAAAAACATGATTTTTTATTTATTTTTATTTATAATTTGGAACCAAACTCATCATTTGATTGTATCATTTGTTGTTTCCCAGATCGGATTACAAAGTAAATAATCTGATTCATGTTAGGCAGATGTTTAATGAATCTTATTTGTCTGTAGGTTGCTGTGCAGGAGTTGCGAGAGCGTCTGAGTAGAGCTCTGGGTCAGCAGCCGGCTGTAACTGCAGTGAATCCTGCTGTAATGCAGAATGTGCAACCAGCGGCTCCTGCTGCTGTACCTGTGCAGACATATACACCACATCAACCACAACCTCCACAGACTGCTGCTCCATCCGGACCCCCTCAGTATTACCACCAGGTACGAGACACACTAGAGATGCGGCGAGAGTTCTCTGCACTTTACTTAAACACTTCTCTGTTGAATGTTTATTTTAGTAAGAAAACTGATCTTGTTAATAAAATTACATTATTTTTGGTTTAGCTTTGTATTTTGGATTAAAATTCCATGGCTAGTTGTACATTCCGACATCCACTATCCCTAACAATACACCCACCTGACAACCTTTAGCAGTAAAATTGCTGACAGTGTTTTATGCATGGTGTTACCCATTTGCAATTTCAATTGTTTCTTTTGTAAATTTTGTAAATTCATTAGTTTGTCTAGGGTTAGTTTAATAACATCAGAACATCTTATTTGCTTACATGTATATATTTCTAGAGCAAACCACCTATCTGCGTCATCTGCGGGCTTTACACATCCAATTCCTTTCAATCTTACAACCCCCCATCCGGTGGCCAATACGAGCGTGTGTTTGTGTTTGTATTCAGGGTAGACCTGCCTCTACAGTCACATCCTGGAGTAACCAAACATCAACAGCTCTGCCCAGTGTCCCTCATCCGCTAGTGCCCGCTGCAGGCCCGCAGGTACAGACAGACTGTGCCCGCGCTGCCTACACTTACAAAATCAAACTAACAAACCACACGAGCAATACCGCACCTCTGTTGAAACGCTTAGCCATCTTTGCGTTGTCATAGCTTTTTTGCGTTATTTCTGGTGTGTTCTGCTTTAAACATATGGCACCTTTCTTTCTTCTACTTTGAGGAAATGTATACCTGATAAACACTGATTGGTTATGTCAATTATTGATTTATTAACAAAAAAAAGTTAAAGCTTTAAGTTTAAATGAGGTGGATGAACTTGTTGCCAATAATAAAAAAATTCATAGAAATGTGGATGCTTTATTGCAATAAAAATAGT
This sequence comes from Triplophysa bombifrons, assembly GCA_029783895.1. Classification (NCBI taxonomy): domain Eukaryota; kingdom Metazoa; phylum Chordata; class Actinopteri; order Cypriniformes; family Nemacheilidae; genus Triplophysa; species Triplophysa bombifrons. The sequence goes on from CM056471.1 coordinate 3,438,762, forward strand.
GTTGCAATGCAAAGCATCTTAACTTGGTTTCACATTTAGTTCAATTGAACCCTAGTTCGATTGCCCCCGCTGGACTGCGTTCATATAATTTTTTTGGGTCCTAACCGTGGCGCATTTGCGTCATCATTTGCTGTCCCTTGTAACGACGACACTGTAGAAGGCGGCAAAATGCATTACATTACTCGCTTCACATTTATACATATGTTTTTGAACCGTAAGTTTTGTTTCCAAAGCTTCACTACATAACGGCATTTTCATATTTGAATGAACTGCAAATGCGCTTAAGGTGAACAGAAATGAGATATACAGCTCTCTGCTTGGAACGTTCCCGTCACTCTCGTCGGAAAAGTGAGTGAACACACACACAAGCACACATTTTTACCAAGTAATACGTCATTAATAGTGGTTCACTACCCCGATTTGGTACAATTGCGTTCCTATCGGCAGTGAAGCGTACTGGAGTTCACATGAACCGCACCCTGGACCTCCCTTTTTAAGTGGACTCGGGTACAGTTCGCGGGTGTGCACCCGTGTTCGGAAGATGGTGTGCTCACCAAAAGTGCTAACGTGAAACCGCTCCCTTAAGGGTAAAACCATTTATAACGAAATATAGTAAATTATTCACCCATTTTGCAATACTTGTCTAATGTTATAATGGCAGGTACACAGGAACATTTATTTTGATGCAATGTCTTGTACCATAAACATTTGTCTGCAGTAAAACAGCTTGGAACTGATTCTGTCCATAGTGCCTAAAATGTGTTGTAATACTCTCTCTTAATGTTATTAGCATCTAATATAGTTTTACTTCCACTATTAACCTTCTGCGTGATCTGTCTTGTCTCTCGCTTCTGTGGTATGATGTTGTACGTTCCAACGTCACAAATAATCAAATCTTTTAAGTTCCTCTGTAAAATCAAAGTCGTTTAAGGTTTACACCATGAAGCATCTCATTCAGCCTTAAGATCATAGATTAACTTGCGTGTTTGATTCTGCACATATCTCCATATATCACTAAGAAATGTGTCAGATGGGTGTCTGGTGGACCTGATCCTAAACCAGGGTATATCTGATGCAAGTCAGAATATAGAAATATGTAATATATATAATATGTGTTTGTGTCAGTCTGGAAGAGTGCATCAAGCTTTCATGTCAATTTAAATGATAAAGGAAACTTTAAAAATCTGCTAATTGTTCTTGTTCTTTTAGACTGAGCCTTTACCTCCATCTTTTGGTCTTCAGTCTCCAGTGAGTGTACCTGCCTCCAATCCCTTAATTTATTCTCAGCAGTACCAGAGTAAGTGTGCTAAGAAACTCACAGACTTTACACTTCCAAGAATTGCATTAACTTTAGTTCTCTGTATTTCTACCATTAGGCATACGTTTATATGTTTTGTAAAGCTGATGTGTGTAATTCTTTGGATATATAAATATTCTTATGCCCCAATTCAGTGTTCAGATAAATAATCTGTAAAGTGTTTGTAGGATGACTTTAGGAAGTACAAAAGTGTAAAACAGCGCTAGCTGTTTGTCTGAAGCATAATGGTATATGATGGATGGAGGATGGAAAGCACCAAATGTGGAATGCAAAACCTGTTGGAAACTATCAGTAGTGATTAGTGCTAAGCATCACTCTTGATATTTTTATTCTTTATTTAGAGATTTTAAGAAAGCTCTTAATATTAAATTTAGCACGTGACCATTGGTACATTAGTGATATCTTAAACTGTGGACCTTTTTGAGGAGAAGTGCACAATTTATTCTAATGATCAGATTTATGGTTTTCCAATGTCAGGTATATGGGATCTAATAATCTCATAGATTTATATTAAAGAAGAGACCAGAATATCATATACTTGGGATGGGCTCTTGTAACATGGGCCTAAAGCATACACTCATGTCGTAACTTGGAACATCCTAAGAACTTAGCAGTTGTTTTGAATTTTGCATGGGCAAGCACCACTTCACAGATCTAATATTTTTGCTATTCTAATTTGTGCAAAAATTATACATCTTTAATAGTCTTTGCTAAATTTTCAGAAATGCATGAATTTTGGCTGCTGGATGCCTTGCAGTCTTTGCATTAACACTTGAAATGTATAAGAATGAAATGTATGCTAACTCTGTTAAAATAATTTACTTTGCTGTTGAATTTTTGAATTGATGTTCTCATGTTCATACTGTGAAATAACCCTGTCATTCCATTCAAAAACCAAGTGAGCTGTCACCATAGGCAACATTTAAGGACCCACTAAAGTGCACAGGCATATAGCTTTGTTGAATGCGGTGACAAAAGTTTCTATGGTAGAGCAGGTCATAATGAGTGGCTCAATAGCAGGGGTGGAACGCTTCGGATTCAATTTGTTTAAAATCAGATGAGAAGTCGAAGTGTGGAAAATTTTAAGTGACTAATTAAGAGTAGCTCCATCTGAATTCGCTCACTTGTTCACTCATTCACTATTCCCTGTATAGCGAATGCTAAATAGTCCACTATATGGGGAAGAAGTGAAATGAAAGTGAGTAGACAATTTCGGACACTCTCCTAATATTTCCTGTGTCTGGCAATACTGTCAAGGACATTTGTAAAAACGCTTATATTACACCTTTGTGGCTTTATGGATTTTTTGTAAAATGATCAAGTTTAATTAAAAAAAATTTGTAATGTATATTGTATTAGCTTATTATAAAGAGAACAAAATAAATGTTTGCCACGCTTATTCACGGTTACATTTATTACGTTTAATAAAATAACGTAATATAATCAAAATAAAACACTCGTGTATATAACATTCATTGAAATCTGTGAATTCTCAAAAAGTAGAAGATAACTGCCAACAAGAACCAAACACTAGTGTAAACATACATTCGTGGCGTTAATGGTCACTCTCCACCTGCTGATTCTAATCAGGCAAACATCTGGCGCTATATCATGGGAAATACTGAGTGAGCAAGAACGTGGGATGTTCATTCAAAAGCAGAATGCATTGTGGGTAAAAAGTAGTGAACGAATGTAGTGAATGAGTTGTTCAATTAGAATTCGGACAACCGATATAGTGCACTATAAAGGAGATATGGGGCATATTCAGACATAGCTAGTGTCTTGCCGCTATCTTTAACCGAACCAATTGATAGTCTTTCTTAAATTTTTTAGAAAGAAATACTCACAATTTGTTCCAAATTAGCTTTTCTGCTGGTGCAGTGTTCCAGATCATTTCAGTATGATTTTGTTTTGGATGTTGCCTTTGTAAGCAGCTCACCTGGTTTTTAGAGAAGTAATAAAGAACTAACTGCATATACCTGTTCTCTGTTGTCCTCATGAACTTTAGATTTCCCCAACGTTCAGCGGTTCACACCTGCCGCTGGGGCACCAGCCATCTATCAACCTCACCAATATTCCTCTTCTACGGCTTCCTCTCTTCCTCCTCCACCTTCATCCTCTGCCACTGCTGTCTGTCCTCCACAGATCTTGCCTTCTGCCCCTCGGTCGGCACCGCCTCCTATGATTTCTGGGGCTCCTCCCATACAAGGAGGTCAGCCTTTCTCTCCTCCTCCTCTGTCTTCTGGAGTCTCTTTCCAGCATGGTGGGCCTGGGTCGCCCACATCTTATCTTCCTCCTCTACGGAGAGCTTCAGGTACTGAGACTGAACCTGCCCTGATTCCAGCCTCCCAGAGAACAGGTCTGCATGATAACTCAAACCCAAGGATTATTCCTCACTTATGCGCAAGCGTTTGTTTAAAAAACATTGTAAATGAAAATGTAATTGCAGCTTCACGTGTTACTTACATGGAAGCTTAGAGCTTGCATGCCTTGGTCTTGAGTTCAATTCATTGAGAATTACTTAAAATAAGTGTCTTCCAAATGCATAATATTGTGCTGTAGGCCCAAATGTAAATTTCTACCCAGGAAGGCTGGCTAATATTTAGGTGTGTGATGATGAATGTGAAAAAATACTGTATTTCTTAGCCGATGAATGTGAAAAAATATTTCATTTCTTGGCCTTTTAATGATAGATCACATTTTTTAATTTAGCCATTGCTTAAAGGGAGAGTTCAGCCTCAGTCCATCCAAGATTTAGGTGACATTTTTTAGAACCATAAAGAAGATTGTTTGGTAAATCCGCAGCCCTCTCTGCTTCATATAATGGGAGTCTATGGGGCCCACCTGTCTAAACGTTCCTATAGCACATAATTCCAAAAAGCGGCTCCTGGCGACATGCTGATGTTTCGTGAAGCGAATCGTTTGATATTTTTATAAAACTGAACGTCATTTTTAATAATATTAGCTTTCCTGTACAGCCTCAACACTCCCTTTCTGCAGGTGGCGCTAAACGTACCATATGCTGGTATGCCATCCGCCATCAAATCCTACAAGAAGAAGATTGTGATTGTGTGCAGAGACTGCACATTATGGCTTATATTATTTAAAATGATGTTCAGTTTTATGAAAATATCAAACGACAGGTGGACCCCATAGACTCCCATTATATGAAGCAGAGAGCGCTGCGGATTTACCAAACAATCTTCTGTATGGTTCTACTCAAGAAAAAATGTCCCCTACATCTCCAATGGTCTGAGGGCGAGTAAATAAACGGCAAATTGGAGTTTTTGGCTGAACTATCCCTTTAAATAGCACAAATCTGTTTGCTTCATGTGGCATTGTTCAAAATATGCTTTAGCCGTATACACAAACAAAATCTAGTCCATATAAAAACATATTTTTTTAGCGTCAGTGCGGTTACATGGTCATGTGACTAAATAGATGCATGCTGGAAATTCTCTAGAATTTGCTGTTATTTGTTTACAGGAGGATTAAACCAAGATACGTCCTGGTTGTTGGATGGTGAATATATAAAGCGTTACAATAATGATAAATAATGGACCATAATTGTCCATCACTAATTATGAATTAATAATGGCAAAAACTAATCGGGCACTAAAAATTAAAATGCATTTTGCACAATACATTTTTAGAAGTGATTAATTTGGGCAAAATTATATATTTTTTAATTACTTGTTGATAAAATAATAAATGTCACAAAATAATTGATGTCTATTGACCAGCTTTACTTGACAGGGAAAAATAGCATGAAAGCGCAATTAAAAAAAAAAAGCGCAGATGGGATCGGAAATTTCTACGTGTGATTTACTGACAAGTCGCACACTTATTTGTGGCGTTAATAATGCAGCAAAAACCAGCAAAGTGATGAGCCCAAATGTTAGTAAATCATAATGAATTTAAATACTCTCCTGCGTATTAATGGGAAACACCTACAAATGCATAATACGTAAAAAAAACTGTGTCCATGCCTTTTCAGCGCTGATTTTATCACCGCATGTCTTTAGTAAATCCTGACAGTAGTTTTTACTGTCAAAAGAGGCGTTTGCGCAAGCTATAAGTAAATCTGTCCCAAACTCAGAGTCAGTTGGAAACAATCTTAGGGGCACTTAGGAACTGATCCTAAAATAAGAATTTGTCTTTAGCTGTCCAAAACAGCTGTAGATTTCATCTTTAATAAATTAATCAATCTTATATAATACATGCTATTAAGACTCATTTGCACAAATTTTGGCATAATGCTCTCTGTAAAATTCAGTAAAATTTAGAACAGGCATATACCTACAAACAATCAGTATGATGTAATATTCGATAATGGTTGTATTTAATTGATGTCAATCAATAAATGTTTACTGTCCACTTTGGATTATATAATAAAGTTAGAGATACAAATAGAGATACATAATGATATTATCTGCTTTCTGTTCTGCTTCAGGACCCCAGAACGGATGGAATGATCCTCCCACCCTCCACAGGGTACCCAAGAAGAAAAAGGCAAGTTTTATTACAAGAAATGACCAAAAATGTAAATGGTCTTATAATTTACTCACCCCCGTGCCATCCAGATGGCTTCCTCTTCTCAGTTGAACACAATCAACTTTAAATTGAATTTTATCACCTTATGCGGAACTCCAATACAACCACACAGCCATCATTAAAGTAAACCCAAATGATCAATCCCATATCAAAAAGTCCTGTCAAGAAATTCTGGTGTGGTCATTTTTTTTTTACTTGCTTCAGGAGAAGAATTTTCCTTTTTATGTCTTTAAATTCTCCTTTTTTGATCATGCGCATGTCTGTTCTGATTTTAAGGAAACTTAATCTGTTTCACTCCGCAGATTCCAGATAACTACACCCCTCCCGCTCCCATCACAGCACCTATTATGAACCCACTGGGGGATCCTTCGGCCCAGGTGCCCCCTGCTATGCAGACACATCTACCGCAGGTTCCAGATCAGCCTGCGTCCCCTGCCAACTTCACTCCCATTCAACAGCATCCACTGGGCCCCCTATCCAGAAATCCCAACATGCCCAAGTTGAACATGGAGGGTGCACCTGGAGCACCAATTGGAGATGTCATAAAGGTATTATTTTATTATTAAAGGCATAACTGTTTTTTTCATAGTTATGGCTCGTTGGTTCTAGCACTACGTCTCCTTTAAATCCGACACAGATGAAGTAGAGTGATAGGATTGCATAAATTTGAATGAATTCCAGACTTGCGAGACAACGTCTACAGCAACAAGTTTTGGTGCTGTATCAGTGAGCTCTGGCAGCGCAATGTCCATTCTGTGTATTTCCGTCTGTGTGGTATGATTACATTAAAGGTTGCCCATTCATTTTAAACGTTACACTTTCCAGCCAATAAGAAACGTGTATTCAGACAGACCATGATATGATCAAATATAAACCAACTGTATATAAGAAATTATTGGTTGAAATGCTTTCATGTAACTGTCTTGTAATCTTGTGGTTTTATTTCAATTCAGTCCATACCTACGGAGAAGATCACCAAGAAGCCAATTCCTGAGGAGCACATAGTTCTTAAAAACACATTTGAGGGTCTGATCCACAAGTGCTTGGCTGCAGCTTCAGACCCGGTTTGTTCACAGTAAACATTATTAAATGCAATACTTTTAGTTTGTTTTTGTTTAGCTGTGCAAGTTTTTTTAATCTTTTTTATTTCTTACATTAATTATTATCATTCACTGTAATCAAATACAATGGCATGCCACCAAAAAGTTCTCTGAGATTCCAAGAATTCACAATGAGTTCTCTGTCTTCCTACTAGCAAACCAAGAGAAAGTTGGATGATGCACACAAGAGGCTTGAATATCTATATGACAAATTGAGAGAACAGACAGTGAGTATTTTATTGTTAAAATTATGATTTATGATTTAATCCAGTGTATATTCAAATCTGCTGGGGGTAATAATGGGGGTAATAAACAGTTCAGTTTTTTCATTGGTAGGGATTTTAACAATTAAAAGGTATATGCATTTTCATAGATTTAAATAAAATATATATTTAAAAAAAGACAATAAAAACCACTTCAAAATTTGCAACAGCTGATACGTTTACGTTACGTTTTTATGTTATGTGAGATGTACCTAAGCGACAGTAACTGTAAAAATAATTGTCTCTGGGATTGTAAACTGACTGATCCATTCATATCAAGAGTAGGCAGGTATGCATCTTAAAATAGGTTGATCATAATATGTTCCGTGGAATAAAATATGGAGGCAGTGGAGTTTAATTAAAATATTTGTAAAATATTTTCTATAAATGATGATTGAATTCTACATGATTTTTTACAATTACTTACCCATGGCAGATTTGATATCATATACATGTTTTCTCTGTGGTTTCTGAAAATTCATTTTGAAATCAAAATTGTCGCCCTCATGTTGTAAGAAATACCTCTTTCTTTTGTAAAACACATTTTTTTTGTGTGTTGACTACACGGCTCATAAACAGCTCTAGCATTCTGTGTTTTTTTCTTAGTGAATTTGCCTGGTTTGTTTTGCACTAAGATTACTATGATTGAGACTTAAACTCAGATGGGTTTCCTTTCTTCAGCTATCTCCAGCTATATTAGGGGGCCTTCACAATATGGCACGCAGCATTGAGAGCCGCTCCTACACCGATGGACTCAACATCCACACGCACATCGTCAGCAACAGCAACTTTAGTGAAACCTCCGCCTTCATGCCAGTACTGAAGGTGGTGCTCACACAGGCCAACAAACTGGGGGTTTGATATCCACTCAAACACAATGACATCCACACAAACCAGTATTCTCTTATACCATCAGCTGACAAGGACCAGTTGTGCATATATTTTGCCAGTCGAATAGGTCTTGGATATCACGGTGTGTATCGCAGGTTGTTGTTTTTATTTGTTTATCATATTTTCCTTGTCATAGGTATTTTAATTATGTTATATATTAATTATCATGACATAGCACAGTGCAATAGGGCCTTTCCTTTTTATTTTTTGCGAAATGAAATGCATTTTATGCTTTAAGTGAAGAATAGACTGAGCAGCGAGATAACTGTATTAAGTGCAACATGCATAAAACTCTACTCTGTAAGTCTCAGACATTTTGCATTTTATTTTTTGTGTTTTTCATGTTTGATTTAATGGATTGATTGTTTACAATGATCATGCAACCTCATTAAGTTGTTTTAAATTAAATCCAAGTCATAGCTTTATATGAGGTTTAAAATGACAACATGGTAACAAGCAAAATATTTTTCAATAATTGATATTTATTCTAACCTTGGATTTACTTTATTTGGTGCTCGTAACACTGAAAATTTGGAGACCTGTTAAAAGCTTGCATTATGCTGCCTGTCTTTATTGAATGTCACCACTTAATGTCTGTTAAATTAGTCTTGAAAAGATTTGCACCATCTTTGATAATGGGAATGGAATCACACTTGTGGTATTGAGAAATTAAATCTGATGTGCAGAATTTTAGAGCAACTTTGTTTTAAAAAATAAGAAGATCGGGCTGCAAAAAAGGGAATGTGTTGTTTTTGTAATCAGTAAAAAATATGTTTTTATTTTACCACATGATCACAGCCAGCATTTTCTGCCTATAATTCCATTTTGGCATTTTCCACTGTTTTACAGTTCAGACTGTTTTAGTAAGAAAAAGCAATGGCTGGTTAGGCTTTTTATGGCTAAATTTGTTTTCTTTTAAAACTTAATAAATTGGTAAGAACTTTCACCTGGTCTGGTGTTATATAGTGAATTTAACAAGTGGTTGCAATGGTAAATTACGGACTACCTATTACTTTGAACTCTCATAAGAGAGCTATGTATACATTTAGATATGCTATTACAACTGTCTGTATCCTTTCCCCAATTAATTTGATAGTTTATTCAACAGATATAAAGTTCATGCCAATGTTTACAAAATTTAGGATCACCTGAAACAGTTTTTAATTATATAAAAATAAATCCATCAGGCATAAGAGATGTGTATGTTAAGGCATATATATTTTATCACCCCAAAAAAGAAAATTCTTTAATCATTTACTCTCATGTCATTCCAAACCTGTATGACTTTATTTTGCAGAACACAAAAGAACATATTTTGATGAATGTTAGTAGTCCTATTGACTAACCTTGTATGAACACAGAATTGCAGATCCAAGTACTGGGGCAGAACTCTTTTTGAAAGTACACGTTTCACCTTAAAAGGTGCATACTATGCACGCATTGCTACCAGTAAGGTACCAAATGTATGTCCCTTATGGGACATTATGACCATTGTCTTTGTTGTTTTTAAATGAACTTGCATATGAGAATATTTTGGAGCAGAAGCTTTTATTCAAAGAGACTTAATACAAACACGATACTTTGATAGTTCTGTCAAAACAAGTCAAGTCAATTGCATCAAAGCAGCTGTACAAAAACAACCAAAATCAAGACATTGAACATAAAAAGAGTAAGATATTACCTTAAAATTATTTAAAATACGGTAGCGAAGGAGCAAATGCATAAACATACAGACAAAATATGTATAGGCATACATGTATATCTGCTACAGGAACACATGTATGATCATATGAAATGGACCATTTTATTGTCAAATAAAGAGTTGAAGAGTATTCTGTAAGAACTCTTAAGAATATGGTGTTGCACAGGGGGAGTTGCAAGGTTAGCAAAACAAAGCAAACATTATTGCTGTGGTAGACTGGAAAGTAAAAGAACTTTAAAATGGATGTTTATGCATGCCCACCTCCCTGACATATCAACACTGATTCAATTAATGGCCTTAATTTGATGTGCGACAATTTGACTGACCAATGCTGTCTTTTACTGGCTTTGATACCCCCCAATTCTATGGGTGATAGGTCGAGCACAAAAACTGTAAATGTTATCCGAGAAAGAGGTTGGAGCTGTTTTCTGAAAACTCTATTTCCACTTTCAACAACGTTAGATTGCATTTCTACACAGATATGTAGTAACAGCTTTCAGATGTAGACAATAATACATGTAAATAATAAAGAATGTTTTTCTGGTGTCCCATAATTGGAGTGATACTCCTCAGGCATGATTCAGGCATACCTGAAAAAAAGTTGTAACCTATATTATTTTTACTTTCACATAAGATATACCTTGAATGGGTCACACCATGAGAATCTTGTTCAAACTTAACTCCTCCTTTTTACAAAAATGAAAAAGGATAATTTATTGTTATTGCAGCTCCAGTGTTTTAAATTCCGTAAGATTGTTATGTGAGCTGTTTCAAAGTGACATTTGATTAAAATATTTGGTTAGTTCTAAGGACTATCTGGGTTACATTATGGATGAGTTACAGTAAGTTCAAATTTAAGCTGTAGGGGGCATCATTGGATCTTTAAACACCTCTTGTGTGGTATGCAGAATGTCCCTTTCATGGGGGGCTTACCGGAAAAAAAGATTTTTCAAATCCAGTGTGTTCCCAGATTTAAATCCAGACTGATCAACCACAGCGGTTATATGAATGTCATAGCTCTGTCTGTAAAAAAAAACTTAAATACATAGCAAGACAATAAAATAACCGTGATACCAAGAGTGGTTCGCTTACCTTTTGTTGGCTATTAGCTGGACATGTCCAGATAATGTCTGTCCCATTTTGGCAAAAAGAGGTGTCTGGAGAAGACATCGCACCTGATACCAGTGAGTCAGAGGTTCATTGGGAGAAGTGGACAGCCATACTGTTGTCCTGTACAAAAAGTAAATAAACATTCACACACAAATACATATACAGTATATATATATATATATATATATATATACACTCACCTAAAGGATTATTTGGAACACCTGTTCAATTTCTCATTAATGCAATTATGGGGGTGGTGTAATGGTGTGGGGGATGTTTTCTTGGCACACTTTAGGCCCCTTAGTGCCAATTGGGCATCGTTTAAATGCCACGGCCACAGCATTGTTTCTGACCATGTCCATCCCTTTATGACCACCATGTACCCATCCTCTGATGGCAACTTCCAGCAGGATAATGCACCATTTCACAAAGCTCGAATCATTTCAAATTGGTTTCTTGAACATGACAATGAGTTCACTGTACTAAAGTGGCCCCCACAGTCACCAGATCTCAACCCAATAGAGAATCTTTGGGATGTGGTGGAACGGGAGCTTCGTGCATCCCACAAATCTCCATCAACTGCAAGATGCTATCCTATCAATATGGGCCAACATTTCTAAAGAATGCTTTCAGCACCTTGTTGAATCAATGCCATGCAGAATTAAGGCAGTTCTGAAGGCGAAAGGGGGTCAAACACAGTATTAGTATGGTGTTCCTAATAATCCTTTAGGTGAGTGTATATTTAACTATTCACCAGAATGGTTTCTAACTTATAATAATATTTGTGAATTTACCTTGAGCCAACAAATGCAACATCAAACCAGAATGCAAGCCCATGAATCAATCCCGTCTGTAGCATTTTAAAGACAAAAGGAATTTCAATCCTAGAAATGTAAAATACAAACAATGTTAAGAATCAACCAGTTGTGGGTTTTACTGTTTGATCCACAATTTATTTGGGCCAATTGCATCAAGAATATTCTTTAGTTGTCTTTACCGATGTAAATCTTCCTCTTTGGCCTCCAGAAATCTGATACTGTACTTCACAGATCTGGCCATGAGAATGTGTCCATCAAACGTGTCCTAAAAGGCAGAGAAAACTTGATTTGCTTTCAAAACAGCATTAGCAGGCAATCTGAGACCCAAACAGGATTCATGCTTCGATGAACATCTCAAAAAATGTGTAAGACACATTAACTCACAACTATTGGCTGCCTGAAGAACTCGTCCGCAGCAAATGAATGAAGGCCACCCAAATTCACACCATAGAAACTGCTCTGGGTCCTTTTAGAATCAAATTTTGTCTACATTTAAACACATTTCCCATTAAATACAGTTTATCCTTCTAATTCCTCTTTTCACAATCGTTTGTTGCTTCAGAAATGAGAATTGCTTAAAGCAACAGATGGGTTACAAAAAATGGCTCACTGGTCTGTTCATAAAAGTATAGAACGTTAGGAAATATCATCCATATGTTACAAGTTGTCTTGGTATTGTAAGGTTTACACGTAAGAAAATCTTAAATGTAAAATCTGGCTCCAGAAGCAAAACCAGTTGAAAAGTGATTTTCAAACAAATATCCAAACTAATATACAAAATGAATAATAAAATGATACAAAATAAACATGACACAACATTGATTTAATGTTCACAAAAAATGACTAAACATTTGATGTTTAATATACAACTAAGTGGAATAGGATTTTTATAGAATACGTTGTGTGCCAAAATATAAATAAACCATAATAAAATAAAGTAACAAATATATACAAAGAGAATATACCATAATTGCATGGTATATAAATAGCAGCTACTTCAGTCAAGTCTAGCCTTTAGCAAATTTTGTATGGCAATCTAGATGCAGTTACGTGTAGTCGTACTGTTTGTACTTTGTATTAGAAATAACTTGATTAGTCTTTGTATTAGCAGGCTTTTCAGGCTCTGTCTCTTAGGTCACTTTACCTAAAAACAAACCAATGTAAAGTTAAAGCTGGATAGTTCCAAAACTGATAAATTATTAGCTTTGACAGTATGGGGCTTAATTCTGTTTCAAATATAAAAATGTACACTTAGTACTTGCAGTTATTTCCGAAAAAGCTGAGAATTTGGACTTTTAAGGTATTTTCTTTAAGTTTCCTAGCAGGTTTGGGTAGTTGAGGAATAAATCGTTCATGTCCTAGTGTGACATAGCAAAATTGTATATTACATTTTTTTATATTATTAATATTATATTTATAATATAAAATAGCATAAGAGTGATTTATCTTTATTTGGTAGTTTTTTCAAAAAAAATTCTGTCATCATTTAATCACCTTAGACTTGTTCCAAATCTGACAAAAAATCTTTGTTCTGATGAACACAGAGAAGGATATTTGGAAGAATGCTTATAACCAAACAGTTAATGGATCCCATTGACTAATATATTAGGAAGAATTAGGACAGTAAATAGTTTATTTTTGACAACTATTGTAATTTTTCTTACTAGTCAATGGGGTCCAAGAATTTTGTTTGGTTACAATCATTCGTCAAAATATATTTTCTGCATTAAACCAAACAAAGACACTTTCTGTATTTCTTCTTTTTTTTTAAGTTTGGCGGTTGGCAAACTAACTCGGATGCTTCTTCCGCTTTACGAGATTGCTGGTGAACAAACCCCCAGATGGCGGAAAGTAATCAAAAAACAAAACACACATGTTTAGAAAGATGACATGATCTGTTTTACTGTCACTTAAAATGACTCTCTCCCATTGATTTACTGTAGTGTCAGCCAGCGGTATGCTAACAGAAGGCACCCAACGTAAGCACTCGTTCAACTTCTTGCAGCATGCGCAGGCTGCGCAGACAGCCTATGACATCACAGAAATACAAATGCTCCGTGATCTTGAATTACTCTCATGAGACTTTGAAATCTCAAGTGGAGTCCGCATCGATCAAATATACATATCTTATAGGGACAATGGGCAAACTTTTATTGAATATAATATTTTAAAGTTTTTAAATATTATTTTTGACTGACTGTAGTCTAGGTCATCACAGAGGGCCCTGAGGGTTCGCTACTGGTTTGCTCACACACATATCACAGTCTGTGTGGTTTATTAGCTCAGACAGATAGACGACAACTGTGCTATGAGTTTGGACTGAACCAGAACATTTACCAGCACCGGGAAGCTGCTTGGCTTCATCATGGTCACGGCACAGTGCAAGTACAGCATGAGCTGAGGGTGGTGGGGAGATTACTGTGTTTCCATTCCAGCAAACCACAACTCCCTGTGGGCCAATGTAAAATAAACCTTCATGAATAGGTCTGTTATGCATGTGGGGTTTTTTTGTAGAGACATGATCGTGTAGACCATTTCTAAGGAAAGCTCCTGGTTCAATAGTTAATCTCTATCAACAGGATTTGTCAATCATCACAGATAAAACAATTCTTATTACGTTCCTCCTTAAAGAAAATCTAATTACAGTAATATTGTGTCTACACCAGTGATGCTGTTCACACTGGATGTGGTACATCATTATTTTAATGGCTTCTTTTATATCGTTGTGCTGCCTCTCATCCAAGGAAGACAGAGTGTCATTCACTTATGATTGAATTGAATAGGCCAGCATTCAGCAGTTTTAAAAAACATTTGCTTGTATGTTTGTACACAAACTTTCATGACTTAATCTATAAAAATACTGCAAATAATGAATTGTAAAATATTTAATAATTGTATGTAATAATCATTTATCATTATCATCAGTCAGAAAATTAATAACATATTTCCAGTACCACAGTATGTTGTAAAAGCATTAGGGACAGTTAAATTCAACTTATACTAATTTGTACACACTCAATAAAGCATATTTGTCAGTTGTCTCACTTCTAAGGTTACTTCCATTTTTAAGTGGCCTTAACACCACAATAATAAAAAGAAAAATGTATATGTATGCTTCAGAAATATTATTAGTCCTCAACACGACTTGATCCGATCAATGCTTAAAACGTAATGGACCTAAAAATCCTTTCCCTAATGGATCGTACCAAACATGAACAATGATAGATTGTCTGGAAGTTTAGGATGATGTGCAGGCAAACTGATGATAACACAGTTCTGATTGGCCATGACTTAGCTAATTGTGTCATGTCACCCTAAGCTGCATGAACATGAAAGGCTGATGAAGTTGAATACTTTTACCAGAAGCTGGAGCGGGCATGGTGTTCCATGTAAAGTTGTTCATCAGTGAAAGGCGCAAAGTGGATGTCACTGTTGGTTGGGAACATCATTCCTAGCCAATGATGAAAAAATATTCTTGTTCACATGAAATCAAATTATGAATTCAAGCTTATATATTATTTCAATTATATAAAAAAATGTCTTTGTAATCTTTTGTTGTTCTAAAGTCACAAATAACACGCAATCCTTCAAGCTATTGCTGTCAACTGCCTGGCACTCTTCTATGCAAAACTTACATTTCCAATCAAGTTCTTCCTCAAACTTTTCCCATTTATTACTAATTAATAGCTTAAATTATATCTTTCCTAAGGGAAAACTCTTTTGCATTTGCCACTAGTTATGTCGGGGTTTGAAGGGGTGAAATGGCTATTGGATTCCAAATAAACATCTTGTAGAACAATAAAAAACCATCTTCATATGACCCATATGATAAGTACTGCATGCAGATGTATCAGTGTCTTCTAAGTTATGGTTTTCATTTATTGCAGGACAAACCTTTAGGTTTCAACCAGGTTTTGGCATGTAGATAGCTCTCTAACATCCTTTCGTTTAGAAGCATGTATCCTATGGGCTCTGAGATGATGATATCCACATCCTCAGGGCAGGAAACCTCCTCAATCTTCCCTGACAAAATGGAGATCCTGTCAGACATGTTGTTGCTTTTTACCAGAATCTAAAAAAATTAGAATAGATTAGGAATTATAGGATTCATGAAGTAATCACATTCAGCATAAGTCATACATCAGACATCAGAAGAGGATGGTTCGGACTGCTTAGAAGATCATTGGTGCTCCCCTGCCCACCCTCCTAGAACTGTACATCCAGAGTGCAATTACCGTGCAATTAATAACTCTGTGCAATAATAATTAAGTGCAATATTAATTATGTCCCCTAGATAATACACTATCTATTTTTTATACAACCTTTTATGTAAATTATATATCTTTCTGCTGTATACAATAGTGAATTCTTATATTTTACTTAAACATATTTATATACACACAAAGCTTTACTCTCTGTCTTTATTTTATGTTTATTGTATTATATTTAAAAAAAAAGCAAAGGCCCTTATTTAAATCATCTATGTACTGCATTCTATTGTGTTATGGTCTCTGTGTTTACTGTTGTTGCTGTTTCTGTGTACTGGATGCTCTTGTCATCAAAATAAATTCCTTGTATGTGCAAACAAACTTGGCAATAAAGCTCTTTGATTCATAAAATGAGTTTCACTACTTCTTAACCAATAAAAGTGTTATAAATTAAAGAACACATTAGACAAATTATGTTGGTAAGCAAAGTTTAGGCCTCTGTTTACAGTTTAGAACACCTTAGAGTGCACATTTTGTTGAGAAGGAGTAAAGTGTTTCTAGAAATTATGCAATCCCCATGCTGCCATACTGGGGATGGTAGTCTTAGGTCTGCCATTTAATTTTTTTGTGATTTGTATAATGCTTGTAAAAATGTATTTTAGACTGATATCAATAGAGCAAACCGTATTTTGGCTGCGTTTTTAAATAGTTAGTACTGTATCTGCAGATGATGTGATGCACATCAAACCTATTACATTTATTCAATTATTCAAAAATAAATAAATAAATAGTCATAATCAAGTGTGTGTATATGTGTTTGTATTTCCAATCAATGGTATCTCCTCTTACATGTGAAAAAAATAACACAAGAAACAAGAGGTGTGTATTGTTTGAATTTTACAATTAAATCTTAGGTGTTAAAACATTAAAGACTTTATATAGATAGTGGCTTGAAAACCTTTAATGTAAATTAACACCAAGCATGTCTAAGCATTAGTTGTGACCTATTTGTTCAGTTCAAGTTCTGGCCAAATATGTCTTCAAGTAATTTAGTACCAAAATGTTATGGTCATGCATTCCTGGCATGCAGGAAACATCCTTCTCTTGAAGTTCTTGAAACCATGTCAAAAATTTGCGGTAAGGTTGACTTGATCTCGGTATTTTTTCACCCATAGCCCTGGGCTTTAGCCAACTAAATATGACAACACAGATAGTGATACAGTGATAAGTGATTTATTATGCTAGCACATCCAACAGTGGCCAAGAATTACAAGAATTACATCACCTCACTATTTACTGAAAGCTCTTTTTAATAGACTTTTGGATAAAAGGTTGGTAACAATTTACAATAAGGTTCTATATGGTAACATTAGTTAACTTACTTAAAATAACAATTAAATTCTTCTACAGCATATATTGATCTTAGTAGGCCTACATGCATTTCTAAATTTAGGAAAATTAAAAAAATGAACAAATGTATTATTATGAACTAAAAACAGAAAATAATAAATGCTGTACAAATATATATCTCATTGTTATTTCATTTTAGACAGTGCATCAACTAATGACTGAATTTGAACCCTATTGTAAAGTGTTACCTCTTTGTTTCAGTTGCCACACAATTCCTTACAGTTCCAAAATGGTAGGAGATTAATTCTTCTGTGTAACACAAAAAAAGGTTATATATAGAATATTCACACTGCTCTTTTCCACTCAAGGAAAGTGACAGTATTAATAGGAATGTTGAGTTTCAAAAAGGATCTAAGATCAACAAAAATCACTGTTACAGTATCATAAAAGTCTAGTTTTATTATACAGTTATTTCGTGTTAGGAACAGAACCACATTTGGGGTAAAATCAGTGTGCGCTTTTCCACCATCACGCTGAATCGTATTTTGTTTCTTAATTGTTCCACGCCGTGCCGATCCATGCCAGCTGGTGCGTAAATTCGTTCATTTTCCACCGCAGGGCTGATAAAAAAAATGTTTACAATGTAAACACAAATGTGTCACATTTTGTGCATTGGTAACGCCGCTGAGCACATTCATTTGCACGATTTAGCACAGTTAGACAACCGTGCAGTGTCGAACCAGGATCACGTCACGCGGAAACTGCACTGAAAAATTTTGCTGTAGTTTTGCAGTAAGTTTGCCAGTAAGTTACTGTTGATTTATTTACTTTTCCTTTAGTAGTGTTTAAAATTTACATTACATTTAGCAGATGCTTTTATCCAAAGCGACTTACATTGCTTTATCCTATACATTTTACATAGGTATTTGTAATCCCCTGGGATCGAACCCACAACCTTGCTCTTACCACTGAGCTACAGGAAAGCTGTAATAACAATAAAATACTTCTACAGCATATATTGATATTAGTAGGTCTACATGCATTTACTTTAACCAAAATTAAAACATTTTGACTTTTGAGATTCAAAATGAGCAAGAAGAGATTGGCATTAGCACAGCAACACTGCAAAAAATTACATTCTTCCTACGCATTTTTGTCTTGTTTTCTAGTAAAAATATTGAAAACTTCTTAAATTACGATACATTTACATATCAGGAAAATTAGCTAAAATATTTAGACTAGATTTATGAAAGAATTATAAGCGCGATGATAGAAAAGCGCTCAGTCATGCTATGTGTTGAATATACAGAAATGAAAAGGAGGTTTGATGGGGGTAAAATATTGATCAGATTTAGCATCTTCATAATGTCATATTGTACTTTACTACATTACAGTGCATTTTGTCCTTATTCACTTACATTGTTCAGACAACTCTGAGTACAGAATGTTTCCGTTTGAGAGAATTGATAATCTCAGAAAGCAATATAAAGATGAAATGGAACGAAATAAGGAAAGGATTGTGCATACTTCTGCATATTTTGCCACTGAACTGGCCTCCACCGCGTATACTCTCCTAGCTCCAGCTTGGACAGCAAAGAAAGACAATATTCCTGTTCCACAACCCACATCTAGAACCACCTACAAAAATAAAAAAATAATGAACAGGATTTAACAAAGCATTCAAAAATTGTCCTTATTTGGCCAATTTGGCTGCAGCACAAGTCACTTAAAAATAACCCTTTAAATGAATGAATTATGATAACCTCAGGTTTGCTTGTTTTGTGTTGCTTAGTTTGCCTGTTTGTTGGGGGGATATTATATATGGCTATTTAACAGCTACAACAGCAGCAGATCTAGTCCCAAAATCCTTTTTATTATTTAAATGATGCTGTTACTTTAGGTGTCTGTTGTTTGTTCAAAACAATGTAAAGTATAGCTGATAAATATGTTAAAACATTTTTTTAGTATATTCTCTTTTTGAGAGGACAATCGTTTGAATAGGAGGGTGGAGAGTCGACAAAGCTGAGACACACAAGGCCACAGCCTCCGACCTGAGTTGTTGTAATCTTAATGTAACTGAATAAATAAATCATGTGAAGAAATCATTCTGGGGGTACTATTTTTTGACAGGGGAGCATAAATAGTTTTCTGTATTTAGCACGAGATTATTATAGTTGTCATAACCAGTAACATGCTGTAGTCTATTCACAACTGAACTGACAAGACAACACATACTTTATCTTTGAAGTCAACATCATTGAGCAAAATGGCTTTTTGGTATGTTGCAATTCGGTGATAATCCTGTAGCTTGTTTTGCTGTTGTGACAGACAACTATGGAACTGCAGGGAAACCGAAAATATGTTAAAGAACATGTATTGATCACATAAAAGGAATATAAATGAATTCCAGGGTAACACAAATCTCTACCTGGAAGTACTCTAGTGCGGATGAATCTTCTGTTCTCTGGTGAAACACAGACTGGTTTCTCCTGAGGTCGTTCCATGACATTAGCCTTCTGTGGAAGTTCTGAAATTCTGTGCAGATGGGCAGAATTGCTCGAAAATACATTGATTTTGTAACTTGTTGTCATCAAGTATCTTGGTATTAGCTTAAAATATTTTGTGCAGATTAGTTCTATTATGTCAGTTAGAGTGCTCTAAACCAGAAATGTCTAGAGAGGCAAAACCAGCCAGTGTAAAGGCTCTTTCGCATTTTTTCGAAAGAGTGGAAAGTGAATGTTTAGGGAATGAAACCAGTAAATTTCTCAATGCATCTATTTCCCACAGATCTGATTAAATTATGGAAAACACTTGCATGCACTCAAAAAATCTAGACATGACAACATATTAAACATATTAAACTTCTCCAGGAATAGGTATAGTCATGTCATACGTCACATACCCAAGCACTATTGCTTGTAGTTTGTAGCAGTGGGAAGTCTTTTCTTGGTGAAGGCCAAACCTTTGAGCTGCATTCATAAATTATAAAGAAATGTTTCATAACTGGGTGCAGCTAACATCAAGTCTCAACACCTAAACAGGGAAAAGCTTGTGTAACTTTCCACCCCAATGCATCTAAACAGTAGGAGAGGTGACAATGTCATACAATAAAAGACTGGCTGAATTCTTGTCCATTTTATAGGTCAAATAATAACTTTAGAAATCAGAAAAGTGAAAAGTGCAAAATCTAGGCAAACTCTCCTTTCTGACCAGCTTTTTGACAACAAGTCTCTATGGACAATGGTGGACCTGCGAGCATTTACCACTATCAGCTTCAAGTCCTAAATCTGGACAGAAGCAGAAAAAGAAGACCTCATCTGTCTTATTACCACACAAAAATGAGACAAATATAATATTTGCTTTTTGAGAACCATTTGGACAGGTCAAAGCAACCCTACAAGAATCCATTTGAGGGTTTGCAGTGGTTAACCCAACCACATTCAGAAGAGATTCAAAATGCTTGGAAGTTGACCAAATAACTTTCTGGGAAGACAATTGTAGCACTAAACCAGCTTGACCCACCAAAGAAAACACCTTCTGTGTCACTTGAAGAGACATGGCAGTGGCTGAAAGAACTCATGGTTCTCCTAGTTAACTCTGACGAAAGTGTTCATTCTGCAGAGAGTTTTTTCTGGCATATCAGAATTTGGCAAATTAAGCATTTCAGTTATTGTGAGGGAAGAATTGTGGGAGGGAATGCTCAATGCTGTCCGGGTATGATCAGCACTTTTCCAAAATCTCCATGAGTAGTTAAACACAGATGTCGACCACATGTGCTGAACATAATTTATATTTCTCAAAGCAAAGTACAAAATCTGCTCTTTGATTTTGGATTAGTAATGCAAGCAAGATGTTAAATCAATGAACTTGAAAGGCAATTATATAGGACCATATTGGACACAGGCTGGATAAAAACACAAAACTTGAAAATAGAAAAACTTGAAATTTTGATAATGCCTTCTAAAAAGAAAGTATAAAAACAACGGGAACTCACCTGACTGAGTTGTGAAGCAAAGAAGTATACTGAAACAGCCCAATGTTACTAGAAATGAGCGGGTGGCCACACGACAGCACTCTGTCTCCCATGTGATTGAGAATTTAAGAACACAAACCCCATCACCTACAAGATCATATGAATACAAAATGGCATGTGGAAGCTATTTAAAAATTAAAGAGAGAGTTAATCTAAAAAAATAATTAATCTAAATGTGCAAGAAACTATCCAATTGTCCATTTCTAATGTTAGATGTTAATCCTGGTATGACATGCTATATTCAAATATACTGTATGTGGATGAAATCTGACAAGCTGTGACGAAAAGAAACCTTTTCAGTAAAAGACTACTTGTTTTGTCTTTTTGGAAAATGAAGCCATGTGGCCATGCTTTCATAAATGGGGATAATGTTTCTTGAAAAAAATCATACAGATTTGGAACACAGAAACGTGGCAAATTGCTGGAATCTTTTAGATTTTTTTCCACTCGCTCTATTATTCCTTGATTGAAGTTGAAAATAGTTTTGTGACCATCACTGAACCATGTACAGTTTGTATGTTTTGCGATTAAATTCTTTACCATACGCATTCATTTTGCCAAAGTAGTGGTTCAACTAATGGCTGAGCAAAACTGTCCTGCTATGCAAGATATAACATAACAGAGCACTGCTATCTGATTTTGTGCGGCAACAGGCAGAAAGTGCTGGCGGCCAGGATTAGTGTGCCATGTCAAAGAAAACATTGTCCGGTGCAGAATATGCTAGAGCCAAAGGAACCCAACAGCCTCATCGCTCATGGAGTTTACACAGCAGTGCAGTAAATTATAGTGACCTGTCGGTGCGGTCAGACCACACAATGAGACCCAAGAAAACGTGTCTCACACCTGAATAAAGAGTCTTCATTTGTCCTTCAACATTGCTATGCAAAGACCCATGGCAGAAGTTGCTTCATAAGACAATTCAATGGAATTAAACTGTCAAACACACCGTATTCCTTAATAGTGGTTCTTAACTAAAATTGGGAAACTGTTTAACTCTTGGTTTTAGTTTTATTAATACAAGAGTAGAAAGTTGCCACATAATCCTGTATGACTCAAGTGTAAGAGAAGTATTGAAATAGAAAAGGGACTTCCCATAGGAACGCTGAAAACATGATTGCTTTAATATCTAGATTTAGGTCTGACAGAAATCAATGTAAAATTTTAAAGGCAAATGAGAGTTGCAAAAGATGTTTTAAACTGTACTGATACTTTCTCATAGTAGTAAAACTTCTCTTCATCATCCAAATTTATTTTAAAGCTCTAGGCTCATATGTGTCCCTTGACGGTCAATTTTTTGTAATTGAGATTTTTACATCATCTGAAAGCTGAAGAAATAAGCTTTCTATTGATATATGGGTTAAACTGGAATCTGAGGGTGCAAAAAACTCTGAGAAATATTGAGAAAATCGCCTTTTAAGTTGTTAATCTGAGGCACTGTACCAGGCCATCCACTCACAAAAAGAAAGTTTTAATACATGTACGGTAGGATATTCATAAAATATCTTTATTGAACATGATCTTTACTTAATATCCTAATGATTTTTGGCAAAAATAAAATTCTGTAATTTTCACCACTACAATGTTTTGCCGATTACTAAAAATTTTCCTTTGCTACTTAAGACTGGTTTTGTTGTCCAGGGTCACATATAGTGTATATACATTATTAAAGCATCTCAGACACAAGCTCCATAAGTATAGCTATGAAAGACCAATAACACTACCCTCTATATGGAGCCTTCAAAGTTACATTATTTCTGTCAACACACAGATCAAAACAGATCTGAGGAATCTTTGTAAACAGACTGACATTTTAGACAAAGATCATTACCGTCATTAATGATGAACGAAGGATCATCCAGCTCTCTGCTGACATGAAGTGTATGTTTCTGATGTTGACTGTCTGTAGAATCCAGCAGATTTTGCTCAATATCATTTTCATTCAAAAATACCAGAGTGACAGAGAAACTCATCTCATTCTCTCCCATGACTTAACTATCATTGTAAGGCGCAGGAGATCTCATAGCCATACTGTATAAATGTTTTGACAGAGGTTGAACTTCTCACAAAAGGTGGGTTTTAAGCAGACTTGCAAAGTGGGTGGAGTTCAAATGAAATGATAATAAACTAGACAAATCAATCCGATTCAATCTAATTCAGATTTTAGTTACAATAATCTTTCTAATAAAAATATAAATAATATTGCCATGAAGGATATAACATTAAACAACATAAATTACGATAATTAAGGTGGTCTTCCAGCCTGATCAACACTAACAACAGCTGGAAAAAAACAAAGCCAAGCCTCCCCAATCCATCAACACCATGCTTACCTGTTCTTGTGTTTTATTTAGAATGAGCACTGTAATATTTATTGGGTCCCAGCACTTATGAAGTGTCTCTGTAGCGCCATCTTTTGACTTTTTAAACTTGAGTGGTACAGTTATGGCATAAATTTCCCAAACCACCCAAAATAGTTTGCATTTTAGCACCTCTGGTTTCCTGTTCCCGGAGGCAAGTCCGTGGTTAACAAAATATATAGTCTCATGTATTGTTTGTTAAGATTTGATGGACAAATTTTTCTTCATTTGTCTTGATGGTCAAAATGTGTCAGAATCATAAACTTTTGTTCATCACAGAGCTTTTTTTAAAGATAATCCAAAATATGGATAAATCCTATTGGGAATCAGTGTGATGCTAAATTGGTCTATTAAAAAAGACAGAAAGTCTTTATTTTTAAATACTCAAATGCATACAAATACACATAATAGTATTGCTTTTATTTATTCTAAGACTACAGTTTTAGAAACCTCTATTCTTCACAGTATGTAATGCTAACATACATATTAACTATATTTTACAATGTTATTGCAAAAATGTATGTCTTTATATTTTCTGTATCTGTTTTTGCCTGGAATGTGTTTGGTTTGATACCAGTTATTTACCGGTTATTTAACATGCTATTTGTCTCAGTAAGTATACCGTTCTGTTACATTGTGATCACATAAATGTTGTGGTAGGTAAGAACCTTCAGACAAAATGTCTGGTGTTTTTGATTTCTTGAAATGTCATATAATCAATTATTTTTCTGTTTCGAAAATTGGCTGTAATAAGACAGTTATTTTTAATTATGTTAGGTCAATGCAAATAAAATGTGTGCCAAAATGTAACATGTAAAAACATTAAGAGGAAAAAAATGATCTCCTTTATCCACTATTCCTTTCTTCAAAAAGCAAAGCACGATGATCTTGTTTTACATTTATATATAAAAAAACACTCAGCACTACTGCCACACAGTGGACTCATAAACAACAACAAGGCATTTAAAAACTGCAAATCAAATGATTGTAACAGCATGAAAAAAACTGTTCAGTGATTTACAGCAATGTTTTTGAGAGTTAAATATATCTTTGTTTAAACACTGCTCTGATCTCCAATCACTTACCATCAAGTAGCCTACAACGAGCCCTTTTATTTGTTGCCAGAAAAACTTCACTCACGTTTGTTTAGCAAATAATGTCTGCGCGATAATGAAGCATGCCTGTCCGGTGTTCTGACTATCGGCCCTATGCCTACAAGCCGTAAAGGCTTGACGATGTTTGTGTGAAGTCACAGTGTGGTGAAGTATACGGGATGAAAGAGTGTACTGTCTACAAGGTAAGATGTTTATTCTCAGAGTGGTTTAATATGACAGGCGTACTGTTTCAGTATTGAAACGGCGAAAGAAAACAAAACGAGGACTGGGATCATTTAGACAGCCGGCCAATAAATGTTGGGCATCAATAAAACACGATGAGCATGCATCGAGGTTTTGCTAACGCTTTTCGTGACATTCGTTTTGTTATTTCTAAGGGGGGGGGGGGGGGGGGGGGATTTTGCATCGATTGTAATAGTACAATTTACAAACTTAAATGATTTAAAAGCAAGGTTTTAATCAAGAATGCTTCGTGAATCGTGTGGATACGGAAAGAAAGCCCACACAGCATACTAAAGATTAGCCGCTGTGGGTTAGCCTACTTTCTGGAATTGTCTCCTTATCAGAAAGCGCTGTTGTAAAACATACTGTATACACATATTGTCAGACAAGTGTTTGGATGTTAAAATGATGTATATATCAACAATTTTGTAATGGGCTGGAAATGAAAATAGGGTGTCTCATTTCAGAACCTGGAGCTGTCTACTGAGCCACACGCACACGCACACGACACACACACGACACACACACACACAAGCCAAAACTGTGAGACAAATAAAAAATACTTTAACAAGACACTCACAAATAACTACCACAAAACATGAAAACAGTCGTTGCTTATTCAGGTAACAGACAATAAAGATTCAAGGGTATGTACATGTTTAATGTGGCAATTTGTAAAAATTAAATCAGTTTGTCTTGTGGATTATTATGTGTCATGCACATTCTGTACCAGTTGGGGCAGCTGCAGTTCATTTACAACAAGCTTTCATTTAGTCAACTTGCCCAATAGTTTTAATTATTCACAATGATTGATATATCCAGTGTTTACAAATGTACAAATGCAAATACGAATGTACTTTGACGGTTGCCATTGTTTGCCCTTCCCGTGGACAGAGGGACGATTAATGGCACCAATCCAAAAATTCCTCCTTTGTGGGCTTTATTTCTCATACAGGATTCTTGTAGAAGCATATGCCCTGGCTTGTCTCCTCGTTGGTTTGTGCATCCTATTGAACGAAAAGGGTGTGATGTTACATGGAAACTATGAATGCTCACTTTCTTTCTCTGTTGTTGCACAGAGCACTTTTTAATAGTTTATTGGTAAATTGCATCCAGTGTGTTACTTTCTTTTTTTGTTTGCAGTACTCGAGTTGTATAAAAAAATCAGGGGGGATGGTGAATTGGATTTAACGTTTAGGGACAGATAATTTGTGCTGATGACAGCGCATATGGTGGGAGACCAACGGTGTACCCGTTTGATTATTGTTTGAGAACAAAGATTATTATTATATTATATTACTCTAAAACAACATGCATGTTATTGATATATTACGTATCCGATACTCCTGGCAGTGATCTTGACCAAGGCACCTCAGAATTGGAGTTGGTCCCCAGGTTGTGCATAGTTAGGGTATTTACAGAGGACACATTTTCCCACTGGGTGCAAGTGCAACTTCATACTCATGATACCTATAAAGCTATTGGAAATTTATCTATTAAATGTTGAAACAAAATCTCACAAAACACTGTAAATGAACATGAATCCTCTCAAGTCAAGTCCATTTTAATTGAAGTGCAAGAACAAATGGATTAAACAAATTTACAATTTCAAATTCTGAAAATAATACATATACTACAAATACATAGCACTACCTGATATTTCTTAAACTTGAGGTGGCCAAACAAAAGACAAAAAAGGGGAAGCAAAATTAATAACTGATCAGTTCAATGCTAGTCTTTGTTAGTCTTTAATTTCTTGCAAGGAAAGTAATGGCTTGTAATGGCTTTCCTTGCACTTCCCATTTATATGTTGTAGAATGTTTGGCAATTCTACTTCCTGCGGATTTACAGGACGATTTCGTTTTTGCGCACCCTGTCGTTTCAAAGAATATCTGAAAGGCGAACGCGTCAAGTATAAACGCCTCGTCCGTTTGGGGAGGTGCGCGCGCAGTCAGCGGAGGCTCGCGAAGCAAGGCTTGACACGGCGGATAACGCTCATAAAAAAAACATTTTTTTTCTACTTAGGCTAGTTAATGAGGCAGGCGACGTCCGCTGTAAAGTGCTGTGAGAAACCCTGCAGTAAGATATTCCAGGTGAAACAGAAACTAAATCTAACATGAATTTTGTGAATGTAAATTCTTAATCTGACATTAGCTAGCTAGCTGGCGTTAGCTATCAAGAAAAAAGCTCCAAATGATCGTTAATTGTGTTGTTATCGCCTCTGTCCAGAGTTTCGCCTTTGGTGACATATCAAAAGTATTCCTGGCTATTGACATGCCTTCAGTGCTACTTCTTGCCCTCTTAAAGCCGAAGTCCCTCAGGTCAAGCTGTCCATGTCGCTTGGCCATGATGATGAAATCACCAGCACCTGCGCTGCTATGTCACTGACGTGACGTCAATTTAAATAAATCTTCTTGTGTTTTAGCATATTCAATATTCGCAAAACTAAATGTTGAAAGTGCTTATATTTACACATTCATTGCTTAAATAAGGGGGATGGTCATTTTAGAAGGGGAATGATTTTGACCATCTTTATTTCAACTCTTTATTCTTTATTCTTTATTCTCATCTTTATTTCAACTCAACTCGATTACTGGTTGTTTGACAACTTTTATCTGTTATGATCATTTGAATCACAGACTGAGGATATTTCTCTGTTACAGAATAAAGTGTGCTGGATCTTTTATTGGGTGGTCATCTGGTGTCCTGATACAGCTGTGTCCATAGGAGTGGACTTTATGAAGACAGATTTTTCTTGTTTTTACCTGGGGAAACATCAAAGAGGTGACCAATTTTTGTGTAAAATCCGTAGTAAAAAAGGAAATTACAATATCTCCTCTTCTATAACTACCCTTACAAAAAAAAGCTAGATCTCATTCCTACTACATTCCACAGAAATCAAACAACATTACTAAATGGAAAATGAGCACTTAAAGCATTGTGTGTAGATTTCAGCAACATCTAGCGTGAGGTTGCGAATTGCAATCAATGTCTCAGTCCACGGCTCACACCTTCCTTTCGAAGCAATACTGTGGCTAACACAGGACAAAGATTTTTGCTTTTTTGCCGAAGGAGATAACGTAATTACAGAACGCACTCTGTGGGGCAGTTTGTCTGTTTAGGGCTACTATTGAAACAACATGGTGACTTCCATCCTCCTTAATCGTGCACATTGTTGGTACAGGAAGTGGATGTGTCTAGAGACGCAACAAAGTTTAGAATTGTTCAACTTTATACAAACAATTTGTGACTTTCTGGAGCAACTACCAAAGGGATTAAAGCAGTTACGTTCAGTTTCTGCAGTTTTTGTTTATAACTGTTAAGGGGGTCGCACACCATACGCGGAAGCGCCGAGATGCTCAGTGTTGCATCTAGGACAATTCTGTTATTAATGTGGTAGAATTGAATAACTTATTAGAGGTTTTCTTTATTAATGTGCTGTTTTTCTGTTATTCCCAAACAGATACATGCATCTTGTAGCTTATGGTGAAGTCATTTTGTTAATTAAAGATGATTTCAGTCAAATAACATCTAATGTCACTGAAGGACTCAGAACAGCGTCTAGAGTTGTAGCGGTGCGCTGATGCTGGTGTGTGCACTGATAGAAAACAATATGGTCCTTTTAATAAACAATGGCTCTCTGCGTCCGTTGTGCAACACCCTTTAATAGGGCAACCAAAACTTGAAATGCCTAGGAAAATACTAGCACTAGGAAGTAAGAGAAGGGTGAAACACAGCGACAATGTCGATGGCCGTGTTAACAGAGATTTGTGGAGAAAACAAATAATAAAACACTAAATAACTATTAAACAAGATAAGTGAAAATGTAAATGGAATTTTTCTCTAAATGTGATGTTTGTCATATTGCAGAAAATTGATCAGGAGATATGAAGAATTGCAGTCTTTGGCTGTTCCTGCCCCTGATGTTCTCTCTCTTTACAGCTGCTGGCCTTTGGGTTGTGTGAGCATCCATAGCCTAATTTAATTACAATTAGTGCAATGGCTTTTATAACTATTATATATTTTACAAATAAAGGAATTGTAATGTTTAAAACAGGTATTTTATTGCTGTAGAGGATGAGAAAATAACCCCCCTAAATTCAGAGTACAAGTAAGTGAAATGTATCTATAAATGTTTGGCAATTAAATTATTTAATATATGTTTCAATAATAAAAATTATGTTAGTATTAATAATCTATTCAAACTGATTTTTTGTCTATAGAAGGGCGGAATCAAAGCCTCCTCCATATATCAGGTACATCTTTATAAAGTTTATCATGAAATGCTTTTTGCTTTATTAATTCTGCCTTTTTAAACTATTTTTATTATGTTTAGCATTGCAGGCAACGCCCCCCCTGCAAGCTGTGTTTTTAGTCAAGTCATGAACATGGCAGCCTTTGTAGGTATGAATGGTACAAAGATTCTGCTAAAGAAGTTTTTCTTTAATTGAAGACATTTGTTGCCCACAACGTTTATACTTTTATTTCAGTGTTTAATCGCAATATGTATACATCAGCTTTTAATTTTCATATCTATGCTACATAGCACAAACTCATCCTTTGAAATTGCAAAATTCCACATTATGAACTTTTAAATACACAGTTTACCGAATTTTTTTTAGGTTTTTTTAATGATTTGCTTTATTTGATTTATCCAAACGTCTAGGACTTTCAGAGATTAAAAAAAGATCAAAATCATATCTGATGATATGGTGGATGGTAACAGTTGTTTATGTACAAATGGTCAAAATTTTAAATGATAGTTCTCACACAAAAAACTTGTCATTACTTACTCACCCTCAGATTGTTCTAAACCTGTATTAATTTTGTTGTTCTGCTAAACACAAAATAATCTATTTGAAAGAATGTCTGTAACCCCCAATTGACTATAGGCCTATTTATTTTCCCTATTATGACAGTAAATGGGGGATGCAAACTGTTGGGTGAGTAAATGATGACAGAATTTTCATTTTTGGGTGAAGTATCCCTTTAAGGTGGTACTAAACCAATTGTCAGGTGTCTAAATAAATGATCCCATGGTGATTTGGGCTCTAGGATTTATTCTTGGAGTGCTGAGATATCTGCAGCTGAAAGCAAGGGTGCAAAAACCCTGGCTCAACACTGGCAGTTTGGTGGCTTTGTCCCTTGCCTGCTTTGGCATGACTCTAGTTGGGAATTTTCAGGTATGTATTATTTACAAGTTGTACATAGAGTACAGTACACCAATATGTAAACGTGTTTTATGTTATAAAGTAAACATCTGGGGCAATCAGATTTTTTTTGTATTTAGCTGGCAAATGATGAGAAGCTGCATAATATCGGCACATCCATGACCTTTGGTCTAGGCACACTATTCTGCTGGGTCCAGTCCTTCATGACCCTGAAGGTCAACTTGCGAAATGAAGGCAAACGAGCTGGAATTCCTCGCTTCCTGTTGTCTGTAGCTGTCACTTCTTGCGTGCTGCTGTGTATCCTTCTTCCTTCAAGTGTACTTCTTCACTGAACTAAAGCAATGGGAAAATTTCCAGTAAGACATTGTCTGACTGTACAAAAATGATTTGCTAATAATTTCAGGTGTATGTAATAGAACAAAGATACATTATAAGCTGACGGCAGTAGAACAAACATTTCAGCTACAGTTAGTAGGGTTGATATTAGTACAACTGCCAGCTACAGCGCCTCTGATGGACAATTTTAAAGGCAATTTTTTGCACCGCCAGATTCCAGAGTTTAAAATATTCCTATCCTAACAAATCACAAATCAATAGAAAGCTTATTTATTTATTATTTTATTTTTGAACTATATGAATGGTTTTGTGGTCCAGGGTCTCTCACACACATATAATACATTGTTGGATTACAGTATTTGCTCCTTTTACCAGTTGGATTTCTGATTTACCAATTGGATCCTAATTATACTGCATTTTGGCTTTGTTTGACTGTAAATTTAACCTTACAAATTGATTCATGAAGTCAGCCTGGTCTATATACAGATAACACCGGCCACTTTATTAGGTTTTCTTGCTAGTACCGAGTAGGACCCCCTTTTGCAATCAGAACTGCGTTCATTTTTCGTGGCATTGATTCAACAAGGTGTTGGAAACATTCCTTAAAATTTTTTGGACTATATTGACATTTTTTTTTTTAAGATTGGATGATGGCAAACTATAATCTTTGAGATACATGATGGCGTCATGCAGTTGCCATGATTCAAATTTGGGATGTGTGTTACACCACATCCCAAAGGTGCTCTACTAGATTGAGATCTGGTGACTGTGGAGACCATTGGAGTACAGTGAACTCATTGTCATGTTCAAGAAACCAGTTTAAGATGGTTTGAGCTTTGTGACATGGTGCATTATCATGCTAGAAGTACACTGTGGTCATAAAGGGATAGACATCCCTTCAGCAATAATTCTCAGGTAGGCCGTGGCGTTCTACAATGCTCTGTAGGTACTAAGGGGCCCAAAGTGTGCCAAAAAATATCCCCCACTTAATTAAGCATACAAGGCAGGATGGACGTGTTGTGCATTCAGAGATTTCATTCTGGTTATTTAAGTTACTGTTGCCTTTTTATCGTCTCAAACCAGTCTGCTTATTGTCCTCTGAGCCCTGACATCAACAAGGCATTTTCGTCCCACAACTGTCGCTCACTGGACTTATCTCTTTTGGACCATTCTCTGTAAAAAGTTGATCTAGGTGCGAGTAAAACAGCAGTTTTTTTTAAATACATAGGCACTAACAACCATGCCATCTTCAAAGTCACCTAAATCCATTTTCGTCCCCATTCTCTTAACTTCAGCGAGTCGTCTTTAGATGCCTCAATGCATGGAGTTGGTGTCATGTGATTGGCTGATTAGCAATTTGTGTTAATAATAAAGTGAATAAAGTGGTCAGTAAGTATATACTGTATAGCTGATCTGATAAATCCATTTGCAAGGTTTAATTTACAGTCAAACAAAGCCTGAACGTAGTCTTAACAGGATCCACCTGGTAAATCAGCAATTCAACTGGTGGTAAACGGAGTGAATGATTTGAAGGTTTAACAGCCTTCAGTTAGAAATTTTAGTAACACATAATGTTAGTGAATGAATTAGATACATTATAACATTAGATAACAATGAACAATTACATTTTTCAGTATTAATTAATCCTTGTTAATGTTAGTTCATGGTGCATTAACACATTTAACAGTGAGAATGTTTGATTTCAATAATGTATTTGTAAATGCTGAAATGATCATAAGCTAGGGTTGGGTTGCAGCAACAAGGATTAAAGTAAACAGAGTTTAGAGCTAATCTAGGGTTTGTAGATTCTGGTTTTATTTTAATTAAAACCGTCATGAACGTGCAGGGTGAGACATGAACAGGAACAGAGGACCCAATACCAGACAGTGGATAATGGGTTAACAAGACATTTAATAAAATATAAATACAAAACAGACACCTACGAGGGGGTAACATAACAAACGTGGAAACATGAACAAGGACTAACTAGACTAGGACTAATACTAACACTTGACATAAAACTACAATAAACTAGACTAACAGCACAACACCATGGAACAAGAACTCATGACACAAACAATGAACCAGCACAGGACAATGAAACATGAAGGCTATTTAAAGTGGAGGAAATCAAGAAGGGACCGGTGCGGGCAAGGGCGCTGCCAGGAATTTTTGGCCCCATGACAAAAAATTTAATTGGGCCCCCTGTCCCATCAAAAGCTTTACATAACTCTAATTAAAGGCTTGCAACTGTCTTGCTTCTTGTAGTTCAATACTAGTACTAGCACAATATTTACTGCTGGTGATTTGTATATGCATGCAAGTCAAGTATGCAGTTCACTATTTGATGCATGATTAAGCGCATCCATAAAGAATGTGCTGAAGGCCATCTTTTAAAAGTCTCACATATATGAATATGAATATCTTGCTAACTTTTTCCCTGCACTGATTAAATGGTGATTAAATGTAGGTTTAATCACCACTAGTCTGTTGCTAGCTAGCTTATTTCACTTTGGACATTAAGCCAACAGGTTAATACTACTCACAGACTATAGGCTACCCACCTTTCTTGGTCAAAAACTGATATAAAGTTTGACACCCTTTCATTTGTCTTTCCTCTATTTCTTTTCTCTATTTCCCTATTCGAAAACCAGATTTTGTTTAACATTACTAGGCAACATTGTGGTCACTGTAGTTCTGGCACATCTAATTACTGCAACTAAACACCGTCACCGATACCCCCTTTCCACCAGCATGAACCAGGTGCTAGTTCAGAGCCAGTGCTATTGCCAGTTCTTAGTTGGTGAGACCGGGGAGCCCTTTAAGAACCGGTTGCTTTTCCACAGGCTAGAGACCCAAAACAGAGTCAGGTATTATGTCACCGAATACGGCTCATTTTTCCAAGCAACGCTAGGGCGAAAGCGCTAAACACAAACATACCGGCACAACGGCATGAACAATGGCGAACGTTGCGTTGCTATTGATGTTTGCTTTGCAAACCTACATCGGCATCCAAACACAGCGAATCCAACGTGTTCGAGCAGCTCACCGTAACTTGTATAGACGGAGATTCCAAGCGATTTGCGCCAAGGCAGGACCATTTTATGCAGATACACATCCATATTGGTGGTCGGTCAATATGGATGTTTACTTTTTGGTCAATGGGGATTTTTAACTTTTACAGCCAAAAACAAAGAGATCATTAATTTTATTATTATATAAATATATATACTGAATGAAGATGGATTAATAATTTTATATTCGTTTTTTTTTTCTTTTTTTAACCTATTTTTGGGGCCCCTGTCAGTCATGGGCCCTTGGAATTGTCCCAGCGCACTACAGGTATCACAAGAGCGTGGACCTCTGCCGAAGATGCCGTTAATCTAGATTTACAATTAATAGATGTAAAATTAAAACCTGGATCAAATGATATCTTGAATATAAACCTGATTATTTTTAAAAAAGGTTTACAGTTTGGTGCAACAGAATTATTAAATAAGCCTTGATTTAATCTATATTTAAACTGAATCCTTGTTGCTGCAACCCACTGCTGTATTAGTTTTTTTCATTGTTGATAATGATTAACTAACTGTTAATAAATAGCACCTTATAGTAAAGTGTTACCGAAATTTCATTCTAATGTTAGTTTAGTGTCCAAAAACGGAAACAGGATGGGCTACTGGACCAATGTTGTTTAAGTCTTGCAAATTGTCTGGCTTTTTTCTTATACAATGCTTTAAAGGTATATTTTACCCAAATATAAAAATTCCCCCACGTTTAATTCACCCTCAAGGCATCTATTTGTATATGACTTTTTTCTTCAACCCACCTGTTCTCCCTACCTTTTAATACTTAGTTGTGTGTTGTAATATGGTTTAATTGCTTCTATTTTAGCTTCTGTATCTATAATTGTTTTCTCTTTAAGTCTTGGATGCATAAGTATATTGGCTCTATGTTAAAACTGCTGTTGTACAGCACTTTGGTTCGCTTTGGCCATGTTTAAATGTGCTTTATAAATAAACCTGACTTGACTTGACTTCTTTCAGAATAATACAGTTGGAATTGTAATACCACGTATCCTGGGTCTTCGCAGCTTTAGAATGGGAGTGAATTGTATGAGATTTTGAATTCGCTTCAGACAGCCTTTATTAATCCCACAGGGACATGTGGAGCAGATTTTGGATCGATGGATGCACTTTTTAGAGCTTCAAAATATCATCAACTATTTACTCCCATTCTAAAGCTTGCAAGACCAAGGATACATTGTATTATAAATCCCACTGCACTGTTCTGAAAGAAGAAAGTTATACATATAGGATGCCTTGAAGGTGAGTAAAATTTTAGGTTATATTGTTTTTAGGTGAAATATCCCAAAATTAAAATAATAATCTAGCTGCCTGTTTCATTCAATGTAGTTTCCCAGTTTTTATTGCTACCTTGACCACAAATTACAGATTTTGTTCTAATGGCACAGCGATTACACATGCATGCTGCCCGGGCACAATGGGCCTTGGTTATGTTTTTCCTGACATACCTGAGCACATTTGCCATTGAGTTCCGTCACTGCCACTTCGAGATGGTGTGTAGTGACAACCAGGAACCTCCATTTAGCCTGTCTGAAAGTTTCTATGAAGTCTCCGAATACCAATCTGACCAACTATAATCTGTCTTTGATAATATCTGTTGAGTCCCGTACTTCCAATGTTTGCAAGTTTATCAGTCATGCGTGTACGTATTGAATGTACCTTCTCCAGATAGATCTCTGGATGACTTTTTATGTGTAAATAGACTTTTTGAAAGCAACAAAGTCATGAAATGCACAAAGTTACTGTTATGCGTTCCATATTTATATGTGAATCAAATACCAAGGACGCTTATAAAATGAGCAAATATAAATACAGGTTCAGCTTTTTTTGCACAATAATTAAATGTTTTATGATTTTAATTGTTTTCTTTGATTTTAAAGCATATGTGATAGTTTACAGGCAGTAAAAAACATTTTATAGTTTACGGTAAAACTATTTAATCACCAAAAATCTCCTCTGTGATTATTTAAAGTGCTTTGATACAAAAAATAAAGGATGGAATAAAGATTTAATGAGAATCTTCATGTTGCTATGCTCCATGTGACTGTTCATAGAACAAATTCAATATGGGAAAAACAACCATAGAAAGTAACATAAAAGTCCTCTTGCAAGGAAACCAGAGTCAGACAACACCATGAAGACATTGTTAAAGGAGGGGTGTCCGATTTCTTAATTACGCTTCTAAAGACAAAGTCGGGCTGAGTACCAAAACAACCTTGTAGCCAGTCAGCAGTAAGGTGCACAGTGCAAAAGATGGACATTAGTCGAGCTGATCGCTGGCAAAAGATGGGGTAAGGGGTATGTCTGTTTTGGTGATTTGAACATCAACAATGGCTATGAAAAACCGGACATCCTGCCTTTAATGGATCACTGATTTCAGTTTTTGACAGTGAACCAACATTTTAAACCAAAAGTTATAGATCTGTGTAAGCTTATAAAGTACAAGGTTATAAAGCAGACCAAATTATTGTGTGCATGAAACAGCATTTATTTCATTTTATTTAATTCAAGTGTGAAAAAGTTTAGATATCTATGAACTATTTTTATACTGAAATATCTTTCTTTGTCACAAAGTGTAGTTTTGTTGAGATGTTTGTTACTGGTATTTTAGCATGTGTACCATGCTTTTTTACCAGTCTAGTTTACAAAATTGTGTTGTGTTTTTGACTACACGGCAAATTGTGGCTGTATTGTACTACCGCTTTTTGTTCCTTTGCTGTACGTTCCTTAAGAACATTAACTCAATTTGTTTTTGAATAAACTGATTTTGAATCGTATGGCATTTGATCAACTTTATTTTCAACAGTTGCTTCATTCATTATGTATTTGAAGTTTAAGTGATAATGGGAAATCACAGCTTCATCAGAGGACAAGTTGGGGTACAACCAACACATATTGAATCCTCTTCAGCCATAGATGCTAAGTTGCCACCAAGTTTAAAGCGTCGATTAAGTGGGCCAGGACCAGCAGTGCCCTAAAAAATTCACCCACAAAATCACTGCATGTGATGTGGAGACAAAAAATCTGAAAACTTCTCCAATTCTCAGATTTGGGCCAAAATAACAAATTTAGGAGAAGACTTCAGCTATCTCACCCAGAACATGAGCTGTGTCCTGTTGTCCGACACTCTTTATGTTCACCGTTACGGTCATCAACGGAACATTTACATTGTTTCTTATGTTATTATGGGCAAGACATTAACATGGCAGACTCACTGATGGAAGGGTGAATGCTAACGAGCAGATTGCGTCACCAGTGTAATTGTTTTCATGCACTCCAGACACACATTTATGTTCTAATATGACCACTAAACAAAACATATTATTCTTTTTTGATACAAAGAAGACCAACCTGCTGAGTAAAGTGACAGCTCGTAGTTTGCACCCTAAATGTGGATACTATTAGCATAGATTACCTACATTTCTTGTTTCTAACATATATCCTGAAGAATGTAGTGTTTTAAGCCTTGGCCTATAGTTTGTTGCTGCCACTGTATTTGCACGCTGTGACTGCTTCTTTCTTTCAAAACTTGTAACACAGGAGGGGATTTGCCACATAACACTCAAATCCTTGTTATACTAGAGTGGGAATGGTGTTTAATTCTTAAAACGTCATGCGTTGAGTATTATCTAAGAGATGAACGAAATGTTGACTTAAAAGTACTGACATACGTTTGTGTAGCATTTCACTTATTCTTTTGTATATTTATTTACTCATTTTTATTTGATTAATTTATTAGTTATATATCCATTTTATTTGACCTATTCTGTACTGTTCTACTATTATTAATGGTAATTTAGGTGCATCTTAAAAAAAACATTTTTCTTTTGTAATTTAATTCCAAAGAGCAAACTTTCTTATATTAATTTCTCACAAATTGAAATATTTTCTTTTAATTCAAGTGGCTACAACTTACAGCTAAAGAGAGCTTTTCAAAAACTCTTACAATATTTCACTTTGTGCGTAATGAATAATATAAGAAAGTTTGCTTTTTGGAATTGCTATGATATTATTATTTTTTGATGCACCTGTATTAGCTATTATAGTAATGTTATTTTACCTGTTAATTTATTCTTATTTTAATTTACATTTATGCATTTGGCAGACGCTTTTATCCAAAGTGACATACATAGCATTGTCCTATACATTTGTTTCTAAGTATGTGCAATCCCCCGGGATCGAACCCCCGACCTTACCACTGAGCTACAGGAAAGCTTTTCCTCATTTTAACATTGTTGGATTTTGTATTTGTATTGTCTTTACAAGTTACATGCGTTTTCAATGGTCTCCTTCTGAAGGTTCTTACAAGACAATGTTGTGAAGCAGTAATTTTCCACTGTCTATGCTGGTGAAATATGTTTCTAGTCAGACTGAACATAACAGCGCTGATTATTCCCTGCTTATTTTATTCTATTATCACTTTGTTTCCTGTCTTCTGTCCTAAAAAAATCGAAGGTGAGTTAATGATTACAGCATTTTCATTTTTGGGTGAACTACCCCTTGTAGTATTAACTCAAGCAGAGTTGACATCTTTAGGTAGAGTCATTTACCTGATAAAGAGAAAATTTGACCCGGTGCAAAAATCTGATATTGTGTGCTTTCAAAGAGATACGGTGCATACAGTCTAAAGGACTACTTTTGGTGTATTTAACATTTAATAAGGACAGTACCTTTGTATGCAGTGGGAAAGGTACAATTACATCAAATACTAGAAATGTACGTAAAATGTATGGAGGGTACAACAAAGTATCCCAACATAATTATTTCACATGCTACATATTAATGTTGCACATAAAACATTTCATGATTGTTGATACACTACAATGCAAAGATGGATTTCAGTGTAAAAAATACAAGCACCTGGAAACCTTGGGGTTTAAGTTCAGAAGAACAGAAACAAATAACCATTACACCTAATTGGGCTTTCACTAATAACCCAATGTCATAACCAAAGTTCATTTTGTCAAACATTTCCACTCAGTTCCAACTGGTTGAAAGATGTGATGATCCTATACTTGTTCCTTTCCTCTTCAGTTAACTCCATGTTACCAGGTCGTACTACTACTGCCACATTCATCCCAGCATCCTCTGCTGCCTTTGCCTCTGTAAGGGAGACATTAGAATATAATGAATGCAGAATAAAATTACTTAAAGCTGAAAAGTGTAATTTCTGCGCCACTGTGGTTACAAAAGATATTTCCTGGACACCCCTTCCCTCTGTCAGTGGTCTGACAAACACATTCTCCCACCTATAAATAATCAAATTCCACCAGTCAGAACAGAACGGCGGAACAGCCAAAAAGTATATGGCTATACAGTAAATATATATACAGGAAATAATTATTTGATACCCTGCTGATTTTGTAAGATTGACTGCTTACAAAGAAATGAATGGTCTATAATTTTTAAGGTAGGTTTATTTTAACTGATAGAGACAGAATATATTAAAAAAATCAGGGGAATTTTTTTATATAAAGGTTATAAATTGATTTGCATTTCAGTCAGTGAAATAAGTATTTGATCCTACCAACTAGCAAGAATTTTGGCTACACCGCCAATATGGACCAAAGATTAGCCCTGTCACTTTAAGAAAGTACTCCTAAATCAGCTTGTTTTGTATATAAAAGATGCCTGCCAATAGAATCTGTATCTTCCATTCAACCACTCCACCACTATGGTCAAGACCAAATAGGCTATAAATGCCAGGGACAAGATTTTAAACCTGCACAAACCTTGAATAGGCTACAGACAGAAGCTTGGTGAGAAGGAGACAACTGTTGGTGTGATTATTTGGGAATAGGATAAAAAAAGAACTATCAAATGCCCTTGTTATGGAGCCCCCTGCAAGATTTCCCCAATGGAGTGAAGATGATCATGAGCAAGGTTGAAGATAAGCCCAGAACTACACGGAAGAAGCTTATTAATAATTTCAAGACAGTTGGGACCACATTTACAGTTGGCCCGCTATGCCACAATAGATTGCCTCCTTCCCAAGAAGGCCCGCCTGGCTCGTCTGAAGTTTGACAATGAACATCAAAATTATTCATAAAAGGCTTCACATCAACACATAAATAATACAAATTGTATTTAAAATATTTAAAATATAAAATATTTAAGGTATCTTTGTAAACCCACCTCGTGTGACATCGGTTAAGAACATGATCTCATCTGGTTGGCAGCCAATCTTCTCTACAATGTTTTCATAGCTTTTGCTTTCAACTTTGGCACCAATGTTAGTGTCAAAGTGACCATCAAACAGCTAAAACAGAAAAATTGTCCATTTTAGAAGTCAAACCATATAAATTTAAGGAATTTACATCAAGCAAACAGTTTTTATACTTATACTGACTAATTCACACGGAGCGCTTTCCCACCATCGCACCGAACCATTCTATGCAGGGTCTGAAACGGTCACATGTTTGTTTCCACGGTGTGATTACAAACCTATCTTGGCCCGGAATTTAATCGTGCTGATAGGTGATGTCGCCACTCAGGATTAGTCTCTCGTCGGTGGCCTAGACAACACGTTCTCTCCGTAGCCAATATGATGGCAGTGATTTCAGTCATCAAGAGGGTGCCATGTCTGTCTGTAGATCGGGTAGCGATCATCCCATTTCAACTTGTCGGATAAAAAATCACTTAAACATTGTAAACTACGCAGCTTTGATTCTGTGATTAGCCTATAGGTTGTGATTAGCGTATTAAAACTAAATATTTTTTAAATAATAAATTGCATAATTGACCAATAATACATTTTAGAAGAAAAACTCTTTTTATTGTTCTTTATTCTTTGTTTTCTCTTTTTGAGAAGATCTTTAAAGAGCTTCCTTGTATGATCTGTGCTCAAAATTTTAAGAGACGGTTAACCTTAAATTGAAATTGCCATTTAAACTGTTTCATGTTATATAACATTTACCTATGCCTTAATCATGTTGTAAATGGCATGGACTAAAAAATAAATTATTTATATGAACTAAAAGTCATCATCAAAATGTTTTAATTCTGTTCTTATATCACGGTTTTATGCTACCTTTCAGTGGCCAACATAAATGGATTACCTGTCATATATTTGGTTTGTTGGGTGGTGGTCACCCTAGTTACCAAGGTAGTGAGTGACGCATTTGTGTTTACGTTCAAAAAAATTCTGTTATCAGCCCGGCAGTGAAAAATTAAACCATTAACGTGCCATCAAGCCTGGATTGGCACGGATTGCAACGATTAAGCTACGAAAGCGGTTTGGCGCGATGGTGGAAAAGCACTCACTGACAGCATCATATTTGAAGTTAGGGAGGTGAAAATGTTTGTATATATACATTTTAGCAGGGCATAATACATCAAAGCATTAACAACAATAAGTGAGGTACAATAATGATTATCAAGCAAAATCAATTTAAATGAAAACTCCTAAAGAACACTGCTCATTATTATAATAGAAGCGACTTGCCTACAATTGCCAACACTTGATCTCCACTGTCTTCCTTTCTATTGCTAGTTACAGCACTGCATTGCTGCTCATTTTAATAAATGTTTTGTTTTTTTATTTAAATTAAACGTTGTGCAAGTTACTATCAGTGTGAATACATCAGGCTTACATCTAATAGATTGCCTTCAACAGAATAGCGAAACAGTAGCTTCTGTGCCTCCACACTTCCTGAGGAGTAGATGTAGATCTGCAGACCATGATGCCTCCACTGTCTGATGGATGGTACCACATCTGGGTACACCCTGAAAAAAAGTTTTTTCATACCAGGAACCTAGATTAGTCTGTATTAGTAGAAACACTGAATTGGGAAAACTTAAATCGACCGGCTACACAATTATTCACATTTCCCCATTTTAACTGCTACCGTCTAAGGCTTTGAAAATAAATTGACTTCTTATAATCCACCAATTTATTTAAATTTTTCATCCAACAGATTCCATTAAACCGCTTTATCAAAAAGACATGCACCAGTTGAACAGTTTACATAAATATTTTACAATCAAGTTTACTCAAAATATACTTGGCCCTCATCCAATGCATAGAGTCTACTCCTTATCACTAACCGCATAAATTGGCTGTATGAGTTAAGAGAGATGATGTTACTTACTCGCCTTTAATTTTCCCCATCAGATAGGCTGCTCTCCACATGTGGCCTTGCAACTGTTTGAGTGCAGTAGTTTTTCTGTCTGCAGCCATCTCCCAGAGCACAATATCCACAACCTCACGGATTGCCTTCTCCTCATCTGTGTGTACAGTCTGGTCAACTGCATGAACTGGACATGCTTTATTTTGCCGCAGGTCTTCTTCAGCCTGGAAATAGACATGTGTTTTATTTAGTGCACCAAAAATGGATTAAGCAAGTATTCAGCACGGTCCATCACAATTTCGATACATATTAAGGCAATGCCATGGTACTGTGACATACATCATTGTATTGGTTTGTCTTCAATAGCATCACTACGTCCAAAAAACATAGTAAATTAATAATACCATGTTATTACGAACGCATAAATCATGATTCCAAAATAAATGCACTGATTTTTTTTAGCGGATACAGATTTTAGCACAGACTAAGGGCCAATTCCAGTATTGCAAGTGTTGAAACTCTTAAAGGGATACTCATACTTCACCAAAAAAATTAATTCTGTCATCATTTACTCACCTTGGAGTTGTTCCAGATGTGTATACATTTCATTCTTTTGATGAACACAGAGAAAGATATTTGGAATAATGCTTTTAACCAAACAGATGTCAACACCCATCGACTACCATAGTAGGAAAAAAAACAATGATAAGCAAACGTGCCCCAGGTGTCCTACATTCAACAGAACAAAAAAATGTTAAAGTAATTTTTCTTCTATTGTATTCAATGGCCCTGTCGAAAATAACAGCATATGCCGGTTTGGTATGTTTTGAAGCTGGTTTAAGCTGGTCCATAGTTGGTTTAAGCTTGTCAAACCAGCATCGAAACATACCTAACCCAGCATATGCTGTTTTTTTTCATCAGGGGGGTGTTGGGATCTGTTTGGTTATAAGCATTACTCCAAATATCTTTCTCAGTGTTCATCAGAACAAAGAAATGTATACACATTTTGAACAACACGAAGATGAGAAAATGATGAAGGAATTTTCATGTTTGGGTGAAGTATCACTTTAATTGGGTAAAAGGAAGCGCCTTGCTACGCAGAGCCATTGTTGGGCTATATCATTTTATATGTGTACACACACCAGCGCCACCATTCGGAGCTCTGCTAAATCTCTGCACACTGCCGTATACTTTAACATTTAATTAGACTTAATTTTTCTAAAAATCGCATTTTATGTACAAATTTACTTCACAGAGACTACAAGACAAGTTGTCAATCAATAAAGACAGACAATTCTCTGGGGCGGTTGCCAACCTGTGCGCATGCGCAGTAAAGAAAGGAATAAACAAACAAAATTCTTCAAATGTAGGGCATGTGTTTTTGGCTAGCAATACACCTATTGTTTGTAAAGTGACATGACAGAATAAATTTAACCCAACAATGACATTTTGATGATGTGGTAACCAGAATAGAACGAGAGGCTCTCGCTAATTTATAAATGCAGCAAATAAGTTGGCAGTGTGAGATCATTTTTTCTGGAAGTGTCTTCCCTCTCCATATATGATCATTGAGCCCAACTTTCATGATAATTCACTCACCCGCATGTCATACAAGCTGTCCGTTCTTTTGACCCCATTGCCTGATTTTTGCTCAGATATGCATTTTCAGCGATTAGACCTAGAGGTGTGAGCCTTTTCAAATCATACTCACTCATTCAATTGAATTAGCCACAGGTTAACTTCACTTGATGTGTAGTAAGACATCCACTAGCAAACTGGAATGCCTCCGAGCTAAATTTCAAGTGTCCCAGAAAAGGGGATGAATACTTACACAATGAAATTATTTAAGGGTTTTATTTGAAATAAATGTGAATATTGAACACACACACACACACACACACACACACACACACACACACACACACACGCATGTTTTATTATCTCCGTGGGGACAGTCCATAGGCTTATTGAGTTGTATACTGTACAAACTGTATATTTTATCCCCTTCCACTAACCCAACCCCTAAACCTAAAGGTCGTAGAAAAGTTTTTGCATTTTTAGATTTTCAAAAATTATCTTTCTGTACAATGTTTAAGCTTTTGTGCACGAAGGAGACCTCAATTTTGGTCCTCACAGTGACACGAGTCCCCATGAGTTGGTGTGCATTCAGGTTTAGGTCCCCTACAAATTTTTATTTAGGCTCTGCCACTGACCTCTACAGCTAATTATATTTCTCAGTGTTTCAAGGTTTTTACTTGGTAGATGTAACCGTGCACCTACAGTTTGTTACACCATTAACACTAATGTAAAAAATAATATAAAGAAGCATAGGCTTTAAATTAATATTTGTGGTTATGCCAGCATAAAAGAAGGGGAGATAACGTCATAGAAAAGGCTCACAATACTCTGTTTTGATGTTGACCTGTTTTTTGAGCAGATGTACGTCCTGTTTGCATTCATCTTCCTCCCAATGTGCAGACAGATAAGCCTCCAGATTCTCTCTTATGTAAGGAAATAATATGTCCTGCAAAAGCGAAATAAACGGTTGTACTGGTTTTCAAGCATATCATGAATTTGATATGATACATGTTTATTGCCTTTACGTTACCTTAACA
The DNA here is from genome assembly GCA_029783895.1 of Triplophysa bombifrons. Classification (NCBI taxonomy): domain Eukaryota; kingdom Metazoa; phylum Chordata; class Actinopteri; order Cypriniformes; family Nemacheilidae; genus Triplophysa; species Triplophysa bombifrons. Next base: position 3,483,080 of record CM056471.1, read on the forward strand.
AACGTGATGGGCGTCGTGGTTCCTTCAATGTCCAGCAGAAAAGCTCTTGTATTTTCTGGTACTGAGATCGCTGCCATTTTTATTAATGGCAAACGATACTGGTGTTATTTCAAAAGTCTTGTGTTTTATTTGATTGTGTCAGATGAGTACAATAATAGCATTGAGGCTAGCGGTGAGCTAACACATGGGGCAAGCCTGTTGTGAGGTTGCCAAGCTATACGGCCATAAATCCCCCACGTTATCGGTAATCGATTACAGTCCAGCCTTTTCATTCTGTTTGTATATACTGTTATATTACTCTACAGAAGTCTTTACTTTTCTTCTATAGCGATGCATAAACTTCGCGAAATATACTTCTAAAATACAGCGCGATTTACAATATGTGAAGAGGAAAATTTGAATATCTGGCAACACTGCTGGCTGTTGAAAGATTATTGAACACATCTTTTGATTATTTCTTTATCATTGCATTGTTTAAAATAAAGAAAGAACGTTTTTAAGAAGATTTCTTACATATTATATTGAAAATGTAATACTTTTTACATTGAATTGCCACATTGCATTAAACAATTATATTGCATAAACACATTTCATAAAACTAACGTTATACTTCCATTTTACCATATGAAAAGTATAAATGGGGACAGAAATAAACGATGTATTAGAGTGGGGTTGAACAAGACAGGAGACACATCTGTAGTTTCTTGTAAAGAAAGGGACTCGTGTTGAGAATATGAAAGAAATTGACAATGCAAGAGGCAAATCCGAAAGATGGCAGCAGTGCAACACTTTGAATACAGGCCGCCGTTAAACCACAAAGATCTGTGCTTTTTCTTCTTCATTCAGGGCAGACAGCTTGCGTCACTGACTGATCTCCCTCCGCCATTTTGTTACAGACGCGGCACTTTATTTGTTCGACCTTTTAAAGTCGCTGAAATCAGTCTTGCACACTTCCCACATTCGATCTATTTACAATTACCCCAGAATGCTGACCGAAGACCAGACCGACTTCAGCACAGATGAGTTTCCAGAGGGATCGAAAATAAATGCTAGTAAAAACCTGCAAGATGACGGGTGAGTGTTTAGATGAGAGAGCGAGGCCTGTAACGTTACACGTTAAAACTCATACGTTACACTGTTCATTCTAAAACATATTTATGGGCTAAAATTAACCTCTTATACAAAGTTTTAATCGGGTTAATATAACATATTGCAGTAATTATGATTAAACTATGACGTTAACCCAACTTGTCTGTAAACCAGTTGTCTATGAACCAGCACACTTTTGCCTTTGCAAGCTAGCTAGGATGCTGGCTCCAAATGGCTCAGAAGTAACATTAACGTTAGCTCACGTGAATAGTTGTTTCTGTAATAATGCATTACTCTTTACAGAATGTATCATTTGACCATGATGGTAAAAGCAATGGGAATACACAAGTAGCGTTAATGGTGTAAAAACGCCCAGTGGGTACCGTAATGTTATGTGTGAAAACAAAGGTTTAAAGTTTGAGTTCAAGCAGTAACGTTAGTTCACTATATTAATTCTATATTAATATTAATTAAAATATTAATTGCAACCATCGATACGTAGTCTTTCATAAGTCTTGCTTATTTGGTGGAACATATTGTGCAAAGGTCATGGGTTCTATCTCAGGTAACAAACAAATTAATGCATGTGTGTAGGAAAATGTTTATTGGTGGACTCAGCTGGGACACCAGCAAGAAAGACCTTGCTGATTATCTATCGAAGTTTGGTGAAGTCTTGGACTGCACCATTAAAACAGATCCTATGACTGGACGCTCCAGGGGATTTGGATTTGTGCTCTTCAGAGATGCTGAGAGTGTTGATAAGGTAAATGTTCTCTGGACGTTTTTATAGTTCTATCATAATTTTGCTTTTACAACATGTTTGAAGAATGTTCTTGGTATGTTTTTGTAGGTGTTAGAGTTACAGGAACACAAGCTGGATGGGAAACTAATCGATCCAAAAAGAGCCAAGGCAATTCAGGGTAAAGAGCCTCCCAAGAAAGTGTTTATTGGTGGTTTAAGTCCGGACACTTCCGAAGATCAGATCCGGGAATACTTTGGAGCTTTTGGGGAAGTAAGTCCTTTAGAAAAATATGAACTTTAATATGAATTATTTCTATTTGACCATTCTGATTTGTGTTTTTTTCTCTTGGAAGATTGAAAATATTGAGCTGCCCACAGACACTAAAACAAACGAAAGGCGAGGTTTCTGCTTTATAACATACGTTTCAGAGGACCCAGTTGAGAAACTTCTGGAGAACAGATACCATGAAATTGGATCAGGAAAGGTATGTTCACACTCATGAAAAGGTTGTCTGATTTTCAGTTATTTTATCATTCTTCACTTCTTAATTGATTTTTATGTAAAATGTCAAACTGTTTGGATATATCAAAAGGTTAAATAGTTGTTTAAATACGGCATGTGGACCAATAAACACTAGGGATGCACCGAAATGAAATTCTTGGCCGAAGCCGAAGCCGAATAATAATGAAATGCTTGGCCGAAGGCCGAAGGCCGAATACCGAACGCGGTGTTTCGCATTTTTTCCATTTATTTTGCCAATTTTTTCACCATTACATTAATTAAATGGTAAAAATTAGCTTTTTACTATTTTGTGTTGCTTTTCAGAGAAATAAATCAAATAACAAAAATATAATTTCAAAATATTTATTTAACACTGAACATTTTTTTAACATTCCAGCAGATATTATACAAACAAAGCACAATATAACTTAAAATAAATAAATGAGTAAAATAAAAAATATATTTTTATTTGGCCATCTTTGAAGCCCCCCTTCTTGAATAGCCTATGTTAGGCCTATAACTGACTGCTGAAAGAATGTAACTCTGTATGTCTACAACAACAAATGTGCATTGAATAGTGCAAAAAATGTGGATGAACCCACAACAAATAAATAACTGTCCTAGACATAAGCCTACTTAGCCTACTTCTTCAGGAAAAGTGGCAGGTTCTTCTTTATGAAAAGTAGCTTCTCTGCTTTCTCACATGAAAGTCGGTTCCTCTTCTCATCGATGACATGAGATGCAGCACTAAACAGTCTCTCGCTGTCGGTGCTTGTGCATGGAGCAGACAAGTACCTGCAGAATAGTTGACATTTTTATTGCAGTTTTCTGACAGTTGCTCATTTCAAAACGAAAAATGTCTTCAAGATAATGAAATGGTTGAAACCCAGTGTAGGCCTACTATTTTACTACACTGAAAATAGTAAAATTTTCACAAAATAGATAATAAAAAATATAGGTAGTAACACTTTACAATGTTTCCTTTTGTTAACATTATTGCTTTAACTAACAATTAGCAATACATTTGTTATGGTATTTATTAATCTTCGTTAATGTAAGATAATAAAAAATATTTAGTTCATGTTAGTATAAGTGCATTAACAATTTTAACAAATAGGCCTACCACTTTTGATAAATTTTAATTCAAAAATTAAAAATGTGATACTTAATTTTAATACTGTATTAGTAAATGTTAACATTAAGATTAATAAATGCTTTTAATAAGAGTTTTTCGTTGTTAGTTAATGTTAAAAAAAATAGAAATATAAAGTGTTACCATAATCCAGAATATAAATAAAATCTTAAATTAATTTCCCATACAAGTAGCCTACCTGCGTGCCATCTGCGCCAGGTCGGGAAAGCGGCCTTGATTGGTCCTCCAAAATTCGAGAGGGTTATTGCTCCTGGGGATGGGGACTTCTGAGAGATAACCATCTAACTGTTGAGCGGTTGAGCTTGTCCTCTGTCTTGCAAATGGGTTATTCTCTTGGAGGATCTCATCGAACATGTCAGACAGCGAGACTGTGCGCGGCTCATCTGTAGTACGAGCGCGTTTACTCTCTGCGCTTTTTTCATCTCCTGCGCTGTGCATCACCTGACCGTCTCCATCACCTAGCGGCTTTCCCAAATCCAACTCGGCCTGGATCATTTCTCGTGTGCGCAGCTTTTTCCCCACATCCAAGTAATGATCTTTATATCGTGGATCAAGCACAGTCGCGATGCAGTACAGGGGTTCTGAGTCCGCCTGACTAAATCGTGTGCTGACAGCTTCTAAGAGCGCACTTTTAGTTGTTTTCACTCCGTGGTCTGTTTCAGCCTCTTTGTTTAAAAGACGCTTTAGTGCTGCAAGTAAGGGTATGACGTCTGCCACAGATGCATCAGATGAGCTTATCTCTTTTGTTATCTGCTCAAAGGGGGCGAGAAGAGAGAGAACGTTCTCGATTAACACCCACTGGTATGCGGTGAATGTCGCGGGCAGGTCATGATCTGCTATGTATGTAGCCAAGACTCGCTTTTGCGCAAAAAGGCTTTCCAGCATATAATATGTACTGTTCCACCTTGTGCTCACATCTTGTTGGAAACGTTTTTGTGGCATTCCGAACTGTTCTTGGATAGATTGTAGGCGCGCATAGGCAAGTGGTGAATGTTTAAAATGGCCAACAATTTTCCTGCCTATCGCTATCACATCTGCTATACTGCGCTGACTCAACAATCCCTCGTTGACCGCCAGTTGAATTGTGTGTGCCATACACCGTATGGCTTTCAGATCGCTATCTTCCATGGCTTTAGCCATATTTCTTGCGTTGTCACTGACTACCGCATGCACTTTAGATCGGTCGATACGCCAAGTGTCAAACATGTTGGCGAACGCCTCGGATATGGCCACAGCTGTATGGGACCCTCTAAACTCTTGTGAGTGAAGCACAATCTTTTGTAGCTTGAAATCTGTGTCGATCCACTGCGCAGTTAAACTCAGCATACTGGTGGGGCTCACATCCGAGCTCCAAATATCAGTCGTGAAGCTGAGGGCTGCAATGTCTGTAGCCAAGAGCTCATGGACGTGAGTTGAAACGACGTTATACATCTCAGGTAAGCACACTTCTGAGAAATACCGTCTACTAGGGATGGTGTAACGGGGCTCAATATGGTCTATAAGCCTGCGAAATCCAACGATTTCGATGCGATGAATTCCATTATCCTTTTAGTAATACCTTTAGCTTTGGCACTGTCATTGGCAAACTTTTTGCCCTTTCTAAGAAGTCAGCCACAGATGGAGTGGGTGTTCTAGGACTGGGGGGAGCTACTTTCCTTTTCGCTGCTGCTGTTGCCGTAGCCGCCGCCGTGTCTTTCTCGTACTCTGCGTGATGTTCGGGGTGTCTTGATTTTAAGTGATAAATTAAACTTGAAGTGCTGTACGTTTTTGCAGATGCACCCCCTCTGGACAATTCAGCAGAACAGTGTCTGCAAACGGCCGTTTTTGCCTCTTTCTCTGACACTTTAAAGTGCTTCCACACTGCTGACATGTTTGCTGCATAAAGCGCGCGCCTCTCACTCTACGCGGGTTACTATTTGATCGCGTCATTAAAAACGTCATTGTTCGGCAAAATTTATTCGGCCTTTTTACTTATTCGGCCGAATACCGAAAGTGCTTTTTTTGGCTATTTTCGGCCGAATAATTTCGGTTGCCGAACATTCGGTGCATCCCTAATAAACACCAATAAAACCCACATGTACATTTGAGTAACATTTCAACGTTTTTGTTGTATTTAAGTTGTTTTAAATTGGGAGTAAAATAAAACACACAAACAACACATTATCAACTTAGGGCTTTCAATGTGCTTTTGCTCTTGAAGTTTAAATCCTATTCACTGCTCAAAACATGCTCTTATTCATAAGATGGATGTATCATTAAACCCTAATCCAAGTTGTATTTACTTTTATTTTCTATTTATTTTTATTTACTATTCATTTTCAGTGTGAAATCAAAGTTGCTCAGCCCAAAGAAGTGTACAGGCAGCAGCAAAACAGAGGAAACAGGGGCTTTGGAGGAGGGCGTGGAGGTGTCAGAGGCCGAGGAAGAGGAGGTATGCAAATATGATTTCTGCTTTCTCTGGCAAGTTTTTCCATCCAGTCCGAAAACAAATGATGGTTATTTTTAACTCTCCCTGAGCAGGACAGAGTCAAGCCTACAATCAAGGATATAACAACTACTATGGCCAGAACTATGGAGGCTATGGAAACGGATACAACCAAGGCTATAATGGATATTCTGGCTATGACTATTCTGGGTATAATTATCAGAATTATGGATATGGACAAGGCTATGATGATTACAATGGTAAGCTGAGATTTATGAATAAAAATGTGCAGGGTGAGGCCATGGCAGTAACTAACATAAAGGGATACTTCACCCAAAAATGAAAATTCTCTCATAATTTACTCACTTTCGAGTTGTTCCAAATGTGTTTACATTTTTTGTTCTGATGAACACAGTTATAGATAATTGGAGTTATGCTTATAACCAAACAGATCTCAACACCCATTGACTACCATAGTAGGAAAAACAATGGTAGTCAAAAGTGCGCCAGAGCTGTTTGCTGTCCTACATTCTTCAAAATGTCTTCTTTTGTGTTCAACAGAACAAAAAATATATATATAGTCATTTTTCCTGCTATGGTAGTCAATGGGTGTTGAGATCTGTTTGGTTACAAGCATTATTCCAAATATCTTTCTCTGTGTTCATCAGAACAAAGAAATGTGTACACATTTGGAACAACTCGAAGGTGAGTAAATGATGATAGAATTTAAATTTTTGGGTGAAGTATCACTTTAAGGGGACAATAGACTTTTTAAATATTTGTGGCAATAGTCCAGTTTTTATTTAGGTAACAAACTATAAACACTCTGAATTTAGCTCGAACTTGAGTTTTAAACTCAACCTAGTATTTAAGTAGTGTTTGGGCGGCCAGATTGAGGACTGATGTGCTTAATCTTATCCCATTATTTTTAGGTCAACAGAGCAGTTATGGCAAGGCCTCACGGGATGGTGGAAACCATCAGAATAGCTACCAACCATATTGACATAGCGACTTTACGTTCATATTAATGGTAAGGTTATATCTTTGATGCACTTTGATCCAACTTCAATGTTAAAGATCAATAGACACCTACTATCCTAATAGCAAAGGGATATGCATACTATTGCACCACAGTTAAACATGTCTATAGATCTTTAATTGCAAATGTTTGTGTAGCCATTTTGCCTTTTTAGCATGACAGAAAAACGTAAGTGTTTTTCTGTAGGTTTCCTTCTCCTCCTACTTTTAACAGGTGATCATAATGGAATAACATAGAGACTTGATAGCAAAGGTAACAGGTAAAGTACTGCTAAGGGGTACAGAGTAAGGACGCCTCTCCTTATTTTTCTTTTCTTTCCCTAATTCTGATTATTGTACCTTGTTTGTACCTGCCAGCGGGGACTTCATTGCAGGCCGTGTGTCCCCTGACCACGACATTCTCTGGGCGTCGCACATAGCGGGCAGAGAGCACGGCATGCACAAGAAAACGCTGTCCAGTGGTATGGTCTCTTCAAACTTCCTGTACCAGCGTAAAAAAAAGTCAAAGGAGATTCCCCCATTTCCTTAATTTGTCGGTTTTCTTTAACATTTTAAAATGTGTTTTTTACAGGTATTTATTAATGTAACCTAAAAGTGATTGATAACTGCTATGTTGTAATCTCTTTTTCAATTTTAGTGCTCTTGTATTTCAGTTGTGGAGCTTCAATGATTTTGATTTATGTTGGTTTCTTCCTTAAAACGTCACCTCCCTTGTAAATTGTATAAACTCATAATGCTTGCTTTTTGTCTTTAGAGCCCATAGCGAACTTCAAATGGGTACACTTCAAGTCTTGTCCTTAAACATAGGTTTTAAAGATCATATGTAACGTTGGTTTTGAAGCCATTAAAAGCTGATGAAATCTGTGTTAGACAGATGCTAAATATTGGCTATATATATATCACATCTCTAAATTTTAAGGAGAAAGCATTTGGATTGGCTCCTTAACGGTGTTCATCAACTAACCTCATGGAGTCAAAGCTTTTGCTGGCTTATAAACTGTATTCTGTGAATCTAAAAGTGATAATCAACATATGATCTTTAATTTTTAATGGTGGTGTTCCTAGTTTAAAATCAACAGCTCAAGAAGTTTAACAAACATGGACGTGCTTTTTTTACTGTTGTAAATCAATAAATCATGGCGTGTTTTTCTCTTGTAGGTCGGCAGGCTGATTTGAGCATTTGACTTTGTTCCCTGGAGGCAGCTTGTGGATTCCTGTCCCTAAACAACTTTAAAAATGTTATTTGGTCCTTGAGACAAATTCTGTGTCCAACCTTGTAAATAGTGCAGTGTTTTGTTTCTAAGTTTGCCTTATTCTGTGCTTCATTCATATAGAATCTGTAGGTTTTGTGCTGATGTGTTCTTAAATGTTCAGTAGGAAAGTGTCATTTGTTTTGTATTTTAGTTTTTCCTGCAGTTTTTGGATAAAGGGATTAAAAATGGGAAAAAGTTGTTGTTGTTTTCTTTCCATCATATCTGTTTTGAGAATTAAGGTATAGAACTAATCATTATCCATATAGTTTTGGGAGTTGATTAATATTTAAGTTGAGAGTATGTTTGAAAAAACTGTTTGATTAGTTTAACGTAACTACGTTTTGAGTGACAGACAAATGACATTTGTTAAACGTCACGGCGTTTCAAACCTGACGCAATGACGTTCAACTTCCGCCTCTGCGCCATTTTGTGAGCGCTCTCCGTTGCTATCGACAGCCGTACAAACAGAAACAGAAGAAGAGACTACTCGGAAGCAAAATTAACATCAATTTTTATTATTCCAACCCATACAAGTTACAGAATCTTCCGTGCCTGCGTTTATTTTCGCTGTTAGCTCGTCAGTCATGTCGGAGGATCAGATTTTAGGCGAAGACCCGTTGATGATGAAGAACATGGAGGAAGATGATGGGGAGGCTCCGGCTGAAGAGCAGATCACGGGAGTCACTGGAACGGATGACGGAGGGCAGGGAGAAACGGAAGGGTCTAAGATAGATGCCAGTAAAAATGAGGAAGATGAAGGGTGAGTTATTGCAATGTTTATATGGCGATTTAAGTAAATAATCCCAATTTACACGTCATTTTCTTGTACAACGATTAACTGTTTTTGTAATTGTTTATGTTTTTTCCCGATGGTATCACCAGATCATTTTTAAGTGTAAATCACGCAATTAACGTGTTTCATTCAAACGAATAAACATCACAGGATGTAGATTGCCGCATTCAGTGAGTTACCTTAACCACTTCAAGGTCGACGTGACTAATTTATTTCTGACGTGTTCAAGCAATTAATTACTAGTTGAATCGTTCACATTGTATATTAATGAGTCTGACTCCTTTTTGCTCAATTATCTGCATCCTAACAGGTTCAGACAAATACGGAGAAGCTTGCGGAGGGCAAATAAATCATAAAAAACCTATTCTTGGTGGTCCATTGTAAGAATTAAATACGTTTACATAAAACAATTCTCTTTCTTATTAAAATCAATATGAACGTATTTAGGTCTACCCTTAAGAAAACGATGAGTGATCTTTACCACAAAAATCATAGACTATAGTAGGCCTAAACCATGGTTAATTTTTATATGATTTGGTTTGACTTTTACAAATAACTCCTATCATGTTATTATGTATTTAAAGATACAAATTGCTAAGCATACCACCATAATGTAGTTTCAGTTATAGTTAAAAACTTACATTTTGTTATGTTATTACCTCAAATCATTGCTGGGAAACGTATTAAAAAGGGCTCTGATAGCTGAACTCAGTATTGGTCGGGTTGGTAAATGAATCGTTCTTTTGAAACCAGTTCTCCAAATTGGATTAAACCGTTTTTGTGTAATCCAAAAGTTACTCTCTTTCAGACTTGCTCTACAGTCATTGGATACGAGCCAATATTCTTGTGTTTATGAATTGTATTTTGCCAACTCTTCATTAGAAGCTCCGTGGTACATGAACTAAGATGTGCTGATCCACTGGGACTGTGGATGTGTGTTCTGAACAGTAGACATAATACTGTGGGACTATGGTTCTCATGTCATGGATTGGTTTTAACAGATCTTTAATCACCAGTAAACTCAACCGGGAGAACCAGGGGCGCCGTAAGGGGGAGAAAGGTTAGAACGATTTTAAAGGCCAACACACTTCTGTGCTAATCGGGCCCGAAAATTGGAGGAAAGCTTAACCGATCGAGAGGGACCCCTAGACCACATTTGCGGAACAATCGAGAGGGACCCTCCTGGAACATGTTCACAGGCTGACTGAGAGGGACCTCCTGAACATGATCATGGGGCCCAGAATACCTAGTAGTGCCCCTGTTGTGCACAATATGATGCAATCTCATTCCCTGGGTCCCAATTCACCTACTTATACTAAGCCCTTATCAGTTCCATGACAATAGGAAAAAATAGTCAAAAGAAATAAGCAGTTTTTACAGTTCTTTTTTGGTACCTTCATTGCTTTGAGTAAGCCAAAGAGTCAATGGGGAATAAGTAGTTTTTTGTCCTTACTGGAGTGTAGTTATGAACTAAAAGAAAAGTTGTGTATTATAGTAGTAGTTTCAATTTGTTAATTAATTAGTTACATAGTGGTCGATTACACTCAAACCTGCGTGTAAACATTGAGGAGGTTGCAGCTGCTTTAGATTCCAACTTTGCCAAACACATTTGCCATTCAAATTCAAATGTCGTGAACGTCTTCTGAATAGGTTTGTTCATGTGTTCAGTGTGTTGTTTCATTGTTACACATTGCACAATGGCTTAAGAAAGTATTCATACCCCTTAATTTTGCTATGTTGCTGCTCTGTGTTAAACTACTTTAAAAAAATTGTCTACACAAGTTTTCCTTTAGAAAAAAACACTCCATACACCATAATAACGAAAATAAGTATTTAGAAGTATATGATATTATTTAGAAGAAGCATTCCAGTTTGCCTGTTGATGTTACCACACTTTGAGTGGAGTTAAGCTGTGGCAAAATCAAGTGAGTATGATTTGGAAGGGCTCACACCTCTTAATAAAAGGTCTCATAGCTGAAAATAGACTTCAGAGACAGAACTGTATCAAGATACAGATCTGAGAAAGACTACAAAAAATCTGCTGTATTGAAGGTTCACAGGAGCATGTAGTCTCCATTAATAATTAATTGAAGACGTTTGGAACAACCAGATCTCTTACTTGACCTGGTCTCCTGACCAAACTGAGAAATCAATGGAGAAGAGGCTTTGTTGTAGCGGGGACCAAGAAGCAGAAAACCTAGTCCAGCGCATTCAGAACCTCGGACTGGCCAGACGTTTTTTTCTCCAACGGGAAAGTGATCCTAAGCACACAGCTATAACAATGCAAGAGTGGCTTAAGAACAACTCTGTGAATGTTCTTGAGTGGTTCAGCCAGTGCTTGGGCTTGAACCTCACTGAACATCTCTGTAGAAACCTGAAAATGTCTGTCTACTGATGGTCCCCATCCAACCTGACAGAGTTTGAGAGGATCTCAGGAGAAGAATGGCAGAAAATTGGCCAATGCAGATCTGTAAAGTTAGTCACATCATACCCTGAAAGACTTGAGGCTGTAAAGGTGCTTTAACCAAGTATTGAGTTAAAGGTATGAATACTTTTGCAGTGTAATTTTTAGTACATTTTCCAAGTTCTATTCAGTTTTTTTTTTGTCATTTTTGTGTATGTAGATTCATGTTAAAGAGTAAATATTTTGTGATTTTTAAGGTCCTACTTTTGTTTATGGAGTGTCCAACAACAAGAAAAGTGGACGTTTATCAGAATGGATGTGAGCAACAGGTCTCAGTTCGAGTACGCAAGTTTTGAGATAGGGTTATGGATGCTTTACCCTTTTGATAGCTGAAAAGGAGTAATGACAGATGGAAACTAATGTGAAAATAGATTCCGATGCAATTTCTCATTTTGATTACATTTATTAAGTATTTTCTTCTAGCCTAATTATTAGGGATGCACCGATCCGATACTCTGGATCGGAATTGGGGCCGATCCGGGTATTTTTTGCTGGATCTGGTATCGGACTGACGAGTTCTCGTAAGTCCGATCCGTTGCGATACCCGTGGATGTTACTCTACAGCTTCATAAAGGTCTAACTATCAGGAAATTACCATAAAAGTTGTCATACACTGTATTCAATGTCATGTATTTCAATAGCTTTATGAGAGGAATAAACCAATATAGCATAATTAAAAAACTCTGAACTCCGCTGGTGCGGTAATCTGTCAATTTCAATCCAGCATGCGTGTGTCCGTGAACAGTCAGGACGTTACTCGCTCCAAAGTTTTCAATATTCTTCATAATCGCTAGATAATAGACTGTGGTTTTGTTTAAAATGCATTTTGCCGGAGACTGTACTCCCTGAGTGTAACATTATTAGATTCAAGCACTGGAAGCGGTCTATGTTATGCGTCATTCATACACAATAACTCTTAACTTTAGGAGGGATTCAATGTTCTATGATTTAAACACATGACATATCTCTTCTCTTTGTGTTATAACTGTTTTGAACTTGGGAAGCAAAGATCCCCGCGACATCAGGATCGATCACATCATCGGGATGCTCGTGAGTGACGCGGGTGCATTAAGCGCATCATTCTGCGTTCAATGTGCATGACTTTAAATAACGTAGAAGCGAATGTATTAAGCGCATCATTTTGTGTCCAGGATGTGCATCAGCGAGTTTGATAGCTTTGTGCAATAAACAGAGATTTGTTTGTTAAACATTATGTAAGTATCTGTGCTTTATGAGACCAAATTTTTGTTTTGTATGTATTTTTAAGGTTAATACAGCACTTAATTACATTTAAAAAATCATACTTTTAAGTAAAAATACTTAAGTAAAGGAAAATGGTAGATTTTAATGTACTCATGGATTTAAAGTAAAAAAAAACTTTTATTTATGGACTGTAAAAAAAAAACTTCCCTACAGTATGAAGCACATCATACTTACTCCACTTCATACTGTAGGGAAGTATTTTTTGTCCAAAGTACTCTGATAAAGTACAGATATTTTAAAATGTACTTGAAAATAAACATGCTTAACTATCTACCTCTGGCAATAAAAGTTAAAATATGCAAGTCTACTTTGATCATGAAAAACAGTGCTAGTATCGGATCAGAATAGGTATCGGAATCGGATCGGAAAGGAAAAAGTATTATCGGTGCATCCATACTAATTATATGATAATTTAGTTGTTTGAAATTACAAGGTTAACGGTTCATTTACAAGGTTAATTTAACTTTAATTTCTAAATTGGAAAAATTCCCCTTTTTGGCTGGATTACATTTCTCCTTGTCGCAAAATCTAGGAGCGAGGAGTCTACACCCTGAATTTATAGGGCCTTGCAATGTAAATTACAACCGATATCAGCCGCCACATTTATCAAGGTACGGTCATTCGTACGATGAGATTGGCGGCATACGAATATTTGATGAATCACACGTAAACCCCTTCGTAAGATGATTTCTGCGTTCGATTGATAAATGAGGCCTGTTATGCTTACAACACTAGGTCAAATTATGATTTACTTCACAAATAGCACATTTATTCTCTTGTCTTTTTGTTTACAGCAAAATGTTTGTTGGAGGGTTGAGTTGGGACACAACTAAGAAAGACTTGAAAGATTACTTCACCAAGTTTGGAGAGGTGGTTGACTGCACCCTAAAATTGGATCCTTTAACAGGCCGATCAAGAGGATTTGGCTTTGTTCTGTTTACAGATGCAGAAAGTGTGGAAAAGGTACAGTGTTTGCCCATCGATATTATTAAATATGTCAAGATTTTATAACGTGTTTTAATGGTGAGATAAATATGGTGTGCGCTTGCCAGGTTTTTATATGACTTGTTTCAGCCTATTTAAAATTGTATATAAATTGTAAAAATGTAATATGGTTTTTGAAATAAAGCCATTAACTGATTACATCCATTCCTAATACATTTGCTTCCTGTCAAAGGTGATCACACAAAAGGAGCACAAACTTAATGGAAAAGTGATTGACCCTAAGAGGGCTAAAGCCATGAAGTCCAAAGAGCCTGTGAAGAAGATATTTGTAGGAGGTCTTTCCCCAGATACTCCAGAAGAGAAGATTAGAGAATACTTTGATGCTTTTGGAGAGGTATAGAAAAGGTGTATATTTGGTTGTGTCTTAAAAAAAAGATTAAAGTCTTCCAGCGGCGTAACTTTGTTTTAAAAAGTGGCTACTCTGCTCTGACTGTCAATTTCAGCTCTCCTGTAACACAGGAACCAGAAGTAACACTGTACTTTAAAAATAATTATATACTGTGTTTTCATACTTGACAAGCACTTTTTAATACTTTTTATCGGTTATATATTTGCAAAACCCAGTATCAAACAATAATAATGATATTTGGCAAAAAAGGTTTCAGAAGGACAGCAGTGACAAGCAGGATTTATAATGCACAGGGAAACAGATGGAAAAATAAACATGCTAATTTGTATTTTTACCTGTTACTTTGCTCAAGTTAATTGCTGTTTAACACAATTTTTCAATTTTTTTAACTCAATAATATTATTAATGGACTTTCAAGTTTGTGTTTTGCTTAAGAAAACATCTTATTCATATAAAACTATAGTTAGAACCTTTTCCATTTGATTAAGATTTGCATCAAATTCAAATACAATGTCCTGTCTTTTGCGCGCTCAAATTCGTTATTTTAAATGTAGACACATACAGTAGCAGACATACTCAAATAAAGGGCTGCAGGCTCTTTTAAAAACGACATGTGATGTTGTCAACACAACATGTCAACACCCGTATGCATCTTCCGCAAGTGTTTTTCCCCCCATTTCCTTCAATAAGTGCTAGACATGTGGGGACAGTCTTGTATTATTGTTGTCCTCTAAACATGTATCGTGTCATTGTTTCCTCAATTTTGTACACCACTTTGGACAAAAGCAAAATGCTGAAATGTAAATGTCCTACCACCAAATTAAGCCTATGATGCACTAGTTTGTGACGTTAATGACTGAGATAAACACCACAGTATTTATGTTTGTTTAATTAAGATGTGTGGATTCCTCCTAGGTGGAGTCCATTGAGCTGCCAATGGAGAACAAGACAAATAAAAGGCGTGGTTTCTGTTTCGTAACGTTTAAAGAGGAGGAACCAGTAAAGAAAATTATGGAGAAAAAGTACCATAACATCGGTCTAAGCAAGGTACAGTGTTTTTCAGACCAGTATAAATGCTCTCTTGCTATTTAGGACCTAAGATTCATTCCAAGATTGCGGGTATTTGCAAAAAAGGTATTATTTTCAAGTTAATATTGTAAGCAGGAAACCTTGAATGTTTAGCTGTAGGTAGAATTGATAAACGATTCCACAGCTACAACTAACCGGTGCTCGTATTTTTAGTCAGTGATGCTCGCTGATGATATATTGAATTGAATGTACATTTTATTATATTATTTTGGTGGAGGATTAATTATCCTAAAAATATCGTAAGGGTCAAAACTGGTTTATGTCTGTGATGGTGTTCTGAATGTTAATTTGTCTACAGTGTGAGATCAAGGTGGCCATGTCAAAGGAGCAGTACCAGCAGCAGCAGCAGTGGGGCGGAAGAGTGGGCTACTCATCCAGATCTCGAGGGAGAGGCGGTATGGGCTGAGGCTTATTCTCTCTTTAACTTGAAATGCTTATAAAAGAAAGCCCTGTATATACAGGGTATGCATTGACTTCACTTTCTCGTGTGAACATGCTGGGACACCGCCCCTTGAGTACCATGACACATTCCCCTGAGTGGTAAAACACCCAGCAAAATGGCTGCTTTTAATAGAAGAAACAAAGAAACCAGGACTAAAACATGCAATTATTTCCTGAAATTAAAAGCAATTGGATTTGACGGTGATCCTAATGGCTTAAAAAGGAACCAGGTGTCCTTGGATATTCCTGATATTGTAAGCAGCCATTTTGCTGAGTGTTTTGCCACTCAAGGGGGCTTGTTTTGGTGTGTGCACGTGGGAAAGTGATGTCACATGCATACCCTCTATAGGCATGTGACTGTAGCACATTCTTGATAACTGATGAAGCTTTTTACAACATGATACAATATTTTCACTGTGATGGAGTTCACCTAATAAGACCATAACACAAAGCCAGATACACATGTAACATTACATTTATGGCATGTTGCTAATTACTGACAAATTACCTAAATTTATATTACTATATTTTTTGACTATAGCCTACACAGTACTTCAGGGTAGCTGTATATAATATATATATATTATATATCACGTGTCTGCAAGTATATTACCAAGCTGACATAAGTCCCAATAAGTAAATGTGGGGGTGTAGGCATAATTTCGTTCTTAAATAAATTTTCCATAGAATTCATGGAACATACACATGAATCACACACATACTTTTTTTATGAAGTTCCTTTTCTAACTCCAAAGGTATTATACAGGGTTGTGATAAAACTATGGTGTCTGTTACAGGTCCCAATCAGAATTGGACCCAGGGATATGGAAATTACTGGAATCAAGGTTATGGAAATTACGGAAACTATGGCTACAACAATCAAGGCTATGGTGGATACGGGGGCTATGATTACTCGGGTTACAACAACTACTACGGCTATGGTGACTACAGCAGTATGTAATACTGTTTGTGAACGCAGATGAAAAACTAAGGATATATTGTATCGTGGATTGTTGGTACTCTTCCGGGACTATGACGATTGTGCACTAAAATTTCTGCGCAGAATGCACATGCTTGTATCATACATGCCTATGCATAGAACTCTAGATTATTGCTTAAATTGCTTATGTCTCACAGGGAAGGCTTGCTTGCACAAAGCTATATTGTACATATGTATTATAATAACTATGGTGCTAAATAGAAAGGGATGTCTTAGCTTGAAAACACATTGTCAAAGTGCCTTGAATCCATTGGACAAGAACTGTAAATCTGTAGGCCATGCAAAAATTGATCACTGCCCACTGGGCGGTTAAAAAAATAAACCATTTTCAAACATTCATTCATTTACTGCACAAATTTTTGTCTCTTACCATATTTACAGAGTACAGTACTTTGCAAAATGTTTGAGTACTATTATAACGTAAGTATCTTGCAAGTATTACGTCAAAGTAAGAGATGAATTCCATTTCGACTTATTGCATTTTAGAGGGTGTATTTTGTCTTTTCTTTAATCAAAAATAGCTTTTTAAAATTCACATTACTCCGAGATATTCTCAACATGGCCTACGACAACATATTTAACTGTAGATGTTTGCATTGTTTGTGTTTTGTGCTCCTACCTCTAGATCAGCAGAGCGGTTACGGCAAATCCCTAAGGCGAGGTGGCCATCAAAACAGTTACAAGCCATATTAACGTATTTATGGCGCGATAAACTTTCAGGTATGTCATAGCGCTGCTTAATATAAGCCATTTTAGTTGATCAAGTACTGTAATGTACGTTGCTTAATTTTTTTTTTTAGTTTCACAGCACCCTGAAGTGCTTTACAGTAGTGGTAACATAGAGACTTTGGTCTTTTGGCAGTAATGTAACAGCTGGCTTTTGGCTGTTTCTTGCCATTATGTAACTGTAAAAATTAACAGGTACAGTACTGCTTAATGGGTACCAGAAAATATGGATTTACAACGAAAGAAAACAGAAGATTGTTGTCTCCTAACTCTGACATATACCTTGTTTGTACCTGCCAGCGGGGACTTCTTGCAGGCCATGAGCTGACTTCACGATTCTCAGGCCCGCTCAATGCGGACAGGGTACGAGAGGCGTACGCTCTCGAATGCTCCCATTTGGTATGGTCTTCCAACATCCTGTATACGAATTGTAAACAAAAACAACTACAGCAACAAAAACATAAAAAGGACACATCAAGCTTTAACGTTTGTTTATTTTAATGTCTTAATGGTTTCATGTAGTAATACGTTATAATTTAATGCAATTTTTTACAGGCGCCTTCAAGTAATGGTAAATACAATTAATTTATTAACTGTTCACTTTTTGAAGGATACGGCTTTCTTTGGACTTTCTCCAGTGGTAATATGCACTCCTAATCTTACTTGTAATTGCTTGCTTTTCCTTATTTGTAGCTCGAGTAGCTGTAATATCCTGTAGTCCATGAGCTAAAAGCTGGTTTGTACTTGGATGCCACTGCGCTGGAGAAGTGCTTTTTTACATTTGTATTGTGTGATTTTCTACTGACAGCGGTGGACAAAGCCTTACCTGTAAACAATGTTAATTTCATCTAACAAATTCTCTTTTTTAAAATCTTGAAAGGGACATATTGTCTATGGGAACTTCGCTTGAAATGCTTTCCTTTTGTGTTTTAATTTCTATCAAATGAAAGTGTTGCATTTAATGTTATGAACTCAGTTTTCAAATTATTATGCTGGTTGCACAACAACGTTTTTTAGCTAATGGACTTTATTTGTATTTTTTGTATATCCTATTGTAGTCATTTCTTGCCTCCATATTAAAATTATTAAGAAATGGGATTCCTTTACATTTTATATAGTTTTGTTTTTCTAAAACATTATTAATCTTTTCTTTTTTGTTTTTCAGAGTGTGAGACGCATGAAGGCCAAGACTGAGAGGAGAAAGCAAGATCTCAAAACATGTTAAAAATGGAGTTGGTCAACACATTACTACATTTATTACGACACACCCAGTCATGAGAATTAGTCTTAGGTTGCCAATTAATTTTCAAGTTCATTCAAAACCTGAAATTACATTGAAGTGTTTGATTATGAACCCTTTTTTGCAGAATTCGTTTGCAATTTGTTGTTCCCGAATTTGTGGTAGCTTATCTAATCTAAATTAGTGAAACGATTCATAGAAAGCACATCATTTAAAAGTTATTTGTATACAAATTATTAATTTATTGCTAACAGCATGTAGGCCATTTAATATTCATTTCATATTACAGTATTTTGCTACAGAGTTATGTAAGCCATTGAATAGTACAATGGATGAAATAAAGTATATCAGCTTAAAGTCAGTCAACTCTTCTTCATTGATTAAATAAATAAATTACCCAAACATGTAATCATTTATTCACCCTTTACGTTGTTTCATTAAACGAAGGTACATATCTGGATATCAGTCCATGTATTTGCTGGCAGGTTCATAAATATATCAGTCTGCACTTTAAATTGTTGAATGATATCAATAACAAAAGATGCCAAGATGGTAGTCACAGTCCCCATAAATATACTAATTTCGTCATATAGCCTTTTCTGACAATATCTTGATCTTGAAACTAAAAGAGAACAATAAACCCATCAAGTACATTTCGTCAAGTATAAAGCTAGTGTTATAATTACAAAGTTATTTGACTGTAGTTTGAAGTTCAGGAGTCACATGACAAGTCACATTGTCATAAAAGAAATTACAACATTCAAACTACTCAAAACTCCTCTCAGAGGATGCAGACTTTATTCGGTTTCCGTTGGTTATTTCTTTTACTAAATTATTGAAATGGCTTCGTCTTGATTTGAAAATGTCAAGTCACATGTTAAATACTACACTGAAACATTTACTTGAGTTAATTTTTTAATTAATTGTGCTGTGGATTTGAGAAATAGTGAATTTTCCCATTAGAAAAAAAATATGTACACTACTATATCTTAACAGATTTATATAGAATGTCACTTGAAATGTATTTTATGCGAAAGCAGCAAATGAAAACATTTCACAGTAAAAAATGCATCTAAATATACTTTACAAGGGCATATACATTAATATGATCTAAATGGATTATGAGGGAATCACTCCTGTTGCCAGCAGAATTATTAACACAATAATTGCAAGCACTACCACACCTATTATAATCATCATCTTAGTGTTTTTCCACCACATCTTTCTGGCAACACGTGATGACGTCCTTTGAAATGAGTCAGCCTAAACAAAGGCAGATAATTACAGAAATAAAACATTGTTATGTCGAAGTAAACTTTGCTGGGCATATTTTGCCATTAATCTTATGAACTCCCAACCTATCAAGAACATTAAAGTTCTACTT
This sequence comes from Triplophysa bombifrons, assembly GCA_029783895.1. Taxonomy (NCBI): domain Eukaryota; kingdom Metazoa; phylum Chordata; class Actinopteri; order Cypriniformes; family Nemacheilidae; genus Triplophysa; species Triplophysa bombifrons. Next base: position 3,503,035 of record CM056471.1, read on the forward strand.
AAATTTTCAAAGGTAAAAATTACCAAGATATTTTGTATGTTGGTGTTTGTTTTTAAGAAAAGAACAGCACTTCGAGTTGGTCTTACCGTGGCTTGAAGATCATCTGTTTTGCCGATCAGGTCATCTAACCTTTCTCCTCTCTCCAGAACTTTGTTGATGTTGTCTTTGAGAATCACTTTAACATCATTAACTTGATCCTGAACTTGATTGAGTTTTGTAGGTGCTGGTTCAGTCTTGTAGTCAGCCTACGTGATATTATAAACAGAGAACTTTTGGGCACAACTTAACAATACATTTAACATTACCACTTGAGATGTATCATTCCTTATCTAATTGCTAACTAAATGTACTTAATCCGTAATGAGGAGATAGTCGTCCTGAACCTAGCCCATATTATGTACATGTAGTTATCTGTATTTGTTGGGTAAGTACACCGTAGTTAGGCTACACTGCAACCCATTTAACTATATACATAACTATAGAGCAGGGTCAGAAATTTTTCAATGGGTAATATTTCTGTTTTATATATATACATATATATATATGAAGGGTTAGGTTCCAAAATGAGTTCGGTTCCAAAATGAGATGAGTGATTTAAGGTATAATGGCTTAAATCAAATCAAAACAAACCAAATGCAGTTTAAATGTTGCACAATAAAAACAACATGATTTTTGAGTTATCTCATTTGTGAACTAAACTCTTCATACATTCTATACCTATATATACACACACTTTTGTCTCATTTGCCACCTCTTCCTTGGAAGCCATGGACTTCCTGACTAACAATCATATGGTGCCGAGTCCAAAGATCTAGATAAAGCAATACAGCTTTAGTACATAATGTGTCATGACCTGTGGAAAACATTTTATCGTGTCTTTTGTTTCTTTGTTGTTACACGACTTAATGTAGCCTATACCTTTGAAAACTAATAGTTTAACATCCTGACAGGTTGGTCCAACCTTTGAACAAATAAACATTTAAATAAACACTACCAAACGGCCAAAACTTTCCTGTACTTACCATACTGGTGCTGTTAAATATGTTCCTGGGTTCAAGAATTGAACTCTTGTTGTAAGTTTACACCAGGTTTATAACCATTGCTTAAAAATAAAGTTAGAAAACGCAACTTCTCCTTCTTGTTAGCTAAAGGCACTAAGAAACAGGATGGAACATTGCAGAACTCATTTGCAAACAGACCTTCCCCTCCCAGTCAGGTTGCACATTAACCACATCCTAAGAGAACAATAATTCCTATTGGCTCTTTAGGAGTCTCTAACATTGGCCCAACCCACCATCTGCTTTGCAAAGACTTGATGTAAGGCAGATCTCTGCTAATATAGACTACAATGCTCAAAGAACAATGTTTTTTTTATCTGGCTTGCTAACAAAGGTAGAGCAGAGCTGGGATAATATACTACCTGTTGTTCTGGTGTCAAACAGCTGGGTAACGTTAGAGCTTTAAAAATGATTTGGACATAGGGTTTCACATCAGCAGTTTTATTATGAAGCTATCTGACAACATCCATTTTTAGAATTGTAATATCCATTTTGAACTGCAGTTATATGTTTCTGCTGGACACTACAAGTAGACTACTGCAGTTTATGTAATATTCCATTCATTAAATCTTAATGTTTGCACGAATAAAGATGACGTTCAACTATTCCTTTTAGTTCAGAAACCCTTAATTATTGTGCTCACCCGACGTGTATATGAATCATGAACAGGAGATGCAGAGGAATTCTATGGGCTATATTTGACACCAGTGACAAAATATCAATACATAATGTAAACATGACATTTGTCCTATATAATAATAAATGCACAAACATAAATATGTAATAATATTATTCATATTTTTAATGTAGATTAGATTAACGCAAGACTAGGGAAATCAGTGTTTTGTCCCATCTAGCGGACGCGTAAAAACTACAGTTCCCATCATGAAACAACACCGTAATTTCCGGTGCCACGAAGGCACATTGAGGACATTGAACGCCCAACTTCTCCTATGAGTTGTAAGCAGTGGGTTTCTGTAGTATTCATAAAAAAATACATTCCTAAATACAGTGATTTGTTTCCATTCACAACAAATCCTAATCATGAAAAACTACTCTGGCTGTCCAGAGCGTCGCCGTCTACGTGCTTCACCGTCACATTGACAACTAACGCAGCCTATATAATAGAAACAGTGGCATATTTAAACGCGATATATTTATATTATTTAATTTGGGTACTTTTTAAAATATTTAGCGCTGCACGTCACAATAGGTTCTTTACAAAAAACATTTATTTTGTGCCTCTACTGGCCACTTCTAAAACGGCAACCATAACTACTTCCTAGGCTTTCTCATTCCTCTTACAGCTGGCATAAAAGTGAAGACAGTAATCTAAGGCCACGCCCATAAAGTTCTTTACACTTCAGCCATAAGAACCATAGTTGGTTGCATTTGAAGTAGTTTTGTTCACTTTGCGTTCATCATGAATACAAATGGCTGTAATAAATCAGGAAAAACTTTCCTATTCACATCTGAGTCTGTTGGAGAAGGGCATTCAGGTGAGTAAATGTAAAACATTGCATTAATTGCTATAGGTTAATAGATAAAATTGTCACTGGAAGTGTTGTCGTCGTGTCGGTAAGGTGGTTATTTATTCAAATGCAATTTATTTGACCAACTGTCATAATAATGAGAAAACAAGTTTTGGGAATTTGTCAAGAACTTGTAAACATTTTATTAGGCAAATATCAAATTGAAACAACTAAATAGTCTTTATTCACACATATTAACAAAAAACTACACTCACTGTTTATGTTATTGACTGTAATTAGGCATCTAAATAAAAACAATTATAAAGGTGAATTTGAAAATTCATTGCAACAATTATTGTATTTTAGCATCAGAAATATGCTACTACTATGACTAAAGAGCGTACACCACCTGGGGGTCGTTTCAATAAGGAGGCTCAACCAGCTCTAGGTTAAACCTTGAACTCAAGAGTTGATTTCAATCCAGATTCTCAATTTTCTAGAACTGAGAAACTTTGAGTTTTTGGTTTCAGAACAGCTGATTTGAATTTGTTCAATTTACTCTGGGTAGGCTTACCCTGGGTTAAGCGCGTGCACCACGACCATAAAAAGCCATCATCAGCGATTCACCATGGCAACGATACCAAAAAAAGAAACATGGCGGCAGAAAGCACTTGAGAGTAACACACTTTCCGATCTGCATACAGTGGATTTACTGATGTGCTGGAAATGACTTAAGTGTAAATTGATAAATAGATGAACGTACCAATAAACAAATAAATTAATCATTAAATAAATGATACAACAGAAATAAGACATATACTGTAAGTCACTGAGATGGTATCTATGTGATCAAAATGTGTGCCATGATTGATTGTATTAATTAATGAATGAATGAAGGAGGTACACCACTTGCGCATTAAACAGAGGCGGAGATGGAAATAAACTCTGGGTTTACCAAAGAAAACCTACTCCCTACCAGGTTAGGTTCACAGAGTAAGTTACTATGGTTACTGACTCTGAGTATAAGTGACCTCTTCTTTAGAATCGGGCTTGAGTTACCCCGCTTTCTCGGGTTAGACATAACTCACATTCTGAAGCGAAAAACCCAGAGTTTCCCTCATTTCAGGGTTAATATTCTCAAGAGTTTTCACTAATCCTCCTTTCTGAAATGGGACGCTGGTGGATTAACCATTACAGAATCATAACTAATAAATCCGGTAATCACCAGTGCTGTTAGTTTTGTGCAGCTATGCCACTAACTTAACATTGGGTGGTGGTGGTGGACTAATACATGTTTTAAGCACTGTATATTGCTAAACAGTTTTATTAGACATGTATACACATGCTCCTATAGCTAGTTGCATTGATAATGAACGAATCACCTTCATATAACAATGTTGTTTTCATTACAACAGATAAAATGTGCGATCAGATCAGCGATGCTGTTCTGGATGCTTACCTGGCAAAAGACCCTGACTCCAAAGTAGCTTGTGGTAATAACATGTTGGAAATGTTAGAAAACTAAATTGTGTTGATTCAAAGAACCTATCTCTGAGATATATATTAACATGTAATAATGGTGTTTCATCTGCATTCATTTAACTCCTTGTTAAACAGAGTGTGTGTCCAAGACTGGTATGATCCTTTTGTGTGGTGAGGTGACATCAAAGGCCGTAGTGGATCTACAGAAAGTGGTCAGAGACACTATCAAGAGTATTGGATATGATGACTCATCCAAGGGTAACAACTATCTTTACCTCTCATTTTATACCTATGTCAGCGATTTTAAATCATATAGAGCCTTTTGTCACTCTTTAATTACTTAATTTGGTACGAAAAGGGTATAACTGATTATATAAATCCAGGTTACTTTCTCCAGGTTTTGACTACAAGACCTGCAATGTGCTTGTCTCACTGCAGCCACAGTGTGTGGAAATCAGTGACTGTGTGTTTGAAGGCAGGGATACGGAAGATATTGGTGCTGGTGATCAGGTCACTATATTGTGTTTTACATTTTATTTCAAACTTATTTTATTGTTTAAATAGATTCTTTGTCAGCTGTTTTAATTTGATGAAGTGTGGTTTGATGTATTATGCTTTATACTTTTCTTTGCTTTGTTTTGTGGACATATTCACTACATTTTTTGTTGAATTTTTGCTTTTGTTATTGTTGAATATTGTTTTTGTTGATGCTTTTGGCAATAATCATATCAAAGCACTCCTTAATTTGTCTAAGTAAAGTATTCATTTTGATCCTCTTACTTTTCAAAATGTTTCTCCATTTAGAAACATGTAGGAAAGATTGTTTTATTTGACTTTTCACTATTTTCCAACAGGGTTTAATGTTTGGCTATGCCACCGATGAAACCGAAGAGTGTATGCCTCTCACCATCATGCTAGCACACAAATTAAATGCCAAAATGAAGGAGCTTTCAAAGACTGGAGTTTGTCCATGGATTCTCCCAGATTCAAAGACTCAGGTGAAAGGTTGATGACTACATGACTAATCATCTAACATCGTTCTCCAACATCTAGTTATCTCTGTATACAGTGCTGGAAACTAGCCAGATTATGATGTTTTTAATGATTAACAAAGGCACTGCTACTGCATAGGTGACTGTGGAATATCGTGACAATGGGGGTGCCATGGAGCCTCTCCGCATTCATACACTGGTCATCTCCGTTCAGCACACACCTGACATCCCGCTGGCTGAAATTCGTCAAAATCTAATGGAAAGAGTTGTGAAGGCAGTCATCCCCGCCAAATACCTGGATGACAAGACAGTTTATCACCTTCTGCCTAGTGGAAAGTTCCTTATGGGTGGTCCACAAGTAAGAAAACTGAGAACCTCAGTGTTAATCTGATTATTAGTGGTGTTTTCTAAGCATCTATATTACTATTGTTTATATACTAAATGCTTTGGTAAAAGTCTTATCTACGTAACTAACAAACCCCAAAGCAATGGCCTGGCAAAAACTCAAAATGTTAAATAATTTTCATTAGCTGAATAAGTGAATTCTTATTTTGTCAGGGTGATGCTGGCCTCACAGGAAGAAAGATCATTGTTGACACATATGGTGGATGGGGTGGGCATGGTGGTGGAGCGTTCTCTGGTAAAGATTACTCAAAAGTGGATCGCTCTGGCGCTTATGCTGCCCGCTGGGTGGCCAAATCACTTGTCAAAGCCAAGCTGTGTCGGAGAGTTTTGGTTCAGGTTAGACTTATTGGCTAAATATTATTAAGGTGTATCTTAAATAAGCTGTTGGTGTTATGTGAGACATAGAAGTAAGACTTGAATGAAGTCATTCGTAGGAGATAAGTGAATCGTAGGCTTTGTTTTTTATTTAAATTAATGCTTATAATGTAACATTTATTGCTTTTTATAGGTCTCATATGCTATTGGTATTAGTCACCCTTTGTCTATGTCTATTTTCCATTATGGGACGACAACGCGAGATGAGGACCAACTTTTAGAGATTGTTAAGAATAATTTTGACCTGAGGCCTGGGGTCATCGTCAAGTAAGTGAGATTTTTTATTAAAGTAAGGCCCAAAATTGAAAACTCAATTCACTTAAATTAATAATCTGTGTACATTTCTTGGATCTGATGAACATAGGTAAAGATATTTGGAAGAATGCTTATAACCAAACAGATCTTGCACCCCCATTGACTCCCATAATAGGAAAAATTACTTTATCATTTTTTTTGTTCTGTTGAACACAAAAGAAGATATTTTGAAGAATTAAGGACACCAAAGAGTTCTGGGGCACTTTTGATAGAAGTCAATGGGGTCAAAATCTGTCTGGTTTTAAGCATTCTTCCAAATATCTTTCTCTTTGTTCATCAGAGCAAAGAAATGGATACAGATTTGGAACAACTCGAAGGTGAGTAAATGATGACAGAATTTTCATTTGTGGGTGAAGTATCCCTTTAGGTAACTGTGGTTTGTGAATTAAAAAAATGATAGTGAACGAAAATGTGAAATATAACACCCTCACACACGCACACACAAAAACGATGTTACAATGTATTGCTTCATATTACTTTAAATAACATCTTACAGGGAGCTTGATTTGAAGAAACCAATCTACCAGAAGACAGCCTGCTATGGACACTTTGGACGAGAGGAATTTCCTTGGGAAAAGCCAAAAAAACTTAGCTTCTGAAATATTTAATTTATTTATGAATTAAAGCATCAGAATAACCCAGAAATTCCAGATCATAATTTTATAATTCTGTTTATGCTATTACTGCATTGTTTTGTAAATGTATTGATCACTGTAAATGTTTTAAATGTTGACTGAAAATATGAAAGATATATCACTGGAGACTAATAAAAAAATATATTTTTGAGCACCAGTATTCAGTTGTTTCAAAGAAAATATTCAAAATTTACAAGTGAACTTGTTTAAGTTTTTTAACTTGTTTTTTTTTCTGGAAATATAAGAATGGGGTGCAAGAAAGATATTTTTCAATCTTTATTTTCCCTGGATCGTTCTGGGTATACTTGAAAAGGAATATAGCCACAAAGCTGTGCACTTCCAGTCTAGAAGGTGGCGCTGTGTGCAGCACCCATATTAAATAAACATTGACGAATAAGAAGTGCGTGATGGGGTCACGCATGAAGGTGAGAATCTGCAGATTTTTTGTTTATTTATGCAGTTTTATTTAGCTAATAGATTGTGTTTTTTTGTGGTATTTATTTTGCAGACAAAGTTTGAAATCAAACGTGGTTATCAATAAAGAATGAGATCATATACAACATTTTAATTTCATAGGTGCTTCGGGTGTTCAAAGATCTGCACAAAACACGAAAAGATGTATTTAAAGATGACAATAGAGCTATGACAGGTATCGTGTAATATTTAATTCAACTTCGAGTTTCAGCGCATTTTACTGAGATGCTACATAAACAAAAAAGCTCTTTGTTATCTTAATGTTTATACTATTCACATGTGTTAGTTTGTTTGTAAGAACCCGTATGTGAATAATGATATTGAAATTATTTCAGTCTTAGTAAATGCCTAACACTTCTTTTGTTGAATGCAAAGCTGCTAGGTTAAAAATAAACGAAGAATTCAAAAGAAACAAAAATGAAACATCAGATGAAAATATTAAAGAGGTATTTCACACGATTATATTTAGCCTAGCTATAGTGGGTTGGATCACAGTACTACTTACCTTTCGCTGACCTTACCTTTTCCAGATGCTTAAAATGGCCCGATCAGTTGAGACCATCCTTCGTGAAAATGTAATACAAGCAGAGCATGTGGAGGAAAACAAAATATGTAAGTATTTTGTGTGTAAAAGTGTGTATTTTGTGTTTTTAGTCCTGATTATTGTCTTTGCCTAATGATTTTTGCTTATATTTTTGTAGTGTTACGGCCACGGAAGAGCCTCCTGCTAGAAAATGTACCTTACTGTGATACCCCAGGAAAGACATAACCTGAAAGATTTATATATATTGAAAGTGACACCAATAAGTTTGTACAGGTCATATTTTATTTTCACAACCTTTTTTAAAGTTTTCTGTCCTCTGCAAATATTTCAGAAAAATGTTTATAATTTTTAATGTTACACCAGCTTGTTATTCAATAAAACAAAACAGAACATACATTTATTTCTCAAAGGCTTGTTCACTGTGAAATTAAATCGAAGGTCCTTGACTTAACGTCCAAAATCATACTATTTTAGATTTTAAATTCCACTGAAGAACACATAGCAAAGTCTAATGTAACTCCATCATGCTCCATAATGGAACCTTCAGCCGCTACACTGTACATATTTCTTTGGCATGTTCTTTAGCATGTTTAATAAATTATAATTCAAGGTTGTTTGACTCGTTTAATCCTATGTTTCCTTTTGAATGTCATTAAAGGGTGGAATACACTACACGGCTTTTAAAATCTGAACAGATTTTTAAAAAACATGGCCTGTATTCACAAAACATTTTATCTTAACACTAAGAGCTTTCCTACATAGCAGTAAAAGTTTTGAGATAAGAGTTTCCACTCAAAACCTATTCACATCGCTGCTGAGAGCAACTTTTTGTATGAAACAGAATGAAATCTTAATCTAAGAAAAAGGGCGGGTTGACCTCATTGTTGTGGATGATGTCAGCAAGCTTACTGACTATGACCACAGTGGTTAGAGTGGTTAGCATAGAGGATGATCTGTCAGTCATTTTCTCATATAATTTACTTGTTTGGTTCAAAAATGAGATAATTTCTAAAATCATGTTTTTTTTATTGTGCATTCCAATTAATATCAATCAAACTGTTGTTGGTTTGCTTTGATTAAAGCCATAATAACTAAAAAAAATACAACTATCACAATAAAAATGATAACATAATAAAATGAATGATTTTTTTTAAAATGGAGTTATCTCATTTTGGAACCAAACTCTTGAGGTCTCATGCTGACATTTAAATTAAGATCCTAAAATAAAAATGTAATTTTCAAAGAAGATATTTTATTATATAATTGTCGTATTCAAATTAGGATTATAAAATAAACACAAAATTACTAATTCAACAAGTGAAGAGGTAATTAACAAAAACAGATAACTATATATTTTTCAATATTCAAGTTTTTATTGGACATTGCAATTAATATATAGATTAATTTATAGCCAACAAATACTATAAAACACAACAAACAACATGATTTTTTAACTACTTTGTGAGTTATTTTTTTTCAAATATACTATGTTCATATAAAGTATATGTTCAGCTAATTTTAAGTATTTTGCCTGTCTCATAAACGGCAGATATTACTAGTCTTTATGGTTAAACTCATTGTCATGAAATCTTTCTAAAATGTTTACATTTCAAGGTAGACTGCCGGTATTACAATTATTTTAGGATTATTGTAATATGGTTTTAGTCACTTATGAGTCCTCTTCACTACCCCTAATGTCTCACAGGCTCAGGAGCTCGTTTTAATTCTAAAACGCTTTGTGAAATGCTCTTATCACAAAAAAGTAGGTGTCCTAAAATAAGGACCAAAAGCCTATTCTTTTTAAGTTTCTCCTAAATCAGCAAGTTATGGATCTTCATTTATCCTTAAGATGTTTGTGAATACAGGTCCAGGTCATCAAAAACTGCATATATGTACCAAATAAAACGGAATTACCTTCTTCAAACTAAATTGAGGATGACAGAATAAAAACACTAGCAAATTGTCCATGTCCTACAATATCTTGAATCAATAACCATTGTATATTACCTCTTGGAATACCTCTCTTCTAGTCTATTTGATTTTTTTATCATTATATGTATCTGCATGCTTGTCTATTATGCCAAAACCTTGTGAGATGCTAAACGGTCTTCGAAAAATAAAATAAAAATCTATTCTATTCCTTGGGAACATAAAAGACTGCTCTTGTATGTTAACAGCGCCACTGTACTGGGGAGGGCAAGAGAGGAAGCAGTATAACCAGGATAATTCTGGATTTTTTTTTTTTAAATCTTAAATATAGTCAACCACATTAACGGTAACTAACCAGGCAATTGTGACTATGGAAAGGCAGTGGAAGAAAACGACCTCTTACAAATATTTTTTTAAGACAAAAACTTCAATCCCAAAATACATTGTTTAACAAGTTTATTTTTTATTCTTACAAAAAAATTATCACGAATTACACGATGAAAAGAAACACGCCATTTGTCAAACAAACTATTCGTGCAATCTGGGACAAATCGATAACATTTGCATTCCACGCTCGGGTCTCCGGCTGAAAAAGAAAGAAACGGAATACAAATATTAAGATAGCAACACTTTTGAAAAGCAAAATAGAACATATGTCAAATGGACCCTCATAAAAGAGTGAATAATCTTGCCCCTAGATCAGGGTCAGATGGGTAGTGTGTTTAATCATTGGGTCAATCGAACTAACGTTAACCTTCAAAAAAGTTTTTAACTTATCAATTACCAAGTTAATTTAAGCATAACACCAAATTACAGCCAACGTTTAAAATCTTAGCGTCCCTAACAAGTTTTACTTAAAGATGTAATATCCGCATGTAACATACCTCATGTGAATGTCTATCTCCATGCTGCCACGCATAGATGAGATGCAAAAGTTCTTCTGCTGGACGTATAAAGACTTTCAGTAAGGGCATTACTGCCCCCTTCTGGTAACACTGTGAATAACATGTACATTTGTTCACAAAGGACATCCGTGCAACAAGACAGTGGGCTAAAGAGTGATCCTATTTTACTTTATCTTTTGCAAGATTCTTGTATTACATTTTCATAAGAATATTATTACACATATTCATTAATACATTCTCAAATAAGCTGTGATGTAACTGCCGCTGTCCCTTGTTTCTTTATTTAGTGTGTCATGACATTTTTGGAATCGTCTCACAATACTGTATGTAAAACAATACATTAAAGTGTTTATAAAGCGGAAAGAAAACGCAAGACCTTTACGCAATTTGGAGACTTTTATTATGGGTTATTGCACGTTGGGTTCCGGAAGTGTGCTTCTTTGTTAAGAGTCAGCTGACCAATGTAAATTTCGCGGCTGCGCGCTGACGGTCAGCTGACAAATGTTTGCTCCTTCAGTTAGTGCGGCAGTGAAATTAAACAACTGCGCGAATTGTCTCTTTCCCTGCGCGATGAGCACTGGTACCCCCAGATCACTGCCCTCATCCGGGCAGAAATCCCTCCAGGACATCTGCCACCCGCTGTCCGCGGAGGAGTCTGCGCGGAGCTGCAGCCCCGATAGACTGAAAACCAGCAACCCAGGAGAGAAGGTAAACCCATCACCGAGAACCCTATAGTGAGACTCGAATTGGGCAACAAGGGTTCGTGCATCAGTTTTGGTCACAACGGGTCCCTATTAAGGAAACCACCCTAGAAATACTAATGGGTTTAAATAGGAACAATGGGAATTGTGTCTGTTTTAATGGAAACAGATAGGGTGTTGGGTATTATTGATGGGATGTTATCTGGAGGATGGGAATCAGTAGAAAACCTTTCAATTCTACTGGACTCTGCATAAATATATGTTGTAATGATTTTAGGTTAATTCATGGTTGTATTTGTAATGAAAACCATTAGCATTGTTTTCAACAGGTTTTGTTGAAAACTGTATATTCTGTTTGTTATGCTCAGTCTGAGTCTATAACTAGTGAAAGATTTATGATTTACTAAACTTAAAGTAGTATTTTTATTTAGACAAAATCATTTAAATTATTGAATCGATATATAAAGTATTATATTTTTCTAAATGAAAAAAGATCAATACCAGTTTGGTGATAATACTCATCAAACCTTTCAGGTCATGATGTAAATATTTAAACTGAATTATTTTTTTCAATGCTTGTAGTGGTTCTAGTAGTAGCATTAATGGGTATTCCAATTATATTTTTATTGTACACAAAAATTTGAGACCTTTTTAGGAATGTAATGTGTATGTGGTAATTTAAAGCCTGTGTCAGGATAAGCCCATTTAATTGTGAATTTCTGGGAAGCTGAACATTTTACAAATGAGGGAAAATTGTTTTTTTTAGGGATTTATGATATTTTAACCTCTTGAAGCTTACCCCTCACTCTAGCCCACCAATGAAAAGGACATAGTTTTACTCAAATGATTACTCTTCATGAACCCTTTGAAGTACAAGCACAGTGTTTCATTTGAAAGAAGACGCTTTTGAGCTTCATCTGTCGAGTTTCAACATTTTTAAAGTAAAAAAACTAAGTAAGAATAGATAAGTACAATGGAATAAAATGATGTATCACTAAATACTAATGATGATACAGTATATGCCACACATGCTATAAATGCAATGATCCCAAAGCCACAAGTCTTAAGAAGTTATGAATTAGGTTAAAAGTCAAAATAATAAAAAATGAGGTTCCTGTTAGGTTTTTTGTCTATTTCCAAAACCGCCACTTACAGCCTTGGGTCACAAAATGATCTAGGGTTTAGAGAACAGTTAATATTGACAGGATCATTGACAGAATGACCACGCAAGGCTTATTTCAACCTTCTCACTTTGATTTTCAGAGCTCTTGATATGTTAACTGTCAGGTAAATAGTGCAAACGCGTCTCACAATATGACTTTAAATCGTGTTCCCTTGTTGCTATTCCGGCAAAATGTGATGTAAACAAATTGTTTGTCCATCATTGTTCTTCAATAGAATTTAAAATCTCAGCACTGTTTATGTAAACTTTTATTAGTAGTTAAAATATTGAAATATATATCAAATATTGATATATATTGAAATATATATCAATATTTCACTAATCGCCGATGGCTGACAGACATGACGATGTTGAGCTAGAATCATGATTCCATCAAATGTTTCTTTTTCGTGGATCACAGATAGGGTAATTGAAGCCCTGAGACTGGCAAGGGCAGCTTCTAACTCATCTGTACTCATCCTACTTGATCTAACTGCTGCCTTTTACACCGTTAACCACCACATCCTCCTGTTGACCTTTAAGGTTATGGTTTAAGGTCTCTGGAATGATGCTACAATGGTTCAAGTCATACCTCTCAGGTTGTTCATTTAGAGTATCCTGGAGAGGTGATGTATCTGAGTCCCAACCTCTCAATACAGGGGTGCCTCAGGGCTGAGTGCTTGGACCTTTGCTCTTTTCTGTTTACATGCAATCCCTAGGTTCTGTCATTCGGCAACATGGGTTTTCCTATCACAGCTATGGGGATGATGCACAACTTCACCTGTAATTTTAAGCTGATGATCCCACTGTTTCTGCATGCATTTCAGCATGCATGACTGACATTTCGCACAAAGGACCATCATCTGCAGTTTATCCTTGCAAAAACAGAACTGCTTGTAATCCTGGCTGACCCGAAGATTCATCACAACTTCTCCATTCAACTAGCCTCTTCAACCATCTCACATTCCAGAACAGCCAAAAAACTAAGAGTGGTAACCAATGATCAGCTAAATTTCAAGGGTCATGTTGCCAGCACCACTCGGTCCTGTAGATTAATCCTCTACAAAATTGGGAAAATGTAGACATCTGCTGTCCAGTAATGCTACGCAAGTCCTAGTCCAGGCTCTTGTCCTGTCCAGACTGGTCTATTGCAATGCACTGGGCTTCCAGCTTGCACAACCAAACCTCTAAAGATGAACCACAAGAGTGTTCTTCAACGAACCAAAGAGAGCAGACGTCAATCCTCTGTTTATTAAGTTACATTGGCTCCCTATAGAAGCTCACATCAAATTCGAAGCTCTGCTCTTGGCCTACAAGACCACCACTGGTTCTGCACTCCCAAATCTTCACTCGCTAATACAGACTTATCTACCCGCCAAATCCCTACGCTCTGTGTCTTGTAATGCCATCTCAAAAAGCAAAAAAAGTCACCCTCATGTACCTTCTCTGGATCTGTTCCACGTTTGTTTGCTACAAGATCAGCAGATTCTGTGGCCATCTTTAGGAATCGTCTGACAACACATCTCTTCAATCAGCACCTGACCGATTAGTTCTGACTTCTATCTCTTTTCTACTCTTTTCTACTCTTTCTATCCTTCCTAACCAATCTGAGCATTTTGGTAGGAGGGACTTCATAGAACGAGGACTCAACAGCCTGTTTTCTGAGAATCGAGATTTTACTTAGTTTGTTGTAAGGGAGTCGCAATAAAAATACATGACAAAATAAAACCAATATTAATAGCCCATATTAATCGATGTTGTGGTTATTCACATGATATTATTGTAAATAATTCAGCACTAGTATCACATTGACACTTCAGCAGTGTAGGTAAGAGCCACAAAGGTTACACTCTCTCTGCCTCGATCATTTGTATTTTTGAGTATGATTTATTGTACCAAAAAGCACAAAATAAACAAAATCAAGATGAATCTGACTGGTACTCTAGAATCAGCCATAAATGCGTAACCATACAATTCAAAATAAAAAAATTATTTGCAATATTGTGTTTTTAACTGTTACAAAGGATAACATAACAGTGAAGGTTTACGTATTATGCATGGAAATTAATCAAACCATACATTAAAATCAATTCCAGTAATGTTTATGGTATCATAAAAAGTGTATTATGTGTGTACTAAACAACTGGAGCCTCACAATAGACCTGTGTTCAATTTGGTACAAGGCAAGACACTGAACTGCTGCCTGAGTCTATTGTTTATTGTGTTTTGTATGACAAAAAAAGAGCCATTTTTACTACTGTTTATTTTCTAGCCTGTTCATTTATTCTTTTTTTGTAGATTTTTCTGCCATGTAAAATTTGAAGCTTCCTTTTGTGCAGCAATAGTTCAAAATTCAAATAAATTATTCTGTAATTGACTGTATTTTTATCCAATACAGTTGGATTTAGGCAGTTGTCCAAATACATCCATTATATTGTATGATCTGCTGATAGCTTTGTGATGTAACCAATGCCCATAGTAACAAGAGACACTTTCAGTCTTTAATGTTTAATGTCTTTCTTCAGGTTTGACCACAATATTACTATAAGCACATTGTTTTTTGTCTCTAACTGGATTAAATCTAAGTCTTGACAAATGTTGCTGAAAACAGGTTGCCTCATTCTAATAGTGAAGGTAAATGGCAATGCTTATATATATAAAATTAGGTGATCCATCCACTTGTTTTCTGGGTGAGCTGCTGTAAGAACGAGTATGGGTGAAACCTCCGGAACACCGGCGGAAATAGTGTATTGCAGCGTTGAATAATTTATTCTGATGACAGAAAATGAGACTGTGATTTAAAGGGGTCATATGACACGGCTAAAAAGAATATTATACGTTTTTTTAAATGTTATGCAATGTGTTGTACACGATTTAAGGTTCAAAAACGCTGTATTTTCCATATACCATGCATGTTTGTATCTTCTCTTTGACGTTATTTAAAGTCATGCGCATTGGAGGCATAATGACGCGCTTAATGCACTCGCTTCACTCACGAGCATCCCGGATAGTTCAAAACAGTTATAACTTAAAGAGAAGAAATATGTTATGTGTTTAAATCATAGAACATTGCATCCATCATAAAGTAAAAAAAAAAAGAGTTATTGTGTATGATTGACGCATAACATAGACCGCTTCCAGTGCTTGAATCTAATAACGTTACAATCAGCGACTACCGTCTCCGGCAAAATGCATTTTAAACAAAACCACAGTCTATTATCTAGTGATTATGAAGAATATTGAAAACTTTGGAATGAGTAACGTCCTGACTGTTCCTGGACACACGTATGCTGGATTGAGATTGACAGATGACCGCACCAGCGGAGGTCAGAGTTTTTTATTTATGCTATATTGGTTTATTCCTCGCATAAAGCTATCGAAATACATGACATCGAATACAGTGCATGACAACTTTTATGGTAATTTCCTGATAGTTAGTCCTTTTTGAAGCTTTAGAGTAACATCCACAGGTATCGCAACAGGTCGGATTGAAGGGAACCAGTCAGTCTGATACCCGATCCTGCAAAAAAGACCCGTATCGGCCCCTATTCCGATCCAGAGTATCGGATCGGTGCATCCCTAGTTTAGACATTTTAATTTTTGCAATTTTACGTGTCTTATACATGCATGGGCAACTTATCACACTTCAAATACACAGAAAAACAGCTATTCATTACATATGACCGAGGGCTGGGCGATATATCGCAGGATTCTTATGCTCTCAGATTCTCAATGACTTGCAGTTAAATGCCCCCACATCTGAATGCCAGAGGGCGCTCTTGCGCAGAAACTTTGAATAAGGGAAACCGAAGAAGAGCAATTAGTTCCAGGAAATACCTGTGGTCATATTCTATCTGTTCTTCAAACCTTTTCAGGTATTTTCATGATAATAAAGTTGATTTATAGTAATGATGATAGACGAGTGTTGCTTTTTCAAATACAAGTTATAAACGACTCATGTAGTTATTTTAGATCGAGCAGACGAGCATTACTTCCTACTGATCAAACAGCCGTACTTCACGGAAAAGCTGTGCATAATACATCGAATTGATTTCAGAATCGATTAAGACATGTATAATTAGCCTGAATTGCAATATGTATTGCCCAGCCCTAATAGTACCCCTTTAAATGAGCAAGACCTGCTGTTCGGGGCTTCTTTTGACCATGCAAAGCTTATTTCACCTCTAAAAATAAAAAGAGCGCTTCACATACAGAGCTAAAGTTAAGACAGGCTGCATCTATAATGTAGTGGACAGTATGCTGATATAGTTTATAAGTGTTTAAATTCATATTTTGCTATAAACGAATGACTTGAAATACGGCAGAAAGGCGTTTGTTGACATTGAACCAGAAGTTAGTACAATCATTCACGCAAAGCGTCATGGGGTGTAGGAAACTTGTGGATAGGATGGCACTTTGCGTTGTAAGGGACCTACAAGATTCATTTGAATGTTTTTACTAAATAGACAGGGAGTGTGATTGTGCACTTACTCTCATTTTTGCATTTCACAAAATGATGCCAGAAAAAGATATTAGGCTAATCAAATGTTTGTTTTAGGAATTATATACATTTATTTACTGTGGTTAATGTTGCACCCAAGGAACTGATATTGCCGCCATATTATTGAATGTCACGCCATATTTATGAAGTTAGTCTGTCATTTTGGAAAATCATTTTCCCACTTTCCCCACCTGGTTTTATTGGCCTAGGGAAGCAGGTTGGTATTACAGGTTGAGTTATGATATAAAATAGACATGTTGATAATTCTTCTGGTTTATTTATCACACTGGAAATGGTACCAGGTGCAGTTTGCAATGTTATCCTGGTATTCCATACAGAATTTTGCATACATGTTTTATGTACTTAAGCTACCATAAAAGCAGTTTGTAAGTTTTTATATTCTCGGTTACACTTTATATTAAGGTACACAAATTCATCATTAACTACCTGCTTATTACCATGCATATTGGTTGTATATAAGTATGTATAAAGCACATATTAATGCCTTATTCTGCATTACCTTATTCTACATCCCTACCTAAATTTAAAAGCTACTTTATAAGCATTAATTAGGAGTTTGAGGCAAAAGTCGTAGTTAATAGTGAGAATTGGTCCCTATTCTAAAGGGTGACCATATTCTCACTTAAGAGTCCTTAAAGCTGTTTGAACACATTTTTAACGTTTAATGTGATTTATATATAAAGGAAATAATAGGCAATACTTTTAAGGGTGTATTTAGTCTTTATGCTTTAATCCAAAGGGTTTTATATGTGTTTGTTTGTTACCTTGTTTGTAAATATCAACTTTTTGTTCAATTTACTAAAACATTTCTGCCTTGCCCCCTAGGACCGGAGCCTGCCCAATGGTACACCAGTAGACACATCAAGCCCTGCCTCCTCTTCTTCACTATTAAACAGACTGCAGCTGGATGACGATTTGGACGGAGAGACACGTGACTTGTTTGTGACTGTAGATGACCCCAAGAAACATGTGTCAACTATGGAGACCTACATCACCTATAGAGTGTGCACAAAGGTCAGATGGCAAAATCCGTTTCAATATTATTGCTAAAATTGCTAAAATTGACAACATGGTGGTTTTATTTGTTCATTTATGTTATTCTGTTGCCTTTTCATGTTGCGTTACATTTAAAAGGTCTTTCTGTTTCCAGTTTCATCTTCCCGATTAAAGTCAGACATTTACATTCACTTATAATAATGTCTTTGTGGTGAGGAAGGCGGGACGGGAGCCGTGATGCGGGACCGGTGTGCGGACGGCTTATTTCAACTATCACTCACGCCACCGGCCCCGCCTCACGGCTCCCGTCCCGCCTTCCTCACCACAGTCTTCAATACTCAATTTTTTTAACCCCTTCACAGATTTCAGTTGGAGATGTGCCTGTGGATGTATTTTAAAGTCTGCCTTAAAACTCTGTTTCTTTGCATCTTCATCATTAAAAATATTTAAACAAACCAGTCCATACCTGGTAGAACAATTTGCGTTAATGTGTTTGTGAAGGGGAATGATAAGTGTTTGTGAGAAAATGTTTATTAGTTAGTTAATGCTTTTACTTTAATACCCATTCAAATTTTTGTTTAAAAAACTTTGGCAATTCAAAATAAAATGTCATAGGATGAGATTTGAGAATGATAGTTTTTTGCCCAAAAAAACGCTATTTTGCATTTTGTATCCTTTATCAAAATAAAGTGACCTGTATGAAAAGTTTAAAATGGTTTGTAGAAATGTTAAATTAACGAATATCTTATTAGTAATTGCTAAATAACATTCACTGAACTTTTGTGTAGCTAATGTGTCAGTTGTTTGTAGACTATATATATAGCTATATATGTATAGCATTTGAGTGCTAATTGTCATACTGACACAGTGACAAATCAGAGCCAAAATAATACACTGAGAGGCCATGACATTAATCTTTGTTGAAACAAAGCTTTAGCAATTTTAAAGATGTGAAATTCCTTTAATTTACATTTACACTCATATCTATGCATTTGGCAGATGCTTTTGTCCAAAGACTTCACATATATATATTTTATCAGTTCTGTATGTCCTCCTGGAAATGTTCTTCTTAATGACAAGTTTAATGACGATCAACTAAGTGATTTGCTGGATGATCAAAACATTGTTCTGTTCGTTTAATCATCTCAACCAGGCTGACAAACTGACTCGTATGTCAGGTGGGTCCTCAGACTCTAGTATCAAAGGCGCCTCTCCTACTGCTTTGGTTTGGTGTAAATGTACGCAAATAAGAGCTGCTTTTAACTACGACTTCCATTACATTAAAAGTATCAATTTTATCATCATCTGTATTCATGTTGACATTGAAAAGTTGTTTCGTGATCCCTGTTGCTTTTCCCTGTTAATTTGTTTTAATATTAATAGTTTAAACCGTAAAATTATTGGTGCAAAATATATCGTACCATAATAAAGATTTAGTCATTTCTTTACTATTTTGCCTGCCTTTGCTCTTGCTTGATCTGCAGACCACCAGAACAGAGTTTGATTTTCCAGAGTATTCGGTAAGGCGACGGTATCAGGACTTCGACTGGCTAAGAAACAGGCTAGAGGACAGTCAACCCACCCACCTTATTCCAGTAGGTAGAGGAAGACTCTTTACAGCACTGTTCTTACAATCACTGCTTGAAGCTACAGTATTAGTTTGCTTTGAGATATTACCACATTTGGTACAGTTACAGTACCAAAATTCTTCGCCTGTGACAACCTGTTAAGCTCGGAGAAAGTTGTTTTTGCTGCCATAACTGAAATTATAGGTAAAAACCCTACAGTTTATGCTGTAATAATGGCAGGAGATGTGTCTTTTTTACTGTATAAATTCTACTTAAATTTCCAAATATACCAAGTACTGTATCAAACAAAACCTAACCATTACTGTACAAATCTGAACGGATATGTTAGCATTTTTTACCTTTTTAACTTTTCGTTTTTCATTCATCATTTAGCCCCTACCAGAAAAGTTTGTTATGAAGGGAGTTGTGGACCGGTTTTCAGAGGAGTTTGTGGAGACCAGAAGGAAGGCACTAGACAAGTTCCTCAAACGTGTAGCAGACCATCCGGTCCTGTCTTTCAATGAACACTTCAATGCATTTCTCTCAGCAAAGGTGATTTTATATTCTAACACACCATTAGAAAATTAAAAAGGGCCATTTTATACCTTAAAGGACTAGTTCACCTGAAAATTAAAAGTTACTCACCCAAATATTGTGTTCGGACCAAACGCGAATGGCGCGTTAAGCGCAAGAGGTTTACATGTTAAGTCAATGCAAAGACGTATTCGACCTACTTGCGGCACGAATTGTGCGATTCGCGCGAATTGAGTGTTCGCGCGAGGTAAAAATTTGCCACGAATCAGGAGCTTGCAGTGGGCACTAGCAGTGAGGTAATTATGATGTTGAGAGCGTAGGCAGAAATCATCGTTGCTGTGTATGGATACCTGGAGCTGTATGATGGATCTTACTTTTATCAAACAGAAATAAAGAGGATCTTGCTTGGAAGAAAGTGAGTGAGGAGGTCGGACAATCTGGCAAGTTGTCAAAAACGATCTTTACACAACTTGAGCAATATATATTTACGAGACTGGAGCCGCCTGGCAGAAGCCCCTCCCATGACGCGAATTCGCGTCTGTAGTGAAGTGAATTTGATGCGCGAATGAAGCTAATTTGACGTGCGAATGAAGCGAGTAAAGTCAAAATGTTCTAACTAGCTCGAATGGTACTTAGCTAAATTAAAATCAATTTTTTTTTGCTTTTTCATGAGTTTTGATGCC
Organism: Triplophysa bombifrons; assembly: GCA_029783895.1. NCBI lineage: Eukaryota > Metazoa > Chordata > Actinopteri > Cypriniformes > Nemacheilidae > Triplophysa > Triplophysa bombifrons. The sequence continues at coordinate 3,523,787 of CM056471.1, forward strand.
ATAGTTGCGCATCATTCACTGCAGGGGACACTAGTTTATCATCACTTATACCACTGGGCTGTTGAATGCTTCAATCTGATTGGTTGACAAACGTTCTATTGGTATGCATTAACTTTCAGTTAAATGCACACCTATGGGGCTGTGCACACAGAGGCACATTTACACGGCTGAAAACGCCCGCTGCAGGCACAGCGTTCTGCCCAAAGTTGAGCTTTTTCAACACAGGGCGCCCGGTTGAACGCTGTTGATGCTCGTGGGACAAACGCATAGAACCAGCGCTGAGCGGAAAAAAATGTCAACTGGTGGCTTTTAAAGCGCGGCGTTACCGTTGAAAACCATTGAGAAAAAACACGCCGGCCACAGGCGTAAATGCCTCTGTGGACACATGGCTTATGAAGGTGTTTCAGGTCTGCTGACCACATTATAGTTCTATATCACTTTGCCAACAACAGACAGATTATAGTGTAGCCTACAGGTCATCTCCGCACACGGCTCCCGGCTCTTGTTCTGACCTTTATAATGTCAAACTTTTCTTTCAACGGAAACGTGTGCAGTTTCGTTCCAATAAACAAAGCATTTCAAAAACAAGAAATACATATACTGAAATCGAATAAATAAAATAACTAAATGTAAAAATAAAATGCATTAATAAACACTGACAGCCATCTGGTTCATTTTCCTTGTAATGCTGCTTATAACTGATAGCAAATTTAATTTATAGACCTACTCTTTCAAAAGTTTGCGTGATTTTTTTTATTATTATTATTTTTACTGCTGAAGATGAATAATTTATTATTCAATTCAATTCAAGTTTATTTATATAGCGCTTTTCACAATGTGCATTGTTCCAAAGCAGCTTTACAGGAGCAAACAGGAAAAAAAGATAAACACAAAGGTAAAACACAGCACAGTGCATGGTGTTTATAGAACAAGCAAGATAAATAATATCTAATTAATAAATAAATGCAGTCTCCCGGTGAGCAAGCCAACACTGCCCTGTGCTATTATCACTGGCTTTTCTGTCACATTACCGCAAACGGGCAGGTGTACGGGCGATATCTCTCTCTCTCGCTCTCACACACACACAGACACACCACATGGCTCAAGCTGCTGAGTCCATTCGGTCTAACGGAAATGAGATGCGCAAGAAAGTTGTCCTAGCATCAACAGCATTTTAAAGACGAAAAAATGAAAAACATTGAAATTAAACATTTGAACAATGTCCTGTGCATTGGTTTCCGTGGTATAAGCAGAATGATTGACTTTGGTCCGTTCAATAAATCATTTAGAGCTAGCTGTGTGATTTCTCATTCCTTTAACTTTATTCAACATATAATATTGGCCTGATTCCAAGCTTACCTGCAAGTTTAAATTCATGCAGGGACACTAAAGAGTTTGTCATTGCCATGTTTGCTGTATAGTTAGGCTACATGGGACAGGGTCATGCTAGCTCTTTGGTTTATACATTTCCATTTATGTTTTTTGTATAATATCTTGTTTGACTCTCATTGAAAACAAATCCTGTAATGTAAATGCTTAGGGCTGTGTAATTTCTCAGCGTTTTACTATGGCAATGTGTTGGAATGCAAATGCTGGAAAATTGATTTATCAAACCCTTACTAGCCGTTTATGACCCTCGGATTGAGATCCAGATGTTTCTATGATCTGCAGTGTATTAGTGTATGAGAAGGAAAACCTGTTTCAGAAACCATATTTTCGGGAAGCATTTTCTTGCATGTGATTGGTGTAATATACTTGTTTTTTAGGACTTGAATAAACGTCTGGGCCTGGCTCTGCTGACTAAAATGGGGGAATCGGTGAAATATGTGACAGGTGGTTATAAACTGAGGGGGCGGCCGATGGAGTTTGCAGCTATGGGCGATTATCTGGACGTATTCACACAGAAGCTGGGCACCATTGATAGGATAGCACAGAGAATAATCAAGGAGCAATCAGGTAAAGTTTACGCATTTAAAAATTGTGGAAAAAATAATATGTTACGATTCATATTAAGTAATATTTAAAAAAGCATGTTATGTAGGAGAATCATAGACTGGTTTAAAGCACTTAGATTTGGTGTCTTGAAAGGTTGATCAATTATCATAAAAATATCTAAATATGAATTTGAATTTTTCGTTTTGGAGTTTTGTTAGTTTAACAGCTTTGGCCTGATTCTCCTAAAGAGTACCTAATGGAACTGAGGGAATACAGTCCCGTCTACAACTCCTGGACATCTTTTGAGGAGGACCTCCATGAACCTCTGGAAGGTGTGGCTGGGTGTGTGTCGAACTGCACCAGCGCACTGGATGAACTCACTGAGGACATGAGCGAAGACTTCCTACCTGTGCTTAAAGAATATGTTCTATACATTGAGTCTATGAAGGTGAGCTTATACACATGCATGCACACACGCACGGACGCACACACACATACAGACACACACACACACACACACAAATTTGAGGAAATATTCGTATGCAATCTTAACAGAAAATGACCCTCTCACAAGTTGTGTCGCAACAAGACATCGGCAAATTTAGCAAAACACAGCAGACAGTTGCTAGCAGTGTTAGCAGTGATACAGGATAGCAGTCTCCTTACTACAAGATCTCATCTGTTAATTTGAAACTATTCACCAAAATCTATAGACACTTTTGTTGTACATCTAAAAACTGACTATTATGATATGCTTTACTTCATCACTGTGACATAACAACATTTAAAGATATAAATATAAACAGTTGTTGACAATTTTTTTGGCGTTTTAGTTGTCAGTGGTCATAATTATTTTCCCTCCAAGGGCTGTTGCAGTACTGTCAGAGACTTCCAAGCAAGTATATATGTACTGAAACAAGTCTTGATAGGTTCCATATTTGTGTTATGGCTACAGTGCAATGTTGAACAAATGTGTTTGGTCTTAAAAGGACAGAAGGCATTGAGCATGGTAAAATCAAGGCTTGTAACAGGTTATGTAGAGTAAAAATTATGTTTGCATGTTTTACAAAGCTCTAATAACATCAGATGCTTCCTAACCACAGTTTTTTTTCTCAATTAATCAGAATGTTCTTAAAAAACGAGATCAGGTCCAAGCTGAATATGAAACGAAACTGGAGGCAGTTGTGTTCAGAGAGGACAAAAAGACACCGGTAAGTTACATGTTACTTGCTCTCACAAAACGCAGACGTCTTACTGCACGTTCACACCGCGGCCGCCGAGAGTGTCAAAAAGTGCTTCGGCCGACCTGCCAACAACACTGTTGAAAGATTCCTGGACACTCTGGGGCTCTGACATAGACCAAAGTTTACAGGGCTGCACTCTCTGCAATCCTCTCAAGCGATGGACTTTTACGTTCCGATTGGTGGCAGCCAAACCTCATCATAGGTCATTATCATAAAGCTCACATTGACAATTAATTACTTCCGACTACTTTGACGGTCTCGACGGCGGCGATGTGACGTACAGTTAGAATTGTTTTCCTCAAATCTAATGCCCAGAAGCAACTTCAATGATCAATCTTTAAAACACATTAATTGAATGAACTTCTAAAAATTTTATTTTGTGAATCCTTTCCATCTTGGAGAAGCATCAAGTAGACTGTACTAAGTCCAGTAAAGTAACTGGGAATCCTTTTTTTGAGTGACCCACTGGCTGCATTCTTGCGTTAAGAGGTGAAATGTGTAACTTCCGTGCTGCCAGTGGCACCAAACTGAATTTTCATTTAGCATTTTCAACCATCTTTTAGACCCGTCGGAAGCTTTTTACGATTCACCCAACTTCAATTTCTTTTGCATATCACAGTCCTTTCCGGTCATTAAAAATTAGGATAATACAACAATATGAAAACATACCTTTTATAATATTTTAAATCAAATTCTTGCCAGATCTCTGATAAATTTTCATCATGACCAAGGAATTTTTTTATATTATGTTCTTTACAGTTTAAGGAGTAGCTTGCATAAAGAATTGTGAAAAAAGTCTACGATTTTAATATGCAAGATTGTATTTGTTACATATTCAAATATTTAGGGTCAGTTTCCTGAACAGGGCTTAAGACTGACCCAGACTAACTAAACTGTTAGAGGTTTCTTGATCGAAAACAACTTACACTGACATATCTTAAAATATATCATTGCCATTGTTTTATCTCGAGATGCACACCAGTATTGTGCTTTGTAAGTTTTTTCTTTTTAAACGACTTAAATATCCTAATTTATAAACCGCCCCTTAGTGTCCTATCATTCTTCAAATTTCCATTTATAATGTATTTTTAATGTTATTAAGTTGTCATAGGGTTTAGGCCGAACGTCACACGCAGAAACCGTAAAACAAGTCTCATCCCATTCAGTTTAAGTCTTTTGTATGCGCTTCATTACATAAAGACTTGTTTAACTCAAAACGCCTTTAATTTAGCTACCAAGATGATCAAAATCGATGCCCATCACTTAAACGGATTGATATATAAAAGTTGATTTATTTTTCAGAGACATTTGATTATTAAAATAGCATAAAATGCCTAAAAACAGAAACGGCTAGCTAGGTTAGCAGAGTACCTTAAACATCCACAGATATGACGGATAGTTAATACTGTAGTGACACTTTTACCAACAAGCAGATGTAATGAGACCTTTTTACCGGTTTAGTCACATCACTTTTGACATATACCCTTTTCCTGGCCCTGAGTTTTTATCATTATCATGTGTCTGAGCAGATAAGTTAATAACCAAAACACACAAATAAACGCTTCTTTCACTTTGTGATAGGGCCATAACAGTATCTGTCTTGCAGGTGCCTACTGATGTGGAGAAATGTCAGGATCGTGTGGAGTGCTTCAATGCCGACCTGAAGGCTGACTGGGACCGCTGGCAGAACAACAAACGACAAGACTTCAGACAGCTGTTGACAGGCATGGCCGACAAAAACATCCAGTACTATGAGAAGGTAAGAGACCGAGAACTGGAGTAAAAGATTAAGAAGAAAGAGAAAGTCCTAATCTCTTTATTTAGCTGATCCTAGCTTTGAATATCCATTTGTATTTGTGATTCATTGCATAAAATCTGGTTTGTATATAAAGAACCTTGGATGTTTAGCTGGGGTGGCTGTTGTCTTGAAATAGCTCCGATGCGGTGGGGAGAAATTCTCTCAAATTTTAGTTCTGCTGTTATGCCAAACACTGACACAGCGCTGCAAAATTCCATACACGTCTGCCAAGTGGGAGAACCCAGCAAGCAGAACACCAGGTGCGGTTTTTTGTTGAAGTTGTAATTCACCCAAAAATGGAATTTGTGACAGAGTTTTCACACATCACTGGGTCTCAGCTTTAATGCAACACTAACGTGTGCTACACTAACGTGTGCTACACTAATGTGCGTGCATTTGAATGAAAATTTCTTAATTTAAACATCCTAAGTGCACACAAACCCTGCAAATGTCAAAAGAACAGTAATAATAATGGCCAAGGAAAAACATATCACAAGTGCTTTGGCCTTAAAATTAAGACATTTTATGTTGCAAGGGACCTTATTATTTTTTATAATTTAGGGTAACACCTTGGAAACCCGCATTTAGAATGAATTATAAAGGGATTCTTAAATGAGCAATGTGGAGATTATAGCGGCATCTAGTGGTGAGGTTCACTCCCCCTCCTGTTCGAAGCACTATGGCAACTGACAAAGGACAAACATGTCCGCACGTCATTTTTTCTCTTTAGGGCTACTGTAGAAATAACATGGCAAATTCCATGCAACTACACCCGCGCTGTATGTAGATAGAAATAACTCCTAAGTTAATAAAAACATAACTGTTTATTATGGAGGGTCTTTATACACCTCTAAAGACATAATTATGTATATTACATTGCATTTCTGTCAATAAATCCTCCAAAAAATTACACACTGGAAATTAAATGCATTGTAATAGATTGTATTATCTGTAATATTGTGTTTTTAAACCTAATATTGTGTAGAAACCGAAAGGTTTTGATGTTCAATTAAAGAGCTTGCACTTTATTCCGGTAGAGCTGTTCCTTTAGTGCAGTGGTCACCAACCCTGCTCCTTGAGATCGACCGTCCTGAAGATTTCAGTTCTAACACCAATCAAACACACCTGAACTATCTAATCAAGGTGTTCAGGTTTGCTTGATAATAACAGACAGGTGTACTGAAGCAGGGTTGGAGCTACAGTCTGCAGGACGTTTAATCTCCAGGAGCAGGATTGGTGACCACTGCTTTATTGGTTATGTGGGTAGGGTGATCTGTTCCTCTGCTTTTGTCTCTCTTGCTGTTCTAGACAATGCATAGTTGTTTCTTAAACCTAAGAATATTTTTAAGCATTGCACATTATTGAAATTCAAACTAGACGGAAACCATTTACAGTTACTTTGTCTAGGTTAAAGCAGAGGTGTTATTTGTTTTTGCATTTTACTTTCTACATTTTACCATAAAATGTTTGTTGCAGTGTTAGAAAATGTGTCCCAATACCAACCTGCCTAATAGGAAATACGTCCCCTGTACACTATGTAGTGCCACCAAATATGTACAATCAGGAACATATTGCTACAGTTTTGAGACCCAAAAGTCCACTGGGCGCTTAAGAGAAGCACTGAATTGATCTTCTAGAGAATGCATGTCTGAGTCACGATTTGCCTCTGAAACGATTTTATTAGTGCTGTCAATCGAATAAAAAAACGCATCTGATTAATCACAAAAAAAAATTCCGTGATTAATCGCACATCACTTTAATGTTTCAAAATATACTTTCACATTCTAATAATAATTTCACATTTAATCTTGGGGGGCACGGTGGCTTAGTGGTTAGCACGTTCGCCTTACACCTCCAGAGTTGGGGGTTCGATTCCCGCTTCCGACTTGTGTGTGTGGAGTTTGCATGTTCTCCCCGTGCCTCGGGGGTTTCCTCCGGGTACTCTGGTTTCCTCCCCTGGTCCAAAGACATGCATGGTAGGTTGATTGGCATCTCTGGAAAAATTGTCCGTAGTTTGTGAGTGCGTGAGTGAATGAGTGAGTGTGTGTGCCCTGCGATGGGTTGGCACTCCATCCAGGGTGTATCCTGCCTTGATGCCCGATGACTCCTGAGATAGGCGCAGGCTCCCCGTGACCCGAGGTAGTTCGGATAAGCGGTAGAAAATGGATGGATGGACATTTAATCTTCAAATTAATGTAGAAACAACAGATTTCTTTAACAGCATCATTTTATGAATGAAAGCCGACATTCTGATGATAGTTCTGCAACTGATATCTCTGTTAAATTTATTCTTTTTTAATATGGTTTAGCATTAATTATAGCCATTCAACAGTATAATTGAGAGCTATCATGTCTTACAAGAAGGAAATATTTAGAAATTGAAGTTCTCAAAAACTTTAGTGTTTAATGCTATATTCTTTCCTGTAGCCCACGGGATTGCACATTCCTAAGTATAAATGTATAGGTTAATGCAATGTAAGTCGCTTTGGATAAAAGCGTCTGCCAAATGCATAAATGTTAATGTAAATTCTAAATTAAATATTGCCAGCGGCAATTTAAAATCATGTCACTGTGAGCAGGCAGTACAGCCTGTCCTGGTAAGTGATGGGAAGTTCGGCTCTTTTCTGCGAACCGGGTCTTTCGGACATTTTGTTTCAATGAACTGGTTCAAAGACCGGTTCACCAATTCTTTTACGCCCTAATGTAATGACGTCAATCAGGCTCAGCACAAAATGTATGAATCGTCAATCTTAACTTCTGTCAGTTAACAAATCATCATCATGATGACACGTTTCTTACAGTTTTGCAACAAAAGCTCCCAAATACAGACACAGTGATGTGCAGCAAACTATGATATTTCTATATTAAGTCTTATAGACATAAAGTACATAATTATTCTTCATCAGCATTTTACAGAAACTATATGATCCGTGTACAATCCAATACGATTTATTTGTTGTTATATAAATTTATGTTTTGCCAGATTGCTCCATAATATTGACGTGCTTGGTTCACATGAGCTCGTAGCATTAGTTATCCACACTGTTTGGTTGCCTCAAGGTGAATCACGCATGATCAGTCACTATCCAGCTCATATCGGTTCTCAACGGAACGTGTCCGAAGGAAACGGCTCTCGGTTCAGTATATACAGCCCAGTATCATCTACTCGTGCTCATAAATTCACTCTTCACACACTTCAGTTCAGTACTGTGACTAACTGAATAATAAAATGGTTTATTTCGAGTCCGAGTGACTGTGAGACACCTCAGAAAATTAGTAATTCAAGTAATTTGTGATTAAGTGCTTAGTGGAGAAGCTAACCGTTTAGAACGGTTTAGTCCGATTCGGTGAAAAAAAAGAACCGGCTCAAGAGAACGATTCGTTCGCGAACCGGCCATCACTAGTCCGGATCGAAGATTCATGGCGGACGGAGAAGGGGATCGCTTTCAGGTCTGTTCTTTGGCCTCGGAATGCTTGGAAGAATTGAATTTCTTTCAATAAACAGCGTATTTAGCAGTATCGTCCTGTTACGTGTTGTTTCATATTGTATAATATGCAAACTGTTAGGTTTAGGGGCAAGGTTATTTGCTCAAATACGTCAAAATTGTTAATATTAAATAATAAACATACACGAAATACGACGTCTGATTAAATATGCCCCAATTTGGTGTTGTTAACATACTGCTGTTGGAAATTGTGATACTAGGTTGCAATATGTAACTGATGCTAAATAGTTTTGTGGTGCTACAAAGAGTGTACAGAAATATGCATTTCCTATAAGACCAGGTGTCACATGCATGATATGTTATGGCTGTCATAGAAGATATTACCTTTAACAGTACTTTAAGCAGTCAAAGACCACAAGCCTTTTGTATACTTTCATTTGGCACTTAACTTCAAATTTAACCTATTTTGCCCCAAAGTGTCCCCCAAAGTGTCTACAAGATGTGTCTTTGAAGTTGATAAAACAAATTACAAATGAAATTTAGCTGTAAAAGCGTTGTTTTGGAAGAACAGGGCTTTAATAATGACGTTCTGGTTGGCCTTCTTTCCCACAGTGCCTTGCAGCGTGGGAGTCCCTGATTCCGTTGTTACAAGACAAACAGGAAGCAAAAGGTGAAACGAACTGAGCATGTATTTCAATCTCTTCTCTCTGCAAATGCTGAGGTTGAGAAGTCATGACCATGCCCTTGGACATTTACCACGTTAAAGGGCATTAACCAAGGATGGGACGCTACTGGGGTGAACAAGCTACAAGAATTCCATTTTGTAAAATGTTGCTATTTGTGAAATCCCACCCACCTCTCGTTCTGACTGTCTGTGGAAGGACAATATATAATTTTTTTTCTCCACCCCAGGCTGGAACAGCAGAATCACGGTTCTGGGAACTCTTAACTGTTTGCAGCCTGTAGAGGAACACTAGAGATCGGGAAAGTCTTTGGCATCAACAAATTTGTTGTTTTTAGCAAAATGTTTGCCAATAATCCTTTTGTAAATGCTTGTTTCAATGCTGCCTGTTTCAATGGAACAAAATGTCAGTGTTTTTTTTTTTGAATTGTTGATGATTGTGCAGAAGGTTTGCCAACATTCCTCTTGCCAAAGATGTAAAACTGAAGTTCAAAGTTTCAACATCTGCTTCTTTCTGATGAATCCTCGGATATATGCTATATGCACAAGTTACTTCTGCATTTCTTGGGAAGAACCCTCTGCAGTTTCCGGTTGGTAAGACCATAGAGAAGATAGTTCAATTTGGCAGTTGTTTTACACTGCGGCATACTGTAGTGGTATATAGAAATGCTGTTCAACCGTATCTGAAATGATACTTTCATAAGCTTACATGTCGTTATAACATTCAAATACAGTAGAACGCCACTTCTATACAATATACCACTGCGGCATGCCGCAATCAACAGAATCTGCTAAATTCAACTATTTTCTCAGATTCCAATTTCTTTCTGCAGTTTCCAGTTGGGGAGACCTAAAGCAGAGGGTACTTGCGTTAAACGTGGAAGTCTCACGTGCATAGAGCACATTGGAATCACACTTGCCTAAACTGGCAGCTCCCTTATTACATTCTGAATTAAGGTCACTGAGTTTAAATGAATGATGTTTGCTAGATATACTTGACCTCATTAAATATTTATGATAAAATGTGTATTGTAATGGTTTGTACAGCACTAGTCTTATTGGGACTAGTGTGGTTTGGTTTATTGGGAAATTGTAGTGTCAAGAAAAACTCAGGGGGGATTGATCACCTCTAATGTTTAAATGCAAAATTAGAGATATTTATGGTAAATGTTACTTGAAAGCGTTTGATACAGAATGTATGTTGACCCCTGCTGGCACATTAAAACATTTATATTTTAGTGTTTGGTTTAAAAAAAATCTTAATTTATTCATCCTAATTCCGATCTTTTAGGATTGTCTCATTAGAGCGTAAGAAAAATGCGGAATGTCCAAGCTGACCTTTTCTGAAAGTGAGGACTGCAAAATTACTTGACAGCAGTCCATAAAAGTTATTTGCATAGAAGGTAGTTTGATCTTTATAAAAACAATTATAGGTGAAGATATACAGGAGACATTGTGAATGTGCAGATTTGGAAGATACTGGACATTACATCTGTGCATTGTTTTTACATTACACAATCTTTAATGTACAAAACAATATACAGTAGATGAATATAAACATGGACCAAAAATGCATTAAAATAAAATTGTATATTCTTTGACTCGATCGAATTTAAAATGGACAAATTACCTGACAAACCAAAACGCTTAAAATGTAAAACATACGAATAGAGCATTTACTTAATTGTGCCTTTCAGCTGCCATCTGTTCATTATATATATTTTGTGTTAAAGATAACAATTAGGAAAAAAATAATTGTATTTTCTATTATATTAATTGCCAAACCAAACAAGGGTCATTCTTTTCATTTTCTTGACGTTTGTATATTAGTTAAAGATAAACACTATTTTGTAATTTTTGGAGACTTTTCCAATCAATATAAATTATGTCCAGTTTGATGGACCAGGAAGAAAGTAGGCTATTACTTCTTGGCTTGTGGTGTGTTCCATAGAACTAGGATAACTGCAGAGCACAGATTGGAAATGTGAAGCCACGTGGTGGTAGGTCTGGTCTGGTTCCTTTTTTTTCTTAAAACAATATGTGACCCAGTCTCTAAAAACCAGGCTAAAGTCTCAATATCTAATTATGACATAGTGAGCATCGAAGTTTGATTTCAACTATTAATTTCATAATACACCGTCAATGTTATTTTTATTATTTCAATATTAAAGATATCAAGGTTATATTTTCGCAGAAATGTTCTCTAGATTATGTAGAAGACAGTAAATCACAATAAAGACTTGCATTTCAGATTGGGTCACAAATGGTACCATTTCAGAAAAGAGGAGCACATCTTTACATTAGCATATTAAGTCTTTATATGACTTTTCAATGGATAACAAGTTTTATTTACTGAAGTCATGTTGGCTTTAAGTTTCGTCTGTTTTCAAATTGCATATTGCTCTAACATTTTATTTGATGCATTTATTTTACTAAATCATATATATCACGTTTTGTTGTGATGCATGTTCTTCTATATAAAATGTAAAATACTGTTTATATTTATATAACTAATTAAATTGAGTTTACAAATGTGTTGACAGAAACTTTGCAGCAAATAAGTGCTCCATGCCATTATTTTTTTTGTTTTATTTAGCCCTGGTTTCACAGACTAAACTTAATTTTGAGCTGTTTTATTTGAAAATAACTGGCCTGGACGTATCTTTAAAATATATCAGTTCCATTGTTTTGTTTCAAGATGGATATCAGTAATGTAATAAAAGCAATTTTAATAGCCTAAATTAACTTGGGCTGATGCGAGAATTGCCCCCTATACTGAAGTGTTACCAAATGCTTTATTACACGGCGCTCTGGAATACTTTATTGTGATTGGCCAGTTACGAGATTCCAAGGGTTGTTGTAACAACCGCTCGAAACGAATAACGCTCAGCAACCCGGATGCTGCAAATCATTTTGGCAGGTGCATTTATTAAAATTAAATGTGAACATGTCTTTTAATCCCATATATGACATTTTATTTACAAATTATTAAACCAAATTGAATGTTTGTGACATTTAAACGTTGTTCCTTTCCTTCAAACCAAAAGTCCTTAACAGCTTTTTCTCGCGGAAGGCCTGAAAACAATTCACATTTCATGTTTTTCCTTTGTGGCAAGTAGCCGTTTAATAAGCAGCATAATGAACAAGCAGCCGGCTATCGCGAAATAAGCCCCTTCAGTGTGCTACAAAACCCTCCGCTTTGCTTCAACTGGCTGCCACATTATCCTTAATGCATAGCCAGCCGTGGATTAAGCTATCCCTTATTTATTTTATAACTTGTTTCCTAGAATTTTTATTAAACCCATGTATGAAACATTGCTTATTTAAATATTGAACAGAGTTGTGTAAAGATTGACTGGTTCTCGCCATGAATATTGCCAAAGATGCTGAAATGGCATTGAGAATGAATAAAACAAACAAACACATGTATTTAAATATTTTTGCTTATTAAATGTGAAATGTTATTTCTCAACTCAACTCTCAACAACAACTTGCAAAAGGTTGGTGTGTATTAAGTGAATGAATAAAGTTATGCACACTTTTTATACACATTATATATTTTCCACATTTTAGAATAAACTCAAAAAAAGATGCAATAAAACTGATGAAACAATAGGAACTACAAAAACAAAAAATTATAACATTTCGCCCTTTACCTCTGAAAACGTGTTTTTTAACACTTCTTGAGATCTCGACCTGAGAACCATTTTGAAGGTTCATTTGGTTGAAAGAGTTTCCATTTAATCTGTGTTTTTATATTTATTATTTGGTCTAATGTTTCCATCTGGACAACATTTAAATAAGACTTTTGTTCGTAATGAAAGAAATTCATTAAACAGTCAACACAATTAAAGTTTTACTCCAGACTCCTAATTTAAATGAATTTTAGACATTCAGGCACATGCCTTTATATAGAAAAGCTTTTTAAGATCATGAAAACATGCTGGAGATCAATTTATCATGTACTATTCACAGAAAATGTGAATTTATTACATTTCTTTTGAACAGGGGGTCAACTGTTGCCACACACACCAGAAATTAGAACAACTGTTTTATAAATCCAATATACACAATAAATACAATTCAGTTTTTTACAATAAAATATAATGTCAGGAAATTTTAGCAGTAAATCACAAACATTTTGTCAACAGATTGTTTTGTTACCTGTTAAACAAAGTGCAACAAACAGTACTATATTCTTGTAAACAATTCTTCTGTCTTTGCCTGAATACATTAACTCGCATTAACTCCATAGCTTGAAAAAAACATTATTTAAAAATATAAATCTGTGGATCTCAAATTCCTCACTCAAAATGTACACTTAGTAAACTATTATAGATAACTAGAAATATGTATACTGTTATAAAAATAACAAACACTAATAAATATCCTGATTTTAAATAGTTTTGGCCTGTTTTAATGCTTGTTTAGTTTTTAAATGATGGGCCCTGCCCCCTGGTGTAGAAACTCTGTGTGGTAATAATGGCCTCTCTGACTCGCTCTCTGAACGAAAGTGTGTGTGAGAAAAAGAGAAAGCATGATATGTTTCATATAGAACCATGGTATAATTATATGATAATTGTGGGGAAGTGAAAACAAACAAGACTGATAAAATGACGCCTCTTAAAACTTGCAAATTATAGAACAGAGAAGTAGTCATATTTGGACGAGTAAAAACTAGGTACGTCTAAGTAAGACATATTCTTACAGCGTATGTCTACAAAAAATAAGACGAAACTATGATACATGTCATAATTGCATGTACTTTTCTGAGGATTTTAGTTCCCTTGAATTCTCTCGTATCCGCTGTGTCTTGCTGAGCGACAACCTACAATGCTTTGCCAAAACCAAAAGGGTTAATTTTTTATATATAAAGATTTCAGTGATATTTGAAACAATTTCAAAGGACTCACCTGATAGGTATCATAGAAAGCACAGTGAATGTGCTGGACAGTATGAAGACAAACCCAGGGAAGGTGTCCAGTGTGCTCTGATATATCTTAGTATAGATGGGTGTGGTGACTAAGCTTGAAACTTTGAAAGACAACTGGAGCATGACAAAGGTAAAGCCTATAGGAGAAAAAGAAGACGTACATCAATAAAATACCATCGTATTCTGGTATTTTACTTGAACACTCTCTGCTGTTTGTTATTTTATCTTTTTCATGAATTGAACAGCACAATCCTGCTCTTCATTTTCAGGTCAAACTTCAGGTCAGTTTTCTGCAGAGTTAAGCTCCAACCCCATTTAAACACTCCTGAACCAGCTGATCAAAGTCTTACAAAGCCGTAGAAACTTCCAGGCAGGTGCGTTGAGGCAGGTTGCAGCTCTAGGACAGTGGCCCTCCAGGACCAAGTTTGGATACCCCTGCCCTAAAGGGACCTGCCGAGCCACTTAGTGTTCAAAAGTATAACATCTTTTTACCAATATGTTTATACTGGTAAAATGTCCCAAAATGTTTGTCTTGATCTCTTTTTACATTACATTTACGCATTTGACAGACACTTTCATCCAAAGCGACTTACATTGCATTATCCTGTACATATGTATCTAAGTATGCCCACTACCTTGGCGTTGTTAACACCATGCTCTTACCACTGAGCTATAGGAAAGCTTTTTGGCTTTATACTCATTCAGACAGTATTTACTGTGTTGTTATCTGTTATTTCCCATTTATCTGATTCTTTGTTTTTGCTGCTCCTCCTGCAAAACATGTCTTAACTTGATCTTAAATCTGCTCAGACAATCTTCAGGCTAAACCACACAGAAATCTGTCTGGTATCGGCTAGCTACGCCAGGCCAAGTTAGCTTTTTGTTAATGTTTAACAATACCTTACCTTGACTTTCTATTACTCTGAAGATGTAAAAGTGCAGCGTTAAAAAGTTGAACTTATTATGTACTCTATGTAGGTATTTGTACTTTTATATTGCTCACTGTTTTCCTTTTGAACATTCCCTACTCTTGCTGTGCCTTTAGTGTTCTGCCCCACAGTGCTTCAATTTATATTGGCACCCTTGATATGAGCTAAGAAGGCTATGAAGAAATGTCTGTGTGACTTTGCAATCCACCACTTCCAGCAGATACTTTCTTCCACACTTTACTTTTAACCCACAAAATGCTTAGGTCATTTTCAAACTAGCATTGGGTCAAAAAGGGATAAACCCAGCCGTTGCGTTAAATTAACCCAGAACATTTTTACATTTGACCCAACAATGGGTTAAAACAACTTATTTTAATTTGACAATCCAATGATTGGATTAATCTCTTTTTGATGCAACACTGGGTTAAAAATTGACCCAAGCATTTTGTGGGTTAAAAGTAGAGTGTGGATAAAAGTATCTGTGTGTTCTATTGAGTTTTATAGTGTATGAGACAATAACACGAGAAGTGCTACGTGATAAGAGAAATACCTGCTAGAGGAGGGAGGAATAAAGAAAGAGTTTTTCCCCTTTAAATATAGTGAGCATTTAAACATGTTTCTGTCAATTGTTCTTGGAAATTAGTTTTTAGACTTTTTTATGGTCTCCACCCTCAAGCACGTTCACATCTTTTTCAGTTCTCTGTTTTTGTTAGATGTTCCACGTGATTTCCTCAGCATGAACTTCTGGCTTCACTGCACAGCAACATACATAGAGCTAACTGGTTTAGGTGTAAGAAAAATCCATATTAATAACCCAACTTTGGCAATGTCAAATGCAGACACCCTCTCTTTTAGTTACGATGATTTGATCTACTATTGACAGAATGAAAAGTTAAGACCTACCATATGAAGTTCCCTTGACTTGTTTGGAGAGTAGAGAGCGAATGGTGGGCATTGGAATCAGAGCAAACAGTGTGAGAGAGCGAGCTACGAAGGAAAAAGTAATACTTTAGGATCAAAGTATAGAGGAAATTAAGTACTAATAAAGTCATTTATACTGTGAAGAGGATTCCTACATCATGCCAACTCTTTTACATCTTAAGATGAGATTTTGGTGTGCTTCTGTTATTCGTGTGACTATATTTGAATGATAAATCTGTATTTACAGAAAATAACTTGAATAAAATCATTCAACAAAATATATAATTCATTTTTTATTCCCAGAATGTTAGAACTCAATAAACAGATTAGCATGGAGCAAATTACAAAAAAATGTTTTGATGTAGTTCTTACCCAAAAAGTACATTGGAGTTGTGGTCACATATGCCATGAAGTAAATCCCAGATGCAAATGACACCATCCCGATCATGATCATACTCTCATCTCTAAGAGAACATCTAGTAAACACCTTTACACCAATAAAGCTGGTAATGAAGAGGATGGACCCAACCGCGTTTCCATAACCCACCATTGTCGCACCCCAGTTCAGCGGGTCTTTCAGGACATACGCCGCCAGCATCTCCACCCCCCCGGCCACTGCTATATCATACAAAATCCCACCCACAAAAAGCAAAACTATATTTATCGTATCGCGGGCATCTTGATTTATGATCCCGACATTCTCGCGTCTTTCCTGTTCGTCTCCAAGCGTGAGATGACCAACCCGCAGAATGAAAATGGCATAGACCAGACATAAAAAGTAAAGTAGCACGCTCAATCCAGACAAAAGTACTCCGTGTTTTAGATCAACAGTATAAAGATTAAATAAGTGTCCAGAAGCTAAGCTGCCGATGAAACCAGCGATTCCAAACACCAGCTCGGTTCTCATGATGTGCAAAGAGCGTTTTTCTTCACTTGTGCGTAAAGACACCAGCGCCATCACACCTGCCCAGTATGATGCAAACCCACCACAGAGCCCATGAATCACAGGCACAGCGAACAACACCTTAAGAGGCCATTCCAGTACAATATCCAACAGAAGTAAAGCTCTGGAAACAAAGTATCCAACTAGAGGGACCATAATCGGCACTTTTCTGTAACCTCTGTCTCCAACCTTTGCCAAAATCAGCGCAGGCACAATAGTTATGAATTTGTTGATCATATTGAAGGTCATGTAGAAGTTGGTGATGGATTTCTGCTCGCTGTCTGGGTCTGTTGAGTTGGTGGTACATCGCTCTTTGACAACCATTTGGAGAGCGGTGTCAAAAAACGAGCTGGCTACTTGGGCACAGAAGACTAAGGGCACAATGTGTTCAGAACAGGACATCACGAAAAGAATTAAAATCACGAAACCAAATCAAAAAGTAACAAAAGCCTTATTCCTCCCTGTCGCCAATCCCGATTAAATGAAATGCTTGGGTGAAGTCAATCGTGTCATTCTGGTATGGGGAAGTTACACATTGAAGTACTGTCAGTGGTTATTCATGTTTCGGACACGCACACACGAAGCCCAAACACGCCTAGCAGTTTCTGATTGGTTAGAAAGGTTCCTGTAAGTAATACATAGAACGTGTCCTAGAAAATAGTAAAGACGGCAAGAAAGAGAAAGTGAAAGCAAGCTTTTCAGGAAAGACCAGTTTAATGCAAATCTGCAGACATTTTTAAGCAGACAAACTGGAAAAGGAGACACAAGTGAATACCCCAAATGCTTTATTGTTTTACCATACACCAAATCCAGAGTTAAGGAAGCAATGCCGATTTTAAATGTTTTCTTTTTAATGAGAAAATAATTGTATGTGAGCAAGAACAAGACTTACAATTATAAAACAATAAGCAGAATATTAACATACAATAAGTGGTTTATATGTCAACAGAGGGCATTTGAAAGCTGAATTGCATCATCACTCAAAAAATCTTTGTTTAAATGAAGCATATGCAAATGGCCTTGCAATCAGAACTATTTAAACAACAAAAGCAGAACACAAAAGTTTTGGTGTAATTTTAAGAGTAAAAAAATGAAATAAATAAAAACACTGATTACGCCATCAAGCTGTAGAAAAACAACACGTTTGTGATTTCATTGAAGGCATTTTAAAATTCTTTCTCTACAACGACAGATCTATTGCAGATGCACTATTTAAATCAGCTACATGCACACGGCACATGGACTGGGCAAATGTTTCCCTGCTAAAGTCAACAGGACTGTAGTTCATATTGTAGTTCAAAGCTATCGAATCTAGTGTTCGATTTATTGACGAATCTTGTGCCCTTAGATGTCCATGATTTTGCCATAATGCGTTTACACTGTAACAACTGCAAACCTGTCCATTAGTGAGTGCCAATTCCAAAAATTCCTCTTCTGGTATCTTTATTTTAAAAAATTCAGCCACCATCTTACGCAGTAGGAAACCTATTGTACAAATTTTAACACTGTGTTACTTTAACTAAAATGTAACTCTGTAAATTTACCAGCTTGTAGACATTTGGTACAAAGGACAGCATCTTTAGGAAACCAAATTTCGATTGCTGTAAGGTTTATGATGCAAAAACCATCAGCATCATGGTCAATACTTTAAGTTCTTTGCGCAAGTAATGTTGCCTACAGCCCTTGAAACCAAATGTCACTATGAATATCACTAAAATGCATATAGTATGGCATACTTGGCTCTCAAATACACACAAAAATGTATATAATATATGAATAAATGTGTAGTAATATTACTAAACACCAGTCATTTTTCCAAAACTATTTTCCATGCACAGGAGCACTGCTATGTCTCACTGCTCAAATACAAATGTTTCCCCCTTATGAAATGCAAATTATTTGCTCACCAACTATAGTCATATCTCATATCAAAGTATCCAAGTAAAAATCCAATATCCTGCTCTGATTAAAACAGTCACGCAAAACAACACTTGTCTGTTTCCACAGATCCATTAAATAAACAAACATTTATTCTGCAGGTGTACTTCAACTTTAAATGCCACCCAAATGATACAATAACGCAACTATTATAGTTTCTAGTCTTTTTTCCGCAATCAAAGATCATTTGAAAGAGCTATGCATTACTGTGTGCCACTCTAATTCAAAGACTACAAAAACGTTGTGTATACTCCAAAAATACAGCAGTCCAGTAAATACTGTAGAGTTATATATATATATTAAGTGTAAGGAACAAAAAAAAGAACTAAGCCACATTCGTCTCATGATGCTCCTGGGATTGTCTTCATTTGTGGTAGATCAGCATCAGGCAAAAGTAGAGATCAAAAATTAAATATTCTTTGTATTAAATAATTATCCTCCATGATTTTTGTTTTTTTTAAATGTTCATCACTTTTGAATTGAGTGTCCTATGGATATTTATTCTTTGTTTCATAATACATTTAATGCTTATTTAAAAAAAAGGCTACACAAAAGGGACAGGACGGAACAATATGCCAAAATAATGATAATAATAAGAAACCATTTTCATATTTCAGACATTTGTGTTCTTGTCAATGAAATGAAAAAGTTAAATATAAGTAATTTACTAAACCTGCATATCCCCCTTCCGCTTGTAAAGGCTTTATACCAATTTACTTGGCTTTTTAAATTAAATGATTGGAAAAAACACTTTGGTAATATGAACACTTGTGCAAGTTATTCTTTTCAACTTTCCCCTACATCCTGTTATGTATTCTGTTTATTCCTTTAATTTCTGCATTATATTCACCTCTATTTTCCCCATGACTCTTACATTATCTAACACCCTTGTTATCAAACCTGAGCACGAGTACAATACAAACAAATAGGCCAACATAAACAATCTAACCTACGTAATTTAACCAACCATCAAATGTCTTTAAATGTTCAACACTGCATCTTAAGGTATACTGTAAGCCAAACACAGCAATAACATTCTGGTCCACAATGTCTGCCTATTACAAAGGTAATGCATTTTTTCAGCACTTCATTTTTTTCAACTTTCATCTAAACATCAGGCCTACCTTTGACTTGAAATAAATGGCACCTGTCCTGATTTAACCAGATACTCAGAGTTTAAATGTGAAGAATCTCTCACAAAATTACCTTAGTTCGGATAAAGTCACACTCTTCTCCTCGTACAAAAGGCAACTAAGTCATTTCGCATTCTTAATGTCCATAGCGACTAGGGATGTAACAATATAAAAATCTCACTGTACGATAATACCTCTGTATAAAGTTCACGGTACAGTATTTATTGCAATATTTTAAATGACAAATGATCACTTGGAAACGTGCCATAAGCATCCTCCTTTCTTTATCCTCTAATCATAACTGTTGCTTTGAGTTACGGTATGAGATTCGTCAAATGACCTGAAAATCCCTTTAATAAAATAAAATAATTGCACCAGATGGACCTGGGCAAAGGTAACATCTATTATATTTCTAACATTCTCAATGTTAGGTTCAGAAGACCTATAGTTTCCTACAGTCATGTGAACACGATAATTTAGAGAATTAATATTTTTCTATTGGGTTAACACAATAGTGCTAACATTGTTACATCCCTAATAGCGACACAATAACATTTTCAGTTCTGTAAAAGTAGACTCCTAAATGCAATGTGACTTCCACATTGAATTACTTATGTTAAATGAACCTTATAAAGCCAAAAAAGACATCTTGGGATAGTGAATAGCAGTATTGTATCTCCGGTTTCATTGTCTTTGTTCCGGGAAAATATGCCCAATCGGCCAAAAATAAACAATCCATTGGTTGAGCAAAGCTTCAGAAAGGTGTAAATTGCAGTTGCGGTTGAATTCCGGCAGAATAAATACTTTTCTTAATCCTGTTGGACATTTTTTCATCGGTTTTTCTCTGCAGAAAAGGAAATTTAGTTTACTCTTCTTCAGCTTCGTCCTGGTTGGCATACACACCAGCTTCCCATCGGAGGGCCATGTTACTTTTTCTGCGAGTGACACGCGTTGCCTCCAGGACCTGAAAACAAATATAAAGAAAAAAACTAGTTTCGGGCAACAAGTTGCTTGAAAAAATTTATTAATTACTAATTACTTATTACATATTCAATTGTATAATTAGAGTACTGTACAAATTTCTCTCTTCAAAAAAGTATTTAATTACTTTCTATATCCCATATCCTTGGTTAGTTAAGTGATTTAAGGATAGACATGACACGGCTCTTTTAGTTCATTGAAATTGAATAATACAAAAGAACATAAAGTAGTATTATTAACTGACCGAAGTATTGCAAATGTTAATGCATTAACATTTACATTAATGCACGGATTTTAAAGTTAGAAAGTGTGAATTTTGATGTCAATTTCACTATTGCACAAATGTATATAACACAAATTATTTAGTTGAATTACATCAGAAGTAGCTTTAATTAAATTACAGAAAAAAAATCCCTTACTTTACTTTTTCAAGGGAAAATTTATTAAGTTACAGTAACTAATTACTTCGTAACTAGTTACACCCAACACTGTTTATGACAATGAAAATTCACAGAAGATTTGACAAAACCTTTTCATATAAAGATTAATACATATAAGATACAAAAGTGAATATTGCAGAATAATACTTTTTTTAACATGCTTATTCTAACAAGATTCTGCTTTAAGCATGATCTTTATGGAGTTTAGGACATGTGCCATAGCCTATATAATTTAAAATCATGCTGTAAGGGATAGCCAAAGTTTTTTAAAATGTTTTAGTCATCAACAATTGGCTACAAAGTTTATAGAGGCATTTTTTTTAGTTATCAGCCACACGGAAGTTCTACTAGCTAAAACAGATTGACTTCTAGAATTGTTTTGATTAAATTAACAATAGATTACTGGGATTTATATATTTAAGTTTTGTCGCCATTGCCTTTATTTTGGACTAACAAATACTGTTTCGTTTCGAATAAAGTGTTGAATTTTAGAGGTGATTGGTTTAGCCATACAGTAGAACATTTAAAGAACTAAAAAAATATATACGAAACAAGACAATGCTAAAATAGCTGAGAAAGTGGCCAGGGTGCATTTATTCCTCACAGGCTTGTTTCCCTTTGCGTCAAACTAAATATGGCCATTAGAAATATCCATAAGAAAATACTGAGATTAAATGTCAATGTGTTGCATTAGCAGATTGTTATGACCCTTTTCGATATCTCTTTCCTTTAAGAAGGCCCCTGATTTTTTAAAACGAGTCTGTGTATTCCATTTAGATTATAATTCCACAATATAGGTTTAAGTACAAGCACAGCACAAAAGCAAATATCATAAATAAAAAGATTATAAAAACAGGACATGGTAACGATCATGCTATTTTAAAAAACGCAAGTTTTTTCAAGTGTCATACTCACAGAGGCTATTGTGCCCTATTTCAATGAACCTAAATGTCCAATCCAAACGTCTCAAATCACTGAATATTATTCATTTAATGACGATTATGAACATATCAAATATTATAAGAAAGAAAGACATTTAGGATAAAGTATTATGACTTGATTGGATTTTCAGACAAATGGAAAACAAATGGACGTTGGACATTTTATGTTCAAAGTTCCTCTGTCATGGTGTGGATAGCTCATTCAAAACTGAAAATTCTTTCATCATTTACTCACCCTCATGTTATTCAAACCTACACAATATAGTGACAAAAGTACTACATGTACTAATAATAAACATGTATATATATTCAAGTAATCCCAATCAAAACAAATATAGTATATAATATATATATATATATACTACAATACCCCATTAAAGAATTGTGTTTCCATCTTGGTTGCAACAAGAGCCTTTTTTCGGTTCCAAAAGGCTGTTCCCCTGTGTTCTAGTCATTGATGTTTGGCTCAAATGTGTTCAGCTGGGTTCAGGTACAGACCAGTTAAGTTCTTCCACACTATACTGCATCAATCATTTATTTTTCAACCTTGCTGGGTGCACAGGGGCGTTGTGATGGAATTGGAATAGAAAAGGGCCCTACCTAAACTCTTGCTATTAAACTAGAAGCTCACAAGAATTTCATTACTTTATGTAGCATTAAGATTTGTGCTCATTGAAATGATTAAATTAGTCAAACCTGTTGAAGGGAGCATTCCAATACTTTGGTCAATGTAGTGTATGTGACATTCTTGACTTTTTGAACCATAATGATGACAGAATTTTAATTTTGGGGTGAACTATGCCTTTCATAATTCACACTCTTCTGAGTTGGTTAGTCTCAAGACCATTTAAGGTGCAAATACTTTGAACACACCGGAAAGTGCATATTCATATATGCATATACGTATTGAATGATGTTATGAATTGATATACAAAATACAAAGATTTGGGATCTTTTGAACACTTTTCATATGTCAAAATATTTGGCACCGCTAAAATGCAACCCAAAAATAACCATGCAAAAACACAAAATAGGATCCAATATAATTCAAAGCAAGCATTGTGCAAGTACCTCAGTTGTAACTGAGCGGACGAACTGACCAGAGGGAAAAAGGAAAAATTAGTTGACTTTAAACACTGGCTATTGTGAACAAAAAACTGTTAAAGGAGATTACCTTCCATAATGCCTTAGCTTATGAGGACTGTTGTTTTTATAATTAAAACCATATTAACCGTAATCATCAATTTTGAATGCTAAAAACTTAACTAATATGATGGTTTCAACAACTGTATCTGAACTGTGTCTAATGGGTCCTTTTATGTCTAGTAAGTTTTTTTTGGATTAAAAAAGTTCAAAAACACTTAAATTATAAATTAATTGCTTAGGGTGTGTTTTAATTTCCTACACATACCAGCCGCTCTCTTCTGAGGTATACAATTATGGTAATGTGTATTTTTCATGTTTTGTTACTGTTCATATTTCCCCAAAAACAGAACATTTGTGGATTTCTTTCCAACCAGTGAACATAAAAATACTATTAACACTAGACTTTTTGTCCCAAAAGTTATAGTTTTTACATTGCCTGCAATAGCTTGCCATAAAATCAATGATTACAATTATAAACATGGAAGTAGGTTCAGTACAGCATAGCTGCAACAGGCTCTCTTATTATTTGTTCTCCAATTACTGGCTTTAAAATGAAAGTTCGCTTAAAAATGAAAATTGTGTCATCATTTACTCGTCCTCAAGATGTTCCAAATCTGCATACTCTTCTTTTTTGGGGGGATGGTTTCCTGGACAAGGATTATATTGGCCTGTTCGGGAAACCACTCCATAGAAAGATATTTGAAAGAATGTTTTCTGAGGCACCATAAAAAAAGTATGACTTTTGTTGAACAAAAAAATTTTTTTTTAAGAATTTAGGAAAACAAACTGTTCTGAGGCACATTGGTCCCCAAAAATGTAAGTTGCTAACATTTTTCTAAATATCTTTCTTTGTGTTGAACAGAACCAAGGAAATGTATACAGGTTTGAAACAATTGAGGTTAAGTAATTCATGACAGTATTTCATTTTTTGGTGAAATACCCCTTTATAAGAAGAAATGTGTTGTTGACATCTGAAAGCAAAACAGGAAATATTGTGGTTGATGCAAAACTCTGTATCTTCAATAGACATTTGATGGTGGTTTTTCACAAGTCATTATGATTTCTTTTTCTACATGAGCTGGAAAGTCCCTCTTTTTCCCACTTTGCATGAGATTGAAAGGGAACCAGATCATGGTAACTGTGTTTAAGTTATATTAATCACATACCAATATCAAATGTACTGTATATGTAAAAGTGAAGATTCATGATTGATTGTGTCAATTTAGATTGATACATTATGACTATGCCAAAAAATGGTAGACCAATGAATATCCTTAAAAGGTTTCTCTGTGAAGGTGTAGGCAAGATGAATTCAATAAGACAACGTCTAACGTCATATCCATTTGAGAAACTTACGCTGTTGTCCTCTGCTTTCTCTCTGCGCTTCACTTTGTGCGTCTCATAGTCCTCCATTAGTGTCTGCATGTAGTTCTTGGGTCTCTGACCACCAGAATCATCACTTCCCAGATCAGACAATGGCGAGGGCAGTGCGCCATCTGAAGAGCATGGTGATGCTGGAGGCACTGTACGAACCTTCTCAATTTTACCTAGAGAAACAAGAAAATATAACAATAATTTAGACAGAATTACAGACCCTCAGGATGGGCTTATTCAGTGGGCTATTAGAAGGGCCTTAAACATAGGCAAAGACTTGATTAAACAATAGGAGGAAGGTCATTCAAAAGTTTAGGACCAGCTCTGGAGAAAGCTCTGTCACCCTTTCGTTTATAGTTTGTTCTTACAAGAGCAAGTAAGTTTTGGTTTTCAGATCTCAAGGATCTAGATTATACACTGACAGCATACAAGAGAGGAAAGAAGGTGCCAGGTTGTGTAATGCTTTAAAAACAAACAGCCAGAATGATTAAGCAACCAATCCAATCCAATAAGGATTGAAAAAATGTATGCTATTTTTCTGTTATTACATCATTAAGAAGATGTCAATCACATGATAGCACAAAGTAAAAGACAGTCCTTTAGTAGATAAGCCCAAATCCCTTTTCTGATGAATTAGTCCTTTTGCAGTTGCCATGACACCAATAGAGGGCAGGCATGAACTTCTACAGTTTGCCAAAACTAAGCGTATATGATGACATCAATCCTGTCCATTTTTTTTATTATATCTGCAGTACCATAATAAATAATACTTTTAAGTCTATTTGTATGTCCATTATAAGACTTTATCAATTATTTCTAAACATAAATGAAACATTGACAAAATATTGACCTACACTTTGCCAAATAGGTATTGTTTCTTGGCCTTATAGTTGCTTCCGTGACATTCATGGGCACAATTCCAGTTCTTATGATGACAAACAAAGTTGTAGGGCTTTCTTAACTGGAACACATCTGTGCACTGTATAATATTTTCCCCACATTTAGAATTATAGTAGACTAATCATAAACTATGGCATTACACTTGTGTATCGATGCGATACTGTGATTTAAAAAATCTGAGATGAATCAAAAGTTTATTTTAGCATCTTCAGAAAGCCACCCTTTGCCTATAATACACAGAGATGTTCTTTTGGCACTTTATTAAGCCATGAGCAAAATTTCAACTGGATACTGCGCAGCAGATTACTTCAAACCTTAACCTCTTTTAAAATGCACAGCTTGCTAAAGTGATTCAGACAGCTAGGGCAGACCTGAGGGACACTAAGTATCTAAACTGAATAAGCTCTGTATGGGGAACCTCCAGGATTCCAAGACTAGACAAGCAACATCTAATGTTAGAGTTAGAGAGACAGTTACTGTATGTTTTTATTTACATAATAATTCCTAAAACAACAAAAAGATATTGTTAAAAAGCATCACAGATGGATGCATCACAGGTCATGTGTGGCTGAGTGAATGTAAAGTGAGCAGAGCTGATCCAGGCAAAAATCAACTACTCAAATAATATTTATGTTTTGTTTCAGATTTTGAGTCTTTGAACAATTCAAGTATTTCCCAAATCGACTGAGAATGACTAGATGTGTGCATAATTAAGACAAATATAAAAGAACAAACATTTTTGTTGTTGCAATAATAATGGTAATAGGGTAAGAAGAATAACATTTGTAGTTTTAAATTAAAGTTGCCTCAGTGATAATTATAAAAGACATGTTAATTCAGCATACCTGGAACTGTCTTCCCAGTAAGGACTAACTTGCTTGGATGGTTGCTGGACTTCTGCTTCTGTGTACAGGGGTGGTGCAGGGCTTGTACTTGACGTTGTCTTTTCAACTCTTCCTCACGTTCCTGAGCCGCTCGAATCTCCTCTTCAATCATGGACAGGGTTCTTTGTTTACGTGAGCGCAGTTTGAACGGCCCTGAGGTCACTTCCACTTCCTGTGCTCGAGTAACAGCTGCAGTGCTCCTGAGCTCCGCTGCCTCAGAGTATTTACTGAAATAACTGAATTCTTGTTTTTCATTTGGTGGTGGAGAGGGACTGGGAGGCTTGTAAGTGTTCACTGGGATAACTGGGGCAGTTTGAACAACTGTAATTTGAGGAGTAATGGTTTTCCCTTCCAGGGTGGATGGCACTTTAGGAGGTGGAGGGACAGTAGATTTCTCCTCTAAATGTTGTGGTTGAAATGGAACACTTTCCACTGTCGCTGGGATGGGAGACGACTGTTGTGAGGCTTCAAGCTGCTCCCACTTGTCATTTTGTTGGGTAATAGCTTGCTGGATAGCATTCTGGACAAGAATACCGGCATGATATTCTAGCTCATCCTCTGTCAAACCATCTTCCTGATAAGTTCCAATATGTTCGTTTGGATATTTGATTGCACTTTCATGTTTCCCATTGATTGGGGTGGTAACAATCGGAGTTGAGGGAAAAGAATACTCCCCAAGAGAGTTTTCCAAATAGGCACTCATGGTTTCATTTGATGCACCACTATCACTTATGTTGTCCATGCTGAAGTCATTAGACAGTGTCTCAAGTACAGTAGTGTCCTGAGACCTTAGGGATAGGTCATCTAATCCTGAGTCAATTTCTTCTGCATGGTAGGAGCTGTTGAAAGAGTGTTGACACAGATCTGAATCTTCATCCTTTACAAAAGTCATAACTGCTCGGGCACAAGTAAAATCATCTTCCTGCAATTCATAGTGAGCCAATTTATCCTTGGGTGGTATGACGGATTCTCCAGATAAGCAATAAATAGTTTCTGCTTTGACTGTATTAACTTGACTTTCATCATATGGTGTGATACCCTCTGGACTGGCAACCATGACAGAACCGGAAAACCTCTCTATATGCGTAACGTCAGGAGTCTTGAAGAAAGGTTTGGCAGAGTAAAGCTGAGGTGCAACATTTCTCTTCGAGGTTATAGGCTGCTTGGCATGATCCATCTGCAGAAACTGCTTGCGTGCTGCAGAAAAGTCGATCTCTTCCATGACAACATCCTCCTTATTTCCCTTTTCAGGTTGGATAAAGGTGGTTGTTTGTTTGGGTGCCTCTTCCGTCACAAGGGTGGTTTCTGGTCTCCTCTGCTTCCTCTCCTCATATCTTCGAAGGGACTCAAGCTGGTCTGGCTCTAACTCCTCCTCCAGTGTCTTTTCCTGAGGGGGGTTCCACCATTTTGCAGCAATTCCTGGATTTTTCTTAACTGCCTGACCTCGGATGAGTTCCAGCCTTTCTTTCTCTAGCTCTGCAATTTCCTCTGAGGGTCTGACCTTCTTTACCCTAACTTCTTTCACTGTTGGAGTGTCAAATAGTTTTGATGGTTTCTTTTCTTCATGGAATGGTCGGAGCTCAAAACGTGCCTCTTTTTTGCCTGGTGTCCTAGGTGACTCATGTGACCTTGCACAGTTGTTTTCCATCATTGCTGCATAGCCATTTGGTTTGGTGTTGAAGTTATCATCAACATAGGTGGTCTGATTTTTCCCTTCTAAAATAATTTCATGATTTTGTATTGTTGATGTGTCGAAAGTATGAACAGATGATCCACTTCCTTCAACTCTTATCGCCTGAATCTCAGGGGTACGTGTCCCGTTCGAATTCATGTCAGCTCCCGATTCACAACAGTTGGCTTCAAGGACCTCATCTAGGTAGAGGATTTCTTGGGCAACTTCGCTGTCCAGTCTCACTCTATTCTGGTTCACGTAGCTTTGCTGGGTCTCGCCTTGAGCATCAAACTCCATGCTGCTCTCAGCAGATATCACACTAACAGAATCAAAAAAACTCACAGTCTTCGGACTTCTTACTGTTTTCAGCTCACTGTCATCCTCTGAGAGTACTGGGGACTTCTAGAAAAAAACAGAGTTTACATTAGTTCACATCTTCTAGATGATAAACATTGCATTCAGCTTGTCTTTCTCTCCATTACCGCAACCTGTGGTACATTAGAGACCAAACCAGGATCTTAAAGAAATATTGCATGTGACAATCATGCATACAGTAATAGATACTTTTTGGGACAATGATTTGAGGTTGGACACAATGGACTTGTTAAACTCTGACCTCTGCTATCTGATACTAAGAGTTAATAATTTAAGGCCCATTGTCAAGTCTACTCACCAATAATATTAAACAAAAAAAGCATAGGTTTATCTTCTAAATATTACGGTCATACACTAGTGAAGGATTATGATATTATAAAACTATAAATTCATATCACAATATGAAATTGTGCCATGCTAACAAGCTAAATGGTTATCACATTTACCAGGAAAGAATCATAGTTTAAATTTCAGTCTTTTCATTTTCATTAGTTTGCTTTAATGAAAACCTATATAAAAATGTATGCTCAACACAACCAACTATAAGAGACGAAACACTTAATTCACGTACAGTATTGACAGCAGATTCCTTAGAAGAATTAACAAAATCTTACAAAGTCTTACATTATTCAGTGAAAAGTTTGAAGAGCATGATGTCTAGAGCATTCTTTACTCTTTATTCGAGGGCGCCTCCATGCCATGGATCTTGCATTGATATGGCAGTGGTCTATTAACCATTTAGGAAATGCTCAAACACAAATCACAAAGTAAACTTTACAAAGCAAAACTTTTCTCTTAATATTTAAAGAACATAAAAGCACACTGTCTCAGTTGTGGATGCTGACAACAAAATAAGACCTAAAACTAAAGTAACTGAAGTGATTGAAGTAATTCTTCAGGCTGTCCTCCACGTTTGCAGAAATAATCTACATCAAGATGTCACTCAGTAGGGGTTTATTAGTTTGGAGCCAAATGTTGGTTTGTAGTTTCTTGAAAAAAAATTTTTTTTGATCTTGATCTCTTTTTGTACTTTTGTATTTTTTTTAATAATTAGGTAACAGCATTGTACACAAAATGAGGAATACAGCGACAGTACGCATTATGTTAATGGTCATTTAACTTTGTTAATTATTACAAATAGTTCTTTACAATAAACTTAAATATAAAGTTTGGCAAGAATTTTTGTCTAAAAAAGTGATGAACTGAATCAGCTAGTTATGATCCACTATTGTCTGGTTAGCAGAAGCTATTAGTAACTTAGCTTTTATGTTCCAGATGTGAGAGTGCATGCCTGAGCAATTGTTTGTTGTTGTTTGTCAGTTCGAGTTCCTGAATGGTCCAGTCAGAAAGCTGTAAAAAATAACGGCAAGAGCAATATAACTTGCCATAAATGGAAAAGCATAATAAAAGTAGCTACTCTGAGTGGAGCACATAGAAGTTATTTTTACTGATTAGCCTTAAAGAGGAATTGTTTTTATTTTCAACACACACATGTATTTCAGGTGCCCATGACCATAGAAAGTAAACTACTGAATCTAGTAAAACTATTTCATAAGAATGTAAATAATGTAAAACCATTGAAACATTGTAACTCATTGTAGAATGTAAAAAATCTAGATGACTTGCTTGAAAAATAAAATGAAAAAAAGTGGGGGTGGGAAATAATCAAATGGTATATCCAAATACTGTAGCTGGACCCAACTGAAATCCTCAATGGTCAACAGATAGACAGCCTACATCCGAGGTATTAATAAAAGTTATTGCTTATGCTCAAACTTGTGCATTTTCAAAGTTTGGCAAAAAAGTTCCACAATGTTTAAAAAACATTATCAAAATCAAATCAAACCATGGTAATAATATTTCAATCTTATTTCTTATTTTTACTAGTATGAGTAGCAGGCTGTGTCACATGGTGTCTTAAATGTGGCATGTGTTTAATAAGATCCCTTTCTTCAGTCTCACAGACCACCCTTCCCCTCAGGGTGTGTTTATACGTTTTCAGTCTAAACTCTCATCAAATAATGACATTAGGAAATCATGTGAGTTTCCCTTTAAAAAAACCATTAAAACCAGACAAGGCCAGATTTGTATACCAATGGAGGTATGCAAAAAGCCCATCAGCATCACAGAATGTTTATCACATTGATTTGAACCCAACAAAACACGTACCAGACCAGAATGAAGACCTATAAAATGGTTGATCCACCCGCACGCCCTGTATGTAAAAAGCAGCAAAGATCTATAGAACGAGTAAATATACAATTAATAGTGGGTGGGGATTGATGTTCAGTACACAGCCATGGTTTGGACACATGATTTTCACATCTTAAGCAAATGTTGTCTTATTTTCTGGGCTAAACAGTATCTTCATGACTAAATGTGTCTTTTTTTATTGTTCTGTTTTAGAAATGTAAGGAAACACTCAGGGCAAACGCACGCTTCTGGTATGTTTCGTGAACTATGAAAAGCATTAGCAATGACACATTTCTCTGGGCCTTCCTTTTTGTTCTCTTTCTCAGTATTGGCTGTACATTGAATCTGCATTCCCTCAGCCTCTCAGTGGTCAGGTCTGAGGAACATCAGTATGTTCTCAGAAGAGCAGACAGACACACACACACTTTTTTGCGGATGATCTGTATCCCCTCTAACATTCCCGGCATAGCTCAGCTGTCCTCCAGGCACCGGCCGCCTAATACAAGTGATGAAGGATACACAGCCCAATGCCTCAAGTTATTAAACAGTGTGTATGAATTGTGAATATAACCCTACAAAAGGCAAGATAGAGGGTCTTATTGGCATGATATTAACTAAACCTTGGTGTCTCTATTTATGTGACGCTCCATGTGTTGTTGCTTTCACAGCATCTGGAAGTGGTTAGCTGCACAGATGCAATTAACACAAGCCATTTTGCAACATTTGGGCATAACTTTCTCTTTAAATACAGTCATTGAACATTTAAAAATGAAGGAATGTCCTTGAATTAGATTTATAGGTGGTGATAGCTTTACTTTAAATGATTGACAAAGTAAATCAGATGAACTTTTCCACTAACATCTTACAACACTTTTCATCATTATTTTAAACCGTAACTTTTTTTAACTAAACAAAACTAAATTCTTTAACTTAGTGAAAGAACGACAATAATGTATGTGACTTCCATGTCAAAATTAAGTTTTGTGGCCACTGTAAGAAAATGCCTACATATTCAATTGTTACACAAGATGTCTTTTTTAAGCTTGTGATTCAAACAGTACACTCAGACCCATCACACCACACCACAGTGATGAAATACTACTGAGACAAGATTACCTCTAACACTGAAGACAAAAAATGACAACACCCTCAACAGCAGTAAAGAAAAATCATAAAATCTCAATGATGGTTCAGTTGTTTGTCCTAGACAAATATGAGAGCAAATGGAGACAAGATCTGCTGTGACTAAAATTGTGATGTAACATAATTATTTTTTCATCATTTTTTTAAAAGAATTTTAGAAAACACATCACAAATAGTGACTTCTTAGATATGAGAAATAAACAAGAGCTAAGTACACTTCTACTGACTCTGAATAAAATATACTTTAAATAAACCAATACTGTTTAGGCCTCAGTAGAAACAGTAATTCAAATAGTGAGTTTCCTACCTTTTCATAGTTTTCCAAATTTGTGAATTAGACTGGTCACAAAAATTAGAGATCCATTATATTAGTAAGAGAACTCAAATATATCACAAAGTTTAAAGACCGTCTTGAGTGTCCTGTTCTCACCTATAAATCTGTAATGTAAGAAACAGTCTTGCTCCAACACCTTCAACCCCCTCAAATTATAAACCCAGCGAAACCCTGCCCAGGACACCACAATGCATTTTTTTCCTGGCCACTTCTTTTCATTTCCCCCTCTCTTCATCGTGTATGTGTTTGATAGAACACCATGCCTTACTCACCCCATAATACTGGCCGCACCATTTCCGTCTGTTCTCCTACAATGCCTCTCACTCTTCTCTCAGTCCCCCAGAGTCAAAAGTCTTGCTCTGTCTAGCTATTGGCTATGATGTCATGGGCAAGGGGGGCTTTGGTTTAAAAGAGGAGTGGGTGTGTTCTACGTCCATGGTCACACAAAGACCCTCTGTCAGAGCCGGCCCCCTGGCCGCCCTCTTCCCTTCCCACTCACGCTTCAAACTTTTCAATATGGGCGGCAGACACCCTACAAGGAAAGGCGCAGTGCGTTTGGGTGGGGATATGTCCTTTGGGTGGAACCCCTGTGTCAAAACCCAGAATAAATACCTTGCTTTTTATCTGCATGTTCTATGATTTCACACACAATGAATCCCTTTGAATCGAGGTGGGGGTATGATCAAAATCGTACATTTTGTGTCTTCCTTTTCTTTACTCTTAAGTCACAATAAATATGTTGTTGATTTTCCTCGAAATTTAACCAAAATTAAGTTATACAGATAATGTTAAATAATATAGTTTTTTGATGGCCAGTACTGAATTGCAGTAAATACATCTGAGTAAATGTGTGTTACATCCGTGCGAAAAACAAGATTCTTTTTTTTACCCATGGCTTTAAAACACAAGAATGAAAAGAGCAACATAATATTATAAAAACGGATAGTTCCAAATTATATATTTTGACTGGATGAGACACATTCAAAGCAGTTGTCAAATAGCCGTACTTGTGATGGCATATATTCAACAAGTTGCAATAGCACAGTTTTTGGAAGCTTTGCAGAGGTTGAACTCATAACTTGACGTTTCTTTATTTTTTTTACATTAAAAAATCCATTCTGAGTTTGAATAAATAAGTGACTTTCTTTTGACTTTCTCAGTATCTAGTCTGTTAAGTTCTTTAGGAATTCACTACAGCTATGTAATGTCTCTATGTCTTATCAGTCCTTGCAATTTACATTGTGGAACTGTGAGAATTTATGAATAGAAGATTAAATAGACGTCTACTTATTGTTTTCCTTAAAATCTCTTTAAAAAGTTGCCACGGTATTGTCACCGGGTGGAAAAAACCCAGAGATTTAAAAATCCCTCATTGGTCCCAACTCTGGCTGTGCTTGATTGCTGACCATCATGAGCGGCAGCTGAAGGGGATTAAGCTGCGCTTCATTGAAGCACGCGCTCAGGACAAGGGGCATAAAAGGGTGTAGCGTGTGGATCTGGGCAAGTGTGTGGATCTGGGCAAGTGTGTGTTCTCCTGTTTAGAGACCGAAACATAGCAATGGGAACAGCTGGGAGGATCGCTGATGTGTTCACGTCGAATTTCTGAGATCGCCATCCTTGGAGTCATTCACCTTACAGTGAGAGGAGAAACTGGTCGACTAATCACTGTGGAGATGAAGTGAGTTTGCAGTGTCTACGAGAGTGAAATATACACGCGTGAGGATTTCTAAGAGTGATATATGCACGAGTGTGGTGAGGTCTAACGACTATGTATCTTCTGAAACTGGTATGAATGAAAGTTGACGTTCGAATATGAAGATCTCTATAAATTGATCTGCCTAAAGCTGTGTCCAGGTTTTCTTTTGTGCCCGGTGTGGCGACAGACTCAAGCCAAGCTCGAGCACCGTCGCTGTTTGTCCCTTGGGGAAGAGAAGTTGCTGTCCTCCCACTGCCTGTTCTACGAACACACACCCACCAGCTGAGCTCGAGCACCGTCGTTGTCTGTCCCTTGGGGAAGAGGGGAAGTTGCTGTCCTCCCACTGCCTGTTCTACGAACACACACCCACCAGCTGAGTCCGAACACCGTCGTTGTCTGTCCCTTGGGGAAGAGGAGAAGTTGCTGTCCTCCCACTGCCTGTTCTACGAACACACACCCACCAGCTGAGCTCGAGCACCGTCGTTGTCTGGGGGAAGTTGCTGTCCTCCCACTGCCTGTTCTACGAATACACACCCACCAGCTGAGCCCGAACACCGTCGTTGTCTGTCCCTTGGGGAAGAGGAGAAGTTTCTGTCCTCCCACTGACTGTTCTACGAACACATATCTACCAGCTGAGTCTGAGCACTGTCGTCTGCCTGTCTCACGAGCACATCCGAGGAGACGAAGAGACCCATTCTCTCACCCACGAACATTTGCATTACTGCTTTTATTGTTTTAAATTAATAAAATACTTACCCTTTACTTACACTTCTTGTTATCCGCTTCTTGGTGTCCTCTGGTGTCTGCCCCTCCGGAGTGTGGTTATTTACCTTTTGCCCTAACATCGGTGACATCACTTTTGGCGCAGTCGGCAGGGTTACCACTCGGAGTTGAGCGGCCGGAGGACCCAGGATGGTGGATGAGGACTTGCCAGCCGCCCGGCAGCCGATGGCATCTATGTTCATGGGAGTTCCGTGGGCTCAAAAGTATGGTGGATCTGGCTCTGAGTTGAGTTTTACGGACTGGAGGGCGCAAGTGGAGTACTTGGCCGGACTGCAAGGGCTCAGTGAAGCCCAGAAGATACAGTTTGTCTTGAATTCACTTGAGGGAGAGGCGAAGAGAGAAGTCCGAGCAGCACCTGAAGCCGTCCGAGCCACTACACGGGCCATATTCGAATTTCTGTCTGGGCAATACGGCGATTCGACTCCGGTGGCAGTGTTACGAACGCAGTTTTTCAACTGTAAGCAGGGACCGGGGCAGACACTGCGAGCGTTCGCTCTGCGACTGCGGGAACTGTTCTCCAGGCTGAAGAATCGAGAACATCATGGACTGGGAGAGGAAGAGACATTGTTGAGAGACCAGTTCCTGTTGGGGTTACGAGAGGGTCCAATACGACAGAGTCTGAGGTTACAGCTTCGAAGGGACGCCACCCTGACATTCGAAGATGTACGTAAGGAGGCCCTAGCCTTGGAACAGGATCACCATCAGGCTGTAGAGACACCGGTGTGTATGGCTGCTAGTGGAATGAGTGCCCCAACACAGCCCGAGCCGACCGACTGGAAGCGGACCCTACGTGCGGAGTTAATGAAAGACGTCCGAGAAGAAATGGCCGAACTCTCAAAATCCATTCTTGGAGAACTCCGCCGTGGACGGCCAGAGCCCCTGCCCCTAGCTCGAGAGCGTTCGTATTCTGACGGAGGGAGAGATCCGGGAAGACGCACCAGCCGTCCGTTCAGTTCCAGGTTCCAGTGGGATGAGCAGGGGCGCCCGATCTGCAACACCTGCGGAGAGCCTGGACACTACAGCCGCCAATGCGGTTCCCGACGTAGCTCGCAAGGGGGTTTTTAGAACGACCGGCCACTGTGGGTCAAGTGGCCGGGACCCCCCGGATAGACCCTTGTGTGGACTCAGCTCCACGAGACGGCCTAGTGGGACGTTGTCCCCTCCTGGAGGTTAAGATCAATGGCGTTACTGTTCGGTGCCTGGTAGATACAGGGTCCCAGGTCACTATGTTGTCTGAGAGTTTGTCCAGAGATCTGTTCGATGCTCATCACTTACCCGAAGCTGAAGTCCCTTGGCTCACCCTGCGTGGGGCAAATGGCCTGAGCATCCCCTACATCGGATACCAGGTCACCAACTTTGAAATTCACGGCACCACAATCCCGAAGAAGGGGGTAGTGATCGTGCGAGACTCCTGTCTGGGAGAACATCGAGCCCTGTTAGGGATGAACGTCATCATGGACT
This sequence comes from Triplophysa bombifrons, assembly GCA_029783895.1. Taxonomy (NCBI): domain Eukaryota; kingdom Metazoa; phylum Chordata; class Actinopteri; order Cypriniformes; family Nemacheilidae; genus Triplophysa; species Triplophysa bombifrons. The sequence continues at coordinate 3,560,012 of CM056471.1, forward strand.
GTTGGGAGGAACTGTTTCAGGCTGGACCTCTTCGTTACACCTCCACAGCTGAGAAGGAGGAGTGGGAGCGTGTTGTGACTGACTGTCGGCGAGTGCAGGTGGCGATTTCCCAACGCGACCGGGAGGACGTGGGTCGGGTGGCCTGCCGTTATGCTGTCTCTGTCCCTGCCCGGAGCGAAGCTGTGGTCTGGGTTCGGCTGCCAGGACGGACCTATGGCCCTGAAGATTGCCTCCTTGTTGAACCCCACTGGGAGTGCCAGACTGTTGAAGTCGCTCGGGGGTTAACGGTAGCCCGTCGGGGCCGAGTCACAGTTAAAGTAAGAAACCCGAATACCTACCCCGTCCATCTGTACCGTCACCAACGACTGGCCCGTATCACGCCTGTAGACCCCCACCAGGTGAGGGAGGAGCAGGAGGTCCGCTTCTGCCAAGTGAGCGCCACAGTGGTCGAGGTTGGCCTGGCGGAGAAGGAGTCTCGTCCTGGTTCCACTGCACAGGGCATGCCGGGCCACCTACAGAGCGAGTCCCTGGAAGGAGAGGGCCTGACGGAAGAACAAACCCGCAAACTCCAGAGTCTACTGGCCAAGTGGCAACACGTCTTCTCCACCCACGACGAAGACTATGGGTGCACCGACATAGTCAAGCACGCCATTCCTACTGGAGACGCCCCACCCAGTCGAGAACGATACCGCCCAGTCCCTCCGACTTTGTATACGGAAGTACGAGCCCTACTGAAAGGAATGTTGGGACGAGGAGTTATCCGGGAGAGCAGTAGCCCATGGGCCGCCCCAATTGTCCTGGTCCGCAAGAAGACAGGCTCTTGGAGGTTTTGTGTAGACTATCGGAAACTGAACTTGGTCACCAAGAAGGATGCTTTTCCCTTACCCCGGATTGAGGATTCCCTTACGGGACTGACCGACGCCAGCTGGTACTCTACCCTGGACTTAGCGAGTGGCTACTGGCAGGTGAGGATGGAGGAACAGGACCGCGAGAAGACTGCCTTTACCACCCCCTTCGGCCTATTTGAATGGGATCGTATGCCCTTCGGCCTCTGTAACGCTCCTGCGACCTTCCAGAGGCTCATGCAGCGATGCCTGGGAGGGCAGCTGATGGACTCCGCCCTGGTTTACTTAGACGATGTGATCGTCTACTCCCCTGACTTCAATTGTCACTTGTCACACTTGGAGCAAGTCTTCCGGGCAATGGAACGGTATGGACTGAAGCTCCAGCCCGGGAAATGCCAGCTCCTCAGAAGAGAGGTTCAGTTCCTGGGGCACCGGGTGAGCGCTGCAGGAGTGGCTGTTGATCCGGAGAAGGTGTCCGCAGTGCAGGGCTGGGTCCCTCCGAAGACTGTAAGACAGGTACGGTCCTTTCTGGGATTCGTCGGTTACTACAGACGCTTCATAAAAGACTTCTCAAAAATTGCAAAACCCCTGAATCAGCTGCTGGCCGGTACCGGTGCCTCGCGGAGCCGAAGTTCCCCTACCATCACCTGGAGTCAGGAGTGCGAGACCGCCTTCCACCGACTCAAGCAGGAGTTGTTGCAGGCCCCCATTCTGGCTTACGCCGATTTCACCCAGCCTTTCGTCCTTTACACTGACGCTAGCAATAGCGGGCTGGGAGCCGTACTGGCCCAACGACAAGACGGGACAGAAAGGGTCATTGCCTACGCCAGTCGGAGCCTCCACCCTGCTGAACGGAACGATGCCAATTACAGCTCTTTCAAAATTGAGCTGCTGGCCCTGAAGTGGGCTTTGTGCGAGAAGTTTAAGGATTACTTGTGGGGAGCCGAAGTGCTGGTAGTAACCGACAACAGTCCGCTGGTGCACCTGCAGACCGCGAAACTGGGAGCGGTGGAGCAGCGGTGGGTGGCCCAGCTCGCCAACTTCAACTATCGGCTACAATATCGACCAGGCCGAGAGCACATAAATGCCGATGTCCTGTCCCGATTACCACCAAGTAGGGAAGGGGGAACTTCAGGGCCAGAACCAGAAGAAGGGCTGATGGTAGGAGTGGTGGAAGCACCTGGAGCACGAGCGGAAGGCATACCCGCAAATTGGGGATGGGACCCCCATCGATGGAGGGAACGGCAAGAGCAGGATGAAGGGCTGGCTACCCTGTGGACCTACCTGGAGAGGAACAAATTCCCTGGGGTGGAGGAACGACAGGGACATCCGGTGATGGTAAAGAAGCTTCTGGGGCAGTGGAAGAGGCTGAAGTTGCGAGATGGTGTGATCTGTAGGTCTGTTCTGGACTCGAGGACCCATGAGATGGTGTCTCAGGTGGTGGTGCCCGAAGCTCAAATTCAGCCGTTGCTCCAGGCCTATCATGACCAGTTAGGACATCAGGGTCAAGAACGGACCCTATCACTACTGCGTCGGCACTTCTTTTGGAGTGGTATGGAAGAGTCGGTGGGGAGGTATGTACAAGGATGCCCTCGCTGCACGCTGTTCAAGTCCCGGCGAGACGCCAGGGCCCCTATGGTTCCGGTGCGACCCAGAGCCCCGTTACATATGGTGGCTATGGACTTCCTGACCTTAAGTCGCCCAGCAGACCGCTACCAGAACATCTTGGTAGTGACGGATTTGTTCACCAAGTACGCTTGGGCCATACCAACCTTGGACCAGACCGCCGCCACCACTGCCGGTGCCCTATGGAGACACGTCTTCCAGCCCTTTGGATGTCCCGAGACGCTCCATTCTGACCAAGGGCCGAACTTTGAGTCCCGGGTCATCCAGGAGCTATGCAGTCTGTACGGATGCCGGAAAACCCGCACCACGCCTTATCACCCACAGGGGAATGGAGGGTGCGAACGCTTCAATCAGACGCTTTTGAGTCTACTGGGCACACTAGATGCAGATCACCAAGGTTACTGGACGGACAGCCTGCCGGCTCTGCTGCAGGCCTATAATAACAGCATTCACAGCACAACGGGGTATGCCCCGACTTACCTGATGTTTGGGAGGCATTTGCGCCTGCCCACAGATCTGCTGTTGGGAGCAGTCCCAGCTGAAGCCCCCGCCACCACCACTGAATGGGTACACCGACACCATCGTCAACTCCACTCTGCCTACGACAAGGTAACCAAGCATTTGGAGGCAGCAGCAAAGAAGAACAAGCGCTTGTACGACCGTACCGCTCGAGAGGCACCTTTGTTACCCGGAGAACGGGTACTGGTACGGGATAACCGGCGCCAGGGGAAGGGTAAACTCAGCGACCGGTGGGAAACCACCCCCTACGTAGTGGAGCAACAGCAAAGGCCTGACCAACCCGTGTACACCATCCGTCCCGAGGGAAAGTCAGGCCCTGTGAGAGTCCTGCACCGAAACCTGTTGCGTCCTTGTCCAAATTACCCGCGACAAGAGACCGAGGCGCCGCCAGCACCTGTGGCCCCTGCACCACCTTGGGTGGGCTGGCCTATGATTCGAAGGGCCCCCATTCCTGAGCCCAGGGAAGGGGAGGCCGAGGCCCCAGCTCGACGCTCCCAACGGGAGACTAGAGGAGTACCTCCTGCAAGATACGGGGAATGGGAGTCGGGACCCCGTTCTCGGGACTAGAACGGATCCGGCGGGGGAGGGTGTCACCGGGTGGAAAAAACCCAGAGATTTAAAAATCCCTCATTGGTCCCAACTCTGGCTGTGCTTGATTGCTGACCATCATGAGCGGCAGCTGAAGGGGATTAAGCTGCGCTTCATTGAAGCACGCGCTCAGGACAAGGGGCATAAAAGGGTGTAGCGTGTGGATCTGGGCAAGTGTGTGGATCTGGTTAAGTGTGTGTTCTCCTGTTTAGAGACCGAAACATAGCAATGGGAACAGCTGGGAGGATCGCTGATGTGTTCACGTCGAATTTCTGAGATCGCCATCCTTGGAGTCATTCACCTTACAGTGAGAGGAGAAACTGGTCGACTAATCACTGTGGAGATGAAGTGAGTTTGCAGTGTCTACGAGAGTGAAATATACACGCGTGAGGATTTCTAAGAGTGATATATGCACGAGTGTGGTGAGGTCTAACGACTATGTATCTTCTGAAACTGGTATGAATGAAAGTTGACGTTCGAATATGAAGATCTCTATAAATTGATCTGCCTAAAGCTGTGTCCAGGTTTTCTTTTGTGCCCGGTGTGGCGACAGACTCAAGCCAAGCTCGAGCACCGTCGCTGTTTGTCCCTTGGGGAAGAGAAGTTGCTGTCCTCCCACTGCCTGTTCTACGAACACACACCCACCAGCTGAGCTCGAGCACCGTCGTTGTCTGTCCCTTGGGGAAGAGGGGAAGTTGCTGTCCTCCCACTGCCTGTTCTACGAACACACACCCACCAGCTGAGTCCGAACACCGTCGTTGTCTGTCCCTTGGGGAAGAGGAGAAGTTGCTGTCCTCCCACTGCCTGTTCTACGAACACACACCCACCAGCTGAGCTCGAGCACCGTCGTTGTCTGGGGGAAGTTGCTGTCCTCCCACTGCCTGTTCTACGAATACACACCCACCAGCTGAGCCCGAACACCGTCGTTGTCTGTCCCTTGGGGAAGAGGAGAAGTTTCTGTCCTCCCACTGACTGTTCTACGAACACATATCTACCAGCTGAGTCTGAGCACTGTCGTCTGCCTGTCTCACGAGCACATCCGAGGAGACGAAGAGACCCATTCTCTCACCCACGAACATTTGCATTACTGCTTTTATTGTTTTAAATTAATAAAATACTTACCCTTTACTTACACTTCTTGTTATCCGCTTCTTGGTGTCCTCTGGTGTCTGCCCCTCCGGAGTGTGGTTATTTACCTTTTGCCCTAACATCGGTGACAGTATGTCCCTGACTAAATCATAGTGAAAGGACATTGTAGTAAGCCGAGGGTGAATTATGTCCTTGTGCAATGGAGTGCCTTTAAAATGAGAAGACAATAAAATACAGATAAGAGCAAATGAGATCCAGGAAAGAGAAATGCCTCACAGTCATACAAGGTTTTTTAAGATACTGTATGTTCTTTGTGCTAATAATAAAACCACATACTTGTTTCTATTCAGAGGTAAACAAAGACTGCAGTATAACCTTCATGTCAATACAATTTCAGGACTGACCAAAACTGTTTATGTCTTTACTTGTTTCTGGAACATCAGATACAATTTAAACAACAGTAAAGAACCTAACTATGTATAATATATGCACATTAAAACATGGTATGTGGTTTGTAAATTCTGCCCTGGAATTCTAAGGTATCTGTAAGGAATGACTAAAATGTCAGTGTGTTTTGTTGGAGGATGTTGATGTCAGTAGGCAAGGGTGTGTCATCTTTTTTTCCGTAATCTGTCTGTCGATGTGGATCAAGAATAATCAAAATGTTAATGCTATGTGCAGTGTTAAAGAAGCAATAATCTTTTGCTAAGCTACAGTTTATGTACTATTCTTAATTTAATAAAAAAATGTTAACAAGTAGTTATTTTGATTATTATATATTAAAAATTAATTTAAGAATTATCATTTTAAAATCATTTTGTATTTGTCTTGCAAAAAAAACTTCAAATAGTCAGAAAATGTTTAGTCAAGTTGGCACAAACTGCCTCAAAATGCCTAATAACTATGCAGAATATTATAAAAAAACATTGTCTTAACAGTAACAGTGATTCAGTAAACATTGTATTTCAGCAAAAAAGTAATAAAACAAATTTAACTGACCTCAAAATTGCTACTTTTTATAGAACATCTTAAAGACTTGAAGATCTATGTTTCTCAATGGTTAAAAATGGAAATGAGAACAAAAAAGACAGCTGACAATGGCTGCCACACAGAGAACCAAAACAAGTTTTTTAAAGAAAGATTGGTAGCCTGTGGAAATTGTCCCAAAATAATCTATATTCCCAAAGTACAGTCGAAAACTAAATCTCTAATTTCTTCTAACAGAGATTGGTTGGTTTTATCTTAAAAATGAAATCCAAATTTTAAGTGTATAGCGAAAGTTTAAAGGGATAGTACACCCAAAAATGAAAATTCTGTCATTATTCACTCACCCCATTGTCATTTCAAACCTGTATGACTTTCTATCTTCTGCAGAACACAAAATACGCTATTTTGAAGAATGCTTGTAACTGAAGAACAGCGGTACCCTTAGCATTGGTTTGGTGTCCTTACAATAGATGTGAATGGGTACTGCCGTTTTTCGGCAACCAACAGTCTTCAAAATATCGTCTTTTGTGTTTTGCAGAAGATAGAAAGTCATACTGGTTTGAAATGGCAAGTGGTGAGAAAACGATGACACAACGTTTGGTATTTTTGGGTCAACTATCCCTTTAAACTGCTGTTTCCATGCACAAAGTGAATTTCATGACATTTCTTCAAATATAAACTGAATTGCAACTTTGTTGTAATCGCATCATGCAGGACAGGTTAACAGGTAACAAAGCATTTTTGCGGTTAGAGTTGGACACACCCTCAGATTCTGTAGGAATAAATCAACTTAAGTTTCATTGTCTTTAGTTATGTATTTGCAAGTTTTTTACTTTTAAACTAACATTTCACGAAAAAAAACCCTAATATTTCACTCAAAATTACAATTCTGTGATGAATTTACTTGCCTGTGAAACAATTACTATTTTTCTGCAATAAGGAAGCAAAGAATCAAAAAGTATTATAAAAGTCCAAGTGCATTTTATTTCGAATGTTCCAAACCATTTAATAGCTTTGGATGGGAAAAACGTACTTTTGATATGACCATTGATCGTATTTATTTAATAATCTTCCCACTCACTAAACTCTTAATTTGTTTACAAATACTGCAGAATGGTTCTTTGAATCAGGTAGTTCATAAATGTGCTGTGGAGTTTGGTAAAGTAGATCATGATTTTAATTCCTGTCTGTTTACTGCAAAAAGAACTGCCTTTAGGCTTGACTTAACACCATATGAATTTCATATGTGTGTTTTCTGTGAATAATCTTCCACAACTGAACTACAAAAACACAAAACGAGTAGAGACCGAAAACGTCCATGTATTTGAAGACAAGAAGGTGAGGAGGAGAAAGAACACACACTCTTAAAGTCCCAGTGAAATCAAGATGAAAGTTTTTCCTTTTATAAAAAATTAGTTAGCCTTAAAGACGTCAATAAACTGATATGCTCCTACGCGCTGCCAAAATTCCTATTCAGAAGATACAAGCGTTAAGTCAAGGCTCTATGGAAGAGATCGGACATCAACGTCTTGATGAGTAAAGGAGAAGACAAACGCCAATGTCACTCGCCAATGTAAATAACCAAGCTTGAAATGACTCATCAATGATCTTCCTATTCTTTTCAAAAGACTTTTAAACCACTTTGGCTATCACGCTGTTAAATTCAGATTTGCCAGGCTGACTGTGCCATAAACAAAACGATATTGGGTATTTTAAAAGGGGACGGGGCCACCTGATGTCTTGGGCTCTCTGCATTTTTCAATTGAGATTGTCCACACATTAAATAATGCTCCAAGGCGTTTCACTCGGATTTAAAAAATAAAGATGCTTCCCGATGCTATAGAAGAACCTTTTTGTCTAAATGATTCCATAAAGAACATTTATCATCCAAAGAACCTCTCTGTTTCACAAAAGCTTTTTTTGTGGTGAAAAAAGGTTCTTCAGATTATAACAATGTAAGAAAAAGAAGATTCTTGACTGAATGGTTCTTTAATGGTCTTGCTGTGAAGAACCTCTCAAGCACCTTTATTTTTGAGAGACAAGGATATTGTGCTTAACAACACCTTGTCACCAGCCATGCCTAAAATATGACCTGTAATCTGTGGCGCAGATTAGACAGTTACAAGAGGTCCATCTGGAGATTGTCAGTGCAATGGCCCAAGAGTTAACTGGGAAACATCAACACCCTAAACTAGTGTTGTTCCCACCAAGTGAATGAAGCTCATTGTTTTTTTTAACCTAGCTGTCACTAGCTTTAGCATGTAACGTAAAGGTAAAAGAAGTGTTGTGTTCTGAAATAAACCTGGCTTAAGGGTCATTAATAATGGCACCAGTCTTGTTGAGTGAAAGCTGAATTGGCTTAAATGATAATGTCCGTTACTCAAGGGATGTCAAGTGTACTGGCCCTTACAGGCTTGCAACGTCACGAAAAAGGTCAAAGGAGAACAACCAATTAATGAATTCTACAGTTTGTGTTTATTTGAATGGACATCTCTTAAACGGCTACAAATGACATTTCAATAACATCATACATCAGTAAAATGTTACACCAATAGCATTGTAGATTTTTCAAGTTTAGCAGAAAAACCTTTTTGCAGCGAATACCTTTACTGCATGTGATCAGAGCGGTTGAAATCAAAAATTCTTTTGTGAAATTTCTGCACTGATCAATGGCCAGTCCTGACTGGCTAAAAGAGATGGACCTTTTTCACAAGCCTGTGATGTGTTCAACAGTCAACAGCATCGTAAATCCTCCAAAGTTTCCTTTTTTTTAATGTATGAACGTTCATAACACTATAGCCCTACTTTATATTACAATACCTTTAAATAATTTTTTTTAAGTTTACGCTATTGCGAGGGTGTTTCTTATACATCGTCTATGGAAGTCACGTACATGCGACATCATTCTCTCTTTTGGCTGCCGTTATCAGACTTTTTCTATTTTTTTATTTTGTTGAAAGTATTGAAAACACTATCGTTGAGTTTTGTTTTTCAATTTGAGCAAATGAGAATGCAAAAAAAGTATATTTGTGGTAGTCTCCCATTCACCGGTATAGAAGTTTACCCAACTATGACGATTTCTGCTGCTGAGAAACCCGGAAACGTGAAAAAGGTCAATTTCACGGTTAAATAATATTACGACAGCAAATTTTAAAGGAATAGTTCCCCTGAAAATCCTGTAATAATTTAGTAACCTCATGACATCGTACCTAGACTATGACATAATGTCATCAATAGTGCTGTAGTACTCGAGTACGGACTCGGACACTTGTCTTGGACTCGTTGGTATTTGCACTCGGACATGGTCATTGGTCTCGACAAATGTTCTAGTTGGTTTCGTCCGACCCCAGCAATATATGTTTTATTTTCTTCTTCAAAACAAAACATTGTTAAATCAATATTCTTGTGATCCGAAAACGAATGATCCGAAAACTGTTGCGGACTCTCGACTAAAGAACGAGAGCCGCGCGTGCTCATAAGTTCTCTCTTCACACAGCAATTCAGCTTAGTTTGTGCTGTTGGTGTAACTAAATGACTCCGTTATATTGGTTCAAGTCCTTGGGACTGTCATGCACGCCAGAAAGTGAATAACTGAATTAATTTGTGGATAATATTACGTGTTTACCGGAGACGCTAAACACGAACGATTCAGCTGAACTGGTTCGATCGGTTCACTAAAAAGAAAGAACCGGTTCAAATGAACGATTCGTCCGCGGCGCGAACCAGAGAGCAACAATCATTCATCAGGCACGATGTCAGCGAGTAGCGGCAAAATACAATTTGGTTTTACAAACCATAAAGAATTTATCGACAATGCGATAAGAAGGAAACTTTTTGCAACAAAACTTTCCCCGAAACCTGTGGGACAAAGGGATGCAAAGTCATCACAGAGAGAGGTTAGTTAATGCCATGTTTCAGAGTTAGCATTGCAGTTTGAGTATTTTTATAAGGTTCCAAATAGGGCTTAAAGATAATATTGATCATATTTTTATTGTTATTGCGATAGGAACATGTTATATAAGGATGGGCACCAAAACTTGCTTTTAAAAGAGCCGTGGAGCCTCTGGTCTATCTGGCGGCTCCTCTATCGAAGTTCGAGCACGAGCACGGGAATGCGCGCACACGCACGCATGCACACACAAATGTGTTTATTGCTGCACAGCCTTGCTTATTTTTTACATTTCCATTCGTCCACATGCAAACATACCCGTAACCCTAACCCGGTCACTAAAACCAAACTTTTTCGAAAATTTCGGCCATGGTGAAGATTTTATGAAACAGAGTTTTTGTGTATGACAGTGGGATGTGCGCAGCTATCTCCTTTGTTTTGACTTCAGATTCCAGGCTTCTGATTGGCCAATACGGCTTTATGGTTAGGGTGGTATCGCCACCTGCTGGTTTGGCATGCTCTTGACAGCGCTTCATAACATGTTTTTGCGTTTCATGTGGATGCGTTATTTTAAACAAAGAAGGAAAATCTCTGTTTATAAAATTACCCATGTAGATGTGGACTAGGCCTAAACAAAACCGTGGCTCCAAAACTAATATGATATAACATCTATTTAAAGCTTTTCTTTAATCTTATGTAAGTACACAGTAGGTACACCTAGAATGAAGAGGGACCAACCCTTGTATGATAGCAGTGTGATCCTCAAACCCTTAGTTAACCTGCTTTCTGAGCCTAGTGGGAGCAGAAATATATAGCACTTAAACTGGCAACAAGGTTGCAGTCAGTGCTGCAATGTGGTAAACCCTGTTTTCAGCTATTTCAAAATGGTAGTTTAGAAAATGAACAACTGGTCTGCATTTTTTAACTAAAAATGATTGAACATCTACAGTACACATTATTCTGATCAATAACATGTAGAGATTAGTTATAACAATTGTTTCAACATTTAAAAAACAGGTTGTCAACACCACTACAGAATATTGACACAAGTATAGATGACCGCAAATACAGATTTGAACAAATAGTTTGAAGGAAAGGAAGTTATTACACTGTAAACAACAACAACACACACACACCCACTTTCTCATTTGTAACATACTGTTATTTATATTTATAACCTACTTATTTGATTAGATCAACAAAATAATAGTTTTCCCCTCATGTTGCTATGTATTATAGCTTCTTCATCACAGTTGACAAAATAAAATCACGCTATTATAACAAACATGTTTGCACCAGCCACCTCTGAGCATTCACCACCCAGAAAAAGCCAAACATGTTCCTCAGAAGACAGTAGAAATGATAAAATAATTAAAAAAACTAGATGAGGGAAACTCTGAATAAAGATATCTTACCCTTGGGGTCTTTTCCAAAGTGAGGCAGAGAACTTCCCAAGGTGCTGTGTATTTCAACATGGTCAAAGCTTCCTCGATTTACAATACTACTCAATAAAATGGCAATTACTGCTACAGCGTTCCATCATGAGATGTTTACGCCTCTTCAAATTATGGCTCAAGACCTCCTCTATTTTCATTTAGGGAAAAAACCAAAGCCAGCGCACAGGGAGTAACATTCCACACGACTGCAGATCTAAGCAGTGCACATTCAAGCAACGTCATCCTACAGGGCTTAGGATCTGAAAACAAGCTTAGCATCAGAAGCAATTATATAGATCTCATTTGCTTACATGCATTTGCCTGTGAAGTTTTTTTTAAGTGCTCCTAATAACTCTCAAAGTGAAAGAAATTACTATTACAAGATCAAGGAGTAAGCTCACAAAGTGCTCTTAATGCTGGATTGTATTAAAATAAATGCAGAAACCCCCAAAGTCATTAACATTATTTCAGCTGAAATGTAAATGTCCCCTCTAGCATTGCATGACTGAACAATGTAAGATCTACTGACATTGAAAAAATGGAATTAATTAAAAGTTATGTAGTTGAAAGTTTGGTAATGCAGCTTGCAGAGATTTTCAGGTTAACTATCTAGGGTGGTAGCAGAAGTACAGATGACAGTTTAATCTACACACATGTACAAGTTTACAATTACACACTTGTTTTTGACTTTAATGACTAATACTGTCCTCGCGAACCAAGTTTAAGACATAGTAACCCTTCATCCCACCTGTGCTACAGATATTTATAGAAGTTCTGAGATTGACAATTGGAAAATAATTTTTTAAATATATGAAAATTTGTACAGTTTTTGTTTTTCCTCAATATACCCATATATCGTAATTAATGACATAAATAATTAATATCAATTAATGATAAGCTCAAAATTTATTTGAGCTTAATATACAGTACACTAAAACTTTGATGCTACATGAAAAGAAATATGACCAAAATAATTATCAGCACAAATTTTTTACAAAAACGATAAAAAAGCTGTGCGAAACAACAATTTGTTATACTGTGTTGTTTAAAAAAACGTCCTGAGATCTGGACCTCAGCCTTGTTAGTCTGCTTGTCCTTGCCAGTTGTAACCCAGAAACATATAGCAAATTTTTGACACAATTTCTAGCATCTTCCCAGACTATAAATGCATACCGTCCTTTCCAATTAAAGTAATTGATTAAAACAACAGGCATCTCTCTCATAGCTTTCTATGTCAACCTATCCTCTAACCTACACGACAGTATAGGTCTTCTGTCCCTTCCCTCAAATATGACACATTGACTAAAAGTGTTGACTGAAGTTTCTCTACCAGCACCATGCGATAACAAAACATTACATGACCACAAATTTAAATCTGAGGAAATATAATATCATTCATACTTTTTATCTGGTGCAAATAAAATTTTAGATTTTCTGTCCACCGTTGGGACTAGAATTCGCAAAAAAATACTCACTTTTCAAGTGCAATATAGAAAATGTTTTAACTCTTTTAAACGGACAACAAACTTCAACAAAAGGAAGCAGCTGATTTGTTGTTGCTTTCAGCACAATGTAGGAGGTCAAGCCAGACAGGAAAAACCTCAAACCATTTCAAGGACAAAGCCTGAAAAAACCCAAACAAGTGCCAAAAGAAAGAACCGCAGTTATGCTTTTACATTCATACTCCAACTCCAAAGAGGTTCGAGAGTAAATTTCTTGTACGATGTTGCCTTTACAAATCTTGACAATGCCAATGATGCTAGGAAGGCACAGTGACAAACTTAAAATTGTGCTGTGAATGATCAAGGTAAGTTGTAAAAATAGGATGTTGTATGCATTTTTCTGATGTATAAAATTTATGGATTTTAAGCCAAATATGTGCATAAAAAAGCAAAATGAAGGATTTCTGTAGAATTTCTGTCAGTATCATACAAGTAGAAAAGTGAATCAGCCCATAGGACATTGATAAAACCTCGGAAATAACATGTGTCCTTCTAAAGTGCAAATATTTTATGCATACTGTATGTCTCCAGGCTACTGACCATCATTCAATAATCCCCTTTGCTCTATTAATGTGCTCTGTACATAACACAAATATTTTATATGTTTTATAAATAACAATAGCTCCTTATAAATTACAAATACTAAATAATGTTTACTAGAACTCAAAACCTAATGAGCTGCCAAATCGACAGGATCGCATGTACCCCTTACAAAGTTGGCAAACCCACAAATCCATCCAAGATGGTGGATAAAGCAACATAATTGGTCTCTACAAACAGACACATAATTCAAATGTTCTTTTAGATGAGCATTTAAAGTAAAAATATATTACCTACCAAAAAAGCTGAAAATATCATCCAAAAAGAAACCATGACAGCAGTTTTTCTTGTGGGTCTGTTGATTTAAAGGGGATACGCACTAAGATGGAGCAGTCACTAAGACTCTACACTGGGAGCAGTCATGGCAACATGGGTCTCGCTCTCTCTTGCTCTTTTTATAAACAGGGAGCTCAACAAAAGGCTCAATGCTGGGGAGATATGAAAAGAAAGACTATGTGTGTGAGATTCTAAAGATGCAAGCCGGCCTAGAATGAAAGTAACCACTCATGAATATTACATACACGTTCATGCAACTTGTTGGGACTGTAACTTGATTTAATGTGTAACTTTGCAGTTTTGCAGCATTAAAGAGTGTAGTTTTTGGAGAAAATAGCTCACACTGTCAAATATTTTGTGCTTCACAGGAACAGAACAACAACAGCACATGGGAACAACATTAGCTATGAGTAAATTAGGAAAGGGTTTTTGTTTTTATTAAGCTATTTATTTAAGCACTCAGTTCAAACAGAGACACTAGGATGAAAGCTTTTCAGAGAAACATACAGGAGGACTACCAAATGAGGAGGAAGATTCCTCATTAGTGCAAATTCAGGACTTTTGGTTTCTGGCTGCTCTCAGCATGGGACCCCCCTAGCCAAAAAAAAACATGTTTCATTGGCCTGTTAAACAATAACATTTAAACATTTAGACGGTTTTGGGGAATTGTTTATTGTTATATTTCAGTTTTGTTTGGTTTGTCTCTGCAGATTTTACTGTTTACAAGCAGGCACTTAAAATGAATGGCGTGCCTTTGATGTGAGCTAATGAAAATTTTAATTTATTTCCCACAATGCACAGCACCTCTTCCTCTTTCATTCATCATATAATAGCTGATGGTGAGTTTCACTTTGATCTAGACAGCAGGTGTGAATGAAAGCAAGCGTCTTGTGAAAAACACAGTAATTATCCATCATGATTCTATCAGACCACAAATTGGGCTTTTTACACTCATGCAGTACATCAGCATTGAACACTGGCCTAAAAGAAGCTCTATTACTAACCCATTTTGAGCCACCCGCTGCCTTATTACATGCTTACATAGTCTGCTGCCTTCTAAGTGAAATATATAATCTTTACAGTAAAAATTCCAGTATAGTAAGTGAACAAACTGGAATATTCCACACAGTGGAGTGCACAGACCTCTGCAGGGGCAGAAAGACCAAAAAAGGCACTTAAAAATAAACTACTATTACTGTAGTGTCAAAACCAGTGCAATAATGATTTATTAAAAATATAATCAAACAAAAATAAGCAGATAAAAAATACTAAATAATTTAAAATAAATATTCTTCACTAAAAGCGATCCTATGAGAGTGAATGAAAGACCTGGCTTTCCAATGACTCCAAGAGAGTTTTTAATGTTGCTAGGCTACAGACAGAGAACACATAAATTAAATGAAATATTCTTTAACCTCCGCAGAACACAAAAGATGGTTACAACAGAAGTGAATGGGAGACTATGCTCTTCTGTTAACAATATTTTTCAAAATATCTTCTTTTGTGTTCTGCTAACTTAGCTAAAATCGCAAAACAAAGATAAAACCCTAACCCACGACACTGGTTAGAATAAGTATTTCAGTGAAACTTGAGTGTGAAGCGGAAGTTACGATGGTTTTTACTTCCGTTTTTTGACACATTTCCGAGGGAAATGTAATTTTTAATGAGAAACATAGTGGGCTTGTCTTTAGTCTTCCTCTGCGATTTGATTGGATGTATAAAAACAGCCGTTGCATTTTTAATTGGAACTGGCAGCAGACTGAGAGTTGAAGGGGAGGAGTGAACGGATGTTCCGCCAAAGCCGTCTCACATACGTCATTTAAAATGGAAAGTCAGTACAGGAAGGAAGTGCATTTTCAGATTTTAGCTAAAAATTATGAGGCATATGAATTTTAAAAAGAGAATGTCCCACATTGATGAACTATTAACAATAAACGAATAGGCATTGTAACGTTTATTTCACTGGCACTTTAATCGTTTTTAGGTTCCCAAGTACTTTTTAGAGCCACAGGAGGCCAATCCCTGTAAATAATAGATGTGTCCATGATATGTATAGTGTATAGATGATATGTATAGTACAAGCAATCTTCTTAATACTTAAATGGTGGAAATGACAAAGTAATGCTTATATGAATCATTTAGTTGACTATTTCTATAGCTTTAAGCATGTCCCTTACCTGCATGTCATTAAATGTTCTGTAACGTGGCTTTAGACATGACCTGGTTAAAACAGACGCACATATGGATTAATCCTATTTGCGTGACTGCCATTCTGGCCTATTGACTTCTGAACACAGCTCCTGACCGTGACCCACTTTAATTCACTTTAAATGCTTACTGACAGCATCACAAACTCAGTTAGCTGCTGTTTGTCCCTAGGGCTGCCTTCAACAATGGAACCATATTGATCATACTCTTAACCATTCTCTCAAGTAGTTGTGTATATCCAATGTGTAAAATACAGTGTCTCTGGTCCTTGTGAGGCAAGCTGTGAGTGTAATATGCAACAGGAAGTTAATCACCGCTTCCAACAATCCTATTTCCAGCTCATGATCACCTGCTTTATTTAGATATTGTGAATAAGCTATTTACATTGCCACTCAATTCTGACTTTGCTTTTGGGAGCGATATATAAGATAAAGAAACACTACGATTTTTTTATGCTTTTATGAATGTTCAACAAAATATCTTAATAAATGTAATAAAGAATTTTCAGTGAATAAAAAATCATATTCTAATTCTTATTCAAATTTTGTTCTATACACAAAGCCATCAAATTACTTTAAAGGGGTTTGAATTGTTTATGAGATTTATTTTAAAGGTCTGTACTTTATATCACTGATCTCTTTGGTTTCCTTTCCATAATTGTTCCCTTGCGTGTCTTGACTTGAGTTTAGTCTTTATATTTGAACATTTTCTGTAAATAAACTGTGCACTTGTGTTCTACATGCTTGCCTTCAGTTGATCATTTCTGACCTGCTTTTAAGTTCTGATGCTTTTAAGGTGTTTTTTAATTGCCCCATTGACCAAAGATTTAAAGTTTTTAAAATGGTTAAAAAATATATATTTGATTTATTTTAACTTTTTAAGAACTTGCTGATTATTGATGTATTATTGTAAATCCCTTTGGATAAAATTATATGCTGCATTATTAAATCTAAATATTTTATATTCTATATTGTACTATGTCAACACACTGTCAACAAACTAAATCAGATTTTATGTTAATGGGGAGGTACCACAGTGTTTCATGCATTCTGAATTCTTTACAATGTTAAACGTGCTGGCGTCTCACGCTTGACATGGTAAATTTGTCAAAAAACAAGTTTGACGAATGATGTAGTATTTTTATGCTCGATAAAGTTTTTCTTAAACTTGAAATTCCCTTACAATGCAACTTTTCTTACTCCCTTATTGGACAATTCTCACAGAAAAGCACACCCACGTGTCAACCCGAGAGAGTGAGATGAAAGCACGCCCACACGTCAACCTACGAGAGCGAGAGAAGGAGCATGCGCACACGTCAACCAGCTGGAGTCAGAGAGAGAGAGAGCACTGTGTTCACGAAGTTCAGCTGTGTTTCTTTGTTCACTGCATTTGGGTAAGGAATGTTATATAAACAATGTATAAAATGCTGGATTTGCTGATCGTTTGAAATTTAGAACTGGAGCGGCCCCATCGCTAAAAGATGCCGGTCATGAACCACACGCGGTAAGTGAAACTGAGTCATTTGTCTGTGTTTTGTTGGCAATCAGTGCATACGTGCATAACGTACACCACATGAACTTATTGTGAATCAACAGTTCTACAGGGATAATCCTATGGTGTATTGTGTGCTCGTAGTTCAGCCCCCCTGCATGCATTCAGGAGGTCATCTGTTTTCGGAAATAATCGTACACCTGTATCTGTCTTTTGTAAATGTGATAAAACTAAAGACTCTTTCGAATCTACGAAGTATGCAATACTACTCTATGGGCACTCAAGATGAATATGAGGTTGTCAGAAACTGCGTGTGTTACATCCACTTTAAGATGCAAAAGTTTAAATTTCATTAATTTACAAAAAAGAATTGCATGAAAACCTGACCAGTGTGCCATTGTGGTAAAATATTCTTGCATTTGCATTACATTCTCAGTCTCGTTCTAATTACAGTGCTTTATCCTTATTCTTAATCACGTTTCTCATGTCAGTAATGTAAACTTGATATATTTTGCAGAAGAGTAAAAAGAAATTGTGGGAAAATATGATTGTAAACAAAGATTGTAAGAACCTAATTTCTCTTGAATAATTCAATGTTTGAAAAGTAGAATTACTTTATAATTACTTTAATTATCAGAATTACTGTTTGGACAGAATAAAAATTCATAGTTCTTATCAATGACAATGTTTCTACTCTTTTAAAAAGGGGTGAGTGCTTTTCTAGGACCGAATAAGTATTATGAGTTGCTCAGCTGCCAAAGCAATGTCCTACAAGACAATACTGATAAACAGTGTTGTGCAACACTTTTCCTATAAATGGAGCCGCAGGTGAGAGAAAAATAAAGCGGTCAACACAGCTGACCATCCACAGGCTTGATTATACTAGGACAATGGGAAAGGCTACAGACAATATGTAATCTGGTTCCACAAACTTTAGTGGACAATGGGGACAACAATGTGGAATATACCCCACGGGTTCAACTGTCCTGGTTTCTAACTGCAGAGTAAATGATACCCCTGAGCTCACATTTATCCGACAAGCCTTCCATTACACTGCAAGGAAATCGAAAAGCCGCTAACATCCTTTCTACTTCCAATTAAGATATAATGTCTAAACACAACACCACTTCACCTGTTGATTATGTGCAGATAGCTGTTTTCTTGTATCACTTACAGTACAAGCGACTAACAGTCTTGTGATTGGTATCCTATATGTAGTTGTGTGGTCCAAAGCCAAACCATTTGGTAGACCTTAGTGTCTCAAATTGACAGCTGATCCAAACACAGAAAAGCTCACAGAAGTACTATAATTCTTGGAATAACATATTTTAACATGAGATAACAGTTATTTCACAATTTCCAATAACTACTTATTTTTCATTATCCCACACAACTTTCATTTTTGTGGTTCATGGAATGTGGCAAACGTTGCTCTGTGTTCAGAAAGAGCTTTCTGTTTAAATTTCGTCAATTGAAATGCATGTTTCAGGATATGGGTTTTCCTGAGGTCATATTTGCCTAACCTCAGGAACAGGATAAGGGTGTTATGTGTGTTTTTCCTCTATTCCCATTCAGTAATGAACAAGTGAGTTGACCTGTCGTGATTCCTGAAAGTGAAGACCACTCTTAATCAATACATCCACATCTTAGAGGCAATTAACTGTCAGTAGTGTCAATTCACTCTTCTTGAGCAATTGTTTCTCTAATAGCAGAGGACAATGTTACATGCAGGACAAAATTGTACGACCTGAATCAGTAATATACAAATATTATATACATCATATGTTTTTCTGTATATTACTTTTTCAGAAGACACAGTTTGTTATAAAAAAATCTATCACTTCTATGTACTAAGAAAGATTTAATTTCCTAGAACTGCAACACTTAAGCCTTATTTGCACGGGATAAGTTTTACCTGGGGACATCTAGTAATTTTTCATAATTGCAGAGATTGTCTGTGACCTTAATCCTGTGTGAATCGGCCATGTCTGTAATGTGTAAAGTACAAATTCCCCCACAAATGACATACCATATTTTGACAAACACAGAGGTCCTGTGATAATATTAGTCCCGTGCGAATCGCCATCTCTGTGATTTGGCCGTGATTGTGAACCGGACAGAACATCACTGCGACATCGGGTCTCAAATGCCGACAGGTATGGTCATATATCATTAAACACCATACAACAATAGGCTATACAAACTACACGTAAAGCCTTAACATCACATCCGAGAAATAAGTCAGTAAATTTGAGTAAAATCACAGCCTTCCCTTATCCCGTGCCAATGCGGCACATGGTTGTCAAATGTAATTTTGTCAGAGATATAAAAAAAGATTGTGAATAATTGAAATATTTCCATATTCGAATATTTGATTGAAAAATCCCAGCCTTGTGTACCATATGCATCAGCCAGCTATACTATACTCGCTGTGCGGAGCCAAGTATGTTCCAATTTTTGTCACAGTTACATGGTAGAAATTATCTGAATTATCCACTTTTGGGGAAAGTCCTAGACTATTTTCATAATGTTTTTTTAGTGTAGTCAGTAAAGCCTCCATACAGAATTAGCACTATGCACTGTTGCCCTATTACTAGTTTCAAATTAGCAAGATTTGAAGATATGCATTTAAACAATGACAAACAAGCAAACAAGCAAACAAACTGTGGTTTGCTATTTTATATTTCAGTATAGTCTCTTCTTGTCTAAATGGATGTGTCTTAACTGAATAGAATGCAGAGAAGACTAAGGTTTAGACCAACTATTCACAGCCAGGCTATGAAACATAAGTATTCCGCTGTTAGTAGGCCTAGCCTATTTTTTTCATAAAAAGAGGAAATTCTGAATTACATGGATATTGATGCTTGACTGGTGCGCTTTAAAATCGTGCCTATGGTTGACTTTGAGATTTGGTATATCATTGTATTCCTCTTATTTTATTTTGTATTTTATGTACAAAGTGGCGAGATTATTAATATATTAAATCGTCCTGTGTCATTTACATGGCCCTTTTAGAAGGAAGTACTATTAATTATGATTCCATAACTTGCATAATATCCTTTAGAGAATCCTTAAAGTGTCATTTATCAACACACTCCTATCAGTGTCAGGTGTATCACAATTACAGTACATGACTTGTTGGATGACAGCAAGTTCAGTTGCATTTTGCAATGTTTTATTTGCCATGTGCAAATAACATCATGCAATTTCAAGACTGAGACCTAAATTTGTGTCATTTCTTTTGAAATTATATTCCAGTTTAAATGCATGAGACAATAATATTAATATATGAATATTATTCACCTTATAAAACAGGTGCAGGCTTGCAATCAATGCAAAGGTCACTTGTGTACATTCAAAGCTGCAGGAAACATTTGACCACTGCAGTCCTCAATGCACTGACTATATTACTCTTCGTAGACAAAATACACATAACCGAATTATTCCTTTTATAGGACTTCAGGGTCGGCAAACTATCAGTTCTTCATACAGACCACACAGTACAACTCTATCAAGTGTATCAAGCATATATTACTAATGATGGAAAAAGAAACAGTTACCTTTCACCAGCGTACAGCATCAAGTGTTTTATCAATTCTCCAGCTGTAGATTATAAGATGAAACAGCTACTAAGCCAAACGAAGCTGTGATACCAAATCGTCTGTACCTGCGTCAGTGTTTCACGCTTAGAGGCACGCACTGCTGCAGCAACTTTGACATTGAGCGTTTTTACGCGCGGCGTCTACTGCCGTCCAGCTTGCGTCTCAGCACGCGCCTGCTGAATAATGAATGACTAGAGCAGCACTGGAGCTGCGTGGAAGTTTCTCTCCCTTTCTAGTGCAACGAGGAACTGATAACAATGAGTTCAGCGCTTTGCTCGGGTTACAGCTCTCCTATTCAATCTGGCCCCCATCCTGCTTTTGTTTCCACTCTACCAAACACAGACGTGGGGGTCAACAGTGAAATGTTGAAAGCCAGAGCTTTTTTGCATTGCACATTCTCTATAACAATTAAGCAAAAATGTCCCGCTGTGGACCCAGTCGAGGAAAAGTAAAAAAACTTCAAGGCATCTGAAGAATGTCTTCATGCATGTCTGGATAATCAAACATACCACCTCAGCGATATAATAAGGACATGCTTTTTTTTCATTTACTGTCTCTATTATATTTAAAAAATTGTTAAAGCATCAGTAGTACTTCCTGATAGCACGTCAATTGGTCATTAAAAACATCTCACAACACCTGTCTGTTTAGTTTCATAAATAACTCCAACAAATCATTTTAGCAGTGGAATTCTAATTATGCCAGATAAATGAGGTAGGAAACAACATTGGATACATTGTCAAGAAGACGAATGATTTAACAAATACAATGTCATCTGCGAAGCATTGGACAGATGTCGCATGAAGAGCATGCTGAGGAACATACAAACGACTTATTCACAAATGTATTTGTACAGTCTTGAATCAATAAATGCCTTCTGGTTTACATTATGCATTAATAGTAATAAGTTTCTACATAAACACCAAGGCTGGGGGCAAAGTGAAGGAGGACAGAGTCCAGGGAGAGAATTCAAGGGGTAACATAGAGTTTCACTTCTAAATGTAAGAATCTTCATCTTTTATAGTCATAATAGCCTCCAAACGCAATCCAATTTTCATGAACTGTACAAAATAAGGAAGGACTTTCTGCATTAATGGTATAAAAGCAACATAAAATACGTCTCCAAAGAGAGTAAATCTGGGCCAATTCCAGCAATGGTAAACACTGATTTGCCAATAAATAAAAGTTTTTTGTTTCTCAACTAAATGGATGTTCTTTACGGTTTCAGGTCTAGGCATAGGAAAAGACTATAATAAGGTTAAAAGTGTGAAATAAAAAGGTTGTAACAGATGACAGATGATTGTGATCCCCGTTGACCTACCAGAGCGTCCGAATATCGTGAAGTTGTTGTAGGATACAGTCCATTCTCTGTGGTCAGCAATACCGAACGAGCCTTCTCACCACCTGCAACAGAACGTCACAAAGTAAATAGCTATCATATAATAAAGCAGCACATTTATTTAGGCCAACCAGGTGGAAACATGTCAAGATAACATAGGACCCCTTTTGTCCTATATGATTGCCTGGATGACTGTAGTAGCCTACATGTACATCACATAAAGGTCTGTGGGTAGTCAACATCTGCAAAAGTATTTTTTCCAACAGTTAAAACATAATGTCGTGACAAGGTCTACATAAAATGTTCTCACTTTTAGCAGTTTTTGGTGCAGCTTTTTCTTTTTTTGTTCAGCAATTAAAGGTAATTTTTTGTATTTAAATCAAATACAGTATCAGTAGATGTTAAACAAATATTATTTAATGTTTATTTTTTAAATTACTTATTTTTACAACAACAGCTGTTCTTAAATGTTTATAGAGGATAAAACTGTTCACATAATCTTTTGAAAAATCTTAACAGCATTTGTATGGTACTGTCTCTATTAGATTGTTAATGACAAATAACTTATTAAGACCGTGTGTAAAAGAAGCAGAAGCTAGTCAGGATAAGAGGATAGTCAGGATAAGATATAGATGTATCCAGGGACAACTGTGCTTGTGTTTTTAAATGAAGACCAAAGGTCAAAGGTCAAGATAATGGGGTGCATATAACGTAACTATCTATGCTTTCTTTTCTCTTACTCTCACACATTGACATAGATGCTTAGTTTCATCAATCCCATAGTCCTCATACAAACTTGTTGATATTTGACTCAAAATTAAATGTGAGGCTTTTTATTTCTTTAGCTAGGACAAATAGAAAATGTTCAGGCGAAATGTTACTTTAGATTCTCCCTTATTTGTTTTGAAAAATAAATTATATACTATATTTTTCGAGTGCTTTTACAAATAAGGAGATAATCAAAGGAAAGTTTGGCTTATTTCACAAATCTTTCCCCAAAATATGAAGTTGTGTTAAGTATGTAGACTTACACAAGCACGTACGCAGCCAAACACTCATGCACAATCATACCGTATTTATTATTTTAACATTAGGGCAAAAATGTTTTCTAAAGTACTCTTTAGAACTCTTTTTTGGGAGAATCAGTCTAAATAGTTATGTCTGTTAATGGAGCGACTGTGATAAACAGCAGTGAATTGAATTAGAGAGTTTTAGTCAGCATGTTCTCTGTCTGGTTTCTAGTATGTTCTCTCATTGCTGTTTGTAAACAGGTCAGTGGATGGTCGTAGAGTCTGGAGCTGGCAGATATGTCGATAAGAACCCCATTGCTTTTATTTTCAGCAGACAAAGTCATTTGTTTCAAACATAGTAAAGATGCAATGGAGAAAACTGCAAACATTTTACGTTAGTGGCTCTGTGCTCTATAACTAGTAGGTGACAGCATCATTTTAGTTTTTTTTGTACGCTGTAGGAAGCCTCTTTCTAAATTCAGTAGAGACCAGAATATAACTTGGTTGTAAATGGAATCAATGAACTGAAAGAGAAAACACTACAAACATGTCAAACAAAGTATAAAGTAGATGTCAAATATGAAATAATATATAATAGACCTAACTGACCTATCAAAAGTTATCACAGTTTACCTGTTCCATTCTTATTAGAGACTAAGGATTGAATATAAATGTTTCAGTGTTATTAAAACAGTTTAAAATCTCCACCAAAATAAAGCCAAGCAAAAGTATATATTTTGGATAATTTGGATAAATGCTAAATAAATTTAAATATGCAGCAAATATTTCTAGACAGAAACTGAAATCTAAGAATAATTCCTGTGTAGTTGTATGAAAAGATGGTACTCTAGTCTACTACATAAAGTGGATACTATCAAATATTTTTGATTATGGCTTGATTCCGAACTTTCCTTTAAATCTAACATTGACTATATTTTAATTAAGGTTAATCTTGGTATTAGTGCTTTATATCGATCCCAAAATTGCTTTTCATGTAGTGTTCATAAAAAAACTTGTTTCTCAAATTATATTGCCTGTTGACTATTGTGATGTTGTTTATCAATCTGCATCAAAATCTGAATTTACTTTACTTACTACAGTATACAAAACTTTTTTTTTGGGATGTCAATACGTTTTGTTTTGGGATGTCATTTTTCTACTCATCACTGTATAATGTATGATACACTCCAATGGAAATATTTGCAGACATGGCAACATATTTGTTGGGTTCATTTTATTTTTAAGTTATTTTAATTACCCTGATTATTTACAACAATATTTGGTACCTTATTCTTCAAATCATGAAGTTAGACATTCTGTTCAGATTTACTTTTTTGTTGCCTATAGTAAATAATGGGTAAAAGAGCTTAAATGTTGAAAGCTCCAATGGATTGGAATTACCTGCTGAAATGAGGTCCGTTGCATCATTTAGAATGTTTAAACAAATATTTTATCAGTACATTTTGTATTGGATTTTACATGTTATTATTGAATCTGTCATTGTTCAAATTCGGTCTGTTTGATGTTTATTTATAACTGAATCCTATATTTGATATTATGGGTTATTACAATTATTTTTGTTTGTTTGCTTGTTTGTTTTGTTTTAATGTCTATTATTTTTTTTTTTTTAAGTTTGTGTATTATATATTGTGGCCCCCCTTGAAAACGAGATGTTTCATCTCAAGGGGTTTATCCCAATAAATAAATAAATTAACCAGTCTTGTATGTGCTTGACATGAGTTATGCTTTTATGAGGTGTGTAAGTGGATATGTACCAAGTTGCTGCAACTGAAAAGTTCAATTGACCAGTTTGACCACAGACAATTTAACCAATTACTTATGACGTTCTCTTTGTAAAACCTCATTCGCTCAATTCATGTTAGATTTTATCAAGCAAAAGTTCCACAGTTACCACTGGCTTTGCAGAAAGATTAGTTCCAGAAGTATTGCTTCCTTACATTATCTTTACAGGGGGAAAAATCTGTCAAGAATTCATGATTAAGTTTGCTCAAAAAGTAAACACCATAATCTTAGCGTGTTAATGTGATTAATATATTTGGCAGGTAGAAGGGACCAGAGAGAATGCTCTAACTATATCTTCACAACTTTTCTATATATATAAAAAAAGATATATGTGTGCATAACAACTAAATAAATGCATCTGGGATGGTACGAGGGTCAATTTTTCCTTTAATTGGCACTGATGTGTTTTCCTAACTCAGTTACAACATGACTCTTACAAACCTGCATTAATCTCAGAAATCCTCATTGGTGTCAGCCTTTAGTTGTGAGCCAGGAAAGCCAGATTTGGTGAGGGTTAAACTTGCTGTTCATGCAGTCTGTGAAGTGTGGTAGACAATGTCAGCATATCTCATTAATGTCTGGATAGAGTAGCTTGTGACACAGGCAGAACAGACCTGTTGGAGTTAGTGCTGCCCAGAAATGTGTTAGGGATGACAGAATGCATAGAGAAAATGGTAGTAGAAACGTCCTGATGGAAAATTTGTTAGAGAAAGAACCATAGCATAGACACAGGAGGGTAGACATGTTGGAAATGCTGTTTATTGGACTAATGATAACATACAAAGAAATAAAAATAAAGGTATTTAAGCCAATGTTACAGCATTGCTGATGGCAGTCCATACTGGAGAGAGTGTGTGAGATAGAAGATGATACACAAAAAGAGAATGTTATAATCGTTTAAAAAGGTAAGCAATGGGAACAATTAAAAATTACACCTCAAGATTACAAAAATACAGCAGAATCTCAATTATGAAGCAGCAGTATTTTCATGGCAGATGAGAATCACCAAGTAAGGTTGAAAACTGTATCAGCAGTTTGGCAGTTAAAGGCTGAAATTCCATTATAACACGATAGCAATAATCAGTTGTTTAAGTTATTTGTATGTTAAAGTCATGTGTAGCTACTGTATCAATGCATTTTATGTACAGCGCTTTCGTATTCATTTGACTAACTGCATTGTGTAAAAACTCAAATTGTCCGATTATTTTAAAGAATCAGTGAAACTAAAATCTGAATACTGTGGCAAATCCTGTATATTCAGGTATAGCTAAAAAACTATATTTAAATATTTAAAACTTATCCCCTCCCCATCCTGCTCCATCTTCCTGTGTTGTTTTGGCAACATTTTCTATCTTGCAAAACCAGCACATGGGAGATACATGTATTTTCTATCAAATATCTGAATGAGCTGAAAGAATGCACACAATAAAACAATTTCATAAAGGGTTAAGTTATCTATAACATTTTGTAACAAGAAGGTTTTGCTAGCTTTGACAAACTTATTAACTCAACAAACTGCCATTTATCATATATATATATATAATTTTAGGGAATTATATAGTTTTGACTAGTCCACATTTCCCTTTAATTTAAATGCGCCGAATTAATATTATGCAAAGAAAGATTTTTCTTAAAATGTAAGAGGTCTGTTATTCCTTTAGGTTTTGTAAACTTTTGTTTACTTTTCCGGTCTGAAAATCATACTTTATGCAAACATTATATAATATGGTACTTAATCAAGTTCCCCTGTACAAGACTGACAGAAACAGAAGGGCAGCTTGTATTAATGAAGAAAAAAACCTTAAAAATAAGATATTTCCACATAAGAGACCACACTAAGAAGTCTGCATGGTATTTAATGGTAAATATGCAAAAATGTGCATCTACTTAAATTGCTTTATGGTTTTAACTTCTATACAAAAATGTGGATCACACTACTCCTGAGTGTCATATATATACATTCTTTATCTACATTGATATATATTTAATTATGCAACAGTAATCTTTGACTTCTTCCTAGATTACGATTGTGCACTTCTCATGTACAGTAGTTTGATATGCTATCATAGTGTTTCCACAGGTACTTATCCCAGCTCAAAGGAGATAAATAACCCAAAATCTTTTTAGTGTGGACAGACATTAATATATAATTCATGTGCAGGTATAAAGTATAAAGACTGTGGCTTTATGGCACCATTATGAGCATCCCTCCCAGGCTCAACCAATGAAGTGTGGGCTGGTATTTTTTGTTGATCAATAGTAGACAGAATGTCACAATAATAGAAACATATGCCAATTTACTTTTCACATAAATGGCAAATATATTCTGATGTTTTTAGCACCTTATTTACTTGAAACTAAACCCTGCCTGTGCCCTTTCTTTTTTAAATGTATTTGCACAAATGGCAGTTTCTACCTGCTAACCAACAGATTCACAATGGTTTGCTTTGTGTGCTGAACGTCTGATAAATTCAGCTGGTCTGATGGCAGTCTAATCTTGTTTGTACATCACTTTGTAAATGAGCTAAAAATTACCATACCTGTTTTGTCTTTTTTGTTGGTAAAAACATTATAAATGCCAAGAAAAGTAGCATACATTAGAATAAAGAGGCACAGAAAGGTCTCTCAATATGCTGAGTTTGTGTAACTTTGTTTTCATTCTTGGTGGGAAGGAGAATCGTGGACAGTAAAAGGGATAGTTCTGTCATCATTTACTTACATTCGAGATGTTCCATATCTGTATAAATGTCTTTGTTCTGAATTCTGATGAACACAGAGAAAGACATTTGGAAGAATGCTTATAACCAAACAGTTCTTTGACCTCACTGACTACCATACTAGGAAAAACTACTTTATTTATTATTGTTTGTTCTGTTGAACACAAATTAAGATATTTTTATGTATGTAAGACAGCAAACAGCTCTGGCGCACTTTTGACTACCATTCAGATTTTTCCTAGTCAATGGGGTTTAAGAACTGTTTGGTTACAATTCATCCAAATATATTCTCTGTGTTTAACCAAACAAATAAATGTATAAAGATTTGGAACAACTAGAGAGTGAGCAACAGCTTTTTCATTCTTGGGTTAACTATCCCTTTAATGCTTGTGGTAATGAATGAGATATCTGAAATCTTAAATAAAGCTACTGGACAACATAATAAAGGCAAAACCTCCTTTAGTATGGATCTATTCTGATATTAAATTGTATGATTTTTTAAATATTAAAAACCTATGCTACAAAATGAAATGAAGCACTATAAATATATCTACCCATTATTACATGTAGGTTTAAGATTGCCTCTATTTCTTTTTTTGTTCAATAACATAATTTTTTATGTTTGCACACTTCCCTAAGAGGTACAAGCAATGCCAAAGTCATGGGTTTAAGTCCTAGCTAGCACAAAACAGAAAAAATACCTCAAAACTGCTGAAATCACAAATGTGAATTAAAGGATTCCAATTTAAAGGAAAATTTAGATAGTAAATTGTAATTGTTTTGGGTACAAAGTTTGTTTCGCATATGTTATTCTATCGACCAGTTCCTTCTTCTTCTAAAACAATTCTATTTGAGTCGTAAACGCTTTCAGCACGAGAACCAGATAATCTGTGAAAAACAGGCAAAGAAAAAAGTGAAAGGTATTTCTCTCACGTCACAGAGAAGAAGGTGCTGTTAGTAAAAGGTTGAGGATTGTTTTTAGGAAGGGCAGAACCTTGGTAAATGGGCTCCAGGAAAGAGAAGTTGTGGGACAAAGGTCACATGATAGTACAGCACTGGCAGCGTTTTTTCTTTTCAATACCTGTAGATGGCAGTTCCTTGGTCGAGCTTTCATCTTTGCCCTCTGAGGACAGTTCAGTGGTATCAGACAGAGGCCGGCCTGACACGAGGTCTGCAGCATTGCCATCAATGGTGGAGATATCAGTAACGGTCTTCTCGCGAAGAGATTTCTCATCATCTTCATCGATAAGGACAATCTCGGCCTTGATGGTGCCATCAAAACCAAGCAGCTTCTTGGTTTCCTCCTCATTTTCTACACTGTGGTAACCCATAAAGATCATGGTCACTGGTTTGTCGGCTGAGGCCTGTGGAATCTCCCTCACCTCGCTGTCGTAGCCTTGTTGGACTTTGCTAGAGATTTGCTTCTTTTCCTGCTCAACCTCTTTGGTACTCAATTGCGGTTGTATTAAATGTGGTTCAGCTGGTGTTACAGTAACCCGGGTGCCATCACTTCGTTGCTTGGACTGGCCTACTTGCTGCATTAATTCATCCACTTCACTGGAGCTCCAGGGGTGCATGCCATTCTCCATCGTAGCTGCTCCACCAGAACGCACCTCGTAGATAACTTTGCGACCGTCATCGTACACCTTGATGCCTCGCTGATGGGCTTCCTGTGGACTGACTGCTGAGGCGGAGAGAATCTTGGTGGCACCGGTCTTCTGATCCTTTTCGACGTTAATCTCCATGGCGTATAATGCTTGGGGAAAAGTGCAAATGATTGTGGGTTAATATCTACACAGTGTGTATCATGCATTGCTGAAATGTGGCATGCTTGATATTAATGACAGTTTTTCAGTGATGTCCATGCAGTACTCCATAAATGTAATACATTGCAATATACTGGCATTAAAATCAGAACCAAAAACAAATTCAACCTACCCTTGGCACTGTTATTATGCTGCTGCCAGTAACCGCAGTTTGACGTAAGCTTAGTCGACGAGACATTGCTGATTTTAGAAAGCACTCTTTTCTTCGTTTTATGGAAATTCAGTAATTATAGTTGTGAATTACAAAGTGCAATCATTGTGATTATTTATAACAGCTTCCATTGAATAAAAACTGCTTGGCACAATACAAAGCATCTAAAGTTGTTTCGGATACAGCCACCTTTATGTAAACCAGTGGTTCTTTCTGTCCAAAATTTCTGCAAAAACCTACATTTAATGTATTTCATATAATCTTGCATAGTTTGTGAATAGTATTCCATGTTGCCATCTGCTTAATTTGGTGTCTAGTGACAAAACATTTGCATCCAAATTCAATTATCGGTCATAACCCACCGGCTAAGAACCACTGATTATAAACATAGATGAAAAAAATGAAGTACTTGAATAGAGGAGCATGTAATTCTAGCAACAACACCCATTTTTTCACTGCAACCTTATATTATACAATTTATTTTCTTTCAAATTATAGAGTGATACATGAACTAGAATTGTACTTTAGATAATAAACGTTCAGTGCAGTGATCTTTTCACTCATTTTAGTCCCATCACAGGCTTATTATAAGCTAATTACTTTGAACAGTGCATGGGCAGCTGCTTAATAAAGGCAGGACCCCCCACCAAATCCTTTGAAAATGTATTTGAAACTGATGCCCAGATGCACTGATGTGTACAAAGCGCCAGATCTATCATGTCCATGATCTGTTAAATTGAACTCCACCATCTGTAATCTAGTTTACCATGCCTCCTTTTGGCCTTGACCCAAACTTGTAACCATCCCAGCCCCTCCCACGTGCCCAACAAGCACCTACCAGATTTTCTTTGGTGTTGTTTATCCCCTGAAGCAGAGACTGGAGTTTGGGAGTTCAATTCCGGAAAGTCCGGGATCTGGGAGCAGTTGTAATTCACCGCATCTGTCCAGTGAAAAGCAGAAGAGAAACTAAAACTGAATTCCTGCATTCACTAGCCCACCATGTTACTCCCTCCCCTTTCATTCCCCCTCACTAAACTGAGTTTAGTTTGCTGTGAAGCAGCTCATTGCTTAGACAGCAAAAGCACTGCAAGTGAATTAGAGCAAAACAATGGTGGCGCTGGGTTAGAGGGATTCCCTGTGAATAGGTGGATCAAGGTAAACAAAGTGCAGAGTCATTGCCATATGTGTAGAGATCAATAGTCTAGCTGAGGCAAGAGCGAAATGGGCCAAGCGGCTGATGTGGAGCTAGGAAGGACCCCTATCTGACACAAAGAGTTGTAAGGCAGAGAGCATGTGTGTTTTGAATGACCATCTATAACCCCTCTGGTACCATGGAGAGAATGTTATCGGAAGCTAATGAACTTGGCCTGCAATGTCTATGGTGTTTTCAGATTGTTCTGGGTATGGCTGAGCAGAAATGATGAAACAATCCTAATACACTAGATTTGCATACCTCCATCTTGACTCTGAAGACTCTGTAGAAATAAATAAAAGCATTGTAATTAGACACTGTGATTTTCCATAATATATGAAGCTGTATTTCTTTGAAATAATAATGTTATACTTTTGGTAACTCTATAGTGGCCCCAAATAGTTTAGGGGCTTCATTTTTTTGACAACAACAAATAATAAGTCAACATGTGGCAACATGTCCATGGCGTTACCCAGACACGTCCCGAGATAGCTGGGATAGGCACTTCCACTACCAACAATCCCAACTGGTAAAAGCGATATAAGGGATGGAAAACATCTATTGCAAATTAAATCTCCAAACTTTTCTATATATTTGCCTGTTAGGTGTTCTATGATCATTTTTTAATAAGTGACTGACATTCCTGTCTTACTCTAATGCAATGATGCTCAATTGGACTTTTCAGGTGGGGATGAAGCATCCAAACACTTTTTGTACTTCACATGTTAATTATTGAGGAAAAATTACCTTCTGCAGATCTTCAATTGATTTCTCTGTTTCCCTCAGTTTCTCTCGTAGAACCTGCTCTTTAGCTGAAATCTGGGACTCTTCATTTTCAAGAAGACAGATTTCTGATTCCAATCTAGAAAAACACAATTGATAATAAACTTCATTTAGTTTGCACTTAGCAGAGCTTTAGGGTTACAGAGTTATTTAACAAGAATCAGTGTCCAATGTGTATAATGTACAAGCAACGCTCTTTATTTCTTGAAAAACAGTATTTAAAATATAAGTATACCAAGTTTCCTGTACATAAATTCTTTGTATGGTTCTTGCGGGGTTTCCTTCAACCGGACATATGCGCTGCCCATTGAGAAAAATCATAGCATGGAATTTACAGTCGTGTGCACACATTCTGGCAATGAATGAGACATATCCCTTCAGTCCCAATTAACCCATGCATATTCCCAGTGGACTCCATTCTCACTCAATCTGTGTGCTGGCAGCCAATGAGGAAGCGTCCGGCTGAGGAACTGGCTTTGCCTCCGCCCATGAGAATTTCCTGCTATTGTTTGCAGCACTGAAGTTACGTGGTCTGCAATAACAAAGCAGAAGGAGCCTTCCCACGATTCCTGACTAACATTCCTTCTACTAAAGAACAGACATTATCTATGAGAACAAAAATGACAGATGGCCATAAATGCACAGGTGTTCTCTGAACTATACATATGATCATATTTAGAAAATACCAAATAATAGTGGTGGATGCATGTTTCAAATTCTGCCATTGTCATTGTTCCACACCTATAGATTAAAGGTAAAATAAAGTAATCCAGACAGCACAATCCATCATGCCTATGTCTATTTTACGTCTGCATTTACATCTGCAAGACATCTGTAATAGTATGCTCAGTATGCTCAATAGTATATCCATCTCGGAGACATCTGAACGTCTGTAATACTTCTGATAAAGATCTAGGCTGGGTTTCCCGAAACCTTCTTAACGCTACGTCATTCTCAGGCTATATCTTAAGAGCAGTAGCGATATATTCTTAAGAACGACGTAGTGAAAACAAGGTTTTGGGAAACTCAGTCCTGGAGATCTACTGCCTTAAACATCTGCTAAACATCTTAGAAAGTGCAGCTTTACATCCATTCTAAATCATAAACATCTTACAGACATCTTCAAGACGTCTATATGACGTGTGACAGCAGACATCTCTGAGACGTATTGCAGATGAGCAAACTATGTATTGTAGATGTGTTGCAGATATAAATGCAGACGTCAAATAGACGTAAGCCAGATGTATGTGTGCTGTCAGGGAAGAGATCCATATATATCTGTGGAGTATATTTCAAGTCACCTGAAGCCATTCACTAACTTCGTGTGAGAAACGGAGGGTTTGAGATCAATGAAAAATCTCCTCAGCTGTGCAGTAACTTTTATGTTTCATATACTGCATTAAGTAAAAAAGCATGATGCAAATGCATCTTTGTTTGCATGAACATAATAAGTAAGGACCAATTACTGCATTTTGTTACCTGCACAACGATAATGTGGAGGCCTTTAGAACCACTTTAGAACTCTTGGAATATAAATTTTTTTATTCACAATTTTTGTGAAGTCTTTGCTTACATGTGTAAGTGAAAGGCAGTACACCAGCTATTAAAGGAACATATAAATTGGACAATTAGTTGTCTTTTATTCACCCTCACCCACACACCAACAGCCACACCAGAGGTCAGGCCATGTTTCCAAGCTGGGGTGGGGTCCAGTATGGAGGAAACACACCAGCAACAAATCACACCAAGTGACTAAGAAAGTGATTTCACAGGTATCCACCATGTGCGCATGAATAATCCCAATTCACTTGTTACCGAAGCCTGATTCTCTTATGCCATCTAGTGGTGGGGGATGTTTTAATATTATCAATGGCTATGAGGAGCTTATTCTATGTATTTAGTCGGCATCATATGCTAATCATGTTTTTTTAGGGGCAAACATAAATTTGTTTATTTATCTATTTACAAAAGCTTATCAAAAATGACAAGGACTTTTATTTTGACATGGTTTCATGAAATTATGAAACTAATCAAAAGGAAAATCTGTCAAAGCAGCATCATTCATTTTTATGAACAGAGCATATTTGTGAGGTATAATGTGACTACACAAGGTTTGGATTGTGTTGAGGTCCTGCGCACTGCCATGTATTTTGCTTAATAACAGAAAAGCCGTTACTTCCTTGTGCAAATAACAAAAATAAAAGTTTTCACAGTAGTGTGAAAGAACGGTTTAACCCAAGTTACTGCCGGAAATATCAGTTTATTTAATATATCAACTTTTTTTAGTTCTTTTCATCACACCACAGTTCAGTTCACCACAGAATAGAGGGCTTTTAAAGTGTCACATAGAGTTCCATAATTATTTCCATGTGTTGCAGCCCATAAACATGGGGCCCGCAAGCCATGGGTGTAGGCTATATGATTCTTTTAAAAATAGTATCTGACTTGTTCTCCGTTTTTCTTTTTCCAAATCACATCAGCGTTTAAGAGTCCATCTTCTTCTGTGCCTCTGGGTGACCTCATAGTCTTCACACCCACCTCTTCCTGCATTACCAATGCATCATACTGTTAGACTGAATGAGCTATTGGTGATTTTGATATAATCGAGAAA
Organism: Triplophysa bombifrons; assembly: GCA_029783895.1. Taxonomy (NCBI): domain Eukaryota; kingdom Metazoa; phylum Chordata; class Actinopteri; order Cypriniformes; family Nemacheilidae; genus Triplophysa; species Triplophysa bombifrons. The sequence continues at coordinate 3,594,102 of CM056471.1, forward strand.
CAGCCCCAGGCCAAATATCACCTTCTGATTGTTAACAAAATATATTTTGTGCTGTGACGTAATTTTCATGACCTTCTTTCACAAGCTGAATCAATCTGAAACTGGTGTGAGGTATAGCAATTTACTATAATGTCCCTCAATTCAGCTAACCATTAACCAGAGGAACTTCGGTAGCAGACCCCACATTCCCATGACAATACAAAGATTGAATGCTTCCTGTGTGGTTACAAAGATCTCAAGTTCAAATGGAAATTTCTTTGTGTGACAAGGGTTGACAAACGTTTTTGATATGGATGACCATGACCAAACAATAAAACGAAGCATCAAAAAAGAACCCAGAATAGAATAACTCCAACTAGAACAAACCCCTACGGCTTTAAAAACTTCAAGAACACCATTGATAAAATGCCAATGAGTACTTTCATAAGGCAGCTTTGAAGTCGTAAAATACAATCATTTTATTTTAATTTGTTGACACAATTTAGTTGCTTAAATTTGTGTTATTATATAATTTTTTTAATCTGAGAAAAAGTAATGACATTTTACAGTAGCCTTTACAGTAAATCATACTGCACTGTTTGTGGTATATGAGTATGAATGATACCTCAAATACAGTGCAGCATATCTTTTATACAGTCACCGTTAAAACAAGATATTCAGTAGCACAGTCACATGCTTTGTTAACAGGTTTTACTCTCATAATGCCTGACAGTCTTATCTCCTACTCGATGTAATGTTTATTTTTATGTCATCCCTTTAACTTCAGTGCAAGAGCAGAGACTTTACTTTCTCTATTCACCATATTAGGAACACTTCTCACACAGTTGTATAAACAGTGTGTGTGTTGGGAGTGTACGGTATGAAGCTCCATGTGAGTATCATGTCAACACCACATTTTTCCTGGAAAGCCCAGTAGTTTCATATTTACTTTAAGCTCTGGCTGGGATGTTTTCTCTAATGACACGTTTATACGAGAGGTCTGCCTTTGGAGGAGAAGCACTGTGGTAAAGTTAAACCACCAGCTGTACTGTGGTATTTTTTGTTATAGCTTGATAACTCTGATAAATTTGGCTGTTTAATTATGCCCTGTAATACACCTTATAATGTCTCATGAATAATTGTAACTACAGTTTATACATGATAACCCTTATCAATTCATTATTACTGTACACGTCACATTTTTATTTTGGTTATAATTATTGACAACAAAATGTAATATATTAAAACACACATTATGAACAGTTATAATGCATCTTACCTTTAATAACCTTTAATAACCTTTAATAACCCTTAATAATGCATTATTGCTAAAAGCTTTAAATAAAGTCTCACTGTTTTAACAAGTTTAACCAGTTTTATTGCACTTATGCTTTTTGTTGTCCTTATGTTGTTCCAATTGCTTCCATTGTTTACCTCATTTGTAAGTCGCTTTGGATAAAAGTATCTGCTAAATGACAAAATGTAAATGTAATAACTGCCTGATAAGCCTAACAGAAGAAATCTATAAGCTCCAAGTTTTCGACACTCACCAGCAGAGTTTGAAAACTTTTAGCTTTGGAACTTTTTTTCTGAGTGGATATAAATAGATTAACATCCTGTGGATGGAGTCTTCTCTACGTAAACAGTACTTCATGGATAAACATTCTAAAACAGAATTGTGTTTCTTGGGAAACGTTGTTTGTTTTAATGTGAAGCAAAGTGTTATTGAATTTGCATTACTTTAAAAATGATAAGTTTTACAACCAAAAGCATGTTTACATTATTGTCATTATTAGTTACAGCAGAAGGTGGTGTCAATATAGAGCAACATGTAATTTGACCTAAAAATAGGATTTTGTTACACATTACAAGACGTATTCCAGTCAAAATGCTTTTTTGGTCTTGTACACCCGTTTTTCGAAGGTAAAACTTTTCGGCAGGGTATGAAAATAGCCACCAGCCACTCCCTTAGGCTCAAACCTTTGCCACAGAGGCGGTTCTATTTCCTTATTTCATCTATGTCCTTACAAAAAGACTTCTGTGAAAATCTCCCCCCAACCCAGGAAACATCACCTGCCACCCACAAGCAGTCTGGCTTCTCAATGCTCGCAGCAATCCCCCGGTCCAGGTGGCTAATTTACCATAACAATGACAGATGGGAGCTTACGGCCCAAGGACATTTACTTTTCTAAGTGACCAAAAGCGAGAGCATTTGCGTATTATGATATACAAAAATAGAGTCCAATGTTGAGAGATAGAAAATGTCTGTCTCTAAAATAACAAATCTACAGAAATAGGTAGAACTTCCCCCACATGGTTTAAAAACTGTATAATAAACTTGCCATCACTCTGAAAGTTTAAAGTGATTATTGACCCAAAAATGAATTCCTCATCATTTACTCAGACTCATGTCATTCTAAACCAGTATAACTTTGTTCGGCAGAATACAAAATAACCGATTTTGAAGAATGCTGGTAAATAATCTTTATTTCTGTAGGGCCTCCATTGACTTCCATTTGAAGAGTTGGTTCCATAAAAAAAAATTAAAATCTTGTTTTTTATAATGTTTTATTTTGTTAGCTGTATTTTATTTAGTTGTTATGGCTCAAGTCAAAACAAACTGAATAGAATTGAAAAATTAAAAAAACATGATTTTGGTTTTTGTGTAATTTTGGAACCCCACTCTTCATTTCATGGACACAAAATCACATTTCTTAAAATATCTTCTTTTATTACTGACATGTAGAAGCCTAATGCCGTGAATGTGACTATGAAGGCAGATGTCAAAAAATTCTTTGTACTATGACTCCTGACCTGGAAGTAAAATGAATCCAATCAAATTGAATTAGACAAACTTAGAAAAAGTGCCAATTTGTGGGCAATATGCATCAGTCAGTAAAAACCGTTGCCCCATTCTTGTTGTTCTGCATAAATTGGTCAGTTGTAAAATGTACCATAATGTTGCATTCAGGACAAGTAAATACTGTAGATCCATCCACATTCATAACAGTGACCCCTTTTTCCTCTGTTGTGGTCCATACATGGTATGTGGTCATCCCTGGTATGGACCACAACATCTATGCTCATGACCACAACATCCCTCATCTATGCTAGCTAAACAGTCCAGGAACCCTTTAATTGTATACATGATACCATAACATTGACATACCGGACAGACATTCTAGAAGATACAGTCCAGAGACTTAGTCCTAAACAATAAATGAGACATTCATTTTCCACACGACGATGACCGAAGAGCAAATACACAACTAACACAATAATGTAATTCCACCAACACTTCAATCACAATGTAACTGAAGATTACATAATAGATTCTGAGTACCAAAAGATTCAACAATAGAAATCATATCAGCTTTTCAAAAACGGTGGCACACTTCTTCCAAAAACTCCCACAAAGCTCACCTCACATATTCAACATCTAAACCATCATTAAAGCCTACAGTACAAAACCAGTTAGTTCTCAGATACTACTTGTGTTTCTTGAGATGACGTGCTAGCATAGCTCATGCTGGTTTCTAATATGTTAACTGTATTACAGTTTTTCTCAAATGCTAAAACAAAAAAGCCAATCCTCTAAACCAAATGACCAGTTGTCTAAACACATTTACTAAATCTAGCCTTCATTTTCCAATATCATAAACATATTTCACATGAAGACACAATTCACAAAACACAATCCTCCGTTCTCATAAATCTTAACACATTTTTCCTTGCTAAAACACAAGTTGCAAAAGAACTCTGCTCATATTCTCAAATGAAGGCTCATGTGATGCAAAATGCTTGCCACAGTCAGCAATATTTGAGCACAATGAACACACCTGGCGTCATTCATTACACACAACGCCTCAAAATTGAAGACACTTGTTGCTAATGCTGTGACCACATGTATAAAAGCAAGTTCAGAGTGCACAGTTTGCTGAAGATTCCAAACAAACACAATGGATGGAGTCAGGGGAAGAGAAATTCGAGTGAGAGGAGGGAGAAGAGCTGGACATGGAAGAAGAGGAGCAGGCCAACAAGGGAGAGGAGGAGGCCAACAAGGGAGAGGAGAAGGTCCAGGAGGGAGAGCAAGACAACCTCGCACCATCATTACGGACGAGATGCGAGCAACAGTCATTGACCATGTAATTGTCCATGGCATGACAATGGCTGAAGCAGGACTAAAAGTCCGTCCAAACCTGAGTAGGTTCACCGTGGCCACCATTATCAGGGCATTCAGACAATACAACAGGTATTGTACTCTATTGCTTTCTTTGTCACAATACAATTTTACAAGCCTGTGAAAGTAGAGGTAGGAGGGTTGCCATATTTACAGCGGAACAAGAAACCCTCATTGTGGATATGGTTCGTGAGAACGACCTCATCAGACTCCGGGAGATCAGAGACAAAGTCATTGCCGATAATGTCAACTTTGAGAGCACTGATGATATCAGCTTTTAGAGCACTGATGATGTCAGCTTGGCCACAATAGACCGAGTTCTCCGGCGCCAAAAGATGCGGATGAAACAGGTCTATAGGGTTCCCTTTGAGCGCAACTCTGCGCACATAAAGACCTACGTTACGAGTATGTGCAAGTAATTATACATCCATGTTCACAGTACAGTTAGTGGACATACTGTGTTGCTCAGTGGCCTACATTAATTCTGGATAATACTGTGCTACCTGATTGACTGTTCTGAACATCTGTGCACTTTCACATTTTCACAGAGGATATTACAGTTGGACGCGATGGCCAGACCTCATGAGTACCTCTTCCTGGATGAGGCTGGCTTCAACCTGCAGATACGAAGGCAAAGAGGCCGTAACATCATTGGCCAAAGAGCCATCACTGAGGTTCCTGGCCAACTGGGGGGGGGGTAATATTACTCTTTGTGCGGCCATGGGTTTGGAGGGGCTTGGGGCAACAGTGATTGTGGTGTGTGTGTGTGTGGTGTGAATAAAGTAAATAAAAAAACTTCACACCCTGATCATGTTTTCAAGAGTACTGTTGTGCGCAATAGATTCTGTTTTTGCACTGAGTTGTGTTACAGTAGTGTACATGCAGAATTTACTATAGATTTATACTCTTCATATGAAACTCACACATCTAAATGCCTAATCCTAATGCAGAGATCTAAGAAGATCCATTACTGTACAGTTTCTAAAAATATGCATTGGCAGTTATGAAACAAAGAACCTTCTCACAAATTGAGCATTGTGTTTTGCTGTAGTCTGTAATGATGTGTATAGTGTTTACATTTTTGAAAGCATCGAGCTGCTCTTTTGGTGTGAAAGTTTGAGTTTTGAAGTGAGAAGGTGTGGTTGTGTTTATGTAGCTTTAGAAAAAGGGTGTTGTGTTTAGACATTGGGGAACATAGAGGAAACGTTTGTGAAATGTGTTTTAGCATTTGAGAAAAACTGTAAGAATCTTTAAGAAATTTGCCTCATAGCAGACTGTGGGCGAACCAGAAGGCCCTGCAGGCCTCAACAAATAAAACATAACTGAAATCACATGCTAATACACTTATCCTCAGTTGAGCCAACTAAGATTCCAAGGGTAGCGATTTTCACACTTAAAGGCTAACTTAAATATTCATTGTTCGATCTGTGTCTTAGCCATAGGAACATAACTGATGAAAAAGAATGTGCATTTACTAAATAGACATGGAAAAGCTTTGTTGGTCTGTTGTTTGCAGCTGTTTCTTGTTTGTGCAAGACTTCTTAGTTTTTTAGAGTATACAGCGTCTGGTGCAACTGGTTCATCTGGCTTTCATAATACACATTCATAAATGCACGTTTTTCTAAAATTCTAGTAGTAAATTAGTAATTTAAAGTAATGAATCCTTTATACATTGTTCTATCATGTGTATTGTCCCAATTTATCATGACATATACTAGCATTGACAGTATGTTCAAGGTCTGTAGACAAACGAGAATAGCTAAAACCATCAAAATGCTCGCTAAAAAGATTTAACAAACAACACACACAGATTCTGAAGGGTAATAACTGTGGTTTAGTAGCAGAAGAGCAATGAATAGGAAATGAAAATCAGTTTCACAATGCATCCCATGAGGAACTCAAAAATGGAGTCCGCAGAACATCACATACGTCTACCAGATGAGTTTGAAAGCTTTGAAGCTCTCATAATTAAAAGGAAAGCAGAACTGAAAAACAGATCCCCAAATAGGCTAGTGGAATCACTCCAGCGTCTATGCACAATTCACACAACACTGTCAACTGAAAACAAAAAACTAAAAAATGGTTGTTAGCTGTGCATTTAAACAACCGTGGCATTTTGGGGGCCTGAAAACAAAAGGAAAACCTTAAAACATGTTACAAAGTGCAATTCCCTGAAAACAATACTGTAATGTCTCTGTCAAAACTATAAATCCTGAAAGTGGAATTACATGTACAAGTGACATTGGCCTTTACTGACCTGACAAGAATAATAATGTTTTTGGTGTGATGTTATGTGTTAACATATAACCAATTGGATACTGTTGTAAAAGCAGCATAACATTCTCAAGGGCGACCCCAATGTGTCAGTTCGACACAACTTTGAGAGACCGACACAGAAAGGTAACTTCTTTACTTGGTTAAGCAAGTGAATGTACAGTAAAGCAAGAGAAGAAGCCTGCTGGTGTCCACAGTTTACAATAGCATTTAAGCACTTACAATGAGATTTCAGCATATGATTTAAAACCTAATTCCAGGTTAGTGAACACATTGTTTTACCTGTGAATGATGACTTCTAGTTTTTTGATGTGAAGCTCATCTTCCTCGACCCGTTTCCTGGAGCTGTCATCTTCCTCTTGAGGCCCTGCTGTCCCTTGAAGAAGCCATCTCTCCCTCATGGCTTTAGACTGTAAAAAACAGTTCTGATTGGCCATATGCAATAATTTAAAATCACATTATCTTGTGGCCAACTTTCATAAAGTATGATATTCTGACACATTTGACATCTCGTCAAACAAGTCTGTTTCAAATTTAAACAAAATGTAACTGTCATTTTCACTCCACACAAAACTAACAACTGTTTCTGCCGCTGTGCAAATGTATCCTTAATTTGTACATCTGAACGTAGAACAGGATTTCAGTTTATCCTTCAGTCAGCTCATTATCATGTGGACTGTGGCTTGCCACCGAAAACCCTTAGCATGCTACTGTAGGTCCATTGTCTGACATTCAACTGTACAATATAAAAGGCCTGTGTTACCACATTCTCATTTAAACTTGCTTGAATACGTTTATAACTTGTCCAACATGAACAGCTGTTAAGAATGTAAGCGAGCAGCTGTGGTTAAACTGACTTCAGTATGTAAGCTAAGAGGTCTCTGAAGACCCCTTATACCTAGTCATCACCTCTGTGAGGGTCAGCCACATGAACTCAGGAATGCTGCTGAAGGTATGTGGCAAAAACCAGAGTCTTAGATTTCAAGTCAACCCACATTTGGCTTCAAAAATCTCTAAGCAGTGCTCCTTAAAACTTTTTAATCATGGCTAAACACTCATCTATCTATAATAAGATACAATCCCATAATAATGAATAATATTTAAATATGGGTAGCATTATTAGTTTATTACTGTGCTGCCTGGAATAACTCTGAAATTGTAAAATCCTGAGGTCAAATATATAATGCTCAATGAATGCTAAATTGAGTCGTCCAACACAATATACTACATATCTGTGCTCATTTTAATGTCTCTTTTCAAATAACAAACCTAATAACACCCTGTAACCCGGATGATGCAAATCATTTTGAGAGGGACAGTTTAATATTACACTAAAATTCATTATAAATATGTCTTTTAATAACATATATGACATTATATTTACAAATGATTAAAACAATTTGACTGTTTGTGATGTTTGAACATCGTTTATTACTTTAAAACCGAAACTTAATGGCTTTTCATCATCCGGCAAAAATGAGCTAATAAAATATTTCAAAACCACATTTTATGTCCAGTTTTTTTCTCATGTGACAAGTAGCCGTGTAATAAGCGGAGTAATGAACAAGCAGCTGACTGTTATCGTGAAATTAGCACCTTCAGAGTGATACACTATTGTGTCTTATTTCTGCGATAACAAACGTCTGACTGTACATTTTCCCTTACAAACAGCATACGGATATACATTATCTTAAAAATGAAAAGTACCTGACAATATATTAATAGCTTCTATAATATATACTTGTTATATTTAACTTAACTAGTAAAATGAGACGCATGCGAGCAAACAGAATGGATAAAATCCATTTAAAATTTATTTAAATATAAAGTTCATGTAAACTGTTAGTCTGTAGTTCATTTTTAAAATTAACATAGCATTATTATCCATGGTGTTGGTGCTTATACAGTTATCGTTATAGCTTTCTGTACAATAATCTTTATAGTGGTTTGAACGTGCCTTTTTCACATCATAAGCTATCCTAAGAGAAGATAAATTGAGGTGAATCTAGTCATACATCCAAGGGATTGTGGCTGTACTTTCCGATGAGAACTTCCTTCAAATTCCGATTACACACACTGCTAGGCAAACATTTTACTTCCTGGGCATTCCTGTCTTTTACAGCCAAGTCTCATTCCTCATGTGGAGCTGTACTCTTTACGATCTTCATGTTCACACTGACTTTAAAGATATGACAGACATTTGTTAATTCAGTATAGCTGGTTGATCCTTTTTTACTTCAGGTGAACTTTTCTCCTGAGGCCTGCCAAATCTCTTTCATGAGAATTGTTTTTCTGTAAACTAACTGCCATAAAATTTGGGTAATTATAGCACAGAGTAATTTTGTGTAAATGAGGCAAACTCCGGGCTCACTGATAACACAGTTGGTGGATTACAGTCAGACATGGTCCCCTGACAATTGTTCACACAGAATATATAGATTGGCATCAAAACCAAAAGATTAGGGCTTTCTCTTGTGGGTAATTTCGAGAGGATGTGACACATTGATATCCTAATAAAAATGAGAAAAAAAATATGTGAATATTTGTTCATTAACTTTAGTGAACTTTCCTAAATGATAAGAAAGGAGTTTTACCTTGAAATGTTGAAGTTGCAGAACAAGTTCATCAAGTTGTCGTCTTTTGTCTTCTATTTCAGCTTGTCTTTTTCGTTTTTCCTGTAAAGGTTATAAAAATATTGTTTAGCATAACTGACAGCATTTGAATAAATAAAAATTATAAAAAATCCTTTTGTCTGACTTAATAACTTAAATATGATATCATACTTAATGTTATGCATGCGGTTTGTTTCAGTTCATTCAAGCCATTTTCTTTGACAAACAGCTTCTCGTTATTGTGTAAGGTTTATAAGTGATGATTTCTAAGGCATGCTTTACCATTATAACATATTATTTTAGTATGTTAACTGTCCGGACATGAATAATACCTTTAGTTTGTGTCACTTGTTAAGATGAGCAACTACATTTTTTTACATTTTTACATTTAACGTGTAGTCAATGAAGCAACCACACATAACAACTTAGCAACTGCATAGCAGTGCCCACACAGAACACCTTAGCAACAAAAAATAAGTAAACATGGCAAAAGAAAAAACTTTCACACGCATATTTGCCAGCTGCTCATCACTGGAAATCTATTTTTTTATTTACTTACATAATGATATATAACAACATCTAAAGGTCATCCAGCTCATTGAAGGTTATCCAGCTTCTTTAACAAAAGTTTAAGCTCACTTTGACAGTTTCACAAGCACATTCCAGCACAGAGCACTCGTGGAGTATGTATGCAATCCCCTGTGACTTCAAGAGAAGGAAAACTAATATGCTATCCAGATGTGTGCAAATTTGCCTCTAATAAGAACTCTTATAGAATCCGTCTGTAACTGATGCAACAGAAGTTTACATGAAAGCTCAGCGAAACCTCAGGAGGATATATAAAAATATACAATATATATAGACACCTCTAGAACAAAGTTTTGTTTAAATCAACCTAGTATTTTCAACTATTATATCTGACTATTTTATGTAAACAATTAGGTACAAAAGCCTGTACTTTGTTGCAAGGTTATTTAAATTTACTTATATTAAAACATTGAAAATGCTTCTGTTCATTGAAATCATATATTCCGATATTGGAAAAACTTTATTTTTTCAAAATAAAAATTCTAATCATAAGAAAAACTAAATAAAACTAAAATGAATTAATCTTATATAGCAACATCAAAAATAAACAAATACATTATTAAATGACAAAAGCATACCAAAATAGCTTAAACATTACTAAAATTCTAAAAACAAGAGCCAATTTAAAACATTAATAAAACTAAATTAAACTAAAATCGAAACTACAATAACTCTGCTGTGTTGTGAATAAGTCAGAGCTGAAGGACATTGTTAGGCAGGGCGTCAAGTGGAGTGCCTGCAACCTTGTCAGCTGTGACTTATTCACAATAAAGCACCAGCTCGAGTACCTTATTGCTTTTGTTAAATAATATTTAGAATATATTAAAACATTTAGAAAATATCCAGATGAGGTCTTAATTATTTTCATAAATAATTGCAGTTTACACCCCCCAAAACCCCAAATGCAAATATGCAAATATTTTATATCATTTTTGTTGGGGTATTTAAGCATGTAGTCATTTTAATTAACTACTTTATATTACTTGACTTTTATCTGTTAATGCCTTTTCTTTTGTAGTTTTGATAATTTATTAATGCTTCACAATAGCATATTTATCTGCTATATGGTTTATTTTTCAAGTTAAGTCTAAAGTTTTGTGATGTGCTGCACATCAACTTTGGAACTTTGGAAGTAATATCTCCTGTGTTTTGGATTTGCTAGGCTGTAATTACTCTGACAGTGTATTCATCATCAGTAGCATGCTCTGCAGAACAGCACGACACACCACGCCCCTCTCATCCCTCTCCTCCTAAAGCCAGATCTCTTTCACACCAAGTATGCTGGCACATAGCAAAGCTTAGAGTAACATACAGAAATAGAACAGCAGCAAAGCATCTTATCCACAACAGACACGTAATCTATAGCTCAAAGTACATCTTGAAATATTTCTCATGCAGAGGTCATAAGTAACATGCATGGCTAATTTCCAGACAGAGAGTAGCATCTGTAAATATTTGTGGACATATGTTAAACATGAATCACAGGTAATATAATGTGACGTCGGGCTTCTTGGGACCGTCAAACAATCAGGATTTGTTTCCCAGTCCAAATGGAAAACACCTGTATGGCAGTAAAGCTATGCCTTCTCTATCTCTTCTGGTGATAAGTTTACACATAAATCAAACAAATGAGGTCTCCTGAGATATGCTGTAAAAGAGAATGTGCTGAGTCATAAATACAAGTTAGGAGTAACCTACAAATTAAGTCTAGTAAACATTGTCTTCCTTTAATGTTGACCTATTGGGTTTGATGTTACTGAGAAGATCCCAACAACAAGTTCCTGACAGACTCAGCTATCTCACTAAAGGAGACTGCTGACAGAATTAAAGACTCATTTATCAACACTGCAATATTACAGTGTCAGATATGACATGATAGTCCAGTACATTCAAAAGATGCCATTGTGTAAAGAGAAAGTGACCTATTTGTCAGTTATGCTGACCCATAACCGAAATGTGACCTCTGCATTTAACCCTTCCAGTAAGTAGTGAACAAACACACAGCACGTCGTGAACACACACACCCGGAGCAGTGGGCACTTATCACTGCAGCGCCCGGGGAGCAAACGGGTGTTAGGTGCCTTGCTCAAGGGCAAGTCAGTCGCTACCTGCTGTTTGCCCTGAGGATACTAGGCCAGAACTGCCCCATTTACAACCTACTCAAAATTGGGCTATTTTCAAATGAACTACATACTTTTTTAGAATATACAATTTAAAAAGGAAAAAGTATTGGGTTAACCCAATGAGTCAGTCAGAGCAGATGTAATATACAAAACTTTTGTCAAGAGGTCATAAAACAGACAACAAAGGGACTGAGACCAATGACCTGAGCTGTTATGTGTCACTGTTGACTCCTACAAATGACGCCTCCAACAAGAACAATGCTGACAGTAAACAAAGACAAACTATAACATTGATTGTCTTAAATGTCAACTTTTGTTTCATTACATTCAGTTTAAATGTCATAGACAAAAACAAACGAAAAAAAATCTAAAATAACATCCCTTTAATATCTGTATTGCTTAACTTGACCTCGGCAGATAAAATTATTAGAGCTATGCTATCCACATTTATTTTAGAGGTCCACAGGGCTATGTGTCCACAACAGTTGTGTTTGTTTTATTTTCTACTAATGGAGGTGAATCATTTGAGAAGCGAAGAGAATCAATAATAAAACATTTAACTGAGAATTGAGAAATATTTTCTGATTGAGCAGACCCTTTTCAATAAAAATGTGCTCTGTGAGCTAATGATATGTCATTGACCATAAACAGTTTGCTACGGCTGTCATCTGTATTCATTGAGCACCTTATCTGCTATGGCTTGAAAGTCTTTACTGATGGTGATGGCTCTTTATCAAGAGTCGCAAGGATTTTTCTCAGTGAAAAGACAAAAATAGACTGGACATAGTTTTCCCAGAGGCTCTTTGAGAAAGGAAGTCTTTATAATGTTTTGTGGGTTTTTGCTGCGTATGCAACTCATTTATATTTGCTTGATGAAAAGTTTATTTTTATATAATACAAACAAGAACAAGTTTGAATAATTGCTTGTATGGAGCCAGTTAAGTGTATGCATAAGCATAAGCATAAGCAAGAGCAAGAGTAAGCATGCTTTAGCAAGAAAAGTATTTGGTTCTGCGCATTACTAGCCTACTAGTATACATAGCATGAAACCATGAATTTGTGTTTTATAGTTGGTGAGCATGCTCCCTGTTTATAAACCACTGCACACACACAAACTCATGCTCCCATGGGTAGAGTCAGGAAAGCATAAATGTACAGTTCCAGTATTTATTGATATTATTTGAAAAAAGGAGGGAACCAAATACCAGAAACAGCAAGCTAGACCCCTGCGATAATGCAATATAAAGTATTCAGTATTAAATAAACATTTGGAAACATAAACTCTTCTGTACTACCATATTTTATAAATGCAACGCATGCACTGCACATTTGTAATGTCAATAGTAAATTACAACACTGTGCACACATTGCAAGCATATTTACAGAGAAATATGGTACACACTAAAACGAGTGCATAGCTATGCTCATGTGCCCATGAGTTATTTTGGGTCTTTGTGTAACCATTCCCTCCTATCCAGTTTGAATATCAGTATGATCACATTGCAGGTCGGGTGGACACCACATCAGAATCCACGACTGATAACTGTCTGCATACCTCAGAGTCGTTTTATTTCAATGTACATTTGTGTATGCCTATGGTACTTTTCTTTTTTCTTTGTAGCTATTTTTTCAGGTCTTATGGTTGGGAAACCGTGAAGAGTGTTGCTATTGCTAACAGCTCATGTGACAGCTGTTCTTGACCAGTCACATTGACTGGTAACTGTTGGAGCTTCAAATCCCACAATGGGCTATCCTACCAAACACTCTTAATGTATCCTCAGTTGAAAATACTTGCATACAGAGATATAGCCTGATGGATAGTGATGATGTAGGCTATCGTGACAAATAAAACATATCTTTTGGCTTTAATACTTTTGAAGTGTCAGTTAGCACAAGGCTTTTAGTTACAGTAATTTGAGTATTTAATGCTTTGGTAGAATTACAGCTGGGCCCCTACACCCAAGAGCTATGGGAATCCAAACCCACCTGAAGTACACCCCACCTCCCTGAAATGTGCAAACTCAAAGCCAAATTCCACAAACAGCTTTTGCTAAATTAAACCATTAGTAATGGCTACCTATGCTATAATAGGACAAAAGCTGCGAATAACTAATTTGCATACTGTAAGTAAAAGCTCAGGGCAGGCACAAAAAGTCAAGAGGGAAGTCGATCCTCCCAAGCTCACCCCACAAACACTCATTTTTATCCAGCCCCAATTAGCAGGACGGTAACTCATCTATCATTTGATCATGATAAGCCACAGATTTGGTCTGAACAGCTTGCTAGCTCCACAGCAGTGTGTGGTTTAGTGTTTTATGGACCAGAAACATAACCTGAAGCTACAATAGCTAGATCAAGTCACCAGTTACACTCTAAGAGAGTGGTTTAGGAGACAATTATTAACTCAGACTATCCTAGCATGGCAATTAGGTACGTTCCAATATTATCGATATTGTGTTACCTCAATAGCAAAATTTTCTCAATATTACCGTGGTCACATGACTGTATGAAACCTCTAAGCAGCAGTTATGATTAGAGGATAAAGAAAACAGGATGCTTATGGCACGTTTCCAAGTCATCACTTGTCATTTAAAATATTGCAATAAATACCGCAACTTGTACTTTATACCAAGGTAATATCCTGCAGTGAGATTTTGATATTGTTACATCCCTAATGACAATGGTATGACTTATGAATTATGTACTGTTATAAAGTTAAATGGCATGCAAGTCTATCTGTGGTTAGCTTTGTTGATGGGTGCATCTGCTTTAGACCATTTTAAAAACACCCCTGGGGCAAATTTAAACGGGATGAGCGGTTTTGGAGAAAATTAGAACCAAAAGAAGCCCAGATAAGACATGTGGTTTCAGATTTTGGATTGTTTGAAATAAGAAACCCTAAATTGTAAATCCATGGGCGAACTCATGTGGTACTTTCTTTCTTAAGGGCAAGTATAATGCTTTCTAATGAGCGCACCCCACAGTACATACAATTAGTAGTACTGCACAACAGTTTCCTCTAAAATTTCAAAAAGTTACTTTACAAAAATACATTTGTTTATGTTAGAACATTTAGGTTTTACTGGTCCATTGTGGACTCTTTGTAACCACTCCAGTTGGGAGCCTGGTTGAAAGTGCAGCTATAGATAGACAGGGGTATCTACTAGCGGATATGAGGGGAAGTGTTTGTTTTGACTTAGAGTTATGGATATATCATAGCTCCTAGCCTTTCTGGTTTATTCATGCTATGGAAGTGGTAATATTGTGTCTTGATTAGACCAGACCTATGCTGGAAACATTTTGATGTAGGCCAGTAACTACATCTTTATCTAAATACAGTAGCAATCATACAACGCGTGATAAAAACACTCAAAGCAACACCCAGACAACTTTTGTTAAAAAGTGTTTAAATCATAGTGGGTTAAGACAAGCTTTTTTCACAGAACGTTTTCCCATGCCACCATAATGAATAGCTTTCCACTGAGCTACAAACTGCTCAATAAAGTTTTACCATCTCATTAATGCAACCTGTTATATTTAAAAGAAATGGAAAATCCACATGTCTCTGCTGCCCGACATGATTGTAACAGTGCATGCAATGCTTTGTCTGACTGATTGTTTGGGAATACTGTACATTTTCAGAAAGTAATTACTTGGTGTAACTTGATGCAAATGTAAATGCCGTGTAACAGCCATATCCACTTAACAGCTAAATGGTTGTTTTTACTCACCAAGTTAACACCAAGTTGTTTTTTATTCTAAATTGGTCTGGGTGATGTTTAAAACACATGGCACACAAAAAAACCCATTGTTGTTTGTCCCAGCAGAAATCTTATTCATGGGCTCTCAAGCGTTTGAATGCATTTGCACTTTTAGGTAGGTGTATGATGTCATAATGATCCTGCAAGAGTGATTCACAGAGCTTTTGCTTCTCTACCACACGTGACTTTACTCAATATACACATCACTTCCTTTGGTATTCTGACCACAACTATCATATGGGCTAAAAGCACAGAACATTTGCTAAAATGCATGAAAACACCAGTATAATTACTTCAATTTGAGCGATTGGAGGGTAACCTCTTCTTTCAAAGCCAAAGTAAACGATTAGGCAGTATTTAGATTATCCCTATTTGTTATGATCACAAGTCATACCCTAATGCTTGAGATGCTGACAGACTCGGTCTTACTTGAATTATTTATATATCCACCGTCTGAGGAAAGCAGGAACTGCTGGCCCTCTGTCTCAACCATTACCTTTCATTTGGCAAAACTAATTCAAAAGGCATTAGCAGTTACAATTATAACTGCCAAGAAACATTGTTCATTGTTTAGACTTGATGTTTGTTTATTTAGAGCTATCCATTACTTGGAGATTAAGGTTTGGCAATAAACGTGGTACCCATAGACACCCTAGTAACAATTTTAATGTCCTGTGAGTCAAGACAGTCATTATGGCATTTTCTAATTGGTCAAATAAGCAGAAAATGTTAAAAATGTGCTCAAGAACTTAATGAGATGATTGTACACAAGGGCACTTCTACGTGTTGACCAACAGTTGGTGGTCCTACACGTGTACGTCTCTTGAATGGAATCACAAAGATGTTAGCAATGTGGCTAAAATAGTTTTCCATCTGTTGCCTACTGCTGGTCAAATGCTGAAGCGTTGACCTGTAGCCACATTTAGTCGCACTTTTGAAATCCTTGCCCTTTGGTTCATATGATGATTCGTCTGTGTCAGATTTTCTTTCAGTGAGAACAAACAAATTACAAAAAAAAAAATTTCCGATCAAAGGCAAAACGACTAAAAGCGCCCTAATACCCATGTCCACGTCCACAATACCCATTTATTTTACAAAATTTTATTACGTAGACCAACTCTCAAGCCAGCTCTCTAGTCATAGCATTTTTTACTGTTGGGGAGTATGAGCATATTAACAAGGTCTATATTCATGTTCCAGGAAACTGGTTTCGTGTGAGTAGAGAAATATAGCCAAGAACTTACCGCCAGGGCTTGTAGCCTTTCCTTATGAAGTTCAGCTTCAGCCATCCTGGAAAAACAAAGGCAGAATTCTCAGTTACGATGAGACTGGTAATTCCAAGTGTTTTAGTTTGTGTAGCGTGGTAGATAAGCAGAATAACAGACACACACACACTCAGCCCTGGTCCTCTAAAGTAGACACAGTGTACTGAGGGCAAGATCTTCTCATCCACTAGCCATGTGTCTGCCAGACTCTCTCTCTCTGTTTCTCTCTCCTCCTACCTATCTCCCACTCTTCGTCACTGCAGAGAGGAGGGCATTATGGACAGCTGACAGTCTTAAACCCGCCCACTGTGTATAACAGAGATCTACAGTCGTGTAGACATAGTCGCCAGTACGGAGGGAGGAATAACATTGTCACATCTATCTGTGAATACTGCTGTTCCCTGTGTGTGTGTGTGTGTGTGTGTGCCTGCTGGGATGGAAAACAAAGGTGTGCCGTACACTGGGGACATGAGCAAGTGCAAGCTTAGAGGAAATCTGCTCCATGATTGTTAATCAAAATCTTCCATCTGCCAGTTGTTCTATTGTTTAACAATATCTAATGAATTAAGAGAATACTAGCCTACAAACTCTCAAAACAAACAACAACAAAATGAGTGCAAACTGTAAAAACTACTTCATAATATTCTGTTATTCCAGAATTGTATTTTAAATTAAACAAAAGGAGATGCTTTCTCCTTTTCCATGTTTGTACAATGAAGATAGATACAGTAGAACGTGACTAGTGCCTTTGATTTGTGTCTTTTTCACAACAACGGCATCCACTATTACTTCTGAAAACTATAGGTTCCTAAAAGTTTTTGTAGTTTCAAAAGAACCTTTATCCAAGGACCTTTCTGTTGGATAGAAGCTTTTCTGTAGTGGCATAAGGTTCTAGAAAAATTTTTAATGTATAGAAATTTAAGGAAATGGTTCCTTTGAGAATTTGTTTTTTCTAAAGCATCAATCAATAACAGAATTTCAGTTAGGTCCACACAAAGCTATCATACAGTATATAGATATATGAAATATACTGAAATATGATCATATTACTCATTCAAGAGCTGGATATAGTTTAAAATATAAAATTGAAACATGCTTTAAAACATGTCTTTTTGTGTTCTTCGTAAAGAAAGTCCTAATATAGTAAATAAAAGATGTTATGATTATTGGGTGACGTATTCCTTTAAAAACTAAACTGTGCCATCTAAATGTAAAAGTTTTCCTGTTTAAGAAATGTTTTATAGTTGAATCATGATGTGAATCTTTATGTGAAAAGAATTGGGTTGATATGCATATAACTTACGCAACTTATGTTCTGTGAGGGATGATACAAAATAAACTGAAAAACGTCTGTAAAAATTTGCTGACTGGAAACTTGTCTGGTTTGGATACACTCTCTGCAAATTTGGCTTTGTCTTTTTTGGAAAGCAGCTTTAAGAGGTTGTACTAAGCATCCAGAGTTCTGATTCATTCCTCCAGTAAAGCCAAAGTGAGCAACAGGGAATAAGAACATGGGGGTCCGACTGCCTTTCCCCGATCCAACCTCTCATTCAACTCCTGTGGAAGGATACAAAAACTCCTTATATGGAGAAAAGGCTGAGCTAACAGTGTCTGTAACATTTGCAAGAGGCAAGCTGCATGGGAACTGTAAGAAATGCAGTGAATGAGATTATAACTAAATGTTGTGACTGGTCAGTGTGTATGCAGTAGAGTCTGCAGTTGAAAACAGCTGGTCAAGAATGAGTTTTAATCAGATAGGCCTACTAAATTATAGTTATATTTTTAAGTAAATCTTATAAAAACAAGCCTATCATAGGATGAGTACATTATAACAAGTCTGTGATCCCTAACTGGCAGCATGCAAGTGAATAATGAAAAAAGGTGTGCCAAATATAATGCACATGAAACCAACGTATCTACTGTAAAATAAGGAAAGAATGTTAAACAATAGGACTGAGAAACTATGGGAGCATGATACTGAAATAGGTGATACACGTTATTGGTTGGATAACAGTCATTCACACAACCTACAGCAGCACTAAACATTAGTAGATGGAGGAAATTCCTGGAAGCTAACGTAACTACTGGAAATAGGCTGAAAGCCACAAAACACAGAACACTTGCAGACGTTAGACTTCAGAAGCTTTGTGACTAAACCAGCTCCACAAAAGTTATAAAAAATGATTTGACCGATCCCTGTGAAACATTTCCACGTTAACACTACAGGACAAGAACTTTTTGCTGCAGAATTTAATTTGTTACAAAAGGGCACACGACTTTAAATGTATTTATTAAAACTTCAAATACCTTATACAGCGTATTAGCCTATGGTTGTGTCTGTTTTCATCAGTACATTATCATTGCCAATGATGAACAACTAATTTAAGAATTTAAAACACACTTTCCCAGAGTTTTAAAAGCGCTCTCAAAAGTGCAATATACTGTGCATTTGTAGATGCTGCCTCCCCACGCCACACGCTTTACTTTTCCATTTCTAGCCATTGGCTGCAACGTCATCAGTCGACATAACAGACAAAAGCAACATTGTTTCTCTGGCACAGTGACCTCATCCAATGAGCCAGCCAGGCACAGTAATACCTTCCAGATGTTGGGAATCGAAGGCCAAATAAATGCATAGCGAAATGGCATTCACGCTACTTTTAGAGTGAAATACACCATTCACGGGTGGACTGCCTCGTTCAAGAAGAACTCAAAGATGTATTGTACAATCTCTTGAAGTAAAATGCATTCATTCTTTTATTTTTTACCTATGTTAAAGATGTTAACGTATAAAAGAAATTTTCAATGTTTTTAAAAAGGGAGAAGTTACTTTACTTGCTAGACATTTCTTTATATTTTATAAAGGATTTTAGACGTGTTGTGTTGGGATGTTAAAACTTCAGTAAAATATATTGATCAAATTTCATTAAAATATATTAAGAAGCAGTGTTCAGAGCCACAAACTGGACCATGTGTGAATAATCAATGTTCAATAATTTAATTCTTGCAGTTATGTTAAAAGGGGTCATATGACACGGCTAAAAAAAATATTGTTTGTTTTAGATGTAATTCTATGTGTTTACTTGATTTAAGGTTAAAAACGCTGTATTTTCCAAATACTGTGCATATTTGAATTACCTCTTTGCCCCTCCTCTCCGAAATGTGCAGATTTTTTTACAAGCTTATCACTCTGAAAAGCGAGATGTGCTATGATTGGCGAGTTAACCAGTGCGTAGCCAGTTTGCTTGCACACATTTTTTTTCAGAGCTGCATTGTGCAACCAATTTGGCATCTCTCGAACATGAAGTAACATTATATAGTTGAAAGAATAAGAATAAATAATAGTGGCCAATTAACTACTACTCTATGGTTGCAAGAAACTAATAACTTAGTTTTTGATAGCAATCAACCTGACCTCGCAGGATATAACTCTTCAGCATAAAATGTTGGGTTGTTTCATGGTTGGGCCAAATATGAACATTTCCTAAAGTAGTGTAACCAAATGGATGGATTTTTCCCTTTCTGACCCAACCATGGGACTCACCCATTGATTTATGTGGAGAGATTTAATATAGTCAAAACTTGATGGTTGTTTTTTCTAGATGTCTCCAAATGATTTGATTTGTTTTGAGAAGAAGCCCTTTATCCGAAGCCCAAAAAGTTATGTTCAGAAACGCTGGTCTATCTTCCATGGTGTTTATGGCTGTGTTTGTTCTGGAGTGTTTCACAGCAATGGGTCTGTATTTTTTCACGAAGAAATGTGTGTTTGCTGCCAATTTTGGTTATAATATTTAGCTCTTAGTGACTAAACTTGACCCACTGTGAGGATATTTCTGAATTGTTTTAACTGTGAATAATTTCTGCATTATTAAGAGACATAACTTCCTATAGAGAATTACAGATAAAGGCAAAAATAATGTGAGAACAGGATCCACAGTAGCTTTTCTTGATTCAGTAGCATTTTAAGTGTGTAAATATTTAAAAGACAATACATCAGTTGCTGTTAGGCTGTTGTTAGGCTTTAACATCAAAGCTGTCCTGATCATCTTGATGCATGGAAAACACAACTGTTGTATACATCATTACATCTAAGATTAATTAATGTGGTGTTTATTCGAGAGGATTGAACCGTGGTGTTCATCCAGCAGGACTGCCTGTTGTCCTGCTATAAGTGTTGCTAATTTTGCAAGTGTCTGGAATGTGACAGCTGCCGTACTCCAAATGCATTCTTTGATGTGATGGCTTCAGGTCTTTTTTGTTGTCAAGATCACGATTTTAAACTAGTCTGGAGCAATATCGCAAATATGACAACCTGATTTGTTTTGGTTGGCAGACCGCTGTCAGTATATGCAGTCATTTTAGCTTCTTTAACTTTAACCTGGATTTGGCTTGAGAGATACCACATGAAGGTGTTTACACAATAATACTTTTATAAACCGAATGTAATTTATTAATTCTTTACCCGTTCAACTTGTATTGGATTGATATTCAGGGATAAAAAAGCAGACTTGTGAAGTGTCTATTGGACAAACAGAATGTAATCTTATCATTTAAAATTTAATTATGAATATCTCTTAAAGTTTGAAGCCAGTCCTGATTCATTCAACCGCATTTTAACCGGTTTGTTAATTAAAAAATGTACAAAGATAAATGCACGCAATTTGAGTATTTTAGTTTTAAATCCATACAAGTGAACAACATACAATGTAGATCGATATGCACATTTAAAATGTGGCCTTGATACATAAAAAATGTTGAAAAAAAAGTACCTATCACTAATTAGTAGCAAATTATTGACTATCAAATCATTCTACAAATAGTAAATACTGTAAAAATGAATGTAATAATGTAATCTTAAAATAATACCAAATATGTAAGATACACCTTACATATTTATCAACATATATTTAACATGAACTTCCATTTCCAAATATAAAGCACCTGACACAATATGGATTTAAATAAAAACTGGAATTTTTTTTTCTGAGAAGACAACCGGATGCCACTTACAGAATTACTGGAGCTGCAAAATTCATACTGTTTCACATACTACAGGTATGTGTGCTGTACAGTGTATAAGTACATTTATACGCTGTACAGTATGCAGTAACCAAAATTTTTACTGCAGTATGGTTCATAACTGTAACATACTATAAACTAAAGGCAATTGGCTTTTAACTTAAACTGGCCCTTGTCCTGAACCATGCAAAAAAAATTGGGCTTTTATTTTCAGTTAGCCATTTTTATATGTTATATATTATACATGTCTTAACTCCTCATTTCAATAATATAGCACCCAAAATTTGTCAGAATAGTAGTCCACTTGCATAGGCTATTTTGCATTTGCTGCTGAATGAGGGGCCAACACCCCAAAACAAACGTTAGACAATTCGTCAGCATTTTTACTGTAAGCTGTCCTAATTCAATGTCATCTTTGACACTATATGTAAACCTTGACTGTAGGTGCATTGGCGAAAACAATGTTACACATTACATGCATGTTCGCTCACACACATGGAGGAGTCTATGACTGCAGACAACAGCTGCTGCTGCATCATCATCCTCTCACTGCCCTGGCTGCCGTTGCCATGGCAGCCTGTCCATGATGTCCAACCTCACAGGGAGGGTGAGGAAAAAATGGAAGTACTCACTCATATGCCGGGGCTTTCCTCCGGAGAGGTGTGCCCATCATGGCTGCGTCTTCTCCCTTTACTTCTCCCCTTCCTAGTCTCCGGTTCTCTCCGCTGCAAATGCTGTTTCACCTTGGGAATGACGGATCTTCACCTTTTCCTGAGATTTCCGAGGGATGCTGGGTAGAGGCTTGCAGCTTGCTACAGCTCTGCCTAGCCTGCTGGATGATAGAGAGAAAGTGAGAAAGAGAGAGTGAGCGAGAGAAGCAGAGACAGGAGGGAGGGTCACATTTGTTTTACATCTTATTGAATTGAATGGATTTGCTTTCCTTTATTGCTTAAAACGAGACTGTGATATTACTGTAATTCTAATTAATGATATGCACATCAAACTGCCAATAGTCTTTTAGCAGATCTGACATGCTATACTATAATTGAAACCTGTGCTTGACCAAAATTTTTTGTCATTGATGTTATGTATAGAATCCATATGCACATTGATGCCCTGTGACAAAGATAAAATATTATTTTTTAGACTAGTTTAAACATTCAAAGATAACAGCATTGTTTCATTATTATATTATATTATATATAATAAGAACACTTTACAAATTAAAAAGTTTAAAGAGTACGTAGCATGAGATCATGAAAATGACATTTCATGCAGTCTGTTCCGTTGCCGTGTTTGAAAGTAAGCAGTCTGCCAAGTTGTAAGTCCGAAGGTGAATAAATAACAAAGTTATTTGCTTGTAAAAATGGGAGTCGACTCTGAATCACACAAACGAGACGTGGAATAGTTCACCTGCATATCTACGTCACTATACATAGTCCCCGCATACGTTTTGCTGAGACTGCCGTGAAAACGTATCTCTCCTCCCCCAAACACTGTCGCTCGTTCGTGATGCTTGTGTATCATGTCTATAGCCTGTGTTCTACGGTGTGACACTAAGTCGGTCTTATTTTCAACTACCAAAGGAAGAACGTCTGAGGGAAAAACGGTTACAATCGTAACCACGGTCGTGGTGGAGTTTGTTGTGGATTAGCGTTTTCTTCCTCATCAGACTCGGGCTCAAATTGATACAGTAATATCGCTGACATCTCTAGCTACACATATAATATAAACTACATCCAACCACATGTAAACCGTAATCCTGTAATGATGGTAGTGGGGTTCCATTTGCGACAAATGATGAACGCGTTTGACCAATCACAACAGACTACACCATCTTACCAATCACATGACACAAGGTTAGCGGGTAGGCGGGGCCTAGACGGATGAATCGTGGAACGAATCATTTTGGAGTCAGTCAAGAAGTAAGGTACGAATAACTGCCTATTATTACGACATTATAGTGTTTTTACACATTGTATGTACATAAACTTGTCGTTGGACACTCCATAAACCAAAGTAGGACCTAAAAAAACATATGCTACTTACTCTTTAAGATATCAACTTGGGTTTTTCTACATTGTGAGCACTTTCCATAGACTGGATGAATTTTATGATTTTCAAACTATATGTTCTATCCTCTACAAACTATACGTTCTATCCTCCAACCTTAACCTTAACCTTTACTGTAAATTACATCTATGTAATGGAATGTAGGGAACATAAAGTCATTGGATATCTTTTGGATATGAAGAAAATCTGCAATCAATATATCTCATAACTAATATTGTACATTTATTACATTGAGTTATATAATTATTACAATAATAATACAATAGCGTAACATTGTATATCATCCTTATACTAAAGGCCACAAAACATGAACATAGAAGTTAATTCTTTTTATTCACCCTAGTTTTTCCTTTACTGTAAGTAAAAAGAAGTATTCTGGCATTGTACCGTAGTTTTATTTAAATCTTTATCGTTATTGTGTGTTATTGCACATATCTTTGTTGTTTTGCTCTGTTGACACGCACTGCTAACTTTTTTTTAAGTTCAAAATACCATTTCTGTGTTATTTTAATTGCACTAAAGGTGTGGCTTTCAAATAGTTCCATAGATATATACGACTAGATGCCGCATATAATTTCTAATATATGAATAAAAAATATATTAAATGGCATAAAGGTATATTAGAAAATATAAAGAATAATATATTGTGTAAATATATAACAATATATTGAATAATACATAAGGAATTACTGCTTTTCATATATTGAAACATTTATGACAATATATTTACTTATGTCACAATATATGTCATTTTATAATCAGTAATATAATTTATAATATATTGATGTACATGTGATAAGATATGGTACTGGATGCGTACAAATATATTGACCATAATATTTACTCATGCCATATATACACACATATACATATAAATATATATTTCTTATGTTTAACAACCATTTAAAAATATACACCTGGTGGTACTAAACAAACAATCACTGCACTGAGAAGCGCACAGCCATTACTTTAAAAATATTAAAAAGTAATATGTAATCCTAATGATGCTTGGCCAATTATTATTCTAACCAAGAAGTGTTTGCTATCTTGGAACGGTCGACTGATGTCCCTCACAATTTGCAAGAATGGCTCAACACTGTGCAGCCATGGCTGTGAAAACCACTGGGATTTAAATTCACGAAAAATGTGATAACCCTCCGTTGTTGTCCTGTGTTAGTGTCGCAGATATAATGTTTACACAATATAACTTTTTTCTTATCATACACAGTCAGCATTCTCTTGAGTGTTAATGGACCGGCTCTCACCTTTCCAATATGGTGGATGAGCTACAGCGGCCCATAGAAACAGATGCTAATGCGGCATCTAGTTTTTATTTCTATGAATAGTTCTCTCATGCTGTGTCATTGAGGGGGTCTTTTAAAAGACAATGGCAAGGTCACATTCAGCTGAAGTGTTGAGGCTTTCTGCATTCTTGAGTGTCACACACTTGGATGTTTGTGATAATTTTAGTATCTTAGCTCGCTTTTCTACCACTGCGCCTAATCGTTCTCATTGCTTAATCGTTCCACTCTGTGCCAATCCATGCCAGCCACGTAAATGGTTTAATTTTTCACCACAGGGCTGATAACGTAAATCTTTCAAATGTAAACACAAACGTGTCACGAGCTGCCTTGGTTAGAACAGCTTGTAATTGTGCCGTATCGAACCGGGCTCACGTGGAAACATACTGTAACCAGTTCAGACCGGACTTAGAACGGTTTGGCGCAATGGTGGAAAAGTGCTCTGAATCTTATTGTGTGGGGTCAGATAAGCGTTTTTTTTACTCGCTCAAAAAGATATGCCACAAGTCTCCATAATGTTTTGGTCTATTCATAAAGCATTAAAATACATTAAGAATATTGAGCCACAAAATCAATGTAGTTTTTATTGATAAAATATGGAATAAATTTGATAAGAAATGTATGAGTTCCTATGTTTGTGTTCATTGACTGACATTGCTGAGATCTCTTCTTTAACTCTAATGGAGATATCTATGAGATAAATGAGAAAATATCTGAAATGCAACAAACGTTTTTATTTGCCAGCCACTTAATATAACTGACATTAAAACTGATCTCATCCGAGATACATTTTTCTTTTGGTAAACCACCATAGTTCTGTGAGAATTTCTCTTAAAATTTTTACAAAACAGCTTTTCCCAGCATTAAGTGCTAAAGGTTAATACGTAACAGTCCAAATCCAAAAAATATGAGTAGCAACAGATTACTTCAGTACTTTACTACCACCAGTTCCATGATCTTCTGGCTTTCGGAACCTGGCAGTGTCATTTCAGCTTTTGTAGCTCTTCTTCAGCAAATTTCTGGATCTCACTTGTTATTCACGATAAAAGCATCTGCAAAATGACTAAATTGAAATAATAATGTTTGGACCATGAGTAAAAAATGGCCAAAATGACCAGCTCTAATTTAATCTGTCTCTATTAGATTCTACAAACAAAACAGCACAAGGATAATATTGTTGTCAAAGTAACCAAAGCGAATGAGATGAAGACAGCTTAATATAGACGCTACTCACCTCTTGCAAGTCTGGAGATATGCCACTATCTGTGAGCGCTGGAGTGTTACATGACTCTTGGCATTCCACGATGGTAGCAGTTTCCAGCTAGCTATCTCACATGTTTGCTCACAGAGAAGGTACCGAAACCAGTTTCAATTTAGAAGCATCAGGAATGTGCACTTCACCTTTTGGCAGTAATTGGCTGAAGTTGTTTTTGGCAGACCTTGAGAACTTTTATCTTAAATGTTTTTGATCATCACAACACACCACAGTAACAATTACACAAAATTGCCTCCACACAGAGCCCACTACACAGAAAAATAAATCAAAATGGGGGAGTAAGGCACAAGGCCGTTCATGTTTAGAGCATCAGATATCTCACGCTGATACAATGTTAGCTTTGTTGATCGCACTTTCTGGAATTTTTCCTCTGCTGTAAAGGGGCCGGTCAGTGGTCACAGTTTGCAATGTCAATTCATCTGTGATCTATTTAAGGTCATTCAAGAATTGCTATCTACTGTTGGCACTGGTTGGCAAAAAGAGCAATTCACATCGTGTTACTGTTTAAGTGATTTAAAATAAACAACAAAATGCCCCCATTTTCTTTGGACCAAATAATCCTGACAACACCATTCATGCTCATTTGGCCTTGAGATCAAATTGAATAGCATATAGCCAAGTAACAGTACATTTACATTTATTCATTTTGGATTAGCATTCATTTTATTCAAAGAGACTTACAGTTGGGGAATACAACAAGCGGTGCATCTTAAGAAGGCAATAATCAAGAGAATGTAATACAACGTTTCAGTCACAATGTTTAAAACACAATTGACAGTATATGATGAATAGTAGCTTAAGTTGACCTATATAACACCCAAAAAACAAAAATGTAACACCAAACATGCAAAATATTCAAGAAAATATATCTAAACAAATATTTCAATATATAATTAAATATAATTATATATTTCAGGACACAATTTAGGAGACTTTCTGTTAATAATTTCCATCGACAAAGAACAACTTTACTCATTAGACCTAAACTTCCACAGAATAAAAACAACATGATTAAATCTAGGTCATATTTCGTAAACCTTTAAGAAAAGTATTAGATAATTCAAATTTGCATTAACTATAGTTGTGAGATGTGCCCATTTATATGCATGAGGTATATATATTGGTTTAGTACTTGAGTTATCCCTCAATGAAAGGCACATTCAAGGACACAGTCCTATTTAACAGATATGTCCTTCATGTCTAAAACATCACTTAAATTGTAAGCTCAACAATGCCACAGCAGAGGGCAGTATTTCTATGAAATGACAAGAACTCCCATCTCTCCACTCACAATCCTTCAGTGACTTGTCAAATGACTCCTGGTACTGCTTTTTGCAAATTAAGATTAAAATCATGCTCAAAAACTATAATCATTGTGAGTGATTCAACATACTTATTAATTGCTATTGGCAACATACAATATTTATGCCAAAGCTCAGCAATGTTGAAATGTTGAAAACAACATGAAATGTTAACAATAAAAACTCAATAAAGAGATACAGCTTAATGAGTTATTTGTTTGTGCATCTCATGAGGTTTACAGCTCGGAAAAAACAGACAGAATGCCTCTGCTCTGTAAACGTGACGCATCTCTCTGGGCCAACTGTCACATTCGCTTCTTTCCAGATTCACACAATCAGGCAGCTGATTCTTTCACTCCAGCAGGCCAGATCAGTTTGATCATTATGAGTTCAAGCAAGCAAAAAACAACGCAAACTTTCTCCCACTGAATCTTTTTTTTATCCTTTTCAACATTTTCAATTTGTTGTTATTTTATTTGTCACATTAAACGCTACCCTTAAATCTGTATTTTATTTATCTGTATTTTATTTAATGTTTTAAATGCAGCATACATTATAGCAGAATCATTCATGTCATATTATCCAACTGGTGTCTATCTGTTGTTTCAGATTTCTTAGGTAACCAAACGATTTAGGATCATTGCCCACAATCACTTTTTTCCCACTTATTGCCCACAACTTGTGGTATTAAAATGTTCACCAAAAAATAAAAATCCTGTTATCCATTACTCACCGTCTTGTCATTTCAAGCTGTATGACTTTCTTTCATTCGAAGAACACAAAAGAAGATATTTAAAAATATGTTAACTGGCACCAAATCAGTTGCAGTGGTTTTTGTGTCCATACATTAGAAGTGAGCGCCGGCACTGTTCGGTTATGAACTTTCTTCAAAATATCTTCTTTCTACATTTGAAATGACAAGATGGTGAGTAATTGATGATGTTTGGGTACACTATCACTTTCACAAAAAATTATGTTTGATCCTATTATGAAAATGCATTTATGGCACAAATAGCCAAGTCTCAGTCACTGTGATTGAAACATTTCTGCATAATGTAAAATTTTATTCGTCATAAGACTCCCAATGTGGCAGGCTACCTATAATTTAGAGACTTTGCCTAAAGTCTTTAATATAAGCCTGCATGATCTACGTTGTTTCTTTTCATTAGAAGCTCTTGGATACCATGACTCTGTCAGCCTGCGGCCATTTTTGACAGCATTGCTGAGGAAGACAGCAATGGATTTGACAGCTGGGAGTGTAGAAGTGAACATGGTTGAGCAGTCGTTGTCCTGTATTGGAAAGTGAGTAAAAAATGTTGTAGTTGAGGAAGATTTACTATCAACTAGTGTTTAATATTCTTTAATTTTGAATCAAGGCCTCGTTATTAATTGGAAATTTAATCACAGTTAATTAATACAGATGTGGCTAAAGAGGAAGGTTTTTACACAATAGGTTCAAGTATCAAAATATGATGTGTATGGTACAAAACCGAGTTTGTGTGGATGAGATGTAGCATATAATATCATATTTCCATATCAGTGTCAATCTCAGCCATTTTGCTGGGTGTTTTGCCACCCAGGGCAGGGTGTCCCAGGGTTTGTTCCGACATGTTCGCGTGGGAAATTGACGTCAATGCATACTTTAAAGGGTAAAACACAGTTGTGGAAAATCAGGGTGATGTGCATGTCTCTACCCGATCCGTCCCGGGAACACGATTTGTTCCGCGATTTGTTATTTTCATTGGTATTCAAAAATAAAATAAAAAAGTATCAAAATTAATAAAAAAATGACTATTTTCCGCTCTTAAAAAGGCTAGTGTAGCCTATCCCTCCTTCAGTACATTTCTCCAAACCATTACTAATTGTAATTTGTTTAATGTCTTTGATGTAAAGTGGAATATTCAATTAAGAGTTTATTAAAATATTATTTCCGGTATGGAACGAGTTGTGTCAAACTATTTTTTTTTAAACTGCCTTAAATTGTTTCGGCCGGAAGTAGACACACTTTTGCGCATGCGCGGAACAAATCGTGTTTCCGGGACGGATCGGGTAGCGACAGTGCAGACTATTGAACATGGCCAGGGACATTGGCGCCTCCTTCATTCAGGAGCGGAGAGACCAGAGTTCATGACATAGGCGCCTTCTGGAGGAAGCATGAGATAGAGGGCTCAAGGAGAGCATCCCCTACTGGCCAGGAGAAAAATATTTAAAACATGTTTATTATATGTTGAACAATGATTGTAGTTCAGAGCTGTTTTGTACAGAAAAATGTTAATGGGTTATCCTATTAAACATCAGGGTCTTCTAATAGCCCAAATTCTTCAAACATAGCTCAAATAGCTCAAATTCTTCTTGAAATAATTTTCCGTCATGATTCCGTCCCATCTTGTCATGCTTCTATTGATCTAGTGGCAGGATCATGAAAGAACCTCATGTTTTATGTGGAAAGAGGCAATTTTTGTCCCAGTTGGCAATCCACATGCTCTCTCCATGTCTCGTCTCTGTTCCCGCCCTTTCACTTCATTATTGATTGTTAAGTAGTTCATGCTCTACACCTGTTCCCTCTTGATTTGTCCCCAGTGCCGCAGTGTCTTCATTCTTGTGCTGGTTCATCTGTGGTGAGTTCCTGTGTTTTGTGTACTCTAGTTTATTATAGTTAAATGCCAAGTGTTATTATTAGTCTACTCTCGTTAGTCCTTGTTCCTGTTGGCATGTTGTGTTATGTTACCACCTCGGGTGTTTGTTTTGTATTTATATTTTATTAAATGTTTTCTTGACCCATTACCCGCTGTCTGCGTCTGGGTCCTCCTGCCTTGACCGCACCACCCACGTTCATGACAGTTTTCTTCCAACTTTCAACTTTGATTTAAAGTAATCCCAAAAATCTGCGCTTACCCGAATATAGAATTTCCCAAAAATAAAGATTTTATTGAACAAAAATCCTAAAAGTGTTTTCATTATTCCAAAAAGTGATCTCAGGATTCAGTTTAAAAGCCAGAAACTCTGATGGTATGGGAGTTTGTAAGTGCATATGGTATATTGCATATTTTTAAAGGCACTTTTAGAGCAATTTCAGGGAAGGCCTAGTATCTTTCAGCAGGACAATGCAAAACCACATATTCTAACAGCATGGCTTCGTCATAGAACAGTCCAGGTGCTGAATTGGCCTCCCTGCAATCCAGATCTTTCACCTATAGAACATTTGGTGCCTCATTAAACGAAAAATACATCAAAGACGAGCTCAAACTCTTCAGCAGCTGAAAACCTTTATCAGGCAAGAATGGAATCAAATTGCATCACCATAACTCCATAAACTCATATCCTCAATACCCAGACGTCTTTAAACTGTTTTGAAAAGAAGAGGAGATGCTACCAATTGAAAACATGCTCTCATTCCATATAACAATGAGCCAAACCTGAATAAGATCAACCCATATGAGATTGTGACCCTCTAGGCTCTCTTCCACAACCGGATAAACCTTTCTATATGAAGAATGTATGCACTCACACTCACGTCTGAGGCCCGAACCAATTTATCTGATTACAGTCAGCACGTGATTCAAGACAGCAGTGCTATTAATCTTCATTAACAGAGAATTCAAAGGGAGGGAAGACATGCTTCTGACAGAGATCTGAATAAACAGCTCTGTGACTCATCAGCACAAATGAACAGTGCTCCAAAGCCAAATAACATAGTCAGCACTGAATAAAGAGAAATCTGGAGCTGTGTGCAATTTCAAAACAAGCATCATGTGGAAAACATGCTGAACTTAATGATGGTATTCAGTTGAACATAATGCACAGTTAATGAATTTATTCAACTGATGGTAGAATATTAGCACAGCTGAGCAGCTCATGTCTTGGTCGTTTTGTTCGATGCTTCCATTAATTGCTCAGGCAAGTTATTTTTATTGTTCTATGGTGTAAATTCTGTCTATTCCTGTTGGATATTACCACATTTATCCTTGGTAAAATAATCAGTTTTTCCACGTCTCCTAAAGTCATGTAACATTAAATATCATTTTGTGGTGAGACTGATCTGTTGATGTTATCATAGACATGTTTAGTGGTGATGATCAGCTAGAAAGAATAGTTTTCTGTAATAGTTACATTTTCCAATTATCTGTAGGAATGCTGTATTTACTATTATGTAGCTTCATTGCTCAAATAATGTTTAATTATCCCAAACATTAGTTTTGTTAAAAATAGTTTTAAGTCTAACAATGTGTCTATACGAGACGCAACATGCAACAATTAAAAAACAAACATTACAATAACCTGACATGAAAAAGATTGGGTAAATGTTCTAATTTATGGGGATGTCGCGTCTGGTGGAGTATGAAGGACATAGACCCAATGTAGATGCCATGTCTGTGTCAGTTTGCATCCAGCCTTTACAAGAAGTGTATATGCTGAACTTAAGTAAACTTTCAAGCCATGAGAACATTTATGGGTTAGAAATATTTATTTAAGTTAACATTTTTGATGCAACAAGTAAATTCTAGCATCTTTAGTCGTTTCAACACAGTGAAAACTATTGTTTGCTGATGTTTTTTATTTAATTGAGCTCTTTTCCTTTGTGGCCCTAGAGATGTTTTTTACCAGGCATTGTGTTTTGTGTATATACCCAAGCAGACCTTTGAATAGGGCAGTCAGGTTGATGGAACATAGTTTACAGGACATCATTTTCCCACAGGGAAACATGCATGGATCACACTGTATGTCATACATTTCATAATCAAGCATTCAACGTGTAAGAATACTTTAACAACACACATCTTTGACAGTTGGAACTTTGTCTGACAGAACATTGTCTGAAGTATTCGCATTCAACGTGTAAGAATACTTGAACACTTTAACAACACACATCTTTGATTGTTGGAACTTTGTCTGACAGAACATTGCCTGAAGAATTCAAAGGAAATCTCCTCTTAAAAATGACACATTATAGTGGCTAAAATATCCCAGACAATGAAATGTCCACCCCAGGGGCTTAACCTGAATCTATCAATGCAAACAAGCATGAACAGTCATCGAAAGAGAAGCACATTTGTAGTATTGTGAAACCCTAACAACTAACTGTGCCAGGCTGTGTGCCCTGCAGTGTCTGCCAGCATGCATCACCGCATCATCAGCATGCATTAACTTCAGGTGGCACCAGATCCACAGTCTAACGTCCTGATTTTAGATATCAGATTTTGTTTAAAGGTCCAGTGTGTCTTTTTTGGAGGATCTATTGACATAAATGCAATAAAATATACATGATAATGTCTTCAGAGGTGTAAAAAGAGCTTACAAAAGAAGCGTTATGTATTTATTACCTTAGAATGACTTACTTTTTGCAACATACACCGGGGGTCCGCTTGCATATATTTCGACATGTTCTGTCTGCCGTCGTTGGTTGCAATTCGCAACCTTACCACTAGATTTCACTGACCGGACCTTTAAATTTAGAATATGTAATTTGATAGCATGTCCTTTGAATTTATAAAAAAACAATGTCACACAACATCTTAAAATAATAGCCTACATTTATAAACACCTATCCAAACCTGACTACCATTGTATTTTCTCCTACTATGGTAGTCAATGGGGGACACAATCTGTTTGGTTATAAGCATTCTTCCAAATATCTTTCTCCGAGTACATCAGAACAAATACATTTATACAGATTTGGAACAACTCAAAAGTGAGTAAATGATGACAGAATTGTCATTTTTGGGTGAAGTATCACTTTAAATCAGCAGTAAATGTAGATGAAAATGTCACATCTTCAGTGTTGTCAGTGTCATTTAGCTGGAAAATAATTGTACCATGCTCTGAATGTTTGATTTATGGCATTGCTTTGTTTATGAGACTTCTGGTCATTTTTACAACCACTGAAATATGTAGCAATTACCTGAGATCTCGAAATGCTTCAATGCCTATTTGGCAAAGGGCTACTGGAACTGAATTGTAGTTCAGTTGTCTCATATAATCAGAATCAAATCTTGTCAGGCGTTAAAATGAAAGTCGGTGAATGGTAATTGCTTCATTTGGTTACGTAATTAATTGCATACAAAAGCTACTGAAGGGAGAAAAGTGGAAATCTAAATAACGAAAATAAAATGCCTGTATATTCGTTTTTTCAATTATTATTAGTATGGTTATTCACGTCAATACAAATTTGTGTTTTAGAAATGCAAATAAAATGAAATATGTAATAATATTACGTTTGCAGGAAAATAATTTATCTCCTGTCTCCTATTGTAGTTCAACTTTGTACTTTAACTTTTCTTTTCTTGTGTTCCTTCCAAAACATTACATTTTAGATCAATTACGAAAATCTACTAAAAGACACAATAGTAATATAATGTTGCTTTAGTTTAGCCTACCATATACAATTTCTTATATAAATATTGTGCCACACTCGCGAATGACATAACAAAGGACAATACGGATTTCATTTTTTAAGCATAGCTGCAGTTATTCGATTGATGCACCTTAAAAACAACGTTTATCATGGGTTGGCTCTTGCAAATTACTTGCCTAGATAATTTGATATATGAGCGCAGGCATACAAGTTGTGTTCAAGTCATGCTGAAAGCACCATAATTATGATGTGCTTACTTGTAAAAAGTATCTCATGCTAATAAAACTGGTCATTTTAACTTATGAACACAAATATTTCTTGAAGGTCGTCTTGGACCACTTGATTGCACCAATGTCATGCAGAAACAAAGTTGCTTCGAGTTGGTTGACTGCCATATTAAAATATTAAAAGGAACAATATAATGTTAGCGAGCAGTTAAATGTTAATTTCTTTTATATAACTTTTTCTTTTTGAATGATTCAACATGGCTACTTTTCCGTTTTTGATTACATTCCTTTAATTGGTTCAGAGCCCTGCTCATATCGTTTTGTGTTTCAAGAGGAAAGGAATTCAGGTATGGAATTACATGACAGTTAGTATGCAAGAATGTTTATTTTTGGGTGAACTATTTCTTTCATTTATACTTTTATTAAAGTTGTTTTGCCATTTGAAAATGTAAAAAGGCAAGTTATTTTGTAAAATTAGGAACTAAGATTCTTCTTTACTAGTTAAGTAAATGTGAAACAATTTCCTTGTTTCTTCCAGCAAGCATCACTTTGAAACATTCTCAAATCATGTTTGAGTCATGTTTTTCCCGATTGCATGGTGTCAATGACATTAAAACAAAATAGGAGACACGAAAACACCTATTTGGTTCCAAGTATTTGTGATCCACAGTATTTCATAATTATATAACATTAGTTGATATACTGTACCCACCTAATACTCAAGGTTAACCAATTCCCATCAAAGTCACCACCGTCTTTGGGTTTTACTTTAACACAGCCTTTCTAAATCCAAAGGCGTACCTGTTTCATCCAAACAATCTTCGCTGTCAGCTTTCATTTGGTTATGTGTCTCTTGTGTTATATCCCATGACCTTTCCTTGGTGCTGTGTGCTTCTGTACGCTCTGTAATTACAAAGAGGAAGCTGCTTGCTGTGATTGACCAGTTTTGATATAAAACTCGTAAGCCAGCTTCTGATGAGTCATGGTTCTCTGCCTTTATGACGAGCAACAAGGGTTGTCCTTGATTGTTTTGCGACCTGAAAATGAAAATTTCTGAAAACGGTGTAGTCATATGCATGTGTATTACATGTTAAGTCATTGTCTTTATATTACAGAGTTACTTGTAGTATAGTGTAGTCTCAGCCTCAGACATCACGCTCATTGACAGCTGGCTTAACGTCTGATGCATAAGGCACACTTTTCTGGAATCACTTCAGCACGTTGGAAGTCGACATCTGATTGGTTGAATTTCACAAGATTTCCAGGAGATGTGCGTGTTGTATTCTTTAACGGTCCGCTTGGAAACAACACAAAGCTGTCTGATCTAAGAAGTAAGCTGTTGTGTTTACAATGGTTGCTATAAGAATGCATCGTGATCAACTACACATTTAATCCTTAAAGGGGTGATTTCATGAAAAACAGACTTTTTCCATGTTAATGCTAAAATCGGGTCTCTTGTGCATCTGCCGGCTCAAAAAACGTGAAAAAAGACAAATCCTTAACTTTTTTATGTGCGCCTATCTCTGCAAGCCTGTAAGAAAATGAGCGCTTCAGAAACTGCTCTCTTTATGACGTAAGCAGCTGTTCCTACTATAATATTTCCGCCCCATGTTCTGAACGTGTCCACCCATTGCACGGCGCCATTGTTGTTTTCACATGTGGGTAGTTCCAACACCATGGCAAAAGTAGCAAAGCTTACAAACTGTTCTGTTGTTGGCTGCACAGACCAACACAGAATAGTGTTCCCAGCCTCATAGCGATGTGTTTGTCTTGAGTATCTTCATTTAAAAAAAATCTCCCGATGTGGTCGTGACCGGACCAACAGGGACTGGAGGGGCTTCGTGAATGGCCCTGGTGGAAACAGGTGTGCTTAACGTGTTTGGTGTTCTAAAAGAAGAGACCTTGTTTCTCGTTCATTTTATGTGACCATTCTTTATTGTTTTGTCGCTTGAAGCACAGACTCACAGCCCTGGCTGAGAAGGGGGCGGAGAGCAGCTCACTAGCACTAAAAGAGACACACACCAAAACAGCGCGTTTCTCCTCAAATGCAAAAGTGGGCATGTAGCGCATGGTATATTAAAATATATGTGGTGTTTTAAGAGCTGAAACTTCACAGACACATCATGTGGACCCCGATGATTTATATTATATTTGTGTAAAACTAGTTATGGATTATGTGGTTATTGCATTGTGTCCCTTAATGGGTTTAATTTGATGTCTTCCCAATTGCTCTATTTGTATTTGTTTAGTGTTTCTGTTGTTGTGAAATCAATAAAAATTAAAAGTAAGCAATGTTCATGGCATAAATTTATAATAATTTTCTTGCTGTTAACTTTTGACACGTTTGTGAATGTACATTTCACAAACACTAGACATTTCCAACCTTCTCTAAACACAACACTGCACAAAACAAAACGAAACGAAACGTGATTGGTTGCTTTACCTGGGCGGGCCTTGGCCAAAGAAAACTTGATTAGTTCCAGACCTTCATACTGACGGCCTTGCTTACGTGAAACTACTTGTAGTAATAAACCAACATTATCGTCCATCCAGACAAATTTTCGAGATGAGCTTTAACCATCTTAATTGTTTATATTCACTTTGTAGAAAAATGCGTACGTGCTCAGCCATGTGGGCCTTGGGTTTCCTTACTTGTAGGCCTAGTGTTTCTTATTTTAAAGTGATATCACCAACTACTGGCATGGGATGCATACAGCATTTTACTAGTATTTGTGGATCTACAAAAACCGGCCTCGCTTTGATTTTGTTGTCATCTCTATGCGAAACAAAAAGCAAAAAAAAAACATTTCCACATAAATAATTGCAGCCGGTGATTGCTAGGGTTCAGTTACACAGTGCCTACATATCAGTATCTGTGTTCCTGGGGGAATCAAACATTTACAATGCTAATGGAATGTACAGTATACTGTCAGTATTATTACACATTCAATATTTCTTAATTATAACACATATCTGTGGCAAGGGGGCGTGGTTTAGCGAGGTCTGCGGCAGGAGAGAGAGCTGGGAGACGAGAGGTGAGTAAGTTGAGCACGTGCAAACAATCAACACCTGTATCTCATTCCAGTAAGGGCACGGAGAGACCAGATAAAAGAGGAAGAACAACAGACAGAAACCAAAAGAGATACGGACTGAGCACGGGAGACCAGAGAGGGAGTGAACGCTAACGGGAAAGCAGAACTGGAGTACTGATCCGATTGGGAAGAATTCTATGGTGTGCTGGAGTATTCGCCACCGAGTTATATTTGTTGTTTAGAATCTCTGTTTCTTTTAAGAATAAACTCCCGTGAAAGTCTCGCCAACTTCGTCCTCTTCCTTACCACAAGCTGAAACTTAATACAATATCACATTTCCAAAATTATTGTCAATATGTTGCATATGTATGCAAATGACATCTACACAATAATAGCCTCAGACTCATTGCTGTAATAAGACAAGCAGTTTTCATCAATTATTACTTACTAGACCTAGCAATTATTGAGACAGGTCCCTAATTACAAGTTAAAGAAAGCGTGTACATTGGTAATAATGATGCAATTGTGTGCAATTTTTTTTTTCATCTGTAAAATGAAGATGAGCACTAGAGCAAGTGAGTCCTAAACAGTTGTCTGTTCAAGCTTCCTTTAAGTGAGACACATCAGTGATTTGTAAATAGATTCCACCGAGGAATGAAATATAGACCAAAAGAACATTGACCATAATTAGCTAACTATGCTTAAAAGCACCCAAGGTCAGTGAGAGTTTTATTTTTACGGCTTTTATAGGCCTACTGTAGATCTTGCTTGATGTGTTTAAGGGCATTTTAATATCTGACATTTCTGTCAAAATGAATAAAGCGCTTTTTTCATTTTAAATGCATGTATTTTTCTTTGCATGAATATTAACAAATGTTAACAAATGGAACCTTTTTGTAAAGTGCTACCTCTTAATTTATAAAAAAATTAAACAAAACCATTCATAGAAAATTAACAATATATACAAAGAAAACATGAAAGTGAACTTTATCTCTGAAATACAAAATGCACGTTACACAAGAGAGACTGTAAATCATGTTAACCAAATTAAAAGTGATTTATGGGCCGGCTATGGTTTCATCTAGTTTTTTCGCCAGCCTTACATCCTTTTTATGTTCATCATTATTAATTCATTCAGGGGTAATAATTTGTTGTTTCTCTCATCGTCTTTGGCAATTTAAAATAGACAGTTATATTTTAAAGTAAAATATTTTAAATAAACTAAATTTCCGGTAGTCTAGATTTTTTAAACATTGTTTGTATTGCAGTCTGCTTGTTGATATTTGAGATTGTATTGATTCCTTACAATTACCCTGTTGTCCCAGAATTTAATATATGTCGCCTTCATTTTAAGGTTAGCAATGTAAATGTGACGAGCAAGGCGCGAAGAGAGCTGTGAGGGAATGACGCGGTGCTGGTGACGCGAGTGATAACTAGTGTCAGCTGCGCGTTGCATTGGCTCCGCATCGCTCATGGAGGACATCGGAAGCATAGAAGGACAAGCGGCAGAGTGTACGACGAGAGAGGACCGGGCCCGGACATGTGTTTAGTTTGTATTTATGTTCTTAAGGCTGACTGCCTTTTACTTCTGTGCTATTGTTTGTTTATTTTGATTAAAGTTTGTTTAACATTCGCCGGTTCCCGCCTCCTTCCTTCCCTACTTTGAACTGTATTACATTAAACAAAATAAAAATCCCCCAAATTCCAACAGTAAGTGGCTTATTTAACTATTTATATTAACATAGTCGGTTTATTTTGTTACAGCATTACTAAATCTGCCTACAGGAAAATAGTGCACAAATAGATTTTTCACATGGGTTCTAAATGGCCACTCCACCCCCAATCTCGATAACGCCCCAGCTGCGGAGAGCAGTCAGGTAAATCACATTATATCATCTGTTCTTCAAATGAATGTCAAGGGATTGAAAGGCCATGAGGTCAACACCACTGTATGGTTATTCAACCAAAGGATTGCTGTTTTGAACCATGAAGAGTCATTAATTTTAAACTCTGCCTGGTTTATGGTACTGATGCTATGGCTGATGGAACGTAGAACAGAATAGAGTAAATAACCGAAAAATTATTCCATTCCATTCCATTCCATTTTCTACCGCTTATCCGAACTACCTCGGGTCACGGGGAGTCTGCGCCTATCTCAGGAGTCATCGGGCATCAAGGCAGGATACACCCTGGATGGAGTGCCAACCCATCGCAGGGCACACACACTCACTCATTCACTCACGCACTCACGGGGCACGGGGAGAACATGCAAACTCCACACACACACAAGTCGGAAGCGGGAATCAAACCCCCAACCCTGGAGGTGTGAGGCGAACGTGCTAACCACTAAGCCACCGTGCCCCCCACCGAAAAATTATATGACAGAAAATTATAATTCTCTTTGTAAGTTCTTTATACTAGCCCAATGTAAACATGTCGTAGCTACATACTGTATAATCTGAAAAACTGCATGCTTACAGATACATACAAGAACTTTGTTAAATTCATTAGCCACTTTTTGTGCGGTAGGCTACCAGAAAGTGAGTCTTGGTGGGTCGAAGGTCTGTTACATTATCAATAGGTTTATCAAGGAGAGGACAAAATATTGTCCATTTATTTGAAAAACTGTTAGTAAAAAAAAACCGAAATGCTAAAAAAATACACTGTGCTTTGTAATGTACAGTGTATTTTAGTCAAAAACAAGGATAAACATTTTTTATGCCAAATGCAGTGTTTTTTTAATTAAGCTGTTGATTGGTGGTAATCAAAACCATTTAAATCATGTAAAACACCTGAGATTACTAAAAAAAAACTTGATTTTACAGTAGGTCACGATTGATCCCAGATCCCAAGAACGGATAAAGTATGTAGTCAAAGAAAGCAGTAAATCCTCAATAACTTCAGAAGTAGATAACATCAGCAAACACTTCAAAATATGTTCAGTGGGGATTCGATTGGCTGCAAGTAAAGCTCACTTAATGTGAAATTTAGACATTCCCTGATTATACAGATTTGTGGTATGTCCCAAGGGAAAATGCAGTTATTATACAGTAATAAAGCATATTTTGATCATTTGCAAATGTATTCTTCATGTTTTTAAAGCCTTGAGTGAACTTGCATATTTTGAAAAGGAGATCAAGGCCTTAAAATCCCAACCAAAAAGGCCCAAAGAAACAAATATAAAATGTAAAATATAAGATTGATCTCAAAAAACACACACAGTTCCTGGTTGCACTTAAACCAGTCATTTCCAGTGCCTATAGCTTATTTAGCTTGTCAAATATTATCAGCGGTTTGGACAAATGGGATAGTAAAATAAACCTTACTTAGTGATCTTATAATGACAAATCACTTAGTCAGACATGAATATTGTGTGACTAATACAGTATAAACTCATATGAAACATTAGAGAATAACGAAGCGTGTTTTTGATTGATGTAGTGATGCAAAAGTATTCTGGGTGGTTGCCAGGATATTGCTATAGAATCACTTAGGTGGTCTCTGGTGATCCACAGCTATGCAGTTACCAGTGTATTGTGAGAGAACTAGAACAAAGAATAGTAATAGTGCAAAATAGGAAAAATCTATGAAGCATGCTCAGTACCTTTTTGTCCTTTCCATTTGACATTGCCAGTAAAGCTGTTAACATGAACACCCTCTCTAAATCACAAGGGCATCGTAAAACCATCTCATGAATATTCATAACAGCACAAGACTGAAGATGTGTACTTAGACAACAGATCTTTTCTAAAGGAAAAAAGGAGAAGGGGGAAGTCGAATTTCTTCTTTAAGCAGCACAAGCAGGCTATTCAAACAGCTGAATAACTAAGCCTGGGAATGTTCACCACTAGAAGACCAATTTCTTTGATGAGATCTTCACTTTAGCCAGTATATGGGACAGTTTTATTTGGTAAGAGCAAAGAGATAAAGGTAATAGGACAGATAGGAAACCAAATCTCAATGGATCATCGGGGAGGTGAATCGCATTGATCAAGCTGGAAAAGAAATCAATGCAAATTTTCTCATTGTGTCATGGGATATGTGAAAGTGGAGCCAGCATATCTTCTTTTACACTATAATCAATCAATTTACTGTATAACAGCAATGCAGAATATGAATGAAATGAAAAAAGGTAAAGGTGGTTATTCCCATGTTGCTGAAATTTGAAGTGAAAACTGTTTCGGAATATATAGCGTCAAATAAATTTGGTGACATGATAGATAAGAAATGTTGATTATTACATTATAGATTGTGATATGATAGAAGTAATGATTCATAAAAACACAGATTCAGATTCAATGGATGCTATAGACCACTGGTTCCCAAACTTTTCAGCCCGCGACCCCCAAATAACAGTGCCAGGTACTCGAGACCCCAACTATCCTCGGAGCTCGTTAATGTATACAAACATTGCATCCAAACTGCGCACATGCACTTATTAGGTCTATTCTACCATGCGTATTATGACAACACAAAAGATCATAGTCTAACATAATATGACTTCATAGTTATTCACTCGATGAAACCATGAAAATACAACTAATGTTTGTATTTCATCAGACTAATTTGAGGTCTGATGGATGTCCTCTTTATGCAAATTCTACGCTGGTACCTGAGGACGATGGCCTTTCTGACTGCAGCTCTTCTCTGCCCTCCTCCACTGGCCTCCCTTGCGTTGTCTTTGGTCCATTTTAGTCAACATTTCATTTCAACAAATAAAAATAGTTACATTTTTGGCAGATGCAAAGCGGCATACATTAAGTACTATCCTATACATTTGTTTCTTAGTATGTGCAATCCCCTGGGATCGAATCCACGACGTAGGGGTTGTTGACACCATGCTCTTAACACTGAGCTACAGGAAAGTTATATTTACTAAACGTAATTGTTAAACTTAAAATTGCAGCACTTAACCTAATGCGGTTGCTAAGACAATGTAATCACCTCAGGGGTCATGATTGAGGGGGAGGAAATTCCTAAGGCTGATGGCTTTTTATTTGCATGGTTTTATTTTTAACTTAACTAATATTTTAATATATTTTGTTACATGTATTGATTAAATACGCTATTCCTAATAATACAAAAAATATTTCTGGTAATCATCTTGCGACCCCACCCTTATAGCCTTGCGACCCCCCTGCTATAGACCACACTAAGCATAGACACTTTCATTGTGCATATACAAAATCAGGCAAGTAGGAACGAAATCTTATTAACCAAATCTTTTTATTTCATTGTTTAAGAAAACTTGGAATAGCAAATATAGTAAGTTCTAAGGACTAATGTTGTTTTGTCCTTTTGAGAGAAAAGCATCTATAGTAGAACTGCAGAAGGATTCTTGAAAAAAACTATTCGTGCTACTTGGAAAAAATAACCGCATGTGGGTTTGGAACAGCATGAGGATCAGTGAATAATCACTGACTTTTTACATTGTGGTTGAACTATTAGTTTAACAATCAGAAATCCCAACAAATAGTACAAGCCATGAATCTCTTTCATACATGTCAAATAAAAAATAGAATATCATCTGATATGATGTCTATTAAAAATGTATACTGATATACACTACAAGCACTTTGCATAATTCCATTTGCAGGTCTATAGATCAAAACAATTACACAGTTTAATAATTATCAAGTCACATTCATTAAAATGGATGGGGGAGGCCTCCCAAGACACATACGGGCACTGATAGACTCTTATAGTGATGCTTAGAACTGTGTGTGAGCGCGTGCGTGTCGTGTATGTTTACATCTGACGTCTAATGATAGCCCACTTAATTGTGTAATCTGTGTATTTGTGCTTATGATAGCTTCTGTCTAAATGAGACTGTCTATGTTTGGAACACTAGCATACTGTTGAGTTACTTCTGTACATTATACAATGTAATGTATAATGAATTCTGGACAGAATGGGTAGACAGAACACATTTAATGGTTAATATGCCAAACTGTTTAAACATTAAGTATTTATTCTGTTATAAATGATCAATTTACCTTCCGGTAGCCAACATTTTTAAAAATCTAAGATCTAATTTTGTGCAAGGAAAATATGGCTGATGTTATTTCAGTTTATTTGTCATCCTAGAAATGAAAAGGCAAGTTAATTGTATTGTATCGTGGAATACAGTACTGTGTGAATATTAACCAACATTTCATTTTTACAAAAATATGCATACTACAGTATATCATTTGCATTCTACAATAAAGAATAAGTGAGAACATCATAATAGTATGTCATTCTGAAAATGGTATTTCTGTTTGCATTCAGCCTGTGAATCTGAAGGCATGCGGTGTAAACACACAAACAGCCTCTTTATTTAATGACAATTCCTTGGGTGCATTTTCCCATCTTTGTCACCATAGCAACGGAATCTAATGGGCTGACATTCCCGTCTCTAGGGGCCTAGCCTTGTTCTCCTGTTCACATGCAACACAGCTGTTTCATCCCTCAACAAAGCAATTAACACACAGGGTCAAAAAAGGAATCTCTCGTCTAAATATCAGTCTTCACACAGTGGGAATGTGTTCTTATCTGCCGTCGTATGTACTGTGGGTAACATCAATGTGGTGTTGACACAGTTATGACACT
The DNA here is from genome assembly GCA_029783895.1 of Triplophysa bombifrons. Classification (NCBI taxonomy): domain Eukaryota; kingdom Metazoa; phylum Chordata; class Actinopteri; order Cypriniformes; family Nemacheilidae; genus Triplophysa; species Triplophysa bombifrons. The sequence continues at coordinate 3,638,056 of CM056471.1, forward strand.
AACAAGATTAATGAAATTAGGAAAATTATCATACTGCTTTCATTTGAAATCTCTAAAAACACAACATTTGATAGCTCCCTTCAAGGAAATCAATACATAATCCTTTTTTGCACTTTAAAGGTAGTGTGTCATTTTTTGGAGGATCTAGTGAAAGAAATGCAATATCATAAACATAACTATGTCTTTAGAGGTGTATAAAGACCTCACATAATGAAGAGTTTTGTTTTTATTACCTTAGAATGAGCTATTTCTATCTACATACTCCGCAGGTCTCCTTTGCATGGAATTCGCTATGTTGTTTCTTCGGAATCCCTAGATGGACAAACCGCTCTATAGAGAACGTTTCATAAATACATTATCTCCGGAAAGAAGTGAAAACATGATAAAATCTTTGTTCTTCAGTCCTTTAAAAGGGAGGGGGATGGGGTAGAGTCAGCCGTTGGTTGCAATTCATAACTCATCACTAGATGCCGCAAATGTCATACACTGGACCTTTAAGTATACCACAATGTTCCTATTTATCACTAGATGCCGCAAAATGCCATACACTGGACCTTTAAGTATACCACAATGTTCCTATTTATCACTAGATGCCGCAAAATGTCATACACTGGACCTTTAAGTATACCACAATGTTCCTATTTATCACTAGATGCCGCAAAATGTCATACACTGAACCTTTAAGTATACCACTATGTTCCTATTTAGATATTAATACTTGTTTTATACTCGAAATATAGGCTACCTTTGATTCTACTTGTTCTGGGACTCAAAATCAAAAACAATTTTCACAATTAGTTAACAATTAGTAAAGACAAAAAGTAAAAACTAAACTGAGTCAAAACATTTACTTATATTCGCAAAACATGTCATTATGAAAGCTTTTAAAGATAATTGTTGTTTTCTTATCTTATTTTTATTTTCGGTCTGTATTTCACTTTGTAATTTTGTTTGTGTTGTTCTTAAATAAGTATTTGTTGTATGTACTCTGTACTCTGAAAGGCCTATTGTACTTGTTTCTCAAGCATAAAAAATTATAATAATAAGTTTGGCCAATCAGCGTTTGCTTACATCACAGGTAGTTCATATCCTGCTGGTTTAGACCATGCCTCGGAAAAGTGTTCCTGCAAAAAGGTTCACCCAAACCAAAATTCCATCCGGTTCCTGCGGTAAAAACAAACCAATAAGCGGTTAATTCGGACAAATCGTCCTGGAAATATGAAATTGTTCCTGCGGTCCGGAAGACCTTTATGTTAGTAAGTGACACTATTTGAACAATTATTATAAAAATATATTGTTCCTATATGTTACTTTGAACTATAACAAACATATAAATGTATAACAATATTTTATTTACAGGAATTAAAATTAATAATTTTTCTTGCTTGTGATCAGTGGGTAAAAGGGTTAAAGGGACAGCAATACCAGAAAATTCACTTTAAAAATTTTATCTAACAGAAATTGAGTCGCCAGTGTGTGTTCAGAAACACCCTGTAATTATAAAAATCCATCTGTTCTTCTTTTTGAAATATCCTTTAAACCACAACAGTGACACAAAACAGGCTGTTGGCGATCCTCTAACAATCTGATGTCACATTGTTTACGCCTTCCCATGAGTGCTTATATGATTGCATCATTTCACCTTCTGCCAGAGACATGCTGTCAGCCATTTTCAGGCAAGAACAGATGTAGCCACTAGCCAATGACAAAAATGTCTAACAAACAACAAATGTGTGCTGGTGTTGGATGTAAAATGGAACATAAAAGAAGGCCTGGAGGAGACCTTTCCGACGAGCCCGGGTTCGTCCCATTGCGACCTGGAGTTATAACAATCGAAAGTCCCTGTCGGGAAGAATAATTTTCTTTCTTTGGATCGACAAACCAACATTCACCGGTATCTCCAGTGCAGACAGACTTAGAGAAGCGAGCCAAGACTCATTGGATCTCCGCTGGGGCATTAGAACAACGCTCACCTTGAGTCGATGCCTAGGTCGGGATCCCTAGGTCGGGAGCTAGAGACTACACATTGCGACAATACTTAGAGCGGAGAGAAACAGAGTTCGCATTTCTAAGACAATGAGGTTAAGTAGAAATTGGTGCTCACAAAGTAATAACACCTGGTTGCTGAACTTTACATACCTGTCTGTCATGGAAGTATTCTGTCTGAATGCATGTTTATGCCTATATCCGTGTTTATGTCTGTTCGTAATATCCATGAACATGATTAATCATCAATGGCCAACGTTTCATATAGCAAATGGTCTGCATTTGTTGTTCTATGTTTTTGTCTTTACCATTTATTTCATATTTATGAACAAGGCATTAAGGCGATTTTTATTGCAGTTAGTGTATTGTTTTGGTTGGGCAAGGCTTAACAGATGTTATTGCACTTTCCGCTATATATTTCTTGTCTTGATTTCACCCAAAACACATGTGTAAGCGCTCCACCTCATATTTTTCATAGGGGGGGGGGGGGGATGGGGGATTGAGCAGAAGCTCATATGCATTTAAAGAGACAAACACAAAAACTACGCGTTTTCCATTGCAGCCACAAATGGCAATGTTCAACATATTGTAATGAAAGATATGTGGTGTATGTGGTGTAAAGATATGTGGATTAGAAACTTTACAGAGACATTCTGGGGATACCGCTGACTATTTTTACATTTCAGAAAACCCCTGGATTAACGGCCCTTTAAACAGGTTCCAGTAGGTACAGAGAGAAGAAAATACATGCATGTATTTGTAATGGAAATAAATCTTTTAAATGGATTTAGATGATATGAAGTATTGATATATGCAAGAATTTATACTGCCTTTTATCTTAACATTAAACTGTTAAAAATATTAATATACAAAATAAATGACATTTTAAGTATAAATTTATAATTGTACGCTGATAAATGAAATATGTTTATTCAGAATTCATAATAAAGAACATTAATCGTGTTAATGAAGATTACAAAAACAAGAATTTTTACAAATCACAAAGTTACCTCTTACCTTACTAGGAATTGAATTAAGGTAGATGTTATGCAGTGACAAAGTATTTGACCTTCTACTCATATGGTGAGAATTGAACCATTTTTTTACAAGTTACTGTAAAAAAAGTTACTGTAGCCCACATTTGAATAAAATGCATATACTTGTCAATATTGCCAGTCATCTGTCACCAATGCACTTAATTTCAGGCATTCACTTTATTCAAATCAAGCCACCCTCCATGCACTCTCCCTCATCAACCCTATAAGTCTGCATCACACACCAACAAGCTTTCTGGTCTTGATTTGACTTAGTCTCAGACGTAGAAGGATTTTCTGCATGCTCATTGTGTCACTTACCGAAGAATGCACAGAACAGAATTTTGCAGGAATATATACCATACAGTATATAGCCATAACATTAATATTATATTAAAATTTGCAGATGGTATTAAAGGTCAAATTGAGCATGTTGCACCATTGGAAAACATATTCAATTCTGTAGCACATTTGGAATGGAATACTATTATGTTGCTTACTGTTTGCAGATTGTTTTATAGCAGATGTGGAAAAGATCAGTGGTCGTATGACCTCAGAAGGGTGCACATTTACTTCAAGTGCTGTGTATTTATTCACACTGCAGAAACAATGTTATATCTGGCGTGTTCAAAATTCCAGCTGATATTGCTTCAGATCATTTCAACCTCATGGGTAAGATGCTGCAAAAAGAGAGACCAGGTTGGATTATTTGTCAGTGTCGACACAAAAGGTCAAATCCAGCACATTGCATCATGGATGCAGCATTCTGGAATGTGTTCTGTTTGTTTACTTCACATTTTGGTAGTGGGTCACCTGACTATTGTATGCATGTGGAAAAGAAATATTGTTGAAAAAACAATATTGAAAAAACTAAATTGAAAGCATTTTTACAATCAAAATGAGTTTTATGGCTATAATAAATATGGATTATGTATTTCTGTTTACATGTTAAACAAGAGTCAAAACATACATATTTATGTTAAATGCAAACAGCTGCTTTGTTTCTGAGAGAAGATGCAGTGCCGACTCTTCATTTACAGACACTCATGACCTTGTTGTCCGTCGTGTGTGAGAAAGCAGAAACTATAAAACACAGACCTGCACCGTAACGAAACGACATTCATGGTATGTGTTTGTGTGAGTGAGAGAGAGAGATAGAGAGAATCAGTACAGCCATGTTTTCTGAAGATCAGTTCTCGCCATTTCATCCGTTTTGATGTTACCATGGCTACCTTCTCTGTGTTGATGTTATTTTTAGTATCAGCTTTCTCTCACCGCAGGCACACGTTCTGTGTGAGAGGAAGGCCGCTGAGCCAACATGGTAGGAAAAAAGTGGATGAAGAGGGTTATCGACTAGAATGAGCAGTTTTGAATATAAACACAGATAAAAAGATTCCTTGAACTGATTATAATACATATAGTGCACTATGTAATATTATTCAATTTTACGACATATTTTGACAGGCTATTTCGACTAAAACTTCTTAAATGAAAAATGGAATATTTATCTAGAGATTTTCCTTGTTTTTTTAGTGGAAATCAACTAAATACTTTCCATCCTGTTAGTCTTTAGCAATATCCCTAATTTAAACAAAAGCCATTTTCTTAGTAATATCAAACTTAAGGAGGTGATACAAAAAAAGCAAGAGCAGAGATATACATTTTTGCAATGGATTTGTAAACAATGTGATGTTTTAGGGTGTTATATGGCATGTGCCATTAAAATCACAAAAACCGAAATAACAAAAATATATTATAATAAATAGTATATGAATAAATAATTAGTATATGAAATTTAACTAAATGTACAGTAAAATATATCGCTATTCCTTACTGAGTAAGTTTCTTTGGTTACACTGTAAAAAAAATGCAGCTGTGGCACCATTAAAATACCGTAAAATAAAAACAAAATTCCACATGTTTTCTGTAACTACTTTAATTTGGTGTTTTTTTTACTTATTTCAAAACATTGTCATAAATCCTGTAAAAAAGATGTTTACAGTGTGCTTGAATATTTGGTATGTGATCTTTTTCTTTTTTTATCTTTTATACTGTGTATAAATAATAAGGTTCAATTAATAAATTTACAGTGCCTTAACCAAAACACCTTTCTGAACCTCTGATATCATTTAAAATATAACTCCAATGTAACTGTTGTGATCCTGTCTGCCTGTTCAAGCTCAAAAATGTTTGCTACGGTGTCTGCTTCCATTCCCGTATGCCAAATATGAGGTAGAGCGCTTACACATGTGCTTTGGATAACATCAAGATTTTACAAGCGCAATTACGTCTGCTAAGCCTTGTCCAACCAAAACCATACGTTGGCCATTGATGATTTATCATGTGCATGCATATTACTAACAGACATAAACATGGATATAGGGATAAACATGCATTCAGAGCACTTTTATATGACAGACAGGTATGTAAAGATCAGCAACCACATGTCAATACGTTTTGAGTAGCAATTTCTGCGTAACCTCATTGTCTTAGAAATGACAAATTGTCTTTTCCAACCAGTCCTGGCTGGTTTCTCTAAGTCTTTCCGGACCGGTGATACGGACCGGTGAATGTTGGTTTGTTGATCTGGAAAAAGTAAATTCTTCCCGACACTAAGTCATCATCGTCCCACCCGGGACTTTCGCAGTGGGACGAATGCGGGCTCCTCACTCTATCTCTAAGGGATCGCACAGCCACCCTGTGGAGAAAGCTCATTTCGGCCGCCTGTATCCGGGATCTTGTCCTTTCGGTCATGACCCACAGCTCATGACCATAGGTGAGAGTATGAACGTAGATTGACCGGTAAATCGAGAGCTTCGCCTTGCGGCTCAGCTCCTTCTTCACCATGACAGACCGGTACAGCGACTGCATTACTGCAGAAGCTGCACCGATCCGTCTGTCAATCTCCCGTTCCATCCTTCCCTCACTCGTGAACAAGACCCCAGATGCTTGAACTCCTCCACTTGAGGCAGGGACTCTCCACCCACCTGAAGTGGGCAAGCCACCCTTTTCCGACCGAGAACCATGGCCTCAGATTTGGAGGTGCTGATTCTCATCCCAGCCGCTTCACACTCGGCTGCAAACCGTCCCAGTGCATGCTGAAGGTCCTGGTCTGATGGGGCCAGCACGACGACATTATCCGCAAAGAGCAGAGATGAAATCGTGTGGTGCCCTCCGGCCCCTGGCTGCGCCTAGAAATTCTGTCAATTAAAATTATAAACAGAACCGGCAACAAAGGGCAGCCCTGCCGGAGTCCAACATGCACCGGGAACAAGTCTGACTTACTGCCGGAAATGCGAACCAAGCTCCTGCTACAGGGACCGGATAGCCCTTAGCAGAGGGTCCCGAATCCCATACTCCCAGAGCGCCCTCCACAAGATGCCGCAAAGGACACAGTCGAAGGCCTTCTCCAAATCCACAAAACACATGTGGATTGGTTGGGCAAACTCCCATGAACCCTCCAGCACCCTGGAGAGGGTATAGTGCTGGTCCAGTGTTCCACGACCGGGACGAAAACCACACTGTTCCTCCTGAATCCGAGGTTCTACCATCGGCCGGATTCTCCTCTCCGGTACCCTGGCATAGACTTTCCCAGGGAGGCTGAGAAGTGTGATCCCCGATAGTTGGAGCACACCCTCAGGTCCCCCTTCTTAAAAAGAGGGACCACCACCCCAGTCTAAAGGCACTGTCCCCGACCGCCACGCGGTGCTGCAGAGGCGTGTCAGCCAAAACAGCCCCACAACATCCAGTGATCTCATCCACCCCCGGAACCCTGCCGCCGAGGAGTTTCTTGACTACCTTGGTGACTTCAGCCCGGGTGATGGACGAGTCCGCCTCCGATTCCTCAGCCTCTGCTTCCTCAATGGAAGACGTGACGGCGGGATTGAGGAGATCCTCGAAGTATTCCTTCCACCGCCCGATGATATCCCCGGTCGAGGTCAACAGCTGCCCCCTTCCACTGTAAACAGCGTTGGTAGGGCACTGCTTCCCCCTCCTGAGGAGCCGGACGGTTTGCCAGAATCTCTTTGAGGCCGACCGATAGTCCTTCTCCATGGCCTCAACGAACTCCTCCCAGGCCCGAGTTTTTGCCTCCACAACCACCCGGGCTGCAGTCCGCTTGGCCTGTCGGTACCCGTCAGCTGCCTCGGGAGTCCCACAAGCCAGCCAGGCCTGATAGGACTCCTTCTTCAGCTTGACGGCATCCCTTACTTCCAGTGTCCACCACCGGGTTCGGGGATTGCCGCCTCGACAGGCACCGGAGATCTTACGGTGGCCGCGTTGACAATGGAGGCGGAGAACATGGTCCACTCTGACTCAATATCTCCAGACTCCCTAGGGATCTGGTCGAAGCTCTGCCGGAGGTGGAAGTTAAAGATCTCTCTGACAGGGGATTCGGCCAAACATTCCCAACAGACCCTCACAGTACGTTTGGGTCTGTCGAGTCTGTCCAGCTTCCTCCCCCGCCATCGGATCCAACTCACCACCAGGTGGTGATCAGTTGACAGGTCTGCCCCTCTCTTCACCCGAGTGTCCAAGACATACGGCCGGAGGTCAGATGAAACAACCACAAAGTCGATCATCTACCTGCGGCCAAGGGTGTCCTGGTGCCATGTGCACTGATGGACACCCTTATGCTTGAACATGGTGTTCGTTATGGAGAAGTTGTAACTAGCACAGAAGTCCAATAACAGAACACCACTCGGGTTCAGATCAGGGGACCGTTCCTCCCAATCACGCCCCACCAAGTCTCACTGTCGTTGCCTAAATGGGCGTTGAAGTCCCCCAGCAAAACGATGGAGTCCCCAGTCGGAGCGCTTTCCAGCACCCCTCCCAGAGTCTCCAAGAAGGCTGGGTACTCTACACTGCCATTTGGCCCATAGATGCACATGACAGTGAGAGACCTATCCCCGACCCGAAGGCGCAGGGAAGCAACCCTCTCGTTCACCGGGGTAAACTCCAACACATGGCGGCTGAGCTGGGGGGCTATAAGCAAACCCACACCAGCCCGCCGCCTCTCACCATGGGCAACTCCAGAGTGGTGAAAAGTCCATCCTCTCTCGAGGAGTGTGGTTCCAGAGCCGAAGCTGTGCGTTGAGGTGATCCCAACTACCTCTAGTCGGAATCTCTGAACCTCATGCACAATCTCAGGCTCCTTCCCCGTCAGAAAGGTTACGTTCCATGTCCCTAGAGCTAGATTCCGCATCCAGGGATCGGGTTGTCGAGGCCCCCGCCTTCGACTGCCGCCCGATCCACTAAGCACCGGCCCCTTACGGTCCCTCCTGCAGGTGGTGGGTCCACAGGAGGGTGGCCCCACGTTGCTCCTTCGGGCTGAGCCCGGCCGGACCCCATGGGGGGAGGTCCGACCACCAGGCACTCGCATAAGAGCCCCAACCCCGGACCTGGCTCCAGGGTGGGGCCCCGGCTGCGCCATGCCGGGCGACGTCACTGTCCTCCAATTTATTGGCATTATAAGGGTTTTTGAACCCTTAGTCTGGCCCGTTGCCTAGGACCTGTTTGCCTTGGGAGACCCTACCAGGGGCATATAGCCCCAGACAACATAGCTCCTAGGGTCTTTCGGGTACTCAAACCCCTCGACCACGGTAAGGTGGCAGTTCAAGGAGGGGTTGTTGTAAGAACCAATTTACGTTATTGTTTTTGTTCTAATATTAGCTGTGTGACGGAGCAGTTTTGAGCATTATAGTTTATCTGGAACCGCTTTAAAATTGTACTCATCCAGATGCTGGAGAGAGCCGAAGCAAACTGCCGAAAGAAGCTGTCTCCAAGGAGAGAGACAGGTCTCGATGAGGTGACCGAGCACAAGCTCGCGACACGAGATGAGCATGGTTTCCTCCGCGCACAGATTTTTTAAAGCCTGGGGGCGTCACGCCCCTCCAAGGTGGGTGATCCAATGCGTTGAGATGATTTTGGAGGCGAAAACATGTTTCTTTGTCCGCCTCACTAGCTCATTTGCATTCATGGTTGCATTCACTAGCTCATTTGCATTCATGGTCGCCTAGAAGTTCGGAGCTGTAATACTCTTAGAATAAGATAAAATGAGTATGGTATAAAAAACATTACTGTGCTATAGACCATCTTTTAAGGAATGAAGAGGGAAACATTTAGATATGAAACATGAAAGGATTATAAATACATTGACCAGAAGCACACATGACTTGAGGTTACAGATGAGGCTGAATAACATGGGGATAAGCATACAATGTGGGAATAGATGTATATACATTTTAAACCAGTCTTTCGTGGCTAAGGAGAGAGAAAAATAAATTATTTAGGAAGAATCCGTCAATAGTTAAGCAGTATTCTGGGTTGTTACGTATGGTGGTTACTGTAGGCACAGTCTCCTGCTGTGCCTCCAGTTCCGCCCTGGACTCCACCTCCTGCTCTAGCGGCTCCAGCTCCACCCTGGACTCCACCCCGTGCTCTACCCACTCTGCTGCCAGATCCGCCCTTCCCTTCGCCTCCAGCTCGTCTGGAAGCCACTCCTGAAGGGAGGGGTAAGTCATTATCCTGTCTGCCTCTCCTGTTTTGTATTGTACCTTGGGCATTTTCCAAACGGAAGTGAACATCCCTATGAATGAACGAATGAGGCATTTATATAGCGCTTTATTGTGTATTGAGGGGGGTCTCTCCTCACCCACCACCAATGTGCAGCATACAATTGGATGATGCAACAGCAGCCACAGTACAACGGCGCCAGTTCTCTCACCACACACCAGCTATCGGTGGAGAGGAAAGAGAGAGATAGAGCCATTTCAGAGGGTGGGGAATATTAGAAGGCCATGATTGACAAGGGGCATGGAAGAGAATCTGGCCAGGACACTGTGGTTACACCCCTTCTGTTTTCCGAGAAGTACCATGGGATTTTTAATGACCACAGGGAGTCAGGACCTCGGTTTTACTTCTCATCCGAAGGATGGCGCTTTTTTACAGTATAGTGTCCCCATCACCATACTGGGGCATTAGGACCAACACAGACCACAGGGTGAGCACCCACTGATGGCCTCACTAACACCTCTTGCTAGCTTTCCCAGTAGGTCTCCCATCTAGGTACTGACCAAGCTCCGCCCTGCTTAGCTTCGGTGGGCAACCAGTCTTGGGCTATGGGGTGATATGGCTGTCTTGGCCATCCCTATGCCCTACTCCCTTCGAAGGACTGAGCCCTTGAAGTTAAATCTTTAAAGGGTGAAGGGCATTACTATATTAACATATTGTTTAACATATTAAACATACTTTCCTGTATACTAAATTATATTTTACTATATTTTAACTCCATTAAATCATATGTAACACTGACAAAAATAGTATTAAACAAATAGAAACTAAATGATTTTACTTTCATTTGTAGGTAACTTCAAAAACCTGCATCATATTTGCCCTAAAATGTGTTGCGAGAAAACGTAATCCAACATCATGTGATCAAAAATGGAACACACTTCCTTGAAGTGACCATGGCATGTGCCCTTCTCTAATGGACTTCTGAAAGGGTCCTTCACGAAGGTGTTCACTTTCGTTTGTAACGCCCCCTACAAATGGCTTCCCTTCAAGGGCGCATAAATGCCGTTTGGGAAATGCCCCTTGTTTCCCTTTTGTTTCTATGTTGTTCGCCACCTTGTTTGTTTCCATGGACATTTATTGCAAACCACACCCTTTATCAGTTACCATGACAATTCAGTTGTTTCAAAATTCATTTTCAGTGTGTATAAATAGCCCTAGTGTTACAGGCCACTTTATCAGGCGTTGGATTATGTTGTTTTGTGTTATCTGTGTTTATTCCTGTCTACTCCATGGATTACCTGGTTTATGTTAATTTGTTTATTAAATGTTCAACTGCATGTGGATCCGCTTCTTGCCTGGTTTCTCATCATATGTTACAATTGCTTTGTTTTTTAAAGAAAAACCTTGGGAAATACATTTTTTAGACATTTTATAAAAGAGACCTCAAAACATATTTAACCAGATGAAATTTAATAAAAAAAAATGTTGACAAGTCTGCTTCATTATTGTCCAAGAGATCCAGCGTCAGTGCCTTTGGTGCATGATGGGAAAATAGATTTTAAAAATGTCACAGTGGTGTTCTCACGGTTCTGCTCAGCAAGGGGTGGGAAACAGGAAACTCAGCAGGGTCATTGAAGAAGCCCATCACAGGAGAGGTCAAATGTTTCCATGTGCTTCACTTTCACACGCAAACACCAACATTGCAAATTTTAACATTCGCATTAAGGCAACAAACGCCAACAGGGGATTCACACTGATTGGCGTTGGCTAGACCAGTGTAAATTAGACTTTACCATGGACCCTACTTAAAGGTGAAGTATTTTTTAGGCCAATGGTGGCAACATATATAGTAAATATAATTTACTCTTAACTTGCATTTACATTTGATAATTTCCACTTTTAATTTGACTTTTTAGTGGGGCTTGCATATGCAAAGAATCCTGATAAGATGTTTATTTGGAAGTTATGGGTCTGAACAAAATTTGGGATAAAATTGATATAGAAACCATCAAAAATATCCGAAGAATTATGTTATACATTTTTTTTTCTGTTTGTGTTGTAAGTATAGTGCTGAGAATAAGGTACAGAATAATGTAGAGACTGTTCCTATTGTCAGGCTGGGTTGGTCTCCCTAGATGCTCATTTACAAACTATTGGCTCAGCCAAACTGTCTACACATTGAATTAGAGTCTGTTCGGGAATACCTAAATCCCTGTCGCTTATATCACCATGGCAACCCCTTAATGCAGGGTGCTGCTGAGTTTGCACTATTTGATACAAATCAAATATCTACAGTACGCCAACAGTGGTTGCTCTCTATATTTACAGATTGCAACTCAATACTTGCCTTGTCAAGTAAGTGTTTTAAGGTAAAGTAAGCGGAAAGACCACAAGAAACAATGTCATCCGCCATACAGTAATAGTGTTTAAAGCTTCTAAATGGCATAACAATGCTTTTATTGAGTACATCAACACTGTAGATAAAAAACACATGAGAACCAGAATTGCCGATATAATAAGTTATAATAAGGTCTAATTATAAACTTAATAAGAAGTAATTGTAAATTCATTTCTTCAGTTGAACACAAATAATAATTACATTGAAAGACTGTCATTCTATCTTCTTATACTGGACATCCACATCACATGTTTTTGCCAAATTAATCTCAAAATATTTTCACACCAATAAATCAATCTCAAACAACTGCCTGGCACGAAGTTAGCTTCTAGACTGTGTTTGTTGATTAATCTGTCTAGAATCTTATAATATACATAACTATTTATATTTAATTTATATGAATACTAATTTATAATAATATTTTAATTTATATAATATAATATTTATTTTACCGAAAGTTAAGATCTGGCCTCAAATGCTTTGAAACCGTCTATATTGGACCGTACATCTAAACAGAAATGCTTAAAATACTAATTTAAATCCCTTCCTGAACCCTAAACAGAATGATACATTACAATGTAAACATTATAATTAATGATGAGCCATTGTTTGTGGCAAAGATAAAAACATAACATTTATGGGTTTTTAATCTAATCTTCGTGCCTTTGTTGACCTGCATGTTAAATGAATTGATGATTTAGCAAAGTGCTCCATGGGGTAAAAGGCCCATTTGATGTTATTTTCCTGTAAACCACTACATGGCACTCAAAAAATAATGCTGTAGCACTTTTCAACACATGCACTTTTTCCCTCTGCATGATATTCAGCTCACATATTATACCAGGGTCCAATAATCAAAGAGAATTGGGTTGCAGTCTGAGCCTAAGCTATAGCCAATGATTAAAAACAACGGGACCCTCCGTTTCCCCACAGACACATTGAGAGCAGCTTGCCTGAGGGACACACGCGCGCGCTCACGCAAACACAGAGCAACACGCGCTCGCTGCATTCCTCCAGTCTCTTTGTCCAAACCGCATACATTAAACGCCTGACAGCACCTTTTCGCCGCGAACATGCGTCTGTAGCGCTTTCCACGACAAATTCATCATCTAATAGCTGCTGCCAAATGAAACTGTATTCTGTGGTAGGCAGGGACATTACGAGTTTGACATGGGACGCACGCATTCCATCTGTTTTTGTATTTGTTTACCTACATGGGTCAGCGGGACGTATTTTGCCTTTGCGTCGTGTCTCCTGTCAACATTTACCATATTAAGTTAAGGTCAACTTCGAAAAACGGATACTCTTGTTTTAAAACCTCACTATTATGTATCCTCGTCCAAATTTCTAATTAATAATTCAAGAGCAGACGTAAATGTTGTCAACTGCGCTGGGTGGTGACCAGTCAAAGCGTCACGGTATGCTCGTGCACATATTGGTTTGGGGAAAGCAGAGGGGGTTCCTGCTTGTTTGTTCCCCGACTGCATGTTTGAGCTCTGTGTCTGTAGAACGTTTCTAGGAACAAATCGTTCATCTGAGCCATTTAAAGTAGTTAATTTAAACTGGAAGGTCGGAATAGTTTGGGTTAATTCACATTATTTGGATAAAGAATAAACATAAAATATTTTTAGTAATATTTTTGCTAGTAGCCAATAGACACAAAGTAATAACCCTGAATGATTGTTCCCACGCAATACCATTGCGAAATCACTAATACTACTACTGCAAAGGAGTATTTATGAATATTAAATACGAAAAGATGTCCGCTGGGCGAGCGGTCATCTAAAGAGGCGCGTTGCCTCTTAAATATTCATGAGCAATGCCTTCGCCATAGTCGGTTCTCTTCCTCGGCCCCGCCTCCCACTCGTCTCAGCATCTGTGTGTGTGAACTCCTTTAGCATTCACCATAGCCTCTAATCACTAATCTCCAATCAAACATCACACAGCGCCAACGAAACGCACCGAAAACGCAGAAAATGGAGTAACAGTTTTCCATATCCGCCTTAAATTAACGCTGATGGATTAATACGGAATTTTAGGGATCATTTGCGCGGTAAGTTATTAGAGGAGGTCGGAGGGGGTGAAACGATGAAGCATGTGGTAGTTTGCAACCTGCCATTGTCTTGTGTGTCCGGTGATTGTGTGTATGCATTGGAAATTGTTAACTGTAACAATTCTAGGGGTGGGTATTACTTATGTTTTAAATACGCCTTTTACATACATGTAAAATACGACAGTAACACATAATAGTAAACCATGAACGACCTAAGACAGCTGGAGATATCTACATGCTGGAAACAAGTGTTCTCTTTCTACTACATTCTTTCTCCTGTGGACTGACACTTGTCCTCGTGTCATTTAGTATCAGTAATGCATTTGCATTTGAAATGCGTAAAACACTACTCGGGAAGTTTCATTGCGCCAAATAAATCGAACCATACATTTTCACGCACGCAAAAAAAGGAGCACGCTATTTATGATCAGATGCATTTAAAATGATTATTTGGTCTAGGTGTCATTTGGTATGCAAGTAATGCTGTGCAGACAGATGGCTTCGTATAAACCTTGTGATTTAATTTATTGCGTTCAGTGATATATATCTTTGATGAAAAAACAATTGCTATTGATTGATTTGATTACGAGCATTTGGAAATTTTACGTGTGCAAAGAAAAAGCACGCAACACTGTTTTATATTCTGAAGACATGAACTGATCACATGATGGGGAACCCTCAAGTCAGTGGGCTACACATTCCAAAGCTTGTTTAAACGATGGTTCTTGTTGCTATGGTTTCCAAAATGATTGTTGTTTCTCAATTTAAGAAACTTTCCAATCATTTTATGTAAACAGGTTCCAGTTAGATTGTGTAGATTTTTTTGCTTTTAATTGCTGAGAAGATAAATGTATTTGTTATATAATTTGAGGTAAATTAAGGGTTGGTAAAATGTTTCATCAACACTATGAGATTTTGAAGGAATGACAACCTTAAGCAAAAATATCACAGTTTCATGGTATGGTAGTATTGCGATAGCAGCTTTTAATTGTGATATTTAAAATGTCTGGGTAAAAACCTGCTCTTTCCAATTGAACATTGTAAATATTAAGTACACTAGTAAACATGTACAGTATGTCAGGTTAAAACAACGGTTTCCAAACTTTTTGAAAGCATGGCACCCCTATCAAGAAATCTGTTTACATGCACTACTAGTAATTAAACTTGCATGCATTGCATACATAAATAAATAAATATAAAAGTAAATTGAATGTGGATGAGTAAACAAAGCATAAACAAAAAATAGCACAGAACCTGATGGATTCTTGCACTTTTCTTCTTTGATGAGACATAAAAATCAGCTCATACTTTGGAAACGGTATAACAGAACATTTTAGTGGTTTTAAAATCGTGACTTTTTCAAACGCGGTATACCTTGATACCGGTAATCGGCCTTGATACAAGTTGAAAGCCTACAGAGGTTCTCAGTGACATTTTTTCATGTAAAGGGGAAAAATCTTTGATAGATGAATGATAATATAGATCCCTTTTTTTTAAGTAAACATTGTGACGCGTTTTCGTGGGTGAGCATATGTGGTGGCTGAAAGATTCCCCTGGCCACTTTTTTTAATTGATAGCTTGTTTTTTGACAATGACTGGAGAGAATCCAATTTTATTTAAATATGTAAGGTCAGTCACAGACCGGAATTGTGACTGTTGTTGAAAAAGTTCATTTTAACGGAAGGAACCAGATTGGCCAACCTGTATACGCTCATTCAATAGATGAGCGAACTGTAAGGATTGCTTTACCTCCAGTTAAATGTTCTGACATCCACACATACCCCATAGAGAAAGAAGCCAAGGGTGTGTAGTCAAGACGAACTGCGAGGGAATAATGTTACATCTTTAGACGTCTTTATGTAACAGTGGCAAACGTTCGCAAATGCAGCTTGAACACACATCTGACTGACACATAACATGAGCCTTCTGTCTATTCATCTTGGAACATCTTGAGGGTGAACATCTTGTAAATAAAGACGGGTGAACTAGGTTGGGTAGATAAGCTATTGGGTGCTGTTGGGATCGTGCTCTGCGGTTCAGAATGCATGTGACCCGTGGATTTACTGTAAGTGTATTCATCACACGGTAATAGTTTTAGCAGTTTTGCTCTCTCTCCAGTATTTCGATGAGTATACAATGTGAAAGTGCATTCTCATGATTATCTGCACATAAACCATGTTGTTAGCTAGCTGTAAAGTTTAAGTAATGTTGGGTTGAGTCAAAGCGCAAATGACGTGATCCATTCTCAAGCGCTCACCACTTTAGCAATTTTGATGCGCCACTCACTCATAATTCAGTAATGATTTTGAGAAGATGAGAGAAAGTCAGTAAGGATACTTACTCCATGATTGCCACCTAATAACACCTCACATTTATAAAAAAGATCTCAAGGGATCCATTTGTCAGCTGTACTTTGACTGTACAATTGCATTAGGGCTGCACGATCAATTGTGATTTTCGCTTAATATTGCCTAAATAGACCCTTCTAGTGCAATTATGATATTGCGATGATTTCGATTATGTGTTTATGCGCAGCTTGTTCGTTAAGAAGGGCTCTTTGATCAGTAGATAGGGCAGTTCTGTCTAAAACCACTACGAGTTTAAGAAGCTTATAACGGGCATTTAAAAAAACAACACCCGTAAAACATCATTGTTATAAATATAATTTATTATTATGAAAATAAAGTGAAGGCTTGAAAAAAGAAAAAGAGTAAGATCCCCATGAGTATTTTCTGGAACTACATGTAGTGTTGTACCTTTGCAGGCCTGCCGAGAGCACCCTCTGGCTTTCGGATGTAGCAGCATTTAACCATACTTCACTAAAGCACAGCGCAAAAAAACTAAGTAAATCGCCTTATCGCGTGCGGTTTATTAACGTTTTATCGTGCAGCCCTATATCATATTTATTTTTTATAAATATTGTCTTTTTTTTTAAATTGCATGCCTACAGTATGAAATAGCCTAGAAGATAAACAATAAGTCAGGGCTGGGTGATATATATTGCAATTCACACTTGAGTTTTGTGTTCCTTTGACCTTTGGCATGACGTTGGGGACAGAAATACCTGTTTACCATCATTACCTTTAATACTCTGAAGAAAAAAAATTGAATGGTGTACTGATATGTGAATTATGGTATAAGTTACCATTTACTGTGGTTTAAGTAAAGTAGCCTATATTTGATTCATTTGATCCATGTGTTTAGTTGGATCCATAATGTCCATCTTAAAGGTTTATGTTAGTAAATGAGTCATGATGACGAATGACAATGTGTGCTGAGGTCCTGTGCTTTTCTTGTGGAGAAATCTGTTTGGAAAATGTTTGTGCACATTAAGAATGTCAATGTGTGTGCCGTTGGTTTATTGGAGGATTTTGTCTTGGCAGTGTTTGAACAACACAAGACAGATGCTGGATTGCTCAGTTATGAAAGTATACTTTAATCGAAACTAGTATGAACTGTACAGGTCTGAAATCTGTCAGGTGTGAAGTCGGTCGTGACGTTGACCAGAAAGACAGGATTATTAATTATACTGTGATCCGTTTTTACTGAGGAAGATAAACTCTTTAAGTGCTTTGAGAAATTCTTAAAGGCATCTTATCTGAAATGCCTCTGCATTTCAACTGTAAAGTAATTACAGTAAAATCTTGACAAAGGAAATTCACATTTTCTCCACCAAAACAGGGGACTACTGACTCTCCCATGTGCCAGTAATGGATTTTCTTTGAATGTTAATTCCTGGTGAATTGGAAAGAGGCCACTGTATGTGTGCACATCTCTTGAAGTGTTTGAAGCTAGAATTATCCATGCATGGCGCTTTGGATTTATGTATTAATTTCTGACAAGATATTTAAACGGAATTCTGCTTGACTGCACTTTATTTTCTTATTTACTCTGGTGACATTTTTTTAATTATTACAATACTGAAAAACATTATTTAATGTCACTCTTGATTTATATGAGAGAGGGGTTATATTGTAAATTGTTATCTTGAATTAAAAACTAAAACTAAAAAAAATAGTTTGGTTCCTGTTCAAAACCGCCTGCCATGATTCTAGTGTGTTTATCCTCAATGGGAGATGATGAGGGTTCAACTTAATGCAGCGCTGCAAAAATTTTCCAGCGTATGACATGAAAGTGGTACCATGAGAGAGATTCAAAAGCACATTTTATTTTAATGTCACACACAAGCCTGTCTGCAGAGTGTCACAGAAAGGTAAACAAACTATCTGTGTCGAGTTGCTTGTATTTATCAAGCAGTAAAAATGCAATTCCATATACCCAAAGCAAGGTGTCTGTTCATGAGCATTCGATGCCAGGATTGGTGTACATTTTGTGCAGCACCACTTCATAAGAATTTTAGAATGATACAACCATAAATAAGAATTTGTCAGTTGTCAATCCGATCACATCTTTCATGTCTCGTCAAGCAGATTAGAAAGGTATAAATAACCCTTCACAATCCGAATGGAATTAGGATCGGATTAGCCATTTTATTCCGATTGAGGTGTTTATATGGAGCATTTTAATTCGATATTGGACCTTTAAACCTATTACAATCGGATTATAATGGTCCATGTAAACGCAGCTACTTAGGGAGCTGAAGAGTCATCAGTACACTGAAGAACAGTGAGCTTGATTAAGCTGATATAGGTATCAAGAAATGTATCCATTTAATTAAACAGTGCTTATTTAATAATAGTAACAGCATCAATAGATTTGTGGTGGTGTTTTTGTCATTTTAAAGCGCCTTCTTTATAGACCACGCGGGCTGCACAGACTCGTTTTGTGTATATTCCTCGCGGGCTGTGCAGACTCGTGTCTTCTCTATACCACGCAGGCTGCCTAGACTCACGTCGTCTTTATTCCACGCAGGCTGCGCAGACTTGCGTTTTATTTATACCACGTGGGCTCTTAGCCTTGTTCATATTTGTTTACAATGCTATTTGCAGCCTGAAAAAAAGATTATCACAATTAGGGCTGCAACTAACGATTATTTTGATAATCGATTCATCTGTAAATTATTTTTTCGATTAATCGATGAATCGGATAAAACCATAAACCAAGAAAAGCATTCATTTCCAACCCTTTATTCAAAATCAGAACTAAAATCTTTAGAAAGTGCACAAACATGTTGCTCCTTGAACATCCCTGAGCTGTTATAATAATAATAAAATAAAAATGGACTAACACAAAAAACATAGACATGTATGCTTTACATCTGCCAAATATATAGACTTTTTTAAATAAAGTGCCACCTGAGCTGCTGAATAAAGAACAATACAAATCAGAAAATTTGACAGGACTTGTTTGAATGTCAGAACTTGTTCTCTACACTACACTGCAGACGCACACACTCGCAGATGCACACACTTTTGCAGATGCACACACTCACAAACTCTCACACTGACACACACACACACACACACACACACACACACACACACACACACACACACACACTCTCTCTCAAGTTCACTTGAAGCTTATTCATTAAATTATTACCATCATTGTAGTAAGTGCAAGGTTCATTTATACACCACATTTTAACAAAGCTTAAGATGACCGAGTGCTATAAAAAAACTTTAAAATTAAATTAAAAAGTACAACACACACAAATATATTTTTCAATAATAACCTATATGGGACAAAGCACAGAATATACACTGCAAAAATTGCTTTTCTAACTTAGTAGTTTTGTCATGTTGTCAGTCCAAATATCAAAAAAATCTTAAATCAAGAAACATGTACTAGACACATGAAAAAGCATAAGAAATTATGTCTTGTTTTCTGAAAAAACACCTCAAAATGAAGTGATTGTTTGCTTAAAACAAGCAAAATTATCTGCCAATGGGGTACGAAAAATAATCTTAATGAGATATTAATTTGCTCATGCCATTTTTCTTGTCTAGTAATCTTGATTATTTTCTTTTAGATACTTGGACTGGAAACGAGAAATAAATTACTAAGTAAGAAAAGCTGTTTTTGCAGTGTAGCTATTCATGACAACAGATTGATAAATTAATAGTTCAAAAAAGGCTAGTGAATAAAAACGTGTCTTTATTCTTGCAATGCAAAGTGCAAAGTAACTATACCACCCCTGCTTTACTTCAGTTATTAACGAGCTAACGCTAACTTGTCATGCTTGTCAAGCTGGATAACGAGTAAACATCCGCACCAGGGACATTACGTTCTTCACTTCAAAACGGAACAAAAGAACGATTCCTTAATGACTTAACCTGCTCTAGAACTCCCTGCCTCCTCATCAAAGAGTCCAACATGTTTGCGTTTCAGGTGCGGACCATTGCCGTGGTGCTCACGTGCCATGTTGCTTTAGCATATTTAGCAGTTAACACACTTTTTCTGTTTATTTAGTGTGAAATGCTCCCGCACCTTGGATGACTTTGGTCGCGCGGATTTCTCTGCATCCATCATGTATCTTTCCTCCGCTATTTAATTTTTTGCTCCGCCCTGTGTATGAGGCGCTGAACTCTGCTAGCATCAGTGCGCGAGAGAGACCGAGTGTGTTCACTCCACTCCGCGCTCAAATAATTTTTTTTTTTTTATTATCAAACGTCTCCGTGTCGCACGACACAACGAATCGATAATGAAATTCGTTGCCAACTCTTTTAGTAATCGATTTTTATCGATTAAATCGATTCGTTGTTGCAGCCCTAATAACAATTAGACATGGACCGATTACCGGTTTCAAGGTTTACCGAGGTTAAAAAATTCTGTGGTGTCAAAACATACAGACGCTCTGAGCTGCAGAAAAAGATGATGACGCTGACGTTTAAAAAAGCGCTCCGAACGTTTATTCCATAGGATTATAATGTTAAACAGACGCCAGCAGGTTTGTCAAGTCAAGTTAGAATAAATACTATTTGGCTTGTACCAAGGCAAATTACATGGCTAATCAACCAGCCCAACATGAATTAGTTTGAACTAGGTGAACATGCTTACATTCCTGCATTATAACTTCAGTGGATTTTTTTTTTTTTTTTTTTAGTTTTTATTTAAAAATAAGACATTGTAGATATGCAATAGTAATGCCGTGTAACTTTTTCTGTAGGCTTACCGTTGTAGACTGTTTCACAGCAACAACATAGCTATAACATAGCTTTCCTGTTTAATAATTATGTAAAAAAAACATAATAAAACAAACATACAATCGCAAACTTCCATTTAAAAAGTGGATCCCCTGATAGCTCCATTTGGGTACGGAACAGGTAGTCAATCCTGCATTTGACATGATTAAAGCGGCCGTGCAACAGTTTTTCATGCATTCTGACTTTTTCACAATGTTAAACGTGCTGTCTTCTCATGCATAACATGGTCAAATTATCAAAAAATCTAACTGGGTTTATGACGTAGTATTTTGCTCAATAAACTCCCCCAGCGATCGTACAGGAAAGTTTTTTTCTAACATATAAAACTGTTTTGTAACTTTTTTTTGTCTTTTTTTAGAGAGCATATGTTCGCGAAGTTGTGAAGATGTCACTATCTGCTTTTTTTGGTATTTAGTTCGATAGTGGAATGTGGTTGCCATTCTTGTTAATTATTAGTGAACGATTTGTGCGACAGTTGCAGTGTGTACATGTATCAGTTTCCTTAAATATCGGACTGCAACAAGAAGGAACCACAGGCACCCAACAGCTGAGTGAGTGAGTGACAGAGCTGAACAGTCCAGACGTCATACGCCACTTGGTCTGCGCAGTGTGGCAGTTGAACACACCTATGGCTAGTGGTTGTGCTCTACGATTTGAAGAAAAAATCTAATTGCGATTTTTCTGACTAATGCGATTGACTATTTAAAAAAAGAGCTAGGTTTGTTGTGTTGGTTTTAACAGCATGCATCAAAGAAAGACCAAGCATAATCACAATGCCACAAAACGCCATGCATTCATCATAGAATAGTCTGTGATACCTCTGCAGGTGTTGTTAGAGATTAGTTGTGTTGCCTCGCGAGGTCGACACAGACTTTTGGCATGTATTACAAAGCACTTGCTTTTGAAGAACATCAGAAGGTAGAAATCCAAAATAATTTCAAACATAAGCGTTGCTTTTTCTTTTGGGTACCAAGTCGTCTGCTGCTGCAGGACTTTGCATTTCAGCAGACATAACGTTACTTTGTTGCGAATTTGAACTGTTGCTCCCGCTCGCGCTCATCTTTTCCAAATGACGTTCTTTGCTAATTCAATAGCAGGTGCAGTGTTAAAATGCCCCCTATTGGTTAAACGTACAATTTCAGAAGCAAACTGTCAAATACTACGTAGGTGCATTTTATCCTATTTAAAGCCCTTAATCAAAATAATCACAGCTTTTGCGATTTGAACATCGCACCCCTTCAAATTGCGATTTCGATTAAAAAACTATTAATCGTGCAGGCCTAGCTAGGGGGCAATTTTGATCATATTTCATTTAGTGTTCTGGACAGGTTTGAAAAACGACTACTCGAATAATTTGGGGCGGGGTATTAGAGGGGGTCGGGCCTGTCCCTCATGGTGACAATGAAAATATTTTAAATTACCAGGCCAGCCGGGAGACATAGTCCCTCCAGCGTGTCCTAGGTCTTCCTCGAGGTCTCCTCCCGTTGGGACATGCCCGGGAACACCTTCCCGGGAAGACGTCCAGGGGGCATCCGAAAAAGATGCCCGAGCCACCTCAGCTGTCCCCTCTCGATGTGGAGGAGCAGCTGCTCTACTCTGAGCTCCTCCCGAGTGACCGAGCTTCTCACCCTATCTCTAAGGGATCGCCCAGCCAACCTGCGGAGAAAGCTCATTTCGGCCGCCTGTATCCGGGATCTTGTCCTTTCGGGTCATGACCCACAGCTCATGACTCACTAGATCTCATTATAAACAAAAATTATGTGCCCACTGGATGCAGCCCGAAGAGACGCAACAAACGCCTTGTTCTGTTTCTTTTTGTTTTGCCATGTTGAATTGCGCCGCTTGCGTGTGTGTAAGATGATCACAAATCAAACTTGTAGTAGATTTGTATGTTTTGTATGAAGCTTGGTGCTTCAAATTTTGCACTTAACTATATTTTTCGTCAAGATTGTCAAAGTGAAACCAGACATCGCATTGCGCTTTCAAGATGCTCTTATCTGTGCTCTGAACCTTCACCGCAAACTCTCGTAACGCAACCAATCAAATATCTGGGTACCACCCAAAATGCCAGCATAACCAATCAGAAAGAAAGAAAATAATTGTATTTAAAAAATGTATATATAGACTCAAACGATCATCGTTTTCATCATTGATCGCTGCTGTTGCGTCCGAGTACTCAGGTGCTTGTGCCCATCTCTACCTACACTACGGTCTCACACATTTTTAGGCATTTGATCGACCATTATAGAGATCATCGATTAAGCTATTTAAACAATCAACGAACGAAATCAATCGGCGATCGATCAATTGGAGCACTCTTAAACAACATAAACAAATGTTACAGCCCATGCTGTGTTTCTGGACGGAACTTCCAGTACACATCCAAAAACAATAGAAGTACTGTAGATTAATTCTGATAACAAGCAAAACAGAAGAACTTGGTTTAACTTGCCTCTCTAATATTTTGAATTTAGACTGCTATACCAAGCTCTACCGCAAGATTTCAATGTCCCATGCGTTTTCTTTAAGTGCGACAAAGTTACACAACCCATTCAACAAGTTGTTTATTTAATCAATTAACATGGATCAAAATAATATTATAAATTAGATTTTAAAAGTTAAATAATTAAAAAGTTATATTATTACCAACCAGCCAGACCAGTAAACAAAGACAGACTGGTTAAACCTAAGTTAAGAAAGATTTTAAAACTAGATTTTTTTTTGTGGTAATATATACACTCACCAAAAGAATTATTAGGAACAGCTGTTCAATTTCTCATTAATGCAATTATGGTGGTGGTGTAGTGGTGTGGGGGATGTTTTCTTGGCACACTTTAGGCCCCTTAGTGCCAATTGGGCATCGTTTAAATGCCACAGCCTACCTGAGCATTGTTTCCATGTCCATCCCTTTATGACCACCATGTACCCATTCTCTGATGGCTACTTCCAGCAGGATAATGCACCATGTCACAAAGCTCAAATCATTTCAAATTGGTTTCTTGAACATGACAATGAGTTCACTGTACTAAAGTGGCCCCCACAGTCACCAGATCTCAACCCAATAGAGCATCTTTGGGATGTGGTGGAACGGGAGCTACGTGCATCCCACAAATCTCCATCAACTGCAAGATGCTATCCTATCAATATGGGCCAACATTTCTAAAGAATGCTTTCAGCACCTTGTTGAATCAATGCCACGTAGAATTAAGGCAGTTCTGAAGGCGAAAGGGGGTCAAACACAGTATTAGTATGGTGTTCCTAATAATCCTTTAGGTGAGTGTATATCTTTATAATGTGAACGCCCCTTGAGGGCTTCCCTCTTGGTTCCCTTCATTTGGTAATTTGTTTATTAAAAAAACATAAATATATAATAGTTGTAATTTTTTTATGTAATTTTCAGGTGGGCTGGGTTTTAAAAAATAAAAAATGTTTATTTTTTATTTTGGACCAATGCTTTAAGCAAAATATCTCTCTGTGTATGAGATGGTCCTTCCGTAATAGGTCTTGTGAATCCAATCCCAGTCCATTAGTGGCTTCTGACTGGTATCACATTACCCTGATGGGAGTAAGAGAGACATTCTGCTTGAGATATGTGACAGGGTTCCCCCAGAGGAGTGCTTGGATCCCAGGATTAGATAAAAAAAGAAGGAAAATGTTGCCCTGGCAGGGATGGACACAGCCAGAGGGAGTTATCTTCCCAAAACTCACTGGACATCTGGTGGATAGCCCAAACTCAGTTTCTTAAGGAGTGCTTTACACATACACATTCATGCAGGTCTTACAAACAGAAGTTATTTGCCAGGTAGTATTTGGCTATAATTATTTATATGCCATCTGGAGTTTGTTCTCCACGAAGGATATAATATGCATCTTTTCTTTTTATCTAATTTTGAAATTTAAAATAACAGAGCATGTTTTAAAATGAGTAATAATTGCTGAAACAAGCATTTTTTATCCTTGAGCTCTCTCACAGACTCATTTGAACAAACCCTTATAAAGTATTACACTTTGGCATTTAACTCATTTAAATAAATACTCAATACTCACTCCCTCTGAATAATGAATTTAATTAGAAACTCTTGCTGATGTCATGACACTGAAACAGATGGGTTGTGTCAATTAGAGTTGTGTTTACATAAAAAAAGCACAGATAGATGTGTTTTTATGTTCATTTTACTACTTACTTTCATTTTGTGTCATTTCACGAAATGTGCGAGAGTAAGTGGACTCTGTCATACAGTGCAACGGGGTCAGCCTCCTCACTAAGATAAATGTTTTTCTCTTTTACTTGCTCAGAGTTGCTCTTAGATTTGGTTCTGAATCACTTTTAAGTTAAGACTCCTACATAGAAGTTTTAAGCTAAATCAGGTGCATTCTTAGAGGATTCTTAGAAGCTTTTAAAATACAAGCCCTGAATGTTTGTCGTTTATGATGTTGTACTTTGTAACTGAATTTACCGAACATCAAAATCCCTTTTTCTGTAGTGAGCTTTAAGAAATTTATGCCCCTCATTAAACAAGTTTAATTTGAAATTTCCTCTGTGGCTCATGGGAGATTTCTATCAGGGATTTGTAACATTTTTTTCCTTGGTTTATTTTCAGTGTTTTATGATGAGTTTATGGCTTACAGTTTATTTCAAATTTAGAGAAGATTATAACAGCTGATTGCATAATTTCCCACACAGTGGATAGCATTCAAAGGGATGTGTAGATAAGTTTTGATATACATGTACTGTTGTTTCTTTTATCGGTAGGAGCAATTGCTGCATTACTGATGTTTATTTCTTAAATTATTTGCAGATTGAAGTTGTAGTTGCCATCTGGGCAAAGCAATTTGTGGTTGTCTGATACCTTCAGGAAACAGTTCCGGTGCGGTGTGAAAATTGTTTACAATTTATCAAAGTGTATTGAATGAGACATGCTGCGAGTAAATAACGCTAACAGGAAGAATGGGATAGAAACAATGTTGAAAGATCTCTCCTGCCGGGCAGCGTCTGCCTCATATGAAGTAGTAAGCAAGTGGCAAGTAAGGACTTTGCGTGGAACCCACAGAAATGTCAGTTTGCTAGAGGTAATGGAATCATGAAAGAAGTTGCTGCATTGCTGCACTTCAGGGAGTAATAACACTAGAGAAGCTAAAGAAATGACTAGAACCTGTTGAGATTGCCGAAAATAAAAAACTGAGGGAAACATTACCACTGCAAGGCAAATGCATACTTAATTCCATTTACACAACTTTTTTTTGCATTTGTAAAACACTTTTAACCAAAGTGACGCATTCAACGTTAACATTATAAATGCATTAAAACACCAGTTGGTGAAAAGTTAGTGAAAAAATGTCTTTGAAAAGAAGTGAAGTTGGTTCTATGAGAAGGCTATTAGTTTCCAAATTGTATTTGATACTATACCTAATGTACAGATGTTTAGACATTTTAAAATGTGGATTTTGAGTCTACTCAACAGCTTTATTTATATAAAGCTTTTTACAATTTTCAATGTTACAAAGCATCTGTACATGAGACATATTGACTATAAGCAAATCAATTAAAGTTATATACCTGTAAAAACAAGGAAAAGGTGAAAACACAGAAGACAGACATACCCACATACAGACTATTTCAAGGTTTAGGCGCTAGGTAGGAAAAAGATCTACACCTGCACTTGATTTTTAAATTCTAGGTATTACCAACTGACAGGATGCCTGAGAGCATAATGCAAGTGAAGGACTGTAATACAATAGAAGTTCACTCAAATACTGCGGAGCTTAACATTGTAGGGCTTTATAGGTAAATATTTTAAGCAAGATCTTAAAATTAATGTGATGCTTTATAGGTAAACAGTGCAAGGTTGACAGAACCGGGCTAAAATACTCATAATTTTTGTACGTGTAAGAACTCGAGGCGCCGCGTTTTGGACCGGTTGTAGTTTTTGTAATAAGCCTGCAGGGCAACCACCTAACAGTGCATTACAGTAATCTTGTACATAGGTAAATTTTTACCGTTCATAACAACTTTGAGGGCATTTAAATGTATTAATTTGACTTCAACTTTGAGGAAGGTGATTTTTTTATAACTCGCCTGTTTAACTTATATTAAGCCTTAAAATAAATAAAAATTAGGTGCCTGGCCACTTGAGGGACAAGTGGTTTCAGCAATCAGGGGCCTCAGCTCCGACCAAGTCCCACCTCTATGCCCATTTTCGATTATCTGGGAGTGACGCGCTGCTAGAATGGTTACGTGACTCAAACTAACGCTGCTCGCTGCTTTTAGATCAAGCAGCATTTTATACTGATTCCAGAACAGTGCTTCACGGACAAACTAAGCAACAGTAAATTAAAAGATACCTTGCATTATCGCAGCCAGCTCGGTTTCCGGCAGGATTTAGTGGTAACCATTAACAGTGCACATGTCAAGAAGGAACACACTGAAGTTTTCAGCGCTTTCAGAGTTTATGAAACTTAAATAACAGGATTTAAGTTATTTATGTCTCATCATCTGTTATTTAAATACTACCTTAATGTTGTTTTTGCATGCTATCGGTTCAGTATTGGTATCTAAATACTTTTCTTAAGTTTTGTATTGAAGAAAGACATTTGGTATCATGAAAACACTATTGTATACTGTATGACTCTAGCTCTCAGCTACATTAGACAAGCAATAGGAAATTGGTGAAGTCAATAACGTTTACAATAATGTTGTATTTTTTAACATTAGTTTAAGCTCTAACTAACAGTAAACAATACGTATAGATAATTTGTATAACGATTAAAGATGCTGGGTGTTATATGTAATAGGATCTATTGTCAGAAATGCAATATAATAAACATAACTATGTCTTCAGAGGTGTATAAAGTCCTCACATAATGAAGCGTTAGGTTTTTATTACCTTAGAATGAGCTATTTCCATCTTCATACAACTTGGGTCCTCTTACAAAGGAATTCTGCATGTTTTTTCTACCTAGACCTAAACCAAGGGTCGCCAACTTGCAGACTCCGGACCGTAAGATGCCTCCGTCCGGACCACAAATCTTTTTGACATAATGAAATAAAAAAACTTCAAAAGTTATTTTCTAATCAAATAAAATTTATACCAGACACATCAAGTTCCGGTCAGTAGCAGTTTGGGTCTTACAGTGCAACGGACAGTTATGCGCATTGTTGCTATGTTCAGACGTGCAGTGAAGAGAGCCAAGAGCGGTGCACCGATTAATACAATTAAAACCAGATTTAACATTTTGATTCAACGAGATCTATCCCTGAATAGTCTTACTATCTCAAGCAGAAGGGAAACCAAGATCTGTTTATGTATCTTTAACTTTAGATATGCCATAAGATATACAAAGAATTGGACCAAACATTGTTTAATTTTGAATAGGGAAATAGACCACATTATCTAAGAAAGGTTATTTTATGTAAACCAAAAAGCAAAGGTAGATTATCTGTAAGTAGTTTTGAAACCTTAAAAAATGCTTTTAAAGTTAATTTGTTTAGTTAAATTCATGAAAGATTCAGATAGCATGTAGTACACATTTCCATAATTTGTTTTTGATTTGAAGGGTTGCATAGATCTTTTA
The DNA here is from genome assembly GCA_029783895.1 of Triplophysa bombifrons. Lineage (NCBI taxonomy): Eukaryota > Metazoa > Chordata > Actinopteri > Cypriniformes > Nemacheilidae > Triplophysa > Triplophysa bombifrons. Next base: position 3,666,718 of record CM056471.1, read on the forward strand.
TTGTGATGTGATTTTAAAATTGAAAAACTACCTACAAAATTTGCCACATTCCAAAAACAAGTTTAATTGCCTTGGACAATTAATTGCCTTCTCCCCAAATAAATATATTATCTGGAATAAAAAATGTATTCAGTATAAAAATTATATTGTGTAAGGATATTGTGCTAATTTAAGTGGTAATTTATTAATTTATAGAGAATTATTGGACACATTTGGTTTGCCAGTTACACCAAAATAGTATACAACTTTATTTAATGCCATTCCTCAACAATTAATACATTTTGTAAGAGCTTGTGGAAGTGTTACTTCTGAGGCAATTTGTGTTAAAGACAGCATGTTTATAGGAGAGATTGATATTTATAAACACAGTTTTTCTAATAATCATATAAGGAATGTTATATTAGGAGAAATAGCTATTTATAAAAGCTTATTCTGGTCCAATATGTTTAGAAATATGAACTGGAATACAGTTTGGTGTATCAGTGATAAAAATTGTTTAAATAATAAGGTAAAAGAGGTTACATTTAAAATTGCACATGGTATATATCCATCTAAAAGTGTGTTCGAGATATTTCAGTTAGATATTGATTATTCCTGTGATTTCTGTTCAATAGAGAGAGAATCTATTGTCCATCTGTTTTATAATTGTATATAGAATAATATTTTTAGGGTGGATATTATGGAAAACTTTATTAGAAAGAAAACAAACTTATGAAAGTTAAATATTTTTCAAGTGAAAAAATAATAACTTCAATAATTTTGTACAACTATTAATCATTTTGGGAAAAATTCATATACATTTACATTAAGTCATTTAGCAGACACTTTTATCCAAATCGATTTACATACATATTATACATACATACATAAGAAAAAATCCAAAGGAGCCAAGCCAATTTTCATTCATTTTCTTCAGGAGTTTAAGGACTACTGCACCAGTTTGCAAAGCATTGTTAATAAAAACGTAACAAAGTCTTATAATATTCTTCATGAATATGGGATATATGAATAATGGATATTGGACTCTGGCTTTTTGTTCTGGGATGTACATGTTAATATGTATTAAAATTAATATTTTTTTATTAAATGCATTCTGCAAAATGTACATCTTGTTGTATATTGTGTTAATAACAAAATAAAAATGAGAGCTGCCCACAGACAGGTGTAACTGTCAGTGATTGAAAAAGGTTAGAAATGTTGATGCTGAAAAACACGTTTTTCGAGATGAATGGGTTGGCAGATACGCATTTATTCTTCCTGCATCGATGTGTACGAGGCTGGAGTGTCTCATTTGCTCGGAGTCTGTTCCGGTTGTCAAATGTGGAAACCTCAAACACCATTATATGAAACTAGACATAGACACTTTGAAGAAATTTACCCGCAGCAATCCGAGGTAAGGGGACAGAAAATAAATTAGCTCAAACCCCAGGATGAGCGATCTACACGGGTCCTCCCTCACTTAACGCCCAACAACGAGCATATGAATGTACATTAGGAATTCAGTGGATATTAGGAAAACATCAGTAACCCTTTACTGATGGGTAAATAGTAAAAAAGTGCACTTTAAGATGTGAAAGAAAGAATTTAACAAACCCCCTTTCAACTGCAACAGCCACAAATAGAGCTGAAATGTAATCAGCGGACGTTCGGTCACAATTTGATGCTCACCCCGAAACTCATGAACCCTATTATTTTGTTATAATAGACAGTTATTCTTACCTTACTTCTTGACTGACTCTCAAATGATTTGTTCTGCAATTCATCTGTCTAATCCCCTCCTTTCCGCCAGCCTACTCTTATGTGATTGGTCAGGGACATGAGGGTCACGAGCAACAGAGTTTGTGGGAGAAAAGTGAAGTTTTCACGTGCAGTCCTAGCAAACGTAGGCGGGGACTATATGTAGTGACATCCATGGCGGTTTGCAAATCAGATAAGGGACCAATAACTTGCCAATAACTTTAATTTCCACTTGGCAGACTGCTTACTTTCAAACACGGCAACATTACACACTGCATGAAATGTCAATTGCATGATCTCATGTTATGTACTCTTTAAAGGATAAAACAGAATGTAAATAACAATTTACGTTGTATTAATAATGCACCTTGGCTAAAAGAATTCAGCTGATATCACCTAGCCTGCATAGGATAGAATTATGTTTTAAATGCACTATTAATTGTATTATTATTCGTTTCCCTATAGATTGCCAACTGTGGACCATTGACTAAACTGATGCAAAATGGCTTCAGATAATACGCAACGTAGTTACTCCATCATACCCTGCTTCATCTTTGTAGAGGTAAGATTTGATGTTTTAATTTACAAAATATGGTGGTTGAGCTGAATCTTTTCAGCTACTGCTGTATTTCATTCTCTGGTTATTAAGATTTTGCTTTTATGGCATAAAAATGTCATTGGTTTCATTTTTTGGAACAGTGTTTATAACAAGGGTTTAATTAAAACTTCTTTCAAATCCTGTTTAATCACAACAGTACAAAACTGTGTGTAGACACTTTAAAGCATTTATGTTGTAAACCCTTGTGAACCTGGCAACATGAGACTAGACTAGCCTACCAACACATTTTGACTGCCATGCAGTTGCTAAGGTGTTGCTAGGGCTTCACCGTGGAGTTGTTAGGGTGTTCTGGGCGGTAAATATGTACTTGTATATTAGCTGTGTATAAAAAGTAACTTAACATTTTTGTCACGCTTGGTCCCTATGTCTCAGTTCCCTTCTTGAGAAAGTCTACAGGATTTTTTTTACCTCTTTACCTGTGTTTCATTATCAGTCAGGTGTAATTATAAAAGAAATATGTCAGATTATTCAGCAAAAGATTATAGCACTCTTTTCATCTAGCCACATAATTTGTATCAGTATGACATGCTGAGAAGTAAATTTGATAGTTCACTCAAAAAGGAAAATTATGTCATCATTTAATCACCACTTTGTCCTTGTATACCTGTATGACTTTATTCCTTCCGCAGAACACAAAGGAATACATTTTGAAAAGTGTTGTTAAAGGAGTCATATGACATGATTAAAAACATTATTAACTTGTGTTTTTGGTGCAATACAATGTATTTATACGTTTTAAGGAAAAAAAAAAACTACGGTTCAAATACCATACATCATTGTAGCTCCTCTAGCCTCAACTTTCTAAAACACATTTTTACAAAACTCGTCGCTCTGGAATGCGCAGTGTGCTCAGATTGGCCAGTGGAGCAGTATGTTGTGATTGGCTGAATACCTCAATAGTTTTGTTTAAATGTAAGTTTCATTTTCTCTTTCAACAACTTCTGATTGCAATTCTAGCGAGAAATTGATATTGCAGTTTTTAAATATGTCATTAGTTATTGCAAGGACGCTCTCTGTTTGTAATTCAAATAGACTTCCGTTACACTGCCTATCTGTTTCTCTGGGCTGCCTTTTTGCACAGATGCTGACGACGAGGTCATGACGTTTGGCTGCTGTTTGTAACCAAACGATGCCAGCGTTTTTTTTTCTAAAAAAGCGCCTTGGTCAACTTTTTCTTCTCAAAAAGAAGTTAAGTGTGAACATGGGTTTACAGAGGCATGTTTTTATGTTGTCGTATGCATTTCTGCTGTGATATGGTGGCTGCACCAGCATAACTGAAACTACACCTTTAGCTTAACGTGTAGGTGTGATGAGGTGAAGTGAAAGTGACCTATTTGTCAGTAATGTTAACCCATATCCGAAATGTGACCTCTGCATTTAACCCATCCAGTTAGATGTGACACGCACATCACATCAGGAGCAGTGGGCAGCCATCACTGCAGCACACGGCGAGCAAACGGGGTTGGGTGCCTTGCTTAAGGGCACGTCAGTCTCTGCTGGCCCTGAGAACTGAATCGGTGACCTTCTTCTGACTATCTAACCACTAGGCCACAACTGCTCCACACTATTGCAAACATTACCACATTCTGACGTAGAGATGTGGGGGCATGATTGATCAAGCCGTTTTTGGCAGATCTGGATCAGACTTCTCTTTTAGAGTAAATCATCATGTTGAAAACTTTGAGTTTTGAGACTTTGGATGTCTTATACATGCACAAACAGTTATCTAACACACTTAACAAGACTTATATGTATGTTTACATGCTCATGCACTATAAATAATCTTACACTGTTCCCCAGCCAGCTGCTTGTCTTACGATGTTTCTCTTTGCACATGTATAGTACTTATGTGAAACATTTGTATAGTTTTAATCTTTTAGTCTATAGGTTTAACAATTATATATAGTTTATTTATAGTCAATCTGTCAGTAGGTTAGATGTGTATAGGTTTTTTGATAGTATTTTACTTAAATGTTGTACAATGGTCCTGTGAGGCACGACATTTCTTTCCACGTTATGTCCCCACATGTAGCGGAATGACAGTAAACTTCAACTGGACTTGAATCAAAAGCAAAACAAAAAATTCCGTCATATTGCTCCTTTAACTGGACCCCATTCTCTTGCATTGGTTTTGTGTCCATACAATAGAAGTGAATGGGGTCCAGTGCTGTTCGGTTACCAACTTTCTTCAAAATATCGTCTTGTGTGTTCTGCAGAAGAAAGGAAGTCTTAAAGGTTTGAAATGACAAGAGGGTAAGTGATGAGAGAATTTTCCTTTTTTTTGGTAAACTATGACTTGATATGCTTTAATTCTCTGCGGTTATGGGTTCGTTCAGATCATTATGATGCAGGGGATACTGTAGTATGTTCTAGATTTTCTGTCCTGCGCATACCTCTGTCTGATTTTGAAAGTCACGTTTTTGGAGTATGCACCTGACTGACTGTTACCTTAATTTCTTCTTGTTTTGTAGTGTCAGTGGATCCTTTTCTTTTGTGGCTGGGTAAAATGTTGTACTGTTTGCTTGCCCACATATGATTTAAGTTGTTCTTTTCTGCGAACAGCTGAAATATGACATACAGCAGGTGCCTTTTACAGGACAAATTTGCTGTTTGCAGTGCTTTCACTAAACGTGTGCATGTTTCTGAATCATCTCTTTTCCTGTGCCTCTGGATCTGCGTGCCGCTTTCAGGAAACATCAGAGACAGAAAGTAGGCCAAACTGAAACGATCACGTCGTAGACTAATGCTTCCTTAGTGAAAGCACTGAAAATGCTGTCATGTGTTCAGATCTGTCCTTTAGGGAAATTATTTTGTGAAAGGCTCCTGAGCCAAGAAGCATATGCAATATGGTGACATATGCCATCTACCTTATCTCCCAGTTACTCACTGTGCAAGGACTGGACTCAGGCCATATTCTGATGCTGTTGGCCGTGTTTGAGCGGTCAGGGATTTTAGCCTGTTTTCCACAGATCGACAAATGGCTAGAGATAGTCTATAATTAAAATATTGTGATTTCTTTACTTTAATGTATGGGTAATTAAAATTGTGGTGTTTTGTTATTTTCTCTCGGTTATCTTTGTTGATGCTTGAAACATGCAATTATTTACTTTGAGTAAAAATAAAGATCATTGACTTCATGTTACAGTTCAGTGCCTTTATTCCTGTTTGGCCTAGTTTTGATCTGTGAAATATGGAATAGGTAGATTATGTGGGAAAATGTTGAACTGTTGAAAAAAATGTTAAACTATTCTTGGATAAAAATGTCCTGTTTTTAAAACATTCCTGTTAGCCCTGGCTAATGATGGCTGTATACCTGGTGCACACCACAACAATCTGTTGACCTATATTCCGTTTATCGTTTCAGAACATACCAACATTCATGCATTTCATTTTCATTGTTGTCAATTTTTTATGGTTCATCATCTAAAAAAATCAGAAAATCCCATTGATTTTGTTCCTCTGTGTTGTTATCTGTATTGCAGTGTGTGGTGTAAAACCTAATGTGGGGTTAACTGTTACTGGGGCCTTTTACATCACACACTAATTAACATATTCAAAACTTCAGACTCTTGCAACTTGAGCTTCTACTCTCTGAACATTTTATATTTAATACAGCTTATTCCCCAATAATGCATTTTACATATGATATGTCAGTTTAGATTTATAATCATCTGACAAAATCACCTCACACACCCTAAAGAGCGGAGATTTTCGGCTATTCTTTCACACAGCCCATCCCCAGCCTCTGTATGTGTAACCATTTTCAGACCGACTGTGTTCATGTTTATATCTAAACAGTCAATAACAGTGACGGGTTTTGGAAGTGTTGTTCTGAAGTCACAACAAGCCCGCCGTACGGTGAACCTAAACATGCTGCTTCTCCTTGCCGCTCACTGCATGGAGTAGACACCAAGAGTAGCTATCACTGTTCCGGGAATGCGAGACCTTGCACTTGCGGGGCAGTACTGACAACAGTTTCCCACTGTATAGGCTGAATCCAAAAGATGCTAAGTTTGTCGTTATGCGCTTTTTCTGAACTCCCTAACTCCCGTAGGGCATTGAAGGCCCAAGGAAGAATATGCCAGAGCGATAGCCTCAACTATCCATTTAGATAGTTTATGCTTCGTGACCGGGGACCCTCTGGTGTGGTCACCGAAGCAGACAATAAGCTGTTCCGACTGCCTGAAGGGCAAAATGTAATTTAAATTTTAAGCGCTCTGACTGGACAGAGCAGATTCAGCTACGTGTCCTGCTCGGAGGAGGGGAGCGCAGATAATGTTATTACCTGTGCTCTAAGCGGAGTAGAGAGCACCTTAGGTACGTAACCATGTCTTGGTTTGAGTGTGGAAGGGGAGCCGCCCTTATCCAACAGCTCTTGCAGGAAGGAAAGAATTAGTGATATGTCATAGGATTCTGGGTCTGTGCCGCGAGTTGCACACCAGAAGACAGACCACTACAGGGTAGAGAGTCATCCTTTAGACGGAGCTCTAGCCTGTTATATCTTGTTCATGACACTTTTGGGGAGGATTGTAGGGTCCCGTCGAGAGGCCAAAGGTGCAGGGCCCACAGCTCTGGCTGGGGGTGCCAAATGGTGTTGCCTGCCTCAGAGAGGAGGTCCCGTCTCAGGGGAATAGGCCACGGTGCTGCTACGAGCAGCCGAGACAGTTCCGCAACCCAAGGCTGGTTCTTCCAGAGTGGGGCTACGAACAGCACTGTGTGCGCCTGTTCTGTGATTCTCCTGATCATCCGTGGTATAAGAGCGATCGGGGGGGGGGGAAGGCATAAAGATGCTGGCTGGGCCAGTTGTGGGCCAAGGTTGGGCAATGAGTGTTGTCTTCTGAGGCAAAAAGGTTGACTTCTGCCTTGCCGAAGACTACCCAGATTTTCTAAACCGACCTGGGGTGGAGCATCCATTCCTCTAAAGGGACGTTGCTCCGAGACAGCATATCTGCTCCCTGGTTCAGTCTGCCCGGCACGTGAGATGCCCTTAGTGAGCGCAGATTGCACTGAACCCGGCACCTGAGTTGCCCTCAGTGAGCGCAGATTGCACTGGGCCCATTCCAAGAGGCGAAGTACCAGGGAAAAAAGGCGTCTTGAGGAGAGGCCTCCCTGGTGATTTATGTAGGACACCACTGTCATGCTGTCTGAGACGTGGCGGTCCTGTAAGACCTGCAGGAAGTAGCGAAACGTGGCCCCGACCATCTGCTGAGTCTCTGCTGGCTTGACGTAGGTCTGGATCCGGGTCTCTTGGGCACGAAGTGCTTCATGGCCTGCAAATACTTCTGAGCTGCCGTGAAACGTTCCGCAAAACCTCAACTGCCGGTCCGAAGAGGCCGGTGGCGGAAATCGGAGTGGCGAGGAACTGGACCTTGTCCGCCTCCTTGATATCCGTGAGCGTCAGCCACAGATGACGCTTGAGCACCACAAGACTGGCCATCGATCTGCCTATCGCCTGGGCCGTGGCCTTGGAGGCACGTAGAGCTAGATCCGTCGTGCTCTGCAGCTCTTTGAAGGGCGTAACGTCAGTATCGGACTCGTCCATGCCCTGGAGGAGTTTGGCTTGGTATACCTGGAGCACTGGCATGGAATGCAGTGCTGAAGCCGCTTGGCTGGCGGACGAGAATGCAAGTCCAGCGAGGGCTGAGTTGGTCTTGCACGGCTTAGAGGGATGAGCTGCTTTTGCCGTCCAACCGATGGCCGAGGGCGGACACGCTGGTCCGCCTGGGAGAAAGGAACCGATGAATTTTCTCTCTGTGGAGAAGGCAAGGGACGCAGAGGGGAGGTGAGCAAGCACTCCCCTGAGGACTAAGTTCCTCTACCCCGCTGCTTCGTCCCCGCAGAGCCCTGTGGGGGGTGAAGCAGAACGGATCGTGGAGCGGATTCGCTCTCTGAAAAGAAAGCTATCCGCGAGTGCAGAGAGGAGAGACTCATGCTCTCGCAGTGAGGGCATTTCGTCTCTCCGAGTGCGTCTTGAGCGTGGGAGGCTCCCAAGCATGAGACACACTCACCGTGACCGTCAGGGGTGTGCAGGTGGACCCAACATGAGTGACAGGGACGGCGCGGTATTTGCAACAACGACGCAGAAATTTTAGAGCTTTGCTTGATGGCGGAAAGGAGAAGGAACCAGCGCTGCTGAAAACCAGCAAATTCACTGAGCAGAGAGGTCCAGTCCACTGCAGTGTTTTTCCGACGGCGAAGCTAACAGTCCGAGTAGCGAGGTAGAATTCGTCGCTGAAGGAGAAGAGATCTGAGGACCCTACTGCGATGTATCTGCTTATACAGCAAAGTTTTACTTTGCATACACTAATGGCCATGCAGTATTCACTGCGTTATTGTAAAGCTTCAGTCATCAAAGAAAAATGAGTTTTCCCATAGTGTCCTGCTACGCAGTACGAGTGAATTACCGATAGGGAACTGCTTATATGAAGATTCTAGTTTTTATTATGAATTATGTAATGGATTATATGTTTGTTGTGTTCTTTTAACCCTAAGGGGGTTATCGCTGAACTCTTATTCATGCTGGCTGCATGGGTGGGCAGGGAGTTTTTGCCCAGAATAGAACCGTATCGCTAAACTAAACTGTATGCTGATTGTCAATCAAATTTTACGATAGTGATCTTGACCGTATTGTTTCTTTGTCATAATGTGCTGTTTTTTCTCTGATTTCTGTACGTATATATCCATTCATAACAGAAAGATGGTTGGATGAAAGATGGAAAGATTTGTGGATATCTGTCCATCTTTAGTATATATCTACATACCCTACCTGTTACAATTAACCTATATTTGTAGAGATGTGTGTTGTTTTTGAAAAATCTATTTAATCATACTCAATTATTTTGTGATTTAGCCAAACAGTTCTTGAAGGGTTTAACTGTAAAATTTTGGTCCTTTTCGAAGGACTTGCTCAGCCTGCCGTGGTCTAATATCTGCTTCCTAAAGAAACCACCTATTCACCAATAATGTCAGGCACAATAAATTATTCATTCTAACATTTCAGCCGAATAGTGTTTCAAACATTCACTGGGGGTTTGAGTTGTACTTTTGCATCTCTCTGTGTCTAAGAATAAAGCTCCAAACCTTTGAAATCTTAAAGGTTGGTTGTGTAGTTTTCCTAGATTAGCTTAATGTTAGGTTAATGTTAACCTAATGGCGTCTCAGTGTAGACCCAACAAACTAGATCCAACAACTTTGAAAGTCAGTAAAAAATCGATCATACCTGCCAATACCAGCAAACATCCAACCCACAGGCAGTCAGATTTAGCTCTTTGGATGGCGCACTTGAAAATATTTATGCTGCTTTAGTTACCCAGCCTGTTTATTGTCAATTTAAAATGTCTCTGTTTTTAGAAATGTTTGGTGCGCTTTTGTGCAATGTCGACCTGTGATCGCGTTTACATTACACTCAGAACCTCAGAATCTCAGGGTGTCCCAGACTACCTCTGGAGCAGGACACAGGTCGGATATCATTTAGATCACAAACTTTTTTAAACTTCTCTATTAACCTTGACTCTCAAATCTTATGTTTTTAGTAGGAAAACTAATTTAATGCATCATGAAGGTTCACAAGATGGAAGGACAGAGATATTTATTTAGCCCCAAAAAAATACAAATATCAGTGGACAACTCATAAAACAGAGATGTTCCTCAACTAATCTAAATCTTCATGAAGGAATGGGAAGAGCTTTCCAATACAAACTTGCAAATATGATATGATATTTTGAGATTTGAAGCAAATCAACAACTAGTAAAAAAAAACGCTGAGCGTGTCAGTTTACATTCTCTTGTTATAAGTCCAATAATGATAGTTACTTTCAAATACTCAGGTGTTGGAAGCTACTTTTAATCTTAAATGTATGCAAGTTTCTTTTAAATTTCTATGAACTATGTCCTACAACGCATTGTATAATGGTATAACAAGGTGTGAATTATGTCTTTGATGTGAACTAAAAGCTGTTAGCTTTAAGTAAAAACTTTAACTAAATGAATTCATAAGAACCATAAGATTATCACGTCAAATTAGCCTAAATATTTGTTTTTTATTACATGGCTCATTGGAATGCTTGATTCTGATTGGCCAGTCACGATATTTACAGGATCATTATTCCCAGATAACAACGTCAAATAAAATAAAATAAAATATTTCAAATTCACATTTCATGCCCAGTCTTTTCCCCATGTGGCAAGTAGCCGTGTAATAAGCGGGATAATGTACAAGCAGCCGGCTTTTATCGCAAAATAAGCCCCTTCGGTGTAAAGCATAAAATGACTAGACGCTTTGCGTTGACTCCTGATCACACTGTCGGGTCTTATTTCTGCGATAACAACCGGCTGCCTGTACATTATCACTTACACAATGCAGTAATGTATGCATCATGCTGGATTTAAACAGTTTTTTCGGCATCATTTAAAAAATACACCGTCTAGTCATTTTATGTCTTGATTCCGCCATGAACAGAATGATGAATAAGTCTTTCTAAAGTCGTTCATCATGTGTGCTTTACAGTCTTATCCCAGTGAACTGCCAGGGTTGTAAATCGTCTCACTAGTCCTATTCACGACTCATACAGCCTGTTCTGATTGATTGTGGTTGTCTGGAACAGCTGTAGCTTGACTTCATTGTAGTTCAGTTTTGATCTGCTCTAGGGGAAGTCATGTGAAGGTGAGCGGTTGGGATGTGCTTCCTTCTCTAAAGGATTATGGAAAATCGATCTTTACATTTTCTGATGAAAGTGTAAGGGGTCTCTGCTCGTACAAAGTTATAACGCCACAGTTTTTTGGGTGGTTGCCTTTTATATATTTGTAGCACAAACAGGTCGAACATCACATATATTATTACACTACCCAAGTGTGAACAATAATAAAGTAATAGTGATGCTGGTATTAATAAAATCACACTGAAGCTCTTTCGTCAAATGGAAGATTTGCACTGTCTACCCAGGAGTGTGAAGAGTTGACTGACCCTGAATGTTTAAAAGCTGATGTTTGCTCGAAGGATTCAGGTTCCATTACAAGTTATGTTAACGTGTTAACTGTGCTATTCATCACTGTGATATCTATAAAGACAAAGTGAGCGAATCTCCCTCTTCATTTGTCTCTGCCCCCCATCCCTGTCCCTGACTCTCCTCTCTCCCTTTTCCATTTACTATGGCTGTATTCGAAATGGCATTTTAAAGCATAGTCTTGGGTAACCGAACCTTCATACCGATGGCTGAAGGTCTGGACTCCATAGCAGCTTTTTTTGCATCTACATTTATGCATTTGGCAGACGCATTTATCCAAAAGGACTTACATTGCATGAACCTATACATTTATACTTAGTTATGTGCAATCCCCTGCAATCGAACCCACATCCTTGTGTTGTTAACGCAATGCTCTTAACACTGAGCTACAGGAAAGCTAAGGCAAAGGAATGCCCAAGAGCTCATCTGACTGACATGCAATCAGTCACAGTTCGACTTTGGTTGACACACATTTATAGACCATTTTGGAAAACGTAAGCAACATTGATCAAACGCTGGTCCAGAAGAACTTCCTGTTTCGGTTTCTAAGACTACACAAATGTTTGAACATAATGCAACCAACAGCACATTTAACCGAATCGAAACGTGTAAAAAATATCTTTAATATTTAGTCATATATGTAAGATAAAAAAATAATATTACATTAAATTTAACCCGAAGTGCTTCTGGACCAGTTTTTTACATCTACGGAGAGGTCTATAGAATTCAGCCATTTAGAACAATTTCCATTGTGTGCCTTGTGCATTTTGATGTTTAGCCAATGGTCTGTGGGTGTGGCGACTGAGGCTGACTAACATGTTACGTTTACATTCTCTGCTGTGTAAATGTGTTGAAATAATGTTTGGACTAATTTGCAGTAGCTATAGAACCTTGTAAAATACTGTATGCTGCAATGCACTTATCTTGACCTTGAGAGAACTAGTAATAATTAGGGATGCACCGATACCACTTTTTCCTTTCCGATCCGATTCCGATACCTGAATTCTGCGTATCGGCCGATACCGATACTAGCACTGTTTTCATGATCTTGCACATTTGAACTTTTATTGCCAGAGGTGGATAGTTAACCATGTTTACTTTCAAGTACATTTTAAGATATCTGTTCTTTATCAGAGAACTTTGGACAAAAAATACTTCCCTACAGTATGAAGCACATCATACTTACTCCACTACAGTCCATAAATAATTGTTTTTTTTTTTACTTTAAATCCATGAGTAAATTAAAATCTACCATTTTCCTTCACTTAAGTATTTTTACTTAAAAGTATGATTTTTTAAATGTAATTAAGTGCTGTATTAAACTTAAAAATACATACAAAACAAAAATGTGGTCTCATAAAGCACAGATACTTACAAAATGTTTAACAAATAAATCTCTGTTTATTACACAAAGCTATCACAATATAAAAGTCTCAAAACTCGCTCATCCACATCCTGGACACAAAATGATGCGCTTAAGACATTCGCTTCTACGTTAATTAAAGTCATGCGCATTGGACGCAGAATGATGCGCTTAATGCACCCGCTTCACTCACGAGCATCCCGGATAGAGATGATCCTGATGTCGCTGGCATCTTTGCTTCCCAAGTTCAAAACAGTAAAAACACAAAGAGAAGAGATATGTTATGTGTTTAAATCATAGAACATTGAATCCCTCCTAAAGTTAAAAGTTATTGTGCATGAATGACGCATAACATAGACCGCTTCCAGTGCTTGAATCTAATAACGTTACACTCAGCGAGTACCGTCTCCGACAAAATGCATTTTAAACAAAACCACAGTCTATTATCTAGTGATTATGAAGAATATTGAAAACTTTGGAACGAGTAACGTCCTGACTGTTCCCGGACACACGCATGCTGGATTTAGATTGACAGATGATCGCACCAGCGGAGGTCAGAGTTTTTTTATTTATGCTATATTGGTTTATTCCTCTCATAAAGCAATCAAAATACATGACATCGAATACAGTGCATGACACAGTTTATGGTAATTTCCTGATAGTTAGTCCTTTATGAAGCTTTAGAGCAACATCCACGGGTATCGCAACAGATCGGACTGAAGAGAACCCGTCAGTCCGATACCCGATCCAGCAAAAAAGACCCGGAGCGGCCCCAATACCGATCCAGAGTATCGGATCGGTGATAATATCATTCATTATTCTATTAATAAATCTATAAAATAAATAAATAAAATCTACATTGTTCATTGTAAGTTCATGTTAGTTAATACATTTACTAATGTTAACAAACGCAACCTTGTAAAGTGTAAAACTTTTTGTAAATTACACCCAAGCCAAACATTGAATAAAAATGTATATACGCATACTTTATAGCACTCATACAACATTTGTTTTTGCTGAATATAGTTATTATGTCACCTGTGCATACTATACAGTACAATTCTAGTATGTCTAGGTAATCTACATTTACCCAAATGTTCAGTAAACAAAACACCACACTGCAATGTAGTATTCAGTATTCTCATTTGAAATGTTAGTAGCATAATGTTTCATAATGCATGAATAAAAAGTAAAATGTAGTATATACTGCACATAATTCAGTTAGTAAGCTAGTATTCTTGAGCATACTCTGTCCCTCTCTATATGCACACGACCGCTTCTTGGCTCCTGCTGCCATGTTAGTTCTGTTCAGTCTCCCACTGCCACCTGTAGGAGACCAAAGGAAATGCGTGTTGCCCGTGCTCATTATTGCATGGTGGATTGGGAGATAAGGAGATCCAAAGCTGTAATTATCTTCCATAAAATCAGTTGTACAGCGGAACAGATTTCGTCTTATTCCTCAAACCTCTTAATGCATTAAAGATGAGATGTGTTGAGCAGACCTGACATTAGACACCAAAGGCATACTAATAGCAGTTTTTATATTAGTTTTACCGAAAATAATTCACAGACTATTTACCGAAAATGAAATGTATTTTTTTTCTTTAATTGTAAGAATGAAAGGTCAAAATTAAATTATATTTTATCCTCCTTTTTACCCTCACTGACCCCATTACAAAAATTATACATTACATGTTTGCCATTGTAATCATATATTGGCCAGGATAAAACAACTCAAGTGTCAAATTTACACAGTGCTATAATGGAACACCAATATAAGATGCATTATCACAATTTCCAACTTCTTACCACTGCTCTTCGAAAAACTAGATGTTGTAGTTTTTTTCTAAATTTTTCCAAATCTTATAGAAAGTGTTTCCAGTGTATTTCTAGTGTAAACCAGTAATCATTAATCAAAGTTGCACTTATGATTTTGCTAAAGACTTTTCTTACTATAGAGCTAATTAGAGTTATGACATGATTTCATGTTTATTCACCCAAAACACCTAGCAACAGCATAGCAGTGCAGTCAAAACATACCACAATGTAATGCCCATCACATTGACTGAAAGATTGCATAACTTGAGATCATGAAAATGACATTTCATGCAGTGTGAAATGTTGCCGTGTTTGAAAGTAAGCAGTCTGCAAAGTTGTAAATCCGTAGGTGAATGAATAACAAAGTTATTGGCTTTGAAAAGAGGGAGTCGACTCTGAATCACGCAAACGAGTCGTCCCTAGTCCGATTCACAAACCGCCGCGGATGTACGTCACACTACATATAGTCCCCACCTACGTTTTGCTAGGACTGCCCGGGAAAACTTCACTATTCTCCACAAACACTGTATCTTGTGAATCTCATTCGCGGAAGACCAATCACAGCAGACTAGACTAGGCTAGTGGAAAGGAAGGGATTCGACAGATGAATCGCAGAACTAATCATTTGAGAGTCAGTCAAGAAGAAAGTTAAGAATAACTGCCTATTATAATGAAATAATAGTGTTTTTACAACTTCTATGTACATCAACTTGTTGTTGGACCCTCCATAAACAAAAGTAGAACCTTAAAAATCCCTAGTGATGTACTCCAAGTATTTATTAATGTATTTTTTTTCTAAAATACCCTTGAATGACTGGAAGTCTAATGGAAGTCTCTGTGAAATCTTAACTGATTTCAACAGTTGTAATAAAGTATACCTAATGCGTTAATATTAGGTATTAGAGCCCTGCACAGGCCTCAAATTTAGGCCCTGGCCCGGCCCTGTCTGAAGCCCATGTTTTTACCTCCCCATTACACAGCCTATTGCAGTCATTAAAGTGGTTCTGTTTTGTTTTTAATGGCAAGTGATTCATATTTAGTTTCGTTTCTTTATTAAGTTAATATAGAAAAATGTTTGGAGCATTTTTTGTTTGTGGTTCAGGTGCTGAACGCAATTTGATTGCCAACCGCGCCAAAGACCCAGATTTAAGCGCATGGCGGGCATGAGAACGTTTATCCTGTTGCAGCCATTAATATAATTTAGTTTTGTTTTCAACAGTAGATTTTCTATTTTCTAAAGTAACATAATAAAGTAAGGAAATAAAACATGTTGTTTTGAGTGTCTTGTTTGTTGCTCAAGCACATAACGCAGTTTGATTGCCAACTGCGCCTGAGACGCGGATTTAAACTGACGACGGACATGAGTCTGCTTAAATTCCCAATTCAGAATCAGCCGTAAGAAGAAAACTCTGGAAATGTGCGACATAGTGACATGCAACCTGTGTTCTTACCGCACCCCAAATGCTCCATTGGGTTTGCTGGACATCATGCAGCGCTGCAGAGATCAAACGCCGCAAAGCATCGTTTTTTAATTAATTACTCTTGTGTTATTTTGATATCATAAGCAGGTGGATCTCCGCAACATGCACATAAAGTTGAACATATAATAAATCACAACTCAACATTACTCTGTTGTGCTAAAGGAGAGTTCGCTTTTCTTACTGTTTACATCAATACAGTCGAAACATAATAATATATGCATGCGGTGGTCCAGATCGCAAAGTGATGCCCTACAGGCGGGTCTTTTTTATGGTGCCATTGTAACTGCCCGCCTGCAGGGCATCACTATGCAATCTGGACCGCCGCATGCTTATATTATTATGTTTTAACTTGAAACCTGGCCCAAAGCCCATCTCTAAGAGCATACATTCATCCGGGCCTGTCGGGTTCAGGCTGAAATGCAGGGCTCTATTAGCCATGGAAGGAAGGAATACTGAACGCACTGAAACTCATCACTTAGAGCAATGACAAAATGAAGAGAAAAATTTAAATGCCTCTCATTACACTTCATGAATGAAAAGTTGGTGAGGATTTGTTCTTAGTTGACATGATAGTAGTTTTATGATGTGAATTATGGATTTACAAACTATTTTTGTTTTGTTTTTTATCCAAAATGTTATTCCTGTAAAACAAATAGTTTTATGTTTTAACTGACTGTTTATGGGTAAAGGTTGTTTTCATGGATATGTTTTTCCATTCTGGGCCCATTTGATTGTATTGGGATGTAATTCTAGATAGATTATATTGTAAATGTAGGAATGTGCAATTATACTAATATTATAGTAATCATCAATTAGTGATTCAATATGATTTTGAAATACTCAAATAGCCCTAATGGAAAGTCTTGTTAAAAAAAAAAAGAGTGGGAAGCATATGTTTGGATTGCATCAAAAAAATGTTTTCCAGTTTTGTTCTGTTTATAGAAAATGGGAGCTTCAAGAGGTTTAATTACTTAATGGTTCAGTCAGTAGTCACAGTTTGGTGTGTTTCAGTAAAGTATGTTGTCGACTTTTTTCATTTTTCCGCTCAAAATTGTATTGTTACATTTCTTTCCACAACTCTTTGGGTGTTTCAAACCAAATTGTGGAAATTGTAGTGGAAAAAATATATTTAAAATCCCATTCTAACCAAAAATGAAAACTATAAAAAGTAAGTGTAACAGTATTGGTGTCCATGCCTATGGGTCTAATAGAATGAGATATGAATTGTTTACTTTATATAAACTCTGTCGGTCCTACAGCTTTAGTGTCGTGGGTCATGAATCATATGTTAAAATTTTTTGTAAAACATGTACCTGTAAAACATGTACTTTGTAGTGGCAATAACAACGCTGTAATGAACCTAGGTCTGTGAAAGCACTGTGTTATATCCCTGGACTGAGTGAAGGTTTGGGTGGAGGGTCTCTGCATCGGTAAATAGAAAATGTTTGCTATAAACCAGGGGTTCTCAAGCTGGGCCTTAGCTGACTTCCAAGGGGGCCTGACTAATGCATTTTAAAATAAATTTTAAAACAACCAAAACCAATATATTTTTATATTCAATAAACATTTCCAGTTAACGTCACGCTCTGAACATTGTTTTGAGTAGAAATGTTGAGTTCCCTTTCTGTCGGTCTCTCGACGTTGTGTCGAGAACGACAGATGGGGTTCGCCCTTGAGAACCAATCAACTCTGACTACTATAGAAAAGGCAAATGATATTTGGCGAATGAAATTTGGATGCCGGTCTCCGCCCCCGGATGTCCGGTGCACCTGTGCCTGCAGACGGCTGCCACCTGGGGGAATCGGCCGTGCCTACCGTCCAAGGCGTGACCAAGTCCAAGGACTTCGGCATCACTGGTGTCGAAGGCTTGCGCTGCCATGGGCCAGGCTGCCTCCTCTCTCTACGCCATGGCCATCCTGCAGGTCCGCCAGGCAAAGGCGTTGAGAGAGCTCCACGAGGGTAAGGCCGACCTGGGTATAATGCAGGATCTCCGTGCCACCACTGACTGCGCTCTATGGGCGACCAAGGTGGCGACACGGGCCCTGGGTCAGACGATGTCCACTGTAGTGGTCCAGGAGAGACTACCCCGGCTGAACCTTGCGCAGATGAGTGACACAGAGAAAGTCCGCTTTCTTGATGCACCCGTCTCGCAGGGTGGGTTGTTGGTAACACCGTCGAGGACTGCGCTCAGCAGTTTTTGACGGTGAAAAAGCAGACAGTGGCGATTCGCCACATTTTACCACGCCGCGACTTAGTCACCTAAAGGTCTCCGAGATCCCGCGTGACGTCTGCTTCCCGGCACCCAGGACCCCTTCGACATCCACAATGGTTCCTGTGCACCCCCAGGCTGCACCCCGGAAGAGGAAGTCAAAAGGGAAACCTCCACCCCGTCAACAATCTTCCAGGGAAGTGACACTGACGGGAAGCCCCCAGGGAGAACAAAATCGGGCCCGACCTTCACAGCCACGGCTCTGATCGGTCGGTACGAGACGGCTCCTGCCTCATCACCAAAGCCGGACCCTTTTTTAGGGCCTGGCGCCCACTTACTCGCAGAGTTTTTCCGTTCTCCCCGGGTGTATTTACAGCCGATCGCACAATCCACTGGACTGTGCCCGGCAACCCAACCCCACGCCCTGGCGAGGCGTAGGGCCATACAAACACGACAGCTGTCACCACTCTCAAACAGACAGTGCGTGCAGCTGTCCCGCCAGGCAGGCAAAAAGGCGGAGCCAACCTTCCCTCCGGGGACCCCCCGCGACATATGGTTAGCTCCGCCAGCCGACGAACCACCCCCCGTGGGAATGGTGAAGCAGACCGTCCCCTTGGTCCCCCTGTCACAGTCCCTGGGAGCTTGGGAAAAGCTGCCCACACTGTCTCGGTGGCTAATGCGGACGGTCCGTCTTGGCTACTCGATCCAGTTCGCCAGAAACCCTCCCAAGTTTTGGGGGCATCATCTCTCCCTCTCTCAGAGGCAGGGACGCCTCCGTACTTCGGGCAGAGGTCTCCACCATGCTGGCAAAACAGGTAATCGAGTCCGTCCCTCAAGCCAAGATATTCAGCGGGTTTTACAGCCCGTAATTCATCGTTCCCAAAAAAGAGGGAAGGTTGGGCCCCATTCTAAATCCGAATACCCTGAGAACAAGCACCTTCACAAGCTGCCGTTCAGGATGCTCACGCAGAGACGCGTCCTGACATCTAACAGGTGTCAGGATTGGTTCGTGGCAATCGACCTGAAGGACGCTTACTTTCATGTCTTGATCCTCCCTCGACACCGGCCGTTCCTACGGTTCGCGTTATCAGTACAGAGTCCTCCCTTTCGGTCTGTCCCTGTCTCCACGGGTCTTCACGAAGATAGTGAAAGCCGCCCTTTCTCCCCTTCCGGAAAAGGGTGTGCAGGTACTAAAACTATCTCGGCGACTGGTGTATCTTGGCACACTCTCGAGATCTGTTGTGTACACAAAGGGACCTGGTGCTCCGGCACCTAGATCGATTGAGATTACAGGTCAACCGAGAAAAAGAGCAAGCTCTCCCCAGTGAAGAGCATCCTCTTTCTCGGTATGGAACTCAACTCTGTCACCAGCTCCTGGCACACATTGCGTCCTCGGCGGGGATAATACCCCTCAGGTTGATGCACATGAGACCGCTTCAAAACTGGCTACAGAGTCGAGTTACTTACCCTAACCCCATGGTCTCCATAACCTTTCTCCGGGCGGGGGTTCCCCTCGGGCAGGTTACGAGGCACGTCGTGGTGACGACGGACGCCTCACTGCAGGGGTGGGGTGCAGTGTGCAACGGCACGCAGTAGCGCCCCGCTGGACGTGCCCCCGTCTGTGCTGGCATATCAATTGCCTAGAGTTTAAGTCTGTGCCGCTTGCACTGAGAAGGCTATGGCCTCTCGTGCAGGACCGGCATGTACTGGTCCGCCTGAACAGCACGACAGCCGTAGCATTCATCAATCGCCAGGGTGGCATATGCTCACGGCAGCTAACACGACTTGCCCGACGCCTCCTCCTGTGGAGTCAGCAGGTTATCCCCTCCCTGCGGGCCACGCACATCCCAGGCGAACTGAACCAGACAGCCGACGTCAGTATACACCTCGTGGAGAGTGGCGACTCGACCCCCGCGCCATCCAGCTCATTTGAGTGCTGTTCGGTAAGGCACAGCTAGACCTGTTCCACGACACCACCCATTGCCCGCTTTGGTACTCCCTGACCGAGGCCCCCCTAGGCACGGATGCCCTGGCGCACAGCTGGCCGCGGGACAAGCGGAAGTACGACTTCCCCCCAGTGAGCCTCCTTGCAGAGACACTGTGCAAGGTCAGGGAAGAGGAGCAACAAGTGTTACTGGTTGCGCCATACTGGCCCAACCGCACTTGGTTTTCGGAGCTGATGCTCTTGACAACGATTCCCCCCTGGCCCATTCCCCTGACAGAGGACCTGCGCTCTCAGGGGATGGGCACGTTCTGGCATCCCAGACCAGACCTCTGGAACCTCCATGTCTGGTCTCTGGACGGAACGAGGAGATCTTGAGCAGGCTATCCCCCTCTGTGGCGGAAACCATTGCACAGGCTAGGGCCCCCTTTTTCTAGGCGGTTATACGCCGCTAGATGGTCACCAGGATCCTAAGGGGCGCGAGAGGGCGAAAGCCCCCCAAGAGCCCCTCAGAGGTTCTGATCTTCCTCACCTGATGAGTAAGACTGCCCTACTGATGGCGCTCGCTTCCTTCAAGAGGGTAGGGGACCTCCAAGCATTCTCTGTGTCCCCGCATTGCCTTGAATTCGTCCCTGGCAACTCTCACGTTATCTTGAAACCCAGGCCCAGATGTGTGCCCAAAGTTCCCACTACTCCCTTCCGGGACCAAGTGGTGGACTTGCAGGCGCTCCCCATCGGGGAGGAAGACCCAACCCCATCCGTGTTGTGTCCATTACGTGCACTGCGCCAATACTTGGACTACACGCAGAGCTCAGACCAGCTCTTTGTCTGTTTTGGAGTACAGGGGAAGGCTGTCTCCAAGCAGAGGCTAGCGCACTGGGTCGTGGATGCCGTTACGACGGCATACCGATCTCAGAATCTCCCATGCCCATTGGCAGTGAGGGCTCACTCCACACGGGGTATAGCCACCTCCTGGGCACTGGCCAGAAGCGCCTCTCTAGCAGACATCTGTAGAGCTGCGGGATGGGCTACGCGCATACACCTTCGCAAGGGTTAACAACCTTCGCGTACCCCGGTGTCAGCCCACGTCCTGCGTGGCAACATGTAGGACTGGCATCCGGGGGGGCGTATGCCTGCGAAAGCACCTTCCCACCCTCCAGTAGGTTGGGTCAGTGTGCTATCTACCTCTCTTCTTACCCAAACATATGGCTAAGAACAGGTATCTCACCAACCTTCCTTCTTACCCAAACACTGGTTAAGAACAGGCATTCCATCCATCACTAAGCAAACACCCCCTGGGGGTTGGCTGGGCAGAGCAGCCTTTCCCCTTAGGCCGGGACATCATATGATCTATCACAGATAGCTCTAACCGGGCCTAGTGCTACCGGTCTTCTGTAACACCCCCTCCATGGGCTGTTCCGTCTGATGTAACCTCATGAGAATGGTTCCCACTCCTGGTAACCCATGAGCTTACCCAGGTGGACCTCCACCTCGCGGTTACCTACTCAGTCCGCACGTTCCATGCGTTCTCCTCCAAGGACGAGACCATACCTATATCCACCATATTCCTCCCCACGGGTAGGAGGTGGCATCTGCAGAGCATCCCTAATTAACGAAGTTGCGCTTACCCTGTGTAAACCCGAGCCGGACGGGTTCTCGCCAGTAGAGTGCTAAGGCGTCCATCCGTGAAAGGTAACTGGTCAGGGCTGTACCCATCTTTCTCCAAGAAAGCTCTGGAACCCCCCGACCACCACACTGGAAGGTTACAGTTTCGCAAAAGCTTCGAGATGACACGACCAGGCCTGTTACTGTCGCTTCGCTAGAGATTGTGACGCGTTACAGCGTGGTGGCGTTTTCCATATGTAACCCCATCTGTCGTTCTCGACACAACGTCGAGAGACCGACAGAAAGGGAACGTCTTTGTTACGTCTGTAACCTCAGTTCCCTGATGGAGAGAACGAGACGTTGTGTCCCTTATGCCACAAACACGTATCGTAATCTGCTGAAGTCATGAGAGGCTCTCAGGCTCTTCAGAACGAGAGGTAAATGAATGCTGCACGCCGGCTTCCTTTTATACTGGACATCCGGGGGCGGAGACCGGCATGCAAATTTCATTCGCCAAATTTCATTGGCCTTTTCTATAGTAGTCAGAGTTGATTGGTTCTCAAGGGCGAACCCCATCTGTCGTTCTCAACACAACGTCTCGTTCCCTCCATCAGGGAACTGAGGTTACAGACGTAACCAAGACTTTTTTGTGAACGGGAGGGAGTCCTTTGAATATTGTTTTATAAAGATATTTCTACACTGTAAGAAATATATTGTGAAAATAACAGTAATTTACTGGCAGCCTTTGACAAGTAATACACTGTATTTAAAAATACAGTAAGTTACTTGTCAATGGCAGCCAGTAAGTAACTGTGATTGTTTATTACAGTTAGTTACTTGTCAATGGCTGCCGGTTAGTAGCTGTGATTGTTTATTACAGTTAGTTACTTGTCAATGCCTGGCAGTTAGTAACTGTGATTGTTTATCACAGTAAGTTACTTGTCAATGGCTGCCAGTTAGTAACTGTGGTTGTTTTTTACAGTAAGGTACTTGTCAATGGCTGCCAGTTATTAACTGTGATTGTTTATTACAGTAAGTTACTTGTCAACGGCTGTCAGTTAGTTACTGTGTTTTTTTACAGATAATGTAGATGATTTGGAAACAGCCCCTGACTTAAAAATATAATTATTAATGTGGTTTTAGTTTACTTACTTTCTTAGGATGATTGCTTAAAAGTGAACCAAGAGCCAAAACCAAAATGAATCACAGATCCCTTATTCTGGTTTGGTATCTTTACGACTTGGAGTTTCTGACTATAAGAATAATACCATTAAGAAAAAAACACGGTACAAATTCAAAGGGGTTCCAGCACTTTATGCTTGGACTTATACAAGTGGATCACACTGTTTGACAAATACATTGTCTCTATTTTAAGGTAAAACACAATTTGAAAACATTTCCTAAACAAACAACAAAATGCTAAAATATAATTAAGAAAAATAATAATAATTCACAGCTGAACGGGTTGTTCCACATGAAGATTTCTGAAAATAAATAATAAATAGTAAATTATAATATATACATTTAAAAAATATTTAGATTAAATAAACATTGACCTCAATCTAGTTATTTTGCCAGTCATACTCTGTGAAGTCCCTGATGAAGGAAATGAAACGTGGGTTCATGTATGACCTCTTTCGGTGTACTGACTTTCCAGTTTTCCGGCTTCTCTGAACCTTGGCACTAGACTTGCTGGATTCTTGATTAATCCTGACAATGAACCTGTTAGAAATGCAGCAGGACATTCTGCATGCCCACACTGAAATCTGATGTTTGCAAGATTTCTGTGAATTTTAATATGACCAATAAATCCAGAAATCGAAGCTGTATTGAACTCAGAAACTTTACACGTATAAATCACGATGACACCCTAACGTTAAAACTTCCACCTGCACTGTCAACGACTAACTACTGTTTTGTTACTGTTATAAAGTGACAAAGTTTAGTCCAAAGAAAATGTAAGAAACTTACCGCTACTATGCAATCTGTGCAGCTACACTCCAATCACAATGAAGGCTGCTGCAGGTCGGAATACTTGGTCGGGTCAAAAGGTGCTGCGAGGCCAAAGAGTATAGATATCAAGAGGCAAAACTTTTGTGTTTTTGGGAATCAGTGCGGCCGCCATTTTGGGGTGAAAATGCTTTTTAACTTAAATGGTTCCTGATGAGCTTATGTTTTTGTCAACATGTATCACATCATACAGGTTGGATTTCAGCTTCAATGTTTTACAAAGGAGCTCAGATTGCTATCGAGAAAGAAAAAAAGATGAGTCACTTTCACCCCGAAACGGCGAAACTCACAGGTGCTGCGGTTGCAATGGAATGTTCTATTGAGTTTTGGCTCTTGGTATCTATAACCTTTGGTCGTCCGCGACAGCGGCACTGCTCCCGGACGGCGTATGACATCAATGTACCGCGAGAGCGATTGTAATAGTCACGGAACAAGCTGCACTCAGATTCCCCTGTCACAGAATTTTGATGTTATTTCTGTGATCGGATTTGCGCAGCACTGCATGACGTTTAAGTCATTACCAGGGAGTTACAAACAGGTAAGGTCTATCAGGGTTAACGCTGCAGGAAGTTGACGTCGCGGGCCGCAGAGTTTAAAACCACCAGTAGCCTACATCATAAGCCTGTGTCAATGCCATGCATTTTTGCTGCTTGTAAACAAAACCTCATGACAAATCAATAAATAATTTATTTCAGAAACTCAAAAAGTCTATTTTCACAAAAATATTTAATTATCAATTCACAGAAGGTTATATTACAGTTCAATGTTTAATGTCTAGTTGTGCTAGACTTAAAAGGAAAAAAGCTATTAAAAACTTGTGCAAGACATTTGTATCCTTTAAATAATGATCATACTTTGTTTTGGATTATGTCCCATTTCAGGGGTGCCCTGAATATCACACAAAGGTTTCTCAATTCCAAGATTAACTGTAGGCCTAATACATGTGAACTGGGAAAATATCTATTTTAATTCTTAAAACCCTTTATAATATAGAACTATGAACATTCATGCTTAATTGTTGTGATTTACCACAGGCCAGTGTTGGTTAGGTACACAAAGTCGTTTTTTCTAGCACATTCCTCTAATTTGATTTTCACATACTTGATCAGTATTGTAATTTAATGCTCTGTGACCCCCAATACGTTATTTCCAGTGCATGAACACAGGGAATTACTGTAAATTTCACATATTACTTGTTTGTTGTGACTTTCTACAGGACAGTTCTGATTACTGTGACTTTGTACAGCACATCCTTTCACATGTATTTTTTACACTATTGATTAAGGCTAAAATACATTAAAAGACTTTTGCTCAGATTTTCCCCAAATTTTCAGTCTGTACTTGTTGCAGAATGTCTCCCAGTCTGCAGATTTGATCAATTAGTGTGTTTCTATGTGAAACTTTCCTAAAAGTCTTCAAGTGTATGATTGTATAGTTAAATCTGATCAGATTTTTAAAAGTTGTAGTGTGTTCCAGACATTAGTTAATAGGTTATTTTGCAATAGTGTTGGATTACCATGCCCATAGTTGCATGCAATATTTTACATTTTACCTAACAAATAAATGTAAATGTAAAAATCTATTTCAGTCGTATTCTTTAAAAGACTGCCCTCTAATATGGCCATTATTCTCTTGTGAGAGCGTGCTTCAGTAAAGTATGAATATACTTGCCCTAAATAAATGCTACTGTATATTCTCCAGTTACATTCTATAGTTTGAAGCTATTTTCCTGGATTCACATATGGAAAGGAAAGTGCTTTGTCAGATGTGCTGGCTCTGAAAGGGGGTACATCCTCTTCTTTTGGCTCTTTACGCTGATCTTTATATTATATTATGAGTCAAGCCTGAGGAGTCATGACGCACTGGCTCATGAAATAATCATTTGTTGCTGACTCAGAACTTGGCTGCGGAGTCTTATGGGTTTTTTTAACTTTAAAAAGTGCTAGCCCAAGAGCAGATTCAACCTTATTTTTGATATTAACGCTTCTGTCCTGAGGTGGCTCCTGGTTTAAAGGTTTTTTTTTACATTCGAAAGGTGCAGTGGTTAAGAGTTTAAAGCAGGGGTCGGCAACCTAAGGCAGACGTGCCACTATTGGCACGCTGAAGAGAAATCCACTGCACGCCAAGATGTTACATTAATTCAAAAACTTATATTATTTGTTTAGTTTACAAAAATGTTTAAGTCCAGTTTGAGTTCCTGGTACAAATTACATTTTATTACTTGTATCAAGTTTACATGTAAGTTGTCACGTCAGGCGTCAGCGCTCATGCAGGTGGTGCTCAGCAGGTGCTGAAGAAATGGTGCCGCTCAATCTTTCAAAAAGGTCGGTCTGTAATGGTTTTAGTTTTTAGTTAAAATAATACAACTTTATATATAACTATACAAAAATTGTCTTTGATCTCCATTTCTTATATATATAATGCATTTTGCTTTACTTTCCTCAACTAAAATTGTATAGAGTGATATAAATGTTAGACAATACATTACTTTTGACAAAGTGCCTTCAGCCCTTCTGTAAAGATGTTTTCTGGCCATCTCATGAAAAGCCCTTAATGTAACACGGAGTGTTTAGAAAAGGAAAAATTGCTTGAAGCAAATCAGTGAATTCAATTTAATAGTAGTGATAGCAGTGTGTGTGTGCTCTATTCACCGTGGATTTGTTTAATGCAGAGGACATATTTGAAGTAGGGGCTACCAAACATTGACAAAAACACCACACTAAGGTGCCCTTTTCACAGTGTAATTATATATTTAACTGACTAATGATAATTATATAATTTACTTACTATGCATTAGGATTGGGGTTAGGATAAGGGTGTCTTTTAGGCTTAGTTACATAAAATTATGTAAATATTATAATAAATACATGATACCTGTAACAAAGGCACCTTAAAATAAAGTGTTACCTAAAAGGGTCTATTTTTGTGCAATGTCAATTTTATGTTACAGTGTATAATATTCGATTACGTCTAATAGGTCATAAAACATAAAAGAACAGTAAGTGTGCTTTTAAAAAAACGTTGGGGATGGCAAAATGTAGCTCATGAAAGTGACATGCAGATATAAAAATAATGAGCTAACCAAGTTTCTTTTGCTCTCTGTCCAGATGGTCATCATGGCTGGCACTGTGCTGCTGGCATACTACTTTGAATGCACAGACACGTTTGGGATCCACATTCAGGGTTTCTTCTGTCATGACGCTGACCTGATGAAGCCCTACCCCGGGGTAGAAGAGAGCAGCTTCATCCCTCCTCTCATTCTCTACTGCGTTGTGGCGGCTGCACCCACTACTGTTGTAAGTAATATTGTTTCTACAAAAGGCAATGTAAAGAAAAAATGTATGCGAGTCCAATAACAAGCAGAATTGTTGCATTATGGTTAACAGTTCTCTTATTATTTCGAAGGATCCTTCAAGTGACACATTGTGACTAACTTTGTGCTACAAAAATGCAAAAATGTTGGCGCTTTATGACTCATTTTTGTAGGTGCTAGATATGAACACCAGAGGGCACTACAATATAACAGTCACAGCTAATAATAAGAATGTAACCACTTCAGAATGTTTTATCTGCATGTACATAAAAATACTTGTTATTTGTAATTGTGTTTTAGATGTATTACTTTACCTCTGTAATCCCGTAAAGAATCACAAATGGGAAATAAAATTTTGTCTCTAGAGTGAAGTTTTATTGTGTGGTGTCTTAGTGGTTTAATAGTCACAAGGACCATAAAACATTAACCACCAACAATAAATGAGAGTGAATCTTTTCCATATCTTCAGAAGAAATAAGAATAAAATGATCATTTAAGTTCAACTTCCTTCTGTTCTTTTGAGTTTGTCAGTTCTTATAGAGCTGACAGTTCTTTTGGATTAGATCATACAGTTATTGGCATCTACTTAATGTTTTAGTTTTGTTATTTTATCAAGCATTATTGATTCAATAATTATTTTGATTATAATGTAAATATGAAATCATGAATTAATATGAAAAGCAATTTTGTTTGGATACTATAATGCCCCATATGTGCAAAACATATCAAACTGAACCCAGACTATGTATTTTTTTACATTTAGCAGTTCAAAGTTAATTTTACTTTGGACATTGCTGCATCAGTCTCTTTTGGAAGTCTTGGTAATCTTTATTTTTTTCGGCCCCATGGCATAAAATGTTCTTGCCAACTATCTTACTGTCCTCTGCACAGCGGACAAATGAAGCTCATCCTTTGCATTTGGTGACTTCAGAATTGGTCAGTTGCTAAAGTATCTGACTTCAAAGTAACTTGTGAAATGTCTCTCTGAGATTTATATTTCAGGGAATAGTTCACCCAAAAGTGTAAATTGTAATTTTCTCACATTCGTTCTATGACTTTATATTGTAGGGCTTTATAAAAGACTTGTAATATAGCAAATACTGTTATGTGCATGACTTATATGTGACCCTGGACAACAAAAGAAGTCTTATGGGTCAATTTTTCGAAATTAAGATTTTTACATAATTTGAAAGCTGAATAATTAAGCTTTCTACGGATGTATAAGTTGTCATAATATGATCATATCTGGCGGAGATATACCCGTTTACAACTCTGGAATCTGAGGGTGCCAAATAATAAAAAAATTGAGAAAATTGCCTTTGAAGTTGTTAATGGCCATCCACTCACAAAAATAAAGTTTTGATTTATTTAGCATATTGAATTTACAAAATATCTTCATGGAACATGATCTTTACTTAATATCCTAATGATTTTTGGTATAAAAGAAAATTTTATCATTTTGACCCATACAATGTATTTTTGATTTTAACTAAAAATATTCCCGTGCTAGTTAAGACTGGTTTCGTGATCCAGGATCACATATTGTAAAATCATTGTTCTTTTTCGACCTTGACAGCATTTAGTCAACATCCACTTTAATTGTATATGGCAAACAGCTATTCGTCTTTCATATTTCATCTGTGAAAGTCTTACGAGTTTTTAATGACAACACGGTGAGTAAATGATGGGTGAGAATATTTCAGTGAACTATTCTTTTAAATATATAATTTTTACTTTCATACAGAGAAATATTTGTGCTTATTCAGATTTTACATATGATTAATGAACTGAGAAACAATTCTGCATACAGAACAGGCAAATATATGGTTGAGAGAATGATTGCATTTCAGAGTGCTAAATGTTAAAACCCTTGCTAGAATGTTAATGATTTGATGCTTTACACCAGGAAGACAAATGAAATATAGTTTTGTATTGGACTATTAGTTTTGGAATTAATTATGAGCATGGGTGTGACCCTAACTCTGAAGGGAATTGTTCTTCTGTTTACTCATACTAAATCTTAAACATTTGATATGAAAACAGCATTTGATTATGTTTTCAAAGCGCTTTTCAAAGTGTAAAAAAAATATACATATAAAATGTTTTTTTACTAAAGGCATATAGTTTCCTCCTTTCAAACTAATTAAACTTTCAAAAAAATAGAATATCTCTAAAATCTGATTTTGCAACATAAAAAGACAAAATATAAAAATGACACGCTATATTTTTAAATATATGAAAGTGCCTGAAGATTATTTAATAAACATTTTTACTTTGGATTTTATAATATTTTATTTATTATTTTCTGTTTTATTTAATATGCATTATTAGAGGTTTACCCTATATTAAAGCCTGAAACCATTTTTTTTTTAAATCCTGTTTTGTATCATTTTATTATAAACATGATTTGATAGTTTGACATCATCAGAGTGGAATATATGAAACTCGGTTACAGTGCAACTGATAGATAGACATTTTTTTATATATATTATGCCCTAGTTGAGCAGTTATATCCAAAATGACAATAAAAAGTATACGTCTATAAATTGATAAAACCACTAATTTAAAAGCCAAAGACAACTGTAGCAAGAGATCAAATACACAAAACTGTTTATAAGAAACTAAAAAAATATCTGGCCGTTAGACCGTTTATTACAGTTATATAGTTATCAGAAGATGTGTAACATTGATATGTTCAGTGTGTAATTTTTTTTGTGTGTGTGTGTATAAGATCCAGCTTACATCATCTGCTGTTGTGCTGGTAAAATATTGTGCCATACAGTTCTTTATAGAATTAAGATACAGTCAGCAATGTAGCAATTTTTTCTGCTGTTTCTAGCTGGTAGTCAAAAGCATTTCGTTCTGTTTGAAGGTTTGTAAATTGTAAACCGTTTATATTTTAATCTATTATATTTAAATAAAATCATGTCTGACTTGTTGAAAATAATCAAAAACAAATAAACAATCACCCACTCTGTGATATTTGAATACAGTCTTCTTAAAATTAGTACCGTCTGGTCTTGAGGAAATGTAAAGCTATCAATGGCATAACAACAACAATGAATTTCATGTTTATTAATAATGTCTCCCAAAGGAAGAATATACTGTACAAGGAAAAAGCATAGGTCCTAAAACGGATCCCTGTGGTGCTTCATACTTGACTGGTGATTTAAGTTTACATAAAGTGGTAAATTAAAACCTGGATTAACAGAACGTAAACCAGAATAGTGTTAGACCACTTATACCATGGTTTGGTATGTATGGGATTTTCGGCTTCGTATTAAATTATAAAATATGTCCCCAGTTAACATCTTCACGGTAAACTTTGACAATTCCCACCATTGACTGTATCTTAAGTTTATTTGTAACATTGAATTACTCTACGCTACTTTGTACTGTGTGCGTTTCGGTTGGGTCTGGAAGATTATTGGTAAACTACTGTATACTTAGTGGTTATACAATTTTAGCAGATCAGTAATCTGGAGTAGACTGAGTGGCTGTCACGATCACCAGTTCCCTGCAGATTCACAAGAGGGCACTCCATCCCACACCTTTACCACTCATTTTGGACTCCAATTCTCATTACTCATTAGCGAGCATTGCATTTACCTGTGTGTTGTTATCTGCTGCACCTCTGCATATTTAAACCCAGTCATTTCAGTCATAATTAAGTGAGTTTGTGTGAAACTGTTATAGTGCTAACCTAGCCGGTGTATATGATTCCGGTCTTGTTTCTCCTGTCTGGTATTTCATGTTTTGGACGGATTTGACCTTTGCCTGCCATATGATTGTGATATTGGATTATCGCTAATAAACTGCTGCTTTTAGATCCGCAACCAAGTCTCCCTGTGTTGCAATGTGATAGTGGTACTACCCTAGCTAGACGAAACATATAATATACTGTAGGAGACAAGAAAGTGGTTTGACATATCATGACTCAGAATTTCTTTCATCTGTTAATCTATTTTATGTTTTGTGTTCCCTTTTAAGATATTTGTTGGGGAGATCTCAATGTACGTCATGAAGTCCACTAGAGAAGCCCTCATTGCCCAGGAGAAAACCATTGTGACAGGGGAGTGTTGCTATCTGAACCCTCTCATGCGAAGAATCATTAGGTTTATTGGTGAGTTTACCGTTTCCATTTGATGCCAAAAGTTCATACACACTGGTGTCCTAGCAGAGTTACCACAGTTGTGGATCATCACAGTAAAGGGGTAGTTCACAAAAACAAAACTCGCCATTGTGTCATTTGACATTTGGAATCAAAACAAATAATTAAAAAAAAATTATTAAGGGTTTTTTAGATTTTCTGGTTAGTATGTGAGTGGATTGTGACCACCTCATGTCAAGCTTCAGAAAGACGCAAATACATTATGATTCTAGATTCCGAACATCCTTAAGGCATATCAATGTTTTTGGTGACAAAGTAAAATAGTCTGTTTTATGCACGTCTTCAACTGTATATATGGGTCAGTGACAAAAAGAGTTGGCAAGATAATAAATGTCTTTTAAAAACATTTTGTGTATCAGATATTTTAAAATGTACTGATTTTGTAAATAATACTTGCACCATTTTTTTTAAGTTAAGACTGAAGTCAAAGAATGAGAAACATATATTTTATCCACCTAGATGGAATGTATACATACTCATAAAAATAAATAATTTATATGCTTTTTTGCTGTTTGTCAGGATTTATGCTGAAAACACCTTTGTTTTCTAAATAATCTTTGACAAATAATGTAAAAAAAGATTTAAAGGGCTCATTAGATAAAAAAGATGTCCTTTTCCATGTTTAAGTGCTATAACCGGATCCCTGCATCTACCAGCTCAGAAAATGTGAAAAAAAGAACCCAGTAAATTTGTTTGAGCTTTTTTTCTGAAAGCATGTACTAAATCGAGCCGATCAGATTTCACTCCCCTTGTGACATAGGAAGGGGCCCTTATTATAATATAACCTCCTATAAATCTGCATGTTTACACCCACGACATGGCTATTTCATGCACTACACTAGTGTTTCCCAACATTGGTCCAAGGGGCATACCTCCCAGAATGTATGAAATGTCTCCCTAATTAACATAATAACAAGCTGATGAGTTGAATCTAAAATATTTCGGGAGGAGTGCCCAGAGGACCAGCATTGGGAAACTTTCAGCACCCGATGGAAGAGGGGTGGGGTGTGCAGAAACTCATTAGCTTTTAAGGAGACACACCCCTAAACGGGTTGCTGTTAGCATAGGTGTTTTTGACAAGGCAGAAATGTGTCATTTACACAGCCATTGAGTGTTTCTAAACAAAATATGTTACACACATTTCATAAAGACCCTAATAAATCATGCCAACTTGTTAAAAATGTTACTCCGATGAGCCCTTTTTTCTTCTATTTTTCTCTATATAATTATATTTTAAAGAAAAATACTGGTTTCACCACTTGACACAAACCAGTTATCATGTTGCTTGTACAGCCAAAGGCCATTGTCAACAAATTCTTTCATGAATTACTCATCCTCAAGTCGTTTCACAACCATGCACCTTTGTTTATCATGGGAACACATAATAAGTTTTGATGAGCTTTCGGACTTCCCACATAGACAGCAATGCAACATACACTCAAGCACAGAAGGTTATGTATAAAGACATCACTAAAATAGTCAATGTGACTACAGGGGTTCAACCTTCATTTATGAAGCGAAAAGAATAGTTTTTGTGCGCTACAAATCAAATGCATAATAGTGGTGTAACAGTGGTTACACATAACACATTTCTTATTTATTTTTCTGTGTGATTTATGAGAGATGATTTGAAGTACATAAATGTTGTACTCTGCCGACTGAGCTTTAGTTTCAATTATTGATTTGGAATGGACAGGATGTACTGTACAAGATTACCTCCAAAACACATCAATATTAAATGTTTGCTTCAGACAATATGATGAGCACAATCAGCCAATCTTTCAGGCACTCTGTGTCTTTTATGCTCTAGAAGTTTGCAGTAGATTGGTTTTAGTGCACATTTTCCATGTGCCAAGCAAGTGCACCCAAGCTTGATGAAAGATGAAATTAGAAAGGAAAGAAAACTTGGATTTACTGGAGCTGATACATAATGCAGTGAAAGCTCTGGTAATGGTGTCTTCTGAGGCTTGGGATTGCAGTGATATGGACAATTGTATAGAGGCCTTTTCACAATCTCGAGCAATCGTGACCAGAGAACATTCCAGCACTCTTTTGTCTTTCTTTGTCCAGTGCTGGTCTTATTTTCTCAAAGGTTAACTGTTTGGTCAGTGGCTCCATTCAAACAGTCTGAGGTATGATGAATTACAATATTTTTTTGCTCAAAGACATACAATTCAAGTAAAAAATTGTTGGGGAAAAGCATACCCAAAAATGATAATTTTGTCAGCCTTTACTTACCCTCATGTCATTCCAAACCCAAAATTATTTGGAAATAATAGCCTAGCTACTGTTTTCCATGGTTTCCATGTAAACGAGGTCTGGCTTAAAACACTAAAAACACACTTTGTTAAAATAACCCACCTAACTCATGTTTTATAATATATATCTGCGAGGATCCAAAGTCTGAGAACGAGATGAGTAAATCAATACAGATTTGTTCCTTTTTATTTTCTTTCTTTCTCACATTACTCTTTATAATGGACATCATAATTGCTTGCAAAAGATATAAAGTTGAGCTGAGTAGTTTTGTTTGTGCCAAATGGTGTATGCAAATTTTGCTTTTGCTCTACTGGGCATCTGTAATTACTTCTGGATTTAGATAAAATAACAGATTGTTCCGTCAAGACGGCATTGGTATTCATTGTCATCCTCCAAGCCCTTGTCTGTATTGCTTATATTTTCCATTCCTTAACTTGAAACAAGTGAATGGGTGTTATTTTATTTATTAATTGTGCAGATTTTTGGTCTCTAACAGGTGTGTTTGCGTTTGGCCTCTTTGCCACTGACATATTTGTCAATGCTGGCCAGGTAGTGACTGGCAATCTGGCGCCATACTTTCTGAGCGTCTGCAAGCCAAATTACACAGGAATGGATTGTCACTCCAACCATCAGTTCATCACCAATGGAAACATCTGCACTGGGAACCAGATGGTGGTATACAGAGCCAGGAGGTCCTTTCCATCCAAAGATGCCTCGCTCAGTGTCTACTCCGCTGTCTACGTCACTGTAAGAGACTTAAGTGTGTAGCCTAAATTGTGTGTCTCGCAGCTGCATAATTCACTTTGGTTTATATTGCTTTCCAAGCTCATTTTAAAATACATCAATACATTTTCAGATATTACTGCAAGGGTTGTTTGCCTATGTGAAAATAGCAGTTTTGGGGTGCACTCCTCACAACATTTTTTTCCAATTTACAGAGGAAAAGTATTTGCAAAAGAATAACCTCATATTCGTTTTTTATTCTCGGAAAACTAATGAATATGGTTTAAATTCATTCTAAAGAACAACAAAAGATAGTTTCTGATAGTTTAAAAATCTTGTCTACTGTCAATTTTTTTACTTTTATTTACAACTTAGATTTATATTTTGAATCTTATACATAAAAACATGTAGTTGAAGGTAGTTGTTCATTCTGGATTTGCTACTATATAACTTATACCCTATCTAGTGCACTTTATGGAGGTAAGGAGTTTGGACACAGCTAAGGATGAAGATCATACTGTAAGAACATGTATTGGCAAAATTTCAAATGATTTTTGATCAAAAATGAACAGATTGAGTGTTTAAGCATTACATTAACGTTCTTTATAATGTTTAAGTAATTATAAGAAAAGAACAACATAAAACATTGTGAAATATAAATCAAAGAAAGAGACATATATATATATTAAGCTTATATCTTAGTACTGGTTAAAAGTTTAATATTATAAGTCTTTATTTGGGGAGGCAACATAGTGAAGCACTCTACGCAAAGGGGGCCTTACAACGAACATGTTTGAGAACCACTGGTTTAGAGCATCTCTCACTCTCTCTTTCTCACTTAGCCTTTCTTCATGGGGAATTACAGGTTATTTACTCCAAAGCCTTTCTTTATAATTCACCATAATTTCCCATAGGTGAAGCGAGTTGTGTGTATTTATCTAGCTTGTTTTTTTCAGTCACCTACCACAGAATAAAGCCAGTGAATAAACAGATATCTTCTGTGTGCATGTTTTCAGATGTACATCACGAGCACCATTAAGACGAAAAGCAGTCGCCTGGCCAAGCCTGTGCTCTGTCTGGGGATCCTGTGTGCTGCTTTCCTTACTGGCCTGAACAGGGTGTCAGAATATCGCAACCACTGCTCAGATGTTGTTGCTGGCTTCATATTAGGAAGCTCTGTAGCTCTTTTTCTGGTGGGTTTTGTTACGTTCACGAAACATCTATATGGGGGGGGGTTATGTTATTTGATTCCTACATAAAGTCTCCCATTTTGGCTTAAAAATACAATATAGTGGACTGTTGATGCAAAGACACATTAGCGGTTTGGACACAGAATTTATTTCCTGAAAAAACGATCAATTGTGAAATGAATATTGATGTGTGCATTGATGTGTTATGGTAATGTCAGTATCTTTCAAATGCATGACGATTTTGTTTCGGCCATAAATCATTATTATTCGTTGCCCTTTATGTGTGTCACTTGGTTTTGCAAATATCTAACCAATAAAAAGTATTAAAACGTCCTTGACAACTTGTTTACACAGTATGCAATCATTGAAAAAGTGTTTTTCCCCCCATTTCTTATAAAACAGCAAATTTGGACATATAAGGTTTCATACGGACAGCGACGATCATATTCATCATTAATAACTGTTTTAATGGTTGAAATCTCTTCTTACTGTAGGGAATCTGCGTAGTGAACAATTTCAAAGGGAACCATTCTACTCCTGCCAAGCAGAAGCAGGAGGATTATCGTGGACTGCCATTGATCACATTCCCACGTGTGGAAAGCCCCCTCGAGACCCTCAGTGCACAGGTGACCTCCTCTACAAAAAAATCCATCACTTTGCACAGAACTGTTTGATCAAATCCAAGGTTTTAATAGGCCGATTTAAACATTGAGTTAAGCAGCGTTGCTCACTATAAAATAGGTTTGCTCCGCTTTAACCTTTGGAAATGAAACCCTGCTCCGAGGTTTACTGTCTGAAATAATATGGTTGTAGAATATTACTGAGAGTTATTTAGGAATGAACAACCAATTATAAAATGCCTCACTGCTTACCTTATTAAATATTTATGCAGCTGCTTAAACGTTAATGCACTGTTTATTTTCGGTGTCTGAGGGGAAGCAGTAAAAGCGTTGAACTGTGATTATTAACTACTGCCATGAATGGGTGGTATTATGCTAACTGTGTTTATACAATCCATGCTAATAACTTAATCAATATGCAAATACAAACATTATCCCAGGGTTCATAACTGTGGAGTGTGAAATCTTGAAATAGTATCTCAAGGTTATTGTTTGTTGCAAGTAATGTATGAATCTACTTCCAGTTTTGCATAAAGTTTGAATTTTGCAACACCACAATAGTGTAATAAACAATAAATCATTTATGAATGAAGTGTCATCTGCAGAGGTGTGCTGTTGTACTTAATAACAGTGTGACTGTGATTTCATCATAGGCTCAATCAGAGTTGTCTTAAAACTATTCAATTAATTTACTGTCTAGGACATGCTCACTAATTCCAATTGCATTCTACTACATTTACATTTATGCATTTGGCAGAGGCTTTTATCCAAAGCATCTTACATTGCATTATCCTATACATTTATACATTGTTATGTGCAATCCCCTGGGATCGAACCCACAACCTTGCTTTGTTAACGCAATGCTCTTACCACTAAGCTCGAGAAAGCCACTACTATATCTTCCCCTGTAAATTATATAGATTTTCATGCATTAGTGGAGTTAAGTGGGCGCATTTAGATATTCTAGTTGGGGAAACATTTTTCTAGTAATATAGTCATAGTCACAGATTATATAATTATTGCATACAAAAATTTCACATTCTCACATGAGATCCTTTTCATTCAGAGGCATTATTTTTTTAATGTATCAAACTAATAGATTATATGACAGTTTGCTTTTGTTGAATGTTATAAAGTGTGGGAGTTGCAGGGGACTTAAGATATACACTTATGAACAAAGTGATTTTTTTATTTGCATAGTATTTGCAGTCAATAACCTGGTTAGTATTTCCCAGTCTTTGTTTCATTCTTTCTTGGCTGGAAGCTATACATTTATTAAACACTGACTGAAATGTTCAGCCATTCCCTGAAGTATTGAGCTTTTTGGCATCGGAGTAAAAAACAAAATGCTTTGATTCAAAGTGGCTACTGCAGCTTGCTATTTATTTTTGCCCCAAAATAGGTCATAAGCTAACCTATGCCCAGACAGATGCGTTTTATCATCTTACACAACAGGAAAATACAACAGTTATTTTCTAAATAGATTCTGTCGTCTTTTGCTGCCAGCAAAATGCCTCTGCAGAAACTGTTCTGGGTCTGAGAAATTCCCACATTTGACACAAACATTAGATATTCTAGTGCAATTTAGTGCTGGTAGGGGAAACCGTACATTACATGGTGTGTACGGTAAACAAGAAAAATCAGGTGTCCTATCATTTTCTGGACAAGTCTATTGATTAAGTCGGAATTTGGATCGTGAAATTATATGTTCCACTCCATGGTTTTCCGGTGTTTTAGTTAAATGGGTTAATTATTGTTTAGGCGACAAGTCAAATGCTTATTACTCTCAGGAAGCGCACAGGTCTCTGAATGCTATTTTGTTTTCTTTCAGAACCATTCGGCATCCATGACTGAGGTCACATGACTAAGGGGGCAGCACCACGTCACTTTTGCTTCACCTCAACTCTTCTAGGCAAAAAAAGGTTTTTGTAATGTGGCAAACTGTAAAAAAAAGAAAAAAGACAGTATTATGTTATAACTAGTTGTACCTAGAAACAGCTGTTTTGTACATTTTGTATAAGAGAGTGCTGTAGCTTTCCCTCATACACTGCTCAGTTCACGTCCAAATGTATGCCTACTCTGTCACGTTTTACATCACAAAGTAAATATATACAGTCTATATATAATGTAATTGAGATATTGATGTTGTTATGTGGTATTTGTACAAATAATGATTTTATTTACATTTTTTTCTGTAAATTTTTGAACAAAGATCATTTTGTATTTTTTTGTTATCTGTATAAAGAATTGCCTGCTGATTTTACAGGAATGTTTTTGGTATATATACATTTTGGTGTAAAGTTAAAAAAGTCAAATTGTTACACGTCGTTGTATCGGATTCTTCTTGGGCATCTTTGAATGGACATGTACTCGGCATGAAATACACAAAACTGTTTGAATAACCTGTTACTCTGACTTTTCTTTAAAGTTTGCATTTTCGGAATTTCGAAATGCGAAATATATTTTCTGGAGTTGTCCGTCAAATAAATAGTCTTGTAGCTGAGTCAAATAACTTGAGTGGGTTTCTTTTTGTGGGGGAAAAGGCAAGTATAAGAAAAGTCGAGTGCAGTTTTCATATGAAATAGACACATTGCAAGCTATAAACAGTTGTATAATGCTTTGCAGTAAATGATGTAGCAGCCTGACTGTCTGCACTTGGATGAGTTGCTATCTACAGATTTATAAATTACTGAAAAAGTAAAAATATACATATTCTAAATTAATTGACATTAAAAAAATAATAACTATGGAATTTCCATTATATGCACAGTTGTACTGTATGCATAATTGTTTCTTTAACTTTGTAAGCGCAAAACTTGTGTAATATAGCACAATCTCTCGTGATACTATTTGATTTTATAAAAACTCCTACATCAGTCATGAAGGTAATAAACTGAACAATGACAGAAATTCAATAAATTAACAAAAGGATACACTTTTTTAAATTTTTGTGTGGTATGCATGTCATTTTCTATGGTGGTGAGTAGGTGGTAATTAGAATTTCTGATTTAATTGAAGGGAACATTTTTAGTAAGTGCAAACAACATATTAAAATATGAAGGCATGTCACGACCCTTTCAATTGGAGAAGAGTCATAGCCCTTTTTAAAAATCAGTTTCAAATGTAAGTGGTGCTGGTGTGCCTGCGCCGAAGCTGAGCTCATTACAACTTATTGGACTCACTATGAATTTGTATTACTCTGGGATTACTTTCTTGAAGATTCTGGCTCCCATTGACCACTCATCCACGTTTCAAAAACTAATTTCCAAGCGAGGGAAGGTGTAGTGAAAGACAACACGTGAGGAATCTGCA
The DNA here is from genome assembly GCA_029783895.1 of Triplophysa bombifrons. Lineage (NCBI taxonomy): Eukaryota > Metazoa > Chordata > Actinopteri > Cypriniformes > Nemacheilidae > Triplophysa > Triplophysa bombifrons. The sequence continues at coordinate 3,706,092 of CM056471.1, forward strand.
TGTTTTTTTCATATAATTTCCCTTGTCAGACAGAGTGGCAGTCCATCTGTACCCCTGACACTTTCTCTGAACCGCATGGTAAGTTTGTGTGCATATTTTAAAATTGCATATTCATTTGCATTACAGTTGGAAACTTTGACAGTGTCCCAGTTAAAAACTTTGGTAGTTTATTTCGGGCAGAATAATCTGTTTTTTAACAGAATTATTTTACAGTTTGAAATATAAAAATACGTAAAATTACAGAAATAGACCGCAAGTTTACAAGAAAACGGGAAAAACTATTTTTATATTTCCTTATATCCTGTAATTTTACTTGGAAAAAATATTTAACCTTATATTTCTGTCTCTACAGCTGAAAGAACTTTCTGTTTTTTTATGGAATTCTTTTTACTGTGTATATACTATCTTACAAAGCTGTAAATTATCTCAAATGTTTCTCTTGGGAATTTTTTAGTTGAAAGGCTCTTTAAAAGTGATCCGACTGTCAAATTAGTTACAACAACACCAACAGGCTAAAGACTCTGCAATTAACAACATTGAGTAAACGGTTTAAACAATCAAGGTTATTGATGGAAAAAGTGTAAAACCTACTGAGCTCATTCATTAAGGACTTCTAATCAATACAGGTTTGACCTGCACTTGTATAAAACTAAAACACCAGCCTCACAACAGAACTCTGTTCAAATACCATAGAAAAAAAGCTCATAATAGATAAAGGTTTCTATATTATTTTTTACCTTGACTTTCTGAACATGTACCATTTGGGTAACGCAAACGACTGCACACCAGCAGCATAACCCAAGATCAGCTGTGCAGGAAATTTAAGAATAATAGAGTTGGGTTGTATTTCTGCTTCAGGGTGTAAATGGCATATAGTCATTAATGGACCGATGAATTCCACAGGATAATGTCAGCACATCTGTCTTTCATTTTAAACAAAAGTTGAATCTAAATGAAATATGATTACACAAAACACAGTTGCATGAAAAGTTCAAACTAAAGTTAAAGCCCCAAACTTGCGTTAACGAAAACACAGCACGGTGGAAGATAGGACACACATTTAAAATGATCTCTAATGTTATTTAATTGTAGACCTATGATTAAAACTTCACAATAGTTTGAATAAAACTGACTATGTTATTTAAATGAGTTAAATCAGATGAAGCATAATCAAATCATTTATGGGGAATTAGTTCCAGTAAAGACCACAATGTACATAATTCAGCTGAAATTAAAGAATTAACTGGTGTGACTTCATTTCAAACAAAATCTTGCTAAAACGAATTTGTTGGCTTTAGCAAACCAGTGAGAACTCCTCACCTTTGATCTACCATTGGTCCTTAGCCACCACTTTGACATGAGGATAATTTCCCTGGACTGTCATGTTAAAGAACAGAGATTCAGATTTTTTTTGAAAAAAGGACGAAGGAAAAGAGTGGCATTGAAGCATCAAGGTAAACTAAATTCGACTGAGTGTGTAATGTCTATGTGGCTATTTTATTGTTAGTTTTCAAATGTGTTCTTTTAAACAGATCAATCTCAGTCTGTACTCCGACTTCAGAAAAACAACGGTGTTGGACTGGTTGAAAACAGTATATCGTCACTTAGTCTTTTCAAAATTCGCTTGCATTGTATGAAAGTGTGGCAATTTAGCATAAGGAAAAAAAAAGGGTTTTGTTTTTGCACATTCCGTGTATTACTGGAAGACTATAGTTTTAATAACTAGACTGTTATTAAAAACTGGGCAGTTTTACTTTAAAAAATCATATGTGTATCCCAACTTTGACTAGTAATGTACACAAAGTTAAAGTGGTTATTGCCAATAGAGATTAATTTAGCTACTTCAATGACAATGAGTGCATTTTTGTAAAGATGCATTTATTGTATTTAAACTGAAATTATTATAAATGCAAGGAAATTGAACACATTGACATTCAGATAGATGTTGGTTCCCAATCATTCTTAGCCAACTATACATGCTCCAGTAGCCAGATAACACAACAATATACATTTTGAATTAAATTCTCAGTGTGTATTCATAGAATTTGTGCATACCTACAATTTTTCAGCTTCTTTGTGTTGTGGATTTTTAAAATAAGAGACCACATTGAAAAATTTAGATTTTTTCTATTTTTTACAAAAACTCATAACTTGGTTAACATCCAAACGTATAATTTACCAGTTAGAATCAGTTAAAATAATCTTAATCCCTCACTCTCTAAATCAGTTAGTAGTCAGACTATTCAATGAAATGCAGGTCATTAATTGACAAAAAATATTACAATTATAATTATTACATTATAAATATTGTTGGACCTGGGAAGTGAAGCGGAATGCCAATAGACTTATAGGGGCCAAGGTTTAAATCGGCCTTGGTTCATATTCAGATTACGACCCTGTTCTTTGCTGTTTACATTACAATTAATTCAAGAAGACGTGAAAGACAAATGAATCTCATTAAAATGTCTCAAGAATTTTTGCTTAATAGAAAGCTTTTAATCATTAGAAACAATACCATTCAAGGTTAATAGCCTGTGTTCAAGGTTAAGACTTTCACTTTACAACCCTAGAGACGACAGTCTATCCTTTTTCTATAAACTGTTCTCAGCTCTTTGTATCAATATGCAGGAGACCCTATCGTACATCACTCTTTGACACCGTAAATAAATGCCACTTTGACTAATAAAATGTCTACCCTTTAGACAGACACACAGCATTGTTCATGTTGTACCATAAAAACAGGCTAACCTCAGAATTAAACACCTGGGAATACAGAAATACACACTCCCTTTATCCACTCCATTTCCTCTGTCCTTTCTCAAGTTCAGTTCAATAAGAAAATCAAAATAAAAAATGCTTCATAAAAGAGGAACCCCAATTGAAATAATAGTCTTTGAACACGGGGACCCATAAAACTCCAGCCATATAAAGATTTCTCAAAACTCTAGGGCTCCATTGAAGTCTTAGTTTTTTGATACTGCTCCAGGTCTTTTTTCTTCTTTATGGCAAGCTGCAGTTGTTTTTTGATGAGCTGGATTTGTGTTTCCAGGTCTGTAAGTTCCTGCACTATTGGGTTTAGGCCCAGGCCAAGAAGGTCTGTTCTCCCATTGGAGGTGGTTTGTGACGGAAGTTGTCTATTTTCTTGTTGGGGCAGGAGCTCCTTGCACTGTGAACATTCCAGGTCGTTTTGTTGACCCTCTTGATTTGACAGTTTCCGACGATTGCAATTTGATGTTCCCAAAGAGTTCCATGGCATTTGCTGGTTGTTTTCAACGTTGCAGCTTGATAAGGACAGGGAAAATACAATTTTAAAACACGTTTTCACTAAAAGATGTAGTTAATCAAATGAACATTCTGTCATCAATTAATTTCATGTTGTTTTAAATATATATGCTACTTTTCTCGTTAAAGACAAAAGAAGAATTTTAAAGAATCATTCATATGCCAGTGGTTACTAGCTGTCTGTCATACTTTAGAATGGACCAAAAAAACATCATCAGAAGACATATCATAGCTTTGTGTGAAATAAAGGCTAAAAGTTATTATTCACTCGAAAATCTTCCCTTGCAGTTTTTAAATGAAATATGACATCCACCCTGGAACACAGGAACTGTTCATCGTTTGACTTCAGATGAGATGCTCAGTGAATAATTCAATTTTTATTTTTCTTCACAAAATACTACTGTCTGACTTTTGGAATTTTTGAAATAAGCATTGACTACATTTATAGGCATTTATTTTCTATATTCTGGCTTTACATGGTTTTTGTATTTTTGAATACAATCCTGATATGCATACTGCCTTGTTACACCACACCTTTCTACCAAATAATTTTACACATAAAGAGTGTTTTGTCTGATTTGTACTAATTATATTGATTTTTGTGGTTCAATCGACACTTAAGGGGCTTTAAATGCAGATGTTGTACAAATATGCCTCCAGGGCATCATTATTGGACAATACGTACAGATTCTACTGAAATTCTCCTTTTGTGTTCAAGTAAAGAAAATATAAGCGTACAGTTATGGAATTGATTGGTCTGGAAATACTTTTTTTGTTTACTGTATTTTATTAAAGGGGTGCCCAATCCTGCTCTGTGATTTTTTATGATATAAAGGTCTCCTATTTTGTCTCTTTTCGTGATCCTTGTTGTGTACCTTTATTGTTCACCGCTGTTCCTTGTCTCCTAAAAACACTTGTTCATTGTTCAATGAAGCCCCTCACTCTGAAATACTTAATGGACTCAGACTAGTTAGCAAGCCCAGTGTGTTGTGATTGGTTAACCGCCCAGTGGCCCCTTACCATATCGGGTAGTTGCATTTGCTCTGGTATACTCTAAAGCTATACACAGTAACTGCAAGAATGGGTTCATGGAGGCCTGCTAGTGTGTGAAAGTGTGCATGTATAAATGTCAATCCTTTTTAGAGATTGCATTTCTGTAAACTAGAGAGGACGCAATGCTCATATCAACAATGGCAAGGGACAGAACATAGAATGGTTTCATGTTAGACTGTGTTACATAAAAAGTAATAACATTAGCATCAGTTCAGATCTGAAATGGATAATAAAACAAGCGGATGGACCAAGAGACATTTTCAAGCAGGACTTTAAAGGGCATGGAAGTTGTTTTTAGAGGTATGTGAACACACACAGTATATCAGTGTATAACACAGAACAGCTTTCACAGCAGATGTCATTGATGGAATTGGTAACTGTTCTTTATCTTTTAGAAGGTGTGTAGTTGAATCTTTAGCACCGAAGCTAACTGCAGTAAACAGAAACTGTGGTAAAAGTGAAAGCACACAGCTCAGTCAGGCGTTCATCATGGTAACAAAACACTACTGCAGCAGCTCTTTGTCTTCTTTAAAGCAGTCCAATAAGGCCTCACCCCCTTTTTTGAGTGTTCCCTGGGATTGGGGTTATTCAAATTCTTGGGTATCATTACATGTTGATTACCGGAAAAAGAGAATTGTAGTTTGTTTCCTTAAAAAGCGATTTCCATTAAAGGGAATATCACTCTTTGCAGTGATCTTTGAGTTTTGTAACTTTGAAAATATTTCTTTATACCCAGACAGCAACGTTATACAATATATATGTGTTTTAAAAAACTGATTTGCAAAATAGCAGACCTTTAAATATTACAAAATGAATATACTGTATGGTATATGAAGTATTTTTTATTTTCCTTGGGTATGGTACACAAATAAGGCACCGACTGTTGAGAATGACTGTTGAGAGATCACTTGTCTGGTTCATTGTATGAGAGCATTTTACCTTTTCTCTTGTTTTGCCACAGTCTGTACTTTGTCTTCTTTGAAAGTCGGGTTAAGTGCTCGATGTAATCTCTGACAGAACAAATTAAATTAGGTGTTATTAAAGAAAATTGGACCCGTACAAAGAATTACAAAGTGAATCATTAGCACAGTGTTTTTTTATGCTACAATGTGTCGCCAAGATTAAATATGATTATGGCTAATAAAAGCATCATAGAACAAATCCACTCACTTGACTAGTGTGGAGACAATATTTATGCTGTGAAGATTTCAGCATCCTGGGTATCACCCAGCGGTGGACGATTTGTTCCCCGAGTGTGGTGAGGAGGGAAAGGGCGACTCCAATGCATAGCATGACAAATAACCCTGAGAAGTGCTTTATCCCCATCTGTAAAGTCTATGTATTACAACAAAAAGACAGCAGAAATCATTGATGTTAGAGAGACCTGATCACTAAAAGTATAGACTTGGTTATTCTCAATTTGTTATATTGGCCTACCTCTGTCACAGCAAAGCTTCTTTTACCACAGGGGACCACCTTGTACCATTTATCATGTAGCAAGTCCATAAATCCATCTGATTTATACTGACTGACCAACTCAGAGATATTTGAAGAAAGAGGAGAATTCTGTTTGAGCCCAATACCGTAGCCTGTTGATATAGAGTAATATAATACGAGAGAAATCTATTTATAAAGCATATCTTTTTAAGTTCTTCAACTCTGTAACATAGACACTTTCATTGACTTGCCTTCAATTGCAAATGGCTTTCCCACAGTCAGCATCTTGCAGTCTGCATCAATAGATACTTCATAGTCTAAAAGAGCTTTGTCCATTATGAAAGCATCTAGCTTCTGAGGATCATCTCTGAAATAACATAAAGCACTTAACTATTTTATAATGTCACACATATTTGATGCATTCATAAGGCTTTTTCTATATGCATTATTTGTGTTTACATTATGATCTTTTAAATCCGAGTTTCTTAGTTTCAAAGTCACTCAGATTGCTGAAATGGCCCCAAATATTCACAATACATCCTTAACTAAGAGGAAACTCCAAATTTAATACGTTCATGTACATCCTTGTTTATCCTTTGGAATTCATAAAGCGTGTTATCTTGCATAAACATGTGCTGGTTTGATTTGAAAAGAGAGACCTGGATGACCTTTGCAGGAAGAAAAAAATTGCAAATTTCATCAGCTTTCCCTGAACTTTATTCATTTTGCGCTGGTTGAAGGAATTATACACATCCAAAATATTTTTGAAGTATGCGGTCTGATTTTGATCATAGTACATCAAATCAGGTCCCAGAGGAAGTAACAACTGAAAAGAGGTGTTGCAAGCTTGCCCATGGAGGATATGGAGGAAAACCCATTCCAAATGTACTTATGTGGACAATTACTGTATGTCACACACTTATGCAATCCTTTTTGAAAACTCTTGCTATTTTCTAAAAGTTGTTTTAGTCATTGTATTTCCTGAAATATGTTATTCTAAATACTGTATAAAGAATATATATATAGAAAGAAGTACAAATAAATAATAACATCCTTCAAGAAGTACATACAAAAATAGCCTTTGTTCCTCAAACAAAAGCTTTTTACACCTCATTTAAAGTTCCGTATAAGCTTATATTAGCTTTTTCCATCCTGTAAGAATCCTTGCAGCTAATTGTCTTCCAGCTGTACAAACAATGAAGTTATAACTAAAAATGTAGCTGCCTGAAAATGTCTTTGCAGAAATATGAATCCACAACTCAACCTCTAGACAACAGCTGTAAACATAAGTGATTTGACAGTTTGCCAAATATACAAGGCAAGGAATTTTATACGTTCCTCTTCTAACAGAGTGAGACCACATGACTTTTTATCATTTGAAGGACATGGTACACGATATCCATTAAAATACTGCTTCTGTGATCAATATCACTTTACAATAGCAATTACGACTTACTTAAGGTGGTCTATCCCATCAGGGGTTGTAGGGGCATTATATCGCCTCATGTACTCATGCATCTCCGGAAAGCTTTTTTTCACGTAATCTTCAGCACTGCTTTCCCGAACGGTCCCAAAGCGGAACCCTTGTGATGGATGATGAAGCTTGAATAGAGAACCATTACCATCAACCAGAAAACACATTTCCTTCTAACCAATCAGAAAAGATATGCTTGCCAATCATTTTGAAGTAATTTGAAAATTATTCTTACCTTGGGATCATGTATACCCGAGAGCTGCTCATACGTTTTCTTACCAACCATTACAGCAGCGAGATTAGCTGTGTAGGTAGACAAGCAGAACAAACAAAATATGGCCCAGAGATTCATGAGGAATCTGCCAGTCCAACATTTTGGCGGCTTAATAGCAGCTGTCCTGCCAAACAAGATTGAGTAGCAAACGTTTAGCGCTGAGGAAAAAGAGAAGACTCTGTCCCTGTTCCTACCCCTTGGGGTCAAGCCGAAAGGGCTTTTCCACTCATACAAGGTAAGAAACACAGCTGTAACATGTAAAGATACAAATATTCCTAACCACATACTCCAGTGTAGGGGCCACATGAAGGCACCAATAGGTGCCGCTGTTTCTTTAGTCCTGACAAGGATTCCTAGACTGGTAGAGAAGAAGGGGCTGGTAAAGTCGATGACCTGACTGCGTGCCGAGTTGATACTGAAAGAAGTGACAGCCAGGTGTGCCGCCCCACTCATGAGGTCCCCAACCAGACCTGTCCAGCGACCGTTCTTGTAAGCACCATATTTCCCATCTCCCACAATGTAGAGGTCAAAGTTAAACTCCATGTCCTCTGCCAGCTTTTCCAGAAGATCAATGCAATAACCATAGCAACATTTTTTATATTCCATGGGAACAGTGTCATTGGCACCTTGCAAACCATGAAAAATACTTTCCAACAATGCTGTATCATTTGTTAAGGGGTCAAGGCACAACTGGCCAGCCGGACATAAACCATCCTCATCAACATCACGGGTGAAAACAAATGGGTGCTCTACCAAGGTGACTACGCGTAAGTGTAGGCGAGAGGATTGCCGCCAGTCTGCCCCTTGTTGAGACTGTCTCTTATTTGGCCAAACTCCATAATCCATGACCACTTTGCTTTGCTTCCAGCTGCCAAGACGCGTCCACATGGGCTTGCCAATTGGGTCATGCTGTAGATTCCATATAAAATGATGGGTTTCAGAGAGAATGGTAGATTCCTCTCGAACGTTTATGTAGCCACTCAGGCCATCAAATGATGTGTGGGCCATGAATCTAAGAATAAAGAATAATAATTGTCAAAATTATCACAAAAAGGTTTTGCCTCTTCAATATATAATAAATAATATCATCCAATAATAGTAGCCTAATAGGCTAAATGCCAATTTATGCTTTTGTGTTGAACTGGGGTGTAGGCTACACCGTGACACCACAGTTATACTGAAGAGAGAAGAGTGCATCTCCCAAAAATGTCCAACAGCTTTAAATAAACAGTATATAGTAACTGCATTGACTGCTTTGGCCCTTTTATACAATTCATCAACAAATCTGACATATTGGGTAGGGCAAGACTACCTTGTGAAAAGGGGAGCTGCAGTGTTTCTGCATAAAAAGGATGTAATATTTATATTTCTTAACTGATTTTAATGGTTTATGATGTGAATACAAAAACATTCAGTCTCAACCAATGATGCTCAATAGTTAGATGTGGTGAATTATTAATTGTCATAAGGAATTGGGAAAACTCAAGCCTGTCATGCATTAATATGGCTTGCTTTTGATAAAGGTAAACATTATTGTTTTCTTTTTTACATCCAGCAAAATAAAAATGTGATAACAATAAAAACCCTCAGGTCACTGTTATATTTGCTTGCTCATTTACCCAAATTGCTGGAGCATCGTGTTATGAACTCAAATGTTTTGGGTCTGTGCTGAGAGTTGCTTTGGCTACAATCGTCTGTTAAATGCATAAATGTAATGTCAGTGTGCTTGTAGGGCAGTCTTGCCCTTTCCAATATGGCAGTGCCATTCACATACGATTAAGCAAGAAATAATGCAATGCAGTGGTTTAAGTATGTCTATGACGTCAACAGCTATGATTAGTCTGCTTTGTAATCAGAGATCCTTTCAGAGGTCAGATTTACCCTGGTCCATCTCATGTGGTGCTTTTAAATGGTGTAGCTTTTGTAGTTACATAAAAGATTCCAGTAAGAAATTATTTTCCCCAACAAGTTGCAATATACTGTATTGTGACGAAATAAAAAATCAGTTTTTTATGAAATTGTATTCTTAAATCATTAGGAGTTTGCTGCTTGAAAGGTTCCAACACTGATTCTTTTGCACACAAGATTTCATTTTGAGAAATGTTCACATAGCAGAAGCAAGCATTGCAAATCTCATGCTTGTGCTTTACAATAAGGGCCATGGCCAAATGGGTAAGCTCTACTATTATTTGCAGTGGAAAACTACACTGACTTGCAAAAATAACAATTTAGCTTTGAAAATGTCTCTCTCTGTGAAAGTGCAGTGTTGGAGGTAAAGGTAACCCTGTTAAATCAGTGATGGGAGAGCTGAGCATGTGAAATTGAAGCCCTGCAGCAGTATGATTGAAACTTGTGTAGTTTCCTGACAGTGCAGAGGTTCTGGAAAACACTCTTGATACGCTGTCACTGAGCATCTATGCCACTAGGCTAATGTCATGTCTTTTCAAAGTGATCTCATACCTCTCTCACTCTCAATCTCTAGACTTTGTTTTGTTGATTTCAATTGATACACATGCAAATGCAGTTGTCCAGAAATACCAGTGTTTGAGTGAGACCAACAGAGGATTAAATAATAATATCACCCTAACCAATTTACATGTTTAAAATTATGAAAGCAACAATACTAGTGCAAACAAGTGAAAATCCATGATGTGTCACATAAACAACTATGTTTTTATCACCATTGTTTTTCTAGGTTGCTATTGTGGCTACCCATAAACGTAGGGCTCTGCGAAGACATTACACACTCTGAAAGTCTAGTGTGACCGGGGCATTATTCGAATGAAATATTCAGACAGTACAGCATTTTTGTGGATCAAGATCATGCCACTAAAGATTCTTTCTTCCAAAATCTTGTCTACACAGACAACGACTTCCCGACGATAATTAAACTGATGTGGAACTGATATATGTAACTTATATAGAACACTCTACACACCCAACACCACTCAAATAATACTCCTCGTCTGTAGAAAATGGAAGATCTTCACTATTTTTCACAATTTGCTGCTACCAAATAATAATGTCTTGGGCTGTGGACTGTGTGGGAAACCAGACTACCCAGACAAAGGGATAATATGCACATCACACAAAGACCTGATGGCTCAGATAGGACTCCAACTAAGAAACTCCTTGTTGTTATTGCAACCCACTGAGCCAAATGTCTTATGTATTAGGTAGAAAAAGAAATGCATAAAAGTTATATGCAGGTCTTGAAATAATAAATCAAAATAATCTTTTGTTGTTCCAGTTTCAGTTCCAGTCTTTAAAACATATTATAATTGTCTTATATTTCATGACTAGCTAAGCCTACCACTGTTCTACCAAACTTTTTTAAATACATAGAAATTCTGGTACTCAACATGCTGCTTTAAAAAACAAAAATTACCATTGCTTCATGCAACAGCACAAAATTCCCCTTCATTCTTTGCATGCAGTGACATTCAAGACCTAGAATACTAACTATTTGTCCTTGCTCAGACAAACATCTCTTTTACTGCTCAAACTTAAGGGGATAGTTCACCTCAAAATTAAAATTCTGTCATCAGTTACTCACCCTCTTGTCATTTCAAACCTGTATACATTTCTTTGTTCTGCCAAACACAAATAAAATATATTTGCAAGAATGTCAGTAACCAAACAGATCTCATCCCCTCATCTCATCATATTATTTAGCAGTAAATGAGGGATGAGATCTATTTGGTTACTGACTTTCTTCCAAACATCTTCCTTTGCGTTTAGCAGAACAAAGAAATGTATACAGGTTGGGAACAACTTTAAAGGGTTTACGATGACAGAATTTTTGGATAAACTATCTATTTAAAGATAGACAGATTAATGAACAACTTATCCTAAGTATTATAATTTATTTCGTAACTATTTATGGTATTGAGATAATTGATGAACTATAAATTATAGTGACCTGGCATTAACCGCGGCCTTTAAGGTGAAATGATTCCAAAAAATATAAAGAGAGAGAGAAACCCGAGAAATGACTAGAGAATATCATCAAGACTTTTGCTCTTTGAAAGCCAATATGCCTCAGCATTGTCCTGTAACCACCTAGAACACTGTACCCACAAAGAAAAGAAGCCTGTTTTCAACAATTACACAAAACAGAAGCATGTTTAAGAACTACCTGGAGAGAAATTTTCCTGATGTTAGATTTTTAGCCTCAATCACCAGACAGTTTGTGATGCCGGGTATCAGTGCCAGCTCTGGAGACACAATGGTAGCAGACCCCACCGCTCTCGCCACAAACTCCAAAGCATCCTGGACATAATGATCCAGCGAGGGCTCACTCATACGGCCATGTGCAAGTAGACCCATTGGCAGTTCCTCTGTCGTTAACTCCTCCACATTTTGAGAGTCACCTATAACCCAGTGATAATCACGAATTATCCGACCAAACTTTGCAACGGTAGCAAAGATTTTGCGTATATCTTGTATGTCACATCCAAAGGTCACTACTGTAGAAGTTGAGTCCTTGATTGACCCCAGTTGACCTTGCAGATAAGTCGGAAAGTCAATTTTGGAGCTAATGTTGGTGGAAATCTTAATAACAGTGCCCAGATGAAATTTGGAGTTGTTGTGGAGCAAAAAGATAAAGTCGGAAATGTTCATTTGTTGACACATCACCAAACTGACGTCATACCAGTTATTCATGGACAGAAGGGAGAAGATGAGCTCTGCTTCAGGAGTTTGAGGGTTTCGCATGACCATCTGGAAATGGAGTGAGTTCTGTGGAAAAGAAATAAAAGAGGAAATCATTACAGAACTACGAGTGTTCCGTCCTGTCTGCCAAACAGAGGCAAGGAAGGACTTTAAGGTCCAACAGATCTACTTCTCAGAAACCATGATCATCTTCTTGTATTTACAATACAATTTTTTTTTAAATGAGACACCTGGCTTTACTCAGCAATCTAGTGCACATGTTCTCAGACGAGTAAGGATTTTCAGAAAATGATGAGTGACTGTACAAAAGGTACATATGGAAATGAATTAGCTACTGATAAGGACTTTCCCAGAGAGAATAATGAACATGCATCTACAGAACAAAGATTAAAGCAAATTTACATGCGTAAGCATCATTAAATCCTATTGAGAACACTTGTGCACCAATGTGACTAAATAAGACCAAAAACAGTTGGAATATTGTCTATGTGAATGAGCAAATGAACATCGTACCAAATGTGTATTCTATTTGCATGTGACGCCTATAACTATAGTGACGTATGTAAACATCAAAATCCATATCAGGGACTCAATTACTAGATTGACAACCGTATTCTGTTGCCATATTTTTAACATTAATGGCATCTAGAATTTCAAAGCAGTTTTCTAAAGATTTGAATGATTCTCCTAACAATAGTCAAATTAGACCAGAATTCACATGTGTTTTCCGTTTACTTTGCATCTTTATTAGCTTTGAACTAATAATAATATTTTAGTTAATGAAGTTATTTGCTCGGTAAAATGCACAAAATTATTCAATAATATTTGTCTTTTTCCCCAGAAATGTTTCTCATACAGCTCAATGGACCTGACAATAATTAAATATTCAGATGACAAACAATAGCATGACAAGCATTAAAGCTCAAAACAAATCCATTCACTTTGAAATGAGTTTGAGGTTGAATATCTTGTCTGTGTAATATGTGTAATGGATATAACTGCCACAAAAGTAAGTAATACTTTCTTATTTTTCTTATTTGAAAATGGTTTTGTAACAATAACCGTGGTTTATTCCCTGAGATGAAAAACAATCCCTGAGGCAAAACAGAAATTGGACTAACTAAAAGTTAGATATTGCAGTATGCACAGAATTGCACAAACATGAATACAATTACCAAACAATTAACATGAAGTTCAGTAGGCCATTTGACATTTAAAAACATTTATTACATAAAGTCTAGCGATCTGATTATGTAATTATACAAAAACCCATTATCAACCTTGCACTGTCCTGCTAAGCAAAGCAAGCTGTTAACAGAGACTGCAAGATGAAATGTTTAGCTGTGCTGTTTAATTCCCCCCAGGGGGGTGCTTTTAAGTGATGACATAAAGCAGGCTAATCATAATTGATTTCCAGGGATGTATTTTAGGATGTCCAAACAAACACTTACAGTAGGTTCTGAAGAAGTTGTCATGGAATCTAATTGACAAAAGCAGCAGGAGGGCAATAAGAAGCACTAAAGAGTAAAGAAGAAACACTTTTAGTATTTCTACATCTTCTGGAATGTTTTGTTCCCCAAGGGAGTCCCTGCCATTGAATGATTAGTTAGCTGGAAAGGAGCCAGAGCTTACTGCTGTGTCATATTAAAGCACTGGAGGGTGATACAATTATTGTGCATTTCCAGCAGAGTTAAAGATGAATGGCTAAAGATCGATGTTTTGATATGCACCAGTGTTTCAGCCATATAAAGAGGTCCTTGATAGACTACCCATTTGTCTTGCCTACATCACGACCTTGAATCCATCCTTAATATTCACTGACCGACTAAGCCTCAACTATACTGTTGCTAGAAGTAATTTTACATCTGGGGTTTAAACAGTATTTAAAGATTTAACTCCTTATGGATTGATGGGTGAATCCTATTTCTGGGTGAATCTGATGTAAATAAAAAAATATTAAATTCCCACTATTCTCAGAGGTGATTCTCATAAATGTAAAATTGTCTTTTGTAATATATATTTAAGTAAAATACTGTACAACAATAATTTTGATTACTATTATTACTATTTCAATGTGCACAGCAAAACCTTTGCATGGATCAAATAAACCATGGTGCAATATTTGTATTAGTACTATAGGCTGGAAAGGGATATTTCAGCCAAAACTTAATATCCTTTCATTATTTATCCTCCCTAATGTTGTCCCAAACCCTTCTGTAGAACACAGAAGATATTTTGAGAAATGTCTCAGTTGTTTTGTGTCTATACAACGGTAGGGTCCAATGTTGTTAGGTTATCAGCTTTTGCATTGGTTATCAGTAAATGATGAAATCATAAATTTATAATAGACTACTTTTTTATTCTATTGATTTTGGGGTGAAATGTGGTTGATAGGTTTTTTAAGATTTACCTAATTTTGTTATTGAACCTAAAATCTTCATCATGCAAACTGTGAACGTCATATTGATTTCTTAAATCTTTGAAATTCTTGATTTAAATTCAAAAATTCATGTTGTTTTATGTCTGCACACTGTTGCTTGCTAATGGGATTTCAGCCTGATGGGTCCACCCAGTTAAATTATGTTATGCAACAAAATAACTCCAAATAGTATTTTGATTTGAAAGATTGATAGTGGGTTTGATTTGATTTGTCGGCTCTAGAAAAATCCTCTTTATATAGTTTTATTTTACTTATTTATTTTAAGAATCATAAACACTGCGAATAGGAAGATTTAAACAAATACAGTTAAGTTCCAGATACCAGTTCCGGATGTTAGAGGTTTAGGATGGAAGTGTTTCAATGTTCAAAAACAACAAAAACAGAAAATGAATTGCCATTTGAAA
Source organism: Triplophysa bombifrons (assembly GCA_029783895.1). Lineage (NCBI taxonomy): Eukaryota > Metazoa > Chordata > Actinopteri > Cypriniformes > Nemacheilidae > Triplophysa > Triplophysa bombifrons. Next base: position 3,721,130 of record CM056471.1, read on the forward strand.
ACAAAGCATACACTGACTTTGAGATCACAAGAAATCCAACTAACAATGTCAAGGGTGCAGTAGCCTAAACAAAGACCTGACCAGAAGATGGTGCTAACTTCTAAAGATCACAAAGGCTAAGCTTGGCTTTTAGGGTGTTTACCTTTAAAACACGTGTCTTTAAAACAAGTATTATGTGTCACAGGCATTACAATTGCCTTTAATTCAGGTATGCAAATTTAGCAAATGAAGTAATGTAATGTGCTTTATGTTTCGCATTACTGCAGACAACAGTCCACATAAAAAACCTTAATGTCTAGATACAGGCATGAGTATGTGGTGGATTTTGAAATCCCCTTTTAAACGATAGGCAGACAATCTTTTAAACCTTTGCAATTTTAAAGAGGTTCTTTACAGCAATGCTGCATAGCAACCATGTTCACTAAATTTGATTTGATTTCATTACCTCGTCATTTGAAAATATGTAGTATGTATAGATAATTTGAAATAAAAATCATTTCACTGTTTGTAATACAAACATATAATTTCAATTCACAAATTTTCACTAAACTTAAAACCACCTGCCCTTGTAGAAAGAGAAACAAATGAATATATCTAGATTAAAGAAAATGTAACATGTTTTAACACAATAATTTGATTGAAATATTTTTTTTTATGTCTGACAATTAATTCAATCCATCCTGTATTTTCAATTGAAATGCCTGCACACCATATTTTTTTGTATCTGCCAGTGTTGATAAATTAATTTAATGAAAAAAATGTGTAAAAATACTTCTGGTCCTTTATTCTTGCATCAGAAAGAATTCCAAACATATCAACATGTGTCCACTTGAAGATAATGCTAAAAATACTTAGGCTATAGTGCAGAATATTACTGCATTTACGTTGCTGTACTGTTATTTTTAAAGCATGCATAAAATTATATTTTAGGAAATAGGCAGACCTGACTCTGGCGTTTGAACTCATTCTGCACGACGCTGATGACTGGTATCTGTAACGTGGACGAAATAAATTCCAACTTCACTAATTCATTCCTGTTTTGTGGAAACGCAATGATGGCAGAGACTCCTTGCACGATGACAGTGTGACAAACGCTTTGCAGGAACGACACAGGATCTGCACTGGCAGGCGATGAAGAGGAAAATGAAAAAGCAGGTAATTCTCCAAGTCCGGCTTCAACAGCCATGACTATCTCCAGGGTCAGGTTGTAAGGTAAAAGCCCTTCCACTCTATTAAGGGTCTCCATAGCGAATATAACAGAGTCTCTAGGTAGGAATACAGTCTCGGTATCCACTTGTTTGAATATTGTTTTACTTTTTGAGGTCCTGTGGGGGTTATTTACTGAGCTTTTAGTCCTGATGCCCCTCCATTCATGGTCTAGTTCAGTTTGGATAACGATGTCCCACTCCTCTCCAGTTTCTCTGCCTGTGCCCCAGTCCATTTCTGTAGCCCAGAGGGGATTGTGCCTAAATACTCGAGGTTGAAGGTGCAGAGCTCCTACTCTCACCGTATGTCCGATTCTCTTTAGAATCTGACATGGTTGGGGATGTGCTAGAGATGCTGGAACCACAAAGAACATTATCAAAGCGCTCGGTGCAAATAAACAGAGCCACACCAACCTGCCCAGCGCACACCGCATCCAAGAGCCCGTCATTACTCCGAAAAACCCTCGGATGAGGTTTGGAAACGATAGGAACCGCGTCCACCTGTTCGCCTGGTGCTTCCTGCACAGCGTTGGATAAATGATGGATCGCCGGTGAATGTCCTAGACGCAGCAAAGTTGCGCTCCTCTCCAACAGGCTTCCGAGCGATCGCCAGCAGTTCACATGTCCAACGCGACTGAAAACACTTGCCTATCATGTCAAATGCGTTTACGGGCAAAATATTTGAAGTGTGAAATAATTAAGATGTAAGCAAAAAAATACTGTCTCTCCAAACAGTAACTCAACGCGAAGTTGATGTGAAACACAAAAGACTCTGTTCTCTATATCAATGTAACCGAAATCTGAAAATGAAAAAAAAAACACGTGATTTTATTCTCTATCCTGCATTTAAAAAAATGCGTTGGAGATCATTTCCGCGAAAGAGATTAAAAATAAATAAATTAGCCAAAACGGTTGCCAAATATTCTAGTTTTAATGTAATGCAATGCGGTAAACTCCCAGACTGTCCCTGGAATAGTGCAGATTATTACACAGGCTGTGCTTCATGGGTTTAACCCTTTCAATACCGCAATAAAACCTGCTGCTGCTGTCAAGTCCGGGTGAAAAGGATACAATGTATGTCTGGTGACGTAGTTTTCTTTTCTACTCCTATATGTTTTGTATGTAACAAAAAGATGCACTTAAGTAATGTAGTTGAATCATAAACGATAACATATTTCTTACATAATGTACTCACCCATATTCCTTCCCAGATCTACTTCATACAACATTGTCATATACTGTACTTCATATACTCAATAAACCTCTTCATCTGAACACTTTTAATTAATACTCTTTTAATTTACAAACATCTGTCCTTTTTATGCAAATAAAGCTCTAAAAAGGGTATAATTGCACCTATAGGTGAACTATTCTTTAACTTTATTTTTTTGCACATGACTAGTGCATTACAATATCTGGTGAGCAATGCTGACAGAAACAAGACATCACTTGTTATTTAGATGATAACATTTACTGTAAGCCATGATAATCAAATCCGTTTGTCTGCAAATCCCTTTTACTGACCTGATAAACAAGTGTGAAATGAATAGATAACATCTCTGCAGTTACTCTAGCATGAAATCTGCCATACAGAGGGCATTAAACTCAGAATGTAGACCCGCATCATGAGAGAGGTGAGCTTTCAATATTGACCTCTTGACCCTCAATTGACAAGCCAGAGCGATAAATCTCATGTTTTCATTGCTTACCTATCAGACCTCATTATAAGAGCTGACCTAAGCACCAGGCTTCACTGGCTGCACCATCATCCTGTAATGCTCTGGTGATGCTTAATGTGGGATTTTAGAAATATCATTCTGACCTGTCTTTACAGTATAGCAGGGGTTCTCAAAGAGGGTAAGTCACAATCCAAATCTGTCTTGAAATTGAAGGGTCAGAAAAATCTACATTGTGCATGCTTAGAATAGTAAAACAGAGATTACTGAAAACGTTTTTCACATATTTTGCTTGGGATGTCCATGCAAATCAATCTGTCGGCTGGTAAAAGCTTGCCAAGTTAACTGTAAAAAATTCAACTTGCAAAATGTTCTCACTTCAAAGATAAATAAATAACTTGAACATAGAATTTTTAGTTAAGGAAGTTAATGATTGTTTTGCATATACTACACAAAATGAGCCCAGACATGTTTCTAACAAATATGATTTTGTTAACTGGACTTAGATTATCAAGTTTTTGGCCAAAATGCATCAGAAAGTTTGCCCAACATTCAAAACAGTGTATTATAAGATGCATTGCAGCATGTTTAATTCTGTCTTTCTTATTTGTTTTTATTATAAAGATTAGTGTTTTATTTCTGGCTGGATTACATTATTCTTTAATATTGTTGTTGTTATCAATTGTGTTTAGAGTTGTTTTTATGAATGATGTTTTCGATTGTTACCATGATTGGTTTCTGTTTTCAAAGTTGAGGTGTATGTGCACCAACACAGCTGGAATAAATGCACTCAACACTAATTGTTTAAACAGTTATTTCATTAAAGTGTTGGTCTGTATGAGGCAGAAAACATGTGCTATTCTAATAAAAGACAAATAAGTTTGATTATTTTTAATCAACCATTTTAAACTATCTAGTTATGTTCAGCTAACAATATATATTTTGTTCTGTTGTTCATTACTTGACTGTGTTGTGATAACTAATAATGTAATTTATAAAAAAAATTAAATGGGCAAATTTCAGTCTCTGTTTGTTGAGTTAACCCAAAAACGTACTTTTGATAGGTTGCCTCATTATTTATAAATTGACTAGATTATAGTTTTTTTACAGTGCACATGGTCACTCTCAAAATGCACAAAAAAGGTATAGAACATACAGCACAAACCAATACAGGAAAGAAACACCTGCAGGAAAGAAACTTGTGCAGACCACAGTGTGCTTTCCATGGCAAATAATTGCCAATTCAACATTCCAAAAATGCTGGGTTGTTTTAATCAATGGTTGGATAAGATCCAACTAAATCCAACTATTGGCTTTAAATTAACCGTTGAGTCAAGTATGGACATTGGTCAATTTAAACCAATGGTTGTGTTGTCAATGTTTTAAGAACAAAACATTTGTTAAACCAAAATGATCTGTTTACATTTTCAGTATGTATTTTCCACATGTGTAATCTGTAGTAGGTATTTCTTTCAATGTTTACTAAAAAAATACAACAGTTTTGGGTCACCATAGAAATTTGGGGTCCATATAATACCTACAGTATTGATTATATTGGACATGCTAAGCATCATAGTATGAAATATGGATGACCAGTATTAGGACACAGGAGAATTGAGGATTCCATCATATTTTTCACAACACATCTTGTCAGAATTGAAAAAGGGTAGTGCCACAAATCACAATTTTAATGCAGTGTGCTGTTCTGGAGACCTCATCTAATCCACAACAAAGTGGAAAACACACACCCTATAGCCCTCAGAGAAATAAAAGGCTTGCCAAGTAAATGTGTAGCAGTTCAGCAGGTATTGGTGGATTGGTCCAAGTATCAGTTCTAGATTGGAAAACGGGCCTGCAAATATTGAAGAAGGGTTTAGGTTTAGTTCAAACATACAAAGACAGAATGCTAAATTGTAGTTTAAATCTATGCTTTAGTTCCCGTCTACTGTTTTTTGGAAAATCAAAGACTTTGAAACATATTTACAGGTACATGTAATTTAGTATTAAGACATAATTTTGTAAGCAAACATGGATAGCTTCAGATTTATATTGAACTACTTTTATTATTTGTTTCTTTTGTAGAGAAATTATTTTTTATTTTAACATCGATTTTGGTTGTACAAACTTTTGGACTTTAAGTGCATGCCGACTCATTCTTCATTATTATTTGAACAGTAAAGTCAAACTAACACACACAAAAAATGTTGAACAGATAACCTTGAATATTATAATCATTATTATTTATCTTATAATTTTTTTTATACATGTATATATTTAGTAGTTTGCACAGTATCAACTCGCCTCATTCCTTTATACATGTTGTTTAATGCCTTAGGTAAAAGACACTCTTTCAGTTTTTCAAATGTCACTTCCACGGGGTTATTAAGAAAGGTATGACTTATTTATTTATTATATTAGAAATAATTATTATTTGAATTCATGACATTAACCAAATCAGCACATGTGCTCCACAGGGCACTGTGGATATAGTGTTTGTCAATTTTAGTGTATCAGATGCGTTTTCTTTCTTGAGTTGATGCCCCTTTTGATTCCCTGTGGCGTCAAAAAACCTTTTTCCTGCTGTGTGCTTTTAGTTTCTAGGTTTTTCTTAACAATGCCTTTTTCTACAACACTTTCATGAAAAACTATTTATATTACACTATTAAGGCTCCCTGATATACGGACAGTGGTTACATTTTCTCATGAATAGATGCTATGGTTTTAAAGACCTGATTCTTCTTTTGGATGTTAATTCTGGGGAAAGCTACTAAATATTCTGAATTTCAGTTTCACTTGCTTGGTTCAATACACAGCATGCACTCCATTTGGTGCAACCAGCAACCACTTACTTTACCAAATAAACCAGCAAATATAGTTGTTGCTAAAATAAACAAGTCTGCTAATGTGAAAATGGATAAAACATATGATTAACTGAATTATGGAAAGATATTCAGAAGCCACCACTGTTGCTGACAACATGCTGTGATGATTTTATCTTGCACCATATTATTAAGTTAACCATCAATTCACAATTCCCTAAATGATGTGTTGAGCTCTGCACCTATCACGTCTCCCCAAATTGACAGCATTATGACTGTGTTCACATGCTGTGTGATTTTATGTTCTAACAACTCTCTCAAGTCCTTTTGTTAATGCGTCAACATTTTGTGAAACAGGCAAAGCCATTCTAGTCCTGCTTCAATATTTTCATTTTAAAGGTGGCTCATGCGAAGAATTGAGTGCCTTTTGTCAGACAAGCTTGACAGACTAATTCATTGTTAGGTCAGAGATTTCAAAACAGTTGACATGTACAAGGAAGTTGTCACTTGTTTCAGCACATGAGTGTATAACAGCACTTGAAACAACAGTATGTGGATTGCAGTAACACACAATCTCAAGTGGCTTATTCTATAACATTATAGACATAATTGTTTAATAAATTGTGACATTTATTACTTATAATCAATTATTTAGTCAGGTGATAAATCACATAAATATTTAGTCAGGTGATGAAACATCACAGGAACCCAAAAAAATGCTGCAATTTACAAGCTTACTAACAATTTTCATGACTTTCAATGCACAAACCATGTGTGTATATAGATTTAACATTATTTAATGTTTATAAGCTGATTTTTACAGAATGAAGACTGCAACGTTCAAATGTCACACACAGTCAATGTGGTTGAATAATTTGTAAATATAATGTCATATATGTTATTAAAAGAAATGTTTATGTTACATTTGTCAAAAACCTGTTAAAATGATTTGCTCCATCTGGGTTACCGTGTGTTATTCGTTTTGACAGGTTGGGAGAAACGAACCTGAAAACGTCGCGACTGGCCAATCGAAATCAAGCAATCCTACGAGCCGTGTAATAAATACACTAAATTCGTGCTGAGTAACACGAAAAAAGTGACACAATTTTTTTCCATAACATGAATTAATAGATCCTAGATTTCGTGAAAAATGGCATTGAGACGGTTTTGAACTATTCGTTTATTTAGCAGGTCATGACATAGTATTCGCAAAAATTTGCTTCAACATTATCAACTGATAAAGTGGCATAAATCTTTAAAATGTTGTAATTTAAAGTCTGTTTGGTTTAAAATAATAAAAATAAAATATTCATCAAGTACATTAAATATCTTAGTCCTACTTTAGCCTTAGCCTTCTAATCTTATGACAATGATTATTAATTTGTGTTGTCAGGTTTGATTATGCTGGAAACTTCCATTTGACCTCATTTGACTTAAACCCATGTAAAGTGTGTAAAATTACCTGCAATTTTATGTTTTTAAAAGACATATAGTTAGAGAAAGAAAATTGCAGATTAAAAGCTTTAAAATACTAGTGTGCCGTTCTTTGGAGGATCTATTGACAGAACTGTTATATAATTTAGGCCTACAAAACTATGTCTTCATAGGTGTACAAAGGCCTTACATACTGAAGCGTTTTTATTTTCTTAGAATGAGCCATTTCTATCTACATACAGCGTGGGTGAATGTTGTTGCCATGTCGCCATTTGTTTCAACAGTATCCCTAAACAGATTAACTTCTCTATAGAATGCGTTTCGTAAATACTTTATCTTATTCGGGAAAGAAGTGAAAACGTGACGACATCTTAATCCTCTCACGGCCTCCTTAGTGCTTCGAATGGGAGGGGTGGGGTCAGCGGTTGGGGGAAATTCACAATCTTACCTCTAGTTGCCGCTAAAAATTACACAATGGTCCTTTAAGGGAATAAAATGCTGTCAAATTTATGTTTGCCTTTAGGTTAAATGTTGTTTAGTTTCATCAAAATAAAATTTTATTTTATGTACTGTAATTGGTTTAAGAACGTAGCAACTGAATTGATGTATTGGGATCCTTGGAGCATATCAAATTAGCTCTGTTTTCTTCCTCTCACTTGCAGACAACAAGACTACATTGTCCTTTCACAATATTTCTGTCATTTCAGACAGTGCAACAACAACTGTAGGTCTTTTGGGAACGAGTGAGTTCTCTGCATAACAAAACAGCTTTGCTGAAGTCAAAGAAGCATATCCACAAAACAATATGGATGTGTCAACCACACATCATGCTACACTGTCAAAATACACTCAACACATATTTAACAAACAACTCAACTTTCCTCTTTCAGTTTGTCCATGGTAAATGCATTGCAAAATATGTGGTTAAGTTGAATCTAAAAGAACCTTATTATTACCCTTTCTAATATAACTTGGTTTGATTAACTATCAACAGATTTTTTTAAAATGTGAATAATAAATGTGTTCAAAACATTTACTCTCTGTGTTGTTTTGAAGATGGTCAAGTTTTATGTTCAAAACAAAGGCTGAACTCCATTGTTTTCATGGAATGCCATGCTCAACCATCTCTTCATCTCAATGTTCACCATTTCCAGAATTCTGATCTCAGGCTTTTTTAAATACTAGTTCAAGTGCATTATAAAAAAAAAAAACTTAGATTATTCTGTTACATATATCCGTGCAGTTTGGTAGAATATTAAATTTAAATCTTAAGTAAATGGTTGTCTCTGCTTGTCTAGCAATGTGTGTTTGTATATAAAATAAAATAAACATTTATTGAGCTGGGACGTGTGACCAAGGTTAGATGGATTAAACAATATCACATTTCCGTTAAGGGAACCGAGGGAGCATCCTGCCCAATGGTCTTTGTGTTGCATTGTGTGAATTGTTAGGGAATGGACGTTTCAGTAGACTGGAAAGATTTTGCGAATTATCAGTGCCCTTATTACTAAACAAGGGAGATTGAGACTCACTCTAGGATGGCCAAGATTGCACTATGTTACTTATGCTTAACTCTTTGTGAATTCCTGCATCCTACTCCAGTGTATCCAGTCTGCTGGCTGTGATAACCTAAAAGAGAAGCATAACATAACTACCATATACTTCTGCTATTTGGAAAGTTTGTGGTGCAACATACCTGTCGGACTGTGTTTTCCATCATTGCACTGGTTGAGGTTTAATCATTTATTCTACTTGCTATTCCATTTACAAATGGAATTTATTTTCAATGAAGCGAATCTCATTTGACTTTACTCGTGAGTCTGTGTATCCTTGCAGTTGTATAATATTTGATACTGGGGAATGGCTTTGTGTCGGAGTGTCTGAGGGCTTTGTGTATGGGAGAGACTGATATTTCAATGTCTTCCAGAAACACCTCCAGAGAAGGTTTTGTATAAAGGGTTCCAGCCTTGGCTGACTTAACAAAACTGAGAGTTTATTGTATAAGTACTGGAAATTATCAAGGGAGGTAGTAAATTTCTCTGGTAAGTTTATTTTTCAAGGTCAGGGTATGGACAGCAGAAGTTTGAATTGTTCACCATGGTTTTACTTTGTAAATTTCTAAATCAAATAGTTGCACACTTTCGCTTGATATCAATATAATTGTTGTGTGTTTTATTAAAAACTGCTTTCATTATTTTGTTCACCATTGACTGAACATATGCCTTGGCTTTATTGTGTTTACAGCTATTGCAAAAAAACAAAACGTATGATACGATTGGAATTTATTTTGGACAATATAAATAACATATGAAGATTGAAGAGTGGGTCCAAAATGAGATATCTTAAAAACTTTCAAAAACGGAGTAATCTCATTCTGGAACCTAACTCTTCTTATAAAGTGTACATGGTATAACAATGGTATATTCAGTGAAATATAGGCAATGCAATATTTTTTTTACTATATGAATAAACCCAATATCCCATATTTTGTAAAGAGTCTATAAAAAGAAGGTCAGGACACATTTTTTTTAACAACAATTGATATATAAATCTATGCATATAAAATGCTGCTTTATAGAATTATTTGCATGTAGAAAAATGAATGCCAAATGGCAAATATGAAGGACACCATACCCAAAACACCCTTTCTTGTCATGTACATTTACATTTAATTATTTAGCAGACGCTTTTATCCAAAGCGACTTACAGGTGGGGTAGCCCATGGAAGCAATTGGGACAGCATAAGTACAACAAAAGCATAAGTGCAATCAAAAAAGAAGACTGGTCTCATATAACCTAACACAGTGTACTGAACCATTCATTAATTCATTCATTCATTTTTTTTATTTTTTATTAAAGAGTAGAGAAGAAAGTAGAGTCAGAACAGATCAGTCAGATGTTGACGGAAGAGATGTGTATTCAGACGTTTCTTAAAGATGGCTATACAGAATCTGCAGATCTTGTAGCAGCGGGCAGATCATTCCACATAGGTGGAACAGATCCGGAGAAAGTTCGCGAGAGATTTTTTTTTTTGCCTTTGAAACATCATATTACTTAAATTCTGTTTGATTCAGTTGATTAATTACTGTTCTTTATGCCCTTTAGGCTCCAGATGTTGTTAATTCAGATGTGAACCAGCAAATGACAAAGCATACACTATATAAACTGAGTTTACGTATTTGATGAAGGAAAGAAAACAAATACCATTTAATTTCTTTCGGTTTACATATGTATTTGATAAACAATATATTTTACCCATTTTACTCATATTTACAAGCAGTAAACTTGTGTCATAGATTATTTGAAAAGAAAATCATATATATCTTATAAGTGTTTCTGTATCTCAGTTGGTTGGTCATTGTGTAAGGAGTGAGGTTCGGGCCCAAACACACAAACTACGTAAGTCACTTGGCATAAAAGCATTAGGTAAATGTGTAAATGTAAAATATATCTTGTTTGGTTAAATAAAGTAATTTGAATTAAATATTTTAAATGAGAGTGAGAAATGACACACCAATAAAACACAAGAACACCAACAATGTCCACATTACAAATTTATGTCTTTAATTTTTGTAACATTTTGGAACTTCCTGGTTGTCTGATTCAGATCAACTCTATACATCTATTTATGCACAGTAACTCAATCAATAAAGATGACCTCGTAAATAACAGCATGAATGGAATTGCTAATCAGCTGTGAACATCAGAATCAGAGCTCTTTGGCATTCCAGACCACAGAAGATGTCTGAAGAGAGGTAGAGACATGGAAGAGATTACACACAAAGTTAATAGGAAAACAAATTTGTGTTCTGCAGGTGTCACATGCTGATACAAACACAACATCTTATGCACACACATATTGACATCAAAGGAAGATTGCGTTTCTGAACATATTGGAGACACTTCTTCGCAGAGATAAGAATTAATAAGCTTCAAAAAGAGATAATACGATTTTTTACCTATCAGGCACTACGTGATCTACTGTAAAAAGGATCTGGTCTATCGGTCCAAGACGTCACATACTTTAAACAAACCAATCCTACAAGCAAAATCCATTTCCCTGTCCTCCTCATATAGACTAGATTTAATGTAATTTAAATATATTGGATAAAATATTGAATTATTTTGTTTATATAACATATTTACCATTTTTAAGTTTTCTTTTGAAGCAACTGTTAACAAGTTTTAAATGAATGTTTTCTTTCGGTGGTAACTAACTTATAATTTCACCTCTAATTTAACTAATTTGTTTTATCCTGTTGTACTTGCAAAAGCCAGCACCTAACATCACAATTAAATTTATGCATTTGACAAGACGCTTTTGTTTCCCATCATATTCATATTTATCTCAAAGACATGATCACTCATAAATCAGATTTCAGGTCAAGGTGTTAAATAAGTTAATTAACAATTGTAAAAAAAATTGTGCATGAAGAAAATCAACTGCTTGATTTTGAATAAACATTAAGTCATGTAGGAGTTGCAAAATGTAGGTATTTTACAAACATGCTCTGGTATGGAAACATTCACTCCTAAACTATTTATAACTATTTATCCGGCTATTGCCATCTAAGCACCGAACATATTCAGAAATTATTGCAATGTACAATGAGTAATAGTATAATTGCCATTCTGTGCCATCCTTGTGGGTGTTATTGCAAGATTATGAACGTGGTTTTGTAAATACAAATGTATCTTACTCCAGGGATGAAGATATTAAATCCTCATATGGAGCTGTGTCAGTTTATCACGAGCCTTGTAAAAACAGAATGATTAAATGTTTTGTTTACATGTCATTTCAGTGGAAGCTCATTTAAATTATAAATGCTAAACAATTCTATTGATTTATTTAAATGTGTAGCTCTAATATTGTTTCACAGCTCATGTAGAAATTCTACATGGCCAAGATGAGCTTTACATGTGATCTTACAAAAGCAGTTTTGATGATGAAAGCATTTGGTGTGGTCTACATGTCAAGGTTTGTCCCTAGTCCTAAAAATACTCATGATTTTATTATTTGAAGTAAATGCAAAACTCATTCAAAACTCGTCAAATATAAACATGTTGTGAAAAATGAAACATATTTAGGGAGAAAAATAAGAAAACAACGTAATTTTGTCCGGCAGTTTGTATTTTAAAAAGTGGGTGTTACACATAAAGCCTAGAACGGCTAGAAATAGCCAACTGAGCCATTCATGATATAATATGAAAGGAAAGTTGGGTAAACGTTGAAGTCAGTTATTATATTTTGATAGAAGAGGATCCCGTTTTACATTCTCTTTAGTTCAAAAATAGCACATATAAAAATTGTTTATTTTTAAATCGTCCAATTTTCCTCCTTCTTCATACAAGCTTAGTGAGCAGGTGGTTTGAAGATGAAAAACACCCGTTTGCCAGACAAACTGACAGCCATGGTTTACTCACCCACCTGGAAAAGGTTTTCTAACAGCCCCCTGTATTTTCTGGTTAAACTCAGAAAGATAAAATTTTAGTCTATAGCAAACTGCACTGATGGGGTTAACATTTCAATCTGCATCTGTGCTTTTGAAAAAAAAAATGGAAATCTTGTATAAATGTTCATGTTATTGGCCTTTTGGATCCCAACATTTCTGTTTTTCAGTATATGAATGGACAAAGACTTGTAAAACTTGAATTATGATGTTATTGTTTTGAAGTAATATTTAAATGTTATATTTAAATCATCTTTGTTTGATCTTTACAAGTATTTATTTTCTAATCCTTCAACTGCGACAAACAAGTTTAAATCAAAGAGTGTTTACATTGAAAAGTTTTAATAATGTACCTCTAAAATAACATAATATTTTCTTTCTGAAATAAATGCACGGTGTTCAAAGTCAAACTCTGTCAACATCTGTGACAGTTATATTCCTATAAACTGTTTGTGGGTAAATACACTGCATTGTTTATAAGCAGGCATATATTTTTACATGCAATTTTATTTCTTGCTACATGGCCCTAATGAGCTTTACATACAAGCATAATTGGTGCACATTACAGTGCACATTTCAATTCTTTGTTTTTGACAAATAAAGTATAAATAAATAAAGTAAGTAAAAATAATTTTCTATTGTACTTGGCATTGTTGGAATTTACTGTATATTTATCCATTGTATCATTATATTTTTAATACATGAACTTTTTTTGTGAAAAGATATTTAAACTATATTATCGGATTGGTTGTCCACATCAAATATGTTTAATTTCCCATAACTTTGTTTCAACAGAAAATGGCTGTTTCAGAAAATATGCTCTCTCTAATCTCTAACCAAAACCTTTCATGAATAATTCCTTCCCTCCAATATTATCTCTAAGAATGTTTTATAACATTGTGAGTTTGAGAGTGAAGATATAAAATGACACAGACATTTACCACAGCACTGCATGGCACTTCTGACCCCTTTTAACTTTCATATGATGATCCCTCTAGAAAAGCTATCAGCCACTCAGTTCTAATGGTCTTTGTGCTAAAGGTACATCAATGAAAAAATATTCCCTACATTTTCGCCTGCAGGATACCACATTTTAGATTAACCCTTTTTCTTAACCCCTTTTCATCTTGAATGCATCCAGCTTTTATGTTAACAAAGCGCCCATGCAGTAAAAGGAAATATATTTATTTTGTCAACATGTACTGTATGTGATAAATTCCAAGATCGAGGTGCATGATTAATAACGTAAATATTTTATTATCACGTTCTGCTTAGTTAAAATGTATGTAAAAAATGTGCTAATATCTATGAACATTATTTTATGTTTCCTACTATGAAATTGTGTCTTAAAAAGGTTAATGTGTTTAAATTAACAACTATATTGTTTTCAATGTATCCATTCAATATTTTTTTTCTAATTGAGACATGTTCCTATACTTTTTCGTCATGTTTCTAAAAATGTAATTGCATGTGATTCTTAACAAAACATTAACAACGTACACATACCTGACAAGGCAAACCTAAAATATATCTGTAATATGAGAATACATACTGTATATTTAGGTCCGATGTGTTTTGAACGTCATCTGTGGCAGTACTTTGTTTTTCTGTTCTGCATTTTTCAACAGACATTTAGCCTGGTATCTTTATTTGTTGTTTGCAGACACTGCTGTTTTGGCTCAGAGGATAAGACACTTTGAGTACTTTGAGTGAGGAAGCTTTGAGTGTCAGTGTCCTATTTGAGAATGGAAATACTGAGATTTTCTATGTTTGTATAAACCAATTCATGCAAGCACTTTTTGCTGAGCCACAAACGTCTTTGCATTCTGAAAAGAGGTAAGAGAGATGCAAATGCACACACAAACAGTATAGCAATTCACGTAGCCATGCAGAACATTTTAAGTCTTTTGAGTCTATGTTTATGGTGTTAGAACTTTCTGTCATTAGGTGAGGACACCCGCTGTTGTAGTTTGATGTAGATTGAATAGTCATTCAATGCAAATGGCTTGTGCAGAAGGTACTGTATGACCCACAGCTGAAGGTCAATCATGACATTTATTCGACTGAGTTTTTCTGTAATACTAAATGATTTTGTATTCATTTGTTCATATCATACCGAGAATGTGTCCCAGGGACAAAAAGTTCACATTAAAAACAAAACAAAAACTAATATTTCTGGGATAACCCTGGTTATCCCAGAAAGGGTAATGGAAAGTATGTTAAAAATAGGAACATCATTTAGAGCAGAAAGAAGTGCAGTACACAAAATACAGCATACGTACATATTTAGGACACATAGACCTATATAGACCTATACAGTATATTCAGAATCACTAGACAAGATAGGAGATGAAGTCAACAGCAGGGCCTTTATTAAACAGAAGGAGCATAGAATAAGGGAACACAGGAGATCAGGATTGTGAATAGCAGTAAAAACCAGCGAATCCAGAATTTGATTCGAACTGAGATATCATAAGTACTTTATTGATATTGCATTAAAATACATTTTGTCACAATGTACTCGATGGAATCTTTATGTCATGCTAAAGAGTAATGTTGCACAGTCTTTAGCATATTATATTGAGTATGCCTTGTTTCTAGAGTAAGTGGTTCCTCTTTCATTGTGGGATTTTGGATGGGCAGCCCTACAGTCCTACATACAGTATCAGGCAAACCAGAGCCTTCTCACGGCACTATTCAATCATAAAGCAAAAAATATTCTTTCAAGTGCATTGCAGACTCAACTGTCCTAATCCCCATTCTGAGTATTATGCCTTCATGAGGCCAACAAAGAACACAGACCAACTACTTACAAACCACACTGGGGTGCAGTTTAGTATTGACGTCAACAACTGGACACGTTGGCATCACATTATATTTTAGATTCAATTTGTTTCTGGCCTCAACGTGTTTCTGTAATTTTCTCTTATACTTAAATTAACTAGTAAATTAATTAGATCAGTGGTTCTTGAACTGGGGGCTGTGGATCCAGGGGATCACCAAATTTTTACCATTTTTATGAAAAATATAATTTTTTATACTTTTTATGCAATCAAACATCAGAATAATAAGCCTACCAACCAAAAGAATTGATGTCCAAGAATAACTGAATATGTATTTGGTTTAATTACAAATCTGGGCGGTTACCCCAGAAACCTAGTCCAGGACTAATTTAAATGAGTTAATTTAAGATTAATCATGGTCTCATCCAGGATGGTGATGAGTCTGCATACAGGAGGTTGAGCAGCTGGCTGTCTAGTGCAGTCGTAACAATTTGGAGCTGAACACGCTTAAAACAGTGGAGACGATTGTGGACTTCAGGAAAAAACCTGCACTCCCCTTCTCACCATCAGGAACAGCACTGTGGCAGCAGTGGAGTCATTTAGGTTCCTGGGGACCACCATATCTCAGGACCTGAAGTGGGACAATCACATTGGCTTCATTGCTAAAAAAGCCCAGCAGAGGTTGTACTTCTTAAATCAGCTGAAGAAGTTCAACCTACCACAAACTCTGTTAAAACAGTTTAACTTAGCGGTCATAGAGTCTGTCCTCTGCACATCCATCACTGTCCGGTTTGGCTCAGCCACAAAGTCAGACATCGGAAGACTACAGAGGACGGTTCGGACTGCTGAGAAGATCATTGGTCCTCCCCTCTCCTCCAAGAACTTAATACATCCAGAGTTAGGAAAAGAGCTCAGAAAATCACCCTGGACCTCTCACATCCAAGCCATCATCTCTTCACAATGCTTCCATCTGGTCTACGCCACAGAGCACTGAGCACCAAAAGTAACTTTACTCTCTAGATCTTTATCCTATGTTTATTGTATTTTTTTATACCCATAGGCCCTTATTTAAATCATCTGTGTACTGTATTCTATTGTGGTCTCTGTGTACTGTTGTTGCTGTTTCTGTGTCCTGGATGCTCCTGTAACCAAAACAAATTCAAACATATTTGGCAATAAAGCTCTCTCTGATTCTGATTCTGAAGTCTTTTTGGGCGAGGCCACAAGCACTGCATCCTTCTCAAAGGGTGCTTTACAACGAAAATGTTTGAGAACAACTGAATTTGATTATAATACCATAGCTGTTTATGTTAATTTTTTCTAATATAAAATTATGTCTGCCTGTATGTAGACCTCCCACACAAACGAGTGCTGAGCACTAATTCATAATTAAATGTTGAAATTCTGAATGCTCTGAGAAATATCCTGCTGATTATAGAAGCATGTTTTATTTATCTTTAAATTTTCTTAACTAGCACAATACATTTCCTGTGAAGTGCTGTTTATGCCGCCCACGCATGTTGTTAATTTACCTGCAAAAAAAAACTATCCTCGAAATTCATATACAACTATTGCTACAGTATACCCAAGTCTTTATAGTCTTTAGTTCATTATTTTCAATGCCAGACTGCCCAAAATTGTCACATTTGCAACCAAAACTATATATTTGCCTTGTGATATTTTTGCCAAGATTACAACTGGTACAGTAGGCCTATATAAATATTCACGTTAAGAGTGTAAAACCTTAATTTATGGGCATAGTCCGTTCATGTCTATTTTATGTGCTTGTCTAATGATACATTAACAGGAAAAATGTGTGTACCAAACCCACTTCATTAACTTTCTTTGCGGCTCGTCCATCCAAGCAGGTTCTTGAATGGTTGCTTGACAAGAGCGGTCTCCATGAGAACGCAAGTCCATGGTTGGTGACGAAGTGAGCTTTTTCTTGGGGAATTATTTGGCAGGGAGCAAGTTTTTCTCCGTCCAGTTGTGTATGCACCTGATGAGTAATGTGAGCAGTCTGATTTAAAGAGGCAGTATTTTTCTGGGATCCTTTTAATATCCTTTTATTTCTGCTGTGAACTCTTAAAGCAAAGGCTGTTGCAAAAGCTTTTATGAATGCCTGCTCTATTTTTTATCTACCTACAGTGAATCAAACTGATCAAGGCTTGAATTGTACATTGAAATTATTCTCACAAAATGTATACAAGATGTATGCCTTTTAGAAAAATATTGCCTTGTAATCTAACCTATGACTATGGTGCTTCAAAGACAATGCTCTACCAATTAGAGACCAGGAACAGGCACAAGTGTGATTGTTCACAGGAGTTTACTGGAGATCGCTTGCCACCCTACCACATTTTAACTCCCCCCCACACCACATCATTTTCTTGCAATAAAAAAATGGGTTAAAAACATATTCTCGTTTTTCACAGGTCAATGCATACTGTGGGTGCCATGGTTATAAAGTAGCTGAGCTTTCCCCCAACCATTAAATGTAAATTGAGATTGTATTTTTGCATGGCTAGATCTTACTGACAGTTAGATTTTAGAGATGTTGAGTCCCCTTTAAATGTGCCCTTCCCTGTGATGGCAATTTTCAAACTTAAGTTAGTGTTTAATGTTGCTGTTAGAACATAAACAATATCTGCAAAACGAAAAAGCTCAAAGTTCAATGCCAAGCGAGATACTGTCTTTAACAGAATTTCACTTTTCAAGGACTACAGGGAACGTCTGGAATCGGACTACAGCATTTTACTTCCTGGGTACATGATGTCACTATTCTATATCTTTACCTTGCAGCTCTAAATTGAGCTCATTCAGCATGTAAGTCAGGTCAGTCAAAAAGGGCCATCTAAAAGCTACTGCTCGTTCGGAAGTTGTTTGTATTCTGAATTATGTGTAGACAGTAGAAACTTTGTTATCTCAGGAAGCTGCCCTCTAAAGACTATAGTTTAAGACTATAGTTTTTGCGATTTTACGTGTCTAATGTATGCATGTACAACTTGTTACACACCAAATAATGACATGAAAGCGTTGCATGTGACCCCTTTAATCTTAATTAATCTTTGCGAACAGGTTCCCTATCACAGTCCTGCTTTAGTTTGTAAACTCAAGTTGTTTTATCGTCATAAAACAGCAGCTACATATTTATTATTAAGCAGTAATGATTTCAATGATAAAAAGGCAGGTAAAACTGTAAAATCAATAAAACATGGGTATTATTTAGCTGAACAAGAGAACAAGTTTGAAAATGTACCTGAAGTAAGGGAATGATGTATTAATAACTCGTGGGGCTCTTTAAAAACTTTCCTATAAAGAATGTTTTTTATGTAATTTTAAGTGCATTTTTGCCTTAATTGACATGACAGTAACTTAACACAACTTTATTTATAAAGCGCTTTTTGCAATTATCATTGTTACATAGCAGCTGTACATGAGACATGTTGACTATAATCAAAACAACTAAAGTTATGTAGCTGTAAAAACAAGAAAAAGTGTAAACACAAGAGACAGACATACCCACATACAAACGCTCGACACACACAATATGCACACATCGACATAGACACACACACACAGACGGACGGACACACAGACAAGCACGCGCGCACACACACACACACACAGACAGACACGCAACGCACTCACAGTGAAACCACAAATTTAAGATAAAAGAGAAAGAAACACAGGTCAAATATTAAACGGTCTAAAAATTCCGATATATTTAATCATGTAAAAATTTGAATTCTAAAGCAGCCCCCTGGCAAGGCAAATAGTGCAAAACAGTATGCAAAACATGGCGAGGAACCCAAAATTACAATCGAGAGAAAAATACTCAGGAGAACCCAGGCCCAACCAGGGGATTCCAGTCCCCCTCTGGCAAAAGCTGCTGCCTCTGCACAAGCTCAACAGTGCTTGCACAACAAGGCTAAATAATAAATAAATAAATTTACTAATAAAGTAAATTATAGATTTAAGATTATCATTAATAATCTAATGGCATTTGAAATTTTGTAGTGAAGTCGTGTCAAGTCTCTGTGTCCTTTATCCAGCCCTATCCTCTTAGCTCTTGTCAGGTCACCGCTTCCCATTCTAGGCTCTGCCATCAGGTCTGGGCATGAACTGCATCGTGCGGTAACCTTGGAACAATGAGACAAGACTGGCTGAGAGTAGAGTAATGTTCTGCACTCTTTGATTCAACAAGTACATCAGTTGTTGTTGGAAGTCTTCTTGGTTCCCGTTGATCTAATTAATGCAGCCTAAACCCTCAGAGGATTTATATTATGGAAGTGTAGTGTGTGCAATATTAATAAGATGCGTCTTTAGTCTAGATTTAAACTGACAGAGTGTATCTGCCTCCCGGACAGTGCAGGGAAGACTATTCCAAAGTTTAGGCGCTAGATAGGAAAAGGATCTACCACTTAATTTTGAAATTCTAGCTATTAAAGAGTAAGTAGCATGAGCTCATGAAAATAACATTTCATGCAGTCTGTTATGTTGCCATGTTTGAAAGTAAGATGTCTGCCAAGTGGTAAGTCCGAAGGTGAATAAATAACATAGTTATTGGCTTGTTAAAATGGGAGTCGACTCTGAATCACACAAACGAGACGTGGACAAGTACACATGTGTATCTACTTCACTAGACATATTCCCCACCTACGTTTTGCTGGAACTGCCGCAAAAACTTCTTTCTCCTCCCCCAAACACTGTCGCTCGTTCGTGATGCGTGTGTATCATGTCTAGAACCTGTGTTCTACATTGTGAAACTAAGTCCGTCTTATTTCAACTACCAAAGGAAGAACTTCTGAGGGAAGAATGGTTACAATTCATTTTTCAAACGATACCAAAGGAGTATAACCCCAGGGTTTTACTGTGTGCGTGTCATTTCACCGAAGATTGCTTTAATAATCTTGGCGCGTTCACTGCAGGGTATGTGAAATGACTATCCTTGAAAGAGGGGGCAATACCAACTCTATTTGGACCTGTTAGCTCCACCGAAAAAGTGTGACTATTGATTTTTGTCTTAACTTCAAGAAATATTTGTGTACCTTATGCCTGTCTTTAGCTAATGCATATAACCCTAACATTAGCATGTACCGTTATTTCTGGGAGGATACAGTTTGTTTATCTTGCTATTAACTTGGCTAATTTAATTGTTCAATCTTTTAACTCTCAAAGTATTTATTTCAAGAACTAAGTCGAGTACTATCTGTAACATTTTCTAAATTTGAAAACATGACTCATGCACTTAATGTAAATATAGATATTATGTTGATTATGTAGAGCAATGCAGTTGGAGGAAGTATTCATATGGAGAAAGAAGGGCTAAAGAGATGTTTGGATCTGCTAGAGAATAACGGTTTATCAGTGGACTTCATAGTCACTGACCGGCACCCACAGATCCAGAAATATCTGAGAGATCATAGAATAACTCAATTCTACGATGTGTGGCACTGTGGAAAAGGTAAATCTTGCTCCCTTATAAGTACAAATATGTTGTTGAAATTATGCCATCGTCCGAACATTGTCACTACCCATTTCCTTTGCGTAAATCAGGTTTGTCAAAGAAGTTGACCAAACTGGCCAAAAACAAGGACTTTGGGTTGTTGAAGAAGTGGCTGCACAGCATCCGGAACCATGTTTACTGGTGTGCGACGTCAGGACCAGAGAAGGTTGCAAAATGGATGTCACTTCTCAACCACCTACAGAACGTTCACATACCTGACAATTCCATTTTTCCGAGGTGTGCACATCCTTTTCATATATTTTGATAATAAAACAAAGTGTATTATTGTATTATTTAATCTATTCAATAATATTTGCACATTGCTGTTTCGGTGCCTTATGGGGCCGTAGTCGCTTCTCTAGATGATGTAGATTTTCTGCAGGGTAAATGGGTTAAGGAAGTTGGCCCAAAAAACCTGGATGATGTATCATGCATGTTGGTGGGACTTCAATTTGATCTATGCGTCTTAGAACCTTACGGACGAGATGATTCAATAACTGCACAGAAAACTCCTTGCCGAATATATTTTTTAGTTATTGCAACAAACAATAGATTTTTTTTATCATAAGAAATAAATTCATTCATAATAATGTGTATACAACCTGTTCCACTTCCTGGCAGCAAATATTTTCATCCTAGCTTTTTTTTATTTTAACACATGTGCCGCACGTGAACCTACATAGACAAATTTGGGTGAAACTACAATCATTTTTCATAACGTCGACTTTCTGAAATGCTCTATGTACCATGACAACGCACAGTAAATACGACATAATAGTATTACTAACGTATTAACAGTATTTTAAATAAAAATATATTTTATTTCATTGATGACCAAAAGCACAACATGCATGTTGTCACACTGAGAGTTTTTATGACAAGAGTTGTCAGTTGCCACTGACTTAACACCCTGCTCCAGACGTGGTGGAGTTTGTTGTGGATTAAGCGTCTTCTGATGCTTCTTCGTCAGACTCGGGCTCAAACTGGTACGGTAAAGTCGCCGCCATCTCTAGCTACACATATAATATAAATGACATCCAACCACCTGTAAACCGTAATCATGTAATGATGGTGGGCGTTCCATGTGTTACGAATGATGAATGCGTTTGACCAATCACAACAGACTTCCACATCTGACCAATCACATGACACAAGGCTAGCGGATAGGAGGGTACTAGACGGATTAATCGCGAAACAAATCATTTGAGAGTCAGACAAAAAGTAATGTAAGAATAACTGCCTATTATCATGACATAATAGTGTTTTTACACCTTGTATGTACATAAACTTGTTGTTGGACACTCCATAAACCAAAGTAGGACCTTAAAAACCATATGCTGCTTAGAGAGCGTAATGCACGTGAAGGACTGTAAAACAATAGAAGTTTGATTAAATACTGCAGAGCTAAACCATGTAGGGCTTTATAAGTAATAAGCAAGATCTTAAAGTAAATGTGATGCTTTATAGGTAACCAGTGCAAGGTTGACAGAACCGGGCTAATATGCTCATACTTTTTTGTACGTGTAAGAACTCGAGCTGCCGCGTCTTGGACCGGTTGGAGATATGAATTAAGTTTCTCTGCATCTGACAGTGACAGCATATGATGTAGATTAGATATATTTTTAAGTACAAAGAGAGGACAGAAAACTATGGGGTGGAGAGAAGGGAACGAAATTGGCAAAGGACCTAGAGCCGGGATTCGAAAAACAGGCAGCCATATGCGCATCGGCACATCATGTCGAAGCGCCTCATAGCATGTCGGCTTTGACCTAAAGCAAGTTCATAAGAATTTAAGGCATTTGGTGATTATGTTTTGGTAATATAACTTATTTTAATATATATTATTGGCAGACTTTCTTTGTTTAGTTTACTGCTGTCACATGACCAGTCAGCCAAGTTAATATCACAGCAATTCCATAGGAAATATGTGTATGTTCCTGCTTTAAAAGTTTCAATGGCTCAAAAGGGATTTAGAGAATCAAATTAATATAGATCAAGGAAAGGTTCTGTCATGACATGGTCTCCATTTATTGTAGAAAGTCTCTGGTGTTCCAAGCTTTATCCGATCACAACAGGTATTAGTTTGTGTTATTTCAAAGAAATCCCCTTAAATTTAAGTTATATTTTCAACCACAGTGTCTGAAAATGGGTCCTGCCATAAGAGGTGGTCATCTTTTGGTGTCCGCTACACTTTCCAAGGCTGTTGTTATTTTCTAAATTTATTACATCATTAACAATCTTTGTTCTTCAAAAGAAATTGTATATGATTGATAGTTACCCTGGTGGTGGATAAAAGTGGGGAAAATTAATAATTTACCATGTCTCAGTATAAATTGCTTTATAAACATTTGTATGGTGTGTAAATAAGCTGTCTGTCTATCAAGCAGCTTGGTTTACAGAAAGTCTAACCAATCTATTGAAAGTAAGCTGCTAAAACTGCCAATTCTGGAATTAATCTTCTGTGTAAGAAAATGTATTTAGCCACCTTGAGATAGTAAAATACTCATTGCACCGCCAGCTCACAACTGGAGCTTGGCTTTGTGTCATATTTATTTTAGCCATAGCCTTCTCTTCCCTTGCCTTTGTTTAAATAGGGTGGATTTTTTAATGCCTTCCTGCAGGACAATTTTCACAGGGGTGTCTGTAAAGGCAATACACCATTTTTGCTCTTTTATGGTGCATTTATTTCCAGGGAGGCCAGGCAACGCACAGAAGGGACCAGTGAAGGGGGGTGTCCGCCCCCTTGCTGGAGAAGGCGGCTGGCATCTCTGTGCTCTGAATGTCAAAGTGAAGAAATTCAAGAAAGCATGGGTAAAGGGCGGGATTAACTATTCTCCAAAGGGCATAGCTACGCGGCCCGGGCGCCTACTCATGATGACCACTGGATAGGGTGAGAAGCTCTGGGTGGCCTCTCTAGTGATGGTGGCACTTCAGCACCCCTGTCGCAACCCACCTATTCTAAGATACTAAAAACGAAAAAAGATACCTTTCTGCTGGTAACAGACACAACAAAGAAAAGTAATATGCTAGACCCTCTGGTTATCAGGAAGACAGCAAAGGCAAAACAATGGTTTCAGAAAAGCATCGCCATCATCAGCACCAATTGGAAGGAAAAAATGTACTTCATTAAAAACAATGAAATTATGATGGGTTGCTGCTCAATACAATGAACAAGAAATAGAGAGAACCAGCTGAAGAAAGTCCACTCCAAAATGCTACATCTATCTTTCTCTTACCGATCCTCCAATGCCCTGAAGAAATGTCTTCACTTACTCAACTGGAAAGCACAGCAAGCAATTAAACACCACTTCCCTGCTCTTGCGAGATTTACCGGGGAACCCCCTCAGGAATATCTACTTTAACAAAAAGAAAATCAAAATCACATTCTTAAGTCTGCTAAGCTGAAAAAACGAGCTGCACAAGAGAAGATGAAACCCTTCTACACGAAGCCAAGAACGATCTAGCCCAGGTGCTCGTTGATCGGATGTGTGGGCATACTACAAAAGCCATCAGAAAGCAGCTACAGAAACTAGGATGGACCACACCTACGTAAGTGACTCCAGAGTCTACCATTGACTGGGACAATTACATCTAGAGTCAGTCTCAAGTCCAACAACACAGTTCATGCTCTAGGAAAATGCCACGTTGTCTCCTGACCCAGACCGACATACCCAGCTCCCAGCTCAAGATCAACTAACACATAACATGCTTTATGATACCACACAAATCCTGACCCAGATCTGTGTACCAAGAGCATGTTGGCTAATAGATTAAACTCTGTAGTTCTTGACTACGAGTGAACATGGACAGCAGAGATGATAAGGTTCTCTATACCAATGCTGGAGGAACCAAGACTGGGAAGTAAGGAACTAAAGAAGCTAGCAGATGAATGATCCAAGAAAACGACAAGAAGGAAGGGGCAGAATGCCAACACTTACATATTGAACAAGTTATACCTCTGCAATGGAACCACACATGCAAAAAGTGAACTTAGAAACTATCCAAGAAACCACTATCCAATAAGCAGTTAATGAGAGCACGCTGCTCCTACATCCAAAAGCTTTACAATCAATGGAAGAACGATGCGGCCAACACCGTTATGTAAGGCTATTGGAGGGAGGCCGTAATGAATTATAATGCCGATGTGGTGGAGGAGTACTGTCTATGAGACACTTAATAGCAGATAAATGAGCCAACGTAGAGGGACCTGAACGGAGAGATATTGCCCCAATAACACAAATAGAGGTTACAGAGGTATTACGCATTATGCGTAATCTTGAACATCATCCTTGCACTGAGGCCTTGCCCGGTAACTTGTCGTGTGCCGTAGTGACCTTTATACCAAAGGTGGGATAACCCAAAAATCCAAGTGACTTTGTAATCATTTCTGTGTGAGCCGCAGTACGCAGCATTTAGTACACCTTCCTTCAAAGGGACGATGTCTGGAGGCATCAGCACCCCTACATGCCATCTTTAATTCACCTCATGAGTTAAAACCGGTTGCAATGCTGTCCTTGCAAAACACTTTATACCATCTCACATGCAGCAATCATGTTAACTCAGCTGGTTAACAGCTGGAGCTGGGGGTACATCGAGAAACAAAAATATTTTTCAAGTCATAAACAGTTGCGATTATCCTAAATTTAATCTTCGTTTTAAACAAAATTAAATGTCATGTGAGACTTTTGTCTTGAAAAAGAATAATTCTACGATAACTTAATGACTGTCAAAAAAGTGGAAAGGCTTTAATCATTTGTCATGCAGTGTTTTGATTGGCTAATTTAAAAGTCAGCTGCAAGAAAAATTTACTCCACTTGTCTGCTTAGTCAAATTTACAAAAATAATTTAATCTAAACATCCATAGAGGTTTAAAAAACATACTAATCCTCATTATTATGAATGAGCCATGCAGAGTCAACCCCGGGATTAGCAAAAAACAGAATTATTCACTATTTTCAATCCAAGGTCGAATTCTCTGTATGAATATTCTCCCCTAAAGATGTAGCCACATGTTATGGAATATTTAATTATTATATTATTTTAATTACACTTTTAAATACCTTATTCACAAAACTCAAAATTGCTTTAATTGCCTGGATTGTGCATTGGGTTGTTTTACCCACATTGTAGGGTAACATATGTACAAACCCAATTTTAAAGTAAGATAGAAAATCTTTATACTGTATTTGAACCATTATGAAAATGCACACACGACGCAACGAGTAGTCCCATTGAACACGATTTTAGTTGTCACATTAAGAAACACGTTCTTTAACCCGGAACGCACAAGAGACGCTTGTTTGCGCCGTTGTTTATTTCACTACTTATCAGCGCACACCAGTGTCCAACGAGCTCTTACAATCGCAACTATATTTTAAAGCCTAACTTTTATCCAATGTTTGAGACGAAGGCAGTGATTTCAGTCATCATGAGGCTGTGACATCTATCAGTAGATCGGGTGGCGATCCTACCATGTCGACTTGCGGAATAAAAAGTCACTAAAACATCGTAAATTGTGTGGCTTTGAAACTGTGTTAAGCCTATAGGTTGTGGTTAGCATATTAAAATAAAACTTGTTTGCAAATCAAGAAATTCATTATTTAATAATGATACATTTTAAAATAGAAAGACTTTTTCATTATTTGTTTGTTTTTTATTCCTTTAGTCTGACCTCTGTGCTCAACATTTAAAGAAACAGTGATCTTTAAATTGAAATTGTCAATCCATCCATCCATCCATCCATCTTCTTCCGCTTATCCGGGGCCGGGTCGCGGGGGCAGCAGTCTAAGCAGGGATGCCATGACTTCCCTCTCCCTAGACACTTCCTCCAGCTCTTACGGGGGGACACCGAGGCGTTCCCAGGCCAGCCGGGAGACATAGTCCCTCCAGCGTGGTCTTCCCCGGGGTCTCCTCCCAGTGGGACATGCCCGGAACACCTTCCCGGGAAGGCGTCCAGGGGGCATCCGGAAAAGATGCCCGAGCCACCTCAGCTGGCCCCTCTCGATGTGAAGGAGCAGCGGATCTACTCTGAGCTCCTACCGAGTGACCAAGCTTCTCACCCTATCTCTAAGGGATCGCCCAGCCACCCTGCGAAGAAAGCTCATTTCGGCCGCCTGTATCCGGGATCTTGTCCTTTCGGTCATGACCCACAGCTCATGGCCATAGGTGAGAGTAGGAACTTAGATAGACCGGTAAATCGAGAGCTTCGCCTTGCGGCTCAGCTCCTTCTTCACCACGACAGACCGGTACAGCGACTGCATTACTGCAGAAGCTGCACCGATCCGTCTGTCAATCTCCCGTTCCATCGTTCCCTCACTCGTGAACAAGACCCCCAGATACTTGAACTCCTCCACTTGAGGCAGGAACTCTCCACCTACCTGAAGTGTGCATGCCACCCTTTTCCGACTTAGGATAACATTAGAATAATAAGAATAATATTGTTTTATGATATATAAAATGTTATTGTTATAGTTGAAATGCACTAAATAAAAAAATGTATAAGCAAAAATTTTTATTAAAATGTTTATATTTTGTTATAAAATCACAGTTTTACGTATTTTCAATGTTGTCCCGTATGTCCCACATAAACAGATCATAAGTCCCACATTTGGTTTGTTGGGTAGTGGTCACCCTAAGAGGGAACTTTGACCTGGGATACAAGCTTAGCCACTTGTAACATTGATTGTTTTAGTTTACAAATGAGACACATAGGGACTTTACACATAAATATTATTCAATGTGGCACTTATAACTAGTAACCTTTTGGTTTAAAGTAAACAAACAAATCATATTTTTATTTATCTAGCACATAAACAATAATTGTTCAAAACTTTCTTCTTACTACAATTAACACTGGTAAGCTTACAATAATAACTTACAATTGAATAGTTAATTTGCAAAATTAACAGTTGGGCTGTTTTGATTAAATAATAATAATTTTAAAAGTATAGCTAACCAACAGCTAATAAGAACGTAACATAAAAATGATTTTTGAACATTTAAAATAACCAAGTTACCTGTTATTGCAAATAAATTCTTCAGTTTGAACTGTCAATTAGATTTGTGTGGAATTTTTTTCCAATGTGAACAAATATACGTCTTTACAGTAACATGCAATTAAATGTTTCAACAGAGATGGCAGGAACTTCTTAACTATCAAGTCTAGATGGGTTTCCTCATAAATACAGTGCTGATGCATTGCAGCATTGCCTGCTGAACAACATCGTAAGCTGGATCATGATCAAACATTTATGAACCACTATATGAACCTAGAATAGAAATCTGTGTTGGTCCAATATGAATTTTAGTTTATGACCAGATAAATCAAGTATTCTGATTCTGGCTTCTTTGGCTAGAAACCTACAACATAATTTCAGTTTGTGCTGGTGTCATGGTGTGTGACCTCAATAAATTAAAGATCCTAACGTGAGAAGAATTCACAAGCAGCAACCAATGCCAACAGATGTTTGATATACTGGAATCCATTTTTCAAAATTAAAAGGCCTCCTCATCACATAATTAGCTGGAAGAGCATGCCATGTCAACAGCACAGTTGCTGGGCGTGTGTGTGTCTCATTTGCCTCACCAATAATCTGCCATTTGGCAACCATGCTTCATTTTGTTTTTCTGGACTCGTTGTATTCCACTTATAATTTTAAAGTATTCACAAGTTAACAGTAAATAATATTGAAATATGGGCAATATTTACACACATTTGAAATAAGACACCTGTCACATAAACGTATATCATCCATTTGTATTTTTGACCACTGTATATGTTGTGGCCCCACAGTGAGTCATTTGAGAGGTTCAGGTTTGTGATAGTAAGTGGACTGAAGCTGGAGCCTCACTGATGGGGTTATCAAAGAGGTCATTGGCCCTGTGTGACCGACATCCAGAGGGATCTTCTCTGGGCTTTGTTTCTGCCATTTCAATTCCTTACACGCACATTTTTCCCACTGATTATTACCATTCCTCTGTTCATTCATTTCTGTAGAAACCTTAAAAGCTTTTAATTTCGCCCCTTTTGAATGTCTTAAGTTTTTATTATATTTCCAATGTATCAAATAACACCTTTGTGTAGCTTAATTTGAAATGCATTACATTATTAGCACAAAGGTTGTGGATTTGATGCACCAGGAAAATGTACTTTGAATGCACTGTACTTCAATTTGGGTAAGGGGCGGTCACATTCCTTAAGGTTAAATGAGGCATGAATCAAAATCACAATTTTAACCTGAGCTTTTGTTATATAAGAGGGAATCGTATTCTCGCGAACATCATGTAAGTTTCAATACTGAAAATGCCCTTGTTTCTGAGATTACATCTGTTAGTGACACCAGGCCCAGTGAACGCCAGGTTCTGTAATGCACCTATCTATGAGGTTAAACACCACCTTAACAGAAAGAATATCAACGACGACTTCTCTAGCCCCGTCCCCTGGTTCGTGCATGACAATTCTGAAGTAACACAAGTGGCGTGGAACTACCAGATAGAGCGAGCAAGCAATAAACAAACATTTCGTCAAAGATAGCTAAATATTGTCCCATCCCTGGTTGTGGAAGAATACAGTCGCTGCATAACCTTCCTTCAGATTCCGATTTTTTTGGAATGTGTGTTAAAGTTTACTTTTAAAGACATTCCAGCTCATTTGGGAAAAACATGGAGCGTTCGCTTGTATCATTTCTCTGAGGATTTCTACGTGAACAAGGCACAGATCGACACTGCATTTGTTAATTAAAAAGCAGTGCTGTGCCGTTAATATTGAATTCGACAGGCACTGCGCAGCAATCTTATGTGATTAAAACATTTTTGTACTATGCGTCACTATTGCTTTGTCAGAGATCGCTTGATATGCCCTGAGCACTATTCACACGAGAAAAGTATTACCTGGGGACCTCTAGTCATTTGGATTAATTGCAGAGGTTGTCTGTGATCTTAAGCCCATGCGAATCAGCATCTCTGTGATTTGGCGGGCTCATATATCACTTTTCAAGATTTTATCCACCGTTTGCAAATAATGGAGGCTGTTTTGAAGTGTCTTGGTATTATTTCGGGTGCTGGGTGATATCCATAAGTTACTGGGAGTCTCCCGTTTGTTTATTTATCATGGAAACTCTCGTAACATTTGAGATCCGCGATCCCGGTGATCTTTTGTCCGGTTCGCGATCAAGGGTCTCAAATGCTGACAGGTACGGTCATATATAATTAAACGCAATACAAATATAAAATCATCCTATGCAAATACGTCACATGAAATACTGATTCACATATCATTTATAAATCACATGAGGTCTCCAGATAATACAAATGCCATGTAAAAACTGTGAATGGTGCTAATGTGTAACCTAACGTTACGTCTCTTATCAAATTCACAGAAGGCTCCAGCTACGCATACTGCTATCCAATCAAAGCAGTGGGCGTTTACTTATAAAGTCTTCAATGCGGCACGCCCATTTTTGTAGACGCACAGTCTTGTAGAGCTGACCTCAAAACCCCGATAAAAATCAGCCTATAACTTATTGATTTTGATGTTATTGAATGTAAAAATGTTGCTGTAAAAGCTGTTGGCAAAACATTATGAAAATGATCTTAAACTGAATAATGTAGATTTACTGTGCTATTTGCTAACTTACTTGAAATATATAAAAAACCATCTGGTGTCTGAAATCTTTAATGAACATTTTGAAATTGAATTTGAAACAACATTTTTTTTTTAAGAATAAATCTCAATAAAGTTCAAGAAATAAATGGCTTGAAATTAATAAATGTTAAAGGCCTGCTTTTCCATGTACTAACATCAACGTTTAAATTATGGCTGAACAAATTAAAATACAAGCTGGATGTACACAATTTTAGGAGTAATGGAAATAATTTGTGAAATGCTAAGTAATTCTTATTTTTTTATTAAGTTCAATTTCAGCATTCATGTAAAGTGGTTTCTGCTTGTTACTGGTTTCTGTACATTTTATAGGCATACTCCCAGGTTGAGGTGACCAGTTAACTTTAAATATACTGTGATGTGTATAATTAAATGTTTTATATATTGTATATTTTCATGGGATGTATTTGGGTAACTTGTTACGTAACCAATTAAAAATGCAGCATTTGTCCATTTTGGATGGAATTGCTCTATTTTCAAGTAATAAAAGCTCTTACTGTATGTGCCCCAGACTGCAATAGATTAGCCCATTTGTTTTTAGGAGGTTGTTAAATCACCTCACTAAAATAACTTGAATATGCTGTGGTTGGATGAACATTTCTTAAAGTTTGCTCAAAATGTCTTTTTACTGTAATCACTTCATTTGCTCTCAATAAATGACATATTTTGCCAATAAAAAAAGTGTTGGGCACTGACGCAATACTGTGGCTATTTGATCTGTCTTGGATCTAAAAGCCTGTTTAGTGTTAGACATTCATTATAATACCCTAATGATGTGAAACTTGAGTCAAAAACATATGGTGGGTTAGAGGTGAATGTTGGTTCTTTTTAAAGATACATTTAAACAAAACACAATACAACCCAGTCTGACCTTCTGTAGGATTAAAAGCTTTTGAAAATGATTTGATTATTTTCTTCTAATATAAAGTATTATTCATAAAAGTAATAGACCAATGGAAAACATGCTTCACACCTGTTGTTTTTAATCCGTCTCCTTTGTCGACCTCTTTTGTCCTTATTTCTTTGAGGAAAGGGTATAGGCAGGTAAATGTCTGTCTATGATGTGTGTAGGTGGCTGTTCGAACGCGCTTTCGACTACTTGGAAGTGGACAAAAGTGGACATGCTTAAAATGTTTTACATCCCATTTATACCAGTATTTAACACGATCAAAACACATTATAATATCAGACGTAAACAGGCTTTAGTGACACTGCCAGACCATGGCACCCACTCATTCTTCAGAGGGTACTGGGAAGTCGGTTGTCCTTTGAATAGATATGGTCATTTAAGTGTCCAGAAATCTCTCAGCAAGGCCGAACCCTCCTAGTTTCAAGATATATGTGGCCATCATTTACATTTACATTTAGTCATTTGGCAGACGCTTTTATCCAAAGCGACTTACAGTGCACTTATTACAGGGACAGTCCCCCTGGAGCAACATGGAGTAAAGTGTCTTGCTCAAGGACACACTGGTGGTGGCTGCTGGGATCGAACCAGCAACCTTTGATTTACCAGTTCAGTGGTTTAACCCACTAGACCACCATCTCCATTTTGGCGAGGAACATTTCTTTGGATGGAGGCCCTGTGGAGAGCCACCCCCTAGTCTTTTCTTATGTGGTGCCAGACAAACCACAGGCCATCCAATGAAGAAGAGCCTGGAATAACCATAGAGAGTACCTGCTCTATAACCACTCTGTCTGTCATATTTCAGGCCTTTTCTCCCCCATATTAGTGACCAGAACAAGAAAGGCTGCATTTATTATATCCAATCTAGGCTCTCAGCATTCATATTGAATATTGAGATGAGTGGTCCAACCCGCTCTTGATTTGCTTTGGTGATTGCAACAGATGCACTGTGGTCACAAAACAATGGAGAATCGGGGCATTAATTAACATTCAAAAGCCACCTATTGCGAAAAAACCCATTAAAGCAGAGCAGAAGACTTTGAACTTCAGCTCACACTTACAGGACACACAATGTATGGTATTGTGCAAGGCTCTTTATGTTCCCTGTTATAGTCAATATATATTTATTATTTTATCACTAGCTGCTGGAGCAAGAATATAAACAACTGTGGAACTGTGTGCACTAGCAGTGGTGTGGTGTATTGTGATATTGTCACAGTAGGCTGAAATTTGAAACAGTTTAAATTAGTTTTTTACCATTATAGTGTTTTTTTCCACACACCAATGACTGTGTTCATATGTAAACACGTAAAACTGAGTCATGCAAAGATTTTAAGAGAGCTTTACAGGGAGTACTAAATGGAGAAAGTTATTCAATGTGTAAACAAATGGTTGTGGAAATCTATACATATTAAAGTAAAATTGATGCTATATTTTTCTTTGCTCAAGAGGCAAATAAATGTAGATGAGTAAACATTAGATGAGTTGTTCAATAACATGAATAATTGTTATAAAAAGGGTACATTTGTTACATCTTTAGCTGTGCATTTGAGTTACGATATGGACTAAGAGATATGTCTGGTGTTAGGTTAAATAAAGACTAGCTGGATTTTCAAAGCAGGTCCTATTTTTGTTCTTCTTATACTGACTGGAAATCGGTAGTGTGTTCAGATGACCAAAAATACAGCTTTTACTGTCATGATTCCGCTATCATGTCATGTCTATTCTTGGTCTTGGGGCGGAGTCATGACATAGACTTAGGTTGTGAGTGGAGGGAGAGATAGTGAACCTATCGGCATGCTATACTTTCTCTCTGGCCTTGTTCCATGACATCCTCGTGTTCATTGTCCTGGGCTCGTTCATTGTACTTTTTACTTTGTTTTGTACCTACCTTGTACGTGTGAGCTTATTTGCCTTGTCTTGCCAGTTACCCTAGCCTTTGTTCTTCTCTTCCAAGTAAGTCAGTGTAGTTTGTGTCAAGTGTTTTGTTTTCTTAGTTTAGTTAGTCAGTGGCCTTGTCATTTATTGTTTATCTTGTCTTGTTTTCCCCCTCGTGGGTTTTGGTTTTACCTTTTTGTATAGTGTCTTTGTGTAATAAATTCTTGTTTAAACCCCTTCACCACCCTCTGCCTGCAATTGGGTTCTTCCTCTACCAGGGATGATGACAGAATGAACGAGCCTAAGCAAACCCAGCAGGCAGCAGCCATGGACACTGGCCATTCTGGCCTTGCCCGTTGCCTCTGCAGTCTTCGCCAGGAGAGTGAGACTGTGGATGAGTATGTGGAGAGTTTCCTCGACATTGCTGAGCAAGGCGTCTTGGGGGAGGAGGAACTGGCGGTGCTGTTCAACACCGGTCTCAGAGACCCACTCTCTCGGGTGGAGATGAGAGCGCTGAAGCCCTTGGACTTTGACGCCGTGTGGCTAACCACCGCGGCTCGCTCGGAGTCCACGACCTCATCGAGCACAAGCTACTCCTCTCAGCTGGTCACGATACCTGAGAGTGGTCCTCTGCAGATCGGGTTATGGGCGCCACCACACACCTCCCCTCAGACTCTGCAGATTGGCAAGCGGGGGAGACGGGAATCCTGGGGGTCCTCGCCCGAGGCCTCCAATCCCGAGCCGCCCACCCCCAGAGAGCGCTGCCCAGCCGCCAGACAGCGCTGCCCAGCTGCCGATCCAGTCCGTGTGCCAGCCGGCAATCCAGTCCGTGTGCCAGCCGGCAATCCAGTCTGTGTGCCAGCCGGCAATCCAGTCCGTGTGCCAGCCGGCGATCCAGTCTGTGTGCCAGCCGGCGATCCAGTCCGTCCGTTTTTATTATCTCACCCCAACCCTGTCGTTATTATGTCTTGTCTGCCCCTAATTCTGTTTTCCATGTTTTGCCTTGTCTTGTCGTTGTCCCAGTCTGTCTTGTCTTGTTAGTCTTCCCCTTGATGAACACCTGGAGGTGTTCATTTAAGGGGGGGGCTTATGTCATGATTCCGCTATCATGCTATGTCTATTCTTGGTCTTGGGGCGGAGTCATGGCATAGCCTTAGGTTATGCGTGGAGGGAGAGATAGTGATCCTATCAGCTTATAAAATTAAACATTGTTTCGTTAAAGTTGGTATTATACCTTATATTGCTATCATATACATTTGTGTAAAAGCATTAACAAATAATTTCCCAAAAAACATGTTTAATCGGAGATACAAGGTTTATGACTTGCGAGCAGGGAGATACTAGATTATGCTGTCATTGATATGAATGGTATGGACACAAACGTTCGGGCAACTGTTATTGATCACGTTATCAATCATGGCCTTTCTCTTGGAGAGGCTGGACAAAGAGTCCAACCTGTTCTAAACAGAAACACTGTTGCATCCATTATCATAATTTTTCGACAGGAGAACAGCTACTATGTACTATGTTACTGTACAGTAGATACACAAATATTTTCAGTGATATGCTTCATGTAATTGTTTCCTCATTCCCATTACATGTATTCTTTATAAAATCCAAAGGCTACCATTCTCTGGTGGTAGAGGGAAAGTGTTTTGTGCTGAGCAGGAGGTGGCCGTTGTAAACATGGTTGTGGCAAACAATGCCATAAGGCTGCGTGAAATCAGGGAAGCAATGATTGGAGATCAGGGGACATTTAGGAACATCAACAACGTGAGCCTGACCACCATTCACCACTTCCTAAGAAGGAACCATATGGCCATGAAACAGCTCTATAGAGTTCCATTTCAAAGGAACTCTGACGTTGTGAAGGAGGCCAGATGCCAATATGTGGAAGTAAGGAAACGTTACTAT
Source organism: Triplophysa bombifrons (assembly GCA_029783895.1). NCBI lineage: Eukaryota > Metazoa > Chordata > Actinopteri > Cypriniformes > Nemacheilidae > Triplophysa > Triplophysa bombifrons. Next base: position 3,756,366 of record CM056471.1, read on the forward strand.
ACTGTAATGCCTTGTTATATCATGCATGTAGAGTCGCCTGGAGTCACCTTTCATTGTAATTTGGCCTTTTTTTACTTCGAGAACAATGGACCTTCAATTCAAGTTTATTTATATAGCGCCTTTTCACGATGTGCATTGTTCCAAAGCAGCTTTACAGGGGGAAACAGGAAAAACAGAAAAGGTAAAACACAGCACAGTGCATGGTGTTAATGGTGTTTACCTTGAAGTTGAGGGGGCACATCATGTCTTCATTTATGTTGATGAAGCCAGCTTCAATCTCAGCAAAGTGAAGAGACGTGGAAGGAACATCATTGGGTACAAGGCCACTATCACAGTTCCAGGACAGAGGAGTGCCAACATAACCATGTGTGCTGCCATCTCCAATGATGGTGTCCTATAGCATATTCCCACTATTTGCCCTTACAACACGAATGTGTCATAACATTCCTGAATGCACTTCATGAGAGGCTGATCCCACCCGAGGAGAGAGGGCAGTTGAGTCCTGGCATGCCACTCTTCTTCATTATCTGGGACAATGTGGCGTTCCACCACTCTCGCCTAGTCAATGAGTGGTTTGGAGTACACCCTCGCATGATGATGCTGTTCCTCCCAGCATATTCCCCATTTTTGAATCCCAGAGAAGAGTTCTTCAGTGCTTGGAGGTGGCAGGTTTATGATCACCATCCCTATGAGCAAATGCCCCTGCTGAATGCAATGACTGCTGCTGCCCAAGAAATGTATTTTATATTGTCTTATATTCCAATATATTTAACTGTATTTTGGTTTACATGTATTTTATGTAAAATTTAAAGCATTTCAGTTTTCAGCCACAGTTTGAAAAAATGAATCAATAAAATTGCATCAAATGATTTCTTATTCTGGATCCATTTCTTTGCAAAAAGACAAATTTGACACAGCCTAAATAAAAAGACAACAAATGGCACTGGCAATAGGCTACAATGACAAGCAATGGTGCACTGATTCGCCCCGAGTTTTTCTTGGCCTAGTGGCGGAATCATGACAGAACCCCATGTTTTATGTGGAGAGAGACAATTTTGGCACTTATGGTTTTCCATACTCTCTCTCCAGTCTTGTCATAGTTCCTGCCCTCTTGTTTCCTTGTTAGTGCTCGTTATGATTTCATGCCCCACACCTGTCCCCTCCTAATTTAGTTACCTTTATAATGCCCTTGTGTATTCTGTCCTGTGCTGGTTCATTGTGTGTGTCATTTGTGGGTGAGATCCTGTCTAGTCTAGTCTAGTCTAGTCTAGTCTAGTCTAGTCTAGTCTAGTCTAGACTAGTTATTTGTAGTTATGTAATGTTTAACTTTAGTCCGGTTTAAGTGTGCTTAGTCTTAGTCCTGTCCTGTCCTGTAATTACAGTCCCCTGTTTTGTTATGTTACCCCATCGTGGGTTTTTGTTTTCTCTTTCTGTTATTATATTTTAAAGTCTTGTTCACCGGTGTCTGCACCTTGGTCCTCTGTCCGTGTCTAACCCCCCCACGTTCATGACAGTTCTGTATTTTGTTGTCCATTGTGTAAAGATTGATTGAACTGAGCTCATATACTTGTTTGCAAGTTGTGGTGTTTGAAGGCAAAATTAGCTTTTGTTGCATTTTTAAATGTTTTGGCACGGTTAGAGCCTTTTGCAAACAAAATGTGTCATTTTGACCATGATGACCACTGTTTAGGCCTGTGTGTTAACTGTTTTGAAAATGAGGAGTTCGAGTTGGCGGCTGCATCAAAGCAATCAAGAAAACCTGTAAAATAGCAACGCTGCAAGTACAGACAGAATAATTACTGTAAACTTTGAAATTTTAAGGTCTGTCCAATATTGTTCTGGATGACTGTAGGTTACGGATGCAGTTGTAATCAGGTGAATTGCCCATCGTCATGTGCGTCAGTCTGGACTGGGAAGAGCATCAGGCCAGAAACAGAGCTTTGACTGATGACTTTTGGTGCCCTCTGGATCCTAGGTTGTGGCTACAGTTGCCATCAGGTGGACTTCCCATCATCACGAGTGTTTGGCTAAACTGGGAAGAGCATCCGGAGAAGAATTGAGCTTGGACTGACAACCTTTTTGTGTCCTCTGGAGCCAGAGCACGGGACATGGAAAGCAAAACTGATATTAGTATAGAGGCCGCTCACAGACAGTGTAAGAAAGTGACACATTATGATCGATATGTGTGTGTTCGGTTCCGACAAGCTAACTATATTTCGGCATAGACTGCTTACGGGGAGTTAAAAGTGTGATCTGTGTGTTAGGTGAAAGCCATATAAATAAAGAGATGAGTTTTGATGAGTGTGTCTGAATCACGAACCTGGCTGGGGAGGCTATTCCAAAGTTTAGGAGCCAAGAATGAAAAGGATTAACCATCTTTAGAAGATTTAGTGGATAATGTTAACATCTAGAGTTTTTGTCTACCTCAAAATCTCATGGGCTCTTAAATGTAAATTATATACATTATGTTCTGTGCAACATTAAAATAAAAAAAAGTGTAATAAAAAATGATATATCCTTAAATATAATTTATGATAAAAATCCTTAAAATGTATAAAACAATATATGTAACAAAATTATATTCTTGGTCATTTAATCTACTAAAATGTTGAGACAGCAAACACTATCTTCCTCTATGAGTTGTATAGCAGCATTGTTCCTTTTAAAAGAGAATATTGGGTATTAATAATAACCATAAAACACAAATAGTCAGCACTCCTTCTTAAATACCTCTGCTAAGGCATAAAGCAACCCTAAAAGATAAGTGCAATAGTAACAGCCACATAGCCTACTGCAAGAAAACTAATTCTCCTTTGCACTACTATTCTTCAATATGGTGTTCTATTTCTTAAATAAGTGTTCATGTGAATGCTCAACTGGTAAATTATTCTGCTTGCAACACTAAGGCTGTGGTTTCAACTCAGGTAATAGGCAAATGTACACCTTAAATGCCCAGTTGGTCACTTTGTAGAAAACCGGCTTCACATCCATACATGTAATAGGTGAATCCTGAGCCACTATTTTAACATTTAGCAAAAGTCTCAAATAGGATCAAATTTTTATAAGTATTTGTATTTTTGTATGTTGATAAATATTAAAATTTACGAAATCATTAAACTACATCTACAACAGTCATGAAACAAAAATAGCTTAGACATTTGTGTCTATATTTATTAAATAGTGTTAACATGATGGGGAAATGTAATAGACACATTAATTTACTCGTTGACTGATGTGTGCGTGTGTACGTGCTGTACTGTTTCAAAACACTGTTTTGTAATCACCAAAAACTAAATAAAAACAATGTCTGTTTTAATAAATGTTGTAAGTGTGTTAAATAAATATTATTAAAAAAAATGTATTCCTGAAGACTAATAAGAATTAACAGATCAAATAGAAAGTCTCCTGCAAAAGAAGACCCAAAAGCCTCACACTTATCTCCACTAAAGAGAAGAGATCTCCTTGCACAGTGTCTGTGCAAGGAGGCTCCTGGGAGGGAAGGTGTGCGCAAGGATATCCGTGCCGAGGGGGCCTCGGACAGGGAATACCAAAGCGGGCAAATGGTGGTGTTGAGGGAGGCGAACAGGTTTACCTGGGCCTACCCGAACAGCATCCAAATGAGCTGGACTGCGCGGGGGTGGAGTCACCACTCTCCACAAGGCGTAAACTGACGAAAGAGCGCGTCGGCTTTCTAGTTCAGTTTGCCCGGGGTGTTTGTGGCCCGCAGGGAACGGGTCATCTGTTGACTCCACCGGAGGAGGCGTCGAGCAATATGTATTAGCTGCTGTGAGCGAACGCCACCCTGACGATCTGATGTACGCTACAGCTGTAGTGCTGTCCTCGGACCAGCACGTGCTTGTCCCGCACGAGAGGCCGCAGCCTGCTCAGTGCAAGTAGCACAGCCCACAACTCTTGGCAAGTGATATGCCAGCGCAGGCGGGGGTTCGTCCAACGCCCCGCCTGCGTGCCCGTTACACACTGCACCGCACCCCTGCAGGGAGGCGTCCGTAACCTGCCCAGAGTCCGTCGAAAAGTCATGAAAGACCAGGGGTTATGGTGCGTTGGTAGCAAGGCGTCATCACCATGCGCCTGCTGCCGGTGTGCCACTCTCTCCTCGGAACTCGACTCTGAAGCCAGTGTTGGAGCGGTCTCATGTGCATCAACCCAAGGGGTATTACCCCGCGAGGACGCCATTTGTCCCAGGAGCCTCTGAATTGTTTCAGGGGGACCGCTGTCTGCCTGAAATGTTCCAGGCAGTTCAACACCGGCTGGGCGCGTACTGCGGACAGTTGCGCCAACATGGTGACAGAGTTGAGTTCCATACCAAGAAACAGGATGCTCTGCATTGGGGAAAGCTTGCCCTTCTTTCGGTAGACCTGGAGTCCCAATCGATCTAGGTTCCGGAGCAATAGGTCCCTTTGTGTACAAAACAGATCTCGCGAGTGTGCCAAGATAGGCCAGTCGTTGAGATAGTTTAGTACCCGCACACCTTCCTCCCCTCAGGGAGAAAGGGCGGTTTCCACGATCTTCATGAAAACCCGTGGAGACAGGGACAGACCGAAGGGAGGACTCCTTCAGGTCGATTGCCACGAACCAATCCTGACACCTGATAGATGTCAGGACACGCCTCTGTGTGAGCATCCTGAACGGCAGCTTGTGAAGGTGCTTTGTTCAGGGTACGCAGACCTATGGGGCGAAACCCGCCGTCTTTCTTTGGAACGATGAAGTGCGGGTTGTAACCCACTGAACATCTTGGTTTTGAGGGACGAACTCGATGCCTGTTTTGCCAGAGGGGTGGTGACCTCTACCAGAAGTATGTAGGCATCCCTGCCTCTGACAGAGGGCGAGATGATGCCCTGAAACTTGGGAGAGTCTCTGGCAAACTGGATCGAGTAACCAAGACGGACCGTCCTCATTAGCCACCGAGACAGTGTGGGCAGCTCTCGAGCTCCCAGGGACTGTGCCTGTGGGCGCACAGGAACCGGAGCTGATGTTGAAGGGGTCCTGGGCTGCCGGGAAGCAGACATCACGCAAGATCTCGGAGGCCTCTGGGCGGCAATGTCGCAGCGCGGTAAAATGTGGCTAATCGCCACTGTTTGCTTCTTCACCGTCAAAAACTGCTGAGCGCAGTCCTCGACGGTGTTACCAACAACCCACCCTAACAACCCACCCTGCGAGACGGGTGCATCAAGAAAGTGGACTTTCTCGGTGTCACTCATCTGCGCAAGGTTCAGCCGGGGGTGTCCCTCTTGGACCACTACCGTGGACATCGTCCGACCCAGGGCCCGTGCCACCACCTTGGTCGTCCGTAGAGCGCCGTCAGTGGTAGCTGGGAGATCCTGCATTATACCCAGGTCGGCCTTACCCTCGTGGAGCTCTCTCAACGCCCTGGTCCGGCGGACCTGCAGGATGGCCATGGCGTAGAGAGAGGAGGCAGCCTGGTCCGCGGCAGCGCAAGGCTTCGGCACCAGTGATGCCGAAGTCCTACACGCCTTGGACGGTAGGCATGGCCGATTCCCGCATGTTCCACCTGGGGGATCTCGACGTAGTCTTTGGCTGCCCCACCATCGAGGGAAGTGAGGAAGCCGGAGCTGGTTTGATTGGAGCACCCCGTGAGTGGAGCGCTCCAAGTTTTACACAGCTCCTCATGCACCTCCAGGAAAAAAATGGCACCTGGGGTGGGTGTGGTTTGCACCGTGCTCCGACCCCAGGAACCACCTATCCCCGGGTTAGCATGGCTGACATCACTTCTGCTTCCTCCTGAGCTCGACCCTCCTGGGGGGGAGCTCGGATTCATCAGAGTCGGATGCCAGTCTCCCTCCGATGCTGCGAGCGACATCTCATCTACGTCACGCATCGTTTCCAAGGGCATACCTGAGGATCCGGACAGAATGCCACCGCCGGTTGGGGAACGTTCAGAAGAGCGAATCGGGGTCCGATCGGCCCGTGAGCACTTGGCTGGTGGGTTTACGTTCGCAGAGGTCTCCACATCACTAACGCTGCTAATACAGGCAGACTTCGGGGCCGTAGCCACCGATGTCACGACCCGGGTAGCAGACGAAATGGTGGCTGATTCCTGTAGGAAGTTAGGACGCCCAGACACCTAACGCAGCGATCGTGTCCATCCCCCTCCTCGATGAGGGTGCCACAAACAGCCAAGAGAACAGCGGGACCTGCCGTGCTGGAGATTGCTCAGTCCTGAAAAGGACCTCTTTAGAAAAAACTCTAACACCTCCGGAACCGCCGAGACGCCCAGGGGAAGGTCCCTGCAGGTAGGGACGATCCGCTGCTCTACGTCGTAGATCCGGCAATGTAGAAGAAGAATTTGTTGAATTTTTTTGTTCGTAGTCATGAGCAAAGGCTCTGAAGAACAAAAGGTAAGTGAATGCTGCAAAAAAAGGCTTCCTTTTATACCGGACATCCGTGGGTGGAGACCGGCATGCAAATTTCATTCGCCAAATTTCATTGGCCTGTTCTATAGTAGTCAGAGTTGATTGGTTCTCAAGGGCCTATGCCATCTGTCGTTCTCGACACAACGTCGAGAGACCGACAGAAAGGGAACCATTGTTTCAGTTTTAAAATCTACATTATTTTTATAGATCCATCATTTGAATGATACTGGCAACAAAGTGGATACTCAAAAGAAAAAACTAGTACCTCTATCATATTCTCTGAGCCACAACCTCTGAGCAATTAAATTCTTTACTAGGATGTCTAAAAGCAGTTCACTGGTGTGTCCATTTTATCAATAGCAGCATAGTAGCACGTGGACTTTATACTGCAGAAGGAGTTTTGCTAAATTATCTCTTCCTGAACTATCACAAGACGACAGCTCATTCTGAGGGTCCATTCCCCAGCATCCACCTCTGATTGATGTTATTTTCTGGCACCTGACAGCAAAGTGCTTTTTGCATTTTGAAAATGCTGTGAGACAGCTGTGAAGTCTGGTTTAACAAGGAAACAACCAGTGATTGTAACTGTCCAATTAGTTTTGCAAGATCCTCTACCTTATGAATTATGCTGGCTCGCAGTAGACATGTTCGGTCTATAGGCTTTACTTGGACATTCTTTGTCCTAGTAAACAACTCAATTTGTTGTGTTTTTCAGTTTTTGTTAAATGGAAAAATGAACCAAAGATTTTTACCTAAAATATGATGGTAAGAATACACAAAATATTTGAAAGTACTTAAAAGCCGGACTAGGCCTCAGTTTATTTAGGAAATGTATGTGACATAAACAAACATGCCTTATTAAAAAAATTGCTTGTGTAAATCTTGAGACAACACAAAGGGAATTTGTATTTTAAGATATGTCCGTGCAAGTTGTTTTCCTTTTGGACAGCTGAATTTTTTTTTTTTATTCCATGACTAATTTAATCCCTGTGCTGAAAACTGCCCCTTAGTTGTTTATACATACAGTACATGATGTACAAGTAAGCTGAGACTTGTTTCTCTTGTATGTATCTTGTGCGTACAGTTGTTTCAGTGATAGCTAAATTCTGGCTTCATTTAACATTATGATCCATAGTAATTCGATTTTATGTCTGCACATAGGTTTCTTGTTAATAAACATTTGCAATCTTTACATTTCACATCAATGTTACTGTTTGCTTTAGAGTGCACATATATTATAAACCTCAATATATTCTCTCTTCAACATAAGATGCATGTTAGAGATATAAATGTAAATATTACAATGCAAATTTTGTGGTTATGAAAAGCTTATTTGGGTGTCCATTAAATATAATAGATGAGATAAACATAAAATACAGTAATGAATCAGATAAGGTTTTCCATCCAGTTTCAAACGGGAATTCTCTAACGTCAGGTACTGGGACTCATCAGTATACGTGGACATTTCCATCAAAATACAAGGAGTATCCTGACTGCTAGCCAAGATTCCAATCTGCCTCTGAGACAAACCTTTTCCCATTTACTGAGATTAGCCTGTCAGAAAATACATTTGACATACGTTGTGAAAGAGGAAGGATCTCTTTCTCATTGCAGCACAGATAATACCTAATGGATGGTGTTGTGGTTCTATCAGCCCCAGTTTGCAGCAAATCACCAGCAGACCTGGACCAATGCCCAGTATAATGGCTTTACCCCCAACCCTCATCTGATGTCCAGGACTGGCCCAAGCCTTTACGAGGCTCTAAGCAGAATTTTATTTAGGGTGCCCCCAATACAGTTTCGTCATTATCGACTATTTTGCACGCACACTTTAAACCTAACACACCCAATTCTATTAGATGTAGATGTGTTTGGGATGTTTGGGTGTGACTGTCAAAACATTTGATAATTTCATTTCTGTCATTACTTCCAATTGTAGGTGAACGTTCCCTTTAAATTGTGAGCACAGACAATACAAAGATTTCACTTACAAAATATTTTTATTTCATTTTAAAATAACACGGCTCTTGAGGATGATTTTATCTTGTTTATTTACTTGGTAATTATTTAATTAATTTACAAAATGCATCTTTTTAACCTTATCCCAAATAAAACGCTGAATTGACAGATACTTTTAAATTACATGAATCACGTTAATGACACATTTTTCATCTAAATCAACATTTTGTCTTTACATCAGTGAATACTGTTAGATCTTCAACATCTCTATCGTTAAACATTAAACATTTGTCAAATATTGAATGTTTTTAGTCACACAGTATGCCGTGTGTTGAACACCATTCTTTCGACTTTTAAACTGAAGCGTCTTCTGCTGAACAGTTAAAGACAGGATTGAACATTGTCAGAAACAAATGTATAGTATGATGCAATGTAAGTCACTTTGGATAAAAGCGTCTACCAAATGCGTTAATGTAAATGTTTGGACACTGCTGGGCTTTGTAACCAGGAACTCCCGCCTCCTTTCATTTGATTGGCCACCTCGATTATGTTGATATTGCAATGTTGAATGTTGTATTTATTCAGTAATTGCACAAATTTTGACACACAACAAAGAAAAAATAGTGAGAAAATGGGTGTGTGTTGTGAATATATCACAAAAAGCTGTAATTCTGTGTGCTCTTGGGGGCCCCTAGTGGTGGCGAGGCCCTAAACAGCAGTGTAGTTCACTGATAGGGAGGTGTCCAGGCCAGTCTCAAACCTACTGCCCATACTTTCCCTCTAGTACTAACCAATTAGAGTGGCAGAAAGGTGAGGCCATTTGCTTGGTATAAATAAGAGGGCAATGTTTCTCAGATGTAGAATTACAGTTTCTCAGAGGTAGAGCTAGATATCCTTTCAGAGCGTGATTTCCTTTCAGAGCTACTCTGTCAAAATGGTTTCAGTTCTACATAGATTTTTGACTTGACATGCTTCACTTGTTAAATTGTTCTGTGAGGAGTATCATTTCCTGGTCCAAGCCTCCACTTATTTCAAGTGAGGAGACTATTTAAACAGCCGTTTATATGCACGGTTCATTCATATCATACTTTATAGCAAAACCTTTATAAACTCATGGTAATCTCCAGGATTACAGAAATCTCTGACAACAAAATTTTAATTTGGAATTCTAATATGGAACAAAAAAATATTTTTTGTTGTTGCCTAGGGCATCTGATAGAGCGATTGGATCCGGAAACTTGGTTGTATGATGTCAGATTTAACAAGTGAATGACAATTTTTTCTATAACATTGACAGACAAAAACAATTCACCAGTTTATTATGTTTATTAGGATTTTAGGAGGGCAGACAAATCAATCAAAACAGATTATACCAAATATATTGGTGTGGAAGTGTTTACAAAGGGTTACAAAAAACAGAGAGAAAAATTGCAGAAATTAAATATATTCTGTTACAGACATAACTCGGAAAACAATGCTGATAACAGTTCTGCTTGTATCAGAAATAACTAAAAGCTTTTGAGATTTTATGTAATAAATTTGAATTATGGCAAATCCTGCAACTGCAAGTCTTCCTCCATACCGTATTGTATCAACCTGACACCTTGTAAAAATAACTTTGTTGCCAAACAGAATTATACAAATCCTGTGGGCTGCAACTCCAGAACGTTGTCTAAATCCAGCCAATTGGAACTGATGATTTCAGATATTGTTTGTCACTCTGTGAGGCCAAGACTACCAGATCGCAGGCCATGCTAGAACATAAATTGAAATAAATAAAATTATAATTAATGATGAGCGATATTAATTTTTTGCCCATATCCAATATTTTTCAAGTCATTTTATCTGATAGCCTATATCGATATCATATACTGAAAGTCATTAAGACTTTTTTGATGATGATAGAACGAAAGGTACGTTTTTTTTTCTATGATGGCATTTCCAAAAGTGGCCACTACGGTGCTCTAAAACCACTTAAATTGTTAATCTGTAATAAAAAAGCAATCGTTTATTTATGTACGTGTCTCTGTTATATTTTACCTTATGTAAATATCTGCAAAACTTTTGTTAAATTGAAAAAAAATTGTCTTATAAAACATTTAAAAATAAAAACGGAAAGCCTTCACACAGCAATCTGCATTAATCAATGAGCTTTTTTTCCTCATAATATACATTCAGAAATACTCAGAATCAGACTCTGTCCTGAGTTACTATGGGTCACTAATAGAGCGAATGTGGATGGACACGACAGCAGTACAGAACTGTGCTATAGAATAAGCCCTTAGCTAACAAACTAACAACACAGCTGTGAAATATCAAACTTATTGAGTTCTTGTGTAATATGAATCATCTGTGCATGGGCTCATTATATTCATACGACCGACGGATCAGATTTTAGGCAGTTTTACCGGAGGAACACCGTGCTGTCTGCATTACATTATTTTAAAACAGTTACTGAACAAAAATACTAAGTAAATAAAAAAGTTGAGAAACAAAAATACGTAGGGCTCTTAATGGTAAAAGCAAAATGTCCGAACACCGGCTTTACCTAAAAGCTTGTGTATTTTTGTGACAGTTCAAACATAATAAGACACGAAAACTGACTGTATACTCATGTGCTATGTGATAGCTGGTGTCTTTGCGAGTGCACACTCATATCAGAACGCCTTAACATAATCAACACGTCTTTTTTATCTGTAAGTATCGGCCGATAATATCTGTGTGCCGATCTTGTGCATCCCAAATTTTTTTTATTAGGTTTATAACCCCTTTAAATAAGTTTTCAGCATATGTTGAGCTGAAATTGCATCAAAGACAAGGTTGATGCATTCAAGTAGTAATACAAATCTCGGTCTTGTGGTCATAGCTATACTCACTGCAAGCATCACATGCTTTTCCAATAGATTTGATCCCAGAGGTCATGAAAATCCCAGGACATGGCATTCTGTCAATAGTCATTTTATTCCAAATACCAACAACACATTTTCTGTTATTAAATATATTTTTTCTCCAGTGTTTCATTTGTTATTCATTCAATGGCAACCAAAACACATTTAATATGTCAGACAGTCATAAATGAATTTTCAGAGGTCACAGAACGGATATGCATTTAATATGTATTGGTGTGACTATGAAAATGTGAAGGTCAGGCTAGCACTTGTCACTAATCAATCAGGGCGAAAAGCCAAACTCATAACTCAAGGCTTTCAACGAAAATCTCTCTACAATTTGTCATGTAAGTCACTCTGGTTCATGGAGATGGTGGTCTAGTGGGTAAAACCACTGTACTGGTAATCAGAAGGTTGCTGGTTCAATCCCAGCAGCCACCACCAGTGTGTCCTTGAGCAAGACACTTTACTCCATGTTGCTCCAGGGGGATTGTCCCAGTAATAAGTGCACTGTAAGTCGCTTTGGATAAAAGCGTCTGCCAAAAAAAAAAAAAAAAAAAAGTTCCTTCCATCTGTCACCTTTACATTATATAATATATGTCTCTTTCACCTGTGTGCACAGTGAGACAAGAAAGATGAGCATGCTGGAGGCGAAAGAAAACTGGACTTTCATCAGCCATTAGTTGGCAAATGTTTACGATCAGAAAAAAATGGATAAAAATTACATGGGTCATATTATGAAAAATAATATAGCATGCAACAAAGGCACTAGTACATATTTAAAGGCAAAACAAACTTTTAGCCAATCGGCGGTTAGGGTCGTGTCTCCTGGAGAGCACCGAGCAGATCGACGACAGAAAGAGAAAGATAGTGGATAAAAAATAAGAATACCTTTAAATCAGCAGTCTGAACTGAGAAAGTGTCAGGGTATGTTTAACTACACTATAGGTTAATGGAACTGCCACGTTGTTGTCACAGAATGTCATGCTTAATTGAGTCGTGGTTTTGCTTGTTAATTTGTTTATTCTTTCTTAACACCATTCCAGTACCACAGGCTACATTAATGGCGAGAACCAGCCAATCTATACACATGTTTGTTATATACACAAGTCAATCCATACACAAGTTAAGGGGGGCAATTTGGAATACTCAATCAACCTAACCTGCATGTCTTTGGGCTGTGGGAAGGAAACCAGAGCACTCGGAGTAAATCTTCGCTGACACAGGGAGAACATGCAAACTCCACAGAGAAAGGCTTCCAATCAACAGCCGAGGCTAGAACTAGGCAACAGTACTAACCACAGAGCCAATGTGCTGCCCTAGACAAGCTGTGATACTAAGACTAAAGTTCCAGTAATGACCAAAACTGCATTTTCCGAAACCTTCATAACGCCATATCTTTCTTAAATATACCTTAAGAGTGGTAGAGACATATTCTTAAGACTGACGTAGAGATACGAAGGTTTAGGAAAACGAAACCCAAGTCCATTCAATAGATATTGTTACAAGATCCTGCAAGCAATATTGTCAAAATTGTGTGGCCCATGACACTACTGGAAATAACATTGCAAGGCAAGTTCAACCACGTTGAGTGAGGGGTGATAAAGAGTGGACAAAAATCCCCTAAGGCTTTCAAAATGTATTTTCTCCTTTAAGCGACCAAGCCCGTTTAATTTGTTATGACTGTCATTCTGCGTCAATATGGATGCAGCAAATGGTTGATGAACATGTCTGGCTTGCTGACTGAGGTGTAGGCTTGATTTATGAAGATGTAATTTATGCCAAAACCATTCCTATTGATTGGGCTGTTAATCTTTTTGTCCTCCTTTGATGTTTATGCATTTTTATTTGTCACTGTCAAACTAGAATGTAAGAAGACTTTTTTCTCATGAAGGTGGTGAGATAAAAATTGTTGACTTTCAGTAGGCTGATGAATTAAATTATTCAAAAGCAGGGAAAAAACAAAATAGTCTATCATCACATATACAAATGTTCTTTGGAGGACTGTCTCTAATAAGTGTGTCTAGGGTCATGGTGGCCACTTCTACTTCTTGTAAACCCCACTCAAGTCTCAAGATTTTGTGTTGCTAGACCACTTTGGATGATTTGAACAATGCTGGTTCAAAGCTGGTCTGGAAGAACTTCCTGTTTCAGTTTTATACAAACATTTCAACAAAAAATAACCGGGAGAACATTTATAACAGAATCTAAATGTAAATATATTATATTTAAGATTGAATTTAAAAAATGTTAAAATACATACAAGACAACAAAAGAAACAGAAAGTGCCTCTTGAACATTGTTTACATCTTGCAAAGTGGTCTACAAAAAGATTTATATAAGCTCAGACAAACAATGTTTTTATAGCACCACAAATCCACAGTTTTTAAATTCTTAGTAAATGCAATATTAAAGAGTTAACCAGTTACAAACCCATTCTACTAGCAGATAAATTAGGATAAAACATACTACACCCCAAATTAATTAATAGGATAAACTTGTGTATAAAAACTTCTCCATTAAGATATAATCACTCTATAAAATATTTACAGCATAAGACTGAACCTCAATAACCTCTAGAGAACAATGTTGGCTCTGACTGTATATATCCCCTGATCTGCAAGTCAGCCCACCCAGACATGTGGCAGAGATGCAATATCAATTATCATAAAGCTGCTGGCCATGTGCAGAGTCTTCAAAGTGGCCAAACATCAGTCAGAGAGACTGAAGAATGCCTCACTGTGACTAATGAGGAGCCAGGCGGAGACAACAGCGATAGGGCAAGCTTGTGCAATCTGAAAATCTTCTCCAGTGACACTCAATCAATGAAGAAAACTGTTATAAGTGAGGGAGGAATATTTCCTTATTTTTACATCTACTGTACACGTGTCTCCAGTAGTGATGCGAAGAAATCAAATAAGAAGCAACATATGCAATTTTTTTCCACGAGATACAATTTTGAAGAATATATGGTGATGTGCCTAAATCGATCCTTTGCGAAGCTCAACCCACTTTTAATACTAGCTCTTACACAGATATCACTCAATTAATGAATCCCAGAATGACCGACAGAAATAAATTTGAGATTTTTTTGTCGAAAGATGTGCTTGTATGGTGGATATAAAATTCTTATGTGGACTGGAATAAAGTAAAAACTTGTATTTTAAATGAAACTCTTAAATTATGCAGTTACCTGATTAAAAACTGTGTAGACTGTGAGCCAGAATCAACGCACTAGCTTATCACAGTCACCCAAAGAAGTTAAGGACTGTATATAGGTAACTAGTATCCACACCAATGGCCGATAATGGTATGTTTATTCTGAGCTTGCTCACTGCAGTTTCACATTTAAAATGTGCAAGCTCTTAAAATTCAAAATGAAATTGTTTTGGTTATCAATGTTTTTATCCATCAGCAGGAAAAAATTGCTCTGAAAATGATTGTAACTATATGGTTCCTCAGTATAGATTTTGTAATAGTTCTTGTGTGTGCGGTGCTATTTTGTTGACTTTACAACAATTTTTTATTGATTAATTGTTACTTTTTTGTGAACGGCATTTACAATTCTTTGGAATCACATGAAGATTGGCATTGTTTAGAATCCACGAGAGTGTTGGTCTGTAAACTTCTAAAGGGTAGGGTGTAGCCAAACATCAATTTCTATAGGCATGACACAATTGGCCTAAAGAAATCAATAAGCAGTTAGAAAGATCAGCACAAATGTTGCTCACCATTTGAGGAACCCTACTTAGATTAATTAGCATAATGCATCTGTTTGTTTTCAATTATACATCTTTTCAATTAAAATACATACTGTAGGCACGAAGATGCTCATACTTACTTGTATAGATGTGTCTATTTTACCACTTAAAGGTCAATGTAAAATAGTAATGAAATATTTCAAATTTAATGTAACTCTGCATTGCAGTATTGCTTGTTTGTTGTTTTGGTTAAGTTTTTGTTTAGGCAGCACATTGGGGCCAGTTTGTCTGTGTCTTCTTCAATGTGTTTTACGTTAAATTGTTTAATAGACAACATAAATCCCATTAAAGTCCATAATTGGTTGAAGCACATGAAAGATGCCCTGTGTCCGGGACGACCACATCTTGAGGTTTTATCTGGCATTAGGGCTAACGAGATCTCTCTCATGGGAGAACTTTTCTAATTGCAATTATCACAATAATTGAAATCCTATAACCCTTAACCTGACCCCAGAGTTTGGTTTAGACTTTTTTTATCTTAAACAACTGAATTCCCTATTGAGAAACAGGCATTTCATATCAAACAGTCATTGGAAATTACTATAAATAGTGGGGTCAGAAGTTAATTGACGAATTAAGTGAATTAGACGCATAACATTTTAACAATAAACAATTGAATGTAACAAATCTGAAATATAAATAAAATACACTTTAGGAAAATAAAATTAGAAAATGTTAAACTGTCATGTCCAAAATAGATGAGCTGTGCATGATTTAAGACCATAGCATATTTTTTTTAGATGGGCTATAGAAAATTTATATAAAAAATCTTTAATGTGGCCATATTGATCATATTAACATGAACTTTAGAATGTTTATCAACCAATGTTATTGACTTCGTACTGTATATGCATATGAAGTTTACAAATGATTTGTGTGAAATGATGATCTGGAATCCCAGGTTTAATTATTTATGAACTTTGTGAACGATAAGACAAGATATAGTTTTTGTACATATACATACGGTATATTCTAAAGAAACAATGTACTTTTGACTCTTCTGACATCTTTATTGTTTGGAACCCAAGCCAACAGAAAAAGCAAGCAAAAAATAGAGTAATAAACTGAAATTTCTAAGATAGTTTTAAACAGCAGGGAAATTTATATTTAAAATGTGAAAGTGTCACAGTTATTGACATTAACATTCAGTAAAACAAGATTTGGCAGCTTACTAAATATGATGCAAATTGACTTTTCAACTCAAAACTGTGCAAGAGAAGATAACAATCAATTAACTTACAAACTTGGAGCAACCAAAATTGCTTGTTCTCAAGAATCTTGTACTCATTGTACAAAATAATTTCCTCATTGTCCCTTATCCAATTTACTGTAATTGAAATGTACACTTGATATATGTATTCAGGGGTTTTATAAAATGAAGAGCATGCAAAACTGCATGCAATATATATATACAGTACACTGTCTGTAAACAGAGGTGGATTCATTTATTTTAGCTTAATCCATTTCTGACACAGGCAATTCAAACAATTATCCTTGTAGATTTGATTATGAGCAAGTTATGGTCAACATATGCAACTGAAGTCATGTCACTTTTAATTATTTAGCGTGTTATATAATATGCAAAGCATCTTTACATTATGAACAGGATACCAGAATTATTTACATTTCACAGAACAGCAGTACTCAACTCAACTTTATTTACATAGCGCTTTTTAAAATTTTCATTGTTACAAAGAAGCTGTACATGAGACATATTGATTATAAGAAAAACAATAAAAGTTAAACCTGTAAAAACAAGAAAAAGGTGAAGACAGACATACTCACACACAAACGTTCCACACACACAATATGCACATGTACTAAGACACACACACAGACAAGCATGCACAGACAAGCATGCACAGACACGTACACGCGCGCCCACAGTACAATAATATTTAGTTATAAACACTGTCACCATATACTTAAGCACGCACAGAATATCAAAACTCATATGGTAAACATATCTTGAAAGTATTGAATCTTAACATCCAAAGCTATACAATGCAAAATATGCATTCTCAAAAGGCTGTTTCTCAATATGCATTCTTCAGCGATCTTGATTCCTTGGTCCATGTCATCATCAATAGAGAATTGAGAAACGGCAAAAGTCAAACTGTCACAAACTCAGTTCCCCAGTCAACCACACCCCCCTGCATCTGTAAAACATAAAAAGTAACTTTAAATGTTTTTCTCTGCATGGAGGTGGAAGGTTTATGACCACCACATGACCAGATGACTTTACTGGAGGCAATGAATGCAGGGTGTGGAGACATTTCTCCTGAAGACTGCCAGGGTTGGATTAGACATTCCCGAAGATACTTTCCAAGATGCATTGCCAGAGAACACATCAGATGTGATGTTGATGAGAACTTGTGGCCTAATGTAAGAGAGAGGGAGGACTAGAACCTTCGCTTTACAATGAGTGATTAGACTACACGTGTTGTTGATGTGTTCTTTTTTCACCTATTTAGAGTATTTTCACAAATAAAGTACTAAATTCAAAGAAATCAAATTATTTCGGATTCACTCTTGTTACATACGTATGCTTTAGTACATTCAATAAATAAAAAATCTGTTGTTCTACGATAATATGCTGTTTATGTGAAAATTCATTGAAATTAAAAAAATAAAAGGTCATATTTTTTGTAATGCTCCCTGTTGCTAGTGTTTTTTAGGTCAGTGTGTTATGAGTGACATTCATGTTTTCTGAATGAGAATTTGTTGCCAGTGATTGGTGGAACGAACTTATTTTGAGACATATATGAAGTTTGTCTGAGTGAGTTTTGTAGGTGAGATGAACTGTTCGGCTAACAGTCATGTTGGCAATGTAGACTGTTTGAAGAGTTTTGAAAATGTGGTTTCAGTATTGAACAATGCTTGTTAGCAATTGAAAAAAACTGTAAACACAGAAATCCGTTGTGTCCTTGCACCTCTATTGAAAATATATGTAGACAGTGGTGATCCTTTGCCAGGTGCTTTTATCTTAATTTTAAATCATTCTAAAATAAGTGACACACAACCCTGATACACATTCAATCTGATGGAAAAATGGTTTAAACAGAGAACATGCCCGCCCTTCCTTTTTTGGGATTATGAACATAACACAAATTTGTTGGGGGCCCAATGGTGTACAATCTTACAACATGTTTGATTTAAATTTTTACATTACCAATACCCATTTTATTTATTTTTTAAATTAAAACGCAACAAAAAAATTGTCAAACACAAGGTTATCAGAATTAGTTAATATTAACATCTTTAAAATTACATTTTTTTTATTCATATATATTGCATTGTTTAACACAGTACATTAAGACAATAATAAATATAAAAAAATGAACCACAGTATATCTGTTCTTACCCATTTTTTGTTGTCTTGGAATTATAGCACATATACTTTCCTTAGATCGCATTTCTTAAATCACAATTCAGTAAATGTATCTGCCCACATTTCATTCCATCATTTAGTGCTGCATGACTAATTCAATTTTTAAATACTGGACTTTATCCAGATCTGGCTTTTATGTGCTTTGTTTGAGTGTTATGAAACCTTAAATTATATTCAAGGCTGGAGTGCTACCTAACCATTACTCTGTCCTAAAACAGTAGTAAATGACAAGAACCATACCTCAAGGTCCACTCCTGTAGATGCATCTGGATGATAGGCCTAGTGCGAGAGCTGTGTGTTTGAGAATCTTGATTAAAGAAGTGTGGGCTGTCATTCTTCCAGACAGAGCCGTGGGACAGCTGCCACTGAAAGCCTGTCCCCAAGGGTATTAAAATAGAGATAGCATCCACTAACTGACACGGTTGTGTAAACGGCAGTAGAGAGCTTCTCTGAAGGACAGAGGTTGGAGTTGTATGACAAACATCCATGCAGTCACAGTGTGAGGTGTATTATTCATGACTAAGAGACCTGCTGCGACAATACAAGACTATATATTTTGATATTTTAGTGATAGACAATCACACAGTATGCTGATACTCCAAGTGTAGATTACATATAATGTATAGAATATTAATTAATAACCTGCTTATATTATTTTAAAGCATCTAATTGTTATTATTATACACATTACAATATAAATACATAGTGCCACTCAATTAGAAAACAAGTAGCGGATTTGACAGTTTTACAAAAAACATACCAGCTATAATCCCACAGCTTCAAAGTAAATCATGAGTGCTGACACAGTTTGTTGTCAAACAGCTTTAAACATTTTATTTTTTCCAAAATTGTAGGACCTGAATAAATGATTTGCGAGCCACACATATCCTTTTGCTCATTAAAAGGTTAACTAAACATGAACTTAATTCACTAATTACGTATATAATATAATGCACTGCCTTCGGTGTGTACTGGTGTGCTACTTATCCGGATGGCTTGTTACAGTATAATCAGAAGTGAACACAAATCCACATTTTGTTTTTCATAATTGTGTAATAAATAACTTTGTCCCAAACATGAAATAAGCAATTAAAGATTAAGTTAACCAATAATATTGTTTATTTCTTTTGAAAAAAAGATACTGTAGGAGCCATACTTATTATTTTTTTAAACTTTTCTACATTTCTACATTTCAGTTTGTTGCTACATTGTTGATGTTGTTTATTTTTCTGAGTGTGTGTCCTCTATAGGTGTAGAGGAAAAAAGCTTTAAAAGGTTTACCACCCCTGACAGTTTTTGACCGTGCACATGAGCCAAGATGGCATCAAACAACAAGCCTGCATATGGCCTTTAAGTTGTAATTTTATGTGGCAGTTCAGTTTGTTTTTGATTGAATAAACAGTTATTATTTGGAACATCAGCAAGGCTTTCTGGATCTATTCAAGCAGCTCAATTGCATCAACACCTCCCACAATACTTAAGAAACAAGGGACAAAATTGGAGATAATAAAGCCTGATTTTACCACTGCAGATATTTTGAAATTAAATCCAAAAGCCCTAAAAGAAATACTTTAATTTAAAGTGCTTAGTGGAGTTGATCATGTAGTCTGCAATACAATGCATTCAGCACAGACTTTAACAAAATGCATCGGATTCATTTTGACCGTCACTTTAAACTGCAGTGCATAAAGGTAAAATAACAGACACGGTCTTATCAGGTTTTAAAGAGCCTGGACATTTTTTATCTATCAGCTTATGACAGCTTGACAAAAACACTGTATCAGATGTCTAAGGGCTATTTTTTTAAACCAGCTTTTGGGATCAAACTTAATAACGATCTGGTTTAGGGGTTGGCTCTGAAAAAACATGACTGTTCTCTATAAACAAGTTTGCTAATCATTTAATCTTTGGATTAGAAGCATGCTTCAGGTCTTTGTTTCACATCTGTCGAGTAGAATCATATTCCAAACTGCCAAGAGCACATTGACTTCTGACAGAAAGTGCAGAGTCTTTATCTGGAGAATTAAAGATTTATAGCATAGTGCTACTTGTTGGATTGTTTGAGTATGTCTTGATTGGTTTACAAACCTTCCGAAAGCCTTTGAAACGCCATGAAGTGGTAAGATACAATGAAACTTGAAATGTTTTTACACTTACTAACCTATGTCCTATAAATCTTTAACCTGCAAACAGACATGTGTCTTTTAACTTGAGCAGCTCAGAAAATATTTTACCCGTACTATGGGAGTTAATGGGGAATGAGATCTGTTTGGTTAACGACATTCTTACAAGTATATTCCTTTGTGTTCATCAGAACAAAGCGATTCATACAGGTTTGGAAAAACCTGAGGGTGAGGAACAGTGGCGGCTGCTGGTCTTTCAAAGTGGGGAAGTTCATTTCACAATGAATGAATGAACAAACGATCTAAAAAAGATATTAAACTCGACGGAGGTAATGTGGGAATTACATTAAACTGAAACAAGGAATGTGATGTATAATTGTGTGAAATGTATGATGAAAATTGGCTGGAAATTTCGGAAAGCAAGTACCAAGAAATATGTTGCAGCAGTTTGTCTTTCGACTACACTTGAAAAATCCGCAATGGGACTGAGATGGAATAGCTTCAGCGTCAGCGACTTTTTATAAAACAAAATTGCTGTCAATCAAAAGGAGATGCAATCTTTCGACAGACCCTCCAATCATCACGCAGACGCTCGGAGTTCGGGCCAGCCCACTACTCCATTCATCCCAGAGACGCTGAGCGTCCGTGGGCGGGACATAATCGCAGCATTATCCAATGACCGTCTTGTTTCTAAGCAAAAAAACTGTTTAAAGCAGCCCCATTGAAGTCAATGGACGCTGGGCTTCAACAGAGTAATGCACTGTACGCTACGGGAATGAATGAGAAGGAAATCGAGTCAGCCGACCTAAGTAGCTGATTCTGAACGAAATTGTTTTCGTTCGAGATGAACGTGTTTAGCGCATTTTTAGTCAATAAAATTTTAACATAATAGTACATATATTTGACCATTCGTTTTTTGACAATTATAGGGGAAGCTGAGCTTCCCTTGCAGTCTTAAAGAAATCGCGACTGGTGAGGAAATGATGACAGAATTATTTTTTTTGGGTGAAACATCCCTATATTATCTCCTTACCTATATATATAAACACCCAATTCACGTATAAAGTTTAAAAGTTTTCAAACTAAACTAAAACGGTGTCAGCAGCGTTTTCAAAAGTCTCCGTTTTCGGCGGTCGAAAACACCGAAAAAGTTTAAACGCCATGTGTAACCGTTGCAAGAGGTATGTGTTTTTTAAAAGGAAAACACACTAGTAAAAACACCATCAAAATGCCACTCTCCAACACAGTTACTCACAACTAAACATGTAAAAATCACAAATAACAATGAAATTGCAATAACCTAGTTGTATTTAAAAAGAAGAAAATTTTGAAAAGAAAGATTTGCGACAGAAAGAAGTCAGCTGAATGGACAGAGATCTATTCTGGGCACATCCTCAACAGGCCCATTAACATTAGCATACTCAAATAGAACATGCTAAAATACACTGCTGCAATGGTTACCTTACGGGTCAAAGTGAAAACCAAAAGTAACAAACAAACGAGCCGTGACAAATTAGCCAAACCACTAACCGCCATACGGCACCATTGAATGCCAGTACCGTTAGGAGGATAGAAGCATGAGAGTACATATCCGACTGACATGACCCAGCCCTTTATATACAGTACACACATCTGTGGCCGCAAATAGGCTACTAACATTAAGATGTCACTACAACAAGGGGCGAACTACCCTGCCACGGTTAAAATGTTTATTACTCTAGACAACACAAAACCCCATTGGTTTTACATATACAGTATGTATAATATAAAAGGAACGATAAAGATAAATTCAATTAATTCAGTAATTATTGGGATTTTAGTTTAACAAATCATTGTTGCATGTAACACCTTTATACTTTTATACCTTTATACCTTTACACATACTAGAAATACCAGAAACTTGATTTTAGTGTTTATTGGTGAACTTAATATATGTCTTATTTGCATATGTATTGTGTATTTTTTGATGGATTCACCCATATAGAACCTTTAAAAATCTTCCCCCACAGAAATCTCCTTGCATCACATCGTTTCTTGGATTATTTCCCCAGAGGGATCTTTTATTTTGAATACTATTTGTCATTTTGCATTGAACACTGCGAATTCCCCCACGTTTTTGGGTGATATGTGGTGAGTGATAAATGCGGATAAATTGAGGGTAAGTAACCCACTTGGTTCTCCATAAAATAATATGTCTAAATAATGATGCTGTCTTCCTTTGAGTCCCAACTCTTGTGACATCTAAACTCCAGCAGCACTGGTGCCATATCTAAACCCTGCCTCAGAGAGCAGTTAGTAATGGATTATTGTGACAGCACCTGATATGCCCATATTAGTTGACAGAGCAACTTATTTTATGTCACAGATTATGGGGCAGAAGAACCCAGATGCAGGCAGACGGTGGTGAAGGGGTAAACGGAGCTACACGGAAGACACGCGCCGAATGTGAAAACATAGGACACGTGTCTCCGCACAAGACATAACACACACACACACTACATGGTACTGTCAAATCCTGTCCTCAAGGCACGAAACTCAGAACAGGAAGACCAGGATCATGAAAATTTTATATATCATGTTATTGTCGTTTTTTTTTAAGGGTCACATTGACATCGCAGTGGTGCCCCCAAGGGAGGGAAGACGCTGGCCACCCCATTGTCCCCCCAACTTGAAAGATAATTTTTTGTGTAATAATAATGTTAATATTATTTTACCATTAAAATAACATGGAAATTGACAAAGCACCGTTAAAAATAAAATACACTTGTTTAATGTGTTATTTGTACTGAATACAAACAAAATCCCTCTCCTTTTCCCGCGATCCCGTGACTACATAATACCCCACTATGCACGTTCTGTTTGGTCCTGTTCAGCCGCTGAAACTTCAGAGTTTCATGAAAGTAGTAAGGTGGGAGATGAAACTCATAGGTAAATTGAATCAAGCTCAGATAATCACCTTTAATGCCTGGCTAATGCTTGCTTGGTAAAATAATCTCAGATAATATGTTTCGGTTTGGTTTACTAAGATTAGGCTAGTCGCTAAGGCATATTGGATTTAAATTGTCCTTTTCTTTTGCTCATATGGTGATCAAACACGTTTTTGTTATTAAATTAGGTTACATGTAAAGCTATGCAATATGATTATAACGATGTGTTACGATTGATTCAAGTTCCTTGTATTTATAAACAATATGAGCTTTAAAGATGACCATCTTTATTCCCCCACATGACTTGTGTCCTAAATTAGCTGTGTTGGCAAATAAATAATTTATAAATGTGTATGATTTGGAAGTAATTTAAAATGTCATGAGAATGGAAAGAAAACTATCACACGGGAAAATTTGTTGATTGCCTGAGTTTTTTGAGTTTTGAGTTTTTTGTTTTTTTGCCTGAGATTGACTGTCATTTTGACAATCATAGTTTAAACAGAACCATATAAATCAATATCTGTTGTAACAGACAGTGGGTCACGTTAAGTCACCATGCATTAAGACACTCTTCTTTTAAAGCACCAGGTGACCTATTTAAGTGTTAAATTAAATTAACTGTAGCATTTGCAAAAGTAGCTGCATGCAAACAGACAGCTATTGAAGCACATCAATGTGAAGCGTTCTGGAAAGTGAGCCTTTAGAGAATCCTGCTGCTCCTCACTGAAGCAGGGTTTATAAATGGGCCGTGGAGAATAGCAGTGCTAAAGAAGTGCATGAGCAATCAGCAAAGTAGCAGAATAAAGAGATTGGCCTGTGGCACAGATTGGTCAGTGCTAAAGAAAAAATGCAAACACAAGTCGGAAAAAAACTGAAAGGATTTATTCAGCCTTTTTGCCCTTACAGGGTCTATTTAACCCTAAGACAGCTGTTTTACTGTACATGCACTATTTTGCAAAAAGGAAAAATGTTTATTACTGAGAAACTGAGTTATTTTAGCTAACAGTCTCTAGGTGAAACTGGAGGTTGCTTAAGGATGTGTTCTTCAAATAGTGTGTAGGCAGAATGTTAAAATGTGTTGGCATGAAGGCTAATAGGCTCTTTTTGAAAAAGCTATTGCATTGGTGTAACAGTTTGTGTGGCACTCACTTTTAAAGCAAATCATGCTGATATTTCTACACATTTAGACTGATGGTGTAGTTCAGAAGTGAGCACTACAGTTAGAAACATGCATATATCTTCGTAAATCTTTAATATGCCTAAGGTGACACATCACAACTCACAAATATCTAGCCTTCCAGGCCAAGACATTAAGCCATTCTACAGCTGAGTGAACACTCTGAACCTGAAGGCTTTTAAGCTAATTGCTTTCATTTCACCTATCCACTTCTCCTACAATTAATGACACCCCCGTATGACAGGACTAAACGCAAAACATGTGTATGAGGCTAGTTAGAGTGATACAATGCTTTTACATCTGTACTATGAAGAAAATGTATTTATTCATAGATACAGTAAGTGTATGACCTATTTTGTTGTGCAGCTATAAGAATTTGAAAATCTTTGCCCTGCAGGTGATGAATAAAAAAATCAACACTCTAAAGATGCTCAACATTGTCTCAAAAAAGGATAAACCCAGCTATTGGGATAAAATTAACCAATTTTTGTTTTCATATTTGATCTAACAATGGGTTGAAAAATTGTTATCACAGAAAATGCTGGGTGTAACTAGTTACTAAATAATTAGTTACTGTAATTGAATTACTTTCCCCTGGAAAAGGTAAAGTAAGGGATTACTTGTATTTTTTCCTGTATTTTAACTACAGTTACTTCTGATGTAACTGAACTAAATACTGTGTAATATAATTTTGATTTGATTTCGACAATTTAATATGAATCTAACTATAAAATGTATGCTTTAATGTATCCTTCTCACATTTGTATACTTTGGTCAGTAAATAAGCCAATCCAAATGATGCTCGATAATACGAAATTGAAGAAATAATGAAAAATCTAGAGAAAAAATTTGTAAAAATAAAAAAATGTCACATTATGTCTAATACTGACCTCATACAAGCCATGAAACAAAGACCCTGACATGTACAGTTTTTTACATGAGCAAGCTATTTTTATTTATTTATTTTGTAAAGCAACTATTGAGATCATATAAACGCATGAGGTCAGAATGACGTGTTAGTGCTTTAACTTGACTTGAAAGGATCCCTGGTTATAATTGACTTCTACTACTAATCATATAACTATGATGTTGCATGCACAGGTCAACCAAACTGACATATTTTAATACTGAAACACTGCTCATCTCTCATAAGGTTATGTATGAAAAAAGCATGTAGAAAATTCTAATTTGTGCATTTTCATACAATTGAATCTCGTTGGACAGCTAATACATAAATACATATTATTAAACAAAAATCAATGTGAATTTAATATATAAAGATACATTTAGCTATTATGAAATGCATTTGGCCGAAATGCAATTACATACTGGCACTCTTCGATATGGAGGCTGAGAGGGGCTGCTTATTATGGCAGTTTGAGTGTGCTCAAATAGGGGACCGCAGAGATGACACGTTTTGTAGACCAACCTGGAAGTTAGCGCTGCGGTGGTTACCTCAACCGAAAGCCTATGCATTTTTCCCATAGACTTTTGGAAGATCAATAAAAATAAGCTCTGTGATTGACAAAGGTTTATGATGTTTAAACCTTTTGTCAATCAAGCTAATCTTTACAAATCATCACAACATTTGTTACTTTTAAATGCAAAAAACAATCGGCAGAAGTAAAAAACTAACACGATTCTATAAACAGACTACACTAAGGTCGCTCGATATCAACATCGACACCACAAAGCATCCGACAATTCTTTCAATTCATTTGTGAATGAATCCACATCTAGGTTTTAAATTGAGTATACACATTGCAGTACATCTAAAACAAACTATAATATTTTTTTTAGCCCTGTCATATGACGCCATAAAGAGATTTGTGCCCATATTGCATTATTTGAGAACTATATGTGCGCGATTTTGTCTAACTCCGCCGTTTTTAAGACAGAATGAAGCTTAAAAAAATCACAAGCGGGTTAAAATCGGTGTGTTTTATGTCATGTTATAAAACATGAAAATATTTGGGGTTTTGTTTACCCCAGATCTTATTTCGGGCGATTTATCAAAAACCAATAGACTTTGGAGCGATGGAACCGGAGGTCCTAAAATGCTAACTCTCTTCCGGGGTTTGCATAAAAAATACGTCATCTACAGCTCCCTATGCAGGGGATATTTGTAAATTCAGAAAAAACATTAGCATGTTGTTAATTGCGTTTCTTCAGGAAATTTATATAAAGTATATAACGTTGGGGGATGATGAATGACTTAAAATACTGATATTGTAAGTCTTATCGAAAGATGCTAAAAAAGTGCACGTGCCAACTCCTTAGATGAGGACACACTTTTATAAAACCTAAAGGCGAAGGCAGGCTGCACACCTCACAGGCCAGAGAAATTCAATGGCAAGACATCAAAGTCAGGTGATAAAGCAAGAAATGATGCCTGTCTCAACGTCCCAAACATATCATGCCTCAATAAAAACATGTTTATATTTATTTTAAAGATATGATCCATTACATGTGCCTCTATATTACCATATCTGTTTCAATCATAAAATTGCAGGTTACTTTATGAACTTATTAACGAGAAGAACCTCTGTTTAAGTAGTGTGTGCCTGAATACAATGAATAGTCTTTATTTAGGAAGACAATACAATGGTCTGATTACTTTGAGGTTGATGAATGACCTTCTGAAGGTTGAGAAATCATTTCACAGGGCCTGGGGTCTCATGTACAAAGAATTGCTTTGAATTCATACTAAAACATTGCGTACAGACAAATCTGTAAATGCACATTCTCACGTTAATTTCACTTTAAATGCATCCGACAGTGAGTGTGAAAGCAGCCGTGCGCAACGTTTTTGTTGCCTATGCAGCGTTGATACATTAGGCCCCTAGTACCTCAAGAGTGCCATGTACCTTTACATACTGGACTTTTTTTTGTGTGTGTTACTATTTTTCAGCGCAGCAATTCAATGTCAGGGGGTTTAATTAAAGGTTCTAGTTGAATGTACTGAGCTAGGAGTGTGTAGGACCCCAGAGCATAAGTGAAAGATGTAGATTATCAAGAGGCTATAGGTGTCAAAATCGCCCAAGAGTTCCATAGATGCCCTCGTGACGTATAACGGACCAATAAACCTATAAGGCTATCTCTAAAATAGAGTACCAGGCTGCAGTGCAGAGTCAGCAAAAGGGAAATCAGGGACAGTAAAAAGAAAGACATGGATCACGGAATGTTCAGTTAACAATAACGCAGTGAACCTTGTGACGCTTGACACCTAAGTGTGGGTAGATGTTACATTTTCAATGGGATCCAGGCAGTGTACTCACCACGGCCCAGCTCAGCATTACCCCTCCCAACTCACCTGCATTTGGCACTCATCATGCCTGTGTTCCAGTTTTCCAATGTTTCATTGAACATCTGCCAAAAGCAGAATGGCAAGTAAACATTGGGGCTTTATAACTACTCCCTACTTGGCTTGGACTGGCCTGTGTCCAAGAGATATGCAAATCATGACGGCATAATAAACTAAGTTTGTCCAGACCAATAAAAAATTGCTTACTATCATCTAGTACTCCTTGCTAGATTGACTGAGCGGGTTAGATTTATTTTCACAGCATCAGTAAAGGATCTCAACCGTTTATAAAGGGAATTCATTTTAACAAACCATTAACTAAGACTTTTTCCCCAATAAACTCTTAATTTGTTGCTTATTAATATTAAGTAAGGTAGTTGTTAGGTTAAGGTATTGGGTAGGTGTATCGCTATAAGATCGGACAGATGAGAACACCACCGAGTTCCAGTGAAAAGGTTTTAATCCCAAAAATTGCGTAAACTCAACAAAAGTAAAGAATCAAAACAAGGCAAAAATCCAGTGATCAACAGTCAAAGACTCCAAAAACAGATACTGAAATATTCCAAGATAACAGACTAGAGAGACTAGAACACCGACTGAAACACAATAATCGACAAAGAACTGAACTAAGGGGAGAATTTACCTAGAACAGATAACGTCTTGGTTAGGGATGGAATGTCTCGGTTACGTCTGTAACCTCAGTTCTCAGGCTTCTCAGAACAAAAGGTGAATGAATGCAGCACGAATGAATTTTATACCTGGATATCCGGGGGAGGAGTCCGGCAGGCAATTTTTACTCACCAATTTCATTGGCCCGTTTCAAAACCAGTCGAAGTGAAAGGTTCTCAAAGGCGAACCCAAAGGAGGTTCCCATTGTGTCAGTCTCTCGACGTTGTGTCGAGCCGACAGATGGGGTTCGCCCTTGAGAACCTATCAACTCAGACTACTATAGAAGAGGCCAATGAAATTTGGCTAATGAAATTTGCATGCCGGTCTCCGCCCCTGGATATCCGGTATAAAAGGAAGACACATGCATCATTCATTTCCCTTTTGTTCTGAAGAGCCTTAGAGCCTTTCACGACTACAGCAGAGGACAATACGTGTTGTGGCAGAAGGGGAACTGAGGTTACAGACATAACCGAGACGTTCCCTTTCTGTCGGTCTCTCAACGTTGTGTCGAGCCTACAGATGGGGTTCCTATGGAAAACGCCACAACGCTGTATCGTGTCACAATCTCTAGCAAAGCAACGGTTGAAGGCTTGGGCATGTCAGCATGAGGCTTTGGCGAAACTCTAACCTTTCAGTGTGATGGTCGGGGGTCCAACTGCTTTCTTGGAGAAAGATGGGTACAGTCCTGACTGGTAACCTTTTACGGACGGAGGCCGTAGCTCTCTACTGGCAAGAGGCCGTCCGGTTCAGGTTTCACACGGGTGAGCGCGACTTCCTTAATTAGGGATGCTCTTCAGAGGCCACTTCCTACCCGGGGGGAGGAATACTGGGATATAGATATGGTCTCGCCCTTAGGGGAGATCGCATGGAACGTGTAACGAGGAACGAGTAGTTAACCGCGAGGTGGAGGTCCATCTGGGGAAGATCATTGGTTACCAGGAGTGGGAACCAT
The DNA here is from genome assembly GCA_029783895.1 of Triplophysa bombifrons. Classification (NCBI taxonomy): domain Eukaryota; kingdom Metazoa; phylum Chordata; class Actinopteri; order Cypriniformes; family Nemacheilidae; genus Triplophysa; species Triplophysa bombifrons. The sequence continues at coordinate 3,785,909 of CM056471.1, forward strand.
CTCATGAGGATACATCAGACGGAACAGCCCATGGAGGGGGTGTAACAGACGTCCAGTAGCACTAGATCCGGCTAGAGCTATCTGTGATAGTTCATATGTTCTCCCGGCCTAAGGGGGAAGGCTGCTCTGCCCAGCCGACCCCGAGGGGGTGCTTGCTTAGTGATGGATGGAATGCCTGTTCTTAACTATGTGATTGGGTAAGAAAGGAGTTGGATGGGATGCCTATTCTTAACCATGTGGTTGGGTAAAAAGAGAGGTAGAAAGCACACTGACCCAACCTGCTGGAGGGTGGGGTGGTGCTTTCGAAGGCATACGCCCAAACGTATGCAGTCCTACATGTTCCTACACACTTCTCGTTTGGCTCTCAACAGAGGCGGTTGCATTTTTCACTCCCCGTCCTTGCCCTTATTTTCCCTGCTTTGTCTCCTATCTCGTCTCGTTTATTGGGAGACTCTCTCTGCACTGCTCTCCAAACTTGGAAAATTATGGATCTGATCAACTGGTCTCTCAACGCAATTGACACCATTTTCTCGACAAGAAGCTTGGGTTTGGGGGAACCTAACTGCCCTGATGGAACGTTCGCAGCTGGCTACAGGATGGACGCATGGGACAGATGGTGGATCGTGTCTGGCGGCTCTTTCCGTGGAGGACATCAAAGATATCTACCTATTCGGAACCATGATAATAGGTCTTGTGCTGATTGGATTAGGCTTTGCCCTGGGTTATCGAAGAATTCATAAAACGGGAGCAGCTGTCCAAAGCATCACAAGGCTGGCCGTATCGATTGAAGCTGTGGGAAGAGCGGTCAGCATTGAGACTGAGACTATTAACCGCATCATCGTTTCTATCATGGAGAACCTCACGGCTTTGCAAAGGAAAATTTATGGTATTGGAGACCAAAATGGACAAAGAGAGTAGCCACGGAATAGGAATGCGGTTTACTCGGCACAAGACTAAACAATCACAATCTTATCTTTTTCGGGAACCAGCACTGGCCTCGGCCAAGGCCGCTGCTGGAAAATCAACCCTTTGGATAGCAATGCATTGAGATGCTCTTGCGTTCTTCCCCCACTCTACAGACACCTGCTGATTACAAACTATAACACACACACACACACATTGCCCTCACCCGATCACACACCTCCGTCGCTTTAAACCACCAGCCTGACAAGCGGGTCTGTGAACGGCACCATAATGGCTGCTGGACCGGATGGCTGCTTGCCGGAGCTGGATTAACTTCCCCTGTTGCAAGTCGTGTCTATGGTGTATTATGTGTATTTGTTTTCTCCCCCAATTCCTCATGTTATGCTGTATTTTTCTTCTTAATCCATTTCGTTACACTGTACTTGTATATGTGTAATGACTATAAATTGAATCCAAATCCAAATGTTGCCACGCAGGACGTGGGCTGACACCGGGTTTATGCGAAGGTTGTAATACCTTGGGAAGGTGTTGGGCGTTGCCCAACCCGCAGCTCTACAAATGTCTGCCAGAGAGGCGCCTCTGGTCAGTGCCCAGGAGGTGGCTTTATCCCGTGTGGAGTGAGCCCGCACTGCCAATGGGCACGGGAGATCCTCTGATCGGTATGCCACCGTGACGGCATTCCACGATTCAGTCCCTGTTTGGAGACAGCCCTCCCCTTCTGCTGTCCTCCAAAACAGACAAAGAGCTGGTCAGAGCTCCTGAAGCTCTGTGCGCGGTCCATGTAGAGGTGCAGTGTGCGCACTGGACACAACATGGATGGGATTGGGTCTTCCTCCCCGATGGGGAGTGCCTGCAAGTTCACCACTTGGTCACAGAAGGGAGTCGTGGGAACTTTGGGCAGTATCCGGGTCTGGGTCTCAAGATAATGTGAGAGTTGCCAGGGCCAAATTCAAGGCAATCCGGGGACACGGAGAATGCTTGAAGGTCCCCTACTCTCTTGAAGGAAGCAAGCACCATCAGGAGGGCCATCATACTCAAAAGGAAAGGAAGATCTGAACATCCGAGGGGCTCAAAGGGAGGCCCGGAGAGGCCCGCCAGAACCACATTAAGGTCCCAAGAGGGTATGGAGCAGAGAGGAGGCGGATTCCGCCTCTTTGGAACCTGGTGACCAGGTGGTGCTGCCCTAGAGACTTTCCATCAACTGAGTCGTGCTCCGACCCCAGGAAGCATCCACTGCCCGGGTAAGCATTGCTGACATCTCCATGTCTGCTTCCTCCTGAACTCGACCCCCTTGGGGGGGAGCTCGGTGTCTTCAGTGTCGGATGCCAGCAAGTTTCCCTCCGATGCTGCGAGCAACATCTCATCGTCGTCACGCATCGTTTCCGAATAGGTGCCTGAGGATCCGGACGGTTTGCCACCGTCGGTTGGGGAACGATCAGTAGAACAAGGCGGGGTGCGAGCGGCGGTGAGCACTTGGCTGGCGGGTTTACGCTTGCAGAGATCCCTATATCACTAACGCTGCTACCACTGGCGGATATCAAGGCCTTAGCCACGGACTTTTGGAAAATCTCTCTAACACCTCTGGAACCGCCGAGACGCCCAGGGGAAGGTCGCTGCAGGTTGGGACAATCCGCTGCTCTACATCGTAGATCCGTCAATGTACTTAAAGAATTTGCTTTGTTCGTAGTCACGAGCGATTGGCACTGAAGAAGAAAAGGTAAATTAATGCTGCATGTCGTCTTCCTTTTATACCGGATATCCGGGGCGAAGATCAGCCTGCAAATTTCATTAGCCAAATTTCTTTGGCCTCTTCTATAGTAGTCAGAGTTGAAAGGTTCTCAAAGGCGAACCCCATCTGTCGGCTCGACACAACGTCGAGAGACTGACACAATGGGAACCTCCTTCGGGTTCGCCTTTGAGAACCTTTCACTTCGACTGGTTTTGAAACAGGCCAATGAAATTGGTGAGTAAAAATTGCCTGCCGGACTCCTCCCCCAGATATCCAGGTATAAAAGGGAGACGGCGTGCTGCATTCATTCACCTTTTGTTCTGTGAAGCCTGAGAGCCTCTCACAACGCCTGCAGCGGTCGGCACGTGTTTGTGGCAAGAAATCACAACGTCTCGTTCCTTCCATCAGGGAACTGAGGTTACATCCGTAACCAAGATGTTCCCTTTCTGTCGGTCTCACGATGTTGTGTCAAACCGACAGAAAGGGTTCCTATTAAAACCTGCCACAACGCTGTGCCATATCACAATCTCAGCGAAGCGACGGTGACTGGCCTGGGCGTGTCAAACGTGAGCGCTTTGTGAAATTTGTAATCTTCCAGTGGATAGGTAGGCAGAAGGTCCCAGAGCTTTTGGAAAGGTGGGAACCCTCTACCTTCGGTCCTCACGGGCGGCGGCTTCTCGCTGTTAGAGAAACTTAGAGATAAATGGAATGCCTGTTCTTCGCCCTGTGGGGGAAAGAATGGAGGCAAAGTAGCACACTGACCCACCTATGACAAGGGGGGAAGTTGGTTTCACAGACATACGCTCTACCGGCTGCCGGTCTTGCATGTTGCCAAGCAAGATTCGGGCTGACACCGGTTCAACGCGGAGGTTGTAAAACCAGAGAGGCGCCCTGCCCCAGGGTGATTCTGAAATTGGTACGCCTTCATGATGGGTCATGTGAGAGTTAAATTCTAGGCAATCAGGGGACACGGAGAACGCCTGTAGGTCCCCTACCATCTTGATGGAAGCAAGCAATACCAGGAGAACGGTCTTCATCGTTAGGTGAGGAAGAGCTGTGTCTCTGAGGGGCTCGAAGGGGGGCCAATTAAGGCCCGCCAGGACCACGTCAAGGTCCCAAGAGAGTATGGAGCGCGGGCGAGTCAGATTCTGGCTTCTCGCGACCCTTTGGAACCTGATGATCAGGTCGTGCTGTCACAGAGACTTTCCAGCAACTACGTCGTGATGAGCGGCAATTGCGGCCACATACAATTTCAGTGTGGAAGGGGAGAGGTTTGTCTCAAGTCTCTCTTGTAGAACGGACAACACATTCGCGATCGAGCAACTTGGAGAAGAGCACCAAGACAAGAAGAGGTGCCACTTATAGGCTTATAGCCGCCTAGTGGCAGGGGCCCATTGCCTGAGTAATGGTCTCAACCACTGCTGGGGGTAGGCCACTCAGGATCACCTTGTCCTGTCCTGTGCCACAACGTGCCCTTCCCCTGAGAAAGCAGGTCCTTCGCCAGGGGACTCGGCCAGGGGGGAGTTGTCATCAGAAGCAATAGCTCTGAGAACCAAGTCTGGTTGGGCTAGTGTGGCACAACTAGTAGCACTTGATGCTCCTCTTCCCTGACCTTGCACAGAGTCTGTGCAATGAGGCTCACTGGGGGGAAGGCATACTTCCGCTTGTCCTGCGACCAGCTGTGCGCGAGATTATCCGTGCTGAGGGGGGCCTCGGACAGGGAGTACCATAGCGGGCAACGGGTGGTGTCCGGGGAGGCAAATAGGTCTACCTAATAGGTCTACCTGAGCCTGCCCGAACCGCACTCAAATGAGCTGGACTGCACTGGGGTGGAGTCACCACTCTCTCAGTGTCAGGCGTAGAGTGACGAGAGAGCGCGTCGGCTGTCTGGTTCAGGTCGACTGGGATGTATGTGGCTCTCAGGGAGCGGATCACCTGGTGAATCCACAGGAGGAGGCGTCGGGCGAGTTGTGTTAGCTGCCGTGAGCATATGCCACACTGATGATTGATGTACGCTACGGCAGCTGTACTGTCCGACCGGACCAGCACGTGCTTGTGCTGAATGAGAGGTTGTATCCTCTTTAGTGCAAGTAGCACAGCCAACAACTCGAGGCAATTGATATGCCAGCGAAGGCGGGTCCCGTCCACCGCCCCGACACTGCGTGCCCATTGCACACTGCACCCCAACCCTGCAGGGAGGCGTCCTTTAGGTCGATTGCCATGAATCAATGGTGACATCTGATAGACGCCAGGATGCGCTTCTGCGTGAGCATCCTGAAAGGCAGCCAATGAAGTACAGGCTGTAAAACACGTTGTACATCTTGGCTAGAGGGACGGGCTCGATTGCCTTTCGCCAGCAGGGTGGCGACCTCGGCCTGCAGTACGGGAGCATCCCTGTCTGTGCTGAGGTTGAGAAGATGCCTCAAAACTTGGGCGGAGGTCTGATCTTAATCTGTCTTTTAAATAAGATCTGAACCACTGTAGTGCCTGTCCCTGAATACCGGTATAATTGTGTAAACGATCTAATAGTATTTTATGGTCTACAGTATCGAAAGCAGCACTTAGGTCAAGCAGGACTAAGAGTGAGATGTTACCTTTATCTGATGCAATAAGAAGGTCATTTGTAATTCTAACGAGCACAGTTTCAGTGCTTTGAAATCGGTCTATAGATTCTAAGTTCGTTGGGGTCTAAGTTTGTTTTTTTGATAAGAGGTTTAATTACAGCCAGTTTAAAGGGTCCTGGGACATGTCCTAGATTAATTGACGAGTTAATAATGTTTGAATGGGCTCAATTGCAACAAATAGTAGCTCTTTTAGTAAGGTGGTCAGAATGGGGTCTAATAAGCATTTTGTCGGTTTGGATGTTGCAATAAGTTTAATTAAATCTTCCTGATTTACAGGAGAAAAACACTGTAGCTTTTCTTTTTGGGTGATGGTCGATACTAATTCTTCAGACACACTTGGAGGTTTGGTTTTAGCATGTTGTCTCGTATTTTTTCGATTTTCTCTGCAAAAAATTTCATGAATTCATTTTTTACCAAAGTGCGGCGGAATAGCCAGGTCAGGTGAAGTCTGTTTGTTTGTTAATTTAGCAATTGTACTAAATAAAAACCTTGAATTGTTTTTGTTATTTTCTATGAGGTTACAGAGGTGCTCGGCTTTTGCTGATTTTAGTGCCTTTTTGTAGCAGTTTGCACTCTCTTTCCATGCAATTTTAAAGACCTCTAATTGGGTTTGTTTCCGTTTGTGCTCCAGTTTACAGGTTTCTCTTTTTAGGGAGCGATTGGTGCTATTGTACCATGGTGCTATGATCTTTTCATTAATCTTTTTTGACTTCATAGGTGCGACTGCTTCTAATGTATTAGAGAAAATAGTGCCCATGCTGCTGGTCATGTCGTCGAGCGATTCTATATTTGTTGGCAAGGTTATTAAAGGAGTCAGATCTGGCAGGTTCCTTATGAAACTATCTTTAGTAGTTGAGATGATTGTTCTACCCTGTCGACAACGAGATATACAACTGATTTCTGCAGTGCGCAGTGTACATGTTATAAGATGGTAATCGGAAACATCGTCGCTTTGAGGTATAATATCGATATTGGTTAAATCGGCTTCGTGAGATATAATCAAATCTAGTGTATGATTACGTCGATGAGTAGGTCTATTGATGTATTGTGTTACACCGAAAGAGTGTAGCTCTTTAAACGCCATTGCTAATGGATCGTTAGCACTATCTAAGTGGATATTAAAATCTCAGACAATCAGTACTTTATCGATGTTAACCAATAGGTCCGATAAGAAGTCTGCGAACTCTATCAGAAAATTAGTGTAAGGCCGCAATCACTTCAACTGATTTAAATGTAAGCTTTGATTTGGCTTAAGCCAGGTTTCAGTAAGGCATAGTATATCAAAACTGTTGTCTGTGATCATTTCATTTACAATAACTGCCTTTGGATTTAGTGATCTTATATTAAGTAGCCCAAACTTTAGGCGTTGGTTTTGCTCATTAAATGTATTGTCTTTTGGTTTAATCACGATAAGGTTTTCTATCTGACTTTTACATAAATTATTATTTGGTTGTATTATTCGGGGGGCAGACACAGTCTCTATGCATTTGGAAACAGTAAGATTCTTTACAGTAAAATTCTTAACAGTTGGGTGAGAGGAACACAGTCTATGGTTAAAGTTTGTACTAGTCAAATGGTGCGTAGCGTCTTTGAGATGTTGTCAGACAGAATTTTCGCTCCAGTGCTGCTGGGGTGCAGGCCGTCGTGGGTGGAAAAGCCTTAGTCGCTCCCAAAACAGATCAAAGTTATTTACAAAGAGCAGCTTCTGTTCAATACACCATGACATCAACCAATTATTAAGTGTAAATAGTCTATTGAACTTTTAGTTCCCTCGTCGGTAAGTAGGAAGCGGTCCTGATACGATGATCCTGGCCGTGGGTGATACGTTGCGTACAGTATCGACAAGGCTCCTGAAGTCCCTCTTCAGGATCTCCGACTGCCGCATTCTCACATCATTCACCCCCACATGCAGGACAATGGCTACCACTCTTTCGTCGTCCTTCAGGATTGCATTTACCTGTGCAGAGACATCGAGAACACGGGCGCCAGGAAAACAGTGAGTGCGCACCTTACCTTGATTGAAGGAAGCGCGTACGTTCTGGACGATTGAGTCTCCGATGACCACAGCGTTGCATTTCGTCTCGCAGAGGGCGGCAAAGCGGTTACCGGTGGTGGCGGTGGGGTAGAGGTCATCGCTCTGGTCCTGGATTTCGCCTTCGGCCGTGTGGTAGCCGGTGCAGGAGTGAAGTTCATTTGGGCTCGTCGTGTTATTGCCTGGGCTCTTTGCATAGAAACACGCGAAGTAGAAGTGGTAGGAGTATTACAATCACGTCGAAAACTTACTGCAGCTTTGCGAGCGTCAGCCCGGGATGTTTCCAGTGCCGCTTTACGTTCTCGCAGATGTGTTTGCCTCCCGAGTAGATCGTGGATCTGCTTCTCCAATGTTTCCAGTTCTGACTGAAGTGTGAAGATAGATTCATCATTTGCACTCAGAGGTAACGTTAAACAGATATCTAAATCATTAGCCATTAGTGGTGTCATAATGAGAACAGTGAGTTAAGTAGTAAGGACAATATTCAGAAACTAAAGGCTGGGAATGCTAACAGCCTGTGGGCTAATAAAACAAATCTATCTGTGCGTTATATGACGATTTTGGTATGGGATACACTTAAGAATACGTTTCACCCTCTGTGAATTACCAACTTAGAACATAAATCTTATGATAAAACAGAAAATCAATGCCATGTCTCTCTCACACTAAACACGTGTGTCTGTCATGTTCCTGACACAAGATTAAGAAAAACATGACCAAAAGAGGCAGAATCATGAGTTACAATGTATTACAACACCTATTATTGAAAATCATAATGTATACCCTTTAATAACCCTTTGTAATGCATTATACAAAAAGCCTTTAAGTAAAGTGTTTCCCAACTGACTTCGTTTTTGTACTAAAATTTTAATTCTAATGTGGCTCTTATGATTGCAAGACCGAACTGTTTATTGTGTAACATAACTTTCATGTGTTTTTTGTGTTTGTATATACAGTATGTTTTTTCACAAAACACAGAACCACCAATGAGATCTGAAGTTATCTTAATCATAATGTCATTGTGTCATATTTGTGTAGGGACCTTAGGTCCATTTTGCTTCTACTTTCTAATTATTCTTTATTTCAATTCAACTTGTTGTTTATACATCCATACAGTTTGTAAGAGTGACATGTTTTTGGAAATTATGTTTTGTACTCATTCACGAGTCACCTGTTGCACAGTGATTTGAATATGCTGCTATCTCCTTGCCATGCACTGCATAGTAGATACCAAGAGAGGTGATCCCTGCGCCATGACAGATCTTTCGCTCATGGAGAAGAACTGGCAACATTTTCCCGATGTATGAAAGCTAAGGTTTATCCAAAATGTCGCTGGGATTTTTGCTATGTTCTTCTGAACAAAAGTTGCTAAAGTAGTTGGAAATTTCAGTAAACATGTTTGGTTTCAATTTAGCACAATAAGCTCGAAATATTATTTTCTCACTCACACCTTGTTAAAAGCAATGTTGCAGGCAATCATCGACAGTTAACAAGATCCCCATGAAGACAGCCATGACGTTTTTTTGATAGTTCTGATGCCTCAACCAGTTGGGCTGTAGTTGAATGCGTTTTATTCTGACAGCATATATTTCCTGGCATAGGGGTCTGTGCAGGACTTTGTCAGTCATCATTCACATGGTGTTTTGCTACACAGGGATGACCCATTATTATTGCACAATCCAGGCCAGCTGTGAAACTTGGACCCACACAATTTTCCTGGAATCACATAGCATCTAAGATTGTGGACATACAGATATAAAGGAAAACATCAAGTTACTGTAACAAGTGTACCATGAATGTGTCAAATGGTATGACAGAAAAAATAACAGTGTGATTGTTGCACTATATTCTAGTATCCTACCCCTTAAATAATTTAAAGTTGCATATTAATATTGCAGCAATTCTTGTGTTTTTACAATGTAACAAGGACACCTTATGAAGACCTAAATACATTATTCTATTTGTAATGGAAAAATGACATATAATATCATATAAAACATATAAAAATATGTTAATATTCTCGAAAGAATATCATCTTTATAACAGTATTTAATTAAAACAGTAATTGGTTATTATACCACACATGAATATAAATGGATTGTAAAGTTTGCTAATACCCATTCTACCATACCTTTCATTCATCCATTGAAACGTTGATTGGATTTGGCCATTTGGATTTTGGACACTGGCGTGTTGGCACACGTTGACATTAAGATCTTCAAGGATAAGGCCTGGATGTTTACATTTTTCTAACAATGACTCTGTGTTATGCATCGTTGGATTTGCAGAAACTTCAAAAAATTACATATTGATGTGTACTCCAGCTTTGAGGTACATCTAATGAGAATCAATATAAGTGACCCTGTTTTATGTGCACTTGTTTATAGGCCTCCAAAATTGATCAAGGACTTTCTTTAACAATTCTCTGAATTCCTCTCTAACATTGTGTCTCGTTGTGATAGACTGTTGATTCTTGGTGATTTTAACTTCCAACTTTGTTGTCCAACCAAACCTCTGGTTGAATCTCTAAGTCTGTAACAATTTGTCCTTGGTCCTACTCACAATTTGGGGCATACTTTGGTCTTGGTGTTTTCATGTGGTTTTCCTATTACAAATTTGAAAGTTATTAATGCTGCTTTTCAGACCATTCGCCAGTGGTGTTTGAATGTGTTTGTGCATCTCATCATCCCATATGCTCTCAGCCTGTCTGTTTTTCTCGTTTTCTTAAACCTTCGACTGCTAGCTCATTTTCATGGAAATTTTGCAGACGTTTACTGATATTGTTGTTAAGGCTAAATCCTCAAGCTGCAAGTTTGATGTTATCCCGACTCACCTTTTTTTGGGAAGTGTTTGCAACCTTAAGTCCGGCTGTATTAGCTATCATCAATAGTTCCTTAGAAAACAAAGTTGTTCCATCAAGTTTTAACCATGCAGTGGTCCACCCCCTGTTAAGGAAACCTAATCTTGACCCCTCTATTCTCAGTAATTTTAATCCTATTTTGAAGCTGCCTTTTATCTCAAAACTTTTACAGAGAGTCGTCATTTGTCAGTTGAATTCCTTTGTCGCTTTTCTAATACTTTAGACATTTTTCAATCAGGTTTTAGATCACTGCACAGTAAGGAAACCTTATTGTTGAAGGTTAGTAATGGTCTGTTGCATCTGCGCAATACTGGCTCATGTACAGTGCTTGTACTATTGGATTTAAGCGCTGCTGTTACGAGAATCTCTGTAAACTTTCATATTTTAATCCATAGGAAGACCAGTGGGATAGTCTTGTTGCACGAGAGCTGCGTGATGTCATCGGGGATTCCGGATATAAATGCCCGTTGACGCGCGTCTCTCTCTTTACTCCGAGGCAGATGTAGTCAGGGTTTCTGTTTTCTTTGTGTCCTATGCGTTGCCTAGTATTTTCTTTTCTTGTTAATGATTTATTGGATTTTGATATATCATTATTTGTGGAATTATATTATTATTATGTTACCTGCGGAAGCTAATTTTGTAATTTGATTAAATGGAGGCATTTTGAGAGCAACTCAGCTTTGTGATTTTTGAATATGATCGGCTGGTTTCCTTTGATTTGACTTCGACACATTCGACCATTACATTATTTTACATAGGCTAGAAAAGGTGGTGGGTATTCAGGGTGTCACGTCGCAGTCGTTGGCCTCCTGTCTGAAGGATAGAACCTTCTCAGTGAGTGTTGGGATACTCCTTCTTGGTCGGTTCCCTTGTCATACGGTGTTCCACAAGGCTCCATTTTAGGCCCTCTACTCTTTAATTCATATGTTTCCCCTGGGTGCCATTTCAAAGAAATATAAGATCTCTTACCACTGCTATACTAACGATACACAGTTATATGGTTTAATATTGATTCCTGGGACTCACTCTCTGACTGTTTTGAGAAGATACAATGCTGGCTGGCTAACAATTTCTTGCAATTAAAGGAAGGCAAAAGTGAAATTCTGATTCTAGGCCAACCTAGGCCTTTCTGGTTTAGATTCTCTCTCTCCAAGTGTTCAACCTCATGTAAGAAATCTTGGGGTTACATGTGATTCATTGTTGTATTTTGAGAAACAGATAAGCACCGTAGTGAAGTTTCTTCTATTTGAGATCAATTGTGAAATTAAACAGCTCATGTCCCATTAAGATATGGAGACTGTAATCCACACCTTCATAACATCGGGCTTGGACTACTGTAACACTATTTATAGCGGCTGGTCTCAAACAGCGATCTCCAGTATGCAAAGTGTTCAGAATTCTGCAGTGAGGCTTTTAACTGGTACAAAACAGAGGGAAAGAATCACTCCAATTTAAGCATCTTTTACATTGGCACCCAGTACAGTTTAGGATCGATTTTAAATTGCTGTTCTTTGTATACAAGGCTTTGTCGGTTCAGGCATCAAAATATATCTGTGATCTTTTGATTCCCTACTCTCCTCAAAGGGCTCTCAGATCTAGTAATCAGTCTTTTTAAACCGTCCCTCATTGTCGCTGTAAAACAAAATGTGGCCGTGCCTTCTCTGCTACAGCTCCCAGGCTCCTGAATAGTTTGTGTGGCGCAAAAATAGGGTTTGCAGTATATGCGGTGCATGGTGGCGCCGCACAAGGGGGGGCGCCATTGTGCCAAAATATTATTGAACGTTTTTAATGAAACGTTATACATAATAAAAATATAGTGAAAATGTCAATATCGGAAACGTTTTGGTTTCATTTTTATCTACCATTTTAAACAAGGATTACAAATATTTCATTTAATCAAGTTATTATGTCAACCAATTACACTTTGATAGTCAAATGACCAATGGATTGAGCAAAGAATCTTCCCAAAGCACAGAAAAGAACATGAATATTACGAACAAGTATTGACAAGTAAAAACAATCTCCAAGTGGATAAATATTGATTATCATTTCATCTCTGTAAATGTTTAAGTTATTTAACGTCAGGCCAGTGTTCTTCATATAACGCGAGAAGATGCCTCTTCAGCAAACAGCGCGCAGCACAGAGCACCGGAGGGATTGCGTGTGGACAATGAAACAGCGCAATAATTGACAGGATGACTGAGACATGAGCGCAAAAGAACGTTGTTAATAAAAAATGTAAGTTCAATGTAAGTGAGTTTGTCTTTGTTTTACTTTAATGTGTTTTCATAAATGTGAACCAGAAACTAAAAATGTTTTAAAGCAAGGAGAAAATGCAAAGATTTTTTATTAATTAGCGTTATAATATCTGTTATCCGTTTTATTCCTTTTTTCAATAAAGTTTAATTATAAAGTTTCAGTAAAAGTATGTTTAACATAGGCTATTTTATTGATGTGTTTTTATAAAATATTAATGAACCACAAACTAAGCATTCTTTTCAAAGTAGGATTAAGTGGGAAAAAACAAATACCGTTTGTTTATTTGCATTAGACAACGCTCGTTTGTTACTTATATTTGTTATATTTAAAGAAGTTTTATTGTTTAAAACTGGACAAGCTTTTTTGTTACAGGTATTAATTGTCAAAATTCTAGACTACTGTCACAGTTGTTTTATGTTTTAAGTGTTTTTTTCCTCCCGTGTCTGATTTCTTTATTAGTTAATTAGTCCCTCACCTGTTCCCCTTGATTGCGTTTCCCTTGTATTTAAGCCTTGTGTTTTCCCTCAGTTTGATGTCTGCTATTGTTTATGCTACGTATGTCTCCTGAATCGTGTGTCGCTGTTCCAGCTTGGATTTATTATTAAAAGCCTATTTTTGTTAATGCCTAGTCATTCTCTTTGGACTCTCCCCGTCACACGTGACAGAATAGCAGACCTTTAATTTACATGGACAGTTATGAATTCTTTGAGTTATGTGGAGAAGTTCCTGGAGTTGTGCTATCAGGTGAGTTCGAGTGATCAATTTCTAAACCTAGCATTTTTGACCGGTCTGGATGACGATCTGCTCGTCTTCATCATGCTTCCCGACGTAGATGAGTACCCGCTGGAGGACTTTGTAAGTCGAGTCCTCCAAGCGATCGACTCCGACTTCTGCGTCGGGGTAGCTGATGAGGACTTGAGTGAGGTTCGCCCAGTATCAGTTATTGGTGGGGGATTGATTCAACTTGATGCCGTGACTCACTGAATCGGGACGGTGGGGGTGTGCCCCCCAGAGAAAGGGTGCATAAATTTCAAAGAGAAATTAGAGGCTCCCCTTCGGCTCCCTCACAGGGCTGCTTTGCAATCTCCGCCACCACCGTCGTTTCGGGGATTAGCAGGCTCAAAAAGAATGCTAGATGTTCGGTTGTTTCCTGCCATATCTCAGGACTCCAGACATCTGGCATCCACCACAACGAGACGAAATGCCAAAATTGATACCGCTTTCAGAGAAGCTGGCAGCGTGGAAACTACTGCCAGGTATCTCTCCATGGGTAAAAAGAACCTTAGAACAGCGCTACAGGATTGTCCTCAGCGAACGGCATGGTCTTCACATCCGTGCAACCGGAGCGAGCACATCTGTTGGCACAAGAATACAAGCTCTACTGGTTTAAGGGGACATAGAACGTACCAGACAGAGAATCAGGCTACTACAGCCGGTATTTTTTAGTTCCCAAAAGGGATGGGGGATTGCGTCCATAGACGCACAAGTTCAGAATGTTGATCATCAGGATGATTATGTCTCACATTCAGTCCCACGACTGGTTCGTGACCATCGATCTGAATGATGCATACTTTCATGTAAAGATCCTTCCACAACACAGGATTTTTCCTGAGGTTTGATTTCAGGGGCAAAGCTAACCAGTATCGGGTTCTTCCATTCGCTCTTGCCTTGTCACCCCGCACATACACGAAATGCATGGATGGCTCCCCTGCAAAGAGTGTTCTCTCCCCTACGTAAAATACAATGTATTTAGGGATAATATGGGACTCGACCGCGATGCAGGCACAACTGTCTCCTGCACATGTCAAATCCATCCAGAGCACCCTGAGGAGCATCAGGCTAGGCCATAAAGTCAATTCTCATCACTTTCAAAGAATTTTAGGTCCCATGGCAGCGGGTTCCAAAGTGATACCTCTGGGCCGTCTGCACAAGAGACTGTTTCAGTTGTGGCTCAAAGCCAGGGGGTTTCATCCAAGGGCCACCCCCAAAGGCAGACAAGGGTGATGAGTCAGGGGCTTCGCACCCTTACTATGTGGTTCAGACCTCTGTCTCTGACTTTAGGTCCCACTCTCAGTCCGTGTTGTCGTCACAGGATGCTTATGACAGATGCAGCCCTCATGGGTTGGGGTGCAGTCTTAAATGACTGTCCAGCCCAAAGGATCTGGATAGGTCATCTTCTTGATAGGCACATCAATTGCCTCGAAATGATGGCTTTATTTCGGGCCCTCAAATACTTCCTCCGGCAGTTACGAGGCTACCATTTCCTAGTGTGGGGGGACAACCCTTAAGTAGTCTTGTACATAAATCACCAGGGCAGGCTGCGGTCGCGCCAGCTGAACAAACTGGCCCAGCAGATCCTGCCATGGGCAGAGGGCAAATCTCTGACCCTCAAAGCGATTCACATCCCGGGGCATATGAATGTGGGAGCAGACTTGCTGTCCAGACAAGCTGTGAAAAACAGGGAATGGATCTCCACCCCAAAGTAGTCGAACAAATCTGGGAAAGTTTTTAAGAAGCAGAGGTGGACCTCTTTGCTACGCAGGAGACTTCACAATGTCCCCTCTACTTCTCTCTGACTCCGATGGCTCCCCTGGGTCTGGACGCGATGGCCCATACGTGGCCCAGACTGCATCTTTACGCATTTCCTCTAACAGCTCTGCTCCCGCGAGTCCTGGCGAAGGTCCGTCAACAGGGATCTCGCCTCTTATTTATAGCTCCCCGTTGGCCAACCAGAATCTCGTTCTCGGACCTAGTACCCCTCCAAGATGATTCGCCATAGGCGATACCTGTCAGGAGAGATCTTTTATCTCAGGCACAGGGGACAGTGTTTCATCCCTGTCCCGAGCTCCGGAACCTCCATGTCTGGCCCCTGAGGGGCACAGTCAAAGAGGCACTGGGCTCCCGCCTGACGTAGTAGAGACTATTCTAAGTGCTAGGGCTCTGTCCACTAGAAGGTGCACATTAGATGGAGTGTTTTTGACAGATGGTGTTTTGCACATCATGCAGACCCAATTCACTGCCAAATCGTTTCAGTGTTGGAACTTCTGCAAGAGAAACTGTCCTCAGGAATAAGCCCCGGTACTCTCAGGGTTTATGTGGCCGCCATTTCGGACTGCCACGCCCTGATTGATGGGGTTTCTGTGGGAAAACACCCTCTAGTCGCCCGCTTTATTCGTGGAGCGAGGCGGGTGATGCCTCCTAGACATGACAGTCCCTCCATGGGACTTGCTGACAGAGCTCGACAGAGACTAAACCTGTCAGGCTTCTGACTTTAAAATGTTTTTTCTATTGGCAATCACCTCTCTTAAGAGAATCGGAGATTTGCAGGCACTCTCGACCTAGCTGTCCTGTATAAATTTTGCCCATGGGATGGTAAAAGCTATTCTGCATCCTCACCCGAGTTATTTGCCTAAAGTTCCGTTCTCCACTGTGCATCCGGTTGTTTTTGAGGCCTTTGGCCCTCCGCCGGTTCTCTCTGTGTCTAGTACGTGCTCTTCAGACTTACGTCCACTGCACTAGCCAGTGGCAAAAATCAGAGCAACTTTTAATATGCTATGGGGGCCGCAACAAATGGGTGGCTGCCACCAAGCATTGGGTGAGGGATGCTATTGCTCTGGCCTATGAGGTGCACGGTCAAGTTTCACCTCTAGGAGTCAGAGCTCATTCCACAAGGGGGGTTTCATCTTCTATGGCCTTAGCAAGAGGTGTCCCCTTGCAGCAAGTGGGTGATGCGGCGGGCTGGTCCCCCGATTTTATAGTCTGGATGTGTATGCCACTCCAGGCTCACGTGTCCTGGAGTCTACATCCCAGAGTCAAATCTGAAGCCTCCTCTCGGATTTTGCACACACGTCAAACAACCATGGGGAGGCCTGAAACTTCCTGTGCGGCGGTGTTGGTATTCTCGTTCCCATAGCGTTTGAAACGCAGCATCGAGTATAGCTTTTGATAGGGGAACATCTCGGGTTACTTGGCTGTAACCATGTTTCCTGAAAAAGCGGGACCGAGATGCTGCGCCTCAATGCCACACTGTAGGCGTGCCCGGACGTCCATTAAAACAAAGTTGGAACCTGATGATGCGTCCGCATTCACGCCATGGGCGTAAATCTCATTTAACAGTAGGGGGGGACTATACATATAAAATTTCTCAAGAGCAATTTTTGAAGGGGACACAAATAGTAGTCAAAATTGTACTTACTACGAAACTAAGCGACAATAAGCATTACGTTTATAGGTTTATCATGCAGACTTGCAATCATATTATAACTGAGCTGAAAACAATAAAGCTTTTTTCCATTTATATATATGTTTTGTCTTTGTTGTGAAGACAGGAACTAACCATGATACTACATGTTGACATTGAGTCACTTTTTAAACACTTAAACACTTTTAAAATGTTATCCTGGTTTATACTGCAACATTGTTTGACAAAGTCACCGTACATCGACATTATTGAGTGGTTTTTATTTTCCCCTGTAGTGCCCAATCTCCACCAACAAACTTTGTTCATGTTCGTGTAGCCAAACAAACTTACATTCTGTGTTGTACTCGTTGATGAATCGCCCGAGTTTCAGTGAACTGAATGTTTATCTTATCCGCCGCGCACATACTGCACACAATAGATGCTGAGAAAACGACCTTCTCCAACTGAATGAAGGCTGTGCACCTTCAGTGGACGCTAGATATAGTGCCAATGTCACAAAACTGTAACCGGTATGTTCGCGGTTGTGTGTGACACGGGACCCAAATGGCGGGATCGGTGGCTAATTGTGGCCGATAATGTTCACTTTATGCCAGGTCGCTTAAAATATAACAATGAATGCAAAATGGCTTCGGCGTGTCAGTTGCAGTGAGTGAAGTCCTATGTAACAAGTAATTAGATTAGTAACGTTTTAATCACTAACATAGCAGATTCATGAAAAAATTCATCGGTAATCAGCATTTTTTTAAACATCTAATTTATTAATGAATCAGCATCAACTACATTAAAGAGAATCACTTCATTTAAAGTGAATAAAATATCCTTCTAAATGGAGTTCAACAACCACTGATGAACTGAGCAGCATACCTGACTTGAATGTGTTGCGCGCAATGGGCAGGTGAGATGAACGTGGAGAGCAGGCATTGGGCCAAACCATTGTGAGGCACGGGAGGGGGAACTCAACAGTTTCTAAATTTAAAACCCATTTTTGCTTTTGTATTTTCTACTAATTACACAATTAGATTAGATTAAAATAAATATATTTATGACAATAGCGAATTTAAATGATCGAGGGGGGGACAACCCTCGGATAGAGGGGGACATGTCCCCTCCGTCCCCCCCGGGATTTACGCCCATGATTCACGCGTATTTATAACCGGCAGGTGCGGTTGTATTAGCCACGTCACCTGTCGAGGTTATTTAAAGCCAAAATAAATTTTGCCGTGTTTGACACACGTGCTACAACCGGTCGAACAAAGACTGTTCTCCCATAACGTTTGAAACGCAGCATCTCGTTCCCCGTTTTCAGGGAACAGGGTTACAGCCAAGTAACCCGAGGCGTTCTTTAAAATATACTCATAAATACCCTAATTAGGCTTCTGGGGACTATTTTTTAGATATATTTTTTCCCGCATCTGAATACAATAGACAATACATCAGGGACAAAACAAGTAAAACATACGGACACGATTTCCTGACAGGAATGAGCTTGAACAGACTCACTCACGACCGCTCCTTCTGAATTTCAAAATACTCTGCAGTGATCAAAGGCAAAGCGCCATACTTTTCTCCCTCTCGTGACGTCAAATGACGTGATGTTGAAAAAAGACGTTTTTGAAGACGGTCAAAGAAACGGTCTCTTCTTCTGCTAAATTTACGGCCTTAAATTTTGAAACACATTTTAAATCCGGAATTAACTTTTCATATGGTATTTTTTATACAAGGTTATGTATTAACTTAATAAAAAATCTACTTGCAATATGCACTTCAAAACCTTTAATATAAATATCACTGAAAAGTTGTAATTGCTATAGAAGCTGATAGGAATTCAAATGCGAAGTGAGAACACTCAGACAGTACACCTGCTGCTTTTTATTTCGACTTATGGTATTGATTAAGTTTGTATGCCGTCTGTACAGTCAGTTTACAGAGCAATTTTGTAGCTGCACAAAGGTTTTTTTTATTCTCAGTTAAGATATATAGTATAGACATAAAATGTATAGTGAATGCAGTGTAAGATGCTTTGGAAAGAAGAGTCTGCCAAATGCATTAATATAAAGATTGTGGATGTTGATAATCAAATTTAGAAGTAGCATTGGTAAGACTTTTTGAACATTGATCAATACGAATGCTAACTTCTTATAAAAAATCTTCAGACTTAATGAGAATGAGTACCAAACATTATGCACATCTATTGTTAGAACAACTTTAAGCATGTTAATTTATATATTAATAATTCAAACCTTTAGTCAGACCCAGGCAAATGCAATATTTATTACAAGGTCTTGGAAGAAAATAAATAACCTGTGAGCCTCTTTAGAGCAAGATGCTTTGCTGTGCTGGTGGAATATTAATGAAGATGATGACAAATTTATTTTAGTGGCAGTTTTTAGAAATAAATAAACACATGCAAGTTTGTGACCTTTTGAGGTCGAGACATTGACAGAATGGCCAATGAACATGCCATTGCCAAATCTGTTCATTCTTAAAAGTGTCACAAAGAAATAAATTGAATAAAGTACTATAGGCAAACCCTTTAAATTTTTAGCTATAAAAATATATATATAAATATATAGTAGTCAATTTTAAATCCTGTTATCAGTAAGTTCAGCAGTCAGGCATGAACTGTCAGGCAAATGTGAAAACAATCTAATGCCAGGAGATTTTTTGTGACACTCTAGGATCTTTTCAAGCTGAAAGATGAGTCTATAATCAAACCTGACTTGCTTGATTTAAAGCAAAGTTCAGAATGATGAAATAATCCTGTCAGTGTTTGCTCTAAAAACTTTGCAAACTGCGTTCTAATACCAGGACGTCGAATGAAATAAAACTAATCCAGATTTTGACTGGCATTGCTGTTCCGTTATTCATATGTGTAATTCATTTGTTTTGGGCTGCAGCATTTACGTAACCTTAAACCAAATCTGCTTCCTAATAATGTCACAGCATGCTGTAGTCCACTGTCACAGCCAACATTCTAGGTTTGATACAATTCACTGCTTTTAATCTGCGGAAATTTAATAAAGTGCGGCAGTGTTTGCATGTTATATTTTGTTTACAGATGAACAGTTTAAAATAATTTTATTAAAATAAATAAATAAACAGTTCGTACAACAAAAAATCTCGTACCCACATTCCATTCCAGGTGTATATCCATGAGTTTGGACAACATGAGCAAGAATTTAAAATATTTCCATGTACGGGTGGAATATACAGCCTGCAAATAACTTTCTTACAAATCTATATCCGCATATAAAATTCCATTTACATTGGAAAACTACTTACGGAACCTTTTGCAGAGGTGTATTTATGTTGTAAAACAGTCTAATCTGTGTAATGCAATGCACCTTAATTTCTTATCAATCCAGTAATAGCTAAAAATATGATTATAGAAATAAAGATAAAGTTTTACAGGCTCTGGTATTGTAGTCATGGGTGACACACACACTTCTGTACATTTGTCTCTTGACTAGTTTTGACATTTAATTTTTAACCTTTAGAGAGATGTCTCTAGAGGATTTCTCCACATTACTATCTTATAACAAGGTAGTCAGTGCACTTTCGTTCCTCTGGCATACATGGATCCAGAATCAAAGTCCTCAATCATTATGGCCCCAAGCATTGCTTAAAATCCAATTACAATTCAGCAACATTTAAGTGACTCCTATTAGAATTGTTATGACCCTTTTCGTCTCTGGAGGAATACGAAGGGCCTGACAGAAGCTCACCGTGAACTTTTGAAAAGTCTTGGCTGGAGAAAAAATCATAGGTCAAATAAATAAATAATACTAAACGGTATGATAAATTAATTTTTATTTGTATTTGCAGTGTGAGCAAAAGCACTGTGCTCAGATAATTCATTGTCCAATATTGAATAACCCTGTACAATATTCACATTCATTATGTAAAAAAAGATATTAGTTGCCTCGCAAAATATTAAATGAAAAATACCTCTGCAAAAAGTCATGGCATACAGTATGGTCGATTGTTTCCAGGTTAAAAGCATGAGAACAAAAATTGCAGAATAGCTGTTAACTGACAGTCTGAAAACTAATGAAATACAGTTCTGTTGCTTTTTGTTCCCCATCAAAATGTCTAATAAAGTGAATCCACGCATAAGGTACATTTTTGCCATTTCAGTGACTAATTCTTCCCTTTATTCTATTCTATTAACTGTATTTTGATTCTTGCTCGACTAATTGTGCACTTTAGGCAAGCTACTTTATTGTTATGCTTTATAATTATAAATTAAACATTTTAATATACAGTTTTTTTCTAAAATCCATAATTTTTTCATTAAAAAGGTGTTTGTGATGTGTTCCTGATCCTCGGGTATAGTTATGCCTACACGTTTTGACTATACAAATTGATTATTTATTACATGTATGGTGAACATAAGATAGAAATAGCTAAGTTTAAGAAGTAATTTGTTATTGTGTAAGACTTATATATTATCTCTTTTACCATGCTTTGGATTACATTTTTCATGTATTATTATTTTATGAGTTATCCAGGCGGGGGGGGGGGGCACGGTGGCTTAGTGGTTAGCACGTTCGCCTCACACCTCCAGGGTTGGGGGTTCGATTCCCGCTTCCGATTTGTGTGTGTGGAGATTGCTTGCTCTCCCCATGCCTCGGGGGTTTCCTCCCCTGGTCCAAAGACATGCATGGTAGGTTGATTGGCATCTCTGGAAAATTGTGCGTGAGTGCGTGAGTGCATGAGTGAGTGTGTGTGCCCTGCGATGGGTTGGCACTCCATCCAGGGTGTATCCTGCCTTGATGCCCGATGACTCCTGAGATAGGCACAGGCTCCCCGTGACCCGAGGTAGTTCGGATAAGCGGTAGAAAATGGAATGGAATGGATTGGAGTTATTCAGGCTGAAATTAAAACTTCATAAATGTAAAACTAAAAGTAAAACCACAGTGCTTCTGTGTTTTATTCGCATAACAGAACAAAAATCATAATCTTTTCTACGTTTCTTACTAAGTTCTTTTCTTCTTCTGAATTTCATATAATAATAGATACATATATGGCACTGTCATGGTCTCGTCTGTCCCCCTGCCTATTCCTCCTTAGTTTTCCCCAAAGACTCCATGTCCCTTGATCCTCCACACTCCATCCCCCTCGTTCTCAGGACTGCATTTATACTTACTCTGTTTGCCCCATTGTTGTCTGGTCTTGTCTTTGTGAATTCGTAGGTTAAGTTATTGCTCATGTTATTTGCCTGTTTACTCAGATTAATCATCTGTTGTTGGATAACACACCTCTGTGTTTGAGGAATACACTTTTTTCCATTGTTTCCATGTGGTCAAAGTGTGACAACAGACCAGACCTCCAATAAATGGAAAGTCTCTACACCTCTCCAGAGGAATTTCTCCGACACCACACACTTTGTAGTCCTCAGCAATCTGGGATAATTCAAAGGCCCGTTGAGTACCCCAGCTCACCCCAACACCTGGGCAAAGTCCCTCACCAACCCACTTCTCCATGCTTGCAACCGGAATCCTCACTAGAGCGCATCTGCACTCACGAGCCCCACAGCCTATACCCTCACGAGCCCCACAGCCTTTCCCCTCATTAACCACTCCGGCTAGAGTTTGACCCCCTTTACAGACCTCAGTCTGCTATGGACCCTCAGCCCATTCCCGTGTTTCCCCTAGGGTCTCTCTCTGAACCGTCTGCAGAGCTCCCCCTGACCCCTCGCCAGTGTTCTCTGAGCGGTCTCCAGAGCATTGCCCTGATCCCTCTCCAGTGTTCCCCGAGCCATATCCAGAGCTCAGCTCAAACCCCTTTCCAGTGTCCGGTTCTGAGTCATATCAGGCATTCCTCTCTGAGGCTTTCCCTGGCTCTGCCTCATAGGTTTTATGTCCATCCGCCTCAGAGCTTTCCCCTGGCCCTGCCTCAGAGATTTCCACTGGCTCCACCTTAGAGTGTCCCCTCGAGTCCACCGCAGTGGCTGCTATTGCGTTGGCGGTGGCATGCACCTGGGCAGTGTGGACATGCAGGAAAATCCCCAAAGATTTTTTGGGGGGCTATCATGCCTGAGCTGCAGTGGCCAGTCCTATCTCCTACGAGGGCTGGCCATGGAGGATGCTTCCACATCATGGAGATCATGGCGGTCTCTAGCCTCCTCGCTGCAGCCAGGACAACCATAGGCTACCCATTCTGTCCCGTCTATCTGTAACCAGGTTTTCATTACAAATTTGCACAAAATTTAAGCGCTATTTTGGATTTGGATTCAATTTATTGTCATTACACATATAACAAGTACAGTGTAACGAAATGGATTTAAGAAGAAGAATACAGCAAACATGAGGGAAGTGGAGAGAAAAACAGATACACATAATACACCATAGACAAGACTTGCAACAGGGTAAGATAATCCAGCTCCGGCAAGCAGCCATCCGGTCCTGCAGCCATTACGGCGCTTAACACAGACCAAGCTGGCGGGTCAAAGCAACGGAGGTTTGGAATCGGTCAGAGTCTGTGTTTGTGTGTGTGTCTGTATGAGGGATAAGGTCCAAAAGTCTGTGTGTGTGTGTATGATGGGGGAGGGAATGCAAGAGCGTCTCGCCACATTGCTCTTCAGGGTTGTTTCACCAGTATCTGCCTCGGCGAAGGCCAATCCTGGTTCAGGGGGGCCGAAAAGATAAGATTGCAGTTGTTTCGTCTTGATGCGAGTAAACCGCATTCCAATTCCACGGCTACTCTCTTTGTCCATTCTGGTCTCTAACATCATCAATTTTCCTTTCCATAGCCGTGAGCTTTTCAAGATGTAATCCATATTGCGATTAATAGTCTCAGTGCTGACCGCTCTAACCACGGCCTCCGTCAAAACGGGAAGCCTTGTGAGGCTTTGGACAGCTTTTCCCGTTTTAAGAATTTTTCGATAACCCAGGGCAAAGCATAATCCAATCAGCATAATACCTGTTATCATGGTTCCGAAAAGGTAGATATCTTCAATGTCCTCCACGGAAAGAGCCGCCAGACACACGATCCGCCATCTCTCCCACGCGTCCATCGTGTGGCCAGCTGCGAACGTTCCGTCAGGGCATTCAGGTTCACCCGAACCTTTGTTTCTCGTCGAGAAAATGGTGTCAATTGCGCTAAGTGACCAGTTGATCAGATCCATAATTTCCAATTTTTGAGAGCAGTGCAGAGAGAGTCTCTCAATAGAAGAGACGAGACAAGACAGGAGACAAAGCAGGGAAGATATGGGCAAGGACGGGGAGTGAGAAAATGCGACCGCCTCCGGTGAGAGCCAAACGAGAATCCAAATGTCAATTGAAAAAAGATTGTAGGTTTTGTAGGTTTTATGGCAGGTTGCAAACCAAACATACTGCATTCTGCCACCTAATGTGATAAATGAGTGTAAAGAAATGTCTTTATTTCCTTATATATTTTCATATTACCTCCCTGTTCATAACAAATCCCCATACTCCACTGACTTGTTTTCCAGCATTTGAGTCATCATATAAGAGATTACCATAGACTGTATAAAACTTGGATGAAGTGTCCGTGATGTCAACCGTGGGTTTCTAAGGCACTGTTGTGAAGCTAAAAGTGGGCAGAGCCGGCCATTGACATGGCAGGGCAGCAGGGCGTCACTCACGGATAATCGAAAATGGGCAAAGAGGTAGGACGTGGTTGGAGCTGAGGCACCCCTCAAGTGGCCACACACCAAATTTGCAGAATTTTAAGGCCTAATATAAGTTAAACGAGTGTAGAGATTTGTGTTAATTTGTTTAAATGTGCAGAAAGAGTTAGCCCCCCCAAATATTTATTTTTGCAATGTTTGTTACATTTTGATTGCTAATGTTTAAATATTCAGCACAAGAGCACATTCAATGTTGTAATGAATGGCCACCAGGTGGCAACAGCGGTATAGAGACTCCCTGAGTGAACTAAAAGAAGAAGTGTTCGTGAACGAGTGAAGAGAGAGGCTATGAGTCTGTTGTGAAAAGCTGTATCGTGATCGTGAACTTGCGGGCTGAATAAAAGAACCCACCTGAATCACACGCTTGTTGCAGTCTTCTTCAAGTGTGTTACAAATATTGGCGACGAGGATGGGATCGGCGGTGCCGTATTGAGTGCGTTACGACGATGAGCATGGACCTAGAGCAGCTCCAGGATCGGCTAAGCGAGGCACTGCTCCGCCTGCAGCTGGATCAACTGAAAGAGGTGTGTGAATATGCAAAAGTGTCGGCAGAGGGACAGAGTAAACGGCACTCGCTGATCAGATTAATCAGTGAAGCAGTTGAGGGTGTTATAGAGACAGAAGATGACAAGGACGCCCGTCAATATGTTAAAGACTTGTTAGAGTTTGCTAGCGGTGAGACGCAACGTAGCGACCGCGCGATTCAAGATGGCGGCGGCACTGACAGGAGTTCTGCGGAGCTCGCGGATTTAAAGAGGCAGTACACAGAATTGCATGATCATTTTGAGTCGTCCACAAATATGCTGAAAAACGAAATCCAACGCTTGAGTTTGAAAGTACCTGATGTGTCCAGTCCCCCTGTGCTTTCCCAGCAGCAGCAAGCGATTCCTGAAGTCACCATTCGACGTGATTTTAAGATCAATGGTCAAATAGGAGAACGGGGACAGAAAGATAAACTGTCATACAACAACTTGATGCACCAGATTGATGCTGGAATAAATAAAGGACACCGAGAGTCAGAGATTGTAGATGCTGTGATCAGGGCGGTCAGTCCAAGTATGAGTCTGCGAGATATGCTGGAGATTAAAACAGATCTAACCCTTGCCCAGCTGCGTACAATTCTGAAAGGCCATTACAAGGAAGAAAGCTCAACAGACCTGTATCATAGGCTGATAAACATCACTCAGGAGAGCCGTGAGTCACCACAAAATTTCCTTTTCCGGGCTATAGAGTTGAAAGAAAGGCTGCTGGCTGCTGCCAGAGAGCCTGATGGAGAAGAATCATACAGTGCAGATCTCATACAAAGAAGGTTCCTACGTGCACTGGGGACGGGACTGTCCAACGACCACATCAAATATCAGCTTAAATCCTGCCTGGATGATTCGAGAGTCACAGATGAAATTCTCATCACGGAGATGAACGAAGCTGCAAGCCTTGAGTGGGAACGACAACAAAAGTTCAAGAAAAATGCACACGTAAGAGAGACAAAAGTTCATGAGGTTCAAGCAGAACTACATACGAGTCAAGAGAAAATTATCCATTCTCTCACAGGTAAAGAACAGTCGACACACACACAAGTGAAAGCTTTGAAAACACCACAAGTCATGGAGAAGCGAGACTCTGAGCTTTATGAGGTAGTCAAGCAATTACAAGAGGAGATTGGCGTAGGGTGACCACCCGTCCCGCGTAGCGCGTGCGCGCACAGCGTTTGAAGCCCAATTCATGCGTCCCGCAAATTGAGACCGTGTCACGCATAATCAAGGCTTGCTCAAAAAAAGTCGGTCGCTTTATATCCTCGAGCCGCAGGCAGCCGAACATTACTTGACAGTTCAGCAGGCTACTGTTGCCACACCCACCCATCAGTTGAACTGCTGACTAGGTTGTTCCGTTGTTGTCATGACAGCGCGCGCACATGCACACACTGGGAAGGAACTTTTAGATGCGCGCTCCAATTTGAAAAATGGAGAAAGAGACTGAGTCTGAGACAGGGGCGATTCTAGGTTTTCAATATTAGGGGGGCTCAGCCTCCAATGAGGATATATATATAGAGAGAGAAAGCCACACTCTAATCACCACATATTGTATACGTTACTAAAATAAATAATTAAGAAAGAATATGCAGAAAAGCATAAATACAAGTTATTGTTATTCAAATGAATATCACATTAATCGGTCAATCTGGAACATTTATATTCCAAAGTGACAACATAACGCACATAACACTTTTAAACAGTGAATGGGAAAGGGTCTTGTATCGCCTCCACATCATATGAAGATGCATTTATAACAAAGAATGGCAAAAATGTAGATGTCATGTTAATGAACACACCTTGTAAAGTTACTCTGCTAATGACGTTAAATCCAATGTGTTACTGTGTGATCTGAAGAATGCGCTAAATAACGCAGCCTAACGCCGTTTTCATAATAAGAGTTTTAAAGGGGGCTATAAAGCGATCTCGAATTCTTGTACAGATTACATTACACACAATATTTTAGGGGGGGGGTGAGCTAGAACTTTAGGGGGGGGCTTTAGCTCCCCTAAAAACGGCCTAGCAACGCCACTGGTCTGAGCCATTAATTAAAAAGAGAAAGTGTGGGTACAAGAAAGACTGGGAAAATTAAATAGCTAAAGTAAATCGTAAGTGGAAGTGCATTTGTCAATTCATTGAATGTTCAAAATATTGTGAATCTTTATTTAAAAAAATATACATTGCCTGGCCTATTCATGAGCATACATCAGCAATTACACATGTTTAGGGGAATGGGGCATTATTAATATACCATGTAAGGTGGTATGTGCTAGAAATGGGTAAACCACTATCAGTGAGTCTGTCCGGGGGGTGGAGGCACCGCCACGCCAGGCAGTGTCCCACATTGTCCCTCAGAAACATACCCCTTGTCCCCCCTTGGGCTTATTAGCAGGTGGTCACCCTAGATTGGCGAGATGAAGAAAATCATGAGCACGTACCGTGGCGCACCGCCCCGAGAAAGGAAACGAGGGTGTCGTGGATGTCAAGACCTGGGTCGTGGTGAGCAGTGTGACCACTGTTTTAAATGCGGGCAAAGTGGGCATCTTTCCAGAGGATGTAGAGGACCACCTGCAGGCAGAACAGAAAGAGGACACTCAGTTGACAACATGTCTGTGACAGCTCACACCATACAGTCACAAAGTCTGCAACATCAAAGGGAAATCCTCAGTGATAACATTAAGCAGTTAGAAGCCTGTGAAGCCGCAAAACATAAAGAGAACTACCTCCAGCTTATCAGATCTGTCAGTACCAATCAGCTGTCTGCCAAACGCAATGCCCAATTACTGAATCTAATCGGAGAGAAATGTATGGTGAAATGTTTTTTTAATGGTGTGGAAACTACAGCATTGTGGGATACCGGCTCACAAGTTTGCCTCATTAATGAAAAGTGGAGACAAGAACATCTTCCACACACCAAACTACACAACCTCGATGAGATCCTAGGACCTGGAAGCCTCACTGGTCGAGCAGTCAATCAAACAATCATTCCATTTGAAAGCTGGGTTGAAGTCACCATCAAGTTGGGAACAGATAAATCCACACCACTGGAATTTGAGGTACCTGTATTAGTATCAAGTGAGGATGGAGTGGCAGAAGAACCAATAATCGGCTACAATGTTATCGAGTATCTCCTGAACAACGGTGTCGAGCTACCCACCTGTGTAAAGACCCAGGCCCTTAGTACCGCCCTGTCCTTCGACTGCAAGAAAGCAGAGGTGTTACTGAACTTCGTGGAAAGTCAAGACGATGAGTGCAGTGAAGGAGTAGTGAAAGCAGGAAGGTTAGTAACAAAAATTCCAGCTAAGCAGGCGAGAGCCATTAAATGTTGCATCAAAACAGGCCCTTTGTTATCTAACCAGGATGCTCTTCTTGTGCCGAATGAGTGTGCAACGTTGCCAGATGGATTGAGGATAGATGAAAACATTGTCCGCCTCCAGAGAGGAAATTGTTCACGCATCTGCATTCCTGTGGTGAACGATACTGACCATGACATCGACCTGCCTCCACGTACAGTACTGGGTCAAGTACAAAGAGTTAAGGCTGTTTATGCGGCTGAGGTGAGACCAGCGACGCCCCGGCAAGAACGTGCAAGTGAGACAGTCACACTCACGACTCCAGGCCTGATACCCAAGGAGAATGAACAGGAAGCTCAGGCTTCAGGAAATGTTGAGAGTATGTTCGCCACACAAGAAAACGACCTCTGGGACCCTCCAGTCCGCGTTGACCATCTAACACCTGACCAGCAACAGAAAGTAAAGCAACTTTTGAGGGAGGAGAGCGGTGCTTTTTCCGCCGATGACAGCGATGTTGGGTGCATTCCATCTCTTCAGCTTAAAATCCACCTTTGTGACACTACACCCGTTAAACGCACTTACATGTCTGTACCAAAGCCCCTGCACAAAGAGGTTAAAGAATATCTTGAGGATCTGCTAAACAAGGGATGGATTACAAGATCAAAGTCACCATACTCTTCACCAGTCGTTTGTGTGCGTAAGAAAGATGGAACTCTTCGCCTTTGTTGTGACTACAGAGAGTTGAATAAAAAATCCATTCCAGACCGACACCCCATCCCTCGTATACAGGACATGCTCGACAGTTTGGTGGGTAGCGCCTGGTATTCTGTTCTCGATCAAGGCAAAGCCTACCACCAGGGATTTGTAGAGGAATCCAGCCGACCTCTCACTGCGTTCATCACGCCGTGGGGATTGTATGAATGGGTGAGGATCCCTTTTGGGTTGTCAAATGCACCTGCAGAGTTTCAAAGGAGCATGGAGGAGTGTCTGAGAGAATTGCGTGATGAGGTATGTCAACCTTATTTAGATGATAACTTGGTTCATTCAAAAACATTTGAGAATCACCTTCAGGATCTGAAGAAAGTCTTACAGTCTTACCAGAAACATGGTGTCAAATTAACCCCTCGAAAATGTGAAGTGTTTCGTAACAAGGTACGATTCCTAGGGAAGTTGGTGACCAAAGAAGGGCACACCATGGACCCAGCTGACATAGCTCCAGTCCAAGCATTGAAAGAGAGGACCCCTAAAACGGTTGGCGAAGTGAGAAAATTAGTAGGTTTCCTTTCTTACTACCGGCCCTACATTGAGAACTTTTCCTGCAAGGCCGCACCTCTTTATATGCTGCTTACTGGAATGACCCCAACAAAAGGAAATGTTCACCCGAAACAGAAGAGAAAAGGGACAAGTCGTCAGGGACAGCTCGCATCCTCACATCTGATCATATGGACAGATGAACATCAAAAGATCCTCAGTGAGTTGATTGACTGCTTGTCTAATCCACCTGTGCTGGGATATCCAGACCTAAACGAACCCTTTGTACTCCATTGTGACGCTTCACAGGAAGGATTGGGCGCAGTGCTTTACCAGAGGCAAAGTGGCAAGTTAGTTGTCGTCGCATATGGATCAAGATCCCTAACACCTCCCGAGAAAAACTACCACCTTCACTCGGGAAAGTTGGAGTTTTTGGCCATGAAGTGGGCCATATGTCAGAGGTTTAGAGACTATGTTTACCATGCACCATCGTTCACTGTGTACACAGATAATAACCCCCTCACCTATGTGATGTCGACAGCTAAGCTGAATGCAACAACCTACAGATGGGTAGCCGAGCTTGCCGACTTCCGATTCACCATCAAATACCGTCCAGGAAAGTCAAACGGGGATGCAGATGGCCTTTCACGAATGCCGTTGTCGATGGAACAGTATATGAAAACTTGCTCCGAAGAAGTGCAACCTGATGTCATGGTCAGTATAACTCAGTCTGTAATGGTGCAAAGCCTAGAGAGAGGCCCCTGGTTGTGTCCACTTACCATTGCATCTGTGGTGGCAGCAGAACAGGTGGAGGATCGGGTCATGTCAGTTGCAGAGATCCCCAAGGAAGTTCTGAGAAAAGCTCAAGAAGAGGAGCCTGAAATCAGAGAGGTCTTGATGAGTCTCCGAAATAAATCGTGGCCAGTGAAGAGCAAAGAAGCTCGGGGACTGATGAGAGAACGAGCTAAATTATATTTGGATGAGCAGGGACTATTGTTCCGAAAAACAGTCACCCGTAATCAGCTGATCCTGCCAAGGAAATACCATGAGCTTGTTTTCAAGGAGCTACACCAAGACATGGGCCATCTAGGGGCAGAGAGAGTGCTGAATCTGATCCGGGATCGATTTTATTTGCCCCGCATGCAGAAGCAGGTGGAACATTATGTCACATGTGTCTGCAGCTGCTTGAAAAGCAAGCGTCCGAACAAGGTGACTCGAGCTCCTCTGAAGAACATCACCACCACATCTCCTTTTGAGTTGGTGTCAATTGACTTTCTACATCTGGAGTCGTGTAAAGGAGGTTACGAATACATCTTAGTTGTTGTGGATCATTTTACACGGTTTGCTCAAGCGTATGCCTGCAGAAACAAGAGTGCCAAAACAGCTGCAGAGAAGATATTTGGAGACTTTGTTTTGAAGTTTGGATTTCCCAGGAGATTGCATCACGACCAAGGCCGTGAGTTCGACAACAAGTTGTTTTCCAAGTTGCAAGAGTACAGTGGGGTGCAGGGCTCTCATACGACATCGTATCACCCGCAGGGAAATGGGCAAACTGAGCGATTTAACCGAACTTTGCTCGCAATGCTGAGAACCTTACCCGAGACGGCCAAAGCTGACTGGAAGACAT
Source organism: Triplophysa bombifrons (assembly GCA_029783895.1). Lineage (NCBI taxonomy): Eukaryota > Metazoa > Chordata > Actinopteri > Cypriniformes > Nemacheilidae > Triplophysa > Triplophysa bombifrons. Next base: position 3,816,893 of record CM056471.1, read on the forward strand.
CACTTGCAAAGGTTGTGAATGCGTACAATTGTACAAGAAACGAGGCGACAGGGTTTGCACCCTATTTTCTCCTTTTCGGCCGTACACCCAGATTGCCCATTGACATAATGTTTGGTGTGCCATTGAAAGACCAAAGCTCTTCTTACCAAGACTACGCTGAGGACTGGAGGAAAAGAATGAGGGAAGCTTATGAGGTAGCCTCTCAAGTGTCACACAAAGGGAAGGAAAGAGGAAAAGCTTTGTATGACAAGAAAGTCCATGGAGCTGAATTGCTCCCCGGTAATAGAGTACTGGTTCGGAACTTTAAAGAGAGAGGTGGACCTGGAAAACTCAGACCCTTCTGGGAAGAACAAGTTTATGTTGTCACTTCAAGGAAGTACAAGGATAGTCCAGTATATGAAATCCGTCCTGAGACTGGGAAGGGAAAAACAAGAATACTACACCGGAATCTGTTACTACCATGTGACTACTTACCTGTCGAGAAGGAAAACCTAACTGGAAGACCTGACAAAGAGAAAAGGAAAAAGGTTTGGAAAACAACACACCAGAAAGATCAAACCCACGGTGAAAGTTCGAATAGTGAAGAAGAGGAAGAGTGGAGTTGTTTGGTTGGAGTGCCAGTCGATGGAAAGAGTCAAAATGACAGTGGAGCGGTACAGTCAAAATCTCCAGAACATCCTCCAGAGTACTCAGGGACGCAGAACGATGCCCACTCAGACGAGGAAGATGAGCATGGAGCTGTACGGCAGGAAGAGGATGTGTCATCATCAGGAAGGGAGGTCGGAGAAACAGATGATGCTGAAGAGAGTGAGACAGAAAATCCCTCACAACCTGCTTGCAAAAGAGTGTATCCTTTAAGACACAGAAAAACAAAACAAATGTTTACTTACCATACCCTAGGTCAGCCTAGTTTTGTAGATGGGTAAGCTGTAAAGTTAAAATGGATAATTGAGTTTTAGTCAGAATGGTAATTAAGTGAAAGTTCCAGAAAAATAATTTAATCAGTTGAAATGGTTAAGTAGGATAGTAGTGTTCAGTTTAATTAGACTGTAGTAACCTCTCCAAAAGAAATACTTGCACAGCAGATTTGTTTCAATGGTAAAAGGTTAGATCCTTTCAGTGGTAGTACAGATTCCTGTTGATGAACAGTGATGGCGGTAGAAGATCATGGTGCACAATGATGTCTGCTGCAAACACGCAGCAAGAAAAAGGAGATAAATGTTGTGTGGCGTGCAAAAGAATAGCATGAGTACTAGAACTGTTGCATCACTGACTCCAACCAAAGGAACAAATCTCGAAATGGATAACCAGTAATGTTTCTGAGAATGTCGGGACCACATTCTATTTTGTAGGGGAGAATGTAGAGATTTGTGTTAATTTGTTTAAATGTGCAGAAAGAGTTAGCCCCCCCAAATATTTATTTTTGCAATGTTTGTTACATTTTGATTGCTAATGTTTAAATATTCAGCACAAGAGCACATTCAATGTTGTAATGAATGGCCACCAGGTGGCAACAGCGGTATAGAGACTCCCTGAGTGAACTAAAAGAAGAAGTGTCACCTGAATCACACGCTTGTTGCAGTCTTCTTCAAGTGTGTTACACGAGTGAATTATTAAAAAATACCATACTCACAGTTGTCATGAAGGGTAAAATTAGCTATATAGACCAAAATATTTTTTGTACCATGCTGTAAACATGTATTTTCTACTGTAAAGTTGGGGATTATAACATCGGGCTCAAGGAGATTCTTCTCTCTTTTGGAGCCACTCTCTACCGGCCAGTGGATGAATTGCAATTTAAGTCACTTCCGCGTTGGCTTCACAAAAGAGATTGGAAATTTGCCTCTAGGCTATTACTAAATGTGAATTCTTACATCTTATCTTTCCAAATGTTCCAAGTGGTCATATGACTTTTTTGTATGCTACGTGGCTTGTACATATGACAAAAGGTGTTTCCTTTGCAAGTTTGGCAAAAATGCCTTTATTGTATTGCCTGAAAAAACACCTCACGAGCATAATTTTTTTGGTGATTTTTTGCGAAATTGACGTGTTTTCATTAGCCCTATTTTCAATGCACTATTTCAATTTGAGCATTTTGAAGTGTAATGGAAATGCAGCTCATGTAGCCTTCAGGAAGCACATAACACTGTTTTGTAATTGATATAAATGTTTTAAGTTGAGTTAGATCATAAAAAGTACATGCAGCTTAGATATATGGTTAAACATTTTCTTTTATCCGCAGCAAAACATTTAACACAAACATTTAAATGCAGAATGGGTTAACACATAACTTATTATACAAAACCTGCATGCATCCTTTAAATATTCAACTGGTAATTTACATTTTAAATCAATAAACTGTGCTGATGGCAAAGCTTGCTGAAAGCATTTAGATCCTGAGCTCTAGTTCCAATAAATGCCAGTAAAATAATCTTCACAGGGGTTTTTGCCTGTCTCATGGAAAAAAATTTGGCAAGGATGTTTCATCACAATCCTGCAGACATTTGGTTTGATTTTAATCTTGTTCCAAGGATCAATATGCTCTAAACACAAATTGGTTTGTGCTTTTAATCACCCTGAATGCGGTGAGTTGCTTAAAACCCAATTATGCTGGTGATGCATGTTTGTATAAAAGCATCTTGTTGCTTCTAATTTAAAGGCCAGTCTTTCAACAGCTGTGTTGTATACATTTAAAGGAGTGATGTTCATTCTCCCACTGATAGTCGCAAACACTTAAACATTTAGAAGGCCAAACAGAATTTGTAAATATACATATGTGTAACAGAGAATTAAAGTTGTGCAGTTTTAAAACCTCACCTGCAAGGCTGTAACATTTTTGCATGTAGCATCTTGGCAAGCCCATGCATTCCCTTCTGCCCCCTGGTTATCTTATGTTCTCTGTGAGCAATGCACAACGCTCAGGTGAGCTCAGACAGAAGTTGTCGCAAATCTAAAGATCTAACTTTTTTCCTTCTTCCGCTGCAGTTATTCATGTAATTTCCGTAATTGTGATTTCCGAAAAAGGGCATGGGTTACGGTCTGCCACGACCATGATCGTTGAAGTTAAACTGATCATCTATTACCACTCCCAAGTTTCTGGAAGGTGTGATGGTCGATGAGCCTAGTTGAATGGACAGGTTATGATGAATCTTTGGGTCGGCCGGGATTACAAGCAGTTCTGTTTTTGCAAGGTTGTCAAGAAGTGGGGTGTCACAGAGCTGCCCTCTGTTCCGTGTGTTCCCCTTGTTAGCCCTTTCTAGAGACACATTAACACATACTTGGGTTTAGAAGAATCTTTATTACCCTGATGGACCAGCGACGGTAGAGACGGCTCACACACACACACCCACAACTACAATCATACAATTAGACTGTTGTGTCTCAGGATGGCCACCTGAGCACTAACCCATTGGACATTTTAAGCTTTCACAAACTGGTGACTTCATCTGGATCAGTATACATGGTGGGGGCCATCTTGATTTGAGTAAAAGACCAGAATGGACTTTTGTCATGCTTGTTGTACCTGTGCTGTGTTGCATTATGGGAGTGGGAGATACCAAGTATGGTGGGTAAGGGGTGGAACTGTTTGGATGAGATTATTGATGTTTACTACTTATAATTATTGTTGAAATGAAGTTTGTGCTGGGTTATGTAAATGTGTGTGTTGAAGGAATTGTGGTTATTTGATCTTTCAATACTTTTACGTGATCTGCAACACATTGTCATGGTCGTTAATACTTTCCCATGTTATGATTGCTGATAAATGGTTGTATCCATGTGTATAAATTGACACACAAGGAAGCGTTCAGGAGGTGGATGACTGGTGGTGGTGAGTGCAGTATCTACGGAGTACTTTGATTGTATTGTTATACCTGATCCAAGGTTGTTGTTTTCCTTTCGTTTTCTTTTTGAGTTTTATGTTTTGGCACCTGTGAGCACCTTGCACTTTGCTGGCTTGGGAGAACTGGAAATAAATATATAACTGGCATTTAACGTTCTCCATGTGTTGAGTTGAAGACTTCTTGACGGTATACGTAGAGGAATTCTTGACAAGTGGTGTCAGAAGTGGGATCCAATAACTCTTCTGGCGGGCTGGAGTTGCCTCCCTAAGGATGACATCATGTAGCACCAGGTTAGTACACCCAGGCTTCTCCTGAGACAGCCTGGGATCCAACAGCTGCTTTACCTGGTCTCTTTGAGGTTGCTCTAGATGGGATATATCCACAGCTTGTTGAGTGCAACAGGTTGGAAAATACTGTTTGGTTGGTTCCTCTTCCTCCCCAATCACACGAACAAAAAGTTGTACAGCCCCAGTCTCCCTCCTGGGGTGGAACTCTTTCAACAAATTAATATGGAAGTTTTGCTTTTTCTTCCCCCGCTCTGGCATGGAGATCTCGTAGGTGACTCTACCAGTTTTCCGCACAACCTCATAGGGTCCATGCCACTTAGCTAACAACTTATTCTCATTGGTTTGAAGCAGCAGCAGCACCTTTTGGCCAGCCTCAAACGATCTCTCGCGTGCCTTTTTATCGTACCAAACTTTCTGAGTTTGCTGGGAATTCTTCATGTTCTCCTGGGCCAATGACGTCATCTCTTCCAGACGCTCTCTCATTCGGACCACATATTGGACCACACTGCACATACCATCCTTGGGTCCCTCCCACTGTTCTTTAAGTAGATCCAAAGGACCTCTCACCTGCCGGCCATATAACAGTTCAAACGGTGAGAAACCTGTGGAAGCTTGCGGCACCTCTCTGTAAGCAAACAACAGATAGGGTAACCATTGGTTCCAGTCGGACCCGGACTTGGAAACAAACTTGCGCAGCATGTTTTTGAGGGTTTGGTTGAACCGTTCTACCAACCCGTCAGTCTGGGGGTGGTAAGGTGTAGTCTTAATGGCCCTAATTCCCAACAGTTGGTACACCTGTTTTAACAGCAAGGACATAAAATTAGTACCCTGATCTGTTAAAATTTCACGAGGGATCCCCACTCTGGAAAAAAGCTGTAAAAGACAGTTTGCTACTTGTCTAGCTTTGATGTTTCTAAGTGGAAAGGCTTCGGGATACTTGGTGGCATAATCACAGAGTACTAAAATGTACCGATTCCCATTCTTACTTCTTTCCAGGGGCCCCACTATGTCCATTCCCAGGCGACTAAAGGGTGTGTCAATGACTGGCAATGGTAACAAATGTGCAGGTGCAACTCTCCTTCCAGATGTCATCTGACACTCTGTACAGGTACGAATGAACTCTGTTACATCCGTATATATCTTGGGCCAACTGAACCGACTGGCAACCCTTGCTAACGTCTTGTGCTTGCCTAAGTGTCCTGACCACAGAACAGAGTGCCCAAGCGTCATAACTGTATGGCGCATTGATTCCGGAACTACCAATGCTTCACACTCCCCTTTCACCTGATAGAGTATACCCTTTTTCACTATGTACTTTTCCTCCATCAGACAAGACACAATCTCCTTTCTAACACCATCCACTTCAGACACCTTCTGGAACCAGTCCTGCAAAGTAGGATCACTTCGCTGCATTTCAGCTATGTCCTCCGGGATTGTCATATTCAGAGGGCCTTCTGGCACAGGCAGCTCCTCAACCTGCACTTTCACACTATCCTCAAACTTATGTTTACGCCTTTCCTTTTTAGAGTTGCGTCTTTTCTCACTGTTCACCTCAAGGTCAACACCAGCAAAAGGCAACTCATTGAAGTCGGCTCTAGCACTCTGGGCTCGGGTCACCGCATAACAGGGCTGAACTTGGGAGACTAAATCACAGAGAATGGGAAGATCTTGCCCTAGCACTACCTCATGAGGTAACTGGGACGCGACGGCCACCTGCAACAAAAAAGTCTGTCCCTGCACTGTTAAGTAAATCTCTGCAGTCGGATACTCCCTAACTTCTCCATGCACGCAGCAAACTTTAATGGAATTCCGGGTAATATATTCATCTTCAGGAACCAAACTGTCATGTACTAACGTTTGGGTGCTACCCGTATCCACTAAGGCCTTAGCTGATTGACCATTCACAAGTACCGGTGTCAATCGGTCTGCGTGGTGTCTCTGTTCAGACTCACGAGACAAAGTATGTGGCAAGTAGGGGCGGGGAACATAACAGAAAGCTGAATGCTTAACCTTCCTAGATGGACAACAGGGCTTAGTATGTCCTATCTCCCCACAATAGTAGCATCTAACTTCCTGCTTGCCAACAAAACTCACTTAACTTTGGGCATGACCACCCTCACCCCATGACTTACTTGGCCATCTTGGACTCCGACCGCCAAAGTTGCATTGGGCATCCCGGCGTGCGGCCAGGTATGTCTCGGCAAGCTTGGCTGCTTCTTCTGCCGTGGCTGGATCATGCTCCTTAATCCACACTGCCATGTCAGGGCTTAGCATTCGCATAAATTGCTCCAAGATAATAAGTTCTGACAACTGCTGAATAGTACATGTCTCTGGCTTCACCCATTTTGAGAGGAGATCTTTCAATCGTACATAAAGCTCACAGGGGTTCTCGTCTGGCAGTATCTCTGAGGAGCGAAACCTTTGCCGGTAGATCTCTGCATTAATCTCATATTTTATAAGTATGGCCTCCTTTACTTTATCATAGCCCTCAGCATCATTACCATCCATGGCTACATAGGCCCCACGTGCCTTTCCTGTTAACAGGGGAACCAGTCGTATTGCCCAATTGGCTTTAGGCCATCTGCATGCAGTGGCCATCCTTTCAAAGGTTGTTAAGAACTGTTCAATATCATCATCTCTTGTCAAGGGATGTAATCTCGGCTCGATACTTCCTGAGGATGTACCTTCTCCTGTTGGCACTGGGCTTGCAGCTGTAGACGTGGGCTGGCTTCCCCTTTGGTCCCCTCCCGCCTGGATCTCTACAACCTGCTGCTGAATTTGCTGGAATTGGTGCCGCATATTTCGCCAACGCTGGTCCTGCTTCACCATCACTTGCTCCATTCGATCATCACGGGCCCCTTGGGACTGCAGGAGAATTTTAACCAGGCCGGCCAGTTTTAACACCATTCCCTCTGCTGGGCCCGCTGCAGGAGTAGTTATTGCATCACTTCTACCGGCCGCAGCTGTTGCTAGTGGTAACTCCGTAGAACTGGGCAGCTCCTGACTTATTCCCAACTGTTCATCCGAACCCGCACCTCGGTCTTGTCTGGTCTTGGGTGGCATAACAATCCCACTTCTGACACCACTTGTCAAGAATTCTTCTACGTATACCGTCAAGAAGTCTTCAACTCAACACATGGAGAACGTTAAATGCCAGTTATATATTTATTTCCAGTTCTCCCAAGCCAGCAAAGTGCAAGGTGCTCACAGGTGCCAAAACATAAAACTCAAAAAGAAAACGAAAGGAAAACAACAACCTTGGATCAGGTATAACAATACAATCAAAGTACTCCGTAGATACTGCACTCACCACCACCAGTCATCCACCTCCTGAACGCTTCCTTGTGTGTCAATTTATACACATGGATACAACCATTTATCAGCAATCATAACATGGGAAAGTATTAACGACCATGACAATGTGTTGCAGATCACGTAAAAGTATTGAAAGATCAAATAACCACAATTCCTTCAACACACACATTTACATAACCCAGCACAAACTTCATTTCAACAATAATTATAAGTAGTAAACATCAATAATCTCATCCAAACAGTTCCACCCCTTACCCACCATACTTGGTATCTCCCACTCCCATAATGCAACACAGCACAGGTACAACAAGCATGACAAAAGTCCATTCTGGTCTTTTACTCAAATCAAGATGGCCACCACCATGTATACTGATCCAGATGAAGTCACCAGTTTGTGAAAGCTTAAAATGTCCACTGGGTTAGTGCTCAGGTGGCCATCCTGAGACACAACAGTCTAATTGTATGATTGTAGTTGTGGGTGTGTGTGTGTGAGCCGTCTCTACCGTCGCTGGTCCATCAGGGTAATAAAGATTCTTCTAAACCCAAGTATGTGTTAATGTGTCTCTAGAAAGGGCTAACAAGGGGAACACACGGAACAGAGGGCAGCTCTGTGACAAAGGTACAGCCGCAGGTGGTGGTCCTTCATCCAGAGTGAAATGTCACTCAGGGATGCTAATATGCATGCAGAAACAGTCGATCGTCAGGCTGGAAAGACAAGTGGAGTTATGCATCATCCACATACCAGTAATAGGAAAAGCCATGTTTCCGAATGACAGAACCTAGGGATGTCATGTAAATTGAAAAGAGCAACGGTCCAAGCACTGAGCCCGGAGGCACTACTGTATTGAGATCTTGGGACTCAGAGATCTCACCTCTCCAGGATACTCAAAATGACCTTCCTGAGAGGTAAGCCTTGAACCATTGTAGAACCATTCCAGAGACAACTATAGCTTTGATGGTCGACTGGAGGATGTGGTGGTTAACGGTGTTGTAACATGGTTCAATAAAAGGAAGGAATGAGGCGGGAACCGGCGAACGTTTAAACCACTTTAAAAATAAACAAACAAGTACATGGATGTAAAAGACTGCCGGCCACAAGAACATAAATATAAACTTTACACATGTCTGTGCCCGGTCCTCTCTAGTCACCAGTCCCATCGCTCTTCCTCTTATGCTCTCGATTTCCTCCGTGAGATATGCGGTACAAGTGTGCGCACAGCTGATTCCAACCATCACTCACTGCACCGGCCCCGCCTCCCGGCTTCCATCCCGCCTTCCTCACTACATTCCCCCATCGCCCCTTACAGGCCAGGGAGTATGCACCGACGAGACGAGGCCCCGCCTCCCGGCTCCCATACTGCCTTCCTCACCACAGGTGTCAAAGGCACCAGATAGATCCAGTAGGAAGAGAACAGATGAGTTAGAGACTGCTCTTGCCAGTCTCAGGGCTTCAATCACAGAGAGCAGCGCAGTCTCATTTGAATGACCGCTCTTGAAACCAGATTAATTGCTGTCCAGGAGCTTGTTCTGCCTGAGAACGGATGAGAGCAAATGAAAAACAGTGAACTTACAACACTCAATCAAGAGTTTTGGCAATGAAGGGGAGAACAGATATCGGTCTCTAGTTATATAACAGCACAAGATTAACATTGGGTTTCATTAGCGGTGTGATACGGGCCTCTTTGAAGAATGTGGGAAATGTACCAGTGGTGAGAGACAAGTTGATAACGTGGGTAAGAGCAGGAACAACCGATGGAGAAATGAACTGGAGGAGATGGGTGGGGATGGGATCAAGCAGGCAGGTAGGTGGGTTGTTAGAAGAAATGACCTTGGAATCCTCATCTTCAGATAGGATAGAGAGAGAGGGTACCGAGCATGTGTCTTGGGTTTGGGCATGTTCAATAGGCGGCAACGCAGAGAACTGACTGCTGATGACTGCTCGCACACGCATTCGCCTTCACAACTCTCTTTCGTGCACTTGCTCTGAGTGAGTGTTGTGCCTTGCATTAATTTTTTTTTTAAAGTTTAATTACATGTTTTAGTTTGACTTGATTTCTTGAGTATTTCAAGTTGGACGTGAATCTGCCATTTTTGGTTTATTGGTTTTCAATTGATTGATTGTTACAAGCAAGCGTCCATGGTTACTTTCATTTCAGTGTTGAAAATATTTATTTGTTTATTATTATTTATTATTGTTTATTTATTTGTTATAATTGTTTGCTTATATATGAGTTTATTAAAATATCATGCTTTATTCGTAATTGGTTGCATTTTGTCTCACTTAACTATCCTACTTTTTCATTACATTGGTTGACAGGCCGAATCTTGTATGGCGCCCAAACTAAGTTTTCAATTTACAGAGCATAGTTTTCCGACTCAAATCAGCTGTTCTGAAACCAATCACTCAAAGTATTCAAAGTATCAACTCAGAGTTCACATTTACTTCCCTTATGCTTTTTGTTGTCCTTATGAGGTGCTGATTCATTTCATTGCTTCCCTCATTTGTATCTCGTTTTGGATAAAAGTATCTGCTAAATGGGGAAATATAATGTTATGCTACAGTGGTTTAAAAAGTTTTAAGAAAGTTATGAGTATTATTGCCAAGACAATGAGTAGGGGAGTTACAGGACATAAATTTTTTTATTTGGATTTAAACGCCTTTGGAATCATTTGGAATAATGAGACTCATAGAGAAAAAACACAACACTGTATTAGTGGTTTTTGAATATTTCAATGCCAAAATCTTTCTTAATGCCCAACTTCCAAGTCAGATCATTTGGCCAGTGGGTCTAATGGAGGCTAGCAAGTTTTGAAAGCTAGCAGTGTGTAAAACCGAACTCGCCAACCTCAAGAGGTGCTCTAGTGACCAATGCTTGAGGCAGTAGCCTTTAGTCTCCCTTGCCAGACTGATCGTTGGTTTATCTAACTCCAGTTACATTCACAACTCATAAAAAATTGGAACCTGCAGTTCAAAATATTTAAGGTGATTCAAACCAAGTAACCAACAAATTCTAATCATCTATGAAATCTTTTTTTATTTAATGAATGAGTCTATTCAGGAGTGTTTTTTCCCCAACAATAAAATTCTGCACATCTAACAGACAAAACAATATGCATGGGCATTTTGTCAATGCCTGCCATCCAGAGGCAAATACATATTCATCGATGTATCATTTTATAAAAATACCCGTTTTACAACTAGCCTTGAAGTCAGTGATGAGAATACCATTTTGTAGTTTGGACACTAATCAAACTAGAAAACTGATTGTAGTCTGGGTGGTCAAGCACCATCCCGGTCGCATCATGATCATGTTCCCTTACACCACCAGCTTTTCCCTGGTCCCTAGCTTGATCGACCCCACAGTGATCCACTGTCTCCCTTTGTGGTTGTCTTGCAGTTGTGGTCCTTATTTTTCTAGCCCCCTTTGCATTACTTTTGCATTGGATGTTAGGATTTGACACTGTCACGTGTGTTTGTCTTTTTGATTACTTAAATATTACTTTGTGTTTCTGTTCCTTCTCCAATCTTTTTTTTCTAGCTGTCACCCCATTATCCTATTACATCCTTGTGTAAGTTCATCGTTGTTTTTTCTTGTTCTGTGTCAGCTCTTTTTAAGCTTGAATGCTGAATTTTTTTGTTATACTTTTGTGGAAAGGGGGGCGTGGCTTAACACGGTCTGCGGCGAAAGGGCGTGTCGGGAGTATGACGGTGAGTAAGCAGATCAACGATATAGTGAAATCACCTGCTTCTTGTTCTAGTAATTGGCGAGGAGACGCATTTAAGGCACGAGGGAGGAGAAGAGAAGAGAGAGAGAAACCAGGCTGGGAAAGCGAGCGTCCACTGACGGAGAGAGACAAGGTGTCTAGGAGCAGGGCCGGCCCGAGGCATAAGCGAACTAAGCGGCTGCTTGGGGCCCCCTGGCCACCAGGGGGCCCCCAAATCGTTTTGACAATTAAATAACTTAAAAAAAGTTATATAAATGAATTAATAAATGAATTAATGAATATGAACTTATAAATTAAATGAATAATTCAAGATAAGAAAATTCTGATTTGCCGACAACTGCTGCTGTGACTGCCAGCGGTTGAATAATGCGCAATTGCGCTTAGACACATTTCGCGTGCATTGACAATTCGCGCCTGCGCGCAAGTGCGTGTCACTGTAATTAATAAATGACAAGCCATGTCACAAAAAAGGATGTATCCCTCTGGTGCCGAAAAGAGAAAAAAGAAAAGGACAGAGGAGTAGAAAAAAGATCAGGATAAAGGTATGTTTGTGTCACAGGTCGGGATGGGCCAAGCCGGACTGCGCCCACCCCTGAACCAGGACCACCCTGAGGAGCGTGTCAGAGACGAGACGGAAACAGAATTCAAGGGAATAACAGTTCTTTTTATTAAAGTTAAAAGTAATTTGAATAACCTAAGCTAAAATCTTCCTTTCCTCTTCTTCCCCGGAATCGAGGCAATGCAGCAGTCTCCGGAGCCCACTCCCACGCCGATACAAGGTTCGCAATGGCCTGAGATGGATCGATGGATTTCCACGGGTGTGTATACAGTCGGGGCTGTTCCTCTTCCCACACTGATGCAGGATTTACAGGGGCCGACGACAGACAGGTGAGTTTCCACAGGTGAGTAGACAGTCAGGGCCCTTCCTCTTCCCACACTGATGCAGGGTTCACAGGGACCGACGACAGACAGGTGAGTTTCTACAGGTGGATATACAGTCAGGGCTAATCCTCTTCCCACACTGATGCAAAGTTCACAGAGGCCTACGACGGACAGGTAAGTTTCCACAGGTGAGTAGACAGTTGGAACTCTAGGGCTACAGCAGACTCGAGTCAACGGCTGGACGGAGCTTCTCTAGGACAGACAGTTAGAACAGACAGAGTCAGCTTCAACAGCAGTATATAGGCCTCACGTGTGTTGCCGGGGACAGGTGACTCCACACCATGCAGATGGACCGGGGGCTGTAGCAGACTCAAAGGTGCAGGCCGAGCGGAGCTTCTCCTGGACAGACAGAATCAACTTCAACAGCGATATACAACTCTCACGTGTGTTGCGGGGGACAGATAACTTCACACCATGCAGATGGACCTGGGGCTATAGCAGATTCAAGTCGCAGGCTGAGTGGAGCTCCTCTAGAACAGACAGAATCACCTTCAACAGCAGTATACAATTCTCACGTGTGTTGCAGGGGACAGATGACTTCACACCATGCAGATGGACTTGGGGTTGTAGCAGGCTCAAGTCGCGGGCTGAGCGGAACTCCTCTAAGACAAACAGAATCAACTTCAACAGCACTATACAGTTCTCATACGTGTTGCAAAGAAGGGGGGGGGGGGGGGCAAACCTTCTCACCATACAGGTGGGTTGACAGGCAAGTAGCGAACTTAAGTCAACAGGCTGGACAGAGCTTCTTCTAAGCCAGTCAGAATCGCTACTTAAAAACAGACAGGTTAGTTTGACTCACAGATGCTATCCCTTCTAGTCCTCAACAGATGGGACCGATCGACATTATTAAGCTCCAGTTACTGACAGTAGACCAGCATGGCACGTGGGGAGTGCACAGCAAAAGAGAATAAATCTTCCACACACACACGGCAATTTTACTCCAAACATGCAACGTGAGGGGGGAAACGTCAATTTAAGCACTGCAATCCACTTCAATAAGTGCAGATAAGGCCAGCACTCACCCAGGGGTCTCCGTGCCACAAGCAACGAGCTCCAATGTTGGGAAGAAGATATTTCAGGGTTTTCCTCCCCAGACATAGACGGATTCACATCACCGTTCCAACACGGGGGAAGAGGGCAAGAGATCGACCATGAATCAGTATAATTCACTCAGTGACGTTTAGATAGCACAATCAAAGCACTCCAATCCACCTCAAATTCAGTGTTGAAACATGCAGGTACGAGATACGATGGTCGATTACTTATCTCTCTCCCTTCCAGGCAAACGGTGTGTTTTCACAACTCTTCCACACTCCTCGAGTCCCCTCCAGCAGCACTTCCCTTTGCACCCCGCAATTCTTCTCTGCAACACTCAAATAGAACGACTTCTCACGGGAGAGAACCACACAACAGTCCCTCTTCACTGGCTTTTTATATCCTTCTCAATGCCCACATGGCTTCGTCATGGCTCTAAATTAATTTCCCACACCTGGTGTCAATTTCCTCATCCCGGTTGGCAGGGCAACAGATATACACTTACACGGGGGGTAGTGTTTCCTTGTTATTATACCGGAGGGGACACAATTGCGGCGAACTTTAGTTCCGCCCTCATTTGTCACACCGTGACATACTCCCCCGCCAAACCGTTCTAGTCCCGAGAACGGGAGCCGGACACCCAGTCTCCATATCTAGCTGGGGGCCGACCTCGGTTCTCCCGCTGGGGCCGCCTGGGTGGAGAAATAGGCTCTTCAGGCCGTGGCTCTATGCCTAGTCCCCTCGGGACCACCGCCCATCCTACCAACTGGGGCATCCATGCTGCTTCACCGGGGGGCTTTTCGGGAGCAGGAGTCGGATAGTTCGGACAGGGGCGAATCAGGTTGCGATGCAACACCCGCTCTGGACCGGCTCTCCCTTCGGGACGGATGGCATAAACCGGCTGGTCTGGGTGTGGTTGCCGCTGGACTACATAGGGCTGTGACTCCCACCGGTCGCTTAGTTTACCCTTCCCCTGGCGACGGTTGTCCCTTACCAATACTCTCTCCCCTGGTAGTAGTGGTGCTTCCCGAGCCGTCCGGTCGTATAGCCTTTTGTTCTTCGCTGCAGCCTGATTGATCTGATCCGAGACCTGCTCATAAGCCGACTGAAGGCGCTGGTGGTGCCTGGTCACCCAATCGGTCAGACTGCTCCCTTCTTCCGCCGCCATGGTCCCCAAGAGCAAATCAGTTGGAAGCCTCACATGCCTTCCAAACATAAGGTAAGTTGGGGCATAGCCCGTAGTACTGTGTACGCTATTGTTGTATGCCTGAACTAATGCCGGGAGTCTGTCGGCCCAATGGCCCTGTTGGTCCTCCTCCAGGGTCCCCAGCAGGCTCAGCAACGTCTGGTTAAACCTCTCACACCCCCCGTTCCCTTGGGGGTGATAAGGGGTCGTATGGGTCTTCTTCCCTCCATACAGCTGGCACAGCTCGTGTATCACCCTGGACTCAAAGTTAGGCCCCTGATCAGAATGGAGTACTTCGGGACACCCAAACGGCTGAATTACGTACTTCCACAGGGCGTTGGCGGTGGTAATGGCAGTCTGATCTAGGGTCGGAACGGCCCAAGCGTACTTCGTGAACAGGTCCGTAACCACAAGGATATACTGGATCCGGTCCACCGGCCGACCCAGGGTCAGATAGTCCATAGCGACAATGTGCAAGGGTGCCTTGGCCTGAATTGGAACCAGCGGAGCCCGTACCTCTTTCCTGGTCTTAAACAGTATACAGCGTGGACACTTCTGTAGATAGGCCCTCGTCGTGCCCTCCATCCCGGGCCAGTAGAAGTGTCGCCGTAATAAGGCCGTCGTCCTCTCCTGCCCTTGATGCCCCATCCTGGTGTGATAGGCTTCCAACAGCGCTGACCAGCGTCCCTCGGGGACCACCACCTGACAGACCCCGTCGCCCCACTTGGGATCCTGGAGGGCCCTGCAAATCACCCCTTCCTTCAAGTAGAGTCTCTCTCTCTGGCCCAACAGTCCTCGCACTATTCGGGTCTGAGCTCGGCATTCCGCACCGGCGGGCCATGCCTTCCGCCTCAGCCAAGTTCGGACCACCAGCAGATCCTCGTCCTCGCCCTGCCATACCCTCCAGCGCTGCGGGTCCCATCCCCAACTACCCGGGGGTTCTTCCAAGGGCTGGCCGGGTGCCTCCACAATCCCCACCATTAGTCCTTCGTCATGTCCTGCTTCCTGAGCCAATACCGGGCCCGATGATCCTTCCTCTGGCAGCCTAGATAGGACATCGGCGTTGGTATGTTCTCTCCCTGGCCGGTACTGGAGCTGGTAATCGAAGTTCGCCAGTTGTGCCACCCATCTCTGTTCTACCGCCCCCAGCTTGGCGGTCTGCAGATGTACGAGCGGATTATTGTCCGTAACCACTTGCACCCTGGCTCCCCACAGATAATCTTTAAATTTTTCACTCACCGCCCACTTCATTGCCAGCAGCTCGAGTTTAAAGGAACTGTAATTGGCGTCGTTTCTCTCGGTGGGGTGCAGGCTTCGGCTCGCATAAGCGATTACCCTCTCTTTTCCTTGTTGCTTCTGAGCCAGGACAGCTCCTAAACCCAGGTTACTGGCATCTGTGTACAGGATGAAAGGCTGTGTGAAGTCGGCATAAGCCAAAATCGGGGCCTGTAATAACTTTTGTTTGAGCCTCTGAAAGGCCTCCTCACACGCCGGATCCCACTGGATCGATGGCGACCCTCGACCCCGAACTCGTCCCGTACCTCCCAGCAGCTGATTGATCGGCTTGGCGATTCTGGAGAAGTCTTTTATGAATCGCCTATAATATCCGACGAAGCCCAGGAAGGATCTAACCTGCCGTACCGTCTTAGGGGTGGCCCACCCCTGCACAGCCGCCACCTTCTCCGGATCGACAGAAATCCCTCCAGCACTCACAATGTGGCCCAAGAATTTTACCTCCTTTCGGAAAAGCTGACATTTATTCGGCTGGAGTTTCAGCCCATACCTCTCCAGGGAGAGAAAGACCTGTTCCAGGTGTTGGAGATGGGACCCGAAATCCGGAGAATAGACGATCACGTCGTCGAGGTAGACAAGCGTGGTCTCCATTAGTTGGCCGCCCAGGCAACGCTGCATGAGCCGTTGGAAGGTGGCTGGGGCGTTGCAGAGGCCAAAGGGCATCCGGTCCCACTCATATAACCCAAAGGGGGTAGTGAACGCAGTCTTCTCCCTGTCCCGCTCATCCACCTGGACTTGCCAGTATCCGCTGGCCAGATCGAGTGTCGAATACCAAGCTGCTTGTGTAAGGCTGGTGAGAGAATCTTCTACTCGGGGCAATGGGAAAGCATCCCTTTTGGTCACCTGGTTGAGCCGCCGGTAGTCCACACAGAACCTCCAAGAACCATTTTTCTTCCGTACCAGTACTATCGGCGCGGCCCAAGGACTGCTGCTCTCCCGGATAATTCCCTTATCCAACATCCCCCTCAGGAGGGTGCGAACCTCTGAATACAGGGTCGGAGGCACAGGTCGATAACGCTCCCTGCTGGGTGTGGCCTCTCCGGTCGGGATCTGGTGCTTAACTGCATCCGTACGGCCGTAGTCCTCGTCGTGGGTAGCGAACAAATGTTGCCATTTCGTCAAGAAACATTGGAGTTGTTGGACTTGGTCCTCTTTCAATCCCTCTCCACGTAACGACTCTCCTTCCAGGTGTGTCGGCAGTCTTCCTCCAACCTCTTCCACGTGTCGACCCGTTTGTGCCAGGGCCACCTCTACCACTGTTGGACTTACTCGACAGAATTCCACTTCTCCCTGTTCTCGAATTTGATGGGGCTTCACCGAGGTAACTCGGGCCAGGCGTTGGTGGCGGTATAGATGGATCGGGAAAGAATTTGTGTTTCGGACTCTAACTGAGACTCGGCCTCTCCTTACGGACGCCAGCCCCCGAGCAACTTCCACCTTGGGGCCATCCGGGTAGGGCTCCACCAAAACCCACTCCTGGGGGCTATAAAGCCGAGAGGGCACCCTGGCCCAGACCACGGCTTCACTTCGAGCGGGAACGGACAAGGCATAACGGCAGGCCACTCTCCCAGTACTCTCCCGTTCGCCCTGCTGCTCGGCCAGGCAAACCCGGCGACAGTCGGCTCTCACCCGATCCCACTCCCGGCCATCCGATGACGAGGCAGTTCGCACTGGTCTGCCCCGGAACAGTTCCTCCCAACACTCAGAGATCACGTTCATGCCCAGTAGGGCCCGATGAGACCCCAGACAGCCATCTCGCACCACCACTACTCCCTTCTGGGGTACCATAACCCCGTGTATCTCCAGATCCATCACCAAATATCCAACGTATGGTATGTCAAGTCCATTTGCCCCACGCAGGGTCAACCAGGGGGCTTCGGCCGTCGACCGACCCTGGGCACCAAATAACTCATGAGTCAGGCTCTCCGCAAACAAGGTTACTTGCGACCCGGTGTCCAGGAGGCATTGTACTTCCTGGCCGTTGACCTGAATCGCCACAACCGGGCAACGGCCCACCAGGTATTCGTTGGGGAGTGTGGGAAGCTGAGGGTCTAACAAGGGGGTCCCGACCACTTGACCCACAGTGGCCGGACGCTCTAAAAACCCCCCTGCGATGCCCGTCTGGAGGAGCACTGACGGAAGTAATGCCCCGGTTCTCCACAGTTATTGCAGAGAGGACGACCCTGTTCATCCCACTGGAATCGAGGCCCCAAAGGCCGAAGTGGACGGCGTTCTGGGAGATGGCCCCCATCGGAGTACGCCCGCTCCCGTGGCGGAGGCAATGAACGGGGATGTTCCCGGCGAAGTTCTGCCACGAGGGACTTAGACAGTTCGGACAGTTGCTCACGTACGTCCTTCTTCAGCTCCTCCCGAAGGGCCTGTTTCCAGTCCGATGTAGCAGGGGGCGGTGGAACACTAGTGGCGTTGGTAGCCAGACAACTGGGAGGGTCTACGCTCGCAGCATGGTCACGTTCAAGGGCTAAAGCTTCTCCACGCAGCTCTTCAAAAGTGAGGTTGGGTTCTCGTCGTAGTTGGACCCGCAAACTCTGACGCACAGGGCCTTCTCGTAATCCTAATAAAAACTGATCTCTCAACAGGACTTCCTCATCACCCAGACCATGATCCTGTCTTCCTTTCAAACGGGAGAACTGTTCCCTCAACTGTAGTGTGAATGCACGGACATTTTGTCGAGGCCCTTGTCTACAATTGAAAAACTGCATTCGCAGGACAGCTACCGGGGTGGTGTCTCCATATTGCCCCGTGAGAAATTCAAAGATTGCTTGGACCGTCGTTCGATTTGCTTCCGGCGCTGCCTGTACCTCTCTTCTTGCTTCTCCTTCCAAGGAATTTAAAACAAACTGTACTTTCTGGGGGGCACTCAGACCTTGAAGTCCGGCTAAGTACTCGACTTGCGCTTTCCAACATGACAAACTCACTTCTGATCCAGGGCCTCCGTACTTCTGGGCCCACGGGGCTCCCATAAAAATCGGCATTGCCGGCTGCCGCACTACTGGCTCTTCTTCTTCAGCCATCTCACTCTGATCGCTCAACTCAAGGTGGTATCCTGCCGACTACGCCAAATCTGTCACAGGGACCGACGGAAGACAGGTGAGTTTCTACAGGTGGATATACAGTCAGGGCTAATCCTCTTCCCACACTGATGCAAAGTTCACAGAGGCCTACGACGGACAGGTAAGTTTCCACAGGTGAGTAGACAGTTGGAACTCTAGGGCTACAGCAGACTCGAGTCAACGGCTGGACGGAGCTTCTCTAGGACAGACAGTTAGAACAGACAGAGTCAGCTTCAACAGCAGTATATAGGCCTCACGTGTGTTGCCGGGGACAGGTGACTCCACACCATGCAGATGGACCGGGGGCTGTAGCAGACTCAAAGGTGCAGGCCGAGCGGAGCTTCTCCTGGACAGACAGAATCAACTTCAACAGCGATATACAACTCTCACGTGTGTTGCGGGGGACAGATAACTTCACACCATGCAGATGGACCTGGGGCTATAGCAGATTCAAGTCGCAGGCTGAGTGGAGCTCCTCTAGAACAGACAGAATCACCTTCAACAGCAGTATACAATTCTCACGTGTGTTGCAGGGGACAGATGACTTCACACCATGCAGATGGACTTGGGGTTGTAGCAGGCTCAAGTCGCGGGCTGAGCGGAACTCCTCTAAGACAAACAGAATCAACTTCAACAGCACTATACAGTTCTCATACGTGTTGCAAAGAAGGGGGGGGGGGGGGGGGCAAACCTTCTCACCATACAGGTGGGTTGACAGGCAAGTAGCGAACTTAAGTCAACAGGCTGGACAGAGCTTCTTCTAAGCCAGTCAGAATCGCTACTTAAAAACAGACAGGTTAGTTTGACTCACAGATGCTATCCCTTCTAGTCCTCAACAGATGGGACCGATCGACATTATTAAGCTCCAGTTACTGACAGTAGACCAGCATGGCACGTGGGGAGTGCACAGCAAAAGAGAATAAATCTTCCACACACACACGGCAATTTTACTCCAAACATGCAACGTGAGGGGGGAAACGTCAATTTAAGCACTGCAATCCACTTCAATAAGTGCAGATAAGGCCAGCACTCACCCAGGGGTCTCCGTGCCACAAGCAACGAGCTCCAATGTTGGGAAGAAGATATTTCAGGGTTTTCCTCCCCAGACATAGACGGATTCACATCACCGTTCCAACACGGGGGAAGAGGGCAAGAGATCGACCATGAATCAGTATAATTCACTCAGTGACGTTTAGATAGCACAATCAAAGCACTCCAATCCACCTCAAATTCAGTGTTGAAACATGCAGGTACGAGATACGATGGTCGATTACTTATCTCTCTCCCTTCCAGGCAAACGGTGTGTTTTCACAACTCTTCCACACTCCTCGAGTCCCCTCCAGCAGCACTTCCCTTTGCACCCCGCAATTCTTCTCTGCAACACTCAAATAGAACGACTTCTCACGGGAGAGAACCACACAACAGTCCCTCTTCACTGGCTTTTTATATCCTTCTCAATGCCCACATGGCTTCGTCATGGCTCTAAATTAATTTCCCACACCTGGTGTCAATTTCCTCATCCCGGTTGGCAGGGCAACAGATATACACTTACACGGGGGGTAGTGTTTCCTTGTTATTATACCGGAGGGGACACAATTGCGGCGAACTTTAGTTCCGCCCTCATTTGTCACACCGTGACATTTGCATGATTAGTGACAAATTGTGCTCACGTCACTTTAGGTAGCTGCGAGCCATGACTCGTGATCTTATAAGCCATCGCTAGAGCTTACGTTAAATCCCCGCCATCAACAGTTAAATGTCTCGCATTATTTAT
This sequence comes from Triplophysa bombifrons, assembly GCA_029783895.1. NCBI lineage: Eukaryota > Metazoa > Chordata > Actinopteri > Cypriniformes > Nemacheilidae > Triplophysa > Triplophysa bombifrons. The sequence goes on from CM056471.1 coordinate 3,837,367, forward strand.
ATACATTTCTCCAGGTGTATTTCACGTATTGATTATAGATATCAGTTTAAGTTGGAGAAAACAGCCGAAGGGGAACTTAACCTTCTAAGTTAAAGGGATGCCCGCTAGCATTGCTATGTGTGTTGAAGTGAATGTTAAAATATACTAAGACTAAGTGGACTTGCATTCATTAGTATTGATAACAAAGTTGGCCAAGCAATACCATACAGTGATGTCATCAGTGACTTTGCCTCCAGAAAAGCTAGCAAGGAACGATTTTAAAGTCCAAAGAAAGGATTCGTCACAACCAGAGAGATTGTGTTATTTAATGAGCGGGTCTACAACCCGGAAGTATTGTAGTAATAAAGAGTCTTACGCTTTCCCAGCCACACCGACTCCGCCTCCTTTCTTCCTCAAGCCTGAACCTTTTTACAGTGGTGCCGAAACCCGGGGAGAAAGGAAGGACCGCCACCAACATGCAGACCCCCCCAGGATCGCCGTTCGCCGAGGTCATCAGCTCTCTCGCTGGTCTACATCAGGAACACCACCAGGCCCTGTTGGGACTTCGAGAAGACCAGGAGAGACGGTTCCAGTCTCTCCTACAAGCCCAACAGGAGGACCGTGATGAGTTCCGGAGCTGGTTGGGCCAGGAGAAAGGCATTCCACCACCGACTGGATCCCCGACGATACCGTTGCACAAGATGGGAGCCCAGGACGAGCCGGAAGCCTTCCTCGAGTTGTTCGAGAGGTCCGCAGAACTGTCAGGTTGGCAGCAGGACGCGTGGGCTGCCCGTCTCATCCCGCTCCTGTCCGGAGAAGCCCAGATGGCCGCCCAGCAACTCCCCATAGAGAACCTGCTGAAGTATGCGGACCTCAAAAAGGCTATTCTCGAGCGGGTGGGTCGGAGTCCTGAGCAGCATCGGCAGCAGTTCCGGTCTCTGGAGTTCGGGGATCGGACACAGCCTTTTTCTTTTGCTCACCAGCTCCGGGATGCCTGCCGCAGATGGCTGATGACTGACGCCAGCTCCGTCGAGACCATCATCGACCAGGTGACATTGGAGCAGTTTGTGGCGAGGTTACCCAGGAAAACCTCCCAATGGGTCCAATGTCACCGCCCGACGATGCTGGCCCAGGCGATCCAATTGGCAGAGGACCAGCTGGTGGCATGCCCCGGGGCTGGCGTAGCCCTACCATCGCTCTCTCTCTCTCTCCCTACTGTCTCTTCTCTCTCTACGAGACCTGTTCCCTTTCCTAGGTCTCGGGGGAGTTTCTACCCGCGGCCCGCGCCGCGAACGTGGTTCTCGCCGGAGGCGGGACCTAACGGCGCTGCGAGGTCCCCTGAGGAATCCTACCACCGTCCGGGCAACAATGCCCATGCCTCTTCCCTTCCTTCAGCCTCTCCTCGCCAATTCGGGGGTCTGCTTCCTGCCGCTGGGGCGGCGGGGACTCCTGGGCCGGCCTGTTGGCGTTGTGGGGACCCCGGACATTTTGTCGACCGCTGTCCTATGATGGAGGTCGGTATGATGATCCGGGTGCCCGACAACCCTCAGGCTGCCCTCGGTCAGGACGGGCTGTACCAGATACCTGTGAGTATAAGGGGGTACATATCAGACTTTGTTTGATTCAGGATGTAACCAAACCTCAATCCACCAAAGCTTGATGCAATTCGGGGCAATGGATACGAGCCGTGGGGTTAAGGTAAGGTGTGTACATGGAGATATCGTAAACTACCCTTTGGTGCTGCTGACCATAAAATTTCGGGGACAAAAACATAGGATAGAGGTGGCTGTTAACGAGCACCTCTGACATCCGCTAATTTTGGGGACGAATTGGCCATTGTTTTCTGGGCGTAACCAAGTGCGGCGGGGAGGAGCGGTCGCGCATGTCGGAGAAGTTAAACCGGGATCTCTGATAACAGTTTCAGAGGAACGGAGCCCGGTAGACAGAAGAAATCTCTCTCAGGGCGATGATTTTCCTCTGGAACAGTCTCAGGACGAGACGCTCAAACATGCGTTTGAACAGGTCCGCACAATCGATGGACAACTTCTCCAACCTGCGCAAACCCTATCCTACCCGTATTTCGCTATTTTGAAGGACCGGTTGTATCGAGTGACCCAGGACAATCAGTCAAAGCAAGATACAACCCAATTAGTCATACCCAAAAACCGTTGTGAAATGCTTTTCCAGGCGGCTCATTGTAATCCGATGGCAGGGCACCTAGGTCAAGCTGCAACTGTAAATCGCCTAACGACCCGCTTTTTTTGGCCGGGCATTCATGAGAACGTACGCAGATGGTGCGCGTCTTGTCCTGAATGCCAGCTGGTAAACCCAACGGCCACTCCCAGGGCACCCTTATGCCCACTTCCACTTATTCAGGTCCCCTTCGAAAGAATTGGTATGGACCTGATCGGGCCGTTAGAGCGATCCGCACGAGGGCATCGATTTGCATTGGTCATTGTGGATTATGCAACCCGATACCCTGAGGCAGTGGCGTTACGCAATATCTCAGCAACCAGTGTTGCGGACGCCCTGTTTCGTCTAATGTCCCGTGTGGGGATCCCTAAGGAGATTCTCACAGATCAAGGCACGGCGTTTATGTCACGGACACTCCGCGAACTGTACGGATTATTGGGGATTAAGACGATTCGGACGATTCTATCACCCACAAACGGACGGGCTGGTCGAACGTTTTAATCGCACATTAAAATCCTTGATCCGGAAATTCGTACACGAAGACGCCAAAAGTTGGGATAAGTGGCTGGAATCCCTGTTATTTGCCATCTGCGAGGTCCCCCAAGCCTCCACGGGGTTTTCCCCCTTTGAGCTTCTCTATGGTCGTCAACCTCGCGGGGTTTTAGACGTCCTAAGAGAGGCTTGGGAGGACGGACCTTCCGTGAGCAAAACTCAAATTCAGTATGTCTTGGACCTGCGAACAAAACTCCATACACTGGGGCGGCTCTCTATGGAGAATTTGTTACAGGCACAGGAAAGACAAAGCCGGCATTATAACAGGGGAGCCAGACTACGTAAATTTTCACCAGGAGAGAAAGTGCTTGTATAACTCCCCACGTCTAAACTACTCGCCAAGTGGCAAGGGCCGTTTGAGGTCACACGACGAATAGGAGATCTCAATTATGAGATAGTACGGTCGGACAGGAGCGGGGCACATCAGATTTATCACCTTAACCTCCTCAAAAAATGGAGTGAGGGGAACACCGTGATGCTGGCGACGACAGTAAGTAGAGTAGATGATCTCGGGCCAGAGACGAACACCAAAGTGCAATCACTCGCTCTGGCACCAGGGGGAGATCATCTCTCGTCCTCCCAGCTCACGGATGTTGTGAAATTACAAACAGAGTTTGCAGATGTTTTTTCGCCCCTGAACGGCCGCACGAATCTCATAGAGCACCATATTGAGACTACACCAGGTGCCGTAGTACGCAGCCGACCATATAGGTTACCTGAACACAAAAAAATTGTGGTTCAGAAGGAATTAGAGGCTATGCTGGACATGGGGGTAATAGAAGAGTCCAATAGTGACAGGGCGAGCCCGATAGTGCGTTCAAATATGTTTTTCTCTTTACCTTGGTTGTAACAAGAGTTTTTTTGTTACTGTTGCCTTTCAGCTTGAGCATGTCTGACCAATCTTCTCAGATCTCTGCTATTAACAGGGCATTTCACCCAGAGAATAGCTGCTCAGCTTGGCATTCTTTTTCTGACACTTCGCTGTAAACCCTAGAGATGGTTGTGCGTGAAAATCCCAGTAAAAATCGGCAATTTTGGAACTACTCACACCAGCCTGTCTGACACAAACAATTCAAAGTCACTTAAAGTACCTTTCTTGCCCATTCCAATGCTTGGTCATATCTTCCTGACCATTAGTAAATGTGGCAGGCGTACTTGTGTACAGACAGACCGACATACAGACAGACATGTTGTGTTATATCAGTTTTATGAAAATCTTCCTTTATCTGCTCTTCTTGACATATTCAATATTATCTGTGGCATTTTTTTATATCGTAATAGATTAGTGACTTTGTCTTTGTCTTTAGGATAAATAATGAGAATTTATTCTTATACTGTGAAGGTAATTTAAGGTTAGACTGGTGTTTAATGAAATCTCAGTTAAATTATATTTCAATGGCAAATTGCAATTACTTTCCCTATCAGTTTAACAATTTGATTTAGCCACGCATAAATGATTATAAGTCTTAAATTAAAACTGGAAACCGTCTCATCACTTTAAACTCAAAATAATGGTCCAAACTCTCCTTTTTCTCTTTAACTGATGAGATGAAGGTCTACGTGTGAATATAAGTTTCATTTCGAATTTCCTAACATATGAAAATGCATGTCCAAGCTGATTCAAATAGAATGTTTACATACATTTATAAACATATTTAAACAACTAATTTGAAAAATATTGTCTATTTATTGAATGGTCATTTGTACATTTTGCACATCAACCTTGCAATAAAATGTATATATTCTGTAATAAGATTTGTGGCAAAAATCCATGTAATAAGATTCAATACAATTATTTAGGAAAATAAACAGACACTGACATATTTTGTTTATTTACAGTAGACCATACTGCCACCTTGTGGCAAAATGAGCTTTACTTTATCCAGAGGATCTTAAAAAGTGGGGAGTACAACACAATCATTTATTTACAATTTATTCTGAGGAGGCAATAACAAATACACATACAAAGATTTAACATCAGCTATAGCTTACATTATTATAAGAACATTTTTAAACCTCCCTATAAACCACAATGCATTTATCACCCTTATTCAAGTGAAGCACACTCAAAACATGTATCACCTTGAGACATTATTGAGAAACATATGTAAATCAGTCAGTTTTGTTTTGTGTGAGAGAAAGGTCATGCTCAAAACCACTGAGACTTTCATTTGGTGGATTGACAGTTAAGTGTATCCACAACATGACAGACAGGTCTAGACATATGTAATTTAACCAACTATTCATTTGTCGTATCTAAAATAATTTAGCATAAAAAGCCCTGTTTTATATATATATATAAGAAACCACTCACAGAGAAAAAAAATCTTTCATTGGTGTAAAATAGACCATATTGCATATTTAATTTCATATTGAAACTTACATTCTATGCGTCCGAGATTGTTTTATGCAACACCTGACTCATTCAACATTCTGTATTTATTATGGCTAATAAATGTGTTATTTTGTTTTTATACAGTTTTTAACACTGGAAACAAATTTTCAATTTTCTTGTTTATGTGATTTATACTCTCATTATACTTTATTTTCAATATCAGTTCATGTGAATTAAAAATAGATCAGTTGTCACTGCTACAATTATAAGTTCATGTTAACCATTAGCAGGCTGTGCATTTTGAACCTATTTTGCAAATATTACCTTTATCAGAACTTACTGTATATTCAACAGGGGTGTAAAGAGTATCTGAAAACCATACTTAAGTAAAAGTACAGATACCATGCAGCGAGAACTACTCCATTACAAGTTACAAGTCACCAATTCAAAAATTACTTCAGTAAAAGTCTTAGAGTATCTGAATTTAACAGTACTTGAGTATTTTACTCGTACTGAATGTAGGCTAAAAGCAGCACTAGTTCTCAAAACTTACGAGACATGTCAGTGAAAAACAAGAAACAGTTGATTCGTGAGGAGAGCAATCACATCTATTTTCTTAAATCAAAATATAAGAATGAACACCTAACAATTGCAACAAATCATGGTCGACACCATAACCTACGTCTATTACAAACACTCAAGTCTCATTTAATCTTAAGTGCTCCTAATAAACCAAACTCTTTCAAAAGGTTTCTTCAATACAAAGGAGAAATAAAATAAAGTTAAGTCAAATTAAAAAGTCAAAGAACTAGACATGCTGGTTTTGGCCTCATCATCAGCTGCTGTCATGTCCTCCTTTCACATATAAACCACCAGCGATTGACATTGATAGCCCTAACCCACTGATAATTGATAATGCACTCGTATTCACATAAAGAAGCCATGTTGACAAGTTTTAGTAAGTAAGAGCGATATAGTACCTTCAATGCCCTGAAAATGGCAATATTAATTATTCTGTATCAAAAATAAACTGCCGCAAAAGAATGATAGGTGCCAGGCAAAATGTAAGGTGTAATTGCATTATTAAATTATAAATGTAGTGGAGTAAAGAGTACATATAAGTGTTCAAAATTCTAGTCAAGTAGAGAGTAAAAGTTGCTAATATCTTTAATACTATGTACAAGTACAAAGTAGCCAAAAAGATACTTAAGTACAGTAACTAAGTACATTTACTCCAATACTTTACATCACTGATATTCAATAGTTTATATTTAAAATTATTTCAAATTAGACAGCAATGTGGATGTTTTGTAATAAGTAATGCTTTAACTGAACAGTTACAGAAGAAGTATTAGAAAACATACATAGTATTGTTTTAAAGCACAAGGTTATTGTGAAATGTAATCGACCATTTGGTTCAATCACCAAAAACACTTCATCTTTAAATATGTGATTTTATTAATAATTTATGAAATAATTATATAAATAATTATCAAATAAAATGGCAATAGAAGTTACAAATTACCCTCGGCGATGCTGCTTAAAAAGTTACAGTACTCATGACAATAGGATATGTTGCAAATTGCATGGTGGGAAAAATGCAGAGATAAAAAAAACTTGGTAAACAAGAAAAAGATATATCGAACGTTATTGGTAAATATTTGTCTGGTCAAGAAAGCCTAGTCCACATGTACACAAGTATTTTACATTTGTGCATTTGCCAGAAAGCAACTTCCATTCGTTGTCCTATTCATTTGTTTTAAGTGTGTGCAATCCCCTGGGATCAAACCTACAACCTTGTGTTGTTAACGTAATGCTCTCTCCATTGAGCTACAGGAATGCTGTAATTTAAAAAACGGTACATTTGTCTGAATTAGTGAGTGGTATGGGGTGCAGAACAAGTGTTCATCTTGAAGCCAAAAACAGAGCTTGGAATTCGAAGCAAGCAGTTGTTGGTAGCCAATGTAACCTGATGAAGACTGGTGTAACGTGTGCTCTTTTTGACCCATTAAAGACCACTCTTGCCGCTGCATTCTGGATCATTTGCAGAGGTTTGGCTTTACAAATTGGAATGTCAGTCAATAGTCCAATCTGGAGAGTTTGCAACAGGATTTGCGTAGCATGCTCAGATAGAAAAAGTCAAATTTTCCCAAATGTTGTATAGGACAAACCTAAGTGACTGTGTCGTGTGAGGCACATGATTCTTGAAGCATAGCTGATCATTAATTACAAGTCCAAGGTTCCTTGCTGTCCTGGAAGATGTAATAGTAGAAGAACCTAGTTAAATGGAGAGGTTGTGATGAATAATTGGGTCTGAAGATATCACAAGGAGTTTTGTCTCTGCAAGCTTCAGTTGCAAGTGATGGTCCTTCATCCAGAGTGAAATGTCACTCAGGCATGCAGAGATGTGAGCAAATAATGTCGGATCATCTGGCTGAAAGGAAAAGTTGTGTGATGGTCAAGTGTCAAAAGTTTAGAATTGTTCAACTTTATGCAAATGATGAGCGACTTTCACAAGCAACTACCAATAGGAGTAAAGCAGTGGAAGTCAAGTTATCTGTCTCTCGTCAGTTATTTGGTTGTTTTCAAACTATTACTAGGACAACCAAAGATAGGAACGCCTTCAAGCGATCTCATAACCAAGAGACAAGCAACACTGAGCGACAAAGTCGCTGGCTGTCTGAACATTTTGGACCGGAGGGCTAGCATTTGCTTGCACTTAATAGCCTGTCCACAAAGTAGCATTTCTTCTTTTATAAATTAGATTTTGGCCAAATGTAATTTACAACAAGACAACTGCACCCATATAGCTACACCCACAAACGGGAAAAAAAGTATTGATAAAAATACTTTGGATACAGTTAAATGGTTTTAATAATGTTTAAGTAAAGACTTGTTAAAAACAATCACTTCAGCAAAGTTTGTACTATTTTTTTGTTTATTTCATTATAAGTATGGCAATTATCTCTAAGGTGGACACATGAATCTAACCGTGTCATGTCAACAAATTGAAACATCAGACAGCTGTTTATAATCATATTAATTTACTGTGCATTTAGCCCCAACAGCAGGGGTGCTTTGTACCCCGAATTCTATACTTTTACATATTCTTTTGTTACTGAAAAAAATGTTGCTTTAATTAACTTGAACAAAACTAAAAAACATTGACAATATCTCAAAGTATATTGAGTCGTTTAAATGTTTCTCATTTACTACTTAAATCTACGCATTTAGAAAAACATCAAATATTAAATCAAAGGAGGACATCAAATAAATTGTGCCCTTCTGCCCGCGATCTGTCAAAGATCATCTGAAAGTGTTACAAAAAAAAGTTTTGTGTCTTGTAGTGGTTTATTGGAAAATAATATCAAGGAGCCTTTGTACTCTACTGACTAAACCCATCAAGTTGATTCTTGTATAACTTAAAAAAATGAAGTAATATTAAAACATATGTTGCCATGAGTTGTTTATCATATAATTTTTACACTGTATTCACAGGACCCAGTAGTGACAGGAGAGTCAGGGAGCTCTCACGTATGAAGAGCCTTGTCTAAGAGCCTTTTTATAGGCTATTAAATGTAAATAAACATTGGTTTTCATTGTTGTTGGGTTTTCAGTATACCAAACTGGACTGTGCAACCTTTAAACCCAGAGGGATCCACCGGGCCTCATATAATGGTCAAAGGCCCCTGGCCCCATTGGCCAGGTCGGCAATCCATCCCTGGACAAATGTATTATCCATCTCACACATTTCCATGTGCAGGCAAAGTGTTTGCCATTAAGATTTTGATATTACCTTCCGCAATTGCTGGAATAGGCAGTGTGTAATGGAGAGGAAATGTGTGTCTCTACAGCAACATGAAAAGACAAAGACACTGATAACCACCAATTAACCATTTTGCCACTTTTATTTTAAACACAACATTTTTACCCTCCTAAAAGGTGAAGTAACTTTCTTCTAGCAATCTATCAACAATCCTACATCCCTTGTTTGAACCAATAACTTGCCTGTACTATAATTCTCATTCTTTACTTTAATAATGTAAGTAATGCCATTACATTTTAATTGGACTGTACTTTTTTATTTATTTATTTTAGAAATTTAAACAACAAAATAATAAATAAATAAATAAAAACATGATAAGTCACATTTAGAAGTGTTATTTTAGGTGCAATTCTCCGGTTATCCTGCAGGCGTCCTCGTAAGTATGTTTTCTTGCACTTTTAGGGAATTACGTTTACTCCAGACTCGATTATTTTCAGAAACGCTAAGGAAATCATAGAAGATTCCTACTATTGTTTTTACGATCTACTTATGATCCTTCGGTGAAAAGCAGTTTATAGTGGTCCAGGAAGCTTCATGCCACAGAAACAAAGCAACGGGCATAGGCTACAACTTGGATTTCTTAAGACTTTGCATAAATGAAGCAGTGGTGCACGCGTTGGAAAGATTTACCATTTAAACACGTTTGATTTAACAACGGTTTGAGTCAACAGCGATTTGATCTTTTGGGCTGTTTGATTATTTGACCGTGTTTAATGCTCGTGGTTTCTACGGTAGCCTACACAGCCCAAAGAAGATGTTCAGTTTCATCTCCATTGAAATCGAAAGTTAAGTCCCTCTGTTAGGGAAACACAGCAGCACTTTATGAGTAGCCTACGCGTCCTCTGCAGAACTTCGTGCACTGCTCTGACTATAATAGCTCATTTTATTAGGCAAGTGTTGTGAATTTATACATATTTTAAATAGTTATATTGTATTTATTTTTAGCTTTGGTCTTTGAAATCTACCCGTTTTTTTTACAGTTGTCCTTTAGTTTGAGGGCGGTGGCTGACTGAAAAGCAAAAAAGCACATACGTAGTCAAATCGTAAGTATACATTTCTTTTTAAATAAAATAAAACTGTGGAATCAAATTACTTTAAAGAATTGTTACTGCAGAGGGGCTGTTTTATTTTTTATAAGATCGTATAGCCTATTAGAATGCTAGGTTAGGCATATTTAACATGACAGCGTTTGAACTGCAGATAACTTTATTTTATTTCTTAAGCTTATTTTTGTATAATGTTTGTAATTTGATACTGATAATGGTGCATATGATAGACTAGTGGGTGAATAAGGATAACAGAACGGAGAAGTGGAGACAATGCTGTTGTTTTAGAAAAGTACAAAAAAAAATGATGTCATGTTTGATCAGTATTTTTGTTGGGCTGAATTTAGTGCATAATTATTTTATGTTCTGATGACTGGATACCAAAGGCCTACATGTAGATGATTGGTTAGCATGTTAGATATTTTAATGAGGAAACCCATAGGAAGATTAACCATGATTTGAGTAAAAGTAAAGGAGGCTAAACTATTTATTTTTCTAGATTGTATAAAATTGTTTAAACTAAGTTAAACTATAACTATATTAAGAGCAGGGTAATTCTGTGGTTACTATGGTTTTACTACAAATAAAAATATGTAGCCTACTGAAGTTAAACCATGGTTGAAGGAAACATTGGTTTCTGTTATTTGCATTATGGAAATTATCCGTCAATAATTTGAGCAACAGCAAAACTTTCATTACTAGAGTTGAGACAGGTTTGGGAAAAATAAGTTTGCGATGTTTACAAATGAATTTGAAAAATGTATTTGCAGTAAGGTCTGAAAACATTAGTCAAGGTCACTATCAGTAACGGCTAGAGTTTTTTGGAGGGAGGTGCTCTGTGGCGCAACAACCTAAAAATCATACCGTGGTACTGAATGTAATAGGTAAATCGATATTTGATAGCACACATACTTCTGGGAGACATTTGATGTCTGCATTTAGATCTGCAAGACGTTTTTTGTTGTTTGGTCATCTGCAATGTTTCCTGTCAAATGTCATATATTTAAAAGATGTCTGTAAGATTTGTCTTGATCTTAAAGCAGAAATAAAGCATCCAAGTTAACATTATTAATGGAGTTTCCATTCCAATGAAATTTATATAATAAACCAGATTAATGTTACCATTTAAAAGAAAAAATATTATACTGCATCATACTGATGTTGATTATCTTTCTTATTATTCTTCTGAGACCATGAGCCCTATCATACAGCCAGGTGCGACGCAAGTGGTTTTTGCTAGTTCCAGCCCGACGCAGTTATGATTTTCACATCATGCGCCAGGTTGTATAAAGCTCCCAGACCTGGTCAGCTTTACCAATCAGAAAGTTTCAGAATTAGAGACTTTATATAGACCGGAAGTAATCCAGTCGTTTTGTTAGAAGAGGGACAGCACAGCGGTGAACAATAGACTTGAAATATGTGAAATGTAAAGCGTTTTTTTAATTGAAAACATGAACATCCCTTGCTAAACACCCAAAAACATCATCAGAGCCTCATACAGCAAAAGAATGTCTCCTTTAAATAGCAAATGCTTTTGCGCCTATTTGTGTGCACGTGGGTTTACTGGTCTGAAACGTCTCGGTTACGACTGTAACTTCTTTTCCCTGATAAAGGGAACAAGATGTTGTGTCGAGACAGAATGGGCTTTGAACTTGAGAACCTTTCCTCTCTGATCGTAACTCAAAAAGGCCAATGTACTTGGCGAATGGCATGTGCAAGCAAACACAATTGTTCAGATGCTGTTATCTGTAAACAATAATGTCAGTCGTGCTTGACAGATCACTTTATAACTTCCCAATTTGGCAAACGGCACATCAGTTTTAATATGTTATAACTGTTTTCAATGTATTGTCAATGATAACTTTAACCCGGCACGAAATGGCCGAATTTTGTTCGGCAATGTGAAAGAAATCATCTCTGGTGAAATAATAATTGATTTGTTCCATTCAATCGCTTTTATCTACTCGAATAACAATGTCATATTACTGATACTGTTACTATTTATTTTCATTATGTATATGAAAGCATTCGTATAGACAGCATTTGTTCGTGTTAGAGCCTAAGCTGATCATGCTGATATGTAAAGTATAACAGCTTGCTTCTGCCCTTTTTTAGAAAAAAATATTATTTATGTTTTTATCTTATTTATATTTTTATTAAAAAGCTTATTTGAGAAATAAAGAATAAAAACGGCATTTCCAAGAATGACTGAGAAAGAACTACAACTTGTCTGTATCATGTATTTTAGTACGAGAACTCTTTTGTCTCTCGTCTGCACAACGGGAAGCAAACATTTTGTGAGCCCAGATGTAAGTTATAACACTGAATGCAAATCCTGTTGTGCACATATAGATGCACGCAGCAATTGGAAGTCATAACAGTGTTTTATTATACAGTACACTCGCGTGAATATTTGGGTAATGGTGACATTGCTCTGGGTCCACATTTATTTTGGCATTACACAAGTGCTGGTTGCACTGTCTGCTAGTTAGAATACACAACAGTTACATTTGATCATATTTGATCAGGCCGCAAATCTTCATAGTCCGTTATTACCGGTAGATTGATATTGATACCTGTTTTGTTGCCGCAAAATTGATATGTCAGGATAGGCTTTACTAGTTTTGATTTAAATTATAAATGTGACATATTTACTAAAGCTCACATGTAACAGATTTCCACCTATCACCTGGCTTAGCAAGTTGCATGATCGTGGCCAAAATAACTATTGTTATGTTTATGAGCAAGCATGGAGCGGCCTGACTTAATGTGTTTACCCGGCAACCTCTGACTAAAGATCAGAACTGACAGTTTTGTGACTATAAATAAAAAAACATTTGAAGTGTCATATAAGTTATTTTATATTAGGGCTGTGTATTGGCAAGTGCCTCCCGATACGATACACATCACAATAGATGGGTCACGATACAATATATTGCTATGTATTTCGATACGAGACACATTTGCGATATATTGCAATTTTAATAGAAAATGTAAAATTTGAGTTAGAAATACAACATGCTGTGCACCAAATGGGGTTTTCTGTAAGGGTAAGTGTAAAAACATCCCTTACCTCTGCAGAGTGGCCATGATGTGCGATGCAAGGACCTTTAGATCAGAGGTTTGGGTTCCCAAACTGTGGATTGCTACCCTCAAGTGGGTAGCACAGGGGAATAAGGTGGGTCACTTGGCTGTTGTGGTGCATTACAGTTAAAACAATGAACATGGGCAGTATAAAACCCCTGCATTCATTCTGTAAATGCGCTGGGGTCACATCTTTGAAAGCACAATAAATATCTGTCTTTTTGGTATACATTTTTTACTTAACACATTACTCCATGATATTGTTAACTTCGTTAACGAAAATAATGACGAAAAATATTCGTAAAAGACTATTTTCCCAGGACAAAGACGAGACGAAAAGTAAGGCCATTAAACGACAACTAAAACTTTATCGGCACGGAATATCGTTGACGAAACATTATGAGACTAAAATTTAGCTATAAAAATAAAAACTTACCCAAAACCTGATGCAGGCATCAGGATGTTGGATGTCTATGAAAAGGCCTTTGCACTTATCAGATTTCTGTGGAAATACTTGAAGCTATGAAGTTGAATAAACTATGCACAGGATATGACATTCTATTGAGTTGTGCTTTTTGGTCAAATAGATAATTATAATGAAATGAGTTATTGTTTTCTTAAACAATAACTCAAACAATAACAATCACTGTGATTAATACATTTTTGACAAAATACCCATTTGAATTATTATACAGCATAATGAAAATGTGACTAAGTTTAACTAAAACAAAACGAAAATGCATAGACATTTAGTCGACTAAACTGGATTACACAAAAACAGGACAATGACAACCAAATATGATAAAAAAAGTAGATTTGTCGGTGGGACTAAAACTAAGTCTAAATTAAAATAGCTGATGAAATTAACACTACTCCACGACTTCATTTCAAAACCAAAGGACACCCACACATCAGCTCTGAGAGCTTGAAGTGGTCTTATATTTTTCACCCTGCTCGCTTCCACTTACTTTTGGCCGTCTGTATATGATTATGATATGATTAAAAAAAATGTAGTAGCGGTATCACTATTTTTGCACAGCCCTATTTTTATATTATAATAGAAATTGAAGTCAGATTGGTCCTAACCACAGAGTCATATAAATTTAACCAAATTGTAACAATTCTGTTCTTCAATATTTTCATGTACATGTAGAATTGCTGAGAAGAAGCAGAACACAAGATCCCTTCACCCAGGCTGTTGGATGCCGTCGTTGGGCCAGTGTGTGCTCTTTTACAGCAGTATGGTGTGTTTGTACAGCGTTACCATAGCGTAGCCTTGGCGATGCAGTGCTGAGTTCCCTCGAAAGGGAACATCTCAGGTTACGCCTGTAACCATGGTTACCTGAATAGGGAAAAAGTAGCTGCGTCTCCCTTCCATACTCTCTGCATTCCTGTATCATTTTGCTTCGGCACAAATTAGGCTGAAGACGGCTGTTTGGAATGCACTTTTATAGTTTCCTGCCTACGTCACCCACCTTTGATATATCATCATGTCATTTGTCTGATTTTACAGGGCATGGTTTCTTGTAAAATAACTTTCTTTTACAAGACAATTTACACTCAATTTAGTTCAAACTTTGTGAAACACACAAATTCACATGTTTTGCCTTGTCGACGGGGAAAGCTTATACAGCAACATTATTTACAACAGTAGTAACAGACAATTCCGCTTATCAACCACATCGGGGAAACGTCTGCCAAAGTTCTATAGTGTTGCTTTAAGGACTAAGTACTTGTCTTATTTTCCTCTTGTAGTGGATTGTTACTGTTTATACATTGATGTTGTGATTTAGAATTGTTGGATATTGTTTTTTTGAGCCAGGGCATTTTATATTTTGATATTGTGAAGGGATATAGTTGATATCAACAATTGAATTACTACATGTAAAAATGCTAATTTCTGATATCAATAATAACCTTTTCTGTATTGACAATGTTAATTCATGATATCAATAATGTGATCTTTATATCAGGAAGTCAAATTTTTACTAGTAACAACTAAGAAGTTAATTGTTGATATAAAAAATATGTTTTTTACTAGTAAGAATTGCATTTCTCATATCTGAAATAAGCTTTTTAACATGTAAGAAATGAATTAATAATATCTAAAATGGAAAGGCAGCCTATTGTGTTATTTAACTAGTAAAAATGCAATTACAGATATCAAGAATTATGTTTTAAAAATTTTACTAGCTGAAATATTTTTTTTGTTATCAGGAATACCTAGTTCTGCGAGTGACGACGTGATTGTTGATATCTAGAATTCACATTTTTACTTGTGAAAATGTAATTACAGATATCCAAAATAGCAATTGTTACTAGTAGAAATTCCATTGTTGATATCAAGAATTATCATTTTTTACAAGTAAACATTGATCAACATATCAATAATTAATATCCAGAGAATGGTTTAAAAGCTAATTTGCCCTGCCATAGAAGGGATCACACAGTTTATTTTGAGGCTTATATAAAAAATAAGGGTAAAAACCAAATAACCCTAATAACCTAAATAAGCCCCGACCCCAATTAAAATAAGAATCGGTTTAGGAAAAATGTAGAATAGCATTAAACTAAACTTTAAATCCCGAATGAATAATACTATATTGTAACCTAAAACCAGCAAAATTATCATACAATCTATAAACTACCCTAACCCACCTGCCTACCTGAAACTAGACTAGAACTTAATGTGAAATATGGAAATCAAATAACAAGGGAGAATAGAATTGATAGCACACTCACAAGTTTATTTTCTTTTACTTTATTTCTAGACATTGGTCCATCATACAGAACAGGTGCCTCTGGTGGAGGACTTACCTCCAGTCTTCAGTTTCCAAGCACCGTTCTTCTTCCCCTCCGTGTGCTTCAACAATATCCAACCATCACCTGTCACCATACTTACCTCCTTCCAGCTCCTGAAACGGCCAGCTTCATCTCTTCAGTCCCCAAATGTCTTTCTTCATCTGGTAAACTAGAAACGTCTATTAGTATCATCATTCATTAAGCTACAAGAGATGCTAATTCCAATAATTGTACCAGCTGTTGCTTCTTTTTTGAACTGTCAATAAATACACCTGCTAGGTTTACACTTATAATACAGTATATTCCAATAATTGTTTCACGGATGCCCCATGCTGCCCCTGCAAAATGCCCTTGAAGGCAGCCTATGTCACTCATGCCTAAATTTGCCACTGCCACTTTAAGAGATGACCAACGATATACACTTCACTTGTTACGGGTCTTAATATTTTGACTCCCAGTGAAACTCAAACTATTTAAGTTCTTTAATCATAAGAGCAGTAAGAGATTTTCACATTTTATCCATAATTTATCAACTTCATATGTTCATTTCTGTTTGCTCATGCAGTAAATTACATGATATATGTGTCACCGTTCCATCTTTCCCTGTCTGCCTCTCGTGCTCTACATTGCCTGTTTTGCATCGATTTACCAGCCAGAAACCGAAATCGGACGGTTTTCGCATGATCGGCAGTGACCGGTGACTGGCCAGTTAGTCTCACGTCTTGCCGATTCAAAGCCAATCATATATTGCCAGCGATGCGGGCAATAGGGTCACAGCTGTCAGTATACTCAAAGACACAAGTAAACATG
This sequence comes from Triplophysa bombifrons, assembly GCA_029783895.1. Classification (NCBI taxonomy): domain Eukaryota; kingdom Metazoa; phylum Chordata; class Actinopteri; order Cypriniformes; family Nemacheilidae; genus Triplophysa; species Triplophysa bombifrons. Next base: position 3,853,994 of record CM056471.1, read on the forward strand.
TAAACGTCCGTTTGCGGCGGCTGTCTTTCACGACTCATTTACACTCGTGACTGGGTGGTTCCACCAAACTGCGCTAAGGTCCACGCTCACGCACACACATCATGTATTGCAAAGATGCAAAATTTTTGACTGTCTTATCGGAGCAATCTTTCGTTGCTCCGTCTTCTTCGGGTATGTACCACATGCTAACTGTGATGCTAAACTCTGTCACATGCTTAACTCATGTTAAAGTCGTTCACTATGTGTAAATAAATGTAAATTCCATTCAACCCAATTGATTATTTTACGTTAAAAGGTAAAATGACATTCAACAAAACTTGTACTTGTTATAAAAAATCTGAAATATAAAAAATGAAAAAATCAACTAATATGTGTCATATATATCTGATTGAGCTTCATAAAAAGAACAGACAAGAATAAAGTTGAACTATTTTATTGTTATGTTAAACTTTTGTAAAATGAGTACAAAAATGAAAAAGGTCGATTAAGTGACATGTTTAGTTAAATTTGATTATTTATGATTATATATACTTATTTTCAGTCACAGAGTTCTTTTATTTTCCGAGTTCCTCAATTTAGGAGTTATTTAGGCAAGAGAAGATCCTGTAATTTAATGCAGGTTGGAGAACTGCATTTAGGGAAATTCAGGGAAATTGTAAGGTTCAATAATTTATGAAATAAAAAATATATATAAAAATATAAAAACAATATTATGAAAAAATGTGCATTGAAGAAAATGTTAAAAAATATATATACTGTCAATTATAGTTTGAGGAAACAAAATCGGAATCGGCAAGTTTCACTTATAATAAAATTGGAATCGGCAAAGACAAAGACAACTGCAGTCGGGACATCCCTATACTGTTTACTTATTGTGTATATGCTCTTTGTCTCGTCTTAAATGTGACTTGTTGTAACTGACATTCTTCATCGTCATCTTGTATATATTGGATTATTATTATGAGTGTATTGGATCTTACCTTCGTCTGTGGTCCCTGGACATTCTGTTACAATATGTTTACACCAGACTGTTAATTATAATATCAATGTCTATTCTCACAGCATAATTTCTGTTTTCCAGGTGCAGAATGTCTACAGTTTAAAATTATTGTGAGAACCCAATAAAACATGGGCAAGTATAACGTTGCTTTTAAAGTTAGCACTTACAAATTAGAATGTCATTCTATAGAGTTAATTAATCTAAACTGTTTTCTGTTTTCAGAAAGGCCAGAGGATCCTCAAACATGGACTGAGTCTATGGTGAGCGACTGGTTAAGGTCAATAGGGATTAAAGAAACGTACATTAAAAAACTGCATGAAGAGGAAGTAGATGGTCGGGTCCTTCTTGAACTTTCAGAAGATTTTCTGAAAAAAGAGACTGGAATGAAGTCAGGGCCTGCACTGTTGATAATCAAAAAAAGAGACGAGTTAGGTAAAAGTTCACAAAAAGGCCTCAACCAGCAGGAGCGTTTGGAGAAACAATATGGTGGAAAAAATGACTATCTGCCAAGTGGAATTAAAACGGATGATTCCAGAAATGAAGAGATTAAAGACGATTCTGAGTTTGTGATTAAAACAAAGGGTGACTCAAAACTTCGACCTTTTGGTACAAAAGGTGAGGATTTTACATATGTAGAAAGCAATGTTCTCGAGCCAGAATCAGGTGTTATTGATCTCATTACTCCATGTCATGAGTATAAATCATTTAAAATAGCTGCAACACTGGACCGCCAGAGACTTCAGGCAAAGTTTGCAAAGGAATTGCTGAAGTTTGCTACAGGGTGTGTAAATATGCGTACAAATGGCACAATACATTTTGGTGTCATGGACAGTAGAGGTGACAGTGGATATGTTCATGGTGAAATCGTAGGTATTCCTGTTAGAGATAAAGACATGTACTGCGATGCATTAGATTACATTGAAAGGGGTTTTGATAGCTCTCAAAGTGAACGTATACGTCTGTGTATTGGTGCTCTGCAGTTCATTCAGGTAGTTCGTTCAAACGGCAGCCAGGAACATTACGTAGTGGAAGTTGATATTGAGCCCTCAGTGAGCAAAGTAAAAAATAATGTTTTTTCTGTGTGCCTTCCTAATTTCAATGAGAAGGCGAACAAAGTTCAGTTTGAAAAGAAAACTGCTTATCGTAGAGTGGGTTCTAAATCGGAACCTGTGGTTGACCTGAATGAGTTCCACCAAAATATGCCTTACAGAGACATTCAGAGAGAAGAGGCAGAGACAAGGTGTAATTTCACAACACCAGAACTGTGCCAGAACCTGGGGAAAAAGCTCATTATGCTCATGACAGATGGAAAGAAAAAAATGGACAAGGACAAATGGTACATACTTGTTACCAACCGATTTCAGGAGAAGGATCTACAAAGCATTGATTTTTTGCTGAACATGAACGTGCTTTGTGTATTTGACTTTGATGAAGATTCCAACGTGTCTGGGTTATGCCATGAATACAATAAGCACCATGTGGTAAATCGCCATTTCATGCAAAACTACAAAATTTCCAGTGGCATGACCATCAAAGACTTTGAGAGCCACCTTCATTTGTTTGACCAAATCAGCTGGATATTTTGCAATGGTCGAAGTGATTACAAAGGCAACGAGCCTCCCTGTGATGAGAAGACCTGGGTAAAAACAAAACGGACTCTCCTAAAAGATTGTGTGTCACTGATCTGCAAAGATGTCCTGCCCAAAGGAACCTTTAAAGTCATCTTTCTTCTTACTTCCTCTGTAGAAACACCTTTCCTAAACACATTCTATGAATTCATTACTGATATGAAGGGACACGAAGACATTATCTGCCTTGGAGAATCAGAGGAAAACTTCAAGAAATGGCAGACCTACGCTATGGAATCCTGTGACATGGACACAGTGAACAATTCAAGTCTTGTTGGAATGACAATAAGTCAGGTAAATGCAACCCTCCAACAGGTCCAGCCTACCACCAAACAGGCCTCAAAGAGATTGCCAATCCATGTCAAAGGGGAGTGCTTTCTTGATCTTCGAGAGGAGGAAGTGAGGTTTTCTTTGGAGATTCTGAGTCTAAACCACTGTGAGGAAACTAGTGGTGATCTCATTGAGTCTGAAAAGGAGACGATTGAGCAGCAATTTTACCAGGGAGGAAAAGTAACTTGGATGAATCTTTGGCTTGCAGAAAAAAAGGTAGTTGGGGAGGTTATTCAAAGAGATGCTTACAGTGAAGTCAACAGTCTTTTAAACGATTGTCTTATTTGGAGCTTAGATCGAGGATCTATCAGTATTATCAACATATACCATCATCCTGGAAGTGGTGGCAGTACAGTGGCAAGGCAGGTACTGTGGAATAACAGAAGGGCTCTAAGATGTGCTGTTGTGAAACATTCTTACTCAGCATCTGTTGTTTCAGAGCATGCCGTTTGGCTTCGGGAATATGAAGAGAAAGATCTCCAAAAATGCCTTCCTGTGCTCCTTCTATTTGAAGATTGTGAGCAGGAGTATTTGGAAGATGTAAAGTATGAATTGGAAGTGGCTGTCAATACTAAGAAAATAGCACGTGGAACTCTATGCTTCATTCTACTAAGTTGTAGACGGTCTCACCATCCTGAGAAAATGTGCAAGGAATCCCCTCATCGGAACGTTTCTGTTACTCATAAACTTTCAGATGGAGAGAAAGATCAATTTTCCAAAAAACGACAAAAGCTTGAAGAACAATTCAAACCAGAATTCATTCTAACATTTGTCCTTATGTGTGAGGATTTTAAGAGCCACAAAATCACTGAGTATGTTAAGCAATTTGTCAAGCATTTACTTCAAGGCATTGACCACACATCTGCTGTTACTAAGCTTGTTCAGTACGTGGCATTGCTTAACACTTATGTGCAGAACTCTTTTATGTCACTGTCACATTGTGAATCCCTGCTGGCTCTGTCCATCCATATGGACAGATTTCGACAACATTCCTTTGAGACTGCTTTAAGTGAGCAGGCTAAGTTGGTCTTAATACACCTGAGGGATGAAAACACATACATTACTTCAATCAGAATCATTCACCCACTGGTTGCAAAGGAAATCCTTCACCAACTCATGGGTGACAAACAACAACAAAGTGATCTTGCTTTGGATCTTCTTAACAACGATGTGCTTTTTGAGCACAGGTTCGGTAAAGATCAGTACATTAAGTTCTTACGAGATCTGTTCATAACGCGACACAAAATTATTAAAGGTGATGAAATTGACAGCTTTTTCTCCCCCCTAATTGACCATGTGAGAGAGAATGAGTGTCCAGACAAAGCTATTGAGCTTCTTAAGGAGGCCTACAAGCGTTTTAATGAGGATGCACTTTTTGCTCAACATCTGGCTCGTCTCAATTACAAGCATGACAGATTTGAGGATGCAGAAAAGTGGGCAGAAACTGCAGTAGCAAAAAGGCCAAACAATTCTTACATTCTTGATACCAAAGGACAAGTATACAGACAGTGGTTTACAGCAAAATGCAAAACCATGGAGCAAAATGAAAAAACACCCGAAAACACAGTAGATGCTGTGGAAACTGCACTCAAAGCAATTGAATGTTTTCAGGCATGTGGGAAGGCAGCTGTAGCCGACAATGAGACCATGAACAATGCTGGTTTTTTTGGGGTAGTAGAAGTTGGATGTGTATTGCTGAAGCTCATTTCATCCCTCCATGTCTTCTCAAGACCTAATCATTACCAGTTCATGAAATACCTTCTCACAGATTACATTCCTGTGGATATAGAAAAACCATGGGAACATTTTCATTGTAAACTGAAAAATCTCCAAAAAAATATGCTGGAGGCATTGGAATGGGTTTCTGAGGACTTGAGTTACTTCCAAACTGATGTAAACAGAGATGAGGAGAAGACCATAAAGCATCCCATTCACTGGCTGGTTAATAAGACTTCTGTTTATGGCCAATACTTTATCGATGCTTCTCTAACAAAAAATCAAAGCCAAGTTAGGTTAACACCTCTTATGAAACGAATGATGATTTATTATAATGGTGGGGGAAACATCACAACAATCTTTTCCATCCTAACAAACCAAAAACATGATGATCGTCAAAGTGTTCTTGAGCGCATTATTTCATTTTACCCAAGCAATCCTATGAGTGCAAACATGCCACAGAAGGACCTTGTCAACTACATTGCATCACACTTTGCATTAAGTTGCCTCTCAATTCAGTCTAATAAGTTAGCTGCATTTCAGGATCTGCAAAAGTTGAGTAACCAGCTTCCTAAAGAGAAACAGAAATGTTTCCCAAATGCTCTTTTCTTACTTGTCTTACTTTTCTGGCCAGAAGAACATGACACTGAAAAGGAAAAGGAGCGCAAGTATGAAATTGTTCTCTCTGCTGTTGAACACCTCCAGAGATTTTATGAAAAGAAATTAAAAGACATCCCTCCAAGGAAAAAGAGGATCTACACACATTTCTTCCTGGGCAATGGGGCTGGCTTTGAAAAAATTGTCCACAAGAGCAAAGTTGAAACAATCACAAAATTGTTCTCAGTCTCAGAAAAACGTCAGAAATGGTTCAGTGGAGAAATCTGGAAAATGCCAGAAATTGCTAAATTGCTGAGACGTGTCCCAGGGTGGACAGAGGATGAGAAGGTCTTTCTAGAGATTCCCACAGATAAGACATTTCAGATCCCAGCTCTGAATCCATCCACTATACCACACAGCAATGAGAATGTCACCTTTTACCTGGGCTTTACTTTAAAAGGACCTTTTGCCTACAACATTACAGTTAGAAAATAATTAAAGCTTGCACAAAATTTGGTATAAGCAGTTAGAGAAGAATCAGAAATGGTTTTCAGATGATGTATATCTTGCATTGTTTTTAAGAGACTTTGCTTGGACAAATCACTTTAAATCTGTTGAAGTAAAGAACCTCTACAAAACAATAATCAACGTTTTTGTTTTGTATGTTATGTATATAATAGGTAACTAAATATTACATGAGGCAATATTACACACACGTTTTTTTTTTCTTTTACACCTAGAAGTCATTTTAACTGTTAAAAGTAGTAATAAAATGTTATTGTAAATTAACTGAAAAGTACATCTCAAGATGCTTGTTCTCCTGAATAGGAGATCTGAGCAGCAAACACTTTGTATGATGATTTTTGTATGTTTGTGATATTTTTGTGTACAGTGAATACTGATGTGAAGCAAAAAAAAAACGTAAATATCTTAATACCCGTCATTCTTCAGTCATATTCAGTCATACTATATCTGAAGATAAACTTTGTTTATTGTACACCATTACTATACACCATATTTATGTTATTTACTATACTCATTATTATGTTTTTTTCAGGACCAAATAACGTTTAATGTATTATTTGTTACTATATAAAGTACTTTTGGCCATACAAGGGAGTCTTAATCCCTTCTGGGAATTGACAAGAATTATTTGACCAAATATGCTGCCACAGTTTGTTTTTTCCCTGACGGCAATAGTTTTAAATTCAAATTAGTTTATACAAACCATCTATATTTAACAAGCCATCTACATATTATCAGTATAGGCTATATGTTGACATGTATTCCTGACTATTTTATACATTTTAAACAAGACTCTGTTTCTGGCAGTTGTCACATCACAACCACAAGAGGGAGATAGAGGCACATAAATACAACACTGTCACTTGTTTTACTGTATATAACTTTTAGCGAAATGTAAAAAATGCTCTCCCCAATGTACTGTAAGTTGCTTTGGTTAAAAGCTGATAAATGACTGAATATAAATTACTGCATTAAAAATGAATGTATTTATTTTCTGTATTTTGTATGTGTTGCTTTTTGGGTGGATGGGGGTCATCTCTGAGTAAGAGCTCAATTTAACCAGTTGTGTAGCCTGTGTAAAGGAAACCGTGCAGTTTCCATCGCCTATCAAACTGTCTCTCTTTATTAAACAACATGCATCTTGGAGACTATGGGAAAGTCAAACAATCTTTTAAACGGCCGCATGGCTCTGTTCCAGAACACTCACACAATTATAGACTTCAGAAGGAGTCTGGCTCATAATGGCAAGACCCCCCATGTCCGTTGCTTGACAACCCCTGATTTTTTTATTCTATGCATGTCACTTAACAGATATTGTCACAGATCCCTTCCCTTCGGGCAGAAATATGGATCTCTTGCGGCTATATAGTCAAAATGCATATACAAATTTAACACATTTACTTTAGGCCTTAAAATTTGGAGTTTTAAACTCATTGTTTTTTTTATTTGGAAACTTGAAAAGGTTTGTTTTGCATATTTACACAGCTTAAGGTGCAAAGACGCCAATGCATAAGTGTCTCATTTGCATCGCATCTATAATTGAGTGAGAGGTCTACATAAATATCTCTGGGCAACATCATGAAAGAAGAGTTGAGCTCAGCATGTTGATAGAGACGTTCAGTGAATCAAATGTCTTGTTTGACAGGGTTCTTGAGAGAACACCAGTGCTCAATGGCAAACTGAGGGCATTTGTTCTAGATCAGTGGTCACCAACCCTGCTCCTGGAGATCTACCGTCCTGAAGATTTCAGTTCTAACACCAATCAAACACACCTGAACTATCTAATCAAGGCGTTCAGGTTTGCTTGATAATTAGAGACAGGTGTGCTGAAGCAGGGTTGGAGCTACAGTCTGCAGGACAGTCGATCTCCAGGAGCAGGGTTGGTGACCACTGTTCTAGATGGTTTGGAGATGTTTGGGCTGTTTGGAAGGACACTTTTTGTATCTCCATTTTCCTCTTGCATGAATTTAAATGTTATTTCATGATGCAGCTGTATAAAACTGTCAAATAAATACATAAATCCAGCAAATGGAAATCTGTGGGGTAAGGAAAAAACAAAAAAAATCTACAAAAGCACCAAGACTTAAACAAAAAGTTAATTGTATTCCATCAAGTCTATTTCAAGCATATTTAGCTAAATTTAACTAAAACAGTCGCTAAATTTGTGTATGATGAAATGCCAACATTTATGTTGTCATGTTATGTGCTTGTTCTGGTTTCACTTTGCTAACTAAGTTCTAAATATAAGTATTTTCCTAATTTTTGCTTCATAAGACATTTTTTTACCTATACATTGGGGATAGTATGAAGGGAGTTTTTGATTTTTACTGAAGTAATAATTAGAAAAGTTGTATCATTACAAGTAAACCCGACAAGAATACCACAACTGTTTATATGGAGCAATCTCAACCCAGAAAATTCATGAGCATGATGCATAAACACAGGTTCATCCACACAGATCACTAGTCTCACCTATTAAAAAGGAAACTTTTGTCAACTTTATGGGCTAGTTCAAATAATAAATTAATAATTCATGTATCTGTAAACTATCTGAAAGCTTTTTTTTCGACAGTCCATTTGTTTTCTTCTGAATGAGATTTTTTTCTGACAGACCTTGTGTCGAACATTATGATAATATTCCTTCACCAGTTCATATGATGGTCATATATCACCCAAAGATTAGAAATATTCCGGCACTTAAACTTTAATAAGAGCGGAATATTCCACTAGAGACATTTACAATTGAGTGAGTGAAAATCCTCAAGGACGAACTTAATTAATGGAAGTAATTAAGTGCCTTTTATCTTAAAGAACAAAGAATGTTTCCTCAGCCGACAACCCAAATGGTTCCCTCAAATAATGAAGGGAAGTCTGGGGGGGAATTAAATGTGACAATATATCCTAATTTGGCAAACAAGTCAGGGGCACTGGATGACTTTATTGTCTGGCCCCTGTTATGTCCTAGTCTGCCCTACTCCTAGAAGCCAAGTTTTGCAGTCCAATGTACAACCTTTCTGTTGCCCACTGAAAGCCATACTGTGCAGTTTAAATGACTCGTCAATGTCATTGTTGGGTAAGAATGTTTGGCCCACACACACAATTTTGATTATAGATTATAGTTACTTTGTATATTAATCTGGATCTCATCCATGCGCTGTGTTTATACCTTTTCTGTGTTTTTCTGTTTTTCTTATTTTCTCCTGTAAAGCTGCTTTAGTACAGTGTACATTGTGAAAAGAGCTACATAAATAAAATAAAATTGAATTGTATATAGAAAAACATAAATATTTTTATATGATGTGTTATTTTTATTTAAAAAGTTTGAGGAAGTTCATCAGAAATGACTTCAGAAATTAACAATTAAACAGTCTCTCTTTTAATTGCTGGTTTTGTTAAACAGCTTGGAACAGTACAATGATATTATATCTAGTATGTTAAGCATGATTTGCAAGTTGCAACCGTGCATATTTTTATGGGGCTTCTTAATGCTGTTTGGTTGGCTGCTTTGCTGCCATGTGACAGAACGAATGATAGCATTGTAAGGATGATAAATATTACCCCATATGCCATGCGGAGTAATTAACCAGGTTAGAGCTTGTTTTATTGGAGTTTGAGGCAGATGTGATACATTTTCATTTAAAATTTGCTAATAATAATCCAATATGTTAAGGCCTAGTTTGAAGTGAGTCAGTGTGAAGAAATGGCACAGAGAAACTGGCACATTATCACTATCACTGGAATGTTTGAAAAGAGATAATTTTGAAAACCTCTTATTTATTCAACCATTAGCAACGTCAACACTGGCACAGGATCTTTGACGCATGCCAGAATGTAGCTCATTGAAGGCCATTGAACTTGAGAATTTCTATCACGTAGGTTTGTAACGTTGGCAATCCTGTGCCAATTTTTAATATCAAACACTTTTTCATAAAATGAGAAAAAGCCTGTGTTTGTGTATATACATTTATACTACAAAGGTATTAATAATTCATTGTAATGCATTATTAATACGTATAAATGATGCATTTTACCTGAAATTCTGTCTAAATATATTTTATAATAATACATTTATCATTTATAATAATGCATTATAATACTTGCATATTTATGACTATATGTATTGCGCAATGAATGTAATGATTACACTGCATCTTATTTGTTAAAATATTATAATGTATAATATTTTAAAGATTCATAGGTGCAATTACAAATTACCCGAGCCTGTCTTCTAAAAATGACCCTTTACGTCATTTGTGCCAGCAGCATGTAATGAGCTACCGTTACGTTTTATGTTGAGAACCCTTTAACCACTGATGGAAAGCTTGCAACCTTTATAAAAAAAAAGCGCAATGGCTAATGCTTATGCCACGGCATCAACGAAACGCAGGAAAGGAGACCAGAGGTTTTGTTTAATGGATGGCAACAGAAAAAAAGGTTCACTACATGGAATAAAGAGATATGTACATTTTACCATGATAAAAACATTTTTTTTTTTTACGGTAAGCGCCAGGCACTTATTATTCGCTAAGGTGCCTCAGATGATCCATGTTAGCCATTACGCTTCCCTTATGAAAATTAACCATGTATTTTTGTGGTAAAACTGTAGTAGTCATATTTTTTTGTGAATTCACTACTATCAGCAAAACCATATTAATTATAGAGTAACCATTTTTTGTTAAACCATTCCTAATTTTCGTGAGTTTTCTCCAATTGTAAGTATTACAGACACTTCAATCTCCCTATAATAAGACAATCTCTGCTTTAACTGCCCTAAGAAAAAACTACAGTCTTGTGTTCCAACTGACATAATGAAATGGCATTTTCCGGCATTGGTGTGTTTCATGCTGCACTGTGGTGCGCAGACTGATCCGACAGCTGACTTGAAGCAGTGCATGAAAATAGAAAAATGAGCCGACGAATTTAGCCAACTCCAATGCTACGTTACTGTGACGTAACCCTGAACCACAAAACCAGTCATAAGTACCATAGGTACATTTGAAGCACTATCCAACAAAACTTCAAGTCAAATTGATCTGTTTTTCTTTTATGCCAAAAATCATCAAAAGATCATGTGCCAAGAAGATATTTAATACATTTCCTACCGTAAATTGATCAAAACTAAATATATGTGAGTGGATGCAGCATTATCACCAGCAAAAATGGCGAGAAACAGGCCTACGAACTTCCCTCGCTGCTGCCCGCTCTTTGGGAATTACCGACTCAAGGTACACTCTAAACAAAATAGTGCTTTATATCACTAAAAGTGGTCCTTTATCATCATAATGTGGGAACCACTTTTAGTGCTAAACAGAACAATATTTTGGTGCTTCATTGGTTCTTCAGCGGTTCTTCCGGATGACTAAGGTGCTATATAGAACCACTGAAGAACCATACATGGGCTTAACAGGTTCTTTATACGGAAGCGATGCTATAGAGCACCTCGGACACTCCAAAGAACCTCTGAAGATTCGCTGAAGCACCAAGATATGGTACTATATAGCACTAAAAGTGGTTCCCCTATGATTACAAGCAAAGAAAAACTTTTAGTGCTATATAGCACCACTTTTTTTAGAGTGTGTATGAACATTTACATTTACATTCATGCATATGGCAGATGCTTTTATTCAAATCAATTTACATTGCACTATACTATACATTTGTTTCTAAGTATGTGCAATCCCCTGGGATATAACCCAAGACATTGTTGACGCCATTCTCTTACCACTGAGCTGCAGGAAAGCTTAGAAAATCAGCTTTCGGGTTCATGTACTCTGTACAAAGCCATTACAGCTGTAAGCCAATAGAAACCTGTTTCTTCTTAGCAACATCCTGCAGCGCGCCTCTGATGGACAACTTTAAAGTCACCATGAAATCAAACATAAAAATTCTAGGTGTTTTATTATAAATGATTTATCCGTGCACACCATTTTTTTTTATTCATTTACACTTGTAATCTTTAATTAAACTATCAAGCTCCTCTCCCCCTGTCAACCACAACTCTTCACCACACAACGTAAGCAGCAATGAAGTGGTAGGACTACTGACTGTCCAATGGCCTGACATTTTTAGCCCTTCCCTCCAGGGCCAATTTACAACAAAGCAATCAAAAAGGGAAGGGCAAAATAAACCCCGCCCTACATTTTTTCTGATTCATTTTAAAAATTAATTTTTCTAAAAACACCACAAGAGTGATTTGATAGGAACCTGCAAGCTCAGCCTTCTTCTCCAGAGCAGCTGCACAAACTTCTGATAACGACACAGCTGTGATGTTTATGGCGCCACGGAACATCAGAAACTGTAAACATTAAACCTGACAAAAAGTCAAGATGAAAGTCTGTAGATTCACGTGCTGTCGGTAGTCGTGCTAATTTTAAGAACTCTTTTATAGGACAAAAGACCTACAGTATATGTTGAAGATTAAAGGCATCATGCCTTTCCATAACAAGCTACATGCTTTGAGAAACTGAATCATTAATGTCTTTTGTTCAGCATTCATTCCAAGGTTTTCCATATTTCTGAGACACTCCACAAATTAGTTTTCAATTTCGTTTTTTATTTATGGTACATAAATAAATGATTTTGTCCAATCGATCCAACATATAACCCACAACTGGTTTACTATAGCACAGTCCCATTGTTAGGTTATTTTAACCAAATAAATTGGGTTTCAAATTAAACGCAACTGAAAGAACTAATTGGTTGGGATATTTTTGCGAAAATGTTATTTATTATTTGATTATTATTTTTGACCATCCTATTTATTATAATTGTATTGTCATGTAACGATTAATGCACAACATAGAAATAACCTTTATAATCATTTAATTCCAAATATACAATAAGTTTTGGTTGGAGTTGTTTTATGAATGTACTTCCTTTATCATGAAGTTACTAGCAATTAAGCATCAAATGATGCTCCTCCTGATACTGAATGATGTTTGTTCCAATCTATAAACAGATATTCTCGTTTGTAAATATGCACACATACACAGTATTATAATGGCAATAATTATTTATAATTAAAACTGTACAGTCAAAAATGATGTACAGTCATGTGGAAAAAAGTACAAGCACACTTCGATATGATGAAGAATTTCTAGGTCTTTAAATTAGCCAGATGACCTGTAGGGGTCACGCTTTTCCTATTGACTTTAATTGTGAAAATTAGAACAAAATGTAAATTTCATGTGTCATATTGATAGATTATATTACTTTATTATTATGTACACGTTTCATAACATATTTGTTTAAATGTCAAAAATGAAACTATTTAGGTCCTTTTCACATGACTGTAGGCTATTAGGAAGTTTTCAGACATGAATCTCTTACCTGCAAGTTTGTCAGTTAGGGCTTCAGGTACCCACTTCTTAAGATTTTCTTCGCATATAACATCTCTAATATATATTGAAAGCTTGTCAATGAATGTCATTGCTTCAAGTCTGTTACACCAGAAAAAGAAACAGCGTCTGAGGCTAGCCCCCTAGTGTTTGTGGTCAATGAACAGCAATTTTTTTGGCTGCTTTTTTTTTTAAATATATGATCAAAGCAATAAATGTTACAAAATAAAATGTACACTCTCGTCATTTGAATCCTGGTGCATTTGACTGAGTGGCGCTGCAGTGGTTGGAAACCCTGATGCTTCCGATGGGTCCTAAAACCCCAAATCTCCACCAAATATCTTAAATATGATTTCCACAAAAGTTTATGACTTCCCTTGAAGTTTCTTACAAAGAAAAAAAAAGCGAAAGGGGGTCCCAAACAATCATTTTTATCAATGTTTGAAATAGGATGGTTATAAAAAGCAAGTATTGGCGTTGACAGTCATGCATATAATAAAAACAGTCGACAGACATGTACGAAGGTGTCTATGAAAAATCACTGCATACAGACATATACATTTACATTACATATAGGGCCTGGAGGGGAGGGCTAAAAATGCCAGACCATTGGACAGTTCGTAGCCTATAGGTCTACCTCTTTTGTGTTGGAGACTTCATCTGGTGAAGAGTTGTTGTTTAGAGAGGGAGAGGAGCCTAATGTTTTTGTTCAAAGATTACAAGTGCAGATGAATAAAAAATAATGGTGTGCATGGATAACGCATCTATAATAATCACTGCAACACATTTAGAATTTTCCTGTTTGATAAAATGGTGACTTTAAGATAAACGCTTAAGCAGTTAAATTTTAACCCGACTGGCTGGGTTGTTACAAAAATGACTCAATAAACGTCAGAATTAACCCAACAAAATGACCCAATATCTCTAACCCACCTATTAGGTTACAAAAATAACCAAACATTTTTTAGAGTATAGCATTATGTCATTGCATGGTGTTTCAGAAGTTTTAACCACTACACTGTACCATTGGTTAAAAGCAAAGACTATCATGGTGGAAACAATGGTTTCAGGTGACACTTAAAAGGGAAAGCCATCTGCAGGACAGATATATGACCCAGTGGCTAAGTAATGGACTTTGTGAAAAGTCCCTATAGACCACCTAATGCCTTGTTAAGAATCTGTTGAGCCTATTTTGCCTCACTATATTGCCACTAACATGGATATATTATATTACTGACAGGAACAAATAAGCGCATAGCGACTAAAAAAAGATGACTTCATGTGTAAGAAAAGAGAGTTGTGAAGGAAGAAATCCTCTGTGTGATGTTCGTGGCCACTGAGATAGAAAATGAGTGAAGAATATATTTTTTTAAATGAAAAAACTCAATGCGTTAAATAGTTTTGCGGTATCTGTTTTCAGCATGTTTGCTGCTGTTTTGTGTTTGAGAAACCAATTGCAATTGTGTGTGAAATTGAATTACTGAAATGAAAGATCTCTTAGGATCATAAATCAAGATAATTGTTTACTCTTCGATGTGGGATGTATGCGCGTATGCAATAATAATCCCTACAATATTTTTTATTACTAATCTTAAATTAAAACCGTGAAAAATGTTGTGCGCATGTTATGTAAGATAACCAAAGCTGGTTAAATGGCACTGCGTTTGGGGTTATTTGGTCTTTGTTTGAAAAATGACATTTTCTAAACCAGTGGTTCTCAACTGGTAGGTCACAAAAAAAAGAGTCATATCTGTTCTGATACGGTCGCAGGCAGCAAGGATAAACAATGCTAAATGCAAATAATAAAATGCAACTAACCATATAATTGTAATGGATAGCTTATCAACTTTTGGACAACAGGAGAAAACGTTTTCAATATTTTCCAGAGTCTGTGTGTAAAAATATACTTTTTTTTTTCATCTGTCAATTCGTAATTTGGACATATGTGGTGGCTAGGGTAGATTCCGGCTTGGGCAGATTGTGTAACATGTCCTCATCTTTGAAAAGCATAAACACAACTACAAGATGTTTAAGATTTATGAAGGTGCCTCATTCAGGTGATGTCTGCCAAAGTACTAATATTGTGCTAATTGAAAAATTAAAATGCCAGTGGAAATGTTTAAAGAGTGAGAAGTTAGTTGGAGTGTCTTTTATTCATGACTAATTGTTTTGTGCATGAAGGTGTTGAGCTATTGTGCTCTTGTTCTAAGATAGTAAGAGGCCCATTTTGGAGACATTGGACTGACAGAAGCAGAAATCCTTCACTTCTCTGTCCTGCACAAATCTCTCACTCAAGGACACTCATCAATCTGACCCATGGAGACACAGTAGTAAGTCCCCCTTACTGGAGCTGTTGAGCTCCAAAAAATTATAATATTCCGTTCAAATGTTATACATTGACCATATATACATCAAACATCTAAAAAAACATGTAGCATAAAACTTCAAAGTTTGCATAAGCACCCATGGAGCTTGTTTGACTTGGACAAGTAATAGCATCATGTTATTTTGACATATTTCTCCCCTTTTCATTTTCTGCAAAAACATGCAAATAGAATAAATATTTTTATTTGAAATGTGGGAGGAATATTGTAGGCAGTTCACAAAATGAAACAAAAAAGATCCCCAAACACAGTGCCTATAAACAGAGAAAATTCAGAAAAACTGGACACGGAATGGTCTCTTATTTATTCCACTGCTATATACACTCACCTAAAGGATTATTAGGAACACCATACTAATACTGTGTTTGACCCCCTTTCGCCTTCAGAACTGCCTTAATTCTACGTGGCATTGATTCAACAAGGTGCTGAAACATTCTTTAGAAATGTTGGCCCATATTGATAGGATAGCATCTTGCAGTTGATGGAGATTTGCTGGATTCACGAAGCTCCCGTTCCACCACATCCCAAAGATGCTCTATTGGGTTGAGATCTGGTGACTGTGGGGGCCATTTTAGTACAGTGAACTCATTGTCATGTTCAAAAAACCAATTTGAAATGATTCAAGCTTTGTGACATGGTGCATTATCCTGCTGGAATTAGCCATCAGAGGATGGCTACATGGTGGTCATAAAGGGATGGAGATGGTCAGAAACAATGCTGTGGCCGTGGCATTTAAACGATGCCCAATTGGCACTAAGGGGCATAAAGTGTGCCAAGAAAACATCCCCCACACCATTACACCACCACCATAATTGCATTAATGAGAAATTGAACAGGTGTTCCTAATAATCCTTAAGGTGAGTGTATATACAGTATATATGCTTAGTAAATAATAGGGGTGCTCCGATCAGGATTTTTGGAGCCGATCACCGATCCTCGATCACTGAAAGCTGTATCGGCCGATACCGATCACCGATTACAGGAGCTATTTGAAGCCTTCTCAGTAGCAGAAGAGAAAGTGTCATGAATTAACAAAAGAATATTGGTAAGTAACATATTTGGTAACACTTTCCTTGAAGCATGTATGTATAATGCATTATAAAGAGTTATTAAAGGATAAAATGCATTATTATTATTCATAATGTGTGTTGTAATGCATTATATGTAGTTGTAAAGAATTATAACCAATTTAAAATGTGTAGTGTTACGATGAATTCCTTAGTATTATAATGTATTAACTGTAATAACAATTATCTATAAGACATTACAATGCATTAAAATGTGCATTACAATTCTTTAAAACTACTTTTATAAGCCAGCAACATACATGCTTCAAGGAAAGTGTTACCACATATTTTCATAAAACATAGCAGCCTGTTACATAAGTCCCAGGAACCCTTTGTCTTCCAGAATATAAAGTGGCCGTGATCAAAGCAAATTTATTACATTATTTTATCTGATAATCTGATATTTCTTTATGCTTCTTACTGTCCTTGCAGTAGGGTTGATGCTTTTAAAAATGTCTCTGTTACTGACAGCTGAGGAGAGGTTGCACTAGACTTAAGACTTTTCATTTATTTTCAATGTTTCAGTTGTCCGACATAAAATAATAATCTAATTACAAGCAAATGTTTATGTTTTTATGTCCATTTAGTAACAATGACAGGTGCCTGTAAAAGCTGTTTTATACTCACAAGAAAGCTGTGGTTTGGTCATATGTGACCCTGGATCACGAAACCAGTCTTAAATAGCACGGGAATATTTTTAGTTAAAGTCAAAAATACATTGTATGAGTCAAAATGATTGAATTTTCATTTATACCAAAAATCATTAGGATATTAAGTAAAGATCATGTTCCATGGAAGATATTTTGTAAATTCAATATGCTAAATATATCAAAACTTTATTTTGTGAGAGGATGGCCATTAACAGGGCCTCTTATTAACAATTTCAAAGGCAATTTTCTCAATATTTTGATTATTTGGCACCCTCAGATTCCCTCAGTTGTAAACGGGTATATCTCGGCCAGATATGATCATATTATGACAACTTATACATCAATAGAAAGCTTAATTATTCAGCTTTCAAATTATGTAAAAATCTTAATTTTGAAAAATTGACCCATAAGACTTATTTTTTTTGTCAGGGTCACATATATGTGCTGCTTAACTGAACAGAGAAAATGCAGTGAGAGACCTTTTTCCACTGAAAGCCATTATTCAAAAATACGCTATTTTATGAGGTAGAACTCTGTAAAGACGTCACCACATCGCGCCTGTGTGTATGCGTGCATGGGACGCGGGGAGTGATGGATGCTTATGCCCCTCGAGTCTCTGTTGACCACATGCGCGTTTAGCATAACTGAACAGGCATTTGAGAGTAAGCTAATGAATAGGAAACACACGTCCCTTCACGATGGCCTACCTCCTTCTGCACACAATCACTTTCAGTCCATTCATGATCACGTTCTAATGACACCAAATGATAAATAGGGGAATTACAAATCGCCTTTATTGTAGTCCGTCAACATGACAGATTGCCTTCAGATTTTTCCATCACTGGTAGAGGTTGACGCGATCTCTGCAGCTGTTCTGAATCGGCCTTTTAGAGACCGCCGATCATACTTCCCAAAGTGATAATCGGCCGATTATGATCGCCGACCGATCAATCGGAGCACCTCTAGTAAATAAGGCACTTTTTGTGGATGACCACACATGATTCAGATTCCTCAGATTCCTCGGATATCTAGAATATTAAAATATGACAGTTATTAAACTATATCTACAAAAATATAAACTCCATCAAGAATTTACAGTATTCAGTTCTTGACCAAAAGAAGCACTACTGAACAGTACCATGCATAAGGAGATCGGAGTATGTTAGTCCTCAAAATATCAGGTGTTAAGTGCTCTAATTGCCAGTAGACAAGCTGGCACAGCAGTGAGGCGCAACAAATCTGTGTTAATGGTGTGTGGGGCAGCTAGATACCCTCTCATTTACACATTCCGCCAGGATTTACTGAGCTGAAATTTTACTGGATCTTGGTCATCCTTCTTTACAGGCCACCAGAAGCTGGAGTTATGGTCTTTTCAATTTCAAATGATCTCCTCTATTAATGAAAGACGCACAATTGCGTGACTTCGGAGCAGTGATACAAGGCAGATCTTGCTTTAAGCTTTTCGACACCAGTCATCATTAACCCCACCAGGCGAATCACAAGGCCACCGCTGACCTCATCACATCTGGCTGTCGGTGAGAAATGGGTGTCTATGTCTTCAACTCCCTCTCTGGACCGTAAGATAAATTGCCCCATCCATTCAGACGGCTGGACTGTGCAATCCGTCAATGGTTTCATACATAAACCAGTGTTGCCAATTAAAAGACATGCTTTAGACACACATGCTTTCAAATAAATCGGCACTAAACAAGGAATTAAAAATAACATTATAAATTTGTACATTAAAATCTGTCCCTCTGTGTAGCTTATGATTGAATGCTATTACAATCAACAAAACAACATCTTACTCATTTTCTATCTGAAAAATGTCTTTGTGTTTGTAATGCAAAACATTGTTTGATTTGGTTTATATTGATTGGAAACAGCATCTATTGATATCTTTGTTTCAATTATAGTTTAACAAATTACTGTGCAATGTTTTATCTAATTATATGGATGTCAGCAAGTACAAGGTCTTACATAGCAGGTCGATTGGACATTAGGTTAAGATTTAGGCTAAGGCTTGCAGGTTCAGTAGAAGTTTTCACAACATTTTTTTTAAATAAGATTAATATGGGGTTGGGACTTCGATAACGTATGAAGAGTCAGATGTTATTAAGTGTCAAAGTTAGGGAAAGGGTTATGCTTGTTTGTCTGACAAGAATGTTATGGATCAACAAAATATGATGATGCAGGGACAGATCTTATTTATTCATACATGTCTCTGAATATGCAAAGAAAATAATTTATTTACCTTACATTTAAATACTTAAAGAGCAACAGAGCATTGAATACAGTCAAGCAGACATATTGATTAGCTCTAAGATAGCCCTTAAAAATTAGTTAAATATCAGCTCAGTTGTAATTTAAGCGACGTGTAGGACTAAATCTTAAGTGTCAGGATTAGAGATGATTAACGACACTTTGCTGTGCTGCAAATGGGATTTTGGATGACACCATTGGCATGGACCAATCACTGAAAAGATTTCCTTAAGAATATTCTATGAAACATTCATGCTGAACAGTGAAATTCCTAAAAGGAGTTTCTATTAAATACTCATATGACAATAAAGCCTTGTCCAGAGAATACATTATGATATATACTGTCATGACCCTGTCTCTCCTTGTCATGATTTTCAGGTCTGATGGGACAGAATCATGACAAATAGATGGACTATCATTACTCAACATTACTTACCACCTCAAAGCAACACTACATTCAATGAAGATAAAATAGTTACAAAAAATATAGTTCATTTTAATAGAACTGGAACCAGAATAGTGAATCATTGGTCAAAACTGGAAGTTTGAGACCCGGAATCTGAAAATTTCCCAACCTTACTTGCATGTTAAATTACATGTACCCTTGAGAACAATACAGCATCATGAGAATGCACAAAAATAATGCAAATCCATTGCAATAGAACATAGTAAGATGACGATCTATAGCGACACGGCGAAACAAGAACTGCAACAGTACTGATGATCCATAGAGCATAACTTGAGCACTGCATTAATGTCATGTACGGACTGCGTGTCTTTTTTCTTGCGCACAAAGAATTGTGTTAAATGTATCAACTAGATTATCAAAAATGATGTGTTGCTTTTATACTTAAGTTTGTAAGTAGGAGTACATTCCTTGAATTCTCAGCACTTAAGACTAAACTGGCACTTTAATAAGCTTGATAAATGCGGGCCCAAACCATTTGTGGGCATTGCCGATCATTCTCATAGATTGGCCTATATTTTTCTTCTTAAATTGTTCCAAAGTCAAGGATCAAAGCTACATGGCTGGTAGTCAGTATTTGCTTAGAATACCAATCATTACTAGTGTTGCCACTGTGAATTTTTTCCTTGCTTAATACTTCAGGGTTGAAGGAGGATTCACAGTGGTTCAATGAAACGCATGAGAGGAGGGGAGAGCGTGAGGAAAAGGAGAAAGAAGAAAAGAGGGCAATCCCAGATGGCACAACAGACGGTTTTGTGTGTTTCAGGTGAAAACAGGAGGGCTGATGTGCAATAAGAATCGAAAACCACAGTTATGCCAAATTTAAAAGATAAAAGCAAATAGAGATAAAATGCTCTTTAAGGCTCATGGGATTATAAGAATACACAAAACTATATAAAATAACACAATATTCATTAAAAAAAAACGTTTTTTTATTGTAAAGACACAATGCATAACAATAGAAAAAATAATACATACATATATATATACAGTACTGTTTTCTAAAACACAAAAAAACATAGGTTATTCACTGAGATCTTTAATTGCTTCGGCCCATCTTAACCATTGATTTTGAGTTTCCAGAGACCTGCATTGATAATGAGGTATGTTTGGGGTCACTGCATGGTTGAAAGGTCTTTCCATGGGCAAAGTCACCTATTAGCAAAGGCAACTCTGTTTTAGAATAAAATATCCTGGTGCTTATTGAAATTCGTTATTCCATCGATCTTTTCAAAGGCCTCAATGATGGGCAGCCAAATAGCCCACAAGCATTGACTGTTTGTTTCATCCTGCAAGTGATGGATGCCAGTTGGATTTCATATGCATATGAGCTACGTTTATAACCCCGCGAAACTAATACTTGTCGGAGGCTACAGTGTAGGGTTTCGAAAATGAAGCAAACCCAAAGCATAAATATGCTATTGGGTTAGTAGTTAAAAAATAAAGTGAACAACTTAACACAGTATTTTATGTGAAAACCATTTGTTAGAACAAAAAAACTGTATTTCAGGTTCATTTTATCCAAAAATATAATTGATATTATTATCATTGTTTTTTTAACCCAAGCATTACTGTTACTATTGCTAATCTTAATAAACAAGCCCGGCTTGTTGAGGACTATTAAGTGATCAAGTTTCACCTGCAGACAATTAACACCCTAAGGCAAAACAGCATGAATGGCTGTATGAGTGCAATAGAACATATTGCTTTCCCAAAAGAAAAAGTGTTTTGTTATCACTCCACTAGAAATCCGCCATTCCGATTCAGGTTTTCAAATCACAGAACATGATGGATCATCATCAACATGTAGATTCAGTAAAATCCAGTTTACAGCCAATGCTTCATTTACTGAAGTAGTTTTTGGGTAGTTGTTTTTAGTATTTTTGTCTGAAATGTATTGATTTTGTTCCTGATATAGTGCAGTATTTTATATTAAGCCCACTTAGGTAAATTATTGAAAGCGATCTTGGTCCTAGTAAAAAAAGAATACTCTATGTTGCTGTGCTTGTACAAAGATATTTTTTTGGGGATGTATCTTAGTCTAAAGTTTTTAAACATCTTTTGTGTTGCTTTTGTTTTTGTAGTGAATAAAAGCAATCATTTTAAAGCGGCAGTCCGTAGGATTGGCTTCTTTGTCGCCATCTCAGTTTGTTATGGCTACTGCAGGTGATGTGCGGAGGTATTTCTTTACGTGAGTTGTGATTCAGCACTGCTCAGCTGCGCGGAAGAGTCTGATGTTTTGAGTCGTGGCCTGTGACAGTGCAGCGGTGAGAGTCTTCACTGTACATCAGTAGCACATAATAAACACAGATAACATGGCAGATGATATAACACGAAACAAATAAGAACATAAACCGACACAAATAGCGCAAATGGAGGCTGTGCTGAAGTGTTTTGATATTATTTCGGGTGCTGGGTCATTTTGTTGTTTCTTCTGGAAACTCCCATTAAGTGAACCGGACAGAAGATCCACGAACGCGTATCTCAAATGCGGACAGGCACGGTCATCAATCATCAATCAACCTGAAAAAAGCGTTTCATTTGATCAAAGTAAAACAATTGCGTCAACTTGTTACACCTAATAACTTTACTTTTTATCAACTTAAACTCTTTCTTTGGCTCAACTTAAAACTCTTTCTTTGGCTAAACTTAAAACTCTTTCTTTGGCTAAACTTAAAACTCTTTCTTTGGCTAAACTTAAAACTCTTTCTTTGGCTAAACTTAAAACTCTTTCTTTGGCTAAACTTAAAATTCTCTCTTTGGCTAAACTTAAAACTCTTTCTTTGGCTAAACTTAAAACTCTTTCTTTGGGTAAACTTAAAATTCTCTCTTTGGCTAAACTTAAAACTCTTTCTTTGGCTATGTAATTCAAATTCTTTGAAAAATGTCATTATCCATTAAATAGCCAAAGCAAAAAGTGTCTTTATTTGGTTAAAAGTATAAGTTTAACGGAAACCTCAAATTATACTTTGTCTTAATGTTTTCTCCTTGTATAAACTTATTTTTTTTACTTTTATTCTAACCAAATATCCAAACAATGTTATTTAAAATTAATTTAAAGACATTTCTTTACTTTCAGAATGTGTAATTTTACTTCAAGTGTCAAACTTTTGACACTTTATTAGTGTCATGATACAACATTTTTACAATGTGTATAATATCTTTTACAAACTGTATATCAATGTAAACACATCATAAACCGTTGACAATTTTTGTCACAATACAACATTTCTACAGACAGATTAACAGTTTTTACAACATGTATAGAAATACACCCTGTATTACAATGTAAATTCACCATCGAGGTGAATCAGAATCAAGGTTTAGAAGAACATACAATCTTTCCAAAAACAATCAATTAGAACTAACTTTTCAGCACAATTGAAAAGGTTTTGTTGTATTTTATAGATTCCCGTTTATCCACGCCGTGTTCAGGAATGCGATGTAACAAGATGGCGGAAAAATGAACGTCCTCACGCTCGACTACCGATGGCGTCAGACGTCACGTGATAATGGGAACGCAATATTTTTAATTTGAATTAAAGACATTTATTTACCTTACACTAACAAGACTTAATTTGAATTTGAATCAATCAAACTTTTAACCTTACATTGATGACTAGACAGAAAATGGAATGTTTTGAGTCAGATCAAGTATAACAAATGCTTTAGAGTAATGACATGCCTTGTGCACTTTTTACAGTGTACACCATACAACTATATATGCTATATGCAAAGCCTTGCCATCTTATCGGGGATATAGGTCCGTAAATTTGAGTAAAATCACAGGCTTCACTTGTCTGTGCTAATTCGCGCCACATGAAATATATGTGGGAAGGTAATTTCTAAATCACATGAGGTCCCCAGATAATAATAATCCTGTTCGAATAGGTCTTAAATTACATTTATCAAAATGAACATAACAAAGAGAGAAAAAACAACCGAGGAAACTGTACCCGTCTATATAAACACAACAAGCGCGCAACGGTTTCGTGTTATCTATTAAAATATTGAAATGTCTTCCCTGTTCAGAAGAAATAAAGCGATGTCTGTATCCGTTTAACGTTACAATCCTTTCAGATCAAGGAGTACCCGCCACCTTTGAAATGCATTGACAACATATATTCTTGTTTTCGCACGAGTCCGATCACATTCCCAGTTTCTTCGAAGGCTAAACTGTCATCAGTTCGTTCTTTCATGTTTTTCACAAATGATGAATCTCCAGATGTCAACACTGCTTGCCGTTTATAAAAAAATGGAAACGACGCATTAAATAATTCTAAAGTTGTTCACACGTTATAAACCGCCTGTCACTCGCATCCAGGCGCTGGCTAGCAGCCGGGTCCCCTTCGTTCTGTTTACGAATGTGATGCAAAGACGAATTTCACCATATAAGGATCTCCGGGATAGTCGACCCGACAGGGCAAATTACCAACCATTATTACAAGCTTTCCCCGGTGAATCCAGCAAGGGTAATGACACGGTTTTAAACAGCGTTCTTTCGTGTGCTCAATAATTTATTTTAGCAAATTTTTACTCAAAAGAACTTGCGGACTGCCGCTTTAAAGTGTTATTTTGTTAAAGGAAATAAAATGTTGTTGCAGTAATGTAAAATAATTACAAATGTTTTTTTTCTTGGTGACGGGATTTTTCTACACACTGTTTTTTGCACACGTCTTTGTCTGTGTGGATTTTATTGCACTGTATTTCATTTGTGCTTGACAGGTAAAATTGGCACACTTTCTCTAGCTTCACCACTAACAGGAGTTGAAGGTCAATGTCAAAGCGATCAGTCAGGAAGAAACAGGCAATCAACCCTTTAAACCCGAAAGAATATCATGTCAAAACCATATTTTTACAACCACAATCAATAAATTCAGTGACTTTTAAACTAACAGCTCCTCTAGTATTTTTTAAAAAACTTGCTGCTTGTTTTTTTAATGAATGGCAGTGATGTTCCAAATCTTTGAAAAAGGGTTCTGTTCACAAATAAATTAAAGGAAGTGTATACGACAGTCTAATACATTACCTACAAATAGTGTGTCGGAGAGAAATGGGCCATACCTGTAACAAAAGCTCACTGATCTATACAGCAACTGTAGCCAGGGTCACACATCATAAGGCACATGAATTATGATCTTTGTCATTTTTTGTGTTTGTGGTTCATCCAAGAAGTACTGTCTTAGATACTATGAACTAACATTGTGAAACTATGACAAATGAGTCGTGCAAATGTCACAGAAATTTCTAAAATATTTTACAATTTCATAAATTATATATATAAATAGTAAGGTTTGTTTATTTTATTACACCTGTAATTATCCATCACGTTTTCTATGTTGCTTATTTTCCGTGTTTCAAACACATGCTAAGCTTTTTTGCAGTGTTGCAACACTAAGCCAAGCACTTTTATTTACATCAATAATTGAGCATAGCTTGGCAAGCAAGCAACGGCATTGGTTGACCTTTCACACATGCTCACAGACAGCTCAAGTGTTAGGTCAAGCGAAGATCACGTTCTCAAGCTAAAAGAGCACACTTTCAAGTATCTGATGAATTTTTAATTTGGCTTTGTTCAATTAGTGTGTAATCAATCTAGGGTGGTGTTTACTAAAATGGTGAGACTTATTTACAGGATGTCAAGTTTGCAGTTGACAGTCTCATATGAAATGTTCCCTAAGGAATCTCACAGTTTCATTCAGCAGGCTAGCACAGAATCTCAGGCCCTGTGCAAAGGCAAATGTAAGCCCTTCCACACTATATACAATAGCACACCTTGTTTTTCAAATAATAATGTATCACTATACACATAGCACTCAAATCATTTGAACAATATTAAACATGTAAATTAGTATTATTATGTTTAACACAGCAATGAAACTCTTTTGTGTAAGAGTTGTGCTACCGTATAACTGTAAAAATCCATAAAAAACAGAAATAAACCTTAAAAAAACATTTTAAATAAACCTTAAAATAACATTTTCCCTGTTGTTTTCTGTAATTTTACATTTTTATTTCAAAATATATAACTAAACCTTAAAAATAATATTTTAAATAAACCTTAAAATAACATTTTCCCTGTCTTTTTCTAAAAAAAAAATCTAAATATATAAAAAATCTGTAAAAACAATAAAAAAACTGTATATACCCAAATATAAAAAGAACACCTCAGCATTCATTTTAGACTTAAAAGAACTGACAGTTTAACACTTTTTAATTTGAAGTGTACATTGTAGTCCAAAACATTGAACTAGTAGCAGCCTTTTCGTATATTCTTTAACTATTAGTATTCAATTCTAACTCTCTGTTGAACAACGGCAAAACCGATGTGAATTTAAGTAGAAAATTTGCTCAACAGCGGATGCATTTTACTCTAATTTCGTATCCACAGCAACAACAACAATGTGTCCCGGTTCCTGAGATGCAGAGCAGCCGGATGGCACGCCTGTCCCTCATTTCTGAATAACGAGATGTCAGGCCTTTGCTTAAGCACACCGCTCTGCTTCACGCCTCATTCATCCGCGTCACAGCAGCAGGCCGTCAGAGGAGAGCAGCGGGCAGACAAAGGCAGACCCTCATTGATTAATGGCCTAAGAGATGTCTGCTCAAGAGTGGGGTCACAACGGTTTCTCCTCGGGTCCAGATGAATATCCAACGGAGAATAATGACCATACTGCCATTTTAGTTAATATCATGACTTTTTGACAAAGGGTGGCTTGCCTTTTTAGAACCCCCTCCTCCCCAATTCAACAAATGCATCCTAAAATCTTTCCCCAGGTGCCCATTTATGCCATCTGCCATCAGTTCTTGGTTTCAAATCACTGGCAGGAATCCATTGGCTAGGATTTATGACAGGACAGTTACAAGAGGAAGTGGTGAAAGAGAATGTGATTGGTTAATCTCATTCCTGGATTTTCGGGATGAAGGTTAAACAGATAACAGGGGCCATTAAAATATCAAAGAACTGGTTCTCTAGACACCTTACGTAGACCTTGTGATGCATTGCAATAAAAAGGAGATACATTGATGAGTTTTGATATTTTTATTTTTAATTCTGGGCTATGACTTACTAAATTTGTCAAATCAAAAATGAAAATTCTGTGATCATTTATTCACCCTCTTGTCATTTCAAATCTTATTTTAGCTTTCCTGTAGCTCAGTGTTAAGAGAATAGCGAAAATAGAAAATAAACAATATTTTAGAATTATGTGATATCATAAAATGAGATGTTTTTATCATGAGGACCAAAAAAGTGTCCTCATAATATAAACAATGACTGGTATTACTATCCTAATGTTCCCACACTGTAAGGTTAAGAAAGACCATAGCATTGTTATGTTATGTACAGTGTTATATATCATACAGTATTCATTCGTTGAATGTGCAAAGAGGTATTGCATACTGTGCCAAGAACATATCAGGGTCACACTTCACCGTGAAAATAAAACGCTGTCGAGGTGGTCTTGTCTGTCTTTTAATTCAATATGCTGTCTGCATATAATTACATTGTTGTAGTAAAAGTAAAATGATTTTAGCTGACAGCAGTTCTTCTGCACTGCCGAGGGATGCAGATCATCTTGTTCTTACCAGATGGAAATGTTATAATAGTAAATGTACTTGCATCTGAACTCATCATATTAATCCGAGTTGCACTTAATTTCAATCTGCTGCCTTCATTATGAACTCACAGTAGGTGAACAAACAAAATAATCATGAAGAATATAAACAGCCAAACGATTGTGCTATGCAAATCACTATGATTTAAAATATAGAAACCGAATCTAAACCACAGAACCACTCATTTCTCTTATGAAATTCCTTGACTTTATTTAGTATTGATTGAGTTTTGTTTAAGCCCATGTCTGAGATTGTAGCTGCACATGGTGATTTGTTTTAAATGCTTGTGACTGTGTCAGAAATGACAGTGAACAATCTCTCTTTTATGTGTTGTAAAATAAGCAGCAAGCAGTGTATCCTAACGTATGTACGAGTTGGTTCTACGCCGTCCTGTGTGTGTGCGTGTTAAGATAAGCTGCCGTGCCATGTCCTCCACATTCACAGTCCCAGCATCCTCTGGGGCAGAGTACTTCAAGCCCTATCTCGATTAGCTTATTTTGATGTTTTTATTCTTCCGTGATTGGGAGCCATTCTCGACAGCCAAAACAGACAGGTTTGCGAAGGCGTAGGGTATTTTTTTAGTGCCTCTCAGAGGACTCTGCTTCAATAAAACATCACGCAACCTCCTCCTCTGACTGGCCCAAAAGCTGCGTGCATCTCCAGCGAGCCCTGCCTCTCCCTGTAACATTACGCTCATGTGAATGACTCCGACGCTCAGCCGAGCTCTAAGTGAAGGTTTGCACGCAAACATGGCTCTGACTGGAGTTACCTCAGGCGAAAGTGCCTCCATCATCGACAAAATTAAACATTACGCCATGTCTCTGGCGATTAACGCAGAATCTGATTCGACCACGCTGCATGTTTTTTTAATGAGGTGCGATCGTCCTTTTATACCCCGGCTCCCAGAGCAAGGCGAGCCTGTCATTCTCACTGAAGGCGGAATGGGCAGGAGATGTGAAAGGAATGGATTGTTGGTACAGCGCTAGATTTCTGTTGGTGAAGCAAAGCAATGAAAACAGACTTAGCTTGCAGACATGACATGCGCACTGAGACGTCCCTCTAGTGCCTGGCTATCTTTTATTAACCCAGGCTGCAAATAGAAGAAGGATTTACTTGAATGCACCAATAAAAACACTGTAGCTTCTGCATACCATTACTTATCATACAATCTATCTTTATATCAACCGGGTTTCTTTATCGGGGTGCTCGTGGCTAGTTGTCACAATCTTTTCTCCTTTGAATATATCTCTTATTTAGGTGACAACTATACCCTGTCTTCCAAAGTTCCATACAGCTATGGGTCAAAAAGGGACAGACCCAAACGTTGGGATCTAATTTAACCTGAACTACTTGTTGGATCAAATGTAAACATTATCTGGGTTAATTTAACATGGTTACTGGGTTTGTCCCTCTTTGACCCAGCGTTTTTAGAGTCTACCATATCAGAAATATATATTATTCATAATCCTTCACCAACAAACATCTCAACATCATCTCTTTACAGTGTTAAACCCTTCCTAGCATTCTTAAGTAAATCAGACTCCAACCAAGATATACAAGTCAACCAAAATGATTAATCATAAGATAATTGTTAGTATTCTTTTCAATGAAATGAGCTTCTTTCAAGCCTGATAAGGATTTTGAAGAGGAGAAAAATGCTGACTTTGAGAGTTTGTTGTCAGAAGTGATTTTTGCATGCTTGGTGTGATCTCTATCAGCATTTATGACTTATTTGAGGCGTTTTTTATTCACCACAGACAAATATCTATTGTTTCAACGGTTCTTAATGAAGGAAAATACAATCAAATACAATTGATTAGATCAGATGTTGTAGACATTTTTAACATTGTTACCAGCGTCTTTGCAAAAGTGGCACAATCACATACTGGAAATGCTATTGTGCAATTTGAAAATTGCATTGTTGAAAATATAAACTGTCAGATTTGCTTTAATCTGACATTTAAATTGTTCCTTTTAGTCTGCCCCTCAAGTTAATGCTGTTAAAAACTTCAAAAGTCACATATATTATTCACGTGTTTTGACAAGATAATTCTGTGTAAGAAAACATCAAAATAAACATTTGAGTGTAATGTTTCTGATTTGCCATCACAGTCATTTTCCATACAACACTATGAAATATTCACTGTAAGGTTATCACAGAAAAGGGTATGAAATTTTAAAGACTGCTGTCTGTTGAAGGTATGAAAGCTCAGCCAAAAGAGGCTATGTTTATGGAACACTTCCTCAAAGACATCAAAAGAATGATGCAACATTTATCCGGTGATCTTAAAACAATATCATATTTAAAAATTATATCAGTTTTCCAGGAAAGCAGGCTGTAGTAACAAGTGACCAAAAACACAGTTTTTCTTTTTCCAAAAAGAAATAAATCTGTTTAGTGAAGTAATAATTCAAAAAGTAAGACAACTTTATTGTATCCTGTAAATGCAATTTTATACATACATTTAAAAAGTCTAAAATGGTACATATGCTGTAGCAAGCCGGACCATACAGGATGTTGGGCGCTCAGCTGAAAGAAATGGTAATGTCAAGACCAGCAAAATGCATCTCAGACTTTTTTTATCGATATGCAGACTATTAAAAATATAGAGCCGCGAAAAAAACATTTGAGAACATTTTCAATGTTTCTTTTTGCATTTATTTGCAGCAAATACAAACTAGAGAAACATGTCAAAATTACAGAAAAGACACAATGTATTTTTTTCAGAGCTCAAATGCTGTAAAATAAAACAAGTTTACTGTATATTCACAAGTGTTTGTACATGTATTAAGGAAAGTTCAAAATTGATATTTTTTATTACCTCGAATTTATCACAGTTCCCTTTCTGTCGGTCTCTCGACGTTGTGTCGTGAACGACAGATGGGGTTCGCCCTTGAGAACCAATCAACTCTGACTACTATAGAAAAGGCCAATGAAATTTGGCGAATGAAATTTGCATGCCGGCATTAATTTACCTTTTGTTCTTCAGAGCCTTCGCTCATGACTACGAACAAAACCAATTCAACGAATTCTTCTTCTACATTGCCGGATCTAAGACGTAGAGCAGTGGATCGTCCCTACCTGCAGCGACCTTCCCCTGGGCGTCTCGGCGGTTCCGGAGGTGTTAGATATTTTTTATAAAAGGGTCCTCTTCAGGACTGAGCATTCTCCAGCGCGGCATGTCCCGTTGTTCTCTTGGGTGCAGTACTCTCATCGAGGAGGGGGATGGACATGATAGCTGCGTCAAGTTTCTGGGCGTCCAGCACACTGAGGCAGCTTTCGTTGACACATCTTGCCCGCACTGTGGCTGCCACCTGGGTGAATCGGCCACGCCTACCGTCCAAGGCGTGTAGGACTTCGACATCACTGGTGTCGAAGGCTTGCGCTGCCGCGGGCCAGGCTGCCTCCTCTCTCTACGCCATGGCCATCCTGCAGGTCCGCCAGGCCAAGGCATTGAGAGAGCTCCACGAGGGTAAGGCCGACTCGGGTATAATGCAGGATCTCCGTGGCCCTGGGTCGGACGATGTCCACGGTAGTGGTCCAGGAGAGACACCCCCGGCTGAACCTTGCGCAGATGAGTGACACTGATAAAGTCCGCTTTTTTGATGCACCCGTCTCGCAGGGTGGGTTGTTAGTAACACCGTCGAGGACTGCGCTCAGCAGTTTTTGATGGTGAAAAAGCAGACAGTGGCAACTAGCCACATTTTACCACGCAGCGACTCGGCCGCCTAGAGGCCTCCGAGATCCCGCACGACGTTTTCTTCCCGTCAGCCCAGGACCCCTTCGACATCGGCTCCGGTTCCTGTGCCCCCACACGCGGCACCCCGGAAGCGGAGGTCAATGGGGAAACCTCCACCCCATCAGCAACCTTCTCACTTCACTGATGGGAAGACCCCAGGGAGAACAACATCGGACCCGACCTTCACAGCCACAGCTCTAATCGGTCGGTATGGGACGGCTCCTGCCTCGTCACCAAAACTGGACCCTTTTCGGGGCCTGACGCCCACTTACTCACAGAGTTTTTCCGTTCTCCCCGGGTGTACTTTCAGCCGATCGCACACTCCACTGGACTGTTCCCGGCAACCCGACCTCACACCCTGGTGAGGCGTAGGGTCGTACACACACGACAGCTGCCACCACTCTCAAACCTACAGTGCGTGCAGCTGTCCTGCCAGGCAGGCAAAAAGGCAGAGCCAACCTTTCCTCCGGGACCCCCCGTGACATGGTTAGCTCAGCCAGCCGACGAACCACCCCACATGGGAATGGTGAAGCAGACCGTCCCCTTGGTCTCCCTGTTACAGTCCCTGGGTGCTCGAGAGCTGCCCACACTGTCTCGGTGGCTAATGAGGACGGTCCGTCTTGGTTACTCGATCCAGTTCGCCAGAGACTCTCCCAAGTTTTGGGGCATCCTCTCTCCCTCTGTCAGAGGCAGGGAGGCCTCCATATTTTGTCTAGAGGTCACCCACCTTCTGGCGAAACAGGCATCGAGTTGTCCCTCAAAACCAAGATGTTCAGTGGGTTACAGCCCGCACTTCATCGTTCCCAAGAAAGACAGCGGGTCCCGCCCCATAGGTCTGCGTACCCTGAACAAAGCACCTTCACAAGCTGTCGTTCAGGATGCTCACGCAGAGGGACATCCTGACATCCATCAGGTGTCAGGATTGGTTTCGTGGCAATCGTCCTGTTCTCCCTTTCGATCTATCCCTGTCCCATGGTCTTCACGAAGATCGTGGATGCCGCCCTATCTCCCTGAGGGGAGGAAGGTATACGGGTACTAAACTATCTCAATGACTGGCTTATCTTGGCACACTCGCGAGATCTGTTATCTACACAAAGGGAACTTGTGCTCCGGCACCTAGATTGATTAGGACTACAGGTCAACCGAGAGAAGGGCAAGCTCTCCCCAGTGGAGAGCATCCTCTTTCTCGGTATGGAACTCAACTCCGTCACCATGTTGGCGCGACTGTCCACAGTACGCGCCCAGTCAGTGTTGAACTGCCTGGAACACTTCAGGCAAACAGCGGTCCCCCTGAAACAATTCAGAGGTTCCTAGGACACATGGCGTCCTCGCGGGGGTCCAGGACAGCACTTCAGCTGTGGTGTACATCAAATCGTCAGGGTGGCGTACACTCATGGCAGCTAACACGACTTGCTCGATCTACCTCTCTTCTTACCCAAACATATGGCTAAGAACCGGTATCTCACCAACCTTCCTTCTCACCCAAACACTGGTTAAGAACAGGCATTCCATCCATCACTAAGCAAGCACCCCCTGGGGATTGGCTGGGCAGAGCAGCCTTCCTCCTTAGGCCGGGACACCATATGAACTATCACAGATAGCTCTAACCGTACCTAGTGCTACCGGACGTTTGTAACACCCCCCCATTGGCTGTTCCGTCTGATGTATCCTCATGAGAATGGTTCCCACTCCTGGTAACCCATGGGCTTCCCCAGGTGGACCTCCACCTCGCGGTTAACTACTCAGTCCGCACGTTCCATGCGTTCTCCTCCAAGGACGAGATCATACCTATGTTCACCATATTCCTCCCCACGGGTAGGAGGGGGCGTCTGCAGCGCATCACTAATTAAGGAAGTTGCGCTTACCCGGTGTAAACCCAAGCCGGATGGCCTCTCACCAGTAGAGAGCTAAGGCCTCTGTCCGTAAAAAAGGATATCGGTCAGGGCTGTACACTTCTTTCTCCAAGAAAGCTCTGGAACCCCCCGACCACCACACTGGAGGGTTGACGCGATACAGTGTTGTGGCATTTTCCATTGGTAACCCCATCTGTCGTTTTGATACAACGTCGAGAGACCGACAGAAATGGAACGTCTTGGTTACGTCTGTAACCTCAGTTCCCTGATGGAGGGAACGAGACGTTGTGTCCCTTATGCCACAAACACGTATCGTATTCTGCTGCAATCATGAGAGGCTCTCAGACTCTTCAGAACAAGAGGTAAATGAATACTGCAAGCCGGCTTCCTTTTATACTGGACATCCAGGGGTGGAGACCGGCATGCAAATTTCATTCGCCAAATTTCATTGGCCTTTTCTATAGTAGTCAGAGTTGATTGGTTCTCAAGGTTGAACCCCATCTGTCGTTCATGACACAACGTCTCTTTCCCTCCATCAGGGAACTGAGGTTGCAGACGTAACCAACACGTTTTCATGTGACAGTCTTTTTCAATTACTGTTGGATGACTTTATGTCACTCCTGAGGTTTTATTTTGTTTAAATTCAACAAAACAAGACTGAAACAGCAACAATACATCTATATGCTGATTTGAAATTACAATTGGGTATTGTCTAATCATGTTTTTCTGTGGTTGTATGTTTATCAGTAATTTTGTCATGAATGATACTCAGATTTATATACTAAACATAATGATACTGTGTCTGTTGATTTTCTTTCAACATGGATGTCACAAAATTGTCTTTGTCTTAACAGTGAAAAAACTGAGGTTATGCTTATTGGTGGGAGTATAACACCTAGTCCTATAAAGTAAATCTGAATTCTGTACTATTATTCATATTCTGTGTATTCACTCTGCTATTACATCACTGGCTGTGGATCTTGCACCTTCTCCCACCTCTGAGTCTTGTGTTAGAAGTGGCAGTTATGAACAGCAGGCGATATTCTTTATGGTCACGTCAATCGAGCTTGCTGTCAGTATCCCTTGCCCTCAGCCATTGCCACAATTGTGTTTCCCTTGCTAGTCATGTCAATCAAAAGCCACAGGCAGATGGTCAGGCCTATATAGAGGAAATCAGCCCCACAGATCCAGTACTACACAGACCGCCTTGTGGAAAGCAGAGGAGGATGGAGACGCACAATACTGATGATGCTATGGTCTCAACAGTCTGCATACGTTCCCACATCTGACATGCTCTGAAAGGAGCCTGAAGCCTTTCATTGGCACTGTGGTGTAATGGAGCCATGCCAGGCCAGCATGTAGCGCTGCCAGGAAGTTGGAAGATGGGAACTATTGCACTCTATACAACATAATATCTCTGTTTGATTGACTCATTATAATTTAGTCTATAGCGAGGCATTTCAGTTTTTTTGGGGGGCTGTATGGAGATTTTCTACAGCCAGAAATACTATTCAAGAAACCACTGCCTTTAACTTACAAAATGTGTCTATATTGAAATGACATACAGTACGTTAGCCTTGTTGCTTTATACATCAGACAGCAATCGGCAAAACATTTCATCAAACATGTTTTAATGTTAAGGTTAGAAAGTTTAATTCTAAGTGTAATTAAAACTAAAATAGGGTATATGTACACGGGATGATGACGTACTTCTGTTGAAATCGCTGCCAGCTAGGTCACTTCCACACTCATAGAATTAAGGGGATTTTTCACCAAGTGATAACAATGTGTTTAGTAAGAAAACATTCAAATTTCATCAAACCAACAGCACTACGGGTGAGCATTGCCTTTGTGATCATGCCTCTAGTAAGTGCAAAAGTTCACTTTGCTATTTTTCATATTTGTTGATGAACCTTGAAATGAATAGCCTGAAGTGCTTCTCATTTTGTGTTTGTCGACGTATGGCGATGTGTTTCAATAATTACACTTGCATTGTTGATTGTAATCCAATGTGCATACTATAACAAAATGCCATTATGACGCCGGATGCAACAGAGCAGGCAGAGATTTTTGCGGAAGGACGTCATCGCTCAGTTTGTATATGCCCAATTGATAGAATCTGGTTAAGAATGCATTCTAGTACCCATTATTGCGTTCCATTTTCTATAAAGTTATGTTTTGATGAAAATTTGTGTCCGTCGTATTTTTTATGTCATCTGGAGGTCTTTAGACAAAATGGGACGTTCGTTAAAAAGAACATTCCTACGAAGACACTTTAAAGTCTTTCAAAAATACATCTTTATCATTTAATGAAGAAGGATTACAGTAATTCTGACAGGTAAAGTGAAGACAGCTCTTGGTGGAGACACTGTTGAAAGTTATGACTTCACTGTAGCCTACTTGAGTTGTGAAAAAACATATTTCTAATAAATCTTGAGTAAATCCTGAAATTCATGATAAAATTGAAGTTTTGTTTAGTAAGACAAATGTGTTGCATACTCTAAGTAATGAGCTATTTCTTTATTAAAAAAATTCTAGGCAATCCAAGAATACATATACTGTAGCACAACTTGTAAAGTAATGTTTAATATGTAAAGCCAACATATTGTGTTTAGAAAAACAGATATTTTACTTTCTGTAACTTAACTTTTACTTAGGATGTATCTATAACAGATATACACTTTTACAAGGAATTGTTTTTTAGAACATTAAAGAAACCTTTTAAGGGTTCAGTCCGAAGAACAATTTTTTTTGTTAAGTGTAGAAGTTCTATAGCAGGGAATCTAAACATGGGAAAATAACACTGCACATATATAAGTGCCTTCTTATTTAGAATTAAGTGTATTTTATTTAAACTATAATTGTGACTCTAATGCTTTGAACATGCCCTTAAACACAATAGTTTTATCTACACTTAAATCAACAACTAAATAGCTTTTGTAAGACTTCTGCAAATTTACATTACATTTGCATGCCAGTGGTATTAAAATGTTTCTATAATCCAACTCAGCACTTCTGTAGCTCTTTACTATCTCTGAAGATCATGTAGATTTACATTCTTCAGATCTATAATTATCTCCCTACCAAAAAACCTGAGAATACATTGTGCCCACTGGGAGAATTCATTGTTTAAAACTAATAATTTCATTGCAGGACATCTTTATGGCCTAATGAAGATACTGCTGGGATGGTAGCTCAATGTTGAATGAATAAAGTTGCAGCTACACTTGAAATGTTAGTTCCCATGTAGTTGTGCATCAGGACGCAGATTTTACATTGGATATGGAAAACAACCCAGCTGATAAAAATGATTATCAAAAAAAACCTACAACCAGTCAAGCTCCTGCTTGTTCTAAAACAGGTTAGTAGTGACAAGATGCATGCATATCATGGTCATAACAATTTTTCCAGATTTAAATGTCTGCAACATCTATGCACTCTACAGTCCAGACCTACAACCGAGACATTTCATATATCTTAAGTATTGTGTTGTCAAAGTTGACAAGCACTTTTTAGTCAAATATATTGGTTAGATAGTTGCAAAACCCAGTGACAAACAAACAGGGTGACTAATAATAATGATTAATAGCAAAAATAAAAACACACATTTAAGAAGGACGCAAACGATGTGATATCTCTTTAATACCTCACTTGTTCCTCTTAAAAAAGCAATAAGATCAAATGGTGAGCGAAAGGAAAACAATTCTTACCCCTCCCGTGTTACAGATATTTCTCTCATAGGTCTTCACTACAGTTTCAGGAGGATATTTCTACATAAACCTGGTCCCAATCTAAGCTCAGATTTTCCAATTGTGCAAGTGTCAATATTAGTTGTTTCATCAAATTTATTCAAAACCTGATGAGCTCTTTAAAAACAAATAAACTACAGTTAATTTTCCAAAGTTTTACTGGTGCTCTTTCAGACACATAGAAACAAGTAAACTAGCATTCACAAGATGGATAATACTCTGTGTCGATT
The DNA here is from genome assembly GCA_029783895.1 of Triplophysa bombifrons. Lineage (NCBI taxonomy): Eukaryota > Metazoa > Chordata > Actinopteri > Cypriniformes > Nemacheilidae > Triplophysa > Triplophysa bombifrons. The sequence goes on from CM056471.1 coordinate 3,891,145, forward strand.
GTGTCTATAAAATAAACAGCATGAACTGTTTCAAATAAACATGCTGCAAAATGACATGTAAAGCCAAAATAGACTATGTGTTACATGCTAATACAAAATCTGACTATGTAAGATTAATATTCTTGAAGAGTAACGAACCGCATAAAATGTCCTTAAAACAGTATATGAATTGACGTTAGGCATTAGAATCCTTTGTTCTTTCTTTCCTTCTTTCTTTCTTTCTTTCTATTCATTTTTTGTGTGTTTCTGATTAACTCAATAAACCCATTCTAATGTTTCCATTTGAAAAGTATTAATATAGGATCCTTAGTTTCATATGTAATGCTACAGAGGATGAATGAAGCGACTATGGATCAAAGACACAGATTCAGTTTTGCAACTAGGTGTTGATTAATAAAGCAGAGTGCTTAACTTTGTGTGGGTAAACACACTTTGTAACCTACACTTACATTTCTCTGTCGGATCAATAATTCATCGCCGGGAATGATTCTTTCATGAGACTTGCTTCACATTATTCATGCTGGGCTGCTGAAAGTAGGACACACATAGAGTGAGTGAGATTGCGCTGCTAGCATAAAGATGAGAGTATCACAGGAACCTCACAGGCTTCAATCTAGGGGAGGGGGGATGGGAAATGCTCAGAGATGTCTAAATTAGAGAGTTTGCAAGTTTGTGGCTGACAAAGAGACCGAGCAGGTTGATTGGAGCACATCGGTGGCCTACATTTGCGGTACAGCTGGAGCTTCAGATTGAGTGTGGAATGAAGACATCTCAGGTGTTAAATAAATGTTCAGGCAGCAGTTTCTTGTTGCTGTTGTTAGCTCAAGGGCAGTGTGTGTTCTGGAAGGTAACGGTGGGTGCTCTTCAAGATGTGAATCTCAGAAGGGCCAGTGTGTGTGCGTGTGTCTGCGTGTGTGTGTTTGTGCTGCTGCTGATTGTGTCTGTGTGTGTGAAAGAGAATTGTAGGATGTGATGTTTTCGAGCTTTTGCAAGTGTCAGAAACCATCTGGTTTTATAGTTGAGGCAGAGACAGAGATGTCTGGTGCGTGGAGATTTTTTATAATATCAAATAAACAAATGCTGGAGGACATTTAACACTGCCTAATTTGGTTCTCCTATATAAAATAAGACAAGCTTTAAAGTATTTATTGAAATTCTAATCACATTGTTTTTTCTTGGCATTATGGACAATGCAATTGTCTATCTACAATAGACTGAATTAAAATCACCGTGTGCTTATTGTTATAAATGTACTTGGTCCAGATAGCCTGTGGGCTATGAAGTTTTGTTAGCAAATTGCAAGCAAAACTCCAATTCCAATCAGATCACAAAATATTGCTTATGCAAATAATAAGTGAAATCATTTATGCCGCATTTCCACCGAAATTGCTTGGAACAATTTGTCCCAGGAACTTTTTTTCGCAGGAGTATTATTCTACCCAATTCTGTTGCTGTCTGCGTTTCCAATTTCAATAGCAGTCTTAAGTACCGTGAAGATTAGGCAAATCAGTCCCTTGAAGTAGGAGTGCATGTGATGGCTCCTCCCAGTCCAGGAGGGGGCGGTAATGTCGAACAACGATGACGTTACATAAAGCGATAGACACTCGTTTATGCGACAATCCCCAGCTTGTATAACCAACTCAATATTTTTAACTATACCTTTTTATAGTGTTCATCGTTTCCAATTCCTGTCAGATTTCATCATCGGCAAAAACGCTTAATAAAGTCTTGATCTTGTCGTTGGTCCATCTGACATATTTTCTATCCATTTCAAACATTAAACAGCTGAAACTACACGCACCACACTGTACAAACTTTTAAAAATGATGGTTTGTTTTTATCGGAACACGATGCAGCATGTAGTGTCAACCAATGAAACTGTGAACCTCACAGACGTCACAGGTTGGAAATGCGCCGTTAGACTTTAGCTTGAAGCCATTAATTAGATGAGCAGAATCATGTTTGCTCTAGTGTAGTTAGTGTATATCTAGTGTAGTGACATTATAAAGGTTAAACACGGTTTACCGGACAGGGATTAGTTTAAACCAGAACTAGGCCTTAGTAAAATTACGATATTTAAGTAGTTTTTAAAAACATACTTTACAAAAAAAACATTACGGGTTTGCATCCTGAGACAAAACAACCACACTGATATATTTTAAGATAAGTCCCTGTTAGTTCTTTTCGATCAAGACACCACTAACATTTAAATTAGTTTGGGATTAGCTTTAAATCCTGTCCGGGAAATCTTCCCTAACAGAAAACCCTGATAAATGTATCGGACGTAAATTAATTTTAGTGAAGAGCAAATGGTGATTTAAGCTTAATTCTCCTGTTTCAGAAAATATCTCAACAATGTTTCAAACTGATCACAGATTTACCAAATATACACACAAAAGTCAGCATTTTTGAAGATTTCAATATGAAAACAAACATTACTCAACAAATTTACCCAAAAACAGACTATTTAACCAATAAAATCTTAAATAATTTTTACAGCTTCATACTACAAATGTATTTTAACAGCATTTGTTTGATTTTTATAATTCCTCCTACAAAATCTTAAAAGAAACATCTGAGATTAAGTTGATACTTAAATGAAACACAACTGACAACTCCATCAAATCACCTCAGCAAGCTCCGGAAACAGCAACCTCGGAAAACAATCAAACTGACCTGTGGGCACTATTTTTTTGTAGGTTGGATTGCATTTATTGTAGAGAGTTTAAAAACAACAGAAAATATACACTTGCAAATTCAGGGCCAACTTGGAAAAATATAATGAATGAATGCAGTAATTTATTATACAGCTATCACTTTCGGTTTCAGTTGAGGGGCTTATCTCTCTAAGTGGGCATTTCTCGGCTCGAATAATCACTAGACTGGACCAGACCATGCTAATAGAAGTCTGCATATATAAGATTACTCTTATTCAACTTTCTGTATTGCTGTATGAAAAGGAAAGAAGAAATATAAGTCAGAAGTGTTAGTATTGTCAGCAACTCAAGCCCCGGAAAGGCTAAAACATTTAGTATATAAACAGTTTAGATTGTATTGCTTGCAACTTCATCTTATTTATAACATGTGAACTATAAATAAACCATTTAAGCTGTTCAGCTGTATAGTAACGGATGGTAATGTTGTAGTGGTCCATTTCGAGCAAAAGGTCAAAAGGACGTTCACTAAAAAAAAAAATTTTTGCTGCCTGTTCAATTTACTTAACTTGCTTAGGTTAAATCAACACAACTTTTGGAATATATGGTTACAACATGATTGTTTAATGTTTAGTCATATAACTGAATCCGTTCATGTTGGGAGAACATTAAGGAGTTGTGTTGTGTTAACATAAAATAGTTATAATAGGGCAGAGGACTTATATTTCCCAGCATGCTTTGCGTACACTGCATTTTGAGTTATTTTCTTAAATAAGTGTTGTATATTATGCATTTTTCAGTAAAAAGAAACACTTGTACAACATTTCATTTCTAAGAGTGCACCATTTAAGCATAAAAGGTCAGTACACTCTTAGAAATGAAATGTTGTATTTAATTAATACAGTTATGTCATCCGGTCTCACAAAACTTGGTAGCTTAAATGGAAAAGGTAATATACAATTAATTGTAACATAATGTTTTAAGTAAATCGCTCATAACTGTGTTAATTAAATGGTACATCACACACTTATTTTGAATAAATGTAAATTATTGTCTTGAATTTAATGACTATAGCTTGATCTAAGATGACCTGATTAAGTTTAATTTATTTAACAGAAATAAGCTTTGCTAATGTTATCCATTTGTGTTGATTGTACTTAATGATTGGAACTTAGAGCAACTAAGTCTGTAGGTCAAATAAAAACACTAAAATAAAATGAAATGTTCAACATTTTTTATATTATACATTTGTAACATTTATTAGACATTATCTCATTTAACTCCAATGAGATGATATTGAGAAAATAGAACTCAAAAGAAATGCAAAAAAATTATTATAACCGCCCACGACCTAACCAAAGGCAACACTTTTCTGAACAAGGGTAACCACCAAACTAAAAATAACTAACTCTTTAAAACTTTTAAGATAAACGAACATTAAACACTAACAAGTGTTTCTTTTTACTGAAAAATGCATAATGTAAAACACTTATTTAAGAAAATAACTCTCAAAATGCAGTGTACGCAAAGCATGCTGGGAAATATAAGTCCTCTGCCCTATTATAACTATTTTATGTTAACACAACACAACTCCTTTATGTTGTCCAAACATGAATGGATTCAGTTATATGACTAAACATAAAACAATCATGTTGTAACCATATTTTCCAAAAGTTGTGTTGATTTAACTTAAGCAAGTTAAGTAAATTGAACAGGCAGCAAAAATATTTTTTTTGAATGTGAGTTTGCCATCTCTCTCCCCCTTTCTGAGAAACAATTTTTGAAGTGGCGGTGTTCCCGTGTGCCAATAATCTATAGGAAGTGCCCTTAGATACAACCATCCCACCAATGGTAGCAAGAAGAAGCCTTTTACTGCTTTACAACTAAAAAACAACCCGCTTGATTGTTGGGACACTATGTTTTTCTTTATACAGCATGGATGTTTATGTTTTCAGCATGCTTTGACTTTGTTCTTTGTTTGGACTTTATACACGGTGGTTTTGTCAACTCTCATGTCATTAATGTCGAAGGTTGTTTTTGTTCATATCTATATTGCATATATCGGCATGGCAGTCCAAACAAAGTGAAACCTTTGCACAGTATTACATCGCATTTTGTCTATACAAATGGTCATAAATTGTCCTGTGGCTGGATTATGGGTTTATGTTATTTTATATTTCTAGAAAAAACGAACATATTGTAACGCTTGTGAGATAATAAATATTTAAACAAGTGTTAGATTATTATATAATTATAATTATTATTATATTATCATATCTCAGATAGAGGTCGATTCACTGTTATCTCATTTCCTCACTGTACACTGTATAATTTCTCATTTTATTTTTTGGTGCCATAAAGCAATAGCATATTTAGCACACTTTATTACTAGTGCAAAGTGCCCTTGCACCATAACAAATATTATTGCTTGAATGGTACATAAGGTTTGTGGAGAGCAAGAGAAAATTATGCCATAAAACCAGGTTGAAGTATCCGTTTATCATGATCAGGTTACTTTCATAGCAGTTAGAGGATGATAACAATCGTCTCCATATTGACGTGCACTCAGACAGTCTGATGTTCCAAAGTATACTGTATGATGAAATAATTGTGAAGAATAATTGCTTTCATAAACAAATTAGTCCCTTTGCAACGGATATGTTCACATAAGTGGATTGACATTTTTACTGTAACAGGCCTTAGTACTAAATTATATATTTATAATTGTACATTCTTAGAAAGAATAGACTTTCTCATCTTTGGAATGTTTATTTTTCTGCCCAAGAACAAGTTCAGAGTTTTTTCCCAAAGCCCCGTTTATCACCATTTCAGCTTCAGAGGTCAACGGGCCCTTCAAAAAGAAAACATGTTCCTCCCTAATGATAACAGTGAGGCAGTGGATGATGTGAAGTAAGAAAATCTCTATCAGAGGTTTCATTAGCTTTTCTGCATAAGGCAAATTCATTAGTGCAAGAAGCAGAGGACATATCTAAAGCAATGGAGCGTGATGAAATCACCTGTGATGACAGACAGATGTGCTCAACTGACCTCATTGTGGATGGGCTGTTGAAGTAGTGAGAGTTGTTATCTTTTACAAAGGAATTAAGGAATCCAAATAGCAGCAAATATGACAAATCAGAAAATGAAAAGTGTAAAAACAGAATGTCATTGTAGCCTTTATAAACGTGAATGATCTGTGTCTATTTTAGTTTGTCTTTCCGGGGAAATTAAAATATTCCATGTAGCTTTTAAAGGTCATTACTAAATGAAAAAAAAGTAATAAAAATAATAATTAACATCAATCATGCTGTTTAAAGGTTTACATCCATAATTATGAAATTGTGGAATTAATGGATCTCAACTTCATACAAAATATGCAGAAAGGTGTTAAAAAGCAGATAATGTGCAAGACCTGGGGGATTCGTCCAAAGAACAGTGAGCAGTTAAACATCTTAAGACAAACAGGGGGCTCGTGAACAACTATCTCAAAACATAAACACAATGACACCATATAAGAAAGTAAGGGATAGAATATTTTTTTTATTTATGTATTTATTTACAATAAATTGTCTTTCATGTTTGTTATTCATTTGTATTACTCTACAGTCCACTTTACAAAATTGCACCTCAGAGAAACCTCCCCCCAAAATTCTTAATTTAAGCATGTATATATATATATATGTGTATAGATTGTTTAATTTTCTACACCAAATGAATCATTCCACGGGTAATAAAGTCCGTCTAATTTTTCAAGCCCTCTAGCTGAACTTCAGATGCCTGTAACAGGATTCTGTCTGCATGCGTGAAACCCAGCGGTCGCATGAGGGGAGAACCGCCTTTGATCTTCTGTGTGTGCATTGGGGTCAATTGGCATCGCACTTCCACAATTCTGCACAAACGGCAAGCAGCAATGCTGGTGAGCACACAGCTATTCAGCCTTTCGCTTTTAATAAAGCTGTCAACGATGACACAACCAGACCGGTTCTGAGTGCCACCTTTTTCTCTCTCTTGCTGAGATCTGGACGGTGAGGATTATGGAGATGAGGCTGAACATTGTTAAAGTCTGAGAATCATTGTTTTTTGAGTACTTTGCAGCTTTCGCTCTATTTCATAAATACTTGCAATAATTTTCAGAATGGTGAAAGAAACACAACTTACAAAGATGTGCTGTTCCATCCCCTTCAAGTTTTTATTGCTCTGTGTCCTTTTGTTGTTAATTGTTAATGTTAAGTGCCCTCCATCTACCAAGTGTTGTAATATCTTTTGACAGCGTCATAAAAATACTGATAACACTCTGACATTGTTGATATATTTTTTTCAAACAGTATTTTGCCCATTTACATGCACTGTAAAAAAAACTTTCCCTAGTTTTTATAACTATGTGTTGAACAGGGGGAAATAAAGCTAAGCAAAATACATTTCATGTTATTTTTTGTTGGTAGTGTCATTGCCTGTTTTAGAGTTTATGCACTGATTTAAAGTGATTTTGTCATCCTCATTTATGTTACTGTATGAAATGAAATTCTATTCTTAAGGTTTTTAAGGACACATCGTGCACACAAAAATGGACTAGCAGAGATCAAGAATAAACCTGTTCATATCAACAATGGTGACAACCAAAAAATTAATGCATTCTGGTTACCATCAAAGTAGAAACTCAACCATTACTCCCAGCATGCATTGGGGCAGTATGCTTTTCAGTTGTTGGTGACCTCTGTTGAGATTCGTTCACTGATTCTTGATGTTTGAGTCAAAATTCAAATACAGACCTTTTAACTGTTTAAACTCTTTATATGGATTATTGTAGCAAATGTGAGTCTCCAATGTAAGCTCATTCAGACTGTTATAACAAATACCCGAAAAGAAATTAAACGACATCACAAAAAATGTTTTGAAATCAGACAACAAAATCTTATCACATTTTCTTTTGATATTACTTGCTATAAAATTATGTCATTGCAGCCAAAAGAAGAATGAAAGAACACAATAACGGTGAATTAAAACATCAAGTAATGGATTTTATGCTGTTGTCCCTGCGAAGCGAAAGTGGTGATCGTCTTCAGTATTCTGACATATTTCCAAGATGAATAGTTTGTTTTGCTCATGTTTTCCGCTTTGAATTGATTAGGCGACTTAAAACAGGATGTTCCCGTATTTTTACGGTAGTTTACTGGCAACCACAGCTGCCGGTATTTTTCTGTAAAAACTAGAGAATTTTTCTTTTCTGACATTAAATGTTTGTGGGTCACCAATATGCTGAAGAGTGGAGTCTGTGTTTAAATCAAGGTCAGGTAATGAGGTACTGATGTTAGGTTGCATGTTACTTTGTTTAAAAGTGACTTTGATGTTTTTAAATTATGAATTGCAAAGAAATAAAATAAGAAAGTGTAATGTTTTCACTTTTATGCATTAGGTCCGTGTTTTCACTTTATACAAAAATGTTTTATTTATATATATACAGCAAAAAAACACATGCTCTTAATATAGAAGAATTGATACACAGCTTGAAGTTTTTGCCCTGAAGTTTTAAACCGCAAAGCTGTTTAGATTCATTTCCCGTATTTTTCATGGAATTTTACTGGCAACCACAGCTGCCGGTATTTTTTCATTAAAACTACGGAACATTTTTCAGCGTGATAATATTTTCAACTAAAAACAGAAATCTTTTTCAATGATTTGATTGCTTATTTACTTGTTTAGTGGGACACTAAAGTATTTGAATGGACTTGTTTCACAAGCCTGTGATTATGCGTTTAATGGTCATCAGCATCGTAAATCCTCCAAAGTTTTTTAATTTATATTTAGTAATTTAATGATTTACTAGACGCTTTTATCCAAAGCGACTTACAGAGAGTTCAGGGAGCAATAAGCAATATGTCATACAGGACCAATAATACAATAGTGCTAATACAAAGTTACTAGTTTCAGCAAATGCTAGACCAATACCTGTTGAGAGAAAGAGAGAGGGTGTCATGAATCTCAGAGTGAAACATGGCGTGGGAACCCAAGTGCAGGCAGACACAGACGGTAATGGTGGTAACAAGGAATTTATTAATTTAACAAACACAAAACAAAAACCCACGTGGGGGAAAACAAGACAGGGATATATATACTTAAACAAGAAACACTCACTAACTAAACTACAAAACAAACACTGGTAGCAACACTAAACTAACACTTACTTTGACACGACAACAAGAACATTCAGGGACAGCAATATAACAGGTACAGAGACTGGAACAAGTACAAGAACATGGTCCTAGAACAAGGTGTCACAAACAATGCACGAGCAACGAGACAAAGAAACGTGAGGACTCTTTATAGGGGAAACAACAGAGGATCATAACGAGCAACAGGTGCTGGGGATAAGCACTAAGGAGAGGCTGACGAGGAACGAGATGTAGGGAACAATGACGAGACACGAGAAAGAACTATTCAATCTCACACAAAACCATAGGTTATGCCATGATTCCACTTGAGACAGGAATAATACATGACATGGTAGTGGAACCATGACATAAGCCCCCCCTCAAATGAACACCTCCAGGTGTTCATCAAGGGGCAACTAACAAGACAAGACTAACTTGGACAAGGACAAAAACCAGACAGACAAGGCAAACATGACAAGGGGCATACATGACAAGACAATAAACGGGTTGGGGTGGGACAGCAAAAACAACAAACATGGGAGGGGGGGTGGGGGCAAACAAGACAAGACTGGGGGAAGTCCAGAAGGGGCAGGGCTGGGTGCCGGTCGGAAGGCCGGCTGGACAGGGCTGGGCGCCGGTCGGAAGGCCGGCTGGACAGGGCTGGGCGCCGGTCGGAAGGCCGGCTGGACAGGGCTGGGCGCCGGTCGGAAGGCCGGCTGGACAGGGCTGGGCGCCGGTCGGAAGGCCGGCTGGACAGGGCTGGGCGCCGGTCGGAAGGCCGGCTGGACAGGGCTGGGCGCCGGTCGGAAGGCCGGCTGGACAGGGCTGGGCGCCGGTCGGAAGGCCGGCTGGACAGGGCTGGGCGCCGGTCGGAAGGCCGGCTGGACAGGGCTGGGCGCCGGTCGGAAGGCCGGCAGGACAGGGCTTGACGCCGGTCGGAAGGCCGGCAGGACAGGGCTTGACGCCGGTCGGAAGGCCGGCAGGACAGGGCTTGACGCCGGCTGGAATGCCGGACTTGACGGCGGCTGGGCAGCGCGTTCTGGTGGCTGGGCAGCGCCATCTGGCGGCTGGGCAGCGTTCTCAGGCGGCTGGGCAGCGTTCGGTACCGGTTGCTGGACCGGGCTTGGTGCCGGTTGCTGGACCGGGCTTGGGACCACAGGACTCGGGATCTCCGGACTCGGGATCTCCGGACTCGGGATCTCCGGACTCGGGATCTCCGGACTCGGGATCTCCGGACTCGGGATCTCCGGACTCGGGATCTCCGGACTCGGGATCTCCGGACTCGGGATCTCCGGACTCGGGATCTCCGGACTCGGGATCTCCGGACTCGGGATCTCCGGACTCGGGATCTCCGGACTCGGGATCTCCGGACTCGGGATCTCCGGACTCGGGATCTCCGGACTCGGGATCTCCGGACTCGGGATCTCCGGACTCGGGATCTCCGGACTCGGGATCTCCGGACTCGGGATCTCCGGACTCGGGATCTCCGGACTCGGGATCTCCGGACTCGGGATCTCCGGACTCGGGATCTCCGGACTCGGGATCTCCGGACTCGGGAACTCCGGACTCGGGAACTCCGGACTCGGGAACTCCGGACTCGGGAACTCCGGACTCGGGAACTCCGGACTCGGGAACTCCGGACTCGGGAACTCCGGACTCGGGAACTCCGGACTCGGGAACTCCGGAGCTGTTGCCGGTTGCTGCACTGACCATGTCCGCAAACCCCAAGGGAGACAGCAGCCTCTTCTCCGACGGTGTGAGGCGCCGGGTGAGGCAGCAGTTGAAGATCGTCTTCAACTCCGCCTCACCAAACTCGGTCACCTCCGCCACCGCCGAGAATGCCCTGGCGAACTCCTGGTCACCGTAAGACCCCTGGCGGAATCCAAGTAGCAAGTGGGCCTGGCGAGACCGCAAGGACAACGTCGTACCGTCCATGCTGCCTACTGGGTTCGATTTTGGCTCGTGCATTCTGTCATGAATCTCAGAGTGAGACATGGCGTGGGAACCCAAGTGCAGGCAGACACAGACGGTAATGGTGGTAACAAGGAATTTATTAATTTAACATAAACACAAAACAAAAACCCACGTGGGGGAAAACAAGACAGGGATATATATACTTAAACAAGAAACACTCACTAACTAAACTACAAAACAAACACTGGTAGCAACACTAAACTAACACTTACTTTGACACGACAACAAGAACATTCAGGGACAGCAATATAACAGGTACAGAGACTGGAACAAGTACAAGAACATGGTCATAGAACAAGGTGTCACAAACAATGCACGAGCAACGAGACAAAGAAACGTGAGGACTCTTTATAGGGGAAACAACAGAGGATCATAACGAGCAACAGGTGCTGGGGATAAGCACTAAGGAGAGGCTGACGAGGAACAAGATGTAGGGAACAATGACGAGACACGAGAAAGAACTATTCAATCTCACACAAAACCATAGGTTATGCCATGATTCCACTTGAGACAGGAATAATACATGACATGGTAGTGGAACCATGACAGAGGGTTAGTTTTTATTTAGTTTTCTCATTTGACGGTCAACTGTTCACAGAAGAGATGGGTTTAAGAATGTTTTAAGAGATGTGGTTGACCAGACTGAGTTAGGAAGAATGTTCCACCAGGAAGGAGTTGTGAAGGAGCTTTCCTGTAGCTCAGTGGTAAGACCATTGCAGTTCGATCCCAGGGGATTGCACATACCTATGTTAAAATGTATAGGACAATGCAATGTATCTGCCAAATGCATAAATGTAAATGTAAATAAAAGGAGAATGAGCAGGAAAGCGGTTTACTTCCCTTATAAGAAGGCAGTACAAGATTCCAGTTTGCTGAACGCAGGGATCTTGATGGGGTGTAGGAGTGTGGAAGTACGCCGTTCCAGATCCAGTGATAGTCCTGTAGGCAAGCATTATTGACTTGAATCTGATACGGGCTTCAACCGGTAGCCAGTGGAGAGAGATGAAAAGAGTTGTCACATGTGCTATTTTGGGCTGTTGGAAGACGAGGTGTGCTGATGCGATCTGAACCAGCTGGAGTGGTTTGATAGCCTTTGCAGGCAGACCAGCAAGGTTTCTAATGTTGAATATGGCAAATCGGCATGACCACGTTGTCATTGCAATGTGATCATTGAAGGACAGTTTTTCATCAAATTTGATTCTGCGGTTCCTGGCTGTTTTAGAAGGAGGGATCGTGGGTAACTTAGAAATAAACAAGATGTGCTTCGCGGGACATACTTGCAGGAAAGTAAACAGAAAGTACCACGTTGCTATGACAAGATTTTAAGATGTAAAAAGTTGGTTACAAAAGAAAATACTAAGCACTTGTAAACCTATTTACTACACATGCCTGCTAAGATTAAAAAGCATGATAAAAATTGTAAACTGTTAACATTACACACCACATATTTGAATGTGCAGTGTCTGCCGTTTGTTCAGATACAGACGTTGGCCGACGTAAGGAATTGTTGATTATCTCTATAAGTATACACCTCATGTGTGATCTGAATTCTCGTGAAAGTAGGTAGCATCTCACCAGTTCTATATGTTATATTTGTAATTATTTGTCTAGCCGCTGTCTTTCAAAGAAGCTGAATATCTTTCAAATATCACATTTGGCCTATAAATAATTATTTAATTTAAATGTAGCATTTTTTAAAGTCATAGTTTGTTTTTCCTTTTTTTGTTATTTTCTATCCATTTTAAATACATAACACCAATAGTTTACATCTTGCACACTAAGAAAATGCAAATTCACCAAACATTTACAAGACAACAAATTAATGGAAAGCGAAGACTTTTTTGTGTTAGTTTTCAAAAGGTTTCACATACACTTTACAATGTTGACAAAATGATCTGCATTCACATAGATCTGTAAAAAAAATGCTGTGCTATATATGCCAGGCCAGTGGTTGGCAATGTAACAAAAAATACTATGTGTCTGCGCACATGCCTATATTCAGGTTTAACACAACAGTGCTTTTTAAAAAAGCCTTTTTCAGTGTATAAGTGTGTGATTTGACAGATGTTAATAATGTAAATTATTTGAACTTCTTCTTTAAACACATTTTTGACTTGGTGAAAAATCCTATCTCCTATTTATCAATTTAAACAATTTGATGATATAATTCTGAAATAATTCATTCTGATTGGTCAGCTGCAGTGTTACAGTGTCTTCAATCCCCTGATAACAACAGATTACACATGACTCATCCAGGTTATCTTGACCGGTACTACTTGGTACTACAAATATTTTATTACCTGATTCATAAAAAATCAACCTGCCATGAGAAAACAGATAGCAGTGGGGATATAAAATATATTTTGTAACCAATTGCTTACTGATGTGCAAAGTAGCCATGTAATAAACTGGGTAATGTACATCCAGACTGCAAAATAAACCACTTCAGAGTCGTCCAAATACTTATCACTCTTGTCTGAGTTTACTTTACGATAACTACTGCATGTATATATCCCTTAAATAATGTATACTCAAGTATTCTAGATCATTTCTGGAATTGGTCTTGAAGCCTCAATGTTTTTTGTATCTCTCAATGGTTGCTGCAGAGAAATGCCCTTTAGCAACCACCCACAATATACTTGCAACCGCTTGCAACTGCCTAGAAAATGCTTGGAAGCATCATCGTTGCAACCAATTAGATTTCTTAAATTGTAACCCCCTGGTCAACATCCTAGCAACTCAAAACACCTTAACAATTTCATACCGAGTCATATTGAAGATCTGGGAACTTTGGCCAATTTCAATGGCCATAGCCCACCCAAGAGGCCATATGACTGACAGGTAAAGAAACCAATGACATTTTTTTTGGGCCCCAGTAACAGACCAGTGTACATTCACCAAATTGTCAAATGTAAATGTTAACAGCAATTACAACTTTTATGAATTTATCTCGGGAACCCGGCATACTTTTAAGAACTTAACGTTAAGTCGATCGTGATGAAATCTTATTTCGACCTATGTAAACATGACAGCTTACTTCTTCGATCAGACGGCTTTGTGCTTTTTCCAGGTGTACCGTAAAAGAACGGGACGCGCACGTCGCCTGCAAATCCCCTAGAATTCAACCAATCAGATGAAGATTTCAAACTTGCTGAAGTGTTTCCAAGAAAGTGTGCATTATGCATCAGACGTTCAGTCAACAGTCCGTGGGTCTGAGGCTGAAAATACTTCCTACCTAACACACATGTAACCAAACATGCCAACCTCTCTAAGCAACTGCCTTGCAATGACTTGCATCAATTAAGAAAAATCACAGTTATACAGAGCACATGTCATGATACAATCAAACTTCAAGAATGTTTTTGTCAAATACATATTTTGAGTTTTCGAGTCTTTCGTAATGAAAACATTGATGATCAAGAAATTCACAGAAGTTACATTCACAAATCTGTTGATGTCCTATCAATGTTGCGGTTGTGTGATTAGAAGTGTCAACCTCGACAACTACGACAACCCCCCCCCCCCCCCACACACACACACACACACATTCTCTCCAAATAATATTTAATTCATACTTCAAATTTGCAAGTTAACTTTGCAAACCAAACCAAACTCAGGGTTAAATGTCACCTTCTTTATGTCAAAGGATTAGAGTAGAATTCTCAGTATTACTGGAAAAGGTTTGTATGTACTGTGGGGACAGGGGCATTTCTTCATGAGACTCACACATGCACATTAACAGACGGGCTTGCCATTTTAGCAACCCCCTTTCCCCCGCCTTTTAGGCTAAGAAGATTTGTGGTACAGACAGCTGGGCCTAGCAGTTCATGGCCCAATCCAACCCGTCCTAAGCATTAAACAGCAACCCCAGATGCATTTCTGAGTAATTATCAGTTGATTCACTGCAATAATATGCAAAAATCTGCTCAAATTCATGATGGATTACCTACCTAGCTCTATTCATAATGATAATAGGAATGAAAGACAAGTTGCAGTGACTTTTATGATAAAATGCATATTGGTTTCATATATAATTATTGAAAGTCAAACACTATTAACTCTTTTACTTGGAACTGTGGATAATTTGTGAATTTGTATTATCTCATCTCTACATTTCCATGTGATCTGCTTTCCCCCCAGTGACAGTTGTGTTTAGGGGTGGACCTTCTTGGTTTTTTTTTATTATCTACATTTTTTGTGTAATTCAGATTATACAAATGTATGAGCTGTATTGAACTTCATCCAAAAACTAAGCGGGAATGCGAATGGAAACAGTTTAATTTCATAGATGACCACAAAACAAATTATTATAGTATACAAACAAATGATATACAGTATATGTCTCTGTGTTTAGTATATACAGAGTAATTTAGTTTCGTGTAAACAGACTTTCGAACCAAACTTTATTCTATTGCTCCCAAAACTGCAATCATGTCCATTAAATCCATGGTGTTAATCCAGCGTGTCACGTCACAACATCAAACCAATTATATTTTCAGCAAATATTGATTAAAACCATGAACCTTTTCTCACACAAGGCTTAACAGGACAACAGCACTCACACTGCAAATGTGCAACACTGCTTCCTAGTTTTCTTTTGTTTGTCAGTAGTCAGTGGTCTTACTCTAAATATATTTTAAGACTCCATATTAGTCTACATAATACAAGAAATTTAACAGAATCAATATACAAATAGTCTGATGTCAAATGGTGCTAGCATTGGTGTTGTATTACGTTAAAGCGACATCTCAGCTGAACCTCACCATGGGTGGTTAAGCCTTTCACCCACAATCCAGGCTGCAAGTGGGATTTCACAAATCGCTTTTGATTTAAGGGAATGTGGCGGCTGACTTCTAAAAAAGGATCAAGTGGCAATAATAAAATAATGAAATAGTTGAAACAATGCATTATTAATTTGCATAGGTTTTTCTATGTAAATAAATTGCAGCTGGCAGTGGTGTCAAAGAGAAATGCAGTATAGCAGACGTCTGGTCTGTTCCTTCTCCGTTAGCAGCTCGTATGCAGCTCACACACTCACCATATGCTTGAGTTTCACAGTGTTACCTCGGGAGAAAACACGCTCCCATAGATTTCTCTTAATGTCTCTTAAAGATTGTTTTGAGATATGGGATGACAACACAATATATATTTTGAAATTATTTTCTACTATGTTAATCAATGATGTCCCAGAAAACCCAGTTCCTAACATTATTCCAAATATCATTTTTTGTGTTAAACAGAACAAATGATTTTTTTATAACTTGAAGGCTAGTAAATTAATTTCCATTTTTAGGTGGAGAATCCCTTGAACCATCATGATTGCTACTATAGTACAGACAAACATTTTTTCAGAAAATGTGACTTTCTCAGTAAGAAAATGCTCTCATTCGATCTAATGTTCTCTGTTTCATTGAAGGAAAGATTATCATCGAAAGAAAGGATTTGCAAGCCTTTAAACTGCTTTTGTTATCATTGTCAATGAGATGACAATAAGATGATCAATCTCTGCCATTCTTTACCATGACACTGTCAAACTTTCTGAAAAGCAAAAAATCTGGCATCATCCAGCGGGTCAGTTTGCTTTATGTTTGCATAAAAGGGGCCAAAGGCAGTGAAATGCACAATTTCAGTGCTATTTGACATGCTTACAAAAGTGATGAGTATATATGGTAATAAAAACGTAATAAATAAGTAATGTTGAATGTGACTGAATTTCACGTCAATCATTTATGCAGTTTTTTATTGATTTACAATATATATATAGTTATGCTTGCTATTTTATCTATTTATTATTTTCTTTTTCTCCCTCAGCAATGTCTCAAATTGTGGTCGAACACTAAAATGTGCAGTTTAAGAATAGAAATTATAAAAAAATATGACATTTCATATTAAATCCTGCCGAAACCAAACTAATATGCTTTGAAAAGTATGGTAGTAATTCCCTCAATAGAATTTATATCCTTTAGTGAAGAATTTTAGAGACAAATTAATTTTATTAAAATTGATAGAAAGTTGTCAAGTATACATGTTGTTATAGTAAATTATAATTAACAAATATTGAATAATTTTATCAATGATCATTAGGGGTGTCTGGGAGTCATCTCATCTCTCATAAACTGTCTCTCACCTCTATGTCCCACAATGCACCAATGTATACTAGTGCTCAAATTGTTCCTCATCCTGTACATTTGCCCTTTTGACCCTCTTTTATTCCCAGGATACAATTATCAGTACAGGCAGCTCAACAGTATCTGCCTTAATCAAGCTAAGCGTGGTGGCATGGACCCTGCTGTTCAGGATCAGACATGATTGGTCATTACTGTAACCACCCCTATTTTATTACTCAAACACCTAATCTATATAACAATATACATACCTAGACCCGCATGAAATCTCTTAATATTAAAAAAAATCCCTTGCAGTTTTTCGAAATATACAAATATTAATTGTTCATAAAATGTTCATAGGCAAGTGTTAGGCAAGTACCACTTTTACTATTGTTCAGACTTAGGGGTTATTAAAGTTTGGGCAATACTTGTCCTACAATGTTAATGATACAATGGAATACATTTTTTGTCTAAATGGTTCCATAAAGAACCTTTAACATCCAAAGAACCTTTATGTTTCATGAAAAGTTATTTTTAGGGAAAAGGTTCTTCAAAGAAACTTCTTCTTTAAAAAAGAAAAGAGATCTTCTTAAGTAATCTTTGACTAAAGGATTCTCGGTGGAACCAAAAACAGTTCTTCTATGGCATCACTGTGAATAACCTTTTTAAGCACACTTCTTTTTTAGATTGTACTAATATGGATGACGCCTAATACATTGCAGCATGCTAAAAAGTTACAATTGTCAGCAGGTTAGCAACTGCTTAGCAACAGTCTACAAACCACCCAGCATGCCTACTGTAGCAACCAGGCACAGAAAGTGTGCAGATTTCCTGTTTGTCTATAGATATAAGTAACATATCAAGCATTTCACATGTGACCTGGACTAAACTCTTTAAATGCCTTAATCCTTTATTGACAGTGCCTTTCTGGGGTTAAGATGGTATTTGGGGATTATTTCTATCGTGTTCTGTTCTTCATTTAAGCATTTAACACAAGGCTTGTACAAAAGTTTTGTGATGTCTCATGCAACAGAGACAAGCGACAATAGATAAGTTAGCAGAGCCCATCTCCTCCCCTGGTTCTGTTGACATTTGAAGACAAAGCCACTGCTGTGGTTCTTTCGTTTGTCTTTTTGAAAGTCGGGAGTTGAAATGGGTCTGATGGTTCCTGCTGTCTGCCGAGTTTCTCTGTCAGTGTCTGGTGAATGAGGAGCGTGGGATGTGTCGGCAGGGCACGGCACGGGAATATGTATAATCATGCAGATGAAAGAGATGCAGACACCGCCACATTTATCTTGTGGGTGGAAGCGCTGCTACGGCTTAAATTTGGATTTTAGGATTGCAGTGAAAATGAGGCTACAGGAATGAACCGATGTGAGCTGAAATTACACTTGTTCATTGAATAAAGAACGACAAATTTGGAAATATAGAAATTTGTAGTTTGTTGCTTCAATGTTTTATCTGCCTAAGACATTTTCATTACTTATTATGCTGTTGTTGACATATTAATATATTTTGGCCTATACCCTGTCTCACATGCAGGTAAAAAGTGAAACAAAAGAATCACACACATTTTTATGGATATAATGGGTACAATGGCAATTGTACTGGTTTAATGGAAACATTACTGGTGATGTAGGGTTCTATTGGTGGGATGTTGTTTGATAGATGAAAATCAATATATCACCATAAAATTATAGGCACACATATGGGAATTCTGTAAGGATTTTAAAACAACTGATCGTTCATAATACAATTTGTACAGAACATTCAATTTCTCTTTTATGCATTTATTTGAATTCACCAGGGCAGACATACACACACCTTTAGACACTATACAGCTGTCATTTTGGGATATTATTCATAATCCACACCTTCATTAGTTTAGCTCAGTCTAGTGTCATGTGCAATTATTGGTCTCCTCCTCCTCATGCTGTCGGCTGTGTCGGCGGTGTCCGACAGCTTCGCTGCTCTCAAACCGGAGCGCTTCAACACGCAGCGCAACGTGCGCGTCGCTTCTCTACCTTCAAATGTCAATTTTATTTCCTGCGAATCTGTTATAAGTTGCCCTCATGTCCTCTCTAACTGTCCAGGGATCGTTTCAGTACTGATGTGATTTCAGTACGTTTCTTCAGTTGACATTTCTTCAGTATGCGTGCGCGGTGGAGTTACATTCATGCCTGGATTTGCGTCTTCTGTCTCCGCGCGTTCAGGACTTTTGGCATTCCCGATAATGAAGGTAAGACATGGGGTCTGTTTGGAAAAGATTGTTTGTAGGGATATGAAGGTTGACTTGACAGTCATTGGAGTCGCATAAAGAAGCAATGAGAACACTACAGATCTTTAGAGGGTCTTTGCAGCAGCCACCCTTGGTTCAGAGAAGAACCTTACTTGTAGTAGCCTATCATGAACCATTTCACTGTTTGTGGTCTTAAATTGCTATTTTGTTATTGTGAGATTTTTATTGGTTTGTAGAAGTTACATTTTAGGTTGATGTTGTTATGTTGTTCTTTGGGTTTATCAAAGTACCAGTACAAATTGGGTTTGGTTTAACTTTTAATCCCCATTGTTTCTTAAAAAAATGTTTTAATTGATACCACAGTGTATTATAATATGTTCCAAAGACCCATATAATTTGTTATGTTCTAGCTAGTACTGTGTGTTTAATTTATTTCTTTATTATAATTTGTTCATTTATTGAACGGCAATCTGTCTAGCACTTCAACATCATTTTGTTTTACAAAATATCATGCCATATGTGACATATTATGTAAAATGTAATGATTTTACACCACACACTATCTAATGGAGCAGAAGTTTCTAAACATTCCTGATAACAGTTCACCAAACATCCAGCCAGGTGTTTTTTAAACATCTCAATTCACTAATCGGTATTCATTAAAAAAACATATGAACTGTATAATGGCTTAATTTTCCTTAGACCAGACCCTGCGAAAAATCTGATGTTCATTTTTATTATACAGAACATCTATGGACAGGTAGTTCAGATATTAGCTTATTATGCTCAGAAAGTAGTATGCATTCAAAATGTTATGAAGCTTGACCAAGATTTATGAATTAGAACAAATTATGTGTTGTTGTTGTTTTGTTGTAATTTGACATTTTATTAATGTACTTCTGTTCCCGCAATCCACAGAATGTCAAAATACAATAGCGGAATTTAGAGAACAAAGGCGAAAATCAAATCACTGACTATTCAAGGTTTTAAACATATTGTCAGAAGTTACTATAAACATCTAATAACTCTTATAAGGATCTATTGCCTTAGAATAAAATGACACTTGATAAAAAGCGAGCTTCTCTTAGGAATACCTGAGAACATGTGGGAAGACGAATTTGCATTTCAGACAGAGACAAAAGAAACATTGCCATGCATCAAAGTTCCCTAAATATGCTTTGTAGTGCTCAAAAATAACAACCTGACTAAAGGGTACTGACAATATTTTTTTATTACTGTTCTATTTCCCTGTTCACAATAATTTGTGTTAGGGCAAAATCTTTCAAACAATTCGACTGTTTAACTGGTATACAAAATGATTTTATTCGCTATCACCATGGGATATGTCAACAAATTATTATCTGTAACTGTAATTGATGTGCTCTAATTTATCACTTGGCTGAAGTTCTCGGCCTATAGAATATGTAAATATTGTAATGAGCGGTTGAAGTCAGCATATGGACACTAGGATGACATGTGTGGGGATGAGTTGATAGATTGCACACTGATGATGGCACAATAAAAACGGGAACAGTATGGGGGGCAGGGCACATTGGTGCCTACACAGACTGGCATAATGGCTAGCAGATGTGAAAGGACAACGGCTCCTCGAAAATCACAATGGTCTGGCAAAATTCAAACATACCTGTCGATTCGAAGAGCGAACACTATATTAAAAACTGCCAGACTACCAGAGCAAGGTTTTCCCAAAATACCTCAAATTAACCTTAACTTTAACCTTGGGTATTCCAATGCAAGCAGAGACAAAGGAGCATATTTTACAAAACAATCTTGGGTTTTTTTTTCTGTTGAAGCCTATTGAGTTCACCCATTTGTTATCTTAAAATTAAGAAACATTAATGCTATATTTTCTCCCCCCTCCAAAGTTATGTGGTACTTGACCGACCAATAATTCAAAAGAACAAATATCAAGATCAATGGTTACTTTTTCTCCTTTAACAGTTGCCTATGTATGGACATAATATCCCCTTTGTCTTCATAACTGTACTTCTTTGTGCTAATTAGGTTTATGTGACTCTCCCAGGATATTGTTTTTTCTAATTTAATTAGGACAATGCACATCAATGTCTGTCATTCAAACGAAACGCATTTAGACCTCATTTAAAGACATTAAAAGGGGCCACTTCTTTTTTTTAAACACAGTTTGAAATATAACTGTGTTTTATTAAACAAATTATGGTTTACTAGACATGGTTGGTTTTGTTCTATTGTTTACAGATCAGTATGTTTTAAACTTGGGCTTACATAACATGTAAGATCCATAATCATCACTTCTCACTCAGCTATTGGTCTTTTTCATTGAGGTGTGAAGATCAAATCCAATTCTGAATTAGTTAAAGTTTAAAAGTTCAGATGAACTCAAAGCCCCTTATATCTGCCTGGAAGTCTATCTGTTTTTTTACCATCATATTGCCTTTTTTGATGGCTTCCCAGAGTTTAGCTTTTTTTGTTGGTGTTTTTTGGGAGAAAAATGATATCACCATTGTGAGGCGTCTCGCACATGCTAAATAGTCTCGCCACACAACCTTTGATCACAACAATGTCAAATTAAAATTCAGCCCTGATCGGACTGTGAATGTAAAGGTCATCTAATTAGCTGTGGCGTTAGCCATTCGTAAAAGGTTCCAGCAGATAAAAAAAGACCCGGAGTGACCCATCCTGTGTATCAAATACTTACATCATAATCCAGAAAAAGACAGCATTGTTTAAGAGGCATCTCACATAGAATATTTCCTTTAAAACTTAACCAAGGGCAAAGATTATACAAGTGCACTTTTCTATAATTCTTCTTATAAAGAATGTCTTTAAATGGCAGCTTAGAGAGTCAGAATGTGAGCTTGGTTGTATTTCCAGGTATTGAAATGTGGTTAAAGCATAATCTTCATAAAATATATATAGTATAATATAATATAATATATTCCATGTATATACATTACATTTAAAGAACATTTGTAAAAGAAAAATGGGTACCCTTTGCTACCCTTGGTCATTGATTTGTCCCCATTTTGTTATCTCTTGCAGTGAACTTGCTGGACTCCCGCTCCGTATTTGGTGACCTGGGGTGGGTTGCCTACCCAAAGAATGGGGTGAGTTCCACATATCTTCCTGTCTCTGAGTTAAGAGCTGGCTTAGGAGAACATCTCAAGGTCTCCAATTCCCTTGATGCCGAAAGACAGTTTCAAAGTGAAAAATAATAGTACATGGATAAACCATCGGAGAGAGAGAGTGTGAGAGAGAGACAATACAACAAGTCAGACATGAAAAGAGAACAAGGGAAAGCCCCTATTTTTGTTCTAAAAGAAGCACAAAGACACACTTAACCTGCCGTTCCAATTTCTTTGTGACCATCTGAATGTAATTTATTTCCGTTGAGACAGCTGATTGGAAAACCCAGTGAACAATGTGATGAATTTTAATGGCAAATGGACAACTTCCTATATGTAGCACTTTTCTATTTCTTGTTTTCCATATAATACATTCAGAATATCAAAGTGAAGAAAGATGAAAACAGATGAAATGGTTTGTCAACAGGAATGAAATCTCATCTGTTCTTGACAGGCTGTCAAGGAAGTAAGTAGCTGCAAACTAGAACAAAACATGAAAATGAATACCCCAGCATTACATCAGGTTTGACTCATTTTCAGTGGTGTCAGATTAAATTGGCATCTACTTAAACATAAGTCTATACTAACAAGCAATATAGGAGGCAACTGCTAAAACTGCTACGTTTAAGCCCCTGCTGGATCGCCTCATGAATTTTAAGAATCTGATTAGAACAATATATTAGCTTTATAACTGTACAAATATTATAATTTCTTCATTCTCCATAGCTGCTTGCTCTAACGGTACTCGCCCCAGCTGGTGTTTAAAGGCCGTTGTTATTCTCTCGCGCGGGTTGGATTCAGTGTTGACAGTGCGCAGTTACAGCTTAATTCAGTTTCCTATTGCGAGAACGGAAAAAGAGCACATGCATTGTGCTTACCTGCACCTGCCCTCCAATCCAACAATACAGGCCGACAATAGATCCAAAATTCTCCTGGCACGCTGGATAACACTTGTTATGGGAGACTATTATTCGTCTTTTCAGATGGAAATACAAACATCCTTTCATGATATCCTGAATATGGCACAGAATCTGGGGGGCGATAAATCAATGTCAAATACAGAAGAGGGCTATTCACATCCCTCTCAATGGCTATTGAGATTAAGTGATTTTTGCTCTATTATTAGATGTTAAAATTACTTCAGGGCGACACTTGCAGCCTAGGATTATGTCAGCAGGCCTGGGACGTTAGCCAGTATTATGGAGGACATATTGAATATTGATCATATAGTTGTAATTTGGATAGAAAATACTTAGAGCTGATTTACTGCAGTATGTGTGGTTCAGCCATTAGAAAATAGATTTTTCTTTCCTCAATTGTGTTTAAATCAAAATGTAAATAACCATTCGGTGAGAGATTGTAAAAACACACAATTACTTAATTGTATAAGCAAATATTAAATTGTGCTGGCATTACGTGTTGCAAAATTTGAACATAGATAGAGCTGTGTTTATGAATGCAGAATAAATTATTTTTGCAAAGAAAAAGAATGCAAACTAATGCATTTACTACGCATTAATACGGCTTCTCATAAATGGACTTTAGTTCAGCACAGTCATGGCAATGTGTGGCTTATTCACATCTCATTTATTTGCTTTCGCCCTAGTGATGGTTGTATTTAGTGGCGGGGTTTGGGGTGGACCTTGAGGTGCTTGTTTTTGGTTAAACGGGTACTATTCACATTTCACAGATTTATGCACAATCACCTACTTGTGAAATAAGTGCTTTGCCCATAAGATCAGGTTGAACAGTTTTGACATCCACCAGCAACAGGGGTAACTACCCCTGTATTTTTGTAAGTGATTGTTCGAGGTGGATGTGCATAAACACATACACATAATGAACACATAACGAACACATAATGTGCGATTATGTTAAGAAAATCATTGGATTAAAAAACAATGTTCCCACATGAGATTGAAAACAGTTATTTAGTCAATGGAGCTTTTCTGGCCAAGTGTTTCTGCAGAAAACAGATTTGGGCATAGGTGGGAGTAGCGGTTGGTCAAGTTTGGATTGATTATGGGCGTTAGGGAGGAAGTGCTTATGTTCAGGAGGTTTGGGAGGATTATTACACAGTCTTCTCACAATTATATTAATCAAACAGAGCATCCAGAATGTGAGGACGGCTATAATCAGCTCAGCAGATTCAGTCAACTTACTGAAGACAGTTATTTACTGTACATTGTAAAACATGCTGGTATAAAAACAGTATTCTAACATTTTTAGTGGAGCAGTTAAAAACAAATTTCAGCTAATTACAAAACAACAATTTCATATACATATACATATTTTTGGTCACTATGGTAATGTAAGACATGAAATGGCTTGAGAAACATTTCTTTCCAATGGAGTCCTTAGACGGTCAGATTGCTCTCCATTTCATAAGTGACCTGCGAGGGATATATGCAATGAAAAAAACATAATTTTATAGAAATGTAATATTTTAATTCACAGAATTTTCAAATATTTTTGAAATGCTGTAAAAATATTCCATTCCAGAAATAAGAAAGATCACAAGAAATAATGAGATTTGAAGAAATTGCCATATTTGTTGCCATATTTACGGTAACGATATGTGTAACTGTAAATGTCCTTAAAATCACATTTCATCCATGTGTAATGTTGCTGTGTGTGAATGTAAGCAGCATACAAGTCCTAAAGACAAAAGTGACAAATAACTAAGTTGTTTTGGGATAAAAGGAGTCGACTCTCGTGCGAACGAGTCGCCTTTCATTCTTATTTTAGTTCCGCGTAAGATTTGCGTCACTACATTTACATGTAGTGTAAACCCGCCTACGTTCCATTTACAATACTGCGACGCTGTACGTGGTAGACCAATCACAGCAGACTAGACCATCTGACCAGTCAGATCAGAGTAGGCTGACAGAAAGGAGGGAATTAGACAGATGAATCACCAAACGAATCGTTTGAAAGTCAGTCAAAAACTAAGGTAATTATAACTGCCTATTATTTTGTGTTTTAACACCGTGTAGGTACGTTAACTTGTTTTTGGACACTCCATAAACCAAAGTAGGACCTTAAAAATCACAAAGTATTTACTCTTTAAAAGTGGTTTGGTTTCAGTATCTCTTAATAAGCTTTTAATAATTTTTTTCACAAATCATATTTCTTCAGAAACCATTATTTCACTTGTTATTATTATTTCAATGTTTTACTTGTTTTTTGGTTAACACACTAACAACATAAATAACACATGTAGTAATGAAATCAAGGACCCTTCCCTTGAAATGGTTACAGAGTGTAGACCCGGCAAACACTCCACATCTGTAAATTTCGAAAGTTATTGTGTCCACTACAATCAGCAATTTGTACAGACAGCTAGATCACAAAACACCAGCGATTATCTTTTTTGCCCCGGTTTGTTGGTTTTTAACCCTGGCTTCATGCCGCTTAAACTGCTGTCAGCGCAGGCCAGCTTTGCCAACTCAACGAAGCGATTTACAGGAGCTCAGCTAAATCTGGGCTTTGTGCAGGCCCAGGGCACCTCTGGCTCGCACCGCTGTCCTGTTTCCTCTTTCTTACTGAAGGGGAAAAACACATTTATGTGATGCTCAACAAAGGAATCTCTCCATCCACCCTGAAAAGTCACATTCACTCATCCCGCCACCCTCTCACGCAAAGACATTTTGCCAAAATCATAGCGTGAACTCGTTTTCGATTGTGCCTGTCAGTCATGTTTGGATCCTCCCACCACATGCCCAAGGCCGCAACAACAGGGATGGCTGGTGGTTTGCAAATGGTTGGTAATGACGGGCTATTGCTTGAAAGGCAGTGGTCGTACGTTTTCTCTCGTTCTCTGTGGTGTAGAATCAGTAATGAGAGAAGGGAGTGCTGTGGGAGTTGGGGTTTATGGGTAAATGCATGCTTACAGCACACACTAACTCACACTGAGAGAATTGAAGGTTTTAGGGGCAGAAAGCAGCGGTAAATAAGTGTGCTGGGCTATCGGAGGGAAGGATTTAGAGAGAAAAGCGAGAAAGTCAGTGGGGGACTGGAAGAAGAGCTTGAATGATAATAGTTCAAAGAAATGTTTATCCTGAAATGCCCGACAACTAGTCCCAGTGGTTCTGTAACAGAAAAAAAATCATATGTTTGTTGTACTATCACTGGTATACATTCTCATATTCAGGTGCCACAGCACATACTGCTGCTGTTTAACCAGAGATAACCTAGAATTTTCATAATTTAACCCAACAGTTGGGTTTGTCCATGTTTGACAATCCTGTTTTTTAGATTTGTAGATAAACGTTTAAAACTTCCACGTCCACCGTTAAATTAGAAACTGATTAGAAATGATGATGACATTGATGTGGGTCATTTCAAAATACAGCCACTGTTGATTTTTTGTTATCTTTTCAGTAAAATCAAGTGTGTGTGGATCTAGGATACATAGTATCCATGCCAAGCTGCTGGCCAGGTGTGGCACTTCAATGTTCATCCAGATATGATTCATGTTATCAACTACACGCAGCTGTGACATGAATCACATCCTTGTGCAATTTGCAATGTGTGTGTGCATGCGTGTGTTTCAATGAAGGCTTTTAGTATTTTCTATTCATCTTTATCAATGTGTCAGAAATGTTGTCACCCAGCAGTGCCTGGTATTAGTGATTTTCACAAGTGAGGTTGGGAATCTGAATGATTCAAATATGTACTGGTTCACTTTCATTCCAGTGGTGGCTTTCTCTAAATTGCAGGGCTGCCAATGCTATTTACCAGATCATGGCCAAACTGGCTCTCATTAGAGAAACAGAAAGACAGAATCACATTTACGGTGACACTCCTCTGTATCACTGTATTCCCGGAGCATCATCGGACTCTAAGATGAATATGATCACCTCTGGCTGTGAATCGCAGGGCCTGTAATGTGGATGATGAGAATGAAATGAAAATGTAACACTAATGCACATGATTTTCTAGAAATTGGAAAAATAAGGGAAAATGTGCAATAAATCTGACTTCCATCCACCTTGTTATCAGAGTAGAGGATTAACTGTGACATGGAAATTAGATACAGCTCATGTCAAAAAATGTGCATTGAATATTCATTGATATTGATTGATGGATTTCAATTTATTATTGAATGCATTCGGTCATGGCACAGGACATGTCACACTGATTTCTTTGTTCAACCCAAATTAACATTTCATTGCTGTACTCTGGCCAATCTACATACTTTGTTTAATAATTATATTGTGTAGGAGTTGTCTTTTAGGGTTTTTTGTTATGTCCTTGGTGCAATAACAGCTTAAAATTATCTCATGCTATTCTTGGTCGTCTGGTCCGCTCGTCTATCGTCTGCTCACCGTGCAATTTATGACAGTCATAGTATAGTCAGCACCCTACAGCCTATACTGTATCTTAGTGATCTTGGGGTGTCATCCAGTAGAAAATAACAAGATTTAATGGCACATCCAACTATGTGTGGTGAGAAGAGTAAATCCCTTTGTGCTGGGAACTCCTTTGTTGCATGCAACTTTGAAATCAGACATCCTCACAGTTTTTATGTAAGTGGTATACCATCTAGCTAAGTTTACCACTTTCACTGGAGTAATTATTCTACAACTAAAAAAAATCAAAGTTGAACTGCACCACAGTAAGTTTCAATAATAACAATATAACAAAAGTATCAAAACTACTCCTTCATTTCTGCCATTAGTTGGGCAAACAGTTAGTTCTGAACAAAATTAACTATTTAGGACAATTGTTGCTTGTCACGATGCTCAAAAAATATGAAGTAAAAGTTGGCAATTAATAATCAGCTTTTAAAAGGGTGTATCTAATCCACGTTTGCACCTCCACCATCTGTACATATATCTAGTGGTGTAAGTTTATTTTGAAAAGTGGTGGGGACAAAGACGACACAAAAAATACTTCAATAAATTGTTTCTCTAATAACTGGTTGGGAATATTCATGGGTGTCACAAGCACGAAAAATGTAGGTGACCTTCTCTAGAAAACAGTGTAAAAACTACGGCGCTTTATCGACGGTTTCATTGGTGTAACGTTAGTGCAAAAGACGCATGACAAATGATATTGACAATGCCGTGAAGCAGGTTTGAATCCCCTGAACTTACTATTCTACATTTTACATTTACGCATTTGGCAGCTCCTATTATCCAAAGCAACTTACATTCTTTAGCCTATACATTTATACATAGGTATGTGCAATACCCTAGGATCGTACCCACAACATTGAGTTGTTGATACAATGCTCTTACCACTGAGCTACAGATATACGTTATCATCACATAACATATCAGATGTGCTTCCATTTGTTTTTAAACTATATCCCGTTTTTATTAATAGATAATTTAAAGTTGTACTTTATAATATGTAAGGATGGCTGTTGCCGTGCGTAATTAAACTTATTGATTCGTTATCAAATAAAAACTACTGAAACAAATGTCTTTTTCGCCATGTTAAAAATTTGGTGTTTGACACACATTTCCTGTTGGTCAAGGATTGAGACGTTTAATACGGCATTGCCAGATAGGCTACAAATATACAATGAACTTTCTATATTTTGTTTTGAACTCATTAAAAACAACAAAGTTGTGACTTTTTCCATTTATTGGAGTTTTCGATCAAGTATCAAAATGTAATTAATTTTGCAATAGACGATAGCAACCGCATGTCGAGAACAATAAGGATGAATATATAGTACCAAAGTGCAATTAAGCGCAAAATGTTTGGTACATGTAGGACTTCAACAGCCATTTTCAAATATATTCATCATTTTATTAAAAATAAATACCTTTACAATCTGATGTGTGATTGGGAAATAGTTCAGAAAACAACAGTCTTGCTACGCCACTAGAGCAATCGACATTGATGTTCCTTTCTTACATTTTGTCTATTCCAATCAGAATCTGATGGGGGACATGTCCCACCCGTACACCTGCAAATTATGCCTATGCATACATCGATGTACTATTATTTGGAACACATACTATTTATGTCAGTTGGAAGTCTTCATGTCAAATGCAAATACTCTGTCTCCTTGATATGCTTGGTGCTGTTTCATAGCAGCTTTAAGCTTTGACATTTAAAACATAGTAAGACAGAAGTTTTGATGACTCTGATCCCTAATTCACAAATCATTGCCAGCAAATCCCACACTTATTACCACTGTTTTTAGTTTCTCAACTATGAGACAGGTCCCACACACTATATGACTTCCAGTGGTCTAGACTACATTTCTACTGCTGTCTACACAGTTCACAAACTCTCTCATTCAGAGACAGCGTCAGGCAGAGGTAATACGAGGCCTCGGGAGGGTCTCTCTGGTCATTGACTGTGCTTTTGAAGAGCTCTGAAGGACTGTTCGGCCCCTCTGGGTGCATTCTGAGGTCTTGCTTTGTTAACTACCATGTTACAATTCTCCTGACTGCGTAGATTATAGCTGGCAGATTGTTTTTCCGATCTCTCTGCCACCTGATGTATTGTTATTGAGGATCTCTGTGGACAGGAAAACATACATCTATATTTTGTTATATACAGTACAGGCATTGTTGTGTTTGTTCAGGTGTCACCGTTTTTTATGAAATTGTTATATTGTTATACTTGTCAAAGGACAAGTCTGCCGAGAACATTCTCAAACCCTTCAGTTACGTACTCATTCTTACTGGAACTTATCTTTTAATGGAACTTGCCAGAATTATGGCATCACATAGCCTTTATATTTGCTTAAACATGAATTATCTACATGACAAGCTATATTTGTGTATAAATAAAATGATACTGTTTTAATACACATTTACTGTACCAAGCTTGAAAATGAGAGGGAGTTGTAAACTAACCAGCATTTACTGTTTTTTTAAGGATGTGATATTAATTTATGAGGTCTTACACATAACTCTGATAGTTGGTTACTGCACATTTTACCACTAAATTGAAAATAAACTATAATAAAATCTTAGTCTACCCCACATTGTCTAATAGTGGCCCTTAGCTATGAAATTTAGGTGTCCTTGTCTAGGGTGTCCCTTTTGTCATTACTTGATTCAGGAATGCCCCCTTTTGAGATGCTTTGTGCCCTCTATGCACCGTTTTTGAACCGGGTAATCTACTGTATGAAGTATTATATCACAAAAAAGTGCATGCCTGCAAGGGGTGGTATTTTGGAAAAGGTTGAGAACTATCATTTGATCTGTATTTTTCCTCTACTTTTTGTTTTAGTGGGAAGAAATTGGAGAGGTGGATGAGAACTACGCGCCCATCCACACTTACCAGGTGTGCAAAGTGATGGAACACAACCAGAACAACTGGCTGCAGACTAACTGGATACTAACCCAAGGTGCCCAGAGAGTATTTGTGGAGCTGAAGTTCACTTTGCGGGACTGTAACAGTCTACCGGGGGGTCTGGGCACCTGTAAGGAAACTTTTAATGTTTATTTCTTTGAAACCAACGACGAGGAGACGAGGAATATTCGGGAAAGCCAATATATGAAGATCGACACCATTGCAGCTGACGAGAGTTTCACTGAGCTTGATCTTGGAGACAGAGTCATGAAATTAAACACGGAAGTTAGGGATGTCGGTCCGTTGACCAAGAAAGGCTTCTACTTGGCTTTTCAAGACCTGGGTTCATGTATTGCTCTTGTGTCCGTTCGTGTCTTCTACAAAAAGTGTCCTTTCGTTGTCAGGAATTTGGCCCTCTTCCCAGATACCATAACTGGGGCAGATTCTTCCCAGCTTCTGGAGGTGTCAGGGACCTGCGTCAACAACTCAGTGGCTGATGAACTTCCCAGAATGCACTGCAGTGCAGAGGGGGAGTGGCTGGTGCCCATTGGGAGGTGCATGTGCCAGGCGGGCCATGAGGAAGTTAATGGCTCCTGTCAAGGTTGGTGAACATCTTCATTATTATGCAAATGCAAACGCAGCACGTGTGTGACACATCCCCTTGAACTGCCTCACTGAATGTCACAGACACTGATGAGAACCTGACCCTTTTATATGATGTGGGTAGATGGTAGCATTCAATTCCCTTTCGAGTAACTTAACGTTTAAGTTTTGTGTATTAAGGCAAATCTTTATTGGGTGGCCATTTGTTTCAATTGTCCATTATGGTAGTGTTTACTGCACATTTCTAATATATTGAGCACCCTTGTAGGAAGTTAAGATACTTTCTATGGATGGTTAGAAGCATTTCTGTGACTCAGTGCTGAGAGGCGGCGTTAATCATGTGGGAAATGAAAGAAGTGTTGATAGTGTAACAACTGTCAGAAGGCTTAAAAGCGACAGGCAGATGATTCATTGATGTGGACAATGACATGACAATGAACCCAGCTTGATAGCACCCCACTTTGTGAGAGTGTCTATTGTTTAAAATGACACAATTCATTTATATTGAAGCAAACCTACATTGACATTTAGTATGGAACCTATGTGAAATAAATACAAAATGTTTGTCACATAAACACAAACTGCACAGAGGAAAAAAAATAGCGTTTCGTGGGAAAGTTTCGCCTTTACTTTAGGCTCAGTGTGTTCCAGGAAACCAAAATAATCAAACAATAAAAGTTGGGTTCCGTTTGTTTAAAAGCATTTCAAACTTTACTTATTATTCCCATCGCAAAGTCATATAGACATAGTTTTTCTGAATAGACCATTTTGCTAAACCTAAAACAACACTGGTCCAGAAGCCCTTCCTCTCTATAAACATAAGAATTGTAAATAGACTGAAATACAGTTTAAATCCTTAGCTTTGATAACATCTCAGTTGCAGACCAAGTTTTTAATATTTTAGTGATGTGTTGCAGATAATGTAAAAACTAAGAAGGCTACATCTGTCTGATGAGAATGCACATGTCCAGTAACTTTTCTGACAATTAGGGTTGAGATTGTGGGCACTTTTTGGAGGTTTTTGAAACTTTTTAGTTGGTCAAGGAGACCACGTGTCTGACTATAAACAGCCATTCAGCTAGGTCAGATTGTGAGACCAGTCAGACGACATTAAACCAACACACACAACGCACCAGTTTCAGCTAAAGTTTTAAACTTTGATGTTGGCTGTTCATTTACAGCGTTTTCGGGGCTTAATATACAGTTTATTTAAAAATGGGCTACCATGTTTACATAAACTACAAAACACAAAGAAAATCCTGTGAAATAACTTCATAAATAATTTTTATCTAGAACAGTAATATAAATATCCATAAATTGTTCAGAATTTGTGCCTTTAAAAATTTACATAACCAGCTCCTGATTTGGCATGCGTTATGCAGTCGTTTCAGTCATTCTCATTAATTCATGTGAACTGAGATCAGTTTGACAGATTTGTCATTAAAACATATTCTAAGTCCAACAAACGACTTTAGGTTTTTGATTAGTTTTTAAATAC
This sequence comes from Triplophysa bombifrons, assembly GCA_029783895.1. Taxonomy (NCBI): domain Eukaryota; kingdom Metazoa; phylum Chordata; class Actinopteri; order Cypriniformes; family Nemacheilidae; genus Triplophysa; species Triplophysa bombifrons. The sequence goes on from CM056471.1 coordinate 3,923,762, forward strand.
TGTCAAAAGTTAACTTCATCTTACTCTCTAGCTCTTTTCCCTGTGTGTGGAACAATGCACTTGAGTTACCCTGCAACCTTGTGTTCTTCACAAGTACTTGATAAATCTTAACTTTCTGTTTAGTTTTTTTTCCTTCCCAGTATAGCAAAGTGTGTAAATGCCTCCTTCTTGCATCCTTCATTCTTCCAGTCAGTCTTTGACGGTCAACAATATTACATTTTAAATGATCAAACAGTCAGCAGTTTTCAGTAAGAGGGGGATGAATGCACTGCTGGTTTTCGTGCGCTGTGAGCCATGGATTAACTTTTCTATACCGTGTTCCTTGAGACATAAACCCAAGGGAACAAGATCTTACTAAACGACGTAGTGAATGATCTCAGAAACAGAAATTGTAAGGAAATATTGTTTAAAAGAGCAGCCACAGCTTCCAACTGTGATTTTTCTAGTCCTGAATAAGGTTGTACTCTTTATTGATTCATCAGCCATCTCAACTGCCTTAATTCAGACGTCTGCTTGGGCCGCAAAGAGATTACTGGTGCTCCGCGCAGCATGAGATAACTTCAGTCTGAAGCACAATTATGTCATTATTTACTCCATTAATATAAATGTATATACCTTCATTTTAAGCCCATGTACATTTATCTCATATGATGGAACACAACAGATGATTTTTTAAAGAATCTTCAAGCAGTTAATTTCTTCAAAATAAGTCATAGTGATTTCTCTAAAAGAACACTGTAAATGCATTGAGAAAGTTGTCCACGTGACTTAAAATTATAACGTTTTCATATGTCATGTTTATTTTTATGTCATAGTTTACATTTTGTACAAAGCAATAGCATGTCTTCAGATGACTTGGAAAAGTACATGAGTCAACTACTGTTTTGGAGATATGTGGTCACCTTGAATAGTTAACAGAATGAAATGAGGTGATGGTGAATAAATAAAAGAAAATTAAAATATTTTTTTGGTGAACTATTTACCATTCCAGTGCTACATTAGGTGCTTATTAAAAATATGTTTTGAAGACCCAATCCCCATCCACACCACAGAAGCCCAGATGATAAAATGATGGCTTGGATGAAACAGACAGTTAGTGATTGAGGGGTCCACGCTCTAGTGGTGGAACAGGGCAGTGTGTCCTGTGAATGAAACGGACTCTTCATCCTCCTCTTCAGATTGCCTCCTTTGTGTGCCTCCAGAGTTGGCGCTTTGGCGATAAGGGTTGTTTTTGAATGCGGTTTGATATTTCTGTGAGAATTAATTTCCATTGAGCCATCTCGAGGGAACACCCGGTGCCTCTGCAGTGTATGCTTGCGGGGGAGTTTGTGCAGTTGGTCGGTTTACCCAGCAGACCAGGGGACAAAGTGTCGGAAATGCTTTTGGTGCTTTTGTCTGAGGGACAGTCCACCATTCAGTGAGAAAAATAGCACAATGGAGCTGTGGGTGTGCGTGCGATGCGGTTCCTATTCAAATGTTTCTTGCAAGCAATTATAAAATAAATGTAAACATGACAGTCACCTGAGATACACAGGAAAGAGGCAGTCTGTCTGCTCTTTAGGGAGACTAAATACATTGTTTGCGACAAAGTAGCGAATAAATAATGTAGACGATGATAATTCAGCTGGGAATTTGTTCTTTTTGTAAACATTAAACACATTATAATAGAATAGAACCTCTGAGCTAAATTGTGACAGCTTGTTTGGGGTGATGTGTGCAATTTTGTCCAACCCCCTTTGCCGGAAAACACCTTTAAAGCTGTCATCATTTGACGTCTTTCTTTAGCTTTGCACTCTCAGTTGGACTGTGATGGTAATTCTCACATGAATCGTCTCTAGTCAAGCATGCTTTCATGTGTCTTTATGAATGTAGGTCACATTTCATCTAGTCTCACATTCCCAGACTTTTGACTTGCGGCATGTCTGGTCCACACTGCAGCTTTTTCTGGTACTATCTGTACCCCCATTCCTTTATTATTTTGTGGGAATGTGATTTATAGTGCTGCTATAACATACAATGCATGCATGACATAAATCACTGTATCTCACATGTAGCCTGAATGTGGGCTGTCCTCTAAATCCTCTTTGGTTGTGTACAAGTACAGAGGTGTGTTCTCATATCCCTTCATATCCATGTCATTTGCACCAAAATGAAATACTGGTCTGTTTTCTACAGACAGCGTGAACAAAGGACACTTTTTGGCAACAACCATCCTGCTAGGCCTGAGGAGGTGTGTGAAAAAGAGAGAAATGCAGAGGAAGATGGGCTGAAATGAATGGGGTGGGATGGAAGTTTGTTCTCTGTGGAATTTTGTCCGGCTCTCCAGGCGGAGGCTTCCTAAAAGTACAGGATCATCATTGATCACCCATTATTTTCATTCCTCTGGATGTTAATAGTTCTTTATAGAAACACACAATATGATAAAGAACCTTTAGGAACCTTGAATTTGTGTCCATTGAAGATTCTCCTGCTTCAAACTTATTCTATTTAGTACTGCGAGGCGGTTAAGCTTGCAGTCACAGTTTTGTGTTTTACTTTGTTGTCTGGTAATATCAGATCTCTTATCCGTAGAATTTTGACGGATACAGAAACTTTAAAGGATCAATTCACCTAATATAGAACCTTTCCAATTGACTTTTCATTCTAGCCACATATGACTTTTCTCCTGTGAACATTTTCTATACATTTTCTATAAGACGAATGCATGTGATAAGCAGGCAAATGATGAAAATAGCATGACAGTATTATAAATTTATACAACAGCATTGTAAACATTCTGCTACAAAGGTTTGAACCGACGTAAAAGAGACCTAATGATGACCACATTTATTTTATTTTATTCCTTTATTGTACAGTTTCACACACTTTTACAACATATAACCATGCAAATATAGAAGAGAATTAGTGATTATTGATTTATTTGGACATACCGCTGATAAACGGCCTATTTCTCTGATGGTGATTTTATAATGATTGATCTCATTTTTCTGTGCCGTCGGTATGAGAATTTAATAGGATTTTTTATGGACTCATTTATAAGCCGTTAGAGCTACTCTGCGATTTCTCCACTGGTGCAGACTGCAGTGCAGAAATGTTGCTCAGAAAGCGGTACGTTGGATATTCTTGAAAGTGAGGAAATGACAGCTTCATCGAGAAACTCTTCTCACCCCGTCTGTGGGCCCTGCTGGCAGAAAAAAGAGCTCTCCTTCAGACAAAAGAGAAAATTACACAGCTTGTGTTTAATTCAGCATTTCCTTTTCCCACTCTATGTGAGATTGTTCCATGGCATGGTTAGTGCTTCAGACGTCTCTATCAGATCAGTGGTTTAATAAAGCAAAGATTCTTTGGCACAATGTGGTGTGAATCGAAATTCTTTTATTTGTGGTTAAAATATTGTGAAACATGGTCTTTGGTGGCTTATTGTATTTAAAAAATGTGGCAATTTCCTTCCACCAAGTAATGGATTACTTGCACATAGCCTTGTGACGTACTTCCGACTTGAAATGTTACAGCTCACTAGGTTCTGGTTATATGTATTACAATGGGCTCTTGCTGCCAATGAAACTATTTGAAAATATAAATAAGTACATACATTATCTGTCATGGTTCTGCCTATCTTGTCTGGCTAATTCTTGGTCTTGAGGCAGAACCAGAACAGAATTCCCTGTTTTATGTGGGGAGAGATATTTTTGACCCTTGTGGCCTTCCATACTCTCCCCGAGTCTCGTCTGTGTTTCCCGCCATTTCGTGTCATTAGCCTCCCCTTAGTGTTTCATCTGTTTCACCTGTCCCCAATTAATTATCCAGTGTTTGTCTCCCTATAAGAACCCTCTTGTTTCATTGTCTTGTGCGGTTCATTGTATGACCATGTGCTTGTTCTTGTACCTGTTTGTGCATTTACCTGTTCATGCCTGTTCTACAGTCCCAGTCATTGTTCCTGTTTCATCTTGTATAGTAAGTGTCAGTTTAGTGTTTTGTTTCCTATGTTTACCTTGTAGTCTTAGTTAGTCAGTGTTACTTGTGATAGTATTGTTTATCCTGTTTTCCCCCTCGTGGGTTTTGTTTTGACCTTTTGTACTGTTCGTGTTATGTTAAAATAAATCTGTTTAACCCCTAAATCTTGTCTGTCTCGTGCTGCCTGCACTTGGGTTCTCCTGCTTGTCTCCCTGAGACAATTCCCTGACAGAATGAACCGCCAAAATAGAACCCAGCAGGCAGCAGTCATGACCACTGACCGTTGGTCGTGCACCTCCAACCCTGTGTGGTGGGAGGCCATCGCCTCCCAGTCACACGCTGGAGGTGGTCCATTTCCGGCCCAGTGCAGTAGACCTCTGCGGGTGTATGCTCAGGAGGTTGAGGCCAGCAGGGCATCTGTCCCCGAGGTGCTGGTGAGTGCCTACCTCATGGCCGGGATGGACAACCCACCATCTTTTTCTGAGCGAGAGGAGTTGGTTTATCAGCCGTTCCCACAGTTGGTAGAGCGGCTGCAGCTTCGAGAGCAGCTCGATAAGGGCTGCTCTCCCAGTTGTCAGCCAACCTCCTCTCGTTCTGGGTGGGGGTCCATTCCGGAAGGCCTTGTGGTGGGTGCCCTCACCTTGGGGAGAGCCACACCGTTCTCCTCCTCACCTCCTGTAGCCACTGCATCCACCAGGTCTAGTCGCAAGCGGGCCCAAAAGAAGATCCGGAGGGCGGCTCGAGCCCTGCCGAGTCCTGTGGTCCCGCCGAGTCCTGTGGTCCCGCCGAGTCCTGTGGTCCCGCCGAGTCCTGTGGTCCCGCCGAGTCCTGTGGTCCCGCCGAGTCCTGTGGTCCCGCCGAGTCCTGTGGTCCCGCCGAGTCCTGTGGTCCCGCCGAGTCCTGTGGTCCCGCCGAGTCCTGTGGTCCCGCCGAGTCCTGTGGTCCCGCCGAGTCCTGTGGTCCCGCCGAGTCCTGTGGTCCCGCCGAGTCCTGTGGTCCCGCCGAGTCCTGTGGTCCCGCCGAGTCCTGTGGTCCCGCCGAGTCCTGTGGTCCCGCCGAGTCCTGTGGTCCCGCCGAGTCCTGTGGTCCCGCCGAGTCCTGTGGTCCCGCCGAGTCCTGTGGTCCCGCCGAGTCCTGTGGTCCCGCCGAGTCCTGTGGTCCCGCCGAGTCCTGTGGTCCCGCCGAGTCCTGTGGTCCCGCCGAGTCCTGTGGTCCCGCCGAGTCCTGTGGTCCCGCCGAGTCCTGTGGTCCCGCCGAGTCCTGTGGTCCCGCCGAGTCCTGTGGTCCCGCCGAGTCCTGTGGTCCCGCCGAGTCCTGTGGTCCCGCCGAGTCCTGTGGTCCCGCCGAGTCCTGTGGTCCCGCCGAGTCCTGTGGTCCCGCCGAGTCCTGTGGTCCCGCCGAGTCCTGTGGTCCCGCCGAGTCCTGTGGTCCCGCCGAGTCCTGTGGTCCCGCCGAGTCCTGTGGTCCCGCCGAGTCCTGTGGTCCCGCCGAGTCCTGTGGTCCCGCCGAGTCCTGTGGTCCCGCCGAGTCCTGTGGTCCCGCCGAGTCCTGTGGTCCCGCCGAGTCCTGTGGTCCCGCCGAGTCCTGTGGTCCCGCCGAGTCCTGTGGTCCCGCCGAGTCCTGTGGTCCCGCCGAGTCCTGTGGTCCCGCCGAGTCCTGTGGTCCCGCCGAGTCCTGTGGTCCCGCCGAGTCCTGTGGTCCCGCCGAGTCCTGTGGTCCCGCCGAGTCCTGTGGTCCCGCCGAGTCCTGTGGTCCCGCCGAGTCCTGTGGTCCCGCCGAGTCCTGTGGTCCCGCCGAGTCCTGTGGTCCCGCCGAGTCCTGTGGTCCCGCCGAGTCCTGTGGTCCCGCCGAGTCCTGTGGTCCCGCCGAGTCCTGTGGTCCCGCCGAGTCCTGTGGTCCCGCCGAGTCCTGTGGTCCCGCCGAGTCCTGTGGTCCCGCCGAGTCCTGTGGTCCCGCCGAGTCCTGTGGTCCCGCCGAGTCCTGTGGTCCCGCCGAGTCCTGTGGTCCCGCCGAGTCCTGTGGTCCCGCCGAGTCCTGTGGTCCCGCCGAGTCCTGTGGTCCCGCCGAGTCCTGTGGTCCCGCCGAGTCCTGTGGTCCCGCCGAGTCCTGTGGTCCCGCCGAGTCCTGTGGTCCCGCCGAGTCCTGTGGTCCCGCCGAGTCCTGTGGTCCCGCCGAGTCCTGTGGTCCCGCCGAGTCCTGTGGTCCCGCCGAGTCCTGTGGTCCCGCCGAGTCCTGTGGTCCCGCCGAGTCCTGTGGTCCCGCCGAGTCCTGTGGTCCCGCCGAGTCCTGTGGTCCCGCCGAGTCCTGTGGTCCCGCCGAGTCCTGTGGTCCCGCCGAGTCCTGTGGTCCCGCCGAGTCCTGTGGTCCCGCCGAGTCCTGTGGTCCCGCCGAGTCCTGTGGTCCCGCCGAGTCCTGTGGTCCCGCCGAGTCCTGTGGTCCCGCCGAGTCCTGTGGTCCCGCCGAGTCCTGTGGTCCCGCCGAGTCCTGTGGTCCCGCCGAGTCCTGTGGTCCCGCCGAGTCCTGTGGTCCCGCCGAGTCCTGTGGTCCCGCCGAGTCCTGTGGTCCCGCCGAGTCCTGTGGTCCCGCCGAGTCCTGTGGTCCCGCCGAGTCCTGTGGTCCCGCCGAGTCCTGTGGTCCCGCCGAGTCCTGTGGTCCCGCCGAGTCCTGTGGTCCCGCCGAGTCCTGTGGTCCCGCCGAGTCCTGTGGTCCCGCCGAGTCCTGTGGTCCCGCCGAGTCCTGTGGTCCCGCCGAGTCCTGTGGTCCCGCCGAGTCCTGTGGTCCCGCCGAGTCCTGTGGTCCCGCCGAGTCCTGTGGTCCCGCCGAGTCCTGTGGTCCCGCCGAGTCCTGTGGTCCCGCCGAGTCCTGTGGTCCCGCCGAGTCCTGTGGTCCCGCCGAGTCCTGTGGTCCCGCCGAGTCCTGTGGTCCCGCCGAGTCCTGTGGTCCCGCCGAGTCCTGTGGTCCCGCCGAGTCCTGTGGTCCCGCCGAGTCCTGTGGTCCCGCCGAGTCCTGTGGTCCCGCCGAGTCCTGTGGTCCCGCCGAGTCCTGTGGTCCCGAGTCCTGCCAAGGTCCCGAGTCCTGTGGTCCCTAGTCCGGTGGTGTCAAAACCCAATAATTTTTTGGGGGGGCGCCGTGGGGATGTGACGGTCCAAGCGGCCAACCCGGCCGCGGATTCACCCCTGCAACCGGCATCAAGCCCGGTCCAGCGACCGGCACAGAGCGCTGCCCAGCCGCCAGAGAGCGCTGCCCAGCCCCTGTCAAGCCCGGTCCAGCAACCGGCGTCAAGCCCGGTCCAGCAACCGGCGCCAAGTCCGGCTGCCCAGCCGCCGTCAAGTCCGGCTGCCCAGCCGCCGTCAAGTCCGGCTGCCCAGCCGCCGTCAAGTCCGGCTGCCCAGCCGCCGTCAAGTCCGGCTGCCCAGCCGCCGTCAAGTCCGGCTGCCCAGCCGCCGTCAAGTCCGGCTGCCCAGCCGCCGTCAAGTCCGGCTGCCCAGCCGCCGTCAAGTCCGGCTGCCCAGCCGCCGTCAAGTCCGGCTGCCCAGCCGCCGTCAAGTCCGGCTGCCCAGCCGCCGTCAAGTCCGGCTGCCCAGCCGCCGTCAAGTCCGGCTGCCCAGCCGCCGTCAAGTCCGGCTGCCCAGCCGCCGTCAAGTCCGGCTGCCCAGCCGCCGTCAAGTCCGGCTGCCCAGCCGCCGTCAAGTCCGGCTGCCCAGCCGCCGTCAAGTCCGGCTGCCCAGCCGCCGTCAAGTCCGGCTGCCCAGCCGCCGTCAAGTCCGGCTGCCCAGCCGCCGTCAAGTCCGGCTGCCCAGCCGCCGTCAAGTCCGGCTGCCCAGCCGCCGTCAAGTCCGGCTGCCCAGCCGCCGTCAAGTCCGGCTGCCCAGCCGCCGTCAAGTCCGGCTGCCCAGCCGCCGTCAAGTCCGGCTGCCCAGCCGCCGTCAAGTCCGGCTGCCCAGCCGCCGTCAAGTCCGGCTGCCCAGCCGCCGTCAAGTCCGGCTGCCCAGCCGCCGTCAAGTCCGGCTGCCCAGCCGCCGTCAAGTCCGGCTGCCCAGCCGCCGTCAAGTCCGGCTGCCCAGCCGCCGTCAAGTCCGGCTGCCCAGCCGCCGTCAAGTCCGGCTGCCCAGCCGCCGTCAAGTCCGGCTGCCCAGCCGCCGTCAAGTCCGGCTGCCCAGCCGCCGTCAAGTCCGGCTGCCCAGCCGCCGTCAAGTCCGGCTGCCCAGCCGCCGTCAAGTCCGGCTGCCCAGCCGCCGTCAAGTCCGGCTGCCCAGCCGCCGTCAAGTCCGGCTGCCCAGCCGCCGTCAAGTCCGGCTGCCCAGCCGCCGTCAAGTCCGGCTGCCCAGCCGCCGTCAAGTCCGGCTGCCCAGCCGCCGTCAAGTCCGGCTGCCCAGCCGCCGTCAAGTCCGGCTGCCCAGCCGCCGTCAAGTCCGGCTGCCCAGCCGCCGTCAAGTCCGGCTGCCCAGCCGCCGTCAAGTCCGGCTGCCCAGCCGCCGTCAAGTCCGGCTGCCCAGCCGCCGTCAAGTCCGGCTGCCCAGCCGCCCGTCCAGCCTGTGTCCCGTCCGGCCGTCCAGTCGGAGTCCCGCCCTGCCTCTTGCCCGGCATTCCAGCCGGGGCCCAAGCCAACAGTCCTGTTGGGGACAAGAACTTTGCCCCACAGGACTGCCTTTGTCAAGCCCCCTGGGGCTCCGTGCTCCGGCGCGTCCCCCAGGGCTAGGATTCCCCCTCCCAGCCCTGCCCCTTTTGGACTTCCTTTGTCTTGTCTGCCCCCACCCCCCCTCCCTTGTCTGTTGTTTTTGTTGTCCCACCCCAACCCGTGGGTAATTTTGTCTTGTATGCCCCTGATAATGTTCACCTTGTCTGTTTGGTTTTTGTCTGTTTCCCAGTCGGTCTTGTCTTGTTCTTAGTCTGCCCTGTCCTGTGAGTCTCCTTGAGGAGCGTCAGGATGTCGCTCCTTAAGGCGGGGGTTCTGTCATGGTTCTGCCTATCTTGTCTGGCTAATTCTTGGTCTTGAGGCAGAACCAGAACAGAATTCCCTGTTTTATGTGGGGAGAGATATTTTTGACCCTTGTGGCCTTCCATACTCTCCCCGAGTCTCGTCTGTGTTTCCCGCCATTTCGTGTCATTAGCCTCCCCTTAGTGTTTCATCTGTTTCACCTGTCCCCAATTAATTATCCAGTGTTTGTCTCCCTATAAGAACCCTCTTGTTTCATTGTCTTGTGCGGTTCATTGTATGACCATGTGCTTGTTCTTGTACCTGTTTGTGCATTTACCTGTTCATGCCTGTTCTACAGTCCCAGTCATTGTTCCTGTTTCATCTTGTATAGTAAGTGTCAGTTTAGTGTTTTGTTTCCTATGTTTACCTTGTAGTCTTAGTTAGTCAGTGTTACTTGTGATAGTATTGTTTATCCTGTTTTCCCCCTCGTGGGTTTTGTTTTGACCTTTTGTACTGTTCGTGTTATGTTAAAATAAATCTGTTTAACCCCTAAATCTTGTCTGTCTCGTGCTGCCTGCACTTGGGTTCTCCTGCTTGTCTCCCTGAGACAATTCCCTGACATTATCAGCAACATAAGAAGAAAAATTCTAAGCATGCCTAGGTACATCGTCTTTAAAATAAAAATACCAAAGCTTTAAAGTCCCAGTGAAATAATTTTTTTTTTTTATTAAATAATGAAGTGTTTATTGTACAAAGTTCATAATATAATGTAATGTGGGTCATTCTCTTTTTAAATTTGTGTGCCCTCATTATCTTAAATTAAGAGCTGAAAATGCATTTCCGTCCTGTAATGACTATCCATCTTAAATTGCCTATGTTAGACGGCTTGGGCTGAACATCCTTTAACTCCTCCCCTTCAACTGTCAGTCTGCAGCCAGTTCCATTTAAAACTGCAAAGGCTGTTTTTATACATTCAATCAAATCGCAGACACAAAAGCCACGCACACTATTTTTCTCATAAAAAAAATCCATTTCACTCGGAAATGCATCAAAATACGGAAGTAAAAACGATTGCAACTTCCGGCTCACGCAAGACTTTAATCCAGCACAAACCAATTTGAGAAAGTAATGGCCGATGAATGATAGCATTTCTCTGTTTCTCCTCACATTTAACCATCAAACGCAAAACAAAAAATCATATAAGGAGAGTAAAATACCTGCACTGTTTGAATTAAAGAACTACAGACTTCAAAATTTTTTTCATGAGTGAGAGTGCAGAGTGAATGAATGTCTAATTCATTCCAAATTCCACTCAAAATATTTAACAATTATTGTATGTAATTTTATGTTTTTGTCGTTAAACATTTGAAACATATAATCTACGAATGAGACTATCGCTAGAACAGCGATGGACTTCTGCAGGGTGCATACAACGGCTTGATTATTCGGGAGTTGAGTATACGTTCATTTAAAAATGAACTTCAGCCAATTCAAAATCCGTCACAAAAATCCACAATAAAGTTAATATATATAAAATCCAATAATAAAATTATTGTTTTTTATTCAAGTGACCACCCAAAAATCCTTATTCCTTAAGTTTGAATGCTTTTCATCAGAATTCAAAACTATGTGTTTTTTAAATCAATACTTTTGAATTCTTACAGCGGTTAACATACATGACCCCTGTCTTGTGTATTTATGTCAAATTTAGAATGATAATACATATGATGCTGATGCTTGGACATGGCAATTGAAGAAACAAAGCTGCATCTCATTGAAAGCAAAAGTCTAGATTACATGTTAGTATTAAGTGTTCCTTTTCATAGATTAGGGAAAGACAAAATAAAATACCCAACAGAGAACCATTTTGATGTGTTTTCAGGCCTGTCTATACACTGCATCAGGTATAAATGTGAGAAAGACGCAATGAAATTTAGATAGTAGATTCACTAATTTCATAAATCAACTTTAATCTGCCATGTTCTAACTGCATTGAGCAAAAAAAAACAGGTTTGGTCCAACAATTGCATAGCACAAAGACCAACATTAGATGCTGCCAATTGCATGTCTGTGTATTATAGTTTGTAGCATTCATTTTTGTTCAAGTTTACTCCATAGAGGTTAAACATCGGAAAAGGATGTTTATCGTCAATGGTCAAAAGCGATCTGGGGAGCATTGCTATGATTTATTATTGTCTCTTCATCTGTTGGGAAATGAAATTCATGGAAACTCAATGTTTGCTTTCACATTGGGTTTTGTATGACAGATTGATTTTGCCCCTTCTATTATAAATAATATTAAATGAACTGCAGATAGAGATGATACGATTTTGGATCCAATTTTATTTAATGATTTCTCATCCCTGATGTTGAAATGAATTATTATTCTGCACCATTTCCAAATTGTCCCTATCTGCCATGGAGCAAACAAATTCTTTGACAAAACACTTACACTGTTAACCTATACAATCTTAACCATAACGGTTCTTTGTCGGACCGAAAGCATATTAAGAAAATCTCCAGAACCTCTCTATTATTTCTAGTGGGAAAATGATCTTTAGAGTGTAATAAGGTAGGAAAAACTGTGTAAATAAAGTGCCTTTTCATATATTTCTGAACTTGGACGGCTGTTTAAAGCTGTTGTCAGTTATAAAAGATGTAAAGCGCTATTTTCGACAGGCAAATGACACCACACCGATTAATTCTTTTGGATTGTTACATTTATAATCTGATCTCTTGAGATCAATCTATCTAATACAGGTATTTCTTGCTTCTTTATATATATAAATATATATGTATGTATATACATATGAAGAGTTTGTTCCAAAATGAGATCATGTTTTTTTAATTGTGCATTCCAATTAATATCAATCAAACTGCAGTTGGTTTGTTTTGATTCAAGCCATAATAACAAAAAATACAGCTTACAAACACAAGAAAACACAAGAAAAACATGATAACATCATAAAAAAGATTTTTGAAAACGTTTTTGAAAATCTCATTTCGGAACCAAACTCTTATGTACTGTGTGTATATATATATATATATATAAGCTATATCTAACATATTTTACACATTATCCTCAATGTACACTATGGGGGGACGCCTGGCCTTTAAATGGGTTTACATTGGGGCGCGACCATGAAAAGGATGAGAATCACTGTGTTAGACAATAAAAAGCACCACATAACCAAGTCTTATCCATTTCTAATTCAATTTGTTTAAGACATATACAGTGGGGAAAATAAGTATTTGACACATCAGTATTTTTATCAGTAAGGGGAGTTCTAAGTGGGCTATTGGCACAAAATTTCCACCAGATGTAGCCATCAAGCCAAATATTGAATTCATACAAAGAAATCAGAACATTAATGTATACAAGTTCAGTCATAATAAATAAAGTGAAATGACACATGGAATAAGTATTGAACACACTTTATTTAATACTTTGTAGAAAGCCTTTGTTTGTGATTGCAGCTTCTAGACGCCTCTTGTATGGAGAGACCAGTCGTCTGCATTGCTCAGGAGTGATTCTGGCCCATTCTTCCACAAAAATGGTCTTTAAATCTTGAAGGTTCCTTGGGCCTCTTTTATGAACTATGATCTTCAGTTCTCTCTATAGATTTTCTATGGGATTTAGGTCAAGTGATTGACTGGGCCATTCAAGCAGTTTGATTTTCTTTCTTTGAAACCACTTCATCGGTCCTTGGCCTTGTGTTTGGGATCATGGTCTTGGAGAAATGTCCACCCCTTTTCATTTTCAGCTTTCCGGTAGATGGCAGCAGATTTTTATCCAGAATGTCCCGGTACATTTCTCCATTCATCCTGCCTTCAATAATATGAAGTCTGCCAGTACCCCTTGCTGAAAAGCAGCCCCAAACCATGATGCTTCCATTCCCAAACTTAACTGTTGGTATGGTCTTCTTGGGGTGGTGGGCAGTGCCATTTCTTCTCCAAACATGGTGTGTAGAATGACTGCCAAAAAGTTAAATTTTGCTTTCATCTAACCATACTATAGTCTCCCAATAATCCACAGGCTTCTCCAAATGCTCTTTCGCAAACTTTAACCGAGCCTCAACATGGTTTTTGTTCAGCAATGGAGTCTTGCGTGGTGAGCGTGCATGGATGCCATTGCGGTTCAGTGCATTGCTTATAGTTTTCTTTGAAACAACAGTACCTGCTGAGGTCTTCCTGAAGTTCTGCCGAGGTAGTTCGTGGCTCTTGGAGAACTCTCCTGATTATTCTTTGGACTAAGATCTACAGAGAGTTCTTTGCTTTTACCCATCATGAAGTCTTTCCTGTGTGCCTCCTAGGTAATGAGAAGCCTTTATAGGCCATCAATTAGGACTAAAGCAGCTGATATCAATTAGTACTGTTAGGGGGCAGGGTTTCTCTCCCAATACTGACAGATTGCAGGTGATCTCCTGGCTTTCTATGCCATTTTGCACCTTGTACCTTCATGTGTTCAATACTTATTCCCCGTGTCATTCCACTTTATTTATTACGACTGAACTTGTGTACTTAAATGTTCTGATTTCTTCGTAAGAATTCAATATTTGGCTTGATGGCTATATCTGGTTGAAATTTTGTGTCAATAGCCCACTTAGAAATCCACTTACTGATAAAAATGCTGATGTGTCAAATACTTATTTTCCCCGCTGTAAGTGCATATTATGTTTAGTACTTTATTTTTTTGTATTTCCATGTATCAGTTATATTTTATTTCATGCGTCAAATTTGATCTAACCTCATCAAATGGTATGACAATTATTTGGTTCCAGTATTTAAAAAAAATTATCAAACCTAACGTGAACACACCATCAAGTAATAGGCAACCTATTTTAAAGTTTGTCTTGATTTGTCCTATTATTAAACGCATGTCAAAACTCAGCTTCCTTTTCTAATTAGCTACAAATGGATTTGTCAGAGCATTTATCAGACTCTTTCATTGGCGTGTTCTCCAACCAATTAGCTTTCTTTAACCTACTCGGCCTTGCATTTATCCTTCATCAAGGTGTCAAATACTGGACATCGGTGGCATCAAAATTCCTTTTCCATTCCCTAGTAAATATAAAGGCTTATTAATCAGCACATCTTCTCAAAATGTCCCTCTGTTAATGGTCCGTATATTAAGATCTTTGCAGACTGGTTAATTGCCAGGCCCACCACTGTTTGCTGCATATTAATTACCTATTAGCCTTTTGCACAATGCATTAAGACTTTGGATAGACCCCCTGCCACTGTTAGAAGTAATGATCTCTGCATCCGCAATGAGACATCCCAGTCAAGCATATCGAAATTGGATGCATTTGAGACGCAGCAAGGCCAAAGTGCACTTGAGTGATCTGATTTTAAATCTCATGCTGACTGTTTCACTTTGAAGCATTGTGAGATCATATTTAGCATCTGTCATTGTTGGGTGGCATGTTTTTAGGGGTTGATTGACGGATACTTAAGGATTCAGAGTAAAGTGAATGTTTGGAGATGGTTAATGCCTGAGGGAGTTAAGATGTAATGGAGCAGATCTCAATTGGCCTGACACGGTTGACAAGAAGGGTGATTGCAGTATCTGTATACATTTAAAATTTCAGCATCTGATTTTTTCAGATTGATGGGGAAAAAGTTGATCTTGCAGTTCAAAAAATCTCTCAGACAAAGAAGTTCCAGGTGTCAAAGAGTTAACTTTATTTGCTCAAGTCAAACAATCAAAGTGAGAATTTCCAAGTCATCTGAAGACCAATTGTTTTCCAGCCAATATTTATAGTAAAACTTCCTAAAGATGAACCCTTCTAAAACCAATCAGGTAATTTCCTGTTATCTCTTAATTGTATTAACAAATTGTCTTTTTTCTGCCACAAATAAATCCCATGCAACAAGGTACGTATTCAATGGGGGTGTGCATGCCATTATCTCATTTTTAATAAAGTTGCATACAAGGTCACCTCATATGAAATCATCAGCCGGACAGCCGGACCATGTCCATATCCTATCTGTATACAAGGCCAGTGGAAAGTACCAAGGATTTTCGTGTCTCAACTTCTTGAACTTAGGCCTCAGGCTTCTAGGGCCCAGAGACATTACTGGATTTTATATTGCTGCATAGTGCTCAAACGTGCTCTTAAACATGCTTAAAATGATATAAAGTGCATTTATGTGAACAATCATTGGTATACTGATTGTAACATTTAATGATCAAATCATCTTTATAATTTATTCATATGTAATAATCTTTGTTTAAAAGTGAAAATCTTTTATTAAATTTGATTTCAGATCATTCTACTTATACATTCATGTTTACTAATCTTCCTATGAATACTTCTTAATATTGTTTAGGTATGTCTTAGGTATATAATAACTGTGGTGAATAACAGTGCCCAGTGCATGTAAAATATATCTAAATATGTCTTGTCTGTGCCAAAATTCACTCAGAAATTACACCATAAGATCAGCAAGTAAAACGTTGTATAGCAGAATTGTTTATCTCAACTGGCTTGCTAGAGTTCTTCTAGAATACCTTGATTTTAAAGGCAATTGAAACATCTTTGGCAACCCTTTGTACATCTAAAATGGGATGTAAATGGGATAATAAAACAGGATATTTAATGTAGGTCAGGACTTGATTTTATCCGTGATGAATGGAACACAAAAAGTGGATGTTCCATAAAATAATGAAGCCGCATCTGAATGTGTGTTGCACTGGATTTTGAAAGATTTCTGTTTTCCTGAAACAGCATTGTTATTCATTTTTGTGGAATCTGAAGGTTTAAGCTCTTAAGCATCTTTTTTTTCAATTCACCTTGATTACAATGATATTTAGTGAAAATAAATGATGTTAACCTTTATTTAAATTTTTTCGAAAAGCTGCAATACAACTGATTCATAACTTTTTTTATAACATACAGGTTCTCTTTACCTTTTTTAAACAATCAAATCATAAAAATCATTGTTCAGATTAATAATCAAACATGTTCTTGTTAACTTTAAGTCTGGTGAATAAGGGAGTGATATGAATGATTCCCAATTTATTAACAATCATATTTATGAAAAAGGCATTTAAGCAAGGTAATAAGAGAACAAATGAACATAATGAAATCTGTTTCTAGTTTCATATCGACTACACACAGATTTGCCATGACATATTGGCTCTCAGGTGATGACTGAGTTACCACCCAGCTGAAGAGCGATAAGAGTGTGTGTGTGTGTGTGTGTATGTGTCAGATTTGAAGGAGGTTGGTGACAGTGATGAATCGTGCTTGTAAGCAGGTCTCACAGAAGGCTGAGCTATTGAGAGTTAAGACACTGGAGAGCTGGCCAATGTGTGTGTGTGTGTCCTATGTCTTTTCAGTCATGCAGGTGCTTGTATTCTTAAAATCTGCCAAAATAATAAAGATAGCTTGGTCTTTCTAGCTGATTTCTTTTCAAATATCAATTCAATTATTAATTTATAATGAATAAAAAATATGAAGGGTTTGGTTACTAAATGAGATAACTCATTAATAACTTATTAATAAAACATAATGTATTTGTATAATACGGTAAAAGGAATCACAGTGTCTATCATGTTTAACACCCTAAAGTGTTGTTAAGTCTGAACCCCTTTTTAGTTCACATAAACATGTTTAAAAGTTAAACATATACTGTATTAAAACAATGTTGTGCAAAGAATGCTCAACACATATCTGACATTTGTGTGTCAACAACAAACGTTGAAACAAATAAGAACATTAAGCACGCATAATGCCTTATATAAAACAAACAATGTTTTATCAATCATGTTTACCTGTTAATACATAATAAATTACTTGACCATGTAATTTTTCTATTATCCTGAGTTGCATATGGAACTCTCTGCTTTGTTGTTTTGCCGCTGTTGTTAACAGGCCTGTCATAAATGATGAAAACAAATCGATAAAAGCATGCTGTGAAAAAAACATGATGATATTTTCAGAAATCAGAAATCAATACAAAGACACTCCAAAGCTATTCAGATATGCACAATCAATAAGCGGAATGAAATTGACTAAAGAGCTTTTTGGCTATATGACAAAAGGTGTAATATGGGATTTAATAATGCATGACAAGTTTCTCTGGAAGGAAATCATCCAATGCAAGACAATGAGTTGATTACATTTACATCTGTGCATTTTGTAAAGACTATATTAAGTGCACAAATTCACGATGCATTTTATCAGTTCTTGTGTTCCTTGGAGTTGAAACAATGGCCTTGGCGCTGTTATTGCGCTTCTCGACCAGTTGAGCTACCACAACAGGGGAATTGCAAGTAAAGACGTCTACGCACAAAAATAAATACACAAAACCATATTCCTCTCGGTAGGCCCTGCATTAGCTGATTTGTAAACTAAATGCATATTTCATTCTGATCCTTGATGAAGCATTTGCCTATTTCATGAAATAATTTCATTAAATATGCAATTCAAGATATTTTCAAGTCGAGCATGAGAAAAAAAATGCATACTTGTCTTGTGACTTCATTATGTAGATAAACTGTTGAATAATCCTGTCATGTTAGGCCTGTTCATTTAATATAGACTTGTATGGCCGAACGATTACACACCAGCCCCGAGTGTAATGCAATCAGCAGCTCCTACAAGCCCCATTAGTGCCGCCCAGCTTCAGTCCTTTATTTAATCAAAACTCGTTTGGTCGAGATGGGCTTTTATATCATAAAGTTGCATGTCATTGTTGGTGATTATGATGCGTGGAGTGAAGTGTGAAAGATGTATTTTGCCATGTTGTAATGTGTATTTGGAGGCATCTTTTCTAAATTGATCGTGGTCAGATGACAAATTGTTTAATATAGTGCTCCGTAAGAGCTGACAAGAGGCATTTCACACTGAATCAACTCTCTGAGAGGAATTTCCTCAAACTATTAATCAGCTGGGTACGTTTGTCAGATTATGTTCTTAAATAACAATGCTTTGAGGTTCATGCATGAAACAAAAGTGTTTTCGCTCGTATTTATCGCATTTCGCTCGTATTTATCTATTTGTCCAGCCTAGACAAGCAGGGGAGTGTTTAGAAAGCCTGAAATTTATATTTATGCATTTGGTAGATGGTTTCAACCAAAGTGACCAGTACAGCAAACAGACATTCTTTATCAGTTTGTTTGTTATCTTCGGAACACAATGCTGTACTAATTTGGAATCTGGAAATCTGGTCGGTCATAATCTCTTGCCGTTTGTGTTTACTTTTGCTAGCTGTGCATGAATTATACAGTCAAACCTTGTCTTCAAAAAAAATACATAGGGCCTATATATACAGTATATCGATGAGACAGGGCACACAAAACTTTTTCATTTTCTGATATTTTTGGTACACCAACAACCCCAGTATAATTATTTGTTCATGCTCATTGTATGAGAAACATACATTTTGTGTTACATGGTAATCTTTTTTTGGGACAAGAGGGTGATTGAATAATGATGGATGTTCTTTTCTTTGCTAAATTTATCCTTCAAAGGGGAAATCAACCCCAAAATGAAAATTCTGTCATGAATTATCCTCCCCCAACATTTTTCTAAATCTTTCGTTGTGTTTGACAGAACAAAGAAATTTAAACAGGTTTGGAACAACCTGGGGGGGAGGCAGGGCCGACCGGTGGCATAGGCGACATATGAAGTTGCCTAGGGTGCAAAATGACCAGAGGGACGCCAGACGAGAGTGCAAAAACGCGAAATGTAGCTTCTTGCATCATGAAGCAATTATGATTAACTATGATTGATAATATTAACTCATTAATTATGCATGTGTTAGGGAGACCAGCTAATGTAGTCTGTCAAGGTAAAATTCACTTGGTGACTTCAAGAAACGCCCCCATAACTTGTGTTAGATTGTGGCCCTGTGATTAAAGCGCCTGCTTCCCATTCAGAACTAATTGTTTGTTTTAAGTTCGAATTCCACTCGGAGCACCTTGCTTTTATAGAACAATTTTACTGGTAACACTGACACTGCGTGCTGTTTTTGACTGCTTTCAACTAAGTGAACTGCAAGAAGTGTTTACTGGGACAGTGACAATGTCATGCCATTGATTTAAGAAAATCGAAAACAATACAATAAGCTTTTAGTTGTGTCCCTACAGCATTTGCGCAAAGCTTTACAAAATGTTAAAATAACGTTCTCATTGACCTGTATTTAAATAATAATAATAATAATAAAATATTCGTTTTATGAGTTCTAATTTTCAACTACAGTATTATTGAGAAAGTTTTATTTTATTTTCAGCATTGTTTTCAAACAATGAGTACATAATTAGAATTTTTTTATTACAAATATGTTTTAATTGTTATTTATTAACTTTTTATGTAATATTACAATAAATAAGAATTTAGCTTTTAAAAAAAAAGGTAATTTTCTGATATTTTTATATATTTATTTTGTATAGTAGGGCCACAATCTAAAATCTTTCCCTGGGTACCAACAGAGGCTGGGCCGGCCCTGGGGGGGGGTTACTTCATGACAGAATTTTTACCTAAGTAGTATAGACGGATTCATCTTAACAACATAAACAAACATTAATGTGCATGCACACTTTTGCGATCCCAACTGAACTTCAGGTACAATTCACAAACAATAGAGTACTTGTTGATTATTTCTGAAAAAAAAGCACAGGAAACCGAGATGAACCGTTACTTGGCTAGCCTTGTTTCTCCAATATTTTAGACTGTGAGACCAAGCTCAAGCGCTAGATGTCAATGTACCATAGTGTTTGTTTAAATGCGACCAAACTACAGGACCCTTTCAACATTTTTTAATTTAATAAAATGAACATACAACAAAATCATCTATTTAACACAATTATTATACAGTAAATAATAATATAAATTAATATTAACTTAAATTAAATATCCATCCATCCATCCATCTTCTTCCGCTTATCCGGGGCCGGGTCGCGGGGGCAGCAGTCTAAGCAGGGCTGCCCAGACTTCCCTCTCCCTAGACACTTCCTCCAGCTCTTCCGGGGGGACACCGAGGCGTTCCCAGGCCAGCCGGGAGACATAGTCCCTCCAGCGTGTCCTAGGTCTTCCCCGGGGTCTTCTCCCGGTGGGACATGCCCGGAACACCTTCCCGGGAAGGCGTCCAGGGGGCATCCGGAAAAGATGCCCGAGCCACCTCAGCTGGCCCCTCTCGATGTGGAGGAGCAGCGGATCTACTCTGAGCTCCTCCCGAGTGACCGAGCTTCTCACCCTATCTCTAAGGGATCGCCCGGCCACCCTGCGGAGAAAGCTCATTTCGGCCGCCTGTATCCGCGATCTTGTCCTTTCGGTCATGACCCACAGCTCATGACCATAGGTGAGAGTAGGAACGTAGATTGACCGGTAAATCGAGAGCTTCGCCTTGCGGCTCAGCTCCTTCTTCACCACGACAGACCGGTACAGCGACTGCATTACTACAGAAGCTGCCCTGATCCGTCTGTCAATCTCCCGTTCCATCCTTCCCTCACTCGTGAACAAGACCCCCAGATACTTGAACTCCTCCACTTGGGGCAGGAACTCTCCACCTACCTGAAGTGAGCAAGCCACCCTTTTCCGACTGAGAACCATGGCCTCAGATTTGGAGGTGCTGATTCTCATCCCAGCCGCTTCACACTCGGCTGCAAACCGTCCCAGTGCATGCTGGAGGTCCTGGTCTGATGGGGCCAGCACGATGACATCATCCGCAAAGAGCAGAGATGAAATCGTGTGGTGCCCTCCGGCCCCTGGCTGCGCCTAGAAATTCTGTCCATAAAAATTATGAACAGAACCGGCGACAAAGGGCAGCCCTGCCGGAGTCCAACATGCACCGGGAACAAGTCTGACTTACTGCCGGCAATGCGAACCAAGCTCCTACTCCGGTCGTACAGGGACCGGATGGCCCTTAGCAAAGGGTCCCGAATCCCATACTCCCGGAGCACCCTCCACAAGATGCCGCGAGGGACACAGTCGAATGCCTTCTCCAAATCCACAAAACACATGTGGATTGGTTGGGCAAACTCCCATGAACCCTCCAGCACCCTGGAGAGGGTATAGAGCTGGTCCAGTGTTCCACGACCGGGACGGAAACCACACTGTTCCTCCTGAATCCGAGGTTCTACTATCGGCCGGATTCTCCTCTCCAGTACCCTGGCATAGACTTTCCCGGGGAGGCTGAGAAGTGTGATCCCCCGATAGTTGGAGCACACCCTCCGGTCCCCCTTCTTAAAAAGAGGGACCACCACCCCGGTCTGCCAGTCCAAGGGCACTGTCCCCGACCGCCACGCGATGCTGCAGAGGCGTGTCATCCAAGACAGCCCCACAACATCCAGAGACTTGAGGTACTCAGGGCGGATCTCATCCACCCCCGGTGCCTTGCCACCGAGGAGTTTAAATAGTAATATTATTAGACAGTAGCCAAACACAAAACGGAAGTTAACTGGTTGTTAGGCGCGCATAATTCCGATGAAACTGTGTTGCAATACAAATGCAAAAGTATGCAAAGGAAGCTTTAAGTGCTTGTCTGGATTGGCTACATGGAATATATCTATTTTTTACAACTAAATATATATTTCCTTATCACACAAAAATGTGGATCTACATACTGTATATACCTTTACACACACTATTGAATCGCTTTGACCACTCTGCCATAGATGGTGTTTTAAAGCCTTTTGGATAATCAGAATACTGTGAGCCTTTACATTAAAGTGGTTTGCATCCTTTTGAAAGCAGAACACAGGTTAATAGTAAATGCTGGGTCAAACCAAGCTGTGTATAATTTGAAGTGAATCTGTATTATCAAGCACAGTTCTAAAAATATATTAAGGCCATGCAGTTATAAAAGAACAATTTATTGCAACATGAGTTATGTATAACACAGATTCTGAAATACAGGATGCAAAGCAATGAAAAGCTTTTCTAACTCACGTAAAACATTGTATTCACATCATTAGATCCTATTTACAGTACCTTAGAAACATTTTTTACTATTAATCTATACTCATATACGTAACATAATACTTGTAACATCTAAACATGCAATACAGGCCATGCAAATAGCACATCATTGTGCGTCAAAATGATCTATTTACAGCTGCAAACAGACGGCTTGGTTGAGCAATTCTCGTCTGGAGGCCACGGCTTTGGCACCCTTGAAGAACAGACATGCAAGTAATACAGATAAGAGAGTGATGAACCACTTTGTGGTGTTTTTAGGTCAGGTAATTGGCAACAGATGGAGAGGACATTGACATTGAGAAACGGACAAATTGAATTATGAGTTTTTCTGTTATAATCATCGATGTTACAACACCTGCCAATATGTAAGGATATACAAATGCCTTCAAGTGTTTTCTTTAGATGGGTAAAATTCATAAAATATCGATTTTTTATTACCTTGATGTCGGCATGTGAACACTTAATACTTATAAAGGGATACTTCAACCAAAAGTCATCATTTACTCACACCCATTGACTCCGATAGGAGGAAAAATTCCTGTATCATGTTTTTGTTCTGTTAAACACAAAAGAAGAGATTTTGAAGAATGTAGGACAGCAAACAGTTCAGGGGCACTTTTGACCACCATTGTTTTTTCCTACTATGGTAGTCAAATGGTGTTGAGATCTTTTTAGTAATAAGCATTCTTCCAAATGTCTTTCTATGTGTTCATCAGAACAAAGAAATGTATACAACTAGAAGGTGATTAAATGATGACAGAATTTTCATATTTGGCTGAAGTATCCCTTTAACTCTTATATGTTAATAAGACATCAAAACTGGAAAATGCAAATATAAATCAAAAATACGCCTTCATTTTAAAAAGTTAAATGCTGAGTGAAATAAATAAACTAGTATTGCACAGTACTGCCTGTCTATTCACAAGCCTGGCTTGTTCTCAGTGTGGGTTGAATTCACACTGCACCGCTGCTGTCTGCCTCTTAGTGCACACCAGGGAGGCTGTAATTAATGTCTTTGTGTGCACTTTGGACTGCTGAGGCCATTGATAATCTATCTCTCTCTTTCTCTCCATGGCAATACATTATCTAAATGTATTTCACGCTGACAGCGTGTTTGCGGTGCATAAGCACCTGTCCTGAATCGAGAAGCATTTAAGTAGTTACAAATACAAAACACACCGTTCCATTTTAGGGACACTTTGCTTTAATGTTTTTAACAGTGATTTTTCAACTCTCACTCACAGTATGATGTTAAAACACAATGTTTAAAATATATGTCAACATTATTTACTCGTGTGTCTTTCAAGTTGTATGAATTTATCTTTTAGTGCTTTCTTCGCTTTTCAAGTCACATTGGCTAAAATGTCTAAATGTTAATGTTGTATATATTCCTTGCACATGGATAAATTAGAAGAAAATTTAATGTTTACCAACTCAAAAGCATGTGCCCAAGTCAAGCTCCAGAAATAACAAAAAATAATACACACATTTTTTTTAAAGTACATAACTGTCTTTACGACCTGTGAAACATGATATACCCGAGGTTTTGTAAATTGAATTGGTTAGTGACATCAAACCTTGCAAGACACAGCATAAAGGGATTTAAACACAAATGCAAGTGGGCATGTTAAGTTAAAGGAAATTATTCTTGTTGAATATCGGCGTAGCTTGTTTCTTAATTAAAGCTATCAGAAGACTTCAGAAGATTTATTTACATTTACATTTATATTACATTTAGACATTTAGCAGACAAAATTTTTTTTGCACTGCATTTTTATTCGTACTGTATTCCTGCAGCGCAATTGGTAGAGCATTGTGTAAGCATTACAAAGGTTATGGGTTTGATTCACCTTGTACACAAATATAAATGTATGGGATAACGAAAATTTACCATGGTTTAAACCCCCAAAACCAAAATGGTTACTATAGTAAAGCCATGGATCGGCCTATAGTAATCCATGCACTAAAAAACATGGTTACAAAAGACTTGGATAGTTCAATTACTAAAAAATGTATGTCCAATGTAGTGCACTCATTTTGAGTCGATTGCAGGAATTAAAACAGGAAGCACTGAGTGTTTAAAGCATAAGTAATCTATTGATATAACATTTACATTTACATTTAGTCATTTAGCAGACGCTTTTATCCAAAGCGACTTACAAGTGGGGTAGGTAATGGAAGCAATTAGGACATCATAAGTACAACAAAAGCATAAGTGCAATCAAAAATAAGGTTCATATAGTCCAACACAGTATACAGAATCATTCATACATTTTTTTTTTTTTTTTTTTTTTTTAAAGAAGAGAAGAAAAGAGTAGAGAAGAGAGTTGAGTCAGAACAGATCAGTCAGATGTCAAATGTTGGCGGAAGAGATGTGTTTTCAGGCGTTTCTTAAAGATGGCTACAGAGTCTGCAGATCTTGTAGCAGCAGGCAGATCATTCCACATAGGTGGAACAGATCCGGAGAAGGTGCGCGAGAGAGATTTTTTACCTTTATGGGATGGCACCACAAGACGCCGTTCGTTTGCAAGACGCCGTTCGTTTGCATATAAGCGCCTGCTCTTTTTAATGAAGCTGTTCAATGTTTGACTTTAATGACTAGATTTTCTCATTAGCTCAGAACAAGTAGTACCAAAGCACTGATCGATTGTATTAGTAAAGTAATCACCTCTGCATTGTGTTTGATATCTGTTTCCTCTGCAGTGTGTAAGCCGGGCTTTTACCGATCAGCTCTTCAGACCAAAAGCTGCAGTAAATGTCCCCCCAGAAGTTTTACCACGGTCGAGGCATCTACTTCCTGTCAGTGTGAAAAGGGATACTACAGGACCGACTCTGACCCTGCCAACATGGCCTGCACAAGTAAATATGGACCTTCTATTCTGTATTTCTATCAAGATTTCCATTAGCATTATTATGAAAAAGAATTGACAACCTAAACACATTGCCAAGTGAAAGAAATTACAATGAACAACTTTAAGCATGAGACTTGGTCCTTTCAAATTAGAACTTTTAGAGAAAAGAGATCTGAAATTGGAAAGTGGTAACAGTTGGGCTGAAAACAAGGGAAGTATTTTGAATCCTTTTTAAATTATGTCATTTTGTAGAACCCCCTTCTCCCCCACGTAATGCCATTTCCAATGTAAATGAGACCAGTGTCTTCCTGGAGTGGAGTGCTCCGGAGGAGACGGGAGGGAGGAAGGATGTCAACTACAACATCTTGTGCAAGAAGATCAGCACAGACCTGGGTCACTATGAGTCCTGCGGCAGTCATGTGCGATACCTCCCCCAACGTACAGGCCTGAGAAATACTTCTGTCATGGTTGTGGACCTTTTGGCTCACACTAACTACACGTTTGAGGTGGAAGCTTCGAATGGGGTTTCAGAACTAACTCCCCCTTTGCGCCAATTCGTCATGCTAAATGTCACCACCAACCAAGCAGGTGAGCAGATTTTTCATTTAAAATCATTCTCATTACATAAAGATCAAAAAAAAGTTTCAGACGGAATGAAATGTTAATTGTATTGCATGGCAATACAATCCAATTGCTATCTAAGAGAAACAATTAATAGATTAAAGAAATCCCATTTATTCTTTCTATTGAATTTTCTTATCAGACAATATAATTGGTTATTTTCCTCCCATGTGACTTTCATCAGAAAATGAAGTCATTTCAGAGGTGCATGTGATTATTTAATTTTTATATGAAAGTTCAAACATATTTTCAGTGTTTCACACACAATAAAACCAAATACATTTATTCAGAAAGCAAATGGGGTCAGATTCCTTTTTATAATCCCTTGTTAGGAATGCTTTATGAAAAAAAATGCCTTTTCTATCAAACCTACATATAAGAACTAAATTTAGTAAATGATTTGCTAGTGAAGTGATTAAAAATGTAAGTCTCAGGCTGTTTTGCTTTATCAGTAAATGTATTTTGTTGTAAATGATATTTAGACATTTTAAATGTTTTTACTGTATTTATTTGCACAGTAATGCAATTATGCATACATTTTGTTACACTTTTTATAGTTCCCATGTGACCTCTGTGAATGAACATCGCCCTAAATCCTTTTCGATACAGTGGCACCTCTCCTGACTGCTATTGACTTTACATTAAGCTAATAATGACCTTAATGGACACTGAAGCGTAATCTGCTTTATCTGAAAGAGGGTCTGTAATTGCTTGGGATTGCCCAGAGACTGCAGAGAGGGACTCTGTCTACCGTGTGTGTGTCATGGAAATGTTAGTGTTGATAAGACACTTTTGAAATGAGGGATTTTGCATGAGGTTCGACCAGAATACTGAACGCTTTGCCTCTACGGCCGTGATAATCCATTTGGTCGATGTGTCAAGTGGCGGTCATGTTTTGTGTGAACTGGATGGTCGGAGGCTAACCGTGGAGTTTGGCTGGAGCTCTTAGACCAGGCGTGCGTTTTTACAAAGGTGCTTGAGTTTCTGAACTAGAATCAGTATTAAAACATTGAGGTGAAATACAAGATTCCCTTGTGTCGGATGAGTGAAAATTACTTTCCCACTGTCTTACTTTTATATTTTCTTGTTTAAAGTGCACTTCATGTACGACATGCCTATACAGTAGATTTTAGGTCAGTACTTTATTGATGACAAATGTAGCAGGGGTCATTCCTACTGTAGTGTTCTTTTGGCTTATCATCCATGTTAAATCTATTTACGTTTATATATTTGGCCGATGCTTTTATCCCAAAACAGTTGCTTTGCAAGTGAATATACTTTGTTAAGAATATATTGCTGATAACAAACTAGAGATGATTTATTACATCAAATGCATAGAAAATCTAAAAGTATGGAGCTGTTCTGTGCACTTACAGGCCTGCATCGCTGTGCTGCTACAACCAGCACAGGTGTTACAGCTGCTGTTGGGGCCAAAACATTTGTTTCCACTTTCCCATTTGCGTAATCCATTATCCTCCAAGGGCTTTTTATGTAACCTTACGCACGATTGCCGCATTCTAATTTAGGGAGAAATATTTAACATAATATTTGCACCTATTTCCGTGTCAATATGTCTCAGTCACAGTTGCACCGCAGATGCATTTAAGAGGCATACAGAAACAGTCTTAGGGTGCTTATTTATTTCACTGGGGCTGTGAGGGTACAGCATTTTTCCCTCAAAGAGATAACTTCAACATGTGCTAAGTTACCCTCAGATCAACAGAGGAATTATGCTCTTTAAAACACTATTAATTACGAAAAGAAAAATTATGGTTTTGGCGGTGCAGGATGGGCTGCTTCAACAAAGTTTGTGTTCGGAAAGCAAGCATGCTAACGCACAACTTTACAAAGACGCAGATGATATAAAATCTGTTTTTACGTTAGAAGTGGTACGATTTTTAGAACTGGGACAAGATTACGGAGGTTGATCAAATGCTTGCTAATTTCCAGCGTTTTCCAGCAAGCTGGATTTCAAAACAAACTGAATAGTTTGCAGGTGCAAGTGATTAGCGCTTTGCATTGGCATGTCTCTGAAGTGCTTTCTCTGATAAATGTCGACAGACTTGCGAGTGGAGGCATTTGTGAGGCTGTTTTTGTGGAATTATGTTGTAAGCGTCCGCTATTTTCTCATTGAGAGCTAAGTATGACGTTTCGGTCTAAAAAGAGTTTTGACACTAAGTATTCTCAAACCCTCTTAGCAAAGCTCTTCTGGCAAACGGCTGTGAACACTTGTACTTTACTCAACTCAGTGCATCCGTTAGTGGATCATTTAACTTGAAAATGGCTTAGCAGATGGTGACCTGATCGGTCATATTTATAAGTCACTTATCAGTATTTGTTCATCAGTTATACAGGGACTCGTATGTGAAACATGTTCAAGTGTAAAGCAGGTTTTAGCTTCTTAAAAATATGAAATTAGTTTTACTATGGTATTTGGAGAAAAACAGTAGTGGCCAAAAATGTACCATTGTCTGATCATAGTAACATAAAGGGGCAGTTTCCAGGACAGGTTTTAAGGCTTGTCCCAGACTAACTTTTAAAAACGACTTTAATATCCTAATTTAACCAAGGCCTAGTCCTGGTTCAAACGAATCCCTGTCCGGGAAACCGCCCTGAAATGTTTTAACTTTGGTTATACAATTTGCCCAAAAACAATGGTTTCTACATTTTTACTATTATATAATATGGTACAGTTTCCTAAGGGTTGACGCATACTCCATAAGGGACACAACATGAAGATCCATTTCTTTCTGTTAAAGTAAAGAACGGCAATAGCACTGCAATAGGACAGGGCAGCAATACCAAAAAAACAGGAGCGAGAGTAAATCTCAGCATCTGCGGTCTTGTAGAGAGACGTATGTTGTAAATGAAAGGGCAGATGTGTTTGGAAGATACTTTAGAGTAGATTTTATAGCTCGTAGTTCTAAGCCCTCGCCTCTGGCTGCCACAGGCGTCTTTTGGCAGGAGCTATATCTCAGGCTTGGATTTGGCCAATGGGTCGCTCAGCTCTGCCAGGGCTTTTTCATCTTGTTCCTCAGCAGGGCTCCCAAAACAACACTTGTTTACAAACACGCAGCCTTTCGAGATCTTCATGTTGGCTGTCATTCGGGGCCGGCACGAAGGAGATGACCTTTCTTACCCAGATGAAAACATGCCCGGCATGCTAACTTCAAATAAATGACATGCAAATATTTGCTTTCACAGAGACAAAAAAACGTAATATCGCCTGCAGTCGCTGTCACGTCACCAGGAAGTGATTCGTTCTTTTTTGTGCCGCTCATCCGAAGCTGGTTACTTGCTTGACAGCTGCGATTATGTAGGCGAAAGACTGCACGATAAAGACCAAAATAGTTTGCTTACACAAGTTATGTGTGGAAGGAGTGATATTTCTTGCTGTTCTGCGTTTGCAGTCCCACGGCTGGCACAGATATCAAAAGTTTCCGAGTTAGCAGATTCTCACACTAGATGAAGGCAACACTTCCCATTTGGAGGCATTAATCATGCTATCATCACACTTCCTCTGACACGTTTCCTGGAGAATGCTGGTATTCCATCTGTTAGCTGAGAGCTGGCACTTTGATGAGCCCTTTGCACTGGGGGTTGTCATTGGTGACAAGACTGTTGAGGACTTTATTACCACTGCATTTTATACATTTTTGACAGTATTTGTTCCGTGACTAGTGTTATGTTTTCATAATGGCTTTTGGAAGGGACAAGCTATAAAATAAACACCATCAGGAATTATCACACGTATTAGTTTGTCCACAGTTTATTAAAGACTTAATTAACCTAAAAATAGCGCTGTGAAATTTCTTACCCAGGACATTTTGGCTCTAGTCTTGTGTTCTGTTTTTAGCTCTATACATTCACATTTGCGAATTTGGCTGACATTTTTACTCACACACTTTTGTGTGTGTTCTCTGAAGATCGAACCCATTATATCTGTGTTGATAACACAATGCTGTACCAGTTGAGCTTCTGGAACACTCACATTTTTCTACACTGATTAAAAAACAAAATTAGTGGAATTCTTTAGGATAGCTTGTAATTGATAACAAGACTGTGTGTTTAAGTGATCATAAGCCACAATGTGAATAGTCCCATATAGCCCCCTCTTACAGAGGTCATTTATTTGCCTTATTAAAGAAAAACAATAATGAATTCATGGATACATTTATTTCTGTGCATAACAACAGCTCTGTGCTTATGGTCAAACCCAGATCATAGTGTCTGTAAATACACCTTCCATGTGTGTGCCGGTTTCTAGGATGTTTAGACTAGAGTGACTTATCAAGATGCAGTTATTTGACAAATATCTTAAATTATGAGAATAAACTGTGACACTTTACAATAAGTTGCTATCTGTTAACAATTAGTTATGCATTAGCTAACATGAACTAACATTGAACAATACTTTTACAGCATTTATTAATCTTTGTTCAATGGTTCTCAACAAGGGGGCCATAGCCCACAAGGGGGGAAGAAGTGTGTTGAAATACATTTGAAAAAATGTTGGAAAACTAAAATATTTCTTTTTACTTATTATTCATTTTTATAATGAGTACGTTATTTAATATCAAGCTCTAAAATATTTATTGGGTAAAAATTGAGTTTTATGAGTGGTAGGGGGGCCTCTGAATATTCTAGAATACAATAGGGAGCCGAAAACAGTAGGGAGTTTTCGACTTGGAGTCGAAAAGGTTAAGAACACCTGTGTTAGTTTATGTTAATTTCAGCATTTACTAAAACATTTTCAAAATAAAACTTCAATGTTAACATGAGTAAATGCACCATAAACTAATATAAATAACTATTCTGACATGAAGTAAAGATTATTAATCGCAAAAAAACTATATTGTTGATCGTTAGTTCATGTTAGTTAATTTACTACTTTTAACAAATAGCATCTTATTGTAAAGTGTTAACAAACAAACTATAATTTGATTGAATCAATAATATAAAAATAAATCATTGGTCTACAGAAGTATCCAGAAACATCCTTGAAACACAAAGTTGCATTGCCTTATAAATTGCAGGCTGACAAAAAATGTAATGTAGAAAGCACTACATTTTTATTCACATAAAAGTACATGAATAGAGTATCTTTTGGGTGTAAGTTGCAGCAACTTTATATTTTTGAGCATATATTTACCATGGTTTTAAACACAGTTTATCCGAACAGAATTTAGAGTCGTATTCAGCCTTTATAAATTGTTTTTACCTGAACTCATGTTTTGAAAATTTCGTTAGACTCTGAAACCTGCAGAGCATTCTGTCGGTGTTGATTCCATGTGGGCCTGGTTGTATTAACTCTGTTTCATGACCGTTTTGTTAAAAGACCCCCTGCTCATGTTTTTGTTTCATGCTATTACCAATATAGATCAAAATTCCCTAGGCTGACCTTAAGGATTATTGAGAATCAATAACTCAAAGCACCGTGTCTCCCACTTGACTGAAAGTCAAACATTTAACAGGCTGCCAGACCGTTTAAGTGGCCCATCCAACCTCCACAATACCGCTCTTTTCCTGTTGGCCTGCAGATCAGGTTGCCTAGTATACCGTTTCAGGCTTTTAAGATAGGAATGATTACAGTTTTGTTTGGGCAAAAAGGATACAGTTACTCTTTGTTTGGCAAAGAGAGGATAAAAAAAACGACTTTCTCCTTTTCTATCGTGGGCTTCTATTGAGCTATTGGATCAGCGCCTGAGGGATCGTCCAGAGAACTTAAATGCTCTTTATCTCATGGACACAGTCTGACACTTCTGTTCAAGGAATATAAAGCCGGGTTTGATTTCAGCGTTCCACATATAGAGAGATAGAGTCTTTTTATGTGCTCTCATATAGGTGACACCAAACAGCCTTAAAGAGAAGAAGCAAACCTTTCCTTCAAACAAAAGTTTTGAGCTTTAGAATGGAAAATATTTCTGTTTAGATTTAACCTTGAAATTCACAAATAAAAATATTGGGCAAATATTACGCCGTGTGTACACCGGACACGGTGCCATGCGACGCGACAAAAGGCATTAGAACACATTATTCTGTATACTACAGCTGTTTAGCGACAATACTTTTAAAGCAAATGCCATGTGTCGTGTGGTGGCATGCCTGTAGCGTCCGGTGTAGACATGGTGTTAGAGTTTACTTACCAATTATGATTGATAGGTCCAGTGTAGGAAATTAAGCGTCATCTAGCGGTGAGGTTGCAAATTGCAACGAATGGCACACTCCTTCCCTCCCTTTTAAAGCACCAAGGAGGCTGACATAGAGCTATGACTGTCACATTTTCGTTTCATTGCCGACAGATATAACATATTTACGAAACAACACTTCATTATGTAAGGTCTTTATACATCTCTGAAGAAATAGTTATGTATACACTAAAAAAAGATTTTTGCTACTTGTTCAATTTACTTAACTTGCTTAAGTTAAATCAACACAACTTTTGGACAATTTGGTCACAACATTATTTTTTATGTTTAGTCATATATCTGAATCCATTCATGTATGGACAACATAAAGGACTCGTGTTAACATAAAATATTTGTAATTGGGCAGAAGAGGACTTACATATCCCAGCATGCTTTGCGTATAACAGCATTTTAGGGTTATTTTCTTAAATAAGTGTTCTATTATGCATTTTTCAGGAAAAAGAAACACTTGTTATTGTTTAATGTTTATTTATCTTTAAGATTTTGAAGAGTTTGATTTAATTAAGTTCGTTCAACAACTTTTTTTGAGTGTATTAAATTGATAGATCCTCCAAAAAATTACACTCAGCACCTTTGAACAAACTCCGAAGACAGTATTTAACACGTATAAGTTGTCCGTTTGTAATTTGGACATACAGGGCCCAATCATACACCCACCGCAACGCAGCCCAAGTGTTTTTCAGCCCAACGCAGTTCCTATTTTCCTGTCCTATGCTGCGTAGTTTAAATAGCAAATGCATTTGTGCTCATTTGTGCGCCAATGGTCTAAAAAATAGGTGTTTTCCAGCGCATTGTTGGTGCTTTGCTATTTTGAGGAACTGACATTTTTTGATTATTATTTAAAGAGCGCGTTAGTAGAAAATGCGCCTCTGGACAGTCCACAACGCACTTTAACTTTATTACACAGAGGGAAGCGCAGCAGCACACAAACATGCCAAATATAAAAATAAATGGAGTACAATGTAAAAGATGATTATTGTGGACATAAAGATAAAAATCTGTCTTGTCCTGTAGATACTTTTCCTCTCTGGAGAAGCGTCCAGTCTTTGCTATTGCAAAGTCCGCAGTGTAAATAGCGAATCTACCATGGCGCGAGCGCAACTGGCTCTTAAAGGGAATGAGAGATGAGACTCTGATTGGTTTACTGCACGTTACACCCATTACTCATTAAGTGAATCAGAATAACCCGTTTAGACCATGCGCCTGGGCGCGCCGACCATTTTTCTGTCGTTAAACGAGCAAAAGTGGATTCGGAGACACCCTGAGTGCACTTGCGCATTGCGCTTTAGACCATGCGCTTAGATTGTGAAAATAGGGCTTTTTGAGGAGATGTGTGCTATTACACCGGTTCGTGTAGAAACAGTGTAAGTGATCATGTTCTTGAAACAACAAATTCTTAAAACCACTCAGAAACAATTACTTAATATCTAACTCTTATCCAGATATTACATTGGCTTGGCGACCGGCCACCACACTACACCGTGTCAGGATGGTTCCTTCAAAATATGGAATAAATCTATTTAATCTGAACAATTTTGATGCAGAATCTCAAATTGTATAAAGAACGTGTGATTTTCCTTACACTGTATTTGAAACCCACTGCTATCACTCCTAGAATAAACTCTGTTACAATTGAATATGTATCAAAGGCCAGGCCGATATCATTTAACATGTTTTATGGCTAAATGATATGCTGTATAAAAAATTAATTTTGTTTGAGAGCAGTGTAATGTCTAGACTTTTATGGGAATGAGGTAAATCAAGATGTATTTCAGCAACAATCTTTTGTTGGCAGTAATTAGGTTCTATAAATGTTAAAGGATGGCATTGCCTGAATCCATGTTCAAAGCTATTTCTCAAAGCAAAGATAAAAGACCTGTTCCGTGTCATTCTGTCTAGCACTGAAGTTTAGAATATTTCACATTTATGAACTTCCATTTCCCTGAAAGGAATAAAGTACATTAAAGTAATCCGCACAATGTGATATCTTCATTTAATTAAGAACAGCTAAGGGGATGGACTTATAAAAATAATTCTCAAGCATATAGACTTGGTAACCTGCAAATGGTGATTACAGCACATTGCATCAGGACTTTGCTGCATCACGCAAGAATATATATTTTCTGCTTGATTTTAAGTGAAAATTGAATGTAACTGTTATGTTTCCAGCTCCGTCTCCTATAACCGTGGTAAAGAAAGGCAAAACGTCAAAGAACAGCATCGCCGTGTCCTGGCAGGAACCTGACCGAACTAACGGCATCATTTTGGAGTACGAGATCAAGTATTTTGAGAAGGTACCATGCCTAATAAAAACATGCACAATAATTATAATAGTAAATATATGAATTACAACAAATAATAATGCTAATGTATTTTTAATACTCATAATAATGTTTCATAATAATAATAAATATTGAAAATGGCATATTGAAAATGTAAAAAAACATGGTTGTACAAGTACAAAGACCATCAAGGAATATTAAATTAAGTGACGTCACCAGAATCAGACCCTTTGGGGGCCGTCTCAGCAGACCACCCCACTGGCGACAACCCTCACAAAGCTTGAAACCAAACCCCTCTCTGATCTCCATTTCTGATCCCTCCTCACCTTGCAGCATTTCCCGGGCTGCTTTGTTGAGCCATTTAAAGACAGAATACCACTGAAAACGAACCTTAGCTCCTCATGACCTCAGTTTTCGGGTCCGGTCTGGGAAACACTGATATGAGGCACTTAGAAACAGAGAGCTATGATGACCCACACCCACTCATGTGAAAGCTAATGGACAGACCACTTAACACAGGGCTTTAAAACAAAAGTAATGAAGAATGTGAAACCAATCCTCTCTACTTGCCACAACACACACTTTGAAAACACTCTCATGGTGTATGAGGACTTTATCGCTCATTCTTTCTCCTGAATTTTGTCCTTCATTACTTCCTGTGGCTCAGGATCAGGAAACCAGCTACACCATTGTCAAGTCAAAGGAGACGGGCGCTGTGGTGGACGGTTTAAAGCCATCTTCGGTGTACATCTTTCAAATCAGAGCACGTACTTCTGCAGGCTACGGAGGATTCAGTCGTCGCTTTGAGTTTGAAACCAGCCCTTACTGTGAGTACATGGCAAAACATATTAATGCACATTAAGAAAACAGATCTAAGTTGTGATTGGATGAGCCACGTTGATCCCCTGTGATCGCACATCAGGTGAATTCTGTATTAACATGCCACAGTAATTACAAATCATATAAGCAGCATAAGGCCAAAAATATAATGATATATTTATTTTGTATAGCGCCGTTAAAAGTTGCTTTTTCAAAGCGCTTCACAGACATCTTATAAGGTAAAACAACACAATTTGTAAAAAAAAATTATAATAATCCAATCAAGTAGAAGCTTGAATAAAACGTTTTTAGAAGAGATTTAAAAGTCTCTAGTGAATTTGCCTCCCTGATGTCAGCCGGAGAGAGTTCCAGAGCATAGGAGCATATGAGGAGAATGTTCTATCACCCATGGAGCAGCGAAGCCGTGCACAAATATGCACAAACACTGATGCAAAAGTTTAGGTAAAGCATTGCGAGCATGTCACAAGGGTTTACTTTTATTCTTCTTGTTGATTGTTGTTGTATTGTTATTTTTATTATTATTATGGTAGTAGTTTTAATTACTTAGACTTAAAAAAATGCATACCATGACGATAGTTTGTCTAAAAGAACTAGATATATAAGAATAATAACAATAATTTAAGAATTAAACACTGTGTCGTCGTTGAAAAGCTCTTTTCAATACATTTTGTTGGTTAAATATTTTTTGCAAACCCGATGACAAACATGAAGGGTGACCAATAGTTATGATTTATGAACAAAATAATAATAATACCCACAATAATAATAGATAAAACGTTCAGACACAAGGTTTCAGTTTGACAGTGGCAATATGCAGGAAAAATGAGTGAAATGCATGGTCGTAGGAACCACAAAAAATGTGGGTGGGTCCTCCCCCATAAAAACCTTGAGTAAATTGCTGGGTAAATTGCTTGCTAAATTGCTGGCATGTTCAGTAGTGTGGTGAGAAAACGCGTGAGGAGTCATTTTGATGCTATTATTGACGTAGGTTTGAATCCACCTTTTGCCAAACTCAGTCTTCTTCATTTTCACATCACATATCAGACCGCACAGGCATTTATTTTCATACAAATGGAGGAAATATTTGTATAAATGCTAATTGTTAATTATAAAGTGTATGCTAAAATGCGAAATGGATTTTACTGTATCAAGCCTTCCTCAAGTGTAATGGATTTGACTGAAGGCGCTCTGCTTGCACTAAATGAGAGACTAAAAAAGTAATAAGAGGGTCCAATCATCATTGGTCTTTAATAGTGGGTCGGTCCTGTCTGATTCTCATGGTGAAATGTATCTGCTTGGATTCTTGTATTTATAAAGTATATAGTTTCTGCTAGACTAATAAACTCTATTTAGGCAAAAAAGTGTTTGAAGTGACTCTCCATAACTTTCTTCCACTTATGTTCTAGCAGTAGCGGCGTCCAGTGAGCAGGGTCAGGTGCCGATCATCGCTGTAGCTGTTACTGTGGGCATAATCCTCACTGCACTGGTCACAGGTTTCCTGATGAGTGGCAGGTAAAAACTGACAGCATGCTATGTTAAATGATAAATCTCAAAACAATTTTGAATATGTCTTAGATTGTATAAGTAAATCTACATGTCAAACAAAATATTCATGTTTGGTTGAATAGCTCATTCGGCTCATGCAAATAGAATTTAGATATACTGTACAACTACTATCTGTTTTTTAATGTAATAGCTATTTTACTTTTGATATTCCTGTGCTAAATCATAAATATAAAATATATGTACATATAAATATATTATATATACTCAAATATATGAATAAATAAAAAGATAGCAAAAGCTTTATACACTGTTTAAATGAAATTGTATATTAATTTATTAATGACTTTAGAGACTTTCAGTAACCACTAGAGGTGCAGAAAATGAATTTTCCTCATGATTGCTTATGAAGTTATTATTTTTTGTTGTTTACTATACCACCAATATATATAAATCAGATATGAGATCATGACAATTAAATTTAGCACTCATTTTTGAGCTATAAGCTGAAGTGCCTCACAGAGGGAATTATAGGCATATCCACAGTTTTGTTCATTGCTCACAGTTCTACAGTGGGAAAATACGGGCCTGCTTGCATATTAAGTAAACAATGGCAGGAGATTTGTTTTCACGATCACCAAACACAATAGCAGAGCACACAAGGAGCCATCAACAATATCCTGTTTAATACACGCTGTCCTATTTTGCATCTTAGACACAAACATGTTAAAATGAGACAGTAATGCAGGCTATTGTCCTCTCCAACTAGAGGAAACAAACTGAGATCCACAGTGCATATCTATAATAAACAGTGTGCAATTTACTGGAATTATTTGGAATGCACAATAGGTGTAGATAGCGTGTTTATCTTTTGTTTGCTTATGAAATGCAAAGTTTATTCCAAGTAGATGAAATATTTAGGTCAAAATTACAAGACAGATTGTCTAGAGAACGATTTTCTCTATCCAGGGAATATAAAGTGAATATGAAAATTTGAACGTGACAGAAAACATGTCCATGGTACCTGTGAGGAACATACTGTCCCAGATGGTCTCCAGATGGAGAAAGCTATCTGTTAACATTCCCATTTATCTCAATGGGAGTCACTCTGCATTCAGCCTCAGGAGTAGGTGACC
Source organism: Triplophysa bombifrons (assembly GCA_029783895.1). Lineage (NCBI taxonomy): Eukaryota > Metazoa > Chordata > Actinopteri > Cypriniformes > Nemacheilidae > Triplophysa > Triplophysa bombifrons. Next base: position 3,961,006 of record CM056471.1, read on the forward strand.
TTGCGGTCTGTAATCTTTGCTTGTTGGCACTTTTCAGCCAATCACATAAAATCATAAATGCAATGTAATTAGTCGCTATGGAGCCCTGAAATTATATCGTGACATACTGAGTGTATTTGGTCCAAAACCCATCCCCAGAGACTATCTGGATCTATCACCTCATCAATGCATAACATGTTCCACTTGTTACAAATATTAAAGGAATAGTGCACTAGTGCTAAGAAGGGATTTCATATTGTTGATATATTTCTAAAAACATATTTCTTTAAAGGCATCTGCCAGGGGCTTATCTAACATCCAAACCTTGACTCCTTGGTCCCTAACCTTCCCCTTTGACCAGAGGCACAGCCTTTAATCTGACACTGTCAAATCCATGTTGAGATTTACGATTGGCACGAGGTGAAGACCTCAAAAAAAGACATCAGCGGGAGGAATTTCCAACCACCCTCTCGATTGCCACTCGAAAGGTAGTTTCAATTGTTTAAGCAAGGGTTAGGAAGTCCCTCAAGGGCAAGATGGTTTCAAGCAATTACTCTTAAAGTGTATATCAGTGTATCATATGGGCCACAGCCTTGACGTTTCCCTCACCTTTCATGTCAGTAGGGTAGTTTTGAAGCACGCTCTTTGCAGGAAGCAATCAGAGTTGTTAATAGCCTTCTTGGCCTTACCAGGTCAAGACATATTCATGAATGAGCTACAAGGGCACCATCAGAAGGCTATTACAGAAAGCTGTCTGGAGAACCCACTACTACGAGACAGGGCTGTCATGGGACTATAATGCTGCAGTGATTTGAAGGGGATGATGTAAAGATTATGGGTTGAGGTGAGGATATCGGTTGAAGAATTACAATGGATTTTGCTTCCTGAATTGACAAACTCCATTGTAAAATATATTAGTGGCCAAACATGAAGACCAACTTTGGATAATGGACGTCTTAGCTCTCTAGTCAAATGTTATTAAGGAATTATCAAAGGTTTTGTATAGTAGTGCTTGGAGAATAAACTGAAGCACAGCTTTGAGGAGAATTTAAAGAGACTTTGCAAAAGCAAAGTTTATTGAAACATGAGACAAGGAGAAACACTACAAAATAAAATAAAAATAAAAATATATAAATAACTAAAATTACCGCAGTCGATATTTGCTTTATTTTTTGCTTGTTTTTTTTGTTTGTCTATGTCTTTTTAAAAGTGAAATCAGTGGTTGAAGTGGGCCGGTACATGCCGGTCCTTCTCTATTTTAATCTTAAGAGCACCTTCACTTTTCTTGCGTACCTGCACTTCTCACATGTTCCCGGTACTTTGCCAGTCCAATCAAAGCATCATTGTATGTGTGATTTGTTATAGCCTCGGCGTTACCATGAGCCGTTTTACGCTTTTTTGGCTAAAGATTGCAGGCTTTCCATCTAGTGTCTTTGGCGCAGAGCTAACCAATTTCAACAGATAAAATAGGGTTTACGGAATTCCAGCCAATAAAATTACGGAGGCCAAGCAGCAGTTAAGCCTTTAAAACCAGAGCCATTGAGAGGGAAAGTCGCATCTTCTTCGTTGACTGCAATGAAACAGTTTTTTCACAGATTCAATAGTTCCCGGAAGTTACCAGTATCGCATGGAGCTGCGATTAAACAGACCAACTGATGTAAACTTCTAAACCATTTAAAGACGAAAGCCATTTAATGAATAAAAAAATGAAAGAAATAAAGCATTTAAAGAGAAAACATAACTTCCTTGTACTATCTGAAGGCTCCATGAATCATGTGACACACCAGCGTTTTGGACTTCCATTGGCAGAACTCTCTCTCTTAATGGCTCTGATTAAAACTAAAGAAGACAAAAGCGTCAGCCAATCAAATTGAAGGAGACAGTCTGGTAATGATTGTATATTGAGATGCGAGAAGGCAAACATAACAAAGCCGACGGTTTTACAAAAAAATCATAAACGGTTCGATTTCAGCTTTTTAAAATTAAATCTTTGTCACATAATATAATGTGTGTTCGACTCGACATGCCTCAAAACATAACATATAATTTTAAAGCATATAAGACATAAAAAATGTGTATGTGATGGATTTAATAAACATAAGGATTCAATAGACTGCATGACTATTATCACAAGTAATAAAATAAAATAAAATTGGTCAAATTTGTGTCTAACATTATTAAATCAGCTGTTAAGGAAATTGTTCCTTTAGTGAATAAATATGTTGTACCAGCATTTATTCATTTAAAAAATGTCAAATGTTGTAATAATTTGTTTATGGAAACGTGCACAAGAGAATACTGCAACCTCTTTTTTCCCACTTCAAGCACTGAGTGAAATTATACACATAATTTCTGATGTGATGTAGTGTGACAATAAATACCATAAAAGTTTTGTATTATGTACATTTCGTTTATTACATAAAGTGGGATTTGGAGCCAGGATTTCAGTGCTCAATATGGAATGGAGAAAAAGGTTTGGGTTTGGATAAGTTAGGATTTTATGTTTCTTTAAACCAATCAGGTTGATTGATAGTATTGGGATCCAATCGTGCTGCAGAGGAAACTGGAACACAGGAAGAGGTGGAGCTTCAGGGCTGGCGTGCTAGTCAGATAGACTTTAACTCATCAGCTCTGCTCTAGTGGAGAGAGAGATGTGTACCTCCCCCGGGGGCTGAAGCTATACAGCCAAATCCCACAGGATTACAGACACACACACATAGACAGCAAAGTCCACTCTTTATACACCCAAATAGAGCTGCGACCCTTTTAATTACACACTGGTTTCCTTGGAGGATAAAATATTGTGCCTAGACATTAATAGCAAGTATCCAATGAACAGTATTTCTTAGATTGTGGCCACGTTCAGAATCAAATTATGTTCTGCACTTGTATAGGCCATAGGTTTATACAGGTAATGTTCATGTGCACTATCCAGTTTACTGGATTCCCATACTGTGCATAATACATAATGCATATTGCAATAATATTAATGCAAGGTATACTGAACGTACTCAATATAATAAAAATTGATAAAAATATACTACCAGAAAAAAGGTACAAAAGCAAAGGGCAGGTAACAATTCAAGGTACACTTTTTCACCTAAAGAGTGCATATTAGTACGTCAAAGGGACAATACATATATTATCATTACCAAAATTATAGTGTATATATCTTATGTATACGCTGTCACATATATGTAGCTTAGTGGTAAATACAATATTAGGACCTTTTAAAGTGTACCGTCCCAGTGTCTGCTTTTTTCTGAGAGTGTACTCTCTATTATTAAGTGTTAATACTAGTTGAAGATTGAAATTGAAAGAATTACTTCAGTCTTTACTGTTCTTGTTAAAAAAATAAGATCATATTATCATGTACTCAGTCAGATTTTCCACCTTTTCTAAATATTCAGATCCCTACAGAGCCTGAACACTCCTTTAAAGACTCAAGTGCAAAACACATGAGCAAGTGTTGTGGCTGGATGTTCACTTGTGTAATCCACACACACACAAACCCAGTCAGTTGACAAATAAACAGTCATGCATTGGATTCAATTAAGCTGTCATATTTCTTGTTTGTGTTTTCGGATGATTCTCTCTAGAGTTTACTGGTGTTAAGAGCCGATTAAAACATTACCAGCTAAGTCTCCACTGTATACCGGCCCTATATTCATCTATCAGGCGTTCAATTAATGATACTGCTTCTAAAAAGTGAGAAATTTAGCATTGGGAGAAATATTTTTTAAAGACAACTGTGACAAGTAAACACAGGTCTTCTTATTTAACAGACGCTGTGGGTACAGCAAAGCCAAGCAGGATCCAGATGAGGAGAAGATGCACTTCCACAATGGTACCCGTAAGTGTAAAAGAAACACAGACAGACACATTCAGGTTCATCCAGAGTTCAATGGGGTAGTGTCAGATTATCCAAAGCTCCAGTTGACATGAGGTCATGAATGTTATTTACAACATTTCTTCTTTAATACATATTTAATGCAAATAAATTAGTGTCCCTTTTTATTTTTAAATAAGTTTTATTTAAAGGAAAGTATTGAATTATTGATTATTCAATCAATATCTAATATAATTGGTATTTAGGATTATTACAGTCTAGCTTTAATCATTGTATTTGTAATACATGTGCTTTTTTCAAACATATTACACTTGGGTGTGTAACTTGTTTATCATGGGCATGATTTACATTTTAAACTAACATTTTTAATGATAAGTTAAAAGTTGCTGGCATGCAAGGACATTTAAGTTTACTAAATTTAAACTTTTTCAAATTGAAATCAAATTAAATATTGTCCTAAAAATTATTGGAAAAATCAAATAAACTAAACATTTGAATTTTACAATAATAAACTTCAACGTTAAAGCCACAAAAATCATTATAATAAACAAAAATAAATTCCTCTTAAATAGCAACATAAAAAAATTATAAAACGACAAAAGCATATAACAGAATTGCAATTTAATTAACAGAATATACATAAAAACAAAAAATCTAAAATTAAAAGCTAATTTAAAATATTAATAAAACTAAATCAAGCCCCCTCAAAAAATATACTTTTATCATTGACACACCCTCATATTATTCTGAACTTATATGACTTTCTTTCTTTTGTAGAACACAAAAAAATATATTTTAAATAACATTTGTAACCAATATTCTTCAACCAATATTGGACCCCATTGTCTTCCATTGTGTAAACACACAAAAAAAATCTCACAAAATATATTTTTGTGTGTTCCACAGACTACAACAACATATACACATTTTGAACGATATGAGGTTGATTAAAGATGACAGAATTTGTATTTATGGGTGAACGACCCCTTTATTAAATGTTAGTGCATTATTTTGTATCTGGGAAGTTCTTGCCTAGAACGTAATTGTCCAGTTAACTGTGAGTACCTGTGCTTATATCTGCAATATCTGTGTCACCTTTCTTGTTTAGTAAACACATACAAACACACCAACCATGGCACCATAGAATAATAGTGGCATATACAAATGTGGCTTATTTTAGAGTCAGAGTTCTGTTATTATATATTGCAAAAGTAATAAATCAATGTGGTTCAGCACAGCAGAGGCAACAGTCTCAAGAGAGGGAATCACAAACAACATGTCCTCCCGGCCCTGCAACTTACATTACATCACACAACCCAATGCCTACAGTACAATAACCATAAAGAACCAGTAAGCAACAATTTCTCATTTCTATCTCGATTCCTGTCCTTACTTTCTTTTTCACAGTCAAATTCCCAGCGGTCCGCACGTATATTGATCCCCACACCTATGAAGATCCCAACCAGGCTGTCCATGAGTTTGCCAAGGAGATTGATGTCTCCTGTATCACTATCGAAAGGGTTATTGGAGCTGGTGAGTGAATTACACACAAGTAAAACAAAACAGGCCTCGGAAATGTTTGCTGCCCCACACCAAAAAATGGTGAAATTATTGTAATGTATTGGGTTCTGTTTACAGTAGAACAGATTTCTGATTTATTTTTCAATTTGATCTTTATAGGCTTCATCGCATTTTCATTTTGCAATTCATTAATTAATTCATCTTTGTTTAGACTTTGTCTTGTCTATTCTATTGTCACTTATATAGAAATGTCTTAATCAGACATGAGGTCTTTAGTGACAAAAGTATCGGTTGCACTTAATTTTACTGTATGTGTATCTATTTTGTACTTAAGTACTGGATAGTATGAGATAACTACATGTTATAAGTTTAGGTTTAGGGGTAGGTTCAGGTTAGTAGCTAGTTATTATATTTACTGTAATAAGTACACAGTATGTATATGGGTACAGGACTATAAAATAAAGTGCTACCAAGTATCATTATCTTAGACAGTTTGGCTTGTTTTTTTTTTTAAGGATGTTTAAAATGCATTGTCATTCATTAGAATGTACTACCATACTATATTTTTATATAGTATGATAGAGTTATAGTTATATATAGTTTTAGCATACTTATGTTTAAAAACATTTAAGAAAACCACCTTAAAACAAATATTTCCATACACTAGTGTCTAACAGATTTACATAGGTTCGATTTTGTTTCAGATGTTTCCCTCGAACTGCTGCACTATAAATACTGGTGTGCCCCGCAAGACTTTATTCATTCAGTAGGAAGCAAGTTCATACCTCAGTAGCTTTGCACTTTGTCGCTTCGCGAGGGAAATCTGCCTGAACACAATGGGGCGTTTCATTGTCTGCCTTCTTCCCGCCGCGGGTCATTGATGGCTCTGCCTCCCGTTTGCAGGGGAGTTCGGTGAGGTGTGCAGCGGTCTACTGCGGCTGCCGGGGAAGAGAGAGATCCCAGTGGCCATTAAAACTCTGAAAGCCGGTTACACTGAGAAACAGAGGAGGGACTTCTTGGGCGAGGCCAGCATCATGGGCCAGTTTGATCATCCCAATATCATCCACCTGAATGGGGTAGTCACCAAGAGTGAGTGTCCAGATGTCTTTTTGTGATAAGAATTATTTAAAGTATACATAAAGCATATTGTATGTCACCTTAAATTCACCTTTATTCTTCAATCGTAAAATAAAAATTTTGGCCTAAACATAAAACATAGGCTAATCTAGATGGTCCCCAAGCCTGGCCAAGCTGGAATCCTTGTAGACCACAAGTGCACTAAATCTCTCTTTAACAATCAAATCAGAATGGTCTGACAATAGGATGGGAGACCAACTTAGTCCAGCAAACCAGCTTATAATTAAAGCAGCTTACGCAGAAAAGTACTGGAAATTGTTTCAAATGTTATTTTTCTAGTTATGCATAGGTCTGACACACTAAAAAATCAGAAATTGTTCTTTAAGACAACTGACCCTATAAAAATGACCAAATTCAATTAAACAAATCAATTAATTAAATTAAATAAACGTATCAATTTAAAATATATTAATTAAAAATATGACCCCATTGATCTTATGATGGTTTGGCTGTTGTCCCATCCAGTATTTTGCCAAGTGACAAGTGCCAAAAATAATTTTAAAACAATCTTGCTGTCCATCTAAGACTCACAAACTGCATCAACTTGGTTTAGGTGTTTTCTTAAAGTCCCAGTGAAATTAAACATGACAATTACCCTTCTTTTCTTGAAATCTTGCAGCGTATATTGTAAGTTCATTACTAATGTGGGTTATTCTCTTTTTATAATGCATGTGCCCTCTACGATATCCAGTTGAAATCTAAAAATGCACTTCCGCCCTCTAGTGACTATCCGTCCCAAATGACGTAAATTAGTTGGCTTGGGTGGTCAGTCACCTGTTAGTCTGCTGTTTTTATACATCCAATCAAATCAAGCCCCACTCACTTTTTTTTCTAAAACGAAATTCGGTTTCACTCGGAAATGCGTGTCAGAATACCAAAGCAAAAATATTTGCAACTTCCGGTAAACAGAGACTTTATGGAGGAACCTCGCAAATTTGAGAAGTCATGAAAATGCATTGGCCAATATATTTGTTAACCCTGTGGGAATCAAAACAAAAATGATTTATTTCTTCTGCTTTCTGCAAGGCAAACCAGTGATGATAATAACAGAATACATGGAAAATGGATCCCTCGACACCTTTTTGAAGGTACATTTTCTCTATTTTGGAGACACAGCCATTGAAATATAAAACAGTGTCTTAAAAACATTACCAGACTAAATAAATTTTGTGTTGTATTTTGCAGTTATTTCCTCAAGTAGTAGCCCTGCTCTTGTTCGTACTTTCCATTAAAGTCAGATGTGTGGATGTTTAATGTCTTTTCTCCTCCAACAGAAGAACGATGGCCAGTTCACAGTCATCCAACTGGTTGGTATGCTGCGTGGCATCGCTTCGGGCATGCGCTACCTATCTGAGATGGGATATGTGCATCGTGACCTAGCTGCCCGCAACATCCTGGTCAACAGCAACCTGGTGTGTAAGGTGTCCGACTTTGGCTTGTCGAGAGTGCTAGAGGACGACCCAGAGGCGGCCTACACCACACGAGTATGTGCTTCACAATGAAATTATGAGTTACGCTAACTGGCTAACAACCTAGCCCTTATGTCTATTAGCTTCCTCTTAGCAGGCCTCTGTTTGTGCTTTCAATTAAACCTCAGTGCCTATAGCATCCTCATGTTTAATAGTGTTAAGTCTTGCTCTGATAATTTTGTATGGTATTGAGCTGGAGGTTGTAAAATGAACTTAAAGTGAAACTTCACCCACAATTGAAAATTCTGTCATCATTTACTCACCTTCGAGTTGTTCCAAATTCGTATAATTTTTTGAATCTGATAAACACAGAGAAAGATATTTGGAAGGGTGCTTATAACCAGACAGATCTTAACACCCATTGACTCCCATAGTAGGAAAACAATAATGGTAGTTAAAAGTGCCCAAGAACAGTTCGCTGTCCTACATTCTTCAAAATGTTTTCTTTTGTGTTTAACAGAACAAAAAATGTATGTTTTCCTACTATGGGAGTAAATTGGTGTTGAGATCTTTTCGGTTATAAGCATTATACCAAATATCTTTCTCTGTGTTAATCAGAACAAAGAAATTTATACACATTTGGAAAAACTCAAAGGTGAGTAAATGCCTGACAGAATTTTCATATTTGGGTAAAGTATCCATTTAAAGACTTTGGAAAAAAGCATTAATAAGTGCTAATATGAAAGATGTTTATCATCATATTATCAATGATGAGCGCTACTGACGAAAGCAGAATCATTTGCGAATGACTGTCAAGTGTATTTGAGCTTTTGCCTCATTGTTTAAAGGCCAGTTTACTCACTTCAACGACTTCCAGTAGACCTCTGCAAAAAACCTATAACTATTGAGTAATTTTGATGGAATTTAATACAATTAATAAACAATAAAATATTAATGTTAATTAAATATCAAATAAATTTAGATTTTTTGACTTAACAAAGACCGGAAGTTAACTTTGGGCCAGCATGTGCGGCCGATGAAACAGTCTATAAACATTAAATCATTAAACATTACATTAATGATAACTTTGTTAGTGTACACATGATAAAGCTGCAATGAGGTTGTGTTTGTGCCTCACGATGCCACGTTTAAAAATATATATATACGTTTTATTATTTGTATAATTATCATAATAAGGTGTGAACCAGCTATGTTATTGATATATTATTATATTTATTTCAATTTTTCAGGGTTATGAAAATATTGTCAGGGAAATAAAAAACTGTACAACTAATAATACTACTGATCCTCGAACATGAAGCTGCGTAATTCTGGGTTGAGAGAAGATAATTTGAAGTTTGCATAATTAGCATAGCATTTCCCCCCGTTTCTTAGTTTAGCGTGTCAAAGGAGCGTAGAAGAGAATGTTTGTGTGCGGATGTGTGTGAACTGTCAACAGAGTAAATTAAGACATGTATCTTCGGTGCGTGAGACACACTGTCAGAGATGGAGAGTGCCAACGCTAGGACAGTCAATTAACAATTAGAATGTAAGAGCAATCTACAGATCTCATGCTTCCTTTCATGGTTTTCACAGGCTGAGACCAGTGATAATCATCCGTTAGCATACTTTGACAAGACATGTTTTTATCCGAGACGTGAAATCCAGTGTGCTGTTTGTCTTGAAGGGTGGGAAGATTCCAATCCGGTGGACAGCCCCTGAGGCTATTGCCTACAGGAAATTCACCTCGGCCAGTGATGTGTGGAGCTATGGCATTGTTATGTGGGAAGTGATGTCGTACGGCGAGAGGCCATACTGGGAGATGAGCAATCAAGACGTAAGTTAACACAAGACTTGTGTCTAAATGTGCTGTTACCTCTGGTGTAAAATCCAGACTATTGTGAAAAAAGAAGGCCTTTTATCTTGCAGATCATATAATGTGCCAAAAAAATTCGACATCACATCCTTTATATTAAAAAAGGGTCCCAGGTCAATGACCAGGATAATACAGAGACCTTGGGGTGGGCTCTTTTGACCTAAGCCAATAAGGAAACACCAAACTACCACCCAGCAAAGCTTTAGTATTATCATTATACCCCGATTATCATTGTTTATCATAAAAATACTCTCTATATTACTTTCTTTATGAAATAGAATACAATTTATTATGATCGTACTGAAATTTTATCTTTCAGTCTTTTAACACTACACCACAATAATTGCTTCCCATGGCCATTTTAGAAACTGGCATGTGATATCAGATTGCTGAAGGGGAAATGAGAGCGATAAAATGCTGATGTTTATATATAGACCTAAGGGTGAACTGTAGATTACTTTTTTTTTGCGAGTACTACTGTATAAGTGGGGGAGATATTTGTGCCGATTTGTTGGGATAGAACACATTTTCTCCCACTGCAGTAAATCTGCCGGCGGTCGAGTCAAAGGTCACATGCTTACAAACTGCAGAACAGGGACACACGGGATGCTGGGTAATGGATTCTAGAAGAAACATGGAGTTTCAGGTTTTGACCACAATCCACTCTCTTTGCTGAACTACACAAAAGGGGCATCATCTGTCTTCCAAAAACAAATATGCCGGGCTTATTGAAGTTTGGTTGTGGGTTAGTGTTTCATTAAAAGACATTAGTAGCTTACGTCATGCTTTCCTTTCTGGGATTCTTGTAAATATTAATGTGATCTCATTACTTTTTGTTCCGTATTTTCTGTATTTTCTTTATATTTTCTGTATTGTCTTAATTTATCTTTGAGTATTTAGGAAAAAATACAGATCAGAATAGATTGAAATACTTAAAGGTTTTCTGCATTGTATTAACATGCGTTGCATCATGTTCAGGACTCACAGGTTTTGCAGACCAGATATACACATTCGAAGACCAATGCCAAAACATAAGTTAATGACATTGTCGTGACCACTAACATGCTCAAATTCTTTCAGAGCATTGCCGTGACTAAATCGATTAATTGTTATTTGGTTTGGAGGGTACTTTTGTTTGTATTATAGATATGTTTAGATATTGGTGAACTCAAGTGCATGTGAAAAAGCCGCGTGCGTCTCCGTGTCTTTTATCATGCAGATATGCATGTCACTTGTCAAAGCATGAGATGACAAGTATATTTGCAGACAACGATAAAAGAAGGCACCGCTCAAGTTTTCCCGGCGTGTCCCAGAAGGAGGTGCACTTCCCAGTCATGGTTTTATCAAGCACAGCTGACCTTTTTTCCTCCTTTTCAATTTACCAGTGATGGCTTCATCTGCTCCTCACATGGCGTTCTCTGCTCCATCATTAATCTGTTTCACACACACTTGGGAAGGAAAAGTTATTTGATGTTTTATTTAACAGAATCTTGAGAAGTTCCCCTCAGATCTCGGCTTCCTCTGCTCAGCTAGACACTCTCTCAGTCTGTCTGTCTCTCTCTCTTCTCTCTCAGTCTGTACCATGAGGGATTGCTTTCTGAGCTGCTGTTGTTATAGTGTTGCTTTTTTTGTTTTGTTTTGTTTTGTGTGTGTGTCTTCACATGTGGAAGTGAAGAGATTTTATTTTAGCTTCGAGAAGAGCAGAATCTTTGTTTGCTTTGGGTTTGGCTTATGAAGAATCTCGTAAAATGTTGAACTACTCTAATATACCTCTCAAATGAAACCTGCTAGAACACTTTTTACTGTAAATACTATTTATCAGTACTAATCAGTAAACAATCTAACATCAGTTGATGCGAACAACTGACTTGTTTCATGATAAGGACGTACTGTAAATACTATACAATAAAAGTCTATGCTAGGACTATTTTGTAAAAAACATTGGTTGGTATGACCAAAATCACAATATATATACCAATATCAATATGAAGAGTTTGGTTCCAAAATGAGATAAATCCGTTTTTTACTATGTTATCGTGCTTTTATTGTGTTTTATTGTGTTAGTTAGCTGTATTTTTTAACTTATTACTGCAGTTGGATCGACGTTATCTCATTTTGGAGCCAAACTCTTCATATTGATATTGATAATGAAGTTATCATATGATTAGCATGATAAATGGTATCCAAAATGTTATTGTAACAAGATTCAAGATACGGAAGGAAGGAGGCGGGAACCGGCAAACATTTTAATATAAATAATAACAGCCGGTGGCCCCTCACGGACGACCGCCGGCGAAATAACATAAACATAAATACAAATTAAAATACAAACTTAAAACATGTTCGGGCCCGGTCCTCTCTCTTCGACGGTCCGGTCGCTCGTTCCTTTTATATGCTCCCAATCTCCTACGTGATTCGAGCCCGGTGTGCGCACAGCTGGCGCTCATTCACAATTACTCACCGGACTCGAACCACGGTCTCGCCCCGCCTACTCTACTACAGTTATATATATTCATTATTTGATTAACAGTAACAATAATATATATTAGATGGTTCAAACTCTAAATTCTGATCGGATGTGCCACAATCAAAGTTTTTGTAAAACTACAAATAAAGGCACACCATAGAACTCATGTATAGTTTATGTATTTAGGAATTTTTTGATTCAGAGTTTCTTTTTCTACGACTGATGATGAGATTTGCCATTTTCATGATCCATGGTTCTGATCACGGGTGATTCTAAGGGACCACGCACTTTTTAGGGGGCGGGGGTCCACACATTTCTAAAATATAAACAATCATTACTGGCTGACTATAGCCTAAAAGGGGAAAACAGGAAGATAAGATTCATGATATACTTGCTCATTATTTATATTTGTTAATTTCAAACAAAAACTTACTTTGCAACTTTAGCAGTACTTCATATACAGTATGTCATTTTTAACACTGCCTGACCGATTGGCTCTAGCTGAATGAAAATAAGCTAACCATTTGTGATTCAATAGACATGGCATGCGTGGTTTATATTTATAGCGGAACAGGGTGTACAGACACTGTAACATTTGTTGTGGTCTCAGGTGATAAAGGCAGTCGAAGAGAACTACAGACTCCCAGGTCCCATGGACTGCCCAACTGCCCTCTATCATCTCATGATGGACTGCTGGCAGAAGGACAGAAACAGCCGACCAAAATTTGAGGAAATCGTCAGTTTACTGGACAAACTGATTCGTAATCCCAGTAGCCTGAAAAGTCTTGTCAACCCATCAAATAGGTAGGACCATTAACCGTTAACCGATCAGTAGGTAATTTCTCTACGATTCATGTCAAAAGCACACTTGATTATGTATGCGGATGTATATGTATATGACTGAAATGTGTTTCAAATTATTAATCTATTAAAAAATGTATCTGGTCCTTAGTGTTCGTAACTTTTATAAACTTTCCTTGCAAGCAAAAGTAATTTTTCGTTGATTTAGTCAAGAATGTATGCGTGGGGGGAAAAAGGTGGACCAGTGAAATCATACCTATGGCTGATCACTACTTAAGAGATAAATACATAAAGATACAATAGATATACAATTGTGAATGTTTCAATAAGAAATCATGCATCTCCCCCACCCTCTCTCTGTCTCCAGTCTTTTCATTAATTTTACTCTTCCTTTTATATTCTAATTATGGTGTTATTTATGGCGTATGATTAAGGCAGACTATGCGCTCAGAAATGATGTCACATCTGTGAAATGTTGATAACAGAGGGTAACCCACCCTAGTACACGGTTGTCACAGGAAATCAAAATTTAATGACACTTGTAACAAATAAGCACTCACATTTCATGATTTAATGTTGAGTTAAACAGAAGTGACACTGTGCAAATGACTTCCAATTACGGTGATTATACGGTATCAAATACATTTGCTGCATTTGAAGTGGTCTGTATTCCTACATGGTGGAATCATTTATTATCTGTAATTGTGTTATGCGATTATGCTCAGGTTTAATTTGAAATTGATTTGGAGACTGGGAAATGTTTTGGTAGCCACTGTATGTTGTTGCACCGTAATTTGCTTTATTTGTCTTTGCATGGTAATATTTAAAACAGGACAAAAAATCAATGACTGCATCAATATTTATAGTTATATGATTTAATTTAATTTAAACAGAATTATGAACGATCTTAGTTCCAAATATTTAAACAGTATCAAATACACACTTGTCTGTGACCCATACTGAAAATATGTTATTTTGTTCTATGTTATTTTTACATTTTATGTTGTTTTGTATTCTTTCTGTAATTTAAGTTAAAAGGTTAAAATGAAACATGTTTGAGGGCAATTCCAGCGTTAAGGACGTGACATTTTGTGTTATGGACGTGACATAAAAATGCTCAGAGAATGAATTTGTTAAGATTATATTGAACCATCTGTTTATATCTTACTGAACCCTTGTTGAGTCTAAACATCTAAAAATGTAAGTCTATGAAAAAATATATATTTAAAAAAAAGTGAAATAAACATGTGACAAAAAAGGATGCGGTTTGTGGGAGATGAAAAACCTTGTAGGATTTTTTATTTAATGCACAATCCTGAAGCAATAATACCCAATGAATGGAGAAGGGATGCCTCTTTACAGAACATCAAATAGCTACGTTATATTCATTTTCATGTGACCGTTTATGAGGAATATGTAGCGTTATGGATGCGACAATCCTGAAAATGGCACCAAAATCATGCACTAAAAATAAAACAAATGCTTTACAAATTTGAAGAGAGATCTCAAATGGGTATTTGAACCACCAAATGTTAAAATCTGTGGTGTTACCGTAGTAAAAACAGCTGGTAAAATCTTTGACATTTGACAAAACAAAAGGTTGACATTTTCACAGAATTGCCCATCTGATTTCAGAATTTTGGGGATTTGGTAAAGTATGTTCCTGTTTTTCCTTTGCTAAAATGATAGAATGGCCTTGAGCTGGCACTGCCCCCACATTTTTGCAAAACCTGATGATCCATGTTATCCCAGCATGATTTGATAACATTCCAAGCAGCAGCTTGGCATGCCTAAATGAAAGCTAAGAAATCTGACCTTTTTGTACAAAGAAGTTGAGCGTTGCCACACATTGGTGATCAAAAATCACTAATGCAAAATCATATTCAAAACACAACAATACTTTATTTGCAGGTCTGTAATTTAAATGTGTATTTTCAATGTGCCCTAGACGTTTGGAACTAGATGTATAACTATTGTTGTTGTAAATGACGAAAAATACATTTTTGATACCTTTTTTTTGTATACCATTAGCCATATATTAAAGGTACAATAATGTGCTATAGTCAGCTCCTCAGATCCGTAAATGCTTTTAGTATCCAGTCTCTACCTACAGTAGATCTTTAATGTCACGTTTATGCTCACCGCTGTATGTGTCTTTCCCACAGGGTGTCGAATTTATTAGTGGAGCACTGGAGCCCTGAGGGCTGTGTATTCAGATCGGTGGAGGAATGGTTAGAGGCCATAAAAATGGGTCGATACACAGAGCTTTTCATGGAAAGTGGATACACTTCTTTGGAAGTAGTCACTCAGATGACCTTGGAGTAAGTCAATGAGCCTGTTTACTGTTCATGGAATGCTGAAATGAATGTATGAAGAGTTTGACCCCAATTGGAATACCGTGTGTTTTGATTAGGGAATTTAAATGCATTTTCTAATTGTTGATCGTTAGTTACACAACCTTTGGGAGGTTAGTAATAAAGAACTGTCATTTGGCTAAAGTGACTTCTGCTAACAGATAAATTACACAAATTCATTAAGAAGATATTGCACAGCTAGTTGCACCAATAAAGGACAGAGATTAGCTCGGTTTCCTTTAGTGTATTTTACAGTTATAACAATCCCTGATTTGTCGTTCTTTTGCAGAGATCTAAGGAGAGTTGGAATCAGTCTTGCCGGCCATCAGAAAAAGATCCTCAACAGCATTCAGGAGATGCGTGTCCAGATGATGAACGCCACTATACCCATCTGAGGCCTGCATCAGCTCTATGGAACTAGCCAGCACTTTTTACCATGGACACCTATTCACTGAATGGAACTATTGAACCATCATTTAGAAGGACAAAAGCTCCCAAACTAAGAGTGACTTTTTTGAGGAGGACTTTGAATGAAATGTTGAGTTGGCGCTTGGAAAAGTGTGGCACATCTCCAGGTAGGACTACTGACTTGGGATCAGGTGTCTCTGGGCTGAATGTATAGCATTTTTCCATGACCTCATTCAACAATATTATTACCTCCGGAATGCCACCAGAGTCTGCGGTCAGTTTCAGCTTGCGGATGTTTTTCTTACAACAAGTCCACCTGGGGCAATGTTCATGCAGTACGACTGAATTCATATCACGGGATGAGGGAACAAATGGCAGTGTTAACAAAGCAATAGCAGCATTTAAGATTGATGTTCGTTTGATTTTAATCTGAATTGCTTCCTTGTTTCAATGAAAGGACAAAGAAATTAACAAGAAATTAATTTTCCTTTTGCACAAACTTGTTGTGGAGAGCAGGGGAAATGTGTTTGTATTTGAAAATGTGATGTTCCAGAACCACTGATTTATTTTAGTTCACTGTTTTGATGTTTTGTAAATAGTGTACAGTTGTGTAGAAAACGTGGAGCACAAATGCATCCATGTTCATGTGGGGTTGATAATTTAGTGTCTGGGTGGGCTAACATACTATGTATATTCAGTCCAGTCAATAAATGTTTATATTGACTATGTGCTTTGTTAGGTAGAAAAAGGGTGTATATGCATAAGGGGCGATGACGTACTTCCACTAAAATCTTTGCCAGACATACGTCATCGCTTTGTGTGCATATGCTCCAGTTTCCATTCATGTGTGAACTCTTATACTGAATTTCTGATACATATTAACACCCATAATTTTGCCTTGTGCAATTGTTTACAGTTTATTACAGACTAGGTGGGTAAAAAACTTAACAGTCAAAAAAACAGATACAGTTTATTTATTGTGCACAGTTTATTAGTGCATGTCATGTTATTTTTGTCCCTATCTTTATTTAAAATGTACGAACTAACTTGCACCATCCCTGAAAAACGTTTTTAAAAATCCTCAAAAGTGGGGGCATGTTATGTTTCAGGAGGGGCATCAGTCACCATCCACTGCTAATGTACATTTAGTTCTGGATTAAGATGTGCACTTTTTACTGTCCAACATTTCTGATAAATAAATTGAAAAAGATTAAAAAAAAACATTTCCTATCCCACATTTCATTTTTCAATCACATTTCGAAAGTAGAATGGGTTGCCAAAACCATGTCATGTTGGCTAAATTGGTTAAGTATATCCGAAATAACAATAAAATATATGATGAAATCAATATACAAAAATGGTGAATACCTGTATAAATTAAGGAAATATAAGAAATCATCAAATATAACAAACAGTATTTTTTCAACCAAATTATTATGTGCCTGAATGTGTGGCATTGTCAGTCACCACAATAAGTTTGACTCGTCCCTTGGTGTATGAAGTACAAATGATCAAAAGTAAATAAACTATAAACAATAAATTAAAAAATGTAATTTGTCAGTTAAAAGAATATGTGAGTTCTATGGCTGACCTTATAGGGGGAGACCACTTTTCCAAGAGCTAGAATTTCATTGGAGTTTGCAGAACCTGCTGTTGCCGATGTAGTTAATAAGTTAGTTTGATGAATAGCCATGAATGTATCTTTTTTGTTGTGGCCCGGACCAATCAAACCAAAAGAACTGTACTACCAGTGAAGAGCTCAGATGCAAAACCCTCTAAGTGTATCTGACAGATTTTCTTGTGAACGAGCGTGTTTAGGTTCAATAATTCAATTTAATGGCAATGAAAAGGTTATCAGTCGTTCTTTAAGTACCTTGTTTTCACTAATGTCAATTTAGTCTTTTCATTGGTATTTAACACATTTGTCTGTCTTTAGCCCCAAAACCCAACAAGTGCGAGCAAGTATTTTTGGCAAAAACTTCCATTTAAAATGAAACCATTGTGCTCAAAACATAGTAAACGGCAACAAAATCACCAAAGATGCAAATGGGAACATTGGAAATAGTGAAAGTAATGATAATAAAAATAAAAAAATGAAACAGAAGCCCACACTGAGGGGCGCTCTGATCCATATGACAGCCAGGTCCAAGTCTGCTTTGCAGAACGTTTAGCAGATTCTGCCAACAAAGCTTTTCTGAATGGCGTGAGGCCAGTGTCCTGAATTTTTTTCCGTCAGATTGAAAACTTTTTATGGGTTTATTTTAAGATGGCAGGACTATCTGACAGGATATTTTGCATTTAAAAATCATTTCTACCTGTTTATTGTGGTTCATCGATGTGGTTTAGATTATATAAAATTTTGCCCTGGGGTAGGAAAATCTGACAGGGTGTAGGAGAATTTGACAGAACACCGGGACTAAGCGGATTTGAAGCGAAGGTATTTGATGAACATATAATGTCATAATCTCCTTTTTTAAAAAGGTGACGTTCAGCGGCTGTTGCATCTGAGCTTCTCAAGTGTGAACACACCATCAGGATAATAATTGTGACATACTTTGATTAAGGACATTTGCTGCAATTTAAGACACAGTTCCTTATCAGTTTATTGTCTGTTCTTGCTTTAGCCTGTCTTTTGGCTTGTTTGTCATACAGTTAAGTCTTTGAGGTTTTATTGTGTTTTCGTCAGTTTAACATTTACATTTATTCATTTAGCAGACGCATTTATCCAAAGCGATTTATGGAGAGTTCATTGAGCAATAAAGCAATATGTCATACAGGAGCAATAATACAATAGGTGCTATTACAAAGTTACTAGTTACAACAAACGCTAAACTAAATACCTGTTGAGAGAAAGAGAGAGGGTTAGTGTTTTTTCTAATTTGTCTGTAAAGTTTTCACAGAAGAGATGAGTTTTAAGTAGTTTTTTAATGTTGTGAGGGATGTGGTAGATCAGACTGAGAGGAAGAGTGTTCCACCAATAAGTAGTTGTGAAGGAGCCTTCAAATAGACATATTAGGCACATTATATCCACACTTATTCATCCACCAAACTTATTCATCCATTCAGTGACTTTGCTAAGAACACTTTTCTGTGAGGCCACTGGATTGTATTAAACATTCCTCGATTTTGTCACTGAATACCTGTATACAGTTCTTATAATGTATTTTTGATTTGACAGGAAAAAGTGAACTTGAAGCTTGAAAAATTGCATTATAATATACATAT
The DNA here is from genome assembly GCA_029783895.1 of Triplophysa bombifrons. Lineage (NCBI taxonomy): Eukaryota > Metazoa > Chordata > Actinopteri > Cypriniformes > Nemacheilidae > Triplophysa > Triplophysa bombifrons. The sequence continues at coordinate 3,980,033 of CM056471.1, forward strand.
CTGTAAAATCACTGTAAGGAATTCACCAGTGCCTTACCAATAAATATTTATAACGCTCCAAAGTTAGCTAAAATAAATGAATGTAACTGTAACAAACTTGGAAATATATTTTTTTAGCAGTATAGATCATTCAGAACATATTTTGTATTCTGAAGTACTGAAATTCATTTTGTAAAAAGGGTTTAGTGTAAGCCACTAGCCAGTATGACAAAAATATAATGAGGGACATATTGTATTCCTATATACAGTAATGGCGGTCACAGCTGTGCTTGTGTTATGAGCAGCTATTGATACTGTTTTTTAATTCAACACACAGCAATGATAAATAGTAACTGTTATCTGTTGAATTATTTGTGGACTAATGAAACATATGCTGATATTTTTATGTATAAAAGTATAATTTGAGTTTAAATCAATACAATACATAAAAATGATGTAAAAGTTTTATCATATCTCGCTGTAGACTGATTCTACAACCAATCATGCTTTCAAAAAGTTTTTTTTGTTGGTGTTATTTTAAGGAAATATTTTTTTTAATAACCATTGATCATCTGAGCCAAATTGTATAGCCAGAAAAGTTTTTGTTCTCTTTACTATCAGGACATTGAAATGTAAAAATGTTATAACACAAAGTTCTAACTTACTGAGGAAAATGTCAAAAATAACTAAAATGATTATGAATTAAGAGGGGGTTCCTGTCAATACCGCATTACGTTTGCTAACTGATCATATGTTCATTCAATTATTAGCCCACCTCTCCCACAAAACATCTTAAAACCACTATGGCAGCAAATTATATTGACAAAATATTGTATTAGTGCATCAACAAAATTCCACAGTACATTCAGGATCATCATCTGGGAGCTATCCTCTATCATGTGACAAAGCGGGACATAGGTCCCCTGTTTAACTTAATCATTGAAACCCAATGAAACGTGAGTCACCCATAAATAGTGGGTGGTGTAAAATTCCTGATATCTGTGAATTTTACATTTACAACAATGAAAAAGACCAATATGTTTGGTGTTGATGGCCAGTATATTAAAAGTACGTTGAATTTGCATACACAGTAACAGTAATATCTTACAATCAGCATTCTGATTAGCATCATTTCTGGTTGAATATATTTGGTATAAAGCATAGAATTTGGAAATTCAACGTGATACATTGTGATATTTTCTACTCTGTGTGTTTTATTGTGCAAATGTCTTGTGTAGTGTAATATATAAAATAGTGTATATTTTTTATATTTTGGAAAGACAAGTGCTAAGTTTTGAGTTTGTTGGCTTACGAGATGTAATTTGTCCAACTAGTCAATGGGGTCCAAGAACTGTGGTTGCAAGCATTCGTCCAAAAATCTTTCTCTATGTTCAAACAAACAAAGACATGGATTGGAACAACTAAGGTAAATTCATGATAACATTTTCATTTTTAGGTGAACTATGCCTTGAAAGAGCTGTGGTGAATTAGGGCATTGTGGGAAATGAAGTGTTGCTTTAAACTCGACTTGAAACTTGTTATTGATTGTTGTAAGAGATTTTTTCATTCGCATCCATAACCAGGAATTGTTTGAGGGAAAAATCCAACACCAGCTCTGAATGGAGTACTTCATGGGAAAAACTGATAGAAAGGAAACAGCACCTTAAACAGTCATTTATACTACCAAGGCGTTGAGAAGAAAATATCTGAATGCACAATTTCGAATCTTGAGGAAGATAAGCTACAGCTGTAATGTTGTTAGTGTCATGAAGGCTGTGATCCAAAGGATAACATATAACTGATATTAACAAAATGTCAGATTTCTGTTACAGTGAATGGTGGGAAAGTAACGCTCAGTTAAAGAGCCAATCACCGATTGCAGTCTTCCTCTTTTCATATAGATTTGATCCAGTCTTGGGTGATTGAAACAGCTACATGGAGACATCGCAAACATGGCTGCCAAATGCAGAAACTTCCCTAAAGGAACTTTGATCTAAATGCAAAAGCTGCTTTAATAAGTCTAAACAGTGAAAACAAAGAGGCAAACAGGAACATGTTGAAAAAACAACCAGCAGCAAATTAACACCAACAAAGAACAAAGAAAACACCAGGGCTATATATACACAGATTATACATACTGTAAGTATTCAGTGGTAATAAGACACATGTGAAGACTATTAGGATGGGGCCACGGAGACACAAAAATGAGGACACATCAAACAACCAGGCATATATACAGTATGTAATAGCAGAAGAAAAACACGCTGAGTTCAACTTCTGTCAGCTTAGAAAAAACAGCAAGGTTACAGGGGCTGTATGGACTCACCAAATTATGTACAATAGAATGTGGGGAAAATAATGCGGGTACCATTTTCTAAGCATGCATACACTGCTTGAAATATACATATGAACATTTTCTTGAATCATAAATAACAAAAAACAGGATTTGGTGTGAAAGACTTAAATTATTGGATCCATCATGCCAATGGTTCACTCTTTGTGCCCATTAATATCAGTAAAACACATACGCTCTAAAAAATAAATTTGTTTCACAATTCCATGAAAGAATCTTTTGTTTCCATAAAGAACCTTTAACATTTAAGAACCTTTCTGTTTTTCAAAATGCTTTTGTGAGAAAAAAAGGATCTTCTGATAATAAAAAGGTAAGAAAGAGATTTTTGACAGAATAGTTCTTTGTGGAACCAAAAATAGTTCTTCCACACTGTAAAATGCTACATTTTTTCCCTACAAAGATAAATAAATAACATGAACGTAGCATCAGGTTGGCTAATTTTTTTCAGTTTGCTCAAATATTTTTTACAGTGTATGGCATTGCTGTGAAGAACCTTCTTAGCACCTCTATATATGAGAGTGTAAAGTAGAGGGTTGAGAGGTTGCTGTCATTAATGAGCGACTGACAAATCTTCAGCATCTGTGAGATTTAATATGGATTAAAATAGCATGTTTTGGTCAGATACAAAACAAAGTTGGGACCAAACAAATTGGACTTCATGGATGTACAGTATTGTTCAAAATAATAGCAGTACAATGTGACTAACCAGAATAATCAAGGTTTTTAGTATATTTTTTATTGCTACGTGGCAAACAAGTTACCAGTAGGTTCAGTAGATTCTCAGAAAACAAATGAGACCCAGCATTCATGATATGCACGCTTTTAAGGCTGTGCAATTGGGCAATTAGTTGAATTAGTTGAAAGGGGTGTGTTCAAAAAAATAGCAGTGTGGCATTCAATCACTGAGGTCATCAATTTTGTGAAGAAACAGGTGTGAATCAGGTGGCCCCTATTTAAGGATGAAGCCAACACTTGTTGAACATGCATTTGAAAGCTGAGGAAAATGGGTCGTTCAAGACATTGTTCAGAAGAACAGCGTACTTTGATTAAAAAGTTGATTGGAGATGGGAAAACCTATAAAGAGGTGCAAAACATGATAGGCTGTTCAGCTAAAATGATCTCCAATGCCTTAAAATGGAGAGCAAAACCAGAGAGACGTGGAAGAAAACGGAAGACAACCATCAAAATGGATAGAAGAATAACCAGAATGGCAAAGGCTCAGCCAATGATCACCTCCAGGATGATCAAAGACAGTCTGGAGTTACCTGTAAGTACTGTGACAGTTAGAAGACGTCTGTGTGAAGCTAATCTATTTTCAAGAATCCCCCGCAAAGTCCCTCTGTTAAAAAAAAGGCATGTGCAGAAGAGGTTACAATTTGCCAAAGAACACATCAACTGGCCTAAAGAGAAATGGAGGAACATTTTGTGGACTGATGAGAGTAAAATTGTTCTTTTTGGGTCCAAGGGCCACAGGCAGTTTGTGAGACGACCCCCAAACTCTGAATTCAAGCCACAGTACACAGTGAAGACAGTGAAGCATGGAGGTGCAAGCATCATGATATGGGCATGTTTCTCCTACTATGGTGTTGGGCCTATTTATCACATACCAGGGATCATGGATCAGTTTGCATATGTTAAAATACTTGAAGAGGTCATGTTGCCCTATGCTGAAGAGGACATGCCCTTGAAATGGTTGTTTCAACAAGACAATGACCCAAAACACACTAGTAAACGGGCAAAGTCTTGGTTCCAAACCAACAAAATTAATGTTATGGAGTGGCCAGCCCAATCTCCAGACCTTAATCCAATTGAGAACTTGTGGGGTGATATCAAAAATGCTGTTTCTGAAGCAAAACCAAGAAATGTGAATGAATTGTGGAATGTTGTTAAAGAATCATGGAGTGGAATAACAGCTGAGAGGTGCCACAAGTTGGTTGACTCCATGCCACACAGATGTCAAGCAGTTTTAAAAAACTGTGGTCATACAACTAAATATTAGTTAAGTGATTCACAGGATTGCTAAATCCCAGAAGAAAAAAAATGTTTGTACAAAATAGTTTTGAGTTTGTACAGTCAAAGGTAGACACTGCTATTTTTTTGAACACACCCCTTTCAACTAATTGCCCAATTGCACAGCCTTAAGAGCGTGCATATCATGAATGCTGGGTCTTGTTTGTTTTCTGAGAATCTACTGAACCTACTGGTAACTTGTTTGCCACGTAGCAATAAAAAATATACTAAAAACCTTGATTATTCTGGTTAGTCACATTGTACTGCTATTATTTTGAACAATACTGTACTTGCAGTGGCCAGTAAGTGTATGTTAATATCACCTTCTATATGGTAGATTTTACAACTGTGCAGTTGTTTGTAACAGGACAAAATCTCTTCTAACCATCTCACCCCTTTGGGAAATCACAAATATCACCCTGGGTCTTAATTATCAATCCACGTTTTTCAACCTCAAGGGCAACATCATATATCAAATATCGAAATGGCCAAAATTTCATATCAGCAATACAAGAAAGCCCTCGTTTCATTTATCTGCAAGTGCTGCCTTGCCTAACGTCAGATTTGATTGTTCTTTTGATGGCTCATTGCTTGCGGGCACACGCTGTCTGTGCTAATGCTGAAGGTGTGTGTCCCAGGACAGTGCCTTTGACTGGTAATGCAATTTTCATGTATTGAGGTGCCACTGGACCCGCACGATCCCTGGAGTCATTTCTGAATCATTTGGATTCTAATCATTATGAATGACCTTCATCAAAACGTCTCTAGTCCACCCAGAGTGGGGGTTCATATTACACATTTTTCTCTAAAAGGGTCTTTTTAACACTCTTTGTATCATCTAATCTGCTCTCTAAAGACTTTTATATGACATCTGTCTGTTTTATGTAATTTGAGTAATGTCTACAAAATAACATTCTTTGATGTCATTTAAAATTGAGTTATCAAAAAATTTAAATACTGCCATTTACTCACCGCATGACCTTGCAAAGCTTTTATTTGTGGAAAATGTAAAATATCATTATACTTTTTTATGAATTCTCTTTTTTTTTAAATTGTGCATTATAACTAAACTTATAATCATAAACTGTAAAATTTAATATGTAAATAAATGTCGGTTTCTTTATGATTTTTTCATGCACGTAATAATAAAAACTGGGACATTTTTAGTTTTTTACTTTAGTATCCCTCTAATATAAGATAAGATCTTGCCATTGCACTTTTAATTGCTTTGAACATATTTATCTGCAAAAACAAATAAGAAACCCTTATATGGCGTAATATATACGCCTAATATGTGTTTTAGTAAAACGACCACTTAAAGGTCCGTTGTCTGTTATTTCACGCTATATTAGCTCAAAGCTGTAAATAACAAACTACTGTATATTCTCTCAGGACTATACCTATATACAGTACACCATTATTCGCAACTTATAGCCCTGGTAACCTGCGTGATTCATCTTATCTCGCAATTATCTTCCAGCCCTTTTGTCTGCTGCCTAATTTGCCTTCGTGGCTAGCATTCCTCCTGCCGTAAACAGAGAGCTCAATTACGTGCTTCTTTGCTCCGGGCTCCTGCTTTATTTCCGTCTTAATTTCCCACCCATGCCCTCGTATTGATCTCAGCCACGAGGTGTCATCTTAATAATTCCGCCCTTTGTCGCTAGCTGCGCTTGCTAGCCCCTGTGTTTTTCACGAAAGCCCACAGGCACAGGCCCTAGAGAGCCCCGAAAAGTGTGTAGCGATAGATCACACGAGTGTGTGATGAGGGTCATTGTGTTTGTCACTTCAGCAGAACTCTCAAGGTGTTTTTAAAGCGCGGCTATCCTCGCAGTGAGCGCGGGTGCGCTAAATTGCTATTGTCAGCAGGGGAGCTGACAGCGTTATTAGATATGTTTCGCTGGAGGTCGTCCAAGGTGAAATGAAATAGTAGTTAACCTGTGACATCCCCGAGCTAAGGCATATTAATAATGGCCATTGCATGTAAGGAGCGTCATTATTTCTTTCTAATGAGCGCTGTCGTTGGTGTTCAGAGGGCACAGCGAGCGCCGCTATCTACTCCCCGAGCACTTCTGTTTACAAAACTGCAACATTTCTGTTTCTCGACTTGTTTTTTGCAGATCATAAAGGATCGTTGATGGGTTGAAGCCATCATGAGCGAATGCTTTAGTTCTGTCATTATTTACTCAACCTCATGTCGTTGTGTATGCTGTTATTTCTTTTGAGCACAACAGGAATATTCTGAAGAATATTTGTGTAGCCTTTTCTGTTAACAAATGTTAATAGTGTCTGTCAGGCTTCATAGAGCACCATAAAAGTATCATAAAAGTAATCTGAATGACTTGCTACATTTTTAGACTTCAAATTTTTTTTGCTGGCTTGTTTTTAATGTAGTATCTGAATTGGTCAGTGTCTGGAAAAAAGTTTGATAAAGATTCTTTAAATAGTATTTCAATGGAATTACAGAAATGCAGGTTAAGAGTGAAATTGGCGTACGGGGAAAAAACGATAAATATACAAATATGTATGAGACAATTTTTTTACAACTTTTAACAAAGGCATATACGTACAGTAAATGCTTATAACACTGGTTTTATTTTATTTTTGGAGTGACACAGCACTTTGCCCTGCGGTGAAGCAAATGTGATTGCAGTCTACTTATTCTGCCTCACTACCCGGAGACACTCGAGCTTGGTTGTGGTATGCAGACATATTCAAAGTAATGAGCTGTGTGGACGTTCTTGTAGAAGAAATCACTTGAGAGCCCCGGTGGCAGCCATAAGCCACAGCATGAGTTCACAAATGATCGGCCTCATTATACTGATGAGCGAGGGGAGTTTTCAGAGCCAGACTGGTCCAGGACGCTCCATCATCTGTCAGCGGACTCCAGATGGGAGCACTTTCGTGAGCAATCAGGAAAGCGATGCGATTCATCTGCATGGAATCACAGTTATGTTTTAAAATGGCGTTTAAAAGAAAGTATTCTGTGTAATTCATATTTCAGAGTAGCATTGCAGGATGATGTTCTATCTTGGGAACTTTGAACGCTCAGTTTTGTATATTATCCTGAAATGGGGACAGAGATGAAAATGGCCCAGCACATTGGGGCCTGTGCCCCGGGGCCTCAAGCAAAGAGGACCTCAGAAGCCTGACAGCCACAAGCAAGACACTTCTTCCAGAGATTAGACAAACAGTCCTTGGATGCCTGCCAATAACATAGTAAAATACAATGAATCATCCATTAAAAGAAACAAAACATAATGAAGTTATACAAAAATAAAACGCACTGTCATTAATAAAGTCTAACTTGATGGGCATAATAAAGCATTAACTGCAAGGAATCACCAATAGATTAAAATATTAAGCATTTTACAAAATCAAGAAGTGTGTGCACATTTTTCGCATTTCACTGGTTTGACTAAAGAGGCATGGACTGTTCAGAGCTGTTAACATTATTCAGTATAAAGTACTGTATTTAACAGGGTAAAGTATTATTTTAAGACCAAAACTTTCACAGCATTTTAGCCTATTTTTGATGTTTTAAAGACAAAGTATGAAGTATTTAGTTAAGATTAAGTAAAAAATCAAGATTAAGTGTAGATTAGTGTGGATTAAATATTTTTTTATCAGTAATAACATAATTGTATTTAATAAGAAACTGTTGTAGAAGTTTGTGTAAAATTGCAAAACTGCTGTTTTTCATAACAGTTTTGAAAATGACTAAAAGGATGAATATAATATATTGTAAACATACATCAAGTCTGGTCCACATTGCATTTTATTGTCTTTAAATTATCCCCAAATAGACAGGAAGGGACCATTCAACTGGCATGTAAAACAACTGATCACAGTTTGCTTTTCAGAACAAAATTGTGTTACAGACCATTTTGGAAAACGTAAACAATGCTGCTCCAGAAGAACTTCCTGTTTAAGGTTTTTAACACTGCAAAACATTTTAACAGTATATAACCATCAGAACATCTTTAACTGAATGCGAAACATTCAAGATTTGACTATGCATTTAAGATGATAAAAAAGAACAGTGTTTCTGGTGTGGTCTAGGCAGAGGTTTATGAGCATAGTAACAATATTTAATATTCATGTAAATATTTTTTACCTTTAGAAAAATCTCTTTTAGTCACAACTGGATTGTCTTTTGGTTTTGTTTTTGGTCTTGCGCATAGGAACACATATGCTTTCTGGGAATGTCCCTCACATAATACCAATAGCTGCATTCTGGAAAGCACATAATTGAATAATTAAACAAAAATAACATGGTTTTCAATCAATAAAGAATAAAGTAAAAGCTTGATTACAAAGAATCAAGGAAATTCAGATAATTTTACTTAAGTAAATTTTCTTAATTCACTGCTATTTTCTTTCCTAACTGTTCCCATGTTTGCTAAGCAAGTAACATTATTAAATGGTTTTGAAATAACAAGACATCGCTGACATTTAATGAATGGTAGAATTGAAATTGTTCACCAACCCTGACTGTATCGATGCATCACTGCGAAATTCACCTTGAGTCAGTTGACAGTGAGAAATGAACTTTGGGCTTAGCACTGCCCAGAACCAGAAGGTTAACCTTTCATCACACTTTGTATTTGCTCTGTTCTACAGTGGCGCCACTAATGACCGTAATCGATCATCAAAAAAATAGTGTAGTAGCCTGGGGTGACTTTACCGCAACAAAAACAGCAATATTACCTCCAACAAGTCATTAATTTACAGTGGTTTAACAGTTTTTAGAATCCTGTGGGAGTTTTAAAGGTTAAAATGTGATAAACATAAACGAAAAATAAAAACAATAAATTCATAAAACTACATAGCTAATGTAAAAAAAAAAGCTGATACATCATGTTCAAACGGATAATATCTCATGAAAGGGATAGCATTTTGATTGAGTAGTTGACATGGATCCCCCTTATGGATCTTTGTAAATGTGCAGGGAGCGAGCACACGGGCGCAAACTCTTACTATGTGTCCACCCAGACCACCTTGGGAATTTTACCCAAATATTACATAATACGCCACACGTATTAATCAATCAGAGATTCAGAAACTACTGTGCAAAATATGTGTTTATTAACACTGAATAAAAAAATACAGAAACACTCATCCTATTCACAACAACCACTTGGTATGGACTGCAGAGGACTAGTGCTTACCCACACAAGCAGAATAGATGAAAATAACCCCTAAACAAAGAGTCACTGCATACCACTGTGCACACACTTACAGTGATGAGCACACTACACAGTTAAGGAAAGATCACAACCATTTTTTCTGCCCCTGGTGCCCAGGCTCCCCAGTTGGCTGCATTAAAGAAGCCAATCTTTGCTGTTTTTGAGGCTTTGATTATGTTTTTTGTGTGTTTATCAATGGATGTTCATGTTTCTAATTAAAAAAATAAACACTTTATATTTCACATATTTCAAGTCCATTGTTCACCTCTGTCCCTTTTTCAACAAAACGACTGGATTTCTTCTGTCTATATAAAGTCCCTCCTTCCGAAACGCTCTGATTGGTAAAGCTAACTCGGTCTGTCGTGATTGGTTCCCCGCTTAGAGTGTGTGAAGATGTCCCACCCATACCATATCAGTGAGCTTCCACTTCTCAGGCTGTTGTGATTAGTCAGTTTCCCTCTCAGTGCACGTGTATTCATACACTTTTAGCAATAAACAGTAACAATGGCATCAACATCAATTCATCAGTTAAAAACATGCTGATGGATCGAAGTGTAACGGAGGTCTGCAAGTGCATGTACAAACGTCAATCTTTGTTAGAGATCGCATTTTTCCCCCCTACTATGACGAGTGAAATGACACTGGACCGAATGGCATCAGACCGGTTATATTAATTAACACTAATAACAGGAGCGTTAGTTTTGCCTTTTTATATCGGACCCGAGTTGGATAATAAAACAAGCAGATTGACTTGGACAAATTTGCATATAGGACTTCAAAGGATGTTTCATAGAAGTGTAAGCGGTAAGAGGTAAACGCACACACAATATCAGTGTAATGCACAAAACAGTTTTCACAGCCGATGTCAAAGTCATGGAAGCTGTTATTTGACCGTTGGTTATCTTAGAACGTGTGTAGCTGAATTCTTATTACCAACTGTAGGACTGTGATGAAAATGAAATTAGTTTAGCGCGTCAAATGTTTACAATCTCTGATAACCAAACACTACTCTAGCAGCTCTTCCTCTTCGCTAAGGAAGGCTTCGCCCCTTTTTTGCATATTCCTTTGGGCGGAGGTTATTAAAAGCACTTGGAATAGTGACATCATGTACCCAGGAAGTAGAGGGCTGTAGTCCGATCCAGCCGTTCTCTGTAGTCTTTGAAAACCTAATTCTGTTATAGACAATATCACGCTTGGCACTGAACTCCAAGCTTTATCATTTTGCTGGTATTATTTATGCTCTATCAGCAAGATTACACACTAACTAAAGGTTGAAAAATGTGACCGCGGACAACGTGCCCTTTAAGGAACATAAAGCAACACTACAGTATCCAATTCACTCAAAGAGACAGCCATGGCTACTTTAGCATTGTCACAGGTGTAAACAGACTCCAACGAAGCAAAAAGTAATGCATTAATGACACAGTGGCCGCCGGAAGCAAATGCACTCTCCTATTGGGTGCCACAAATTAAGGGTAAGCACGTCAAGTCACTTTCCAACTTTAACACCATCTAAACACGCTCACTTGATTGGCAAAACACTCACTCGGCTGCTTACAATATCACAAAACGCAATTCTGAACAATATGTCAGTGTCCAAGGACACCTGCTTCATTGGTAAGTAAGGATCACCGTCGAGTCCAACTGCTTTGAATTAAAGTAAATAATTGAGTGTTTTAGTCCCAGTTTCTTTGTTTATCCTATTGAAGCAGCCATTTGCTAATCAATTATAAGGTCCGTCACTCCTAATTTTAGGACTCATAAATACATTAAAAACTTAGTTTAAGAATATTTCAGTGCTTAAATCTGTGAGAAGTTTTCTTATAAATAATTAGTCCGTCTGTATGAGAATCAGAGTGGTTTCCCCTCCAAAATGCGTGTCGTCATTGCAAAATTATACCACAGTATATAATTTCATAATGACGGTACACAAAAGCTTCTTGCTAATTCTAGTCGACTTTTCTATTCATATGGGTGGAGGACATGTTTGTCTGTAAGTTCGCTGTGATGGACTGGCCATATCCAAGGTGTTCCCTGCCTGTGGCCCGAGATGCTTGTATAGGCATAAAAAGACTTGGTTTCTGTCTTTTGTTCTACCAAAAATAACACTTTCCCACAATCGAACCCAATTTGCTTAAAGTCCCAGTGAAATAAAAAAATGACAATTCTTATTTTTTCATGAAATATTGCAGAGTTTGGAGTAAATAGCTTATCAATGTTGGTCATTTTCTTTTCGATCTATCTCGAATGATGTAAACTAGACGGCTTGGCCTGAGCATCCGTTAACTCCTCCCCTTCAACTGTCAGTCTGCTGCCAGTTTCATTTCAAAATCAATGCAATAGCTGTTTTTATACATCCAATCAATTCGCAATGAAAAACTCAAGACACACCAACTTATTGTCTCCTTTGATCTTCCTTTTCACCTGGAAATGTGTCAGCATACGGAAGTAGAAACGATCGCAACTTCCGGTTCACGGGGACTTTAAACAAACTGAGAAATACACGTCCTTGTGTATGTCCAAGCTTATCACCAGTGTACTGGTGGAAGAATCTAATGCTCCCCAAGTTTTCTACAATATGTTTATTGTTGTCATTCTGAGCGTTTTTGCAATCGTGATCATCTTGTATTTTAACTAGATTGTGCTTTGGACCTTAAAACAATAGCTTAGCGGATCATTTATCGCATTTTCTCTGTGATACAGACTTAAAACCCTCCTGTTATGTGGCATGCCTATTAATGTGCGAGATGTAATGGAATCTGGAGAAAGGTAGAGCCAAACACATGCGCCTGTGATAGGGATTCTATTATCTAGGTCTTGCTTCTGGCCCCTCATGAAACATGAATGAGTTTTAGCCATAAAAGACTCAATTTCCCTTTGATTTATACAAGAAATAAATTCTGAAAAGGTGAAAAGTCCAAAAGATGCATATTTTATGTGCTATCCACAGGCTAATGCATTTTAAATAAGCTCTGATAAAATAGAAAAATAAGTGTTGTGAAAACGAGTTAGAAAGGTCTTTTTTTATGTTTCGTCAGTGATCTGTTTGGGTTTATAGTTGTCGGCTTTAGCGAGTGTGACTCTGCAGATTTGGAATTGGCTGCAATACAAAGTCATTTCTCCTGACAGAGCCTCTTTTGTAACGGAAATGACTGGAAAGCTATGTGGAGTTTAATCCAGCTAACGTTTTTATCATACCTCTGACAGGAGAAGTTCTTACACTATAGCTCTTTATAGCGCTTTTCTTTTCTTACCATTAGAGAGGGAATTCTCGCTGTCGGGTTCGCACTCGAGTGGCCTTTATGATTATCTGCCTCCTTCCACTTAACAAATGTCCTCCTTGTCTCCTTGCCACTTCTGCTTTGCTTTGTTCCCCCAAAGGATGCTGGGTAGGACAGTGTAGCAGCAGGGTTTGGAACTAATGACCTGCTGAAGAGTAGGAGGATGCATGAAGGTTCACCTCCTCCTGGGGTGACAGTACTGCCATGACTCTTTACTGCTAACAGCCAACTCGGGTGCTGAGAGCGACTTTGAAATCGGCTGACAAAGGCAGAAATTTCAACACTTGCTGTCAGGCACATGACAGTTCTATTATCAATCCAATCAGGCTTGTCCCTTATGCCTACATCCAAAAAAACACACACACTTTTATGACAGACGTGGCATCTCAGACAGTTAGCAGACTGCTAACCAGAAAACCTATAAATTACGTCAAAAATACTTTATTTGTTATCTTATAATCATCAGTTATCTTAACAAATAGTGCATATTTGTCCAACAGATTTTTTTTTCACAAGAACTCATATTCACATTATTGTACAAATCAAAATGTATTTTCATACTTTCATTCAATGGCAATGTCTCTCAATTCATTTATGTTTTACATTACATTACATGTTTTTGTTTTAGAGCAAGAGATATTTAAGTTGGTAGGCAATGTCCTTGATTTGTTAGGTCAGACTAGTATTGTGTTGCAAAAAGTAATGCAAAAAAAAATCTGGGATGCGCATTTAAAACCAGTATTTAGGGCTTGAGACTGGATCACCTGGAACAGATGTATGAGGCTTTAGAAATGTTTTGGCATATGCACACTCTCAACTTTTTGGCATTTACATCTGTTGGAGAGCAGCACCCATCTAAAATGCTGCATGTTTGCTTTTGTGTATTCAATGCACTAAAATGTAACTCATGTCAGCACTTCCCTGAAAAAAAAAAAACATTAACATGAGCAGAAAAAACAGTCTGCCTGTATCGGTATGTCAAAGAGGCGTTCTTGCTGTTGTACCACTTTACATTTATCATCTTCACCTCAGAAAATGTACAGCCTCTTGCATTATCCATCACTGACCTTCACAATGCCATGATTTAAAAACCACACCAGTATACGGCCTGTTCAACTAAATATTTTAAATATATTTCAAAAGCTGAATACTGAAAGATCAGCAGAGCTAATAAATACTGTAGCTTTAAAAAAAACAGACATCAGACACACCTTTGGTGGCGCATTGGGGAACACTGCCTGAGATAAAGTCATAGCATACCTCCTTAAAAAATTAATCTTTGGACCACCTGCCCTTCCATTGGAACATATGGATGACAGTCATGGCTAATAAGAGCCATCACAACACAAAGGAAGCCATCTGCCTGCCTCACAAGGGGATCAAACTTGCTTCTCCAGCCACAGCAATATCAGTGCTGCACAGACCTACACCTGGGTTTGGACCCACGGCATCGCACAATAACATTCAGGTTGTCTGGATACAGTATGTATTGATGATGATGCCCCAGAGTTTACAGTATTCAGGGAATACACATATGAAAATAATTTTATTTTTACCAAAAATTACCCAAAATCAGTTAGTAAGCAAATTCATGAACAACCATTGTGAATAATGACTCATAATATTTTGTGTGAAAATGTTTTTTCAACACACATAAAGATCATTTTGTTTCAAACTGAGATGGCAAAAGCAAGGTTAAACTGCATCCTTCAAGCTGCAACCCATAACTTTCGTCTCTCTGTCGCCATTTCTGATTGATATGCAAGTTACTGACATTTATGTGTCGAAAAAAATGACATTTCCCATGTAATCCAACCCAACAGCTCAATTTACAAATTTGAATAGTGGTAAGGGAGACAGTTTATAACACTGCTAGTAAATGTATTTGCTCAATAACTGATTTTTGTTTATATTTACAAAAAAATATTAAGTAAAAACTTGTTTTTACACTACAAGACTTTTGCTCAGATTTTTCCAGTCTGGACTTGTTGCAGAAAGTCTGTGCCAGTCTGCAGGCATGAACAGTTAGTGTGTTTCTATCTGAAACTTTCAGAAAGTCTGCAAGTGTATGATGGCAAGTTTAAAAAAGTCTGTTCAGATTTTAAAAGTTTTGATGTGTACTCCAGCCATTAGAAACAGTTTGTTCAAAAAATGATCAGACAAGCAAGTAATATGGTTATGGTTATTTATTTGTATACTTGCTGCAATGTTGCTAGCTGTAAAGAACCACAGGGAAAATGAATAACAATGAACCAAAATAAAACTACACTATCAATTTCCATGACCAATACAGCTGTGTCCAGAGCACATGCAGAAACCTCCGTAGCCGCAGATAGGATCATGCTTCTCAAATTTTTACGCTACCCTCATGTCTAGGTGTTTTCGACAACATGCAAAAACATTCACCTTTATTCCTCCTAGCCAGTTTGATATAACATCGTTGAATTATATATTTCCCAAACGGGTTACATTGTATTCTTACTTCAAGGCTTTTTTATTGGATGTTATTGCCATGCACTTTAAACACAACCTTCCCATGGGTCTGTCAGAAATATTGGTCTGTTTGACTGTTACCCTGTTGCCCTGTCTCATTATGACTGTTATTACTATGCCTCCTTAACAGAGTGCGATTGAAGAAATGTTAAGTGCTTGTCTGAAACATTTAATATCTCTATGTTCACAGTGTGTGTGTGTGTGTGTGTGTCATTGGCATGCATAACATCGTTCTCCTCAGCTGTCGGTGTTTGGCTGAGCAGCTGGGGAATGACCATCTGTAAATGAGCTGTTTCGCTCACAACAATGAAAAGATTGATGCAATTAATTTTTCATTATGAGCCTTCACCATGGATCCTAATCATTTCGAATTGTGTGTGCGAGGGGCAGAAAAGTGGCATTTGTAACAGTGCTTTCAGAGAGCTCCATAGGGAACTTTTAAAAGGCTTTATTATTTGTTTATTAAACAGCCTTTTTTTGCTTTGATCATGGCTCTGTGGTGAAACCCAGTGTCATAGGCTGATCAAAAGCAACTGTTTTGGGGTGGGAATGATATCGCCCTTATTCCCTTTTTGTCTGATACCTTGAAAAATTAAAATGCTGTATGTACTGGAAAAGACCTTTCCCACAGGAGTCAGTGAGTGTCTGAAGAAGTTTCTGTTGGCAAACTGAAAAGGTCACAGTAAGTTCATTGCATCAGCTTAAAGTTTTGTCAAACAGAATAAAAGATAAGCCAGAAAGTCTTCTGGAGACACCATATGATATTCACTTGCAGAAGTGCCCTATAGGGGGCCCTCAAGAGATAGTGCTTCTACAAAAATGCCAGAGGAAAGAAACGCAGATGAAATGGAAACAGACTCCAGAAGGCATTGGCTGAATCAGAAATGGCCTACTTTTATACTATATAGTAGCCGAATTTCACCTGGATGGTGTAGCCATACACTGCTACCGCCAAGATTTGTTATTGTGAATTGGATGGACAACATTCTATACCATGAAGCATGGGAGCTGAGCAACTGCCAAATTAAACAGAGTAAACAGATTAAAATTAGCAGAAAACTATAAGCCGGGTGCATACAGTTATTACTAATTATTATAATGCCAGATCTTCATAGAAAAAACACCAAACAAAGACAAGACGGAAATAAACCTTAAATATCCAAATAGTTTATATTTTATAAGACCAAAAAAATCTAAGATATCCGCAATTGATCATTTTAAAGTCCCAGTGAAATAAAAAATGACAATTCTTATTTTTTCATGAAATATTGCAGCTTTTATAGTAAATAGCTTTTCAATGAGGGTCATTTTCTTTTTAAAACTCATGTGCCCTCAAAATCTTCAATTCAAATCTTAAAATGCACTTCCGCCCTGAAATTACTATCCATCTGAAATGACTGAAGCTGAAGCTTTCCGAACAACACATAACATCATCGTAATAGCCATATTGCATAGTTTTACATGTAAATCTAACTAAAAAACAAAAATGTATAGTGATCGATCAACATGTGACCAAATGAAAAAGCTAAATTGAAATTCAATATGCCTTAGCGACTAACCTGATCTCAGTCAGCCAAAGTATTATTTGAGCTTCTTTTCATTTTTTGGTGAGTTACAGCCCCCCATTAAATGTGATTATCTGAGCTTGATAAAATTTACCTATGAATTTGTCTCCCACCTTACCCATTTCATTAAACGCTCAGCGGCTGAACAGGACTGGACAGGACGTGCATGCTGTGTTATTGTGTCTGCGCGGGGCTGCCTGCAGCCGATGGGGCGAGTGGAGCTCCACTCAAAAGCGGAATGTCAATAAATACTTAGAATGTTTTAATGCTACAAAATTATTGTTTATATGTAATTAAATACCTTTAATGTTACTTATTCAGACATTGCTTCCAGGTATTTTATTTCGGAAGTAAACATTATAATAGTTAGCAATGAACAATAAATGAAATCAAATTAATCAAGTTTTATAAAAATGAAAAATGTGAACACAAATAATTTAGGTATTTTATATTTAAAGCAAAAAACATAAAAAACAACCACAGTAAATTGTGTATTGATATCACTATAAAAATATGTTGATATGTTTTATTGATTTTTATCACTTCGCAGAGTATTTGTGATGTCCGTTGTCACCCTGTAATTGTGTTTTATACCTTGAATAAAAAATAAAATAAAAAACGTTCTTCTTCGTTTCTTTTAATGGCGGGTCCCAACCACCATGTTTTAGGTGTATATCGCCACCTAAGAGTGTGTGTAACATCAGGATTTTTAGTGCTTCGGTAGATTATATAAAAATCCTAACCTGTAAATTATCTAAACCTGTATTTAAAATAAATTCATGTTACATCAGCTAACATTGGTGAGACATCTATATTGAGTGTGAAAAATATATAAATCCATCGTGTTTATAAATCCTTTTTGGGTCATTTCACGGAAGCCATATGCGTTGTGCTTGCAGTGCATGTTAAGACAGCGTCAGTCTGCAAGTAGTGTAGGGGTGCTGAGATAAAACTACCCAAGGTGCCCATCGGCTGCAGCTAGACCCCTCTCATAGTCGCTGAATCGCAGGTAAAGGAGGGGGGAGGGGTTGAGTTTGCATTCTACAGTACAAATAATACATTATACAAGTTTAGTTTATTTTTTTCGGTGCTTCATAAATGTCCATGGTGCTTCGTTTGTGTCCATGTTAATTTAATGTTAAAATAAAAATATTATTATTATAATAAAAAATATTTTTCTGGTGGAGCCACTGCGTGTCACATCACAATAAAAACATTGGGGATGCAGTATGTCTGAAATGTACTGCACCCACACATACTATATTGGACATACTTTTTAAACAGTCGATTCAGTATATAGGTACTCACAGTATGCGATGGACGGAGACATCTTCATTGGGTTCTTCTTAATTCTTATGTGTGCCTAGTCGTGTTCTTTCCTTGCTTCCTGAAGGGGCAGGGCTAAGACACGATGAAAGGAAGCAAGGAAAGAAAATGCAGAGGGAAAGATGCAAGAAAAGCATGAGGATGAAGGAATCAAAGTAATTTATATAGCATATATTTTTCCGCTACATAAACTTAATTCATCAAATATCAGGAGCTTTGTTTTAAACGACATTGTGTCCAATGTCCCTTTTAGGATGTGAGAGTGTGTAAATAGTGGCAGAGTTATCAGTATTTTCGGTTAATTCTTGATCAGTGCAAAGTCATTTCAAAGAGGACAGAAAATGTAGGTTATCCACCTTTGCATGGATGTGGGATGCTCTGGGTTCTGGGTAATAAGAGACAGTACAGATGCCCTGAAGGGACAGAGAATGTCTAAATCCAAAGTCATTTGCATGCTGAGTGCTGCCAATCATGTTCAGTATGGTATGGTCTTAAAAAAGTTAAATAAGCTTGGTTGCATCAATTAGACTGCTGACATTATACATTTGGACTGAGGGTATAATTATAACATGTCAGGGATTGAAGGAAAAATAATAAAGGAGAAGGGGAATGGCATATCCGAACACTGCTTCATCATAAAAAGGGAATTTTATCCTATTTAACATTTAAATTAACAGACATATGCCATTATATAAGTAACAGCTACATAGTAACATGTACAGTTTTTATTAGGGATGTAACAAAATCATAATTTATTCATGGTATCGCAATAGCAAAATGGACAGGATATAACTGTCATGATTCCCTTGTTGTATGTTGGAGAGAGACTATTTTGGCACCTATTGGTTGCCATACTCTCTCTCCAGTCTTGTCATTGTTCCTGCCCTCCTGTTTCCTAGTTAGTGTTAATTAGTTTATCCCCTGCACCTGTCTCCTCTTGATTTGGTTCCCTTTATATTGACCTCGTGTCTCTTATCTTATCTTGTGCTGGTTCATTGTTTGTCTCTTATGTGTGCCATGTGGGTGAGTTCTTGGTCCCTGGTGTTATTTTAGTCTAGTATATTGTAGTTTAATGTCAAGTGTTGTTATTAGTGTAGTCTAGTTTTTCCATGTTCCTGTTGTTATGTTACCCCCTTGTTGATGTTTGTTTTGTATTTTATTTATTAAAGTTTTGTTAACCTTACCTCCCTGTCTGCACTTGGGTCCTCTGTCTCCATGTCCTCACCACTCCACGTTTCATTACAATAACATGGTTAATTAATGCAATGTTCAATAATTGTTTATTAAACACTTATGGCAATTTTTTCCAAGTCATTTGTCTTTTTTTTTTTAATATCCCAATAAAAACTGTACCGCAGGTTTCACACCGAGGTATTATTGTATGCCGAGGGATTTTGATATCGTTACATCCCTAGTTTTTAAAAATATTCTGTTTAAAAGAACATGGTTTTAACCATTGGTAGTAATTTGTTACTTTGTGCACCATGATAATGACTGAAAATGAATGGAATTTTGTGTTTGTTTGTTTACAACTCTCCTCAAATCATCTTGGGTGTTTTATTTTATAGTTATTAACAAACCCCATAATTTTTAACAGAAATGTCTGTACAGTAT
This sequence comes from Triplophysa bombifrons, assembly GCA_029783895.1. Lineage (NCBI taxonomy): Eukaryota > Metazoa > Chordata > Actinopteri > Cypriniformes > Nemacheilidae > Triplophysa > Triplophysa bombifrons. The sequence continues at coordinate 3,999,840 of CM056471.1, forward strand.
GTTTTTACAAATTGCTGCTTTACTGCAGTGTAGCATATCCAAACTGTGCTTCCAAAGTTCATTCTGTGCCCATTTTGAGCGTATCGTTTCCCTCATCCGTAAACTTTATGTACTGTAAATATGAACAGACTATTCGTTTTTTTTTATCCTTAACTTTTTAAAACCGTAAATCCATGTGTGTGACAACTCCGAAGACAGTTAGACCTCTGACCTATTTGTAATATAACATATTTAAAAATAAGATGTATTTCCCTAAACTATATCACTTGCAAATTCCCAAAGATGTGCATCACAAATCACATGAAGAAGGATCCTTCCTCTGCAACAAGACGGCCAATGCTACAAATGCTATAAGCCATAGCATTTCCAACCTCCATTAAAATCCATTTATAGGTTTATAAAAAGGTCTTTTCATACGGCATCTGGACCCATTATGATTATACTATAATAGATAGTGCGCCGCTATTTAAAGATGATTAGAAATACTAATTGTGTTTTTGACCTGTAACTTGCTGTCAGATTTTTTGTGTTAGACCACAAATCTATGATTATTGCTTAACAAAGGTGTCCTTCACCAAATTACACCCTGATGATCATTACAATAGCCAAGCTGCTGTTCATCAACTCTATGTATGGGCCACATATCTTTTTAATAAGTTAGTGCGTGACTCTGCCCAAGAGCTTTTGTGGCATTACCTGCCACTCTAACTGCCCATCATCAGGGTGGTCTCTCAGCTACAATTTAATCCACTGACTTAGATGTTTCCATTAATTATAAAAAAGCTGCCGGTTGGAAGAGACATAAAACTCTCTTCTGCTGGCTAGGGGCTATTTTGGAGGTGTTACCATACAGCAGTGGATCAATACTAATGGGAGCATGGTGTAGCTTCCCCATTTAATTACACCTCTATCTTAGGCTATAAACAAACATGATAGTACCCCTACAAGAGCTAAATCTCCTGCGAGAAGACACCCAATAAGCACACACAAAATGCATCACTTCTGCTGTGGGGATCATCTAGAAAGTAAAATAATGAATGTCTCCCCCTACTGGTGGAGTAAAGGTGGACTTGATAATAAATGATGTCTTTTTTAAACTGAAGGTGATATACTTAAATAAGTCAGGTTTACTGTTACACTTTCTCCACATTTCTGGAACAAGATTGCATTTCGTTGTAGCTGTTACAACCCTTTCATGCATGCATAATGACAACCTCAGGATATCTTTCTTATTCTCTTAGGGCATGATTTTATTTTTTACCAATATTTTTACTTTTCATTTTTCAACAATATTGGTTCACGTGATGGAATATCTGCTAAACAGGGAATGTTTAAAAGGCCGTGTATGAAATAATCATGATTTTCCATTTGTATTTATTGCCTTGTGGTGTGCTAATTACATACCTTTTGACTAAACAATTCTATTACTATTAGTATAACACACATAACAATGATTGTGGCCTTTAGTTTGGTGACTGCTGTAATTTGTACATTTGCCAAGCGAACAAAGGCACAGTTAGAGCATAGTTAAGACCTTAAATACATTATTTATTATTCATTTCTATCTTAGACCTAGATTGTGTTTTATGGATTGCTGCATGTGGTGTCGAACAAATATGAGACATTTAGGATTTGGTTTGGATGCTTGGCATACAGTGCTTCTAAGCCATTCTGTTTGACCCAGAAATAGTGGGTGATGTGTTCGGCTTCACAGTCCCAGCTGACTTAATTAGAGAGCATAAACTCCAAGCTGAACTTCATAACCTTCAAATCATCGTTTGCTCTCCTAAGTTTGCTTTTCCCAGTCTATCGTGTATGCTTATACGCAGACTCGCAGTGGGATGTTAGAGCCCAGCTGCCACAAAGGTGTTTCCTGTATTGCTCCTTGTGTCTTCTTCCATGATCTCCAGTCCAGCTGACCCCAGAGTGACCCTGTTCTACAAACACCAATTCTTCTAATAAGAAACAGACAACTTGATCTAAACTATAAATGAATACTTCCAATATTGATATTATATAGCAACAAGCATTACCAAAATATATTTTAAGCCATACAAGATATTTTTGAAAAAGAATGACCTGATACTGACCGTTCCTGGCACCAGTCGCAACTCTCCATGCAAAATGTACAAGCGCTCATCTAAAGTCCTAGTTTTCTTGAAAGCTTTTATGAGTTCATGAGAACAAACAGAATTAATTTGATATTTTCAATACATAATGGTTATTTTTTGAAAGGAGATTAGCATGCAACACATTTCATTCTTTATTTGTTTCTTTATTTATTTGTTCATTTTAATGTTGTTAACATACAGATTAATTGTCTTATTAAGTTACAGTCATCAATTGCCTCAAGACATTTTTTCTCCCTCTTCATCTTCCAGCTAGTTGATCCTCTGCTAAAGAAACTCTTAAGCATCTTAAATGTCTTCACTATTTGACCCTATACGAGCTCTTTTAGTGGTTAAGATGCTGTGTAAATAACTTTTATCATTATAAGGATTTTCTGTGTTATTTAAGGGGAAACACAACACATTTATAAGGATTTTCTTAGAATTGTGACACTAGGAGTAACTCTTTGCTAAGAGTTTTCATGAATAAGAGACCTAATTTCTTACTGTTATCTAATGATTTAAAGACAGTGTCTCAAAAAGAGTCTTAAACCCATCAATGTCTAGGAATAAACGTCATTTTGGTGTGTAAAAATAGCATTAGCAAGACCATGGTTTTACATGTCGTTTGTAGTTGTTTTAGGCATCTATCTTTTCAATATGATAAGACAAGGGTTTTTATATTGGGGTCCAGGGACCCCCAGGGGTCCTCCAGACGGTTTTAAGGGGTCCTTAGGAAATTTCAGGGAAAAAGATTAAGCCTACTGAATATTATTATTGTTTCATTTTGTAAGTGTTTATCTGCTTTTGTGCTACATGCATTTCCAGGATTTTTTATATTTGTATATTTCTCATGATTTTTTTCTCACAGTTCCTTTTACACCTTAAATCAAAATTTCTATAATACAACACATTTGAACTGAAAAAGTCTCTTCAAGCATAACCAACTACAGTTGTGTTCAAAATTATTCAACCCCCAATGCTGTAAATGGTTTTAGGGAATTTAGTGTACATTTGTAATTGTATTCAGAATGAAATCCTACAAGGACTTCTTAAAGAATCATATGCAACTAAAATGACATCAATCAGTTTTGTAATACAGTAGTAAATGTTTCTTTTGTGAATTCTTCATTGACATAATTATTCAACCCCTTAAAGACTACCACTCTGAAGAACAGAGGTTCAATGAAGTGTTTTCAATCAGGTATTGAAACACCTGTGGATATCAGGGAGCAGCAATAAAGCCTAATAAGCACCAATTAGGCAGCTTTAAAATGACTCTGATACTCAGCTCCTTCTAGACATTTACTGGTGTGGTTACAAACATGGTGAGGTCAAGAGAATGGTCCAGGAAGACAAGAGAACAGGTGATTACTCTTCACAGGAAGGGCAATGGCTGTAAGAAGATTGCAAAGATGTTAAACATACCAAGAGACACCATAGGAAGCATCATTCGAAAATTCAAGGCAAAGGGCACTGTTGAAACGCTGACTGGTCGTGGCAGAAAGAAGATGCTGACTTCGACTGCTGTGCGCTACCTGAAGCGTAGAGTGGAGAAAAGTCCCCGTGTGACTGCTGAGGAACTGAGAAAAGATTTGTCAGATGTGGGTACTGAAGTTTCTGCTCAGACAATACGGCGCACCCTGCGTAATGAAGGCCTCCATGCCAGAACTCCCAGGCGCACCCCCTTGCTGTCCCCAAAGAATAAGAAGAGTCGACTGCAGTATGCCAAAAGTCATGTGGACAAACCACAGAAGTTTTGGGATAGTGTTCTGTGGACTGATGAAACAAAATTAGAACTGTTTGGGCCCATGGATCAACGCTATGTTTGGAGGAGGAAGAACATGGCCTATGAAGAAAAGAACACCTTGCCTACTGTGAAGCATGGCAGGGGGTCAATCATGCTTTGGGGCTGTTTTGCTTCTGCAGGTACTGGGAAGCTTCAGTGTGTGCAAGGTACCATGAATTCTCTTCATAACCAGGAGATATTGGATGACAATGTGATGCAGTCCGTCACAAACCTGAGGCTTGGAAGACATTGGACCTTTCAACAGGACAATGATCCCAAGCATACCTCCAAGTCCACTAGAGCATGGTTGCAGATTAAAGGCTGGAACATTTTGAAGTGGCCATCGCAGTCACCAGACTTAAATCCGATTGAGAACCTCTGGTGGGACTTAAAGAAAGCAGTTGCAGTGCGCAAGCCTAAGAATGTGACTGAACTGGAGGCTTTTGCCCATGATGAATGGGCGAAGATACCCGTAGATCGCTGCAAGACACTTGTGTCAAGCTATGCTTCACGTTTAAAAGCTGTTATAACTGTAAAAGGATGTTGTACTAAGTACTAAGATTGAATGTCACTTGGGGGTTGAATAAAACTGATAATGATGTGAGCTCAGAAAAGACATTTGTGGTTATTTCATTATAAATGTTATGTTATATTTGTCTGACCTACACGTGCTTCTTTGATTTAATTGTAAGCAGGATGACTGAATGATCATAATCAATGTCAAACCGACCAAAACAATCAATTTCAGTGGGGGTTGAATAATTTTGAACACAACTGTATTTACATTTAGAAACATGTCTTTATTATGTCACATTCACTAATCTAACCGAGTTTTAATGTTTCTTTACACATAAATAGATGGATATGTATTTTAGAAAGGGGGTCCCTCACAAAAGGTTCATCTTATTTGGGGGTCCTTGGCATCTAAAGTTTGAAAAACTGTGAATAGTGCTCCACAATGAAAGTATTAAAGCTAAAAAAACTGTTATATTAAGACTAATAGTAAAGAGTTAAAGGAGTACTTCACCTGCTAAATTACAATTCTGTCATCATTTACTCACCCTCTTGTCATAACTTTCCGCAGAACACAAATGAAGATATTTTAAAGAATGTTGTTAACAGCCCCTCATTCACTTGGATTGGTTAAAAGTGTGCTTTTGGGGCTGTGCTGTTCGGTTACCAACAATTCCTTTTGTGTTCTGCAGAAAAAATAAAGTCATAAAGGTTTGAAATGTCAAGAGGGTGTGTCAATAATGACAGAATTTCCATTTTGAAGGTGAACTACTCCTTTAAAATAGTAACTACACGATTAACATTTGAATAACACTCTCATAAATTAGTGCGTAATGATTGTTTGTAAATTATATTAAAAACATAATGCGTTTATTACCAACTTTTATAGTTGTGTAGTTGCTTATAGTTTATATGCAACAAAGCACAGGAGAAAGAACCAACCGGTTGTGTCTTTCCAATTTAATCCACTAGATGGAGCACAAAAGCAGATGGTTTGCCATGTGCTTTTGCCATATGAGTCACCCTGAACTGCTCTGGGGGATTATTACACAAAACGTTTTGAAAAACATGACTCATATACTCAGAGTGTGATGCGAAAGATAAAACTCTTGTTGTGTTGTAAATATATCAGTATTACCATGAATGGCTTACAAATCTACATACATGTTCATCAATGAATATCAATACGATATGAACGCTAAATGTTTCACAGAGGGGCTGTATAAAAACAACCATCAGGGAACTCCCATGCTGCGTTTCTGCAACTCCCACCCTGAGTAAAATGATTCTGCAGGGTGTGAGGCAGCTATGCAGGATGCCAGAAGGTCCCAGTCTTTTGGTTTGTATGGCTTTGTTTTGTTTAAATTTCATGCTTACAATAGGAACAACTGAATTGGTTATTCTCTGGCGCATGCGAATATTAAAAGGTCACGTCCTCTGTAATACAAAGACAAAGTGACTATCACGTGAACACAGTCTGCTGACCATAAACAAACATGAATTATTTACTGTCTCGTCTAAGCCAAGTGTAACTGCATGTTAGTTTAATTACTGTAATGAAGCATGCCGTTTGTTGAATTTGATTGGCATGTGTAAAGGACATCTTCTAACATTTTACATAATTTCACTCTTGTGAAATATACACATCCAGTGAGCAACAAACAGCAAAGTAAAACCGAATCTGAAATAGAATTTTTGGACAATGACTATTTCAGACAAAACCGATCTACACTGTATTGTGTAACTGGTATTATTACAGAAACCATGTAAAAAAATGACTCATCTATTTACAGTATGCAGAAAATACAGTGTAGGGTATTTTCTTTGAGATTAAACACAATTTCATTTGTACCCTAATACAACTTGAAGTTCCCAAATGCATGAATTATTATAGTTACTGTATATGAGTAATAATAATCTTTCAACTTATTTATATTAGAGGGCAATTTGCCATTTAGTCATGTCTTTTTCAGAGAGATGACTTTCAACTATCACTATAAAGCAGATCAAAACACAAAGCAGGGCCAATGTAATGAAGTTTGGTGGTTTGTGGGAAAAACACAATTCTTAATGTCAAAATGGGCGGCAGTATAAACATCTTGTTCCAAACCTTCGAACCCCCACCACAGGCAAGCTCTTTTCAGGACCTTATTCAACAACAGTTGTTAACAACAGCTTTGGAAATACATCAGGCAGGAACAGAATTTCCTCAGAAACTACAAGCATGGCTCAATACTTCACTCTGTTTGTTCTGCTTGATCCTGGCTGAGATTGGGTTAGTAAGGTCCAGTATAGTCTCGCGATGCCAGACTTTTGACTAATAGCGTCAAGTCTGGTCCAGTTTGAAGTTTTTACTGGCTGAGAAACCAACACTGACAGAAAGAGATGGTTTTTATTTTACAATTGGGGATGAAAGGAATGTTTAAAATTGTTCATATCACAATAATGGATTACATTATTATTGCAACTCTGTCTGGGAAACGCAACACTGAAGCCGACGGTGTGATGCATTCGTGAAACCACGAGAAGCATTTGTGTACTCATTGACATGAAACTCATATAGCTGCTTTAGTGATTGCCTTCCAGCAATAGGAACCAATCATCAATCGTTAAAGACTGATGATTTCTTTTAGGGCTCTGTACAGAGTTTGTGAGTTACTTGCTTGGCTATACGTCTGACCAGAAGCTGAAGCAACATGCAAAGTTAAGTATAATTTGGGTTTAATGAACTGAATTGATGGTACAGATGATATCAGATGTAATTGCTGAAATCACCCGGGTTTCTAGGGTGCAACACGTAAGGTATGTTTTGTGGGGAAGCAATTATGATGGACCATAGACTGTGTAAAACATGGTCGTTGATGTCACCCGTTTCTAGCCAGTGGCGGCTCGTCTGTATGGTTGTATGGTTGAGGCCTAAAAGAATCGATTCCTCGATTCCAATGCGTAGAGAACCGAGAGTTGATTCCAGAGGTTGGAATCGATTCCATTAAAGGAACTGACCCCTCTTTAAGAGATTTCATAAGCACAAGCCCCTCCCCTTAGCTGATGTCATCTGTCAACTAATCACATTAGTTTAGTTTCCAAAACATTACAGACTTTAGAAAAAACTGATGGAAGTATTGAGCTATGGAATGAAATAAAATATTCTGCACTATTTCCTTTTAACATTTAATGAGAAGATTAGAAAGAGCAATAGCAATAGCAATAAAGGTGTACTAACTACATTATTATAAAACATCATAATGTGTATTTTAAAATTTCATTCAACATGTGATTTTCGAGCCTGCCAGTCAACGTTCGAGCGCCCCCTTCAGGCTTAATTAAGCAAAGACACTAGACCTCTGACAAAAGAGTTCTGTGTGTTTTCAGTCATTTGAATTTCAAACTGAGACTTCAAGCAGTTAATTTTATATATCCTGTGATTGCAGTTAAATATATGATAAATTGCAGTTTAAGCCACTTCTGTGCTGGTTTCAAGAGAGTGACCGAAAGGTTGCCGCCTGTGACAAATTTCTTATGGGCTGGGTTGCAGTTCTAGAAGGCCGTCCAGCTCAGGGCTTTGAAAGGATTGTTATCTTAGCTGGCACATAAATTGTTTGGAAATGAGGGCAGTACTTCCTGCATTCACATGCCAGAACCTGAGGGGTCTGCAAGGCATACCCTGCTGATAGTAGTTCACATTCTTAACATTTGTGACCATGGACCACAAAACTAGTCCTAAGTAGCACAGGAATATTTCCGGCAAAAGCCAACATTGCATTATATGGGTCAAAATTATTGATTTTCTCTTTATGCTAAAATCATTAGGATAGCAAAGACCATGTTCCATGAAGATATTTTGTTAATTTTCTACCGTAAATATATAAAAACTTTTTTTTGTGAGTGGATGCAGCAAAATCACTAAGATGGCCGGAAAAACGCCCACAAAATTCACTTGCTGCTTGCTGCTCTTTGGGAATTACCCACAGTTTGATATCTACGTAAAGCTTTGAGTTTCAGCTTCAGCTTCTACTCTCCACAACGTCAATACATTGGTGAGCCAATAGAGAGAGTTAAAACAAACCTGTTTCTTCGTTGCAACCGTCTGCTACACCGCCTCTGATTAACAACATCAAAGGCGATTTTCTCCATATTTTTTTTTTACCCACAGTTTCCAGAGTTTTAAATAGTTGTATCTCAGCCACATATTGTCCTATCCTAACAAACCATGCTTCAATGAAAATCTTATTTAGTCCGCTTTCATGAAATTTACCCATCAGACTGGTTTTGTTGTCCAGGGTCACATTTGATAGTTGGATCAGACATAACATCATGGCAGGGGTCGAAACTCGGTAATTAGAGACTCCAACCGCAGGTGGAGGAGTTATTCTGGCAGAGGTTCAACAAAGTGGAAGTGGACCGGTACTCCTTGGTCAAGTCAACCTACTGTTCCCTCTTGAATCTGGATGCAATGGTACCGGTGTGGCCAAGGTGATATAGTTGCTTCTTTGGAGATCTAGTTAGGGTTTTGGCCTGTTTGAATATGATTTATTGTGGAAGGCTCTCCTTGGGAAATTCCCAATAGGAGCAACCTTCTGTCTCAGGTGCAAAGCTTAATTTGGCACTCTGGCCTGAGATTTTCTCAGCTTTTGAGACTATTCTGAATGCTATAGCTCCTTCTACAGGAAGAATGTATGACTCTTTGCATCATGGTATAAACAGCTCTACTCAGACCCAGTTCACTGTCCTTTTAGTCCAGTGCTGAAGTATATTTGACTTTGGCAGGGATAGTCCTTGTCATACTACAGTCCAAGCCATTAGCTAAGAACATAGGCCTAGATCCAGCCTAGTGTATAACTTCAGTCCTGCTCTTAATAATTCTACTGTTCTGCTTTAATAAAAAGATAATAAAGAATCAGTAAAATACAGTCACTGTATGAAATGCATTACATACTTGTTTACAAAAACAATTAAAACAAATTAACATAATTTGTAGAGAATAAACCTCACAGTAGTTCCAGTCAATCATTAAACAAAAGAAAACTATTAAACTATATTATATTGACCGTAATGTAAATGATTATGTCAAATTAGATAAATGTGTTTACCGTGTTTAGTAAATGTGATGGAGTTTACCATTTAATGAATGTAGCTAATAATAAAATATAAAAACAATCTACAAATATCCTAAATACAACATTCTATCAACATTTGTTAAATATTACAAAAAATCTTAAAATTCTGCAGATGGATGTTTCAATATGTTGACATTGTACTACAGTTGTGGCCAAAAGTTTTGAGAATTACATAAATATTGGAAATTGGAAAAGTTGCTGCTTAAGTTTTTATAATAGCATTTTGCATATACTCAAGAATGTTATGAAGAGTGATCAGATGAATTGCATAGTCCTTCTTTGCCATGAAAATTGATTTAATCCCAAAAAAAACTTTCCACTGCATTTCATTAAAGGACCTGCTTAGATCATTTCAGTAATCATCTTGTTAACTCAGTTGATAATGTTGACAAGCACAAGGCTGGAGATCATTATGTCAGGCTGATGGCAGACTTGACATGTTAAAAGGAGGGTGATGCTTGAAATCATTGTTCTTCCATTGTTAACCATGGTGACCAGCAAAGAAACGCGTGCAGCCATCATTGCGTTGCATAAAAATGGCTTAACAGGCAAGGATATTGTGGCTTCTAAGATTGCACCTAAATCAACAATTTATAGGTTCATCAAGAACTTCAAGGAAAGAGGTTCAATTCTTGTAAAGAAGGCTTCAGGGTGTCCAAGAAAGTCCAGCAAGCGCCAGGATCGTCTCCTAAAGAGGATTCAGCTGCGGGATCGGAGTGCCTCCACTGCAGAGCTTGCTCAGGAATGGCAGCAGGCAGATGTGAGCGCATCTGTACGCACAGTGAGGCGAAGACTTCTGGAAGATGGCCTGGTATCAAGAAGGGCAGCAAAGAAGCCATTTCTCTCCAAAAAAACATCAGGGACAGATTGATCTTCTGCAGAAAGTATAGTGAATGGACTGCTTAGGACTGGGACAAAGTCATATTCTCAGATGAAGCCCCTTTATGATTGTTTGGGGCATCTGGAAAAAGGCTTGTCCGGAGAAGAAAAGGTGAGCGCTACCATCAGTCCTGTGTCATGCCAACAGTAAAGCATCTTAACACCATTCATGTGTGGGGTTGCTTCTCATCCAAGGGAGTGAGCTCACTCACAATTCTGCCCAAAAACACAGCCATGAATAAAGAATGGTACCAAAACACCCTCCAACAGCAACTTCTTCCAACAATCCAACAACAGTTTGGTGAAGAACAATGCATTTTCCAGCACGATGGAGCACCGTGCCATTAAGCAAAAGTGATAACTAAGTGGCTCGGGGACCAGAATGTTAAAATTTTGGGTCCATGGCCTGGAAACTCCCCAGATCTTAATCCCATTGAGAACTTGTGGTCAATCCTCAAGAGACGGGTGGACAAACAAAAACCCAATAATTCTGACAAACTCCAAGAAGTTATTATGAAAGAATGGGTTGCTATCAGTCAGATTTGGCGCAGAAGTTGATTGAGAGCATGCTCAGTCGAACTGCAGAGGTCCTTAAAAAGAAGGGCCAACACTGCAAATACTGACTCTTTGCGTAAATGTCATGTAATTGTCGATAAAAGCCTTTGAAACGTATCAAGAGCTTGTAATTATATTTCAGTACATCACAGAAACAACTGAAACAAAGATCTAAAAGCAGTTTAGCAGCAAACTTTTTGAAAACGAATATTTATGTAATTCTCAAAACTTTTGGCCACGACTGTACAGTATCTCCCCTACTTGAAATGGTGTGTTTTGTTAAGCTAAAAACAGGAGAAAGTCAGTAACAAGGAACACTAAATCAATATTGTGTTCCCATAATGCATGTACAGTCCATTTGTCTGAGGATTTGCAGTTGCTTCCAGAATTACATGGACAGACAATACTCCTCTATTCTATGGACATACAACACATTCTTTGACTAAGTAACTGTTGCGTGAAGAAATTCATGGTCATCTCTGTGGATTCTGAGAGAACAGGTGTTCGGCAATGGTGAATTACTTCTCTATTTGACACTGGTCGCATATTTTATCTTAGTAAATTCTTGCCAAGCTTTGTTGTCTGACTTTGAGGCTTTAACTTTCTTAGGTCAACTAACCTTTCATTTGAACTTTGCTACTCTTCATCCATTATAATATTTAATTTGACCAAGTTATGGTGTATGTTTATGTTGACGAGACATTGTTTATGTTGGTATAAATATATTTGCATGAAAATATAAGCCTTCTGTACTTAAGCATTTGTAAGTTTCCGAAAGACTTCTCTAAAAAACAATGTTAATTCTGAATATCCTTTACCCTTTACAATAAGTGGAACACTGGATACACAACTAGTATTATTTGATTGCCATTTATAAGTGACTTTTTTATGTTAATTTATTAAAATTTTACTATGCAGACCACCTTGAATTTAAGTGCTGTCCTCAGCAGGACTTAAAATGCTTTTTTTTGTGTCAACAACTCATATCGTTTGTGGGTAGCTGACACTGTAATTTATAACATAGTGTGTGAGGTAAGGGCTGGTAACCGTCCATGCTTTTCACACATGCCAAAGTGTCAACATATGCAAACAGGAGCTTCATGGGAAAGTAGTTTGGCATCTTAAAACAGCTGAAGAAAAGTGTTGGCATCTATTTCAAAATGATTCAAGAAAGAAGAGACTCAAAGAGTAGAATATGATTCCTAATCAAAGCTTGCCAACTCACTGAGCAACTGTCAGTCTGCAACAAATTGAAGGTTTTTGTTTATTGAGCTAGAGATGGTAATTTTAATATGATTTATAGCACACCCTTTGCATGCTAGTAAAAAGTAAAATTGGCACATCTTTTTAATATAGAATCATAGTATGCATGTAACAGTTGGATCAATTCTGATACAAAACCCAAATAACATAACACCTAATATGATTTATACCATCAAATATTCAAACCATCTTTTTTTCAAAATAAAAAGGCCACTGCCCCACTTTTTGTCTATTACCCATTTAGTATTACCCATAACTTTGAACTCAGTATGGTTTGATCAAACAGGCATTCACAAAGCCCACTTTGTGTAGAAAGCAGATTTTTTTCCAGTTTCCTTTCAAATTCAAAGGTCTTTCTTATTTTAACAGATGTAGGCAGGCCTGTAGCTGATCATTCCCAAGTGACCCTAACATGCACTTCCTCTCCAGTAAGCAAACTCCCAGGAATGGAACAATCCTACTTTGTACCTACACATTCAGTATAAGAATAAAGTGCTTTTAGTCCCTGCCTTTAATGTTTATCACTTTCCGTCCCCATTCCTTCTATGTGAACAGAAAGCCTTTATTTAAACCAGTTTTTTAAGTTAGCCGTAAGACAGACCAAGCTCTTCAAAAGGCAGAAATGGAAACAAAGAACAGCTAAAGCAGCCCAATCTGGTTTACTGGTCTTAAATGGTCTGGTTTGCTGGTTTTGGCACTCTTCAGCTTGTTAGAATGAAAGACCAGCAAGATCAGATTAAAAAAGCCTAAACAGTTCAACACCAAATTGAAATGACATGGAAATTTGTGCCAGGGACTGTTAACTTCTAAATCAGTGATAAATGTCTAAGATGTGTCTTAAAAGCAAGGAAAACATTGTGCACCCTTTTTACGAGCATGATTTGTCTGTCTAAAGAGATCTGTTCAAGTTTCTGAGGTTCACATGTGGTAAAATGGTGCTTGTGGCTTTACCACAAAATGGAAACCCTTTCCACTAAAACCAGTTGTTTACGTTTACTTGAAACATATCAAAAACCCAGTTGCCACCCTGTGGTAAATATATCTTTCTCTGTCTGGATTTCTCATTTGTTTTCTTTAAAGTCAGCATGAACCGACATTCTCAACCTATTTTACTTCCATGACATATTAATGAGTGAAACAGGGTTTTTAATGACAAAGAGAGACTGAAACACAATAGCAGTTGATTGAAAAGCAGCCATTAATACATCCCATAGCCAGATGCTTATAGGGAAATGTAAGAGGAATGTTTGAAGTCATACAATCAGTTATAACATTGTTAAAAAGTTATAACATTGTAATAAAACATTATTCAAAACATTATTCAAAACATTATTAAACTTTATTAATTTTACATTTATTATATGTATTTATTTTGGCTTAATAATACTCCAATGTACCTGCAACTTAAAGCAACAGCCAAAAGTGTGCACAACATGATGACATTTTATTTTACAATCTTTCGATTGTGTTCAAGGCCAGAAAATAAGTCACGGGAAAGCACAATGGTAAGTCAGTTATTAAGTAATTTCATGAGTAAATTATGTCATTAAATTGTATAATGTAATTCCAGGCTTAAAACAAACTTATGTTTAATTACTTCAAAACATTATTTTTGTAGTTTTTTAAATACCATCTGATAGTGAGAATGTTTTGATGTCACCACCGAACAAAAAAACATCCAATTCACTTTTCCCAGAAACTGTAAATCTTCTGTTTACTGAAATTAAAATAAGCACAAAATACTTTTTAACTATATACCGTTTATAAAATAACATATTAAAATTGTACAATTCAGTAAGAAATACAAATCCACAATATCATACAAAATGACTAACTGAAAATTCTGATGACTTTAGTTCATCAGAAAATCTTTGCTTCCTCCAGTGTTAAATAAAGAGGGCCATATAAAAACAGTTGGTTCAACAAAGCACCATTGCCAAGGTGTGATTACAAGGAAAATGTGTAAAGGAATACCTTCTCCTCCCTTTTCTGTTTAGGCAGACCTTATACATTTACCCATGTAGTAAGTCTCAGAACAGATGAAACAACGCACACTGAACTCTTCCTCCACCCAATCAGCTACACCATGTGTGAGGAAATGTGAAAGTCACTCACCATCAGAGAAACACTTCATGGAAAACAGCAGTGCATGTGGGGGAACTCCTACTGTCAAGGGAGGATGACATTGCATTGGCTGTCTCAACAGATCATTATCAAGTTTTCCCCTTTTATTCTACTTCTTTAATATAGTGTGAAACAGATGACAGATACTATTGTTCTGTATTATGTCGGTATTATTATAGTACCATTTTGTTTTTCAGTTTATCATGGGATATCAATTTAACACAATGTAACTTAGCCTACTACACATGCCATTTTTTTATTATATTTTTGCTGAGGGGGAAACACAATGTTTTTTTGTGGTACTGGCTAAGGCTTGGTTTCTGTTTTTGTTGTGTTAAACCGAAACTTACTGGAAACATGATGGTAAAGATTAACTGATTTTGTCACAATTACAAACTTGCACGAGCAAGCACCTCTCAAATTTGTTCTCAAATTTTCACGTCTTAAAATGTTGTTAAACTTATTTTAATACAGATGTTTCCACAAAAGACCAAAACAAAATAAATAACAAATTTATTTCTGACTAAATGGACTAAGTCAAAGTGTCTATGTGCCACTATTGATTATTTTTTCCCCTCAAAATGTTAAACATTTGTAAAGCAATGAAGCAATTTCCATCCGACCATCTGGTCATAATCTGACCCCATTCCAAGTAGCCCAGCTGAAACATGAGTGATTTTTCTTACACAATGAGAGAAAGTGTTACCCACCCAACTCACAAAGCCACGTGTGAAGTCTAGGCCTCAAAGTACTCTTCTATAAGGAGGTTATTAAACTGAATGTTCCTTATTGCTCCTCGTAGGGTCTTTAAACCTCTTAGACGCCAAAGGCACCTGCATTCAGGCATATGTTCACTCCCTTCCTTTTCCTCTTGTATATCTACAGAAGTAATACAGCCCTTGTTTCTCAGAAACTAGGAAAAATCAGAACCTTTCAGTAAGGTGGTTGACTATCAAGAGGGTGGTCCCACCATATTAAGAACAAGTTATATTTATGCAGCCAGACTTTTCCCACATAGTTTCACCAGGAAGAGAATTCTCTGAAGTTTCCACAGAAAAACGAAATAATTACATTTAAAGTTCAATTAGCAACTATGAAGAAATAAAGGAGAAGTTGCTACAGTTTGGTGTTTTCATTGTTACGAGGGACAGGTTAGCCAGTAGTGACTCATGCTGTGGTTGTCTAAGAACAAAACAAGTGACCAAACTGCTGATGTGGTTTGTCTGTCTGGATGTAGTAAATTTATTACCTCATAAAAACTTGCTTTGTTTTGATAAAATCATAGTGAAATCAATCTCACAGTAACAATCATTATTTTAAGAATAATGTTTTACATGAAAGTCTTTCACATCCTTATGCACAGAAACTTTACTGTTCTCTGTGAAACTTGACAGCATGGTTCATGTTATGTCATTTACTCACACAGATGTCATTGATATTGTGATATTTTGCTGAATTTTCTAGCTCCTCTGTTTTTTAAGAAACATTCTCTCATGCCCTCAATAAAAGTGGGCATTCTATTAATTATCTCATTTGAAAAATCAAGTATGTAAATGTTTGTTCATCCTGTTTTCAACATAGCAAAACATTAAAGGCGGGATGTCCGATTTCTCATACCCATTGTTGATATTCAAATCACCAAAACAGACATACCCCTTACCCCATCTTTTGCTTTATTCAGCACTCGGCTCGACTGATGTCCATCCTGTGCACCTTACTGCTGATTGGCTAGAAGGTTGTTTTGGTACTCGGCCCGACTTTGTCTAAACAAGCGTAATTATGATATTGGACACCCCACCTTTAAGAGATAAATTAAATTCAAATATACAGTGAGGGAAATAAGTATTTGATCCCCTGCTGAAAGAAATGAAATGTCTATAATGCTTATGATGGGTTTATTTTAACTGATAGACAGAATATTTAAAAAAATCAGGGAAACAATGTTATATAAAGGTTATAAATTGATTTGCATTTCAGTCAGTGAAATAAGTATTTTATCCACGAGCAAAACATATATGTCATGATTCCATCTCTTCTGGTTAAGTAATTCTTGGTTTTGAGGTGGAATCATACAGGATCCTTTGTTTCTCTAGTCTGCGTCATCGTTCCTACCCTCCTGTCTCCTAGTTTGTGTTAATTAGCTTTCCTTGATTGTTTATCCCTTGCACCTGCTCCATCTTGTTATCTCTCCCTATAAGAGTCCTCATGTTTCATTGTCTTGTGCTGGTTCATTGTTGCTGTACGTGTACGTCTTACCCCGTGTTTGATGTTTTCCAGTTTCCTCAGCTTTGTGCTTGTTCCTCGTTCCCGGTGTTCTCTGTTTCTAGTAGTTTTAGTTAAGTATTTGTTTCAAGTGTTTGTTTTGTAGTTTAGTTAGTTCTTGTTCTTGTTTTGGTTAAATATAATATTTTTGTCGTCTTTTTCCCCCTTGTGGGTTTTTGTTTTGCCTTTTTGTTATTTAAAATAAATATCCTTTGTTTACCCCGTACCATCCGTGCCTGTGTCTGCCTGCAATTGGGTTCTCTGTGCAATCCCTGACAATATACTTGGTGGAGAAACCCTTGTTGGCAAGCACAGAGGTAAGACATTTCTGATAGTTGGTCAACAGGTTTGCACATGTATCAGGATACATTTTAGTCCACTCTTCTGTAAATCTTTGAGGTCTCTTGGACTCGGGTCTAGAGACTGGCTAGGACATTTAGTATGCTACTCCTTAAGCCACTAATTGGTTGTCTTGGCGATACGTTTTGGGTCTTTGTCATTTTATAGGCACATCCACGACCCATCTTCAGTGATCTAGTTAAGGGGAGGAAGTTCTCGTCCAAGATTTTACAGTACGCTGGCCCGTCCCTCAGCCCCTCAAGGCGGGGAAGTCATCCTGTGCCCGTAGCAGAGATAAAAAGCCCTAAAGCATAATGTTTCTATTTGGTCTTGACCATGGTGGTGGAGTGGTTGATTGGAAGATACAGATTCTGTTGGCAGGCATCTTTTAAATACATAACAAGCTGATTTAGGATTACTTTCTTAAAGTGACAGGACTAATCTGTGGTCCATATAGGCACATTAACCAATCTGTGGACCCAGAATTCTTGCTAGTTGGTAGGATCAAATACTTATTTCACTGACTGTAATGCAAATGTTTCCAACACTGTACTTCTCTGTAGGGATGGTGTTCTTGGGGACACAGTCAACATATCTCTACCGCCAAACATAGTAGTCAATTTTGGTCACAGCACTGCCAGCACTTTCACCAAAGCCTTTTCTGAATCATTTTGATGTTCATTGTCAAACTTCAGACGGGCCTTCTTGGGCAGGAGAACCTTGCGGGTGCTTCAGGATTTCAATCTATTATGGCATAGTGTGTTACCAATGGTTTGCTTGCTAACTGTGGTCCCAATTGTCTTGAAATCATTAACAAGCTTCTTCCGTTTAGTTCTGGGTTGATCTTTGATCTTACTTATGATCATCTTTACCCCATTCGGGCAATCTTGCAGGGAGCTCCAGACCAAGGGCAATTGAAAGTTATTTAGTATTTCTTCTATTTCCAAATAATAGCACCAAGAGTTGTCTCCCTCTAACCAAGCTTCTGTCGGTAGCCTATTCAAGGTTTGTGCAGGTCTACAATCTTGTTCCTGACATACAGTTGAAAGAAAAAGTATGTGAACCCTTTGGGCTTACTTGGATTTCTTCATAAATTGGTCATAAAATGTGTTCTGATCTTCATCTAAGTCACAATTCAGAAACACATTCTGCTTTAACTAATACCGCACAAACATTATATTTTTTCATGTTTTTATTGAACACAACATGTAAACATTCATAGTGCAGGGTGGAAAAAGTATGCGAAACCATAGGCTAATGACTTCTCCAAGAGCTAATTGGAGCCAGGAGTCAGCCAACCTGGGGTCCAATCAATGTGATGAGATTGGATGTGTTGATTAAAGCTGGCCTGTCCAATAAAAAACACACACCAGTTTTGAGTTTGCTGTTCTGAAGAAGCGTTGTCTGATGTGAACCATGCCTCGCACAAAAGAGCTCTCAGAAGACCTACGATCAAGAATTGTTGACTTGCATAAAGCTGGAAAGGGCTACAAAAGTATATCTAAAAGCCTTGATGTCCATGTGTCCACGGTAAGACAGATTGTCTACAAATGGAGAAAGTTCAGCACTGTTGCTACACTCCCTAGGCGTGGTCGTCCTGTGAAGATGACTGCAAGAGCACAGCGCAGAATGCTCAATGAGGTGAAGAAGAATCCTAGAGTGTCAGCTAAACACTTACAGAAATCTCTGGCACTTGCTAACATTTTTGTTGACAAATCTACAATAAGGAAAACATTAAACAAGAATGGACTTCATGGGAGGACAACACGGAGGAAGCCACTGCTGTCCAAAAAAAACATTGCAGCACGTTTGAAGTTTGCAAAAGAGCACCTGGATGTTCCACAGGACTACTGGCAAAACATTCTGTGGACAGATGAAACCAAAATTGAGTTGTTTGGAAAGAACACGCAACGCTATGTGTGGAGAACAAAAGGCACAGCACACCAACATCAAAACCTCATCCCAACTGTGAAATATGGTGGAGGGGCATCATGGTTTGGGGCTGCTTTGCTGCCTCAGGCCCTGGACGGATTACTGTCATCGATGGAAAAATGAATTCCAAAGTTTATCAAGACATTTTGCAAGAAAACTTAAGACCATCTGTCCGCCAACTGAAGCTTAACAGAGGATGGACGATGCAACAGGACAACGACCCAAAGCATAGAAGTAAATCAACAACAGAATGGCTTCAACAGAAGAAAATACGCCTTCTGGAGTGGCCCAGTCAGAGTCCTGACCTCAACCCGATTGAGATGCTGTGGCATGACCTCAAGAGAGCGATTCACACCAGACATCCCAAGAATATTGCTGAACTGAAACACTTTTGTAAAGAGGAATGGTCCAAAATTTCTCCTGACCATTGTGCAGGTCTGATCTGCAACTATAGGAAATGTTTGGTTGAGGTTATTGCTGCCAAAGGAGGGTCAACCAGTTATTAAACCCAAAGGTTCACATACTTTTTCCACCCTGCACTATGAATGTTTACATGTTGTGTTCAATAAAAACATGAAAACATATAATGTTTGTGCGGTATTAGTTTAAGCAGACTGTGTTTCTCTATTGTTGTGACTTAGATGAAGATCAGAACACATTTTATGACCAATTTATGAAGAAATCCAAGTAAGCCCAAAGGGTTCACATACTTTTTCTTTCAACTGTATATATACATGATGACAGTATATTAATTTTGGGGTAAACTATTCCTTTAGGTTGGGTTTATTTTTGTCAAAACAATCTAAATACATAAATAATTGCAAAAGTTTTTACGAAAAGCCCTGAAAATGCCCATAGTGTTTTTCTGGATGTGGCAGTGGTTGGCTGAGCGAAACAGAACAAACCAGCTTCACACTCAGTGAATTTGACACATTTAAGATTCTTGTGAAAGGCAGAACTCACAATTACCTCACTCTTTCCACTGAATGTCTGCACGCTGAATATTAGCTATTCTCACTGTCTAAATATTCTTATTTTCCACTAGCAACACATCCTTCCAAGACCTATTAATCGGTTCTCACCTTATAATTTCTGCTCTCCTATATCTTTTTAGGAAATTGTATTTAATATATTTTTACCTCTGTAATATTTTAACAATATACTGTATGTTTGTTAACATTGGAATATTATTAATATACTATAAATATAATGTTCCAAGTACACAATTTTCAGAAAGCAAAAAATGGCAATAGGCAAAATCACTATTTAGTGTGATTTCCCACATCTTTAAACCTTTTGGGGAGACTATCCTGAACTCATTTGATAAAACATTAGATATTATGTTGTTCCATTCCATTTAGGTATAAGAGAGTCAGGTTCCTGTAATTGCTCAAGTGTAACGAGAGGTCACACTATTTATTTTACTACCAGAAAAGGCATAACACATACAAATCTATATATTGTAATATAATGACCAGAACATATTTATTTATGGTTATTATACCATTAACACCATGGCTAAAGTCTAATGTGGCCCAAAACCCTATGAACACATGGGACCGAGCGGCACAATAGATTACTCTATATTAGAACCCATTGTAAGCAGAAATTCTGTCCCCACTGAATGCGGCGTGATGCGACACAACAAACAGCTTGTTCTTTATGGGTTATAACTGACTTTTGCGCAGTATTTTATATAATTGTTAAGTGTGTGTGCGTGCGTGCGTGCGTGCGTGCGTGCGTGCGTGCGTGCGTCTGGTGCTGGCTGTGTGGCAAACTCTGTGACAATATATATATATATTATATATATAATATTAATACCTACAACAATTAATCATATATATGATAAAATAATATCTATTAAATGGAAAATATATATACTGTATATTATGTTGGCCAAACAGGAAATAATTATATATAATCGGAATATATAATTAGAAATACTGAATATATAAATGTAAATTCGATTATATGGTTAGATTTGTAACTATATATTCAGACCTACATTTATATACTCAGATTTATAACCATATATTCGGAAGTACATTTATATATTCAGGATTTCTAACTATACAATGAGATTTAATTAAATGATTTCCTGTTTGGTCCCCCATTATATGTATATATATTAACCAATAACTAATTTCTTTGTACATTATAACAATGTGTTTAAGTACCTCCCTTGCTACTGTCTGCCTGTCTCTTGTTCCTTTTCCCATTTGCTCTCTACCCCCTTCTGTGTTAATTTTCTGTCTACCTGGCCCCCCAACCCCCAGTCTGCAAGAGAAAAGGGAGAAATAATTGTCTCTGGGAATAGTTATTTCCAGATGTGTCCACCATCTTGGGTCTGCTGTGAATTGCTTTGCAGACAACTACACAGACAGGAAAGTGCAGAGCTAAGAAAAATGATCGGATCATTACTTATAAGACCTCTTACGAATCACACTGAATGAGTGACTCAAAAAGAACATAAAGATACAATTGTATTAAATTGTTACTGACCTGTTTACCACCTTATACATAGAGATCCTAGAAATACACAGAAAGCAACCACGGCAAGTCTTTTTTTTAAATCCTGCAAGCCCCATGTAAACAACCTACCCCTCTCATTTCCTGTGATAAAGCATGAATAAGTCCAAACTCTTACAAAACTCACTATTGTGAGGGTATCAGACTGTGTAAGAACCACGCAACTATGGTTTGTAAAGTATCCACAAAAGCCACATCCTTTACCACACTTGAGTGTTGTCCTTGGTTTCAGGTTCATGGATTCTTTCAAGGGTCACTTTGAAGGGAAATGATGTAGAATGGTTTATTTTTGTAAGGAAAAACCGAGGCAAACTTTTTAGTACTTTGGTTTGAGACAGAATGAACTACTGTGGAAATGCTACTTTTATAACACTATATGATATGTTTCATCAACATTTACAGAAGTTCAAATATACATTCAGTTTCAGAAAATAGAAATGATAAACAGCATATATGAATGTTATGGGCAAATACTTTAATAAGCAGAGACAACTGAAACTAAGCCATTGTATATTGATGCCTTAAAGAGCATTTTAAAATATTTATGCTTTCCCAACTAACCTGACATTACAGTTGACTCAACCACCAGCATGGGATTTTTAAAGTTTTTTTCAGTGCTGTATTTTGATTAATACGTTTTACACAACATAAAATCGCTTAGACACTAGTTAACTACAAAAAGCTCATGACTTCCCATTTTGTGGTTTCCTTTCACCATAAATTAATGAAAATGTGTACAAGTGATACTGGTGTGGTCCTCATAATGTGTTATTGGCTGCAACTGACAGCAGCAAAAGGTTGTATCTTTTGTTGGAATCTTAGATCTATTAGCATTTTTATTTATCTTAATGGGTGCTGCTCAGGCAGGGCATGATCCCAAATATGGGGGAAACATATTACATCCATATCTCACCTTTGAATGAGCACTGTTGAGTCCTGATACTACAATATGAAATATCAACAAAATCAATTTAATATTATGATCGAAAATTCCACTCTGATACAAACACTTGTGAATAGTGTCTGTCATCACTTACAGTATGATTTTTTTTAAGTGATCTTGTTAAAGCCACAATATATGAAATATTTGGACCGCTGGATGGTGCACTTTCGAAACAAGAAAAAAAGGCTAAGTTAATGATGTCATGTCGGAGAGTGGAATTATGGGACATTTCGTTTTCATCATCTAGAGGCGTATGGAGATGGCACGTGATGTTCACGGACGGGGTAATGAATTAATTTTGTTTTAAAACATCGTTGTGAATTAGCTTTCAAGAAACGTGGAATGTAATGTTAGCCCGTGACTGATATTGGACTTTGTCAACTGATTTGGTAGCGTAATGCTACACAGTTTTACCTGTTTAAAACAGTCTTACAGTCGTAGTTTAAAACGTAAATTTGAACGAACCCACAGTATTTACAAGTAAGATAACTGGCTCGTAATTTTGTGCGACATACAATGTATTTTAACTGCATTCGTAACTATTCAAAAATCTGTGCATGAGTATTTCATGTACAATAAAATTGTTTTGCTTACCTGTCAATTAAAACACATGCGAGAGCAGAGTCTCTAGAGGTCAAGTTGGCCCGAAGCTCTCTCCATTTAGAAAACGCCACGCCGATATTAATTCTTGTTTTATTTCTTCATTTGTTCAAAAGCCTGCTTGCCTCATTTGCCTACGTTTACATTTTTTGAGGTTTCCTTTACTCCCCAAAGAGTAATCGTGATCCATAATAGCATAAGATGCTATATAACTACTTCCGCATATGCGCGCTGCCGTAGTTTCTTTTTTTCTTCTTTTTTTCTTCTTTTTTTTCGCTGCCGTAGTTTCTACAACCGGAAACTGAGGGTAGTGCAGGGCAGCGGATATTAAGTCACTGATATGCGACAAATACAAGGGAGACAAGGGACGGACGTGCCATTATTTTAAATAGTAATTCTCCGATTTGCACATTCTTGGGAACATTGTCAAACTGCAATATATCACACTGTGAAATGGATTTTTTGATATTTCATAACAAAATTATTTCATATTGTGCCTTTAATAAAATACATAAATAAACAATATATGGATAGTTGGCTATTTCATGTAATATACTATGAATAAATTATACAGTCTATAGAAAAAATACATTTGCTTTTCACAAGGAGATACTGTCTGCCATTTGCTGACAACCTCTAGATAGCAGAGCAGCGCATATAAGTTTAAAGGGTTTATAGGTCTTATGGGTGGATCTGTCTGCCTGATGGGAAAAAAAACACTGAAACCTTGAAAGTCAAATTGAAAATCTGCTCAGCATGAGAGTCAAAACACCAAACACACACACATATTCAAATGTGTCTGTCCTGTGATGTGGTACAGACGTCACCAGCAGTCTCGCTGTGCGGCATTTAACCAGAAGTCATAAAAACCCACATGCTGTCCAGTCTTTAAACTCAAATACTTGCTCATCTTATATTTATCTTAAACTTAGCAGATCTCTAAATAATCCATTTAAAAGTTAAAGCGCACATGGCCACATTGGACATGCACATATTTGTATGGTCAAGGTTTTAGTTCTTGCTTTATTAAAACTGTTTAAATAACTCATTTTGTATTTACACACAAGGCAGGAAGTGCTGGCAGGACATAAAGTATCTAAAGCTGCATTCCAGACAAAGTCAGAGGTGGGAATACATGGGTAGGTATTCACTGATGAACAACCATTAC
Source organism: Triplophysa bombifrons (assembly GCA_029783895.1). Taxonomy (NCBI): domain Eukaryota; kingdom Metazoa; phylum Chordata; class Actinopteri; order Cypriniformes; family Nemacheilidae; genus Triplophysa; species Triplophysa bombifrons. Next base: position 4,023,961 of record CM056471.1, read on the forward strand.
TTTATAAAACAATACATACAGTATGTTCTAATCATAACATTAAAGGAATAACATATGCATACAGTATATTCTAATCATAACATTAAAGGAAGGGGGGATAAATGCTATTTCATGTATTCTGACTTCCTTACACTGTTAACCGTGCTGGCTTCTAGGCCTAATGGTTAACATGGTCAGCTGGTCAAAAAACGAATTGGATGTATGACGTAGTATTTCTGTGCTCGATACACTCCGCCAGGGTAAATATACTGTAGGCTTCTGAAACATGAATTTCAATTTCGTAACAAGTTTTCATATTCCTTTATTGGACAAATCTCCCGGAAAAGCACATCGCCTAAGCACACGCCCACAATGTGCTTCGTTCAGGTTACAGAAGTTCAGTTGTGCAGGTGTGTTTGTTTGTTCACGGCATTTCGGTGATGAATATTATAAACGTGGATATAACGCTGGATTTGCAGATCACATGAAACTGATTAAGGGAGCGGTCCAGGCGCTAAAAGATGCTGGTCACGAACCTTACGAAGTAATTTAAACTAAGTCAAATGTCTGTTTTGTTTGCAATCGGCACGTGCACAATGTAAACAAAACATTTACATATACATTTACATTTACGTACAACACGAACGTTTAGTGAATTTACAGTTATGCAAGGATAATGTGGTGTTATATTGTGTGTTTGTGCCTTAGTTCCACCCACTGCACGCCGCCAGGAGTTCAACTATTTCAGAAATAATAGTACAGAATTCCAAGTTTTCTGGAACACACCACAATTTTAAAGACTTTTTCAACAGCCACTTAGCTTAAATCACAACGAGGGCATGACTTTAATGACGGTTACACCAAGTCCAGAGTCAGCCAATGTCAGTGTTGGTCAGCCTACATTAGTGGTGTGGTCCGTTGGCTGTAGTCTGTAGTCTCTGACTGCGATCAAGCACAACTCTTTTGCCCAGACAAATTGCAGAGAAACTACAGTTGGCCTTCATTGCCTCTCGCCCTTTTATGTGTGTTTTTAAAGATCATTTTTTCAAAGCAAAATGCTAAATGCATTATTATATATGATTTTATTATACTTTAGCCACTTTGGTGGTAAAACATTTTAAGTTGAATTGTATGAGGTCTATTAAAGATTAAAGGTATCTAATTAAACTTTAAATAAACCCTTGACTTACATTTCTATGTTTTGCCATTAGCTGACAATGATGATATCATCATAACAGTTGCCATTGCAGTTACAAAATCACAATTCTTCAGTGTAATTTAAATATACGTTTAATTTTGTGTAAAGGAAAATTTTAGTACAATTAACAATGTTCATAAATGCCATGATACAACTTGCACTTCCAATATTTTTTTTAATAATATAAAAAGTGTTGCCAGCATGCATATAATATATTCGTAGTTATGCAATGTCAAGCATTCTAGCTTGGCAGTCACTGATTCTTCACAATTCCACTATGTATGATTCATCGAAATAATACAAAATTGGAATATTCGTAGATATGAAAAAAGGACAATGGCACCATCCAGACTGGCCAGGAAAGATTCTGGACAAATAATTACTACTCGAATGGACAAAATAAACACTAGAGCAGATGGAATCTCAAAAACAGTCTCCACTAAGTGAGCTATAAACCCATCCAAAAGCTTTTTCACTGTCAGGACAAAGTTCGGCAATAGTTCATGTTGAGTAAAGGAATAGCCTACTATTAATGTCTTTGGAAATCTTTTGCTTCATCAGTCTAGAGACTTTAGTTTAACATTTACTCTATTGAACTGCATATTTTGTCATTAAACAGGTATTTTTTCCCACTATCTATGTAAGACTAATATACCTTAATTTTGCTTCTGATTGTCTTGATTTACTTTACTGCTAAACATGCAAGTAAATTACTCCGTTCAGGTCAATCTAATAAGCATCCGGAAGACAATTATTTTTAATGAGTGTTAGGAAGTAGACTGGTAACTATGTGATGTGGCGTAAACAAAGCTGGGAAAAATAATCTAGTGAGCAGTATAAGCAGTAAAACAATATGAGAGCTAGCATGAGAGTGAAGGCAATGGTGCTTATTTGATCCATCCCCTGTGAGATACTGTAGCCTTGTGTCATGAAGAGAGCGGAAACATTAATGTTGCTTTCAGCAATTATTCGCTTCAGAAACAAATAAGAGAAAGAGTATAGTATCATTACCTGTTAACTGAATGAATTGTGATTGGTCTATCATATTTATTTGACCGTTTTAAGTTTGTAGCCATAAACGTGGTGTCTTACTGATCACAAGTTCAGTATGGCCTGCCACAGGGCTCAGTGCTAGGACCTTTGCTTTTCATTCTACATACTACCCTAGGAGCTATAACTAAAAGACCCAGAGTTAGTTTATAGCTTTCACTGGTATGCTGATGATACTCAGCTCTATATCTCCCCAAGGCTACATGAAACACATCATTTAACTAGAATGATGGAATGTATAATAGATTTAAAAACCGGTTATGGGTGTTATACTTAAATATTGCCTTTAACTTATTAATAAGACTAAAATGTCAAATAACTATTTTTTTACAGGAATGGTTATTGTGAAATCCATGATATTAATGCAAACTCTCTTTTGCCTTGTTGATAATGTATCAACATTCAAACAATTTATCGCTCATCTTTTGTAAGACTTGCGATAATACTATTAGAATTGTACATATGTATGTATATAGGAACTTGTCTATATCTGTATGTTTCTGTATACCTTTTCTATTTTATATTTATTTTAAGGTTATTCTCTGTCTGTTCAGCATGTCTTCTCTTTATGATTTTTTTTGATGCAATGCAATGGGTAAAAAGCGCTATAAAAATAAAATTTACTTGACTTGATGGCTGAATCTGCTTTCCTTTTGAAAGTTAAGGTGAAGTTGAAAAGTTCAATACCTGCCGATCATGACACAAGTTACAGCCAAATATTCTAACGTGTAACTTTGCCGATTTTTTACCTATTTTGTATTGTTACAGTGTTATTATATATGTGAACAATGTGTACTTTTTCTCTGTATGGACCACCTATTTCTATGTCTAGCTAGACTAGATATATTCCTCTGCTCTTGATGAAGCTTATGAAACAGTTGACATAACACTGTTTATCTGACTCAATGGCACACAATTAAAATAATACTTAACTCCATCAACATTAAATTCATATACACCTGTGATGGGATGAGGAAATTATGCAACAGCTTCATTTTTATTCTATTAAATCATTTGAATCAAGCTGTAGATGACAAATTTATATCAATACACGACAGGAAAATTAAAAACTATATATATATTAATTTCCATTTTGTGTTTTGAAAACAATTTAAAATGTTTAATACATGATAGATAAATACGGAATACATCTCTTTTAATATAGTTGTTTAATATATATGATTTATTGTTTACTGAGCTTTGATCGATGTAACTCATGCATATACACAGAGCAGGAGAAGATAGACGGTTGTGAGTCTCTTATTCTCTCTCTTCCGATGAGCTGCGTGTAAATTAAGCTTCATTAATAAGATTTATTTCTGGCCTTGAACCGCTGTTTAAAGCTGTTGTTATTGCTATAAAGCCCTAATTCAGCAAATCCGCATCGGCATCTACTCAAGGTTAAATCAATGAAGTGAACATTGCGATTAAGTGTGAGTCTCTGTGTGAGAGATGTCTATATTCAAACTGTCAATATTCAGAATGGTTGGAGACAATATGGGGTGTCAGATTTGTTTAAGCTACATACTCAAAATAGGTGACAGTGATAATATAAAATGTTTCATGTTAGAAACCGAAGATGACATGCCCAGGGAAATAATAAGGGACTTTATATTTATAAGGCCTAAAGTTTTGTGATGTTTAATGTATTTGTGTACACTATAGGCTGGGGGCAGGGTGGATGTTGGGGATGATGGCTAAATGTCCCCGTAATGAGCCATACCTTGAATTTATTGTTGTACTCCTTCAAATAAACAAACAAACAATAAATAAACACCCACGAAACAACGATAACAACAAAGACACAGAAGAATAATACCATTGAAAACACATTTGTAAATTATAAAAACATTGTCAAACAATAAAAATCCATTTGAATCTAGAGGGATAGCATTTCTTGTTTTCATTCTTCACAGTTTACTACCAGCAAACATAAAGCGCTACATAGAAAATGGATTGCTTACCTAATCTAGTGTTAAATTATAAGATAAAGGAAAATGAGAGGAAAATGAGCTTTAGGTCAAGAGAATCGGTCAGAACTCCTGTCAGAAAGTTTACGTGGAGGTCAGATTTAGCTCAGAATGAGCTTCATTTTGTGATCCCAGCCCCCTGTAACACTTCACACTTTATACAGTCCACAGATGTTTGACCGTCTGCTCTTTCACTGATAGTGTATTAGCGGCTGGGTGTTAAGTGCAAAGCTTTGATGTCAAAACAATACCTGAAGTGCTGAAAGAGCTCCTTATACTGCCTACTGACAATGTCAACAAGAAGAACAAATGGCAATGTAGTTAACAGATGCTAAATTAGTTAACATCTTATAACAGAACCCCAGTAATTATATTATAAACAGCAACTTTAAATAATTGTGGGCCCTCTTTCTTTTAATGATACTGACGTATTCATATAACACGATAAAATTGAAATATTTGCAACATCAAAGAATAACATGGTTTTATTATGATATTGTCAAGCTATTTATTTATGTTAATAAAATATTAGATATCTCTGAAAATAAATATAAAAAATAATGAATACAATAAAGCGGATTTTCAGAAGAAGCATTCCAAATAAGATTCATTTGGTAAATATTGGCGTCTGAAAAGTTTGTTTGTGTGTTTCCTTTATAAATACCCATGAATAGACAGAGTTCCAAACTTGACTTTCAGTCAAACGCTTGATGTGTTCCAAACCGTGTAATGTCCACGTCACTGAAACGGGGCCACATTTTACAAAACCTCAGACTGCCAAGATCTCCATTTAACCTGACTTTGCTTCTCAGTGCTTAGCAGCACAACAAGGCTTTCCTTTCTCTCCCGTGAGTGGAGGCCGCCTGGCTAATGTTGGAGGAGCGTTTGTGAGCCAAGGGTCCTGCAGTCACTGATGACTTCAAAGCCGTAACCTGAGTCTCTCTGCAGCTCCACAATAAATCAAATAAACTATTCACTGGGTGTTTAGGGGGCAGAGGGGGAGAGCCCTGATGCAGCAACTGAGAAAACAAGCACGTGCAGTAGGGAATGGAAATAAAGAGACAAACCTGTGAAGGTAAGAAAGGGTAGATATAAATGATGTAAGAAAGAGTGAGGCATGAGAGAAGCAGAAAGAAGCTCAAACCTGGCTGCAAGATATGTCAAGTCCTGCCACAACGAAAGAACAACCAGCACAACACAACAAAACAATGAGACAACACACACAAACTGACACTATGACAGGATCCTGTAACCCTCACTGAGAATTGTCATCAATACTTTGCTTTTTTCTGTTTATATTGAGATGTATGTATAGTTACTCATAGACTTTTTTTATATGTTAATCTGTATTTTTGCATGTTTATATTTCATCTTCCTGTGCTTTGGCAATGTAAAAAATTTTTCTCATGCCAATAAAGTTTATTTGAATCTTGAATCTAAAGGATCGCTGAGAAAATCTAACCATTATAGGGAAAAAACATGAAGAATCTGTTCAATGTCAACTGTTTACCGAATACAGCTCGATGGAAAACTATTGGGAATTGTCATAAGGTTGATACAAATGTAAACACCCACGGACAGTGCATCTTTTACATATTGCTAATAAAACCCTAGAAAGACATTTTGCAAGTTTTAATATGCTTTGCTGACTTTGCAACACTTTTCCAAAAGCATGTATGGCAATTTGTTCAAAGTGCATGCTGTGTAAAACTCAAAACGGACAACAAAACCAGTCTTAATGATACATTTTAAGAAATAAACTTTCTATTCATATATGGGTAATTCTGTGAAAATGTAAACCTTACAACGAAAAAAGTAAGATTTTACGAGCGGTTTTTACTACGGTAACAGCACAGATTTTAATATTTGGTGGTTCAAATACCCATGTGAGATCTCTCTTCAAATTTGTAAAGCATTTGTTTTATTTTTAGTGCCTGATTTTTCACAGTCAGGTAAGAGCCATTTTCAGGATTGTCACATCCATAACGCCACATATTCCTCCTAAATGTACACATGAAGATGAATATAGAGTAACTATTTGATGTTATATAAAGAGGCATCCCTTCTCCATTCATTGGGTATTATTGCTTCAGGATTGTGCATTTTATTTACATAAATCCTACAAAGTTAATCGTCTCCCAAAAACAGGGTCAGTTTTTTGTCACATCCATAACGCATGATTATTTCCCTTATTTAAATAGAATCTATTTTCATAGACTGACATTTTTTGATGTTTAGACTCTATCAACAAGGGTTCAGTAAAATATAAACAGATGGTTCAATATAATAGTAACAAATTCATTCTCTGAGCATTTTTATGTCACGTCCATAACACAAAATGTCACGTCCATAACGTTGGAATTGTCCATATGGTTTGTTAGGATAGGACCCTATCTGGCGGAAGAACAACTGTTTACAAAGCTGGAATCCGAGGGTGCAAAAAAAGCAAAATATTGAGAAAATCGCCTTTTAAATTGTTAATCTAAGGGAATGTAACAAGCCATCAACTCACAAAAAGAAAGTTTTTAAATATTAAGGGTAGGAAATTTATAAAATATCTTCATGGAACATGATATTTACTTAATATACTAATGATTTTTGGAATATTTTTTTTTTTACCCCAACAATGTATTTTTGGCGATTACTAAAAATGTTCCTGTGCTACTTAAGACTGTTTTGTTGTCCAGGGTCACAAATGCGAATTCTACGGGTACTCATCAAAGACCAATATGTGCAGGAGTTGAACCCCAGCAACTAGGCTTTTGGAGGTTAAGAAAGGACATCACAGCAAGAGGTATAGCTTCCCGCTGAGCGTGCTGGGGAATGCAAGGTATTTCTCATCTTCAAGAAAATGCAGGAATGCAACAGGAGCTGACTTTACAAAGATAACATCGACCTCATATTGTCATGGACCCTCCCAGGAAAGACTGACGATGGTAAGTACCAAACAAAAACTCTTTTATGATAACCCTGGAGGGTATGACATTTACTTTACTTCTACAGATATTACAATTACCAATTAGTTTACGTTAATCATAACATTTCAGACGAGAGAAAGAACATGAGAACAGGAAGAAAAAAAATAGTGTCCAGTGATCAGGCTGAAGACGTGCAGGTGCCATGATTACAAACATGGGACAGGTGTGTGATGGGAACAGGCATGTGGATAGATGAGACTGTGACACATATCTTGTTCATGGAGATGTGAGATCATAACCCTGTGAACCTCCTAATCCTCAGGCTGTCTCTCTTGTTGCCCTTTATCAAAAGCTGGATGTGGTACTCATAATGATTATTTGTTTGATGGATGGACATGAGTGACCTTTTCAGGCTGTAGAATAACACAAACTGTGAATTTCTATAACAGACACACAGTGGCGAGCAAAGAAAAGCAAAGAATCTAGAGTGATTTACATGGATTGCAAAAGCGGTTGGAAGCGAGCCCCTCCGTTGGGACGTCCACCCTTCATTGGTTCAGCCTTTTTTCACACATGTTCCATAGTTTTATAGTTCAGGGTAAGATTGAGGCCAACTTCTGCAATGCATCACAACAGGTGGTTGGTCATATCCTTGCCTCTCTCCCTTCCTAAAGAATCTTTAAACAAACACAGACACTTGAAGCCATTCATGTCTCTCTTTGGTGCGCTTAGAATGTGGGTTAACACCCTTTGGAGTTGTTTCAAGACTGACTAATGCTCAGAAATGACTCCAGTTAGGTTTACATTTTCAGTGAGGATATAATGTATTTAAATGGTGTGAATAGGATTATTAGGGCATTTTAAATGTGTTTCAAAATTGTAATACATATTTAAACTTTTCTTCATTACTTATCGGCAAAAATAGTATGACATCTCACAAAATTGAAATATTACTATAATTGAAAAAATTATCGATCAATGTGCCGACCAGCCATTTCAATATAATGCAAGTCAAGGGGGACTGGGTCTATTATAATAACAATGGAAGTGTTTTTTATTTCCTTTTATTAATTAATTTATGTGTTTTACGATTCATGTGAATTCTTATGTGAATTATGATTATTGTATTATTATTAGAAAAAAATTGGAATACAATGGTGCTTTTTGTCTTTTAACTATCTTGTCTTTCCTTTGTATTTTGTATAATATTTTTATATTTTGTTCAAACTTTTGCCTGTTTAAAACTACATAATGTCAAAACACAGGAAGGTATCCAGCTATGTACGTTTTTGCAAGTCTCACAGACAATGATGAACTGTGGATGTGATGGTCAAACTGTGTCTTGCTCTTGAATGGAAGCTAAAGAGGCCACCCAGGACATGAAAGCTCTTCTTTCCTCCAGTCCAAACTGTCAGAGCTTTCACTGAGCAGGCCTCACAGCCACGATCTTTGGCTTCTCTCCAAACAACCAATATCATGTCCTTCCCATCGAGCTCCCCTAGTCTCTGTTATTTATGTATCTAATATATGACAAGCAAAAATTTTTCAAAGTAAATTTTCATGATAATTTACGCACCCCCATGTCATCCAAGATATATATATATTTTTTTTCTATAGTCGAAAAGAAATTAAGTTTTTTGACGAAAACATTCCGGGATTTTTCTCAATATAGTAGACTTCAATGGACTCCAAACAGTTGAAGGTCAAAATGACAGTTTCAGTGCAGACTTAAAGGGGTTTAAACGATACCAGATACTTTATAAACACAAATGCTCGCCTTGCTCTATTCTGCGATGCACGTTCATGACTTCACGTATAACGTTATTACATTGAAAACTTGAACGTTCAACTTAGACACTGACTCAGTTCTTCTGCCTACGTCAAGTAAAGCCACTGCAGTGGCCGGCTGCACCACGCACTGGATTGCCGGATGACACACGCACTGGATTGCCGGATGACACACGCACTGGATTGCCGGATGACACACGCACTGGATTGCCGGATGACACACGCACTGGATTGCCGGATGACACACGCACTGGATTGCCGGATGACACATGCACTGGATTGCCGGATGACACACGCACTGGATTGCCGGATGACACACGCACTGGAAGGCCAGCGCCAGCGCCAACGGCTGGGCAGGACTGGATGTCGACGGGACAGGAGGCTGTTGGCTGGGTAGCCTACTCCTACGGCTGAGGAGTGCTCTCTGGCAGCTGGGCAGCAGACAAGTAATCCGGCTGGATCACCGGCAGGACAGGGAGTCGACTCACAGGCATGGGTACCAGCTAGGATGCCGGCAGGGATCTGTGGTGGGAACAGGACACCGGAGGCCTCGACCCTGTAAGGGAGTCTGTCGGCCCCGAACCCGGACGGGAACACGACAGCCTCAACCCTGGAAGGGAGTCCTTCGGCCCCAACCCTGAAAGGGAGCCCGGCGGCCTCAACTCTGGAGGGGAGCCAGTCGGCTTCGACCCTGGAACGGAGTCCATTATCGTCAACCACTCCCTCAACAATCCCTCTGTCTGCTGGGTCCTGATTTGGCTGGTTCATTCTGTCAGGGACTTGGATGGTGAGGACACGGACAGAGGATCCAAGTGCAGACAGTGGGTAAGTTAACAGACTTTAATAATAAATAATAACAAAGAAAAACAAACACCCACGAGGGGGTAACATAACGGAACATGGAAACAGGAACAAGGACTAACTAGTCTAGACTAACACTAACACTTGACATAAAACTACAATAAACTTAACTTTACAAGACACAGTGACTCACCACGGATGACACAACAGAACCAGCACATGACAAGGCAAGACAAGAGACACAAGGTCAATATATGGGAACAAATATATCAAGAGGGGACAGGTGCAGGTCATTAACAACATAACAAGCAATATGGAGACGAAAGTGCGGGAAACACAGACGACACTCAGAGAGAGAGTATGGCATTCCACAAGGCCCAAAAACCTCTCCCTTTACATGAAACATTGGATCCCGTCCTGGTTCTTCCACAAGACCAACAAACCTACGACAAGATGAGGCACAACCCTGACAAGATTATCATGAAAATTTATTTTGAAAGTGAACTTCTCCAATAAAGATTAACCTGCCCCTAAGTGACACACAAAAGCAAAACATATTCGGTCACTTTGCATTAAAACAGATGGCATCTTCCTGTTAAATGGAAAATCCCTGGCCAAAACAAAGTTTACCGGATGATATGTAAAAGGTGTCACATTCAGCTAGAAGAGTATGTAAGAGGTGCGATTATTGCTAACCACATATGTTTATGGCAGTACAGCTAGTGCTTTGGTTAGCTTCTTCTCGGGAAATTTAACTGGTTGTGATTAATCTCGACACAAAGTGCATTTTTTGCAATTTTGTCAGGCTCTTTATACACTCTTTTTGTTAACTGTTTAAAGTGCTCTCTGATGAACCATCTGTATAACACGTGTTAATCTGAGGAAAAGCTTGTGACTTTATATAAAACACAGCAGTGCACATGCTAAAGCTTTTAACACTCTTCTTCAGCCTGCCATTATATGTACAGTATTAAAAAGATAAAGGGCTGTAAGGGCTTTTAAGAGGACCAATAAAGATCTGTTTCAAACTGAAGCATGGGATTAACAGATATTTATCTGTAACTATGGGATGAGTTGTTGTGTCAAAGGTGGTTTGTATACAGTAAAAACCAGGACACTGCGAATGATTTGGGTTGCTTTGATCTGACCTTGAGTGAACACAAAGGTATGCAGGTCTGGAATTTCAATGCGTCGCAAAAGAAACCCAAGGACCACTTGACAAAACAGATCCAGACCTAATTGATTCATCCAGTTGTTAGAGATTTCAATTGCCAAAGTTTTTGAAAATATAAAGTAGTGTCACCATTAGCATAATTTTATTTTTCTTTCCCTGTGACGTTTAAGTTTATATTTCCTTTAACCGTGCCATAAAAAAGGTATGATCTTCCCTGTTTATTAATATTAAACTATCTGGTGCACATTTTTTTACTAAAGGTAAAATAATAATAAAGAAATACAAAATATAACTACTTATTAAATATATATAAAATATTGAAGTGTATAAAGTAAAGAATATGAAGTCACTGACATAAATTACTTTCTGTATGACAAAATAAAATAGTCGGGTGTTGTTATCAAGCAATAATAAAAAAGCAGATCTTCAGAATCTGGTGTCTACTGCCAACAAGCAGTTTCTCTTCTCACCCTTCAGGATGGATGGAGTCTGAGGTGTGGTGGGGGGTTGTGGTTGGTGGAGGTGGGGGGAGGGTGGTTAATGGGTTCCTGATGTCAAGCTACTCTGCGTTTTTCTCTAAATAAAAGGGCTTTTTTGTTTCGAATAATGGCTTTTTCATCTTTTTCTATTTGTGAACTAACAAATTCAGGAATCAGTGGTTCACGTTGCCTGTGCTTCTGTCTATGTGTATGAAAGTGTAAAATTTAGTTTTAAAATCCTCTCAAGAAAATGTAACTTTGTAAGCCTGTGCAAAACTCATTGGAGGTTTCTTGAACATTTTTATTGCTATAATTTCATTGCTCTTCCAATTTTGGAAAAACACCTTACCCTAAGTTTGAGTAATAGTAGGAGTTCAAATAATCTACTCTCTGTGTAAACACATCAGCAACTGTCACTCTAGCACGAAAGCAATCAGTTTAAAAAATCAACATGGAGACAAAACTTTTATTAGACGGCTGTGTAGCACCTGTTTATGAATTGATTTGTTGATAAAAACCATGGAGATGCTTGGGATAACACAGACCAGACCCCGGTTGTCTTTGAAGATCCTGTTTTATGTTTCAGCCTCTTCTGCTTCTTCTTCTACGAAAATTGGTAAGGTAATATATTGAACCACCCCAGTTTATGTGAACCTGCATGGAAGACATTACCTCAAAAATTCCTTTGACTCTGTGAGTAAACTGACAAGACGGTGGGATCCAGGGGTCCAATTGGCTTCAAAGCGATTCACCAGTCCTCTCATGACCCCCAGGACACACCCACGGTGAAGAATCGTTAACACACATGGAAAATGTGATTACTGACCTCACAGATTCAATAGCAAACATATGTAAAAAACTGGAGGTTCTGTGAGTCACACAACAGCTTCCTATATCCCTTCTTATAGAGAACCTCACATCCTGAAAGGAATGTTTGAATGAAAAGAAGAGAGATGCGATGCCAAATAGCTTTCAGTGATGGGATATGTTCCATCGGACCCAAAAAGTCAAGGAATTCTTGCCCTTCTTGTAATTTTTCTTCTGGATACACCAGCTTCGATGGTTCAGTTCAACGTAGATTTATTTTTACCTGTAGACTTTTGGTTGCAAAGCTGATTTACTGTAGATTTACTAGTAAAGCCAGAAAAAACAGTTATTCCATATGAAGCATTATATCACTATATTCTGGTTTACAAGGTAATACGAAATAAAGCTATATGCTTTCATAACTAAATGGCAGGTTAAGAACAAATAATTCTAAATACATAATATTGATAAGATACACTTGTCATGTTGATTATCAACTAAATCTATTCTTCAACCCTTTACTGCTTGTTTTTGATGGACAGAACGAAAGATGTTTTACTAGCAGAACATAATTTCTATTTGTCTGACAAACTCATGACAGCATTGTGGGACTTGTCTCATTAGTTTTGTTTATGGCCAAGTTCTTTGGCAATGTGTGTTTACTACAGATTCCAGTAAAACATTAGCCAATCTAAGATGTCTTCATCTTCGTCCAATCCTGTGTTGCCTGTTAGGAAACAATGACGACACCATAGCTCATTGGCTCTGTCTCCAGTTTATTTAATCTCATTCTGACAGCAGCCCGGAAGGTCGCCAACCCCTCCGCCATATGACCTTGTCTTTCCTTTCACCCTCATGTTCTGAACTCTTGTTTTAACTCATCGGCCAGCCAGTTCTGTAAAAAATAAGAGACTCCATTTCTCCAATAAACTCCCTCCTGTAAACTCGCCTCCCTTTTAAGCTCAAGGGACATGTTTAGAAATGTCCCTACTCCCCCCATAAGAAATATGGAGTAAGATGCTCGTTCAGTTATGACATGTGATAGAATGGAGAAAATGTGATAATGTCATGCGGATATGATGACAAACAACAAGAAAACGTGTAACTCATCTCGTTTTCCAGTAACAATATCTAAACATCATTGAAACATGATACCATAACTTTGGAAAGAAATGTAAAGATATTAATCCTTGTTTTTTATGTCTTGTTTTAGCGTAAATCTAAGATAGGATAGAAACAATAGAAATCAAATGCCATTTGGGGGAGAATGTAGGACGCAGTCTTTAAAAAGAAGTTTAACAATACACATTTCTATACTATTTTTTACAGCATTAATGGGTGAATTACTTATGATACAAATGTTTATAGTTTACACTGGACCGCATTGGACAGAGCATAGCCCTTTTGATATGTTGATGTTGACTAAAGAATTGAGCATGCAACTTTAACAATGTTTATTGCAGAAAGACACATAGATCCTATTGGCACAAAACTTTACATTTTATGGAAATCTTGTTAAATCCAGCTGGAATTCAGATGTTGCTTCTTGAGATGCTGTTTTCCAAACTGTTTCACTTCAAGAAACGCCATGGTTTGAGCTGAAGCACTTTCAAACTTATTCTTATTACATTGTTAATTCTTGTTATATCTTAAGATTTATGTTTTAAATTGTAATTTTACTGAGGGTAAAATCTATACTTAAATGTAGACCATACAAATATCATCCAAAATAACACTGACAATCATTTTATATCCGATCTTTCGCCATGAACCCTCAGGCTGTCAGCATTACTAGCCTTTTCTAACTTTTGCAATGAATTCATGAATTCTTTTACATGGAAAATCGAAAATATTCGAATAGTAAAACTGAACCTCCAAGTCTGCCCTATGAATAAGAATAAACCATCATCCCACAAGAAAAGCTACAGTGTTTTTCACCTATAAAACAGGAAGATTTAGATTAAATTTATTGCAACATCTAAACCTCCAACATGTTTAATAGACCCTATTTTGTCATGATTTTGCCTCTCCATGTCATGTCTTTCTTGATCTTGTGGCAGAGTCATGACAAACCCTTAGGTTTTGTGTGGAGAGAATCATATTATTGTCGATCATGACTTAATATGCGTTCTCTCCGGTTTCGTCTTTGGCCCCGGACCTCACGTTCCTTGTATAGCTTTCAAACTGTGTTCCAATACCCACACCTGCCCATTGTTATCTTCCTTTGTTAGTCTCCCTTTAAAATGCCCTTGTGTTCATTGTCCTGTGCTCGTTCAATGTGCTTACTCGTGTGTATTCATTGTACTTATGTGCTTCATGTTCTTGTTCTCTGTGGATATTTCATCAAGTCAAGTCTAGTCTAGTCTAGTCTAGTTTAGTCTAGTCTAGCCTAGACTATGAAGTTTTAGTTTATTTTTTGTCTAGTGTTGTTTAGTCCAGTGTTAGTGAGTCTACGCCCTGTTAAATCCGTTTTGTTACCCCTGATATCACTGCCTGCAAATGGGTTCTTTCCCCACGTTTGCAATTGAGCCATTCATAACATAATCAATTCGTCAATTAATCTAGGCCTCTTGTCAAGAGACCAAATTTATACCCCAGTGAATTAGGAAAATATATTTACTCCCTTACTGGTCTAAATCTCCCTTATCTGTCTAAAATACTAGAAAAACGTAGTGTCTACTCAGTTGTGCTTTTTCTTACAAAATAATGACATGCACAAAAAATTCAGTTGGGCTTTAGACCACATTTTAGCACTTAACCTGTGTTAAAATACAAACGACCTGTATATAGCATCAGAAAATCGCATCATCTCACTCCAGGTCTAGCTTGACCTTAGAGCTGCATTCGATACTGTAGACCAAAACATAATTTTAGATCACCTACACAGTTATTCCGGTATTCAGGGACAGGCACTACAATGGTTCAGGTCTTACTTATCTGACAGATATCATTTTGTCCATTTAAATGGGGAGCCGTCAAATCAAACGCATGTAAATTATGGATTACCCCAGGGTTTGGTTTTAGGACCCTTGCTATTCTCCATATATATGCTGCACCTTGGCAACATTATTAGAAAACATGAAATTAGCTTCCACTGTTAGACCATCATCAAGACCAGATGAATCCTTTCAGATTTCAAAATTGACAGAGTGGATCCAAAACATAAAACATTGGATGACTAATGTTTCCCTCCTTTTAAATTCCAATAAAACAGAAATATTACTTATTGGACCATAGACAAGTAAGATTTTTGCAAATTGAAGGCTGCACTGTTACTCCAACAAATACAGTTAAGGACCTAGGCGTTATTAGACAGCAACCTGTCATTTGAAAATCACATCTCAAATGTCACAAAAACAGCCTTCTTATACCGTAGAAATCTCGGCAAACTACAAAATATTCTATGTGATGTTGCATATTCATGCATTTACGACCTCAAGACTTAACTATTATAATGCACTTCTCAGTAGTTGTCCTCCATAATCAATAAACAAACTACAGTTAGTTCAAAATGCAGCCGCCAGAGTTCTAACCTGGTCCAGAAAATACGATCACATAACCCCAATGTTATCATCCCTTCACTGGCTACCCATTAAGTATCGTATTGACTTTAAAGTTCTTTTAATTACTTATAAAGTCTTAAACGCTTTAGCTCCTACCTACATAACAGAGTTTATATCACACTTCAACCCATCACGCTCTCTAAGATCTCAAAACTCCGGACTTTTGATAACATCAAGAATAACTAAATCCACCAAAAGGGGTAGAGCTTTTACATAGGTAGCACCTAAAATCTGGAACAGCCTTTATTCAGGGGTCAGACACACTCTCCCTATTTAAGTCTAGATTAAAGACACATCTTTTCAGCCAAGCATTCACATAATTCATAATATGTTAAATAAATAAAAGAAATACTGAACATCAGCTACGCTAATTAGTCTCTTTCCCCCTCCTACTCCAGGTAGGGAGAGATTACGCCAGGTACAGATGAACTACATATCCCAATCGCAATTTAGAGGTAACGCCAGGTCCAGATCAACATCATATGCCCATCCCAATTATGCCAGCTCCAGTTGAACATCCCGTGCCATCCACCTGCGACAGCCTGCAGACTGACTTACCATCCCAGCTCAGGAAATGTCCCCCTTGTTGTCAAAAGTATTTACAATACTTAGTATTTAATGCAAAACTTACATCACATAAGAGCCGTTTGAAGTTTTACTTCCCTGCTTATAACATTCCTCTGTTGTCTGATATCGATCACAAAATGAAGCAAAATTTGACCTAAACAGTTACTACAAATGAAATTTCCTAATCACAATTAATAAACTCTCCCTGTTATTCGTAAACAATAAATTAGTAACTTTTAATCAAAGTCAAAATGCAGCTTTGACATGTCAGAGTGGACCTGGCCCTCCCAGCTGAGACTGGTTTCTCCCAAGTTTTTTTCTCCATTTAAATATCATTGGAGTTTGCGTACCTACCTAGTTTTGCTTGTTCAACATGAGACAGCTATATCAGATTATCTATAAAATTCTGTAAATTCGGTTAACATGCTTTTTTAGAATGATCGTAATTGCTCTACAAACACCATGTTCTGTATTGTGTTTTACCTTTTCTGTGTTTTTCAATTTTTCTTATTTTCTCCTGTAAAGCTGCTTTGGAGCAATGCACATTGTGAAAAGCGTTATATAAATACAATTTTGTTGAATTGAAATTTATCCAGCATGAGCTCACATCTCCGTCACCACAGCCTCAGTCGCCCCGCTGGGGCCAGCTCTTTTCACAAACAAATTGAAATAAACTTTTAACACATCTCCATGAATCACATGATGCTCGAAAAATGTGAACTTCCGTTGTTGCGACTTCCTCCCTCAGTGGCTCTGAATGCAAGTAGTTAACTTGAGATCTTGGTTCTCGCATGGCTATATGTGAGAGATTCTACGTTTTTTTGCATTTATTTGTTTTCAATTCAAATGTAAATGTTACTTCTTGGAGCATTAATAGATGATAACAATTACAACATTTTATTGAAAAAATATGATAGTAAATACTGAAATCAACAAGAGGAAAGATAAATGCTGTGGATGCATTGCTAATTGTTAGGTCATAGATAAAGCATGAACTAATGTTAACAAACCCAACCTTATTGTAAAGTCTTACCAGAATTTTTGTTTGGATGAACTATTCTTTTAATGTCAATACAAAGGTTATATATACGTCAAAATGAGTATATTGCATAAAAATAAAAAAACCTGGTTAAAATGCATTATTTAGATTTATATTTAAAGTAAATGTGTTTGTATAGTTTTATACAACAGCTTTTTTCCTTAGGTTAATATACCTGTAATGTTAATGCTATATATATATATATATATATTTATATGATTATAACTATAAACAATGAAAAAAGTTGTTTTAAAACAGAAAAGACAAGCCAGTAACTTTCAAGGGTCGATTTTCCAACTGTAGCTAAGTGAACCCAGGCACTTTTAGAAAGGTAGTTTTTTCACGGTTTATATAATTCATCTTTGATGCTGAGTGGGATGTGTTTTCAATTACACACACACAGACACAACCGCGGACGCACAGAGGGAGATCGTGTGTGAACGTGACGTCACGTGCTCGTGCACATCTCTCTCTCTCTCTGTATCTCTCTCTCTGTACTGCTCATGTAGCTCTCTGGTGCACATTTTCTCTGATTAACGGGACAGAGGTGAATTATTCCATGTCGTATAAACGCTGAAGCAGGAGGAAATAAAATGAATATGCAAAACAGCCGTGGCATAAACAGCGCTAAAAAACAATCTTGCCATCCTTGTTAAACAGACACGTGTGCGTTTCTTTGGAGCTTTTTGGACTTTTTGGATTTACGATTCAGTTTAGGAATAACTTTGTTGGATTTTACAGTCACTACTCCGAGTAAGTATTAAGCTTTATATCTGAAAAATGATTATGAAATGTATTATTTTTCCCGATTATTTATGGATTTATTGTTTTTTTAAAGCATCACATTTTTGGTCTGTTAGATCACAAATGTAATACTGTAGCCTTAGGGTGCTTAAGTGATATTACTTGGGTAAGGCTTCTAAGTTTCTGTCTAAAACGTAGAACTTTCTTATCTCAAAGACTGTAACCCGTGGCAATGTTCGACAGATGAGGCTGAGGAACTAAAAAGGGTCACTACTTTTAGCATCTCATTACACCTCCGAGACATCTCCTATTTTAAACTAGTCGTGCATTCATTTGAATAGTAAATTGGGCTTCAAGGGTTGTTTTGAGTATGTATTCTTTGGGTGTATGCATAATTGCCACCCTTATCCCAGAATGTGGTCTGAGTTTTCCCCATTTTACTCAGATACCTCCCCACTCTTATGGTTTAGCCTAAACACTCACAGAAAGATGATAACAAGTACCCAACAACAGAGTTTTAATACTGTTTTTCGTACAGAATGTTGTAACAACCAGTCTGGTCTGTTACAAATTCAGATAGCAGACAAACATTCCTGGCCGGTCTGGCTAGCTCTCAAAAAAACACGCCTTGAAAAGCCTTATTATATGTCAGGATTTAGGTCAAGACTCACCTCAATGGCACTGGTTTAAAATCTTAAAATTCAGTATCCAGTAGGGTCCATTTGTGTGCTGTATCATTTCAAGGATTTGTTTATTTCATTGGCCTGAGTAATGAAATGGTCAAATTATTTTCAGGACAGTGACCAATATGCAAATGCATATTTTAATTAAATGAATGGGTTATTGCACCATATGTTGCTTTGATTAAGTCTGTCTGTTTAATGCATTTAAATAAGTTGCTCACACTAATTTAAGTGGACATTACTCAAAGTTTCAAGTAAACTTACAATGTATGGGTAGACACAACACATTTAGTGCCAGGGCTTCAATCAATCCAGCAGTTGGTCTGTTTTCAGCTAGAAAGCAGACAGGAAACCCTCCCCTTTTCAAAAAACAGGGGAGTACTCCATCACCTCCCAGGTCAGGACTGGGTGCAGCTGTGGAGCTATGCAGCCAGTGCTGGTTAGTGCCCTTCCTGCTATGTGTCAAACCTGCCGAGGTAGATATCACACTGTAAAATGTGGTCAGTGGCCTTCAATTCAACACAATTGTGCTTTCTAAAAAAAAAACGATTGGGCATGGCTGGCTTGATGCAGTAGATGACTGTGTTCTATTATGTGCTATTTTAATGTCCACCCAGCTAGGGTGTGCATATTATTTTGATATGAGATGTTGGGTTGCAGTTTCCAATTTTGTAGAACAATGCTTTAACTTCACATTCACGTTTGGTAAAAATTCAACAATCCTCTCTCATGCTAACGGTTTATTGTCATATTGGTGTCAAACAGTTATCTGTAGATTTCCTGCTGGGGTTTATGGCACCTAATCAGGTTAAATTCAAAGTGTTTAAAATGTGGTAGACTTTGTGATTGGATTTGTTGATTTATCTTATTTACATTTAGGCATTTGGCAGACGCTTTTATCCAAAGCGACTCTCATTGCTTTATCATATACATTTTACATAGGCATTTGCAATCCCCTGGGTTTGAACTCACAACCTTGCGTTATTAACGCAATGCTCTTTCCACAGAGCTACAGGAAAGCTTATAGAAGAGTAAAAACACATTTAGAAGACCCTTCATTCTTACTGCTATTAGGTTGATTAATAGTTTTTGCTATTCTCCACCCCTTACTTTCATCACAGGTCTACGAAATGCTGGTCAGGTAGTGGTAATGCACTGGTCTGTTTGGATATTTATTGTATTGAGTTATCTGCTTTTATTTGTATTGATGGATTTAAAGGGATTTTGTAAATTTTTTTAGCTTTTACTTAATTTGAGTTAATTTCTGTTTAGGAGATGTGCCTTTTAAATATGTACCGTATGTTCCTTATTATTATATTTAATATTTAATCTTATTTGTAGTGGTCATTAATTGTATTATTAGTCGGTTGTTGGTTGGTTTTATTGTTTGTAATTGTGAAGTATGACCCACTGGATGTTTGAATTTCCCTAAAAGGGATGAATAAAGTTTTTATTATTATTATCATTATTTAATCCAAAATGTATCCGAGAAGTAAAATATAATTGGGTATGAAAAAAGAAGCAGGAATCTTTTTGAGCTTGTCATACAGCACACACAGTGATGTATTGTTAAAATGTTGGGGTCTGCCCATACTGTATGTGCTTAAGATTCTCCCATTTAAAATAATCATTATACAACTATGAACAAAACAAATTCTATGAAAACTGGAATAAACTTTATTCGGAGTGCATTGAATAACTCATTGTTCTTTTCCTCAAATGTTGTATTTGTCGTAACTTTCGAATAACACATCAGGTCTACCATAGTTAATAGTTCACATTATGTGTCATAATGTAATTTGAGGTGCCTAGTTACCCAGTTATTTCCAAAATGAAAGTTGTAAAGTTTTGAATGTAACAGTTTGTTATAATTGTTAAAGCCAATTGTTATGTTCTGATAGGCTAAGTAACAGTATGTTCACAAAATAAACAATGATGTAAGCCTAATAACATTCCTCTGTGGTCTGGTCAAGTCAGGTTTATTCTTCTTAAGAAAAGCGAATGAAACAGGAAGTTTGTCTTATTGCCATGTTGTGTCGGAAGTCAAGAGACAGCTCTGCTGTGTTTGGGGGAACAACTCGTTATACATGTTATGGTGCCTTAAGTAGTTTTAAGAAAGAAACTGAACTACTATATGACAGTAGTAATAATGTTGACCTAAAATAACAACATTTTAGTTGATGAAACTCTTAAAGTGGGTCATGGTTTGTGAATTAGCAGTATGTATCATAAAAACTAAAGAAGAACCCTCATTTTATTGGGTTTGATACATCTGGTTCCACACATTAATATAATAACATAATTTTATTTAAAGATGTGTCAAAATAAAGAATATTCTAAAGTAAGGAGCACAATATCTGGACCAATGAGTTTAGTAAAAACCTATCTGTATCTAAGTAAGTATGACTAGAGAAAGATTCCATGTTTGTTCTCACCTGTTAAACATTGTGAGCGTTTTATAATAATTCGGGAAGCCACCATCAAGCATAAGTCATTTGATCCAATGATTTTTTTCACAAGGTCCTCTCCATGTTCACTGTTACCCCGAATAATTGGGAAGCTAAAAAAAATCAGTTAGATTAAATCTTTTGAGGGAGGATGTTCAACATTTTAAGGAACTAGAACTATCAAGTTTTGATCAAGTGTTATTTCCTTTTAATTTTGAACATTTAGTGAGGTGACACCTTTTTATTTAAAGTTAAATAAAACTTATCAAGACAACCTAAACATTTCAGCTTTATCAAAAATAACAAACATCCTTCATAGATAGTGATACAACACATACAACTTAAATGGGACCACCCACAACCTAAGCATTTGCACCGCACTTCTGAACAATGGTTACACCGAAAGTCCAAAATAAACTCTTCTGAAGATCGAAGAAAAATGAACATTCATCATTAACAAGATAAAAACCTTCATGATTAACTATACAACAACGAAATTAAATAGCACGTAATCTCAAAATTTACTCTACTATAGGGTGACCATATTTCAGCTTTCGAAAAAGAGGACAGTCAGTGGGGGCAGGAGGCAGATGGACACCCACAGTGGGTGGAAAGATCGGATGGGTGTAAATACTTGACAAATGCGTTAACAACCATGAAACTGTTACTGAACTTTAATACATAAAGCAATACATCATTTCCATTCAACTTTTGGCCTGCAGCAATAGAATAATAACAAACAAATAAAAATGTTTAGCATTTAAATGACAACTTTTTTGAAAAAAAACACTGTCTTTTCAAGGCCATAGGTTAAATAAAAAATCACTTGCCATTAAAAAAAATGGCCATCGTTAACGCTATTCAGATTTTATGTGCCACCCACTGAAAAGCAAGCTGCTTCTTTGGCTATTGGTTGTTGCCGTGGTGCTTGTCACTATCCGATCTGTCCCGGGAACATGTTTTGTTCCGCGCATGTGCGAAAGTGCGTTTAAAAAAATGTAGTTTGACACAACCGGAACCATACAAACCATACCAGAAATTATTTTATGTATAAACTCTTTATTGAAAATTGCATTTAACATCAGAAGACATTAAACAAATTACAATTTGTAATGGTTTGGAGAAATGTACTGAACGAGGGATAGGCTACACTGCCCTTAGAAGAGAGGAAAATAGTATTTTTCGAGTTAATCTTGTTACTTTTTTATTTTATTTATTAATACCAACGAAACAACAATATAAAAAAAGGATATGCGTCATAATTGAGAAATGTTTTTTATTTAAAAAAATTTATTTGTTTAATGTCGTTTGATGTTAAGTGCCATTTTCAGTGCCAACTACTTTTTTTTTAACTACCGTAAATGGTTTCGGCTGGAAGTCGACGTACTTTCGCGCATGCGCGGAACAAATCGTGTTTCTGGGACGGATCAGGTAACGACAGTGCTGAGGTAATGAGATGCGCTTTGTTTACGTACGTGCATGCGTACGTGCTTACGTACGTACATTACCGACCAATGGTAAACCAAGAAGTGGTTGCTTTGCAAAAATTATAAAACGCATGCAATGAATGACGACTTTGGAACGCAAAACCCGAATCCCGGATATTTTAGGAAATTTAGAAATAGACGTATGGTCACCATACTCTACTAATCCAGTCTCTTTTGCTGGGCAGTTTACAATGTTGGTTTGGACAAAAAATCTATGCCGTTCTTTTTAACGGCAATAAAGTTACAAAGTGTCTTGAGATGATTGGCAAAACTGAATAACTCTCTTATGCATCTTGGTAAATGTTTATTTTTTTGGTAAATGAAGCACTTAGTAAGTTAGCTGTCCAAGAGCACATCTTTGTATTCCACACTGTGTAGTTTATAGATTCATATCTGTGAAAGTTGTGGTACAGGCATTACATGCCAGTCACACATCCTGGGGGGGGCAGATCTTTGCCACAATACAACATGACTAAAAATTACTATGCTGTTAATCACACAATATTGTTCACAGTTTTGTTCTCAGTAACATATGAATTATGAAACTCTTCTTTTATAAGTACAAAATATTTGAAATTCTTAGGTTGACCCATTTGTTTTAGTCATGCATTTGATGGTAGGGTGATGCAGTTGATTTCTATGTGTCTAAACAGATGTTGACTTTAGAACATTTGACATGCATTGTTCTAACAGTCACACCCACAGGCCACATTATTAGCATAGGCTACAAAAAGCTTTCTTATAAACAGACTGCTTGGGATGTTACTCATTGGCTTTGGATAACAGTGTCCACTAAATGAATAAATGCCAATGTAAAATAGATTAATCAGGTACATGTACTGTTCAATTTCATTTGATCATCTTATAGTTTAGTTAGGATAGTTTAGTTCTTCAACATGTATTGTTTCTTTTGTTCTGTACTATATGCTTCTGACTAAGTAATCATTCTATAAACTTATGGGGTTTTAAAGGCTTATTCACAAAACTATTTGCCTGGTTTCAATTTCAGCGAAAGGCTGAAAAGCATTTTAGTTCAAGATTATGCAATGATTAACAATGTGTCTCATAGGGACAATTACATGATCGAAAATAACCCTTAGATATTGCCTGAAAACCACAGAAACAAACTCTATAATGCAGCTCGGCATACTCCACAATTAAAGTTTTCAGTTTTTTTCCAAACAATGTTGTTTACACATAGCAACATTTTACTAATCCTTGTGCTGTTTTCTAGTTTACTTTGTTGGTGGTGGATACGAGAGTTTGTGGCTTTGGCTATATCTTTGGCTTTATCAGATATTTTTAGTGTATTATGGGAGTTAACTAAACAATTATCGGACAGATCCTTACCGTAATGATGAGGCTCTACAACTGAAAGTGAGAAAACCATTACCAAGTCTTACAAGGTTATGCGTGTGAGAGTGATGAATGTGAGTTTATGTTTAGATTAGGGCTGCCAATGGATTACATTTATTAATCGTGATTAGTCGCACACCTATAGTGAAATTAAACATAAACTATTTTGTTTAACATATTTATTTTAGTGCTGTCAATCGATTAAAAAACGAATCACACTAACTCATCACACACAGCATTTATGGTTTTAAATATACTTTTACATTCAAATAATTTCACATTCTATCTCCAAATTGCAGTCTAAAGCGCTTCCTATTTTCAATACTCTTTGGATTCATTTAAGACTCCCTTTAACTCGTTGAAGACTGTTCTTGCGAGAATACTTGACAAAATGTTCTTTCTGGCATAATCTTGAGTGTTTTTGTTCATTCAACCACGAATGAGAAAGGTTACTGGTGCGCTGTCTGACAGATTCTGACGCAGCCTTTAGAGCGCTTGTGTAGCGGACCGTTATGGCATTGTGTCGTCTTCTAAACTATATGTGTAAATACAACCATTTCAAAAAGCGTTTTCAAAAATAATTTAAAGCAGGGGTCTTAAACCGGGGGTCCGCGGTGGAACTGCAAGGGGTCCGTTGATAGCACCCATGAAAGCTCCTATGAAAGGAGTTACGTGCATAAGGTCCATTAATTCTCATATGTTTCTGAACTTCTGTTCAAATTTGTTAAAGCTGTAAAGCGCTAATTGGACAGCCAAATGACACCACACCACTGTTGCATTATAATTTCAATAAACGTGCACCGTGTACTGATGCACGTCAAACAAGTCGCACCGAAAGTAACGCGGACTCGTTGCATGTTGCTCTCCATAGTCTTATACGATGCTCTGCATAAAAAAAACTTGTGTTCATTTTCGTGTACAGCTGCGACAATGCTGATGCACGAGAAAAACAACAGAGCTCAGAATTATAAAATAGCGGTGTGTTCTGCACAGAGAAGCGGAAGAAGAAAAAACAATGACACTTAAACAGAATGCATAAAATCTGCACGAATTTCTTTCGCATCCAGAGACAACTTCTACCTCCACTAGAAAATTCTTTGTACCATTAACCAGGGTCAGTCATATCATTGAAGCCTTGATAAAAACAAAGGTTTTTGTTCAATTTGTTAAAAATAAATGTTTAATTGTTTATCTCACAGTAAAATTAATATGTTTGATGCTGCAAATCCCTTAAAATAATCAAGCAATTTATATAAAAAACAAAAATAATACACAGAAAAATAATTTAGCCTATGTGCAACAGTAGCATTATAGTGCTATTGTAATGTCTTAACATAATATTGCTGTGACAATAGGATTGTTTATACTTTAATAGCTCCGTTTACATTTAGTATAAGGGGGTCTCTGCTACATGCATCTCTCATCTAAGGGGTCCTTGCCCCAAAAAACTTTGAAAACCCCTGGTTTAAAGTCCTTTATATGAATATGAGCGTGATTATATAATGTAACGCTAGACAATGATGACAGAAAAAACGGATGTTGCGTTAAAGGCGTCCAATATCTTTAACGCGTTAATCTGAAAAAATGTATCGCATTCGTTAATGTTGAAAACCCTGGTATAGATATAATACTAAAGCAATAAGCCCCAAGAAGGTGTGGGGAACAGGGCATTGTATAACAGCTAAGTGCGATGTGCTTTTTTGCAGCCCATTCTAATTATGTGGCCGTAGTGTGGTGTAGATCGTAGTGTATTCTGGCAAAGATCTGGTTTCATAAATTAATGTAAACAAAGCAATATTTAGGCTATGTAATTTTATAATGACTTAGAACTCTGCTCAGCCAATCAGAATCAAGGACCAGAACTGACCGTTTTATAATCAAAGATAATAAAATTAACAAGATGCGGCACTACAATTATAATGGGGAGGGAACGCAATGCTCAATTTGGCAAATCTAGCACAGGATTTCCCGCCTTTTTGTAAATATTGCCAATGAGCGTCTATTGATAGACTAATCAAGAAGACTGACATTGTTGTCTGGGGCAATGCTCTACACACAGTCTCTTAAGGCGGATACCAACCTGTGTGCTTACCGCAAGCTCCAAATATGTGTTTTTAGAGAAATGTAAACTGGAGTTGATTTCAGGTTTACTTGATGGGTAGAAAAAATGCTATTTGTATGACTTAAAAATGGCTCAGACATGTAAGTGATATCACTCAACAAACCAATGTGCTTTGAAAAGAACTTTCTTAGAGTCTGAATGTTGCCTCCTTGGGTAAATACTGTAACAAAATAAACATTTTCACTGACGGTATAAATAATTCATCATAAACTCAAATTCACATTTAAATTAAAACACATATTCTATATTATATTGCCATTTACAAAAACTATTTACAGTAATATTCACCATGGTTGAAACGGCAGATACAGCACTGTGAAGATAAAACGTTATCAAACTCATTCAGTCAAGGCCTAACTGGCATTTCCTTTTCACTGTCTTTATCCATTGAGGATGGCAGCTTTGATACTGCTGAAATTACGGCTTTAAGCATTTCTTCAATTGGAAGAGGAAGTTCATTGACGTTTTGGGCACAGACCACTTTTGTCCATTACTATAAGTTCGGGGAGATCACAGGCCTGAGGCTATATGATAAAACACATTCAATGACAGGATCTGTACTTGTGTTCCAGCACTACGGACCAATGTGTGTTGATGATAGGTTTATAAGTACACAATATCTGTGGAAAGGTCATCCACACTCGCTTGACATTTCAGCTCTAAACAATTGATAGCAGATAAACAGAGCTTGGCATAACTCTCATGAGACCAGAATAAAGGTCTGTTTGGTAATTTTAGTTTACAATAAGGAAAATTATAGAAATACAATTACATTCAATTTGTTTTGCTAGATTACTTGCACAGTATTAAAACACACAGTATATTTAATGGTGGGGACTTTTAATTGAATGTTGTTTTTAGGTCACACATTAGAATAGGGACCAATTCTAAGAATTTACTAACTATTAACTACCACTTTTGCTTCAATAACCTCATAATTACTGCTTATAAGGTAGTTTTTAGGTTAAGGTATTGGTAGGATTAAGGGATGTAGAATAAGCCAATGCAGAATAAGGCATTCATATGTGCTTTACACATGGTAATATACAACCAATATGCATGTTAATAAACAAGTAGTTATTGATACATTTGTGTACCTTAATATAAAGTTTAACCTGTTTTTATATAACTAATAAGATATTTTCTCTGCACAACAATAACTCTAAAAACAGAGACTTGTAGTCTAGTTTTAGTCTCTTAATTAAAGGTGAACTGTGTAATTGTTGTACCACTAATGTCACCAAATTTAATTGCAATGCTCTTAACCTTTAAATCCAAAGAGTTTTATGGTTGCTCTTTTTGACATCATAAGGGTTAAATTGCAGAGACACATTCAGTCACTTGTAGTACCCAGATGAGGCCTATTTCCTGTACTGGGTGTTTTGGAAAAAGAAAATCGGCCAATTCAAACGAAGTTCTGCATTAATGTGCCTAATAGTTTGCCTTTAGAGTTTAAAGCTATAGTGCTACAGACTACCATTGTGTATATTTGTGTGTTTATGAAAGCCAACAGGATTTGCTTGTTTCATTGGTCAATGTTATGAGGTATGATGCCAATTAAACAGGACCAGATGGAAACTGCATGCTAAATTTCCGTAGTTAACGCCTCTACTATAAACAAAGTTTTCAATATCAAGGGATACTGCTTGTTGTTGTCAGTAAAAGAAAAGCTGTTGATGGATCTATTATAAGACGATTTCTACAGAAAAATAATGCATTTTAAATGCTTTATGGTCACAGGAGCACACGAAAACATTTGCCTCTGTACAGTTGATGTAGGATGTCAACCTTGCTGAAAAAAACCAGCTAAAACCAGCCTTAGCTGGTTGGCTTGTTTGACTCGGTCTCCCAGTCAGATTTTATCAGGTAAAGCTGGTGAAGCAAGCCCGTTTTAGGGACGTTTTGGACACTTTTAAGTTGTGCTTTAGGTTTTAGATGAACAGCCTGGCTAGAGCTGGTGTTAAAACCAGCTTGATCAGCTAAAAATTGTCCAAAACCATTCTAAGGACAGCCTGCTTCACCAGCTCAAACCTAGCTGGGAGACCACCTTTAACCAGCCAACCAGTTTAGACTGGTTTTAGCTGTTCTCTTCAGTAGTTAGGTTTGCTGAGCATGCTGTCAATGTGAAATAACATGACATAATTTATACGTAAGCAGTGCCTGACCCTGATCAGACATCATTTGAGGTTGAATGTGATTACAAAAACTGTGAATCTCTGACACTTTTCTTTGTTTTTTACAGGAACGTAATTCTTCAGGATGGATGACGAACAATGCTACTACAACGAAACCATAGCCTTTTTTTATAACAAAAGTGGAAAGTATCTTGCAGAAGAATGGAATACAGTAAGCAAGCTAGTCATGGGACTTGGGATTACAGTATGCATTTTTATTATGCTAGCGAACTTGCTTGTGATGGGGGCCATCTACAAAAACCGCCGATTTCATTTTCCAATCTACTACCTAATGGCTAACCTAGCGGCTGCGGACTTCTTTGCAGGACTTGCCTACTTCTACTTGATGTTTAACACGGGACCCAATACAAGAAGGCTGACGGTCAGCACGTGGTTGTTGCGCCAAGGCCTAATCGATACCAGCCTAACAGCATCAGTTGCTAACTTGCTGGCTATAGCCATTGAGCGTCACATCACTGTGTTCCGCATGCAGCTCCACACTCGCATGAGTAATCGACGAGTAGTTGTTGTTATTGTAATCATCTGGACCATGTCTATAATAATGGGGGCCATACCTAGCGTGGGATGGAACTGCATCTGTGACATTAGTACCTGCTCCAACATGGCACCTCTCTACAGTAATTCCTACCTGGGCTTTTGGGTGATCTTCAACCTGCTTACATTCGTGGTGATGGTTGTTCTTTATGCCCACATATTCATGTACGTACGCCAGCGGACGATGAGGATGTCACGGCATAGCTCGGGTCAACGGCGCAACAGAGATACTATGATGAGCTTGCTGAAGACGGTAGTGATTGTGTTGGGTAAGTCTCGCTTTTGCTGGTTTGTGACTAGCATTGGCCTATCATTCAACCAAACCTTAAAAGCCGAATAAG
The DNA here is from genome assembly GCA_029783895.1 of Triplophysa bombifrons. Lineage (NCBI taxonomy): Eukaryota > Metazoa > Chordata > Actinopteri > Cypriniformes > Nemacheilidae > Triplophysa > Triplophysa bombifrons. The sequence continues at coordinate 4,053,203 of CM056471.1, forward strand.
CAATAATTATTGTCTAATTTCAGAAGTTGAAACATTCAATTCAGTTTTATTTATATAGCGCTTTTCACAGGGTTTCATTGTTGCAAAGCAGCTTTACAGTGAAAAAGACAAAAATAAACAAAAGTTAGTTTAAGTATTTAAATAACAGGGGTGCATCTTTGCTCTTGATTTTGCTGGTGTAATGTATAGTTTCCTCTGGATGGGTATCACGACGGTCTGTCAGTCCGCAGGCTCTCACAGGAGAATAACACCAGGTGGTCCTACTTGAGCCGGCATAATCTGTGGTTACCTCAGGATGGGTATCCCGACATTGTAATCTTGAAAGAGTTCAGAGATTGTTGGTTAGCATGACTCAGTTGACCTTATCGTGGATGTTTTATCATCAGTACCAAATGGCTTCTTTCGCCATTGATCCCAAATTCAATATAACCACGAATTCTAATGACAAAAAGAATGGATCACAAATTATAAAACAGCAAATGGTTCATCAAATCATTAAATGGGCTTTAATGCATACTGCAGACATGGCACAAGCCTTACTGTGGTCCGAACATAGCTTAGGTGCCATCCACACGGAGATGAATTTGGCTGTATGCGTAAATCCGTTTCGTCCACACGGATCCAGCGTTTTGGGAGCCTGAAACCGCTACGGTTTGAAACCGGGTCCCAGAGTGGATAAATCTGAAAACGCCACCCTTGCGTTTTCATTTATACAGCCCATCCGTATATATTTTGAAACAATGATGTCATCATCCAGCCGCTAATATCAGAGGCAGAATTACTGCGCCACATACTGATTTTGCATATATACTACATCGTTTTGCTTGAGACGACTCTGTGAAAAGGATGCTCTCGCTTCGTGTGGATGTGACCTTAGAGTCCATTGCAAGGTAATTCTCACACAGTTTCTTTCTATATTCAGATGTTATCTCCTATTTCATTAAAACAATCATAAGCAGATGGTCTAAAGCCGCAATGATATGTTCAACAAACAAACTATCCCAGCTCATGTTTGATATTTTAAAGGCTGGGAAAGCTCCTAAAGGTCAATTCTCTTGGTACCACATTTTCAGAAAAAACACATGAAACAGTAATACATTCTGGTTGGTGTATGAGGGTCTACCATGTGATACGACGAATGATATTAGCATCATGAGGCCAAATCGAACATATTCTATGAGAACGTTTCCTTTAATGGTGTCATCTGGAAACTTGAAAACTTGCTCTAGGGATTAATTTATTTCTCGGGTCGCTTTATCACATTTTGGCGAGATTCCGCGTCTTCCCTGTCAAGGGAGATCCTTTCCTGATTATTCACAGAAATTATGTACTACAGTTTATCCACGGTCCACTATGGTCAAGTTTGTAATTTAAATCAGCAACAAACCATCAACTCGTAAGTGAAATTCCTAAATACTACGCAATATGATACATCTAAGTCCATTGTGCCAACTTGTTCGAGGTGACGAACAATGTAGCCCTTGAATGGTCTACAGCTCAGTGCCCGTCATAGTGGTCTTGTAGCCAGTTCCAGCGTTTGCCATGCACTGCATCAGTGTCATGCCTCGCTGGCTCCCCCACTGAAGTCTGGCTCAGAAAAAAGGAACTAGTCACTGTGCAGAATCCCGCAGCACCAGTACTGTGCAGGAAACAGTACTGTTGTTGTTCGGATCGGGCAGGCTCATCTTAAAGCTTTGGGGAGGATGGTGAATGGGGGCCTGCATGAAAGCGTGGTTTGTAGACTATGAGCTCACCCTGGAGAAAAGAGAGGTATAGAACCATTATTGATGTGTGAGAAAGTGTGCTTTAAATAATACAGATAATATAATATTTTAAAAGTACATATCTGCATGTTTCAAAAGTAATCAAATTGATACAACTGAAATTAGATTATTACGCTTTATAAAAAATTGTCATTGTAAAACTTGCAACCACAATGCCTGGGTGTTCTGTTCATTGCTGGGTGGCCTTCAGTAAATCAAAGCCCAACATGCTTTCTGATATTTTCAAACCTCCTTTGACGTTAATCAATGGGGTTATTCACCAAGGTTTTTTGTCTACCAGAGAAATATTACATCACTTGGAAAAGTAAGATCATATATTTTACACGCCGTTGCAGATTTGCATATGTGTTCCATACAGTTTTTGTTTAATCCCTATGTGTGACATAAAAATACTTTGTTTGCCCAGGTTGTTTTCAATATGTCAACTAAATTAATAAATAAAATGATCGTTCAAAAGATCGTCCAATCATTTAAATTGATTAGGTAAATAGGTCACATGTGAAAAAAGATAATGCAAATTAAATGTTTTGTTTCATGTGGTTGGTAAAAACTTACTAACACAATTCTAGATTATGGCCCATTTATAATAAATTCCACTTCCTGCATGTGTCCAACTGCATGTATCACGTTTCTCTTTAGTGCAGTACATGCCTGTTAAGACACCAAGATAGTGGTGTTGAAAATGTTACATATGAGGGTCTTTTAATATGATTCGATGTCCAATCATTGTGAAAAATCCTAAAAAGCAGTGCTTATCATGTTTTCATGGATGATCCACCGAACAACAAATGACACATTGTGGGTTACAAATGACTTCCACAACCAAAAATGAAATCATTGTTGCTTGTCAAAGGCATGACTCATTCATTGTTGAGAGTAACTCAAGGGCGTATGAATTATATTTGAAAAACAGTTAAAGGGGTGATGAGATCATTGAATCATTTTCCATTCCGCTCATCAAGAAAAGACATCCACGTGTGTTTTATTCTAAAAACATTTTTTGTTAGGACTTGCGTTAGATTCCTCTGAGAGTGGTTTGCTATATCAGCATTACTGGAATACATGAACTCAGATATGCTTATCGTGTAGAGGTCATTTTGGTAAAATGCATGAATTAACAAAAAAATCTGTTTTCCTTAATAATAGCTTTTTGAAGGCATTGACCCAATGGAATGTCCGTCTGAGAAATAAAAACACAGATTTTGATGACAATAGATTTTCTTAGATTTAGGCATTTTATATTAAAGTGTTAAATATCACTTGCTGGATAAACACCATGTCACGTGACTTAAAGTCAGTTTTAAATATGAAAAAAAGGGCTTGAAGTTACCCTGTGGGAACAAAGATAAAATGGAAGTTTTCGTTAGCAGTGTTCTCACAGTAAAAATTCAGAGTGAAATCTGGTCTGGACTGAATGTGCTGAATCCAGAGAAAGTCCACAGAATACGCTGTCTGAACAGGGAGGGAAGAAAAAATGACCATCCGTCTGCCAAATCCTGCAGTCTCCAATCTGCAGTTAACTATGCAAAGTATGCGCTAAGCACTTTCACAGGTGTGACCGGCTTGCTGAGTTCCCATCAACCCCCATGCTAAATGCTGCATAATTCGACCACAAACATGCGGCCATTTCTGTTGTCAGTTTTGCCCAAAAGTCAGCATGTATTTTTCAGGGATTTTGATGGTTTGTTCATAATATCTCAATGTTAAGGATGGTGTTTGTTGAGAGGGCTTATCTCGGATGAGTCAAAGTTTGAACCAGTACAACACATTTAATCAGCAGTTCTGTAGGCAACAGAATAATAAGGGTTGTTAAAGTTCATACAAATATGTATTGAGGTTTTAAATGCAAGTTGTATAGTTTAAAGATCACGTCTCTCTCACAGTCTCATATTAATCTTGACGTGGTGCAGATAACCTTGATGATCAGCAGGGCTCGCTAGTCTGTGGGCTCGTGGGCGGGCTCTTTCTTTCGCCTTGCCATGCTTTTCTGGGAGAATGGCCAATAAAAGGAATAGGATCCCTTTGACGACACAATGATCCAGAATTATAAAAAAAGCCTTTCTGAAATAAGTTGGAGTACTGGGGGAGTGTTTTAAGCACAGAAATACTACGTCATAAGTGCAATTCAGTTTTAACAAGTTGACCATGTTAAGCCAGCAGGTTTAACAGTGTAAAGAAGTCAGAATGCATGACATAGCATGATACCTGATCTTTAAAACACTCCCTCATCAATAAAAAAGCATGTTATCAAGCCCCAAAGACAGTCCATTCCGGTATTACAAAACACAGCAAAACAACACTACATACTTTTACATTGTCACATTGTTGACACGAAAAAAGTTTATCCTGACTATATAATATGAGAGGGAAATTCATGTGCATGAAGTCGAATCAATAGATTTTTTAATTCTGTGCCTAAGAGACGAACTGCCTTGAGACTGGATTGAGGGCTTTTCTAAACACCCCAGTCATTGTGCCTGATGGTGTTAATAGGCCTTTTTCTGCGGAAGTAATAAATTCAAATCTTGCTCTAAGATGAAGCAAAGCTTTGAACAGCTGCCAATTGACATGCTTACTCAGCTTGAAAGAACAGCAGAGCTTTAATAGAGGATAGGGATTTTTAAAGGCCTGTTTTTACCAAACCAATATCCTAATGTGGATGATTTTTCATAGAATGTATTGTAGATCACAACATCACACTAGAACTTAATAATTGATAAACCTAAGATTGTATGATAGGAAATGTATCATTATAAGTGGCAAGGAACTGCACAGAAACATAAATAAATAAAACACTCCTATAGCCATTGGTCTACTTTAAGCAATGTTACATTAAACAGTGAAAGAGTTTTTTATCATACAAACTGACACATTTGGTCATCGGAATCCTAGGATTACATGTATGAAGTCCAACTTACACCTACTGTCACCTAGGGATGGGTACCGAGAACTGGTACATTTTTGGACCGGTACATAATTGAGTCCATACCAGAGTATCGCTAAGCTTAAAGACAAATGATAATATTGTTATCGATACTTGCTTTGTTTTATCTCTGTGTATTCGGGTGTTAAATAGCAAATTAGAGGCTGCTGCCGGTCATTTTCCATCCCTGAATAATGTCCGAATGGCCGAAGTTTGCTCGACCTTCGTGTGAGATCTAGAGCCATATGATTTGCGTGATATATTAGTAATCTGCTTATATTGTGTGTTTATAAGTGAAAGAGTGGCATGGTTGCGGTTTTGGAGCTTTCAGGATCTGCGTTTCACAACGAGCTTCTGTCAAACACCCCTTTGTGGCAACCTGTCAAAATAAAAGTCCTTAATTTGAGAATGAAGTAAATGTGCTAGTAAAATGTAAAATAGTACATATCATGAAAAAAATATTACTTGCTTAGAAAATAGTACAAAAATGTATATAGACCTAAAACCAGAAAGGAAAAAATAAATATTGTGTACCAGCCATATAACCATAGTGATGTTGTGTAAATATGATGAATTACATTATAATGTGCTCCTATGCACATGCTAAGTGCATAGGATAAGGGGTATGCTAAGGAACACACACACGTTTTGTTATGTGCCATTTTATGTTTGCTCAGAAGCATTTGTAAACTGCACTTCTAAAGCTCAGCTGTAATAAAGAAACTTAATAAATGTTACATCTTTTCACGTCATGTCTTTTTGCATCAAATTATAGAGCATAGTATTGATAAAAGTATTGATACGTACCGGTACCGATAAGCAGTATCGATAGCTGTATCGATATCAATAAAATCTTAACGATACCCATCCCTACTGTCACCACTGCTGAAGCTTACAGTCATTGTGAATGTTCAGATTCTCTATTGAACCAAACACATATACAATAATTACCATTACATAATACACAAAGTCAGACAAAAACGTATCCAATTGTTTTATCTTGTTGTAAGCTGATATGTGAGGTGGTATCATGTCAGGATAATGCCATTGCAATACCCCCCCAAAAGACCTTTATTAAATCATACATCTGTTTTCTGTCATTAAATCCTTTTTAACTCATTTCAAATGATATCAGAAACCAAACTAATTAGATAATATATATATTAGTTAACAAAATGTTGTAAATGTATCCGTTCCAGAACATTACGTCAGTATGCTATGCGGAAAGTACGGTATTAGATGTGATATCACAATTCACCCCGTCATCCTGGATTCTCTCAGTTTTACAGTTATAAAGCACTAGTTCACCATTATTGTGTCTTTTTTTACTTACCGTCATGTTGTGCCAAACTCCAAAAAGCACCCAGTTTTGACACTCCAGGCTTTGGAATCTTCTAGAGTTGATTTTAAAGTCCTTGAACCTTATTATTGCAAAGTATTTGACTGTTTTTTTATTATATAAGTATTTTTAACAAATATAATGTGTTCTCTTAATATAATAGGTTTCACTTTAGTCAAACAAGATATGATTTATTGCACTCCTTTACATGTTAAATATAAAAACTTGTGGGTTTATGTTTATCAAACAGTCCATTTCCCACATTTTAGTTATAGTGCATAGCCATGTTCCTCAAATTTCTTTCCTCCTCAGAAACTTCCCTCTGTTTTAAATAGACTTTTGGGCAGTTTATTTTTTAATATAAAATAGGTTTAGAATGATGCATCTATATTCTCACAGCTTCATCTGAACCAACAACAAAGTGCTTGTTTTAAAGATAATACAAGAGGATAGCATATTGAAGATATCTTTTCAATATGCTTTCACTTTTTAAGTTTAATGAAGATAAAAGAGTGAAAGAAAAAGAGTGTTTGTGGCGTGGCATCAAGTTTCAGGCAGCTTTTTTATGGAGGAAATGAAATCCTGTATTTGACATGGAAAGAACCAAAATCGTTCTTTTTGAAAGGAAGGTCGAGTCTCTCGTGAGCTTGTTCAGCGAGAGCAAAACATGTGGCAAATCTGTGCTGGAAACAGCTTGGTGGAGTTTATCTAACTCCTGAGAGTCTCCACATAACTTTCTAGTGATGTAAACCAGTCAAGAGCAGCTGCGTTTGCCTAAAAGATCAGAACTCTTCCAAATGCATTTATGTATTGCAAAATATCCCTCGTAGCCAAAATGAAATGAAATAATAAAATAGCTTATATATATAGAATAAAACAGTCAATTATGGTTAAGATTTGTTAAGTTTTCATTGATACTTTTTGTTATTAAATTAATTGTATATATAAAAAAAACATTTTTTCTGAGCCTCTCTCAATGCATTTTAGGATTGATTTATTTTTATGCTTAGAACTATGCTTCATACTTTGTGGAACAGCCTTTGTGTCGCCTGCAATGCTTTAAATGCTTCCTATGTGGGCAGCAGTGGTACAATAGTAAAATACTCTGACACAAAGAATATCATGTTATGCTGTTTTAAGCCCATTACTGGACATTTTGCCCAAAGCACAGTATAGTACAATTACTCAACAAATACCCAATAATACTTCCTATTTTCTCACATTTCTTTAGGTGCCTTCATTGTGTGCTGGACGCCTGGTTTGGTCCTTCTCTTGCTGGATGTGGTGTGCAAAGATTGCAATGTTCTGATCTTTGAGAAATTCTTCCTGCTATTAGCAGAATTCAACTCCGCCATGAACCCGATCATATATTCCTACCGGGACAAGGAGATGAGTGTCACATTCAAACAGATCCTGTGCTGTCAACGGCAGGAGAATGTGAATGGTACAACAGAGGGTTCAGACCGGTCTGCATCCTCCATTAACCACACCGTCCTGAGTGGAGCTCACCACAACGACCATTCAGTGGTCTGAGCTTCAACACGGGCCAGGATCCTCTTAGATTAAGCAAGAAAATGACTGTGAAGGTATTTTTTCAGCAAAAGACTTTTTCAGCTTACAAGGTTTTTTTTTGTTAGTCAGTTTTTTTGTATGTTTTGACAATACAAGTATAGTAAACTATTTAAAGGCTAATCCAAGAGGTTTTAAGTATCCAGTTTAACACAAATTATATTTGCTCCATTAATGCCTTAAAGATGAAAAATTTTGATGAGCATTTAGACTAGTTGTAATTGTTGACCAAATTGTTGCAAAACAAGGATGAATTTTGTGTATTGTACAGCATGCGTTAAAGTGAAGGATGTTGTCAAGTGCCCAGTGAATCTATTTAGCTAATTTACTCTGCACTTGAGGGACCACTGGGAAATCATTTAAGGGGATCTTTGTAAAGTACTTGATGTTGGCTTGATTTGTTTTGTTGTTGCATAGTTTGTTTTGCACTGGCAGTTCAACCTACGATGACAGTATAATGTCAGTGGATTAAACACTTTGATATGGTCAGTCAAATCCACCTAGAAAAACTGAAGTAACTAATCATGATAATAAATGGCATTGTGCAAAATTGAAGCCCCCATTAAATTTCTCAAAATCTTTCATATTTAGATCACCTATGAATAGTAATTTGGTGGATAATACTTTGAAAGTATAACAAATAGATAAAGTTTGTCTAGGTGCCCTTTCCTCTAGCTCAGTGGTTAGAATAGGGCGCCATCAACGCTAAAGTCATGGGTTCCATCCCAGGGATTGCACATATTCAAATACAAATGTATACTATGCAATGTAAGTCACTTTGGATAAAGCGTCTGCTAAATGCATATATGCAAATGTCACAATTGAACATAATTTGTGCATTTTAACAAATTTGGTATCTCTGAGACTCTGAGATTATACATCAGTTTACTATGACTATGTTTAGTAAACTTCATATTATTATGCTATCTTAGCAGGGTAATTGTATACATTGTTTACTCATTGTATTTGTCACTCTTTTGCTATCTCTGTTTTAAAAATAAGATCGTAGGTTACTTTACATATTTTTACTGGGATTGAAGTTAAATGGTGTCAAACCAAGCGCAAATTTGTACCGACAGTTTTGAACACTGTTTTTTATACTTGCTCAGTAGATAATGTTTGTTTATTTTAAACACAAAAAGTTACAAATCGCAACTTAAAGATTTCTAAACAGCGATTTTTTTAAGTTAGGTCCTTACATTTATCAGATGTATTTGTTGATTGATCAATGGTTGTCTTAGTTTAGATGAGGGCTGGATTCTCACAGTACAATGGTTCTTAAATATCTGTGTGAAGCTGGGTGTTCTTCTGTAACTCAACATAATGCTTTTATAGACAAACATATGCCATTGTTTAATTAATATTTGTATTAGGCAACACCATTGAACCTTAAAGGTGCCTGGTCGCATTGCTAGTGACACTATGACCCTTATCTAAACTAGAACATAATCTTTACATGTGAGACATTTTTATATATGATTTCAGGGAGTACTCTAATACCTTTTTCATTCAAAGACTGATCAGGTTGCCTTTGATGCCACTTTGCTAAAATACAAAATGAAAGTAAAAAATAGGATAACAAATTTAGAATCCATATTATTTTTGTAGACATCCAATACGTGGCCACGGAAGTGGCTGTTCATTATAAAGAACAAACACCTTGTTGCACGGCCATAATTCATATTAAATATAGTCATGTTGGGAAAAAATCTTATGGTTAAACATGACGGAAATTAAATTATGTCTGTACTTTATATACCAGTGTATGTACTGTACGTATGTATATAATATGTGTATATATTCATGTATCCTAATCAAAAAGGGAATGTTTATTGTTTAAAGTTAATCATTTTGAGTCAATGTATAGCTACTTTAGACCTTTTGTAAACTTTTCTTGGAAATCTAATTGAAACTTTTTTGACCAAACATGAAAGAATTGATAGATTTTAGAGCTCAATACCAAATGTATTTGCATACCCTTTCTTAAAATATTTAAGATCTGAAATATCTTATTCCATGAGATAAAAAAATATCAAACCAAGTGAGATTTATATTTTGAAGCAAAAACACAATCATGTTTTTCAAACAGAACTTAAACTTTGTCAAACATTAATGTGATGAATCAAACTTAAAAATCAACATTCAAATCCTACAGAATTACATGGATACCAATACATTTGGAGAAAAAAAGCTAATAATTGGTTTGCCTTTTGCTTTGGTATTTTGTCATCTAATACAATTGCATTCATTGCAGATATTTTTGGGAAACTAAAAGAATCCAAAACAAATAAAAATCTCAGGAAAAAATCTCTAACTGAGGTGAAATGGGAAGGGCAGCAAAATGACACTAAATGTAAATGTTTATTAATGATCTTATCAAGAACAGTGTTATTTTAACTTGTGTTTAAAACAGTATTATGCTAAATGAGAATGAGACTGAAATTTGAAGACTTGCACTCTCAAATAAATTGAGGACTTTTGGCCGAGATGCTTTTCTTTTCCATAACAGTATTAATAATTTTTACACAACAGTAAATTGTAACATTTTCATAAGGTGGATGGTAAAAGTATGTGATTTATCACATTGTCTTACAAGGGAAAAAATGTATAAAACCTCTTGTTTTTAGTCATGTTTTGTTACCAAGCAACTAAAGGTTCAAAGTTAGTCTATCTGTTGTGAGAGTACAATGTAAGCAGTGTTGTGCTTCAGATCACAGTCATTTAAAATGACAGCTGTGTGTGACGGGTCATGGGCCATTGGTTCATTCTTGGTTGAAAACGGCAATGGACTTACTGATCGTTTCAGGAAATGTGACCATATTCAAAGGTTCCACTTGGTTTCACTCCTAATGATGTCTCTGTATTCTGAACTCTTTTTTCAGAACTTCTGTATGGTAACATCTACTTAACAATGTCATGCAATAAATGTACCTCCTTTAAATAAATTTGCATATCCATCCCATATTGATCTGGCATGCATTATTTAAATTGGATAAGAAATGTATTTTAGATGTTTATTGAAGTTTAAAATGCTTCTCAATGATAAATAATACATAGAATGCATATGCTGACATATTGTTATTGTGCAAATAAAAATAGATAATCATTCCATTTAATCATTCACAGATTTGAAAGATTTTCCACATTTCCTGCAAAGGAAATCCTTGTCCAAAGAAAGAAGATGAGTGATTTATGCATTATAATGGATCTCATTTTTTCCAGCCGTAAAGAACATGGTTAAATCTGTTATACAATTGCGAAAATGACTGGTATGTGAAAGAGATTCCACAGGACAATTGGACAACCGTTTTACTTGTAGATAGCCAAGTTCATAAACCGGAGCAGCTGGGAAAGGAATTCCTTTGTGTTTACGTTACTCTTAAGTCATTTCTGATATCGGACATGGAGTATTTCAAACAACTTAAGTGAAGCTGTGACAGAGAACAGCATTCTTCACATTTATCAGCAGTATGAAGACCAGATACTATGTCGTATAGCTACAACCCTGCAGTAGATCAAAATACAACGCAGGCACTGTAGCTGGTCAAAATATCCACAGCGTTCATTTCCAAAACTAACCTTACAAACTATAAAACTTCAAACTTGGACATGGGTTTATACTCGCATGCAATAATGGGTCCCTGTTAAGCTTTTAATACAAAATACATGAAGGGGTCCAAGAATATTCCTTGTTTTAGGAGACCACAGCTATACCAGGTTTTTCACCCAAGTCCAAAATAAACTAACCAAAATGGAAACAGTCAAACTTCTGTCTACTTTTCAGGTTCATACCACTCCCCTCTCTTACTCAAAGACCCTGTGTCAGACCCTGAGAAGTAAACATGTGTAAAAAGAATAAAACAACAAAAATGTGGGATAGGCAGGGCGGTGTTTTTCTGTGGCTCAAATTACATTGCATTAGTGTAAAAGGGGATAAATGTGAATCTTAAGTTCACTGTTATTCGTTTGAAAAAGCTACATAAAAGTCACACAAACAAACAAATTAGTAGTAAATAAATCAATATAATAAGGGTTAGTCAATGTTTGATCCATGTCAATTTTCTTTAGTTTTTTAATCCATCCTTGGTGTGAATGAGCCTTTAGTCTTTTTTCAAAGAATATCTGATCATATCTTTTAAAATATGTCAAGTTGTTAAACCAATAGTGGACAGTGCCACAGAATCGTATTTGGGGACCCGCGATTGAATTTTGAATCAAGGTCTTTTATCGATCCAGTTCCCATTTCCCCACAATGTACTTTCATGTCATGCCCTTACATGCTATGTCCAGTAAAGACAAAATATATCCCAAAATATAAGCAAAACGGTATATGAAAGTTTCTATTGAAAAAACTTTGGCAAATCAACACATTTATTTACTATTACCCATGAAGTCTTATCTTGGCCAATTTTGGTGCTGACAAAAAGGTTTTTCTGTACAGTTGTGAGAGAGGAACAGCCTGTTTTATTTTTCTCTGTGAGTGTTATGTGAGGTGATCAGAAGTTTGGCGTTTTTCACAAACGTACGTCACCAGGGTCAGGGAGAGTGTACACTTAAAAATCACTGAGGCCCAAATTCACCCGCTCAGTTCTGTTGTGGCCACTGTGTCTTCCAAACTTTTTGGCAGGAGCTGTTGCTCGTGAACCCAGTCGTCACTTGTTTTTCCTGGCCTAGCAGTGTGACGTCTGTGGTCTGCCTTGCTTGTTTGTTGTGGTTTCCATAGCAGTGAAAAAATGGTGGCAAAGGTAACGTATTTCTAGGATTATCAGATATGGGCTAACATTCTTAGAAATGAAATCTCTGTCCCACACACCATGAAAGTAAATCCTTCGTGATTCTGTTTCTTTAAACGCCAGAGTGATTTAATACTGTCTCAGTAAGTTCCTGTTTTTAATGCTTAGAACAAAAATTGGCTTTAATGCAGAGATAGTTAGTGTAGTAAATGACTGTTCCATGAGCTCATGTGCTGCTGGTGTGATATGACACTGCCCCCTAGCTGTCACTTCTGGAATTATAGTACAGTATATCATGTCTAAATTTCCTGCCGAACCAGCCAATCTGTTATCATGTTTTTTTTACAATTTCCCATTTCAGCATATTACACTGTAAAGCTTTTTTTGGTGGCTTAAATGTTTAAGTACAATCAAATTGGCTTCACAAGTGATGTAAACTTTCTTTTTTAAAGTAGTTAAGTCCAGCAATTTCAATGTGTGGACTTGACTAAATTTAAAACAGTAAATTAAATGACTTGTTAAGCCTGTTAGATTGTATTCGAGGTCGTAGATTACCAAAAAAAATAAATTCTGTATGTTTTACACAACACAAAACACAAAAGATATATACACAAAAGATATTTTGAAGAATGTTGCTGAACAACAGCGGTACCCATTCACTTCTATTGCATGGACACAAAAACAATGCAAGTCAACTAGTATTGCTGTGATTCGGTTACCAACTTTCTTTAAAAATATTTGGTGTTGCGCAAAAGAAAGAATATCGTACAGGTTTGAAAAAAAAGAAAGTGAGTAAATGTTGTCATTATTTAAAAAAATTGGTGAACTATCTCTCTTGTCAACAGTAGCCTAATGAGCCATCAGCTGAGGTGGATTTATCAGGTTTATCATGCAAGGAAATAATGACAATAATATGATAAAAAATCTTTGTTTTAATATTTTTTTCAAACATAGATATGCAGAACACATTCATACTGTTTAGCTAATGTGACCCTGAACATAGTGGATTAAAATCACATACTATAAACAACACAAAAATAACACAAATCATATCAGGCATTTTTTATATAAACTTTTAAAGATTTTTCCATCTAAAAATATAAGTTTAGTAATTAGTTGCTAATAATTCCATGGGTCATATAAAAGATGACCATTCCCCTAAAATGCTGTTTTTTTGGTACTACGTTATGCATTAAAGGGATAGTTTACCCAAAAATGAAAATGATGAATTATTCACTCTCTAGTTGTTCCAAACCTGTATAAATGTCTTTGTTTGGTTGAACACAGAGAAAGGTATTTGGACGAATGCTTGTAACCCAGCAGTTCTTGGTCACCATTCACTCCCATAAAAGTAAAAATGACAATGATAGTCAAAAGTGCCCTGGAACTGTTTGCTGTTCTTCATTCTTTAGAATATCATAAAAATTATATAAAATACTAAAGTAATTTATCCTACTATGGTTGTCAGTGAGAGTGGGGTCCAAGAACTGTTTGGTTATAAACATTCTTCCAAATATCTTTCTCTGTGTTCATCAGACCAAACATATTTATACAGATTTGGAACCACTCGAAGGAGAGTAAATCATGACAGAATTTTATTTTTGGGTGAACTATCCCTTTAATATCAAACCCAATAATTATTAGTTTTACGACAGAATCTGAATCACTGTGACATAATCTTTGAAACGTGTGTTGTCAATTGTTTGAGAATATTTCTTCATGTAAGCATATTTTCTGAAACATTGTTTCAGAGTCAGGATACTTCTATTTACAGCAGATTTAAATGAGAAACAATAATGCCTAAATGCTTAAAATTGGATTAGCAATTAATGAATAAATTAAACAAGTTAGAAAATAAAACAATAAAGTGATAATGTGCCGTTTTAAAATATGCTATAGTTTTCATTTAAAAATGTAACAAAAGCATTATTTTGCATCTTATTATGTGTGCGCCTCTTAAGAATGTTATTAAACAAAAATCAAATACATGTTTCCCTCTTGACTAAACCCAAAATGGATCAAATGGCACAAAATCTTTATCTCTGCTTTAAGAGATTTGACAGTATGCCTCTTCAGCTTCTTTAATGTCTACACTATTCCACCTTAAAACTAGACATGGACCTTCTTTACTATAGATCCTGCTGATATCACCTGAAACCTTTGATGTTTATCTGCATCACTGTAAGAAAACAATTGCGATCCCATGAGCAGACATGAAACAGGCAACTTCAAAGTCTTTGAGGGATCAGTATTACTTAAAGCGTTAAAATCATTTTAGGTTTCTTTTAGATTCCACAATGTTTCTCTGGGATCTAGAGTATTTGTTACCCACTCTTCTGTGGCTCATGTGAATTCCTTCAAATGATTTATCCCTCTTCAAGATCCTTTAAGGTATGTTTTGGAAATCTAATCGTTACTGAACACTGAAGATTATTTAAGGTTAATAATGATTTTTTTCGACAGCATTTTTAGAATTCCTCAAGATAGGCCTGATTTGATCATCTGATCATGCATTCTCTCCAGAATGCGATGAATGCTGGCGAAACTGGGCCGGTCGGTGTGATGACCGCTCCAGCACAGACGCATGAGGTTGTAAAGCTCCTGTGGACAATTTTCAGGACAAGCGAGAACATTTCCGTCCCTCACATAGTAGATGACCTCCTCGTGGGCCATGCCGTAGTAGGGCTGCATGCCATATGAGAAGATTTCCCATAATACTACTCCATAAGCCCACACATCTGACTCGCTGGTGTACCGGTTGTAGAAGATAGACTCAGGAGGCATCCAACGAATGGGGATGGCGTCATTTTCGCCAGCTTTATAGTAATCAGCCGCGTAGATGTTGCGCGAGAGACCAAAATCGGCAATTTTCACAATTAGGTTTTCTCCAACTAAGCAGTTGCGGGTGGCTAAGTCCCGGTGCACAAACTTGCGTTCCGACAGGTACGCCATGCCTGCCGCCACCTGCTTGGAGATGGAAAGCTGCTCGATGCAGCTAAGGGGCGGGTAATGCTCATGCACAGACGCAAGGCTGCTGCATGTCAAGCTATCCCGACTCAGAGTGGACTTCTGGGATGGAGAGCGCTGTCGTAAATATTCGTTTAAGTCCCCGTGGGCCATGTATTCAAACATCAGACACATTGGCTTCCCCACCGCACAGACTCCTAGAGAGCAAACACACAAATGAGTTACACTTCCAACTGTTGACAACCGACCAAAAATACACTCCTGTTATTTTAACACTGGGTTGAAGCATTGAATCTGTTTCCGGAATGCCACAGTGAGGATTGATCCTCTCCTCAGGGGTACACCCTGGGTCAGCTCTAAAATGGATGAGTCGAGCTATTCTAGGATTTTTCAATAGTGGTACCCTTGGGGAAAGGACACAAGTAATAGGAAGCAGATGGGGTTCATTTTAGGAAAGTCCTAAGGCAGACGTATAGTAAGAGGGCAAGACTGTGAACGCACCTAAGAGCCGTACAATGTTGGGGTGATCAAACTCGGCCATGAGCGCGGCTTCTCTTTGAAAGTCATTCTGCATGTCGGCCGAGGCTTCCTCCTTCAACATCTTTACTGCTACCATGGTGAACGGCTCCATTGGCAAAAGTCCAGGGGCTCTAGAAAAACAAACACAATGGACAAATTACACATTTATTGGAACTAGCTGTTGTATAGCTAAAGTTTGCGCAGATCAAATAGTTTTCCTATATTCACTCGTCCTCCCGAGAGATTAATTGCAATGCAAAGTTAGAGCAAGCAATCATTTAGTGAGATCCTTACTTGATTCGTATCCAGGAAAAACACTGCTTTTGAAATTGTGTTTAGACAGAGCAATCTGGCTTGCATAACTACAGTTTTGCTAAACAGCCGCAAAGCCAAAGCGACATGCATATAGAAGACTGCAGGTCAAGGCAGCCAGTAAATATACACACTGTACTGAAGTTGTAAACACATGACTATGGGTGGTAGTTGCACTAGGACCTTACAAACAGAAGATCATCTTCACTGATCTCATAACACATTCCTTTGTCCATATTGTCTTACACTGGCAAACAGGCAATACTTTCCCTGTATAGTTCGAGATGCCAATAGTGGAAGCATAGCAATAATGGCACCCACTCAAGAATCAACATAGAATGCCATCAAGATTGCACTTCCTGTGGTGTAGGCTCCTGCGTGTTCCCGGTGAAGTAAACACTTTTTTAATATGCGTCCTAAAATAACCTCATCAGTAGAGCTTGCTTACCCATTAGCGTCTACAGGAAAGTTTCACATTGAAACCCATCACATGTCTGCAAGACCTATCCTATTTCAAGAGACATCTACGTGGTGGATATGCACTACAACCCAGTCTGGTTCTCATGGGATTTCAATATACTTTTTGGTATAAGTTGGACCACATGGATCGACTGTGCTGTATGTGTCAGACCTTTACATGCTGATTCATAGTTGGTGTATGTTGACTCAAGTCTAGCTGTCGCGACTAGATTTAAAGGAGAGGGTCATTAAAGAAATATTCATCTGGTTTGCTTATTATTTAACTATTGTTAATTAAATCAAATTTAAACGGTCATTTATGTTATATAAAGTCCTTTATGACGTTCACAAGATCATTTACAGTACAATAACTTTAAACGTTTTAAAGTTTTAAACAAGACTGAGGAATGACACAAATGTAAATGTTCACAGTATCTCACAGAAGTGAGTACACTCCTCACATTTTTGTAAATATTTGATATCTTTTCACGTGACAACACTGAAGAAATGAAACTTTGCTGCAATGTAAAGTAGTGAGTGTACAGCTTGTATAACAGTGTAAATTTGCTGTCCCCTCAAGATAACTCAACACACAGCCATTAATGTCTAAACCGCCGGCAAAAAAAGTGAGTACACCCCTAAGTAAAAATGTCCAAATTGGCCCAATTAGCCATTTTCCCATTCCCGGTGACATGTGATTATTTAGTGTTACAAGGTCTCAGGTGTGAATGGGGAGCAGGTGTGTTAAATTTGGTGTCATCTCCCTCATACTGGTCACTGGAAGTTCAACATTGCACCTTATGGCAAAGAACTCAAAAGAAAAAAAACAAAGAAATTAAACCTGTGAAAAAACAAGTAAAATGTAAAAAACTGAATTTTACTGTTTTTTTACAGATTTTTTTGTATTTTTTAAATACGGTAAAGAAAATCAAATAAAAAAGGGCAAATTTACAAAAAAAAGCCTGGTAATTTTAAACTGTTACTTTACAGTTTATTTCTGGCGCTTGTTTTTTTATGGCATTGTTTTTGTGGTTTGTCTAGATCCGATAAGCTTTTGCATATGAGGGGTGAGGGGGGTCTGTGAGTCTTTGGACAGGGTCGCAGTAAATTAGATTAAATTATTAGAATCAAGTCCAGATGTTGTGGTCACAATGTCAACTATCTAGCCAGTTTGCAGGTATTTTTTTTAATGCTGTACTTCAACAGAACCGTCGCTAAGCAACATAAGGCACGTTTGTTTGCCTTTAAAGAAATGGAACAGACCCAAGAACCATAATATGGGTAAGTTCGGTAACACACTGGGACCTCCTCTATCGCGGGATTTACAGAGAAGCACTGATGTGTAAAAGGAATCGTACTGGACAACTAGTCACGTCACCCGTCACTCCCAGTAACGTTAAATGTGCTAATGAGTACACGGTAAACTGCTTCGTATTGTTTTGCACAGTCGATCTATCTACACAATGATGCACTATAGTATGAGATAGTCTACATAGACGCCACAATGCAAAGGCAGATTTTTTGCGTAACATATGGGAGCCCCGGAAATATGATATTTTTTGCATACTCCTTCGGGGGGCTGATTTAGAATTTGAATTTTAAAGCTTTACTTAACTTATTTATTAATACATATAGGAATTTATAGTCTGCTTAATATTTGACCTGTGTTTCTCTGTGATAACCACTGTGCATGTGTCTTGATTGGAGGAATTGAGTGTGTTGCAACTGCCCCCCGTTACAACCCCTGTCTCCCCTACTGCACACATATGAGTTTTGCGTTTGGTTTTTAGTACAGCTGTACAGATATTTTAACACCTAATGTTATTGTTACAACGCAACCTCTTGTGTAAAAATAGAAAATACTTTGTTGATAAATGTGCAGTCTTTAAATTTAAACCTGTCACTAATAGGCATCCTGTGCAAACAGTATACAAATTTGACAGTTGTTCATTCACGTTTAGATCCGTGACTGTGAACTGTTGTGTGAACAGAGCACTTTGAAGTAAATGTGAAAAGTTAATTTGCAAAAATATCTCTGTGTTTATATGTTGTGCATTCCAAGTAATATCATTTAAACAATTGGGTTGTTTAAATTAGTTCTCTGTTTTCTTCATGATCTCTTCATGTGGTTGTCTATCCTAGACACTTTTAGCAGACAATGGACTATTCTGATTATGTGCCGTGAATAATATGAAATACAAATTGTTATAATCGTAATAATCTTTCTATCTATCTAAATGCATTGGAGGTTTCGCATCGTCACCTTTTTCACCCCGATGAGTTTCGAACCCTGGGTAATTGACCATATACTTTGCACGGAGGTGTATACGCAGTGGACGGTCTTTATAAACACTGATAGCACTAACACATGTAATGATCAGTCTATGAATCATCATCGTGACAGTAGCACCATTGGACTTGCTTGAAATGTTTGGTAGCTCTCACCTCGCCTGAAACACCCTCCCAAAGGCCCCCTCTCCAATGTCACGGACGTATTCAATGTTGTTGCGTGGATATTCGAGACTGAGCAGCTTGGAGTTGAGAAGGAGAGGCAGCCGTTGATACATTGGGTTGGGGTGAAGTCTGTCCAGCAGGAGCTCTGAGGGCAGGGTGGTAAGAGTTGGCGTGTCCAGCACCCTACTGATAAATGAGCACAAGTATTGTTAACAGGTCTGGAACAACTTGAGGGTGAGTAAATTATGACAGAATTGTCATTTTAGGTGAACTATCTCTTTAAGTTTTGCAAACAGAATATTACCTCTTCCTTTTTTTCCACATTTTCTTTCGTCTGTGACACATGAGGATGAGGATGGTAAAGAAGGCAGCCCCAGCAAAGCCACCAATGACAAAGATTATAACGCTCATTGAGTAGGCTGTGGACGCAGGAGGGGGCGGATAGAACTGGATGGGTTTTGGAATCGAGGGTGCAGTCTTCACACTGGTAACTACAAAGAAGTAGAAATTATAACTGTCCAAAACTTGCTGCCTACATAGAAATCTATCTTTTAAACTGACGACTATTTGATGTTTCTAATGACATGATATTCAAATGAGCATTAAAATACGAAGCACACACAACTGCCATATTGATCATCTATATTTAAGTAATGCAATAAATAATGATTTTCGTATTCTAAATTGAATAAATTGTATTTTCAGGACAAAAGGGAAATCAATGGTACCTTCTCCACATTTGGGCACCAAGCAGTACTCCCAGCGTACGTTGGGGTTTGCAGTGTAGCACCACGGCCTGTTGCTCTCCGCTCCAGGGTTACGGCAGTAGTTTTCTGCATTTCGCAACTCAGGAATAACGTCCACTGACAGTCTGTGCTGATGGGGATCCTGTTTGAGAAGAAAACATGAGCAGTTAGTCAATCAATCTGCTGAGAAACTTAAACCATGGTCTTGCCATCTTTGGATACATTTAATGTTCCAAGCATCTCTCCCATGTATTTCCAAGTTTTACTTTATTTAAAACCCACTGCATGTATCTACATTTTAATCACGTTTTTTTAGAATCTGGCAGAATATTGTGAAATGAAACAGGAAAAAATATCTGTTATGTTCATTGTACATAGAGCCAGATTCAAATATACACAAAACCTGCCTAAATAACTTTTGGTTCTTGGATAGAATTATTTTCTCAGTCCATAAAGTGTTCTCAGATCAAAATGAAAAGCCATTCAAGAGCATGGGCATGTTATGATTTTCATTTAGGACATGAGAAACAAAAATGTTCCTTGGAATAACTTTGCACCAATGAAAAGTGTGTATCAAGAATGTAATTAGGTTCATTTTTTGTTATGTCACCTGCTTATTCCATCTCTGGCAGGGGATTGCGGATGCAGTTATGTTGTGAGTTCCTTGGTAAAACCTTCCTCTGTCCTTGTAACATGTTGCTATAGAAATAGAAAAAGTACAATGTCCAGAATATTGAAAACATTCAATATATTTGATTGTATTTTATACATATAAGAGAGGAGAAATTAGAATATTACAGCACTTACTTGTAACTTGATCTTTATTGATATCTGGAGAACACAAAAAGTAAGAAATGTATATTAAAAATAGCTTAGATATGCATTTTGTTTTAAGCAAAATGCATTAAGTGGTATTCTAGCATTCCTATTTCTCATAGATAATATGAATCTGCTTTGCTAAAATATTTTTTGGCTGTTTTTTGCAACTGTGTTTTGAGTAACCTTTATATGGGAACATTTGCTCAGCTGTCCAACCTCCCCCAACGATACATCCTTAAAGCCTTTGTCTATAAAGCATCCTAATCTCGTCCATCCACAAGTTAGCTGTCATCACATTCCTTACAAGGCATTTCACATAAACAAAACAAACCGTATAGCATTGTCCTACCGACAACCATATGTGGTGATTTCCACTAACACCTATTGTTTTCACGGAACGGATAACATAATTGACAACTGGCACTGAAATATTGCAGGACTAAACAAAGATGAGTTGATATTACACAGGAAAATGTAGGTTTATATAACACCATGTCACTCTTACCAACGTAAGGGACAGTTGTACAGGAGGATGGGTCTGATTGCTGACTGGGTAGAGAGCTGCATTCTGGGAGAGTGATACTCAAGCTATGTGGGAACCCACGAAGAGATCTGTCCTCAGCAGAACGCCACTCTTTATAACAGTAAAGCTCCTTTACTGCCAGACAGTGCTCCCTGTGAGACAACAAAGAATTATTTATATACAGTAAATATACAGTATGTATCACTGGGGTGTAGTGCGGTAGAGTGGTTAAAGCTTTGGGATGGAAATTGGAAGGCTGTTGGTTTAATCTCTGGTGGGAGCAAGCCATGAATTACAACCATTGTGCCCGTAAGCAAGGCACTTAACCTCCAGTTTTTCCACTGGGATCGTCCCAATAATGAGTGTTCTGTAAGTTGCTTTGGAGAAAATCTCTACTAAATGCTACTTGCTAAATTGCAAAATGGGCAGTGTTGGGTAAGTTACTCTGAAAAAGTAATGAATTACTAGTTACTCATCACATATTCAATAGTGTAATTACTGTACAAATTACTCTGTCCAAAAAGTATTTAGTTACTCATTACTAATTACTTTCTATATCCTACATCGACCTTGATTAGTTAAGTGATTCAAGGATAGACATGAAACGGCTTATTTAATTCATTCAAATAAATTAATATTATTAACTGACTAAAGTATTACAAATGTGAGAATTATACATTAAAACACAGATTTTAAAGTAAGACTTTAAATGTTGATGTCAATTACACTATTGCACATATATTTCACAAAGTATTTAGTTTAATTACATCAAAAGTAACTGTAATTAAATTACAGAAAACATATGAGTAATCCCTTACTTTACTTTTTCAAGGGAAAAGTAATTAAATTACAGTAACTAATTACTTAGTAACTAGTTACACCCAACACTGGATATGGGTCATTCCCAGTACGGAGTGCCTTGCTTTAAAGTCCCTGGGATAAATCATCGCATGCTGTATTAAAACGTGAATGGGGAATTTTATAAAAAAAGGGGTCGTTTTAAAAGTATAATTGTGATTTTAGGACATTACGCAATACGTCATGAGGTGCTATATTTCACATTGAAATCTACCTTGAAAAAGCCTTTCATGTACCTTATGATTTGTCTTAGATTGCCCCATTCTTCTAAACTAGTGCATGTTTTCTGTCCCCAGTGATGCTTTCTACCAACTTAAAATGTAATATAATGGCAGCTTGAAAGCATTAACCCGGCCATGACATCACTTCTCTGATCATACTTAGGAAGAAATGCAATGCAGAATGCTTGGAAAGTCTTGATGAAAGCCTCGGAAAGTCCCTCAGAGATAAATTGTCAGCCATTAACACCAGCGCATTGTCATGATATCACAGATCTACTGTTAATTTGCCACTTGAATTACCCAAGAGATAAACAATAGAGCTGTTGTGTAACACTCTACCAGACTTATTTTATGAATAACGAATTTTGGCTTTCCTGATGCAATGTTAAGAAATCTAAACCAGACAACATTTTGCATCATGGGGTTGAAAAGCAATGACATACTGTCACCAAAAATGAGCCGTACTCTCTCTGTTTACTGTCTAGAGATGAAGACTAGAGGCTCTCTAGTACCTGCAGACAGGTTTGGGTGCCGGGCCCAGACCAGATGGGTTGCAGTCCTGGAAGGTAGCATGACAGAGCAGCGATTTGACAGCAGGCCTGCAGAATGAGCTCACTCCTTCCAGCTCACCCCATGCGCTTTGAGCCAGATACTCCTGAGCGTCCTCTGGGTTCGGCAGAGAGTAGTTGAAGAAGACCAGAGCGTCTCGACGGAGCACATTCAGACACACATCGCCTCTGTATGTGCTGCAGTAACCAGCATTGCCTTTGTAGAGCCTAAATTAAATAAGACATTCAAAGCAGTGACAAACATGACTAAACAACACGCAAAACATAATATATGTTTTCGTAAAAAAAAACTTTCTTTACAAAATTAGTTTTCAGTTTGATCACACATTAACATTCGCTGCTAAACATAACATTAGACCTCTGGAGGTCACATTTGTCGGGCAAACACGACATTGAAGTTTAATAAATCCTGGTTTATTTCAGAAAAAGCAACCGTTACATTTTAAGGCAGGAACGAAACTACAGTGATTACATCTTAAGAGCGGTAAATGTTTTTTTACTGAAACCAATGCGACCTCCAGCCCTCGAATTGAGACACAGCTAATGTCTGGCCTCTACAGCAGTCAAATCATGTGAAAATGTCCCTTCAGGGCATCCATACATAACTGCAACTCTTGAGTAGTGACTGACTCATGAATAAAGTGCACAGTTGACAAGAATAAAGTGCAGTTCTCACAATTAGTTCATTCTGTTTAACTTCGCTTTAATTGTTACCAGATGTTGAACCTAAACTGTCGGATAATAACTTGGTTTATTTAAGTTCATGTGAAACTTAAACCATATGGCGTGTCTAGCTTTCATGGCAAGAGTGTACTGCATTAGCCAGCACATGTGTATGTGTTTACATTTATCATTTCAATCAATACAGACATGCTGATTCAATTTGAGTCGCTCTTTCCAGAGAAAGAACTTTCCTCTGACATAAACGCAAGTTTTTGAAACACTTCCTATTAGGCAACTTGACTGATGCTGTACAATATAGAGGTCTGTGTTTTTTTTATTGCATAAAGTTTAAATAGTTCCGAGTCTAAAGACAATGTCAACTTGGATGACTATGCGAATGGGATTTGCTGTTTAGTCCTAGCTGGGTAAATCTCACAAATATATGTTCAGGCCACATTTTATTAAAGACATTAAGATTTTTGCAGTTGAAAACTGTTTATTGTTTTCAGGACAGTCACATACCACATTTACACCAAAAAGGTATCTTGTTGTTAGTTTTTTGTAGACTAATTTATAATCTTCACTGTTTTTCGGTAATTAAAACACTTTACAATTTAGTGCAGTTTTTCTTAATCCAGTGGTAAGACAAAAACATACTAAGACGATGGTGTGTAAATATAGTGCATTTCACACAGCAAGTCATTTCATTTCCAAATCATTTTTAATGCTTTTTGGCATTATGCTTAAGACAGGATGTGATTTTAGAAACCAAAGACATAAACCTGACCTGAATGATTAAACATCACTTATCAGGACTGAAAAAAAATCCTACCTCCATTCTATGGTAAAGTTGCAGGATCCAGAGACCACCACCAGGAACGAGCCCAAGAAGAGAGATGAGTACAAAAAATATCTGCTTAATAATGGCAAAGGGCAACACATCCACTCTGTTGGCCTGACCATACTTATGTGAAGTTGTTCTTGGCTAAATGTGCATGTTTGTGTCTATGAGAGGGATAGAGGGCATGGGGGTCTGGAGGTACAGCAGGTGTGAAGTTTTAACAGCCCCTCCTAAACTCTTGTGACAGGGTTCTTGAGGGTCTTGATGCACGTTAAGGATTTGGACTTGAGGTCAATGTTTGCAACATTGTCTCCGTAATTATGGGTAGTTAAAACGCTACATCATATTGATTTGGGTTTAATATTGTAGTTTATGAGAAGAAACATATCATGGTGTAATACTCAAAGGGAAAATAACTGAAGGTCCAAAGAGCAGGACCACCGAGTCATGTAATTTGGCTCTTTAGTAGTACCTGAACATCTGATTCTGACTACATGATTTTAATTTCGTGCCGTTTTGCCTAACAGCATTATGTTCATACATATGTCACTAGATCAAGGCAAAGAGAAATTTCGAGCATGTTTTCGCAGCGATGCATTTCTGGGTTTTGAGGAGGCAACCGAGCAGCTATCAAAATACGAGGGAGTCTTATAGAAACAGTGGCACCGGAAGCACAGCTGCTTAAACTAACAGAGTCACATCACATTTACTCCAAGCAGCTAGACAAGCATATGGCTAAAAAAGTAAGTCACAGTGGGTGTTTGTTTCCATAGACCTGTTTTATGGGCTTTTATTAACATAAGTCACACAGTGCGTCACATGCTGGCATAATCGGTTGAGTGATGTGGCCATAGACAGTTTTATTATGTATCTCAAGATTTAACATTTATAAAAGCAACAGAATAATCATAGGACCTGTGACTAGCTACTTTTTCTTTAAAGTTCATTTTGTATTACCTTGTATAAATATTCTCTACATGTGATGTCATCAAAGTTAATATGGAGAATAAAATGATTTCAAAGAATTACAAACAATTACAGCATTGACATTTTATCTTTTTTTAGGTTTCAAATAGATCTCATGATCCACAATAAGATTTGATAAAAAACATGTAACTGACATATGATTACAAAGAGTGGTAAACTGTTAACACATATTCGCATAATAGGGTTAAAAATAAAGTTGTGTGTCATATGTGTGTGGTGGACTAAAGGCGAATTCACATGTTTCCAACAGACAGCAACAAACACAATCAAACTCCAACACCAACAGACACTAACATTCTAAATTCTCATTTTTCCCCAATATGGGTTTCACACTGACCCAACAAACTCCAACAAATGTGTTATAACATTTACAATAATAAAATTGTATGTTACAATAAAAGTCTGGTCATTTGGTGTTAACGTGAGCATCAAATCACATAAAATGTTTACAGTAGTGTACAGTATTTTGGCAGAAAGTTTGGCTACCCAAGCACATTTTTGTGCTTTTTATCTGACTGATAAAAAAGAATGTAGACAAACTATTCAAACATGCTTGTGGTCTATGAAGATAACTCGGATTCTTACCTGAAACGGTTACTTTTGCTGTGGCTTTGACAGTGTTGATTCCTCCACTGTGCTGGTTAGTAGCTTGACAAGTATAGAGAGCTGGTTTATGTACCACTACACGCAGAATGGACACTATGACATTCTCTACAATTATCTCGTCCACTGATGCTTCAGAAATCTAAAACGTTTAAAAAAAACATACAAATCCTTAATACCGTTGGAAAAATTAAAGCAACATCACATTACACATAACCCTGAATACATCGCAGTATGCCACCCCTTGCTGAGATTGTTTCATTTCAATGCTGTTGCGGTCGGCGTTGGAGGTCGCACAGGAGGTCATAGCAGGGTTATTGCTTTTATAAAATGTCAGCAATTGCAATATGACACAAGTTTTCGAGATACGTAAAATTTAATGTAGAATTCAATGCAGAAATTATAACTATCACAAGCAATGTAGTGTAAATCCATTAATATAGAATTCAGTGCATGTGCATGTGTGCATGTTTAAACGTTTTAACCTATGCTCATCCAATTTTACTTTTGATAGCACAGAGATTGCAGTGCAATGTACTGTAATAACAGGCTATTTGTCAATTACTGCAATTACGTTGTTCTTGGTTATTTATGTAAAAGAATAAAACATCATCAAGAAAATGTTTATGCTCACATGCAAGTCATCTGGTTGTTGCTACAATTAAAATAAACCCTTCTGCTTATACTTTGGATGTGTTAAGACTCTCTCGCTATTTTGCTAATGTGATTGGTAGAGTTTATGTAAAAAACATTAGAGCCTACAGGAATGTTTAATCATGGCTCTATATTTGACCCAGTGCTCATGCTTTGATTTTAGAAGTCCTGCCAGAATGATACTCAGACGGGGTCATTTTAATCAGCAGTTTGATGATATCTCATGTATTTCAAAGATGCTCCAGTGGTCAGAGGTCAAAGTTCATATCTCAATCATAATGCTGAAGAGCATTTGACCATGACAGCTAAAACGGTGTAATTATCAGAGAAACGTTTTAGATTAACATGCCATTGCAGCCATTATAATTGCGCTTTGTAGTGATTTTCATGAATTATTAACTGCAAAATAATGTAAAAAATCTGGGAAATCAATGATATTAAAATGAGACCTATTAAGGACAATAGAGGTAGCCTATTGCTTAAGTGTCTTGTTTCTGTGTTTTTTTTTAAATCACCTATGCTCAATAATCTCTCAATAATGATCTCATGGGAATTTCGGAACTCTTTTACGAGGTGGCTTGATGTGAATTGTACATGTATGATTATTAGAAAAACGCAATATTATGAGCTGTTCTATTTATTCATTTCTCACTATCACAATAAATTAATTTGATCAATACAGCACTTTGCCTTAACCAACAATTATCTTTTGTTAAGTAAAGAGTTTTATTGTTCTAATATCTGACAAAAAGGTTATCTAAATGAAACAAATAAAACATGATTATACATCGTATTAAAACGATGTAAGAACGAATTCAGAGTACATCCTGCAATGTAGGACTAGGACAAAATTTCAGACTGGCTTATTACACACAAAATGATGTTCATTCACTCAAAACGGCCCAAACCTAAAGGCTATGTGGAAAAGGTACAGTTACCAAATGGCTACCCAATGAATAGTCTTAAAGTTGGAAAAACAACAAAGAGTTTGGTTCCAAATGAGATAACTCATAAACATTTTGCGTGCATTCCAGTTAATATCAATCAAACTGCAGTTGGTTTGTTTTGATTGAAGCCATAATAACTCTAAAAGTACAGCTAGCTATCACAATAAAAGCATGATAACATGATAAAAGTATATATAAGATTTTTTAAACAGAGTTTTCTATTACAAATTCTTCATATATTCCCCCGAAATGTAACATTTTATAAAAAATGTGGTCATATTTAAAGTAAAAGAAGAGTTGAAGAGGTAGATTTGTCTAGCTTCAGAATTTGTGGTCTGCTTTGACACTTACTGTCCAAAGTGTTACATAACACAGCAATAAAACACAAGCTTCAACCACAGCCAGTCTGCCAACCTACTTATCTACGTACCTCAAAATTGCATTAAAAACATGATTAATGCTATCCCAATAAAAACGAAGGCACAGCCTGTTTATAACAATTTTCATCAATCCAGCCCGAGATATCTGAATCTGGAGTTCAAAAGAGTTAAGATTTATCTGCTTGTTTTTACATAACTCTGGTGGTCAGTTTTCGGTTCACTTTGTTTTGATCTAGCAAAATCCACATCCCAAAACGATCCGGAATGATGATAACAGTGCTGAAGTGTTTTAAATTCCTGACTTGATCTCAATGTGTCTTACATTTTATTGCTTCTGTCCAAACAGCGCCCTGAGGAGTGATTGTTGCTGAAATCCTGTTATTAAAGACGCAAAGCATTTACAGAACGCTGGCCATTTTATTTGGATACACTGCCTGACATTTAACGTGAACGTACTGTACTCTGCTCTATGTCTCAGTAAGATGAGATGAAAGGAAAATTAATTTGCTCCATATAGTGCCAAAGCAAACATAATGAGCAGGAGAAATTCAAAGACATTGGGAGAAAAAAAGCAAGTGTGAATAGAAGATTTACCGTATTGCCATTTTCAAGCCAGGTTATTGATGGGATTGGGTTGCCAGTGGCGTTACACTCTAATGCAACTTCTGATCCAATCTGAACTTTCTTCTCTTTGGGAACTTTTAGTATTTTGGCAGGAGCTATAGGGAGAATATATTGCATACATGTAAGTCAATTGTGAATAAAAACATTAAAAAAAAATCACATAAAAGTGTAAGTAGCACAGTAGATGTTTACATTAGTGGTAGGCCTACATTCTGTTTAGTATGGTAAAAAAACTTTCTGTATTGCAAAAAAAATGAAAATGCTCCAGGCTTTCTTATGCAATACTAATGCAATGATATAAACAAATCTTCAACTCAAAACGGAAATCTTTTTATGCCTTTTGGCCATTCGTTTACACGACAACAGTGTTCTGGGGCACTACTACAGTAAAAGATGAGAACAACAAAACGTTTTGCCATTTTTCAGGTCTTTAAATCCCTGTGGTTTTCACAGTCATGCCTGCGCAGTGCTGGAACATTCTAGTCACATTGGCAGTTTGTCAATTCCAAGAACGCAAAGAACGGACTTGTGTTCTTTGCAGCCTCGGAAGAAACGGACTTGGATGGACGCACCGCAGTGACTTCTGGGACCTCAAGCGGATTCTGTAGACGCACAAGGCGGCACAAGATGCATCCTTGATATCGAGAACACATCCAGGTACTTTCATGCTTTCTTTGTTCTAGTGTTCTTGAGTATTGAAACCGGACCTTGACGGTTATCGATGACGTAGAGCAAGAACACGAGGACACAAGGTCGCTTTAGAATGCATTTTGCATTGTTTCTTACGACCAACATCGCCATCCACTGGCCTGGCAAAGTATACCCGAAGAATGAATGAATGACATACCTTGTACTTCAAGGGTAACTGATCTGGAATATGCAATCCCGAAACTATTCCTGGCTACACAGCGATACTGCCCAGCATCTTCTTTTTTGATGTTATTAATTTTAAGTGCACCATAATCTAACACTGATATGCGACTATTAACCTGCAAGATACATCAAATATATAGCAGGACTTTAGAAATCAAACAAAAATAGATTTTGTTATGAACTGTATAGAAATTAGCATCTTAAATAGTAACACAAGGCCTACCTTTATCAAATCCTCATCTTTAATCCAGGTGATTTCTGGTTTGGGATATCCTAACGCTACACATGGCAAAACAGCCTTTGACTCCAGAAGACACGTCACATTTGTTGGATGCCTTTTAATTTGAGGCTCTGAAAAGGTAACAGGTTTCTGATGTTACCATATAGCAAGGTTTAGGTATAAACAACAAATTGTCAGTTGCACATTCTTTTAAAAAGTTTAAACTGCCACCACAACAAAATCTGGTAATACTTTACAAGACATAACAACATACTCATCTTCAGTTGTAAAGCTCCACAGCTCTTGGCTGGTTCTCCAACCCCATTGTTTGCAGTGCAGCAGTATTCTCCATTATCTGAATCCTTCACATTGGGAATGATCAGCATTTGGCCATTTTCTCGTATAACATATCGGGAATCATAATACCTGCAGTAAGGAATTAGAATTACATATGCAATTTCTTTATAAAACATGAGGAGTATTATTTGTCTAAAGCATGAAATTGCATCCTGTGTAGAACAGACCAAGTCTTTGATTTACAAAATAGGATTTCACTTGCACAGGAAAGTTATCTTTTGGAAGGCAGTTGCCTATTTGGGCATTAATTAAACACCACATCTCTTTTTCTTGAGAAAAAATCCATGATGAGGCAATTCTGTACAGAGTGTGCATGTTCTCCCTGTGTTAGCATGGGTTTCCAGAGGATTTTCAGATTTCCACCATACTATCCAATCACATGACGACAATTTTTTTTTATACGAAGATTGTTCTTACCGAATTGGATAATTGTTACGTGTCCATGTAATGTCAGCTGGGGGGTATGAATCAACCTCACAGATAAACGTCGCATTATGATCCAAAGGTGAATCTACTGTCTCAAGCAATGTTGTGATTCTTGGTGCTGAAATAAAGCGGTAAAGATTGATTATTGAAACATAAACACCTTTTTAACATGCACATTTGCTCATGCCAAATATTTGTACATTAAAAACTATTTCAGTTTAGTGACATACAGTGGTTTGGTAGTTATTGCTTGCTATGACTAGCAATGTTAAATGTGAATACAATGCCACATACAGTACAACCAATCAATTAAAAATTTTGAATTAAAAAGTTAAAATCAATTTAACTTTTTCCATAATTCCCATTATTTTTGTTAATGATGTCAACAATTACAATGCAAACATGGACAGATTGCAAAAAAACGTTGCTATCCTAAATCCTTCTTTCCTATAAAGAATATACTATACTGTGTGGTAAACTATTGGCTGCCAAATACAAACCATCAAAATGAATGTAACATTTAGATTAACACTCAAACCAAAACAATCTGAATTGGAGCCAGTTAAGAAGCCCTGGATGTCAATGACTTGTTTTCACAATAGATCAGTCAAGCTTGCAAGAAAGTATTTGTTTTGAACCATTAACCATTTGTCCCTTGTTATAACCATGAATCATGGATTGCAAGTGTTGTGAAATTATGTTGTATTAACAAAGTTCGGGAGGAGTACATGCAAAAACTAACCCGGCTGGCTTCCAATAACCAATCTCACCAATTATCTTTAAACCCGGGAGAAAAGACCCTACAAATAGACAAGACGCCTTGCTCTCATTCTCTCTACATTTCCCTCCTCCACCCCAACTCCTCACCATCAGCCTATTTTACCGCAGCAAAACAGCGGGGAACAACTTGAGTACAGGCACACACCAGACCCGGGGCCCTCTCACAGGACAAGGGGCGGGCACTCCGAGTTCGGAGCCCTCTACCGGGACAGCATGCAGTATACGTATAATAACCGTCTCCCATCTGTAGTTATTATATGTTAAGTGAACTTGTGAAACAACCTTTTCTTTCCTCACATAATATTTTGCATTCTCACCACACCACAAACAGCTGACCTCAAAGAGGGTCAAAGTGGGAGGAAATGTTTCTAACGGCAATAACAGTGTAAAATCACTGCTGCCAGTACAGATCTGATGTTATTTCATAAACATTTCCAGCTAATAAAAAGCAGCTCAATTTAGTGACTGGGGTTCAACTGGATCCATCGTTTTTCTAGACACACAATACATGGATGTGTTTGACCGATGCACTTGAGTCTTGCGTATTTACATTTACGTTTTAATCCAAAGCGTTTTACAAGTTAGGGAAACAATGGAAGCTATTGGGTCAACATAAGGACAACAAATACTGTAGCGTAAGTGCAATAAAAACATGTCTCACAAAGCCTTCTACAGTGTACAGAGCTAAGTCTAGTTTATTTAAGAACACGGAGTTTGTAAACAAAGCAACGCCACTGTGTTTAAACTCAATAAGACAATATTAATCAATAACACTTACGTGCTTCTGTTGACTACTGCTGCAAAATGCTTATTGATTAATGCTTATTTTGTAGCATCTCAGACTTAATCCCTACCTTTTTAAGATGCTGTGTCAAGTAAAGTGTCACAGTTTCTTGGAGGGTGGTAGGGTTAGATTATGCTAAGTGTGTATCCACAGATGTTAATTACGTCCAAGTACTTTTAATTGAATTGCGATCAAGATGTATGCATATGTTGATCTTATCAAATGCTCAAGTAGCCTACTTGGTAGTTAAAGCGGCCGTGCAAACATGTTTCATGTATTCTGACTTCTTTACTATGTTAAATGTGCTGTCTTCTCATGCTTAACATGGTCAACTTGTCAAAAAACGAGTTGGGCGTATGACATAGTAATTTTGTGCTCAATACACTCCCCCAGCGATCGTACAGGTTTCCGAAAGCTTTTTTCGAACATATAAAACTGTTTTGTAACAACTTTTCTTAGTCCCTTATTGGACAATTCTCCCAGAAAAGCACACGGCCACACGGCAGCAAGGAGAGCAGGAGAAGGAGCATGCGCAGACGTCACTTTCACTTGTAAGCAGGAGAGAGAGAGAGCATATGTTCGCGAAGTTCAGGTGTTTGTTTGTTCAGTGCATTTGGGTGTTGAATGTTATATGAACTGTGGATATAAAGCTGGATTTGGAGATCGTTTGAAACTGATATATGGAGCCATCCCAGCGCTAAAAGATGTCGGACATGAATCGAGTGTCGCTGAGTGAAACTGATGTCAGTGTTTCTTGACAATGGGTGCAGACGTGCTTTAGTTTCTGCTACCCGGGCTTTGACCCAATCGTCCGTTCATAACATATTGCTAACATTAACTGTAAAAAAAAATATGTGGAGTCCTTCAAATAAAGTAAGTAGTGCTGGAGCAAAGTTTGTGCTGAAAAGTAAAGTGACACAGCAGAATCAATTATGGGATTTTTAAGATGTCTTAAAATTACTGCTGTTTGATATTGTGAATTATGTTTCTCTGTTATTAGATGTGTCTTCCATCTAGCAATGAATGCTGTTTGCATTTGCCTGTTTCTAAAGCAAATAAATAACTTTTAGATTTGTGTTTTGATTTAAATTACATTAATAGGACTAATGCAATTGTTGTTGTAAATGCCTTGTTTAAGTCAGTTTTTAGTTAGTTAGTTAGTTAGTTAGTTAGTTAGATAGGATATCTATGAGCATTTATATGTTTATATCTTATATGTTTTTAGAGAGGAAAATATATTTGATATATGTACATATATTAGCATCAGCATACATATACATGCCTCACTAATATTAATGTTGTGTAATTCAAAGATTTTTTTTTAGTATGTCTTTGTGGGGGGGCCTTAGGTCTTGACATTGCTTAGGGCCCACAAAATGATAAACCCGTCCCCGTTTGCACTTAAAATTGTATTCATGTCATTAAACTACATTAAATATGCACTAGAAAATTGACAGCGAGTTTGGTATATTTCTTCAGCAATAATATGTTCTTTGTTTTAAATGTTTTAACTGGAGTTTTATTGTTTAGTTATCCACTCTCACATCTGTTGCAAATCAGACTTGTATTTGTCTAACAGTTATGTCTTTAAAGATAGAAACCGATCAAAATCAACATACAGAATCCAAAGAAAACTCCCCTTTTAAGATCACAAGCTCTGTTACAGTCAGATTAAAGTCTACAAAAAATGAATGCACTATACTTTGCTAACTAATGTAATTATCATATTGTAGGTCCAATTTCAAGCTTGTGCTTTATTCAGTTTCAATGTGTTTTTACTGAAGCTATAGACTATGCCAATGTTATTGTGCTCATTCAATCTGTGGTTTCAGTGATGGGATGTGTCCTTCTTAGTGACCTTGAACCATTCCGTATAAAGCTCCAAAACACATCAACAGCAATTTAGTCCTGATCCAGACAACATAACAAAAGACTCTTTTGTTATTTGTTTTCTATTATGGCTCCATTACAAATGCAAAAAAACATTGCAATCTTGTATGTATCAAAGGGCTTCCTTTGTTGAACACTGGATTCAATCAAATGCCATACCATCTTGGACCCTTTGCTGGTCTTTGCTTGTTTAACACTTTCTGTGCTTTGCAAAACTTGTATTATGTTGGTTTAGCTGGTGGGCCATCTAGCAAGTGTCCAATGCCTCTCTAAACCAGTATAGTCAGGTTGGGAGAGCGTCTAACAGGCAGGTTTGAGCAGGAAAACATTCTGCTTCAAGCCTTTTCGCTGCCCTGCATGCAGATCATTTATAGACAGAGAAGATGGAGCCTAATTCATTTACACCATGACTCTGCAAACCTTGTTTGCTTTCGGCTGCGTTTTCTCACAGGGATGCATTAGCACTTTGCTGCAACATAACCTGACAGTTTCCGACGTGTGAATCAGCGGATATATCACCTGTTCCTCGCAAGAGCTTCCAAGGACATCATCATCCCTGACCGATAGCAACAGCTCAAATTAATATGCTACTTAGGGTGTATGCATACTACTACTATTTACCACTTAAAAGTAAACAAATCACTTCTATGCTATTTAATTATGTAAATGTACATAATTAATGCAATATCGCTGAATTTTGCATGGCTCTCAGCAAATCAGGTTCGAGAACCAGAAAGAACTGTTGTATGATAGAATAAATATTTTTTTCCAGGTATAAGTGAAGCTGTATCAGCCTGATTTAATACTGTTGAACATATACAGCATCCCTTAAAAGATTTTTTGTAATGTATAGACAGGCCACACTTAAAAATTGACAACTATCAGTGCAGTAGATATCAAAATTTAAGTTTATTTGGTTGAAAAATAATACAATGAGCATATTATCAACACATTCAAAAATTCACCTAAAATTAGAATAATAACATAGTCAATGTGATAAAATATACCTTTGCAGGAAGATTCTGCCTCTTTGTCTTAATGTATTTAAGTTTTTTTGTCGTCTTTTATATGCTGTTTTTCTTTGATAGGGAACGTGAATGATTTGGTTCGACACCTGAAAGGATGTACTGTGCACTTTGAATGAGAATAAATGTTTCTTTCCGAAGGTCATTGACAGTCAGATGATGAGTACAACAGCTACTGATACTATTTATTTGATTGGGGTGGTGTGTACGTCAATATCAAGTTTATACCTGACTATCTGAAATCGCTTTGGAATCAGATATTGAGAAAGTGATTTAAGCAGTGGCTCTGGTTTTGTTCTAGACGTAAAGTTTTTACGATGGACTTCGATTCATGAATAAAAAAACATATTTTTATTTGCATAGTTTCCCTATTGTCAGACCACACTTAAAAATGGACAACTATCAATGCATTAGACAACAAAATATAAGGAATCTGACTTTATTTGGTTTAAAATAATACAATGAGCATATTGTGAAGAACCTTTTAAGCACCCTTGAATGAATAACTTTCCCAAGTCTTCCAACTTCCAAGTTTCCCTTGTTGCAATGACTTAAAAAAACAATTTCAGGACGCATGAAAATGATTGACATTGATGTTGTTGATGTAAAAAGGCGGCCCTCAATTTGGCCAAATTGTGGCAGTACATTTATCTGACTGCTGTTTGTGTTTAGAAGACATAAAATATAGACCAAACATCATATGAATTTGTTTTTTGAAGATCATTTGGTTTAGTTTGAAGTCACCTGTCAGAGATTTTACACACTGGAGTTTTATTAAGATCAAAAACTTTCAGAAGCATAATGGCCTTTGCCAATCCGATTTATTTTTTTGGGGAACTGTGTGGTCTGCTTAAGACTTTGTCTTAATGTCTTCAAGATTTTATGTCAAATTGTTTTTTTATGCTGTTTTTCTTTGGTAGGTTATGTGAATGACATTTGGTTTGACACCTAAAATAATGTACTGTACACTTTGAACGAGAAGAAATATTAATTTTCGATACGAAGGTCATTGACAGTCAGATGACAACAGCTACTGATGCTATTTATTTGATTGAGGTGGTGTGTACGTCAATATCAAATTTATACCTGACTATCTGATACCCCTTTGGAATCAGATATTGAAAATGTGATTAAAGCAGTCCCTCTGGTTTTGCTTTTAGTCGCAGATTTTAAGTTGGACTTCAATTGGTGATTCATAAATAAAAATATGTGTTTTACTTGCATAGTTTTTACACAAATACAGTATCGTCTTGTGCTAAGTTAAATGAATGTTCGCCTAAATGTCATCTGACCTCACAGAACCTCTGGAATGTGTTGAATTATAATTGTTAAAAAGCAGCGTTTCTATCTTTGGAACACACATTCCACATCTACCATTATATCATAAATGTAATAGCCTTTAATTTTCATCCAGCCTATATTATCATCAACTTTTAAACTATTTAAATCAATGTTCTTCAACCTTTCAAATCAAAATTTATTCTAAAATGAAAAATTACAAAAATAACTTACTTATAAGCAATAACCTCATATGAAGTTAGAGTTTAGGGTTTGCCCTCAAGATTCAAATGATATCGCCTGAAATCAACCCATCTGTCTATAACTCCTGATATACTGTAAACCACATATTTGTAATTATTGGACAGTGTTTTGTTACAAACCATAGAGCTTTTCTTAAATGATCACTGTAGAAAACTCTCTCTCTCCCACTCCATCTTTCTATCTACGTCAGTTTACAAAATAAAATTGAATAACAACAATTGAATCATTTGATACTTACATACAAATTATATTATCAACATACGGTAACATCTGTCCTCAAACGTATACACTTCTCTGAAATATGTATCTAAATAACATATACACACCATTTTAATAGTAAGCTATACAGCTGGCATATTACTTGTAGATTATAAATAGAGATTTTGTTAAATGATTAGTAAGTCACCAGGTTCTGCCTCATAACTTTAGTCATGCATGTGCTGTGGTTAGTGTTTGCATAACAAAGTCAACGCAAGCTAACCCATAATCACAATGAAACTCACCTCTCTGTAGACCTTCACTCAGGCTAAAATATGTCACAATGAGTATTAATGGAATGTTTTTAAGGACCTTCATGTTCACCACAGATCGTTCTGCTTCAATTCAGCTTTGAAATCCATTTGTGAGCCTCACATCAAAGTTGTGAAGTAAAGTCCCTGCAGTAAACGTGTATGGTGTATGACGGCTCCTAGAGTCTGTCAGTGTCGCTCCGTATGCGTGGAAAGCTGAAGATAGACAGGGCCAGCTGCTAGATATGCTTACAGTGATATGAGGGGAATACAAAAATGAAGAGAGTGCCTCGAATCTACGCAGAATCAAAGTTTTTTGAGAACATTTTAAGTGTTCTTTAGCATTAAGATTTTTGTGAATTTTTAAAAGAATGTGTATAGGCTTCCCCAAAAAATGTAATTCTTACAATATTTTGCTGTGGATATGATATTTATGAATCTGAATTAGAATCTTAGGCTGTCTTAATGTGGTTTAAAACCTCTAAGAAATGTTTGGTAACACTTTCCTCGAAGCATATATGTATAATGCATTATAAAGAGTATTTAAAGGGTAAAATGCATTATTATTCTTCAAAATGTGTGTTGTAATCCATTTTATGTAGTTGTAGTTGTAAAGAATTATAACCAATTTAAAATGTGTAGTGTAACAATTAATTGCTAAGTATTATAAAGTATTAACTGTAATAACAATTATTTATAATACATTACAATGCATTAAAAGGTGCTTTATAATTATGCATACATGCTTCAAGGAAAGTGTTACCAGATGTTTAACTTGACAAAATGTAGAAGTATTGTGTATAACAAAGCCAGATCATTTCATAGCATTCTTTTGAAAATTATGCTCTGAATCATGATGAGTCAGGGTTTTAATCATAGATCCGCGAAAAATTGATGCAGTTGCTCTAATAATATTTTTTTCTCTTTGCTGATAAAGACAGATGAGGTTAGACCCTTATGTTTCTCT
This sequence comes from Triplophysa bombifrons, assembly GCA_029783895.1. Lineage (NCBI taxonomy): Eukaryota > Metazoa > Chordata > Actinopteri > Cypriniformes > Nemacheilidae > Triplophysa > Triplophysa bombifrons. The sequence continues at coordinate 4,091,070 of CM056471.1, forward strand.
AGGCAAGTTGGACAGTACTCAGGAACACACCAGCCCTCCCTCACTCATAGCAATAGCATGACAAGCACAGCCTTTGCATTCAAGTCGCCTTTGTATGGAATTACCCACCTGTTGTTCACTGGCTCCTACGTACTGATTTATTTTAAGATGGAGACTGACATTTCCCAAAGGGACTGTTTATGTGCCATCCTCTGCTTTTTGCCTTTTATGGCAGAAAATATTTCTTAGATTAAATTAACTAATTATCACTTCTGAAGTGACATCATTTTTGACAGATTTTTAAGAAGGTTATGTTATTAATATGTCAATGGGTCTAAAATAGTAGAAACATCTTCACATCTCTAATCTGCACAAGTCGAAGCAAATTTAAAGAAAAGATTTAATTATTTTGTTCAAGTTTGTTTCAATTATATCTGAGCATTTGACAGCTTACTATAAATTTAAATTGTATTAAATTTATTTTAATCATAAAAAATTGTTGTTTAATGTCCAGGCATGTCATATAGAGCCATCTAGTGGTGAGGTTGCGAATTGCAATTAACGACTAACTCCACCCCTCCTGTTCGAAGCACTGCGGTGGCTGACACAGAACTAAGATGTCATCACGCTTTCGTTTCTTTGACAAATGAGATAACATATTGGGGGGATTCGTGGTTTATGTAGATAGAAATAGCTCATTCTAAGGTAATACAAATAAAAACATAATGCTTCATTATGTACACCTCTGAAGACATAGTTATGTATATAATATTGCATTTCTGTTAATAGATCATCTAAAAAATTACACATGGGACCATTAATATAAAGTAAACTTGATATGATATTGATATATTATTGGTATTGATATGAAAGTAAGTATTTTATTAATTTAGCATGCTCTAAAAGAAAATTGTCAATTCAAAGAATACTGTAATAAAATAATTGAAAGATGAACATTTTCTTTAAACGTTATGAATTTCATGTTCAATATGAATGATCATTTACTCATAAATAAACCTTATGAATTTCATGCAGCAATTTATCTGACTTTTAAAGAGCATAGATCTGCTGAGGTTTGGTGTAATATGAAGTTCATTGTAATGACAAACTTAATGTCACAGAAGGCTGTGCAATACTGAAGACAGCTGCGATTCCTCCGATGTTCATAGTGTCACCCTGTGTTTTGGCAAACATTGAGACATTACAGTTAGTGATGGGCCAATGGATATTTTGCAATACAATATGGTTGAAGCAAACAGTGTCTCCAAGACTACAAAGCGGTTTGAAAAGACATCTAACCTACTGTATAATGACCCTGTACACACTGAACTGGGAAGACTCTTGTGTTTCAATGCTTTATTATGACTGGTTAGGATGGTCTCAATTGGATTTGAGTTCCCGATTAAAGCCCTGAATGATTTTTTACACCCTGTTTTATAAGAATTATCAGAGGCATTCTTGTTCTTGTATTGTGATAAATCTATGCATCCAGTATTAAATCATTGTCTGAAAAAAAGTTATGTAATGACTAATATACTGTATACTGTAAAAAATACTGTAAAAAACTCTAGCTTAGCTCTGTATACTGTGTTAGTATGCTTTTGTTGCACTTATGCTGTCCCAATTGCTTCCATTGCTTACCCCACCTGTAAATCGCTTTGGATAAAAGCGTCTGCTAAATGACTAAATGTAAATGTAAATGTACTGTTAAGTTTCATCAATGTATATTGCATTGAGAAACCTGCAATAATACCTTGTATTCTGTATCTTCGATATTTTTCATAATTATATCTCTTTTCTACAGTAACCACTGCCTAAATGTAAGTTAAGCTGCTTTGCGCTTATGCAAAAGTGTGAAAGTGTGCTATATAAATTTATTTAAATTTAACTGAACTAAACTAAATTACGGAAGTGAATAAAATAAAGACACACTCCCACACAGCTTCAGTACCTTCGTTTTATAAGACTTCTTGTTACTTAAATTATACTGCCATCTCCTGCTTAGAAAGAGAACTGCTTCAATACCCTATCCCAGGAATTTTAGTCATGGCTCAATCCTGTTTAGCACGTCCAATGATTCCAAAGTATTTCCCAATACACATAAGTACAACCAGTGCCGGTGAACTCCTTGAACAACTTTTTTGCATGAAAAATTGTTCAGGCAATATAACCGCAATTCATTTCATGCCATTGCACCAGAAAACGTGCATGATTATGTAGCATAGAAACAACATGGAGTGTGTTTCTATGCTAAAACGTGTTATAGGTACATTGAAAACCCCCGAATGCACTATAACCCCATGAGTTGATCAAAGGTTGACAAGGGTTGATGGTCAAAGAGCATTTGTGTCTCTGAAAGAAGTGACTCTTTGCAGTATCTATCTAAAAAAACTTCAGACACACCACACAAACTCGTAGCTTTTATTCTGAACCTTGATTCATTTTTCTAAAATTTCACTAAAATAAAAATGTCTTTCTTTTTTTGTGTCTGAACAATTTCACAAATAACTTAAATTGTACCAAAAATCTTCTTTAAAATGTTTAATTTAATACATTAAACTTTTTCTATAAATGACTAGCACATAAGTTTCGACAGTGATATTGAATTTGCATTGAGCATTGGACATTTTACAGGTACTGCATTGATATTGACTGCTGAAATATTGGTATTGGTATGTAATATGACAAACCCCAATGCATCTTAAGCACAAAAGCATTTCATGTGTAATTTGTTATTCACTTGATTCAATAGATTCAAGACCTATGTTTGTGAAGGAGTATCAAGATTGTCTTATCATTCAATAGAACGTCACGCACACAAAAATAAACCTTTCCTTTTCCGGTCAGGTATTCAAACCTTCAGGTTTATACTTATGGGTGTGTTCATACATTCATTGCATTGCTTAGCATTCCCAGAATGCACTTTGGAGAGGTGAGTAAGATCAAGTTACAGCACAACAGTGTCACACACTACAGGAAAACACCTGACAGGGACTCTCCATTCTGCACCTTCAATCTCCGGCTCCTCTTATCTGACCTGATATTTTCATAGTTGCGGCTTGGGAAGAGATATGTCACCTATTCCGCTTTTAGTTCATTGGTATTGGATCTAGGCAGGCAGCAGGTGAGTAAACAATGTGCTAATGTTCGTTTGTGCTACTACTGAATCATGTTTATGAAATTATATCAGGTTTGTCTGTGAGGAGAGTGCTTTATATTTATGCTGCTGGTGGATGTCTTTATTAAAATCTGACTCATAGTTGTAAGCCATTATATTCAATTATCTCACCTGGTAGCTAAGGAAGCGTGGACTTCAAATCTGAACACTTGCTCATAATCAAACAAAAATGTCTGCATATGCAAGAGAAATACGTTTTTGTATTCTGTTTTTGGAATTAAAGGGATTGTTCATCCAAAATGAAAATTTGGTCATCATTTACTTACCTTCCAGTTGTTCCAAAACGTTATCAATATCTTTGTTCTGATGAACACAGAGAAAGATATTTGGAAGAATGCTTATAACCAGACAGATTTTGCTCCCCATTGATTACCATAGTTGGAAAAAATACATGGTAGTCAAAAGAGCCTCAGAACTGTTTGCTGTCCTACATTCTTATTTTGTGTCCAACAGAACAAAAAAAATATATTAAGTAATTTTTCCTATTATTAGAGTTCATCAGAACAAATAAATGAATAGAGTTTTGGAACAACTCGAAGGAGATTAAATGATGACAGAATTTTCATTTTTGGGTAAAGTAGTGTCAATTTTATTAAATACATTTTCTGTGGCTTTATACGTCTATTGTTTTATCAATTTTCACCTATTTATTGCATTAGGCCATTATCTCCACATTGCACTGAAAGATGTGCTGTTGACAGTAGTATTTACATATAGATGCATATCTTTTGTCAGTCAAAACCCTTTAAAAGCCGTGTTTGCCGCAGAGCTCGCTTTGTATCTGTGGTTTTAACAGAGCGTGCACTGACTTGAATAACCACACCACTCCCTCAGAGCACAAATGAATTCAATGTCATGAGCAAGCAAAGTGAAAGTACAACTCAAACAACACTAAACACACAAGACCAGCAGTCCTTTTCTGACAGCCAACTCTAACATGTTGGCAAAGAAAGCGAAGCTTCCAAAGGGATCCATTTTCTACTCACACTTTGGACCTCATGAGTAGCTTTAACTCAAATTCCAGAGATTCTATTAAAGCAGCCAAAAGCGTGTTTGGACACAGTCTGAACACTTAAATAAATATCCTAAAATCAACATTCAATGTCTGCATTTCTGCTGTCAGTTATCACATACGAATTAAATGAGGATTTTGAACAGTCTACTTTCTTTGTAGATCTGGTTGGTTTGTTGAAATGAATGCAGGCGAGTTAACCTCTATTGTTCATATTGGTGCTGGAAAGACTTGCTCCAGGTTAGTATTTTCATCTCTTTTTTTTATGAGTAAAATAACTAGTCATACCAATGCAAAACTGTGATTAGTGGTATAGAAATAAATCTCAATTGAACGAAATGTCATCTTGCATAGTGGATATACTGTAGTATAGCAGTGCTCCCCAAAGTGTGGGCCACAGCCTCGCAGTGGACCCTAGCGGAACTCCTGGGGTTGTGAATTTTATTTCAATAAAAAGTTATGCATTTTATTTGTTAAAATAATGCTAATGCACATGTAGTGCATGTACAGTTATTCACATAAAAATCATTATAAACTGATAATATTTGTTGATCATTTTGTATAAAGACACTTTATTATAGGTCTATGTGCATATTTATTGTAGCTTTTGGGTCTTTAAATGGGTCCTTGCCCCTCTGAACTTTAGGTATCTCTAGTCTACAGTGGTGTTAACATGCCTGATACCTTATACAAATACAGATAAAAGTCAGACTGCATGCACAGTTTGTAGGTCAATAATCAAATGTAGGCAAATGTTTCACATTGCATGTGTACAAAAGGTCAGGTTGAAATCAATAAGAGGCTTTTTATACATGTTCAAATCCCTCCATGTTGACAATTACAGACGACAAATGGGAGAAAATTATGAAAAAAAGTCTGCTTTCTCACTTAATATATCTTTGTTTTAAAGGGCTGAATTTGACTCTATCTTGAACACTTACAACTGCTTTCTCAAAGACATAACACACCTGCAGCTTACAGTCCACGAGGTAAAACTTTCTCTTCACTTATCTTTATGGATGCCTTCGCCTTCACTATACAGTTTTAATTTACAAATGTTTAAATTAATACATATCGTAAATGTACTGTGCCGTTTGCAGCCCTCTTCAGGCAGAGTGTAGAATAGCAAGCCCTCAATGCACATTTTTCCTCAATCCACATTTCTGTTTTTACAGAATGCAGGAGAGGTGAAATTCGAAGGAGTCCTGGTCATCTCCTGGGGGGTGAAGAAGCCCATCCAGTTAAAAATACAAGATGAAAAACAGATTTTTCTAGGCGAGTGTCCCATCAAATCACCAGACCCGATGAGTCCACTTGGAAACAAAAGGTCACTATTCTATTTAGAATTTTATTTACAGTATGTGCAACCAAATGTAATTTTAGAAACATAAGTTTTACTGAATTAATTATATAATTTTTAATTAAATAGTTATATCCCAGATTCAAAGTTTTCTCTCGAGGGGTGGTAGAAAAGATTTGTGCTGCCTTTGTTTTATTTAGATTGCTGTAATCATATGCTGTATATATGAAGAGTTTGGTTCCAAAATGAGATAATGTTCAAAAATCGTGTTTTTTATTGTTTTAGTTTGCTGTATTTTTTTGTTATTATGGCTTGAATCAAATCTAACCAACTACAGTTTGATTGATATTAATTGGAATGCACAATAAAAAAACATGTTTCATATTAATTCCATGAACATAAAAACATAAATTCTTATTTTGGAAAGTAAAAAAAACTAATTTTGTAACCAAACTCTTCATATATGTAAATATATAAAATGTGTAGACCTATGTTTAGAAAATGTTTATTTAATCGATCAATAAATAAAATAGCACTTGCCCTTGTAATGTAAGCCTTTACTTTTTACTCCAGAGTGTGTATCTTAGGAATTAATTTTGTTTCATAGTAAAAATAACTGAACAGAATCTTTCTCTTTTTTGAAAAATCTATCTCTGAACAAATGTTATAGACTAGCTACCTTCAAAGAAAGCATAAATGAAGAAAGAATAAGGAAAGAAAAAGAAAGTTAACTACAATACTACTATATGAGAAAATCAGCTTTACAGGGTATTCCTTTAATTTACTGAGATGTAACTTTTTTGGGATCACACAAAGTGGGGGTTGTCATCGGCATAATGGGAAGCAATTGTGCACAAAACAAACTTTGACTTCTTTTTGATTTAGACGTTTGTACAACTTAGCATTCATTTTAATGTTTTCAAAATAGACTGTAAGTTCTGACTATGGGTGCATGGTGATCTAATAACATGTATTATCACTGACAGGGGTATGACACGGTGGGGAGAGTTTGATGATCTTCATCATATTGATGAGCTAGCAGAAGTAACTCACGATGGATCCAATCCTGACAATCTTGCTGAAGGTGACACAGTGAAAGGGGCAGTAGTAGTGTAATAGTGGGGCAACATACATTTCCATCTGTACCTTACTGTTCATTTATTTATATTTCATGTCTTAACAATTCAAATTTGTTTTTGAACATCCAAACGTCACACTCTTAAAAATAAAAGCTCTTAAAAGTTTCTTCCCAGCAATGCCACAAGAACCATGTTTGGTTGCACAAAGAATGATTCAGTCACGTTCTTTAAAAAACAATCTCTTTTATACTTTCTTATAATCTGAAGAACCTTTCTGGTTCTTTGTTGTGAAAAAAGGTTCTTCAGATTATAAAAAAGTAAAGTAGTTAAAGATTCTTTAAGGAACCAACAGATTCAATGGCATCGAAGAACCTTTTGAAGCACCTTTCTTCTAAGTGTGCATATAAGTTACTTAGATATACATATTGTAACTAACACAATGATAAATATCTTTATAGCCTACATTGAATATGAAAGCAAGACATTAAGGCCTCTTCGGTCAAAATCTATCAGCAATGACAGTTCAAATCTGTATCGAACCATGAGTGACGCCTCACTTGTGAAAATGAGGGTGAAAAGTAAGAAGACGGCAGACAGACAGAACAACAGAAACTATCGTTTCTCCATCAATGGACACTTCTACAACTATAAGGTTTGTATCAACAAACTTGTACGTTGTTAAACAATCTGGAAATACTAAATCAGTCCATTCGTCTGTAGAGCAGGTCCTAGACAGGACTTTCTCCTTGGGCAGGCCTGTGAACAATATAGTATTTTATATACAGTAAAAAAAGTTTAATAAGATAATTTTATATTTGTACACTTTTATTGGATGATGACTAAATCAAACTGACTATATGAGGTTTCACAAACAGAGGTATTAGAGGATGTTGAAACATCCAAAATGTTCCAAAGAGGCATGGGTTCCTAGTCAACATAGTCAACATGGTTCTAAGAATTCTAAAAGAAAACATTTTTGAGCTATTTCGCAGTATTCTGATTCATGTTGTTTATGCAGACATCTATTTTCACGCCTTCATATGGAGCAACAACAAATGTCAACATCGACAGCGAGATGACAACACAGGAGGTCATAACACAGCTGCTTCACAAATTTAAAGTAAGTACTTATTAATTTACTTTTGTTTTCTCTGCATGGTTGTGGGCAGATTTAATTTTTATGCCCGGTTTCACAGAAAAGGTTTAAGGCTAGTGCCAGACTAAAATGAATGTTTGAGTTGTCTTGACCTAAAATAAAACTTGATACACCTGAAATATCGTAAAATGTACCAGTGCCATTGTTTTGTCTCGAGATGCGCACCAGTAATGTTTTTACATAAACATTTGTAGAAAAGCAACTTGAATATCCTTATTGAACTAAAGGTTAGTCTTGGCTTAAGCTAAACCCGTTCTGTGAAACCGGGCCATAGATTTGTTTCATTTTATTAATTTAACATGTTTTATTTTTTATCCCAATGCAGATAGAAAACAATCCAAATGAATTTGCCCTCTACTGCATTCATCAAAGTGGAGGTATGTAGAATTATTATTCCAAGTTTCACATGTCCTTTACCTTTAGACGACACGTAAAGAGTTGCTGACCCTTACATAACTCACTCGTTGTCTACATAGTGTTACTATAGTTCTGTTGGAAGAGGATTGCATTAACCACGCAAAGATCATGGATTTGATCCATTTTGTCAAAGAGCTAGAGAGCAAATCTAGTCAACCAAGTATATTAAAACTAAAGTAAGTAAAAAAATTAACAACATAGAAGAAATATATAAATATATATATATATATATTTTTTTTTTTTTTAAAGTAGACTACTTCAGATAACACAAAGTTGGTCTAGAAGAACTTTCTTTTTCAGTTTTTTGACACAACACAAACCCTGAACAGAATTTAACCAGCATATATTTACAACAAAGTCAAATGTTATGTTTTAAACACATATGTGGAGATTTCTCTGCCGTGTTTAATTCTTGAGAAAAGGTAAACAGAACTCAAAAGTATAAAGTATATGAAAAGGTATTTTTTTTTTTCAGGTACGAGTTTTTGTGTGTGATTTGTTGCCTTATAGTGATAGGGTACTAGGCTTTGCTCATTTTCAGATCGTTTCATCAGTGATTTTTCATTCAGGCCCGAAACATTTTCCTGCCGAGCTTAGCCCCAACCCTGCTAAAAGACACCTGAACAAGCTTTACAAAGTCTTCAGAAATAGATGCAACCCAAAGTTAATAGGCCAGACTTATTAAGCTCCAACTACAATCAAAATGTCTTACTAACCAAAGTAGAAACTTCAAAAAGATGTGTTGAGGCAAGCTGAAGCTATACCCTGCAAGATAGTGATGCTCAAGGAACGAATTTGGGCACCCCCTTTTTTTAACCCAAGATTTCCCAAACTGGGGTTCGCGAACGGGTAGTTCAAGGTGGAGTCAACCTGTGCACGTACAATGTGTTGAAAACAATATTGAGTTGCATGTCAACAATATTGAGTTGCATGTCAAAACTTCACAAAGCACAACAAGCGTATGGTTAGGAACACTTGTTTAAACAGAACACACTTTGGAATATTTGACTGCACATTACATGTTTGATATTACCAATACTGCTTTTTTATTTACGCATCTGGAAGACGTCCAAAGCAATTTACAGCATTCAAGTTTATCAATACAAGCATGAGTGTTCCCTGGGATTTGGAAGCAATGAGATCAAACATATTTAAAGCACCTGCATTTATATCTTCTTAACATTCATATTTTTTGTCACAGAGAAAAGAAAGCTGAACAGTTCAGACCTGCCACTGTGGGAACGTGTTCTACAAGGGCCATCAGACAAAATTATGAGAATGTTCCTCATGGACAGTGACGAACGAGAAGTTAGCCTTGATGTGAGTCTGGCTCTCCACTAACCTACAAAAGTGCATATTTAATACTCCATATGAAAAATCTTGTTTCCATTGGTTTGATAGGTCGCTCAATACCTCAATTTAGAGCTGCCGATTTTGAAGGTAGTTCTGCAAAAACTGGAGGAGCAAGAAAACCAAGAAATACAAAGGATAATATCAAAGTGAGTAAATTTTGTGAATAACAGAGTTTTTTGGACAGTTAACAACATTTTTTTAATTACATAATGTCAGTTATCCTACAATGATTACACTACAAGTCAAAAGTTAGATTTTCACAGGTTCTATTTCCCAAATGTTGGAATAACAGCAAACTACCAATTTCCATTTGGGCAATTCCGTGAAAATGTCAGCATTGCCTTGAAAAAAACGTGTTTTTACCAGCGTATTTTATATGGTAACAGAGATCTCTCTTCAAATTTGTAAAGCATTTGTTTTATTTTTAGTGCATGATTTTTCATAGTCAGGTAAGTGCCATTTTCAGGACCGTCACATCTATTACCTCATAAATGGACAAATGTAAATTAATATAAAGTAACTATTTGATGTTCTATAATGAGGCATCCCTTCTCCATTCATTGGGTATTATTGCTTCAGGATTGTGCATTTTATTTTACAGAAATCCTACAAAGTTTATCGTCTCCCAAAAAACGCGTCCATTTTTTTGTCACATTTGCATGTTTATTTCCCTTTTTTTAACTTTTTTTTCATAGACTGACATTTTTTGATGTTTAGACTTCATCAACAAGGGTTCAGTAAAATATAAACATATGTTTCAATATAATTTTAACAAATTCATTCTCTGAGTTTTTTTATGTCACGTCCATAACGCTGGAATTGCCCATTTACTTAAAAAATAACAAATTAAATATATGCTTTGCAAAGAAAGTCATATGTAGGCACAATTTATATTTGTTTACACAACTAGTTTCAAGTGCATCTGGTGTTAACTTTAATATGTTTTTATTACAGGTACCAACATCAGCGCAAACTCATACTGCAATGCTTACATAAAAAGTTGCCTGTTAAGACTGAGACAACAGTATAAATAAAGACTGTGGCAAAATTTTTGGAACTGGAGACTTTTTTCCACTTGGGGGAAAAGTATGGAAAAAATAACATCACTGCAGGGATATCAGAACTAGAGATGCATGAAGAATCAGGATTTGAGATGAATGTAGGAACACTTTTGTACTTTTATGTTTGTGGATATGATGTAAATAATGTAAAATATTTTTCACTTCAATGTAATCACACTATTTATCAAGCATGGAACCAAATAAATCACTGTTATTTGAGTTGCAGCTTATTCATGAATGAGTTCTCTGTCTTACTAAACATTTACACATTTACTGTCTCTAAGGATTTCTATCTAGAAAATATTATGAAATTATAAAGGGAAATATAGATACTGTTGCTATGTGAATGCTTATTTTGGAAAACAGAAACAGCCTGTAAAGGACTTGATAGATTCTGGCTTTCTTAAAAGAACATCTACGCTGCTGTCTATTAGAGCTTTGTCAGATTGACCAATGGCCAGGTTTCCAACTTCAACCAATACAATACATTTCCAAAGGATGAAATCGAGACCCAACCTACTTTTTCCTCTTTTCAGAAGCTGTTTCATTCCCTTTTATGTCACAACTGTGAAATAACTGCGAAAGAAAAGATCCCAGCAACTTGCGATTTATACCGACTTTAATTTGCCTTCCAAATATAGATCTCACTTTCACTTATGAGAAAACTTATAAAAACATACCAAATTTCTAGTTGTAAACATTTTTTTACTTTTGTTTAACAAGTATTTATAAAATTATTTATTTATTCTTAATAACAAAAGATACAGATTCTTTCAAAAGAAGGACTTTTCATCGGTATTAATACATTTGACAAATCCAGTATAGTTCCAGCACATATGAAGCAGTAAAAAACTGTCTATATAAGCTTTAAGACGTTTTTTTGCAGTCTTTTATCTCCACCACATGTTGATCATTCATTGGATTGAAGGTTATGTCAAACGTGCATGCCAGTTGCTGAAAAAAGAAATGTCAGAGACATGCGAATTATGGCAAAAGTTGTATGTGTGTGCAAATTTTGTTTGCATAGTCCGTAAACAATATATTTTTAAAAGAAAAAAGATTTACCTTTTTTCCCATGACACAAGACTCAATATCTACATTTTCTGATTTGAGGCATTTTGTCTTTCCCATAGTAGCCTCAATTTTGTAGTTTATCTTATTTGTGACCTGGATTGAAGGAAAGATTCACTGTCACTGGTATTAACACAGTAATTTAACAAAATAAAATAAAAGATCAAATTCTGTACCTGAGTGCGAGCAGATCTGATGTTAAGAATTTTAAAATATTTCTTTGCTTTAGACTTTGTGTTGAATTTCTCTACAGCTTTCTTTGCCATCTCTATAATGTCTTCCCTCTCTGGGCTCAATTCAGTCCAGCCACCAAGAGGCTGGAATTTTCCTATAAAAGGACAAAAAACAGATCACTGTTCTTGCTGTAGAGAACATGAAGCCATACTGAGCGCACATTTCAAACAGGACAGACTTGAAGCAGTGCTATAAAATAGTTAAATGTTTGTTATACTCAAGTATTTATAACCAGACGAAAGGCAATTTCGTCCACATTAAAAAATATCATGCAATTTAAGTATAAGTTTATTTTAGTTTAGTTAATCATTATGTCACTCAAGTCATCATTTTTATAAGCACCATGGAATATTACTTTCACAAATACGATGCTCATGATTTTTAATCAACATCAAGATATTAGTCAAAATACATTAACATGAAAGTATAAGGGAAAGTGTGAAATTCATGCACTCGCATAGTTGCCATTTATCTCTTATAAAAGTTATAAAATTATAAACTGTATTCATAAGAATGATCATTATAAACTGTCTAAAAAAGGGTGTACTGTATATTGCAGGACATCCCTGGAAATCTTAAACAATGCAAATCTTACAATACTCCTCTATTACCAGCTGATATTTATCTACCAGTCAGATAATATATCCTGACGCATATTAAAACATATTCAAAACATTTTTTTATTTTGTAAACAATCCACTAAGAACAATAAGTACTTACTTGGTACAATAATTGTTTCCTCCAAAGGCTGATCAGCTTGGCTGAGGTGAAATACAGAAAGAAACGAGACCAGGAGAAGTAAAGAGACATCCATGGCTTCAGTTTGTTGGTCTCTGAAAGAATGAATGAGGGCGTGATTGTGAGGACAGTTTTAGACTTATGAAGAAAGGAATGTCTGATGTGTCCTGGCACTCCACACCCTTTCAGCCACAGAGGGTGGAGAGTTTGTGACGCTCATTGCTGTAATGAGAGTGAACGCACATAGATGGTGAGTCAAGGCGTTTTGTGTATGAGTGCGCGTGTCCTAGTACAGGAAAAAGGAAAAAAGGGTAATCTGCTTAGTTCTCTAAGCTGCCGGCCTACTGTCAGTTCACATTCAGCTTTTCCGTGGTTAATTTCCTGTTAATTACAGGCAAAGTTTACAAGAACTTTATCTAAATCTGAGAACAAGGTATGGTGAAATTGTTACACACCTTTTTCTTTTTTTTCTCGACACTTGCTGTTTTTGTGACATTGGCATGGGTGTATTCTAAGGCAGCTTGACATAATAAATGTTTACCCATGGCAACATAGAGCTTTAAAAAAAAAAATATGACATTACAAATCAATAAGGGCCATGGACATTTATATTGCTAAGCAATTTTTTCTTAATGAAACATTTATGCTTTTAATTTAAAGTAGTTAAAGTGAATGTGAAATATGGTACTACAGCATTTTTACTTGCGTGTGTGCGCGCCACAATGCTAATCACCATACAAATGCCTTTTAAAAACAACCTACATTCCAGCAACTGTGCTACAAAAATCACACCCTTACCGCAGCACAAAAGTCCAAACAAAACAAACACCTCATTGTTACATAATTGCCATGCTGACAGAGCACACAGATGCCTGTGTGTATTTTATGAAATACTGTTTTTTATTATTGAAATAAGTTGTATTTTACTCTGTTTACAATTAAAAAAAAACACTTTCCCATTAAAATTACAAGTATGATTTAAGGACCTGTCTGTCTGTGTGCACTGAAACTTAATAAAAGGTTAGCTTTTGTAATTACAATATCTTGCATAGGCTATTATTTTACACAGGCATTATCTGTATTTTGTAACTGTTATAAGATCAATTTCCCACATTGTATTTATAGACAATGATTTACACTCATTAGAAACAAATGGTTGTAAACTGTTGCATGAGACCCACAGAACAGTTTTTGTCTAAGGTCTAAATAGGAACCTCAATCCAGATCAAATCGTTATTTATCTTATCATAGCTGTTTCAGTGATACTATGTAACAATGTAAAGTTACTTAAGTCTGTAAAGTTGTTCATATGTAAGGAGGTGATCTAAGCACATCAGGGATCAATATAGTTTAAAAAGCTCTTCCAGTCTATAGGCTTCCTTAAGCACTTGAGCTGAAGATGAACTCTTAAAACCCCTTTCTTGCCAGACGGTATCAAACGTGTTTATTCAGGTTAATGATAAACCTGCATTGTGTTAAAGGGTGACACAATAGATATCATAATAACAGTTAACAGTGCACTCTGCATGCTTTCGTCATTTCATTGAGAGGACATTAAAAGTACTCTTAAACATGTTTAAAATCTTGTTTTTACTGTAATTATTTCATTCAAAATCATTAAAAAAAATGTTAGACACAGAATTGTCATGATTTTGCCTCACCATGTCAAGTATTTCTTGGTCTTGAGGCAAAATCAGACAGGATCCTTTGTCTTATGTGGGGAAAGACATTATGAACCTTTTGGCTTGCCTTGTGCTCTTTCCAGGTCTCGTCATTGTTCCTGCCCTCATGTTTCCTAGTTAGTGTTAATTAATTTGTTTATCCCTTGCACCTGTCCCCTCTTGATATAGCTCCCTTTATATTGACCTTGTGTCTCAAGTCTTGTGCTGGTTCACTGTCACTTGTTATTTGTGTCATTGTGGTGAGTCCCTGTCACTGTCACTGTCACTGTCACTGTCACTGTCACTGTCACTGTCACTGTCCCTGTCCCTGTCACTGTCCCTGTCCCTGTCACTGTCCCTGTCCCTGTCACTGTCCCTGTCCCTGTCACTGTCACTGTCACTGTCCCTGTCCCTGTCACTGTCCCTGTCCCTGTCACTGTCACTGTCACTGTCCCTGTCCCTGTCCCTGTCCCTGTCCCTGTCCATTTGAAAGACTCCAGTGGTCCTGTCCCCCACTGCAGCTCTCCCAGACCTGTAATGAGTTTCTGTTCTGGCCAGAGGCTGATGTTTTTTGTTCAACATCGGGAGCAACTTGATTTTGTTTTTTTATTATTGTTTTTGGCACTGTACCCCTATTCACGGTAACAGAACTGCAGCATCTTGTTTGGTGTACTATTCCAAAATTGTACAGGAGATAAAAGTAGTTTTGGAAACAGCTTCTAATTCTAGACCCTGTTGTCCTGTCCTGAGTCTAATGTCACAAAATGAATCAGAATCAGAAAGAGCTTTATTGCCAAGTATGTTTGCACATATAAGGAATTTGTTTTGGTGACAGGAGCATCCAGGACACAGAAACAGCAACAACAGTACATAGAGACCATAACACAATAGAATACAGCACACAGATTTAAATAGGGGGCTATAAGATAAAGATATGTAGAGAAAACTATGGGTGTATCTAAACATGTACAAGTACAAACTAAGAATAGACTATTGTAGTACACGGTATGTGCTATATACAGCAGAATGAAATATAATTTACAGAAAAAGTTGTATGAAAAATAGATAGTGTATTATTTGGAGGATGTAATAAATTGCACTTAATAATTATTGCACAGAGTTATTAATTGCACGGAGGGTAAATAAAAAACATTTAACTGTTAAAGAGGTAGATGGCCTGAGGGAAGAAGGTGTTTTTGTGTTTGGTTTTGGTGCTCAGTGTCCTGTAGCGTCGACCAGACGATAGCATTGTGAAAAGATGATGGCTTGGATGTGAGAGGTCCAGGGTGATTTTCTGAGCCCTCTTCCTTACTCTGGATGTATAAAGTTCTTGGAGGTGGGCAGGGGAGCCCCAATGATCTTTTGAGCTGTCCGAACCGTCCTCTGTAGTCTTCTGATTTCTGACTTTGTGGCTGAGCCAAAAAGGACAGTGATGGATGTGCAGAGGAGAGACTATGACTGCTGAGTAAAACTGTTTTAACAGAGTTTGTTAGGTTGAACTTCTTCTGATGTAAGAAGTATAACCTCTGCTGGGCTTTCTTAGCAATTCAGCCAATGTGATTGTCCCACTTCAGTTCCTGAGATATGGTGGTGACAAGGAACCTGAATGACTTCACTGCTGCCACAGTGTTGTTCATGATGGTGAGATAGGGTAGTGCAGGGGGGTGTCTCCTGAAGTCCACAATCATCTCCACTGTTTTAAGCGTGTTCAGCTCCAAGTTGTTATGACTGCACCAGACAGCAAGCTGCTCAACCTCCTGTCTGTACACAGACTCGTTACCATCCTGGATGAGGCCAATGAGTGTTTTGTCGTCTACGAACTTCAGAAGTCTGACTGAAGGGTCCTTGGCAGTTCAGTCATTTGTATACAGGGATAAGAGCAGTGGGGAGAGAATGCACCCCTGGGGGGCACCCGTGCTGATTGTTTCTCCATTCTCACTAACTGTCGCCTGTCTGTCAGAAAGCTTGTGATCCACTGACAGATAGAGCCAGGAAAAAAAAGCTGGTTAAACTTTGTCTGGAGCAGTGACGGAATGATGGTGTTGAAAGTGGAGCTGAGGTCCACAAACAGGATCCTCACATATGTCCCTGGTCTATCCAGATGTTTCAGGACAAATTGCAGCCCCATGTTAACTGCATCCTCAACAGACCTGTTTGCTCTGTAGGCAAACTGCAGCGGGTCCAGTAAGGGTTCTGTAATGTCTTTTAGATAGGCCAGTACAAGTCTCTCGAATGACTTCATGACCACAGATGTGAGAGCAAGGGGTCGATAGTCATTCAGTCCTGTGATCTTGGGTTTCTTTGGGATGGGGATTATTGTGGAGCGCTAAAAACAGAAAGGAACTGTGCACAGCTCCAGTGATCTGTTGAAGATCTGTGAGAAGATGAAGGCCAGTTGAATAGCACAGCTTTTAAGACAGGCTGGAGAGATATCATCCGGGCCTGGTGCTGTTCTTGTCTTTTGTTTCCTCTGTATCCTCTTCGGTGATCTGAAGTGCAGGAGGTGGGGTGACTGAAGGTGATAGGTGTTGTGAAGAGAGAATGTCAGAGTTTGTGAGAGGTGTAAATTTAGCATTTTCAAATCTGCAAAGTCATACAGATCATTGACCAGGTGTTAATTGCCTGCAAAATTGGGGGATGGTGGCTTGTAGTTTGTGATGTCTTTCAGGCCTTTCCACACAGAAAGTGTCTTCCGACTTTTTAGAGTAGTTTCTCTAGCCACGCTGATCTCTTTTGTCAATGACTTCCTAGCCTGCTTGTACAAGACTATGTCCCTTTTTTCTGTAGGCATCCTCCTTGGCGAATCTGTCTGAGTTTTGCTGAGAACCATGGTTTATCGTTGTTGTATTTTAAGGAAGTCTGAGTAGTAATGCAAAAATCCACACAAAAACTGATGTATGATGTTACAGTCTCTGTGAGCTCGTCCAGATCGGTGGTAGCAGCTTCAAAAACACTCCAATCGGTGCTCTCGAAACAGGCTTGTAAGGCCTGCTCTGTTTCGTTCATGCCTCTTCTATTAGTCTTTACCATAGGTTTGGCAGCTTTTAGTTTCTGCCTGTAGAATAAGGAGAACCAGGCAGTGATCAGACAGTCCTAAAGCTGCTCTAGGGAGAGACTGATATGCATTCTTTATTGTGGTGTAGCAATGGTCCAAAATATGTTTGTCTCTGGTAGGACATGTGATGTCTGTATTTTGTATGTTGAGCTGCCAAAATGTTGTACAGATTTACACGAAAATACAGAATAATTTTGTGATAAGACAATGCAATTATGCCAAAAAGAATCCAAGGCGATACTTTTATTCTTATTATTTATGTATTAATTTCTATTTATAAACTTTGCACGTCAAAACACATACATTTCGCAACAGCGCCACCTATTGGTATATTTATAAATAATCTTTTCCTTGTTATTATGGGCTTGCCTTACATTTATTTCAGTAATGTTTGAACATATTCTTAAATAAACACATTATTATAGTGAAATAACCATGTTTTCATGGCAGGTAACATTATATGTAAACAATAATTTGAGACCCAGTCTGTGAACATCCAGCTAAAGCCATTTTTTATGTGATTTACTATTTAACTGTACATAAAATCATCCAACAATGTCAAGGACATTCTGTGAAAGTATAACCTTGATATCTTTAATATTCACTGAGTGAGCTTTGAAATCATAGTGAAATGGAATCAAACTTTTATGCTTGTTATCTTACAATACATTTTGAGACTTTAGCCTGTTTTTTACAGACTGGGTCACATTTTTAAACATTTATAATGGTTGAACTATGGCTGATTTTGTGGTTACTATGTCCTGCTTTTTTCATAAATGTTTTCTACTTTATCAAACCATTCCAAACTCTCTGTGGTTCTCTGCATTGAAGATCAAACGCAATGAAGACAAAGAAAAAAATATTTTTATCCTTCAAGTTCAACACTCTAAACAGAATTCTAAATATGAAATGAAGATCCTGATTTGCTTTTTCTTCAGCCCAGTCCAGAACAAACTTCAGCAAAATGTTTTTCCAAGTACAGTGACTCTTTTAGTCAGCACAGATATGATGGTTTTGTCCGATAAGAGTTTTGAGATGTCACTGCATGTCAGGTGCCATTGTCTCTGATCTTCAGTCTCAATCTTTCTCACCACATGCTCATTGTTGACCCCTTTCCTTTCCTCAGTGATGTTGAGCGCTGTGCAGATCTCATGCACAAGTGTTGAGCTTCCTTGATTTAATATTCCAACTTTGACTAAAGTTCTCATTTAGTCTATATTTAAATTGGATTTGCGGTTCACAGAAATTAGTTCTGAGGAGTAAAAACAGATAAAGAAACTAGTGAGCAACAACACTTTTATTTTGTGATATGTATTTGCACCCAAGTACATCTTTTGAAAAATCAGTCCCTTATCTCTTGGTTGCTACCATACAATCAAGGTTTTCATCAGATGTGTAAAGTGATTAAGGTGTGTCTCATACAGAATATGAGGTTCTGTACGTATCTGCTTCATTATGTGACTCAAATCTTTTAAATCCATTGACTGCTGTGTTCAGATTCCTTCACTAATTCATTCAGCAACCCTTTATTTAAGTTATGCAAAGACATCTGCATGCCTTCAAACAACACATATTTCGCACCAAACTAAAGATACTTCACGATGCCATAGAAGAACATTTTTGGTCTAAATGGTCTATATAAAGAACCTTTAACATCCGAAGAACCTTTCTGTTTAAAAAAAATAAGATTATACTTCAGATTATATGGTAAAAAGGAAAGAAACAAAAATGGTTCTTCTAATCTATGGCATCGTAGTGAAGAACCTTTAAGCCCTTAAATTTAAGAGTGTAAACTATAAATAGAGAACTACATTGAAAAATGACAATTCTTACTCTCAAGTCATAGGACATCCATTCATCTTCACAATACAAATTAAGATAGTTTAGATCGTGTTCAGGAGCTTTCTGACTCCTGCTCATAGACAGCAACGTAACTGACATTCTGCATTTTGAAGATAAAACTATCAAATTTGCTTTGTGAAGATGAATGGATGTCCTATAGGCTTGTCGGATGGCTTGAGAGTGAGTAATTCATGGAAGAATTTTCCTTTTTCTGCAGAGTTCACCTTCAAATATCGATGTGCTCATCAACAATTTCACAAGCTCTTAATAAAACGTACAAACCTCTTGTACAGACCATGCACTTCAAAGACAAAAACTCCCCTATTCAATAAGTTAGTATCATGCATGAAAGACAGTCCTTATACCTGACTAGCTGTAGAGTCTGATCCATCAGTTGATTCATCACTCCTTATTGACACACAGCTGGATTCAGCAGATTCTTCCTGAATCGAACTGAAACATGGCTTTATTATAAATGGCTTTAATGTTTCGTGTTTAAATGTATATAACTTTAATTGATTTGCTTATAGACAAAATGTCTCATGTACAGCTGCTTTGTAACAATGAAAATTGTGAAAAGCGTTATATAAATAAAGTTGAGTGTTTATAAATCTTTTTTTATATATACAATGGGAACATTTTAAGGAGAAAACCTACATGCCAGATTCCAGTTAAAAATGTTAGTATAGTGTCAGTAAAGGAGCAGTTCACCTTCAAAATGAATATTCAGTCATTTACTCACCCTCATTTCAAACCTGTATGACTTTCTTTCTTCCGCAAAACACAAAAGAAGATATTTTGAAAAATGTTGGTTACAGAACAGCACATCTTAATGGGTTGTTACCAACATTTTTCAAAATATCTTCTTTTGTGTTCTTCACAAGAAGGCGAACTACTCCTTTAAACACCATTGTAAAAGTATGAGAGGCTACTTATAAATGCAGTATATCAGACACCTCTAACACACACACACATACACACAGTAAACAATAAAGTCTTATTAATGATTATGAAATAATCTGACATGCCAGTTTGACACAAGCTTCAAGTCATCAATTTGAATGTATAAATCTGTGAATGTAGTAGTGTGTGTTTCTTACGTATGAGATTTGTTAAGATGCATAGGGTATTTTTCATAAAGGGACATTATATTTTATTTAAAGTCATTCTCTCACCTCGTGACTGTCTTAATGCTTTGTTCTTCAGACATGATTTTTGTAGAGTCCAGAGCAACATCTGTGATGTAGACTCTAAAATGAACAATTGTACACATATTCTGGAATAGAGCGATTTTGGTGCTTGTCTTGTAAATTAGGAGAAGCATGAAAGAAAAATACACTCTTTGTATTTAATAACCAATTAAAAAAAATATCAATAATTTCTGTATTTTTAGAGGAATATCTGTTTAGTTCATCATTGTATGTTATATCATGTTAGTAGCTTCTTATAATATCTGCCTAGTGCATAAATGTAAGTGCACAAACTCTCATAACTGACGATGCACTTTTAAGAACAAACTTCTCCCTTCAAACAGTAACTTCATTTAGCTGTACCTCAGTTTAGCGGGAAAATCTCCTAAACTGAATGCATTTGGTTGATCTACTGATTCAACCTTTTTCACAGACACACAGTTGGGTCTAGATAAGTCCGATCCTTCTTTATCCATCCTGGAAAACAAGTGATTAACAAATCTCTCAGAAGTCAGAATTTCTGTATCAATGTTATAAGTAAATAAAACTATTAAATCTACATAATACAGTATCTGATGTCAATAACATAGCACCCTTTTAGGAACATTAACAATGTTATTTAAAGTCAAATGGTATTCTCTCACCTTTTGACTGTCGTAATGTGATGTTCTTCAGAGAGAATTTTTGTAGAGTCCATGGCAGTATCAGTAACATAAACTCTAAAATGTAAAGTGTACAAACATTCTGGATTAAATTGTGATTTTATGCATCTTAGATATTGGAAGAGTAACAGAAGACCAACGCTGAATCAATACTCTAACATTAAATAAACATTTGGTATTGCATTAAAAAAATATATATATATTTGTGTCAATATTTGTGTTCAATACTTACTGCTCAAATTATTAAAAAAATACGGTATACTATTTAAAATAATAATAGTTATTATTTAACAATAATAATAGTCAAAATAATTATAATAATTTACAACTTCAAGAAAAATGACATATTAAAAATATTTAGGAAATTTCACAAAACAGATTGATGAATGATTATTTTTAGAACTACATCTGCATAGTCCATCATATTACATTAGAACATTTTAATCGCTTCAGAATAAAGAAAATATTTCATAAACTTGAAATAAAATGTACACAAGGATATATACCACTTAAATGAAACTCCTTCATCCAATAAAACAACTTACAGACAGACCTTACCTCAGTTTCACAGGAGAATCTCCAAGACTGAATGTAACTGGTTGATCCATTGATTCATCAGTCTTTATAAAGCTGGGTCCAGGAGATTCTTTTCCCTGCATAAAACTGAAACATATTTTGGGTTATCATGTCCTGTATAAATGGCTTTTATGTGTCATGTATTATTATGTTTCTGCACTGAAAGACTGAAGTTAAAAAAAGCTTAAGTTAAATATCATTGCCTTTACTGATTAAAAAATCTAGTTGTATTTCATATAAATTTAAATCCAAACTCTGTAAAATATATTTGCTGCTTTAAGTATCTATCAACGTGGTTTAGAAGTTATTTTATTACTTCAACTCACCAAAATAGGTTAAGCAATTTCAACTTCAAATTACACAACTAAATGTGAAAACTTGTGGGTGTGTTTATGGTATGCTTTATTTCCATTCATTGTTTTGTATTTCTATGCTTTTTTCATATTTGAATAAAACACATATTTCCTGAAATGCTGTTGTTTGCTTTCATAGAGCACATAGTTGCTTCAGGCTGGAGCAGCAAACCGGTTTCTCACCCTTCCTGTGATTGTGCAAACTGTTGCTCTTAAAACACCAAACAGTCGGGCAAAAGTTACAGATTTCCAAGTTACAGTTGCTAATTTCTTGTAAGCATTGCTTCACAACTTGCTCTGGCACGACAAGCGCTTGTTTTGGCATGCAACCTACATAATTCATAGTTCAAGTTTATTTATGATTTAGTGACAAACCCATTGTAACCAAAACAAACTGAAAACCGTAACTTGCATTTCAAAACAACAATGGCACCTGCTCGACTTTTCACGCGCTCACAACATGTTCAGCTGGATTCTCGACTATCCGGTTCCCAGATGAATCACAGCACAAAACGTGTAAATTTGGACAATTCTTCGGTTTAAAACACAAGAAACAGTTAATACTATTCTTACTGCAAATGTGCCCTCTGGCAATGGGATGCTAGATTTATTAGAAATAACTGATGCGTAACAAACAAAATGTGTTTATTAGAACTTTGTAAAATACGTCTTGATTCCGTAATCATAGCGTGTTCCATCCTAAAATGCAGCATTAAAAAGTCCAATGTTTGAGATCCATATATTCATATTTAACAAAAAGTGAAACTTACTTTTTAATTTCTCCTCGTTATCTCAGGTTGCACGTCCCGTTGTGGTTAATGGGCTTCCTCGGACTGGTTGTCCTCAAATGAACACAATACTTTCACTTTAACCGAAAGAGATGTGTACGCAGCGATCCCCCTTAAAGGGACCGTACACTCGAAAACAAAAATATATTTATTTATTTTTATATGTGATGTATTAAGTCCAATATGATGTATATATGTCCCTGTGGTTATAAGTGAGTAATTTTAATCCTGAAAAGGTTTAGATATATTTGAGCCCATATAAATGAATTTTCCTTGTTGAACAGACAAAAAGTTTATTACATTAGCCTCTTTAACCCAGACGAAATAAAGGCATAAACATGTTCTCAGATACATATCTGCCTCCATGAAACTTTTGATATGCTTAAATCCTTACATAAACCCGAAGATACACTCTGCTAGTTCTTCACAACTAATGATCTATGGGCAAATTATCATTCAATACTATACTATACAGGCATTAGGAGTCACTAGGAAACATTTTCTCTAACACTTTCCTGCAGATGCACTTATGAAACACACACACACTTGAAAATATATCAGATCATATTAACATACACAATTAAGAATACAAAAACACAGAAAATCAGGCATTGCATAGTATTTTCTTTTGATTATTCAATTGGAGATATAATTTTGAAGAAGTAAGAAAGGCACAGAATACATGGTATTATATAACATGGTTTTATAAAAAAAAATGCAATACAATGTACATTGATTAAACTTAAAGTGATAGTTCACCCAAAAATAATAATTCTCTCATCATTTACTTACCCTATATCATTTCACAACGGTTTGTCTTTCTCTCTTCGCAGAACCCAAAGAAGATAAAAAAAAGTTGGTAACAGAACGTCACTGTCCCCTCTTCACTTATATTGGGGACTCTAAACCAATGCAAGTATAGGGCAAGTTAAGAAATATCTTCTTTTTGTTTTGTGGAAGAAAGAAAGTCATACGGGTTTGAAATGACAAGAAGGTGAGTAAATGAAGACAGAATTTTTATTTTTGGGTGAACTTCAAAACTTTACCTAGTTTCATAAGTTTATAATAGGACATTTGTATTCAAAGTAACTGCTGTGTGTGTTTTAATGGTGTATTAGTACCTTAAGTAAAAAATAAATGATTGTCTAAAGATGGTAAGTATCTTTGTAGAAAGATGACCGAATTTATGGCAAATAAATGTATCCCTAAAGCTTTCTTGTGGCTCAGTGGTTAGAGCATTGCACTAGCATTGCCAAGGTCATGGGTCCAATCCCAGTAGATTGCGCATAGTCAGAAACAAAAATGCATAATATATTGCAAAAAAATACATGTAATTTCATTTAAAGGCTTGTATTTACATAAGTGTATTTTACATAGAGGAAATGTATTAAAATGGTACATAATTAAGAGACTATGAAACATAAGCAAATTAACAGAAAAATACAAAAACAAAAACCATCATGATAAGCACCACTGGTTCAGGGCTTGTTTGTTCAGTATGAGGCAGTATATAGCTTTTGGTGCTTATGACTTAACACGCTTTGATTTGCCAGTTAAATGTGTAGGTGTCTGTAGCTGGTGAGCTCCAATACTGTAAAATATTAAAAACAACCACTGTAAAATATTGATTAGTCTTATAGAGTTAGTATTAGTAAAAACATTAATGTTTAAAAGCACTCATGTTTAAAGGACATCATATTCACTATTATACGAAGGGTTACCACTGAGATAATGGCAAAGTTTTGAGAAATTTGGCAAAATTGTTCATGTTTGTTAGTTAGTCATATAACAATATATGAACATGTCCAGCGTTAATACACAGAGAATAAGAGAGAAGGAAGTATAAAATAATTTTTTCAGGTATTGTTAAAATAAAATAAAACACTCACTATACTTTCTCTAGTCTACTGTGTGGATCCTTCAGTAGATCAGAGAGCAGCTTCACCCCTGAATCTCCTGGGTAATTATATTTCAGATTTAGTTCTCTCAGGTGTGAGGGGTTTGACTTTAGAGCTAAAGCCAGAGCAGCACAACCTTTATCTGAAATACTGCAGTCAGACAGTCTGGAGAGAGACAAAAAATATTTAAATTAAAATACAATTAGAAAACACAGCCTATTGAGGAGCCAAGCACCAAAGGGGCTGTAGCCCCTATCGCTTCGGTTGGTATTCTTCATTCTTAACCAATGGGAGTCTAGGCAGCCCTGTGAACCGGTTCTAGGAAAAGGGTGAAATTTGGAACACTTGTTGTGGTGGTCCTGAATTGTCATGTGACCAACAATGGGGTCTCTCGCACCCACTATATAACACCAGCAGCAGTTAAAACATGCTCTTTTCAAATGGCTTAAACTTTTTAACCCCTTGGTCTACAGATAATCTACTTTGTACATGTCATTCCAATCGTCACGCTAATCACATTCTCTGTCTTAAATTATAATCAAGCCAAGACAATTTATTTATAGAGCACAACTTTAAGAAAACCATCTAAAAATAGGATGTATAAAATATAAAGTCAAAATAAGATCAAAATAGGTATATATATATACAAAACATACATCAAAAGTACCGTACACAGCATCACTCAAATGGAAAGGTGTAAAAAATTAGTCTTTAAATTTGATATAATAACACAGAGCGATGGAGAGGCCCTGATAGTAAGGTGTAAACTGTTCCAGAGTTTAGGGGCAGCAACGTCGAAAGCTCGGTCACCTTTGGATTTACAGCGAGAACGAGGGACAGTCCATCACCTGTGATCTCGTCTTTGCCTGTTTTCTGCCTACCCAGACCATTATCTTTACCGTTTTCTGAATATTAAAGCTGCATTAAGATCTTCATCCCATGATTCTCGGAGCAGTTCGTGACACCAGGTAAGAAGTAAACTGTGAAATCACTGCTTTCTCTGAAACTCTTTAAATAAATGAGAGTTTCGAAATCGGACGGTATCTGCTAAGAACAGATAGATTGAGGTGAGACCTTTTTAACGAGACCTTTAGAAGCGTGTTTAAAAGACTCTGGGAACACCACTAGTCAAAAAGATGTGTATCGTAGTTATAATGGTAGGGCTAATGGTGTCCAGCACATCTCTAAGCAAACGGCCAGGCAGTACATCGGATTGGCAATATCTAAATTTCATCTTAGAAATGAATTCACTAAATTGAATGTCAATTAAAAATGTAAAAACGAAATGAAATGCCACTTACTGTAGTTTTTCTAATTTACAGCGTGAATCCTTTAGTAGCCCAGAAAGCAACTTCAATCCTGAAGCTCCTAGTTTATTAAAGTTTAGATTGAGTTCTCTAAGGTGTGAGGGATTTAATCGTAGAGCTGAAGACAGAGCAGCACATCCTTTATCTGAAATAGTGCAGTTTTCCAGCCTGAAGAAAGAAAGTGGAAATTCTTTAAAGCTCACTTTTCGTGTGTGCACAACAAAGACAGCAATAACAAATGTGTTTATTTAACAGAAACAAATATCAAAAACAAGTACATCACAAGTCACAAGTAATTATTAGCTTTCTATATTGTCTGTCAAAGATGACACTACAAGTATAAAGCAGTTATTACTTTCCCATAATATACGTATACTGTATCCGTTATGTCTTCTCTTACAGACACAGTCCAAAATACTTACAGTTTCTTTGATTGTTGTCTATTTTAGAGATACAATTATACTAAATTGATCAAAATAAGCTTACTCTAGTTTCGTCAGTTTACAGAGTGGATCCTTCAGTAGATCAGAGAGCAGCTTCACTCCTGAATCTTCTAGTTGATTATAGTTCAGATTGAGTTCTCTCAGGTGTGATGGGTTTGATATCAGTGCTGTAGCCAGTACAGCAAATTGTTCAAATGTAATATTGCACTTTGCTAGTCTTAAGGAGAGAGAAAAATATTAAATTTACAGCTGAAACGTAGAAAGTGTCAGAAATGTCCTTACAAACAGTAGATGCACTGGTAAGACTAAGGTCAGACTACTGGTTAAACATTAACATGTTAAAATTTAACTTTATGAAAATACATTTGAATAAAACCTGACAATTGGGCTTTATATGTACTATGTACTAACAATATAAACCTGCCTGTAGATTTTCCACATTTAATGCTAGCGAGATTGAGGTATGCTTGGGTTTAGGAATAATGGGATGATTAGGATTAGGGGTTAAAGTTAGGTTTTGGGGTAATGGTTGTGTCATGACAGGACTCCCTGTTATATGTGGAGAGAGACATTTTTGTCCCTTTTGACCTTCCACGTGCTCTCTCCGAGTCTCGTCTATGTCCCCGCCCTCTTGTCTCCCTAATTATTGCTTGTTAATTAGTTCATGCCCGCACCTGTCTCATCTTGATTTATCTTCCTTTATATTGACCTTGTGTCTCATGTCTTGTGCCGGTTCTCGTTTGTGCCCCCATCGTGGGTGTTTTGCTTTGTGTTTGTTGATAAAGTCTTTTGTTTTCTGTCCACTGCTGTCTGCACCTGGGTCCTCATTTGATAATCATTTGGTTGGGTTACGGTTGGGGTACGGTTCTCCCAAAACATATTTATTCATACAGTATATACTGAAGGTGAGATTTTATTCATTTTCATTCTGACCTTTGGCTTTCTCAATGGGACATTAGGTTTATGGATTTTCTTCCAGAAATGCAATGTATTTTATTCAGTTTACTGGATCACTGCAGTATATTTAACGTATTTTACGTAACGTGTTAATATCATGCATATTTTAATGTCATAACATAAATAATGCAACAAAAGTGTTTGTTTGACATATAAACTGTGGCAGCTATAATGCACCAAATTTACCTTTTAGTCTACAGAGCCACCGTGGTTAAAATCGCTTTCCCTCCTTTACTACAACGGTAAACTTGGTGTGATTCATTGGCCAAAAGAGAAACACTAAAATAATTTTGACCAATAATGTAATTGGATCATTAACTCAATGTTTTTTTCTGGCTAGATGTCTCATGGTATTCAATTATATATCATGTATTGTCTCTTTTCTCATAAAGTCCTGATTTACCAGCCTTCAGAAAAACGGATCCTTCACATTCAAAGGTTTAAAAGTGATACATTTGTCGATTCAGTCACTCTTACATAGAAACAAAATACAATCTATAAATATATTTGAACTGAAATAAATCTATCCATGTGAGATTTTAAATGTATTTAATCTGTGTTAGACAAAAAAATTATGCACTGATTTGTCAAAGTGCAATTTTGAATACCTTTTGAAGAAAGATGTTTGCGCCCTGTTTAACAGACAAGGTTTAAGGCTAGTCCCAGATTTGAGTGTTTGACTTGTTCTAACGGAAATGTCTTAAGATATGTCATGTGTTTTTCTAGGACAATTTTATTCTAAATTATGAGGCCTAGCCCTGACATAAAGTGAGCCTTGTCTATGCAACCGGCCTGGATGTGTCCTTTTATAATAATTTCATATTGGAGGCATTTGTGTATGGGCTATGAACATTAGGACAAACCAAAACAATATCAAAAACATTATTCTATTGAAACAAACTCGAGAGAAAATTACTCAAAAGATCATTATAAAATGCATTACAGCTAATTTCACAGTTATGTATTACAGCCATAATGCAATATAATAACACTCACTGCAGTTTTTCTAGTTTACATTGTGGGTCCTTCAGTAGATTAGAGAGCTGCTTCATTCCTTTTTCTCCTGGTTCATTTCTGCTCAGATTCAATTCCCTTAGGTTTGTGAGATTTGATGTCAAAAATGAAGCCAAAACCGCAGAAATGTCTTCACTGTTTTCCAGCCTAAAAAAAAAGATTTTTAATTTTAAACTTCTTAGCTTCAAGATTGAATTACTAGACGTAATAAGTGTGATCTAAACAAGAAAAGGTAAAATGTCTGTGTTTTAATAAACATGTGGTGTTCTCGCTATATGCGGCTATCACAACTTCTCAACTTGCATATATAAACTTGTTTTGTGCACTACTTGGCCACCCCCATAAAGTCTATGTAAACAAAATGTATGTGTGTCGACAGATCAAAACTAATTACAGAGAAGGATTTGAATAAACCTGATATAAACACTCACTGTAGTTTTCCCAGTTTACTGTTTGGATCCTGCAGAAGATCACCGAGCGACTTCAGTCCTAAATATCCTGATTCATTATCACTGAGATTCAGTTCTTTCATGTGTGAGGGGTTTGATTTAAGAGCTGAAGTCAGATCAGCAAAACCTTTATCTGAAATACTGCAGTACGCCAACCTGCAAAGCAATTTTTTAAATAAGATCAGAAATTTTGGTCTCCCTGAAACGTAAAAATAGCTGTGATTTTCCATATGTAATCTGATATTAAAGTTAAAGTTCACTTCATCAAAACAACCTTATAAAATAACAGTATGTTGGCTTTGTGACTTACTGTAGTTTCTCTAGTCTACAGTGTGGATCCTTCAGTAGATCACAGAGCTGTTTGACTCCTGACTCCCCTGGTTCATTATGACTCAGATTGAGTTCTCTCAAGTGTGATGGGTTTGACTTCAGAGCTGAAGCCAGAGCAGCACAACCATTCTCTCTAATACTGCACTGAAACAGCCTTCACACAGATCAGTCAGCCAATGCAAAAAAAACAATATTTGTTTATGATGTATGTGTTCCATGTAGGGAGAGTTCAGCCAAAAATGACAATGATGTCACATGTAGTTACATTTTCGTTTAAGCTCTGGTGTGTTTCATGCCACATTACGTACATAATTGTATCTAGGAGAACCTAATTGTGAACAACAGTCAATTTAGATAATACAATTGGGAACAAGGTTTTTGGGAATGCACCCTTCATCAGGAGACACCTAAACTGCACATGAGATTGGATTAAAAGGGTAGTAAATAATGACTACATTTTCATTTTTTTGTGCGTCTTTTTAATATCCTTATTCTCACAACTGAATAAATAATATACAGAAAGAAAGATATAATAAATAGAAAAACTGAGATAAAACCCTTACTCCAGTTTCCTCAGTTTACATTGTGGATCCGTCAGTAGTTCTGAGAGCGTCTTTAAACCCGAATCTCCTGGATTATTATAGTTCAGATTGAGTTCTCTCAGGTGTGAGGGGTTTGATCTCAAAGATGAAGCCAGAGCAGCACAACCTTCATCTAGAATCCTGCATGTTTCCAACCTGCAGAAAGAGAAAATAATTACTATTTTTACCAAAACCAATAAACATTTAGCTGAATTGTTGATTTATTTGAATTATTATTGTGTGTTTTGGATTGCATGTAAACATTTGTTTGTAAACATGCACCTTAACCAGGACAGTAATAGGCCTACTTGGCCCTTTCCAACGGATAAGTTTAGCAACAAAGTTCCAGAATGAGTAAAGAGGGCTATTGTTCGTGAATTAAGTTTTCCCTCAGGCCATTTTCCCGATCACATTCGTACAAGAATAGCAACTATTTAGTGATGTAAACCGGTCAATGTCAATAAAGCGCGTCTGTCGAACAACGACAAACAACCAAACAACAGAAGTTCGGCTAGTCAGCGTTTGCATGCTTATGTCACGGGACCTTCTGGATTAGACCCTGCCTCCTAGAAGGAGCTAAAGAGTAAAATTCCACGCAAAAGCTCCTATTGAGTTTGGACAGTAGTGATTTTTTGCAAGTGCGCTCTCTATTCATGAAACAGAAGCCATACCGATAAAACAGGGTGGCCATAATTTCGAATGACAGTACAGTCACTCCAACTTCAATAGCCAGCCAGCCTTGTATCTCCTAACCCACCAGGTATTCTAAACTTATTATGTAACATATTTTTTTTATTTAAATAGTAGTGAAAACCTAGTACAATAACTAAGTATGCATATTGTTCATCTTAAAAGTACTGTACGTGCAAATCTGCAGAGAAAACTAAACCTATCTGACCCTTTTAAAGTCTACACATTAGGCTCTATGCAAGAGCAGCTTTGATGAGTAAAGGAGATAAACCTTTGATTTGCTTTCTTACGTGTATACAAATGAGGTTAATAATGGAAGCAATTGTAACAACAGAAGGACAACAAAATGCATAAGTGAAATAAAACTGTAATTATGACTTCCACAGTGTCCAAATTAATGATTTTTGTTGTTGATAGAAGTCAAATGTGATCGGTCAGGTGCTGACAGAAGAGATGTGTCTTGAGACGATTCTTAAAGATGGCTACAGAATCTGCTGATCTTGAAACAGTGGGCAAGGAATTCAGCAATATGTGGGACCTATCCAGAGATAAAGACACGGGAACATTTTTGAAGTCACTGTGAACCAGACGTTGTGATCGTTTTTACTTCCATATTCCGTATTGCCGAAAGTGGCGCTCGTTTACAGCCCCATTTTCTGTGTACACAGTGTATATTAATGAGACCAGGGGCATGTTCAAGCTCAAACCAGTTCCAGAAAAGGGTCTGCAGCAAGGGGGTTGAGATATGTTTTATCTTGTTTGGTGTCAAAAAACAGATTGCTCCAGGCAATTTACTGCAGGGGCATTTCTACACCTGACACAAAACGAAACGTGATTGGTCATGTTTTACCTGTCAGTCATATGGCTTCTTGAGCGGGCCTTGGCCAAAGAAAGCGGAGAAAATTTCCAGACCTTTAGTATGAAGGTCTGACTAAACGAGACTACTGTTGTTCCTATCAGTATGAGAGATGCATCATGCCGAGATGTCATTTGGAGGGTGACGGGAAGTTTGTTATAATATATTGTGTAAATTAAATAAATAATGACAAGCATGAGTAAAGATAAGTTTGAAATATTTGGATTTGTGAAATAGGATTGTGTAACAATATAAATATTAAATTCATCAAAATTGCGTTAGACCCGCATAATATGCTGTTTCCAATATACAGAATAAGCTGTAACACAAACCTCATGTTTATGGTCAAAAACAGTTTTTTACTTTAGTGGTGCATATGTTATTCATACATTTCAGAAAAAGGCAGATATTTAAAATTCTTACTTTAAAGTTTCCAATGTACAGTGTGGATTTTTCAGTCCAGCAGAGATTAGCTTCGCTCCTGAATCCTGCAGCATATTGTTACTCAGGTTCAGTTCTCTCAGAAATGAGAAGTTTGAGCTGA
The DNA here is from genome assembly GCA_029783895.1 of Triplophysa bombifrons. NCBI lineage: Eukaryota > Metazoa > Chordata > Actinopteri > Cypriniformes > Nemacheilidae > Triplophysa > Triplophysa bombifrons. Next base: position 4,122,844 of record CM056471.1, read on the forward strand.
GAACTGAGATCAATGCTGGACAGCTTTTCTCTGTGAGGTTACAGCCACTGAGGCTGAGAAAGAAAGAAAATTACATAATTAATTGTATTATACAATGCTTGATGTAGGCCAGCACGCACTGGTACACAGTACCGACACTTCTTTAATTTAATCTTAAGCGTACTTTCACTTTTTCTTTGCAACTCCGAGTCAAAGCGTCATTGTACGGGTGATTACTAATAATAACATCACACTACAGAGAGGAGAGTACTTATGCTGCATTCCAGACAACTGAAATTAAAAACAGTTTTACAATGATAAATGGTAAGATTTTAGAGATGTAACTTTTGCAAAGTCTGCGGTTTAAATGAAAACTTAGGTGGATTGTCATATAATGTAAGGCTTAACGTGTGTTTGACGTAAATGTCAGATCGTTGGGGGGGGGGAGAAACCAAGTGCAGGCAGAGGGTACGAAACATACAACTTAAATTGACAAAATAAAGACCCACGATGGTGGGAAACAATAGAACAAGACAAACATCTCAGTTACGACTGTAATCTCTGTTCCCTGATGGAGGGAACGAGACGTTGTGTCATGACGGAATGGGGTTTGAACTAGAGAACCTATCGTCTCTGATTGTACAATTAAAAAGGCCGATACACTTGTTGAATGGCATTTGCATGTGCTCATTAATTCACCTTTTGGGCTGAGGAACCTGAGAGGCATCACCCGGTCACTGCAGCGGACAGCTTAGTGTTGGGACATGAATGACAAAACATGTTGTTCCCTCAGGCAGGGAACAGAGGTTACAATCATAACCGAGACATTTCCATTCTGACAGTCTCTCGACGTAGTGTCGAGACAGAATGGGGTCGCTATACGAAACGCCACTTGTCTGGGTGAGTCACAAGTGAGCGCTGCTGCAAATCCTAACCCTCCAGTGGTGAAGCTGGGCATCAGTTCAAGTGTGTCAACAACAAGAACCTCTTACCAACTCTACAGAGTAGATAGTCGCCTGGCACTCTAGGGAACACTGGGAAGCGCTACACCCTCGCCTGAGTGGGTAAATGCTAGGGACACCACATCCTGCTTTAGGGAGGTAATACGTGGAATACCTACACAGTCTCACCAGTCGGGAGATCTCATGGGAGTAGTAGTGCGGGGCCACAATCATGGGTTCACAGAAGCGGTGGAGTCCCATGAGAGGAGGTCACAGGTTCACCAACAGGCTAACCAAGAGTGAGGAAACGTCAGACGGGACGACCCAAGGGGGGAGTCACTATGTGTGGAGCGTTAACTCGGGTATAGGGGTTCACCTCGTGAGGGAAAGCTCTGCCTATACTGGGCTTGGTATACGGGCCACTCTGCCCTCCTTGTAAACCAAATAAGTGCTTAGTGATGGATGGGATGCTTTTAGGGAAAAAATACGGCTTCTCCCATGGGCTCAAAGGGGCCCTTGAAGACCACATTGAGGTCCGAAGAGGGTACGGAGCACGGACAGGAAGGGTTCAACCTCCTTGCGCCCCAAAGGAATATGATGACCAGGTCAAGCTGTCCGAGACTAACTGTCAACAAGCGTGTGATGTGCAGTGATGGCGACATATGTGCCCATTGCACACAGCACCCCAGCGGAGCAGGGAGGCGTACATCGTCACCATGTTTCATGCCGGTGTGCCACGCTCTCCATGGAACACGGCTCTGAAGCCAATGGTGAAGCGGTCTTGTATGTATAAACCCGAGCGGCACGCATGCTACATATGGATGCTTTATGCCCCAGGAACCTCTGAAAGAGTTTCAGTGGTAATGCTGGTTGTATCCTGAGGAGTCTCAGACAACTCAGCACTGACTGGGCTCGCTCGTTGGTAAGGTGCGCTGTCATGGTGACAGAGTCTAGTTCCATACTGAGATAAAAGATGCTGGCAAACTGGTTCGCGTAGACCAGACGCATTGCCCTCATTATACATTGTGACGGGATGGGGAGCTGTAACCACGCCCCCAGGCAGCTTGACAGACAGACTAGGGGGGAAATCAGCATCATCATCCCATTGGGCCAAAACCATAAATGTCTCTTCAGAACCACCAGAGTGGACATCGCACGTGCGGGCCGTCAACTTGGTCGCCCGGAGAATGAAGTCTGTGCACAGTTATTTACCACTTAATACCACAGGAATTAAGTGGTAATCATTTGCACCCGTCCATATGTCAACGTGCACAGTACCGGAACTTTTTCCCCACTTCAAGCACTGGTACTGTATTATAGAAATGTGTTTTTGTTCCTAATTTTGAAATGTTAGTAGTTACAAATGTTATTGAACATGAATTTTAAATAAAATTTGTTTTACATTGGAAAGTACTCACTCTGCTTTTCTAGATGCTTTGACAAGTGGCATCAGTCTCAGAAGACATTCTTCTGATGGCTCATATTTACTCAGTTGAAATTCATCTAGCTCCTTTTCTGAGTTCAGCAACACAAACACCAGTGCCGACCCCTGAGAGGGTGAGAGTTTGACTGCAGAAAGCCCACTGAAATCTGGTGTGCTGCTCAGTAATGACTGGACGTCCTTCACTAGAGAATTATCATTCAGTTCATTCAGACAGTAGAAAAGATTGATAGACTTTTCTGTAGACAGATTCTTCTTGATCTTGTCTTTAATGTACTTTACTACTTTCTTTATTTTGTAAGATCTGCCTCCTGTGTTTTTCAGGAGACCTCGCAGGAGAATCTGGTTGGACTCCAGTGAGAGACCCAGAAGAAAGCGAAGGAAAAGGTCCCAGTGTCCATTCTCACTCTGCAAGGACTTGTCCACTTCAACCTTAAGAGATTCTGTAAAAGAATCCTCAGATTTATGTCCCTCATCCTCAAACATGCAAAAGAACTTGTATAAAGCTGCAAAAAACTCCTGGACACTCAGATGAACAAAGCTGAACACCTTCCCCAGGTAAAATTCAAACTCCTCTCTGAAGATCTGGGTACAAACTCCAGAGTATATTGATGCCTCTTTGACATCAATGCCAGACTCTCTGAGGTCCTCCTCATAGAAGATCAAGTTTCCTTTCTCCAACTGTTGAAAAGCCAGTTTTCCCAGTGACAGAATACTCTTTCTAGCCTGCTGTATATCGTCTTCATTTTCCTCATCATATTTCTGTCTCTTCAGTTTGATCTGAAAGATCAGGAAGTGTGTGAACATTTGAGTAAGAGTCTTGGGGATCTCTGCTTCACTCTGTTCTTCACTCAACATTCTCTGGAGAACAGTGGCTGAAATCCAGCAGAAGACTGGGATGTGACACATGATGTACAGACTTCTGGATAATTTGATCTGTGTGATGATTCTATTGGCCAGACTTTGATCGCTTATTCTCTTCCTGAAATATTCGTCCTTCTGAGGATCACTAAAGCCTCTTATCTCTGTGACCTTGTCAATGCACTCAAGAGAAATCTGATTGGCTGCTGCTGGTCTGGAGGTGATCCAGATGAGAGCGGATGGAAGCAGATTCCCCTTGATGAGGTTGGTCAGCAGCACGTCCACTGAGGCTGATTCACTTACATCAGAAAAGCTTTGATGGTTTTGAAAATTTAGATGTAGTCGACACTCATCCAGACCATCAAATATAAACAAGATTCTATAGTCTGTAAAGTCTCCCATGTTAATCTCTTTTATTTCCGTGACGTAATGACCAAGAAGCTCAATTAAGCTGAGATTTTTGTCCTTCATTAAGTTCAGCTCTCTAAAGGGAAGTGGAAATATAAAATGAACATCCTGATTTGCATTTCCTTCAGCCCAGTCCAGGATGAACTTCTGCACGGAGACTGTTTTTCCAATTCCAGCAATTCCTTTAGTCATCACAGTTCTGATGGGTTTGTTTTGTCCAAGTAAGAGCTTAAAGATGTCATTGCATCTGATTGGCGTGTCCCGTGTCTCTGGTCTCCAGGATGTCATCTCAATCTGTCTCACTTCATGCTCATTATTAATCCCTGCATTCCCTCCCTCTGTGATGTAGAGCTCTGTGTAGATCTCATTCACAAGTACTGAGCTTCCTTGAAGTGATATTCCTTCATTAACACTCTTAAATTTCTCCTTTAGTCTGGATTTTAGTTTTTGTTGGTACAGAGAAATCTGATCTGATGAGTGGAGTGAAAGATAAAAACAAGTGAGCAATTCACGTTATGCATTATACATGCATAGTCTTTAAAATATTGTACTCAAGTTTATGATAAATAATGTTTTGTTTTTTTTATGGTCTCTTCACACTTGAGTAAAGAACCAAAACCCTTTAAAGTGGACCAAGAAAAATAGTTTTATTGTTGTTCACGTTTCTTCTGTTTTTAAAAGAGGACTGCGATCCATTTAGGGTCAACGTAAACATTTTTAGTATATTAATAAAGTATATTAATTTGGATGACTGGATGATGATGAGATTAGAACTCTTTGTGGAGCCCTGGCTGTTTTCAGACTTACTGGTCATCAGTGTGTTAGCAATGTCGTTCTGGTTCATCTCCCTCAGAATGTGCAGTGTGATCTTCAGAACTCCCTCCTTTACTTTGTTTTGACCCTCCTCCTCCTCTCTCTTGGAGCATTCTGGGTAACCTGGGCTCAGTATTGTTTTGAACCTCTTCAGTTCATTCTTTATCAATGACATCATTTTGTGTTCAAGCTCCTGAAATCAATGTTCAATCAGTGAAATTCTACTAAATGAACTTAAAGGGGTCATATGACACGGCTAAAACGAATATTATCGTTGTTTTAGATGTAATGCAATGTGTATACACGATTTAAGGTTCCAAATGCTGTAAATACAACACACAAGGCATGTTTGTATCTCCTCTTTGCCCCGCCTCTCTAAAACGTGCAGATTTTTTACAAAGCTCATCGCTCTGAAAAGAAAGGTGTGCCATGATTGGCCAGTTAACCAGTGCGTAGTGATCAGTTCAATACTGCAAGCGTATGAAGGTAATGTAACACCTCTTACTGACAGGTACGCTAACCTTACTTGCGTTAACATTTTGTATACTTCGTCAAATCATACCATGAACTGAAGTACATATGTGGGGGAGTGGTTACACAAGGCGCTTCAGGCAGGTCTGGGTGAGCATTCGCTTTATGTAGAATGAATAGTTTAATCCGACACTTCAATTTTTTGCAATTTTACGTGTCTTACACATGCATTGGCAACTTTCAACACACCAAAACAAGTATTCGTGCCATATGACCCCTAAAATTTCAATAAAACAGGTTAAACAGGAGGATCAGTGTACAAGAGGGGTTTTATCTATACCTACTGTAAATATTCACTATTAAATCATTGAATTTGATTCTCATATGGTCATGATACACATAATGTAAGAGAAACTCTAAAATGAGCAGTTTTAAAGCAGCCTTTGACCTTCCAAATAATTGATTACATGAAAAAAATTGGGAGTTGTGTGTGGTTCAAAGACCCAAGCTGGCAACCAACCATAAGGACAAAAATCACACAACACATAATAGCCTTTATAATGTAGCCTACTGTACATAAAATAATCATATCTTTCTAGATATTCTGTACCTGCATCACTGATTATATCAAGTATAAGAATTAAACTATAAAACTCTATATTTGCAACTATACATTTGTTCAAAAACGCATTACAACTCTCCTTCTTTTTGTTTTCTTTTTTCTGTTTGAAAGCTATTGCTGCAAAAAAGAAAGCAACCTCCATTGTTATACAAAAGGGCACAAAAGTTTCTAAAATCGCATCGGAAATTGAGAGAGTCTTGTGCTGCACCACTGCATCCCTATGATGTTTAGATAAACATAGAACGTGGAACTATGCTCCTAACTACAGTTCTAGAGATTGTTTAACTATTTGTCAATGAATGAACTTGGGACCATAGTTTGCTAACAATGCTTTTGGGAAATGCAGCCCATGATTATTTTAACCTTATCCATATGCTACTGTAATGCTTGGAAAGCAAAAAACCCACAGCAGCTATAGGAGCGACAGAACAATTACTACAATAAACCATATCACAAATTACAAACCTTAAAAATAGAATCCAGCTCATTCATCTCAACAGATGATGACTTTGGTCCTTCCAGTTTTGTACTGTAGTTGTAAAAAACATAGTAAAAATGTATTCAAGTAAACACATTGTGATCTACTATACCACACATTGTGCTACACCACAGTTTTGTACTTTCCGGCTTTACAGACTTATTGTAAGCTCACAAAATGATATAAGTTCTTTATATTGATATATTTCATGTTATTCCCTTCACCCAAAGCTCATCAATACTGTTGTTGTATAGCAGTGTTCTGTTACTGCTTACAAATCAGGGTGTCCCACTGGAAGAAGAATGCTAAACAATACTGCATTTTATAAATTTATTTAAAAATATTTTATAAATGTATTAAAAACAATTTAAAACAGGCAATAATGTCTATGTGACTACATAAAACCTTTGGCTAACATCCTCTCAAAGTTATCAAGAAAGTTCTTGCAGTAACGCTAAAAATATCAATGTTATATGTCTTTTCTAAATGTACTGATATATAAAAATGTTAACTTTACATTGTTGGTGAAGTGTTTAAAATCGTTGAGGAACAATGTTCACATGATTTAATGGGAATGTTAGCAAACGTTCACAAAAGATAGTCATGATTTACAATGTGCCTTACAACGCCCTTCAGCCATTATTATAAATATAACTTTAAAAAAAAACACAGCAGATTAAGATATTACAGAAATGTTACACCTTAGTGTCTGTCAGAGTGATGAATAATAATCATTATATTTTTAGAATATAGTTTCAAGTTTGTCTGGTTTACTTGACCTTGTTTATGTCTGTTCTTCTGTTCAAGCCAATCATGTGTAAACGTGTTTTAGATGTGTATGTTTAGTTGTTTAATGAGTTTTAGCAATCCAAATGTATACTTTCTAAATAACCAGTATATTGTGGAGAAATTTTAAAGAGGTACATTACAATCATATATGGATGCTCACCTCAGTCTAGCAAAAGAGTCTCTTACAGTGAATTTAAGTGGTGCATCCATTGATTCATTACTCCTCATAGACACACAGCTGGGTCCCTGTTTATGCATGCTGAAACATAGCAGTGTTTCACAAAATACAGAGTAGTGTCAGAATTTCAGTAGCAATGTTTATGAAAATAAAACAGTTAAGGCATCATGAATCAATATTTAAAGTAATTGACATTCTTGCACATTTTAGTGGGGTAGTTTTCTCAAAGACAAAATAAACATTTAATTTCAATAAAACTCAATTTTACTAATAAAGTAGTGATAACTGTATGTGATAAACATTTTAAACTAGCAATAATCATCATGAATATATCTTCAAATAGCTGACATTTCATGATTTCCATTAAAATTCTTTGATAACTATCTCTACCTGTTATATGTTTATTGGCAAAATGAAATCGATTCTATAAGAATTTACTAAAATGTTGTTACACAGCAGTCTGTCAGAGTGATGAATAATGACTATATACGTTATTGTTATTAGAATATAGTTTCCAGTTGTGTCTGGTTTAGTTGCCCTTGTGTATGTCTGTTCTTTTCTTCAAGCCAATCACGTGTTTCAGATGTGTATTTTCAGTTATTTAATGAGTGTTAGCAATCAAAATGACCCTTTATATACAGTGAACAAATTTTAAAGAGGTACATTATAATCATATATTGATACTGTGCTTACCTCAGTGTAGCAGAAGAGTCTTCTGAACTGACTTTAAGTGGTTCGTCCATTGATTCTTCACTCTTCATAGGCACACAGCTGGGTCTACATGAGTCTGATCTCTGTTTATGCATCCTGGAACAGTGTTCGTCAAAACCTTCAATGTCAGAATTTCAGAAGCAGACCATAGTGTTTCCAGTAAATAAAGTGTATAGGCTAGAGCTAAACTCACTGACATTCTTAAATCTTAAATGCCATTTAAATCTTAACTGGGATAAATGCAGAACACAAATTCTGAGTATGGAACACCATACTTGGCCTCACATCACATCACATCATTTCACTATGTGTGGAGAGGTGGCTTTTAGAGGGTTTTGCATCTGAACTCTTCATGTGTTTCACATTTTTCTTATTTGGATTATTACTGCAGTATTATTTTGTGGGTCTGTTTTCAATAAAAATTGTATTATGATATAAATTGAGTGTCATTAATCTTGTTTACTTCCAATGTTCACATTCATCCTTATATTGAAGAATTTACAGTTGTCTGTCCAGAAAGTGTTTTCTATGATCCACAAAAAATAACCACATCACACAAATGGCTTGATTATCACAAAGATAAACAAATGTGTATTGCTAGTTGATCACACCTTATATAAATAGTCATGATCTGAGTGTCTGACATGGTTACTGTTAGTTTTAATACCATATTTCCAAAGCAGTCTCTGACTTCTGTTATTTAAAACATCTTAATTTGGAGGGCTACTCATTTAAGCTTTAAATTAGATAAATGTGACATCAAAAATCTGCACTGTTGTGCAGCCCTCTGAATCAAAACAATTCACAGGTTAATAAAAAGGTTTTTTTCAAAACTGTAGCTAGATATTTATGTTGCTGTTCTAACCTTTCTACATTTATCTAAAATAAGAAAGAAATTAGGAACACTCTAAAAAATGACCCATTGTTGAATCAAATATGGACAAAACCAGCAGTTAGATTAAATGAACCCAGAAATGGGTAATATTTGACCGAATACTGGTTTAAAGGGGTCATATGGTGCAAATATGTGTTTTTCTGTGTCTTTGGTGTGTCATAAGTTGTCTATGCGTGTATTAGACACGTAAAATTGCTCCAATTAAATTGTCGGAACAAAAGATGCATTCTTTGCACTGACAGGGCGTACCTGATGTTCCAGATATGGTAAGAGGCGTCACATCTCACACACTTGCAGTATTCAGCCAATCACTACACACTGGTTAACTGGTTTTAAAGTGTATGCGTACTGTGTTAAGCAACATATTAACCCTGATAAATGCAGCAGATTTTTTTAATGTGGCTACATTTGGTTCTCAGCCCTTAGAGTACTTGCATCACTGCCTTGACATGCAATTTACAACCTGTTCATGCAAGAGTTGTGCTTTTACGCCACAAAGTTACGGTACATCTCAAGTTATTTTTTTTAAACATTGTAAGTACATGTAATAAGTTTTTCACTGTGTGAATCTTGCTGATTCTAAGTAGTGAATTATATTTTTTTAATATTTTCCTATAACCACATATTACAATACAATTTGACAAACAAAAATCAAAAGAGTAACTTGCATTTCAAATCAACAGTGGCACCTACTCCCAAACGTGTTTAGCTAGAATCTCAACTTTCAATTCCCGGATGAGCGACAGCACTCCATCTAAATTTAGGCACACTTGTTTGTTCAATGTAAAACATATAAATAGGCTTATACTGTATGTTGACACCACAGCTGTGCCTGTTGTTATGTGGCAAAATCCCTTAAGGATTTTAACTAATGTGTCATTCTGATGGTTTTAAAGGTAAATATTTGCTAAGTTTAAAGCGGTTTGTAAACAACTTTATGATTTAGTTATTGTATCATCTATTGTTATAATGAGATCAGGATATTCATATTTCATAAAAGGAGTGATACTTACTGTTTAATTTATTTCCTTTATCTTAAGTTTTCCGTCCCATTGTGGTTAACAATCCTTGTATGGGTTTTTCCTTACCAAATAGATACAATACTTTCACTTTTGCTAAAAGAATCTAGAAATTATGTATCAGGTTCCCTTAAAGGGACAATTCACTGTTTTAGCATTGCAAAAGTTAACTAGATTACAAAGGAACACGCTAAATTAACTTACAGTATGTCTTTCTGGAGAAAGATGTCTGCTAAATTTATAAATCTAAAATGTAAATATGTTTGTGTGTTTTTGATGCATTTAATCCTATTGATGAATTTTGCCCTTAGACCAAATAAGTTCATTCCAATAGTCTTGGAAGTAAAAAAGGCAATAAACAATCTTAGTACAACACATACTGGATAGCAAATATATACCTGCTTCTATGCAACTTTTAACTGCAAACTAACAAGGTAACACGTAAAAATGAAATCTTTATAGGGCAGTCTGGTGGCGTCCCTCCGGAAATGTAAATAATGTGTTTTGATGCACTCTGACGAGAACACAAAGGGAAAAGACAATGTTAAAAAAGTTTGTATTAATATATATAGTTATAAATAAATAAATATTTATATATTTACACTACCTCACTTTAACTTTTTGGCACACCAGCCACAACTTCATTTGACCTGCAGAAGTTTTTTATGTGTCCGTCTTCGCTTCTTGAATGCACCTGATGCCCATTGTAAACAGGAGCGGCCCACAACACCCAGCTCGCAATATAACATAACAGACCAGCTCATTGGTGCACAAACCATACTATAGCACCACAATCCAGAAATGTTTTTATGGGTCTCTCATGACTCCAAATGACACCTTGCAAAGTCAATAAAACAATAAACATTAAACAGTAAAGGCCAGAACAGTCGAAGCAACAAATAGAAATCAAGACAAGATATAAAAGCCTGCCTATACATTTCAATGTGACAAAAGTTAATTATTTGAACTTTTTGTAAATGACACTTTGTTTACCATGACATGCTGTGACTAGACTTTGCTAACAACTATTATCTTACATCCGATAGTTCAAAATCAACATTAAACAAGTAGGAAAGAAAACAATCACTTAATTTTGGGCTTTAATAAGCTTTTTAAAACATGAAATACCAATTTGACTGAAGTATGACGTAATTTCATTCCCTTTGAAAATAGTTTTGCAGTTTCTTAAAATCCTCCATGCAAATTAAATCCCCCATATATACACATTGTCACATATTACGCCTTAAATGCTATAAACTCTATGTTTTTAGACATGCCCACATTGAGCAACGGCTCCAGATAGTCTGTCCGCCCCTGCCTCTGGCTCCTACCTGGTGGTCCTCCCCTCCTATTGCTGGCTCCGCCCTCCTCGGTTACGACAGCCGCTTCCTCCTTCCTCTCCGGTGGTAGATCTACTGTTATCACTTACAAAGCCTTAACTGGTTTAAATCCTGAATAACAGAGCTTCTATCACACTACAACCTGTCATGCTCTTTAAGATCACACTCCAGACTTTTTATAGTACCTACTAAGATAAGTCCAACAAGGGGGCAGACCATTCTCATTTGTAGCACTACCAAAGCAATGCAACATTGTACAAAAGTGCTATTTAAATAAACTTCAATTAAATTGAATTGAATTGGTGGAATGATCTGCCCATCTCTACAAGTTCATAATAATCTTTATAATTGGCTGAAGACTTCCGTTTCTTCAACACCTGTAGTTATTACTGTAGTAAAGAAATATAATTATGAAAATATATCAAGACGATAAAAATAAAGAAGACACGATTATGATACATGTATAATAATGCAATGACATTGTTATTCACAGTATTTGCAAGAGTTTTGTATATCATTTTATTTCATGAGAATATTATACTGTATATTAGTAGTTTTGACTTTACAAATAATTGTCTAAAGATTGTTACCAGTTTCTATGTAGAAAGATTACTAGGTTTATGATCAATACACTGAATGCATCAAATGGTACCCTGAAATGAAAAATATAGGAATCGGAAATACATTTCATTCAAATATCATTCAAAGGCGCTTATTTACACTAGTACTTTACATATACATTTACATTTATGCATTTGGCAGACGCTTTTATCCAAAGTGACTTGCATTGCATTATTCTATACATTTATACTTGGGTATGTGCAATCCCCTGGGATCGAACCCACAACCTTGCATTGTTAACGCAATGCTCTAACCACCGAGCTACAGGAAAACTTTATAGAAAGAAAATATTTCATAGTCTCTAAATTATATACCATTTTAACACATTTTATGATTCACGTATTAACTTAAAAATACAAAGATAGAAAACTGTATAGTGCAACTCATGTTCAGCTCTGATGGTTTAGGGCGTCTGTTTGTCCAGTGAGAGGCAGTAAAAACCTTTAGCTGCTTATGACTGAAGACACTTCTTTGACTTGCCAGTTAAATCTGTAGGTGACTTTAGCAGGTCTGCTCCAATACTGTAAAATAATAAAAACAAAAACTTTAAAAGTCGGAATGAAGACACTTATTATATTATTCTGTTATACCTTTGACTACGGTTCTAATTATCCCCACTATTTATTATATACTTTTATTGCTATATAGCACCTTTTTTTAGAGTGTACACGCAGTACAAAAATACACTGCAACTATTAACAAGTAAAAAAAATTAAACTTACTGTAGTTTCTCTAGTCTATAGTGTGGATCCTTCAGTAGATCAGAGAGCAGCTTTACTCCTGAATCTCCAGAGTTATTATATTTCAGATTGAGTTCTCTCAGGTGTGAGGGGTTTGACATCAGAGCTGAAGCCAGAGCAGCACAACCTTTATCTGAAATACTGCAGTCAGACAGTCTGGACAGAGAAAAAATAATTTAAATGAAAACACACTGCCACTGTTTGTTAAAAATACAAATAAGAAAACAAAACCTATTTAGAGGCCAAGCACCTAAGGGGCTGTAGCCCCTATTGCTTCTGTTGGAATTATTCTTATTCTTAACCAATGGGAGTCCATGCAGCCCAATGAACCGTATGTAGGAAAATGGTGAAATTTGGCACACTCGTTGCGGTGGTCCTCAATAGTCATGTGACCAAGTATGGGATCTCTCGTACTCACTCTATAGCACCACCAGCAGTTCAAAAATGCACTTTTCAAATGGCTGTTACTTTTGAACATCTTGTTCTTAAAAATGTAACAATGAAATGAAATGCCACTTACTGAAGTTTTTCTAATATACAGCCTGAATCCTTTAGTAGCCCAGAAAGCAACTTCAATCCTGAAGCTCCTAGTTTATTAAAGTTTAGATTGAGTTCTCTCAGGTGTGAGGGATTTAATCGTAGAGCTGAAGACAAAGCAGCACAACCTTTATCTGAAATAGTGCAGTTTTCCAGCCTGAAGAAAGAAAGTGGAAATTCTTTAAAGCTCACTTTTCGTATGTGCACACCAAAGACAGCAATAACAAATGTGTTTATTAATAGGAACAAATATAAAAATTAATACCTATGAAAACAACAGATAAACCAAGCTCAAAGGGGTCTGATATTTGTCTACTATGGGTGCAGGGTGGGCATTCACATATAATTCTTAGCTACATGTATAAAGCAGTTATTATTTTCTCATAATGTACATATACTGTATCCGTAATGTCTACCCCTACACACACTTTTCAAAATACTTACGTTTCTTTGATTGTTATCTATTTTTGGATTTGAACATGCTGACCTTTAGAAACCTTTTTTATAATTGATGAAACTAGAGATACAACTATATTAAATTGATCAAAATAAGCTTACTCTAGTTTCGTCAGTTTACAGAGTGGATCCTTCAGTAGATCAGAGAGCAGCTTCACTCCTGTATCTTCTAGTTGATTATAGTTCAGATTGAGTTCTTTCAGGTGTGATGGGTTTGATATCAGTGCTGAAGCCAGTACAGCAAATTGTTCAAATGTAATATTGCACTTTGCTAGTCTAAAGGAGTGAGAAAAAGATCAAATTTACAGCTGAAACATAGAAAGTGTCAGAAATGTCCTTACAAACAGTAGATGCACTGGTAAGACTAAGGTCAGACTACTGGTTAAACATTAACATGTTAAAACTTAACTTTATAAAAATAAATTTTAATACAACCTGACAATTGGGTTTTATATGTACTATGTACTAACAATAAATACCTCTCAATAGATTTTCCACATTTAATGCTAATGAGATTGAGGTATGTTTGGGTTTAGGAATAACTGCATGGGATGAGGGGTTACAGTTAGGTTTTAGGGTAATGGTTGGGTTACGGTTTAGAAGAACTGGTCGTCCTGGTTAAATCACGTTTCTCCCAATACTTATTTCTTCATACAGTATATACACAAGTTGAGTTTTTATTAATTGCCGATCTTACCTTTTGCTGTCTCACTGGGACATTAGGTTTATGAATTTTCTTCCAGTAATACAGTGTATTTTATTCACATTTTACTGGATCACTGCAGTATATTTAATGTTTTTAACTGATACTAAAAGTAACTGTATATAAATAACCATGCATACCAATATTGTGTTAACATCATGCATATTTTAATGTCATAAGATAAATATTCCAACAACAGTGTTATTTTGAAATATAAACTGTGGAAGCTTTAATGCACCTATTTAACTGTCGAAAGAGTCACCGTGGTTAAAATCGATTTCCCTGCTTTACTACACTGTTATTTTAAGAGTAATTCATTGCCTGAAAGAGAAACAGTAAATTTTTTTTACCAATAATGTAATTGGATCAAAAACTCAATCGTTTTAATGGCTAGATGTCTCATAGTATTTAATCATATACCATACGTTCTCTCTTTTGTTTCTTTTCTCTTAAAGTACTGATTTAAGTTTACAATCCTTCCAATAAATGGATCTTTTACATTCAAAGGTTTTAATGTGATGCATTTGTCGATTCAGTCACTCTTACATAGAAACGAAATACAATCTAAGAAAGAGATATTTGTTTGGATATTGTTATTATAATATTTTGTATTACACATGTAAAGCTACTTTGCAACAAGATAAATGTTATATAAATATATTTGGATTGAACTGAATTTAATAGATCCATGTGAGATTTTAAATCAATTTAATCTGTGTTAGACAAAAAATTATCATCCACTGATTTATCAATTAACAATTTCAAATATCTTTGTAGAAAAATGTTTAGCCCTGTTTAAAGGGATAGTTCAGCCAAAAACTCCAATTTGCCGTTTATTTACTCCCCCTCAGGCCATCTGAGATATAGATGACATTTTTTCTTGGGTAGAACCATAAAGAAGATTGTTTGGTAAATCCGCAGACCTCTCTGCTTCATATAATGGGAGTCTGTGGGGTCCACCTGTCTAAGAGTTCCTAAAGCATATCATTCCAAAAAGCGGCTCCTGGCGACATGTTGATGTTTCGTGAAGCGAATCGTTTGATATTTTCATAAAACTGAACATAATTTTTAATAATATAAGCCATAATTCTAGTATTTGGTAGCGGATGGCATACCAGCGTCTGGTACGTTTAACGCCACCTGCAGAAAGCGAGTGTTGAGGCTGTACAGTATGGCTAATATTATTAAAAATGATGTTCAAATTTATGAAAATATCAAGCGAGTCGCTTCACGAAACGTCAACATGTCGCAAGGAGCCGCTTTTTGGAATTATGTGCTTTAGGAACTAAAACCACATACTCCCATTACATGATGCAGAGAGGGCTGCCGATTTACCAAACAATCTTCTTTAAGGTTCTACTCAAGAAAAAATGTCACCTACATATCGGATGGCCTGAAGGCAAATTGGAGTTTTTAGCGTAACTATCCCTTTAACAGACAAAGGAAAAGGCTAGTCCCAGACATAAATGAATGTTTGAGCTGTTCTAACTGAAATATCTTAAAATGCGTCATTGTTATGTCTCAAGATTCATACCAGTAATATGTTTTTTCTAAGACGATTTTATAATAAAATAAATAAGGCCTAGTCCTGACATAAACTGAGTGTCATGGTTCCACTATCATGTCATGTTTTATTCCTGTCTCGAGTGGAGCCATGGCATTGCCTGATGGTTTTATGTGGGAAAGACATAGTTCATTCTCGAGTCTCGTCTTTGGCCCCGCCCCTCTCATTCCTCGTCAGCCTCTCCTTAGTGCTAATCCCCAGCACCTGTTCCTCGTTATGATCCTGTGTTTGTTCCCTATAAAGAGTCCTCATGTTTCATTGCCTGTGCTCGTTCATTGTATATGATACCTGGTCATTTTTGATGTTGCTGTTTCTTGCCCGTTCTTGTGCCTTGCCTTGCCTTGCCTTGCCTTGCCTTGCCTTGCCTTGCCTTGCCTTGCCTTGCCTTGCCTTGCCTTGCCTTGCCTTGCCTTGCCTTGCCTTGCCTTGCCTTGCCTTGCCTTGCCTTGCCTTGCCTTGCCTTGCCTTGCCTTGCCCCTGTTTTCCCCACGTCTAGTAAGTGTTAGTTTCAAGTGTTTGTTTTATAAAGTCTAGTCAGTCTGTGTCCTTGTTAAAGTTTATTATTTACCCTGTCTTGTTTTCCCCCTCGTGGGTTTTGTTTTGCCTTTTGTTATAGTCTTCTTTGTTATATAATAAATACCCTTGTTTACCCCCATGTCTGAGTCCTGCCTGCAATTGGGTTCTTCCGCCATGTCTTCCCTGAAGAACCATGACACTGAGCCTTGTCTAGATGTTTCAAGTTTAATAATTTCATATCTGAAGCATTTGTGTATGGGCCATGAACATTAGGACAAACCCATGTAAAACATTATCAAAAACATTATTCTATTGAAACAAACTCGAGAGAAAATTACTCAAAAGATCATTATAAAATGCATTGAAGCTAATTTCACAGTTATGTCATGTGTTACAGCCATAATGCAATATAATAACACTCACTGCAGTTTTTCCAGTTTACATTGTGGGTCCTTCAGTAGATTAGAGAGCTGCTTCATTCCTTTTTCTCCTGGTTCATTTCTGCTCAGATTCAATTCCCTTAGGTTTGTGACATTTGATGTAAAAAATGAAACCAAAACCGCAGAAATGTCTTCATTCAAACCACTGTTTTCCAGCCTAAAGCAAAAAAGGAAAACATCATAGAGATTTTATAATTCATAAAACTTGTAGGTAGAGAAAATTGTTGTTATTATTGTGAGCCTCACTGTTGTAACAGTGATATTCATAAGTCTGAGACTTAAATTGAATTACTAGACATAATTTGTGTGATCTTAACAAGAAAAGGTCAAAGTTCTGTGTTGTAATAAACCTGTGTTAGTTTGTTCCTCGCTATATGTGGATGTCACAATGTCCCAACTTGCAAATATGAACTTGTGCCTCCATAAAGTATACATAAACTAAATTTTAGTGTTTCAACAAAACAAAAACTGCAGCGAGAGAGAAAGAGCACAATGAAATAACCTGATATAAACACTCACTGTAGGTTTTCCAGTTTACTGTTTGGATCCTGCAGAAGTTTACAGAGCGACTTCAGTCCAAAATATCCTGATTCATTATCACTGAGATTCAGTTCTCTCACGTGTGAGGGGTTTGATCTTAGAGCTGAAGTCAAATAAGCAAAACCTTTATCTGAAATACTGCAGTACGCCAACCTGCAGAGAGAAAAAAATATATATATATTAGACAACTTTTGGTTCGTATAAAGTCCGTATAAAGAAAGGATTTTCCACGTGTGCTCTGTTATAAAAGTTCAATTCATCAAACAAACTAAACTTTTTAATGTTGATTGAAAGTTCCAGGAGAAGATAAATTGAAATGTAAGTTTAAAAAGTTCCAAAAGGATAACAGTATGTTGGCTTTGTGACTTACTGTAGTTTCTCTAGTCTACAGTGTGGATCCTTCAGTAGATCACAGAGCTGTTTGACTCCTGACTCCCCTGGTTCATTATGACTCAGATTGAGTTCTCTCAAGTGTGATGGGTTTGACTTCAGAGCTGAAGCCAAAAGAGCACAACCATTCTCTCCAACAATGCAGTAGTTCAGCCTTCACACAGATCAATCAGAAAATTAAAAAACAATAATTGTGGTTTATGTTAATTATTTAGATGTCCCATGTAGTTCTTTAAATTCAAATACAATAATTTGATTATACAGATCATATACAGATTATTTTTTGAACGGTAAGGATTCACATAATATTTTAATTCTCATAACTGAATAAATAATGTGATGAAAGACACAGATAATAAAATAAAAAACCTTACTCTAGTTTCCTCAGGTGACAGTTTGGATCCTTCAGTAGTTCTGAGAGCATCTCTACACCCGAATCTCCTGGATTATTATAGTTCAGATTGAGTTCTCTCAGGTGTGAGGGGTTTGATCTCAAAGATGAAGCCAGAGCAGCACAACCTTCATCAAAAATACTGCACTTTTCAAGCCTACAGAAGGAGAAATTTGCTTTTTAACAAGACCAATAAACAGTTAGCTGAATTATTTAATTATTTTAATCATTATTGTGTGTTGTGGACTAAATATGTAAACATTTATTAGGTAAATAATGCACCTTAACCAGGACAGTAATGGTGTTTCTGGAAAGACTTTTTGGTGACTAAGCACAGACTGTCTTAAGATACACACCAGTAATGTTTTTTTCTAATACATTTTTATGAAAGCAACCAAAATATCCTAATTCAACTAAGGGTGCGTTTATATTTGGCATTTACATGCGACCTGCATGTCAAATCACAGAAGATGTTTTACTTGACCAGTTCAGCTTTATCATTACATAGGCTATTTGTGACTGCCACGAAAGGGTTTACTCGCACACATAGCGGCAGTGGTGTTTTTAAACGCACACTTGTTTATTTTAATGTCACGGAGATGAAAAGCAACACTAGAGCTTGTTTCCAACATAGGCTACTTGTCTGTGTGCATTTACTGTATAGCCTACGGCATAATATACTCTCTGTTTTCCCGCTGTCCCAAATGCAGCTTGAAAAGGAGCTCTGAATACACTCTATATATCATTTACACACAGAAACAAGATTGTATAGTGTTGCTTATAGCTGATGTCAGTAAACACACTATTTAGGCCGCAGACCAAAGAAACGACGCGCTGTCACTTTCAGCCGAACCAACCCAAATAAGGAGAACGATGTAAGTGGTCACTTTTGATCATAGTAGCTTTTGCCTACTTATGTGATCATTTTATGTGTCTGTGACATGAATAAACAAATGATGTGATTAAAAACACTTTAAGGTCTGTGTGTGTGTGTGCGCGCGAGTGAAACATGCCACAGTTCATGTACAAAAGCTTGTGTAGTTTAACAAACGTCCTCTCCTTATACTTTCACATACAAGATCATTAATCGTTTTATCCGCTGCCTCGATTTCAACATGGCTGCAGTGAATACTTTCCAGAGCATTAAATCTGTAACATGCTCATCCTCCCCATTATACGTGTTGAGTGAAATATCCCCGCACCTGGACTATTTTTTAAATTGCAGGCGTATTAAAACAATGGGCGGGAAACTATAGAGATTGATCAGATATCCCGATGTGGAAGACACTTGATGTTGACAAGTGTTATCTGTAGATCCGATCTGGATCACAGAGATGTAAATGCCAAATGTAAACGCACCCAAAGACATAGTTCGGGCTTAAACTAAGCCTTGTCTGTAAAACCAGGCCTTGGTGTATTATTTTGTTGTTGGAGCATTTAAAAGGTCTGAAAAGTTACAATGCCCAAAGTCCACTCCATATGAATATAAACTCTCCTAACAGAAAAGACCTACAATGCGCTTGTTTTGTAAAGTCATTATATCCCTCATTTGTGTGTTTCTTTGAATAGTGACATCAGGGCCGCATTAAGAGCTCACTGGGCCCCGGGGCTATGAGTTACTGCAGGGCCCCCCCACCACTTTAGGTCACCAACTACATAGAAAGAGAAAAAAAAACTGCTTTTTTTCAAAAAAATGTCGATGTTTCATGTTTCTGGTGATCTGGTTAGGATAAGCATGAAACACATTTTTACACATGCTGTTAGATTAACACTAACCTGTCAACATGTCTTGAATATATAGGGGTGGGCGATGAGCTAAATGTTAGCCTATATCATCATACGGAGTCATTTTATCGAACAATATAATTCACAGTCAAGTTATATTAATTTAATACGATTTTAATCATATCAAAAGTTAATGGCACTAAAATTTCATAATTATTGTGATAATTTTCAATATCACAAAAAATAATAGTAGCTTAAGAAATGGATATCAAGCTTACTGATGACAAGAATCACAAATAATAATAGAACAAAGGCACATAAGAAATCGACCTACTTGAAAAACCTTAAGCACTGAATAATATTGTATAAAGTAATCAAATATTCAATACATAGCTCTCAATATAAATTCAACATCCATTCTTATTTATTTTACTAAAGTGATTCAGTCAAGGACAGTAAATTACTTTCTTTCTGATGTTTGATTAACATTATTGACACAATGGCAACAGCAGCTTTATTAGCAGCTTCTGTCACTTTAAGACCAAGTGCGCTGTGCAAAACCGTCTCAAGTTCACCATGGTATCAAAACGAGCATTTACAAAATGAATCCTCTCCTGCTGCTTATTGTGTCTGAGCAGTTTAAAATAATTTGTATCTATACCACAATGCTTAAATACGTGTTTAAATTATAAACTTACATCATGATGATGGCGCAGCACAATTGACATATTTCTACCGGACACATTACTATCGCCACTGCCAGCCCTTTAGGCGAATAGTTTGATCAAACACAAAAAGCAATATCTTACATCCATCAAGTTAATAATCAAACTTAACAGTTAATTGGTGGAGTCGATGATGACGCTGTGTCTTTATCATCCATCACTCCGTGATCATCAGCTTTAGTAAAATAACCCGATAGTTTTGGGATTTTACTGATCAGCTCATGTTTCCTCTGCTGTTTAGCTTTTAAAAATATCATTTTTTGAGCCCCACTCGCACATTTTTTTTTTAAAGATGACATTTTTAGCAGTCGAAGACGAAGACTGTTTTTTGCGTGACAATTTTAAGAAAAGTGTAGAATGAAGAAAGAGTGGAGGCGATTGATTGGTTGATGCGTAGGCTATATTCTAATAAGGCGCAGACAGCCATCGCCTGATAGGCCTAAGCTGAATTGTTGTATATAAAATAAATGCATTTGATTTGGTATATCAAATTCAAACGTGACGTTTGAATTCACCGTGCCCTGCTGCCCACGGGGGTTTGATTGACATGCGACCTGACCAATCATAACGCGAATGCGCAATTTTGTTAATAATATTAATGAGAATGATTCAATGATAATGCATGGAATATACGGCAAAGCGCTACTAAATAACAGGGCTAATTTGTGGGGGGCGTGGTAAGGCTTTGGCAATCAGATGGCTAGTAGTAATCAATCTGCTCCACAGCCAATCACGGGCCCCCTCCTTGCTCGGGCCCCGGGGCTTTAGCCCCGCCTAGCCCTATTGTTAATGCGGCCGTGAGTGACATACATCTGAGTGAAACGGCTGGAAAGAGGAACATGTAGGGCGGGGCTTGATTTTATCCTGGTCAGTGTAGTCCCAGTATGACATACATCATGCAGAGATGAAAAAATAACACCGTATCTACACCGAACGTGGCGCGATGTGGGATTGTCAAGCCGCATCAAGTGTGGACAAAAAAATCTATTACAATGAATTTTAATGCATCTATTGTCTTTTTAATGTGTTGCATCGCATCAGTTGTAGATACAGTGTTAAAGTTTGTAATAAAAATTGTGGACATTCAATAAATAATGACAAGCATAAGTAAATCATTTTTAATAAACAGTATTTCATTCTTGTGTTAAAAGAAACACATAATGCGCTGTTTGTCACATATAGCAGACCCATTTTTGTTTGTGGCAAAACCCTTGCCACAAACAAACCCTAAGGCTTACAATATTTTAGACCTATGGGAAACACTCCACCTACCAACCCACCTACCCTAACTAATGAAAACCACTATCATTGAATTGATTTTGACATTTAATTTTTCCAGTACAGGAGTGTTGTGCTGTTTACAGATGGTCTCTTCTTGTCAAAGTGGGCTTTGTTGATCAGAACAAGCTGTAAACCAAACCTCATTTTCAAAAATGCATATATTTGAAATTCTTACTGTAAAGTTGCCAATGTACAGTGTGGATTTTTCAGTCCAGCAGAGAGCAGCTTCACTCCTGAATCCTGCAGATCATTGTTGCTCAGGTTCAGTTCTCTCAGAAATGAGAAGTTTGAGCTGAGAACTGAGACCAGAGCTGAACAGCTTTTCTCTGTGAGATTACAGCCACTGAGGCTGAGAAAGAAATATACACAATTGATTGTTTTAAAGGAATATGTGTTTGTATCTAATTTAAAATAGTAAGTAGTTGAAAATGTTATTGAGTTATATGTAACTCATGAGTTTTACATTGGAAAGTACTTACTCTGCTTTTCTATATGCTTTGACGACTGGCATCAGTCTCAGAAGACATTCTTCTGATGGCTCATATTTACTCAGTTGAAATTCATCTAGCTCCTTTTCTGAGTTCAGCAACACAAACACCAGAGCCGACCACTGAGAGGGAGAGAGTTTGACTGCAGAAAGCCCACTGAAATCTGGTGTGCTGCTCAGTAATGACTGGACATCCTTCACTAGAGAATTATCATTCAGTTCATTCAGACAGTAGAAAAGATTGATAGACTTTTCTGTAGACAGATTCTTCTTGATCTTGTCTTTAATGTACTTGACTACTTTCTTTATTTTGTAAGATCTGCCTCCTGTATTTTTCAGGAGACCTCGCAGGAGAATCTGGTTGGACTTGAGCGAAAGACCTAGAAGAAAGCGAAGGAAAAGGTCCCAGTGTCCATTCTCACTCTGCAAGGACTTGTCCACTTCAATCTTCAGAGATTCTGTAAAAGAATAATCAGATTTCTGTCCCTCATCTTCAAAAATGCAAAAGAACTTGTATAAAGCTGCAAGAAACTCCTGGACACTAGAATGAACAAAGCTGAACACCTTCCCCGGGTAAAATCCAAACTCCTCTCTGAAGATCTGGGTACAAACTCCAGAGTATATTGATGCCTCTTTGACATCAATGCCAGACTCTCTGAGGTCCTCCTCATAGAAGATCAAGTTTCCTTTCTCCAACTGTTGAAAAGCCAGTTTTCCCAGTGACAGAATACTCTTTCTAGCCTGCTGTATATCGTCTTCATTTTCCCAATCATATTTCTGTCTCTTCAGTTTGATCTGAAAGATCAGGAAGTGTGTGAAGATTTGAGTAAGAGTCTTGGGGATCTCTGCTTCACTCTGTTCTTCACTCAACATTCTCTGGAGAACAGTGGCTGATATCCAGCAAAGACTGGGATGTGACACATGATGTACAGACTTCTGGATAATTTGATGTGTCTGATGATTCTGTCGGCCAGACTTTGATCGCTTATTCTCTTCCGGAAATACTCGTCCTTATGAGGATCACTGAAGCCTCGTACCTCTGTGACCTGGTCAATGCACTCAAGAGGAATGTGATTGGCCGCTGCTGGTCTGGAGGTGATCCAGATGAGAGCGGATGGAAGCAGATTCCCCTTGATGAGTTTGGTCAGCAGCACATCCACTGAGGCTGATTCACTTACATCAGAAAAGCTTTGATGGTTTTGAAAATTTAGATGTAGTCGACACTCATCCAGACCATCAAATATAAACATGACTTTGTAGTCTGTAATATCTCCCAGGTTTATCTCTTTCATTTCATTAAAAAAATATCCGAGAAGCTCATTTAAACTGAGATTTGTCTCATTTATTAAGTTCAGCTCTCTGAAAGGAAGTGGAAATATAAAGTGAAGATCCTGATTTGCTTTTCCTTCAGCCCAGTCCAGAATGAACTTCTGCACCGAGACTGTTTTTCCAATTCCAGCGACTCCTTTAGTCAGCACAGTTCTGACATGTTTGTTTTGTCCAGGTACAGCTGTAAAGATGTCATTGCATTTGATTGGTGAGTCCTGTGTCTCTGGTCTCCAGGATGTCATCTCAATCTGTCTAACCTCATGCTCATTATTGACCCCTTCACTCCCTCCCTCTGTGATGTAGAGCTCTGTGTAGATCTCATTTACAAGTGCTGAGCTTCTTTGAGTTGATATTCCTTCTGTAACACTCTTAAATTTCTCCTTTAGTCTGGATTTTAGTTTTTGCTGATGCACAGAAATCAGTTCTGGTGAGTTAGAAGAGATGAAAACTAATAAGCAACACAAGGACATATATCAAACATTTCAACAATTCTGTTCCGGTCTCTTATTATAAATCAGACAGAGTGAGAAATCCCGTCATGCCCTGCATGCCCAAGAATTCTGAATTAGATCATCATAACTGTTGATATAGATGGAATGCTTTGACAAATCTGTCCTCTGACAGATGTGGTGATATACCCTGTTAAGAGAGAACTGGGGTTAAAGAAATCAAGACTTAGAACTCTTACCGGTCAGCAGCATGTTGGCGAGGTTCGTCTGGTTCATCTCTTTCAGGATGTGCAGCGTGATCTTCAGAACTTCTTCCTTTACTTTGCTTTGACCCTCATCCTCCTCCTCTCTTTTGGAGCATTCAGGGTAACCAGACCTCAGGAGCATTTTGAACCTCTTCAGTTCATTTTTAATCAATGAGATCATTTTGTTCTCAAGATCCTGAAATCAATGTTCGGTCAAAGTTTTTTGGTAAATGCACTTTCAATAAGTGGTTAAACAGTAGGAACAATATACAAGAGACAATATTTTTACTATCCCTACTGATATTTGCAAAACATCACTGAGTAATGTTGTATCAACAGCTATAAGCGAATAAAGATTATTAATAAAAAACCAAAGACCTTTCAGAACCACAGTTGTCAAACATGTAATACTGTCCATTCCCCCAACCAAGTCAGCATGGCTACATAGAATTAAGAAAACATGCCTATGCCAGATTTGACATTAACACTCGCCAACTTATCAAATACGAGTATATTTCAGACCTGAGGGAAAACTTAGTTCACGAATGACAGCCCTCCTTACTCGTTCCAGAACTTTGATACGGAAATTATCCGTTGGGAAAACAGCTATAGTGTGAAAAGAACAGTGTTCCACTAGTAGTACGCAGGCAGGGTAAAAATGCACCCTGTAGCAAATAGCACCAGAAGTTGTATGAGCAAGTTGTTAATATAACACATTGGGACTAAACTAGTAGTAAAGCAAGCAGGGGAAGCATGCACCCTGCAGCAAATAGCCGAAGTTAAAAAATAGATAAAGTGCTTGAAACTTTGCGAAATGCTGCTTAAATACTTTATATGGTAAATATTATATCCAACTAATGTTGACATTTTATGTGGAGAAGGCCTTACCCCATATAAAACATACTGTGTAGTGTATTTCACATAAATATATACTTAACATAAAATAGGCTTCTTCCTGATTTAACCCAGAATAAAAGTAATAAAATGACTGTATAAAACTCTTTGTACCAGTCTCACTGATTATAGAACAGTTTTATCTAAACTGTCAAGCAACAAGATTTGTTTGAAATTTACAACATGCACAACATGCTTTCCAACCAAATTCTTTCCAGTGTCTTTCCTTTTGTATTAGTTTTTTCTGTTGCTATCTCTACCTCTAACTAAATATTTTATAATAATAAAGAGCATAAAACTTCCGGCAACTGCCTTAGACTTCAACAAATCATAAAGTGCTGTGTCACACTATCCATATTATATTATTACAAATCACTTAAACTCAATTCAAATTAATGTAACATACATCTAACTTATTTTTTTTACAAAAAATGTCAGATTTTTTTGCTTGTTTTAAGCATGACTCAATATCCATTTTGACTTCATATTGATTGAAGACTTAACATGGTATTTTGCTTGTCAAGTAGATGTAAATGTATTTTAATTTTTGAATTCTTGGCTTGTAAAGGAAAACAAGATTAGTTAGTTCAAATTATTTTTTGCAGTGAACCCAAAACAGCTAGGAGATACCAGTTATCCAGCAGGTACTGGATAACATGATCACATACCTTAAAAATAGAATCCAGCTGCTTCCTCTCAACAGATGACTTTGCTTCTTCCACTTTTGTACTGTAGGTTAATAAAATATTGTCAATATTTTATATACAAGTGTATATACATTTCATAGTGATACACAAAAAACTTGGTGCTAAACCTCACTTACAGATAGCATGGGTCTGTACTGCCTACATAATTAAAAGTGTTATTAACTAAGTAATTATTAAGTAAAAATCACAGACAAAATGACAGATGAAGATGTCACACCTTCTTTCATAGTGTAATTTGAATCATGCTTTTTTATAGTCTTAAGCAGAGGTTGACTGTAACAAATTAAATTTAACTGAGTAGTACTGCACTTAAGTAGACTTCTTGAGTATCTTTACTTTACTGCAGTATTATTTTTTCTGAGTACTTTTACTTTAGCTTCACTACATTTGAAAGACAAATATCATACTTTTTACTCCACTACATTTATAAAAGGTCCAAAAGTAGAAAATGGTTTCTATGCAGCAGGTTTTCCTGTGTGCTCAATGTATCTGGCTTGCGATCTGCCAGGACCTTTTACTGTTGCCAAGTATTTCAGTTTTTCTTAGCTCACGGTTTTCCGGAAAGCTTTGAACGGCCATTTGTCAGATTTTTTTACGCAAATCTGGTAACTCTGGGATCTTCCCCGCTAAACTAATTTAAACGTAGGGGCTGCTACACCGTTGATAGCGCTCTAAAAAGGCTAATAGAACAATAAAAGATGAAAAGGGCACATGCTAAAATGTGGTGTAATCATCTGTGGGATACGATCAGTCAAAGATTGTAGAAACATTGTCATGAAAATGATCGTGATAACGGTAAATAATCATCACATACACTTTAAACTACACGTGCCTGTTAACTTCTGATCTGCTGCTATACCATTTAAAGAGATTTGGACAATGAAGAGTTGAAGTATTCCTTGTTGGAAAAACAATAGAACCCTGCCCAAAATACAACATAAAATGTAATGGATTTAATGGTTATAATGGGAATTGTACTATGGATACTTGTTGTCTACATGTATGTGATGGATTCTATTGGTGGCATGGTACATTTATTGTAATAAAAAACAAAACACACTAAAAAAGAGGAATTTAATTAAAAAATCTCATTCTAATTAAAATATGTATTGTTTTTTTTCAGCAGGGATGGTATTTGCAGTAAAACCACAGTATCCAGAAATTTACCATTTTCTATATATAGGAACCATACTCCAATTAATAATCTTTAGTAAAACCACAGCAACTAATAATACCATAGTTTCATTATACTAGCTATAGGTTATGTTTGTAGTTAAATTATGGTTAAACAAATGGTAATAAATCCAGCAAACACATGGTTTCTACACTTTACTATTTACAAGAACCTTACTACTTACTGTTAAATTGCTGCTAAAACTGGTAAAGGGTATATACAAAATAAAAAAAACACTCCTCGTAAATACATATAGGCCTAGGGGGCTAGTGAGGACAATTAGTTTAAATGATCATACAGGATTCTATCTAAACTAAATATACTGTATATGTGCTAAACGTATAAAGCTCTTAAAGGATTTGCTCACTGCAAAATTTGCCCCCATTGACTTTCCATTCTAGGAATAAAAATTACTCTGGAATGTCAATGGGGGCAAATTTGGAAGTGAACTACTCCTTTACTACAACTGATACTGTGAGTTTCTCTGTGTATTCAGTAGGTTATTTCAGAGGCACAAGGTACACGACACAAAACCATGCACAACTGACAAAAAATTAATTTACTTTTAACACTTGAGTACTTTTAAAACATACTTCTGTACTTTTACTTAAGTAAGAATCTGTCTTTACAACTTTTACTTGTAGTGGAGTAATATTTGACAAGTAGTATCTTTCACTCAAGTAAGGAAGTTGCTTATTTCGTCCACCACTGGTCTTTAGTTAATTATGTTACCTTACATTATTTAAGTCACCTTGAATAAAAGCATCCGCCAAATGCATAACATTTAAAGGTTGTTTCAAAGTCTCCCTGACCCTAATAGCTCTAAAAACCCTTAAACTAATAGCACAGGCTTTCCAGAACCGGAAAATAATTAACTTACAAATTATTTTGAAATATGCAAAATAAATAACATATACACTCTCATGTTACAACTGATTAAACCAAATTGGACGCATGTCTTGTTTAACCGTTGTGTCTTGTCTGAGAGTTGTGCATGTCTAAAGATGATGGAAAACTTCAATAACATCAAAAGTTTATGAAAAAGACTGTACCTTGGTTCGGCAGGAAAATCTCCTAGACTGAATTTAACTGGATGATCCATTGATTCTCCACTCTTCATAGACACACAGCTGGGTTCTGAGGATTCTCTAGATGACTCTGATTTCCTTCTATGCATCCTGAAACACAGCAATGTTTTAAAAAAACTCAGAAGCAGTATTTCAGTAGCAAAGCTTCAAGTAAATGAAACTGTACAGTTCCCTTTCTGTCGGTCTCTCGACGTTGTGTCGAGAACGACAGATGGGTTTCGCCCTTGAGAACCAATCAACTCTGACTACTATAGAAAAGGCCAATGAAATTTGCCGAATGAAATTTGCATGCCGGTCTCCGCCCCCGGATGTCCGGTATAAAAGGAAGCCGGTGTGCAGCATTCATTTACCTTTTGTTCTTCAGAGCCTTCGCTCATGACTACGAACAAAAATAATTAAATGAATTCTTCTTCTACATTGCCGGATCTACGACATAGAGCGGCGGATCGTCCCTACCTGCAGCGACCTTCCCCTGGGCGTCTCGCCGGTTCCGGAGGTGTTAGAGATTTTTTCTAAAAAGGTCCTTTTCAGGACTGAGCAATCTCCCGCTCGGCATGTCCCGCTGCTCTCTTAGGTGCGGCACCCTCATCGAGGAGGGGGATGGACACGATTGCTGCGTTAGGTGTCCGGGCGTCCAGCACGCTGAAGCAGCGTTCGTTGACACATCTTGCCCACGATGCGGGCAGATTGTCATTCAGAAGTTGCGGTCACGGGTGGCTGTCTTCCTACGGGAACCAGCCACCATTTCGTCTGCTACCCGGGCCGTGACATCGGTGGCTACGGCCCCGAAGTCCGCCTGTATTAGCAGCGTAGGTGATGTGGGAACCTCTGCGAAAGTAAACCCGCCAGCCAAGTGTGCACGGGACGATCTCACCCCGATTCACTCTTTTGAACGTCCCCCAAACGGCGGTGGCATACTGTCCGGATCCTCAGGCACGCACTCGGAAACGATGCGTGACGTAGATGAGATGTCGCTCGCAGCATCGGAGGGAGACTGGCATCCGACATTGACGAATCCGAGCTCCCCCCCAGGGGGTCGAGCTCAGGAGGAAGCAGAAGTGATGTCAACTATGCTAACCCGGGGATGCGTGGTTCCTGGGGTCGGAGCGCGGTGAAAACCTCGCCCACCCCGGGTGCCATGTTTTCCCGGAGGTGCATGAGGAGGTGTGTAAAACATGGAGCGCTCCACTCACGGCCCGCTCCAGTCAAACCAGCTCCGGCTACCTCACTTCCCTCGATGGTGGGGCAGGTGTCGAGATCCCCCAGGTGAAACATGCGGCTGTGGTGCATCTGTGCTGCAGACGGCTGCCACCTGGGGGGAATCGGCCATGCCTACCTTCCAAGGCATCACTGGTGCAGAAACCTTAAGCTGCCGCGGGCCAGGCTGCCTCCTCACTCTACTCCATGGCCATCCTGCAGGTCCGCCGGGCCAGGGCGTTGAGAGAGCTCCACGAGGGTAAGGCATGGGTATAATGCAGGATCTCTGTGCTACCACTGACGGCGCTCTACTGGCGACCAACGTGGCGGGACGGGCCCTGGGTTGGATGATGTCCATGGTAGTGGTCCAGGAGAGACACCCCCGGCTGAACCTTGCGCAGATAAATGACACCGAGAAAGTCCGCTTTCTTGGTGCATCTGTCTCACAGGGTGGGTTGTTGGTAACACCGTCGAGGACTGCGCCCAGCAGTTTTTGACGGTGAAGAAGCAGACAGTGGTGATTAGCCACATTTTACCGCGCTACGACTCGGCCACCCAGAGGCTTCCGAGATCTCACGTGATGTCTGCTTCCCGGCAGCCCAGGACCCCTTCAACATCGGCTTCGGTTCCTGTGCCCCCACAGTTGGCACCCCGGAAGCGAAGGTCGAGGGGGAAACCTCCACCCCGTCAGCAACCTTCTCGAGAGAAGTGACACTGACGGGAAGACCCCAGGGAGAACAACATCGGGCCCGACCTTCACAGCTACGGCTCTGATCGGTCGGTACGGGACACCCTGCCTCGTCACCAAAGCCGGGCCCTTTTCAGGGCCTGGCGCCCACTTACTCACAAAGAGTTTTTCTGTTCCCCCTGGGTGTTCCTTCTAGCCGATCGCACACTCCACTGGATTGTGCCCTGCAAACCTGACCTCATGCCCTGGCAAGGCGTAGGGTCGTACACACACGACAGCTGCTACCACTCTCAAACCGACCACTCTCTGTCCCACCAGGCAGGTAAGTAAGCAGAGCCAACCTTCCCTCCGGGGCTCCTCCGGGGTTCCCCCAGCGACATGGTTAGCTCTGCCAGCCATTGAACCACCCTCCGTGGGAATGGTGAAGCAGACCGTCCCCTGACGGTGGGTTGCGCCATAGGTCTGCGTACCTTGAACAAAGCACCTTCACAAGCTGCCGTTCAAGATGCTCACGCAGATGCGCGTCCCATTTATCAGATGTCAGGATTGGTTCATGGCAATCAACCTGAAAGATCCTCCATTTCGGTCTGTCCCTGTCTCCACGGGTCTTCATGAAGATTGTGGAAGCCGCCCTTTCTCCAAGAAAGCTCTGGAACCCTCCGACCACCACACTGGAAGGTTACAGTTTCGCAAAAGCATCGAGCTGACACGCCCAGGCCTGTTACCATCGCTTGCTAGAGATTATGACGCGATACAGCGTTGTGGTGTTTTCCATAGGCAACCCCATCTGTCGTTCTCGATACAACGTCGAGAGACCGACAGAAAGGGAACGTCTTGGTTACGTATGTAACCTCAGCTCCCTGATGGAGGGAACGACACGTTGTGTCCCTTAAACTAATAGCACAGGTTTTCCAGGACCGGAAAATAATTAACTTACAAATTATTTTGAAATATGCAAAATGAATAACATATACACTATCATGTTACAACTGATTAAACCAAATTGGACGCATGTCTTGTTTAACCGTTGTGTCTTGTCTGAGAGTTGTGCATGTCTAAAGATGATGGAAAACTTCAATAACATCAAAAGTGTATGAAAAATACTGTACCTCGGTTCGGCAGGAAAATCTCCTACACTGAATTTAACTGGATGATCCATTGATTCTCCACTCTTCATAGACACACAGCTGGGTTCTGCAGATTCTCTAGATGACTCTGATTTCCTTCTATGCATCCTGAAACACAGCAATGTTTAAAAAAAAACTCAGAAGCAGAATTTCAGTAGCAAAGTTTCAAGTAAATGAAACTGTACAGGCTTCATGACATATCAAGTAATCAACTTTGTGTATATTTCAGTGAGGAACTTTTCTCAAAGACTAAATTCATATTTTCTTTCATATTTTCAGGAGATCCACCCGGTCAAGATGAAATGCATTCAGATTTAAGGTTTAAGAATTGCACTGCTCAGGAACTACTCTTGGTGAGATGTAGGAGGAGCGAATCCCAGAGTCACACCTCAGACCAATGCAGAGCATCAGAAAATCGACAGGTTAAGAGGTCCCAGACATATAAGGAGAAGGAGTAGCTCCAGTTTGATGAAGATGTTGATACAATCTTGGAAGCAACTGCCTAGGGTGAAGCCTCCAGACAATGACCACTATCATCATCAGCTTAGCATTTGAGAAATTTGGGCTGGAGGAGTAGTGAGCAGTGAAAGGCCCTTACACCAGGAACAGAGCAAATAAGATCCACCAGCTCTGGAAGGAGCTAAACAGCCTAAGGCAGAGGTTCAATGTAGCAACAGATGATGAGAATAGTCCACTTACAGAGCTGCGCAATATTCTCTGAAAGAAGCTTGAGACCTTGAGGAGGGCAGAGTGACATTGATGGCGAAAAAAAGAGAGACAAAGGAAGCAAACTGCTTTTCTAGCGAATCCATTTGGATTTACAAAGCAGCTAATTGGGCAGAAGGATGTGGCCACCTTACTTGCCCCAAAGCCGATCACAAAGAGATCGATCACCACCTTAGAGATACCCTAAGGTATGAAGACAGGGATATGGATCATGGTCAATCCACCAGAGCCATCTATTGAATTTGATAGCAGGGAGCCCAGCTGGGAGGAGATTCAGGAGGTGATAAAGAAAGCAAGAAAAAGCTCAGCCATAGGACCGAGCGGGGTACCTTACAGGATCAATAAGAACTGCTTAGTTACTCCACAGGCTATGGATGAGGATCCTGAAAGTGATCAGGAGGAGGGGTAAGGAGGCCACCATTGAAGGCAGTGTATGAATTCCGATGGACGAAGAATCAAAGAAAATTTTGAACAATCTCACTGCTCAGTGTTAAAGGAAATATATTCTTCAGCATTGTTGCCAGGCGCTTAACAGACTATCTCCTGATGAAATCATACATCAACACATCTGTCCAGAAAGGATAAATCCCGAAGGGGCCAGGGTGTATAGAGCACACAGGCATGGTCACCCAGCTGATTAGACAGGCCTGGGAAGGCAAGGGGGCTTTGGTGGTACTGTGGCTCGATCTTCCAAATGCTCATGGATCCATACTCCACAAGATGGTAGAAATGGCACTGACACAGTATAATATCACAGCCAAGTTCACCATTGCTTTTGTTAAGGCTAGTGACAAGTTAACAACAGCTGCAAGGACCTCCTCTTCTGGCTTGCTAACATCTGCACAGGATTGGGAGCTTAAAATCATCCTGGAGATGCACCTGAAGTTCCCAAAAACTGTTGTTATGACATCACCAGACATGGTTTTGATATCTGAAGCATCAGTGCAGATCATCATCTTAGAACTTACTGTCCCCTGGGAGAGTACACTGAGCTGGTAGAAGAGTCCAGAAAAATGGCTTGCGAGCAAGGTGCAAGACCATCGAGGATGGGCATAAAGGGTTTGCAGCCCAGTATCTCTGAGGGGTATATAATATGCTGGGCATCAGAGGGTCTATGAATGGGCATTAAGTTAGCCACTGAAGCAGCAGAGGTTGCTTCAAGGTGGCTGTGGATCAGGAGAGAAGAGCAGTGGGTAGGCTGCGTGGACGGGGCTTGATCAACCTTAGGGTGTCTGATTGTTGAAAGACACGGATTATGTGTATAAGAGCATCATGTGGTGGTGTAAGTAAAAAGCAAAAAGTCAAATTATGCCACTTCTCAATAATACTCCATTTAAATAATTAAAATTGACTTTCATTTATTTGATGTAATAACCATTCTAACAGAAATAAGGTCATGATGACTATCATTTTATGAAAGCTTACCAAAAGCTTTTTACACCTGAGTCTGTCAGAGTACTGAATAATGTTTATTATTTTTAAAACAAACTTTTATATGAACTTTATATGCTGCTAAAGAATCTGCCAAATCCATAAATGTAAATACATTTCTACAAACTCTCGACAGAAGGTATACAGACCATGATGTATGTAAACAAAAACATACACCATTCAATGAATGACTTCAAACATTTCTAAAAAAACTGTCTTTACCTCAGTTTAAAATTTGATTTGAATTTTAGTGGATGATCCATTGATTCTCCACTCTTCATAGACACACAGCTGGGTTCAGCAGATTCTCCAGTCCAACTGGGTATAGATAGGTGTGATTTCCATTTAGGCTTCCTGTTTCAAAAAAAACTCAGTAGCATCAGAATTTCAGTAGCAATGTTTCAAGTAAATAAAACTGTCTTCTAAGTGAGGTACTCCTCTAAGACAAAATTAACATTTTATTTTATTAAGTCACATTAAGGGACTTCTCAGTAATACTCTGTTTTACAAATTACAATTTCATTTATCATTTCTTTTTTCATTATTGTTTTTTCTGTAACGTATGCTTTTAAAAACAACTTAAATATTCTAATTTAACCAAGGCTGAGTCCTGGGTTAAGAAAATACCTGTCCGAGAAACCGCCACAGTTATTTACAGGTAGCTTCACCTGCAATGAACTTGTTTTCCCTAGTTCTTTATTTAGAATTAATGTGTGATACTGTACTAAAAATGTACCTGTTAAATTATAGTATATTACAGCTGTGAGTTCATGATCATTTCATTCTGTTTCTTTTCAAGTTTAAAATGTTAACATTTACAAGCGTCTGTCAAATTAATTAATGTAAATTTGGTGTTAGTTTAGAGAGTGCATTTCATTTGATCCCATTAAAAAAGATTCTCTAACACAAAATGAACCTGCAAAGACATATTAAACATTTAAAACACCACTTAAAATTAAGCCTCACAAAAATCATCATTAACTTACTTAAGAGTCACCATAATAGTGTTGAGTGTTTCCTTTAGTGGGGCTCTTACCCTTGATTTATTAAGGTAAGTTTTATGTTAGGTGTAATAGTGTGATTCTGAAGCACATTTATGACAGCCTGAAAAAAGACAAAATAGTTTGGTCCTTTTTCTGGTAGTAATAGG
Organism: Triplophysa bombifrons; assembly: GCA_029783895.1. Lineage (NCBI taxonomy): Eukaryota > Metazoa > Chordata > Actinopteri > Cypriniformes > Nemacheilidae > Triplophysa > Triplophysa bombifrons. Next base: position 4,157,111 of record CM056471.1, read on the forward strand.
CACAGAGGTGGACTTAAGTGTAGATGTGTTTTGTCTTTGTCTGACTCAATATTGTGCCTCGCTCTGTGATATCAAATTTTATGATGGAAATTATTTTTTCACCAATAAAAACAAATATCATATGAATAATTTAGACATCAAGAATCAGCTCATGAAACTCAACAGTGGTGACACTGAACAAAAGAAAGCTTAGAACTGGAATGCATTGTTGGTAAAAGCATGACTTCTTAATGAAAGTGTTTTCTTTAGCGATTCTATTTTTTAACAGCAGATATTCTCATGGATGACTCACTATCTGAATTCATATGATTTATTTGATGTGCTCCCCTAAATACAGGGTTACAACCATCAATCAGTGTATGACATCACATTATCTCAAGAGTGAATAACAGGATTCCTCAAAATGCTGTGTAAAAATGCTCCACCAATATTGCATTGCAGTTTACAGTATGACCCTGTATGTCATTAATACAGCATATAATACGTAGAATTTCACCGTAAATTTACATCCAAGTTTTACAGTGTAGGATTGATTTTAGGATTAATGGTCACAAATAATTTATTTTAATTAATAATTAGTTATTATGAGTTATTTTGATTTTTTATGTGTAAAATGTGCAAAATCAATTTGGAACTTTTGAGACTATAATCATATAGTTTAAGAGGGGTTTGATTTGGATGTTTATATGGCATGTAGATTTACCATTAATCTTTTTTTTATGTCCTTACTCTTTTTTCCCCAAACTTTGCTTATTGATCCCCCATTATCTACGGAAAGTATTCAGACCCCTTTAAATTTTTCACTCTTTGTTATATAGCAGCCATTTGCTAAAATCATTTAAGTTCATTTTTTTCTCATTAATGTACACACAGCACCCCAGACAGAAAAACACAGAATTGTTGACATTTTTGCAGATTTATTAAAAAAAGAAAAACTGAAATATCACATGGTCCTAAGTATTCAGACCCTTTGCTGTGACACTCATATATTTAACTCAGGTGCTGTCCATTTCTTCTGATCATCCTTGAGATAGTTCTACACCTTCATTGGAGTCCAGCTGTGTTTGATTATACTGATTGGACTTGATTAGGAAAAGCCACACACCTGTCTATATAAGACCTTACAGCTCACAGTGCATTTCAGAGCAAATGAGAATCATGAGATCAAAGGAACTGACTGAAGAGCTCAGAGACAGAATTGTGGCAAGGCACAGATCTGGCCAAGGTTACAAAAATTCTGTTGGCCTCCATATAAAAGTTAAATGGAAGACGTTTGGGACGACCAGAACCCTTCCTAGAGCTGGCCGTCTGGCCAAACTGAGCAATGACCCTAAGCACACAGCTAAAATAATGGAGTTGCTTCACAACAACTCTGAGACTGTTCTTGAATGGCCCAATTGAGCATCCCTGGAGAGACCTAAAAATGGATGTCCACCAATGTTTACCATCCAGCCTAACAGAACTGGAGAGGATCTGCAAGGAGGAATGGCAGAGGACCCCAAATCCAGGTGTGAAAAACTTGTTGCATCTTTCCCAAAAAGACTCATGGCTGTATTAAATCAAAAGGGTGCTTCTACTAAATACTGAGCAAAGGGTCTGAATACTTGGGACCGTGTGTGTTTCAGTTTTTCTTTTTTAATAAATCTGCAAAAATGTCAACAATTCTGTGTTTTTCTGTCAATATGGGGTGCTGTGTGTACATTGAGGGAAAAAAATTAACTTCAATGATTTTAGCACATGGCTGCAATATAAGAAAGAGTGAAACATTTAAGGGGGTCTGAATACTTTCCGTACCCACTGTATGTACTGTGGATGTACATTATTGTTACAATTAGTTGCGTTGTAAATGGTATTAAATTATGCTGTACTCCGTGGCCCGTAATCTAAAGCGTTACCAAGATAATTGTCTCTCCAAGCCTTTCTAAAGGAAGGGCAGCACTGAACCAACAGCACATCTCTGAGTTTCCTCCCCACGCAAGGAACACTAGTCTACAAAAAGTGACTCTCGTTGAGTGACCACTGACCACTAGATGATGCGTATGGTCTCTGCCAATATAAATCAATGGAACTTTGGGGGGCTTTTAACCCACAAAACATAATTTTTTTTTTTTTTTACAAATTCTGGACAATAGGGATAGACCATAATGTCCCTAAAAATGTACATCCTTCAATAATTAACTTCAAACATTAATGAAAAAAATGTGTGCCTCAGTTGGGAAATTCTTTTGATTTGAATTTAACAGAATAATCCATTGACTCTCCACTCTTCATAGACAGAAGATTCTATGTGAATCAAGCTGAAACACTTATTGCTTTTGTATGGCCTTAAAGTGTCATAACTTGAATTACTTTATTATAATTTCACAACCTTTTAGGGGGAAAATAAGGGTACAAATCATGTACCTCAAACCTCCCTATACAATAGATTGACCTTTAAATAAATATGAAAGACATAACCTCTGTGAATCAAGCTGAAAAATATATTGGGTTTATCATATTTGAGTGTTTCAAATGTGTTTAGTTTTAGGTGTGTGAGCAATCGCAGTTTGTTATAGTTTACCATAACCCCCCAGGTTTTGGAGATGTATATTATTGTTTTTCGTATGTGGATTTTCGTGAAGTGCAAAATGACTGTACTCACCTCAGTCTAGCAGAGTCTCCTGAACTCAATTTAACTGGTTGATCCACTGATTCATCCATTTCCATCGACACAAGGCAAGGTATAGATGAGTCTGAGCTCACTCTATACCTCCTAAAACACAGTGATGATTCATAAAACCCTCGGCAGTAAATAAAACTACTGTATCAAAGCTACACAAAATCTAAAGTCACAGACATTCTCAATGCTTTTATAATATTCTCACCCTTTCCTTTGGTCCATTGCAATATCTGTGATGTAGACTCTGAATTTGTACACATATTTTGGATTAAAAAGTGAATTTGGGCATTATTTTAGAATTTAACAACAATTTTAAACGTTTTTATTACTTATCATATTTCCACATTCAAATACATATTTCAAATCAAAAATGTTGTCATAGTCAAGATTGTGTCAACCAAATGCTTTGAGTTGAAAATACTTAATAATTAAGTAAATACAGTTTCACTGAGTCAAAACAAAAAGACAACTTAAAATTTTAAGTTGAGTGATACTCCAAGTTGTGTCAACTTAAGAAAATATGTTGAAACAACTTAATGGGTAAAATAACTTTTTACAATGATACCATCACCTCCCGGTACTGGTAGCAGAGTCCCTTCTGGGAGAGGGAGTAATGTCAGTTTCTCTGGTTTTCTCCCTCCGTCACCCTAAAACTCCCATGATCCTCCACACTCCCTCAACTGTCTGAAGTCTACCATCACTCACACTTGTTAGCGATTTTTGTGCTAAAAATGTCACATCCATAATGCTGGAATGGGCTATGCTCCAATGCAGGTTACCAGTGTTACAGCGTTTTCAGAATGGTTTGATAGTTGATTTTAGTGTCCGAGTCCTCATGACTCTGGAGCTGATTTTAGTGCTTTAGCATTTCTCTTAAATTTGCAAGTTAGAAGCTACTTTTAGCTTGAAAATGTTTTCGGAATATAGCCGTGGTCTACACAAAAAGAACCATATCAAACAAATGGTTTTCTTAACATAAGAACAAACAATTGTCTGTTCCTAATTTCCACAACTAAATGTGAGTGGAAATGGGGCACCAATAACCATCTTAGTCAAAGGTAAAGCGGTGCCTGACTTTTATTAAAGGGTTAACTTGGAGGAGCTTTTGTTCATGTAAGGTTTAAATAGAAAATGTGACTTTCAAAATGTGTACGGTTGTAGAGCTCTTTGGAGTTTCCCGAACCACAAGTTATTGTAAAGTATCTGGCCTTTGTGCCTGCCATTTTATGATTGTCTTTACCTGTCTGTCTAACGTCTACACAAGTAGTCCTATGACTATGCCCAAACTGCTTTGTTTCCTGTTTGTTTATGAATTTCCTGTTGTTTCCCATGTATGTTGGTGATTCTGTTATATGTTTATTATCAAATATTCCTGCACTTGATTTTGATTCAATTCTTTGTAACACCAACTCGTTACAGTTATCATACCATGTGTGACGCATCTAATCATATGAAGCATGATTTAGTCACTCAAAACTGTGCTAGCTAAGATGTTAAGCCATATTTGAGATTTCTTCCCAAGTTAGTTCATATTTTTATAAATGATAAAAACAGCAAAAAAATGTTTAACTACTTAAAGTGACAGGACTGTATTATAGAACAAAAAAATATTAACATATGAAAAATACAAAATATGTTTCCTAACATTAGGGGAGAACAAATCTTGCCTTTTACAATTTAGTTATGGTATTTACACTGAAGATTAAAACAGAAAGATAGGCTCTTACGGGAGAAACAACAGAGAAAGAGAAACAAACTTACATAACACTAAAGCAAGCGCAACTACAAAGGTAAGGCTAATGACTAACTAAGGTAAGTAATGCGGGAGTAAAGGTCTACAGGGGTGATACTCAAACAGATATAGGCTATATTACAAATGTGATAAGAAAATCAAAATAATAACTTCAAAACAACAATGGCATCCATACTCTCACAACATGTTTAGCTGGATTTTCAACTTTACGTTCCAAGTTTAGTCACAAGACTAAATGTTTAAATTTAGGCTGTAATTGTGTATTCGGTTTAAAAAACATAGACAGGCTCTTATGTTGATAATGCAGCTGTGTCCTTTAGTATTAGGATGCTACATTTATTAGAAATAACTGATGTGTCAAATTAGCGGTTATAAAGGCAAATATTTGCTTTATTAGAACAACTTTTGATTAAAAAATGATGCATCATCAGAAAGTTCAGATGTTTAAGATCAGGATATTTATTAAAATAGTGATACTTACTCTATTTATTATTCTTTTAATCCCACGTTTTCTGTCCAATCGTGATTTATATTCTGTGCATGAGTTTTCCTCTTACCAAATGTAAGCAATACTTTCACTTTGACCTACGGAACATTTCCCAAAAGTGTGACAGGTGCTCTTAAAGGGACAGTACACTAAAAAAATAAAAACTAGGCTAATAAAATTAAAAGTTTGAAATGATAAACTTCCTTTAAATGTGCTTTTGTCAGATAAATACATTAACATGTTCCCAAAATTTTGTTTTAAAATATATTTTATTTGGTTCTGTAGCTATTGGCTTAACAATGTAAAAGTCAATTAGATTGCCAAAGAATCACCTGCTGATGAAAAAACTAAAATGTAAATATGTTGCTGTCCTAAACAACGAGCGAGAGCATAAGATCCACAACACCTAATTTAGCTGCAGATTATTACACAAAATATATGGTTGGGACTCGAAAATAATTTCCAATTCTCTTATCGTGATCAAATGATTATAACATGTACTTTTCAATAGCTCGTATCAATTCCTGTTAAATTGTGATCTGTTAATATCTCAAAATGAGCCCTAATGAAAATGTACCATGTTTATACTAATCATAGTTTAACTATGGTATTTGTAGTAAAGCACTGAAACCACAAATTACCAGTTTCATTAAAGTATACAATTTAACCATGATATTTGCAGTTAAACTATAGTACTAATACAAATTGTAATAATTTAGTGAAAATGGAGCAGCAATACTCACCATTTCACCCTTGGATGTATGGAAACAAATTGGAGTTGATGGGGTAATATAAAGAGATTTGTTATGTATTTATCTCCATCCTCCAACCACATGAGGGCGCCCTTGTTCCTTGTTGTTTTTCATTACGTTATCAGTTTCTTCAATTCCAGAAACCTTCAAACTTTGGCATTTTATACTCTGATTCGATGACTTTGCATTCCAAATGGTGGCCTTGTCAAAGTCGCTCAATTCTTTATTCCTGACATTTGACCAACTTTTCCACAACTCCAGTTAAAACAAAACCTACACCATTGATTAAGACTAACATGCAGGACTGATATCTCTTTAGTCATGCATTTATAAAATCCTAGATCCCCTTGCATCAAAAATGATGGGCCCAGTTTGTGGGTGTTTCAAATACACTTACATCTAAACCAGTGTTTCTCAACCGAAGGATATGCATCCTAAGTGGTCCAAGGCGTAATTGCAGGGGGTCTGTAGAACCCTTTCAAAATGTTTTGAGTTCTTATCTTGCATTCGGGATTTGAAATTAACACCTACCAGACGCAGATACAAATCAACCGAGTCGGCTATTGCAGTCAAAGTAATTGCCAAATTGACTGGTAACTTCTGTTCATAAATTATGTTCACTCACTTAGAAGGGAAGGTCCTGTAAACCAAATCATGTTCAATGTAACCTGTGCTTCTGCGCATTTCTGACTCAAACATACCTGTCATGCGGCACCCACGCAAGACAGTCGACTGCTCTGTTTGCTTTTGAATTGCTTGAGCAGTACTTTGATGTGCCATATGGTTCTGCACACCTCCACATAAGGTCCAACAAGCCTGTTTTCGTTGAACCACCATGCATTACCATATTCATGAGCTTCAGCTCTTATCAATAAACAGTAAGGGCATCAGTTTCACCTAGTCAGTTCAACACGTGGATCAATCAGAACTCAAAAGTTTAACATAGGCCTAAAAGTGTGTGATGTGCAAACAGTTTCCGACACTGTACCAATTAGCCTCTATCGGAGCGGTTTTGCGTCAGATCGGCTGTAACACTAGGTTCACACCAAACTCGAATTAGGCATTTTGTGCGAGTAAATTACATACAAAGCCAATACAAAGACGCGTATAGACTGAATCAGTCGGTGCGATTGCCGGGCGTCTTCCGCGAAGGTTGATAATGTTTGTCACATTGCGTCACTCACGCGAAAAATAACAAACTTTTCCCGCAGGTAAAGAGTGTGGAATGAAATTGTTCGCATTTGGTGTGAACCCAGCATGAGGAATGTGTCAGGTCAGGTTCATGTCAGGGCAAGTTGGGCAACTCACAGGTATCGCCATCGCAAGTTCTAATAGTGAACAGACAAACGTGTCACAGTGACATTTTATCTACTTTAAGTTGCTGCAGGTCCCTTGTTTCTTACTTAAAAAAATACCTGTACTTACAATGTCTTTATTTGTAGCTTTGCCTCGCTCAGTGTGGATGATTTCCATTGAAAACTAAATAAATCCATTGCTTTCTGTCTCCCGTGAGACTGGGAACATTGTTCTGTGCAGCCAACAGCACAACAGTTTGTAAGCTTGCTACTTTTGATATGGTGTTGAAACTTCACACATGTGAAAACAACAATGGCGGCGGCGCGATTGGACACGTTCAGAACAAGGGGCGGAAATATTATAATAAGAACGGCTACTTACGTCAGTAAGAGCGCGTTTTCTGAAGCGCGCGTTTTCTCAAAGGCTTGCAGAGATAGGCTCACATAAAAAAAGATAATGATTTGTCTTTTTTCACGTTTTCTGAGTTGACAGATGCACAAGAGACCAGATTTTAGCATTTAAACATGGAAAAAGTCTGTTTTTCATGAAATGTCCCCTTTGAAAGAATAAACTGCAGTAAAGCGTGATCAAATCAGCTAAGAGATGTCTCAAACGAAGGTAACACACGCAGTTTCTGGCAATCTCATATTTATCTTGAGAACGGTGAGTCGGAGCCAATGGTCGAGTGATTCGTGCTCCGACATATGGCGCCGGTGAATCCAAAGCAACCCAAGTTCGAATCCCGGTTTGTGGTCCTTTCCCACTGACCCCACGTCATCTCTCTTATCCACTTCACTTCCTGTACTCTCCAAAATCACTGTCTGTCCAATAAAGGCAAAAACGCCAAATAGAAAAAAAAAAATCTTGAGTACGATACCTACCGTAGTATTGCATTCTTCATATCTTCGAAGAGTATTTTGTTTGATCAAATTTAGTTAAAAGACAGTTACAGCTGTAGGATTATTTTATACCTGCCTGGAGGCTCACAGTGGGCGGAACTAAAGCACGAGCACACAATACATGATCGTATTATCTGTGAACAGAATAATCTCATGAGCATAAAAATAAAACTTTTGTGTAATAAAACTTTTTGAAGGCGTGATTTATATGGTATATTTACTGTACAATTTATTCAATAATCAATGTACACTGAGTTTTCATCTTCAGCATCAGAAAGGTCATGTAGGTTCAAACTGTGGTTCCACACTCATCCACTGGGGGGGCATCGTTGAGTTAGTTCACAACAATCACATCAGTTTATTCAATGACGATTTTTGAACACAAAACAAGTGTTACGTATCTTCAATTAAAGCATCTTAGAAAAACTACAATAAAACATTATTTTATTACCGTTTAAAATAAGTTATTGAAAGGAGTCGCTGTTTCTGATGCGCGGTTTGTCCCTCTTTACTCCCGCTATCAGCTGCTGTGTGCGGTTGAAAGGTCACTCCACTCAGCAGACAAGATGGATGTCAACACAGATGTTACACAGTGTAGTAATGAAACAGCCACTGACTATCTGAACAACGACACGTGTGTGTGTTTATGGTTAAAGACGACGTTTGAATGAACTTTTTTTCTAAAATTAACCGTCACTGCTACGCAAATTGCTAATAATGTCTGCTAGGAAGAGAGTGTCTTAAAAACTATTAAGTTGCCTTCCTTCAATTCAATTCAAGTTTATTTATATAGCGCTTTTCACAATGTGCATTGTTCCAAAGCAGCTTTACAGGGGCAAAAATGAAAAACAGAAAAGGTAAAACACAGCACAGTGCATTGTGTTTATAGAACAAGCAAGACCATTCTAATAAATAATATCTAATTAATAAATAAATAAATGCAGTCTCCCGGTGAGCAAGCCAACACCGCCCTGCTGTGGCGAGGAACCCAAACTCCAATGATTGATTAATGGAGAAAAAACCCTCGGGAGAAACCAGGCTCAACCGGGAGGGCCAGATCCCCTCTGACGTGTCATAGCTGCACTCAGTGACCCCGACCAAAAGCCACCGAGCAAATATCCACGAGGAAGAGGGAGAGCCCAGCATCTGCAACCCAGAAATTCAGACTCAACGGAAACCGTGCAGGTTCAACCCGGTCCCACTCTACGATCGACACCAGAAAAACAGAGGAACAACCAGGGAAAATAGTAATGGCATGTTGTAGCTTTATTCCTCTGTTGTCCGACAATGACCACAAAACAAGGCCAAACCAGATCCACACAGCCCCAGCAGATGAATCCCCACAACCAACGAGCCCCCCCCACTCCCCACAAACACCCACCCAACAACCTCCAATCAGGGCTACTGAATGCAGCTATAACTTCAAACTGCTGACATGTGATGTAAGTTTAGCATTAAATACCAAGTGTAACTTCAGCATTAATGTGACAAGTAGTCCGTCTTTGCTCTTGGTTGGGGATGTAGTGGTCTGAGCTGGGATGGTCCGATGGTCGTATTTCTCTTGGGTGGTGGTGGAATTGCCTAAGATGGAGCTGGGATGGTCAGTTAGTCTGCAGCTGTTGCTGGCGTAATCTTTAGGTGGGGATGGGCATATGTCGATCATCTGGACCTGGCGGAATTTCTTCCTACCTCGGGATGGGCATCCCGAGGTGAAGGCAGAAGGAAAATAATTAGCTTAGCTGCTGTTCATTTACTATGCATTAAGTGAAAGCTTGTGTAACGGAGTGTAAATTGTTAAATTACTGCATAAATGGGGACAGCGCCATCTGTCTGATGCGTGATGGCATTTAGTGTATGGAATAGGGACCGCCCACAGCAGAGATAACGAGACATGCTGTGGGTAAGTTGTATGTTCTGAGCAGTCAGAGAATTAACAGTTAAAAGTGTCCAAAACACATAAATAACCCCTTTATTGTGGATTTATCCTGCAATTAACTTGTAAGGTATCTTCTGATGTGTGTTTGGCGTCGAGTGTGTTATTTTATATCAAGTTATTTTGACTTTGTATTACGAGGCACAATCGCAAGTAATTTGTGCATTGTCTTGTGTTTTATGTAGAACTGCTTTATTCTCTGTGATGTGAAACCCCTATTTCCACGTTTATATCTCCATTGTGCAGGTAATGTGTATAAAATGTATTGTTATAATTTGTTTTATGGATCAATTACTTTATTCATGTAGAATAGTACATGATCACCGCTGGGTGGAGATGTTTCCCTTTATATTGAATTTCATTTAATTATTCTGTTTTTATTAAGTTGATTTGTGATTAATTCACTGAAAATTCATTGTTAATCTGCAACATTGTACTCCATATACGATCACAACGCTAAAAATGATTACATTCATTTACAAGAAAGAGTACTGTCTAAAAATAAACGGAGCAGAGATAACGAGACATGCTGTGGAACTGCTTTATTCTCTGTGAAGTGAAACCCCTATTTCCACGTTTATATCTCCATTGTGCAGCTCCACTCAGCAGAAAGACCGCCCAGGCAAGACCGTCACATTGGTGCCGTGAAGTTGTGATGCCGCTGTGTTGCTATGGGTCGCGTCTTCAAGCAAGTTGATGGAAATCGCTGTGTTGCTGCATAAGGATTGGAAACATCCGTCATCAGTTTAACAGCTCGTCCTTAGTTCACAGTCTTTTGTGTTCAAGAGACTCTTTCACTTTATCCTTTTTCAGTTTATGGGATATTTCGCTCTGATCATTGACATTGAGTTTATGTTATACGTGTGTGTGAACTTGTTGCACATTTTGTCGCTCATGATGAGTAACAGCAAGAGATTTTTGCCTGACCAATTCACTCCTAGTCCAGTAGGCAGAGGCAGAGGGGTTTTAGATGTACCAATTCCTTTTTCAATGGACAGCCCCAATACTGGGAATAGTGATAGCAGACCTGGCATTACGAGAAGGGTGTGTACTGTAAGAGAGTGTGATTCAGCAGACATGCAGTCAAATGTCAATCAAAGGTCTAGAGATTTCTGCACATCAACACCTAATGCTGAACATGGGGAGCCTGATATGTTAGGGCAAATGAGTTCAATTGTCCATCAGATTGGTCAACAGTTAGCAGACAACATTATGTCCCATCTTAGTCCTTTTAGCTTGCACACTGACATGCCAAACAGACAACACCCTGACGCTTCTAAAGCTAATAATAGCCCTTCAAGCATGGTGAATCTGTCGCAAAGTCAAGTAATTCAGCACAGAAAAGTCAAGGAGCCACCTTCATTTAGAGGGGATAGTTCTGACACAATTGAAATTGAGGAATGGGAAGATCTGATGAGGACATTTGTTAAAAAGAGCAACATGAATTCTGATGAACATGTGGAAGAAATTCTTGTGCATCTGCGCGGTAAAGCAAAAGATGTAGTCAAATTCTGGATCAGGAACTGTGATTCTGCCACCAATGTCTGTCCAAATTCTGTCTATAGCCTGTTGCGCAAACATTTCAGTTGTAATCATTACTCACCTGTCCCGCTTGCTGATTTTTACACGACCTTGCCTGAGGAGGATGAGAATCCATACGACTACTGGCTGAGACTCAACAAGGCGGCTGATGTTGCTTCTGAATGTCTGCGAGAGCAAGGTAAAACGCTTGACAAGCCCAGTGTGGAAGTGGTCCACATGTTTATCAGACACTGCCCGAGTAAAGACTTAGCCCTGACCTTCAGGTCCAAACCGATTGACAAGTGGTCAGCACATGAAGTACAGGCTGTGCTTAATGACTATCAGTCCGAGTTGTCTTTCAAAGCCACCAGTACAGTGCATCGTAGTCAAAGTGAGAGTGTTTCAGTCAACAAGATTGATTTTAATGCAGTTCCAGTGCCCGCTCCCACAGTGTGCGAACAACAACAGAGAAGTACAGATTTCTCTGCTCTTGAAAAGGTCATTGACATGCTCGAAAAAGTCCTGCTGACCAACACTAACAGACCTCAGTTTCATCCAAAACGGCAGCCGTCTAGGAGCCTCCCTAGGATTGAAGGTTTTGATGCTTTACCGTGTGCTATCTGCAAAGATGCTGCTCACTCTGCCTTAACTCATTGTCGTGAGCACCGCCTGTGTTTCCAGTGTCAGTCACCAGGTCACTCTAGACGTTTCTGTCCTAGGTGGAGAAGACAATCGCCTCAGCCCGATCAGGAAAACTAGCAGGTCTGTGCATAAGGGAGGTTAGTACAGACCAGATGGATAACCCTCCCATTTCTGACACACAAGATTATGAGTCTGTATATGAGCAGCACAGACCCAGTGTCTCTTCTGATAAAACTGCTGTCTTTCAAGCAATACAACGAGTCCCCAGAGCTGATTCATTGTTTTACACATCTGTTTCTGTAGAAAATCGCCCGTCTTTCACTGCATTACTCGACAGTGGTTCAATGGCCTGCACTCTCAGCGAGGCTGCTGAAGCTAGTTTGTTGGCAAGTGCTCTCACGCTGACAAAGTGTTCTGCCGATGATGTTGTGATTATTGGATGTGGTGGTCATCGAGTCACACCAACTGCAATGTATGATCTGTCTGTCTGTGTATATGGATGTAGAATGATAATACCTGTGCTGATTGTACCAGGACAGACAGATGAGATGATCTTGGGCAGTAATGCCATCAAAACCATGCTGACTCTCCTGAAGATTACAGATGACTACTGGAAATTGATCTCACTCCCAAGCGGTGATGGTGAGAATGAGAGTTTAGAGTTCATTTCTTTACTGTCCAACACACAGAGATGGAGAGGTGATTACGCACCTGAAAAAGTAGGTACTGTTAAGCTCAAGCACTGTGTGATACTTCAGCCTCAGAGTGAGCATCTTGTTTGGGGCAAGCTTCCTGTCAACGCCGCAATGTCTGTGGGAAGTACAGTGCTTGTGGAACCAACCCAATCCAAATGTGGCTCTAAACAGATCATGGTAGGCAGAGTCATTACACCTTTATGGGGCGACGGATGGGTACCTGTGAAAGTTATAAATCCTACGAATAATGTGTTGACACTAAGAAGAAATGCAAAGATCGCAGACGTTTCTCCATGCATCGCAGTGGAAGATCTTCCAGAGAGTGACCATGTTAAGTCTCAAGTTCAACACTTTATTCATGAGGAAGCTTCTCAGGAGTCTGAGGATGAGATGGTGCATATCTTGAATGATTTGGGGTTGAAAGACCTGGATCTGACAGAGTGTGAAGTATCCTCAGCATGGAAAATTGATTTACTTCGTCTCATTGAGAAATATGAATCCATATTTTCAAGGGACAAGATGGACTGTGGTGAAGCCAAAGATTTTGTACATCGGATCCGCCTAGTGGACGACAAACCTTTTCGTCTCCCCTACCGCCGTGTACCTCCATGTCATTATGAGAAACTGAGAGTAGCGCTGGATGAGATGGAAGAGAAGAGTATTATCAGAAAATCAAATAGTGAGTATGCTTCTCCTCTTGTCCTGGTGTGGAAAAAGAACGGTGATCTGAGGATCTGTACCGACTTTCGATGGTTGAACGCCAGGACCGTGAAAGACGCCCACCCTCTGCCACACCAGTCGGACGCCTTAGCTGCTCTTGGGGGGAATGCTTTCTTCTCCACTATGGACCTTACCTCAGGCTTCTACAATGTTCCGTTGCACGAGGACGATAAGAAATATACTGCTTTCTCGTCGCCATTTGGACTTCATGAATATAACAGGATGCCGCAGGGCCTCTGCAATAGTCCAGCTACATTTATGCGCATGATGATGTCAATCTTTGGTGACAAGAACTTCACAAGTTTACTGTGCTATCTTGATGACCTCATGGTCTTTGCTCCCAACGAGCAGGTTGCACTCAACAGGCTGGAGATGGTGTTCTCAAGACTCAAAGCCCACAATCTCAAGCTTTCCCCTAAAAAATGCCATTTCTTGAGAAAGTCAGTTAAGTTTCTTGGCCATGTCATTTGTGAAGATGGTGTTCAGACAGACACTGAGAAAGTAAAGGCCATTACGGATGTTCAAGCAGTGGACTTAATGGACTCTGATGGAATCACTCCATGCCACAAGAAAATCAGATCGTTCTTAGGTATGGTCCTATACTACCAACATTTTATAGAGAGATGTTCTGTTAAAGCCAAACCCTTGTTCGATCTTATCTCGAGGACAGACGCTAAGGGCTCCAGAGGTAGAAGGAGGAAACTCACCTCAAAGGCTGTGTGCATTAAACTCTCACCAACTGACTGGACGGACAAATGCCAGAAAGCATTTGACACTTTGAAGGAGGACCTTCTCGCAAGTGTAACGCTGGCACACCCAGACTTCGACCGTGGCTTTATACTGGCGGTAGATGCCTCTTTTGATGGATTGGGTGCTGTTCTTTCCCAGATCCCAGAGGGTAGCAACATGGCCAGGCCAGTGGCATTTGCTAGCAAGACGCTATCACGTTCTCAGATAAATTACCCAGCTCACAGGCTAGAATTCCTCGCACTTAAATGGGCGATATGCGACAAGTTCCATTATTGGTTAAAGGGGCGTCATTTTACAGCTTGGACGGATAATAATCCCCTCACCTACATACTTACCAAGCCAAGACTTGATGCTTGCGAGCAGCGCTGGGTTGCCAAGCTAGCCTCCTTCAGCTTCGATCTGAAATATGTACCCGGTTCTAAAAACATTGTCGCAGACGCCTTGAGCAGGGAACCTTTTGTCCAATCGAGTGTAAGTCATCGACTAGTGACAGAACCTTACCAGTCTTTGCTCAATCAGGTTGATGGAGTTGTAGATCAAGTCGTCCAAGATTCATTCCGATTTACCAATAACTGTCAAGTACTGAGTTCTGCTGATGATTCTTCTGGTGCAGCAGGAGTTGGTAGCCAAACTCAGATGTCTACAGATGCTTTGAGTTCACAGGATGTAGCTGCAGTCTTGGACGCACATTCTTCTGGTGATGTAGGACATTTCATGGGCGTGGAATGCATTCCGCAATTCCCTGATGTGGACCAGACTGCTGCATTCAACGTGAGCACACTTTTAGCCGCACAAGAACAGGATACCGCTGTGAGTAGAGCGCTCTTTTACGTCCAGAGACACAGACGTCCCGACAAGCGTGAACGTGCTAGTGAGCCTCGTACTGTCCTGAGACTTCTTAAACATTGGACTAAACTTATCATCAGAGATGGCATGCTTTTTAAAGTCAAAAGAGACAATCAAATGAACAAAAAGTTGCATCAATTCATTGTCCCAGATGCTTTAAAACAACAAGTGCTTCATGGTCTGCATGATGCTGCTGGTCATCAAGGGCGCTCCAGGTCTCTCTCCTTGGCCAGACAACGGTTCTTTTGGACAGGCATGGAATATGACATAGCGAATTATGTGAGGACCTGCATGCGATGTATTGTTGGCAAGACGCCTGAACCGAAAGATCGTGCTCTCCTTGAGAATATACGCACCACTGAGCTGATGGAACTCATCTGCATTGATTTTTGGACAGCAGAGCAGGGAGATAAGAGTGTGGATGTCCTGGTTGCAACAGACCATTTCACCAAATTAGCCTACGCTTTCCCCTGTAAGAACCAGTCTGCAAAGCAGGTTGCTCATCATTTATGGAACAGTCTCTTCTGCATTTATGGATTCCCTAGGCGTGTGCATTCAGATCAAGGTCCGAGTTTTGAGAGCAAACTGATGAAGGAGTTGCTGAACATGGCGGGTGTCAATAAATCACACACCACTCCTTATCACCCAATGGGAAACGGGATCACTGAACGCTTCAACAGAACCTTAGGGAACATGATAAGAGCCTTACCTCCCCAGTCCAAAGCCAAGTGGCCACAGTCTTTGCAGATGCTGACATTCTGTTATAACTGCACCGTTCACGAGACCACAGGCTTTGCGCCTTTTTATCTGATGTTCGGGAGAGTTCCGCGTCTTCCAATCGATGTGATGTTCCAACATGTCCTGAGGGACGATGCTGTTGTGAAGTATTCAGATTTCGTATCCAAGCTTAAATGTGACCTTGGTGAAGCTGCAAAAATTGCACAGAAGCACAGTTCAATTGAGCAAGCCCGACATGCAAGGATCTATAATCGAAAAGCGAAGGGATCACCTCTGACCATGGGCGACAGAGTCCTTCTGGCCAATCGCGGTGAGCGTGGCAAACGGAAAATTGCAGACAAATGGGAGTCCAACCTCTACGAAGTGATGTCTGTGAGAACACCCATTAATGTCTATCGGATAAGAGACACTGAAACAGGCAGAGAAAAGATTGTGCACCGGAATCTCTTACTCCCAGTTAACTTTCTGTACAAGGATGGAGTCGATTTACCATCTAGGTCTCATTCAAGTGATTCGACTGCTAATTTACCTGATCTTCCTGAGAGTGATACAAGAACGGCTCACTGGGTTATGCAGTCTGATCAGCACGACTGCCTAGATAATGATAGTGACTCAGTTGCCTTGTCCAGAGTTCAGTGTTCTTTGGATGTGCAGAATCCTACTTCGAAGGCAGACTCTGATACCTGTGACCGCTCTGTACGCATTGAACTGGGATGTGACGTTCCGCATTTGTTAGATGTAGGACTACCTTCTGAAGATGAGTTAGATCAGAGATCCTCTCAGCACTCATTGACCACGCCAGTTTTTCCACTTTCAAATGTAGTCAATGACCCTGTTCCGGATACAGTTGATCCTGTAATTTGCAATCAACCAAAACACTTTCAGACAGGCATACTTAGTACTAGGGCTGGTAGGACCATTAAACCTCCACAAAGATTGATTTGCGAGATGAATAGTCAGTTTGTGCATGATTCATCACCACCAGTGATTTCTCTATTTGATGTGGTGAAAAGCCTTTTTCATGGGTAAATTGTGAGTTAGACTTTGTTTTGAGTGGAGATATTGTCTCTTAGGAAGTCATTTCAAACCTTGAATTGTGTATGTGAGGAGAGGTGTTTAGGGCACTTCTTTAGTCTATGTTAAGTCTGGATTTTGGTACCGGTCCATACTTGCATACTTCCTATGGAGGAATTTTGTAATTGATATTTACACTGCAAAGTGTCAAGGAGTTTCACAAAAAAAAAAAAAATTCTTTTTCTTTCTCTCCCTTTTCTGGTTCTTATGTTGTTCAGCTTTCTATTGTTCGGGCGCTTCCCCAGTTTAGCATAATTTAAGGGGGGTGCATGTAACGGAGTGTAAATTGTTAAATTACTGCATAAATGGGGACAGCGCCATCTGTCTGATGCGTGATGGCATTTAGTGTATGGAATAGGGACCGCCCACAGCAGAGATAACGAGACATGCTGTGGGTAAGTTGTATGTTCTGAGCAGTCAGAGAATTAACAGTTAAAAGTGTCCAAAACACATAAATAACCCCTTTATTGTGGATTTATCCTGCAATTAACTTGTAAGGTATCTTCTGATGTGTGTTTGGCGTCGAGTGTGTTATTTTATATCGAGTTATTTTGACTTTGTATTACGAGGCACAATCGCAATTAATTTGTGCATTGTCTTGTGTTTTATGTAGAACTGCTTTATTCTCTGTGATGTGAAACCCCTATTTCCACGTTTATATCTCCATTGTGCAGGTAATGTGTATAAAATGTATTGTTATAATTTGTTTTATGGATCAATTACTTTATTCATGTAGAATAGTACATGATCACCGCTGGGTGGAGATGTTTCCCTTTATATTGAATTTCATTTAATTATTCTGTTTTTATTAAGTTGATTTGTGATTAATTCACTGAAAATTCATTGTTAATCTGCAACATTGTACTCCATATACGATCACATCGCTAAAAATGATTACATTCATTTACAAGAAAGAGTACTGTCTAAAAATAAACGGAGCAGAGATAACGAGACATGCTGTGGAACTGCTTTATTCTCTGTGAAGTGAAACCCCTATTTCCACGTTTATATCTCCATTGTGCAGCTCCACTCAGCAGAAAGACCGCCCAGGCAAGACCGTCACACTTGGCTGAAAAGATGTGTCTTTAATCTAGATTTAAATTGGGAGAGTGTGTCTGACCCTTTGAATAGTATTAGGAAGGCTTTTCCAGAGTTTAGGTGTTATGTATGCGAAAGCTCGACCCCTTTAGTGGATTTAGTTATCCTAGGTGTCATCAAAAGTCCTGAGTTTTGAGATCGTAGAGAGCGTGATGGGTTGTAATGTGATAAAAGCTCAGTTAAGTAAGTAGGGGTTAAACCATTTAAAGCTTTGTAAGTAATTAAAATCATTTTAAAATCAATACGATACTTAATGGGTAGCCAGTGAAGCGATGATAAAACTGGGGTTATGTGATCTTGATCTGGTAAGAACTCTGGCAGCTGCATTCTGAACTAACTGTAGTTTGTTTATTGATGATACAGGACAACCACTAAGTAGAGCATTACAATAGTCAAGCCGTGAGGTCACAAATGCATGAATAAGCTTTTGTGCGTCAGCAACACATAAAATATTTCGTAATTTGGCAACATTTCTAAGGTGGAAGAAGGCTGTTTTTGTGATATTTGAGTTGTGATTTTTAAATGACAGGTTGCTGTCTAATATAACGCCTAGGTCTTTAACTGTATTTGTTGGAGTAACAGTGCAGCTTTCAATTTGCAGGCTTTAATCTGAGATATTCTGTTTACGTGTTTTGCTAGAGTTTAAAAGAAGGAAATTACTAGTCATCCAATGTTTTATGTCCTCGATGCACTCTGCCAGTTTGGATAGTTTGAAGGAATCATCTGGTCTTGATGAGATATATAGCTGAGTATCATCTGCATAACAGTGGAAGCTAATTCCATGTTTTCTAATAATGTTGCCGAGGGGCAGCATCGACTGTATATGGAGAAAAGCAAGGGTCCTAAAACCGATCCCTGAGGTAATCCATAATTTACTTGCGTAAGATTTGACAATTTCCCAATTAAATGGACATATTAATATCTGTCAGTTAAATAAGATCTGAACCATTGTAGTACCTGTCCCTGAATACCGATATAATTGTGTAAACGATCTAATAGTATTTTATGGTCTACAGTATCGAAAGCAGCACTAAGGTCAAGCAGGACTAAGAGTGAGATGTTGCCTTTATCTGATGCAATAAGAAGGTCATTTGTAATTCTAATGAGCGCAGTTTCAGTGATATGATGCGGTCTGAAGCCAGACTGAAACTTTTCGTGTATGTCATTATTTTGTAGGAAAGTACACAACTGAGTGGACACTACTTTTTCTAGTATTTTAGACAAGTACGGGAGATTTGAAATCGGTCTATAGCTTCCAAGTTCATTGGGGTCTAAGTTTGTTTTTTGATAAGAGGCTTAATTACAGCCAGTTTAAAGGGTCCTGGGACATGTCCTAGATTAATTGACGAGTTAATAATGTTACATATGGGCTCAATTGCAACAGGTAGTAGCTCTTTTAATAAGGTAGTCGGAATCTGGTCTAGTAAGCATTTTGACGGTTTGGATGTTGCAATAAGTTTTATTAAATCTTCCTGATTTATAGGAGAAAAACACTGTAGTTTTTTTTTTTTTGGGTGATGGTCGATACTTATTCTTCAGACACACTTGGAGTTTTGGTTTTAGCTATGTTGTCTCGTATTTTTTTGATTTTCTCTGCAAAAAAATTCATGAATTCATTGCTACCAAGGTGCAGCGGTATAGCCAGGTCAGGTGAAGTCTGTTTGTTTCTTAATTTAGCAATTGTACTAAATAAAAACCTTGGATTGTTTTTGTTATTTTCTATGAGATTACGGAGGTGATCGGCTTTTGCTGCTTTTAGTGCCTTTTTGTAGCAGTTTGCACTCTCTTTCCATGCAATTTTAAAGACCTCCGATTAGGTTTGCACTCCAGTTTACGGCTACCTAGACCGTATTTTAAAGCACCATTCAGACGTTATACATGCGTACATGATGCCTAAAACCTCAGTTTGAGGTGTCGGTTCACTAGAGTTTAAGACACTTTAATTTAACACTTTAACACTTAATTTGAGTCTAATTTGAAGACAGTCCGTCTGGAATCTAGCTGGAGATTCAGGCAAACATCAAGATGTCAAAGAATTTAATTCCATTTTATTTATATAGCGCTTTTCACAATGTGCATTGTTCCAAAGCAGCTTTACAGGAGAATGTAAGGAAAACAGATAAACACAAAAAAGCTCTAACACAACACAGTGGTGTTTATAGAACAAGCAAGATTATTCTAGTAAATAATATCTAATAAATTCAATCTCCCGGTGGTTTATTTAGTACATTATGTGTTAAGTGAATGCTTGGTTTAAAAGATGTGTCTTTAATCTAGATTTCAATTTGGAGAGTGTGTCTGACCCTCGAATAGTATCAGGAATAATTGTATCTGCACAAGTTTGACGATGTCTTCGTACTATTGGAGATACTGAAATGAGAATGTTTTGGCGACGTAATTGTGATTATTGTGTAATTCAAATGCAACTGATAACCATAAATGGTCACGAGGAATTTTAAGTTAGGCTTACTTAATATAAAATAACATTTTATTTTTTATTTTCCTAATTTAGTGGAAACATGTTGTTGTGCTGGGGAAAGAAAATTGGATGGGGTGTGAGCGCGGGGGTCCAAGGGGATGGTTTGAGATATGATGGGGTCCAGTTAGTGTTGTAGTACTCGAGACAGGTCTCGAGATAAAGACTGGTCTCGAGTGCTAATTGGTCTTGTCTCGGTCTCAACTGTCTTTGATATCTGTGTTGTCTTGGTCTCATAGTCAGTGGTCTCGGGATTTTATTTAAAGACCGGTCAAGACCAGAACTGTGGGAATTTAATTCATGGTGCATTCTCTGATTTATATGAAAACATCATTTACGTGATTGGATGTAAAACTTCTGGCTTTAAAAGCATTCACTACTTGTTCCTTGTTTAATTGACTTACTACTGGTAAGAGAAGAATGGGGGTGTCATGATTCTGTCCCATCTTGTCATGTTTCTCTTGATCTAGTGGCAGAACCTCATGTTTTATGCATTTTTGTCCCAGTTGGCATTCCACATGCTCTCTCCAGGTCTCGTCTCTGTTCCCGCCTTTTCGTCTCATTATTGGTTGTTAATTAGTTCATGCCCTCCACCTGTCCCCTCTTGATTTATCTCCTTATATATTGACCTCTTGTCTTATGCTGGTTCATTGTACTGTTGTGTTTGTGTATGTTGTCGTGTGATTTGTTTGTTGAGTTCTTGTCCCTGGTCTAGTCTAGTCTAGTCTAGTCTAGTCTAGTTGTTTGTAGTTAATGTCAATGTTATCTTTAAGTCTTGTTTAGAGTAGTTAGTCTTAGTCTTAGTTTTGTCATGTTATTCCCCTGTTTGTTATGTAAACCCCTCGTGTTTTTTTTTTTACTTTATTTTATTATTAGAGTCCGTTTACTCGCTGTCTGCGCCTGGGTCCTCTGTCCTTGCACTCAACGTGTTGACCGGGGGATTTTCTTAAAGAAATCTCCCACAATATCCGAGATGTGATTGCAAAAAATGTACTTGTGAGATCTTGTTTTATTATTTTAGACGCCTGATGTGATATTAATTTTGTATAATTATTCAATAAACCTTGAGTTAACAAGTGACGTGAGTTTTTAAGACACAATTAAACACAAGTTTTTGTTCTATTTTTGTTGGTCCCAAACAAATCTGAACTCTTGTGCATTTCTGAGCAACACACAGCTATTTTGCTATTGATTTTGATTTAAAAGCAATGAAACTAATAAAGTTACTAAATGTTTTGTTGAAGGTCACAGACTTTCATTTATCTTGGGTATGTTTTGTTGTTGGAATTTTTACCTGCCCAAAAATTCTAATATGTAACAGTAGATGAGTGATAACACATGGAACATAAAACACCATACACGTAAATTTCTTCACAATTAATCATCAGGTTACTTCTATTGTTATTTTATAAGGACTTTTTAGTGTTTTGTGGATCTTTTGAATGAATTTTGGGAGTGCTGGTCTTGGTCTTGACTCGGTCTCGGCCTGTCTTGTTCTTGATCTCCGCCCCTCAAAGTCTTGTTCTTGTGTTGGTCTTAACACCCACTTGTTTCGGTATTGTCTTGGTCTCGGTTTTGGTGGTCTCCACTACAACATAGGTCCAGTACTCAAAAAAGGTTGAGAACCAATGACTTAAACTGTCGAACATTGCTGTTTGTGTGTACTCTGAGCTTCAGGCAAAAAGAGTCCCTTATTTCATGGATACATTATGTATTGTAGCAGCCCCAAAAAAATATTTTCACGAATATATACTCAGTTTAAACAATTAGACTGTAGCCTATACAAAGATATATTACTTATTAATATATAGACATCTGAATATGAGTTTCACTGAGATGAGGCTTAAATGCTCAAGCCATTCAGAAAATGTAAAGTCCCTGAAGGTAAAAGCATGTTGTAGGAAACCTCTTGTGTGATTCACATGCATACTTTCCACACAGATTGGCAAGAAACCAGACTGTTGCATTTTTTCCATAGCCCATAGTAAAAGCCGAATAAGTGTTGCTCATTGTTTCAACCGAACAAACATAATTCAACTTGAACACTACCTTAATCCAGCTAAATAATAATTTTTAACCAAATTACTTTATATCCTTTGTTAATGGAACATTCTGAAGTTGATTTTTTTACTCTGTACTGAGAAGTATTATTTGTGCACTGCGTGACTAATCATTTATAAGTCAGGCATCTTTTATAATTAACAGTGAGGGTTGAAAGATACGTCAAGTAGTTGGGTCGCATTCGTCACAATTAGAATTCTCGAAAGGGAGTTGCTCTTACCAAGAAAACTAGGTTAATCATGCCAAGAATCGCAACCACGTATTGTTTTTTTATTTTGCTCTTTTAATTGCTCAGCTGGCACAATACCCAATAGTAGAGGTTAGAGGCAAAATATGACCGTGTTGTGCAACATTCTAAGTCAGGGCAATTGAAACACCCTTACTTTCCGAATTAAATATTTACAAAACTAAAATGTATGTTCTTTAGATACATTTTATGATTGTTCACATTCTATAATTTTACATGTTTAGAACCTTTAAACAGTTTTTTTAGCGCTTCACATTATTTTTGTGAAAATGCTGTATGTTCTTTATTTTATATTTGCTTATTTGCTTATTTATTAGTTTTTATTTATTTATTTACTATGCTGTAATGCTGTGGCAGAAAGCATTTAACTTTTTACTGAGATAACAATGTCATGTGTGTGGACTTGGTGTTTATATGTTAGTGGGGACCTAAACCTGAATGCACACCAACTCATGAGGACCCGTGTCACTGTGGGGGAACAAAATTGAGTTTTTTTTTTTTACCTTGCAGCAAATGACATTGACAAATGAAATATGTTCCATCACAGTGTGTGTTGTAACCAGTTGCAGATTGTCAGATGAATGGGAGTGTAACGCCGTCGAGTCTTTAATATGAGTATATTGACTTGATTTACCTACTTTTAGCTTTACTGTCCTCATAGCGTCTTTTATGTCCTTAATCTTCCTTTAAACCATGTCACGTTTAATGCAAGTCCATTTTAATGGAGGGGTCTTGTTTTGTAATTGTGTTTTGGGACATTGTTAGCTCACTGTGTGTGTTTATGTGAAAGGTGGAATTTGCTCTGTGGGATACTGCTGGACAGGAGGACTAAGAAATGATTGAGGCTTATAAATTGTACAGAACTCAAAAAATCTACAGAAAATCTAAAAATGCTAATGTGGTCAGGAATACGTGACTGAAGCCGTGAGGCGGGGCCGATGTCGTGATAGATAGTTGGAATCAGCTGTGCGCACACCGGTCCCGCATACCTCACGGAGGAGATTGGGAGCATAAGAGGACGAGCGACGGAACTGCTGAAGAGAGAGGACCAGACCTGGATTTTAGTTGTGGTTTGTTTTATTTGCCAGGGGTCGTCCGTGAGGGGCTGCCGGCATTTTACTTCCTGTATATGTTTGTTTATTTTATTAAACTTTATTTAAATGTTCGCCGGTTCCCGCCTCCTTCCTTCCTTTTAATTGAACCTCATTACAGCCAAATTTCTACGATCTTTAGGTTTAGGGGTTGGGTTAGGGGATAAAATATACAGTTTTTACAGTAAACAAGTCATTATGCCTTTGGACTGTCCCTACGGAGATAATAGAACATACATGTGTGTGTGTATATTGTACACGTCTCTCAACAGTTGTTGTTCTGACTTTTGTGGAAACTAGCAACTTGTATTAGCACCTATTGTATTATTGCTCCTGTATGACATATCGCTGTATTGCTCCCTGAACTCTCTATAAGTTGCTTTGAATAAAAGCTTCTGCTAAATGACTAAATGTTAATGTTCTGTATTGGCTTCTGTGCGTTTGGAGTTGTGTGTGAGTGTCTGTATTTTGTGTGTGTGTGTGTGTGTGTGTGTGTTCACTTTTTTATAGTTTTAACTTGTATAACTATAATGTTTTGCTTATAGTCAATATGTTTCATGTACAGCTGCTATGCAACAATGAAAATTGTGAAATGCGTTGTATAAATAAAGTAGACTTGACTTGACAGAAATAAACGTCATCACGAAGTTCAAACTTACCAATTTACTCATGGAAGTTTTGATGATGTATTACATGGTTGCTTTACTATGCAACCTGTTCAGCAAGTTTTTGTAGTAAGAGCGACTCCCACTCTTGACTTGTAGGAATGGCTGTAAGAAGTGTCATTATTAATCATCATCTCACTCAGAGCTCAGACGCACTTTAGACTCACACTTTACATGCTGAGGAGACATCTGCTCTCCATTGTTTTTCATGTTATTGTTAACCACAGGTAACCTGTTCTACCCCCAGACTCAAAATTATTGTTTTATTTCGTCATTAAAATTTTTAGACAGAGAAGAAAGAGAGAGAATAATGAAGAGTACAGAACAACAGCGCACAAGATCTCAGGAGAAGAGTTGTTACAAACTCCTTAGAAATGAGAGCATTGATACAAAACCAAACTGTGAGTATGAAATCATCATTTAATATAAATGTTCAGTAACTGAAAAAATTATTCATCCTAAAATATGAAATAAATTCCATAGACGGCATTAATGTAACTTTTAAACATTTCAACACATTATTATAACAATAAAGTTATGTTTTCACATATATACATATGTTACATATACAAACTTTGTGTCTTGCTTTAAATGTGTTACTTCGATTAATGTTTTGCAAGATAGAACAACTGCAAGCACGTTTTTGGAAGGTTTTATCTGCATTAATCTCTTCCAAAAATCCTTATTTGCAAATCTGACAGGATTTTGATGAATCCATTTAATATCTCATATCGTTTTTGCTGAACAGAAAAACTTTACAGCTCAGTATCTCAGAACTTCTCATGATGCAGATATAATTCTAGCTGCTTCAGTATACTGTTAAATGTTTTTAATCAATATTAATATAGGAGACATGTTATAACAAATGTCTCTATATTCAGTGAAAAATTCATTTATGTTCGTTGTACCTCAGCATAGATCAATTCTTAACCCCTTGAGAGTAATCCCTCTTTTTTGAGGGTGGGGCTAAAAAGTGATATAAACAATAGTGTAACTCTGGAATGATTTTGTCTAGAGACCTAATCTTGGTCTTGTTTTAAAAAAAGATATTTGATTTGAACTGATTCTGAAGTTAAAAAATGTTTTTTATTTTTTATTAATAATAATAATAATAATAAAATAATCAATAAGCATCGTTTATTTGACTAAAATTTACAATAAAAATATGATTATGAATATGTAATATTTAAAATGGTACCCAATGGGCCCATGCAGTGACATTTGAGAAAATTGCTTTAAGTAAGTGATCTAAAAGAGCATTCCAATGATATATCGTTTTTCAGGATTAAAATGGAATTATTCTGCATAACTACAGTGTTCCACTGGAGCGGTGACATTCAGCAGCATTTAATAGTATTTATGCTCACTCTTGTCATAAATTAATAATCACTACTCCTAAATATTTTCTTTTTGTAAAACACTGGTCAAATATGTATTCTAGAGTCTTAGACCTTTCCAATGATATATCGTTTGTCATGATTAGATAAGACTAGTTGTTAAAAATTGAAGTAAACCTGGGTGTTCCAATAGTGGAATGGTGACAGTTAGGGGAGTCTGCACCCAATTTTTTATATTTCTGTCCTGAATCAATCCTACATCCCATTCGAACAAAGATATTTGAAACAATATTGGCTACTGACATTTCTGTGACATCATTGAAAAGGGGTTATTTAACCGTCATCATGAGATTTGCGTACGTCTTTTGCACTTTAATGCCCTTTGAATCTTACATACGCTCCTATCCAACTGGAATCATGGCAGAATATTCTTTGAATGTTCACTCCGCAGGGCACTTAGGGTCATATTGAACAAACCTCTGAAGGGATAAGACAAACATACAAAATCTGCAGAGTGGGGGGGTCATGAGGACCAGGATTATTATTATATAGAACCATTATTTCATTCTCGGACTATAGTCTCTTCTGTGAAACTGGGCCAATAGTTTAAAGTATTTGTAAACAAACAGGTTTCAAACACGTTTTACAAACAACTGAATAATACTTCAGTACATTCATCCATACAATGATCACTTTTTATTCTGCTGTTGCATAATGACAAAATACACAATCTAAGCAGTTTGTACTTGTGGATAGAAACAAATGATAAAAATATTATGTTTCTTTCTTTTTTGGGGGTATCCAGTCGCTCATGATGATAACAGACGAACAGATCAGAACGACATATTTGAATAGATCAAAGATAAGGTGAGACTTTTATTTCATGAACAGAGAATTAACCGATGTGTCTTTGCACAAACAACAGAAATGTGTCAGTCATTGTTAATGTTGATTTACACTCGTTGTTTAATAATCAGACAGTAATGATAATTTGTCAAATGTAGTAATGTTTTTCCTTCGAACGTTGTATTCCATTTCTCCCTAGAAAACTACAGTGCAGTAAAGATGATGAACTACTTCCACACTACTACTAGGTACTTGCTGTAGCTAATGATGAACATTCAGTGTAAAGCTGAACTCGAAATGCTTAAATCAAATATAAAACACTAACAGAAGCATCAGAAAGACAATAACACTAAAGCCACTGGGAATTCAGTGGACAAGTGAGAGACACATGCAAAATGAGGTGAGCAAACTTCCACTGAATTTCTTGATGAAGATGAAGCAGGCGGCAGCTTCCGCAGAGATCCGCTTGGAAAATGTAGATGCACAAACAAGAAAGAGCCACTGGACACGAAAGACTTTTCACAAGGTAGGAATTGAGGTTGTAAGCCAGTTTTTTTACTTTTTTTTAGAAAAGTATAAAGTGCCAAAATGTGATACATTTCATCAAAGACTTATTTGCAAACTTGTTTTATAGGTAGCAGGAATTTTTACCTATTTTTGATCTAATTCTACCTCAGTTGTTTGCTTTTTATAAATACAGAATGTTAAAAACAATGTATGAATTGCACAGATAATCAATAAATATGGCTAAAATGACTAAAAATGGTTCAAATATTTTAGATAACCTATTAACCACACGACACATTCTTTCGCATAACTGAAATTCTAAAGTAGCTGTGTACTACAGTAAGTAAGGTTTTCTTCAAGAAACTAACCCCCTCTTTCTCTCAACAGGTATTGGACTAGCTAACCAGTACCAGTAACTTTGTATTGGCACCTATTGTATTATTGCTCCTTTATGACATATCGCTTATTGCTCCCTAAACTTTTTGTAAGTCACTTTGAATAAAAGCATCTGCTAAATGACTAAATGTTAAAGTAAATGTATATTTTTATTATAGTAGACGTAACGTGCAGGGCTTTGATAACAATACCATATGTTACCACTAGATGGCTCTAAAAGTCTTTTAAACTAAAGTAGCCTAAATGGTGATGTATAGCCAAATCCTGACCTATTGTATCAGTATACTGTAGGTGTGGTGCATGGTACTTTGATGTATTCTGTGATATTTACGTAATACGATACTTAATTTATACCAAAGTACCAGTGGTCCAGTAATCAAGATTTGTCATTTTTAGCCAACCGTTTGCAAAAAACATGGAAATGTATGTGTCATACTTTTCACCTGTCCTGCAACTTTCCCATCAAAATCCAATTGAGGTTATTGTTACTGTGAATCCTTCAATGATGTACAGAGCCGGCTAAACATTTTTGGTAAAACATTCACTTGGGACAACTTACCTAGGCCTACTTCTCCTCATGTTTCTTTCAGACCCTTTATATATGCCTCCCGTTTTAATAGATGGAAAATTGTACAACGCCATCTCTTTATTCTAAAAAATAAATAATTTAATACGAAATATAATAACGATTTCAAGAAATGTATTTAATATCAATTACAGAATTTTAATTAATGTCATTTGCTTTCTAAATCTTAAGCATGTTATTTGGCAATGTTATGAATATTTTATAAATAAATAATGTATAGTCACATTGCACGTTGGACACTAGGGGACGTATTGCCAGAACACCAACAGTAGGCTTCATTAAAATCTACAGAGAACACAGTTTTCCAAGGTCTATTATATCTTTGTTCAAGGTTTTAAAAGAGCAGGCAGTCTATTTATGTATAAATAAACATGCTGAGCAGTTTGGACATTGTTAACAATAGGCCTATAGTTATAATTACTATAATGCATGCATTTTCTATCGTCATGTAAATTCTATGTAAAAAATCTTCTCAGATAAACAGTTTTGCTAAACCCATTTTCACTTAAAATGTTTCAGAAATTTTTCTTTTCAAACAGTTGTCATTTTACAGACAGGATATTCACATGAAGTCTTTCTCTAAAAATCTTGTGTGTGACTTGGCTTAATCTTGCCTGGGAAACCAGCCCTCTGGGTTAGTCAAGGTCAAAGCTTTTGAAAACAAATACTCAAGTACAGTTTTTTCCCATGTTTATACTTTCCGCAAATGTTCTTTTGTCAGTAAAAGCTGTAAAATACGGTTTTACAAATCTGTTCATGTTTGATCACAATCTTGTCGTAGGGGCCACACTCCTGTTCCTGCTGAACTGAGCCAGTATTTTACTACAACTGATGTCAGCTCAGAAGGCACTGGAGGTCAGGTCCTGATGACACAACACACTGTTTCATAAACAACTCATTCAAGAAAATATAATAAAATCATTTACACTGGTATCTTAAATGTGAAGTGTGTTAATTTAACATGTGGAAATACTTAAAATGCATGAAATGAAATGTAGAAATCAGCACATTGAACATCATAATTTTTTGTACCAGTGAAAGACAAGAGCAACTAGGAAACCTAAAGACTTGCGTCTCATTCTATAATTTCAAGATCTTTTTTTAATCTTTATTACAATTATTATGTTTGAATTATAATGTATAATACAAAATCAGTATATGCCTAGACTATTCCATATAAAAAGGGTGTCCCATTTGTCAGCAACAGCAACAGCAAAAAACAACATACTTAATTTCTTTCCAGGTGAAGAACTTAGCAACTGTGAACAAAAAAAGTCCAAACACGTTCACCAATCAGCCAAGCTCTGTACCCGCACAGAAACACATCAGAAATGCTGTTTCGCTGTTCATTTATATAAAACCCCTATTACCATTACCACGTTTTCATGTTTGATGCCCTTTTATTTTGATTTCCTCCATTTTTCTCCATTTCCTCACAGTCTTGAAACTGCCGGTAAGGCCGTGGCAGTGTGGTAATCCCTGGCAATGTGATTTTTCATTACAGCCACAAATCAACATGCCAGGAACCCACACAGCCACAACAAGCCGGCCCCCCGCTACCCCAACTCCAGCTCCTGGCTCTTCCATGCTTGACTTAACTCTATGTATTTCCCTAATTATCCAGTTCATACAGATAAGAAACTTGCTGGAATTTTCTCTCTTGAAAAGGCTGGAAAGATAAGGATTTGAAATTAACAGTTACCATTACTTATTTCTTCCAATAACAGTGTAATTCCCCTTCTTCAGTACAGAAGGTCCTCTAAGAAATGGAGCTATATAGCACCAAAAGCGGTTCTTTGCTCGTAATCATAGGGGAACCACTTTTACTGCTATATAGCACCATATCTTGGTGCTTCAGTGGTTCTTTTGGGTGAATATATTTTCCGTATCCTTTTCCGTATAAAGAACCTGTTAAGCCCCTGCATTGTTCTATATAGCAGCTCAGTCATTCCAAAGAACCGCTTAAGAACCATTGAAGCGCCAAATAATGTTGGATCCAAAAGCTTCTGAGATATTCACCTACTCCACAGCATGAATGTAATCCTCTCATGTTTCTTGCTCTTCTGAAATATCCCATGATCTTTGCCAGAAGGATGCTTGAGGAGTTTAATCTATAAAACAAATAAATAGTTAGAGTTGATGGGTTGGAGTTACACATTTAATTCACATCATTTGTTGAATTGATACTTAAGTTATCACACAAAGAGTTCAGATGCTAAACCCTCTAAGTCTGTCAGATGACTTTTCGTTTAAATGAGCCATTTTTCTGAAGCTCCTACATTTACTTAAATCAATTCCAGATATTTCAGACCGGTCAGAGTATGGTATTTTACAGGTTTTGAAGCAAAATTATTAGTGATAGTATGTGTGGAGAGCATTTTCTCAACAATTTTAAAAAAAAACTGGAAGTTACGGTACATACTGTAACAAGGCAAAAAGACAAGTAAATAACCAAACATTATATAATATTAGACAAAACTGTTTTATAGCATCTATCCTTCATTTGGGTAAAGGTGTTAAAATGCCATCATGTCCTTTAAAACCAGAAAAAAGTTTCTAAATCTTATTCTGAGATAAGGAGGATCAAAGTTTGTTTTCATCCATTTGACTATGATTTTAATCTTTGACATGGCTTCAATGAGTCAGGGTTTGACATACAAGGTTATATTTTCACAGAATGTTACATCATGTAGAACGATTGTATGAAGATAACTGTTAATATAAATATAAACTCAGAAACATATAGTATTATGCAATGTTATCGCTTTGGATAAAAACTCTGCCAAAAGTACTTAAAAAGTGCAAAAAAACAATTAATACACAGACAAATTGAAACTAAAGTGTTTTCATGTTGTTAAAAACACTGTACACTATAAGATTATAAATATATGGAGAAAAATATAATTGTTTTTTTATTTATTTATTCGTTTGAACAACATTTAGTTACAGTTGTATTACTGATGAATTTACCATTTATAAAAAATGTTTTGTGTAAGATATTTAGTTGGACCATCTGAGGTGGGCAGGGCAAACATAACTTTCTCTAACTGCCTTTGTTAAAAAGAACACATTTTTACTTTTGACTTTTAACCGCCCTTCACTTTTGCAGCTCTTGTCTGTTCTGTATTGTGTACGGTCCGGGGGGTCTTTTAGGGACGCAACCTCTGAGTTTTGTTTGATAAGAATCTGTAATGATAATATCTGTAATAATGTAATTACTGTGTCTGGAGCAGACCCTGTTTACACAGACTAATCAACGCTGCTTCCGTGTCTATTTGTGAGCTGTAATGTGGGTGTGGAGGAGCATGGGTGCAGAAAGGGCCTTGTGTTTTCAACAAAATGGGGCAATATAACATTACGTAATACAATCGCTGCTATATCCTGCTCTCCAGTATCCTCAATAATGTAAGGGAAAGTTCAAATGAAAATACTGTCATCATTTAATCGCCCTCAAGTTTTTTTAAACCTGTAGAACTTTCTTTGTTCTGTTGAACACTACCTATCTAAAAACGAATGCTCAGCCAGATCTGAAACGGCTCGTGTAACAAAACCCCTCAAATCTACGTCAGTTCATGATATGACTTGACTAAGTCCGCCCAAATGTATACGCAAGTAAGGTGGGTGTACCTGTCAGTCCAATTGCGTTGGAACCTGATGTTCCTAATAGGGTAAGTGGCGACACATTTTCGTCACACGCTTGCAGCATTCGGCAAATCACTACGCACTGGTTAACTGTCCATTCATAGCACACCTTGTTTTCAGAGACATGAGCTTTGTAAAAAAATTCTGCACGTTTCAGAGAGGCGGGCCAAAGAGGAGATATAAACAAGCACAGTATGTATAAAATACCTTTGAACCTTGCGTATACACATTGCATTACATCTAGAAAACGATAATAATCGTTTTAGCCGTGTCATATATATATATATTTTACAGGTTTGGAACAGCTTCTGATTCTTATAGTTAAACATGTTTTAAGATGTCCTGGGTGGCACTTGCAGAAATATTTGCCACAGTCATATGGTGTCGGTGGGCTTGTTTCCTCTTTCTAGTTGAAAATCACAAGTCTGAATGCTAGGTAAAGTAATAGTACACCTCCGCCGAGGTATCATTCAAGTCCATAGCACAAGCCATGCGGAAAGAGTTACACTCTGAGATTTTGTCCAATCCCTAACTATGAAGATTAGTGTTAGTGATGCTGCCTCACGCCAAACTGCTATTAAAAACACTTGAAGATTCAAATGTGAGCACAACGTCCCAGGTCTCAGCTGGGTTGTAACATTAGAACATTGCTTAAACCAGAGACAGAAAATGTGACACAACCAGTCAATTGCTTTGTTGTTACATGAATTATGAGAACTTCATCACAAAAGAGTTTTATGGTTGTGGGTCACAGATTTATGAATCTTCATAGTGTCCCAGACCAAATCCTCCTGATCTCTACACTTGATCTTTCTTTCCACTGCTATTTTTCTGCCATACAGCAGCCCTTTCTCATATTTACTTGTTCGCTCTCTCTTTCCTAATGGTCTGTTCTGGGAATTAATGACTACTTATGAATAAGGAGCCAAAGCAAAGTGGCTGGAAATGATGTGGAAAATTACAACATTAAAATACAATGTAATTACATTACAATGTCTGTCTCACCATGCCTCCCTTAAAAGCATGACTGCACAACCCGCCGGTCCAACAACACTACCAACCCCCATTGAGACCACTCACCCTGAACACATAAGACCCCAGACCCCTCACTGAACCCTGGGCTGACCTTATCATGTGATAGAGCTGAGATAAGTCGACTTGGACCATCATTCAATTGAGAAAAACGCCATTGCCTTTCTGGCTTTGTGTCAAGGGTGCTAGTTTAAATTAGAGAGCTGCCTTTCATACTTGACATTTAGTGAAGTATATGTTATGGCTGTTAATCTTGATTCAACCTCGCCTGGAACTCAACATCCCTATGAGGTGTAATACTTTATTGACTTTATTGTTTCTGCAGTGAGATGATGGGTCGACAACCATGCCATTAAAGGGTGTGACTGGGCCGAGCGTGGGGCTGATATTAACCATACATACCAGGCAGTAGGAAGCAATGTTTTCCAAAATATAAAATGATCTGAATAAACATTGATATGTGGGTGTTCTTTGTTGTAAGGTCACGGGAGCCAAGTTTGCATCAGCTGATACACCTCTATAGAAATATAACGCTATCACAGCTTTCGTTTCAAATTCATTCAGCTATCAGCACCTTATCATGTTGCTCAGGAGGAAATTACCCTCCTCCATCCCCAACTCCACTTCGAATTTACAATCAGGATTTGACTTTATTATATTCCTATTCATTAGCCTCAATCACAATGAAATTGTATTACACTTAAAAATCATGAAGAACTAATGACATCTGTCTGTTCTGTTTACCCTAAGGGGGGTTATCGCTGCTCTCACTGCACTTATTTATGCTGGCTGCATAGATGGGTAGGAAGTTCTGCACAGAACAGAACCATACCGGCATCTAAATTGTATGCTTATTGTCAATTATCTTGACGACAGTGATCCTGACACAAACTGCATTTTTGAAGGTAAAGTAAGTAGTCTCTACGGCACTAGTGTCAGAAAATAGAAAAGCAAAATTGATCAAAAGATACAGAGTAGATCCGTTATTTGGCTAAACTTGTCTCTCCAAAATTAAGACTCTGATACCAAGCTCAACCGCTAGATGTCAAATACCATACAATTCCTTACTATGCGTCCAAACTACAGGACCCATTCAACAAATTGTTTCTTGAATAAAATGAACATACAACAAAATTCAACAAATAGTTCATTTAATATAATTATTGTAAAGTAAAATAATAATACAAATTAATATTAACATAAATTAAATTAAATTAAATATAGCTATATTATTAGACACCAGCCGAAAACAAACTGGAAGTTAACTGGGGGTCAGCGTACAATGAACCGGTCTATTAAAACACAGTAATTATCCGGCAGATGGGGCATCAGTACAGTACCATTAAATTTGTCACGTAAAGTTTTTCATGTTATTTTAGTACTTGTAAATTTGCAGTTATTTCTGTAATTTTACCCAATTTTTACAGCATTTCTAATATATGTGGAAAAATATGTGAATTCTGTAAAATTACAGTTTTTCTGTATATTTATTTTTGAAATGAGATTAAAGTGTTTACAATCATTGTGGTATGAACCTGCTACAAATAACTTATATTGGTCTCTCTATTTGAAAATGGCAAAAAAATGTAAAATAGAAAATTCACCTTTAGAGTCATATTAGATTTTAACAGAATGTACAACGTAAATGAGCGTGGTACATTAACAACTCTTTATGAATGAATGTTCAGCAAAAAAAAAATGTGAGAGTAATAGTTACTACCAAACAAAACAAATATTATCACTATTCAGTTGCCCACACAAAAAATGTAGACAATTGTTGTCTTTACAGAAAAATACCCAACAAGGAAGATAAATCTCTCTTATGCTACTTTATATTATAAAAATAAATATAATGCTTATAAAACAATCTTATATTTACAGTTAATTTTTTTACATTTTGCTTGTCACACCATAGGACACATATACAGGTAAAACTACATGATAAACATACCATTTTAAAGTCACTTTAAGAGTATACAACTGTAAAACTAATGTGAATAGCAGAAAATGTAGTCTTACAAGTTATTACTGAAATCTCTGAATAAACTTCTGAATACAGACTGCAAATCTGAGCACAGTTTGAGATGTTGTTGAGATCTGTTCTAAAAACAAAAGATCTGGAAAGATCTTGTGCAAAGTCACTTTTTTTCTCCATTTAATCCTTTTTTTGTCCAATACTAACCATTCAAAAATCTCATACAAGCTTAAATCAGTATAAAATATAAAGCACCTGAGTACTTGATTCTAAAAGTCAAATTATAAAAAGTAATTCTTACCTGTGAATTTCTATCCTCTGAGTTTAGTTTCTCCCAGATCAAACAGAACAGACTTCCCAAAAAAGACAAATGAGAGGAGAGAATCAGAGAATCTAACGGAGTCTCCCTGCTGTTTCCCTTCACTGCTTCAGTCAGTCTTCAACATCATCTCTTCATTCTGCTCATTACAGCTTCCCCCACTCAGGTTTCACAGAGAAGGTCCAGCATCCACCAGTGAAAGATTCTGTGTATGTGTGTGTGCTGAAGGAAACTGGCGGTAATCCTGTAAAAAAGTTCTCCACTCCGAGCTTTACTGTAATCAAATGCGGCCGCTGGATGAGGACCTCATAAAGGGGAACATGAGCTATACTCATCGCTGCTTTTCCTGCCAGTCCCACCCTATTGTGCGCTGGATGCCAAGCATTGCTGCTTTCTGCTGCCCTGATCTCTTGCCCAGGTCTCCTCTCTCTACTCTGTGTTTCCCCTCCTGAAAGTTGTTAGTTTGCTAAGGCAAGCTTTGCTCCTGTTGCTCATATTTGGAGATTTCAACAAACCCTTGTCTCTAGACATTATATTACATTATATATTGGTGAATAATCCCAATTATTATGCATTTGTGACTGCAAGTGACTGGGTTTAAAGATTTCACATGGCTCATAATAAAACAGACAAGCATATTGAGGGACATGTGCTGAAAGGCGTATAAACTTGTAACAGTAAGCAACCACATAACAACACCCTGGCAAACACTCAAAATACTTTAACTACCTCATTGCAATGCCCAGAACTCCCTACCATTGCATTTTGCACAGGAATGGGTTGTTCACAGAAAAGGTAAAAATGTGTTTGTTATTATCTGTACATGACGAAAGTTCAGCTCAACACAGGAGCCTGAAGTCTAATCGTGCGTCTAATGTGAAATCTGAACACATTTGCTTTCACCCACTTCTTTTATCTACCCTTTCATGTAGTCATTGTGTGCTTCTAAATCCTGAGCACAAATTGTAATAAGACCTTTAGACACACAGTAACATCATATCCTGTTCACAGTCTCTTGTATAAGGACAATAAACTAACAGTAGATTCATTACCGCCATTCAACCCAGTGCACATTTTGAATATGAATATGGTGCAGTCGACCACAATAGGGTTGGTATAAGGTTTTCAAAAATATCACGAAGTGAGAGTGTTGTTTTTCCAATGCAAACGTCACCACCTCAGTGTTAAAACACAGATGTGGAGTTGCAAGGGCGTTGCTGTGTGGTTGCTAGGATGTTTTGTGTGGTTGCATATTGTGCAAATTTATGAAATTCTAGAAATGTTATTTTTTTATGTTTTAAAAATTTATAATTTAACTATTTTACATAAAATAGTTAATGTTAAGGGATAATAAGAGACAAATATTGCATGTTAAGGACTAATAATACATTTAAATTCCTACATATTTTATTCATATTTAGCCACAAATTCGCTGTCCGAGATTAGCGCAATGGCATGTATGCACCTTTTCATGGTTTCCAGTCACTGCTACTACAACTAGCCAAGAAAAACACCATATTTGTTTATTTAGTTTAACCAGTTTAAGCTGTATTTGTGTTATATCGGTAATATCGGTATGGTCTCATGCATTAGACACTATATCGGTTGACCACTAGTTTAACTAAATGTCTTGAATGTAATGTTCAAAGCATCCACTAAAAAAATACTAATAAAGCAAATTTTGTAAATAGTGAATTAATAAAATTGTAGATTTTGTTTGCTACCAGCAGTCAAATGTTATGTCATGACAACATACACTACATCGCAGCTAGAAGGGCGCTTAACTTTAAAATGGAACTATCATTCGTAAGAAGCACTTGCACAAAAGAAGTGTCATTTTTAGACTTACCAAACATTCTCTTGTTACTGTAGTAAGCTATTTATCATCCATATTCATGGGGGCGATAGAGTTTTCAGATGTCAGCGTTATTCAACTGGATGGGACGTTATATGGGTCATAACTAAAAATTTTATGTTTACACAATGACATCAACTAGCTTGTTCACCATCATTCTTTTTAAACCTGCTCAACTTGCTTGTTAGCAGTTGACATTAAAGAGAAATCTGACTGAAGTTTTTATGATAATACTCTATGGCTATAGTTACTTTTTGACAACACTGTGAATGCCACATGCAACACATTTCCTGTATCGTTCTTTCCTAACTAAAAGCATCAAATACCTGCACAGAGATTTAAGCATCAGAGTTAAGTGTCTTGAAAATCCCATAAATTCACAAATGGGATTAATAATGAAATTAGTTTGTTAGTAACACAAAGCAGGTAGAACTTACCATTCCACACAGAAAAGACTTGAATAATGTCTGAAAATGATTGAAAAGAAATTAGGATGATAGCAAAAACATTGTCTGACTTGATCAGATCGGAGAAAGAGAGTGAGGCGCCTGACGCCTCCAAGTTGTCCTCTAAATTGGTCTTTATGAGTTTGCATTGTGCTGTTTGTGCACTAATCCTATCCCACAACAATTCAATGAGTGATTTGTTGTAGTGTTCTATTAGCCACAATGCGTCTCATTCACCACACGCTCTCTGTGTGGGAAGTTTTGGGTACTCTCTTTCTTTGTATCTAAGTGTCATGAGCAAGTACCAGGCGAATGGCTTCTTTCATTCTGAATACCAGTTGCACACATACTTTTTTATGCCCTTACATTTCTGAAAAGGATGTTTATTGACATATTGAAAGGTGAGTTTAATTGCTATTGTTTCGAGAATCTATGAACTTTTGATGAGTAGCCTACAAAGTAGATCCAGTGGATCCAACTGACAATAGTTTTAGATTGAATGTGTTATTTGCCATAAATCTTGTACCAATAAAGGGACATTCATATTACCAAAGCAAATCCTAAAATAATTCTTTATGAAAGGAAATATCTCTAAATAATTATAATTCTCTCCATATTTACTTAAAACATGCTGTTTTTTATGTAAAACACATAAGGAAAAACATACAAAGAAACCTATATGCTATTTTGATTTCTATACAACGTGAAATTATAGTGACAAATTCCATCAGTCTACAAAAATAAACAAATTAAGCTAAGCCATACAATCTCTTTTTTGAGCAACAGACAAACATTTCTTATAATATGCTTGATGGTAATCCTGCCCTGAAATGGGTTACAAATATTTATGGACTTGAAATTGACAAATTAAGTCGTAAGCGCCATGTCAACCAAACGTCATAATGTTTATTTCTATTCATATTTTCTTGGATTGCGAGTGAATAATGATTTGTTTTAATCTTGATTATGCTTGTTCTTTTTGTAGCCTGACACTGCCCTGGAAGAGATCCTTCAATTCTCTCCTATTGTGTATCACCGAAAAAAAACACACTTTTGAATATCATGAGGATGAGTAATGACAGAATTTTCGTTTTGGTGAACTGTTCCTTTAAAACGATGACTTCAAATGTCTGGTATTCCCATCCTGCCAGTGAAACAGACAGAGGGCAGACCAGTGGGCGTCTTCCAGAAAGAGCTGCACCCAACACCAGACCATGTAAGGGTAGCCAACGTACCCCAAAAATAAATAGCAGGGTGGGAGAAATGCTTCTAGAAGGACAGAATAAGAGCGAGAGTTCTTCTCGACCTCAAAGATGTTTTCAACTCTCCAGGAACTCCATGGATGCGATCCATATGTGCTTCTTTTTGTAAACTGGAGGATTACAGA
This sequence comes from Triplophysa bombifrons, assembly GCA_029783895.1. Lineage (NCBI taxonomy): Eukaryota > Metazoa > Chordata > Actinopteri > Cypriniformes > Nemacheilidae > Triplophysa > Triplophysa bombifrons. The sequence goes on from CM056471.1 coordinate 4,195,842, forward strand.
ACATTTATGTCTGTCTACAAAGAGTAAAACGCTATTATAATGCTCCACGCTGCCGCTTTGCTGTTCGGCTTTGATAGTCCATGTGGGCTGTCCCTGCTAGTGTTAGTCTGAACTTCCTGCAATTACAACAGTTGGCACATTAAAATAACGTAGTCCAGATGTCCGATTAACAGGAACCCAAGCCACCCACCTCTCAACAATGGAAGGTCTAGGGGAAAATATATTTGGCGCTTAGAAAGAATCATAGCAATGTTAAAGTGTTCTTATTTTATAAGGTTACATTTTGTTCTGTACATCATTTTAGAAATACATGAAAAATCAAATAGCAAAAAATATATATGCAAAACAAAAAATACAGTAAGTGATAAAATGAGGCAAACTGTAAACCTTTATTATAATAGTCCAGGGAATATCTTTCAGGGTATATTTACATTTTACAGTATTTCTGGCAACAAAAACTCTATTTCACTGGTATTGCGTAGAAAAGCAGCGATCCTAGGAGAGTATGTTATCACATTGGGGTAAGTTGTCAAAGGAACCCAGCTTACTTTATTATGATGAGTTTCACATCATTGAAAACAGCAAAAAGGTTACAAATAAACCTTATATATTGTACTGGAATTACATACAAGACAATTGCTTGAAAACACGTTTATAGACTTTCGACCTTCTTGGGAAGCCTTCCCTGTGTGACAACTAACCCCAGTCCGCATACTGCATAGGTTTTAGTCTTTTTTCCATCTTTTTTATTGACAAACTGAAACTTTGTAGTTTTCAAGAGCAGTGTTTGATAGTCTCGTGTTCTGTGTGAGTAAAGCTTTCAATAAGAAACGCTTCTTTCCTGGTGGTTTACTTTACTGTAAACACTGTCTCTCCCACTCTGTCAATGCTTTCAAACACACTCAGCTGTATAACAAGATACTTATATCACACAAGCTATTCAATATGTCTCCACAAGCCAGACCAAGAGAAATGGAATTGAGTCATGGTTGAGGCTGAACTGTATTATCTAATTCTTGTGATGAGTCACTTACTGACTGTGAACAGATGACGTTCCCTCCGGTTATGCAGTCACATGGGAAATGTGAGTGCATGTGGAAACAGCAAACTGTGGCCATCTAGTGTTGAATACTGAAATTCTTATACATCCCTGACAAAACAGTTTAGTATCTATTTTGTTATTAAGCACAAACATCTCACACCCTTTGTGGAAAAGCCAATCAAATAATGAATTCCTCTATGAAAAAAATGAAAGATGATCGATCGAAATATGTCAGTTAATGTATATGCTTGTTTAGATATGTGGGTTTAATTGAATGCCCAAAAGTTAAATCCTACTCAACAGTTTTACCAAATATTTGTCATTTATTATATCCACTATATATGGGTCTTTCTTTGTAATTAGTATGTTAACATGTTTGTCACATGACTGGATTATGTGTGCGTTCCTTTTATTGGTTGTCTGTTACGGTGTTAATGTTTCTATGAGATAAGAAAAAATGCCAGACACCGTGAGTGTCTATAAAACTGTTCAATTATAGGAAATACTGGAAGTTTTTGAGAAACTAGTAAGTGTTAATGATTCATGATTTTATACTATCCATTAAAACATTTTTGCAATCATTGCTGATCACTCTAAACCTGTACACCTTCATAGGAGAAACACCGGGACATACAACATTACAGCACCTCCACAGGAATAAATGTAGAAATATGTAAACCTCAAGTGTGTAAAACATGCCTGAGAGCGAGTGAGATTACACATGGTTGATTTAGTTTAAATCTAAGAGCAGTTCTTGAACGAGACATCTGAAGGACAACTGTTTCAAAGGTATGACCATAATATTCAACATCATATGCAACATCTACATTTGGCTATATAGGCATACATGAAAAAACACAATTTTACAGTAAAATAAACACTTCCATTTTAAACAGAAATGATGTTTACTTCACTATACAAATAAAAACAGGGTAAAACAATAAATGCTTCCTCAAACACAAACAGCCATTAATTCAAATTTGGCACAAATTTATATTTGGGGTGGGACATCTAATCCTTGTAGACAGTAAATACATTGCAAATATCATACATTTAAACAGTGATTTTCCCACGGCCACTGGATTCTAAAATATGGGTGTTTATTATTCATATTATTTAAGTAAAACATGGTAAAGCATAGTAATAGAACTAAAGTAATCCTGCTATCTTGCTATCTTCTCATCTGCAAAATATAAAAAGAATGTTCTCATTAACTACCTTCCAGTTTGTCAATGTTGGATCAAAATTAAATGTCAAAACTGCTTAAAAAAAGATAAAGATGGCTAAAATGAAAATGATTTAGGAAAATCTGATTCAGACTGTGCACCACTACTGTCCAAACGTGATATTTTTGCCCCATGAAATGATGGTAAAGCTAAAGAAGCATACAGTATGTCCTTGTACTAGTTTAGAATAATCGTAAGCCTAATGCAACATTTAATAAGAGAGAAAATACTTTATGATAGTGATAAGACCTGATCCACAGTGACCTAATTTCCATCTTTAAACCACGGCCAACTCGATGATTTCTATAAGCTACCTTTCATTTTAGTCCTGTATCTTTGTGGTTCTGTTTAGTTCCGTGTGTGCATTATGACATGTGCTGTTGTAACAATGCGATTGATAAATATGTATATGCATTATAAATGTTTATCCAAAGTGATATATAGGCAAACGCTCAATGCATTTTATGATCAGACTTTACGTGATTAAGAAACGAACCCATGTCCTGTGCATTGCAAACAAAATGCTTCGCTGAGCTACAGGCACTGTATATAAACACGAAAGTATAGCGCGATATATCAGCAACACTCCGTTGCGTGTCAAAGCCACACGAGCGCCAGCGCGTGCGCGGAGACAGTTTGACAGTCAAAAGGAAGCTAAGCTCGACGCACTCTTAAATGACTGAGAAACAAACTGCGACTTTCTGAACTATATTTATTACCTAAAACATCTTTAATTGAGGAAGACACGCTGAAGGTAAGCTCCGTGTACTTTTCTTTCACATCAGCACTTAGTGCTTTGTTATGCAGGCGAATAACAGTTAATATCTAACATTCAACTTGTACGTTCACGCTCACTGCAGCTAAATTATGGGGGAAAACCCGTTCATTATGTAGTGCAAAACGTTTAAAACGTTAAATTAAGTAAACTTTATGCTTTTATATATCCGTATTTTTGTGTTTCTTCGTACTGTAGCTTAGTGGTGAAAGCTTGGCGCTAGCAACGTCAAGGTCGTGGGTTTGATCCCAGTAACTGCACTCAGATATAAATGTATAGTATATTGCAACGTAGTCGCTTTGTACGCTAAATGCGTAAATGTAAATATATTCGTTTCAAACATATTTCGATTTTTGCTTAGCTTATGTGAGTTCAAATACTCTGTTCTGTACTTTATTTATATTTTATTTGTTACACTCCACATGCCTGTATAGGCTATAGTTATAATACTCCATATTTATATTCAAACTGGTACAAACCTAGTGACAAAACTGGGCTGCGCTTTAAGGAACGTTGGGAAAGTCGTCCAGGGAAGTTGACTTCCTCAAAAACCCTGTTTGTTTGGAGACTATCTTCATATATTTTTGCATATTAGATGAGAAATTGAAGTTGCCTTTGTTGTTGTGGTGCTGGTGGTTATAGACCTGGTAAAGAGAGGTTTTATCCGATGACCGTATCGGATATGCTGCCATTATGACTGGTTGACCAATAATGGCTGATATGAGGTTGATATCTAGATAGTAGGACAACTGCTAGTATACATGTTATTAGGACACTTTATAACGTGTTCATTTGCTCAAACCAAGAACAAACTGCTGCAGAAACAGACATACTGTATAGACAGGAAAAGTGGATCTGCTTTGGTTAAACCCAAGCAACAGAATTGGAAAGTTTAAAGATGTGGAACCATTTTATTTCATGCAATCTGACTTCTTTACACTGTTAAACGTCCTGGCTTCTCATGCTTAACATGGTCAACTTGTGAACAAATGTAGTGTTGATCTGTGCGTACCAAATATTCTTTTGACCTTCTTTCAGTTTGTAGTTTTGTAATCCGCTCCAGTCCGCCGTTTAAAAAAAGCTCATTCTCAATACGTATTTCAGAATTCTGATTGCTTTGTGAAGCTGTTAATAGTTTTAAAAATGTTTAACTTCAGGCGAGCCAATCTGAAACTTCCGTTGAAATGCGCGATGATGCTCGCCGCATGAGCGCTTTGTCGTGATGGCAAAGTTTCAAAACCACTACAATTTTCTGTGATACCATTCCTAAGGTTATGTAATGCAATGTTTAGGTTTGATATCTGGGCTCTGACAAAAATATATTTTTTGGAAGAGTATTATAATTTTAAGGCTTTATTTTTACCGGACATGTTTTTACCATATGTTTTAAGAATGTTGGATAAAAATAAAATGTGTTTGTGCCCAGTTGAAAAGTTGTTTTTATACGCAGACATTTGAAAATAACACATTTTACGGTTGTAATAGCAATACCATGAAACTGTGACACTTTTTGCCAAAGGTTATCATAGCGTCAAATCTCATATCGGCCCATGGCGAGCCAGAATAAACAAACCTAAAGACAAAGAGTCGTAACACACTAAAAATGCTCATCTAATAAAGAGTGAAGAGCGATAAAGTAAAGACCTACAATACAGACTATGTGAAGCATTCGTATAGTTTGTATAGTATGATTTTTTTAGTCTATGCATAGGTTAACATTTATATATAGTATATTTATAGTCAAAATCTGTCAGTAGGTTAGTTGTGTATAGGTTCATTGTGTTTTACTTCATGGTTGTATGTCTGTACTGATGTAGCACCGTGGTCCTGTGAGCCACATTTCAAACTTGAACTTGAACTTGAACAGACCCCATGAATACCAGTGACCAGTCATATACTGTACTTGTTTCTGCATATATTCATACTACATTGTTATACATGTTGTCTATCTTCCTACTGTCTACATATGTTATAGCCAGAAGATAAATATAAATAGTAATAAATCTCATTTTGAGAACTTAATCTGATATCTTCAGTAAATTGTTTTAATTTGCCTACATTTTAACTATGGTGTGCATTTAAATTAACTTAAATAAATAAATAAAGTATGGTATAAGATATAGAATTATAACGGGAGATTGTTACCATGAAATATATCGTTACCTTGAAATAAAATTACTGATTTCGTGAAATGGATTTTTGGCCATTCCGCCACCTCTACTGGACATGAACCGCAAGTGGTAAGTCATATGTCTGCATTTTGTTGGCAATCGGCACGTACGTGTATAATGTAGACAACATGAAGGGATAATGCGATGATGTCCTGTCTCTTTTATAAATTTGATCAAACTAAATACTTTTCTAAGATACGAAGTATGCAAAACTATTGTCTAGGTACTCAAGATTAATATGAGATTTGCAGAAACTGCGTGTGTTATCCCATCTTTAAGTATTTCAGAAACTGCTTCTCTACTGTTTTTTTCATATGGGGTTCCATTTGTGCCAAAAATGTGTCAACTGCTTTGTGCTTTGTACTATATACGTTTGTCTTTGACTATGGTAATTGCCTACTTGTTCAGGTATATGTGTAGATGTACATGTTGTTGTGTATGTTGATAATAACAAGGTCTCGTCTTTGAACTCCAAACACATTGTTTTCAATAAGCACACCTGTTTCCCCCGGGGCCATTCGCGACACATAGTTTTCTGAAGTGAATATACTCAACACAAACGCATCGCTATTTCTCAAAGTCAAATTAACGTGACACAGTACAATCCCGTCGCTTGTTTACCAGCCAATGACATTGCTTTCTAATAGTGAATGGAAAAACGTGTCACACTGACATTTTATCTACTTTTGATAAGTCGCCACAGGTCCCTGGGGTCTTACTTAAAAAATACTGGTACTTACAATGTCTTTATTTACAGCTTTGCCTCGTTCAGTGTGGATGATTTCCATTGAAAACGAAATAAATCCATTGCTCTATTGTTGTCACATTCCCGTTTGTCCCTTGCTCTCGGAGCCGGTCCCGTCCGGCTGTCCAGTTTCCCTCGAGCCGGTCCCTTCCGGCTATTTATTGCTCTCGGAGCCGGTCCTGTCTGGCCTTCCAGAGCCCTTCCAGCCGTTCCCGTCCGGCCTTCCAGAGGCCTTCCAGTCGGTCCCGTTCGGCCTTCCAGAGGCCTTCCGGCCTGTCCCGTCCGGCCCCCCAGTATGCACCTGGACTCATCCCAAATATTTTTTGAGGGGGTGCCATACGGGTGGGATGGCCCGGTATGCCAGACCGGTCGTCTGGCACCCTCCAGTTCTCCCGAGCAGCCGGCACCCTCAAGGCCTCCCAAGCAGCTGGCACCCCAACGTCCTGGAGCCTCCTTGTCTTGTCCCCCGTGTCCTCGATGAGTCTCAAGGACCCCCACCCCCCCTCCCCGGTTATAGGTTGGCGCGAGGTCGCGCCTTCCTGGAGGGGGAAGTATTGTCACATTCCCGATTGTCCCTTGCTTGTTTTTACCTGTTCCTCGTTATTAGTTGATCCCCAGCACCCGTTGATCCCTCGTTATCTGTTGTATTTAAGTTCTCCCCTTGATTGTATTACTTGTCCAGTATTGTGAATGTTCGTGGTGTCGTGTGTTTCCCGCATTTCCTTTTTCGCTATTTAATTAAAGAAAACCTGTTTTGTTATCTGCTGGTTTGGAGTGTTCCCTGCACGAACCCGTGACACTTGTCTCCTGTGAGGCTGGGAGCAGTGTTCCCTGTTGGTCTGTGCAGCCAACAACAGAACAGTTTGTAAGCTTTGCTACTTTTGCCATGGTGTTGGAACTTCACACATGGGAAAACAACTATGGCGGTGGCGCAATGGATGGACCGTTCAGAACAAGGGGCGGAAATATTATAATAAGAACGGCTGCTTACGTCACTGAGAGAGTGATTTCTGAAGCGCTAGTTTTCTCACAGGCATGCAGAGATAGGCTCAAATAAAAAGTTAATGATTTGTCTTTTTTCACGTTTCCTGAGTTGGCAGATGCAAAAGAGACCCGATTTTAGCATTTAATCATAAAAAAACACTGTTTTTCATGAAATCACCCCTTTAAGCTTTGCGTGTCACTACTACAGTGTTTGTGAGTGGATGGAGCAATTTCCTTGTGGTTTAAATGGTTTCATTCATTTCAAAACATTTTAGGGTGTTGGTAAAGTTCTTTCCTGGCAACTCTCGAAAGGGTTTAGCATGGTAGTGTAAATGACATGTAAATGTATTTGGTCTTGGTGTAATAGATCTGCTACGCTGCTGCTGTAAATTTTGCTACTGCCAATACATCCACAACATGCTGATGTGTGCATGTAAGGAATGCTACATATATAACATATATGAATAAACCCAGTATAGCGTACATGACCACCTTATAGCAGATCTATACTTGTGGAGCTGGGGAAGGAGGAGGGTTTCTGGAGCACGCTGCTTGCTACAACAATCACAAGCCAAGATTCAAATGTTGAGCAGCAAGCTCATTGGCTGCCGATACAGAAGAACCAATCAGCTGCACCGTGTGGTAAAATCATTATATCAAATTAGTTTAGACTATAGGACTGCGCCATTTAGAGTTTTTATGCCAGAACTTTTACTTTTTCTGTCATTTACAGTTTACAGGTTGCTTAATCCTTTGAAATAAATAGACATTTATCAAAGCCACCATTAAAACGCCTGCACTCAGCTGAACCCATTTTGCTTCCATTCAGTTTGTATCCTGTTTAAATCTTTAGCTTTCAGCAAAGTGGTCAATTTTTTTGGTCTATCGTGTTTACAGAGGTGATATGAGCTGGTCATGTGATAAGTTTCACGTCATGTGTCATTTACAATGTGTTCACTCCACACCAAATGCAAACACACGCCTCTCCTGACTGATAAAGACCTATTGTTTCAGAGCAGGCTGGGTGTGATGGTGATGTGATATCAACACAAGGCTGCTGTGTATTTTATTGGATTTGAGCAACTTTTAGCAATGCAGATGCCGTCGTCCTGTTATTTGGCTTGCAAATATTCTTATTTTTGGCAAACCATTTGATCCCTGACTAGAAACGGGATTAGAACCTTCAGTTACCAAAGAGAACATCCGGCTTTTACTTTGGCTATTATGTTTTGTGTGGTCTCATTTATTTGTTGGAAGCTGTCCATTGCATCTGGTTGGTTATATGTGGAGAGAGATTTTCGGATTGGGATTGGATTTGATATTACTGGTTTGTTTTCCACGAATTGCAGATCAGTTGTGCAATCTGTGGGTCATGGAATTAAGGGGCATGAAAGCTAGTGGGAAAGCCTTGGGCCATGACATATAGCATAAGTACTTGCAGTAATATTATTGCAATAAAATGATTGTGAACAGTTTATCTTGCCCTTAGTGCTTTTTAATTTGTCACTATGAGTGCTTGGATGATGAAAAGTGGTTGTTTTGTTGGTGGTGTTCTGGGTAGTTACTAGGGTGCAGCTAGTAAAAAAAAAAGCATGCAACATTATAATATATTTCACACTGGCTATCACAATGACCTTTATATTGCGCTATATAGGTTATTGCGCTTTAAAGTTTCGAAGTTGGAGTTTAAATAAAAAATTGAATGTTAAATTATGTGAGTGGCGCGCTGTGTCGCTGTAGGACTCAGAACAGCGTCCAGAGTCGTAGCGGAGCACTGCCGTAAGGCGCCGAATGGTTTCTTTTTTCAAACAATTGGGCTGCACTGCACGGCTCGGTGCTTCCACGTCCGATTTGCAACCCCCTTAAGACCCTTTTGTATCTTTATTTTAGAAAAAAATTCAATTTTACATCTAAGATAATTGGGACAAAGTTGTTCATAAACTCTGCTTATATAATGTTTAGAACTTTGCCCTGCACAGTATAATCACCTGCAGTGCTGACATGGATATGTGACCGACCAAAAAAGCAAAGCAGTGGAAACAATAGCGCCTTAAGCCATATCCGTCTTACCTTTCTGTCGCGTTACGTACTCTGCTGCGATTGTTTGTTTGTTTTGTGGGCAGTGACATGCGGAACCGACCTTCTTAGGAACGATTTCATGACTAGCTGTTGCTAGTCTGTCTTCTTTGGTGTTAAAGGTTAAACAGCCTGTCAAGGAAGAGCTTTACAGTAGGAGACTTTCACAACTATATGGCATTCGTAGTTTGTTACTGTTACTGCTGCTAAGGTATGTGCAATTCATTTGTATTTCTTAGCAGGGACGGCTGTGTCACAAACAGCCAAACATGGGCTCCTGAATTTCACCAACGTCTACAAGTGCTCTCAACATCCATTAATGCGAGGAAAGTGGACAAATCACAAGCTGAAAATTATTCTCTTTGGGTCTTGAGGTAATGCACCTGCAATTTCTAAAATGTAAAAACCTTTAATATGTATTGCTTTGTTCAAGGTATAATATGAGCCAGGTTTAATAATTATCAACAGCAGTTGTGGTACAAATATTAGACATACAACCATGCACTTTATTTGGCTTCAAAGGTGCAGCTTTTTTTGTTATAGAACTCTAATAAATTCTTCACAAAATCCTTAAGTGTGCTATTATTTTAGTTGTAAATAGTATTATTTTCCTAATGTTCTAAACTTCTGTAGATACACCATAACATGCATTCAACTTGGAACATTTCTTTGGAACAGATGATTTGAGAAATGAGCACAAAAACAAGGTTGTATAGATGTCATGCATCATCAAATGGATTTGAATATCTCTCAGAGTCTCTGTTATAACATTCGCTGTTTTGTATTAAGTAACTTTTGGAGCAACCAAGCTTTAGTCAGAGCACATCTCAAAATAGCATGCTTCATGCGTGTATTTATAGCTGCTCTGTAACCTCTATCCTCCCCCTCATAAACATATTCTTTCCATTTTTGTTTACTTTCACTATCATTCCATTTCCTTCACGTCTTCCACATTCAGTATTAGTCCCTCACCACTTATTTGCTATTTTTTTCTCCTGTACTAGACGATTGAAGTCATATTGAGCGGGGTATGCAGTGGCTCCAATGAACAAGAGAGCGGTGTACAAGGTAAGGAGAACTGTACTGGTGTGAAGTAGAGAATACATGATAAAACAGGGGAATCTTTTTATTGTGACTGTAATACTTCTATGTATATATTTTTACAAGAATTCTGTAAAAGATACTATATAAGACATAGGATAGATTCCAATGATGACTATTTTTGTGAGACTCAGCCATATATAAACAAACAAATAGGTTATTTGCATAAAGTGATGTTATGTAATAAAGAGAAGCATTTGCTTTCTTTGTATGTTAAAACGTTATTACAAAAAACAGAACTGCAAACTTCTCTAACTTTTGTGAGATTTTACCTCAAATGCTGTAAACGTTTAATGTCAGGAGGAAACATGACGCTCACATTTCTTCTGAAGTGCTGTATAGTTGCATTTCTTGCATCTGCAGCTTTGATCTACAACAAGAACAGGAACATTGCAGTTCTTCATTTCCTGTCTGATAATGCACAATGCACGCTTCAACAAATGAGGCTATGCTAATAAACACTTTATTCTATTTAGTAGTACTTTTAATAAACTGGTCATTTTTGGGGCCTAGTAATATTAGAACATAATATTAGATATTAATCTTGTTTTTTGCTTTGAATACCAGATGAATTCAACATCGGATGACACCGGAGGTGGAAGACCTCAAAAGACTGCCGGCAAAGACCACAAAAAGGTAAAGTACATGAATTATAAAGCGAATTATAGTTTTATCTGTTGGGAGATGTATCTGTATCACAGTCAGTTATAAATTGTATTTATTTAATTTCTTAGTGGCTCGACCAGAAAAGTTAGACCCAAGAAACAAGATTTACTACGATTTAAAATATTTAAGAATAGACCACTGCAACTTTAGCTTGGCTAACATGTACAGTTATGTTAGATGTTAGACCTTTTTACACACAGACATTGTCCAGATGTAAAATGTATTTAGGTTTCTCTTTCATAATTTTTTAGATCATTTGTGTTTTCAGCATTTCTTTTACATTTACATTCGTGCATTTTGAAAGACCCTTTCGTCCAAAGCGACCTTGATTTTGCATCATTACAGTAAATACTAATTTAAATCATGTTTTTACTGTCTATTCTAATTATCACTTGATCCAAATCCTATACTTTTATATATTTTTTATTATATATTATCAAACAAACTGCAGTTTAAATACAGTTAACTAACACAATAAAAAAAAACATGATTACACAAAAAAACATGATTTTGATTTTTTAATTCTCTGTTTTTGTAAATAAACTCTTCACTTTTCCTAAACCTGTTCGTGCAAAATAAGAACAAATGTATTACTTTATCTGTGGTGTTTGGTGTGGCCTGTTTCTAGGTCTTGGGCTGCTTATAGATTAATTCTGTCCAGCCCAACATGTTTTTCTCTGCCCGAGGCACAATGTAGCATTTGTGCCATGAGCTCTTTTGGGATTAGGTGGGATTTGATTTCTCCACATCCCACTCTGATTTGTCATTCCTGCGGTCTCAAATGGTGTTTTCCCACTTGCTGTTGCATAATGATGACCATACTATAACTATATGCCATGTTGTGTACTCTTACTGTACTTAGTTTTCTCAATCATCTCAAAAATGACATTTCTATCTCCAAAATTCTTCCTAATGTCTTTTTTTGTGCTTGCCCTCTAAAAAAGACATTAGGAAGAATTTTGGAGATAGAAATGTCATTTTTGAGATGATTGAGAAAACTAAGTACAGTAAGAGTTTGGGGCCAGTCAACAAAATTGTGCTGACTTAAATGTGTCCCCATATTAAAGTTACGTAGCTAGATGGCATATAAGGTTCATTCAAAATAGCAAAAATGACGTCTCAGAGGTGTAAGTATTTTTATTTATTTTTATTTTATTTAAAAACTCTTAGAGCAACATCTTGTAAATGTACAATCTAACCAGTAAATGTGACTTAACTAAGCCTTCAAACTTTGACTTCCTTGCCTTCTACTTACTCCCATGTGTAGCGCTGATGGTAGTAACCTTTATCTCTACACACTTGACAGATCCTCTTCCTGTATGTGTCTGCTTTCTCTGACCATGATCTAAGGCCCTTATCTACATTGATGTGTGAATGTTTGGCTCTAGCCCACAGCAGAAGCCTTGAGAGGGGCCATTCAGCTTGGCATTGGATACACAGTTGGCAATTTAACCTCCAAACCAGACAGAGATGTTCTCATGCAAGACTTTTACGTTGTTGAGAGTGCCTTTCTTCCCAGGTACTTAATATCCATGTAGCACTTTGTTTGAACACTAATTGTGTGAACAGGTCAATAGCTTGTAGAATTTATAATTGCTTAAATAGTAGTTCTGGGAAACATGCTTATATTTGTAATAGCCTTTTTATCAGGAGCATATGATGCAGAAAAAAGTTAAGAAGGCAGCATGCTAGGTTTTTGGAATAATACTGCAACATTATGGGTTTAAAACATTGTGTTTTGTTTTTCAGTGAAGGCAGTAATCTGACCCCAGCTCACCACTATCCTGACTTTCGCTTGAAAACATATGCGCCTCTGGCTTTCCGCTACTTTCGGGAGCTCTTCGGAATTAAACCAGATGACTACCTGGTAAGAGAAACTTTTATAATGATATAATGATAAATACAGTACATGTCAGATGACTTTTATATTCTCTTCAATAGAATGGAATGATGGATAATTAAGGAGTCATTCACAATAAACCATTTGTGCCTGAAAAGTCCAGGAAGTTCAGGGTGATTTTTTTTAGGTTACTGTGAATTAAAATTAGATAATATACCATCTTTTTTTCAAACCTCAGAACCAAAGGGTGCCACCATAGAGATATATGTTCTATTCATATTGATGGTCATCAAGAAAGTTGTTCAATGGGAGATTATTAAACTATTCGCGTCAATCAAAAATATGTGGTTACAATACTAAAATGCAAAAAATTAAGTAACAGTTATTTATTGTTACTTACCCTAAGACCAATATGTATAAAGTAATGTTACAGTCAAATGTATTTAGAGTCCTGTGGATGATGGACACACAACGAGCCCTGCGTTCCATTCCGAAGTTATCATCCCTATGCCTTACTCCCTTCGAAGAGTAAAGCTCTTGATGTGTAAACTCTAGCCAAAAAAATGCAATTGTATTTCTTAATGTGTCCGTTTAAAATTCACTTGGTAAAAGGAGCAAAAAACAATGTTATTAGGAAAGATGTTGTGTATGGTGTCCCGTTACTGAAGGGCCTTACGGAGGGCAATATCAAAGATATTGGTAATAAGCAGATGCGCCACTGCCGTTACAATAAATGACGAGGAATGCAACGCTCCATATGTCCTCTTTAGCGGAGGAAGTCCCGCCTTACAGTAAAACGAGCCAATCGTCAATCAGTCAAGACAGGCTCTCGTGAGGCCCTTGCCAGCCTGTGCGCAGGTTCAGTAGATGAGGCGACCTTGAAAAAGGTGATTTTTGGTGCAGTTTAAGCGATTTTAGAAATATATGCCTTCCCCCATTCACATACTGTAGATTGGACTGTGGACTTGCTATGATGTAAATAGCTGCCCAAAGGCGTTGCAAACATGGTCTCCGAGTGGCACAATCTCCGTATACAGACTTTAGCGATATATCCCATTTGGAATGCACCAAAGTTTTCCTGAGATTGACCCAAGTGCATCAGTGTTGGTAGATTATGTTCATATTTTGTTTGTTTCTATTATTTTTTTTTCTTTTTGATCCGCAGTACTCTATTTGTAAAGAGCCTCTGATTGAGCTGTCAAACCCTGGAGCAAGTAGTTCTTGGTTTTACTTAACCAGTGATGACGAGTTCATCATAAAAACTGTGCAGCACAAAGAAGCAGAATTTCTACAGAAGCTACTTCCTGGTTACTACATGGTAAACCACACAAACACACAGTTCTTTAACAAGCTGCACTTTACCAACACATTGCAATATTTTAACACACGCTTACTGTAATAAATTTTCTCTCCAGGAAATACAGTCGTTTTAGAACTACACTAACAAGAGTTGCCAGTAGATTTAACGGAAAATGTATTTTAATATTTGGCTCATTTAAAGTTGGGCGGTTTCCTAGTCAGGGATTATTGTTAGAAATTCAATGTTAGAGCTGTGCAAATTTAAAACAACTTGCACTGACATATCTTAAAATATGTGTTGTCTCAAAATGCACAGAATTAATGTTTTTTGTGAGGCATGTTTATGTAACTACTTAAATGTCGTAATTAAATTAAGGCCTTGTCCTGGTTTAAGGTCATCCCTGTCCAGAAAACCGCCCCTTAAAGGCCGTACAAAATAAACCTTATTCGCACAGGATAGGTATTATCTGGGCACCTCGTGTGATTTAGAAATGACCTCCCCACATCTTTATTTCATGTGGCGCATCCCCACGGGACAAGTGAATCCTGTGATTTTCCTCAAATTTACGTACTTATTTCCTGGATATGATGGCAAGGCTCTTCACATAGTTTGTATATATATTGTATATGTATATTGTACTTATATATATACTGTATAGTTGTATGGTGTACCCCTTATCTTACCATACACTTTATTATTAAACACCTTTTAGCCATTTTTTCAAATGTTTTGATGAGGACTAGGTGTTATAATCCCACTATTTCAACACAGTTTAATTGCCCAATAGGACATTTCCTATGCCTTATGCATGACAGGGGGAGCAGTCAAAAATATGAATAGAGGCAAAGATGTCCAAGGTTTCACTAGGTTCGTCGGGTAGGCATCCTCTGTGTTTGGGGGATATATGATCATAGAATACATAGCATATACTTACATGCAGTGGCGGCGCTAGGGGTGGGTTAAGGGGGGTGAAGCTCCAAATTGTTTTATTAGCATGCCGTGTACGAATCACTTAGGGGCCGTGTACATTTTACGTCTTTTGCGTGTCTACCCATGGACAAATGTGAGTGGGTCCTTCTTCTTGGAAAGACAATGCTACTCTCTCAGCAGCTCCTGTGGCAAGTACTGACTACTCCTGACAAGTAATACTGACGCTACATATGAGTGCAAGATCGAATTCACCGTTTGCCGAACTACATTCACACTACATATCAAATCATACAGGCATTTATTTTCAACAAAATATTTGAAAATGGCTAAAAGTAGCTAAATGTTTAATGTTTGATAACTGTTTTATCATAGAAAAGTTAAGGCCATTCACATGTTTTGCGTATGTTGCGCCAATGTTTTCCCCTCTTTCTGGCGCTTAGTAGTTTGAGCTCCCTGGGGTCTGCTGTTACTATTTGAGCGCGATTGATGTGCATTAACATTTAAATAACAAACCTGAGTAAATGACCGATGTCCAGTAATGCGCAACGCGGTCGCGAAGAGACAGAGGTGCCCCGTTAAAAGCTTTTGCACACCGGCCCGGACCTGACTTGCTACGCCACTGTATACGAACACATATGTGGAGGTCTCTGGGCTATGCCCCAGATATCCACTCACCTTAGAAGCCATCACAGTAAATACATGTAGATTTTGACTCGTGCATGAAATTCTGAACTCATTGTGTTTTGAAGCGTGAAACTGACCTATCCATACTTGTAATTGCAGAATCTGAATCAAAATCCAAGGACACTTCTCCCAAAGTTTTACGGGCTCTACTGCATCCAGTGTGGTGGTGTCAATATCCGTTTAGTGGTGATGAACAATGTTCTGCCCCGGTCTTTAAGAATGCACTACAAATATGATCTTAAAGGCTCCACGTACAAACGCAGAGCATCACGGAAAGAGCGTGCCAAAACCTCTGCAACCTTTAAAGACCTGGACTTCCAGGAGATGTTCGACGGTCTTTATTTTGATGCAGACACATACAACGCTCTTATGAAGACGCTTCAGAGAGATTGCCGGGTTGGTTGAGTTATTAAGTACAGCGTACAGAAATCTTTGGTTTGAATGTTTTGTGGTCATTATATTTATGCATTATGTTGCACAGGTGCTGGAGAGCTTTAAGATTATGGACTATAGTTTGTTGCTGGGAATCCATGTTCTGGATAGGAAGATGAGGGGGAGAGGAGGCAGAGGCGACAGTAAACGTCAGGGTGGGCAGAAGGTCTTGTACTCCACGGCTTTGGAATCAATTCAAGGAGACGGAAAAGCTGCTGAGGTGCTCGCTGACACAGACGATGACTCGTGAGTCTTGGGGGAGTTTGGTTGCTGGAAAAGCAGAAAATAAAGAAGCAATAAAACAAGGGATTTAACAGGAAACATTTGATGACTAGTACTGGCAAATTTATTAAAAGACTTGAAAAACAAGACGTACAAGTATTTATGTACTGTATTAATGAGAAAAGAAGGGGAGAAGACACATGGGAAAGAAAGATAGAATGCAAATAAAACAAAACAGGTGGTTGACAAATGTTCCCTACACAGGTACTATGGTGTGACGTAGCAAAATTAAGAAAACAAACTTTTAATAATTTATTATTTGATATTATTACTTTGCTCGTCGGAATGCTTGATTCTGATTGACAAGTAGCGACATTTACAGGGTTATTTTTTCCAGAAAACAACACTCAAAACGAATAACACACGGTAACCTGCATGCAGCAAATCATTTTCACAGGTGTTTTTGACAAATTATATGTAAATGTATCTTTTAATAGCAGATATGACGTTATATTTACAAATGATTAAACAAAATTGGCTTTTCATGACATTTGAACGTCATTTCTTACCTTAAAACCGAAAGTAAACGGCTTTTCCTTGCGGAAGGTCTGCAATCGGTAAAAATGAGCTTATAAAATATTTCTAATTCTCATTTCATGTCCAGTTTTTTTTCGCATGTGGCAGGTAGCCATGTGATAAGTGGGATAATGTACAAGCAGCCGGCGGTTATCTCAAAATATGCCCCTGTTCACACTGTCGGGGTCTTATTTCTGCGATAACTAACAACCGGCTTTCTGTACATTTTTCCCCTTTTTTTTGCTATCACACTATAGGACAGATTTAGGGTTTGTTTGTTATCTAGCCAAAACAAAAGGTGAAAGGATCCTTCCACAAGAATTACAAAAACATATTGCTTTCCTTTTAAATTAATTATTTATGAATTAGTAATACATGAATAGTTGTAATAAATAACTGTTTTGACTGCTTTTAGATTTGTTTAAACATTTGTTGTTGGTTCTAGAATGGGTGGCATCCCTGCTAAACACAAAGATGAGAAGTTACTGATCTTTTTGGGCATCATTGACATTCTGCAGTCGTACAGGTATAAACCACATGCCGATCGAATATAAGAACACTTTGGGTTTGCTGGTTTGTTAAAATCTTTGCATTCTCTAAAACAGATTTATAAAAAAGGTCGAGCACTCTTGGAAGGCTCTGGTGCACGATGGCGTACGTATTTATTCTTACAAAACATTTCTACTCCCCTTTGACATTATTTTGATTTATGCCTCTTTTAAATGTTGTGTGCTACAGGACACAGTATCCGTACACAGACCTAATTTCTACGCTGACAGATTCCTGAAGTTCATGGGTAGCACCGTATTTAAAAAGATCCATCGTAAGTTTGACGCCTCCTTGTTGTTTATGCTATTTATTTGATTTCATGAGAACACGTTTTATATGCTTGATCATCTTTTTTTTCATGGTTTTAGCCCTCCGTGGCGCCTCCTCTAGAAGGAAGAAAAACTCTATCCGGCCATGTAGGTCGGCCTCACAGGAAGCTCTGTCAACCTTGAAAGAAGAGAGTTTAGATAGGAAGGCACAAAGTCTTGAAAACCTTGATGATGCAGGTGCTTGTTTTACAAGTTGAATCTTTCGTGTTGCAAATGTATATATAATTTTTTAAGTGGTTTATTCTGGTTTAAGACGTGATGACTTTATGGCAATCCCATAATGCTTTGTGGCAATCTCGGTGAAATGAAAAGAGTTCATTTAAAACGTATATATTTTATTAAAAAAGGATTAAAACTAAAACAAAACTTCCTCTCTTCAACAGATCCGAGCTGCTCTCAGATAACTGATGTCATTCTAACCACCACCAGCATCCATCCAGCGTTTTCCGTGAACACCATTTCTTCTGCTTCCTCTTTAGATGATAAGTGTGAACAGGAAGCAGACTCAGAGAGCAGGTGTTTGTTCAGCCGACACACCAAAGAATCACTAAATTGACAAAAGAGACAATACCAAACTTCCATATTTTAGACTTTTCTTCCGCTTTATACAACTACTGATAAATAATTTTAGGCTTAGGCTTCTATTTGACTGGTCAAGATCAATGTGTTGTTTTTCATAGAGATCACAGAGCGTCCACCTCGACTCTTGCTTTGGATGATAGTGCTCTTCCAACCTCAAATTCACAGGCAAGCACACCCGAGTCGGGTCTAGATGTGTACTTGGTCAGTATTAAGTTTCGTTTTTTCCTTTTGTAGTTTCATTTGTAACTACACACCACCAACCACAGAATGTGAAACACTAGTTAACGGCTTATTGTGTCATTGGTCCAGATCATTGTTTTATGCTCATATTGCTTTGTCTTTTGTAGTGATACATCGATTGGAATGGACCATCAAAACCTCTACAAGACTGAGAGGCAGTGGACAGATGAAACATTTTATATCATTATTAAAATCATTTCCTTTAATAATGGCAAGACTTGCCACTTGCTGTCTCACCATAGACTTTTGCACAACCGATTTTTGTAGCTGCTAATACTCATAAGATTATGAAAAAACAATCTTATGTCTGAAACCGTGGCAAAGCCATTGCCACACTATTGTAGTGTGTGCACTTTGTACCCACTTGCAAGCACAAGTTTGTCATTTAACATTAGTTACAATCCGATTACAGCTTAAAGCCTAAATCTAATGTTTGCATTTGTTGGTATGCTATGTATAAGGTGTAATACCAGATGTGTCCAGTATAGAAAATATAAGTTATTTAATAATTATTCTTTTATAATTAAAAGTTAATTAAATATTATTAATTAATTTAATAATCATGTCGTATTTTGTGAGCACTCCTAACTTAAATTATTTAAGTGATTACTTTATTCATTTTATTTGATTGTTACAGTACAACGATTAGTGCCACATATTATAAATGGTGACAAAAATGAACATGAAGTTTGATCATTGATTTTGATACACAATTAAGTCTATGTTATGATCAAGATAGCCATTATAATGTTTAGCTTGACTGTGTAAAGATTTATATGGGTTCAACAATGAAGAACTTTAAGGACTTTTATAAAAGCATAATATATTTTGATTAGATACATTTAATATATAACTTAAGTCTGCTACTATGTATAGTGTTTCACAGTTGTTCTTATGCTATTAAATCTTACAAATTGTTCAGAATTGTGTGAAGTCAATCTAAGCATGTATAGAGAAGTTATTATAGGATTAAACCTTCCAGAAGCAGAGGATTGTTAGATAGATGTTTTCATAGGACTTGTTGCGTAATTAGAAATAGCAGTTTTAGAAGATGTCCAGGATGTTTTTACATATACCAACTGCATTAAACTTTTTCCCTTTGAGTAAATATAGCGTCCACTAGGGGGTGCTGTATCAGTATATTTCAGGTTTGGAACGTCAACTCCCAAATTGTAGACTGTAGTAAATTCATAATGAAACACATCTGAATCGCATGAAAACTTGTGTATGCCGTATGTGGTTAACCTGCTATGGCAGAACAATTTAATACAGTTTATTTTTATATAGGCCTACTGTACGTGATCTTTAGGTATCAAAGTTGTAATGTTTGACTTTTAAACATGTGCTATCTTTTTAAGTATTCTCAAATACATTATAAATGTATATTACACCATCTTGGTTTTTTGACACATTCTTTGGAAGTGGGATTAGAATCATATTTCCTCACAACAAAACAATATAGCTATTTTATACTATAGATGATATGTAAGATAGAAGTGTAGGCCAGCACACAGTAGCCACGGAGAGTCCTTAATCCATACTTAAAATAAATAAATGTAATTGTACTACTCGACAATATTAGACCATGTGATCTACAAAGTGCGGACAAATTCCCCAACGTGAACCTTCGAACGTGTCCAAAATCATAACTTTATTATTCAACTTCAAAGCAATGTGCTTTGGATGTAGACGAAAACGTGTGTACTTCATGAAACGTAATGTCCTTTGTGGTCACGTGGTTTGGGAATGCGCTGTTGGGCTCACCTGCGCGGTCATAGACACGCCCATACCTGGAAGTTTCAGGAAACCTGGGATTGTACACTAAACCGATTACAATCGCTCTCGTTTTAAAGTTTAGGAATTTGTAGGTCACACGGAGTCTTGTGTGTCTCTATGAGAGTTTACGGAGCTTCGGTGTCGGACAGTCTGACGGTAAGTACTTTCACATTGAAGGACTTCTGTTTCTCTGTGTATCGTCTGGTTCTGGTTTCGGTTGTCCATTGTTTACGGAGGTGACTAATAAAAACCTGCTGTAACGTCAGACTAATACGAGACAGCAACATTTTGCTCGTATATTATTACAAAACTGCTTATTTGAGTAAAGGGCCTTTATTAATATACTCATTGAATGTAGCTCGTCTGTATTTGGCGGCGTTTTTCGAGCATACAGGCCTACAGTAAATCAAAGTAAAAGCTACTTAACTTGGTCCGTTTTTTACTTCGTCTCACAAAATATATTGTTCTACAACTTTGCAGCTACACTGAGGTTTTGTCTGGAAAATAGACTTGTTTTTTCCTCGTGATGGTCATTGTTGGAGTATGAATTTCTTGACATTTATGCGTTACATACAGAAGTATGGTGATAAAAAGCTTAAACAAATCAAAGCCGTCTTATATTTTGGCATCTTCAGATTGCGTGGGCTCAATGCGTTAGAGAGGTTGCATTGTGTCCCTGTTAAAATATAGAAATCATTACAGAAATTATAATGGATATAATTGGGAATTGTGTTGATTTGAAGGAACTATAATGGTCTACTGGTAATGTTTTGGGTTCCATTGGTGGGGATATTATCTGACAGATGGGACCAAACACAGTAACACCATTAAAGACATGTTGGAATAAGACCCAAAACATACTACAAGAAGAAACTTTGTTATGGTTTTAATGGTAAACAGCTGATGGAAACCACTTGTCTGTTTATTAAACACTGCACACTATCCTTTTCCTTTACTGTCCAGTCATCAGTAGAAACTTATAAGATGCTAGCTTTTTTTAAATATTTATATGTAGGCAAAATTTGTTTGATAAATGTTTTTCAAGCTGTAATGCATAAACCTTTTGATCAAATGATTTTAAGACCACTAATATGAATTCAATCACGTGTATATGTTTTAGTGTATTATGTACTAGCCTATACGTGTGTGATTAATACAATGAATTAGTTCCACTACAGACAACTATTTCCTTTTTTGGTAGCAAGATATTTTTTTAACTATTGCAAATTGAAGGATATTACGTGTGTGCTTTTACATGGTGAAGAAAAATGATTTAAATATAAGCTTTACAATATAAGAGCACATTTAACTTATGAGATCTGTCAGTCTTTTGACCAATTGTTAGAAAGATACACGAAACCAACATGAAACCATGCTTTGTGTAACGCCCCTCTTATCCTCCACATGTACACACATACTCCTATACTTCAGAGTACAGGTGTGCGAAGTGGTTGAGTCACAGTATTATATGACTCGAGTGAAGACAGGAGTGGTTGTGCAGAGTGAGATTAGATCAGCTTCCCTTATAAGGAAAGTTTCTGTCTGGAAAGTAAATGAATCTGGAAAAAAGCTTCTGCTTTTTCACATAAAAGCTTCCGTTTGTTTTTATAAAAAGTTATTTTGTCCAAAGCTTCCACAATCCACTACATCACATTATGGCTACAAGAATATCTTTTTTTTCCATGAAGCTGTGATGCTGATGGTGTGAGTAAAATGTGACATGATTTATTTTCTGATTAATTATGCATCTGGTAGGAAGAGAAGCGTGCATTCATTGCATTTTATAAACCGTGATTCTGCTTTAGTCGAACACATGGTGCAAGACATTAATGCAAGACTTAAAGCATTGTCGTTTGTCATTTTATATAAACCCAAAAGATTGAGGAAAATGCAGAGCTCATGTTTGGTAGTTATGTGTGATGTTAAGATTTTAAATCCACTTGAGCTGACTTACGATGTGTTTAGGGGCATTTTTAACTCCATGATGTAACATTCTGAATATTTTTTCTCCCTATGTCTGGACTGTGAATAAGAACAGTGACGAATGATCACTTTTGTCAGGCCTGCCCTGACCAACGGTGAATGTACTGAATGTTCCAGGGTCTAAGTACTCTAGCTTTTGTGTCGCTTTACAGTGGAGGATGAAAGTCCATTTTGTTCAGCAGTCTGAAAGTAAATAAGACAGTATCATAATGGTCTCTGTTTTATTTGGCTTTTTTAGGAACATAACTAGCCAAATACACTTTATCTTGCCTATCAAAGTTACAGACAGGAATCTAAATAATTATCAATGGGAAATTGAACTTTATAATAACATATAGAGGCCTTGCTTCTGTATAAAGGGTTATATAATGTACAAAAATACTAAACAAACAATGCTGTTGTTTCTCAATGATACAAGTGGACAGCTTTACAACATACAACAGCAATGTTTTTTTGCTTTATTTCAGGCTTGATATTTGTAAGGACAAATGTTGAAAAAGCGGAATTCGAAGAATCGGATCATATTTCAGTAATTCTGATTTATGCAGAAAGTGAGCCACTTCATATAAGTGTGATTTTTTTGGAAGTTGTAGATAGAACAAGCACATAAGAGTTGATCATTTGTGAATCTGAAACCCGTGGTCATGCTGCACTCACAACTCAAAAATTTATTTAGTTTCAGTAGCTGCGATGCAGATACGCACGCAAAATGTAACTTTGGCTGTAAATTAATGTAAATTACACGTTGTTGCAACAGTGTATTTTTTATATGCAGATCGATGAGAACGAGTAGAGGAAACGCATGAACTGTTAACAGAACTTAATGCTATTAATCGTTCCGTTCCCGCTATGAACAGGTTCTTTTAACAATTGAAGCCTTTATTCTAGCTGTGTTTTCATCTTTAATACAACTCTTAATGAATACGATATGAATGTGATTGTTCAGAGCTTTTGCAGTGTTAAAAGACATATACAGACATGTCTGTGGAAATGTAAAGGTTACAACACTGCTCCTGACGTGTGGAACAGGTTTCAGCATGCTGTAACTGCGCATGTTTTCTTATGTTACAGGATTAGTTTATTATAAACTACTAAAATACCTTTCATGTTTAATGGGGTTGGTTTGGTCAAACATATATAAGATACTCCTCAGCTTGTATAATGTAGAAGCTTTGTAATGTCTACGAGAAAACGAAAACTCCAAATTGTGGTCCCAGAATCACATTTTTGTCTTAAAATTCTTTAAAAGTGTTTCAGTAATTACATTGAATCGGTCTTCAGTACATTAAGCATTTGTTATATATTTAAGGGTAATATTTAGTATATTTTGACATTCTCAAATATAGATTTTCCTTACTCTTTGAATTCATGTACAGGCCTACTTCACTTCTATTCATACTAATGGTTTGTTAGTTTATGATGACTATCGAACGTTTTGAGGTTTATACCATTTACTGCTGTGTTTAACCTCACCAGAGCGTCTCTGTCATAACACGTCTTATCAAAACGCAGCTCATGCATGTTTAAACAGAGTGGATGCTTGTAACCGGACCTAAAAATAGATAATTTCATTAAGGGGCTTTAGATGTTTTGGAGCATGACAAGGATTTTAGAGCTCCTACAATTTGGCAGTTCAGTCTCCTCCTCTGTGTAATCCAGATGTGCAAACCATTGGATGACAGTTTCATCCCTCTGGTCTCACATTGGATGGAGGAGTGGCCTGGTTTCTTGGTTGCTCAATGCCACTGCCATGGGAACTTGCATGGACGTTTGGAGGAAATTGTGCATTGACTGGTCTTTTTATGAGAGGATGAAGCGTTTGTAGTGGTGGGTACGGATGGGTGGAGTTTAACCCAGCAGTGATTGAGGATTACAGAAAAACGGGCCATGGTGCATTCATGATCTGTCACGGCTTAGTACCACAATTATCCCCCCTCACAGCGTTTTCATTAGACTAATGTTAGAGCTCCAGAATTATGTAAGACTGATGCTGTGGCAGCAACCCCAACGTGGTTGTCGTGTTTTCTCTCTTTTTCCCTCTCCTCTTGTCCAACGAGAAGAACGAAATGGGCATCTATTGGATTCTACAGACCGGCAGAAATCTGTGAAATGTGGAGCTAGTGCATCTGATGTTGAATCATTTTACTTTTGTAAATGAGGTTATTCCAATGCATCGTCTGGAATATAGTGAATTGGGTGATTGGACGTCGCTGAGATCTTGGTAGTTCTAAGGAACGACTGAGAACCAGAAAACGTAAAAAAATGAAGTACAAGAAGTTCATCACCATCCTGCAAGCAGCCGCCGGGATCGCACCTCTTAATAAACGGGAGTTGTTACCGCCTGGCCGGAGGTTATGGAGACCCTCAGGGTGAGTTGTGTAGAAGATGGCGGAAATGCATGAGGCCATGAAGTTCATGTTGTTTGTTCATGGCTGGCTTAGTTCTTGTAAATCTATAACGTTGTGTTGATGGCTAAACGTTGGATGTATCCAAATATACATTTAACAATATTGCAGACTTGCAGTGTGTTGAAGTTTTACTGGATGAGTATAGTAGCCTAGGGGTTGAACCCATGACCTTGGTATTGCTAACATTGTGTTCTACCAGTTGAGGATCAGGAAAGCAATTTTTCTTTGAGGAGCATACTGTTTTTAAATGATGTTGACTGCTTTGCAATCAGAAAATGTAAAACTTCGTTTTCTGTGTGAGGAACCTTTGTTTCTTTCTCCAGGGCATTTGTTGTGTAGCATAATCTACACTTTAGCTTTCTTATCTCATCTGTTAAAGCATTAAAGAATACATTTTATGTAATTTTGTCACATGCATCCTTCCTGTTTCAAACCTGTACATGTTTACACTTTCTCATATAACGAACTAGTACCAGAGTTACTAGTTCCATAAATATATAATTTGTGTGCTGTGCTCCATATGCATGCTGTGTTTCATTTTAATATAAACCAGTATGCTATATTTCATGTTTTTGGAGCCAGACTATAGATCGCTTCATCCCGCCTGACCCCCAGGTAACTTCCAGTTTGTGTTTGGCTAGTGTCTAGTAACAAATATTTATATGAAATGAATGTTGATATTAATTAATATAATTATTTTACTGTATAAGAAACGATTTGTTGAATTTATTCAAAATATTGGAGAGACAAGTTTGGCCAAGTAATGGTTATTCCCCGTTTCTTTTGATTGTTATCATAAGTAATCTACAGGCACTCTATTGTTTGTGAATGTGTACCGGAAGTTCAGTTGGGGTCACAAAAGTGTGCATGGGCAGTATCATTTGTTTTTGTTGTTAAGATGAAACCATCTATACCTTTGTGTGATAATGATGCTTACATTTGAACCATTATTCACTGAATATTACAATCTTTCAAACATTGTTCCTGCCTTCATGTTAATCAATGTTGGTTTATCTCAGTTATTTACGAGAGAAACAATTGAGACAAACCAGGAATCAACATTGTTTAGTGTTTGGCATGTTGCATCTGGATATGTCGTACATGTAGGGGCTAGTAAATAGTGGAAACTTTGTGATATTGTTTATTTTTATTTTAGGATAATATAAAGTATGTCAAAATATGATATGTGATCAGGAATAGTTGAATGGTCCATCTTGCCTTATAAATTTCACCTACAGTGTGTGTGTGTGTGTGTGTGTGTGTGTGTGTGTGTGTGTGTGTATATATATATATATATATATATATATATATATATATATTTATATATTCCCATATTTATTTTCAGGCTTTTAGATTTGAATTATTAAGAATTTTCCATTTGTTGTGCATTTCTTTTAGAGCATCTGAGATCTCTGTTTTGACCTTATTTAACTCTTCTAGTTGTGTTCTCTTTTAAATGCAGGATCATATATTGATGCATGATGGACAGGTCACAATCTATGTTTTATATGATTTAAGATTGTGTGTTTTACAAAATGTTATCTTTACAGTGACCAGTCCGTCCAAATTGAGTTATTCCGGTCAAACGGATCCAGCTGGAAGAGGTTTTCTTTGACCAACGAAGCTCAGTATTTCTGCCTACACCACCTTTCTGCTCTAAGCTATCCAGCAATTAAACAGGTATTGAATTTAACACATTTTTCTCATAGAAAATAATGCACACACTAATTGTTTAACACTGCATATTTTCTATTTAAACAAGGACTTGCGTCTATTAAAACGTCTAGTTTAAATGTCAACTTATTTTTTACTTGTTTGTCTTGCAAATGCAAACTTGATTAGGACTTGCCATTGCAGTGTCCAGTGTGTTTTTCTAGTAAATGTACATTTATATAATTTAAAGAAATTTTTTAAGTTACATTTTTGTCAGACAAAGAGCCATCATGATTTCTGTGACAAAACACGTATTAGCAGTTTTGTGTATGCTTAGTAGGCAATTGTTCTCCTCTTATGTGTAATGGTTTGATCCTGAAATATATGTGTTCTGTACACTGTTGTCTGCTTTGTGAGACATGTCATCCCATAACTGAAACCTCTTTTCAACTAATCACGTCTTAAACATAGCCACTTAGAAATTGTGAATTTTACATGTTCTTGTATGTTGAAGAATTTGCTTATGAATATTAAGTACGAGTCTATACGTTCTAGGAGGGTTACTAAGCAACCCTTATTAATATTCATGATCCAAGGGATTTTGGAACCATCCATTTAACTGCAGAGGGGCCGAGAAATGATTGAAATAAATATAGCATTTATTGTTGTTATTGTCGCTCAAAACATATTGAACCAGAGATGCTGAAGAGAGAATACACGTGAATCATTTGTTTATAGTTTTCTAAAGGTTAGATGTTTAGGTTATATTACTCTGCCTATCACAAAAGGTTCCCCCTCTCATACTTATTGGTACGGTCGGGATTTACAGTACAATGGAGTTTGAAAGGTTTAGGCGCTACGTATTAGTGATTCGTTTTTAGCTCTAACTGCTCCATGAAAGCCTAAACCACGGAAACTAACTCTGGTGCTAACTGTTACATTTAAATAATATCTTATTTATTTTCTTTTGTCGGTAGCATTAGAGTAAAGTTAAACTTATAGTTCGCAAGATGCCCGTGCTTGTGGATAGACGGCGGTTTTTACACAGAAATGTTGAGGCGTATTTTCATGTAAGTACTGTTAAAACTTCCTCAGTTGAATTATTAGTAGTTTCATGGATCAGTAATTATATTTAGATCAGTAATTATATAGTTGGTTTGCGTCGCTTATAAGTTTCAACCACCTGCTGCGCTATAATGAAATAACATAATTGTCATCATTTAGCGCTTTACTAACATAGAGCGCATTCAACGAATTCGGTAGTTGTACATACATGAAATATAAAACAGTCTGTTTAGGTGTGTTACCACTTTTTGTAATATTCCATCACGTGTCTGGTTGATGAATTTACCTCAATAAATGCTCCTCTTGAAGTATTTCAATACGCAGTGTAATATGTTACGCAAGGATTGAAGTTGACATCGTATTAAATAGCGCCTGGAATTACCAGCAGAGGGACCACCACACCATTCCTAAAATATGACAATCATAACAAGACGAGACATCTGAAAGTGAATTTCTATTGAAAATCATTTCCAGTTATTTCCTTTTCAATATAATATTCACATTTAAATATCAATTTCTTAACTTTCTTGTTTGCTTGATGTAACACAAGTCTTGTTTTGCACCCTCTGTGATAAGTGAGTCTTAAATATTTGACTTGAATTTTATTTGATGTGATTCTCAGTTAAAGCCTGTTATGGGTCACTGACTTAAGTCAGTTTGAGTGGACAAAGAGACAGTTAAAGCTGATTATCTATAATGCATTGAGGGAATACTGTCTGGACGAACTGTACCCCTTCTTTATAACAGCACACTGAATACTCTCAACTCAACTTTATTTATATAGCGCTTTTTAGAATTTTCATTGTTACAAAGCAGCTGTACATGAGACACAATAGATTACAAGTAAAACAACTAAAGGCATATACCTGTAAAAACAAGAAAAAGGTGGAAAACAACAAAAGACAGACACACAACACACTCACACACACACACACAAACACACTCGCACAAAAGGACAGTGAAAGGACACATTTGAGATAATGGAGAGAGAGAACCACAGGTCAAATATTAAACGGACTATAAATTCTTATATATTAATTATTTCTAATTTCTGAATTCTAAAGCAGCCCCCCGGTATATAGTACCATATGGTTGTTTGGCTCTGCGCTGCTTTATTGAACCAAATCCTATTATTTTTATTAATGAGGAATGTTTTATCTTGCTTTACTGAAGGGCTATGTTTGGTGTTTTGTGTTTTTCAAATTCTGCAGTAGATCGGATGTTATGACTAATTTACGGAGTTACAGGAAGGTCTATGTTTTGTTTCATGCCTTCGCTGTACGTTTGTTTTGATGAGTGGTAGAATTCCTGGAAATTCTTAATTGTTTAGTAAGCCTACCGCACATATCTACCCTTTAATCAGACATGATTGTAGAAGAATGAAGTAAGCTAAGTGCATCTAAAGCCAGATATTTGGGTAGTTGAAAAATAAACCTTATTGTGTCCTGTGTGACAGCAGAAAATTTGAAAACACACTGTTAATAATAATTATATATAATAAATAATAGTTCTGCGATTTGTGAGATCAATCCTAAGTATTCTGGTTATTTTAAGAATGCCTCTTGAAAGATGATGACTAAATCAAGTCCTTATTCACTCAAAATCTTTGGTGCTGTTCTAAGGATGGTCTGTCTGATAGCTAATGTACCTGTGTAATGTAGAACACAGCAGTACTTGTTCAGTGACCGGGAGAAATCAATTATTTGACGTTGTTCTCATGTAATCCCTTCTGGTTACCACATTATTAAGAAATGAGGGCAGCTCATCATATGCCACATTTGAATCCCATTTTACATTTGAGTCCGAGTTAAGAAGACATTACAGATAAAGTCATTATGCCCTTTCATTTAATACCGCCCAACGGACTTTGACAGTACTATGTGTTCTTCTATTCTATATGGCATTCCACTTATCATAAAGCAATGCTTAGATACTCCGAACCCCATAATCCTTCTAAATTATAATTAAAATGATGAAATCTGCTAATCTAACCAAAAGCTCATTATATAGAAAGAGATCCCAATCCAAAAGCATCAGCTTTGGCATACCATCGCTGCAAAGGTTCTGTGTGCTTTCCGTAAGCCACAAGAAGCTTTTAATGTCAACCTAGATAAAGCTGTATCACTTGATGAGTTTTAAATGGAATTTTAATTTAATGCCACTGCAGCAGACATCTTTTTGTGCGGTGGACAGTGGGATTTGTGCGATATGTAGGCCAGCGGCATCAGTGTTACGTCAAAGGCAGACAGATGCATTGTGTTGGAGGGTGATGCGCTTTGGGTCAGAGACATTGTGTTCACGGGAGAGGTGACAATATGAAGACCGTTCTCTCGCTGCACAGAAAATGGACACACACCATCAAGGCCATTCGCATTCTCCAGGGCATCGTAAGCGCACAGCTTAACCTGTTAATGTCTTTCATTGTATAACTTTTAGTTTAATTTATCTATCAGGGAAAGTTTTTAATTGCCAAATGCCTCATTTTCAGCAGCAAACTGTGAGTTAATGATTAGACGAAAGGACCGATGCTAACAGAATTGTGTAGTATTTGGTGGGGATGTAAACATCATCAGGCCGTTCATTCAGGCTTCTGAACAATTCTGATTGATGATTGTAATTAATTACCTTAAGACTATAGTATTTTCTTATATTTGGTGTCTGTTTGATTTCATCATTAATTTATTTATGTAATAGGGGTAATGTGGAAAAAAATGCAGAAAGCATTCTTACAATTGTTAGGGAAACTTTTTATGTTGGTCGGCTGTAAACATGTGAAAAAGGTCAAAATAGAGCAATAATTCTTATCTATTAGAATTGCTAACAAAATTGTGCGATAAATCCATTACAAAACACCTGTAACCATAAATGTTCTTTTTATTAATTTAAAACTAGGTATGACGTTTAAAAGGCATTCATTTTGAAATGTTTATTGACAATTTAACAAAAACATATTTTTAAAATGCCTTCAAATTTAGAATTACCGTAACCATTAAAACTCCATACCCCATGCAAATCCCATAGCAAGTGACGCCATAATGCCTAAGCAAGTTCTTGATAATCATACATATTAACACATTTATGAATTATATTTTAATACAAAATTATACATGTAAAAAAAATGTATACTGAAAACTACCTTTACCTCTAATGAGAATGGAAAAAAGTTGTGTACACAGCGTGACAAGAGAATATCACGTTTTTAACTAGAAAAACTAAGTAATCTGTTAACTTGTCAGCCATTTGAAAGGTACTATAGATGCGTTTCTTCACATACAATTAAACTTAATGAAATATATTTGTGTGTGTCTTTTTAAAATGTTAAGGAGGATGAGAATATCAGTCATGGACACTACTTTCTTCCGCTTCTTTTTCATTTTTACTATACAATATATATTCTGTCTATCATGTTTTATTATTTTTTGTTATTTAAGAACGTATAGAGCTCCACAGGTTGACGTCACGTAATCTAAACTCGGCCATTTGGCATTCAGGAGAGCGCTAGAGCAGCTGTAGCATTGATATCGATAGTGGTCAAACAATAATTTAAAACCAGACTGTTTAGATCTTACTATTTCAACATGGTGTACAGCTGCTGTGCACCAGGATGCCAGCGCAGGTGGTTGAAAGCAAAGGGGAAATCTTTTATTTTTAGTGAATGATGTCTTCTATAAAGTTACTCACAGCGATATAGCTATGCTGGCTATACAAACAAGGACAGCCAGAGTCGATTACGTTAGGTAGTTGACTCACCCTTCCAATGAAGACAAAGCAGGTTTAATAAAAAAATTTGACTGCTTCCACTTGTACCTCTCCAGACTTTTGTAGGCTTTTTAAAGGGTCTCCGGAGTAGGATGAGGGAAAGTTGATGAGGTAGTCATAATGTTAGATATCAGGATAGTTCAGGTCAGGAATGCTATCCATTCCTTTATTGCAGTTATACTAAAAAAAGGTGAGTTCAGCCCTAACTCTGATAAAACACACATAAACAAGCTTTAATGTCGTACGCCTAGCAATCTGCGCACTCCCGCATTAAGTCAAACGCAACATGTTCTTGAAAACTTTGGTTAGCTTGTTCAGGTGAGTTGGGGCTAAACTTGGCAGGAAAAAGGAACTCTCAGCCAAATTTGAGTATTACTGCTTTATGGATTCATGTCAAAAGTACCCAGGGAGCATTATAGGGACTTGTTATGTGTAATCTATTAAGTTTTGCTACATATCTTTGTCTTTTGAATTAAAGTGCACAGTGAACTCTGTTGCTTTGAAATAGTTGCAACATTCATTTCAGTATGGTGGTGTAAAGAAAATGGGTCACGTGACCCACGGAGCTCTATAGTAGATCATCCAAGTTTTTTTTCAGAATGTATTAATTTTACTCTTTTTTTTTTTTTTTTTTTAAATTACAACTTTAAATTCACACACAGCACTGACTGTTTAGGACAAAACCTCTGATAAACAAGGAAAAGATATGTTTTATCGCGGCATTGCATCGTGTTTGGTTGATAATAACAGCCAAAAAAGCAAAAACATGCGTAAATAATCCATTCCTTTGAAAAAAATATGTTTTTTCCCAGGTACAGAACACACTTATCTTAATTGTGATATTTTTTGTTACCGAATTGTATGTTTTATAATTTAAATCTTTACTGCCATGATGTTTCAGTGGTTTCGTGAGAATGACCCAGGTGCATGAGATGAGAAGAGAGGAAAACTGAGTTGTGGAAACTGGGTTCAGAATTATTTAGGGCAATAGTTGGCTGCATATTTGGTTGAGAAGATTAAAGAACAACAATCATAATCAGTCCGTGTTTGTGTATGTGAGCGCTGGTGGGTGAAGAGGTAGAGGCTTTAACAGAGCTCTAAATTACATTGTGTGACAGTTAAACTCAATGGGATCCTTTTAAAATCCTTTAAAATAATTGAGGCGGGCATTTTTAAAGGGGTCATACATTGAATCATTTCCTTTTTCCACAAGAGATTTTATTGAAGCCTTCAGATATTTTAAGTTTTGTGTACCATTCATAATTTTATTGTAATGTCCATTTAACACCCTAATCGCATGTAAATTGAACTAAAGCTCTTTAGTGCACTCGCCTGTGAGCTCAGGGTTTACTGTTAAGTTTAGTTTGGTGGCCGGTCAGCTGTGCTAGAACTACTTATTTTTTGTCAAACAAAGACAATTGATGAGAAGTTTGGAGATTTTCATACAGATATGCTGGTGTTGTGACCAGACAGGTTAATGTATGTTCAGAGTAATGTTTGCAAGCTCAGGGCAATTTGGATGAATTGATAAAAATGTACAGCCATGAAAAGAATGAATAGACCATTCTCTTTTAATCAGCGTTTCTAGATGTTTTGTGGTCATTCCAGTTCAGTGTTTGTTGAATTTCAACCAAAACCTTAGGAGTGACAGAAAGTCATCTAACAGCAATGTGAAAGACTGACACGATGACTAGACACATGAAATAAAAATAGAGTTTATCACTTAAAAAAACATTTTTAGCTTTTCCTAAATACATGTATTGTATTTCTTAAAAGTGAATATGAACTTGTTATCTTTGCAATATTTGAGGTTTGAAAATATACAGAGAATGTTTTCTGTTATTTTGACCTGTTTCTCTAGTTTTCATTCTCTGAAAATAAATGCAAATAGTAACAAAAGTATTCTTTTGAAATTTGGGAGAAATATTGTTAGTAGTTAGTAGTCATCTTTTGTTTTCTCATAATGAAACAAAAAAGGATTTTATCTAAACACATACCTATAAATAAAATCAATATTTATTTGAAATTCAGATTTTTTTTCTAAATGGTGTCATATTTTTTTCTGCGGCTGTATCTATAATGGACCTTATCAGGTTTCCGGGTTCCTCAAGCAGCAAAAGTCGTTATAGTTGGGTAAACTTTTATAGCGGTGAATGGGAGATCACAAAAAAGATTTGTAATTTGATGCAAAGGTAATATAATACAAAGTATAGTGTTATAAACGCACATTTACGTGTTTTATGAGTATTTACGATGCTGAAACCCGTTGAATACGCCATTACAGACTTGTGAAAAAGGTCCAGGCAGATACTATTTGAAAATGTTTTATAACTTATGGTCAAACATATTGCAGTTGACCAAGGACATTCTCTGTGATAAATTCTATCTATAGATAAATTCTGGACTGTATTTCTGTATTTTGTTCAGATTCTCTGTCGGTTTGTGCAATGACAAACAGCCATATAGTTTTTCACTCTGGCAGCACCAGCACTGCAGATTTCACCTGATAGATCACTGCTATCTGCTGTAACTTGATTCTGTCCACCATTGTCTCACATATCAGCCTGTTCATACTGTTTCAGAACCAAGTCATGGAGGAGACTGTGTGGGAGCAGTACACTGTGACCCTACAGCGGGTGAGTACACCATATGTTAAATATCTGCAGAGCTAAATATCTAAAGCTTGTGTTCGATTTATGAATCTGATTGAAACTTGCTTTGCTGTGGTGTTTGTTAGTTGAATATTGACTAAACTTTGGCATGTATCTCATCCTCCAGTGTTTATGCTACAGGCATGATGAATGATACCTTCTAACTCGAGAAAGTAGTGTTTTTCTAAGCAATTACGATTAAATGAGTGTCTTTGAGCCAAATCAAAATTATATTTTATGTGCATATAATGGTGAATATGGCTGGGATTTTCGAACAAATTTGCAATTCGATTTTAATTGATATGGTTTCGCTTCCGTTTCGATTTGATTAAATATCGATGAGTTATTAGTACTTAGATTAAAATACTAGTTATGCTGACTTGAAATCCATAATTAAATCTATATGCTGATAACTGAAACCCTCCTACTCCGATATGTTAGAGATATTCACATTCACTTTAACAGTAGAGCGCCTTCTATTTATCCTTGGGTAACCAAAATTTTATTTTTAAATTCATAACAACTAAATTAAACAGATTTCAACATTCAAAACAGGCCCATAAATATCAGCGTGAGTGATGGCGACATCGTCAGGACACGAGTCGAAATACAGATACTCACATACTTATTCACGATTAGGGATGGGTACCGAAACTCGGTACTTTATCGGTCCCGGTGCTAAATTATGAAAGACAGAAGTATCGATAAGCTCTGATGTTAACGGTTCTGCTGTCGGTACTGGAGAAATTAACAAAAACATTTCCTATTTATTATTGTTAAATAAAAGTTATATTTTAACTGACCAACCATTTCTAATTTGCGATAATATTTAAGACATTTACCTGCATTTTCGTTATTCGCAATCTCGCACGCGAAATGTCCGTCAGTCCCACACTACACAGAGCTCGCGCGCGAGCTTTCGTGTTGTGCGCGCACGAGCTCTGTGTAGTGTGGGACGGACGGACATTTCGCGTGCGAGATTGCGAATAACGAAAATGTAGGTAAATGCACAACACGAAAGTTCGAGATTAATAGATTGACGATGGCGGAGAGAATCAAACGGTCTAAATTATGGTGTCATTTCACTCGAGTGGATGCAGACAATGCTCGTTGCAACAAGTGAAACACGATTTTTGCTTGAAAGAGCGGAAACACAATTAATCTGGCAAAACATCTTTCAAAAGTGCATTATGTGCAGACAGAGAAATGCAAAGATTTCGACAACCTAGCTACTAGTTCATCATCCACGTTCTGAGGTAGCCTACGTATGCTAGCCTAGCACCGACATAAACATTGCATAAGGTTTCTTTAAATTAGTATGTAATAATTTAATAAACACACATCACATTAAAGAATAGCCTACATATAAATCTTTAGTTTTTTTCTGCAGTAGCCTAAATAAATCTTAAACATAAAAAATGCTTTCACAGTACTGCATTTAAAATGGATGAATAATAATAAATTATGCTCAAGAAATTATAAAGCAGAGCTTACCTAAAAATTAATTTGTAGTGATGAAATACATAAACTTTTTTTGTGTGTGTGTACACTGCAAGAGGTTCCAAACCTGTATAATTTAAGCCCAAACATGTTACACCGCACAGCCAGGACAAGACCATGATTTGAAATGACATCTCATCTGATATCAAGGATTTGAATGTATAAAGTGTCTAAGGCATGAACCTGACAGGGCCTGTTGCGGATGCATATGCTACACTACACACATTATCACAAAAGAGAAGATCTCCAGCCACAACACATAATTGGAATACCATTTCTGTATTATTAAACAACAACAAAAACAACAAACAAACTTAGGCCACCATGCATTTTTATTTTAATTCTCTATGAATAATAGACGGGTATCAGTCATCTTTTACCTCTATTAAGATATGTTAGGTCAGTAAAGAATGTTTTAAAAAGGGAAAACAACTCCAGCTTTAGTTTTATCTCTCATAAAAAAACACAACAAAAAGTACCGATAAGAGTACCGTTAAAGTACCGGATCGATAAGCGGTACCGATAAAAGTAGTAATACCGTTAAAACCTTAACGATACCCATCCCTATTCACGATGCAATCAAACAGGAACATTCTAATTGTGTTACACAGAGTTGTAGTGATTATTATAAATGATTTATCCGTGCACAACTTAAATCTTTAATCAAAAACGTTAAGCTCATCTCCCCTTCTCAACAACAACTCTTCATCACGTGACGTAAGCAACAAAAAAGAGGTAGGACTATACTGACTGTCCAATGGCTGGCATTTTTAGCGCTCCTCTCCAGGCCTTACAACAAATCAATAAAAAAGGGAAGGGCAAAATAAAGCCCCGCCCTAAATTTTGTTTCTAATTTCAGAAGCCGTTCCACTCGGATACTTGTCACGATACGGAAAAGAAGTCAATCACAACTTCCGTTTCATGGTGGCTGTAAAGTAAAGCTCATCCATTAAGAATCGATTCGTGCATTTCCTTAATCGATATTGTTTCCTTAAATTAAAATAAAAAAAATCTACATATTTTACCTGGCCCTATTGGTAAATACATTTTTACAATAAAATTACAAGCTCATGCATTTTAACATCACGTGGGGAAACATCACGTGTCACAAAAACAACAGGGAACAAAACAATCTCTCTCCATCTCTCTGTCTCTCTCTCCCTCTCTATCTCTCTCCCTCTCTATCTCTCTCTCAGTCCCTCTCTATCTCTCTCCCTCTCTCTCTCCCCGTATATCTCTTTCACTGGGCCATCTGGTTAAAAGACACTAATGCTGTACACACAGACAGCTGAGCTGTGATTGTTTAGTGTGGAGGGGAGGGAAGATTGAAATCTCATCAGAATTATTCAGCTGTCGCAGTCATACACATCTGCGATATCACTACTCTCTAACTGTACACAAGACATTACAGCATCCCTCTCTTTAGTTTTGTAGGTATGCTGGAGAATTGAATCAAATAAATGCCTAGCCTCCAGAAGTCATATACAAATGCAGGGGAAACTAAATCCTGTTTGTTAAATGGTCATCTATATACAAAAGTGTTTTAATGTTGTTAGTTAAAGACTACTGCAGTTTCCCCATCAAAAGATAAAAAAATTGAGGATTTTTTGCTTTGATTTAGGACTCTAAGATGGGGTTTGGCATTGCTGTGTCTGGGGGACGGGACAACCCAAACGAAGAAAGCGGAGAAATGTCTATTGTCGTGTCTGATGTGCTACAGGGGGGTCCTGCAGACGGCTTGCTTTTGTGAGTTATGCTACATTTATAAACACAGGCACTGTTAAAGTGCCAGTTCACCCAAAAATAATCTGTCATCATTTACCCTGCCTCGAGGCGTTCCAAATCTGCATGAATTTCTTTCTTCCGATGAACACAGCGAAAGATATTTGGAAGAATGCTTCTAACAGAACAGTTCTCGGCCACCGTTGACTATGATGACATAATTTTCCCTACTATGGCAGTAAATGGGGGATGAGATCTGTTTGGTTCCTGACATTCCTCCAAATATCTTCCTTTGTGTTCAGCAGAACGAAGAAATGTATATAGGTTTGGAACAATCTGAGAATGAGGAAATGGTGACAGAATTGTAATTTTTCATCCCTTTATGGTTTTATATTCTGTGCAGTGTAAATGACAGTGTGATGCTGGTGAACACTGTGCCCATGGATGGAGTCCCACACTCCTTTGCAGTACAGACGCTCCGCAAGTGTGGCAAAGTAGCCAAAATTGTAAGTGTAACCTTTTTACGAATTTTGACATTTACTTTTTATTTGCATTAGTTTTTAATGTCTGTCTGTATTGTGGATGTTATAATCACGACCGAAATATTGAGGATTGAATAAATTTTTTACGCTCTTATGCAGACAATAAAGAGGGCTAGAAAAATCCCAGTCAGCGTGCTTAAACGCGGCCCGTCACAGGACGACCGTGTCTTTAGCGGCGACTATAATGAAGACTACGACCAGGACCGACACAGCATTTACAGCGTACGCAGCTACCCCGATCGCGACGCCAGTCTAGAACGAGGCAGAGGAGGCTATGCAGATGAACACGACCGTGACTATGATCGCGGCCGAGGGAGGACCACAGAGCGAGGCATGAGCCCAGACAGACCGTACCGACGAGATGGTAGCAGAGGACGAATACTGGACCGCGAGCGTAGCCCAGATCGCCGTTATCGAAGTGAGCACGTGCTCGATCGCGACCACAGTCCAGAGAGACGTGACCGAAGCGATCGGACACTGGACCGCAACCAAAGTCCCGATCGGCGCTATCGTAGCGAACACAATCTGGACAGAGACCGGAGTCCAGACAGGCGATACCGCAGCGATCGGACGCTGGACAGATCGCACAGTCCAGATGCACAGTACAAGCCGGAACCGACTTGTCGCTATAGCAGAGAGAATTTGGCCAGCGAACAAGATCGCCGGAAGTACGATCCTCGCCAGGCTGAGGCAGTCAAGAGGAGTAACAGTCGAGACCGACTGGACCGCTCACCCTCACCCCCCCCACCACAGCGGCGTGAACCTTTGGATAAGCCCCTCAGTGTTACTCTTCTTAAGAATCGCCCCAATGATGGTTTGTACATTCTGATATAATATGACAGCTTATGAGCACATTTTCATTTGTCTGTTTGGTTAAAGTTGGTGATTTAGTTGTATTTTATAGTCCAATCTCTAACATTCGGTTTTACCATATGTGTCCAGAATATGGCCTTCGTTTGGGCAGTCAGTTGTTCATCAAAGAGACAACAAATACGGGCCTGGCATCAAAAGAGGGCAAACTAGAAGAAGGTGACATTATTCTGAAGGTAATTGCCCAATTGATCAAATGTCAATCTGAAATCTAAAATTACTGTATGCACATTCATCTCTTACTTGGTTATTTATTAATACTTCTTTTGTCTCAGATAAATGGTACAGTCACAGAGAATCTTTCCCTCAGCGATGCTGGGAAGTTGATCGAGAAGTCTCGTGGTAAGCTGCAGCTTGTGGTCCAAAGGGATCGCAGTCATGTGCTCATCAGAGTCCCACCCATGGCAGACAGTGACTCTGAAATAGATGGTGAGTGGATTTCTGTAACTAACACACAGACATGAATGTGCAGTTTGTTGAGGTTTGACATTGCTTTGTAAGTGACTGGATTTAGATGAAGAAGCAGCCAGGACAGGGTGTTACCCGTTGAGGTTCCCTCTGTAGTGTGACTGTGCCTTAAATACCTCAGGTTGAATGTGTTTACATCTCCACCCTCAGACTCAGTCAGTCTACAGAAGTTACACCTCTCTAAGTGGCACAGTCATCCACTCTCACTGTTATTCATCAGGTGTTTACTGTTATTCCATTTTGATGGACATGTGTGGTTTGTGTACGTGTGTATTTGCAGATATCTCAGAGATCGAGTCGTATCGCTCGTATTCTCCTGTGGAGGAGAGGCGGGGCCATCATTCAGACCTCTCCTCACACTCCTCGAATGAGAGGTTACAAGATAAAAGCAGGTAATACTGGCACCAGCATTTCCTGAAATGTTTGTATGAGGCTGGCCAATTCACTCATAGTAAACTGCTGTCAGGTCTACTATCAAACTGCTTTCATACTGATCATGTAGTTACTAGTTACCAAGTTACTGTTAATAAGCAAACTATGTTAAAGCTAATATGAGATAGAAATAATAATAATAGTATTATAAAAAATATCATTAATCATATTAGTTCACAGTATAGCTACATTAGGGGATAGAGATAAGGGACATCATTCTGTCATTCTCAAAATTCTGTCATCATTTACAGATTGTTCCGAACCGTTAGTTTGTTCTGCTGAACACAAGGGAAAATATCTGGAAAAATATCAATAACCAAACAGATCTCGTGCCCTACTTACTGCCATAGTAGGGAATATAAATACTACGGGAGTCAATGTGGGATGAGATCCGTGTGGTTATGACAATCTTCTCAATATCTTTGTTTGTGGTTAGCAGAATGAAGACATTTATACAGGTTTATACAAGTATATGATGACAGAAATTAAATTTTTGGTTGAGCCATCCCTTTAAGATAAAACTAATTTAATTGCACTTTGTCATGGTACTCCATTGGTTGCTGGAAAGTATAGTGAGACCGCTTTTAAAAAGGCGCAATAAAAAATGTAAAAGTTAGTACAGTACAAACAAGAAGTGTTTAAGTAGTAACTACTTTAACGTTTTGTCATTAGAGATGAACCTCCTAATAGACTGGCTAAAATGGGAGCCATGCCGACTCCCTTCCGAGCAGCACCAGCGGAGCTGCCGCCTCCACCTGAAGAGGAGGATCCTCGTAGTGAGTCACCAGGTACCCACTACCACTGCACTGAATTCTGAAAAATTTCATCAAATTTGTTTGAAAATTCAAAGAAATTAGAAACGAAACAGTTTTATAGTTGTTGGCGTTTTAACCAAGTTGATTTGAACATTGAGTTTTATGTTTTTGGAACAGCACCAGTGCCTGCTCCAAAAGTAAGCGTTCCAGTTAAAACCAAACCTAAGTCAAAGGTCCCACTGCAGCCCAGTCCTGAAGACCTGGAAATATATGGGTTTGTACTGGATTCACTGTTGACTTCTAAAATCGACTAAATCTAAAAGCTATTTTACTTTTTTAACGTATCATTTCGGCCATAGTTTTGAATTACTTGACATCTTTCTTTAATGATGTCATAGTTTGGCATCCTTTGATTGTAATGGAAAGTATCTCACAGCCCCAACACAGTGATGGTGCGCTTCCAAAAGGGTGACAGCGTTGGTCTGCGTCTGGCTGGCGGTAACGACGTGGGCATTTTTATAGCAAGCGTTCAGGAGGACAGTCCTGCGGAGATTGAGGGACTCCTCGCTGGTGACCAGATTGTGAAGGTGCTACAAATGTCTCAAATCCACTAGATGTACATGTGTAAATGTTATGTGGCTTCATCTGTCATGCATGATGAACTGATCATGCCAAATGTGTTGCAGGTCAATACTACAGATTTCCGAGGCTTGATCCGAGAAGATGCAGTCCTTTATTTATTGGAGATTCCAAAAGGAGAAGATGTGACCATCTTGGCTCAAAGCAAACCTGATGGTACATTAAAACACCTCCGTACAGTCAAATAACTGAGTTTACAGTTTATGATCTACTCGTCTTTAATTATGAATCTGCTGGATCTTAATGCACATGTAAATAAGCTCACTTGTGTTTCCGTAGTTTATAAAGACATCCTGGCGTCCGGGCGAGGAGATAACTTCTTCATCAGAACCCATTTTGAATATGAAAAGGAGCTTCCTCAGAGCTTGACCTTCTCCAGAGGTGAGATATTTAAAGTGGTGGACACCCTGTATGACGGAAAGCTGGGCAACTACCTCGCCATTCGCATGGACAAAGACAACCAGCTGCGGGAGAAGGGCATCATACCAAGCAAAAGCAGGTGAGAGAATTGCAAGATTTTGTAGAAGTTTGGTTTACAATACAGAGGTTTTTTTTGTAATTGATTTATGTATTTGCATACTTTTAGAGCGGAACAGATGGCAAATGTTCAGAATGCGCAGAAAGGGGCGGGCAATGACAGAGGTGACTTTTGGAGACTCAGGGGTCAAAGGGCAGCTAAGAAAAAAGATCTTCGCAAGAGCAGGGAGGATCTCAGCGCTGCACCCGTCACAACACGCTTCCCAGCGTATGAGAGAGTGGTTCTGCGAGAAGGTGCGGCTAACATGCAATGTTACATTCAGTGACTTTTATTCTTTGTTGCTCAGAAAATATATATTTTAATTGTCATATTTAATTATATGACAGTTGTATGATTTTATAGAATTGTAATTAATAATTAAATTTGCCAATATATATATATATATTTATATCGTTTTAAATATTTTTTTAACTGATAAATGTTTTGATTTTCATGCATTAAGTTCTTATATTTTTTTATGTGTTTTTGTCTTACATTCAATTAAATTGAATTTTACTTAATTTACTTAATAATAATCATTTATTTTAAATTGGATATAAATTGTTTTGCAACAATTTGTGGCCCAAGTTTACATGCATTTTGCTGGCATATTGAAATATTCTGATGCCTTTTATGTATAATGTAAAATAAAAAGTATATTTTTAATATTTAGTTTTAAAAATACCTCAGAATTCTCTCAGTTTAACATTTTATGTAAATCATTCTTTTCTGTCATTCTCTCTCACCAGCTGGCTTTAGACGACCTGTTGTAATATTCGGCCCAATCGCAGATGCGGCCAATGATAAACTTGCCAATGAACTTCCAAATGAATTTGTTGTAGCAAGTAAGCTATTTATCACCTATAGAAGTTTTAAATTTGCATAGCAAGCATGCATTAATATCTCCACATGATTGCATTGACAGAAACTGAGCCTAAAGATGCAGGCACAGAGAAATCATCTGGTGTGGTCCGACTCAACACTATCCGTCAGATTATTGAACAGGTAAATGTGTATTGAATTTTTCTGTCATTCTACAGATTTGTTTTACACAACAAACACCTTTTTTATTGTTTCAAGGATCTACACGCTCTCCTCGATGTCACACCCAAGGCTGTCGACACCCTGAATTACACCCAGTGGTATCCAATTGTCATCTTCATGAACCCCGACAGCAAGCAGGGGGTGAAGGCCATGAGAAACCGTCTGGTTCCAGGATCCAGCCGCAGTTCACGCAAGCTTTATGAGCAAGCGGTTAAACTACGGAAAACATGCCAGCACCTTTTCACAGGTTAGTCTCGGGTTTGAGTCTCAGGGATAAACAATTTTTACCTGTTTTTAATTATATTTTAACATAAATGTTTGTTTGTCCAGCTACGATTGAACTGAACTCTGCTCACGACGCCTGGTTCGGAAGCCTGAAGGAAAGCATACAAGAACAACAAGACAAATCCGTCTGGATCTGTGAGAGCAAAGTAAGCACAAATCCGACAATAACATTCTTCTACGTGAAATTGTCAGAAGTTTGCGAGAGCTGAGACGTGATCAGCCTTTGTCCTTTTTCAGCTTGACGGAACAGAGGAAGACCTGGATCTTCATGACGACAGCATGTCGTACCTGTCGGCGATGGGCGCAGACTACCTGAGCATGGACAGTCGCCTGACCAGCGATTATGACGACACGGCCGATGAGGGCGGAGCCTATACAGATAACGAACTGGACGAGACCACCGACGATCCACAGCCGATGTCAGCCATCAGCCGCTCATCCGAGCCTGTTAGCGAGGAGGTTAGTACATGTTTATGTCTGTAAGTAATTCCTGTTGCATGTGGCATGGTTACATCCTGTTTGTCACTTTATGACAGTTTGGAATGTATTTTATAAGGCCTAACCCACTTTTTACTATATGACAAGTGCTTGTCATTCTTCAAACTTGTATTATCATTTATATGATTCCTATCAGCAATGAGCAATCAAAGGTTGGTGGGAATTCAATTACTACAACAGTCAGCCACTCAGGTTAAGTGTTGGGCACACTGCCCCCTACAGGTCAAGCTTTTAAAATTAGTTTTCCAGAGTTATGGTGTTTATGACTATTTGGTCTGTTATGTTATTGGTATTTGTACACACTTCAATTAATTAACACGTTTTTCACCCGTGCAGAGAACCATACCTGTTCCTCAAGTCCGTATCAAGAAAGCAGGAAGTCGAGAAGTGCTTCAAGACC
This sequence comes from Triplophysa bombifrons, assembly GCA_029783895.1. NCBI lineage: Eukaryota > Metazoa > Chordata > Actinopteri > Cypriniformes > Nemacheilidae > Triplophysa > Triplophysa bombifrons. Next base: position 4,239,279 of record CM056471.1, read on the forward strand.
CGAGTCCACCACCATCATTTGTGCCTGAACCCCCTAAAGTAAGCGGTCCTATTATTTTCCTATCCACTTCCAATCTACTTCCTCTTTCTTGTAGTATTCTGTGAAACCATTACAGAACTAAGAACCAAACTCCTCCTGTCACTGCAGGTCAGGACGACTTCACGCGCCGCAGACTCTAGGAGTTTTGATTCTCGATCCAGCAGTACAGTAAGCAGCGACGTGCCCGTGAGCACCAAACCTCTTCCGCCACCTGTAGCCCAGAAGCCCAGCTTCACGATGCGGTCGGCCCCTGCCGATGACACGTCTTTTAATAACCCTACCAATGACCCAGCCAATCGCTCCTTCATAGGAAAGGTGAAGGCCTTTGAGCAGATGGATCACCTGGCCCGAACGAAAAGGATGCTTGAGCTACAGGAGGCTGAACAAGCACGGGTTTGTGTCTCATTTAAACACATCATGCACAAATTCTTCTAACTTGCATTTGAAATGTCTGGCTCATGTTTCACGTGATAACAATGGAGCCTATTTTAAGGCGGTTACATTTTTTTATGAAAATCTAGGACCTTTCATTACAATGATATTTAACCATTTAATTGTTTTTGTTCAATTGTTATACACAATGGTAGAGTATATTTTTGATCTGGTTAAAATTTTTATTTAATCAAAAATAATTTGGAAGAGAATATCAGTCCAATTGTCATGAGTAACAAAATGAATTGAAAGAATTGTATTTATTAAGGATTTTTTGTTTGAATGAAATATGATTAAAAAAATTCATATCAAAATCAATACAATAGTTTAGACTGGAACAGTCAACACTTTCTTTCTTGAAAATTGGAAAAAAATAAGCTTTTGTAAATTTTGAAATAAACTTTTTCCTCTTTGTATAAAGCTTGAGATCTCGCAGAAACATCCGGACATGTATGCGGTTCCCCACAAACCAAAACCCAATCAAAATAGACCCCAACCTATTGGGTAAGTTGATTTGAAACAAGGTTTTGTAGTTTACTAAAACATCTCAGTTAATTGAAATTAAATTAAATATAGGCCTAAATCATTTTTTTTAATAAAATAAAAATATAGACCTAACTGTTATTTTGAAAAATTTAGCAATATGTCATCCTGGACGACAAAACCAGTCTTAAGGGTCAATTTTTCGAAGTTGAGATTTTTACCTCATCTGTGAACTGAAGAAATAAGCTTTGTTAGGATAGGACACTGTCTGGCGGAACAACAACTGTTTACAAAACTGGAAACTGGAAACTGTTTACAAAGCTGGAATCTTCAAATCGCTTTTGTAGTTGTTAATCTGAGGCACTGTAGCAGGCCGTTTTTATACATTTAGTGTAGGAAATTTATAAAATATCTTCGTGGAACTTGATCTTTACTCAATATCCTAATAATTTTTGCCAAAAAGAAAAATCTGTAATTTTTACCCCTACAATGTATTTTTGGTTATTACTAAAATGTTCCTGTGCTACTTAAGACTGGTTTTGTTGTCCAGGGTCACATATGAGAAATGTAGACTGAGTAAGTTAACAATATAGCACTGAAATTAACAATTGAAGATTAACAAAAACTAAGGCTGAAATAAAATTAATATTAATAATAATGTAAAAAATAATCAAATAAATTAAATGAGAAAAGCTCAAAATTGCAAAAAGCTATAACAGCCCTGTTCTAACTGTGTCAAATGTGTATCTTTGTGCTACATTCTTCAATCTCATAATTTAAACTTTGTTTCATTCAGCTCCAGCTCAAACTCCGAGAGCCGCACTCATAACCGCGCTGAAGATGATGATGAGGAAGAATATCGACAGCAGTTGGCTGATAAAACCCGCAAAGGCTACTACAACCCCCAGAAATATAATGACACCGAACTGTAACACATTTCGTAAAACACATTGAACTTCACAGTGTCACATAACATGACGAATCACTGTGTTTTGCCGTAGTTTCTATGCATGTCAATATAAAGAACTACGGACAAAGCAGATGCCATATTGAACACTAACATGTTATTTGCTAAATGCGTATATGCAGTATAAATATGACAGTTACACACCATCATTCCTACTGATGCACAGTTAAATCACTGGTGTTTTCTTTTATACCTGTAATCTTTTTATACAAAATGTCAGCGTATGCGTTATGTCTTGTAGTCATCTCTGTTTGTACATCTTTTATTGATTTGGTTTGCCCACAATGCCATCATGTATCGGCCTCTGGTGAAAGCTACAAGATGGAGTTCAAGTTACACTTTCTTAAACACTGTAGTTTGCCACAAACCAAATGCAAAGATGGGATAAATGTTGTCTTTTAAAACATCTGAGTGCCTTAACGCCATTGATCAAACTGCTGTTAACTCAAATCTTAAGAAATGCTTTTATGTTTTCTCCATATTACTGTGACAATTGACAGTACAGACTTAAGATATAAAATGTGTTATATCTGTTTTTTTATATTCCTCAGAGTTTGAACTTGTTCAGAGTATAATAGGCGCATGTATAATGTTGTAACACTATTGACATGTTTCTGTGATCAATCCTTTGGGGTGGACCACTGAAACGCAGATTTGTGGGAAATTAAGCAATTTTGAAAATTTTAAGACAAAGTAAATAAACCAAACTTTTAATATTGTTACTTTGCGCTTGATTTGTTATTGTAACTCTCATGTTTAAGATCACCCCATGTAAGTAAAAAAGCATTCTGTGCCTTGGACTTACCTTTGAAATCTCTAAACAGCAAATATTTTATTTTCCATTTGCATAACAGCACAGTTTTCACAGATACACTTACAGATTATTGATAGCAAGTGATTATTTTCAATACGACCGTGTGTATCTAACAATGTAAACATGTTTCACCTTACTAAAAATGTAAAGCAAATAATACATTTCCAACATTTGACCAACAATGTTTTTTATATAAATTTACATTACGTGTTCACAAGCCTAACTTGTCACAAAACACGTATAAATCTTATCTAGTATGCATAATTGTTTCGCATTGTTGGTAACTGTTTGCATTTTGAGTAATAACTTTGTGAAACGTCTTTAGTTGCATTAAAATAAAAGCTTCACAAATACATTCCAAATATACAAAAGTACTGATAAGCCTAAGGCATTGGTTCTCGACAGGGGGGCCCCAGCTGAATACCAAGGGGGCCTCAAGATTACCAATGTTTAAAAATGAGACAAAATGAGAATTGAAATACATTAAAAAGCTAAAAAACAACACATTTCTTATTATTTGGCAATTTTTAGTAAGTAATATATGTTTTTCCAGTTAATGTGAACCTCTAATATATTTTATTGAGGTTTTTTTAGGTTTTGTGAGTGGGAAGGGGGGCCTTTGAATATTGTTGAGTAATGAATGGGAACATGATGTCGCAACGCATTTTGGGACTTTAGGATATCGACACTGCAGTAGAAACTGATAATAGAGGTAGATGTTGAAATTTTCTTGTGAATTACCATCTCATGAACCGAGTGGAAAACGGATCTGAAATGAAGCACATTTTTTTGCTTTGCAGCTTCGAAGCAACACAACAGTGAAAGTGCAACTTAAAGTCACCATGAAACGGAAGTTGCAATTGTCTTCTTTTCCATATCAATTCGTGACATACATCCGAGTGAAACGGCTTCTGAAATTTCTCCAAGAGAACACCACCGGTACCCATTGGACAGTCAGTATAGTCTTACCTCCTCCTTTTCAGGCACCATGGCATGAATTGAAGAGTTGTTTTTTAGAGGGGGAGTGGAGCTTTATGTTTTTGATTAAAGATCAAATTGATTTTACAAAAATAATGATGTGCATTGATAAATTGTATAATAATCACTACAAGAACATGAGTATTATCATTTTTATTTGCACGATGACTTTAATGAAAATAAATAACTTGATGGGGATTTTTCATTTGTATCTATTATTACAGATTCAAAATTTCGGATCTGCTTGAATATATATTATTGCTGACGCCATGAGAAATGTGCAAAATGCTTTAGAAATGTCATTTGTGACATAGCTCTTTGAGATCACCCCGTGTCCATAAGGGAACACCCAAGTTGTGGTTTTAAAATAAAATATATGGAAAGTACTATTCAAAATGACATAAATTTGACTTATTTAATAACTGTATATTTATTGATGCAATCATACTCAGTTCACAGCAAAATACAAACATTTATACCATTACTCTGTGCTCACTGCCATTCAGCTCTGTGTGGTAGTTTTTTAGGTCCAGTAGTGTGTTGTGCACATGATCGATTATCATTCATTTATCTTTGGTACTTGGATGAACACATTGAACTAATGCCAGGGGATAAATCGTGAGCTTACAAATATCTGTTTAGACCCACAGAGATTAAGGCAAGTCAAATACTTGTGGAATCGTTTGGTTTCTATACTAATGGAATAAATACATCCAGTTAAATAAATGTGTAAACAGTTATATTAATCTTGAAATAAATATAAAGAGTGAATAAGCATATGTGAAGGTGATCTTGTAGCCCTGCCGAGGTTTAGATGTAGACGGGTTGTTCCTGGGCAGTGAGCAGTCGATACATAGCTGCAGGCATTGTCTTCATATGGATCTGAGGAAATGTAAAGACAGTGTCAGCCTAATAAAATTTCTCTCACTTGGATAGGAAAATTGTTTAAATTATTATGCAAAATGTTTTTTTTGTCAGATGCTTGACTTCAAGCCTACCCTTGCAATCTGAACAACAAATCTGAAGCGGCCACAATTTTGTTTGCAGTGTGTCAGTTTTTAAGGCAGTTACATAGATACATTCCTAGAGAAAAATAAGAGACCATTCCCAATTTTCATTAAATCCCTATTTCTAGATGTATTGTGGTCAGTCTGTTCGATTTTAACAAAATCAAACCTCAAGAGTGACAAAGTCGTCCAACAGCAATGTGAAAGACTCACAGCATGAAAAGACACAAAGACTGCTTAGCAGTATTAGTGGTCTGAGAAAATATCTTGACCTGTCTCCAGTTTTCACAGAGATAATATTTTTATTTGAAATTTGGGAGACATATCCTATTTCAGACATTTGTCTGTTCGACAAACATCTATTAAAGTGTTGTTTTTTGGTTTTACCTACTTTAAATTCATATTTTAAACTAGCTTTTATTTTTAGATTGTTAGTTATGTTAATTTTAGTAGCTATTTTGTTCCATACCTTTATATGTTTATTTTTAATGTTGCTATATAATTCTTTTATTTTTATTAATTTAATTAATTATCATTTTAGGGCCTAAACTTATTTCAGTTTATTTCTGAAGCAACATTTATATATTTTGTTTAGTTTAAGTTTTTCCAATCATTTTTAGGCAAACATTTTTTTTGATTGTAATAAAAATCTGACCCTAAAACTAACATTTTATAGTATTTGTTTAGAGGCAGAAAGTTAGGGTTATATTTATGATTTGCTTTATAAAGAACTACTTTTAAGCTTCCTGGTAGCTTAAATTATACTTAACCTGACATTTTTTAAAGACATTAACACAAGATTAATACAAAAGCAAAATTTCTATAACTGTCTAATAATTCATTCGGAAATGACATAATTCAGAAATTAAGTTGCTTGTCTACAGTATATGTGAAAATTAAGGGGGGGAATCAAACACATTCTAACACCAAACTGTCAACTACATTTGTGTGCGTGCATGTCTGTATGTTACCTCTCCCACAGCATTTGACAGAATATGAACAATTTTCTCATGGGGTGTTGCCACTACGCTCTGACCGTTAATCTCGATGATGCGATGCCCTACGCGGACCCCACCCCTCTCTGCGATCCCCCCTCGCATGAGACTACAAATCTGTAAACAAAACACACACATGTGAAACATACTGACATCAAAGAACACAAACAATGAAAATACTTAATCTTAGTACCCACAATGCCATTCTGCACACTGAAGCCCAGTTGATAGCGCAGATCTGGTCTACGTATCAGAACCATGGTTACGGGGGGACACCTGACGATGTTCAGTTTAATTCTGGATTGAGCTTTTAGACCCTGAAGATAATGGTAAGATATTGAGCCAATTGTTGTGAGCCATGCTGTAATAAATTTCTGAAATGTGAAACATAGCAGATGTAATAAAACATACTTTAATGATACTCTGACACGTGGAGAGCGGCAGTCCGACCAGACTGGTGCCGTTAACAGTCATGATCTGATCTCCGATGTTGAGTCTTCCAGACTTGGCAGCAGGTCCAGCGTGCATCAGGCTGGCAATGATAACCGTGGGAAGAATCGAGCCCCAGCCGGATTCCACGATAACCACACCCAGAATCTCGCCCTTCTGTTTCTCTATGTACACCTGAAACATACATAAACACAGTCGGAATATTGACTGAATGTTCTGCGGGCATGCCATTTTGAAATGCTTCATCACGTTTATTATGGCTTGAAGGTTTTTAGGAATGTAAGGTTAAGCAGATAAAGATACAGCTCATTGCTGCTGATAAAATGACAAGAAAACTAATATGATAAACAGAATAATATTTTCTTATATTACATCTATTGGTCATAATCATAACTCTGTTATGGAAAAAGTAACAATAACAGATTTGGTGTTGGCACAATCTGGTATGATCATCATTTCTACTGGTGTTTTAATTCTTTTAAGCACTGATCTTAAACGGGCACGCTTGAACGTTATCTCTATTGATACTATACGAGTCATAATCTGCTATGGGGTTAAAAGTCATCGTCCACATTTTATCAACACTGGTAATTGACTAAAATAAGTCATCAAAATTCATGGATTTCTCACAAATACTTCTGTGTATTGTGCATGTTTTTTGACAGACATTTGGATATTCAAATGATGTGGATTTGAAAACACGTGGATTTTAGGGTTATAATGATTAATTCATTTGCCGGGAAGTATTCAAGAAAGTGACCGTTGATGAGTGCGTTATGCCAATATTTTTAGTTCTACAATTTCAACCGACAGCCAGCTCAAGTTTATGACGGATGTGATAACATGCATAAGGGATGTTTGAGTGGTAAATTTGTGGGGGTCTGGTAACACTAGGGGTTTCAGGCAGGTCTGGGTGAGCATTCGCTTTTAGATAGAATGCTTCTTTTGTTCCGATACTGTAATTTTTGCAATTTTATGTGTCTAATACATGCAACTCAAAACACACCAAAGACACAGAAAAACTTGTATTCGCGCCATATGACCCCTTTAAATAAATCACATGTTACTCAGAGAGTGACATGTTTGGCTTGTTGAAAAAAAAAATTAGCTGTTGACTTTTTTTCACCAGTAAATTTATGGTTTTTTACGCACGTACGTTTTTATTGTGCCTTATGGACAATTTTGAAAGATGTTAACAACTCTGTTTCCATTTATTACACATGACAAACAAAGAGACAACATAACAAAGAAAATCAAAAAAAACATTTACAACTGAAACTAAACAAAAAATGTTATGTGAAATGAATGTGAAATTAAAAATATAGAAATGATAAACAACTAAAACAGGATGCGCTTCTGCGCCAGTGTTCTTTTGGTCTTCTGAAAGGGTCTATAACCAAAACAATTTATTTAAACTCAAAATGCAGATCTCGTCGAAAATAAAAGTAAAAAAATCACTATATTATTATTATTATATATTATTAATATTATATTATATATTATATATTAATTAATATTACAATTATTATGCACACACACAAGATTTATTTATTAAAAAAACTGTTGTGCCAACATATTAATGAAAGATTTCATACTTCAAAAACATTAATCCCCATTCTGAATGTGAACAACATTAGTATATACTAATATATAATTTCTACAAAAGATAATAAAAATCATTCTTCCAACTGTCTCGCATACATCTCATCCTTTTTCACACCATTACTGTAACATCATGCCACTGGTCAACTTACGTCTTTGCAGTTTTCCGATTTGGAGAAGTGAATGAGGTCATCATTGTACATGTCCTGAGTGTTGAGCAGATCGCTGTACTCTCTCTGGCTCAGGTCCTCTGGGTCAATGCCGTTGGCTCTCAGGAACTCCTGATAAGCGACGCTAAAGGCCTGACCAATGGACTGAGCGATCAGCTGAGCCTGATGGGGAGAACAGACCAATCAAGATCAATAAACGACAGCCCTTCGCTGAAGGAAACCAAAAACATAACCCCACTTACGTCTTCTGATTCAAAAACGTGGCAGATCATCTTGTACTGCCTCTGGTCGTCTTGCGCCGGGTTGGTGTGATGGGTGTCGGCGGCGTCCAGGTTTTCCTGAGCGCTCTGAGAGCGAATCATCTTCTTGCGAGCCATCAGCACAACCATGTTGCCGATGTCGGCTATGTATGAGATGGTCCTAAGCGGATGGTCCATCATGGCGTCCTGCCAAGATACCAAAGCTTTAAAATGGACCTTATGCGCGTTTAAAAGTCTGCGAAACACACGCGTTCACATCAGAAAGAAAATCCATAGCATCAAAGTCATTTGAAGGTGTACCTGTGTGTAAGCGCTGAGCACTTTGATCCTCTGCGTGGATATAAAAAGATCCACCTCTGTGCTAGATGCCGTCCCGCTCTCTGTAGCTTGCTGATGCCATGAAGAAAGCAAAACAGTCCTCAAAAAATAGCACATTCTTTTCTATAAATGTAAGAATTGCATATTTGATAGAAGACAAAAACGAAGGCAGAAACATATTTGTCCGTCTTAAGCCCAGTCTGGCTATAAAACTACACAGTAAATACTGTACCTTATTTCTGATTTTGGCCTGTTTCTGGGCTGTCTGCTCGACAAGGGACAAATAAAAACAGAAAGCGGTCAAAGAAAGCATGCAAACATAAAGGGCCACGGAGGGGGTCTCAGTCACCACCTGATTGGTTTGGAGGTGACGGGAACGCCCTGTTGTAATAAAACAGGATAGTATGACCGAGGGGGGACAGGGTGGGTGGGATGTCATGGTAAGCAGTCTCCGGCATTACAGTTTGTGAGAAACGCTATCAAACGTTCAGCTCTGATCAGAATGACATCAACGGCCCCAGAGACAAAATCTGACTCCCAGAATCAGCTACATGTCACTCAGTTTTGTTTTCCTAACACGGGTGCGGTGGATGTTTATGACATGTTTTTCTTTTGTGACCTCGGATAGCTTCAGATGAAACCAGGATCAGTTTTTTGTAGCTGACACTGTGCAAAGCGAGCGTTTGTGTGTACGTGTTTGAGCACGTTCCAAAATGACAGACAAGAACAGCAGAAACTGTGAACAATTGGTTCACAAGAGGAGACTCAGGCTGGCGTCCCTGGTCTATATATAACGGTGTGTTTCTCACCCGGACGCGAGTCATGGCCTCCTGGGCTTGCTGCATGCGTGCGCTCTTTGTGGGCGTTCGTTCTGACAGAAGCTGGGTGGAACCCAGGTAGTTTGCAGCAAAAATGATGCCGTCAATCAAATCCTCAGGGTCACATGGGCCAGGAACTGTGGAAACAGTCAACTGAAACATCAAAACTAAACATCACATCTGTTCCTCTGCTTTGATGTTTTACTGAATATCCATGATCAATCCTTTGTGTATGGTACAGCTGATTTTACATATTTAAAACTAAATCTTTTTGTACTGATTCTTACTTACAAACTTAAAGACAATAAATGATTGTCCTTCAACAAGTAACCCTTATGAAACAAAAATAGGGAACATACTGGAAAATCTAAAACATTCTACATAATAAACAAGTGCAGATATTTTTCAATATATATGCAGTAATTTCATATGTATAATTCAATATATTGTAATACATTAACTATGTATTATTTTATATATTGTGAAATATATATATATTAAAAGGAACAGTCCACCCAAAAATGAAAATTCTGTCATGAATTACAAACCCTCATGTTCCATACCTGTATAAATTACTTTATGTGGTTGAAAATAAAGATATTTGGATGAATGTTAGCAACTGGGATTTCTGGGACACAATTGTATCTACCATACCATATTTTCCTTTGTTCTGTTAAACACAAAAGAAGATATTTTGAAAAATGTAGGAAAACAAACAGTTTTTGTTTTGACTACCCCAGAAACCTATCATTTTTCTAAATATCTATTTTTTGTTCAACCCAACAAAGAAATTTATACAGGTTTGAAACTACTTAAGATTTCATTTTTGGATGGACCATAACTTTAATATGTTATTACATTCTTATGATATGTTCTCTTTATTCTCTATATTCATAATATATAGGAAAATATGTTTTCTTTGCAAATGGGAGTTTAGTTAGTTCACTTAAAAATTGAACAATACATTTTAATACCTGTACGACTTTCTTTCTTTGAAACTCATAGCATGAGTCATATGAAATGATTATATGCAAATTTTATGGTGTTGACGTTTTTTTGTGCTCTACTTTTTTGTTTTCAAATTTCACTTTTTGTGTTCCATAGCAAACAATAAGGCCAGGAATGTTTGAAAAGAATTGAGGATTAGTAATGATGGAGGATTTTTTTCAAGTGAACTTTTCACATACTAGCTTGAGCTTACCATCAACATATGTAGGGAAAGAGGCCAAACTTCTCCTCGTCTGAGAACCAAAAACACAATATAGATGCATTTACAGTGGAAGTGGAAGGAATGAGAATTAAGAATAAAACATAAGTCAAACAGCACATTTTCACCTCTTCACTTGGCACACTGGGACTCACGTCTATATCCTGGTCCTCCTGATATGGAACTCCAGAGGATTCTGCTCCCACAGGCAGTACTACATCTTGAATCGGAGACTATAAAAATGAAAAAAAAACACTGTTTTCATATGTTGTACAAAATGTTGAATCATCATTGATAAAAAAGACTATTTCAGACACATTGAATGACATGGAATGACATGGTATGTGGAACTTTTTTCAGAGGTTGCTCTTTCACAGCTCAAGAGATGTGATGGAGATCTCAGTTGAGTTTCTTTTAATTATCAACTTAGTCTCAGATGTCAGATGTTTAGGAGATGTCTCCTAAAATTGATTAAGTGAAAAAACAGAAATCAAACTGTTGACAGTACAAACAGAGTATGTGGGTGTAAAATGAATGTTGTAGTGGTAAAATCATCTAGATTTGTGTAAATTTGATGAGAAATGTTCGAATTTGAGATCTACAATAATTTTGACTTTTGATTACAAACTTGGCGAATCTGCACTCAGTGACATTGTTGAGATCTCTTCTAAAACTGTTGTGAGACTTCATTTCTCAGAAGAAATACAAACGCAGGGAAATTAAGAGACCATTTCAAAATCAATTTCAGTATTTCTGAATTTATGTGTTAAGGTAAAATGATCATCTTTGTTTCATTCTGTGAACTACGAACAACAATTCTCTCAAATTTCAAGTAAAAATGTTTCTATTTGAATTTTTTGGCATAAAATGAATGCAAATTAAATCAGATCAAAGATGCTTTAAATTTTTTAAAAACTTTAATATCGCAAAGAAAAGTAGTTCATATTAAGTTTTAAGCAATACAAACAGTAATATTTGTACATGTATTTAGGAAAAATCCCAAAATAAATTTGTTGTAATAGCCTCGATTTTTATTTCATATGTCTTCCACATTTTTTCACAAAAATTGTGATGCTCAAACTCTAAAATCTAGTTTGTCCCATTATGTCCAATTACATGAAACCATGAAAGGGAGGCGTGACTAACCGTGTTATGCGGAGAAGACTGCGAGTGATGAGATGGTGACGGTGGATATGACTGAAACTGAGGTTGAATCTGAAAGTCATCAACGGGGCTCACGTCCTGTCTCATCACCCACACAGGCTCTGTGGGCTTGTCGGGCGTGTATGGTGAACGCACCGCCTTGATTTTTACCTCCTCAATCGCTTCCCTAATATCCTTGATGGCCAAAGACACAGCATCTCCTGAAGGCCTGAAAGACTCCGGTGGTTGATGCTGGGTTGGAGTAGAAGGTTTGTCGGGTCTTCCCGTTTCAGTTTGCTCCTGAACTTTCAGTGGAAGACTGACCGAACTCTTCCTGACTCTCCGCGAGCGTTCAGCTTCATCTCCCGACTGTTCATCGTAATGGTGAAGCCTAGATCCCACCGAACAAGGCTGACTGATGTCTTCCTCAAGGTTGCACTGCTCGTCGCATTCATCCATGGACGTGCTTTGGTTCCTCTCAAAGATTTGACCTTCCTCCGATGTTGGACTGGGATCTGGTAGGTGGTGTTGGCATGATTCTGTCTGATATGAAGTCTCCAGATGTGATTTAGGACTTAGTTGTGGGTATGAATCAGAGCAGGCCTCATGACTAGAGTCCGAGAGTTCATCTTGGTGGTCTGCATCATGATAACTATTATTACATTCTGTGTCCTTGTTTGTCTGAGTGTAACCAGTGGTAAAGTAAGCGGGGTTGGACTTGGGCTCGGCATTGTAAGTGCGAAGTGACTCTGGAAAGGATTGTTGAGACTGAAAAAGAGGTTTGTTTATCATTTGATGAGGAGATGTGGTGAAGGGTGGAACATCTACTCTGAGAGGGCCGGTTCTTTTACTTTCAGGACGAAAGGTAGTTTTTGAAGCTGGAATCTTTGAGGGACCGTAAACCTGTTCACTCTGCTCAGGTGTTTCTTTGGGGTAATCCTCTTCTTCTTCATTCTTTTTGCCAAACATTGATTTTCCCCGTTGCTCTTTCTCCTCCAACAGTTCCTTTGAGGGCTCTTCTACATCTGGATGAGCCGTTTGTGCTTCAACGGAATCAGCCTGGTCTCCATCGGGTTTATCTGTGATCGGTTCAGCCTGAGGAGATGGAGTCAGCAGTTCTTGAGAGGAATCCTCTGGAGACGTTTCTAAAGTTTGATCTGTTGTAGGAGTGCTGACTGCCTGTTGTTGTTCTTCTCTGTGCTGCTGTCTAGTTCTGTGCTGATGGAGTCTTTCTCCATTTCGATGGTGTCTCGTCGCCCCCAGCCTGGGCAGTTGGCCAGCTTTTGCTTCTGTATCTCCGGTCTCAGTCCGCCTGCGTTGTGCTTGACCGGGAACACGCCGCCTACGGTGATGCGGTGGAGCTCGGCTAGATCCAGGCTGGTTGGCATGGTGATGCTGGTGATGACGGTGGCCTTGGATTTCTGCATCCGGATTGTGCAGCTGGCATGGTCTCCATCTTGGTCGACCTCCCTCAAGGGGAGTCCCATTTGGCTGCTTGCTGCGGTGAGGAGGAGGACCCCTCAGACCCACCTCATCTGGCTCCTCTTTATGGCTCATGACTCCGCCCACTCACTGCTCATTCTCTAGATGCTTCTGAACAGCCTGAATGACACACCAAAGTGATTAATATTAGTAATCAAGAAGGCCAAATGATCTATGTTGACTACTGCAGCTTTTAATCGTTTATTAGGCAAATACCGAACTGAGAGTACATTTTTATACCCAAATTTGAGCCAGGGATGGTTGGGATCTAATAAATTGGTTAAGAACTGTATGGATTACTATGACATCATATTCAAAACCATGGTAATGCATTCATTTCAGCAGTTTTTAGTGGAATTTAAATCTCAAATGTGTGTTTAGTCTAAAACAAAATAGCTCTGATGCCATCTCTAAAACTTCATGACACTATGGCTTTTTGACTTTAATGATGAGGGATGCCAAACATACATTTATTAAAACTTACTTCTTAAAATGTTAGGAAATGAAAATAACACAACAAATACATGTAAGCTTCATATCCAGCTGAATGTCAAATCATGTAATGTTACTCATATGTCTGTCTTCAAAATGTAAAAAGGGTCTTTCTCTCCCTGTGCAGAGAGCTGGTTAATGGCACTGGCCCAGTCCCAGATGGCCTCACCATGGGTAGCCGCCATACTCCACCAGCACTGGGGTTCAGTACATTCATCTGTCAAACCTCCATGAAAACCCAAAGCCGGGGGATTAACCTCCCCATTAACCCCACATTCCCTTTTAGCACGTAACCTATTGTATTGTTTACAACGGAGTGCTTGCATTCATTTTAAGGTCGTTCTGCTTTGGCGGTGACAGATGTTGCCTTTTTTTGCCACTTTTTTTTTTCTTTAAATAAAACATTATAATTCCTAAATAGAATCTAAAAACAATAAACAGCACTGTAATTTGCATTTATATAAATGATTTTATTATATTTTTATTAACAGGCCTGTTTTTTTTAAGAAGAAAATGAAAACATGATGTAAAATTGTTTTTATGCTGTTATTAACAAACAACATAAAGTATAAAAGATATTTTTGAATAAAGTGAAAATTAAGGATAAAGTGTTCGATTATTCTCTAAAATACCAAAATAGGGACTAATGCGCAATTGGACTTCTTCCAAAAAAGCAACAATGCCTCCATTCACCTTGACATTATGAAAATAAATCCAATGGCTTTGAACCGCAGAACAAAACAAAAAACGTAAACCGAATCATACTTATATCTAAGAAGACTATATATATAACACTTATTGTTATATATACAATACGAATATCCATGTATTTATTATTCGCAGCTGCGATCTTATACAGGTATATAAAGCTGCATATTGAGCGCCCTGCGCAATAAACTAGTGATTTGTTAAAAAACACACTTAATAAAAACTCAAATAAGATTGAATGTGTAATTTGTAAACTTTCTAGTGCTAATAAAACTCAAAGACGCGTTATTTTCTAACGTAACGGGCCTGCGCTATTGCACACACATCATCATCCCTATTGAATTCATCTGGCAGGTGCACCTACGGTAAGATCGATTACAGTCGGCAAAAAGGAGACATTGGACACAATCGCCTGTTTACAGCAGCATCTACTGTACAGCACAGTTCACTTACCTGTTATGAAAACAGGCGCTGAAGGGCTTTTCGGCTCGTCTTCATCTTCTGTTGCTCTTATCATCACATTGGGATTAAAGCAAACGGAGCGCCCGGATCTCAGACCCCTCCTTCAACATACAGTGACATCAGAGCGGATTATACACCAGTAAATGTCCTCCCTGCCCCCAAAACACACCGCGACACATCCCACCATCTGTTATGCTTTTGCTTCACTTTCTTCATCAAAACACTCATTTTAAATGAAACGTTCAGATGGTATTTTTCTCAGGTCGTCTTTCAGAATCTGCTTTTTGTGGCATGTCAACTGAAGAATAACTTTATATGTTTCTGACCTGTCATTAAAAAAGCTTTCTTACGCTATTAAGCGATACGCAATAACCCTTTTTTGATTATTTTGTCGTAAAATGTCAAGACGTCGTCGTCGGCTTTGTTTCTGTCGCGTCGCGCTCGGTAGCTCAGCCAACAGCGAGATCTCATTGGTCCGAGAGCTGGAAGTCCAACCCACAGGAATCTCTTTGGTCCATTCGCTGTCACACCGCTGTAAAGATGACATTTTTGATTGGCAGTTCACGATGTAAAGAAGGACAGTGAAACAGGGTGGACCTCAGTTACAGAAGCCTACTTGTGATAATATACATTATTAGTGATATTAAAACACTATGACCTTATATCGCAGATCCTGATTGGTTATTCTCATTACTGGCCCTTTGTCACCCTCATGTCGTTTAAATACACTTTTAAAAGACTGTGGGGACTGTACATTAAAGGTTCCATAAAGAGGATATTGACCCATCTGAGCATCTGTGGGGTGTGCTGGATTACACCCTGTGTACAACATCATCGCATAATCTGGATCTGCTGCTCAACGTCTTAGTGTCAATTACCACCTTTAGGGGTCTGGTAGAGTCCAACGGAGGCCCTTTGAGAAGATGTTCAACCGTTCGTCATTTCAAATCGATAAATGTTTGATAAAGTTCATCACGCATATCCAAGATCACTGTAGCTCCAGTTCTCACAACTGTGCAGCAGGGGGCACTATTTTACAGTAATGCATTTAACGCTTACCTCAGTAAATCTGTCATGATTTATTTATTATCATATCATTGAAAGCATGTGCTTGATCGTTAAATTTAAGGCTTGGCCTTAACCTAAACATTATGAATAAAACTTAATTTTAAGTTTCAAATAATTTCACTTAAAACAAATGCCTTGCTTTAAATGTATCAGAATATGTTTTTTAACTGTATTCATTTTGAGATCACTCATATTTATACTTCCCTCAGTGCTAAGCAAAACAAGACCACCATATTTCTTTATCATTTTTTTTTATTTTCTTTAGCATTTACAGTGTTTACTGGCCTATATAGTCCTTTGTGTTTAAGCAAATACACCAGTCAGATGACAAACGGTCTCATTTTACAGTATAGTGTCTTTACTAACAGCTGTATTGTATCCTTTTTTAATAGCTGTAATCTATACCTCTTATTTAACATAAATCAAGGTTTGGTCAAGCATTACTCATTGTAGCAACAATCAGCTTGGAGTGGGAAAATCTAACTAGAACCTTATTTTAAACAAATGTGTTGAGTGTTGGAATTTTAAACTGATGAAAATTATTTGATCATTATCCAAACCTGCTCTGTTTGTTCTGCAGAACACAGAAGATATTTTGAAAGATGTTGGAAATCAAACATTGGACCGCATTGACTTAAATGTATGGACACAAAACCACTAAGACATTACTCATCTTCTTTTGTGTTCATGTTGAAATGACATGAGGGTGAATATATTAAGGCAAGAATTTTCATTTTTGGGTGAACTATCTCTTTACGTTCCCAAGAGTCCTCAGAGTAATGTTTTCATGCGGTCAGGAATCCCACCCTTCCCTCTCGAATCCAACCCATTACGAATAACCCCGACATTCCTAGTCTGTGTCACATTCTGACGGTATCATGTTACCAAACAGTGTCCGCGTGGATCATATTGTGAGACCTCAGCCTCCCAAATCCATCTGTATTTCATTCTTCCTTTAAGCCACCTTTTACCTGACCACATAGCATCCAATCAGTTCGTAAATCCTGATGTGCAAAGAATCGTCACATTGTGAGAATAACAAAGTGTACGTTTTTTCACATCAATTTGACCTACATGTGACCTCCCAAATGAATGTTACACTTCAAACTATAAAAGCGCTGTTTATAAAATAAATAGATAAATATACAATATAAATATAACATTATCTGATTCAAAGTAAACGACTACAAAAAAAACATAAGGCTATAACTTAAAAATCCAGATAATCCTGTTTTCGGTAACTGATGTAAAAGTGTTTTATAAGTAAAGCTCTCAAAATATACTTAGTAAAAAAATCTCTAAATCTGGTGGACATTAGAGAAATCTCTCTCTCTCTCTCTTTATTTTTTACCTCCGGTCAGACAGAATGATTTCATCCGTTCAGTTGCAAGTCTAACAATCACACACAGGGAGAGAATGCAGTCTCATTCTTTCTCTTGTGCTGAATGGGGTGTTTTTTAACTTTACTCTTCTTAACTTTTGGGACGAAAGTTTAGATAGAAGTTAAGATGCTTCTATTCTACCTTCTGAGCTTGATCGGTAAGAAAAATAACTTGTTAGTGTGTGTGCATGCCTCAAATGTCAGACATTTATTTTGAAACATTATAAATGTTTTATAATCTGGTCAAATCTAAGGATTAAATGAAAAATGCATATATATGTTATAAGTCATAATGTACCATCAAATGAAAATGCCATCTGCTGCAAAAGTGTATTTTATATTTCATGATCATCACATATTTTTTTACTTTAAATTATGATCAATTTTGCCCACTTTATTATAATTTAAATGATAAAAGTAGGGAAAAAATGCATAATATATATACTGTCTATATGTTTTCTGTATACATTTTATTTCAATGTTTATAATTATATATACATTGAGAATTAACCATCTAACACTGAGGCACTTTGATGTATTTTTGTCCATTTTGTTCGATATTTTAAAACACATTGTTAAGTCGTTAATAAAGATGAAAGAAGGTCATAGTTTGCTTTCATGTTTGGATCACTGCAGGTTGCTTTGTGTTTTAGTAACAGTTAAGTCTGAGCTTTTGCTGGGCTCATGCAGCTTTGACAAGACCACCTGCGGCTACACATCTGATCCGGACTTTCTCAGCTGGAGCCTCGACCCAACCGGTGAGTCACAGCCCATTATGTGCCCTACAGAAACACATTTGTAATCATTTTATACCAAGTTACGCAAGAATTTCTCTGATCTCTTATGTTGTTTTTCATAAAGCAAATAACATGACCATAGAAAAGATAAAAGTGTTATTTTTCAAGGCCCCTTTTAACCTTGTTCTGAAAGGTGCTTCAAACACTGTGCTATGATGCCCTGCAGTTTTGTGAAGCCAGGGATATGCAATGTGCATTGCAATGTGTGATTGACCTATAGGGTAAATATAAACAGTGTGATACGTCAGAATTACGTAAACCCAGGGTTAAAATGATTTTGGGTTAAAATGTCGGACAAGCCCGAAAAGGTAGAAGAAATGCTCTTCCGAAAAGCCAACATCTGGAAGCTATGGTATCAATGATAATCACATCTGGAGACAGTGAAACAGCACATTATTGGATCAGTGACGTGTTGTCTTTAAACATGGCATGTTGCATATTTGCAGCAGCCAACCAAATCTTTTGCTTTTGATCGATCTGAAGAGCACGGGAAATTAATAAGAAATGTTAAGATCCAATCTGATTCAGAAAATACAAATGTGTAGCAGCCCGAGCATGCCATTTTGCTTGTTAAAGTCGAAAATGTGCATGTGAAGAAAGATGGTTTTTTAAATCAAAAGTCAAAGTGTATTAATATTATTTCATAAAGGCAGAAATTAAGTCAGTGAGTACAAAAGGTATTGTAAGTGTACTGTCCCTTTAAATAACTAGTTTCTTCTTCATCTGAATAAAAATGTGCTAGTTTTTTTGTCTGTGTTCACACAAGCTCTTGCCATCAATGTTGATTTCCTTCTGCTTGAATAAGGACACTTCATCACTGTTAACAAGCAAGCCCAGGAGGCCCAGGGAAACGCGGTTCTGTTGGGTCCAGATGTGGATGGACAGGACTGGAGCTGTTTCAGGATGGTCTATCAGGTGACGGGTAATGCTTCCTTGCAGGTGCAGAAGCGCACAGATGGAGATAGTTTTGATCATGTGCTCTGGTTGACCCAAAGACCATCTGATAGCTGGCTCATTGCCAGCATCGACCTTCAAAACTCTACAGAACCATACAAGGTGAAAAAACCCACTCTATACAGTATTTTACCTGTATTCATACATACACTTTTTTAAGCATGTGTTATGTGCATTTTCTTATTATACTATCATGTTTGATCATTCTTCAATAGATTATCATTGAAAGTAAACTAAGAGACGGCGGCAGCAGCGTTTCCATTTTTGAGATCAAGATCTCGGACAACTACTGCATAGGTCAGTCCTGCTTTTTATGTGTGTGTTGTTACTTCCCTAATTCATGAAAAGTTGAAAACATTGCAGAGATGTAGAGTTAAGCAGGGACCTGTGGCAAATCTATGGCACAGAATATCACAGGATCATAAAGTTGTCATCTAGCAACCACCTGGAACATCCTAACAACGGTCTTGAACCATCAGCTACCCTAGCAACCCCACACTAAAATATGCAGAATACCTTAGCAACCCAAAATATAATTTTGAGTTTTAAACAGGTCATAAAAATATTAAAATCCAGTTGTACATACAGTATTTTGGAAACATTAATTAATGTTGTGCCAAAATCAAGGCCAACAAACACATGAAAAGGAATTTAATCCACAGAAAGAAAATGTTGTTTCCATTAAAAAGTGCTATATTGACTATTCTTATGAACCGTCTTTTGTTCACATTCTTGAGTCAGAAGAAAATCTTTTAAATGAACCCTCTTCCTTTTATTTCAATCTTTTACTGAGCAGCATTGGGACTGACTGTTAATTGAGTATTGCAAAGATAGAAGACAATCATGCAAAAAACGATTTCTCTGCTCATGTGACTTTTAAGAGTGTGACTTTGAAGAACCTCATCTGTGTGGATACACAAACCAGAGGAACAGAAATATGAACTGGCGTGTGGGAAGAGCAGAAGATTCGAAACATGAAGACAGGACAGGTGAGCTTTCCTGTGGCTCAGTGGTTAGAGCAAAGGCACTAGCAATGCCAAGGTCATGGGTTTGACCCAAGGGGATTGCACATAGTCACAAACAGATGTATTATATAATGTAATGTTAGTTGCTTTGGATAAAAGCATCTGCCAAATGCATAAATGTGAGCCTGTCCAAACCATAAACTTAGAGCATGTACAGGATGTATCCCGATGCTAGGCTCCAGCAATCTTGTGACCCTGCAGAAGATAAGTGGGAGGATGAATAGATCTTAAAATGAGATATTGAAATAAATAATATGAAAGTTTTTTCGTATAATTCTATGTAAAATGGAAGAAAAATGAAACAAAGTTCAAAAGCCTAATTAACAAATTAATGTGTTTGAACACACAGGTCAGTATGTGTATGTGGACTCTACGGACACTAAAAGATTCCAGGAGGTGGCCAAGCTGGTGTCGCCAATAACCACCACCCCAATGTCCGGCTGCTTGAGCTTCCAATACCAGCAGCATCATTCCGGAGACCATCTGTTCTCCGTGTTCACCAGGGATCAAGCTGGACAGTACCAGGAACTTTGGAGAGCTGACCTACCCGAGAACAATCATGTGGACTGGAATCCAGAGGACAGGGTCTGGATGCCTGTACAAGTGGACCTGAAAGCTCCATATCCCATAGAGGTAGACAACCAGATGCTTACTAGTCGTGAAGGATACACACATTTAAGTGATTTTTTCTCATAAGTCTGTTATTAGGGTGTAATTTCAGTTAAACACCATTAAAAACAAAACAAACTGGACATTTGGTTTCCTTCAAACAGTCTCTTTCTTCGTAAGGGGGCAGTTCTTGGATAAAACAAATGATCCCATGTGGACCAGAAAAGTCTGGCTTAAGTAAAAGTGCATATGTGTTGCAGGCCTGAAATATTTTACCACAAAAATTCAGGTCTTTATGTCATGCAAGTTTATTATCTTTATTCTGCACATCTTCAATTGGCTCAACATGTTGGATCCAGATGTAAGGTGCCATGATTTAGTGGGGATAGAACCCAATTACAAGCAGCAGCGGTGAAGGGGTTAACAAAAAGACTTTATTAACATACAAAAAGGCAAAACAAAACACCCACGATGGGGGAGAATCGACTAAAAGGAAAAAAAACACTGGCACAGGGACTACCTAAACTGGAAGATACAAAAACACTTAATACAGACACTACACTACACTACACTACACTAAACTACTACACTACGCTACACTACGCTACACTACACTACACTACACTACACTACACTAGGTGAATGACATAGAGGGTTATACAAGACTTCAATCCAAGATGTGGAGCAAGGCAAGGTACGTAGCACAAAATACAAATCACAAAACGAACGAGCACAGGACAATGAAACATGAGGACAATTTAAAGGGGAACAAACACAGGATGATTAATAGGGACCAGGTGACTTATTAAACACTAAGGGAAGGCTAAACGAGAAGAAAAGGGCGGGAAACACAGACAAGACATGAGAAAGCACATGGCCAGCCAATATATAAACAATATATAAACATGTCCTTCTCACACAAAACCCTAAGGCAATGCCATGACTCCGCTGCAAGACCAAGAATAAACATGACATGATAGCTGAATCATGACATAAGGGTAGTGCTGTACCATTTTACCTCTTTTATTTCTATAGTTTTTTCTCAGCTGTCTCTCAAAGGATTCAGATATTTAATTTGCATCTTAGTTAAATTATAGCACACAACAACATCCCCCATTGACTTCCATTGAATGGACACATTACCACGGAGATATTTCTCAGAATATCTTCGACAGTCCTATAAAGGTTTTAAAGGGGTTATATGGGGGAAATACGTGTTTTTCTGCATCTTTGGTGTGTTTTAAGTTGCCCACGCATGTATTAGACATTGAAATTTGTCTAAAGTTAATGCTCATCCAGACCTGCCTGAAACGCCTCGTGTAACCACACCCCCACAAATCTATGTCAGTTTGTGGTATGATTTGACTGAGACAACCCAAATGTAAACGCAAGAAAGGTGGGCGTACCTGTCAGTACAATTGCTATGGAACCTGATGTTCCAAATATGGTAAGAGCTGACACATTTTCATCACAAGCTTGCTGTATTCCACCAATCAATATGCGCGGGATAACTGGCCAATCATAGCACACCTTGCTTTTCAGAAACACGACCTTTGTAAAAAATCTGCGTGTTTCAGAGAGGCAGGGCAAGGAGATACAAACATGCACAGTATGTGGAAAACACAGCGTTTTTAACCTTAAATTGTGTATTCACATTGCATTACATGATAATATCCATTTTAGCTGTGTCATATGACCCCTTTAAATGACTTGGTTGAGTAAATATGTCCTGTTATGTATTCGTGTTCCATGAAGTTGGTGTTTGAGGCAGCGTTCAACAGTCCACATGGAGGCTATGTGGTTCTTGATGACATCACCTTCTCTCAAGAATTCTGTAATGCAGGAACAGGTATGTTTACAGTACATCTCGGTCAGTGATCCATCCACTAAACGCATAGACTTAAATTCACATATTTGTACATTCAGTATTACTGTTCATTCATACATTTTATCAGTGTACGCATTCCCAATAGGAATTAAACCCATGACTTTGGTTTTCACTCAGAAAATTTGAAACATGTACTAAAAAAGCCCACTTCCAAGTCTTGATCACATTTTAGTCTCTAAATTCTGGTCCCATTTATTTCTACCAGCTTAATTCTACATCAGGATACCATTATACATTTTATAGTATTCCAGTCCAAGTCAACATCAATACATCACATTAAACCTAAATCCAATGACTGCTTCCCCAGAACCGACCTTTGATCCATCTGTTGCAAACTGTGACTTTGAGTCAGGATATTGTGAGTACACGCAGGCACTGACAGACGGTCCGCTGTGGAAAAGAGTCTCAGTACGGCCCAACATCTACAGCATTGGAGATCACACCACAGGATCAGGTGCAACCATCTATCTGGATCCAAATATGCTTTAGGACAACTGCTCATAACAAATTCATTGGCAGGTTAAAGTGAAAGTTCACTCAAAATTTTAATTCTGTCCTCATTTATTTGCCCTCATGTCATTCGAAACCTGTATGTGACTCTTTCTAGTGTAACACAAAAGAAGGAGTTTTGAGAAAATAGGTTTGTGTCCATACAATGAAAGTCAATGTGGTTCAGTGTTGATTGGTAACCGACGTTCTTCACAATATCTTCTTTTGTGTTGTGGAAGAAAGTCATACAGGTTTGGAATAAATGATGAACCAATTTTCGTTTTCGGATGAACGATCCCATTAAAGAAACTTAACAAATACACGAAAAAGCTAAAAATAGGTGTTCTTTCTGTACAGGATCGTTTCTGTTGGCCAACTCTCGCTTTAATTCACAGTATGGATATCTGAGCCGTCTGTTTGGACCGCTGATGCCTGGGAATCAGAAATACTGTTTGAAGTTCTTCTATTCCATACGAGGTCTTAGAGGAACAGACTTGGCTTTGTATCTGTATTACACAGATGGCTCTAAACAACAAAAAATATGGACTCAAAATGAGATGATAAGAAACATTTGGACTGAAGTCGAACTGACCATACAAAGCCAAAAGAATGCTCAGGTAAGATGGTCTAAACACAAGCTAAATGGTTCTAATATTGGCACGTATGACCGTACCGGTTATCATTGAAAAGAAGTTAATTTAAAGGGAGTGATAGTGGTTTCCTTTTTTGATTTTGAGTCTGGCAAGCTTCTCTTACATCTGTTAGCAGACATGAGACCATTTATATATATATATATATATATAGCAGGATCCTGATTTAGAGAAATAAATGTTCATGACAGAAAAATGAGGCAAGACTTAAAGGAGTAGGTCTCCAAAACTGTAAACATTCTCTCATCATTACACTGTGAAACAATAAAGGAGAAATTATTAAGAATGTTTTAAACGTTGATTTTTTTCCCATACAAACCATCCACTGACCACTGGCTGTCAGAAGTGCGAAAAGTGAAAGAAATACTTCTGTATTTAATATGATTTCTGAGGCAATGCAATGACTTTGTGTCATGAACAAAAGATGTTGTTTGCCCATCTTCAAATAAGCCTAGAGGAACTCTTGAATTGCATTTGCATATGCTTAGAGTAGTGATGTCATGATTGGTCATGTGACATGTAAGAACTTACACCACTTTACGAGTTAAACATCAATGGCGAAAAAAAAAAATGATGCAGCATACAGAGCCAATTTTTTTTGGAATCACACAATTGGAAACTTTGTCTTGATCTTGTTCCTCACACAAAGCTTGGAATAGTGCACCATATGATTTCATTTTATGATGCTTTTGTTGTTGGACAAAAAAGAGAAGCTCAGCCATCTGCTTAGCATCTTGCGGTTTCACAGAATTGTCTATGAAAGTGAAAACTTGAAAAAAATGATCTTGTATTACTTTGTTTTGTGTTGATTAATTTCAACTCATTGCACAAATCTATATTCATATGTATATATATATATATATATATATATATATATATATATATATATAAGGAATATTACGCTGCTTAAAAACATATAAAGAAATACTTCTTGTTTGCTTTTTGATCTGCTTCCTTGGGCTGCAAAGATGGTTTTCATCAGTCCGTGCAAAAATGTTTGGAGTTGTGGCTCTGTTGGTCTGGATGACATTAAAGTCAGCCTCGGGGACTGCTTACCATTAGGTAAACAAGCATTGTTTATTACAATTCATGGTGCATTTGCATCTCAAATTGATTAATTGATCTGCTTATTGCAAACAAAAATGCTGAAAGTGTTTCTTTTCGCAGAATCGTCGCTGTCGAACCCGTCTCAGTGTAACTTTGATGCTGGTTTCTGTGGATACTCTCAAGATAAAAAAGACACAGGCGACTGGATGCTGGCTAGAGGACCTACACCAACCTCCTACACAGGGCCAAGAGGAGACCACACCACAGGAGTTGGTCAGATATTCATTTCCCAGGATTTATAGATTATCATTTGTAGATCTACAATTTTAGATCATAATTAGTCAAATTTGTTCTGGCTTCAAAAAAATGTACAAATAATTTAAGTTGAGTTTTGTGGATTTTAGTCAACTTCTGTTCGCTTTCAGGGCATATATGAGCCATTCTAAAAATGATAAAAAAAAAGAAAATGAAAAATGAAAAAAAATGAAAAGAAAAACCTCTAACCCTCTTTCTCAACAGGTATTGGTCTGGCTTTTGTAGAAACCAGTAACTTTGTATTTAGCACCTATTGTATTATTGCTCCTGTATGACATATTGCTTATTGCTCCCTGAACTCTCTGTTAGTCGCTTTGGATAAAAGTTTTTGCTAAATGACTAAATCTAAATGTTCTACAGAACCTATGCAAAATGCAGTAAAAAAAACATATAAAGGCAGCTGACAAGTATTTACAAAAATCAAGTTCATTACCATTTGTTACTAAGAGGCAATATAAAAAATTTAAAACCAAATGTAATTTTTGAAAGAAACATGCATTTTGTACACAACTTCATCATGTTCAGGTAATTGATGTTTGAATTTTACTATTCTAACATTTTAACATAAGTGCAAAATAAGGTTGTAATTGAACCTTCGTATAGCTATAAGAATAGATCACTACCTTATATAACTTAAGAATGAGTGACATAGCGTTAAGAAAGTTTCGGGAAGCGCAGCCCATTAATGTCACATATGTCTTTGATCATGTTTAAAATTGTGCTTTACTTTTAAATATTTTGTATCCTATCTTTATTCTTTTAGGTCATTATTTGTATATCGAGGCGTCATTTATGCCTCCCGGTAACAAAGCTCGTCTACTGTCCAGCTCTCTACGGGGATCAAGAGAAGCACAGTGCTTACAATTTTACTACCATATGTATGGATCAGGGACGGGCCAGCTAAGTGTTTATCTCCAGACTGGACGAGAGGACAAAGAAACACTGTTATGGACACGCTATGAAGAGCAGGGTGTGTCCTGGCTCAGGGCTTCAATAACTTACCAAATTGACCATCTACACCAGGTCAGTCACATTGAACTACATGAGCCATAAACCAACTGGTTTGCTTCAGGACCCATATTCAACATCAATACAGCACAGTGCTGAAATAGTACAAAACTAATAACATTGTCTTACTATCAATATGTAATGTTCAGTTAAAATTGAAGCGTGAAGGTGCTTCATAAATCCCAATGCCAAACCCTAATATTATCCTTATAATGTGTCTTGCCAAATAGATATTTAGCTGTTTTTGTCAACAACAAAAGATCTGCAAAGCATTTTATCTTCCTTTAAAAAAGTTTAGAAGTCTAGTTTAGAAGTCCATCCTATCTTTGATATCAACATTACTTTATCTCTTTCCTTCCTTTAGATTGTGTTTGAAGCCACGAGAGGTGCATCAGTAAGAAGTGATATTGCAATCGATGATGTTGTTTTTAAAAGAGGACCGTGCAGAGGTATTCTTAATAAGTTGTTTATATATTAGCTACATTTGTCATTTAGGTTATTTGTTACATAAACATATCTTTATAAACTGTTTGTCCATTTCACAGACTCTGCAGCTGACCATATCCCTGCTGGGAATCCTTCTGGAAATAATATTAATGATATTCAGTGAAAGAGTTTTAAACGAAACTGAAGGACCCAGAAAACTTGTGAAACTACAGGTGGTGTTCAGATTTCTGTGAGACTGAATCAGAAGGAAACAGCTGCAAGTTATGCTTGTTTTTACATTTTTTGTATTTCACCACTTAACCTGCAAACTTTGTAAATAGTTCTTGTTTATTTTACTTGTTTATTTCTACTGCCATGCAAAACAAATGTTTAAAGACTGAGCTTTCTACTGAAAGTTGTTACAGAATGTTGCAAGGTCATCAAAATGATCTTATGAAGCCTGTAGACCCCCTGTTTGCTTGATAGTCACCTCAGTACAGATACTTTGACCTATAGCTGTCAAATAAAATGATTATAAATTGAAGAAATTTTGTTTATTTTGTGTCAATACTTTGTTTTCATATTGTGTGTGAATGTGCAATATTTAATGTCTTTTAGTGGCTGCGAGACAAAGCCTGATTCCAACCAGGATTATTAAATACAGAGGATTATTCTTTTTTTCATCTGTTTGTTGCCTGTTTGTGAGATCTAATCTTTACCATTTTATTTTTAATTAACCATGATTTAAAACAAACCAAAAAAGCCATGTTTTACTACAGTTAAAGGTGCAGTTTGTAACAATTTTGCAAAAAAACTAAATATCCCAAAACCACTAGTGTTACATATTCTGTTCAGCTGAGTACTTACAACATCTCAATTTTTTCCAACTACTAGTTAATCGTGAGAAAATCGCCATTCTGAACAGTGACACGGGCTGTGCAGTCGCCTGTCAATGGTGTCATATCAGTGTTCCCCTTTGTTACCGCCTTTCATGACGTAATAACAACAAGTATAAGGAAGTATAAGGCTTTAAGGAAGTATTAGGCTTGCTCTACTTGATGCTGTGCCGCAAGATCCGACAGGCGGATGACCTCAAAGTACCGCCTGTCGGAAGCTGTCGGCGCCGCATCAAGTCGAACAAGCCTAGTCTAGCGTCTAGCCAGCCTCTAACTTTTAAACTTTTCCTCATCGGCTAACATGATTTCTCGTTCCTGTCTGATTGATGGCAATCAGTGGTGAAGTTGAAGTCAACAGATCCCATAAGTCCACGCTCCTTCACAGCGTCATTAAGCTATTGTTGTTGTTTGGATCGCCCTCTAGTGGCGGTTTTTACAAACTGCACCTGTAAATCCCAAATCAAATTGTTATTCGTAAAACCATGGTTTTGCTAATAACAATCAATGCACCAAAAAACCCGGCGACAACACTTTTACCACAAGAAACATGTTTAATTTTTGTAAGTGATGTCCGATATACGAATAAGTTTGACAAGTGCTCTCACCACTACAGTTAAACATTTCCTGATGTGCTAATACTAATCATTTCAGAATTTCCTTTAGTCATCATATTTGACAAGGCATCTAGATAGTTCACCTGCAATTTCTGTGATCATTTCTTCACCCTCATGTCATCCAAATACTGTGTGACTCTTCAGTGGAACACAAAAGAAGAGGATGTTTCGATAAATGTCTCAGTGGTTTTGTCTCCAGATTGAAATAACGGGGTTTGGTAATATCAGTGCTATTTGGTTGCTAAAGTTTTTATATTGTCTTGTGTGTTCAGCAAAAGAAACAAAGTCACACAGTTTTGAAATGACATGAGTCTGAGTAAATAAAGAATTCTCGTTTTTGGATGAACTATCCCTTTAAAACGAGCCCCTTTACTTCCATCTAGTGCTGGTTATCAGCAACAACACAGACGTAAACACACACTATCTGGCAACCCGGAAAAGGCTTCACGTGACATCCAATAGCCAATCACAGGACGACATACCACAGCACAGGCGCCAAACCAAAGTGACGTTTTAAACTAAACATCAGGAAGAAAGATGGATGTTCCACAGAAGCGAAAGCGCGTCAGTCACGAAAAAACAAACTCAAAGCTGTTTAATAGTCAACCGACTCCATCAACAAACACAAATGACGAAGGTTTCGTGGAGGGGTCGATAGTTCGCATTGCCATGGACAACTTCCTGTAAGTTAAGTGCTTAATCTCACTGACGTAAATGCACAAAGATAACTGTTAACGTTAGTGAGCTATTTCATACTGAGTCGTGTTTGTGATTTATATCGTTGGTTCCAGCACGTATGACCACTCGGAGGTTTTCCCCGGACCCAAACTAAACATGATAGTGGGAGCTAATGGCACAGGCAAATCCAGCATAGTGTGCGCTATCTGCCTGGGTCTGGCAGGTAAAACAGCAGTCCTGGGCAGAGGAGACAAGGTAAGAATCACCAGAGCTCGTGGTTCACAAACCTAAATAAGTCCTTTTTGAAATACATTAAGTGCATTGAGACTAACAATAAATACATTATTTCAGCAGCACAATACTTCACAGACATAACAATGCATTCAGCACGTGCGCACATGCAAATGGTTTTGACTTAAATGCAGTTTGCATAACGAAGCACAGCTTTGCATTGACAATCTAAAACGTAAAGGGATAGTTCACCCAATTCTGTCATCATTTCGTCACCCTCTTGTCATTGCAGACCTGTAACGTTACGGCTTTCTTCAGCAGCACACAAAAGATTGTATCTTACATAATAAAACATTATTACAGGATTATACAGGACAATAAAACTATTACATTTTAAAATGTTTTTACTTGAGGGGAGACCCAGTGGCGGCCCAGCCTCTGTTGGTGCCCTAGGCAAGATTTTATTTGAATTGCGCCCCATTATACAAAATAAATAAAATGTCTGAAAATTTACTTTTTTTTAAAGCAAAATTCATATTTATTTTAATGTAACATGAACATAAATAGGAAGTAAATAAAAACAGATTTTTATCATAAAAATGTTTCTAATTACGTACAAAATTAACATTGAAAATAAAACTTTCTCAATAATACTGTAGTTGAAAAATAGAGCTCATAAAACAATTTCTTCTTATTATTATTATTTAGATAAAGGTCAATGAGAACGTTCTTTTAACATTTTGTTAAAAGCTCTTCGCAAACGCTGTAGGGACACAAAGCTTATTGTATTGTTTTGGATTTTCTTATATAAATTGCATCTCCTTTAATGTGCCAATAAACATCAGTTCACTAAGTTTAAAGCAGTCAAAAACAGCACGCACTGTCAGTGTTACCAGTTAAATGGTTCGAAATAAACGAGCTGCTCCGAGAGGGATTCGAACTTAAAACAGGCAATAAATCTGGACAGGCGCTTTAACCACAAGACCACAGTCTTACTTGGTTATTGGGGGCATTTCTTGAAATTGTCCACTCAAGTTTACCTTCACAGACCCATTAGCTGGTCTCTGTTGCAGATGCATAACTAATGCGTTAAGATTATCAATCATAGGTAATCATAATCCCGTCATGATGCAAGAAGCTGTGAACTGTGTCGCGTTTTTTGTGCTCTCGTCTGGCGCCCCTCTGGGTCCCTCTATGTCGCCTATGCCACGGGCCGGCCCTGGTGACCACCAGCCAAAAAAAACATTTGTGGGACAGGTAATACGTTTGTGTGGGATAATCTGAGACACCACTGAAAGGTAGCGCAAAACTGGGATATAATAACAGAATGAAACCGTTTTTATATATTTATTTTTTTACCTTGTAGATCTTAAAAATAGTTTCTTATTTAGTCCATTCCAGCTACAATGTGATTAAGGCATAGATAAAATGTTATGCAACACAAAATCATGGCCATTTCAATTTAAGGTTCACTGTGTCTTTTAATTTTGAGCACAGATCAGAGGTGGAGTCAACACTTTGTTGTACACTTTGAAGATCTTCTCAAAATGAGAAAAACCAAACAAATAATGAAAAAGAATTATCTTTTAAAATGAATTATTGATAAATAATGCATTTCATTATTTGCAAATACTTTTTATTTTAATACGCTTACTTCAACCTATAGGCTAGTTGATGATGTTTTAGTGAGTTTTTATCCGGCGAGTTGCCATGGGAGGATCGCCACCCCGATCTACTAAAGTCACAGCCTCTTGATGACTGAAATCACTTCCTTCTTCTCATACATTGGATAAAAGTCAGGTTTAAAAATAGACTTAGACTTGTGTCTATACAATAGAAGTGAATGGGTACTGCCATTGTTGCTCACTAACATTCTTCAAAATATCTTCGTTTGAGCAGATATTTAATAGAGATGTCTTTCTTTATCAGGTTGGTCTGTATGTGAAGCGAGGATGTAATAAAGGCAGGGTTGAGATTGAGCTGTAAGTACAACGCTCCAAATGATTTGCTCCAAGATCTTGGAGAAACTGTCTGAAGAATCTTAACTTTCAGGTACAGGGCATGTGGAAACCTGATCATAACCAGAGAGATCCAGGTTGAGAACAACCAGTCGACGTGGATGATCAATAAAAAGCACTCTAGTCAGAAGGCCGTGGAGGAGGCGGTGAGAGAGCTGCATATTCAAGTTGGGAACTTGTGTCAGTTCCTACCACAGGTGAGTGCTTTTCTCGCTATGACATTTCATCTACGTCAAGTCCAAGTGTTTTAAAGAAGCCGCTGAACGCTTCATGTTTTGCATTTTATTTGCTGATACAGGAGAAAGTTGGTGAGTTCGCCAAGATGAGCAAGATCGAGCTTCTTGAAGCCACTGAGAAATCTGTCGGCCCACCAGAAATGTATGAGTTCCACTGCGAGCTCAAGACGTTTCGCAGCAAGGAGAGGGAACTGGAGGTAATGTTTTTCTTGTTTTGAGACAGTGTATCTGTATACAGAGTCAACATTTGGGGTAATCCACTGCTAACTTTCATTTATTTCTGACTCCAAGCTGACATGAAACATCAACTTTGCACCTGCCAGTTGACTCTCAATAAGGGCTGTACCAGTATATTTAAATATTTGGTCGATGGGTTGGCATTCGATTTTCAATTTTGAGATTCTTTTTTTCAAACACGTGGCATCCCCCTCGAAACCGTTCTCATTCGCGCTTTAATATGAATCGCCCATGAGTGAACGTCATAAACGTCATTCAGTTCTTCTGGAACAGACGACAAAATGCAGAAGACAAGGACAAATTACATGGGAAAATACATGCGAATAAAAACACGTACCTTGCGGAAGAAAAAACTTACTTATTTTAACTATGTTAATTGAAATGTGTGAGCGTGATTTGAGCATGATTTGTTTGTTAGAAAAATGTTAGGCTACCGTATCTTATTAAAAGTATTAATCTTCTTAACAGACCTGTGTGTTTTGTATCACTAGTGCAGTGTCTGTTCTCTGAGCACATAAACAGTCTGCGTGAGGAGCGCTTCCTGCTGGCACTGTTCTGTAGTTTATTAAAAGTTAATTAATTGTCAACGTGTTGTGACTCGCAAGTCCATATAGCAACAAGATGCGACACTTCACTCTCTTGGGTCCGCAGCTACACACTAGCTGCCAATCCGTCATGCGTGAAGTCGATTGGAAGAACGGTTCTCGACATAATAAAAATTCAAACAGACACACAGAGATTCCTGCCTTTATTAGAGAGAAGAATATGTTCAGCCCCCTCCTGCGAAGCTCAAAAAATGGTATTCGGTACAGACCTACTCTCAATGGGTTAAATGGATGAAGATCAACCCTACGTTTTACTCCCTTACTCGATGTTCTATGTCACCTTGGCTACGCTACATCAGATATGAATAGAGTTGTATGCACTATTTCGTTTAACACTGTTGTGGTTGTGTGTCTTCGACAGAACACGTGTAAGGAGAAAGCCAACTTTCTAGAGAAGGCCAGACAGAGAAACGAGAGGAACAAACTGGATGTAGAGCGCTACTACATGAAGAAAAGACACTTGGACCGGATCCAGATGCTGGAGAAGAAAAAACCATGGGTGGTGAGTAGGAATACAACAATACAGTTAACCCACTGTTCAATGCGTGCTTCGGTTTTTTACCCATGGTTTTCGGTTCAGTTCTGATGGCTTGGCACATTGAAGTTTTTTTTTAGTCTATGCTATTGTGACAGGAACAGTAAGAAGAAGAACAAAAAACTTTATTGCTATTCTCGTTTTTACTTCACTTCACTATTCTCTTTAAGCTAAAATCAACTTATACAGTTCCTGGTGTATTGAATAATATAAAATAAAGATATATTAAAGATTTACACTGGAAGCTCACAGCAGTTCTTTGGTAACCGTTCATGAACATGCCAGTAAAATAAGCTTATTGAGGTTTAGCGCGTCAGTGTATTAAAAATAACGAAATGGTAGTAAACAGAGAGACGCACAGCGCGCATTTAACACTGCAAACACTAGAGCTCAACGAGCAAGGCCAAAGATAATAGATATTAACAAGATGCGCTACTGCCATTACAAAGAATGGGGAGAAATCCAACACGCAATGTGGCCGCATAAACAAAGTAATTTTAGCGCAGTTTAAACTTAACAAACCAAAGTTCGGGTACAGTTTAGGTCTAATTAATGATCTTACTGCTCTTCACCGCTCGACTCTGTGAAATCTGTCACTATTAGTATTGCAAACGTTTGCTCATTGTTATTAGATATTAACTCGTATGGAGGCGTTTATCTATCACAGAAAGACCCAGTTTAGAGAGAGTAATAAAGCCCACAGAAATGATTTAAATGCAAAACCGAAAAACTGCAATTCACATATGTGTATTGAACAATATTTAATGATTCAATATTATAATGAGAATTGTGGCATCCCTGGTGGTAACTGTAATCTAACTGCATAAACCTCTCCAGACACCAAAAGAATATACATATACATGCATAGATACATACATACGTACATACGTGCATACAAACACACACATATACAGCTGCGGAAAAATTAAGAGACCATTTCAGAGACCGTTTTTCCGATTTAAAGATTTAAACTATTTATAGGAGGCCACGACACAGACTAGATTGAATATGGCAGAGAGACCAAACAGCCAATCTTACATGTACATTCACAGTCAAGGCCGTAGCGGTGACAGTTGTGCTTTCAGTGCAACGTAAACAAACAAAGCGTCATTTAAGTTAACTGAGTAGCACACCGGACAAGAAGCGTCACGGACAGTTCACAGGATGCCCACATTCTGTAGGCGCACGCTCAAATTCAAAGTCTACTCCTTAAACAAGTTGAAACAATTTAACTTGTTTTATGTTATTATTTAGCGAATAGGCCCTATATCACGTTGATAAATGCATTATAGGTCGCTGTAAATAAAAACAAAAGCATGTGACAGGGACAGCAGTATAATAAATATATCTGTTTTAATGCTTATCAAACAACAACAAAACGAAGACAAACAGACTCGCTGCTCCTGTCTGATCAACTTTAATAACTTTAATATGATTTGATCTAAAGTATATTTCCATATACTGTAGGGATGTAACAAATCGCTCAACTCACGATTTGATGCGATTCACAATACGGATCTAACAGTACAATTGGTCACAAATCACGATTTGATTTTAACAAAATGAGTTGCCCTTTATTATTACTCAACAAAAAAACTGCATATTTCTTTGTAAAATAAAAATGCCTTTCATATCAAATATAACGAAACAAAATTGCAATTTTAAATTCCAAAATTAATAAAAAAATTAATCATACAAATTAAACACAGTGTCTTGTCTTTAATATAAAGCAAGACTGTGCTTTTCCTAGCACAAATAAAACAAGTCTCTTTAATACAAACAATTAACATAACTTGGATTAAAAAAAAAAAATATCACTACTTTTTAAACATAATCAGTTTCAATACTTGAAACTGATTGCTACAACATGTTGTTTGCCACTATTGCGCCTGTGAAGCGAGTTTGCAGTAAACACAGCGGCCCCTGCTGTTCAAAACATAAATCGCGATTCGTTGAACATTTCAGCCGACTTGAATAGTCACATATTTTAACCGATGTTAAACCGGCTCATGGTTAATCGTTACATTTCTAGTATACCATGAAGATTATGAAGTGTAATTTCACATTTGACTCCTTTATTCAGTTTCTAACCTGGTAACCAGAGTTAGACCAACCTTAAACCCCTAAAAATCACTGTTATTTAATTTGTGTGTTTGCTTTATTTCATTTATTTGTTATATTGCTCGTAATTTGATAATTTGTTCAAATTTTATTACTAACTGATTGACTACTATTATTAGAGTTAGGCTAATAGTTTTGTGGTATTATGAGCTTATTTATTACGATTGCATAGGTAAAAAAAAAAAACTAATAACTAGACATTATTATTTATTTATTACTTTTTGTGATGGGCAGTACAATTTTTGTCAGGGGCAGTAAAAGTGTAGAAATAAATGTATGCATAACAATCTGTACAAAGTCTGTAAGCGTTGCATCCTCATGTTATTCCATGTCTTGTTTCTTGTTTTCTGCAAAGCAAAAACAAGTGTACAAGCAGCTCTTTTTTATACAATAACAGTAAACTTTGATTTATAATTTTAGCCTGTTTAATCACCTTTATATCCTTTTTGCAGGAGTATGAAACGGCACGAAAGCAGCTCGAGGGAGTAAAGAAGGAGAGAGACGAAATGAAAACAACACTCAAGTCATTGAAAGAAGCTCAGCAGCCGCTGCTCAGAAAGATTCGCTCGGTGGAGAGTCAGCTTCAGCCCATTGAACAGCAGATGAAGGAAATGGTTAGCACAACACAAACACTTCAGCCCATTACAAAAATAATGTTATGCTGGTTTTGTTTTTCAGTTGTTAAGATAACCTCACTGTTTTCAGACTAACGGCATCAAAGAGGCGTCACAGAAGTGTAAGCAAAAACAGGATCGACTTGAAATGAAGAACAAAGTGGTATGTGCAAAGTTGACCTGGTAGTTTATACTGTAGTATGCAGAACACGATATACATTAACAACCACAATGTGTCTCTTGAATACAAGCGTTTAAAAGAGTAGTTCACTATAAAATTACAATTTCATGATAATTCACTCAGCCACATGTCATGCAAGCCGTCCTTCTGTATATTTCTACTGTCGGAAAGGTTTCCAGGGTTCTTATACATACAATGCATTTAAACAGGGAGCTGTTGGTTTAAGTCCAAATTTCAGTTTCATCACTTTAAGGGGCTCTAAACGATGAACAAGGTGGTGTCTTGTGAATCGATAAAAAATTATATACTTTTGTTATGATATATGATATACTACTTGGACGCTCTACATGAAGGGACTCAAAAGCCTTAATTTGTTTTCAACAGAAGAACTAAATGTGGGTGAGTGAATTATCACCATTTTTTTCTTTTACAGTAAACTACTGCTTTAAGAGAGTGCCTGAAAGTTTCATTAAATGAAGTATTATATATTTAAAGTATTTCTCATACTGTTAGGTTTGTGAGCATGAATCATCAGAGCAAAACTTTTTCTTGACAACATGTGAAATCTGTTTTATACCACTTGATGGCACAAAATACAGATTGGTTTGTTGTGATAATTGTTAGGTTGATGACATCAGACAGGAACTCAGTCTAAAGCAGACAGAAGAGGCAGACCGGCAGAAGCGCATCGGACACACAGTTCTCATGATCAAAGACCTTCAGAAGGAACTTCACAACATCGGCAGTCAGGAGGACGTCACTCCTCAGATCGAGGCCATCAATGTCGATCTAAAGGCCATTCAGGAAGGAAAGGCCCAGCTGGAAAGCGAAAACTTAGATCTGCGCAGAGAAAAGGATGAAGCCTTTGGAGAACTTAATCGTAAGGTTTCAAAATACATAATATATTTATATCTCAAAGTCTTGTGGTCATGTGTGACCAAAATTAAAAATGCGCTCTGTAAATAAGTTTAAGCCATTCATTTGCATACTGACATGGTTGAAACCTTTTGATGCACAATCACAGTTTTAGTGTTAAACGGGACCTTGATGTATATTATGAAAAACTGAGAATTTCCGCTTTTGTTGGTTCTGCTTTCGTTACTAGAGAAGCACGCGGCACGTGCAGCCTTTGTGAATATCTGGATCTGCACTGCGCTGCACGTCTACCAAAACACCGCTTCTCTTAAACTTTCTAAAAGGACAAGCTGTTTAAACTTGACACTTGCAGGCAGCTTGTGTTTCTCTATGCTTAACGCAATCCTAGCTCCGCATCGCACCGCAATTCTACATGTGCGCTCGCAAGTGCACTTCCCAGCAACCTGCCAAAAACCAAATGAATGTGGAAAATGAATATTTAGAGAAGATAGAAGAAATACATTATTACTGTATTTTAAGTTAACTTTAAAATAATATAAATATATTATTATCGCACTTTATTATTTTGTTTATTGTTCATTAAAAAGTAACTACCTTTATTTTTAATAGGTAAATATAATTTGTCACACGATGTGCGACGTAATAGTATGCACTCTTGAGAATCAGATAGAAAATCTTATGTGCACCCCTGCATATTTATTTGGTTGTTCTGTAAAAGGTTTGCAGAATCGAATGAGGAGTCTAGATGACATGATGAGGATAAAAGAAGAGAAGCTGCGGACCCGCTTCCGTGACACATACACCGCTCTCATGTGGCTGAGAAAGAACAAGAATCGCTTTCAAGGCAATGTCTATGAGCCCATGATGCTGGTGGTAAGAGAGGAGCCATTCGCTCAACCACAGTTCTCAGAGTGCGTTCTAGCAGATCCGACTCACATCTCATGTTTGTAGATAAATGTACGTGATCCACGGCACGCCAGATATGTTGAAAGCCACATTCCTGTCAACGACTTAAGAGCTTTCGTCTTCCAGAAGCAAGAGGACATGGAGACGTTCATGACTGAGGTTTGTGGATTAGCAAAGAGCAATAAATGACACTTTCCATGAAACAGATCATACATAGTTCCATTTAGTTTTCATGAGTTGTGCAGCATAGTTTTCGGTCCGAAACATGTCTAAATACAGCGTTAAACTTTGAAAGGTTATATTTTAGCAATACACATTATACATGAAAAAAATATACGGTATATAATCAATGTAATAGTTTTTAAATAATGGCAATAGTTGGTTTAGCAGTTGTTGCAAAAATAATTGATAACGCTATATAACAATAAAAAAGGAAATTTCGCTTTAATTGGACTTTATTTATGGAGTTTAAGAGCCTATTTACACCTGGCCACTTCATGCGTTTTCTCCTGGTGTAAATGCCCTCTGACACACATTTTGAGACGGATTTAAATCTGATCGCGCAAACCACTCCATGAGGTGGTATGGGATGCATTCCAGTCAAAACTGATCAAGTCTAAATGCATCTGGTTGTTAAAACCACATATGTCAGCGCTTCACTCCTCCCAAACGAATGTATGTTGCTTGTAAGTTAGCCACACCTGAGACAAATAGACCGATAAAACACGCGGGGATGAAGCAGCCCGGAAACCCAGACACTTGAAGCAACGTGCTGGGGCTATTTGGTCGTAGACGCGGTTAGGGTGAAATATTGAGATCTCGTCATCTTTGAGAATGTGACTTGTGGTTATTCTGCAAAGGCATGATGCCACGTGAGCACAAGGGCTTTGAAAAGAGAGAACGTTACGATACAAGTTTTTCATTCCTTTCAGACATGACTGCATTTGCAGAAGTAAATAAAGCAAAACAACAGTCCCTATCATTTCATTTCGGCGGAAATAAAGAGTTACATTTGCATTTTGTGCGCGAATAAAAGTTTGGATTTATATCCGTTCAGCTGAGACGCATTTAATGCATCGGTTTGAATAAATCCGATAGCTATTCGATCAGAGAAAATGCATGAAGTGACTGTGTAAATAGGCTATAACATGCTGAATACGAAAATCACATTATTTGTTTCTAAAATTGACGGTATTCCCAAAAAAATATTTTCAGTTACTTTTCGGTTTTATTTCTCGAACGTGGAAATTACAAGGTTCAACAAAACTGAGCTCATAAGTAACATCATCACATTTACAAAAAATGAGTCTTCCAAAACTTCTAGTTTACATTTGATCGTTTTTGTCTTTTATAATATGTCCTCATGAACCAGTTCCAGACGTAGTCACCCATCATCCATCCTTCCCACCTTCCCTGTGCTACTGAAATTTCTGGGATTTTCTGACAGTGACAATTGGAAAATAAGTTTAAAATAAGTGAAAATTTGTAAAGTATCTGTTAATTTGCAGTATACCAATATAGTATTAATGATGTGAGCTCAACATTAACTTGAGCTAAATATACACTAAAACATTGATGCTACATGAAAATAAATATTACCACGATAATAGCACCACAGAATCTTACAAGAACTGTAAAAACGTAAGGCAAAACTAACATTTGTTAAACTGTGTTCTCTAACATATAAAAGGAAAATGTGAATTTAATCCTTGAACCTTAAGAACAGAAACAAGTCAAGTCAATTTGATCTTTATACACAGTATTGCTAATTTTCTTTCTTTCTATGCCAATTTTGAAGCAATTAAGTGTTTTCTATATCATGTTTTATGATGCGTTTTTCCTTATTTCTATGTCTATTTGAATTTCTCTGTTGTGTTTTCTGTACAAAAACTCTCGAAAGTGCTTAGGAAGAAACGTAACTGATTTGATTTACACACATTGTGTAAAGTGCATGGAAACTGCTAACTATTTGATTAATTTGTTTTTCTCTCAGGTCCGAGACACACAGAATTTAAGGGTTAACAGTGTGATTGCTCCTCCAGACTCTTGCTCGAATCGGCTGCCATCACGACCCCTTGATACGTTAAGGTAACGTGCTATTTGACCAGTTATTATCCCTGATTCTTCTGTATGTTATTCTAGGGTGTGCTAGCGATTGATTGGTTTTTTTCAGGCGTTACGGCTTCTTCTCATACCTCCGTGAGCTGTTTGACGCTCCCGATGAGGTTATGAGTTACCTTTGTCATCAGTACCGAGTTAATGATGTGCCAGTGGGAACCGAGACCACCAAGAACATGATAGAAACGGTATGGTTTAATTTCACAATGATTTTAAAGCTGGAAGGTTGTCTGTAGATCTGTAGATATCAGGAACCCACATTTCAAACTGGAGGAACCAGGTTTGTATGATTGTTATCCATTATGTGATCACATTTTCAGTGAAGTTGGTACAGAAGGACCAAACATTCGCTTAATAAGCTTGAAGTTTTTAGGTGTTTAATAAAGGATTTGTTTTTCTCAGGTGATTAGCGAGGCAAGGCTGAGGATTATCTACACCGCTGAGGAAAAGTACACAGTGAAGACCTCCTCTTACTCTAATAATGTGATCTCCAGTAACTCCGCCCTACGCCCCTCTCAGTTCCTCACTATGGCTATAGATACTGAGGAGAAACGACAACTGGAGGAGCATCTGAGGGTGAGAGATGCCCATCGGTCGCCTTGTCATCAGTGATTTAACAACATCGCTTTAGTCGTTACAATTTGGTTGTAACTGCGTTTTATAAAGCTCTAACATGCTAAATATTTAAATAAAATACCTTTGACCCCTTGTCCACAGGCAGCTGAAGAGCGGGTTAGGATTATCGATGAGCGAATGAGAGCCATTCGTGAGGAACTGACTATTCTGAGTCGCCGTGATAATGATCTGCGTGCAAAAAAAAAGCAACTGTCTGAGCTTAAAGGCAAGAAGAGAAACCTGGAGCAGAAGATCAGCACAAAACAGGACAGGTGCCTTCTACCAAACCACACCTGATCTCCCTGTGTCTCTCTCAACTTGTACATCATTCTTAGGTTTCCTTTAACTGGTTTCTGCTGGGGTTTTTTGTGTAGTTTGAGGCAGATGGAACAGAACAAGATCAATTTGCAGGCGGTCGAAGAGGAAACAAATGCAAAGATCTCCGCTGTAAACAACGAGAAACTGGTCATAATGGCAGAGTATCTGAGTCACATGAAGGTGTGTTTCTGCAGACTCTGTTCACAAACACTCCATCTGCAACATGCGTGCATGGAGCTTTTACAAGACTTGTGTATGCTTTACATTAAAAAAATTCTTAAACAGTGGGTGAGAAGTTCTGACTGTTGTTCTATGATGTTTCTGTATTGTAAAATGTTAGATTTATTGTCCGAGTCATTTATTTATTGGAAGCTGTGTCTTTCCTGAATGCTTTGTTTCTTATTGCTCTGTGTGGTTCTGTGCAGACGAAGGCAAAGCTGAGTATGGAGAAGGTGTATTTGGCTCTTCAGAGCGCAGGTCTCGCTGCTGAGAAAACCAAACTGGAAACGGACTGCAGAGACAGTTCAGCGGAGCTCAAGCGAGCTGAGGTGAGAGACAAGAGCAGTCACACAAGGTCCTGGGTCGGGTTGTCTGGGGAATGGGCTGATGAAATGTCATGTGTTTGTGCTGTGCGTGCAGCTAGCGTATACCAAGCTGGACCAAGTGAAGACCAACCTGTTGGCCACGTGTAAGACCCTGATGAGAAGGGCCAGTGAGATCTGCAACATGACTCCTAAAGAGACGGCAGTCCCAGAAGAATTACATGCAGTCAGTGACCAACCCAAAGACACCATATCAAACTTGAACTCATTCATGTCTTCAGTATGTAGTTTGTTATTTTACAATATTTTTTCGTATTTGTAGGCGTTCGGCCAGTTGCCTGATACTCTGGATGAGATTGATGCCATGTTGAATGAGGAGAAGGCCAGAGCTGAGTGCTTCACTGGTCTCAGTGACAATGTAAGACAAACACAACACATTTTCACTCTAATAGATGAGCCCGTTGATGCTTTGTTAAACTCTCAAAAACATTTGCGGCTGACGCTGTCGGACAAATTCCAGACACCTACTTGAGCTTGTGTCATATTTGGACCCGTTTGTAGAGCCTAATCTTTTGTCCCCTGAATTCCATTAAACTGATAGTTCACCTTCAAAATACAAATCCTGTCATCATTAACACGCCATTTTGTCATTTCAAACCTGTTTGACTTTCTTCTGCAGAACACAAAACTAACAGAATAGTACCCCCCTATTCACTTCATTTGTACCAATGCAAGTGAATGGGGGCTGTTAACAACATTCATCCAAATATCTTCTATTGTATTCTGTGGAAGGAAGGAGGTCAAACAGGTTTGAAATGACAAGAGGTCATTGTGCTGGCTATCTTCCCTTTTAGGTGGTGGAGGAATATAACCGCCGTGAGCAGGAGATTAAGAACATGGAGAAGGAGCTAGATGAGAAGGCCAATGCACTGAACACTTACAGACAAAACATCGCTGAGGTGAGTTCAGACGATCACGTACAGTATTGTTCAAAATAATAGCAGTACAATGTGACTAACCAGAATAATCAAGGTTTTTAGTATATTTTTTATTGCTACGTGGCAAACAAGTTACCAGTAGGTTCAGTAGATTCTCAGAAAACAAATGAGACCCAGCATTCATGATATGCACGCTTTTAAGGCTGTGCAATTGGGCAATTAGTTGAATTAGTTGAAAGGGGTGTGTTCAAAAAAATAGCAGTGTGGCATTCAATCACTGAGGTCATCATTTTTGTGAAGAAACAGGTGTGAATCAGGTGGCCCCTATTTAAGGATGAAGCCAACACTTGTTGAACATGCATTTGAAAGCTGAGGAAAATGGGTCGTTCAAGACATTGTTCAGAAGAACAGCGTACTTTGATTAAAAAGTTGATTGGAGATGGGAAAACCTATAAAAAGGTGCAAAAAATGATAGGCTGTTCAGCTAAAATGATCTCCAATGCCTTAAAATGGAGAGCAAAACCAGAGAGACGTGGAAGAAAACGGAAGAAAACCATCAAAATGGATAGAAGAATAACCAGAATGGCAAAGGCTCAGCCAATGATCACCTCCAGGATGATCAAAGACAGTCTGGAGTTACCTGTAAGTACTGTGACAGTTAGAAGACGTCTGTGTGAAGCTAATCTATTTTCAAGAATCCCCCGCAAAGTCCCTCTGTTAAAAAAAAGGCATGTGCAGAAGAGGTTACAATTTG
Organism: Triplophysa bombifrons; assembly: GCA_029783895.1. Classification (NCBI taxonomy): domain Eukaryota; kingdom Metazoa; phylum Chordata; class Actinopteri; order Cypriniformes; family Nemacheilidae; genus Triplophysa; species Triplophysa bombifrons. The sequence goes on from CM056471.1 coordinate 4,281,796, forward strand.
CCAAAGAACACATCAACTGGCCTAAAGAGAAATGGAGGAACATTTTGTGGACTGATGAGAGTAAAATTGTTCTTTTTGGGTCCAAGGGCCACAGGAAGTTTGTGAGACGACCCCCAAACTCTGAATTCAAGCCACAGTACACAGTGAAGACAGTGAAGCATGGAGGTGCAAGCATCATGATATGGGCATGTTTCTCCTACTATGGTGTTGGGCCTATTTATCACATACCAGGGATCATGGATCAGTTTGCATATGTTAAAATACTTGAAGAGGTCATGTTGCCCTATGCTGAAGAGGACATGCCCTTGAAATTGGTGTTTCAACAAGACAATGACCCAAAACACACTAGTAAACGGGCAAAGTCTTGGTTCCAAACCAACAAAATTAATGTTATGGAGTGGCCAGCCCATCTCCAGACCTTAATCCAATTGAGAACTTGTGGGGTGATATCAAAAATGCTGTTTCTGAAGCAAAACCAAGAAATGTGAATGAATTGTGGAATGTTGTTAAAGAATCATGGAGTGGAATAACAGCTGAGAGGTGCCACAAGTTGGTTGACTCCATGCCACACAGATGTCAAGCAGTTTTAAAAAACTGTGGTCATACAACTAAATATTAGTTAAGTGATTCACAGGATTGCTAAATCCCAGAAGAAAAAAAATGTTTGTACAAAATAGTTTTGAGTTTGTACAGTCAAAGGTAGACACTGCTATTTTTTTGAACACACCCCTTTCAACTAATTGCCCAATTGCACAGCCTTAAGAGCGTGCATATCATGAATGCTGGGTCTTGTTTGTTTTCTGAGAATCTACTGAACCTACTGGTAACTTGTTTGCCACGTAGCAATAAAAAATATACTAAAAACCTTGATTATTCTGGTTAGTCACATTGTACTGCTATTATTTTGAACAATACTGTACATCTGAAGTGTCTCACATGAATGTTACTATACAGTAGTCATAAAATGTTTTGGTTCCCACATACACCTGTATTTAGTCATTTTAGATCATGTAACTGTTCGTCAGGCTAAGGAGCGCTGGCTGAATCCTCTGAAGCTGTTGGTTGAGCAGATAAACGAGAGATTCAGTGATTTCTTCCGCTCAATGCAGTGTGCTGGAGAGGTGGATCTTCACTCCGAGAATGATGTGAGTATTTACACACATCTTCTCAAGATGTCGAACCGTCATTAGCTTTCCCCAAACACTCATATGACGTTTGGTCGCTCTAAATGAACAAAGTATTTGAAAGGTATCTTAGTGGCTGTAATTCTTTTGTGCGGTGATCATTTAAACTGTGCAGTTTGAGCACTCTGGTTGAATGCTGTTTGTAACGACTTGTATTTGTGCTCTTCAGGAGGAGTACGATAAGTACGGCATCCGCATCCGTGTGAAGTTTCGCAGTAGCACTCAGTTGCACGAGCTCACCCCTCACCATCAGAGTGGAGGAGAGCGCAGTGTATCCACGATGCTGTACCTTATGGCCCTGCAGGACCTTAACCGCTGTCCCTTTAGAGTGGTCGATGAGATCAATCAGGTGATGCACTCAAACAATACTAGAGTGACAGTACAGCTGCATTTAAAGCATAAAATTGCAATTTAAATAATGATTTACATTTTTTAACACCTATTCTGCTATGAGTAGGGTATGGACCCTGTGAATGAGCGACGAGTGTTCGACATTGTTGTGAGGACTGCTTGCGGCATAAATACATCACAGTATTTCTTCATCACGCCCAAGGTAAGTTTTGCCTAGTGACTGTGGAATCTTGCCTTCGGGGAGGGTTTGGTTTCGGTTTCATTTAACCCTTCTGTGTTTAGCTTCTACAGAACCTGCAGTACGCAGAGGAGATGACCATTCTGTGCGTGCACAACGGACCCTACATGCTTCCTCCCAATAAATGGAACACCAAAGCCTTCATCAGGCGAGCCAAACGTCGCCAACCTGTTCATTAACAACACACAGGGGCTAATATTAAGCTGTATTGTTCACTCTGGACTGTTTAATGCTGGTTAAACAATGTTGAGCTATGCTGAGTATAGCTAAAGTTGTTTTTGTTTGATGATCTATTCATCTTTTTTTATAAATTTCAGAATATGCACTAATCAGTCACTGGTGTTAATTTTGAGCCGTGTTTATTGCAGGACTGTAGTTATTGGTTGTTTAATCAAAGCTGTTGCAATGTTGAGTATAAAGTTGTTTGTAAAATTTTCTTTTTACATAGTCTTGACCTGAAACTACTTTGAATAGAAGCAGCAGTTCACTGCAGCTTAAGCTAGTGTAAATGTTCTTTGTTTAGAATAATAAACATTGAGCTAATGAAAACAATCAATGTGTAAAAGAGCTTGAGACGACTGCAGAAATGAAGCAAAACACATTTTAATATCTCTGTACATAATTTTATTTACATGATACAATTTCGCAGTAATGTTGGGTAACAAGATTATATGTGCAATACATATAATAAATAAAGATGGTTTGTACAGACTTGCATAACTAAAATCAAAACCGATGGTTAATTTACTATGTAAACTCACTAAAACTAAACAAACAGTACTGTGCAGCCAGACCCAAAACAGAAAACGGGGTGAGCCTTGTAAAAATAATTCACAGAGTCTGCTTGTGTACATACTTGCATTTTCACACCAACACACAATACTCAAGCAAACTAATGGGACTGATTAAATGACACAAAAACAATACCATTTTTCTTACCTGTATTTAAAGAATGTGACAATCTACAATACCCATTGAAAAGAGATTCACACAAAAACCCCAAACATGAAGTGAATTAGAGCAAAAATAAACCAACTTCAAATACACAGTCAACTTTAAAATACTCCGTTCATTAACCATGCAAAACAGCCATCTAAAAATCAAACTTCTTGAACAGAAACCACATTTTAAAAAATGGTGCTTTACAACGCAACACGCAAGTATGGAACATAAAAATCAATTTTATTTCACTTAAAGGATTGTAGGGGAACGAAGTCATTGTTTAACCCCAGGCATACTTGACAAAGACAGTTGTATCATGGAAGTAGTTGCTCAAAACTGATTAAGCGTTCTGGTCTGGCTGCATAAACCATCTGAATGGGATAATATATTTTTCACATAGTCTGTCAACGGTTTAAACTTTTTTCACATAGTTGAAAGAACAAAGATCATTCCAACAGCCTGATAATTGATGTCGATCAATGCTCAAGCAGAAAACGTCACTTATAAATGTCGAAAGGCTGACGTGATGGGGAGCGTTTCAACCCAGAGTAAAGAGCGTCCATTTGCTACATGAGCCAGCCATGCACTGTTGCTCCAACGGCGCTCAGGGCAGAGTGGTAACAGTCTTGAGTCCCGTATCAAGAGACGCAATCACACAAAAATGAGCAACGATCACACTGTATGACGGTCAGCCTTCAACACAACAATCAGACTCCAATTTACAGCAACTCGCCCACTAAGAAACAGATCTGGCAAGATACCTTAAACATTCTTTTTGTTTTCCCTATTTGTTTTAGCTCGTGAAGAAACAACAGAAATCAAATAGAACGATGGAAACGAAGTGATCACTCATGCATTGGCTTAGAAAGACGATTCTTTTCCCATACTGCAATTAAAAAAAACCTAGTCTTTAGAATCACAGGTCAAGCGCGAGTCCTTTTATCCGATCTCTCGCAAAATCAAGGTGCAAGATTTATATTCTCTGAATCTTGTCGGCAACAACGACGGGATTCTCTTTGCGGATCTTGGCTGCAGCCTCCGCCTTGTAGTCGTATGGGCAGTTGTGTTTGTCCGAGTAACGATGAAGTCCACAGAATAGATTCCCACAGCGGCAGTCGAACCCTGACGAAGAAAAAAAAAATGAGTACCTCATCACATGATCTAACAAACACTTCACGACTTGCTGGTTGAAGCAAAGTTTTTCTTCAGGACAGGTTATTTCGCTCACCTGTCAGGCCGACCTTCTTGCGACACATAAAACATCTGTTCCTCTTGGGTTTGGTGGCCTCTGGCGTCTTGGCTTCGTCGCTACCAGCTGTACTTGGAGATGCCGTGGATGCGGTTGGCTGAGTAACAACTGCAAAGATATTTACAGGAATCACACACATGCAAATAAAAGCATACATTTATATCTCTATCATCCAACACTGAAGGCAATTTGGTTCGGTAGAAAAGCAACTTCAAAGATTAACTTTGATTTTCATTCGTTGCACATTGCTAATTTTTTTCATCAGAAATAAATCTGACTTCCTGGTACTAAGAGTTCAACAGAGCAATAGGACACCTGGTTCCGGAAGTTCTACTTTTGGAGAGGCCGCATCCTCTTCACAGGAAATGCTCATCTCAGTCATCTGTTGTGTAACCGGAAGAGCCGCGCCAGAGGAGCTGTTGGGCGACTCGGCACTAGCAGCTGAAGAATTGTTTAGCGTTGCTTCAATGATCTGAATGGCTGAGGCTTCAGAGGTTGGACTGCCAGTTACACCGCTAGAACCTACTGCAAAAAAAACAACATCTATGTTGATGAACCACGCTTCAAAGAAAGATCTTATGCATCATTCATCCATAGAGCGGACAGGTGGAGGACAGTTTGCGCTCACGTACCCATTGAGCTAATAGGACTGACACCTCCATTGTTTTGTCTTGTTATGTTCTCTTTGTAGCAAACCGAGCACATGCCACTAGTCCTAGGGTTGCCATAGAAACCACAGCCGGTGGCACAGAGCATGGGCACAGGACTTTGGTTTGTCTCCTGGGCCATCTCTCTGAAATCAGGCAAATCCTAGAAAACAAAAAACAAGAGAGTAAAGTTTAAGACTAAGAGAACCAAACATCAAATTCAGTCCATGTTATCTACGTTCTTTAATCACAGGACCTCGCTTCAGGTAAAAGCAGTCTTGGTGTATATATTTGAGCTGCACGTCACATGACTTTAAAAAGTAACAGCCAGATTTGACATCACATCTGCGGCACGATGACATGTCACATGCTGAATCTTAAGATTTAAGATTTTTAAAATCCTAATCGTCCGAAATGTGAATCAAAGGCCACTGTTAGAGTAAAAAAATGTTCTCTCAATGTATCTTACAGCAGACAGGGAATCAGATGGTAGCAAACCCATGGGTCGGACGTCTGGCACCAGTTCACCGAATTCAAGCCTTGTGAACTCACGCCACACAGATCATGTGTTATTGTTTCACAACCAGAGTACGCTGTGAAGGTTAAACCTGCAAGATGGCCTCAAACATCAGTTTGCCTGCCCAGTCTCCCAAAGTCAACAGAATCAAATCAAATAATATTCTATATCAATGGTATCAATGCTATGGTATAAAGACAATCACAAGAGGACATCGGTAATGTAAAAGATCAAAACAGTACTCTTTACAGTATTAGGATGCGCACCAAAAACTGCTGTCATGGGCTGAAAATGTGATTGTTGTAAAAATTGCTTATTCCACTGCTATAAGTGTACACTTGGGTAGATGACAACCTGACAAATCCATGCAAGGACGTTAAATACTTTGACTTGCATATGTTATACAAAAGTGAATAGTAAAGGGGGAGATAAAACCCTTATTTATGTCTATGTCATTTTGCCCCTTAATCGTTTCTATTACTTCATTTAAATAATTGAAATCTTTTATATCTATTATGTTATTTATAAATGTTGGATGTCTAGATTTCACTTTAATTCACTTTGCTAAAATGGATTAAAATTGAAGTGTGAACTCATGGCAGAATCCTCCCCTCAAGCATTTGCAAACAAGCGGTTTCTGTACAAAGCAAATTAACTCAAATACAAACCAAAGATTACATAACTAACAAAACTTCAAACACAACACAGAAATAAGCAAATATAACAAAATACCTTGTTGGCTGCATGATACATGAAAGGGATATAGTCTTCCTTATCACTCATTCAAGTCCATTGTAGAAACCAACTTGAACTGACACGCACAACTCAGGTTTGTCACCTGCTTGCAGGAACTGAAAATTCTGTACAGTCAGCCATTTCTTACACCAGCCATATTTCAAAATAAAAGTACCACTACCAATGACAGAAAATCAATATACAAATACAACTTATCTTAATTACTAACGTGAATTTGAGAGAAAAATATATATATATGCAACATAAACACTCCCACCAAATCACACAAACGTTAATATGGGATTTCTCTAAATACAGAAGTAACTTGTCACTGGTTACTGGAAACAAATTTCAATATAAAACATTCATATTACTAACCACTTATTTCACATTTCAGTTTCAAGCAGATTAACAGGTTTTCCTTTTTGTCAAATGTGGAATCAATAATCATTAAAAAATATAATCTAACCCTCTAATCACTTTAAAACAATCTACAGATAACTTCCTGACGCAAACAGCAAATACACTTTATACTAAAAGCAACTGCACAAATCTATCAAGTGAAATATTTCAACGTTGTGACAATCCTTCTATACAAACAAAGTACCAGTAGCGTCTTGATCAATAACATTTTTCTTTTTACTAAACATAATATACTACATCTATAATGTCATAGATAAATGTACATAACTATTATTAGGCAAGGCACATAAAGAAAAAAAAACAGATACCAAGAAACAATAAATTGTAAATATTCTTAAAGAAAAAATTCATGGATGTTTGATCAGTGACCTGACCTCGAGATACTCGATGACAAAAAATACTCGATTAACATTGCTCGGCCTCGAAGCGTCTTTAAAATTTCAAAGCCCACGTCACGTTTTTCGCAATAATTTTTTTTGTTTGTTGGATTGCACTTACACTACGCACAAAGCGGAAGACCCAAGGATAGGCGGAGTTTTCATTTGAAGTCACAGGCGTGGGATGCAAAATGGAAGCGAGCGGTAACAGTGGCAAAGAATTAAACGGGGAAAAAAACGACAGAAACTGTCCCATGTTTGGGATCATTTCAAGTTGAAAACTAAAGAGAACACAGTGGTGTGTGTCCATTGCAGGATCGAGCTAGCATTCCACAACAGCACGTCGTCCATGCTGCAGCATCTCAAAAGAAGACATATGATTCCACTCTGCTCAGAGACCGGAGGACCGTCACCCGAGACAGTGTAAATGTAGCGTTAAATCAATGTGATTTCTAGTCGAGATAATGGCTTTTAAATGTATGTTAATTATATAAGGGATATTGCATGATCGAAATTTACTCCACTTTGGATGCGGAGGGGCATAACACCACCAGATTATTTAAAAGTTTATTCCACGGCTATTTACCAAAGGAATTTATTTAAAAATGTTTTAACATATTTACTTTCTCTTTGCCATTGCCTGGATAAATACTCAGTTGATAGCTTACTTTTGTTAATGCTAAAGCTGAACATTGATGTGCTCCAATAATGATATTTTGCTTTTGTGAAAAATATCATCAATCAGGTTATTGTTGCATGCATCCTATCCATCTAAAAAAGGAAACAAATTAGTTGTTCATTTTAAGAAACCTGTCCTGTTTTCTCTTCTATATTTAATATTGCCATTTAGTTGACCAAAAATAAGTTTTATCCGATTAATCGATGTAATTTTCTGTAGATTACTCGATTACAAAATTATTCGATAGCTGCAGCCCTAATGTATACTTACATTTGTTAATTTAATGATGTATCAGTTTTATAATTTATGAATGCAGCGGTGAGTTGTGGGTTATATCAGCTGATAGAGTGTGCATCATTCTGCACTTCGAATTTCTAACGGAAGTAATAGACCATTCGAGAATCTTTGGAATACTCTTTTCAACATGCTACGATTTGCGACACTGCGGTTTCTATGCGATCTGATCAGTAAATGTAGACTAGTGAATGTAGTTCTAGTTATTTTAGTGATTTGGATGTTTGAATCTCTTTCAGCAAAATGAGTCATTTCAGGGCTCTAGACTGCGACTAAATGGTCACATGTAGCGACAATTTATCCTGCCAGTGCGACAAATATTTCTTAATGGGCTCGCACCAGTGCGACTGTCAAACCGATCAACATAATAATTTTTGCGTATTATAAATTTAATGCGCAGAAATGTTATATTGTGTAAGGGGCGCATTCAGTCACTCATTTTTGTATCCCCTACTTCAACCATTCACTTATCTATCAGTGCCCCCGCCCCCAGGACCTAAATCGCAGTTAACCGAGAATCGCGAAGGACCGAAAGAGCAGACGAGTGCTCAATGTTGCAACTGAAATAAATTTGCAGAATACAAGAATTTCCCCGGCTAAGGTACAAAACAGCAAACATAACAAAATGTGTGTTGCGAGTATTGTATGCATGTGTAACTAATGCAGGAGACATGCGTTTAAACTTTGCACTGCAGTATTGTTAGAGAGCTTTATACAATAGTTCAAAGCATACAAAACATTATACATCACACTTAATATCAAGTAGCTATTGATAGAAGCCAAACGTGTATCAATGAAGCTTTCATGAAGAATAATCAATACATCCCTTCAAGTCCGCAGGTTTGTTTGAGATACGGGCGCCCAGAGATTCAGAGCACACAACACTAAACGGATTTCTGTTTCACGCCTGAAATGGACATATAAACACAAAATAACATAAAAATTCCCATATTAACAAGAAACTTTGTAAAGGTATTTAGTTTAGTAACCAAACAGTTAGGAATCAAAACATGTATGCTCCAGTATATTGCACGACCTCTTAAAGGGGCAGCAGCATTATACAGATCTCAGTTTACGATGTTTGTCATCAACAACAAAGGAAGGACCCAAATGACACTCATTGATATTAAAGGAATTGAGTTATCTTAAAGGAGTTGTTCACAACAAATAAAGTAAGAAAGTAGCTTTAAGAAAGATGTACTTTAAATATGGTCAAGTGTTGAAAGACTTTAAATATAAAATAAAGATAATTAATCATTAAAAATGATTGATTATTATTTGTATTCAATTCATTTCAATTAAGTTTAAGTTATTCTTTTTTCTTACCTCACCCCACGACTTAAATTAAGGGCTGGTGCCACCAACTGAATGACTTTATAGCACCAGTGTCACCTCTCTGAAGTGTTAGTCTAGAGCCCTGCATTTCATTCATTCGGGCAGAGTTTATTTATGATAGATTAGATTTATAATAAGAAATAACTTGTATTGCAGCTAGGGACAAATAAGACAAACAGCGTGTAAGGTATAAGTGAAATCTAACTAAAGTTTCAGTATTCACTGCAGTTTTCCACACTTAAAAACATGATTTAATCAGTGTACGACTGAGTAAACGGATATCATTACTAAGGGTCGACTGATTATCGAACTGGCCGATTATCGATGTTGATATTAAGCATTTTTTCGATTATTGACATCAGTCATTTTTAAAGCCGATTTGCAGATAAAGTAATTTAATTTTTTAAATGTGTTATTTGGCCTTAATGCAGCCGAGGATTTAGTGAGAGCTGTCGGAACATGGCACTATAGTCTGTTGCCTAGAGTAATGCCTGCCCACCACCCATCTGATTTGTTGGGAGTCACGTGTCCAACCAATCAATGCAGGAGGCTTAAGGCACTGGAAGGATTGGATTTACTCGCACTGAAAACATTTGCTAGTTCGAGCTACTTCAGTTAAAGCGCATCAGTTGACGGAATAGGCATTTGCACATTATTTTCAGTCCGAGCACTCTGCAATGCACGCGCACATGCACAGGACACATGCTCCAGTCACACTGTTCGCAACAAGTGTCAGTTGAGTTATTTTTGCCATTTATTGCGCATAAATGTGCAGACAGACACGTTATAATCCCCGTTTTGGCGATTATACACGTTAGCACAGTCGGTTGTCTTCAGTGAGTGAGTGTCTTCAGATCTGTGTAATAAGTGTTTATGTCTTAACGCGCCACCACATCGCTTTTTATTACTGCGGAGAAAGTATATATTTCATATATAAATATTCCAGTAATTTTGGTCATAAAAATAAGACAAACATGATTTGAAACTGTGATTGATAGGGATGGGTATCGTTAAGATTTTGCTTATCGATACAGGTACTAATCAATGCTTTTATCGACCCTATGCTATATAATTTGATGTAAAAGGACATGATGTGAAAAGATGTTAAACATTTTAGATTTTATCTATTACAGCGGAACTTTAGAACTGCAGTTTACAAATGCTTCTGAGCAAACAAAAAAATGCCGCATAACAAAACGTGTGTGTTCCTTAGCATACCACTTAGCATGTTTAAAGGAGCACATCATACTGTAATTTAACATATTTACTTCATTTTTTATTTAACTCTGTGGCCGAATGCCAATAAATCAATGTTATAACTTTTTCTCAAATAAATTTACTTTTATTTTGACGGGTTGCCGCAAAGGGGTGTTTGACGGAAGCTTCCTCGTTGTGAAACGCGGACGATAAAGCTCCACAAGCGCAACCATACCACTCTTTCACTCATAAACACGCAAAACAAGCAGATTACAAATACATCGTGAAAATCATATGGACCAAGATCTCACACATACGTCAAGCAAATATCGGCCATTCGGACATCACTCAGGGATGGAAAAAGACAGCTAGCAGCCTACTCTAATCCGCCACATCCTTGCTTAGAGCGCTCTATTTCACATGATCCGCACAAGCCCCACACAATCGGCAATAATGTTTGTTAAATATGTTGATTGAACTATTGTTTGTTTATTTCCTTACTGTTGACCGTGGTGTTACTATAGTAAACGTGTAATAACCTTGGTTATGGGGCAAACTTTTTGTCATAGCTCTTGTTATTCTTAATTTTGACCATATTTTTCATTTTTACACAGACATGTATATCGGTTCAAATTATTGGTTATTGGAATCTGCTCCAACCGTTAAAATAAGTTTATAATAGCAAGTTATTCATATCTAGTTCATTTTGAAAAATGTTTTTTTGTGCCTCGACATAGTTTGATTGCCAACTGGGCTGGAACTGGAATTTGAATAATGATGTGAATGACAAAATAGTTTAGAATGAATAAATAGTTAAAAAGTTTTAAAATACTTTTATTTTTGTTTTTAATGATAAATTATATTTTATTTCGTTTCGTTATTGGGTTAGTTTAAACCATATTTTGAGCCTTGTTGATTGTTGCTCAGGCACAGAACGTAGCTTGATAGCAAACCGTGCCAATTTTAATGATTTGAACCCATGATGGGCACGAGTCTGCTTAAATTACTCTTTCAGCTTTGGCTGTGCCCGTAAAAAAAGAGATATATACGGGTGCACAACACACAATTACATGTTGCTCTGCGTCATCGTGTCCCAAGCTTGTCAATATATTTGGTTTGTCGGACATCAAGCAGTGCTGCTCAGATAGATCGGCGTGTAGCACAGGAGAAAACGTCTGTAATTAATTGCTGTTACAATGATATAAACTGATAGGTCTGCGCAAAACATGCGTAAAGTTGAAAACATAAATCTCAAAAGTAACATCTCCGTTGTGCCGAGAGGACTGTTCTTACGGGTTACTCTAAACAGTTGCCGCATCATAATAATGTATGCGTGTTCTGTTTCGAATAGTAAAGTGATACTGCCATGCAGGGGAGTGGGACAATGGCCCTGTGAAAGGGCCCGATGCCCAGCCCACGTTTTAATATATGGTAATACATAAATTACTTCAACTGTTAAACACTTTTTCGCTTTGTTTTTTGATGGCTCATTCTCTACATGTTTTGACTGTTTGTGAATTCCCATTTGACCATGTGCTGTGTCCTATTACCTCCATTTATATATGGAGCCAATGATTACATTTCTAATATAGCCATTGTATTCTTATAGATTAGGTCACTTAACTTTGCTCTTAAAATGAACCAGATTGCGAGATTTACCTTTAAAGTACGCACAATTTTCTTACAAGGAGCATACTCCCGTACCCCTCTAGAGGTCAATACATTTAGCCCCCATAGTCTCACTAAATTCTGCGGGAAACACTGCAACATTGTGGCCAATAACTGTCACACACATCAAAATACAGCTCTTCTTTCCATTAAGGTATTTATTCACTCATTATTTCGTATGAAATGTTTACTGTATACTAACTTTTGTTTATTTAGTGACGTATCAGTTTTATATTTTATGAATGCAGTGGAGCGTCACTAAACTCCGCCTCCTCGCGGTGAGTTGTGGGTTACATCAGCTGTTAGAGTGTGCATCATTCTGCACTTTTCTGCGAATTTCCACCGGAAGTAATAGACCATCCGGGAATCCGATTGGCACGCAGGGTGAGACAACTCGTTACTCCCAAGTCATGTTAAAGATGAACGATCCTCCAGCTCAAGCAAACATTTGAATCAATAACATTAAACCCCACTGCAGGCCGGGGGGCACCGAGGTTCAAGCGCTTCTTGTTTCCGAGTAAACACGAGATTGCAGCATTCACTTCCACGTCAGAGGTTTTCCCCAGTAAAACCGTCACGTGTGTACCCCTAACGGGCTCGGGCTCACGTGGGCGAAGGGATTAGTTTTCTGTCACAAGGGTGCAATGTGACATGCTTCTCTGAAAAACCTCCGCCATGCGAACAGCAGCGTGTTCTGACTTTAAGCTATAAATACCCTGACCTGCCTCCATTACATCATAGCTTTCTAGTACACCCCCCCCCCCCCTCTCTGCGTGGGCTTTAAAGCGAGCTGTGTATGTTTTGATTAAACCAGAAATGGAAATAACCCGGTGTGTTTGTCTCGAGATGAGGCTGTTTTCCAACCGATTCATGTGTGACTGCACATGTATCACGGAATGCTCGACAGCGAACATAGACCCATCGCATATAGTTCAAAACAAAGAACTAAATGATAACCAGGTTAAATAATCGAACAAAGCCAACCCATTTTGAGGTAATACGTAAAAACAAAGCATCGAACTGATAACGAAACAGGAAAATAAGTCATAAAACAAGCAGTCACGCGATGCTAGCGTGCTCCTTTTTCAATGCAACAATACGGCCGACGTGGAAAATATGTAAAGTCTTACAATATGAAAACGTGTATTGCTGTACATGTGTTATTAGTAAAGCATACTATTTGTTTTATACAGGTTATAGAAAGATGTTACAGTACATGAGGCCTCGTTGAGAAATCCACTGAGTCATGCTAATACTAGCAAAGTGGCTAATTAACGTTACACACAATTACATGCACGTTTAAAGCCCCCAAACACCAAAGTACAACATCTACAGAATTTCACGCACGTTCAACGTCGTTAACTTACATATTGTTGTAAAGACAATATTATAGACATTTATCTGATTTACATTTGGGTCATGGTAACGTTAAATGCTTTGTGCTATCCTTTGTTTTAAATACTCTTCCTGTTTGAGCCAAAGTACAAGCCCTGGTTTAAAAACAACAATACGATCCACCTGTAAAACATAAATTAGGAACAAAACCTTTAGGATTAAACAGCTTGTGTGAGAAAAACACTGACTAAATACGTTCATCTATTCAACCCTGTTAAAGCCGCGACGCTAACGTTTACTGGCTGGCTTTTGCTTCGGTCATAAATGTTTTTAATGAACGCAGAAAATGTAAGATATTAGAAGCAAAGACACATTAGCGTGTATCAATAACATTGAACGCATTTATCACAATAAAAAAATTAAATAACACGATGAGTAAACACTTTCGAGGCGAACACACACAGCTAACTGGCACAAAATGATATTTCAACCGTGAAACTCTGTTAAAAAAAGCGTATCTGTTAACAAGCATAGCAAACAGCATGCTAGCTATAAAATATAAATATATAAACTATTTCAAGTGCTTCTCCGAATCATATTGTAGCAAACGGATGGAAACAAACAACAGGCTAATCACACTAACGTTAGCTAAATGCTATCACCAGCTAACAACCATATTTGGTTAAACTCGCCACAAGTTCACAAAGTTCATTATTTTACACCAACAAATGACACTTTAGATGACGTTATACTCACTTCTACATTAATATATAACCATAGTAGTCGTTCTAGGTGGTTGATTAACTAATAGCTGGTTCATTTGTTTTTTTTTTATTTTCGCTATTCACGTTAGCATGACCGTTTAAAGTGTTTTTAAGGGTTAAGCTTAGCTGTTGTATGAAAACTTACCTTATGTATGAAAAAGAGAAGCTCCCAAAATAAAGAGACAATAGAAAAATAAACCCTTGGCGGCGGCGGCCTGTGACGTTTGCCCGCTGATGTGTATTTCGGTCTGTTTTCTGGCTGATGTCTGATAGTTTTCTTTAATAGAAGGCGTGACGTCATCGATGCGAACACGCCCACGAGGCGGGGCTACCTGCACCAGTCATAACAAGTTTAGTGTATGAAAACAACCTTCTGCCCAGTAGTAACAGATGTAGTGCTGTGGAATCTGGCAGTAGGAAGACAATATTTTAGGATATATTAATGATTAATGGTTTGTTAGGGTTTCTAGAAGCTGTAGGTGGCTACATTTATATAGTTTGTTCTGAACTGTTTTCTTTAGTCCGTTTCCTAAAAGAACATCTTATCTTATCAATATCTATCTGTGATGGTTCAAGACAACAATATGTGGACACTCTCAGTACAGTACATTGGTTTCCTGGAGGTTATTTTTACATCAGCAGCTCTTGTATCAGATGTCACCACCCAGCGATCTGCTGACCCAGAGAGCATCCAGGCCTTTAGATCTTTCTGAAGGACAAGTTGATTCATTTAACAATCCCATCTTGATCAAAGTATAACAGACAAAAGAACACAATGGCTGATGGCTTGTTGAGCAGTCTACACAGCATCATATGTAGATTCAAACCGCCGACCCAACGACTGAAGATCAGTTTTATTACAAACCACTACATGACTTAAAAATTAGGGTTTAAAGATCGAGCCCGACACACCCCACCCCCTCATAATATCTCTGTTGATCTATTTCTATTTTAAAAACTGATTGAGCATTTAGATATCTTGAAACTGGAAACCGCAATAACCTGTAAAGCTTTTAACATGTAAACAAGAACACAATGAAATGAATGTGGGAGGTCTTTTTATTTGAAACAACCGCGTGTTTGTTTTGAAACCATTCTCATATTTTGCCCCCAGGTTATATATAGAAGAGGAACTTGACAGCAGACGGACTCAGTTCATGTGGAAAAAACACTACCGCTTTATGGTCCCAAGCGTATTCAAAACAAGAACTCAACCTATTACTAACCAAACACTAACATATATTTTATATACCAAATGCATTTTATATAAAGAGATGTTGTAATTACTATAACCTGGTGTGACCATATTCTTTTGGTGTAACTTCCTTTTGAATGATAATCTTATCTAATCAGTATAATCATTTTAAGGGAAAATAAAGGACTTTGCTTAAAAAATGATCAAAGAAATAGACCTACTTTACATAAACGACACTTTGAAATAATCAATATTGATCAATGATCAATTGACCATTTTGAATTGTAGGTTAAGACGAGTGTTTGTTATTGGAATTGTGCATTAGCCAGAATAAAATATCAGAAACAGATTTGACAAACTCGCATTAAGCGATGGGCAGCATGTTATTCTTGGAAAACTTAAAAACAGGGTTTCTCTTCTGTTAAAGTCCCTGTGAACCGAATGTTGAGATTCTTTTGACATGCATATTGACGCATTTCCAGGTGAAATGGAATTTTGAATGAGAAAAATAGTGGGCGTGGCTTTAGTCTTCTCTACGATTTGATTTGATGTATAAAAACAGTTGCATTTTGTAATGGAACTGGCAGGAGACTGACAGTTGAAGGGGAGGAGTTAACAGATGCTCCAGCCAAGCCTTCTAACACACGTCATCCAAAGATAGATAGTCAAAGGACGGAAGTGCAATTTCAGATTTAACAAGATTATGATGGCACACAAGTTTTAAAAAGAGAATCACCTTCATTGATCAAATATTGACAATAAACGCTGCAACATGTCATGATAAATATTGTCATTTGTAATTTCACTGGGACATTAAAATTGTGATGTTGAAAAAGATAAACACACAAGTTCTTTGAAAGAGCATTAGTTGATTTATTCTCTCCACAGGACACCATGGAAAGTAAAATTATTTACAAAATTTGGAATGTTGAATAAATGCATACCAATCATTTTGAGAGTAGCTGCTTCCAGAGAAACCTTTCACATAACTATACATTAAAAGGGCTGCGTCTGTGATGCAAGTTATTGCTGGTTTGAAAAACAATCACTAATGCCATGAATAAATCATAAACCTTTTAAAAAAGTATTTACATTTCGATTAGTAATCTCAAAGTCAAAGTGTACTAAATAAATAAAAGATGGGACAGTAAAAAACAACCTTTTTGAAATGAGTCTGTGCAGACAAAACAAAAAGAATGACAGTCCCAACTACACTAGACTGTTTCATTAAAAAAGGCATCCACAAAAATAACTGTTTTGTGACATCACAATCATTTCACAGTAAAATTTAGGGGAATTGTTTGGTTTTTTTTTCAACGCACAATGTGGCAAATGCACTTGCAACTGCAAAGCAACAAAAATGCCTAATAACATACTAGGGGCTTGGTGTCGATATTAATTAAAATGCCAAAAAAATGGTCTTACAGAAGTGGTGACAGTGCTCTTCACATCCATAAACTTGTGGGTTTGTCACATTGTCAGTATATGTTAATCTGAATTCATTTAGCACTCCAGTCTAGTGAAGAATCAATACAGTGTCGAACAATCAAAGGAGGGATTTCATGCAAATAAGCAAAGTACAAGTTAGTCATTCTCCTCGACGTGTGTACAAATAGCAAAAAACCTTTTGTGGCCTTTAAACTCAACTACTTCATCAAATAAAAACATTACAATGATCATTTTACAAAGCTGTGCCGCTTCATCCAATCTTTTTACATATCAGCTGATGTCATGGTTTTCATATACACTGGTGATGATCATCTTCGTAGGATTTTTCTGAAACAGCAGTGCAATCGTTCACAGAGAAGGACATGTCGAAACATTCATTCGCACACTATTCAGACTTCACAAATATTTTTTTTCTCCCAAAAATCTGAAATGTCATTTCCTACATTTTCATCTTTAAAAGATTTGTACAATATAAAATGCTGTATCAATCCAGAAATACTAAATGGGATTTTTGCACGTATAAAAAAACGCAACCGACTGCATCCAGCGAATGGAATTAAATGACTTTCTATTGCTCTTTCGCCCACTGTGTCATACGTCAGCCCGATAAGGCCACTGAATATGCTGTGTTGATCGGTGAGTATTGCTCTGGGTCGGACAGTTCAGGGTCTATGGCACTTAACATGACGTTTCCTCGGCCCACCGTGGACACCCTTAAAGCAAACGCCTGCAAATCTACAAAAATGTGAGGGTGTTTTCGCGAGAGGATAAAACATCAACATTCTTCAAAGAATAAAACCGTTTTTGTACAACCAAGTCCAAAATCGCACAACTTTCGGAGTGTGAACATCAGTTTGGTGGCCATTGGAATAGGGCGGTCGGACACCTTGTAGTCCGAGCCAGCCGCTGCTTAAATTTTAGGAAGTCTCTTTCCTCTAAGCCAGCAGTTCTGTGCAACAGTGTCCCAACATGCTTTGGTTCAGATAGCTCGCACCACTTTCAGTTTTAACGTCCAATGTCTTTTTTTGTTGACGTCTCTTCTCTTTCACAATCCTTATTGAAGTTCTTCACGGCGTTCCCACGATTCACGTACAGAGATCATTTCAGCACTTTCCTAAAAGATTGCATCTGGGCAAAAGTTAGCGGGGACAGAAGACTCGTATTTCACTTGAGAAAAAGCGATGGCCAGAAGTCGAGAAGATATCAGCCGATGACATTAAGCAGTGAGCTTGTCATTCAGATGAGTAACGTAATCCTACCAAATAAACAAATATCACCAATTGAATTCTACATTTATTTCCACAGCTAGCACATAGCGTTGTCTTCTAGCTCAGAATCTCACACAGATCATGAAAGTGGTTTTAAAATCTTTAAACCGAAAAATAAAAAACAGAGTGAGATGTGATGGAGAGCCCTGCCCTCACAGGGTCAGCTACACCTAACATCCCACTAGAGCTCTACGCAGGTTGTATTCTTCAAAATAAATTTTTCAAAAGGTAAAATTAAAAAGGATCTTTACAAAAAGCACAGGTTTTCATATTGGTTGGACTACACCAACAGGCTAACCCACAGTGAAGGCGTAAATCTTTAAGACGCATCCTTCCAGGCGTTTGTCCGTCTCCCACTTGACACAGTGGTTCTGCCCCTTTAACCCATGGTCCACAGCCGCCCGTTTCCATCAGACTGAATATAAAGTACTCCTCTGGGTAAAAAAATAAGACGGTGAAGATTCAGTTTCATCTACGCTGCCATCTCTCGAATGATGATCAGGTCGACGGTGCTGGGGAAGGTCTTCAGTAGGGACACTGCGTTTCCGTGGTCGACGTTAATGAAGCTGTACCCGTTTGCCTGCGGAGAAGAAACGCAATGAAGTTATTCCCTCAATCAGGCAACCAAAGTGATTAATATGGAAAAAGGTGAAGAAATTACCTGAAGGATTTTATCTCCAGGTTGAAGGAGCTTTGAAGCGGGTCCATCTGACTGAACTCTCGTCACAAATATACCCTACGGAAAAAAAGGGCAGTTCAGGTAAGATTGTGTCATGTGATACATTTTCTTTCCTGCAATAAAGGATCATGTAGCATCATATTTATTGTGAAACAAGCTATCAGACCTCATTTGCTATCGTGCATGACATGATGGAAATTTGACAGGGATGATTTTTTTGAGCGAACCTCAATAATTAATATGACTTTTTTGGTCACTTCCCTTAAAGCGGTCACACAAACACAGTTTCTCAAGTAAAAAAAGATGAAGTCGTGGGTTTGAAATAGAAATGAAGAAGTGCATACGTAGTCATCTGGGCGGAAGGGATTTCCACGGCCACCGACTCCACCTGATATGCTGAAACCCAACTCGGGGTTCTTCTCGATCGTCACGTGGAGCTGAAGACACATAACAGACCCTTTCAACACACTACTCACGACACTGAAGAGTCATCACATAAGCCCTTTTCTACTTATAGGAAAATGACAGGGGATATGATATAGAACAAATGAACCACATATGACACATTTCTGCAAGTATTTATTAATATTGGAGGTTTATTTCTCAAACAAGATCTTGAGTTTCCTTATTATTGCATAACAATGAAATGTAGTGGTTATGAAGGTATTAATGTATTTTATTTCTATAAAATGTCTTTCTTTTACTTTTACTATCTATTTATACTACTGTTATTAGTTCCTTTTAATTCAAATCAATGTAAAGCTGCTTTGCAACGATACAAATTATGATAAGCGCCATATAAATAAAACTGAACTGGCCTCTTTTTTGACAAATAACACATATTTGCCTTTTGACGTGGATTTCAGTAACATTTATCAACAAAATGTCAAAGGCAAGCTATTAAATGTTGGTGTCTACCTCTTGCTGCAGCATGTCATGGGACACCCGTGGAGGGCCCGGGGGCTGCTGGGATACTTTAAGCATCAGATAGTCTATGAGCTGCTCTCTGGAGGGGTGACGAGCCATTGGTGACTGACCGCAGCTCATGGGAGATCTCACCGGAGGACACATTTGTCCATTCATCAAAGGCACCTGATTAAGAAGCAGCGAAACCATCAGGAGCGACATACAGACTGAACAGCATCATAACAAGTGTCATATCCGTCAATAAATAACCAAATTCAAGTTCAGCAAAAGGATCAGATGTCATTTCCTCAAGGCTAAAGTAATCGTTACATAAAATCTGCTGAGTCAGACACAGCCCGTTTAAAGATAGCTGTAGATTCATGAACTCTGTGTGGAGAGATGGCTTTCATTTTAGAGTCACATTTCTTTAAATGTCAAACGAAAAACTGTAAAAATTCAGTCAGCTATATTCACTAACCACCAGTGGAAGCTTTTCTATCTGCATCTGAATTTGAGGGAGAGAGACATTAACTGGGCTTTTTAATTAAAGCCAATGGAAGATTTGTTAAACTGCAACTTAATGTCTACTGACATGCGTAATGCATTTTACGGACACCAGGGGGCATAAAGTTCCCAGGAAACGATGTTAGACAAAATTATGAAAATCCTATTGACCAACGAAGCATCCTGCCAAAGTAATAAGATACTTGGTTGTCTTTAGTCAACTTTAAGTTCAGTGCCTCTCTTAAATGTCAAAAGGAAAATGCTTGCACTAAAAAGTGCTTTATCTTCTTTTTTACGGACACAAAGTCCAAGAGCCAAATGATAGAAAACATGTTTTGGTGATGGTACTTCAAAGCTAACTGTAAACTGAAAAAAAAGCTTGTAAAGTCAACAATTATATATTCACGATATTTAAATCATTAATTTGATCAGTTTTGCATTCTAAAAGTGCAATTAAACCATCAATTTTTAATCAATTCTCAATTCACCCATCATTGTTTTTTTTTTGTTTATTTCTATACAGTTTTCAAACTGTATGATGCCAGGGACTCCCAAATAAGATGAAGCGTTTATAACTGACCCCCTTTCTAAAATAAATATCCATCTTTAACTTTAACGTGCAAAGAAACATTGAAACTTTGCTACTTAACTTGCAAATGAAAGACAACAAATTGCTTCCGAACCTAAATAGCTGGCTACACTTGCCGGATGTATATAACCCCCAAGAGACATTTTAAATTCAAATGTATTTGTACTGTAGAAATGTCTACATAAAATGTATGAAAAGAGACAAAAGTGAGATTTTTGAGAGATTTTGCTTTATCTGTTCTCCCTGAAATTGTCTGGGGACCCTTTGCAACCTTCTGAAGGCCCCCTGGGGGTCCCCGACCCTAGTTTGAAACCCCCCTATGTTAGAAATCTTCTGTATCATTAGATGACATAAGCAGCACTTGTTCATTAGAGTTAATGACTCATTGCTGGAGTCAAACTTCCCCACTGGGCCTCCATCTACTTCATTACCAAATCAACACTGAATATAGCAAACACGTAATATACAGTAGATCAGAAATGACACTCTAAAACATAAAAATATCCACCAATGTCATACAGGCATTCAGCTGCATTACAATTTAAGATTCGGTCCTCATTTGTGTAAACAATTGCTAATTTTTAGGGGGGGTGAACTATTCATACTTTAAAATAAATATACTTCTTTGAAATATTATACAAAATAGCAGACCAAGTGGCATTTCCAAACAAACTCTTTGTGATCTTTCACAGATCACAGAAGTGTCCCAGCGGAGTAAACACAGATGTAGATCATCACATTCCGTAACTACAATACTCCAAGATGTAAACAGTATATTTATTGCTATTCATGTAAAACCACACCATGTCAAATCCTTAGCTTTTTCTTTCATTCATACGCTATTTTAATTTACAAGCTGAAAATATTATTGCACTTACTTTTCTGAGAGTGTCGATATGATAGCCCTGTTGTCCATGAGGACTAAAAACATCATCCTGCAGGTAAACAACACAACATATGATTCGACAATCTTTGCAACGGCATAAAGCTGTCTTTCATGATAATTGCTAAACATTTATAAGTAATGCTGTGCTCACACCAAACACAAATAATCACATTTAGGCCTGGGCGATATATCGTACGATTCTTATTCTCTCAGTTTCTCAATGACTTGCGGTTAAATGGCGGCACATCAGAAAGCCAGAGGGCGCTCTTGCGCAGAAACTCAGAATATGGGAAACCGAAGAAGAACAATAAGTTCTAGGAAATGCCTGTGGTCATATTCTATCGCTGTTCTTCAAACCTTTCAGGTATTTTCATAATAATAAAGAGGATTTATAGTAATGACGAGTGTTGATTTTTCAAATACACGTAATAAACGATCTCGTAGTGATTTTAGATCGAGTAGACGAGCATTACTTCATACTAATCAAACAGCCGTAGTTCATGGAAGAGCTGTGCATAAAACATCGAATCGATTTCAGAATCGATAAAGACATGTATAATTAGCCTGAATCGCGATATATATCGCCCAGCCCTAATCGCATTCCCCATCTTTCTTAATGCTGGGAAAAGTCCATTTTTTTTGAGTGAGTGACACGAAAAACATCACGCCATGGAGTGTCTTCAAGCGTCTCAACCCATTAAGCAGTAGATGTAAATGAGATATTGACGCAAATGTCTCGCTCAAATTAAACATTTTCAACTTGTGCGAAAAACACCAGATTCGGGTGCCTGCCGCCAGTTTGCATCTATCCTATATTCATTTTCATTTGGTGTGAACCCAGCAAAATACATCTGACGTCAAGATTCACTAGATGACAGCTTTTCTAATACACGAGGAAATGAGTTACACAAATTCAATAAAACAGGTTGAGCTTTCTACAATGAGAACAACACACATTTTACAGCATGGATTATGTCTGAAAGAAGGCCGAATGCCACTCGTGATCAAGATATTTCTCACGCGTGTGGACTTCTCAGGACGTATTATAAACAGGAGCCCTTTGTCCTCTTGCTTGCATTGTACCAATCGAACTCTATATGAACATCCTCCGATAAGAAGTAAACAGTCATAATGTACATTGATGCAACACTAATTGTGCTCCACTGTTAAGCTGTGAATGACAGACCTTCAGCTACAAGCATCAATCAACTCTTATTGATTGTGACCACAAGCACTGATAAAGACAGGCGGGTTTCTTGGCATTAGTGTGCAGTGTTTGGGACCCATGTGTCCTTTGGTGTGATAACAATTTTTTTTGAACATTTTTATCAGAAAAAAATAATCATAAAGTTACATTATATATGATTCAAATTTATAATAAAAAATTGAAGATAAAGATTTACATTATCTTTTCTGCTTAAAACTCACATTTCGATTGTCACACTATAGGACACATGTGCAGTTTATTTGTCAACCATATTTAAAGCAATTTATAATGCATTTAAAGGAGTAGTTCACCCAAAAGGAATCACCCTAATGTTCTAAAAAAACCTGTTTATGACTCTTTCTTCTGTTGTGTTCATACAATAAAAGTCAAAGGGGTCGTTGACGTCTCTTTGCCAACTTTCTTAAACATGTATTTTGTGTTCTGCAGAAGAAAGTCATACATATTTTGAATGGGTGGGGAAAATAAAACTTTCAGTTTTGGGAGAACAATCACTAAACTTTAAATATGCATTTCGTCAGTATATGTGTTGATTGGAAACTAAGACATAAGATCCAAAGGTATGTTCCTCATCATGCTTGCTATTTAGGGAACATTGGTTGCCTACTTTAAACATTACAATTTATTAAATCTAACAATAACCTAGAGACAGGTTTTGTTTAATTGAACAATATCTATATTATATTTCAATTTAATTCATAAAATATTTATATATATATTTTACTTATAAATAATGTGTTCACTAGCTCATTCAAAATGTTACATTTTAATAGCATTTACTTGTTATATTTAATATTATTTTATAACTTATATAGTATCATTAGATGTTTTTATTCATTAGAATTGAACATTTAGACATCAGGTCTAAGTCCCTTTACTTGAAACACACATGGTAAACAGCAAACACAGAGAACAAGCCTTTGAGAACTGAGAGAGACTCCACTAAGCCTCAGGAAGTAAAAGGTAAGGTCTCAGTGGAGCTGTACTCACGCTGGGCCCATGAGCTCCATACTGCCGTCCATCTACAACGCTAAAGGCCAGAGATATCTGACTGCCATTGAGAGTGGCCAAAGACCGAGACAGACCTCTCTGAACACAGATGAGACATGCACAAACAAACACATGCATTCAATGACAACATCTGTGAGCATGCATTGCAGTCGAATACAGGTGAAAACATGCAAGGGTTAGTGCAAGCTAGCTTATGTATTAATATCCAAACACAAACATGCAGAACAACAGTGTAACAAGAGATATGAGAAAACACATGTGTGAGTAAAGGTTCGAGTATAGAAGGGTTATTATAGTTGTCTAAATAAAAACAAAAGAACAAAAACATTTCTGATGAGGTATATCAATTAAAATATAGGTGTACATATTAGAAAAACTAATTTCAGATTATTGCTTAAGCATCATTTAAAATTTTCATTAAGTCTTGAGTTTAGGCCAGTGTTTCTCAACTGGGGGGGCCCCAAGATGGATCCTGTGGGAGCACAGTTTTCATTACAGTGTACCTTTCGTGTTCTGTAGCACCAATGGTGAAATGCAAAAGACAATCACGGGAAATCACATTAATGTATAAACAACTATACCTTCTCCATTTTCTTGGCTTCAATGTGCCTCATGACCTGGTCTCTCCAATCTACAGGAACCCTGCCGCCTCCCCCAACCGGACCGTCCAGCAGTGAGTGCTCGGACTTCACCCTCATACTGGGCCTCTTGCTTGGGCTGCCGAGCTGGTAGTTAAAGTCGCTGACAGACATGGTCCTCTCTGGAAGCTCGTGAGGTGGAGGCCTGGCGCTTTGAGGGCGGGGAGCACTGGGTCCGTCCATGCTATACGTGCGAGCTGACAGGGGTCTATGAAGAGCCTGGCTCATCTGAAGGGGTCCACGGCCTGCCGCGTGAATGTCCCTGTAGGTCATGTACTCAACCTCCATTCCAGGCATCCGTCGCGCATCTGGCATGCACATGGGGGCGCCAGAAGAACCGCTACCTTGTCTCTGTAAGGTGCCACGCTGGCCACTAGATGGCAGCATCCTTTCTTTCGCCCAAATGTCTGGGGTTTTAGGTGGGCCACGTTGTTGGGGCTGGGGATAGGGAGGGGCGTTGTTACGGTTGGAGTAGTTGGTGTTGGCCAGTGAGTGCTGCGGCGGCAGGTAGGGTTGCTCGGGAGTAACGGGGCTGCGCTGACCCCATAGATTGTCTTTGGGCGTGCCGCTACAGGCATACTGGACATTGTACTGCGGCGGGGGGCCAGCAGGATAACGGGCGGTGCTAGCTGGAGGTTTTGAGCTGGACAGGAGGTCAGAGGAGGACGCTGAAGAACCAGGGCAGATCTGCAATTGCTGGTCGTTGAGCAAAGAGGCGGATTTTGAACGAACGATACTCTGGCCTTGAGCACCAGACAAAGATGTTCTGGCCGCACACGCCACCTCGTACGGAGGGCTATCACCCTCGATGGAGTACAGCTTCATTCCACCAGCGTCCATGTTGGCGATGCTTTGAGATTTCACAACGGGGGCAGGTGGACATTTCTTCTCTGGTGACAGCTCCTCTGTGCTACGAGAAAGACTCATATCGCTTAACGCAGTCACGCCTGTCGAGACGGTCCTAGTAGTCTCATATCTCAAAGGAACTTGATCCGATCGTCCATAAAAATGTTCTCCAGACTGGGTTTTTGGAAGCCTATTCCCGTTCTCAAGGTTCTCCAGCGATACCGTGGCGTTGTTGTTGCTTGACACTTTAGGTGATGAAACTTTGGTCCTCTCCAGGTCCTCGTACGTCACCATATTGTCAGGTGGGAATTTGGCCACGTTCATGTTGATCTGATCCCACTTGCTGTACTGGTCCCTCATGCCGTTGTTAATACCCTTCTCAATGAGGGCAAGTCTCTCCTCCATGGCTAGGTTGTAGTCCGCCATCTTGTCTGATTTGCTTTCGTAGCTCTGATGGTTTTTCAGGATGGTCTGCAGGGACATTTCTGAATCATTACCGTTCTGAAGTAGAGGAGTCGTTTGCTTCAACTGGTTCAGGTTCTCATCCTCTTGCCTGATATGGATGAAAACAAACCAAGTCAATGCACGAATCTAGTACAAAACAAGCACTACAAATTATTGGATGATTTTGATAACAAATGATTACAAGTGCATTGCTATTACAATCACATCACACACAAATATTGGGTAAAATCTTAAGTTATTTTTCCATACTTTATTGACATTTAGGTCAAAGACTATTTTGACAGCAGCTCTGACACAAATTGTATTGTGTCTGAAACTCATACACAAATATTGCTCCAGATCATATTCGTAGCTAAAGAAAGGTATTTTTGTACCTGTTCTTGGGGACGAGGGGCATCTTGGATTCTCTCTCTGGAGTGCAAAGGGAGTTTTCCTGACTGCTGTCTGTGGTTAATGACACCGAATCAGACATGCGTGAGGGTGATGAACAGTTGCTGTTGTTCTGGTTGCTGTTGGCAACCGTCTCATCCAGCAAAGAGTCTGCATCCTTTCCATCCTCTTCGCCACCAGATAAGAAAAACATCATTAATATTGGTAGAATCAAACAGAGGAGTGAGGAATCTCTCAAGGATGCAACATTGCAGAAAATTGTGTTTAAAAAATTTTTTTCACAAGGAATGATAATTTGCTTTGATCTACGAGAAAAGCCCTTATTTTTACTTGAAATATATAAAAGCAAAAATCTATATTTGATCCAACAGACACCCATACATTGTGCACACAAGTTAAATACATTTGAAGGGGGAATTTCAAAACAAACAAACAAAAATCTCTCCATTTAATTGTAATATCAATCAAGGTAAGTGAAAGAGAAGCTCTTACCCTTTTTGTCCTTGATCAGGGCCACTACTTTGGGCTGGTTAATGGAGATCTCGATGAGTGGAGGTCTCATCTCAGCAATCTTCATTTCATCCTCCTCGGAAGACAGCTCCTCTGAGTCCTGACCACACAAAAACATCACTATGAGACACCCAAATTCAATTCATAACATCATTCGCGTACTTCTAGGGTGATAAGTTGAACTCATATGTTCACATTCACAACTACCCAATGATATAACCTGAATGAGACCGCACGATTGGACATCATTAAATCACCCACAGAACATATGAACAAATCTTTTCTGACAGGACCTTCACATCCACTCACAGTAAGAGAACAATATGTGACGGCAGCTAATTTAATTGATTGCATCCAATTTCAAAGCCCTGACCCTAAAAAAGGCTGATCCCAAAGCATGCGGTGTTCTGTTTTACTCAACTTTATTTATTTAGCGCTTTTTTCAATTTCCATTGTTACAAAGCAGCTGTACATGAGACATATTGACTATAAGCAAAATAACTGAAGTCATGTACCTGTAAAAACAAGAAAAGGGTGAAAACACAGCAGACAGACATACCCACATACAAATATGTGGGCTTCGCACACAATTTGCATACATATTTACACCATGTTTTGTATTTGTTTCTTGCTAACATTTACTAAAACATGTCCCCATGTTAACTATGTCATGAAGAAAATGTTTAAACTAAAACAACGATGTGAAGCATAAGGGTAATCTTATGTTAAGTACAGTTCAACCAAATTCATTATATACTGTGCCTTAGATCATTCCAGGCTGAGACTTAAAGGGATACTACACTGAAACTGAAAATTCTGTCATCATTTTTTTCAGTTGTTCCAAATCTGGAACTTCACAACTTCTTGGTCGTGATGAACTCAGAGAATGATATTTGGAAGAATGCTTATAAACAAACAGATTGACTCCCATTGTAGGAAAAATCACTTTATATTTGTTTGTTCTGTTCAACGAAGAAGACGACATCTGGAAGAATGTAGGACAGCAAACGGTTCCAGTGCATTTTTGAATACAATTGTATAATATCAGTATTGTAGTCAGTGGGGGGCAAAATCTGTCTGGTTATAAGCATTCTTCAAAATATCTTACTCTGTGTTCATCAGAACAAAGACATTTATACAGATTTGGAACAACTCAAGGGTGAAAAAATGATGACAGAATTTTTATTTATAGGTGAACTATTCCTTTCATGATGATTGACTGATACAGTCTCCCATGTAATAAAAAGGTAAAAGAGACTCCAGGTTGCAATTATTCAAATAAAACTTGAATGTAAAACTAAAGCCAGTCAAAAAAAGGGGGTGGAGTGAGCCATAGGTTGCAGTTTGCAACCTCTAGATGCTGTTTAAAAAAAACGGTTCCCCGCCAAAGACGAGTTATTATGGAAATCAGTGTTTGTACTGTTGTACAGCAGGTGGCGCTATTACACATCTTTGGGAAAAAGAACAGAATCCCAGAACCTAGAACGTATATTTCTTATCCGTTTTTAATGATTGTTCTGAGTGGAATCTGGGTGGAATCTCTGACAAAGAACATTAATTATCTCAGCTGTTTAATAAAAGTGATGCATTTTTGAAGAAACCTACCCACATCTACGGAGTGATAAAAAACGAACATATGAAGATAGAAGAATATAGTGTCTTTCGTTTAAAAGCAGAGACTCTGTTCTTTCATTGGAAATATTGTTTGTCCATATATTATTTACAGAAAATGTACTGTAAGCCATTAAAGTGTGGTGGAAATGTTAGAAACGCTGGCGTAGGCTGGCAACCTAAAAAAAAGGCTGTTTATAGAGTTTATAGAATTTTTTAATATATTATATTATATATAGATAATAGATAATATTATAGTTTCTGTCCTCCTGAAACCTTGTATCTCCATATTTTGTCATTTTTAATTTTTGCCATTAATCAGTTTTTCATTGCGTTTTGCAATATCGAACCAATACATTTTTTTTAAAGTGCTCGTCAACTTTGACAACACAGTATTTTATTATTTAAAAAGTAGTGTTTTTCCATATATCATATATAGAATTAATTAGCATAAAATCCTAATAACATTTAACCCCATTTGATCCCTTACCTCGAGGGTGTCATCATGGTTAACCATAGCTGTCATCTTGTCTGAGGTCTTGAGAGGAATCCTCTCAACAGTGTAGTCCATTGTGTCTCGTGGTTCATGGTTTTGGTGAAAGTTCACATTTGCTTTGGGCTCCATCCCATTGCTGCATGGACCTTCAATCACCTGATGTAAAACAAAACATTCTGTTAGCCCAACAAGTGTGCCTAGTTTCCCATTATATATTCTTTTTCGCAAAACAATTGACCAAATTATCAATTGTGACCCAAACCCAAATAATCCTGGTAGGGTTCATAAACCAACCTTCACTCCAACATCCTGCACGCCAATATGATTCCTCTCGCCGACTCTGCCCTCTCTTCCTGCCTCGTCACCGGACTCGTCCTCTTTCAGTCTGTGAGCCACAGACTGAGCTGTTTTCACCATGTTCTTCAGCTCATCGGGGTACGGCGTGGGGTAGCGCTTCAGATTGCCCTCCTGTAAACACACACTTCATTCAGTAACCATGCAAAAAAAAAGTTGTCACAAGCTTTCTCGGACACCCACAAAGTCTATTGTTCGGTTGTTTTAAGCCCATTGAGGGCCACACCGGCCCTCTAAGAGGCGATAGTGTCGCTCCATCAGACAGAGACAGCTTGGGACCCTGCATGCGTTCCTGGCACTACATACTAGCCAGACAGCCATATTGAGTCATCAGGGATGCAAGACAGAGAGCGAGCGGGAGGGAACGGGATACAGAGTATGTAATATCAGAGAGAGAAAAAGAACGAGGCGAACGTTGAACGCTCGAGGGCTCTCGAGACAGTGAGGGCTTCCGTTTCACTTTCTGACAGGAGTCACGGTAGGGCTGCAGCTTTAATGAGATTTCCACTGAAACACGCTGAAGCTCAAGCTATGACATGAAGACAAACAAGGTGAGTGTGAAACTTCATACATCATACTGATGTTGATGGAAAAAAACGGACTTCCTGAAGTACCACCATTCCCACCTGAGGGAACTCGCACCTTCATTGTTTCATTCAATCCGGAAGAAGTGACATGCCACGTCTTGCTGACTTTAGTGAAACTTGTTGAGTTTCGAGCGCTAAAGCAGTAAAGTAAAGTTCCGCTCATGGATATTTTGTATCGTTCTTACAGAAAACTTTGTTCTGCGTCAACATGAAACCTTTAAAATGCAACTTTATTTGCATTTGTTTCCACCGGTGCATGAGATGAGAGCTGGGGATTTCAGACAACGCTTGTCATATATATGCAATATGCATTAGACAGTCAGTAAACATGGGTGTGTTGTCTGATGCGAAGACTGGTAAAAAAGGTCAACTTTGGAGACGATAAATGTTTGTGTATGAATTGCACGCTATACGTAGCACATGAGGGAGTATTTTGTAAATAAATTCTGAGGCCCAATTACAGTCCCTATGAAATCAAGTTTGAGGTTTCTTGCGTTTAGAATGAATGTTAGCCTAAGGGATATCTATGAAATAGTATTCTTGAATCAAAACATTGACAAAATCATAGTTTGAACAAAAAAGATTAAAACGTTTTTTTAGAACTGAAGAAGCTGCTCATTTGTAAGAGCGCTCATTACATCATAACATGGAAAGCCAGCAGAAAACTCATCAATGGCATAAATTGCGAGGAAAGAGTTTGAAGTATTTACACAACAGCATTTTAAACTAAAAATGAAAAACGTTGTTTTGGCTGCTCAATTACATGACAAGGTGCTTTGTGGGACTGGGTTTCAAAGTTGACCCTATCATTCGCGATAGGGACACATGACTAGACATTCCGATGCTGCTTGGCCCCGCCCACATTGAACTCTAACCTTTCTAAACATTTGCATGCACAACAAATATATTAAACAAATCTATATATATTTATTCAGTGTGTGTGTTTGTGGGTGATGGTAAAACTGCAGAAAGAGCGAGCGAGATAGAGAGAGCAGGAGAGAGCATGCGATAAACAGATAAGCACAACAGGAAATAAAAATGGAAAAGGCACCCTGGGCAGAAGCGGACAGTGGAAACTGACCCGTGTGGGTGTCTCTCTCTCGTCTTTGTCCTCGTCACACTCAAACGCCACTTGTGCCCGCTGCTTGCGTTGCTCCTCCCACAGGGACGGGTTAAAGCTCTCGCTGTCAGAGTTGGGCACATCTGTGAGCAAGAAGCCAAGAAACCATGAACAAACAATCAAAATAACACACCGCCATCTGTGGATAACAGGAGACACATGAAGGGGATCCTGCAAAAAAGATTTTGGGAAGAAAATGCGTGTGGTGCTTCCCTTGGCAAATCTCACTGCCATGATGCTCTGGTTGGTTGCCGGGGCGTGTGTTTTTGTGGGCTTTGCTATGCAGCGGTCAGGGTGTTCTGAATGGTTGTTAAATGGTTGATATATAGTTGTGTCTACACTAGAGTCTTGGCGACATTCTATTTCCTCAATATGACTTTGGTTCTAACAAATGTTTACTACACAATACTTTTCAATGATGTAAGTTTTAAAGATCCTGATAACATCTGTTCCAGATAAACATCAACTTTAGGTCCATTCAAGAAAAACTGCATGGATGAAAGTTTTAATCTCGGTGGGCCGCCCATATATATGCATTCGTTTGGGCTTATGAGATCATCTTGTCACGTAGAAGCACAAACTGCTGCGTTTCCCAACCTCCATCACACTAACATTCTGAAGCAGACTCCAGAGAGCTTAAGAGCCAATGAGTTCACATCGTGAAGAGTTTAAAGTGGAGTTGCTAGGAAACAGGTTGAGACTTATTAATCTTTCCCCCTCTGGATTCCATTGAGCCGCCCGTTTGTGATTTGCACAGTTTAACTCCCGGCAACACTGCAGTCAGAGAACGAAAACAACAACCAGTGACATGAACAATCCAGACGGCAGATAGCAAGAGAAGCTTGATCTTACCGACTGATTTTAAAACAAGTGGAAAAGTCAATTTCTTTTATGTCCAAGAGAATTTCTACGAATTTTTAATGGACCCAAAAATCACTAATTATTTCTAGTCCTTGAAACTGATTGGACGAAAACTGTTTGTGAGTCATGATGTAAGACCAGAACAGAACTGGACTGCTTTATTATGTTAAACATATCACGTTGATTTTGCCATAAATATAAAATATCAATCGCCAAATAATTTAGCAAATATATTATTTTGCTTAGGACTAGGAGACAATTATTAACCCACTGCAGTCATTTTAATTAATGATGGATGTAGAAACTTTTTGAAGCTTTGACCTGTTGAACCCCATAAAAAGATAACATGAAGGCACTTTATAACAATCATTTGTACATAGGTAAATTATGAATAAATATAAATAAATTATGAGACTGTAGTTTTAAATATAAATGACAGACAATTGCACAAGAAAACCTGTTGAGGTGATTAGAGGTTATAGATGAATACTCACATTCTTCAGTTCTGCTCTGTTGAGGAAACATGTAGTTGGTGAGAACAGTCTTGCGTGTCTCTAGATCCTCCTCTTTTTGTAGAGGAATCAGCGGCTTTGACTGCAACAACACAACATACAAGAATCTTTGATCAGAACAGTTTTTCAGTTCAAAATTGTAGATTCTGACATACAATGCTTTTATTACAGGTGGTCATAGAAATGTTCTGTTGATGCTTGTAGGGCGTCCCTCTAAGATTGCCTAACTCAGGGGTGTCCAAAGTCAGTCCTGGAGGGCCTGTGTCCTGCAAAGTTTAGCTTCTACCCTAATCAAACACACCCAAACAGCTAATCAAGATCTCACAAAGCAGACTAGAAACTTCCAAACAGTTGTGTTGAGTCAAGTTGGAGCTAAACTCTGCAGGACTGTGGCCCTCCAGGACCGACATTGGACACCCCTGGCTTAACTGGTTGGCTGCAAAAACGGCCAAAACCATTGTTTGAAATATGGTCTCGAACAAAAGTCTGTTCTGCATACATTGTCAGCTGGAGTGACAGAAATATACTTTAAAATTACAGAAATAATAATAATTAATCGTTTTCCCTGTTTTTCTTGAGAATTTGCTGTCTTTTTTGACCGTATTTCAAAAAATAAACTGTAAAAAATTAAATGTTCTGGGGCGCCAGATATAAACTGTAAATAACGGTTTTCCCCTGTAAAAATTGTATATACTGTATTGACTGTATTTCAAAAATAAACTGTAAAAAAAAAATATTGTAGAGCCCATTACATCAATATCTTAACAATGGAAGTTCGGATCATGTGGATTAATTCTCTTCATGCAGAACTGGGTTTAAACTTCAAGAACACATGACACTTTAATGACAAGCAGCTTTATAAAATTACACTTCACATTCAATGAGAATTTAAGCGCCATCTTCATCTACCGATCCAATTCTGCCGCTGATGTTCCAGCTGAGCTTCATGTGTGCACTTCTCAGCGTATTGAGTACGGTTGATTCAAATAGGAACTCATAAGTCTCATGCCATATGGCACGCTGATGGGACGCGCTGCAACTGTTTCATTATTTCATAGCAGGGCGGTTCTCATGTTCAGCTGCCTGCATTTGCTGGTTTGGTTATAACAAGAATATCTGGAAATGATCACAATCTCTACTATCAACACACTTCTGGCATGCAACACTGAGTTTTATCTCAAAATTAAATGCTAATGCTATCTGTTTTATACTTCTGTTATTTAAGTTTCCAGTGGATACTTGTGGATAAAAAAAATAAAATTCTGTAATAAGTTCCAAACCCGTTTAAATGTCTTTGTTCTGTTAAACGCAAAGAAACATATTTGGTAACATATTAGAAACTGAGATTTCTGGGGTACCATTGACCACCATTTTAATTTTTCTGGTAGTCAATGGTGGCCCAAAAATCTCAGTTGCTAACATTTTTCCAAATATATTTCTTTGTGTTCAACAGAACCAAGACATTTAAACAGGTTTGGAACTTTGGGAAGATGCCCCAGAACTATTAGCTCTCCTTAATTCTTTAAAATATAAAATTTTGTGTTCAACAGAACAAAAAAAGGTCAAATGTTGTATGGAAGTTCAACAGGGCCTCTCGTCATATACTAAAATGTTTCTAAAAACGTTTTTAAATCTATTGTTGTTTTCTATTGTTGCCTTAATCTTTATTGCATGACGTGGTCTTATGCCCAACAAGTAACATTTGCCAAAAATGTTCCAACAAATTGTTTTTTAAAATCAAAATATTGTGCACTGATGAATTGTGAAAAATGAACCAGAAACACTTTTTTTAAATACATTTTGTCATTTAGATTTTATGTTGACTTGAAAATGAAGCAATGTGCGATAGACCTCAGAGGAGGGAAGATTAAGCGTGTGGGAGGGCAGGTGAGTGTTATATCCTCCTAATGTTAGTCACAGGCTTGAAAGCCACTTGAAGGTAATTCAGACATCCAGTTACAGATCACCCACACACACCTTGAACTGCACCGATGGAAAATCAAACCGCCCCACAAATGGCACAGATCCTTTTAAAGGACAATCATTTGATGTGTATTTTTGGTAAATGACAGTGTGAGATTATTGTGAAATATGTAAATGCGTTTTAAAATCAATTAAAGCGCCTAGAACGCCAATATCAAAATTTTAAAGGTAATTTTTTGTAATGACAACCCAAGTCTGCATCACACGCTACACAAATGTCAAGACTGTCACATTATAAAAACACTTTCCTTTAGACCTTCAACCACTTCCATTTATTTAATCCGTAAGCTTTCATCATTCTTAATTTTAATTGGTTGGATATTAGATTTCAATTTAGCATCATATACTAGATTTCCATAAAGCCGCCTCAAATCAATCCGACGTATCTGAACTCCACCCACCTGGTTTTCAGACAGCCACATTGCAGTCATCTGGTTGAGCTTAGTGAAACTGTACGGAAGGTTCCTCAACCTGTCAATGAAGAAACTTTAGTCAGTGTCCCATTAACTTAAATTCCTTGCAGGTTTTATTTTAAAGGATGTCCTGCCGTGTAAGATGTGATGTGAGGTTTGGATGTGTGTGGCACAGGGGAACGTACTTGTTGTCGCTGAGATTGATGACCTTGAGCTTCAGCATGTCGCCCATCTCCTCAGGCAGAAACTCCAGCTTGTTGGAGTGCAGGAAGAGCACAGTGACGTTCTTCAAACAGCCCATCTGTCAGACACACAAACACACGTCATAGCTCCACAGAGAGGAGGGACAGAGACCTATATCAATCGCGACAAGTTCTTTGATCAGAATGCCGGATCGATGAGGTGGTGAAACGCTCTTTAAACGCTTAGCGACAGGGGATGTCAATACAGTTCTCAGATAAGAACCATACTGACAATGTCAGAATTCATAAAACACGCCTCAATACAGAAATCTAAACCATATCACATATGTAAGGGTCGAATGTGAAGTTTGACTGACCTCTGAAGGCATGTGAGTGAGCAGGTTGTGGTCGGCAGCGAACGTTCGCAGATTGACACACTTGCCGACGGAGTCTGGAAGGGCTTCGATCTCATTGAAGCTGCAGTCGAGCTCTTCCAGAGCAGTGAGACTGGAGAGAGAAAGCGTAACACATGATTTACCAATACTGATTTTTCAGATCAGAACATTGAACCAGGTTAAATATTACTAAGAATTTAAAATCCAGTTTAACAGCGTTTTTAATGAAAGTGTAAACTGTGTCGGTACGATGGGAAGGTCAAACTAACAAATCTACTCCCTCTGTTTGGGATTTCATCATATCAGTCATCACATCACAACTATTTGTTACCAATAACCGAGATACTTTTTAAACAATTGTAAAATATCTGTGGTGCTCCTTCATGAGAAGCCTACTACGCAGATGTGCTGCATAAATTATGGTGGAAGACAAAAAACATTCATGTTTTACATCTGGTTTCTAATGTTTACATTATATTTTATTTGCTATGAAATATGCAGGTGAACATATTCTGAACAGATTTTCCGAAACTAATCCTTATGTTGTGTTCAGTCCAAACGCGAATGGCACGTTAAGCGTGAGTGATTTACATGTTAAGTCAATGCAAAGACGCGATAGACCTACTTGCGGCGCGATTCGCGCGAAAGATGCTAAAAAAGAAATAATACAATTAATAATAAAATGAATAATAGAAGTTAAAAAATATGAACTTTAGCAAAAATTCCCCCCGCGTTAACCAATCATGAGCTTGCTCTAGTAGTGAGGTGATTATGATGTTGCGAGTGGAGGCTCCCAAACAACAATTGAGGACAAAATCATCGTTGCTGTATGTGGATACCTGGAGCTGTACGACACATCTGTTATCGAAACAGAAATAAAAAGGATCTTGCTTGGAAGAAAGTAAGTGAGGAGGTCGGACAAGCTGTCAAGTTGTCAAAAACGATCTTTACACAATTTGAGCAATATATACATATACGAGACTGGCAGAAGCCCCTCCCATGACGCGAATTCGCGTCTGTAGTGAAATGAATTTGACACACGAATGAAACGGATTTGATGCAAGTCGCGTTTGGTCTGAACACACAGTCATGCAGACATCTTTTATTCTGACACGCATCCCATTTTCTTGCCCCCGTCTGCTTATATCCACGTAGAACGTAGTTGACTGTGTTTATATTATTAAGTTCAAGAGAAGCATTTTTTACTTTTCTAAGGCCTCATCCATAAAAAAGCAAGAGCCAACCTTTTTTTTGGCCCAAACTGGAAGGGAAAAAGATTCCCTTTTGCCAAATGGCGAAATACAGCTAAAATTATGTGCAAATGCTGGGGAGTTACAAAATACATGAAATTTAGCTACGTATAGCTACTGTATTTAATTACAGTTTTTTTTAAATGGGCGGTAATCAAATTACAGTTACATCTAAAAAGTATTTTAGATTAGCAAAGTGATTAATTGGTATTTTTTATTTAAACATTATTAGAAACTGTAACAGGCAACTTGTATAAACAATCTGTGATTCTGACAATCTACAAAAGCATCCTAAATTACATGCCTATAAGTTTCATAACCCTTCCCGAATATGCAAAAAATTGAATAATTTTAACAAAATAAAAGGTATCTAAGTTCATGGAAATGTAATGTTTATTTTATTTAGTACTGTCCTGAATAAGCTTAGTGGTTGTCCTGTATCATCGATAAACAAACTACAGTTAGTTCAGAATGCAGCTGCCAGAGTTCTTACTAGGTCAAGAAAATACGATCACATAACCCCAGTTTTATCATCGCTTCACTGGCTACCCATTAAGTATCGTATTGATTTTAAAATTCTTGTTATTACTTACAAAGCCCTGAACGGTTTAGCACCTACTTACTTAACTGAGCTTTTATCACGTTACAACCCATCACGCTCTCTAAGATCTCAAAACTTAGGACTTTTGATGACACCTAGGATAACTAAATCCACCAAAGGGGGACGAGCTTTCTCATACGTAGCACCTAAACTCTGGAATAGCCTTCCTGATACTATTCGAGGGTCAGACTCACTCTCCCAATTTAAATCTAGATTAAAGACACATCTTTTCAGCCAAGCTTTCACTTAATGCATAGTTAATGAACAGCAGCTACGCTAATTATTCTCTTTATTCTCTTTCCGCCTCTGCCTCGGGATGCCCATCCCGAGGTAGGAAGAAGTTCCACCATGTCCAGATGACCGACAGATGCCCATCCCCAATTTGAGATTACGCCAGCTACAGCTGCAGACTGACTGACCATCCCAGCTCCATCTGAGGCAATTCCACCACCAACCAAGAGAAATATGACCATCGGACCACCCCAGCTCAGAAAACTACATCCCCAACCAAGAGCAAAGACTGACTATTTGTCTTATTAATGCTGAAGTTACAATATGTGGTATTAAATGCTAAACCAAAACCACATGTCACCAGTTTGAGTGCAGCAATGACACGTCAGAGGGGATCTGGCCCTCCCGGTTGAGCCTGTTTTCTCCCGAGGTTTTTTTCTCCATTAATCAATCATTGGAGTTTGGGTTCCACGCCACAGCAGGGCAGTGTTGGCCTGCTCACCGGGAGACTGCATTCATTCATTTATTTATTTATAAACTAGATATTATTTATTAGAATGATCTTACTCGTTGTATAAATACCATGCACTGTGCTGTGTTTTAACTTTTCTGTTTTTCCTGTTTGCCCCTGTAAAGCTGGTTTGAAACAATACACATTGTGAAAAGCGCTATATAAATAAACTTGAATTGAATTGAATTGAGATAGCAAATGACATCAATCATTGTTAGACTCTAAACGCATTACACGGTACGGTGTTATGATGATGCTGGAAACAAATCATGTCATAAATTATGAGTAATGGGTTTGTATTATTTTCAATGTCTCTCTGATGATCAGAGTAGAATAAATAACAGCTAATGTAAAAAGTGTCTCGCATATTAAGTGCTCATGTGTAATGTGGTTGAACAGCGAGTCAGCGACAGGATGTGGTCTATGAAACAGACCACCAGCCTGACATCAAAGCGTGGACTGCAGAAACAGATATAAATAATTTAAAGCAGGCAACCGGTTTTAGCATCACCTTTTAAGATTAACTCGAAAAAGCTTTACATTAAACCCACCCATATTTAACATACACTCATCTAAAGGATTATTAGGAACACCTGTTCAATTTCTCATTAACGCAATTTTTCTTGGCACACTTTAGGCCCCTTAGTGCCAATTGGGCGTCATTTAAATGCCACGGCCTACCTGAGCATGGTTTCTGACCATGTCCATCCCTTTATGACCAGAATGCCCATCCTCTGATGTCACAAAGCTCGAATTATTTCAAATTGGTTTCTTGAACATGACAATGAGTACACTGTACTAAAATGGCCCCCACAGTCACCAGATCTCAACCCAATAGAGCATCTTTGGGATGTGGTGGAACGGGAGCTTCATGCATCCCACAAATCTCCATCAACTGCAAGATGCTATCCTATCAATATGGGCCAACATTTCTAAAGAATGCTTTCAGCACCATGTTGAATCAATGCCATGTAGAATTAAGGCAGTTCTGAAGGCGAAAGGGGGTCAAACACAGTATTAGTATGGTGTTCCTAATAATCCTTTAGGTGAGTGTATAAATACAGTTTGATACACACACACACACACAGCATGGTGGACCACGACAGTTGGATCCTTTCAAGTCATATCATGAGAGATCTTAAGATGATAGACTCAGTCTAAGAGTCAATTTGTTCAAGTCAGAAACCGAAAGAAAATGACACAGACATCTACGTCAATACAGTAATGAGATGGAGGCGATCAGACATGAAAATAAGACTTAAAGTGTTCATTTAATGGCATGTTCTGTAACTGGATGTGTGTAGCACCAGCTGTTCCGCAATCCCACAATGCACAGTGACCAGAAACGAGTGTCTTGTGACTTATCTTTCACTTAATGATAGTTAGATGGTGGCAGTTCACAAGGTTTGTATCAAAACAACCGAGACCGAAATGAAAGATTAACAGTGTTTAATCAGTGTGCTTTAAAAGCCTGACAGGGATTAAAACCCAATCCTTGCAATCACATATTCATAATCCCTCCTGGCAAATTTTCTTAAACCCAGAGTACGAAATCTCATCTAACATAAGGGATAACTGGCATGTTTGGAAACAAGCTACAAAAAAAGAGGTGGGGAGAACGAGGTGCAACGGTTGGCGCCTTTTTTTGTTGTTGATGGATTCAACCAAATGTCTGTTTCCCTCTCTGTGAGCCCATATGGACGAGTACTTTTCTTCCCCACAGGCCCGTTTCAAAGCTCATGGTTCTGCTCACTTCATCTAATGGGCTAATATGAATCTGAAAAATTTCAGATAAAAAACGCACTAACTGATCTTATCTGCAGACTGGCACAGACTTTCTGCAACAAGTCCAGACTAAAATCTTGGCAAAAGTTTTTTAGTGTAATTTAGCCTCAATAAATTAAATTGGTCTGTTTCTCCCAAGTATGTCTCTGGAAGACTTGAAATAAAGCACAGGAAGGTTGTTCTTGGGCTACTTTACTGGTATGTATTTGGAGCTTGCTACAAGTTGACATTTATTTGATCTGTATGGGAAAAGTGTGAGCATTTAGCAAAATGTCTCATTCTGTGTTCATAATGGTAGCGAGCATTTAAGAGTACATAACATGAGATCATGCAAATGAGATTTCATGCGTTGGGTAATGTTGCCGTGTTTGAACGTAAGCAGTCAAGTTGTAAATCTGTAGGTGAATGAATAAAGTTATTGGCTTGGAAAAAAGGGAGTTGACTATGAATCACGGAAACGAGTCGTCGCTAGCGTGATTTGCAAACCGCAGCGAATTATGTCACTACATATAATCTACGTTTTGCTAGGACTGTCCGCTTAACTTCCCTTTTCTCCCCCAAACACTGTAGCTCGTGAGCCACATTCGCGATAGACCAATCACAGCAGACTAGACCATCTGACCAATCACAACAGACTAGGCTGGCGAAAAGAAGTGGATCAGACAGATTAATGGTGGAACTAATCATTTGAGAGTCACTCAAGAAGTAAGGTAAGAATACCTGCCTATTATTATGAAATAATAGTGAATTTACACCGTCTACGTACATAAACCTCTTGTTGGACACTCCATTAACAAAAGTAGGACCTTAAAAATCCCTTGTTATTTACTCTTTAACATTACAAAAAAAGACAGAAATGCTTTTAATGTATTTTGACCGCTCAGCCTAATTTTGGGGACATGAAAGGCTAACTATACCACTATCATATCTCGGTAAACCAAGAAAATGTCTGATATCATGCACATGCGGTGTGCGCTAGTACTTGACAACTAAAACAACAATGGCGGACTGCACGACTCTTTGTGCTACTCAAAACACTTCTATTTTAAAAACAGTTTAAATATTTACAGCATCACTATGACCAGCATGCATTGTTTACATATTTTGTCTTCTTGATTCTTGTATTAACTGCATACAGGGCTCTAAATATTTTTCCACTGGTCGCACCGTGTGACTCATTTTCTCAACCAATTTACAATTTGGTTGCACCCTTTTTATAGTAATAATAATGACCTCAGTTGATGAATCGAGTTAGGAATGTTGAACGATGAATGATGTTAATTTGTCACTCTGTCTTTTAAAATAGTCGGCTATAGACCACTTTATAGTTGCGATTTAACACTTGTGTTCTATTATTTATGCACATGTGCGCTTGGAGGGGCGAATCTAACCTGACTGGTTAACAGGCAGGGGTTTTCCTAGGTCAATAATTGTCTTCGGTGGTGGGTATAAAGTATAAAAGTACACTACTCGTGAACAGTGAACCCAAAATCAGAGCAAAGAAACATTGTTTTGCTATTTTATACAGTTGTTTTTATTTAGTTTTAGAACTTCTTTCAAGTAATATATGGGCTATGAAATTATCTGACACATATAATCTGTCAAATTTCACAATCCTCCTTTATTGCCCTCTTTGCAAAAAGCTGTCATTTTGCCACTGGCCTTCATATTGAACAACAATCCCAGTCAGAGGTAGAAGCTAAACAGGTGTTTTCTTTCCACATAAAATTGCATAAAATTAGCTAGTTCAAAATTCTAAAGCAACAACATTGTCATACTCATAAACTTGAAATACCAAATCTTCCTAATCTTACAGGTCTAAGCACGCTTGTGTTCTGATGTGTTTTTGAGAGGCTGATTTGATGGGTTCAGACAGCGCGTCTTGTGAGTTCAGAGTAAGACATACGAGTTGTTTCGACAAAACAAATCGGTTCAATAGCTTCTCGGACAATGACGCGCTGTTTGTTATTCACAGCTGTTATGACATCGCAAAAGAAAGAAGTTAACACGCGAAACACTTCACTGGATAGGATTTTTCCTTTATGTCAGCTGCATGTACGGAACACTTGTCAGGGAAGAAAAGGCAACATTTACACATAGGTGTAATTCAGGAAAAAAATATTCTCTGAATGTGCCACGTGAAACATGTATTCTGTCTTCTGACCTTGCTTTTGATCAAAGTGTGAGGGAGAGAGAGACCGTTCAGAAACCGACGTGTTCGACCTCATTAAGCGCTGCACAGAACGATCAAAATATGACATCATTGTTCCGTGAGAGCATTTTAAAAGCACATGGAGCAGTCTGTCCCTGCGATGCCTTTAGGGCGATCGCTCTTCACAACACCGAATTTAGTCAAACACACACTTTAGTTTGGAGACAGAGGGAGTGCACAAGCTCTCTGCTCGCTCTTTCCTGCACTTTTCACAAGCGTGACATTCACCTCTCATAAATCACATTAAATGTTTAAATAAATCTTTGGCCCAAAAAAATGCAACCCTGTGAAATTTTACCCCACACGTTATAAAAAAATTACCGCATTTGCAACCTATTTTTAAGTACATCAGATTATTCTACAGAACCTGGTAAACTAAGCCTTTGCCAAACTTTGCCCCTAAAATCAGGACAGAAAATATAAGTACGCACATACGTGTGTTCAGTACAACCAGATTGTGGTTTAATTTCAGTTCACAATGTGGCTGGAAAAGATGGTGTTCACTCACCCTCCTATCGTGTCGGGGAGGTACATGAGCTGGTTATCATCCACCTTTAGAGAAGACAGTCTTTTCAGTGAACCTGTGTGTACAGAGAGAAAGAGAATGAGTTTGTAATGCATGACAATTTACACTGATGCATTCAGTAAATGACCATTCTTATTTGAGATGATATCTCCATAAGCACTTTACTCAAGAAAATAAGACCACGCCAATCTTCAGTGAAACCAAGTAAAGATTTCTTAAAGAAAATTGATTCACAGGCTGAACATTCACATATTCATTGAAAAACCATGAGAGGCACAAACAAGTTTTTTGCTGATGCCGAGCACCTCAGAGGCTAGAAAAAAAGCCACTCACTGAGCTCTAAAATGGATTTCATTAAGCGGTGAGCTGGAGGTGTTATTTCACAGCGAGCCTCGTGTTGAAGGGCCGTGTGGCTCGGCCTGCTCATTAGTGTATGTCCGACTGGGCCATTCATTTGGTAATGAGACCGTATTACTGAATTACCCATAATCCTCCTCCTCATTTACACGTCTAACCTGTACGTTTGTTAGAAAAGCAGATCAAAATTGAAACTAGCAGATCACAACCTTGAAATCCAAAATGGAGAAGCAGGATATTAGATTTGCCTTTTGTGTTTATTTCGTACTTTAAAGTCCCCTGGACCGGAAGATGTGATCGTTTTCACTTCCGTATTCTGACACATTTCCGAGTGAAAAGGAATTTCAAAGGTGAAAATTTGTGGCCGTGTCTTGTGTTTTGTGTTTTTCACTGCGAATTGATTGGATGTGTAAAACAGCTGTTGCGTTGATTTTGAAATGAAAAAGCAAACTGACAGTTGAAGGGGAGGAGTTAACGGATGCTCCACGCAAGCCATCTAATTTACGTCATTTGAGATGGATAGTCATTTCAGGGCGGAAGTGCATTTTCAGATTTTAACTGAAGATTATGAGGGTACATGAATTTTAAAAAGCTATTTCCTATAAACGCTGCAATATTACACAAAAAAGTAAGAATGGTCATTTTTTATTTCACTGGGACATTAAAGGACATTCTGGCTTCAAAAACCTTTCCATAAATAATGTAGGTTAATCTGTGATGATTCCTTTTAAAGGGGGTAGTTTACCAAAAATCAGATTTCTGTCATTCATCATTTACTCACCCTCATGTTGTTCCAAACCTTGCAGAACACAAAAGAAGATATTTTGGAAAAACGTTGGTACAATACTGACTTCCATTGTATGGACATAAAACCACTGTGACAGTTCTCAAAATATCTTCTACTTAGTTCACAGAAGAAAGACTCGTATACAGGTTTTCAACCACATGAGGATGAACAAATGTTGACATCATTTCACACACGTACATAGTCAAAAGTACGTTGACTCACCCTTATAATGAACTGCTTTGTCAATGCCATAGTTTCCATTGAAAACAAAACCAATTGCTGCACCACACAATGATATTTGAAAGAATTCTGTGATAATAACCACATAGTGTATCATTCATGTCCGGACCACAAATAGCATTAAGGGATTAAGGGACAAAAGTTGAATATTGTTTAGGGCTGGGCTGTGTTCAAATACCTTTCCAATTGTATTATAATAGCAACAGTGATGTTTGTCTTGATTGTTAGT
Organism: Triplophysa bombifrons; assembly: GCA_029783895.1. Lineage (NCBI taxonomy): Eukaryota > Metazoa > Chordata > Actinopteri > Cypriniformes > Nemacheilidae > Triplophysa > Triplophysa bombifrons. Next base: position 4,325,535 of record CM056471.1, read on the forward strand.
GGTGTTTGCAATCTTATTGTTATGGCTTTGTGTGTTGGTTACCTATAGATCCCGGCAGCTGCGACAGAGCATTGTTGGACAACAGAATATCCTGCAGGTTTTCACATCCAGATATCTTGTCATCCACTATCTCAATGTTATTCTTGGACACGTCCAGGTAGCAGAGCTGCTTCAGTGCCCCGATCATCTGTGCAAAAAAACCTTTACTTTACTGCTCATGTAGATACATTTTACCAAACCTCAGACAGTCTATTTACACCACGAGTGTCTTCAAAGGATGTGGCGTTTTCGGTGAAAGAAAAAGAAGCTAGTCTAAGAGGAAATAATGACAAACAGCATTTAGAAGATGGGGGTATGAGGTCAAGATAAATGACTGAAAGCCAAAGGCAAGACGTGAACTGGTTCAATAAATCTCTTATGATGCGTTTACACTGCCAGCGACTTCGTTAGAAGGTGTTCCTAGCTTCGTTTGCTCTAGTAACATTTAATACACAAACCCTGCAGTTACTGACGAGAGGGATGACATGAGCTCCGCTGCTTTACTCCTATTGGTAGTCGGTTCCGAAAGAAACTCATCATTTACATAAAGTTGAGCGAATCTCAACTTTGTCGCGTCGCTAGACATGCCCACTTCCTGTTGCCAATGGTCACTGTAGCTCATGTTGCCGGTGCCCCATTGAAATGAATGACACGTCCTCGCTTTGTCACTGGCGGTCTGAACAGGGCGTTAGACTTCAGGGCAGACCGTGGCCTCCTCAACAGGGCATTCCCCAATAGCCTCTGCTATTTGGTTTCCTTCCCAGAACCAAATCTAGGGGCACTTAGAAATCTAACTAGGCCGGTTAAAGATCGGTTACATTACCGCAGACCTTGTCAGTCCGGATAGAGTACCAGGAGAAGGGCTCTAATTTCTCCAAACCAGTAGTATAGTAGTATTTGTTCGCACATGTTTTTGGTCATTTACTGGAAATGTTACAACTTATCATTCATGAAAATTGATCAAGCAGATTCAATTTTAAACTCATTTTGAACTTTTAAGTGATCACCACCCAGCATAAATCAAACAACACATTACTTTGGACGCATCGGGGTGACGACCAATTAGAAGTTATCTGTCTAAACCTCGCTCAATGCTGTTGATTCATCACCGCCTGCGCTCGCTGCTCTCCTGGGTACGGCATAAGAAGCTTAATCGAAAGCGTTAATAACCCGAAAGAAATTGAATTCTGCGAAGAGAGAAACATATGGCCGCCCGGCCTTGCACAAAGACACACTGTGCAGGCTGTAAGCCGGTCTCTCTGGTCACAGGAAGGAGGTCATGAGGTCACCCTGATATTCAGGCCATTTGGAGTTTTAGCAGATTTCGCAGCCTTGTTCAAGAGGGTGTCCCGAATCGATTGGGCGCTCTATAATCCACATCCACAATTACTGTCAGTGCACACAGTGGCGGGCTAATGCTATAATTACTATCTATTTAAAAGAAACAGCAGTCTGGAAAGAAGCTCAGCGTTACTCTAGGAACGTTTAAAGAGTAAATTTATTGTGATTTTTAAGGTCATACTTTGGTTTATGTAGTGTCCAACAACAAGTTTTATGAAGATGCAAGTTTTAAAAACACTTTCGTTTTCAAACAATAGGCCTTACTTCAATAGGCCTCACTTCTTGACTGACTCTCAATTGATTCGTTGGGCGATTCATCTGTGTAAACCCCCCCTTCTTTCATCGTTCACTCATCTGATTGGTCAGATGGTCTAGTCTGCTGTGATAGGTGTACCGTGTGCAGTGTAGCAAATAGAACGTAGGCTGGGATTACACGGACTAACGCAAATCTGACCCGGAACTGAAATTAGATCCGAGACGACTCGTTTGCCTGATTCAAAGTCGACTCCATTTTTCTAGAGGTGTTCCGATTGATCAGTCGCCGATCATAATCGGCCGATAATCACTTTGGGAAGTATGATCGGCGGTCTCTAAAAGGCCGATCCCGAAAAGCCGATCAGATGACGCAAAATTGGCGAGACTTTTATTTTACGCGCTATGAAAATGGCTTCACCGGTCTGGCAATTCTACAAGGTGTGTGAAATAGACAATGCATTATCAATCTGAAACGTGTGTATTATGCGAATTCAACGATGCAGGAAGCACCCAAAACATTTGTACACCAGCAACCTCTTTAGACATTTGAGGGTTAGTCACGTAAAGGAGTGAGAGTAGTTTTCAAAGTTAGCTAGTGCAGAGTGAGCGCGCAGTTCAGCAGCTCGAGCAACACTCAGCTGCAGAGATCGCGTCACTCTGCGTTTAAATCATTTTGGAAACAATTACAATTTTTTTACACACATCACATTTCCTAAGGGCCTGTGAACGTTACATATTTGCAAAAAATTGTCTCATGAACCTTTTACATAGAAATCTACATTCACTCTGCTTGAGCTTCATGACTGTCACAAAATGACCTCATAAATATGTAAAAACAAAAAAAGCATTATAAACATCATGGTCCAGATGGTGACTTCATAAGAACCAAAATGGTGCTGTCTGCATCTAAATCCTTGTATTTCCAAATTGCGTGGATTTTATTTTTTACATAAATCATTATTATAAGTCACCCTTTACGCTTGTCACTAGGTTATCTTTAAAGTGTTTTTTCAACTTCGACCATACAGTATTTAATAATTTATAAAACATCGTGTTTTTTACGTTTCCTTAAAAATGGGTGGTTTGGGAAGAACCACCACAAAACGTAACCTAACACTCACCCCGGGTAAAAATGTCAATTTGTTTCCGTCTATCCACAGCTCTCTGATTCCATTGAGCTGCTCCAAAACCTCAGGCTAGAGAAAGAAAGAGAGAGAGAGAGAGAGAGAGAGAGAGAGAGAGAGAGAGAGGAGAGAGAGAGAGAGAGAGAGAGAGAGAGAGAGAGAGAGAGAGAGGAGAGAGAGAGAGAGAGAGAGAGAGAGAGAGAGAGAGAGAGAGAGATGAGAGAGAGAGAGAGAGAGAGAGAGAGAGAGAAACACATTCTCAGTGAGAGGAAATCCGCTTTGGCTTTAATGAATAGCATTAAAGGAGGCAGATGTATATTAGGTGGATGCTCAATGAGAGCGTCTGCATTCACTGTCCATCAATCTGACACCTGGCTGCATTGAGAGCTGTGATGTATGCGCAGCTCAGAAAAAGACTGCGGTCCTGCATACAACACCTGAAAGAGGCAGGTGCGACTCACCACTTCACTGAACTCATTGCTCCCCAGATCCAGCCGCTCCAGCTGCGTGAGCTTATGCATGCTCCTGCAAAACACACACATCACACAAACGTTACAAACACTTATAACCCTGGATTAAACAGATTTAAGATTGCACACAAACGAACATCTGGGGTGGTCATCTATTTAGATGAACTGTAGGTGTGACAGGCATAAGGCTGGGCAGTAACCGTGACAAAGACATTTATTGAACGGGCACAAACTGCTAATCTACTTTTCATTGGCTGCTTTAAAACACTCTTAGACTTTACACCCTAATTTGCCAAAGCCGATGCCAATGCCAATAAAACACTTGATTAATTTAACGCACAAATTTAATTTCCAAGGTCACGTACACATCTAAAGTTCAAGCTACAGAGTTTACGGTGGCGAAGCGGTTTAAAGGTTGAATCATAATACAAAGAATTTTATAAAACTGTTAAAAAGCTGTTAATGTTTACAACTGAAATGTAATCAAATCTAACACTTTAAAGTGTTTTTAGGGCATTTCTTTAACATTGAATTATATATTATTTTCAGTGCTGTGTTTACGGGAGGGAGCAGGGATCAGGAAATGATGTAAATTAGATTCAAACCTGTTTGGCCGTCACAGGAATCACGGACACATCAGTGTGTGATGGGTTTATTGTCTCATTGTGATTCAGGAAAACTGACTTGTCCAGTCGTACCCGTAGAAAAATGTGTGACTGATGTAAATTATTGAAAGCTGTGGTGCGTAATAGGAAAAACATTTTTGCCTAACCCTGACGGAATAATAATGATATACAAGTTGAGCTGTCAGGTGGGATTTCCCTGGAATCGTCAGTGTGACATCATTTGAGTTTTAAACCGATATGTTGATAGACAGGCAAAAGTCACAAACTGAAGCCAGGGTTGCCAGGTTTGCAGTTTTCTCGCAGATTTGGGCTACGTTTAAACGTTTTCCACAAGTTGCTTATTATTCTTTTTTTAAAAGCGGATAGATTATGTTCGTCAGCTGTCTGGGATCTATTTGGATGGTAAAATGAGGTTATTCTTAAAAACAACTGCATTTTCTACAATATAATGATTTTCATTATAAAACATATATTTTAGATTTAGATGGTTTTAGCGGCAACCCTATAAATGTTATCTGGCCCAAACTTAACTTCCGATAGACCTCGGCAAAGAATCAATAATTGTTGAGTAGTTTTAATTTAATTTAACAAAATTAACATAAAATAAAATATGAACATTCTGTAAATAAATGGTTATATTATAACCAAACACAGATCGGAAGTTAACTTCGGGCAAGACGTGACATATTTGAGTTTTTTTGGGGGGGTCACTGGGCTAGTTTTGAATCGTCATTTAGCCAATTTTTTACGCAGATCTGGCAACCCTGACTGCACTTTAAACCAGTGAAAGCTCCAGTTTTACCTGGTCCTCTCTACACATCTAATGCTTCCTAAGAAAACAACATCATATTGGATACGGTGTTAAACTATCTCTTTAGTCCTCTGAATGAATCCACGACATGCGTTTATAGACTTCCGCTCAAAATCTGCTCATAAGCACAAACACAGGTCCTAATCTCTGTGTCCAACCCTGGACTAACACGAACAACTAAGGTAGGTTGGGTTAAGGGTGGAGTGTAAACAACTGGTTTGCTCAGACGTAGGCACAGATCAACTCTAGCCTACAGTGAGTCATATCGCAAACACAAAGAAAACAGGAAATTAATACCTAAATAAATGGAATTATGTACAGCCAACACGATAAACTCAGACTTGATTGTATTTGATCTATGAGCGTATTGTATTGAAAGGCAGCGAGAGACGAAGATTAGTTGCGTTCTAGCTATGGCCGTGTGAGGGCTACATTCATCAGGAGCTGGGTGAGTTAAAGCATGCCAACTGGGTAACTCCAAGAGTGCTGAGCAATCCACAGCTCATCAGTACGATAGACACACACATCTTTAAAACAAGCTTCCCAATGATCGTCTGAGCAACAGTCACAGCACACTGAATCTTAAGAGTTATAAAGTTAAACAATAAAGTTTAATAATAGTAAATGAGTAAGCCATGCATGTGAGGGCAGCTTTCTCTCTCGCTCTGATTATAGAGTGTTTATGTCGTCCTGGTATACTTCCTGATGCAGAACAAAGTCCAAGCATGTGTTGCTGGATGGTAGCTAAATGGTTGCTGGAGGCAGAGTCCTGCAAGTGTGCGGGTACCCGTCGGGTGAACTGCTAATATTTGATGTAACGTGTGGAATAATTATTCACGTGTCATTTGCGGTTCGGCTGCGGGTCGGTAATAAACAGGCGAGGGCGGAACATGGGTCCAGTAGCCCAGAAGACTGTTTCAACTCACGGTCCTGTGCTTATTTGTGTTCAAGCTCTGTCTGAAAAGCTGGTTTCTAATTTCAGTGTTGAGCATTAAAGGCAATCGTGCGGCAACTGATGGACAGCGAGTACTTGACTCTATGCTCTTATCACAACTTAAATAAAGATTTCAGCTCATCGTGGTGCTACCGGTCTCTTTCCTGCATTACATTTCAGTCAGCTTTGATGGCAGCTTAGCTTTTAGTGTGTCGCAGCGTTTCGGGAGAGACAACCAACAGTGATCCAATAATGTTAGCTAGAAGGCTAACCTATCCATTTAATGTAGAAGAAAACATAACTCTGATAATTTGTTCTTGGATGAATTAAATTCATATTATTCTAGTGTTGTTCAAAAATTTGAGATTAAAAAAATCTAGAGGCGCAAGTGACGTTGCTGGTGTATTTTTTATAAGCTGCAACTGAAATAACTATTTTCTTAGTGTAATCTTCTAGTTCTATTCTTGCACTCTCATTCCTCGCATCAAGCTCCGCAAGCGAATGAGACTTCTGTGTTTGATTTGTAGTTTGCGACGAAATCAGCTGAAGCCATTAACAGCTGATGACATTCTTATAATTATTTCAAGCATTTCTTTTATATGCGATTCATGACATGTGTTAATGTATTAAAAAAGTTGTTCATATGATATTAACAAGTCATATTTTTTCTGTTCAATTATTGCTGGTTTATTATGGTTTCGTGTACATGCATAAATCTACGTCTATTTAATGTGGCTAAGGTTTGGGTCGCGGTGTGCATGTCAAACGGGTACGGTAGGGTGCGGAATGAAATTAGTGCTTCTGTCAGGCGACGGGTCGGGTGTTCTTTTAATTACTGCGGGTGCGGGGCAGGTTTACCAAATAGGACCCGTGCAGGACTCTGGCTGGAGGGTTCTGGGTGTTTGGAAGCTCTTCCGTTGTGTTTTTAATCCACCCAACCAAAAGCGAACTAAGTTTGTGGCATCCTGACATCAAACATGCACGGCCTGTTTGGTTCTACTGACAGATGATGCAAGACCGACTGCCCAACCCATTTCTTTCCCATTCTGTGGTTTTCACACACAAAAGCAAACAAATGAGCCCCTGTATGACGCACTTTGATCTCCAGAGCCAGAATCGCTTATAAAACCTGTCGCAGCACGTTACTGGAGTGTCTCCTACTTACGGCTGAACAATTTGAAGCCACGGAGAGAGAGAGAGACGCTCATCTGTATTATAATGCGGTTATCAGAATTGCTGCAGCGGCGCAGATCAACGTTTAAATATTTTACAAATTCAATCCCGATGCGACACCTACTTTGGCAACATCTTTAGCTGGTTCTCCCGCAGCTCCAGGATCTGCAGCTTGGTTAGTCTGAAAACAGAGAGAAAAAAAGGAGGGAAACTTTATAAAGTGAAAGTGTATGCGGTTTGCAGTAAAGTAATAATGAAAAGTATCCCGTGTGTCCTCGGATGAACTTCAAGTGAAACAAATACATGTCGCATGGCCTGATCTCTCAATGAATATCTACACCAGGCTGTATGTACTGTATATACCGCATTCGCATGAAATCTGTAACTTAGACCCGTGTCGTGTGCTTAAAAAAAATCATATTTTCTTATATTTTGGAGAGAAGTCATGTTTGTTGTTCATTACATTTTAAAGTAGTACATACTTCATCCGATCGTGTACCCAGACACTGTCTGAACTGAAACAAAAGCTCAGATTATCTTGTTCTCTCTTAGACCGAGCAGAGTTCAACCGGTGTGTTACAGTGTCTGTGTGTATGTCTGACCTGCCAAAGCTGGCCGGTAGAAACTCGAGGAAGGCATCATTCAGGTAGAGCTGCGTCAGACTGAGAAGCTGCGTGAAACCTTCAGGGAGCCTGTGGAGACACGACAGTGGTTCCATGACATCACCGGAGACATGCAGACACACAAAGTTCATCCCTTATATCTCGTATACTTACTTGGATATAGGGTTCACACTTGCTTCTACTATGGCCAGGACTTTACAGTTCTTGATATTTTCAGGAAACTCTTGGATACCTGAAATGTCAAAAAGTTTTTTTATTAGCTACAGGTTTAATGTCGGTTGCGATGAATCGCATCCAGAAGTAAAGTTTGTGTTTACATGATATATGTTTGTGTAATGTGCATATTTAATTTATATTTATAAACATAGAAAATGGTGCTTTCCAACCGTATAAGTTCAGAAACGAGTAGAGAGTGCAAATGCGGACTTAGTTTTTCCTGCATTTGAACAATCAAAAAGAACTATCTTGTGATGTAAGCCGGTCAACAGCGATGTCATTTAAGCACATCAGCCGAACAACAGTATGATGGAGGATAATGTGATCGACCAATCAGTGTTTGCTTACATCACAGATCGTTCCTATCCTGCTAGTTTTGACATTCGACTTACATTGCATTATCCTATAAAAAAAAAATTCCAAGTATGTGCAATCCCCTGGGATCGAACCCACGACCTTGCCGTTGTTAGCGTCATGCTATATTTATCTTAAATATAAATATGTACGTGTATGTGTTTATAAATACACAATCAATTTGCACATAACACAAACATATATTACGGAAACTCAAACTTTTATTATGGATATTAATCGCCATTAATCGTTTAACAGCACTAGTTTAGTCATTCTACCGAATAATACGTTTGCAGTCTAGATCAAATGTTATATAATATAATAAATAGTCAACACATAGACTGACTCTTGACTCTTACGAGGCATTTTCCCTCTCTCACTTGTAATTCAATTTAAAAGTATTTTGGGGTGTTGCAAAGCAGGTTTACAGTAAACACATTCTATTACAGAGCAGAGATACAAGAAAGGAAATACAAGTCTTATGGCTATTGTCAGATCATTATATTAGTAATGCTATAAACCAGGTATGTTTATCAAGTTTATCAGTTTGTATATTTGAGATACAACTGTAAAAAGAATTGTATGTAAGATAGTCTTTTAAATCGAAAAATGACAACTACATCAAAAATTTAAACCATTCCAAAAAATGGACGAGATCAAAAAAAACTGTCATTTCAAATTAAGGCTTGCACCCAACTCAATATTAATATTTTAATAACCAAAATTATATTGCTACTAGGTCGAAACCATGTCTTTAAAAACAAAAAAACTTGGCAATGTGTAGAAAGCAAGCTTTAGCGCTAGCCTGCATGCATCCTGTCCTACTAACCACAGGAGCTGGAGTGTGACATTATAGTTATGTTAAGATTTCCTCCCTCCAACACCCGGATGTGAACTCTTAACTGCACGCAGTCACCACAGGCGAGTCTGTTCTAACCCCAGCGCAACGGGACGATCACGCTCCATTTATTTTAAAGTTATGTAAAAACACTTATGGAAACACTATAAACGCTGAGCAAAAACAAACAAAGGCAGTATGACAGGAAGGGAGTGACGATTATAAACCCGCAGGCACATTTTTGTGTGGGTGCCAGCGGTGGTTACGGGGTGACGTACATAAACGGATAAATGCTGAGTACAATACAAATGAACTTGTCACGTGATCAGGATTGATATGATGCTGTAGTGTGGTGCATCTTGGAATTATAAGCATTGGACTCAAAGGGAAAAGGATGCTGGGATTCCCATCTGAACATCAAAATACTTATAAACACTTTTATGAGTTTGTGTGCATTACAGCTATTACGTACAGCTGTACATCTATTGCCAAATGTGAATGAAGCCTTTCAAGCTAGCATCCTAATTGTTACGAGACCTCGTGCGACTGATTGTAAATGTTCCACATACGCAGCGACTCTGTTATGGTAACTCACGCCCCTCATGAGAAGCACACAACAGACTTCACCGATGCTCACATTGTCTACACAGGAAGCGAACGGTCTCTTGCCATGACAGTTTGAGGTCGTCTGCACTGGAAGTGATGTAGATGCGTCTCATCTCGAAATACACACTGACAATTGACCAATCAGATGAGAGCATGACGCAAGATATCAGCAACAGTAAAATGGAAGGATTCTTTCTCAGTTTCCTTTTTGATTTTCAATGGACATCCATTGGTATGAAAACTTGCTTTGGCAACTGTGCAGTGCATCAAAAATAGAAATTTGTCATCAATTCAAATAGAGACGCGTCACAAAAAAAGCATACATTTAGTGACGAAATATGCTTCTGCTGAATAAAGGCTATCTAGGCAGCCTTATGTGCTGTATTTGATGCAAGTCACCAAACTGCAAATGCAATTCTAAACCAATGCTCAAAACATTCAACCTGGTTTATAAATTAGGTTGTGCAGATTTTTGTGCTGCTGCGTGAAATGGGAACTGTCGAGCTTGCCGAGTTGAATTGAATTACAGTGGATAAGGGGTTAGCGAGTGCATGCACATATCAGGATGACTCTGCTTGTGTTATAGGTGGATTGATAGCGTAACTGGACTCCAAAGAGGAAAAAGAAAGAGGAGATGAATGGGCCGTTTTGCTTACTGTTCTTGCTGATGTCCAGCTCCCTGAGATTGATGAGGTTTGCCACGCCCGGCGGCAGGGCCGTAAGATCGTTGTCTGGTAGACTCAACCGCTGAAGCAACTGGCAGTTGAAAAGTTGCTGTGATAAACAAAAAGGAAAAGAGAGAAAACACTGAGATAAAAAATGAGGAATATCCATTTGAATTGATCCAATGCAATGTCCTTACAGAACGCCATCCTTTAACATCCAATCAATTCCGTATAGAAAATCTAAACCTGGCACAACTACTTTCTTCTGTCATACATATATTCCAACACTGTCAATAGAAAATAACACATATGGACCATGAGGGCATGTTTGATTTAGATACAAAATGACTTCTGTTACAAACATAGTTTGAGATTTTGTAGGTTTGATTCATGTCTGTTTAATGAACTGACTTAAAGATGTTCTCCCAAAATGAAAATTCTGTCATTAATTACTCACTCTTTAGTTGCTCCAAATCTGTATTAATTCTTTCTTGTTTGGTTGAACACAGACACAGATATTTGGATGAATGCTTGTAACCAAAAGGTCCAATTGACTACCATAGTATGAAAAATGACAATGGTTGTCAAAAAATGTTTTCCTTCTATGGGAGTCAATGGGGTCCAACAACTGTTTGGTTACAAGCATTTTTCCAAATATCTTTCTCTGTATCCATCAGAACGCAGGGATAGTTCACAAAGAAAAAAAATTCTGTCATCATTCACTCACCATCACCCCTAATTTCAAACCTGTATGAGTTTCTGTATGAGTTTCAAAAGAAGATGTTTTAAAGAATGTTGATAATCGAACAGCGGTGGAAGCCATTGACTTCAATTGAACGGACTCAAAACCAATGCAAGTGAATGACTGCTATCGGTTTTGACTGCCATTTTTGGGAGAACTATCACTTTAAAGAAATTGTTCACCTTCAATTTAAAATATTCTGTCATCATTTACACACCTTCTTGACATTTCAAACATGCATGAATCTCTTCTGCAGAACACAAAAGAAGATATTTAAAACAATGTTGGTCCCCATTGACTTGCATTGCTCATTGCTCATTGCTCATTTTATTGTTCATACAATAAAAGTCAATGGGAACCGATGGTTATTGGTTACCAACATTTTTCAAAATCTCTTCTTTTGTGTTTTCCAAAACAAAGGTTTAAAATGACAAAAGGTTGAGTAAATAACAGAATGTTAATTTTGAAGCTGAACCATCCCCTTTAAATTAATTTCCTAATTGTTTTCACTGACACATGTACAAGGTAATCTGCCATTACCCATCTTCTTTTTTTAAATATCCCTGCTTGTTAAAGTTATATTCTACATATATATAATCTTTACTTATCTGTATTTTTTATATATATTTTGATTCTGTGTAGTGTTATTTGTATGGGCCATGGGTCTGACAGTAACGCAATTTCAATCCTCCATATGTACAGTATGTGATGTTGCCGAATTGACTATAAAGCAGACTTTGACTTGAAGTTTTGCTGGTGGGATGTATAGCTGACTGATATACATCAAGAACTGGACTAACTGATAATGTAAAAAATCAACAGTTTTTATATATATGGTGCATGTGTGTTTTTATTGCAGGATTGTACTCGTACTTTGGGCAGCTCCGCAATCTGGTTGGCATCAAGGTAGAGCTCCTCCAGGGTCTTCTCAAAGCTGAAGATCTCTTTAGGGACCTGTTCCAGGCTGCAGTGCGAGTAATCCAGGGAAGTGACGGGCTCCTCCTCGCCCCGCAGGCAACGGCACGGCACCAGCCGCACGAATAAGCTGCGTTTACTGCTCATCCTCGTGACAGCTCAGGTACTGAAGGAGAGAGAGAGAGAACATGATCATCTCATGAACATGAACTATTTAAGCATAGACACACTGGGATACTTGATAGTGCTGTCAAAACAGCTTGGTTACACACGCTGCGGAACATAATTTTTGGGGGATTTGCCATTCACTGAGTAGGTATTGTTCGGCAAAAATATACAACAATTATTCGCCAGCGAAGGCCTGCGGAAAAATTAATTAAAACCCATTTATATTCATGGTTTGCAAATTCATTATACAACGTATAATGGAGTTGGAGAATATCATGCACCTTTATTGGAGAAAAGCCCTCAATATTGTATCAAAAAGGGCAGCAATTGCCCCAGACGCAAGGGTTCTCTTGTGTTGTGATGCGTCATGAAGAGTAGACATTCAATCTGAATATGTGGATGAATTGTGGCGGGGTCGGTTGCTACTGCTATTCAAAAGAAATCCCTAGGGGCGACACTAACTTGAAATTGTGGTGCAGAGAAACAGGCGCGGATGGCCATTTGGAGCTCTTGGTGGGCCGGAGCTCATGTGGACTAGTACCGCTCAATGTGTCTCGTTCAGAACTCAAACAGATGGAGGGGACTTCCAACACTGCCAAAAGCGGGTTTCCTGACCAGCGGAATGTGATGGCAAAGAAATGGTTGGTAACCCTGAGTCAAATGCTAGTCGCCTCGTTAGCGTAGCCGTCGCCCACGCCAGTTTGAAGCCCGCTCATTATGAATGCGACTAAGGCTGGAAAACAAACTGTTTTACTCGGGAAAGCTTTTAGAAATGGAGACAAGTGGACTTTTGGACTCACTCATGAAAGCAGTCTGTGTCAGGAATGAACCCAATACTTTTCCATCTCATCAAATGTGGTAACACCGTGTATACACTGTGTCACGCGACAAGAGACAAAAGAACGCATAAGAATCCATTATAATTTACAATTTTGTCCACACCAGAAGTGGTGTTACTGTCATATTTTAACTAGTTATTAAAACATTTAAAATACATACTCATATTACATTAAGTGGTTTATGTAATACCACTGTGGCTTGAAAGTATGATTCATGTAATGACTATTATGGCTTTAAGATATGAAATCGGATCACCTTCCCTTGTGCCCCTCCCACTCCCCCACTCTTTTTCTCACAGCGTTCACGCCCATTTTTGTTGCATTTTTCAAAACAACAGTGAGGTAGACTGTAAAGGGACCCTTTAAGCAGAAGGGCACCAAGCCAAGTTACATGGATCATCCCCCTTGAGAAACCTAAAGCAAAGTCTCTTAGGTCAAGAACACTATGGTGATGCATGAAGTTCATGAATCACAATAAAACGCTTCCAAGCACACCATTGTGCTTCCAAAAACTGTGTTCAGATTACGTGGAGTTCTGAAGTATGGTGACCGGGCATCTAGAGTATCCGCATTCAGCCACAAATTTCTCAACAAAAAAGAAGCGCAACAGGGAAAGAACGCCTCACGATCTCACTTTGTTATGAAATGTCGAAGGGAAGACGTGTGGGAAAATGTGTGAAGGAGTTCCTCCTTCCAACTAGGATTTCCGTGTGCTGGTTCAGAAATCATGTGAGGAAGATGAAGAACGCTCTGTGAGGAAGGGCTGGATTACATAACAGATTGTGGAATGTGGCTGCATCAATGAGATCCTTGTGGAAAGAGTTTGGAGAATGTGACCTCTCCTCCTCCTCCTTCTCGGCAGACAGACACAGACTAACCCTTAACCAGGCGCAATGTGTGCATAAATATGTTTGGACTGAGACAGCAATCACATCCAAACAATTATTCAAATGAAAAACACCAAGTCACACCCTGGATACTGTCAGAAAATGTTGGCTGGTGTTATGAATGGTCCAATGGTTTCTGCATAGCTATTCACAAAAACCACCAGTCTGAATCTTGATTTACTCTATGAAACAACAGATTATAAAGTACATTTCTTAGTAAAAGATGTCATCTTATAGGGTCTTTAAGGCCCCTCAGTGTACAGCAATCCAGGTAACTCTGGTGTGGTTATAACAGCCACAGCTGTGCCACTTTTACAGCTGTTGACTTTCGTTGTTGCGGAAAGTTTGGGCTGAAAGCGATAACAAGTGAGAACAGACTGGCCTCCGAAGGGCTCCTCTTATCAGTCATAATAAATACACACGCCTTGTGACATCGACTTGCACAAGAGAGAACACGCATACACGGAGGGAAATGGGTGTGATTGCCCTCAATGCAAGAAGGTTAAGGGTGGAGGGTTAGTGTTTCCCTTTTACACACTGGCAGACAATGACAGCCAGATCCTGTTGGTACCAAGTCGACAGAATGTGCTGGAGCTACTAGGCAGTGATAAACTGAGACTTGCGTTCTTTTGAGAGACCACAGCGAAAGCATCCGATTACAAGAGATATTCTTCAATTTTTTGCTCGTTCTCCCAGTCATCTCCAGTCCTGCGGGGAAATCTATGCATGTATAATTGAACCTTTGTGAGTGCGTGGGAAAATACAGTTTCACTTGCCATTGGTGCCGTCAACATCATGTGACCCATGCCATGCGATACAGACCGCACTGATGCTGCGAATGGATGTGAATGCGTATGGCTGTCTCCAAGGAGCAATGCAGCCTACTAGAATAAAAGTAATCACAACCACATGGCCTTCAAGTTGAGAAACACATTCACTTACCCTCACTTATGTACACATAAAAAAACCACCAGCTGTTTGTGTTCTGCAATTTCTCTTCGTGATGCATAAACTACACATGCTGGGTTTATAAATGACCAAGGGAACATTAGCAAGGCAAACTTCACTATTATAATTGCTCATGTTTAAGAAAAAACCTATGCCTAAGTACTTCAGTATTCAAGTTTGCTTTTTCACACTGAATACTTTTAACAACAGCGAAGTAACATTCTGGCAACCACCCAAAACGCAATAGAAAAGTAAACACAAACGGATGTGTTACAAACAACTTATGAGGCCATACTAGACATTCCATTGACTTGTTCATGTGCATAAGAATGCATCAAAATGTGAACTCCTGCAAAAAAGTTCCCAAAGTTCAAGTTTGATGACCTGCAAATCTGTATCATGTGACGACGTGTGACCAATAGAAGATCGATATGCCACTGTGTGGCCATTTCAGTTAGAGGACATGCTAATGCTATGATATTGCACAATCCAATTTTGTACAATACGGCCTTAAATTAACAAAAAATAACAAAACTAGTGCAAATACATGAAAACCCATAATGTGTAAATGAAAAACCCAATGGCACTTTTATCAAGGTTTTTCTGGTCGTTGCCCTAATACGCAGAGCTCTGCGTAGAAATTCTATTGTGACTGTGGCATTCAAAACGACTTCGCAACACCCTGGCAACACTATAGAACCCTAAGAAGAAATCGATTTTTTTTATTTTATTTTTACATCTAACGCAACACGTATTTGGTTATTATAATTTTATATATCACATTATATCTAAGAAAAAATTAGATGTTTAATGATATACCGTATCTCCTGAGGAATCATGGATAGAACCAATGAGATTCAACGGCATATTTTTAATTGCTCTGCTAGTCTGTCTTTTTACCATAAATTTGCTATATAATGATTTCTAAATGACCTCAAAATATTAAATATCTCTCACAAACATTGTGTTTTGGTTGAGAAGACATTTATTAAGCCAATGGGATTACTTTATTTTTAATTACTTTAATGACGAATATATATGCAGTTGGAGCTGCGCCATATTGAACCCCATATAGGATGATTCGTTCAATGTTTATATAATACGACATGTTTGTATTCATCAGGGTGAGAAAACTTCAGAGAATTTAAGAAAAGACAATTAAGCTGAATCCCAGTTCTTCTTGTTCTTTTTTATCAAAACTGTGCAAACTGGTTCTCCACCGATTATAAAGGCTTTAATACAATTAATATAATATTTCTGTAAAGTGGTTGGAGGGGGGTATAGAAGAGATTTGCCAGCTGGCAGAAATTTCACATTAAATAGCCAATCTGTCCACTCTCTCCTCTGCCAGTTCACCAGCAAACTCTGTCCCATTGGACAGATCTTAAGCCCTTGGGTGACCGCTGTTGCTATGGTTACGACCAGCCAGGCATTGGGAGTACCACTAAGGTAACTGTGGCAGACACTGCCGTAGTTACATTCCACAACGCAGCCCGAAGCCTCAAGGTTACAGCCACATATGGTATAAAAAACAGACTCTTACAGTTCCAGCAAAATACCTGTGGGGTATCACACCTATGGAGGGTATCACACCTATGGAGTCCCATGGAAGAAGAGGAGAAAGACCGGATATGCAGCCCGGGACTCGTTCACACACATGCTGGCATGGTAAAGGAAACGGCACTGTGATAGGTTTCAAGGATCATTGACTAATGGATTTTGGTGTAATACAGTACATGGACTTGTAGCTAATAAACAAAACAAGAAAAGCAGTGTGACTTGACACGCTAAGAGGAAACGGAGAAGATGATCAAGAGGTTTACAAGGAAAGCAAATCCTAAAATTGTGTCCTTTACTCGCACTCATGTCATTCCAAACCAGTGCCATATAAAGACAAGACAAGTGTTTCATCTGTTCCTTCATTTAAAAAACGTATTTTTCCTATTTATGACTATTTTACATTTTATATACATTTTTTATTAATAATATTTTTGGAGTAAAGTATATTTACATAATCATTTTTGTCAGTTTCTCGGATTTTCAGTAAATGACCAATTAGATTTTGGTTCCTAAGCGAAATCCACCATTTTAATATTGTTGTTATTTTTTTCCAGAGTAGTACATCTCCAGTCCCCATTCACTTTCATTGTATTTATAAGACAACATTTGGGACATTATTCGAACACAGAGACATCAGGTAAAAAGTCGTACGAGTTCAAACATGACATGAGGGACCGATATTTCATTTCTGACTGAGTGAACAATTGCTTAAAGTGGTGACCCGAAATCTGATCTGAAGATCAAGGGAGATGATCTGGAGCGAATCGGAGGCTTTATACAGTTCGTGGGAACTCGTTGACCCATTTTCTACCGGACTGTGTACCAACATCGTAGACCAATTAGACAATGCTCACATATTGAATACGACGTGGCTCTGCTCCCCTCCGTCCCTCCCCTAGCCTGTGGTTATCAGAGTCTCGCAACAGGAAGAGTCTGCCACCATCTGTCTGATGCGTAGCTCTGTTGTCCTCTCCAAGCATGCGATAGGCAAAACTGTGCACACATGACGCCAAGAAACCCACACGTGGCCAAGAATCAGCCCCCGTTAATATGCACAAGCCTTTTTGTGGGTGCTGACGTACACATTTCTCAGTTCCTGATGTTGAGAAGAGAAAGCTTTCAAATCCTCTCGGATACACACGAGTGAGACAGCTCGATGGACCGACCGGAGGCGTCAAGAGTGTGAGACGTACATTTTCTGGCAGGGTTAAAGATATTTATAGAAGAAATGGCAGAAGATTTCTGCACATCGAGTTTGGATCTGAACACAGTTTTGATGTAGGAATGCCAGAGCGATGAATTCAAGAATCAGGTCATGTTTAGAGGGTAGAGAGAAATCCAGAGAGAAAACATCAAGCGTAACCCTGAGAATACACAGTCTGGAGGGAAGTACTGAAAATATCTGGATGTAGTACAAGCTGTCAATCTGAAGTTAAGATACGGCTCAGGAAATCTACACGACTTGACGCAGTAATAAAGGGCAGCATCCATTCAAGTTTATATATCGTTTTTTTATAATTCTGCAATGTTTCAAAGCAGCTTTACGTGGAAAAAATGACTTGCAGTAATAAGGGAAATTATTTAAAGTATGAATACATTATAAGTAGAATACTTGATTTCTGTGCAAAAACTGCAAAAACTTACTGACACAATATTTTACATTTTCTACGAAAAGGCTTTCAAAATTCTCATTAGCATAACCATATAAAACGGTCATTACTATAGTGTGTATTGCTTAAAAAAAGCAAAGCCATAATGCCCAAGCAATTTATTAATTGATCATAAATTACTCAGAAATAATCAAACTTATGTTAAATTTTAATAGAAAATTATACATATAACATTTTTAAAATGTGGAAAACTACCCCTTATCGATAATGAGAATGAAAGTCGTCAAGAATATTAAAGTTTTAGCATGAAAAATTTGAAGTAATTTGTTAACCTGGTAGCTATTTGAAAGGTACTAGTGGACATTAAATCAAATTTAAAGGAGCAGTTAGGATTTTAATGAGGATAAATAACGCGGTTGTTTAGTTTCCTCTCACTTACACAAAACAATGTGTTTGGTTTTTAAAGATATGAGAGTGTTTCTCGTTCGCTTTATGAGCATTTTCTTCAGTTTTGCATTTACTGGAAGCACCGGTTCACACAGCCCTGCGCTTTTTGCTGGAATGGGGGCGGGGACCAGCAGCTCATTTGCATTTAAAGAGACACACACCAAAACAGCCTGTTTTTCCTCACAGACAGAAATGGACATCTAGGGCACCGTATAATAAAGGATCCGGGGTGTATTTTGAGCTGACACTTCACTGACACATTCTGTGGACTCCTGAGATGTATATTACATTTTGTAAAAGGGCTAGATTTGGGGCCCTTTAAGTGAAACACATACAAGAAATTATACTGGGTACGTTGTTAAAAAACTATAACATCTCTGCTTGGTGGTAACTGCTAGGATAATTTTTTTGCTATTTTTAAAATAGATTTGTAATGCAGGATCAGTGCAGTAATCATCTTGTTCTTATCTGGCGCTGTTCTCAGACTGACTCACAAGTGTTGAGTCAGGTGGCAAGTTTACCAGCCAAGGCGAGTGTGTCCATCTCGGAGGCTAGAGGTCGAGCGTGAGCACCGGTAAGACTGGGTGTGTGTTTCGATCCGCCACTCACTGCTAGGAACATCTCCTCCACCTTCAGCTGACCCAGAAGGAAGCAGGTCCTCTCTCAATAATTTAGCACCAGCGATCGCTTTAGACACGCCAAGCTTACAAGCAGAATGTCGACATACAGGGACGTTCTCTAAGAGAGACATGATGCATAGACGTTTCTTCAAAGTAAAAGCTAAAGTTGGGGAAGGGTGAAGCAAAGATACAAGAGATTACAGGATGAAAAAAATGGTATCGGTGTCAGAAGCTGCAGAACCAGATCGTCCAGTTCTGCTCCCCTTGTTTGGTTTTGGTTCTCACCGTTCCGTTCAATGCGCAGTGGTCTTGCGGCAGTCATGCAAACAAAACCGCTATTGTCCTGGAAAATCTGTTATAAGGCGGGTAATCAGATCTTGCCCGTATGCACAGAGTGCGTGTGCTGCATCGCACTCCATTGCAACCTTGTCTCGATGGAGGTCTTTTCACACTTGTCATTTCGTTTTCAAACTACCTTTAGGTGTATGGACAAAAAAGGCTCCAACAAAGAGTTATTATCCACTATTTAACCCTATGGTTAGAACACTTTACAAGCCCCAAAAGTACATATTTGAAAACATAAATGTATGAAAAGCAGCTACACTGAAACTTTAGTTTTTCTGCAGACTAGGAGTGTCATTGTGTCCTCTGGCTCGGTCTGAGCTTTATTCAAGTGTCTGAATGTAAACTGACCATCACAGGATGCTCAGGGGTGAGTCAAAAGCCACAGAAATATGAGCAGACAGAACAGCGAATGACCACAAATCCCTCAGAGTCTGTCCCTAAATGTCAAACAGAGTTTCACTTACCACGTCCTCACTATCCACCCAGATTCATCTAAAACACTCGGTGGATGAAAGAGTGAGACAAGATATTATTGACATGGAAATAGACGGAAAACAATAGTTATCTTTAAATGCGTGCTGTTTCCACATTCCACACAGAATGCAAGGTCTAAACCAGAATAACTCCATACCTTCAGTAGATCTTTATCACATATTATTTTAGATTCTGATAGGCTTAGCATCATCTATCAACCTAATAATTATATCCTTTAGGTATTCCAGGTAGAGGTCTTCAGGGAGTCTATATTTTATATGGTCAGCCAGATCCCAAATGAATTACTTCAGTTCCTGGGTCTGTTTAATATTGTATGTAATACCAGAGTCGATCAGTGTCAGTCAGCACTGTGTGTTTTTAGTAACGTGAATCTCGTAAAATTAGGACTAGAAAAGTGCGAGTCTGGAAATAAGGGAAAAAACACAATCATCCTCAGCCATCAGCAGCAAAACTACACCGCAGGATTTTTCCACGCAGTCTGTGATCATGGAGGATGCCTTTATGAGTGATGTAGGGAAAAGCGCATGTTCCACTTTTTCCTCATGTTTATGATAATATGAATGTACCGTCTAATATAAAAAAATTGGTCAGACTCTGCTCAGAGAGCACATATATGAAATCAAAAAAGTGCTGCTAATGTTAGCGGTCATGGATGGCAGTAAACAATCAATCATAATACTAATTAAACAGGGCAAACGGCCAAAGTTTTATTTTTCAATTTGCAGACTTTTGTGGCTGGAATAATGACTGGAATCAAAGATTGGCGAGAGAGTAATAACATGAATGAAACAAAAGGAGGAGCGCATCACAGTCTGGGAGGCAGAAGGCCACTTTTGATGGAGTACAAAGTACGCAGTAGAATTCCTTTAAGGAATGTGGCTGCCGCTGCCGTTCACAAAAATATAAAAATAATGTTATCTCCTACTGGGCATGCCGGAAAGAAATCTCCTTGGAAGTTGCGGGATAATGGATGCAAGAGCACCGCTTTCGCACCGCCTCAACTCAATGAAGCGGCCTGCATTTTGCCGCTTACAGCATGTTTCCGTTTGAACATGAGCTGGACAATCTCGACTGCCACGTACCTTGTGAATCCTCCATTACAGTTGGTAAGACAAAAGATTTAATTTTCGGAACTTGTTTACGGACCGAATTTGCTGTGGGATATGTGTCGACCGGGTCGAGTTTAGTCCAGCCAGGTTTGGGTACAGTTTTCAAATAATATTAGAGTCCGCGTCGGGTAGTAAAATAAAGTTTTTCTCTGTTCTGCAGGGGTCCGTCTCATACTTTATTTTATTAGATGGGTCCGGGTCAGACCTGCGTAGCACATTCATGGGTCTCTTCGGGTACAGGTCCACATTTTTGGACAAATGAAGACCTCTAATTCCAGGGCTGTATGTCTACTTTTTTGCACATAGCACCGGTGCTACAGAGTTTTGTAGCACAGGCCAAACAGTTGTTGCACAAGACGGGTAACTGAAAAAAGGACATTAACGTTATACAAATGGATAAATTAGGGCCATATCATTTTTTGTTTTTACCCATTGCATATCGCTCCGCTTTACAGCAGTAAATACATTTGTCCATAAAAAAACTGTATACAATAGTATTTGCTACAGTAGACTGCAGTACAATTATTGTGTACTATAATATATTTGAACATTACTATAGTAAATATTAAAGTATACTATAGTGTTTACTTCAGTTTATAAATGTACAACAAATTAATTATTTTATCTTCTGGAGCAAAGCAGACTTTAATTTTGGCTTTTTATCACAAAGACGCTTGAGCTTCGGCTTGTTTGACAGTAGCTTCATACAATCAGAGAAATACTCGTAAAATAAACTAAGGACAACTCAGTGGATAAAGTTCATGTGTTCATTAGGGATGCAACAATACAGCTCACCCACGGTTCAATACAGACCTCGGTTTATGGCCCATGGTTTTAGGTTTGGTTTGGCTTGATGGCTTCGGCACATTAAAGTGTTTTTTGATTGTTTTATTTTTATGTGACAGGAACAGTAAACACTTAAGATTTTTTTTTTTACTGAAATTCTCTTTCTTTTACTTGACTTATTTTATTATCTTTAAGCAAAAAACAACTTGTACAAATTATTGGTGTGTTTGATAAATGTTAAGATTTACTGGAAGCTCATAGCAGTTTTTGGTTTACTGTTCATCAATACGCCAGTAAAATAAGCTTCTTGAAGAGGTTTTGTGCATCAGAGTAATTAAAATGACGTAATGATAAACTTGCGATTGCTGTAATCAAAGTAAACTTGCGCTCAATGGGAAAGGCCAAAGATAATATATTTACAAGGTGTGCCACTGCGATTGCAATAAATTAGAAGAAACGCAATGCTAAATAGTTGCTTGGAGGCGCTCTTACTAAGACGTTAATAGGTGTTCGAAATGCCGCCGAGTGCCATGAGTTGCAGGTAGTCTCGCTTCACTGCAGTCTCGCTTTTGCTGCAGATTTGAGATGTTTAATACACAAGCACAAATATTTTAAATAGATAATTCATTAGGAAATGCGTTTGAGTAAACATGACTATCGCAGAATTAGTTTTTACCTGAGGGAGGGGTTTGAACAGATCAATCCCAGCGTTTGCGGTCCTACGCACGACTATAACTTGGCCTTCACATGATTGCATTATACCATAGATTAGTTTCTAATTATGTGCAATCCCTAGGATGGAACCATAAACTTGGCGTTGTAAGCACCATGCTCTAACCACTGAGCTACAGAAAAGCTAACCGGTACCATTTTAAGATTTTTAATTGGTACCGATATTGAAGAAACACAAACGATACCCAACTGTATATAAAGAAAGACTTTACTAAGCAGTAAAAGTTGGCCAAGCTACAAAGCTTTAACACTAGAGAGACACAGATAACGAAGTTGTCCCTCAAAAGTCTATATGTGTATTTAAATGGGCTTTTTAAATTAGTACAGCAATCATGCCTCATTTCAACCGGCAGCACGTTTTAAAAGTGTGTGTGATGTTTATTTTCACCGACTTCAAGTGGCCATTAAGAATGAAGATAAAACCTGCTCTGTCATTGTAGTAGAGTAGGCGGGGCGAGACCGTGGTTCGAGTCCGGTGAGTAATTGTTAAAGGGCGCCAGCCGTGCGCACACCGGGCTCGAATCCCGTAGGAGATGGGGAGCATAAAAGGAACGAGCGACCGGACCGTCGGAGAGAGAGGTACGGGCCCGAACATGTGTTAATTTGTTTTATATATTTGTATTTATGTTTTGTTCGCCGGCGGTCGTCCGTGAGGGGCCGTCGGCTGCTATTATTTATTAAAACTTTAATTTATTGACTTCCGGTTCTCGCCTCCTTCCTTCCGTATCTTGAATTTTGTTACATTGGTGCCGAAACCCGGGAGGAAGGAGAGACATGCTGTCGGAGAGTCCTCGCCGCCGAGTGGCCTCGCGGTGCCGGAGAGTTCGGGCAGCGCGGACGAAGGGCGTCCGCCAGTGGCTGCCCGAAGCGGTGGCTCTGGGGAACGGAAGTGCACAGTGCGGCCACCGTTAAATCTTCGGTGGGACGGCGACCTTTGCTGCCGCGCCCCTGGGTCGAGGTGGGGTGGCTGTCGTCCAAGCGGGAGCGGGGGAGTTGCCGCCGTCCGCCAGAGGCCGGAGCCTGCGTCCGTCACCCGAGGGGGAGGAGCAGGGGGCGGAAGCGCCGAGTGCGGCCACCGCCTGCCAGAGGCCGGAGCCTGCGTCCGTCCGCCCAAGGGGGCGGAGCAGGGGACGGGGAACCCGCCCCGACTCCCAGATTAAGGAGGAGCCACCGCCGGCCGCCAGGGGGCGGACGGTCGAGCCGTCCACCGAAGCCCCAGGGCCACCGCAAGGCACCGCGAATGAGTACTCCGGCTGGTTGAGGAACGAGCGGCAGCATGTCAGTGAACCGGACTATTTTTTTTTTCCTCTCTCCCCTCTCTCTTTCCGGTCGCTCCGAGGGCTCCCGTCTCCGTTGTCTCGTCTCGTTGCTGCATACCCCCCACCCCACCCCCCCCGAGGGAGGGGGAGGGAGCTTGCACAGTCGCGGGGGTGCCCCCCGGCCTGTGAGGGGTGATGGGGGTATGTAGTAGAGTAGGCGGGGCGAGACCGTGGTTCGAGTCCGGTGAGTAATTGTTAAAGGGCGCCAGCCGTGCGCACACCGGGCTCGAATCCCGTAGGAGATGGGGAGCATAAAAGGAACGAGCGACCGGACCGTCGAAGAGAGAGGTACGGGCCCGAACATGTGTTAAGTTTGTTTTATATATTTGTATTTATGTTTTGTTCGCCGGCGGTCGTCCGTGAGGGGCCGTCGGCTGTTATTATTTATTAAAAGTATATTTTATTGACTTCCGGTTCTCGCCTCCTTCCTTCCGTATCTTGAATCTTGTTACAGTCATTTTCTGTGAATTTGTTTTACAAAACATTACGGGGCAATGCTAAATGTTTCACATGCAAACTTGATCGCTAACAGGATTTTCAGGAAGTGAGTCCATTTTAACTAAAATTTAAGAGCAGCTTCTGCTTTAAAGCACTCTTGAGGAGATTAAAGTGCATATCTGGACCAGCATGAGCATGTTTAAGCTTTAACAGCCATTGTTTGTATATTTGTAGGGTGGCTGGAGGATAAAACCATAATGACCAGCCAGTTCGCTCTACTTCCAGCTGAATGTTTCCCAACAGCACTAATATTGATTGACAAAAATAAGTCAAGACAACAAATCAGTTGTAGAGTAAACCAGTCTATAAAACTAGATCACTCAAAATGGCAGATGTCTACACTAGAAGCGGCTTCATAAAACCTACAATACTACCTAACAAAGGGCCCTTGGATATCCGCGATGCAATCGTGGAATCCATAATTGGCTCACACGTCATCTGGCAAATGTATCAGTTCTTAACCAGAAAGTAGCGCTGAACAGCTAACAAAATGCAAATGTGCTATGAATAACATTAGAATTAATCGGATGCGGTTTAAATAATCTGCTTGTTTTGCGTGTCTGCATTAATAGAGGTTAGATTGTGTGTACTGCAGAGGTAAGGCTCGTGAGAAGTTCTCAACTGCATTGAAGCTACTCTCAAACAACCTTTGCGTTGACCTGTCAAAATAAAAGTCTGGTTAACTTCAATAAGTTATAACACTGGGCTCCAGACTGCGACTAAATGGTCGCATGAAGCAAACAGTTTTCGAGACAGCACAAGCATTTTTTACAAGTAGTCACGCATGTGCAAATTTGGAATTTCTTTTATTTTTCATTTCATGTGGGAAGACGAGTAGAACATAACCCCCCATCAGTGCAGGCTGTGTGTGATTGTCAACTGCGCTGGTCACTCACGCCTCAGACTTTTCCCACTGCCGCGAACGCGCACATTACAGGTCCTTATTGACAAGTTAACACAAACAACGTAAGCGCATTACTACGAGTTGCTGTTTGCTGGGACTTTTAAAACGAAACTAACAGCGGAGGAGTCCAGGAAACATAATTTATCTTTTGATGACTTTAGGCAGCGCTGGTCCATTTCAAATCCGTTCACAACAAGAACAAAGTCTTCTTTGACGTTAAATTTACATATGCTGTGTGTGAACCGAGGAAAAGTGTCCTTAATACACAATCAAATCATCGTAAGAACGTAACGACACAAGACCTTTCACTTGGCTGTGATGTGTGTAACACTGGTAACAATTTTTTTTTTTAACAAACCTAATTTCTTTTGGTTCAAATGAATTCAGATTATGGCCTCTCTATTTAGCACCAATCAATAACAAAAGCTTCTCTGTAGACTTTGCCTTTTTCTAAAATAAGCAGAACCAAAGTTACTTATTTGTCAGTATCAGTAATATAGTTCTTTTGGGGAAAATAACTAAATAATCGCATTGCCGGCTGATTTAAGGTGTGCACAAAATGTTTTGCTTGCGCTCCTTAAAATTTCAGTCAGGTGTTACAGTGCTCCTAGTAAAAAAGGTAGTAAGGAGCCCTGATAACCGATATTTTACCACACCATTTGATTTATAATTCAACCACTTAGTATTCTATTTACTTTAGAAAATGGAAGTTAATGTGGTTGTTAAAATATCAAAGTACTTATTTGAAAAAATATTGCTTTATTAAAAAAAGTACTTAAAGGGATAGTTCAGCCAAAAACTCCACTTTGCCGTTTATTGACTCATCCTCAGGCCATCCGAGATGTAGGTGACTTTTTTTGAGTAGAACCATAAAGAAGATTGTTTGGTAAATCCGCAGCCCTCTCTGCTTCATATAATGGGAGTATATGGGTTCCGCCGTTCTAAGAGCTCCTAAAGTGGCTCCTGGTGACATGTTGATGTTTCGTAATGTTACACGCTCGATATGTTCATAAATTTGAACGTCCTTTTTAATAATATTAACCATACTGTACAGCCTCAACACTCCCTTTCTGCAGGTGGCACTAAACGTACCAGACGCTGGTATGCCATCCGCAACCAAATACTACAAGAAGAAGATTGCGATTTTGTGCAGAGGCTGCACTTTTTGGCTAATATTATTAAAAATGGTGTTTAGTTTTATGAAAATATCAAACGATTCGCTTCACAAAACGTAAGACTCCCATAGACCCCACATACCCCATTATATGAAGCAGAGACGGCTGCAGATTTACCATAAAAACGTCTTTATGGTTCTACTCAAGAAAAAATGTCATCTACATCTCGGATGGCCTGAGGGTGAGTAAATAAACAGCAAATTGGAGTTTTTGGCTGAACTATCCCTTTAAATTAAGCAGACCTAAAACAAAAGATTTATTAACATAGTTAAGTTGATTAGACCCTATTAAAGATTTTTTTTACTGTATGACTCAAAGTATCCACTATGGGTTTTTTTTATATTTTATAAGTCAATACTATAGTTAACTGTATTTTTTCATGTGGGCAAATATGTTACTTACTAATGTACAGTACATGAAGAAAAACACAGAATCCCGAAAAATAAAAAAGGAAAATACAGAATTTGGGAAAAATTTAACGGCATTTGGAAAAAAATGTAAAGGATTTCATAGAGCCTTACTTACAGAAGTTATGTAGGTTTTAAAAGCCACTTTGCCATCAGTCACCTCTCAAGACAGTAAAAAAATGCACGGGTCTCCTGGTCAACATCAGCTCCTGTTCCAGGGATTTTTGTTCCAGTGATTTTGGTCTTTACTTTATATAACAGTAAAAAATCATAAGATTGTAGTTCTGAGAAGCTCAACTTAAAACTATGAGTTTTATAAACATTTCTATTCAGATGGTGATGGTTTGTCTCAATGTTAACAGATGGAAAACAGAGCAGAGCTTTAACACAGCTGAGGTGTAATCCAGTTCATTCTTGGATGACACTGACACATCCCACAGACCAACTATAGAGTGTCAGTTGTATACTGTACGCAGATCAAACAAAAAGAAAATAAGACTCTCTCATTACAGTTATTAACTGATATGTGATCAGTCATAACAGAAGATGATACACAAGTCTTAAAGGTGAAACTGAATCCATGTCAATTTTAACTAACACTGGAACTAGATTTAAAAAATCTTCAATCTGATGCTATATACATATATACCTGTCATGATATAGAAAGCGAGCGACCTGTTTTTAAGATGATTCAAGAAACAATGGAGAGTGATGGGTGATAGATTCAAGACAGCAAGCCCTCGCACATCTAAACTGAAAGCAAAGGTTAAGCCTCTGGCCCCCAGACAAAAGCACGAGAGGTGAGGGAGACAATAAGCATACACCGCTGGTGAAAGTCAAAGTAAGAATGTCTCACGTCTGAGATCTGTATACTCTAGCAGAACAGGACGGGACGATTAGCCAGAGAAAAACCAGAAGTGGCTACTGCCTCTGCCGAGGGACCGCTCTGGACCTGAAAACAGTAAACAGCTTCATACTGCGCACGGTGACACTTTCATCTCCACTGTGAGACAGCGTTTACTCGGACCATTCACACTCTTTCCAACACAAAGCTGCAGGGACTAAACGCAATGAGGTCATGTGCGAGGAGCAAGGCTTTTACCGTAGATGAGAAGAGGAATTATGGGATAAAAGGTCCGACATTTAACATTAGTGGATCAACACAGCTAGTTGGTAAACACCAGATTAACTAGTGGGCAATACACTTCTGACTAACATCCAAAACAGCCAACCAGTTTACTTGATTAAAGCTATACTTTTAACCTTCTATATTAATGTGGATATAGCAATAACATGTCTGTCATATACCATCAGCAAATATCCAGATATCTCATTATACCAAACCCTCGATCTTCCCCTGCAGTGCACATGCTATTAGCCTGAAGTGAAATGTGTATTTATGACTCCAACTGTGAGATTGAAAGTAGTAGATCCTGTCTGTGTGAACTGCAAGCAGTCCTGATCCACCCCAGAGCGTAAGAGAGCAACAGCCCAGAGCACAACACATCCATTTGCAATAGGGCTGCACGATTAATCGAAAAGAAACCATACACGATTTGGTGGTTGGCCGCGATGTTTCACGCGCAGTTTGTCAGTGAAATAATGTTAATTGCAGCTGCATCCAAAAGCCAGAGGGCGCTCTCGCACACAAACTCAAATGCCCCATAGAAGGAGTACCACACCTATAACCAGGAAATGCTGTCTTCCTCTATGCGTCTGGCATCTTTCTATCACAGTTATTCAAGCCTTCTCAGGTATTTTCATGATAATAAAGTATATTTATAATGATGATGTTTGACGGGTGTTGCTTTTTTTAAATGCACGTTTTAAGCGAATCAACCGCGCAGTGCATTAATCGTGCTCCCCTAATTTGCAATTTACAGTACATGGTTACAATGCACTCTATTAATGTTAACGTCTCTCTTGCATTAAAATGTAGGGCTGTTAAACGATTAATCGCACAATATACGTCTGTGTTAAATGCATATTTATTTTGTATTTATAAACACATACACATAAATGGAAGTATATAAGAAAAAAATAACCCCTTAATCAATGTTTACATAAAATTTATATAACATAAATATATATGCAAATATGTGTATGTGACAGAAATATAAAAGAAATATGCACAGTACACAGACATATTTTATGTTAACACAAAATGTATCACAATTATTCGATTTGACATCCAAATGCTTTAAAAATATTTTGTGATAAATGTTTAAAATTTCATGTCTGAACAGATGCAGCAATGATTATTTTATACCCAGACAAATCAATAAATCGGTTATCAGAAACAATTGGTATTGTTTTTGTTTTCCCCTGCAGGGCACTGGATCCGGTAAATGAAGGGAGAGGTTTAAGAGGTGCGGAGATACTCATCTCTCCGAAACGCGACAGCCTGCCACTGCTCAAAACAACTCGACATCAAAACTGTCTGGTTAATATTCAACAGCACCAGCTGACCGGCAGTGGAAAATAGTGTCAGGGTTCAGCCTGAGCCGTAACAGGGCCCCAAAACAGCCTTTAATTTATCACCCTGAAGACAGCCGTCAGTGGCATTACCCATCATACACTTACAGTACACAATTCACATTGCTGTTGATGGAATTACTACATTTATTGTCCAAATTAATTTAGTTTTTCTTAAGTCATATTTAGCATGAATTTTCACTTATTATTGTTTTTAAGTGGCTTCGTGATATTAACCCTTTAGAACCTTAAGCAGAAATAGGCTGTTTTCACACGTTGATCCTAATGTGCCATCATCATGTGCAAATTATCCTTTTTTTCAGATTTGTTTTTTCTTTAAATAAACTAAGGTTATTGACCATAACTGTGTGTTGTGAGGTTGTATATAGAATTTAAACAGACAAAAATAAAAAATGGAAATAGTTTTGTACAATTCTTTTACTAAGAAATTCTCAAAAAACTAAAGAACGAAAGAATCTAGCACTTCTGACTTGAAAAATATACTGTACTACATGCATAAAAGTATTTTTAGTGTCACTCATAGTTTTTAATCATGAGATTTTTTTACCCCAGTTCTCAGTGTGTATTTTTTTGCACTATTCACTCAAATGTGACGGTGTCTGAAGCAGTTCCTGTCTAATTGCAAGCACAGGCCCACATCACACACGTTTCATCATCAAAAATCATCCCAATCGCCTCTTCTGTTGTGCATCTCCTCTTCGCCCCGTTTGTTTGCTCATTTTATTTGAGCGCTCCACAAACACAGCAGCTCAGTAACTACCTGTTCATATTCACCCCCTGCCGATCTCCAAGAAAACTTTGGCTGACAGAACGCAAGACATTACCGTTATATACCATACATGTTCAATAAAGCACAGTTTGTCTACTTTTAGGAGCAATTCAAATTTTCTTGATAGCACAAATGGTAAAATGAATACCGCGGTGCATCGTAGAATGTGTTGGCGACGACATGTCCAGTTTAAAAGAGTTAAACGTACAGAGAGTAACTGATGAAAATTGTAAAGCTGTGCATAACTTAAATGCATACAATTCCAATAGAAACTCAATTGCATTCCATTTAATTTGGGACAACATAAGAACTGTTTATTTGGCTATCATATACCTCTAAAAGATTGCATTGCAAACACAACTTGGTTATCAACGTTGTTTAATAACAGCTGAATTACTGGTGAAGCTCAGCATTGTTGTTGACTGGACGTGGTTTTAGAGAATCTAATCTAAGCCACCCACACCAACAGGAATGAGGAGGTTGACATCATCAGGCACACACTATCCCAAGATAAAATACGCCATCTCCCTCTTTTAGCAACATTCCGAACCTGAAAACAGGGAATTTCACGTCCTGTATCAACTCTGAAAAAGTAGCTATCAAATTTACAAAAAAACTAAAAAGAACAACAGCCTGTGTACAGCTTTCCAAATTTTGATACACAACAATTCCCTTATAATCTATTTTGTATTAAAATGGATGTGGGAACATTTACTATAGCAAGGTATTAAAGTATTATCTAGGAATTTTACTGCAGTTCACTAAAGACCAGATAGTATAGGATACTACAGTATTTTTTATGTGGACAAATATATGACGACTGTATATTAAAAATGGACAACACTGAACAATAAAAATGGGTAAACTAAAGATTATATGGCCATAACTTATCCATTTGTATATAACATTAATGTCCTTTGTTGTTAACCAGTCTATTTATGTGATGATCTGTATTTTATGTTTTTTAAAGATGATAATCTTTATAGTCATTGGTCAATAATAAGTCATATTGACTCCCTCTTACATTTACAAATGATGTGTCAAACAATAACCAATGGCAAACAAATCAGATTGTAACAACAGCATCTGATGATGAAGGCACATAGATTTAACCTACGGTGTTCCATTGAGTCTGGAAACCGCAGTGTTTGCCAGATCGGCGACGGTCCGACACATGAAAGGTTTCCCTCAGCCTGCTGACTGCATACGGTTCACATGTCTACCATCTGCCTGGATTTGCTGTGTCAGGACCAACAGGAGGAGAGCAACGGATGCTATGTTCTACAAAATGGTGGTACGTTCCAAACAAGAAATCATGTGCCAGTGCCAAGAAAATATTTGGAAATGAGCAAATAACATACTGCGGCGCTGGCAGTTCCATCCAAGAATTCACTTTCCCCAGAGATCAGGTCACAATACTTGTTGAATGAGATTATGCTCCATTCATTCAGTGACAAATAAATTACGAAACAGATGATGTCATTCACTGTCAACCAATTCCGACAGCACAGATCGGATCATGCAACATACGTGTAATCCCGAAAACACATTCTTAGATTTTTTGGCATCCGATATAAACCACTTTCAAATGCGGTTCTAAATCTGATACGGATCTGATATCCGATCATTTGACCTACATCTAAAAACACTTGCATCCGATTCTTCTTTTATTTCAGGATTTTTCATGACAGGCTCAGGTAAAGTTTCCAAATGCATTTACATTCCAGCTTGCGGATCACACACAAGCGGGCAATAAGAAATGGAGAAAGGCATATTTAATTACTACGTTTTACAACATTTACGCCATTAACAAGAAAGGATAAGACAAAAACAGTTAGATGTAATTATTGACAACCTGGTCTTAAATCAATGCATGCTCGGAATGCCCTCCAATGACAAACTTTCAAAAGTGGTTACTAATGCCAATACAATGCTGACAAATACATAACTTGGTTTCATTGTGGTTAATTAGACTGACTAACAGAAAAACTAACCGGTTAATCTGAAAAAAGGCAGGGTTACTTGCAGATCCCAATAATCTTAAATGCCAAAATATTCTTACTAGTTACTCTAGGCAAGACAAGCAGAAAAAAACTATAGGTCATGTATTATTCGCAGCTTAATATACAGCATGGTCCACAGATGCTGTCATAGTCAACATTTCACTTTTATTGCGCTAATCATTTTGGATCGGAGTCGTAGAAAGTGGTGTTTGGTGGAATTTAAAATGATTCTCAAAGCTCCAGGCATGGGATTGACCATTCTGGACATTGCATCTTTATGGTTCACTTCCTTTCTGCTTTGCAATGTCTTGTGTCTCCGTCAGATGATGGAGATATGCCTTGTGCTGACAGCGCTGTGGGGACACTCACTGCTGTGTCCACTAGATTTCATGTCATTTCTGGCTCTCCAAAGGATTTCTAGTGATCCAACTAGGGATGCACCGATACCAAGCTCATGTACTCGTACTCGTAATGACACACCGATACCAATGACCGATACCTCTTTTTTGCCCATTGTGCTGCATGTAAACACCTTTAAAGATTTATATGTAGCCTATTTTTTAATGTGATGTGTGTTTATTAAATTATTAAGAGTATTTTTGTCTGCAGTAGCCTAAATAAATCTTAAAGATTAAAAATGCTTTCACAGTACTGCATTTAAATTGGATGAATAATAATAAATTATGCTTAAGAAATTATAAAGCAGAGTTTACCTAAAAAATATTTTTTAGTGATGAAATACATAATTTTTTTTGTGTGTGTACATTGCAAGAGGTTCCAAACTGCTTCCAAATCCTGTATAATTTTTAAGCCCAAACATGTTACACTGCACAGCCAGGACAAGACCATGATTTGAAATGACATCTGTGCATCTGATAGCAAGGATTCGAATGTATAAAGTGTCAAAGGCATGAACCTGACGGCCTGTTGCGGATGCATATGCTACACTACACACATCATCACAAAAAGAGAACATCTCCAGCCACAACACATAATTGGAATACAGTTTCTTTATTATTATTATTAAACAACAACAAAAAACACAAACAAACTAAGGCCCACATGCATTTTATTTTAATTCTCTATGAATAATAGGCGGGTATCAGTCATCTTTTACCTACATTAAGATACGTTAGGTCAGTAAAGAATGTTTTAAATAGTGAAAACAACTCCAGCTTTAGTTTTGTCTTTCATAAAAAACACAACAAAAAGTACCGATAAGAGTGCCGTTAAAGTACCGGATCGATAAAAGTAGTAATACTGTTAAAACCTTAACGATACCCATCCCTACTCCCAACAGCTGCCATAAATAAATGACCAAGCTGAGGTTGAGGCTACTATTATAGGAACGGAGCCTTACTACGTACCTAATATTAAACCACTACAGCAGCAAAAAATAAAAGCATAAATCATCCATTTATTGTTTGGATCACAATAAAGAGTTAAATTAGTTATATTGCTCTGTGTTTTATCCTATAGATCATCTGTTTCCGTCATGTCCTCAAATGAACCCCCTTATCTGAGTAATTTTGATTAAGTGTTCTCTTTTAACCATGATCACACTGAAGTCAGTACAGACAGTGCATTCCTATTAACTAAACAAAGGGAGATACACCGTGTACCAAGAAAAGGCAATTACGTTGATGTTCATACACAGCAAAGCATTTATAAGTGTTTCATGTACAGTCATTTCAGATTAAGATCTTAATGATGCTTATCACGTGGACTTTGCAACGTCAGCCAATGCTAGTGTGTAAAGGGAGTATGTGACATGTTGTTTCCTTATGGCGTCTGTTATTGATGGGACTCTCTTCTGAGTTCAGGCAGCCTCAGTAGCAGTAGCTGATGACTCAGACCTAATGTAGTGTGATTCAGTCACTTATAGAATGACTGCAAACTGTGACCTCCTTCCGGCTTGTTACAGATGAGGGCAGTCCATAATTCATTTAAAAAATAAAACAAAAAGCATGATAATTAACTGAAGGAGGTTTCTATCGATTCTGATGACTATCTAGTGAAAACTTTTCACATTTCGATTGTAATTCTTAGGGCTTGGCAGAGTAGGGACGGTACAGTTGAGACGGAATAAAATATCAATTGCGAGTCACGACAGAATTTTCTATTCTCTGTATACAACAGTATGTTAAGATAAGTGGGCGTGACCTACTCGCATGCAGCGAGTATGACGCAAAACATGAAGAAATATAAACACAAACCAAATCAAAATCAGGAAGAGCAGCCATTCAAACACAGATATAAATAATTAGCATCTGTTTCTATGGTTTGTTCAATATCCACTCTCAAAAGACATCAATCGATTTTTATTCTTTCATTTTTACGCAAGCACTGAACTAAGGATGCACCGGTTGACAGGCCATAAATCGGAACCGCACGGTTTTTGCATCTAACGCACGATCGGCAACCGGCAGGTTTTTGGGGGTTTTTCGCGCCAATATTTTCCGGAAGTGCGCCCGCGGCCACATACACATTCGAATCAATCGCGAACATGTCATTTGTATGGAAGTATTTTGAAATATTTGAGGAGGACGTGAAGATTGCTATCTGCAATGTCTGCAAAGGATAAGTTAATAGGGACAACAGCAAGGATATTCGGCGCGAGTATACCTGTCTGCGCCTCGCACAAACATGGACAGCGAACATTTGTTTAGCTCAGCTTCTCACGTGTTGGATGAGAAACGAAACAGACTTAGTTGTGACAACGTTGAAATGCTTCTTTTTGTAAATAAGAACATGCATTCACTTTTAAAAAGCCAGAAATAAACGTCAGTTCTGTTAAGGATGATTATTTTTTTTACATTAAAAAGATAGCCTTTTGATTTACTTTGATTTAAAAAGCAACTGCTGTAGCACTAAACGTTATTTGATTTAACATTTTGGAATATTTTTTATATACTTCGGTATCGGCCATGAAGAATCATGATCGGTGCATCCCTACACTGAACATTCATTAACATGAATGTTATTGCTACTACTATCCATTAGATGTAACTTTTCTTTTTATAACGGGTGGATGTAACAACAGGAAGCATATGCTTCATTCATTGCTTAGCTAACATGGCGGATGAAGGTCCTCGAATTTAACATCACCTTCACGTGAAAGCACTAGTTCATAAGATTGCACATCTTCTTTAAAGCGAATATTGTGATTTTTTTTGTTATACTGTATCTTACATGTAAAATAACCTGTTCTGTTTCATTATACAAAAGTGTGTTTAAAGTTGAATATATTATTTTTATTATGTAATGTGATATTTACTGATTTTTTTAGGAATATCTCTAGGATTTGTATTAAATCTATAATCATTGACTCGAATCGAGAGCTTCTGAATCGTAATCGAATTGAAACATCAGTATCGATTACCAGCCCTAATACATAGGTCGTCCGCCGTATTGGACAAGTGCGAGCCGGAACGTTAACACTCAAAATTAAGCTGCCTGTGTAGTATTATGAAAACCTATTTATCGTTGTGTAAAAGCAAACATTATATCCATTAAATCATATATATATACACACATACATACATACATACATACATACATACATACATACATACATAACACAGGACAACAACGAAAGGAAATTTAAATCCCAGTTGTTTTCACAGCCATGGCTGCGCAGGACAGTGCTGGGGCATTCTAGTCAACTGTGAGTGATGTCAATGGACAGTTCCAAGATGGCGGACAAAAAAAAAAAGAATGCTCACCCAGACCTGCCTGAAAGCCTCTTGTAACCACACCCTCACAAATCTACGTCACTTAGTGTATACGTGAAGGTGGGCGTACCCGTCACTACAATTGCTTTGGAACCTAATTTTCCAAATGTGGTAGGAAGCGTCACATTTCTGTCACACGCTTGCACACATTGGTTAACTTGTCAATCACAGCACACCTCGCTTTTCAGAGCGATGAGCTTTGTAAAACTTCTGTGCGTTTCAGAGAGGCGGGGCAAATGAAAATACAGCGTTTTTTGCATTACATCTAAAACAAACGATAATATTTGTTTTAGTCGTGTCATATGACCCCTTTAAAGGGACAATTCACCCAAAATTTTAAAATCATTATTTATCCACCCATTTTTTATTTCAAACCCATATGACTTTCTTCTGCAGAACACAAAAGAAGATATTTTGAAGAATGTTGATAACTGAATAAAGGTGGTACCAGTCGACTTCCACTGGTTTTGTGTCCATCCATACAATGCAAATGAATATGTACCGCAGTTGTTCGGTTGCCAACATTCTTCAAAATCTCTTTTTTTTGCTAAATATTGCATGTTTGATGGTATAACCCTCAGTTTTTAAACTGTTGTTGTTGTTGTTGTTGTTTTTGGGTTACTTAATGTTATTTTTGCCTGAAGTGTGTTTTTGGTTCCAGACTTGTGTAACTATAAGGCTGAATTGGGCTTTGGTTCTCTCTTTGCTTCATCAATGGCTTCATCATTCCTATAATTATCTAAAGTGTGTCAAACCTATCATCCGTCCAACCTTCATTTAGAACAGCAAAAACACTGCTGCCTTGAACAACATGATGCTGTTTTTAAACAGAGTGACACGGCTTAACGCATTTTACAGGAAATAGCACTTCTAAATTAGTCACCATGCAGAAACCACCGTTAAATATGAACCCTAGTGTGATATACAACATACCTGTACATACCCTGATGCTTTATGAGTCACAGCGGTAGAGGAGGAAGGCCTCAAACTGACACCATTGGTCTATCTGACAATCACTTACTTCTGCTCTAATTCCTCTCGGGTCCTTTTATCGGTCTTCTGCGCGTTAAAGATTTACTAACTGTACACACAACCCTGCAACAGACACTGTAACTGGATTACGGTGCCGACCTCTTACATCTGCGGTGAAGAACAGTGTACCAAACAACACGGTATATCTGCCCTGCATCTTGTCATACTATCCTAAACACCTTGAAAAAAAGACCTTAATGACTAACTGTGCATGCATATCCGTTTGTTTGTGTAAAAAAGTTGATGTTTATTTTATTTTAGCTCTATTTCCAGAAAAAAACATTTGCAATAGCTGTAAAGGAGAAGATGGGCCTGCATATTATGCTAAATACTACCTACAGGTACTTATTTCCTCATTCAGAATATATAACAAATGTATGAAGATATGAGGGCAGTGTTTTGCGACCAAATTGGCGATTCGATTCGATTCTTGTTTTTATGGTTTCGATTCAATTCAATTTCGATTCGATTCAATATCGATAGCTATTAGTACTTTGATTAAAATGCTAGTTTTGCAGGCATGGAATCCACATTTAAGTATATGCTTGCAAAATAGTCAGGGTTGCACATTCGTTTTTCTATCTGGTTCTCAAGAGACCAAATGGAGATTTGGTTTGGTGCTCACATTGCACATATTGTGACAAATTATATTCATCTATTAAAAATAAAAGTAAAAAAGTAGTTGCTTTTTAAAGAACAATAAACAAAATGATAAAGTGGGATAATATTATTTTTATATTGTTTTAAAGTACACTTAAAATACAATGGTAATTAATTATTCTTGTTTTTCTTTTTAAATTAGTAAATATAAATTTTCAACACCAAATTTGAAACCTAAAACGACCACCGTTTTGTTTTTTGGCAGGTTCCTGGGAACTGCACTTGCGAGCGAACATCGACGTGCAGTGCAGTGCAGATCCAGACATTCATAGAGGCTGCGCGTGCCGCCTGCTTAACAAAAGCAGAACCAACGAAGGCGGAGCTACAGATACTCCGTTTTTCATAATTTACACCCAGGTACCATTTAACACCGGGAACAAACGTGATATCAGTAGTTTTAGCAGCATTCAGTTCAAAGGGAAATCTTTTTCAGTATTACATTTAGTCGGTCTAAAACAGTGATTGTGCATCAAAAGGTTTCAACCATGTCAGTACGCAAATGGTAACATGTTAAGCCTTTTCACTGAGGTACTTGCGTGTCACTATTACCTATCTCGGCTCCAAAACATTGATTAGATTGTGAAATCCCTCGTTCTCAATTATCGCGTATGGGCGTAAATCCTTGCAAATCATCACTACTATAGCATCAGTTATTTTCTTAGCGCGAGGTTAATCTGACTGTAATTTGCAGGCCAAATCAACGTCTAGCCGTTGCTGTCCAGAATCGCATGAACCAGATATCGCGTCAGGGTGACTACTCGACAGGTGTTTTCGAAGGTTTGTTGTGTTGTTGCAAAATCTTAGCTCTTGCGGGCACAGTTTATTTGTATCAGCACATCTTCATGAAAATATGGTCGAAATACAGATATCCTTGAACTAAAGCACACGCATTAAGAATCGATTCGGGATTTCCCGAATCGATATTGTTTCGTTAAATTGAAAATCGATTAATATCGAAGAATCAATATTTTTTACCCAGCCCTACAACATATGCTCCTGTTGTAGTCACAAGTAGCATGTGCTGACAAATGAGAAATCCGTATATCATTAGCGAACAAGACCCATCACCATTTACACATGGCAGTGACCAGATTAACAACAGGAACCTAGCAAACTTCAGCTCAACCTTTCACACGCAGCCGTTTCAGATGTGAAACCAAATTAAGCACAAACCACAAACCCCTTTCATCACAATAGGCAAACAAACATTCCCTGCTCGCAGTCCTAAATCTGACACCCTTCAGTTTTACTTCTGTGTTTATGGTTTTAAAAAAATGAGATTGCCACATTAACGTTTGTTTGTTTGTGTTTTACTTTGTTGAAAGCGGTCTGAAAATAAGCAGGATTTGCTTGATGATAAAACAGTCTTGTGGTAAGGGAAAAGAGAGGCAGATGTTTGGATAAGTGGGTCACAGAACCAGCCGTATCTGCGAGGAAATGCTGGCAGCACCGATGTGAGATTTGCTGGACTGACACAAATGTCAAATGTTACACAAACTGACTTCTCCCTGCAAACGATATGGGCCTCTCCATGATATGAAACATCCAATTCAGCGGGTCTGCAATCAACCCGTGTGATTTCTGCGATTTGGAAAACGCAGACGGAATTGTGGAATCCATGCATAAAAACATATACAGAATTTGCTGTATAATACAAAATGGCACGGAGTCTGGTAAATGTATTACTTCTTAAGCAGAAAGAAACATTGAACAGCTAACAAAATACTAATTGTCAAACTAAACAGATGAGCGGTTTAAATTCCACGAGCGTGCGCAGCCTGTGTATGAATGGTAGATTAGTTTAGTAGTCTAGATTAGATTAGAATAGAGGTTAGATTGTGTGTACTGCACACGCAATTATCGTGTGGAGCTTTCAACTGCATTGAAGCTCCTGTCAAACAACCTTTGCGACGACCTGTCAAAATAAAAATACTGTTCAATTTAAAAAATAAAAAATAACACCCACGTTTTACCACACCATCCCCCCCATTTTTTTATAATTCAACACTTAGTATATTATTTACTTTTGTAACTTTAAATTAATGTACTAGTAAAATTATAAAAGTAGTTGGTAAGATGGTTTATTAACATAGTTAAGAACATTATACCCTATTATTTCCCTTTCCTTACATTTCATAAATTAATATTATAGTTTACTATTAGTCTTTTTTCATTTTGGCGTATACATAACTTACTATTGTACAGTAAAATGGAAAACAAGGAATTCAGAAAAATAAAAAACGAAATTTGAGAAAAAATAAAACTGATTTCATAGGGTCCTAAGAATGTGTTTTTTTCCTCCCCCATTCAGTGACAAACACTTCACCACCACAATTCAAGAGTGCTGTGGATGGGTGCCAAAACACTGCTATGAGCAAAAGTAAGAGTGATTCCATAGGAACGATCAATGTTAGTGTGAAGTGTTTAAATATTCCATCAGCACCTCTGACAGGTTTACAAACAGAATCTCACACTTATAGCAGTGTCCTCAAACAAAACCGATGAATACAAATTACACATCCAAGCTAAAATTATACATCTCCCTTGTTTTTTCTTTCCTCTTTTGATTTAATAATGATATGTTTTGTGTGAGACTGTGTTTCTAAGCATCTGCCACAACATCTGTTTGAGCGTTTGTCTCAGCAGACTTTACTGTATGGATACTGAAACTGATTCATGCATCACTTCAAAGAAACCCTTTCCCAACAAAATTTGTGCAAATTTAAGATTTATAATGTTATATTTATGCATTTAAGAGACACTTTAAAGTAACTTCCAGTTCATTCAAAGCAACACATTTTATCATATGTGTGTTTCACAGAAATCACTGTATTTAACTGTATTACTAAAAAGACGTTACATGGCCCATATAGTTATAGACAAGGTGCAAACATAAAGCATGTTTTGGATGCAAACATGAACACAACATCTGATGTGTCAGGTGCTCAACCTGGATCTTTTAGAGGGTGTTGTTAGAGAGTCTGAAGAAGTATTGTTCAGCCAGTGGCCTAAAGGTGCAATGCAAATCTGAAGTGAGACTTTCCATATCATATTTCATGATGATTTGTTGTGTAAACTGCGCTATTGTCTAAACACCAAAAATATTTAGTTTTTCATGGACAAACCCAACTGTTGGGTTATAAATTAACCTATGCTGGGTTGTTTCAACCCAAAATTATGAGCAGTTGGGTTTGTCCATATTTAACCCAACTTTTTTTTTTTGAGTTAACTGTAACAGAATTGGTTACTCTATACGGTGATGATTCTGCCAGTGGGGGGTATTGTGCTTTGTGGTTACATATTAACAATAGTCTACAATAATCAGAATACTCATAATTACAAGCAAACTATTTGGCATCTTCAGTGACTTCATACAGATCATTTTAATGATATGGGGGAAAAAACTGTACATCCAATCGTCTCACCACCCATAAAAAGTCCTTCTCAGAAATAAGCTGAAGCAACAACCATGTCCATATAATAACAAGAATCAGGCCAGAAAAGGAGTAATTTATGGAGCAAATCTGATGTGCGAGCAATCACATGACGCCGAGTTGTACGGAGAATGTCTATGGTGTTGTACAAAAGCTGGTGCTGTGAGGGGCTCCGCAAGGGCAGAATGTGCAAAAACACTTAGGAAAGATACGCAGTCTTCCTCTACCTCCTCATTTTAATGGTAACATTCCATAGCACTTCAGGTCACACACAATTCATGACC
The DNA here is from genome assembly GCA_029783895.1 of Triplophysa bombifrons. Lineage (NCBI taxonomy): Eukaryota > Metazoa > Chordata > Actinopteri > Cypriniformes > Nemacheilidae > Triplophysa > Triplophysa bombifrons. The sequence goes on from CM056471.1 coordinate 4,366,528, forward strand.
GTAGTGAAACGCATCAACATTTTCTTTTCAGACAGCTCAAAATACTGAAAGGGCTTCTAGGAGAACAGTCTTGAAGAATGAGTCAAAAGAATCATTGAGTTGTTTCGTGAATCACAGCAGTATGAATAGCAGTGCATCTGTGAAGAGAGTTTTTCTTTTTGTTCTCTCTTCAGAGAGGAATCAGTGTGAAAATACACTGGCAACGTCCTGGCAGAATAAATGATATATATAAAACGTCTCTAAGGTTTGGATCTTGGCCACATATGGCAATGTTTTGAAACAAAGACATCCACATGTTATTATGTTACAGCGGGCATCAATAAAGCCATTTGAGTCTCCTCTCGGGTAGAGTGGTTTGTTTCAACAGAAGTTCTCGTCTGTCATAAGCACCTTGTCAATCATTAAACAGGAAAAGCACTTAGGCTACGTCCTCAATACAACACTATTGTACTGCTTACTGTATGGTATACACTGAATATCGCCAACTACAGATGTTAAGTATACACAGTGCAACACTCATTATAAACTGAAGAACATATCAAGAACATCAATTGCACATGTCAGTCACATGACAAATTACTCCAAAAACAAATGGTTAACTTTTATTATTAACCAGTGGACTGAACATGTTTAAACTCTTGGTCAAGAATCAAAAGCAGGAGTTAAACATGATAATTGGGAAATGAAAGGTCAAGGCAAGCACATTGCGTTGTGGGAGTACCCACTGGCTGTATCCATAGCAGTTTGCATCCTAAACCATTCACAGCATTAGTGAACACTGCTTCACTGCATCACAAACTGTTATACCAATGCACAATAAACTTGACCGAGCAATACAGGACATAAATATATTATACACTTATGCACAGCACGAAGTCTAAATTAAAAAGAATATAAATCAACACAAGGTACTTAATTTAAAGGAAACACATCTTTGCAAAAGTTCCATGAGCCTGCAAGCTTTTTCTTGGCGTGAATACAAAGTCCAAGGTGAATATTTATTATTGTTCTTTATTTAGACTGAGAATTCTCCGATGTGCATTTCACATACACCTGCAGAAACATTCCTGACTAAGCAAGACGACGAAATGCCTTTGAAAACACTATGCGTAAAGAACAGCCACGGGGCATTGTAAAGACAGCACTCCTAGACTGTTAAATAACAGTACCGAATAACTGTAAATAAAGAACCATTTTGTGATTTGTGATTAAATTCAAGCTCAGATTACGGTGTAACCTTGAGACAAACTAGCAGAATCTTCCACTGGTTAAAGTTCACATTCGCGGGATGCAATCCAATCAGTTTGTTGCAGGAAGCAGAAAACAGGGATTAGCCATGGGGGAGATGAGTTCACCAAGCGGCAATAATCTTCCTGAAGCACCTTATCCTATTAGCTCTATTTATCACCTGCTAAAACGATCCGCTAGACCAACAAACACTAATCACAACAGAAACCTGTCATATATATTCTGTGTAACAATAAACAAATGCCCTTCAAGAGTAAAAAAAAATCTCAGAGGACATCTTTATAATACCTTCAACGTTTCTCCTAGACAGAAGAGATTAATGGAAGTCTCTGGATTCTCCAAACCCTCTCCAGAGACTCTAGTTATCACACAAGTGTAGGGTTCCAACACCTTTCACCAATCAATTTCCCTGATTTTCAAAACTTTTTTTAATTGTGGAAAAGGGGTTTTTCCACAATCAACCTATATCTAGCCTATTAAATAAACTGATCCTATGTAGAAATGTGTATTATACCCACTATAATTGCTTATTTCTTCACATTAGTGTTGTTTCTGGAGGACTATTTTAGTTAAAGACTAGTCTTTGTGTCAAGCTGTCATTTTAGATTTTATTAGTTTTAGTCAGGTTCATACTCTTTTTTTTTTGGTCTAGTCAAGTTTCAGTCGACTAAAAGTCTGAACATTCTAGTCTTATTTTAGTCAGAATTATCCATGACTACCTTCGTCTAGTTTTAGTAGACGAAACCTTATGACATTAACTCTAGTTTCAGTCAATGAAAATGGTATTGGAGTCTCTTTTTAGTAATGCAATTCTATTTAACCCAGTCAATATAGAATAGTGTGCTGAAATTGTGGGATTTTTTCACAACTATTAAGCGAACCTAGTAGTATAGACAAAACCAAAATCTCCTTTCAGCCAAACCTATTTCAAACAAGGTTGCCTTATTATATTATTGTAATCTTATAGACTCAATAAATATCACTATTTTTTCCATAATTCACCTTTAGCTCTTCATTTGTCACCTTACAGTTTAAAAAAGAGATCTCGGCAGTCTCAAGAAAGTTTTCATTATACACATTTCCAATATGAAAAATCGAATCTACTTAATTGTGCCCAAAATCATTTTAGAAGAAACATCTAAACTAAAAACTGAGACACAAATAAAAATCGAACTCAATGGCATCTGAACTATTGGAAAAGCAATCTCTGAGTAATAACATTTTCCTCCGTGTGAGTTGAGATTGAATTTCATAAAATCCTATGATAGACCGTCAAGCTTACCCATTCATTCACATACAATGAGTTTAAATAGGCCCTGCAATGAAAACAAACACACTTAACTGTATGATCAGCCTCGATTGACTGCCGATGGTGGTCATTGCGGAACTTAGGAGGGACCAACACCACGAATGATTTCCAATAATACTCTCAAAGCCTTTTTATATACCAGCGCTATTAATGTGATCAATTAGTTGTTTCGCTGGTTTACTCAGTAATGACCAGGCTTCCTTATAACACCGGTTTCACCTACAGAACCTGTTACGAGCAGGAAGTGATTATGAAACAAAAGAATGGCACGTTCATCTATCCGCATGATGTTTCAATGATACAGTCAAATAATACAATGCAAGCCAGTGAAACTCTGACAAAATACTCGTTTCATTGAACCTGATCTCCCGCGTCCCGTCTTGTCCTTCCAGTAGGACACTGAAAACAGGATGTGTACTACAGATGGTGGTGTGTGTATACAAGTACTACACACACCTGAACGTCAAACCAATAAAATATAAGCCCTCTAATGTAGTTTCAAAAAGATCAAATATATTATATTGTGATTTTGGTTATACAGAAATTAGATTTACGTAACAGCAGACCATGACAAGCACAGTCTAGTCAACCATGTCTTTAATATCAAACGCGACACATTGAAAAAAATCACTGTATATGCTAAATACAACCTAAAACGCTTAAAATAACAAATAAATAAATACGGGGTTTGACAGGCCGTGAGAATGAGAACCCAAACAAACGTCTCCCCACCATTCTTAGCACGGTACGGCTAACGTTAACAGTGAAGGAGGCACCGTGCATCGAGTCGAGCCGGAGGACAAAAAAAACCTTCTCGTACTCACCTTAAACTGAACCTTTCCGATATTCTCCGTTCATCTACGAGATAAAATCGCTCTGCTAATCCATCAATGGCAGTTCACGTTTGGAGGCACAAAAACCATGTAAAAGCCCACGAATTACAGTGCTAGCCGACTCCAGTAGATGCAGGGAACCAGAAGAAAGCTGCTGCTAGCTGAACGAGCTAACGCGTTCTTCACTACACCAACCGCTCGACGAAAACTTAGCCACAGCTGCTTGGAAGTTTCCTTTGTGACACAAAAATGTTCCGACGACACAAGAGATTTACAAAAAAGTGTCTGTGTGATTAAAAAGGCGACCTAAAGGTCGCCAACGTAGTTAATTTACATTGAGACAAGAAGCGGTCATTGAAGTGATGGAGCAGTGAAGCAGCAGCCACGCACTGGGACGCTCTTGCGCTACAGTTGTGCTAAATGCTGCTGTTCGATTCGCAAACGAACCGTTGGTTTGAATCGGTTCTTTTTATGAATCAATTGAACCGAATCGCACAGTGTTTGTAAATGGTAAGGAAACGATTTCTAGGTTTATTATTCGTTTCTAAATAAGAAACACTGTTGGCTGTGTTGTGTTTCTCTTTCAGTACAAAAGTGAACGCATAAATGTAGCGAGGGGACTTTTATAACAAGATAAACCAAACGAATCATTTTGCGCCGGTTAAAACGAATCTTCCTCGCTTACTCGGTCTTTAAAACGTTATTGCAAAAACTGGTGAAATCCCATTTCGGTTCAATTGGAAAACATGAAAGCAGGCGTGTAGTTTAATCCTTATGATGATTTGGATTTCCACGGAATGAATCATATTCTCCAAATTGGAACGGGAAGGAAGCGGAAGCGCATTACATTTATGTAGGATTGGTTGGCTGCATTTCTATGAGGCGTTTTAAGTAAAAACAACAAGAACGAACGACTTGATTCCCCAAAATACAGCGAATAAATAGTAAAATGTGGAGAATGATGGTACACAAAACAATAAATAATCCTTATCTTTATTCTGATGAATAAATTGTTCATTAACTTCAGCCATTTCAAACGCTGCTTTACAGTAACGTCCTGACCATCATCTGTCAAAAGTTAATATTTGTCTCCACCAGGTGTTCGCTTACTGTTACTGTCACTTTATTCGTCTGCAGGGGCGTTTTATTCACACATACATTTGCATAACAGCATCTATTTTACATCTTTACAAATCTGTATGCAAATATACATTAAAGTCATTCAAACAACAAACAAGACGGCCTACATAAAATGTATTCACAACATTTTATAGACTATAACACTAAGAATATACAAGGCAATAGATCTCTACAGATATTCTAAATGTCTTACTTCCATAGTCAACAAGAATTTTGTTCTGTAATTTTTTGAGCGAGTCCTTTACATTGAATAAATGCGTCCTGGCAAGGATCACGACCCAGAAACTTTCTCAACATATCCATACCATCCATTGAGCCTCCAGCCTCCAGCACCACGCGCTTGTATTCCTTTCCCACCTGTGGGTCAAAACACAAAAACATAGATGTTTTGACTAAATCATAATAACGTAAAAAAAAAATTAAGAGACTGCACTATATTTTTTGTAAGCAGACTAGATATTAATTGATCATGGACCAGAACTTTGTAATTTTGTAATTAAACATGAATGGTGAAGTCAACTTCCCCTAAATGTGCAGACTCATTTTTAAACAATACTATGACCAAGTATGACACAACACTTGTCAATAGTTTTGCGTAGTAAGTACTATTCCTGTAGTATCTATTAATATATCTGAGATGCATCTATTTCTGTCAGTTCACTAGTCAGAATCACGTGCCAAAAATGTGTTTCTCATATCCACTTTCCCAATCATAACAGATTCTTGATTTCTGCCTTAAATGGACATTTAATTTTGTAATGCTGATGCAGAATTCAAGTGGTGACTTTCAATTCAAATAATGATTCAGCTTTTGTCTGTTCTCTGTTGAGTATTAGCCGAACAGAAGAAAAAAACAGAAAGAGCCAAACTTACTTTTGGATTCATGATTCCTTCCTTCTTGAAACGACTGAAGAAGATATCCATTGAGTATATTTCACTCCAAAGATAGCTATAGTACTGACCATCATATCCTCCAGCCAAATGACTGAAACTAGCCGTCATGTTTGTGCCTGTGGAAAGAGTTACATATGAAAATTAAAACAATTAAATTAATCATTTAAAAAAATCATCAAATCATTTATTTTTATATAATTTAGCCAAACAAATAAAATTTTACTGACTATACAGTATATGTTTTACACATTTACTTCCTAATATAAAACCACAGAAAAAATTAAGAGACCATTACATTGTTTTATTTATTTACTATTTATAGGTAATGTATGTGTTTAAGATAAGGTCATTCTGTGAACTTCTCCCAAATTTCAAATAAAAATTTTGTTTCTATTTGCATTTATTTGCAGTAAGTGAAAACTGGAGAAACAGGCCACAATAACAGAAAAGATGCTCTGTATTTTGTAGAACACAAATACTGCAAAGAAAACACTTTTATATTCACTTTTAAGCAATACAACAGTTATATTTGTACATGTATTTAGGAAAAGTTCAAAACTATTTTTAGAACCTTGATTTTCAATTCACTTGTCTTGTCATGCAGTCAGTCTAATGACTACATTACATCTAGTAGTAGTGAATAAATTAAATATTTGAATGGTCTCTTGACTTTTTCCCTGGCTGTATGTAAAATAACTTGATGTTATGTAAGCAGTTGTATGTTAAAGTCCCAGTAAAATTAAATAAAAAATATGGGTCATTCTTTTTAAAAAATTTCTGTGCCCTCATAATCTTCAGTTGAAATCTGACAATGCACTTCCTTTCTGTAATGACTTTCCATCTTAAATGACATAGGTTCATTTGGCTTGGGGGGAGCATCCGTTAACTCCTCCCCTTCAACTGTCAGTCTGCTGCCAGTACCATTTAAAATGAAACGGCCGTTTTTATATATCCAATCAAATCGCAGAGAAAGAAAAAAGCCACGGCCACCATTTTTCTCATTAGAAATTCCATTTCACTCAGAAATGCGTCAAATACGGAAGTAAAAACAAAGCCCTTTCAAAAGGAAAGCCTGCAACCATTAGGCAAAAAAGCGTTTGCTAGTTTTTGAATGGATGTCAATGGGTTTTGCTAGCCGTTACGGGTTCTCCAATTGGAAGTATTACAGACCCTACCATCTCTATAATAACAGTGTCGCAGCTTCCCATTCAAGGGGACTTTAGTGAACTCATTGTAGTGACATCACTACATAGAAGATTTCTTGTTCTTGCATGTCTGAATCAACACTTTGAATTCTCACTGGAAAGTTAACAGACTATCTGGGTACTTTGAGAATACCCATAGCAACATACTATAGTTTTAGGACCAACTTATTCTAATTTCGAAAACTATTTAGGACGGATAAAATGCAAATCAGCAGCAGTATGTCATTTAAAAAATCCAAAAATGTTATTCATAAAACCCTATAAACATTAAAATACAACCTTCAAAAAAGTTAGGACAAACTCCAACATAAGTCAATATATTATTAGTGTCAGAGTCTCATGCGTTGCATTTTTAGCCATGATGACTATTACACCACAAGGCTGTCACATCCTTATTGGCCGGTTATGCCGTGTTTATGACCTGGTGTGGCAGGGATCCCCAGGATCTCTTTACTGTGTTTGGCAAACTCAGCTGCAGTATCAGCACTGTCCTTAGTGTGGAGTGACTGGTCAGATTTACTGAGAACAATCTGCCGGAGGTTCATCAGACCTGCACACAAATACGCTGTTACAAATATTCATTTGAATATTTTTTGCATAAATTATACACAAATACAGCAGATATTTATAAGGCAGCAAGACAAAAATGGATAGATACATCCATGGATTGATAGATTATCTGACCAGTGTTGGCCACTCTGGATGCAATGAGTTTATTCAGCAGGCTGTCAGGAATCGGGCTGCCATCTTTGTAGTGGCCGGACATCCTTCTTAGGGGCTCTTTCTCCCAAACCCAGTTCTCCAACATCTGAGATGGAACCTCCACAAAATCGGTCTCCACCTGTGTCCCACTGAACTCTGCATAGCGGGTCTGGAACATGCCGGTTGAGCATTCAGGTGTGATTTTTATCTATATACTTTAGACAGGTCATTATAGGTTGTGAACCTAATTCAACTTTAAACAAATAAACTGTTAGTTTTTAATAAGTTGTCTTAATTTATAACAGTGGGTACAAGGGTCTATCTCCCTTACTGAATTTTTTTCAAACATTACATGTTCACTGCTATAATTTAAGACTGTCTTTTTATTATTATTTGGTATGTTCCCCTTTTGCTTTAATGAGACTGCAATGATCATGCACTCATTGCTGGCATGGACTCCATGAACCTGATGAAAGAACATCATGTGCACTTAATGGAAAAACAGAAATGTGACCTTTCACATAAGGAGTTAATATGTGCTTGACCCAGAAATACATAAGAATCTATTCAAGTTACATTCAAACGGTTCTTAAAATTGAAACGAATGCAGGTTTAGATTTCCCGAACCCACTGTAATTGCTTGAGAATGTTGATTTACCCTGGAGCAGATCTCATGCATGACATGTCCAAACTCATGGAAGAAGGTCTCCACCTCATGGTGCTGCAGAAGGGAGGGCCAGTTACTCGTAGGTTTTGTAAAATTGGCCACCATGGCGGCTACTGGTATCCTACGTTTCCCATCATTTCCAAGATATCCTGGCTGTAGGCCAAAGCAAGCTGCGTGGCCATATTTACCCTCCCTAAAGAGTAAAAATTATCAAATCTGAATGAATTAAATCAATTTGAATAAAGACAATATCAGCCAATATCGCACCACCATTCAATGCTGAAGACCTAAACGTAAAACATCCTTTATATATTTTAAATAACTTTTTTAAAGCGGAGGTAACATGCTATGTCACGCATTTTGACTTCTTTCCACTGTTAAACGTGCTGGCTTCTCATGCTTAAAGTGGTCATCTCGGTAAAAAACGAGTACGACGTATGACATTTCATTGCTTGATACACTTCCCCAGCATACCAACTTGTTTCGGAAAGTTTTTTAAAAGTCTGGATCCCCGTTTTCGAAACAGAGATCCTTTTACTGGCCAATTCTCCCAGATACGCATGGCGAGGCAAAAGAAATAGCCCGCCCACATTGCCATGCAACTGCAGCACGTTACTGTTGCGATAGGGAGAAGTCTGAGGTGCGTTTGTTTGTTCATGGCATTTCAGCGATGGATGCTACATAAACAGTGGATAAAACGCTGGATTTGTAGATAGTTTAAAACTGATAGATGGCGCGGCCCCAGTGCTAAAAATGGCGGACATGAATTGCAAGCGGTAAGTCATACTAAGTCACATGTTTATTCTTTGTTGGCAAATGTTTGAGGTGGTTTACCTGGGATGCAAGTCCAGATAAAACTGCCCGATCTCATCTCCATTCTCATAGTCCTGCACTGAGTAGAGTTTCACATTGTTATGCCAGACATGAGCGTTTGCCACCTGCTGGAACTTCAAACCTAACAGATCCTGATATATGTTCAGCAGACCCTGAGTCACCACCTCCAGAGGGAAGTACTCGATCAGTTTGTCCTTATCAACTGCAAATTTCACTTGTTCCACCAGATTCATGTAATAGGGCATGTCCCACGCGTGGATCTGTCCGTCAAAAACCCAACCCCGCCTTTTGCACTCAGCATGTTTGAGTGATAGTAAACAAAGTCTCTCCTGCTCACCTACTGGTTTCAACTTTTTATACAACTCATCTAGAGGGCATAACAAACAATAATTTTAGTTATATAACTGAACCCTTTCAACTGTGTCAAATCATACATGTAATACAAGACCAAAAAGTATCTGGATGCACAGAGGACTCTATGATTAACATCATGATTAACAGGTTTAAAGGGATAGTTCATCCAAAACATTTTTTTTGGTCAAAATTATTCACCATTATGTGGTTTGAAACCTGTATATGACTCGATCTTCTATTGAACACAAAAGAAGATATTTTCAGAAATGTCTCAGTGGTTTGGTGTCAATGGGATCCAGTGTTGTTTGATTACAAACATTCTTCAAAATATCTTCTTTTGTGTTCTGCAAAAGAAAGTCATACAGGTTTGGAATGCCATTTTTGGGTATACTGTCTCTTTAATGACTTTGTAAGAAGGACTAACAGAAGTTGTAATGGACTAGATCAATTTAATTACTGATATGTGAAAACATTGTGGTGTTAGATCCTCCTTGTATTAATGACAGGCCACACTTTGTATAAATGTTTTGCTTTTAGTGAATATTTTATAAAATTGTTAACTTGTTTGCTTTCTTTCAGCCATTTTTAACACTTTAAAGTGACAGTTCACCCGAAAATGCTGTCATTATTTACTCAGCCTCTTGTCATTTTAAACCTGTAAGACTTTATTTTTTCTAAAATAACACAAAATAAGTTATTTTGAAGAAAGTTGGTAACCGAACAGCACTGGCCCCCCACTTCTATTGTATGTACACAAAACCAAGTGAATGTGGTCCAAGTAACAAAATTATTCAAAATGTCTTTTTTGTGTTCAGCGGAAATAAATAAAGTCATACAGGTTTGAAATGACAAAAAGATGAGAAGGAAGACCAAACTGTCTGGCCAATAAGATCAATCTATTCCTTTCCAGTCAATCAAGCCGTCCATTCTGGTCTAAAGTGGTTTTGACCATTGAAAAACATACATTCAACTTGTTCAAAAAAAACTTTGCATAAGGAATACACTGTATTGACATTACATTGTGTGATAACTCACTACATTGTAAGTGCTCAGGTGACCAAAATGATAAAGAAATAAGGCAAAAACACAGATCAAGGAACATACCAAGAAATTGTGCCACATTCTCTGAATTTTCAGCCATTGTCATTTCCAGCACATAATTGGCATGATTGGTGAAGCCCAGGAGTTTGGCCAGCTTTGCCCGCAACTCGATCAGCTGTTCAAGAATAGCAGTGTTTGCCTGAAAATATGAGTACAATTAATCATTTGCACCATTTAAAGGTCCAACGTGTAAATTCTTGGAGGATCTATTGACAGAAATGCAATATGTAAGGGATAATGTACATGCAGCCGGTTGTTTTTGCAGAAATAAGCCCTGACAGTGTGATCAGGACCAGACTTATTTTGCCATAACAGCCGGCCGCTTGTACATTAAAACACAGAGACTTGGCACATGAGAACATTTTTTTTACCGAATACAGACCTTCTGTGAGGAAAAGCCGTTAACTTTCGGTTTTAAGGTAAAAAAAGACGATCAGATGTCATGAACAGGCAATCTGGTTTAATCTTTTTTTAAATATAATGTCATTTATGTTATTTAATGACACATTTATATCTCAACCTGTCAAAATGATTGCTGTATCCGGGTTACCGTGTGTTTTTAGTTTTGAGAGGTTGTTATTTGGGAATAACTGTCCTGCAAATGTCGCGACTGGCCAATCAGAATCAAGCATTCCAACAAGGGGTGTAATAAAATATGCATAACTATGTCTTCAGAGATGTATAAAGATATATAATGTAGCAATATGTTTCTATTACCTTGAATGACCTATTTCTATCTACATACATGAAATTTGCCATGTTGTTTCAACAGTAGCCCTAAGAGGAACAAACTGCACCACAGAACGCGTTTCGTAAATACGTTTACTCCTTCAGCAAAGAAGCGAAAACATGACGACATCTCAGCCCTGAGTCAGCCACCGTATTGAGCGACTCATTATAAAGGAGGACCTACATCTTTGCACCTGCTGTGAAAGGCAGCCTCCATCTTTCTCCTAGTTTCTGGAACATGACATCTTTTCATCAGGGGAAAGTAGTGCGGGTAAGCCAGAGTCACTTCGTACCGCCCATTTTCTGTTCTCTCGAGACCGTTCACGTAACTTTCCGCAAGACCCGCTTGGGAGAGAAAGAAATACAAGGTCAATCTGACTTCACTAAAGCAGCTGATGTTATACCACAGTTGTGCTTACCAAGCTCCTCCTGAGAGAATGAGAGCACAGTATTTTCCTCGTTCACGTTTTGGTTGAAATCTATGGACAGTTTACTTATTTGTTTGGAAATTGACTTGACTTCCTGAAGTAAAACATGAAAAAAGTATAAGACAATTGCACTGGATAAGTGCAAATACGTACAAATAATATTTGTAAATTGTCCATCTCACAAATAGTAAAAAACATACTTCTTGTATTTCCTTGGATAAGTGCAATCCATTCCGTTTCCCAAGCTTTATCAGTCGCCCAAGCAATCTCTTTGACTCAGGCAATAAATCACTGGATTGTTTTTCCTATAAAGATAAAATGGGAAGTGCTGAGGCATGCAGACCGAATGCCTGAAGTTAAGGTTTATTGCATGCACCGATGCATCCACAACTAACTGCACCTTTGACACCAGACCAAATCTACATGGGCCCAATGCTGTACTAGTTGAGCGGTCGCATGCTTTTCTATCAATGCAGTTTTACACAGGGTCACGAAGGTCTCAACACTGGCCTTCACAAGAAATAGCCGGACCATTTTATTACAGCTCAATTAGAAAGGCAGTAAATACCCTGGAAGATGGACAGTCTAGTTAAATGAATGTCAGAGCAGCCAAACTGAAGGCTTTGCTCACTCCAAAATGATTTCTGACAGTGATATTTAATTTGTGAATTCGCACTATGAAATTGTTTCGGTCTCATTCTCAGCTGACACTGCCAAATGTCTCATTTTATGGGTCACCCAATGAAACCGGGCGAATTTTTCAGATGTGCCTTTTTACTACACAACGATTTCAGTTCTCTCATAATAAACGGTGTCTAATTATGCTCTCTTATTATAATGTGAGGACCAGTGTTGGGTGTAACGAGTTACTAAGCGATTAACCTTATTTTTTCTGTAATTTAAATACAGTTACTTTGGATGTAATGTATACAATACTGGAATTCACATTAATTAATACTTTAGTTAAGTCAGTTAATAAGAGTACTTTATGTAGTTTTATGTTACTTTTTTTAATGATTTAAGAGTCGTTTCTTGTCTATCCTTGAATCACTTGACTAATCAAGGTTGATAAAGCATATAAAAATATACTTTTTGGAGAGAGTTACTTGTACAGTAATATAATGACACTATTGAATATGTAATTAGTAACTAGTAATTAATAACTTTGTCAGAGTAGCTTACCTAACACTGGTTATGACAATCGTAAGAATGAAAATAACCATTTCCTAGTGTTAGAACAAGTGATATTTAAAATGCTAAATTAAAATCTATTTTATTAAAAGTGTCATAAAGTGTCCTTTTATTCATCCTATATCAACTGCTTAACATGGCTCCGTGGTCTTAACAAAGATCTTCTGAAGTGAATCGATGCGTTTGTTTAAGAGAAGTGTCCATATTGACAACGCTATGAATGTCAATGTCTAGCTTCCGTTATCCCTCGGCTGGGAGTGAACCAGAGGCTTGTCTTTCCGTCAAATCGAAAGCTCCCGCACGGAGGAGACGGTATCCTGTTGGACCAAAACGAAAAATGCATCATGCGTCACCGGAACTTACATGCCTGCGTCATTTGCCCGAAAAACTTGCCCCCAATTCGCTTTCATTCTACTGCTTAGAAGTAAAATGATACGTGGTAATATAACTAAATATTTTACTCTTTAAGAAGAAAGTCATAGTCAGTGAGGAAGCCTTGAGGGTGATTAAAACATGGGAAAATTTTGTTTCTTCGCTGAAGTATCCCTTTAAGGGTTCATGATTTAGGGTCATGCCTTTTTCTCATTACTGGAATAATTTAATTAACAATTTTGCAACAAAATATAAATAATTAGTCATGTTTTAAGTATAAATAATACATTTTTTTACTTTGGATGCAAAATGTGCTTAACTTGCTTTTTTGTTTTTCTACATTTATTAATGGCTCAAATTAGACCCACAAATGGTCTAAATGTTTGTATCTTCTCTTTGCCCCGCCTCTCTGAAACGGGCGGATTTTTTTACAAAGCTCATGGCTCTGAAAAGCGAGGTGTAGCGATTGGTTGAATACTGCAAGCGTGTGACCTAAATGTAACCCATCTCACCATATTTGAAACATCAGGTTCCAAAGCAATTGCACTGACAGATACACCCAAATTACTTGCGTATAAATTTGGGCGGACTTAGTTGGATCATACCACGAACTGACATAGATTTGTGGGGGTGTGGTTACACGAGGCATTTCAGGCCGGTCTGGGTGAGCATTTGCCTTTATGTAGAATGCATCGCTTGTTCCGACACTTAAATTTTTTGTTTTTTGCAATTTTACGTGTCCAATGCATGCATGGGTAACTCATAACACACCAACGACACATAAAAACACGTATTCGTGCCATATGACCCCTTTAAAGGTTCCTTGAGATTCAACTCCATACGCATGTTACCTGCAGAGCTAGAAGTCTCTGGAAAACATCCTCTCTCATGCTCATTTCCACATCGAAATCCGACAGACATTTATCAGCCTCAGTGCTCGCCAATCTGACCTCTTTACCCGGGGAGACAAACTGAGGGAAGTCTAACATGTGACGTGAAGCTGAAAGTAAAAATCATGTACAGAAGTAGATGTCTGTTGTGTTTCTTAAGCTTGAACATGCAATGCCAAGATCATCGCTTCTGTTTGAACACACAATTTATTAAAACACAGTTTCATAGCAAGTCATGTTTCAACACACAATATGTAACATCAGTTGCCACTCACCTGCATAATCTGATTTTGCATCTGCCAGAACTTGCAATGTGTTCTCAAAGCAAACTTTCCCAATGTCCACGGTCCCCACCGAGTCATGCGCTTGTTTGATCCGCTGGATCAGTAGCTCGGTGCGGCGTCTGATCTCTTCTGGGGTCAGATCCCAGCGCAGGCTGTTTGATTTGACATCTGTGCTGTTGGAGCAGTTCTGGGCTGATATGACTGATCCGTTTTGAAGGGTCATCTTCAGTTTAGATCTGGGTGGAATAATTCTGTAAAGTACAGACAGAAGTTAAGCTCGCTGTGTTATTGGTCACTGTGCATCGCGTGGGAATTTATAGTTAGCTTCTTGGCACTTCAAAACAGGAAAACCTCTACATTCACTCCTGCACATAATGCTGAAACCCGAGTGCTCTGTGAGGTTGCATGCTGTGAATGTTTTCCGTACTAACGACGGACACTTTCACATGCCTGTTTAAAGGAATGCGAAACCGATCTACTCTTGACACACGTACACGAGCTCACACAGATGCCAAATGCATTAGTAGTTTTGCGGGGAGCCGCTAAGATAATCTAATTAAATAACTTTGTAAAATAAGACACCACTCCAGAGCATTTATAGCATATGAGTCACAGTTATACGTTCGGTTAATAATAGCAACCCAGACAAACAAGAGAATAATGCATAAAGCGTGTTAATAAAAGCACCGAAATCACAATACCTTCTACCAGCTTGGACCAAAGAACTGCGGAGGACAAACATCGCATGCCTGTTTCATGCGTTCAATGTGCAAAATGGGATGCCCTTCTGCTTACAGTGTCCACACTCGACTGTTGATACAATCCAACTACTCTAACGGCTAAGGAGATGAATATTTATAAGGAAAGTAGACGTTCTCCACACACGGCTATATGATTGGCTGAAAGGGAAACGTTGGTGGTGGGCGGTGCTAGTTGTGTGGCGAATTAAAAAATAATGAAAATAAATATAATCGGTTGAAAGATTAAACCATAACGTTTAATGTATTTTTATGTCATGTAAGATTTAAAAATATATATGATATTTATTCATAATAAGCTTTCCTGTAGCTCAGTGGTAAGAGCATTGAGTTAACGGGGTTCGATCCGAGGGGATTGCAAATATCTATGTAAATTGTATAGGATAAAGTCGCTTTGGATAAAAGCGTCTGCCAAATGCCTAAATGTCTAAATATATAATCATTCAAAATAAACGAAATAATAAAAATGTATATAAAATATTACAGTGCAGTTAGAAAATGATTTAAGCAAGAAGACTTCCAAGGGCCTTATTATTCATAGTGCATGGAATTAACCGTGATCTTTTGATTGATTACTAGTTGTAGTACCATAGTTTAACTTTAAATTTCATTGTAAAGTATTATTTTATTTTATCAAGATCATAAGGTTATTGTTTTGCCACAAATATCATTTCGCTTCTAACCTATGTTTTTTAATGGGATCATAATTTCGGTATCGATTTTACACATCACATTACTATTTCATATTCATGATCTTTGCCTTCGCCGGAACCGCGCATGCGCTGTGTTCCGCATGACTCTCGCAGACTCGCACGAGCGTTCATGACGCTGTGGCTCAGAGACGGGCGCTACAGGCACTTTCTCCAGGTATGTGGGCGGGGGCGCGCGCAGCATCCTCAACACTATAATGTTATTGACAGGTCGTTTTGGGGTGCATGTGGGATGCGGGGGGTCATGAAGACTAGCAGAGATAAGAATACCTCCCCACTGTTGTCCGTTACTTAAACTGCGAAACAGTCATATTTGCACACCCGCCTGCGATGTCATCCGTGTAAACATCTGATGTGAAAGCTAGTGGTGGTACAGTGAGTTTAGAGGCTATTTTTGTTACACATACGATCGCTTTATATGTAACGGTGCGGAATGACATATGGCTTCCACGATCCAGCAATGCATCACCACAGCATCATATGTGTTCTAGCTTTTGCTATCCAGGACCATGCGAGACATGTTTACATGTAACTTAGCTGCATGAAATGATGTAGAACTGTGCAATAGGCTCAAACCTGTTTTGATGTGAGCAGATCATGGCAAAAATGAATAGGAGTTTATTCATAAACAAATTATTTAAAGAAGAATGTTATGACATTAGGCCTAACCCCTGAAACAACACCTCTGAGCATGGTTTTATTTGAGTAAAAGTGTAGAAAACGGGTTTTGTGGCATTTATAACGAAAAAAAAAACTAGTTACTAAAGTGATCCATGGGTAAATGAAATGTGAATATGTGATATGTGAATATTATAACGGACTTAGATGGTTCATAAAAAACATCATGTTTTGATTCTATTCAAAACATACCTTTTTTCAATCTATTTTGAACCTGTTCCCAGCTTTCTACCTGACACAATGGCAGTAGAAAAGCGCTTGGCATATTCTATCGTGCAGTTCCTTAGAGATCAGACACACTGTGGCTCGCTGAATTCAGATGAACAGGAAAGCCTGGAAGGTAGGTCAGCCTAATGTATAAAACAGCTAAAGTCGCAGGCCTTTTTTTATTGCTGGACTGACTGTTTGGATTGCAGTTACTGTCTGTTAAGAAGGAAGAATTCGTGCTTGTTTAATAACAATATTGTATTTCGACATAATCTTTTGTGATTATATCAGATAAGATGATTAGTCAAAATAATATACATATTCGGGTATATAATGTGCAATATAATTACAATATAGCAGCATATTATCAATATCAGAGTGTTGATAATAATGTTTGCTCGGCCAAATACCAAAGTGTTTATATCCACCTTGTGGTGTCAGTTTCACAATTACGGAAACTATGGATGCACCGATGTATCGGCTGCCGATATTAATCGGCCGGTATTGGATTAATGTAGCACCATTGGTAATAGCGCGAAAAAGGCCGATACAGATGTTTTTTTAGGACCCTATGATTTCTATGATGCGGAAAGCACAGAGGGAAAGTAGCAAACGTATTGAAAGTAGCACTGAACAGTTTATACAATTCAAATTATGCTATGAATAGCGCTAATAATTATTCAGCTGCTGTTTAAATATGCAATCTACTTGTTTTTTGTGTGAATGAGTGGTGTGGTTTGTGTACTGTAGTGGACTTTTTAGCATCTGGTGGACGCGAACACATAAACAGAATCAGCGCTGCTTTAGCAGAGTTGACCTCAGGCACATTTTATCGTTTAATTTTAGTGAAGCTGCTGTCAAACTTTGCGGCAAGCCGTCAAAATCAAAGTCCGTCGTCAAAATAAAGGTCCAGTTAAATGGATCCAATTCGTGTTCAATAAAATTAATTGAATGCAGAAAACCTAGCTAATATTGTCTAGTACTGTATGCAATTAGCCGATATCGTAATCGGCCGATAGTTGTTTGTTATAATTGGTATTGGCCCAAAAAATCCAATTGGTGCATCCCTACCGGCAACATTTGAACGTAGATACAATTTTGCCACGCTCCCATTCAAACACACTGTAAACAATCAAAACATGCCTTATTCTTTCTTGTGTTACAGTTGCAATACAATGTCTGGAGACCACCTTCAAGATCAGCTCCAGCGACTGCCATCTCGCCACCCCACAGCCACTGAGAGAGATATTCCACAATTCCCTACTCAAAGTAATACAGCATTATAATTAAACTTAAGTTTTTGACTGTTACAGTATGCAAAAAGAGACACTTTCAACAAAGGTTCTTCTCTAATTGTTATTTACAGAATGATATTGTCGCGCTACCCGAGACATTTCCTTCTCAGGAGGACATTGAGACAGCTGAGCAGCTCAAAAATGAGGGCACGTCAAACTTTGCTATTATATTTAGACTCGCCGACAAATGGATTTCACTCGGAACAATGACATTCCCAATGGAAACCATATCACAGGATGCAATATGCGTAACTAAATGTGAACGCATTATTCCACTGTGATAATGCAATTCAGAAGGGATAAATAATGTATAAGGATGTTCTGTTTTTAATGTGTTCTCTGTTTGCTCAAATGTGTTTTTACTCTTCATTAGGGAACAATCACATGAAAGAGGAGAATTATAGCAGTGCTGTGGATTGTTATACAAAAGCCATCGAGTTGGACCAAAGAAACGCTGTGTATTACTGCAACAGGTAGACGCTGGGATGTCACGCTTTTATTTTCACGTTTGTTGTTTGGTGTTTACTGGTGGGATTTTTCTCTCAGGGCTGCGGCTCACAGTAAACTTGGAAACTACACAGAGGCGACAGGTGATTGTGAGCGAGCAATTGCAATCGACCCCTCGTACAGTAAAGCTTATGGCAGAATGGGGTAAGCTGATGTTATTATAGGATATAGCTAATATAATTCATTCAACTAGATGGATGATACAAGATTTGCTCTTAAGTAAATGTATTTCCTAACATATTTGTGAATTACAGCCGGGTTTGGGGGGGCTTTGCTTCAGGGTCCTGTTCATCTTGTAAAGGTTTTATTTTGTAAGAACAACAGGCTAGATAAATATAAGACCCTGACATATAACATCATTTAACATTTCAACATCAAGCTTTGGTAATCACAAACTGTTATCTGATGTGAATGAATGCTGCGTTCATCCAAGGTTGGAATTACTGTAATTGCAAGATGACTTGAAGATCTGCTTGGAGCTGGGTGTCTTTGTTTTTACATGATAATTAAGTCGGAGCTTTTTTTTAATTCTGTGTCTTCAACATTTTAATTCCAGGTTTGACAAGAACATTAGACAAACCTCTTTAGACCCCAACAAAAAATACATTTATTGTGTTAACAGATATTTACGATTGACCAAATTGCTTCTTTTTCTATTTTCTTATTCGTGTTTTGATGATTACAGACTAGCTCTAACGTCTATGAGCAAGTATCCAAGGGCGATAACATATTTTAAAAAAGCTCTGGAGTTGGATCCTGAAAACGACACTTACAAGTCCAACCTGAAGATTGCGGAGCAGAAACAAAAAGAAGCTTCCAGCCCTGTGAGTACAAAGAGATGATATCAGAATTTATCACATTTGGATTGTTTTGCTTTAAATATAAAATCGATATATTCAAGGATGAACATAGATTCCAATGTACATCAGTTAAGAGACCGTTCACACATTTTCTTTTAATCAGCGTTTCTTGATGTTTTGTGGTCATTCCACTCCAGTGTCTGTTGAATTTCAACAAAATCAAACCTCAGGAGTGACAGAAATTCATCCAAAAGTAATGTGAAAGACTGACAGCATGACAAGAGTAATCTGTGATAAAAATAAATAAATAAATTTACTTCTATGCATTTGGCAGACACTTTTATCCAAAGTGACTTACATTGCATTGTCCTATACATTTTGTTTCTCAGTATGTCCAGTCCCCTGGGATCTAACCCACGACCCTGGCGTTGTAAGCGCCATGCTCTAACCACTGATCTATAGGAAAGCTATAATAATAAATGTAGAAATAATAATGTTGTATTGCTTAAAAGTGAATATGAACTTGTTTTCTTTGCCGTATTTGAGGTCTAACAAAATACAGAGCATCTTTTCTGTTATTTGACCTGTTTCTCCAGCTATTTGGAAATGTAGGTCCATTCTAATAGATTAAGATCATGGTCAGTGTAAAGGGACTCGTATTATGGAAAATAGATGTTATTTGCAAAGCATTTTGGACAAACTAATACTAAAAGTCCTGTATAGATACAGTATTTTATTGCAATTTCCTAATAAACGCTGGTAACATACTGCAGTATTTGGCAACCCTTCTGCTTGAATTTTTCTGTAATTACTTTAAAAACCTCTAAATGTCCATATTTTGGGGCTGTAAAGTGTGAATTTTAGTTTTACTTTACGCACACTGTATTTGTGGTAACTAGCTCGCCCAAAAAACTTTTATTTGAGTGTATCATCTTTTCAAACATACAGGCGCAGAAACAATTAAAAGAACATTTCAGAGACCGTTTTTCTGATTTAAAATTATACAATTTATTGGTACGTGTTTTTTTCTGTGAACTACTACATTACATCTACATTTAGTCATTTAGCAGACGCTTTTATCCAAAGCGCCTTACAAAGAGTTCAGGGAGCAATAAGCGATATGTCATACAGGAGCAATAATACAATAGGTGCTAATACAAAGTTACTAGTTTCAACAAAAGGTACATCATTGCCTTTTGAGAGAAAGAGAGAGATTTTTGAACTTATTTATCTGTCAAGAATTCACAGAAGAGATGGGTTTCAAGAAGTTCTTTGAATGTTGTGAGAGATGTGGTTAAACGGACTGATTAAATTAATCAACAGGTCAAAATAACAGCTCTGTATTTTTCAAACCTCAAATACTGAAAAAAATATTTGCAAGTTCATATTCACTTTCAAGCAATACAACAGTAATATTTCTACATGTATTTAGGAAAAGTTCCCAAATTATTAATTTAACTGGATTTTTATCAAAGTTTTCATGTCATGGTCTTTCACATTGCTGTTGGACAACTTTCTGTCACTCCTGAGGTTTTTGATTTGGTTGAAATTCAACAGACACTGGACTGGAATGGACCCAATACATCTAGAAATGCTCATTTTGAAATGAAAAGTTGGAGTGGCCTCTTAATTTTTTCCGTGGCTGTTTATTGAACTTTACTGTCCCATATGTGCAACCACTTGTAGTGGAGTATGCAGGGCGAGACTGTGGTTCGAGACCGGTGAGTAATTGTTAATGAGCGCCAGCTGTGCGCGCACCGGTCTCGTATCACGTAGGAGATCGGGAGCATATAAGAGAACGAGCGACCAGACCGTCGAGGAGAGAGGACCGGGCCTGAACATGTTTATGTTTGTATTTATGTTGTTTTCGCCGGCCGTCGACCGTGAGGGGCGGCCGGCTGTCTTTTTACTTTTGATTTTATTTGATTAAATGTTTATTTAAATGTCTGCCGATTCCCATCTCCTTCCTTCCCTACGTTGAATCTCTCTACACCACTATAGGCAATAACATTCATTTTTGACATGTGTTGACAGACGGCTACTGGACTGGGGTTTGACATGGCCAGTCTCATCAATAACCCTGCATTCATTAGCATGGTAAGTTCAAGTAGATGGTTTCACATTGCTCTGTTATGGTATTCTCAAAATGCCTCATAAATTGAGCCTGTTAAACTGACTGGCATTCAGCCCATACTGTTGTTAAAGGGCCAGTTGGGTTAGACTTGTAGGTAACGCCTGAGGTGAGGCGTGAGAGTTTCCTAAACAATATTAGGAAAAATCATTACATAAAATGAACACTCAATTACATAACTTGAATACATACAGTTTATGTCCGGGTTAGGAATTTTGGTTTTGAAAATGTGAA
Source organism: Triplophysa bombifrons (assembly GCA_029783895.1). Classification (NCBI taxonomy): domain Eukaryota; kingdom Metazoa; phylum Chordata; class Actinopteri; order Cypriniformes; family Nemacheilidae; genus Triplophysa; species Triplophysa bombifrons. Next base: position 4,388,029 of record CM056471.1, read on the forward strand.
AATTTGGTTTTGTAAAATTAGTTGTATATATATTTATATACCTATTTATTGTTATTCACACTGAATGAATCAGATGTTGTCTTTCTGCACTATAGGCAGCAAGCATGATGCAAAACCAACCTGTGCAACAACTGTAAGTTTTTATGTGTTTTAAATATTTCCATATTTCGTGATTTCTACCATAAGTCATTATATTAAGTCACCCTTAATGGTTGTCACTGGGGTTTCCCGAATATCTAACCAATGAAAAGTATTAAAAAGTGCTTGTCAACTTTGACAACTCTGTTATCATTTAAAAAGAACATTGTCTTTTTCGATATCCTGAAAAACAGCGAATTTGGAGATACAAGGTTTTAGATAAAAGCGACAGAATATTTGTCTATATGTATGTATTTTGAAATGGAGATGGAAATGGAGACTGGGGGTGGGTTGTTACACTATTTAAAAATGAAATACAGGTGTGAAGGTACCTACCACCCCTCTGGGATAGTTGTTGTAAGCCTCTGTGTAAAAGAAAAAAATAATTTCACCTGCTATTAACAGAACATGAGATGGGGAGGTTTGTAACTCTGCATGCCAACTGAACATCTGGCTAACATTTGTCAAAATTGTGACGTGATGTGGGTAGAACAATATTTTACCACATCGGTAAATTAAAGAACAAATTTTGTTAACTTAAAATTGTATGAAACTTTTTATCGAAATGAAAAGTGTTAGAACCCACTTTCGGCCGACAGTTTAAAAACAGCTGATGATCAGGGCCGATTTATTATAAGTTGTATTCTTTCCTATTCTAATTTGACACGATATTCTCAAAATATCTGTGTTATAAAATCTTTGCTATTAACATTCATATCTCAGCTGTGTTCTGTTCTAAATAGCATCCGAGGAATGATGTCTAATGCCGCGAGGGGGCCGGCAGCCGGAGTTGGTGGACTATATGACATATCCAGTCTCATTGAAGCGTAAGCATTATCTCTTCAGATTTCATTCGTCACTTATCACTATTTCTAAAGACATTATTAAATATTGCTTTAGGACTAATGTAAAACTTGCTATTGAGATGTTGATTTCTGTCAGTGGGCAGCAGTTTGCTCAGCAGATCCAGCAGCAGAACCCGGAGCTCATCGAGCAGCTGAGGAACCACATCCGAAGTCGCTCCTTCAGCGGCAGTGCCGAGGAACATTCCTGATCCCAACGGTCTGACATTGTGCGACAAAAACATAATAAAAGCACAGATACTATTATAACGAAACAGAAGTCAAATGAATTTGATAGGCAGATAACCTTGAGAGGCAGGACTGCATTATATCAAATTTATGCTGAAAATGTTATGTTTGTCTCTGCAGGTCTATATGGGATCAAGAATCGAGGGGCGCAGGCGGAAAACGTTGTGAGCGCAATCCTTTCACCCATTCTTCTGTTCAGTCGAACCAGTGATGGGGTGTGGCACTTTATTTGGGGGTTTCAGGGATAAAGAGGAAAAATATATGTAAACACATAAAAATTCAACCTTTACACAGAGAAAATGTCTAACATCTGACTTAGGTTTCTTTGTGTTTGTCTGTGTAGATAACGTTTTAGTCCTCTGTTACTTTATATGAATGTAGCTGGCAATGACACATCAGAGTTTACATAACAAAATGTTTGATCATGATGTCATTTTAGTTGTGAGGCCATGGTAATTGATATCCAAAATTTAAAGAGACCGTTTTCTCAAAAATGAAAATCCATAAATTCTATCATGCATACTATATGTATGCATGACCTATGACTTGCTTTCCTCCTCACAACACATAAGGTTTGACTAGTCATATCAGAAGATATATTCACATATTTGCATTATTAGGTCATTTTTGTTTTCAAATCTTTATTTCGAGTTAATTGTATTATGTGTAGAAAAAGTCAGTCACTTTAATTCAGTAATTTTGTGAAGATGCCATTAAATTGTATAATAGACCGTTTCATCAGACGCGCGCGCCAGACAGCAGTTAACTTCCGGTTAGTCAGTGTCTAGTACAGTTAACTTCCGGCTAGCGTCTAATAATATAACTATTTTCATTTGATTTATATTCATATTAATGTGTAGTATTTTTTATTATAATCATTTTATTAAGTAAACGACTTGTTGAATTGTGTTGAATTTTAATTTTATCAAATAAACAATTTGTTTTCGTGTTGTTTTTCTCGCATTTAAAGAAACCGTATAGTACACTGACATCTAGTGGTTGAGCTTGGTTATTGGAATATTGGAGAGACAAGTTTGGCCAAATATCGGTTCTTCTCGGTTTCTTTTGATTGTTATCAGAAATAATCTACAGGCACTATTGTTTGTGAATGTGTACCGGAAGTTAACTGCAGCCCATGAACACGCGCATGTGCAGTAACGTTTCTTTACAGTATGTTAGTTACCGTCTACATAATTCCATCGCATCAGCTGCTTCAAGACATAATTGATTGAAAAATTATATTAAAAACATTAAACCGTCTTTATTTTACAGTCCATGTTAACTGTTTGGTGCTCCATTAGTGTTCTATTTAAAACTCTGACAGGTTTAAACCAAGAATTGACAGGATTTTCATTTTCGGATGAACTATCCCTTTAACACATTTTAGATTACTTGACATATTTTGTTCGTTTTAGGAACAAGAGGCATCTGTGTGTGATAAATAATGACTATATACAGTACTGTATCAGCAGCTTCACAAGTCTTGTTTCTTTAGTTGTTTATTCTGTGTTCTCAATAACATAATACGGCTAATTTAAGCATATTTATGTATCTTTCATTATTAGCATTTTTTCGTTTGCATGCTTCATGATCTGATATTTACAGTCAGATGAGCGAGTGAAACATAAGATGACATTAATAAAACAGCTGTAAAATGTTTTGTCAAGAAAATAGCATCAATAAAGGTGTCAATAGATGACCGTGTGCTTTGGTGCGAAACATTATAATACATTTTTTTATTACCCAGTAAGACTTGTATCCTCACACACTCCACAGTTTTGCAGTAAAGTAGCGTAAACACAATATTCCTGTTTTGAAACTGTTTTATTCACATTGACAAACACTTAAAATCATGATTAGGGGCTTTAAAATTACATTTTAAAACAACCACCTTAAAGAGCAAAGAAAAAGGTGACAGGTATTACACACAAACATGAAATTGGTCCATTGAGATACACAGTGCAAAAATCCACAAAGGGGGTTCAACTCTCTGGACTCGTGTAAGGAAAGACCACGCAGACCTGTGCGATGTCATCATATTCGTACGTCCTTTTCAGAAAAGTATCTGTTAATCTCAGTCCTGATATACTCTAAAAAAGACACAAAAAATACAACATGCAACGTCAAACGGACATGATAATCCATATCCAAGTAGCCATGTGTTAAAGCGAGTTTAAAGTTTGTACCTGTAAGCCTTGAACAGATGACAGGACCTTGAGTGGAATAGATAGAGACGCGTTGGGGCTGAGTTTACCCAACTGTCTGCCCGACACCCCACACCAGTGGATGGACCGAGTGTTATACATCTCAAGCAGCAGATCCATGGTCCTCTCACTGAGAATGAACACGCTCGGTTAAAGATCTCAGTCTCTTCACCAATGATCTTCGAGTTTCAGAGTGATGCTCTCACCTGCAGTTAGTGATTTTACAGGTGATGTCAAAAGGTTCTTCAAGATTGACAGTGTCTGGGATGAGTTCAAGAGAAAGCCTGACGTCACCATAACCAGGAGCCTACAAGAGAAGATTCTTTAGAGCTGTTGTAGACATACAAAAGTGAACCTAGGTCCTTAACTCTGATTGGATGATTACCAATGCAAATAATAAAATCTTATTACTGTACTGTGTGTTCCTGTAGCTTATTGGTCAACTGCCATAGCAAACTGTAAAATAAATTGCATTAAATGTATAGCTTAAATGCACTGTCGGTTGCTTTGAATAAAATTCCAAGACTATTACAATGTCCTTAAAATGACATTTGTTGCAGTGTGTAATGTTGCTGTGTGTGACTGTAAACAGTCTGCCAAGTTGTAAAGCCGAAAGTAATCAAAAAAAACAAACGTATTGGCTTAAGGAAAAAAAAGAGTCGACTCTAATTTCAGTTCCGGATTTGCATCACTCGATGTAATGCCCGCCTACTTCCCCATTTGTGTCGCTGTACGCGGTAGACTAGATCATCTAAACAATCAGATCAGAGTAGGCTGATAGAAAAGAAGGGATTAGACAGATGAATCGCTGAATGAATCATTTCAGTCACTCAAGACTATAGTGGTAATAATAAGTACCCCAGTACGGTTTGCTTTTCTACGTTCTTCAAAACATCTTATATTGTTTTCAACAGAACAAATACATTTATAAAAAAAAATTTTCCTACTATGGTGGTCAATGGGGTCCATTGATCAGAACAAAGGCATTTATACAATTTGAGTGCGTTTAAATAAATTTTTATTTTTTGGGTGAACTGTCCATTTAAGTGTTTTTTTATAGAAGAAAGTTTATTTTTTAAATAAGCTCATTTTAATCAGGTGTTGGGCGATGTCTATGTACCACATCACACGTGCATTTTATTTCTCCCAAATCCATTATATAATTTCCTCCTGGAGGATAAATAACTACTTGCTCACAGACCGCAGCACTGTTTTTGTCACCAAAACGAATTTGGTCTACACTGAAACCCATACCATCCTCTGTAGTTGGCTGGTCTGTAGTCTGCCTCTCTCTCCAAGGTTGGTTTTCCACACAATGTCTAGTTTGCCAATGACCGTCACCCCCTTTATAACCCCGGCCTTCTCTGCAAACTCCGGCTTGGGCTTCAAGCAGTATAAATACTGCCTGGTGTCCGAGGGCTGAAGATAGGACATCGTCCCAAACGTCGACTCGCTGCAGAAATACAAAAAAATTGAGAAAAAATGTACAGGTACTGCATCAATAGGATTCAGCAAATTTACGCAACGCAGGAATGAAAAACTATGTAGTTATGGATGATCTACTTTACAACAACATGCACAAAATAAATAAGAAATGCATACAGTACCTCAGTTCTTCAGCAGCCACAGTGTTGAGTTCAGTTACGTTATACATCAAAGAAGGTTCCAGAGACACCTTCTCCATGAACATTGGGGATGTGGTGATGTTCTGGATCTGGGCCTCCAGGAACACCTCATCTGTCTGGAATGTTGGAAACCATGAAATCAGATCAACCAACCAGCAGCTAATCCAAATCATTTTTTCGATCCTGAATAAGACTCCATGCAGCATTTTACAGTCGCCCGTAAAAGTATTTGGACAGTTTTGTCACAACTGAAAGTGCATGAATGTTATTTGATTAAATAGCTAAAAAGTGTTCTTTTGCTAACTAAATTGACTTCAATATTTCATTATCTAATACAACAGCAATGAAATATTTTAAATGTGTCATGAGTGTCCAAATACCTTCTGAGGCACTTTAAATGATTCTTTTAGACACATTACCCTGGAGTGATACTTTATTTGAAGGGCACTACATACATCATTAACTTTAATAGTAAACTCAGGCATTAAAGTGATAGTTCACCCAAAAATGAAAATTCTTTCATCATTTACTCACCTTCTTGTCATTTCAAACCTGTATGACTTTCTTTCTTCCGCAGAACACAAAAGAAGATATATTCTTTTATGTTCTGCAGAAACTGTCCAAGGAGTCTTATATGACAAGTTGGTAAATAAATGATGAAAGATTTTAGGGGTAAACTATCCCTTTAAGATCCAGGCATTAAATAACATTAGTGTTTCTTCTGTTGTGTATCATGATCTGTGAAGAGAATTTTGTACTATTTAATATTGTGGCCCCTCAAATCAAGCTCTTCAGAAAAGTTGAAGTGTGATTTATCAATTTGTTTAATGCTGAAAGGCAAATACTGAATTCTGGTCGATCTCTTAGCAGAAGATTAGTATATTAAAAGTGGAAGGTTAGTTCATGCCTGCAGTTCAGCAGCACCTTTTGACAAAAAGTATTTGTTAGAGCAGAAAGCAAAAGTTCCCATCCCAAGTCTGATTATTCAATAACCAAAAATATTTACATGTACACAGATTTTTTACTTTAAACAAACTAATCACATCTTTAAATATATTACACAAAATTTAATGCATCTAGTATGTTGGGATAAAAATGATCCATAGAAAACAAGCATGAATTTCTCCCAGTCTGTTTAACAGACTTAGCTCATTGGTTGTATAGTTTTCTCCCGGGTTTGCACTGGCAAAATCAGTCAAAGGGAAAGCAGAAACATTGAAAGTTATTGGTTATCAGGGTGAACATGAAAAAGTATTTCACTTCAGATTTTTGATATTCTATATCATTTAAAAATGTAATAATGAGAGATCATAAGGGCAAAAAGGTTTGAATGGAGCTATCCAACAATTTCAAGACAACAAAGATTCTATCTATAAATGGTGAAATCCCATGAGAAATACACTTATATTTCAACTCTGTTTTGCCCATATATCTTAGCAACTGCTGCGGTCCATCATAATATCAGACAAACCAAGATAATCGGAAATAACATGTTGCAAGAGTGACCGTTTTTTCAACATTTACTCGCCTTCAAGTTGTTACAAACCCTAAAAGCGTTGTTGTTCTGCTGAATATAATAAGATATTTGGAAGAATGTTCCGGGGCACCATTGACTACTATAGTAGGAAAAAATCTGTGAGAGTCAATGGTGCCCCAGAACTATTTTGTTTCCAACATTCTTCAAAATATCTTTTTTGTCTGTAAACAAAAACAGCTCAACTTATACAGGTTTGGAACAGCTTGAGGGTGAATATTTGATGACAGAATTGTCACTTTTGGATGAACTATCCCTCTAATACAGTTAACTACAAATATTCTATTTGAACATAATATTATGTACATGTCAGGGCAGTGTGTGTACTACTTTCTTACAGAAGGTGCTACCCTTTCTAGTTTGCTAAACTGAACACTGAAATACTTTTTCAGTGTTTTCCCCTTTGTGTATCACAGGCTCAAAAGAAGAAAAGAAACAGGTTATGCTGAAAAATTAAAAGTTGCAATGGAAAAGGGAAAACGATTACCACAGAACTGAGGTCACTCTAATGGAGGAATAAAACACAAAAAATAAACATTAGAGAAGTGAAGGTTACATGCGGAGAATATGAAAACGTCCGTTCTCAACTTCAGGCAGCGTCAAGTTGAACAAAACTGATCATGAATGAAACACAGATACTAATAAAAAGAATATCAAATGAAACGTGTGTAAAATGGGGTCTATACAAGCACAGATATACTACACATTACTATCAAAAGCTCAGAGGCGATACAGAAGAGCAGATTCAACAGTGTACTCTGTAAAGAAACTGTAATTTTACAATGTTCCGGTATCTTTTTACAGATTTTCCACATAAAAAAACTGATTTTCATGTATATTTTAAAATACAGTCAAAACCCATAAATTACAGAAAAAGACTGTAAATTACCAAAAGAAAACAAGGGTTAATTTAAGTTTACAGGGAAAAAATGTTATTCTACAGTTAATTTCTTGTGCTCTGTCTGCAGTTTCTTTTAACAAGATTTCTTTTTTCCAGTTTATTTTTTAAATACGGTCAAAAACTATAAAATTACAGAAAAATACAACTTATTTACAAGAAAAATGGAGAAAACAATTTAATATATATCCTTATCATTTTAAAGGGGGAAAAATATTTTACCGTATATTTCTGTTTTTTCCAGTTCACAGAAAATTTCCATTGATTCCATACTGATTTACTGATTAACCATGCCAAACAATAACAGCGGACTGATTTGCTATGTGGTCAATGCAAACTTACCTCAGCATTGTAGAATTTGGTTTTTACATCTAGAGGCTTGAGAACCTGGTTTAAAAGAGAGTAAAAACTGAAGTTTGAGCTGCAGCTCGACTCAACAGAATCCATTAAAACAAGCAATATAACACAACACAAGGATTAATTTGGTCAATGCATCACTAGCGCTTCTTCGGTTGTGTTGGGTTGGGCGAGATCTCGTGCTTTCGTTCAAATGTCACACTTTAGTGTCAATGAAATGTCTCAACCCTCTGCTAAATGACTTAAGAGTGATGCCTGCAGTTTACATCCAATTACAAGGCAACAGAAATGAGAGGAGAAATTCAGCTCACCTGAAATTTGAAAAACTTCCTAAAGTAAAGTTTCTCTCCAGACTGAGTGGTGTAGCTCACTGCGCAGACCAAGCTGAAATCAAGAACGATGGCATGCAAATATGGTAAGAAAAACTGTTTGATATTCAATTGTGATTTTTCTGTGTAATTACAAAGGGCGATTAAAACCCAATGAAATGGTTTGAAAACCTCAGTATTCAAAGAGATGTTCTGAGTTCAAAACTGAAAAAGTGGTCCATTGGCAAATCTTTCTTGATGGTTTACAAACAAAAATGTACAATATTAATGTTTGTTGATGACATTAATTATTAAACATATGTGCTATTTTATTTAAAAGTTGACCGTTTAAATCTATTACACTTTTCTTTTGGAAACATATATGATGATTTGTTGCTATACTTTCTATATAGGACATTATAACAGGACACATATCATTTTATAATATTTAATTAATAATTAATTAATTAAACCAATATTAAATGTAAATCATTTAAAAATTTATAAATAATGTGAAATCATATTTGACAAAATGCAAGTATTTATGAATTATGGAATTATATAGTATTTATGAATAAAAGCAAAAAGTAGAGAGCATTTTTTTATTTCTCACTAATTAAATAATAAAAGCATGTGACACACGTTTTGAACCTGGAACATTCCTCTTAACAGTCTACTAAGGATCTGAGACTTTTGTCCGACAAGGGTCACCGTACATGTGTGTCCCAATCTCCTTGACCTCATGATGGATGACATCATCAATACAGCACTCTGGGTTAAGTTCAGATACGGCCGAGTTCGACGCAGATAAATTTAACCTCTGGGAGCTCGTCTGCAAATCGGCCTGTCGAGACAAACAATCACGGGACAGCAGTGAGACAGAAAAAGATCTCACTCACAACCCCGGGCGATAATCTGTGACTTGAAAGGCGTTACCTTTACGAGGATATCTTTGACCATTTGAGTGCTGTCATTGTGCACACTGATATAACTGGAGAAGGTCTCGCCAAGGAAAATATTTCTGATTGGGAAATGGAGAAGGAAGCTTATCAAATCATGTTTGGAAACTCAAAATGACATAAATTTCAAATTTGATTTAAAGCATTACCCAAAATTCTGTGGCAGGGTCAGCATTTCCCCCAGGATTAGTGTTTCTGCCCCCTTCACGGTAGATGGATCATCTTTCATAAGTCGTATAAATGAATCACCTGTAGACATGTGATATGTAAAACCTCTTGGCTGACAGCCAGGTTGTAGATTTAGATGTCTATTAGATGCCCGGGTCTGTATAACCAATTTCTTATTACAGCATACCACAGTCATATGCTTTAATATTAAAGTTAATGTGCACGTACATCATGAGCAGCAATAACCAAACAAATAATTGTTTTGTGTTACTGAGGAATAATTATAGGCATTTCTTCAACTATGAGCACTTTTACATCCAGGGGTTAGTTTATAACTCTAGGGCTTTGCAATTGATCGGACAAGGATTACAAGAACAAAAGAATCGAGGTAAAGGGATTAATGTGGCGCGTTCTTTTTTGCAAGGATCTGCTTTTTTTCTTCTTGAGTTATGAATTGCATTCCTTTACAGCGAAGCAGCTGTGCTATTACACTGACTTTTCAGCTGGATTTCCAGTTTAAGAGACAAGTTTTTATTTATTTTTTCTATGTTGATAGGAAAGATCATTTTGATCTCAATATTAGCCAGAATAATCATTATAATGTTTTTGTCATAATTGAGAGGTCCTAACTAAAACAAAGAGACCTTATTATTATAATTACTTTGTTTTGTGTTTTCTAGGGCTGTTAACCGATTAATTGCGGTCAATCGAATCCAGAATAAAAGTTTGTGTTTACATCATATATGTCTCTGCTCTGAGCAGTTTCATTTTGTATTTATAAACACATATTTAGGAAACATTTAGATGTATTTATTAATACTATATTTACCAATAATTGGAATTATATGAAAGCATTCATTATTTTTTATATTTTTCTTAAATATATACACGTGTTTAGAAAAATTACTAAATTAATACTAGGCATAGTACACAGGTATAAATTATATAAACACAAACCATTATTCTGGATCTGATTATTCGCAATTAATACTTTTGACCGCCTTAGTGTTTTCATATTAAACATCTTTTTTTGCCATGTGTTAGTCATTACTTCAAAATTAGTATACATTTAATTCTTTAAGCCTTGCCCAGAGCCATTAATAGAGTGAGTTGCTTCTTCTACGTTGACTCCAATGGAACAGTTTTTTTCACATTCAATAGTTCCCGGAAGATACCAGTAACCCATGGAGCTGCGACTCAACAGACCAAGTGATGTAAACTTCTAACCCATTTAAAGACGAAAGCCATTAAATGAATAAAAAATTTTAAGAAATAAACCATCTGTGACAGTGTGATTTTATTTTGTAAATGTAGCTGAAAAAACACCCGAATCCAAATAAAACCAGGCGGCCGTGTACAGCGATTCCATTCAATTCACATTTCTTGTAATACATTCAGCTCATTGACGCTGATTTATAGGGGTATATTTTAACTCCTCATATAAATAGAAGTGCTACTCAGAACTATCATAATGACATGTGGCTCTTGAATGCAGATGCTAGCGATCACATTTCAGAGCCGTTGGCCCAGCAAACAAAACACAAACATTGCAAATTGCTGATATATCTTTAGTGTATATACGGGGACGATATAATGCTGTTAATAGCATACAGGGAAGAACAATTCTTGACTTGTTAATGTTGATAAATGTGTTGCATTAAAACACATAAAACAACATCATTCTTTAGCTGTTAACAACAAAAATGTCTATCTGTGCTGCAACTAATTTTCTATTTACATGTGAATCTATTAATTAGTTTGTAGTACAATTGTTTTATTGTTCCCAGATAGAAAAACAGGGTAACAGACAGCACAAACAGTATAAGATATCTTGAGGAGTTTCAAAAGCAGGAGTGTGTAAAGTATTATTAGATTCTACCTGGAAGATCTCTGTCCTCACAAGTCACTGGCATGTTTGTGAAAAGTGTCGGTTTGGTCAGTCTCATCACTGCAGAGAAAAACATAGAAGACTATTAATAACATGAGTTGATCTTACACAGTAAAAAACACTTATTATGAACTCTAGATCTATGTTTTGTTGGTTTCGCTTACGACAGAAACAACCAGGGACCTAAACTGTGTTAGCTTTTCACGTTTGCCTCACTGACTATACTGTAAAATAAAGTGATATTTATCCACACAAAATTCAACAACACCAAACTACAGACCCAAGTGTTGCACTCTTGTCTTTTGCTGACGGCGATGTGGTGATGCATGAGCTGTGACCATCTGGAAAGCTTAACCATTTAACGACACAAAAAGGTGCCTATCACTCTAATATTCTGTTTTCTAAATATATCTACAGCTCATAGCCATACAACACCAATGAATAAATCCCTAAATCAAATCAAGATAGGTCAAAGGTTAAAATCACAACCGTAGTTGGGCCAAACAGGAACAAACCCAAGAGTCCGGTTGTAAATTAAACTATGCTGTGTTGTTTCAGACCAAAATACTGGAATGTTTGAACACATGGTTGAGTCACACATTAACGTTTTCTGGGTTATTCACCATATGAATCCCTTTTAGAGCATTTAAATTATATTTAGTTATTCTATTTTGTATTACATTAGGCATTTTCATAATGTGACATTCATTTCATGGCAATAATACATAAGGGCAATAATAAACCATTCTCTTTATGTGGTGAGAGCACAAGGCATGTCAAAACAAATGGGCAATTCCACATATGTTTTTTTTTTTTATAATTTGAGGGAAATATTGAGGTAATCATTTGTACTTTAAGAGGGTGAAGAAAATTCACTAAAACACCTTAAAGGGATTTAATTGTCCCAAAACTGGTGGGCAAAATCTGTCTGGTTATAAGCATTCTTTCAAATATCTTACTCTGTGTTCATCAGAACAAAGACATTTATACAGGTTTGGAACAACTGGTAGGTGAGTAAATGATGAAAGCATTTTCAATTTTGAAGTATCCCTTTAAAGGACTGAGCTAGTAAATTCAACACTCATCATATGGGTTTATAAGCCCATTGATCAATTCAGAAGCAACAGTGACCAGCAGATCAGGCTGCATTGCAATACATCAGAGAAGTCATTTGTTATAAACCAGAGACACATAATATGTGGTTCATGACAAGCATGTTTAATTAAACCACCGCATGTCAGTCATTCAACAGTTGTAATATAAACAATCTGTGAACAGTCCCAATGTCAAAAACTACACAAATTCATTCTAAACGACCAAAAGAGCATTCAGCCTGTGAAGTGTTCTTTGACAGCTTGATGTTTGCCTGAATCTCCAGCCAGATTCCAGACGGACTGTCTTCAAATTAGACTCAAATTTACATCACAACAGCAACATGACAGAACGACTCACTGACACACATCTAGTAAACACGGAAAGTGTCTTAAACTCTAGTGAGCCGACACCTCAAACTGAGGTTTTAGGGATCATGTACGCATGTATAATGTCTGAATGGTGCTTTAATATACTGTCTAGGTAGGCAACTTAATAGTTTTTAAGACACTCTCTTCCTAGCAGACATTATTGGCAATTTACGTAGCAGTGACGGTTAATTTTAGACAAAAAGTTCATTCAAACGTCGTCTTTAACCATAAACACACACGCGTGTCGTTGTTCAGATAGTCAGAGGCGGTTTCATTGTCACACTGTGTTAGTTAAACACCGTAGTACCTTTTAAAGCGAGAAGATGCTCTTGTTTTGCTTGGTTGACATCCATCTTGTCTGCTGAGTGGTGTGACCTTTCACCCGCACACAACAGCTGATCACGGCGAGTAAAGAGGGACAAACCGCGCATCAGAAACAGCGACAACGTACAATAACTTATTCGAAACGGTATTAAAACACATTTTAATGCTTTTAATTGTAGTATTTCAACGACGCTTTAATTGAAGATATGTAACACTTGTGTTGTGTTCAAAAATCATCATTGAATAAATTGATGTGAGTGTTGTGGATTGACTCCATGATGCCCCCCAGTGGATGAGTGTGGAACCACAGCTTGAACCTACATGACCTTTCTGATGCTGATGATGAAAACTCAGTGTATATTGATTATTGAATATATTATACAGTAAATATACCATATAAATCACGCCTTCAAAAAGTTTTATTACACAAAAGACTGTTTTATTTTTATGCTCAGGGGATACTTCTGTGCACAGATAATGTGGGGGGTTTTCTGTCCTCGAAGAAATCTTTTCTGGTGCTCTGGCGGTATCTTTCTTATGCTCAGGGGACATTTTTCTAATGCTCAAAAGTAAATTTTCTTGTGCTCAGATGAACTGCAGATTTGCTGCCACTGGGACTATCTGTGGCTTTATGTGTGGCCCGGGCTTGGGAAGATAAAGCACGGTTTTCTTAAAAACGCTCTGGCTGATGATGCTGCCACCATGGCTGGGGGTATCGAGGGACTCCAGTCCATGAAGTCATCCTCATCAACTTCCATGGGTTCTTCGTCCATGTAACTGGAAGAGGAAGCCCAAGAGAAAGATGATGGGATGGCAGATTCCTCATCAACTTCCATGGGTTCTTCGTCCATGTTACTGGAAGAGGAAGCCCAAGAGAACGATGATGGGATGGCAGATGGTGTGAAGGGACTCAAAGCCACGCACGCATCATAGTGGAGCGGTACATCCACCAGCATGGCAAACATTTGCATATCAGTGCCAGGCGTTTGAAACTGGGAAGGAAGGCTGGCATATGTCAAGCAGCCACTCGGCTGTTGTGGTGCTTTACACCTCCCAGATGCCATAGGACCAACGGCAAACCTGTGCCTGTGCCTGTAAGCACATGCATTCTGACTTAGTCACTGGGACCGGTTACATAAACTGCTTAGACTAGTCTAAGAACTTAGTCATGTGATTATTTTCTTCAAGTCTGGTCCTAACTTCTCCAAGTCAGTCACATAAAAATGTAGATTGAGCAAATTGAAATGTGAAAAGTAAGTGTGATCAGTCCTAACCAATTGCTTGTCAGTGAGACTAGTTGTTAGATGCAGTTTTAAGTGAATCTGACTCATGTCTGTGTTTTGTGGGCAATCGGCGTGCGTACGTGCAGAATGTAAACAACACAAACTTATTATAGCGAATCTACAGTTATGGATAATACGATCATGTATTGTGTGCTCGTGCTTTAGTTCCGCCCACTGTGAGCCTCCAGGCAGGTATAAAATAATCCTACAGCTGTAACTGTCTTTTCTAAATGTGATCAAACTAAATACTCTTCGAAGATATGAAGAATGCAATACTACTCTATAGGTACCGTTCTCAAGATTAATATGAGATTGGTAGAAACTACGTGTGTTACCTTCGTGTGAGACTTCTCTTAGGTGCTTTGTACGAAGACATCGTCAAACTTGTGCAGAAACAATCCTAAAGCTGACGATCTGACTGAAGCTATGACGTAGCTGTTGTTTTGGTTTCCATGACGACGTATCAAGCGCGTCATTTAAAGTTGCGCTCCTCTGCTGATTGGCCAAAGCCAATTTAGTTCCGTTCTCACTAACAATATTCTTATTTGCAGATATATACAAAACTATAAAGTTTGCTTAAACTTGGTACATTAATAAGCAGACAATTTGCCTAAAATCACAGTTTGAGCAGCAATTTTTATTTTGTCAGTCTCCAATTGCGCGCCTCCGTCCGTGTGCCGCCAAAGCCGGCTTGATTCTGGCAGCATGTTATATGGGAGGTGGATAGTGCCATGGATTACCTTCCGAAGGAGACAGTCGTGTACTTTTACGTGAGAGAAGAATACGTCGCCACCAATGACACATGCATGTTAAGTTTAAAGTCACGTATCCTTGCAACTCTATAGCAGAGAAATGTTATAAAAATAGTTTTTGATGATTCATTCCTCCCCCAATGCAAACATAATAAGCTGTACATGTGATTCTAATAAATTTCTCAATGCTAAATAGAATATTTGCCCGTTTTATGCATTATTTAATGTTGCTTTCTTATGCCCTTTGGAGAAAAGTACAATATTGTCTGATAGAGAAAGGGATTGCTGATGCATTCACCTGTAGTTTATAGCTATTGTACAGGATGAATATATGCTGTTTTGCTTTGTGTAATTTAATTAATAACTAATATTGGCAAAAATATATAAATAAATGTAGATTTTTTAAATCCCGTCAGTATCCTTTTTTACAGGGCTTTAAAAAATAAATATATAAAATGTTAAAAACATATGGTAGGAGCAAAACTGTGTTATAGGGTGTTATTTCCATTTTCAGCCATTGAGCGGCGCTGTTAACAGGGTTTTGTATTTTAGCGACATAACTAATGTTGTAAAACAGAAAATTGTATGCAAAGTCATGGTAATTGTATTAGTCTGTAAATACATTGGATTATGCATGTCGGTGTGGAGCCAATAAACTAGTTCTTTATGGAGATGAAACAAAGAGACAAAAAAACAGTACATGGTGAAAGCGCGTAAACCTACCAATCTCGGGATCAAACAACACAGTGGTTTATAGTTTAAGATTTAGCTCCTACACATATCTAAATATACCAACAAGTAAAATCCATTTTCTAATCCACCTATTCGTGTTATCGTTTATATTAAAATTGATTGTTTAATCTTTAAAATCAAGAGTTTGTTTTACTCAGAGGTACCATGATTGCATTTTTAGACTGAAATTAAAAATACATGAATAATGCTGTGCAATGAATATCTCAAATGTATAATTATAAATATATAATTTGAATTATTTCCATATTCAATTAATCAAGTCATCAAGCGGATTGGTTCAAAACACAGATTAATTCAGAATCAAAACCTAAAAAGACTAAACAAAGTCTTTATGAATGGAGAATTTAATCCCTCAAATTATTACTTCTAGAAAAATTCAGTTTGGATCATTTACTTTAGATTCTGAAAGAATTAAACTTTAAATGAATTACGTGCCATAAATCCAATCAAAAGCCAATACAAATATATAATTGAGTACATTCAGTTTTTATTTAATCAGACTGTTTAACCAAAACGTCATACCCCCCTTAAAAACATTCATTACAGGCCTCTTCCCCATATACACTCACTTAATGGATTATTAGGAACACCGGTTGAATTTCTCAATAATGCAATTATGGTGGTGGTGTAACGGTGTGGGGGATGTTTTCTTGGCACACTTTAGGCCCCTTAGTGCCAATTGGGCATCGTTTAAATGCCACGGCCTACCTGGGCATTGTTTCTTACCATGTCCATCCCTTTATGACCACCATGTACCCATCCTCTGATGGCTACTTCCAGCAGGATAATGCACCATGTCACAAAGTACAAATCATTTCAAATTGGTTTCTTGAACATGACAATGAGTTCACTGTACTGAAATGGCCCCCACAGTCACCAGATCTCAACCCAATAGAGCATCTTTGGGATGTGGTGGAACGGGAGCTTCGTGAATCCAGCAAATCTCCATCAACTGCAAGATGCTATCCTATCAATATGGGCCAACATTTCTAAAGAATGCTTTCAGCACCTTGTTGAATCAATGCCATGTAGAATTAAGGCAGTTCTGAAGGCGAAAGGGGGTCAAACACAGTATTAGTATGGTGTTCTTAATAATCCTAAAGTTGAGTGTTTATTAAAAAAAAAAATCAATCAATTGTTATGTAAATTCTGTTTGCATCTATGTCCCAAGAACAATGGGTAACTTGCGAAGGCTTTAACTGAAAAAAAAACGTACAAAGACTTACAACAATAAATCAGTATACTGAAGACTAAGAATTTGTTTTGAAAAAATCCAATGTTAAGTAATTGTCAAAACACAGCTCAGATGTACAGTCCTCTTTTACACAATACAATTGTAATCGTATAATGAAAAACGTTATTTATTTACATGTCACTATGTCTTAAATTGACCGTTAAATATTAAAACATCTGCTTGTTAAGAATGTACAAAAAGATTGTATCGCATCTTTCTAAATATTTTGTCTATCCCTCAGTTAAATTACTCCCAACTTTACAGAGTAAATAAGCAGTGAAATAAATCACAGAACTTTTTGTAACACATGAAAGGGGTACACTGGTCATTGTGTAAAAAACTTTATCGAGTCTTACTTGGTCCAAAGAAGAAGAGAGCTCAATTTCCATCTGCATCACTCTGCAATACAGCCAGCCTATATGTGATGGCCTAACAAAATAAATACACAAAAGCAAGTCTTCATGCACAGGTCTGTACACAAGTGGCACGATGGTAGACATGCTGATTAGTGATTACAGTATACTTTGCAGTACGTGCACGAGCAGGAGCATGCACAAAAACATAATACGGTTAGGCATATTCTGGAAACATAACAGCACAAACTGAACTTTATCAGTGAAACTCATTTGTGTTCTACACAGCACTGTCTTTTCACACTTGGTTTTGGATTTTAGGTTCAACATCTATTGCAAGATTAAAGTAGACATCTGCAAACTTAAAGATTGAATAGAAATAATTCTACATTACAAAACATCAAATGATAATAGACCAAATCTACCATAGTTTGCAATAAGTTCACAGTGGAACTACCTATATCAGTTAAATTACTATGATTAGGCTAAACTTGATTAAAAAATATTTAAAACTAACTTTAATACTGAAGACAGCAGATCACTTTGTTACAAACTTTTACTGTACTAAAACCATGATACTGTGATGTAAGGGAGTACGGGGGAGGTGTCTTGGAGTTAATGAGGGGTGGGGACTAAGGTAATTGAAGTGTACAGGTGGTGCGAATTAAAAGGCTGATAAAAAGACTGTTGGAGAGGCTGCTGGAGGATCGGGAGCTCAAGTGATAAAGATGCCTTGGACATGGCTTTCAAAGACACTCTTAACTTCATGGGCGTTAGTTAACATGTGTCAGGACCCACTCACCTTCGTAATCATACTTTAGATTTAATACTATCTTATGGTATCAATGTGGACGATGTTAAAATCGTTCAGCAGAGTGAAGACATTTCGGATCATTATCTGATATTATGTTTGCTTCACTGGCCTACGGCTGCAAATCAAACTCCTTGTTACAAATATGGTAGAACGATTACTTCAACTACCAAAGATGCGTTTCTCGATAATCTGCCTGACTTGTCTAAAATATCTAGCATGAGTAAAAACGTTGACGATTTTGACATTACTATTGAAAATTTTAACACTACCTTCTCGGAAATATTAAACATAGTTGCTCCTCTGCGTTTAAAGAAAATTAAAAATGGCAGCCCAACACCGTGGTATAATGAACACACTCAGACTCTAAAGAAAGCGTCCCGGAAAATGGAGCGCAACTTTAAGAAAACAAATTTAGAGGTATTTCGTATAGCATGGAAGGATAGTACTCGAAAATACAGGGATGCCATAAAAATGTCTAGATCCGCCTACTTTTCATCACTAATAGAGGAAAACCATCACAACCCTAGGTTTTTATTTAACACCGTGGCTAAATTAGCAAAAAATAAATCGTCAGCGACGTCAGATTCTGATTATCAGCATAACAGTGATGAATTTATGAACTACTTCACTAGTAAAATCCAAGATATAAGAGAAAAAATTATAACAATGCAACCTGAAGTGAAACCCGCTGAACAAACTAACTACAGCACCCCTAAGGAGAAATTGCAATTATTTTCTACTGTAGATCACAATGAACTGTCTAAAATCATTAGATCATCTAAATCAACAACATGCGTGCTAGACCCTATACCTACAAAACTACTGAAAGAAATGCTCCCAGAAATTATAGATCCTCTTCTTAGTATTATTAACTCATCTCTGACATTAGGACATGTGCCTAAAGCATTTAAGGTGGCTGTTATAAGGCCCCTTGTCAAAAAACCCAAACTCGACCCTAAAGAACTAGGGAATTACAGGCCTATATCGAATTTACCTTTTATATCTAAAATTCTGGAAAAAGTAGTTTCAACTCAATTATGCTCCTTCCTCCAAAGGAATGACATTAATGAAGAATTCCAGTCTGGATTTCGAGCATGTCACAGTACAGAGACTGCTTTGATTAGAGTTACAAATGATCTGCTTTTAGCTTCTGAGCGTGGCTGTATTTCGTTATTGGTGCTGCTAGACCTTAGTGCTGCATTTGACACCATTGACCACAGCATACTCCTACATGGACTCGAAAATTACGTTGGCATTAACGAAATAGCATTGAAATGGTTCAAGTCTTATTTATCCGACCGTTTTCAATTTGTAGCAATAAACAATGAGGTGTCCCGCAAATCGCAAGTCCAGTACGGTGTACCACAGGGTTCAGTCTTGGGGCCTCTGCTCATTGCATTATACATGCTACCTCTAGGAGATATAATAAAACGACACGGAATTAGCTTTCACTGTTATGCTGATGATACTCAACTTTATATTTCCTCGAAGCCTCACGAAACCCAGCAGTTCGATCGAATAAAGGATTGCATAGTTGACTTAAAAAACTGGATGAGTAACAATTTTTTACTACTAAACTCGGACAAAACAGAAGTGTTACTTACGGGACCGAAAACCGCTATACGTAACAACCAAGAATACTGCTTAACGATTGACGGATGCTCCATAAATTCCTCGTGGTCAGCTAAGAATCTTGTCGTTGTATTCGATAGTAATCTGTCATTTGAGAGCCATGTCGCCAACACTTGTAAAATTGCATTTTTCCATTTTAAGAATATATCTAAACTACGTCATATGCTGTCGATGTCAGATGCAGAGAAATTAATTCATGCATTCATGACATCAAGACTAGATTACTGTAATGCACTTCTAGGTGGTTGCCCTGCAGGCCTATTACAAAAACTGCAACTGGTTCAAAACGCGGCAGCTCGAGTTCTTACACGTACTAAAAAGTATGAGCATATAACACCGGTTCTTTCAACCCTGCACTGGTTACCTATAAAACATCGCATTAACTTTAAGATCTTGCTTATTACCTATAAAGCCCTGAATGGTCTAGCGCCGCAGTATTTAAATGAACTTCTATTGTATTACAGACCTCCACGTGCATTACGCTCTCAGGAGTCCTGTCAGTTGGTAATACCTAGAATTTCAAAATCAAGTGCAGGTGGTAGATCCTTTTCTTATCTAGCGCCTAAACTGTGGAATATTCTTCCCTGCAATGTCCGGGAGGCAGACACACTCTGTCAGTTTAAGTCTAGACTAAAGACGCATCTTTTTAATCTTGCATACACTACACTTCCATAATATTAATCCTCAGAGGATTTAGGCTGCATTATTTAGATCAACCGGAACCAGGAACACATCCAACAACAAATGATGTACTTGTTGCATCAAAGAGTGCAGAACAGTACTCTACTCTCAGCCAGTCTTGTCTCTTTGTTCCAAGGTTGCCGCAGGAGGCAGTTCATGCCCAGACCTGATGGCAGAGCTGAGAATGGGAAGCGGTGACCTGACAAGAGCTAAGAGGATAGAGCTGGATAAAGGACGTGGCAACTTTGATTTTCCTACAACATTTCAAATGCTATTAGAGTGTTAATGATAATCTTAAATCTACCATTTACTTTATTAAGCTTATTTTTTTATTTTTATTTTTATTTAGCCTTGTTGTGCAAGCACTGTTGTGCTTGTGCAGAGGCAGCAGCTTTTGCCAGAGGGGAACTGGAATCCCCCGGTCGGGCCTGGGTTCCCCTGAGGTTTTTTTTCTCGATTAGAGTTTTGGGTTCCTCGCCAATGTTTGCATATTGTTTTGCACTATCTGCCTGGCCGGGGGGGCTGCTTTAGAATTCAGAAATTAGAAATAATTAATATATACGAATTTATAGTCCGTTTAATATTTGACCTGTGGTTCTCTCTCTCCTTTATCTCAAATGTGTCCTTTCACTGTCCTTTTGTGCGAGTGTGTTTGTGTGTGTGTGTGTGTGTGTGTGTGTGTGAGTGTGTTTTGTGTGTGCGTCTATGTCAATGTGTGTAAGTATGTATGAATATTGTGTGTGTGGAGCATTTGTATGTCTGTCTTTTGTTGTTTTCCACCTTTTTCTTGTTTTTACAGGTATATGCCCTTAGTTGTTTTACTTGTAATCTATTGTGTCTCATGTACAGCTGCTTTGTAACAATGAAAATTGTAAAAAGCGCTATATAAATAAAGTTGAGTTGAGTTGAGTTGAGTGTGGGTGACACGCTAAACGGCCGTCGAGATAACTAGTGTCTCCGGCGGTGAAGACAGGTAGCTAGATAGAGGGGGAGTCAATAGAGCTAGTCAGTGAGGGCCTTCTTTGTTGGTTAGGAGAGCTCCTGATTCGTAGTGAAAGCTGATAGCGTGCTAATGCTGCTGCATACCCTGTACTGACGCCTCTGAACCCTGGACTACTGCCTGACCCTGTGCGAGATCGAACTCTGTGTCTCCTGTCTTCAGGGATCGGTTGGTGGCTGAGAGATGGAAACAAGCCTTTACTAAAGGGGGTTAATGTGCCGTGTTGAAGTGTATTTATGGTTTTGACGCAATAAAGCTTTCATACTTGTCCCTGTGGTGTTCGGTCTCTGACTTACATTTGCCTGGTTGTTACAATACTATACTATTACTTAAAAAAAACATGGTTCATTTTTGAGAGGGTGCTTTTATCATCTGTTAAACTTAAATTCATGTTCTGAATAAATCATATTTCAAGATAAACTAACAGTTGGTTTTGCAACAAGCTTAGCGGCTAATCAATAACTTATTGGAAAAGGTATTTAAATCATGTTTTAATTGTAGTTTTACTATGACGCTTTAATTGAAGATATGTAACACTTGTGTTGTGTTCAAAAATCTTTATTGAATAAATTGATGTGATTGTTGTGAATTGACTCCATGATGCTCACCAGTGGATGAGTGTGGAACCACAGCTTGAACCTACATGACCTTTCTGATGCTGATGATGAAAACTCAGTCTACATTGATTATTGAATATATTATACAGTAAATATACCATATAAATCACGCCTTCAAAAAGTTTTAATACACAAAAGACTGTTTTATTTTTATGCTCAGGGGATACTTCTGTGCACAGATAATGTGGGGGGTTTTCTGTCCTCAAAGAAAT
This sequence comes from Triplophysa bombifrons, assembly GCA_029783895.1. Taxonomy (NCBI): domain Eukaryota; kingdom Metazoa; phylum Chordata; class Actinopteri; order Cypriniformes; family Nemacheilidae; genus Triplophysa; species Triplophysa bombifrons. The sequence goes on from CM056471.1 coordinate 4,410,317, forward strand.
CTTTTCTGGTGCTCTGGCGGTATCTTTCTTATGCTCAAGTGACATTTTTCTTGTGCTCCGTAGTTATATTTCTAATGCTCAAAAGTAAATTTTCTTGTGCTCAGATGAACTGTAGATTTGCTGCCACTGGGACTATCTGTGGCTTTATGTGTGGCCCGGGCTTGGGAAGATAAAGCACGGTTTTCTTAAATACGCTCTGGCTGATGATGTTGCCACCATGGCTGGGGGTATCGAGGGACTCCAGTCCATGAAGTCATCCTCATCAACTTCCATGGGTTCTTCATCCATGTTACTGGAAGAGGAAGCCCAAGAGAAAGATGATGGGATGACAGAAACCTCATCAACTTCCATGGGTTCTTCGTCCATGTTACTGGAAGACGAAGCCCAAGAGAAAGATGATGGGATGGCAGATGGTGTGAAGGGACTAAAAGCCACGCACGCATCATAGTGCAGCGGTTCATCCACCAGCATGGCAAACATTTGCATATCAGTGCCAGGCGTTTGAAACTGGGAAGGAAGGCTGTCATATGTCAAGCAGCCACTCGGCTGTTGTGGTAATTTACACCTCCCAGATGCCATAGGACCAACGGCAAACCTGTGCCTGTGCCTGTAAGCACATGCATTCTGACTTAGTCACTGGGACCGGTTGCATAAACTCAAGTCTGGTCCTAACTTCTCCAAGTCAGTCACATAAAAATGTAGATTGGGCAAATTGAAATGTGAAAAGTATGAATGATCAGTCCTAACCAATTGCTTGTCAGTGAGACTAGTTGTTAGATGCAGTTTTAAGTGAATCTGACCCATGTCTGTGTTTTGTGGGCAATCGGCGTGCGTACGTGCAGAATGTAAACAACACAAACTTATTATAGCGAATCTACAGTTATGGATAACACGATCATGTATTGTGTGCTCGTGCTTTAGTTCCGCCCACTGTGAGCCTCCAGGCAGGTATAAAATAATCCTACAGCTGTAACTGTCTTTTCTAAATGTGATCAAACTAAATACTCTTCGAAGATATGAAGAATGCAATACTACTCTATAGGTTCCGTTCTCAAGATTAATATGAGATTGGTAGAAACTACGTGTGTTACCTTCGTGTGAGACTTCTCTTAGGTGCTTTGTACGAAGACATCGTCAAACTTGTGCAGAAACAATCCTAAAGCTGACGATCTGACTGAAGCTATGACGTAGCTGTTGTTTTGGTTTCCATGACGACGTATCAAGCGCGTCATCTGAAGTTGCGCTCCTCTGCTGATTGGCCAAAACCAATTTAGTTCCGTTCTCACTAACAATATTCTTATTTGCAGATATATAAAAACTATAAAGTTTGCTTAAACTTGGTACATTAATAAGCAGACAATTTGCCTAAAATCACAGTTTGAGCAGCAATTTTTATTATGACAGTCTCCAATTGCGCGCCTCCGTCCGTGTGCCGCCAAAGCCGGCTTGATTCTGGCAGCATGTTATCATTGTACATTCTGAAATCCCACATATGTGATCGTACTCTCAGGGACACGGGAAAAAGAATTCCATATATAATATCGTACAAAGTGTAACATTACTAACAGATTTATGCTATTATGTGACTGTACATTTGAATGAAGTAGGCATTTATATAGTGCTTTATTGTGTATTGCTGAAGGAAGAATGTAAGTAACCAAACAGATCTCATCCCCATTTGCTGCCATAGTAGAGAAAATAAATATAGGGGTTGATGGGGGATGAGATCTCTGGTTAGTTCTTTCAAATCTATTCAGCAAAACACAATCTGAGGGTGAGTAAATAACATACTTAACATAGTCTCGGGTGAACTGTCCCTCTGAATGAAAATAAAGACATCCTTATTTGATAGGGCTTGTTAAACACACACCAACTGGTTATGAAATAACTGGTAAAAAAGAAAATCAAAACCTGCATGTCATTCTCTACCCCAACATCACTGTTCATCGACTTGATCACACTTTGAATTTTAACTACAAATTAAAATGACTGTAAATAATTATATTTTATAATGGCGCATTTATTGTATATCTATACCTGCGAGCACCTTGGTTAATGAACATCATTTTTCTAATTAAAAGCAATAAAGTGCAAATTTATATTCCTTTCAATGCTTATTAGATTTTTCTCAATATTTGGGACGGAATATAAAATAATAGACAGAAGGTGCAGAGAGACATTGGCAAACTTACTGAACATAACATTTTATCAAGTCCATTTTATCCTCTTGTATTAGAAGACATCTGATGCATTACACCATTCATCCTGCTGTACATTACACTAAAGTCCTGCGTCTCTGCATTTCACTGACTCCATTTCGCTGGATGCAGCTCTTTCACGTCGAAATGGAATGATCAAGCTGGAGGGGATTAATAAGACCTACATGGATATAATGGAGGAGAAATTAATGGATTTGTTTAAATGTGTCATGACAGAACACAAAATAGACCCAAGTGCGGGGGTAAGAATGTTTTATTTGCAGTATACAGTCAATAATACAGCAATTGTCCAGCTGGTGAACGCCCCCGTCCACGGCGGCCAGAATATAGAGCACCAGATCCCAGCAGCTATGGTGGGAGAGGCACCTTTAACTCGGGTCGTGTGATCGGGTGGAAGCCGGGCGGTAGTCCTATGGGGCGCCAACGGGAGCTGGAGGACAATGCCAGAAGAGGTAAAACACAACAGGAAGATGCCACCAGACAGCCGTCCTCGGTCAGCGAGATGTGGAAGGGTGGAGAGAACTCTAGGAAACTGTGACAGGAACGTAAAGGCTAGACAGACTAGACAGATTCACAAAAGACTTCTATAGATGAGCGGCAGCAACACCTAGGTCAGTCTGAACTGGCAGAATGCAACGGTCAGACAACGGACAAGAGACACTGAGGCATTAAATAGGAAAACATAACAAGAGGAGATGGCTAGCAGGTGCAATGGGTAATAAGCTTAATGAGGAATAAACAGGTGTGTGAGCATGGAGTGGAAAATCACCCGTGTTGGGGAAACCTAAGGAAACACGGGGGCGGGGATTATGATGCAGACACTGACAAAGACAATACACCCACGTGCAGACAAATGCCCCAACCCAACCTGGGTCGTGACAAAATGTGTAAAAACCCAGTGACAAGGCAGATGTTGAGTAAAAACAAAATACAATGACAAGAGTTTAACATCAGTTGAGAAAAAAATCTTAATGCTAGAGGAAGTTTAGTGACACAGAGTTTTGACAAAGTCAATCATTTAAATGCATACTGTACCGCCAATGAGATTTTGTTGTCTCCAAAGGTAATTTTGTCGCTTCCTTCTGTAAAAACCTTTTGGCCAACATGATAAACAAATGAAGAGTGCTCAAGACATGGTACAAAAATGGAAAATTCAATTATGTTTGTATACAATTCAGAAGTTTTTGGATCACAGAAAACATTTTTATTGAGTATCATGAGGCATTTGTAAAATTATTCTTATAGTCATAATCCACGTTTAAGTACAATAAGAAATCTGATTTTTAATTTTTCTCCCAACAAAAGAATCGGCGTAAACCGAGTAGATTTCTTGCATTCCTCACATTTATCTAAAAGAGCCACATAACCAGTTGCAGCCACTGACCATAAATTTAAGTGGAGCGATATCTGGGTCGTATTGTAATTTATGATGATTACTCCTTTAACTCTCTGACAAATCACTAAAACATAAACTGGGTAACAGAAAGCACAAAGCAGGAGTGTGTAGAGTATTTTTAGATTCTACCTGAAAGATCTCTGTCCTCACATGTCACTGGCATGTTTGTGAAAAGATTCGGTTCAGTCAGTCTCATCACTGCAGAGAAAGACATAGAAGACTATTAATAACATGAGTTAATCTTACACAGTAAAAACACTTATGATGAACTCTAGATCAATGTTTTGGTGGTTTTGCTTACGACTGTTAGGGTAGAAACTCAGGAGTCAGATGGAGAGTTCAAAATGAAAGGTATTTATTAACAGCTCGATACAGATCAAAGAAACACCAGGCAAAGACAGAAATACCAGGCAAAGCGGAAATGGTTCAACATACGAGCGTTCAGCCGGGGAGAGGTGAGAGGGATGGCAGAGGGGCACTGGGCAGATAGTAAGAGCCGGAGGGAAACGGCCCACGGGGAGACAGAGGCAGCCGTGGGAAAAAGGGGTGCGAGACTCCGGGTAGTCAGTACTCGGCAAGCGAGACAGTAATCCACAAGACAGCGAGATAGGAAACCGGTGTGGAAGGATTAGCTGTGAGGTGATGAGAGGACAACGAGGAGGGCGGGGCACACACACGCGGACTCCGAACACATGGCGGCTGTCACAACAACACCATGTGCTCGACAAAACCTAAACACAGACGAAACGAAGAAAACAAGCAGGTGGTCAGACAGGGGCGATTCTATGTTTTCAATATCAGGGGGGCTCAGCCTCCAATGAGTACATATAAATATATATATATAGACACACTCTAAGCACCACATACTGTATACATTACTAAAATAAATGATTAAGAAAGAATATGCAGGAAAGCATAAAGACAAGTTATTGTTATTCAAATGAATATCACATTAATCGCTCAATCTGATCCATTATAATACAAAAAGTGATAACAACAGCCACAAATCCATATAATAAATGTCACAATCAACTGCTGAATCATTATTTAGTATGAATAACTTGATATGTTTCCCTGCCGTTCATTCTGATTAGCACGAGCGCTGACACTCCTGTGCATGACTGCGTGTTCATCTATTACATCCACAATATGTTTTAAATTAATAACAAAAATACTGCAGCGTCCGAAAAACGACAAAGACCTTCTTGGTAAACTTCTGTTTCCTCGGAACTCAGAACAATGAATAACTACAGTAATATAACTCTATCTGCCGTCGTCTTTCGGGTGCTGTCAAAACTACCGTCAAATCTCTATAATTTAGGTGCAGCAAAATAAAACAGAACATCATTTACAATTAGTCATTTGGCAGACGCTTATATCCAAAGCGACTTACAGTGCACTTATTACAGGGACAATCCCCCTGGAGCAACATGGAGTAAAGTGTCTTGCTCAAGGACACACTGGTGGTGGCTACTGGGATCGAACCAGCAATCATTGATTTACCAGTTCAGTGGTTTAACCCACTAGACCACCATCTCCACATCATCATGAATGACACATTTCTGTGTACGACAATATCATTATGCTCATTTTCTAAAGTATGCCATCATTGGTGTGAAGTGATGCTTTCATTTTGCTGGAGGTTACGTAAACAACTAAGGGGGGGACATAGACAAAACTTTTTTACAGTGGATGTTAAAGGGTCTTGTATATCTTCCAAATCATATTAAGATGCATTTATAACACAGAATGGCAAAGATGCAGATGTCATGTTAATGCTGCACCTTATAACGTTACTCTGATTATGACGTTCACTCCAATGTGCTGCTGTGTGAACTGAAGAGTGCGCTCAATTACGCTGTCTAACGCAGTTTTCATAATAAGTGTTTAAAGGGGACTATAAAGCGATCTCGAATTCTTGTACATATTACATTATTACTCACAATATTTTGGGCGGGCTAAACTAGAACTTTAGGGGGGCATTAGCTCCCCTAAAAAGGGCCTATCAACGCCACTGTGGTCAGACCCAGGACCTGACCAGACAGAAACAACCAGGGTGGCACCTAACTGTGTTAGCTTTTCACGTTTGCCTCACTGACTATACTGTACAATAAAGTGATATTTCTCCACACAAAATTCAACAACACCAAACTACAGACCCAAGTGTTGCACTCTTGTCTTTTGCTGACGGCGATGTGGTGATGCATGAGCTGTGACCATCTGGAAAGTTTAACCATTTAACGACACAAAAAGGTGCCTATCACTCTAATATTCTGTATTCTGAATAAATCTACAGCTCATAGCCATACAACACCAATGATTAAATCCCCAAATCAAATCAAGATAGGTCAAAGGTTAAAATCACAACCATAGTTGGGCCAAACAGGAACAAACTCAAGAGTCCGGTTGTGAATTAAACTATGCTGTGTTGTTTCAGACCAAAATACTGTGCTGTTTGAACACATGGTTGAGTCACACAACGTTTTCTGAGTTATTCACCATATGAATCCCTTGTTGACCAAACAACGGATTAAAAAATAACCCAACATTTGTGCAGAGACATGTGTAGAACACAGAAAGATATTTGGAAAAATGCTTATAACCAAACTGATCTTGCTCCCCGTTAACTCCCATGGCGGGAAAATTATTTCATTTACTTCAATTACTACATTTTTTGTTCCGTTGAACACAAAAATATACATATTGAATAATGAAGGACTGCAAACGGTTCTAGGGCACTTTTGACTAACATTGTATTTTTTCTATTATGGGGCGGGCATCAATGGGAGGCAAAATCCGTCTGGTTATAAGCATTCTTCCAAATATCTTACTCTGTGTTCATCAGAACAAAGACATTTATACAGGTTTGGAACAACTGGTAGGTGAGTAAATGATGAAAGCATTTTCATTTTTGTTGTATCCCTTTAAAGGACTGAGCTAGTAAATTCAACACTCATCACATGGGTTTATAAGCCCATTGATCAATTCAGAAGCAACAGTGACCAGCAGATCAGGCTGCATTGCAATACATCAGAGAAGTCATTTGTTATAAACCAGAGACACATAATATGTGGTTCATGACAAGCATGTTTAATTAAACCACCGCATGTCAGTCATTCAACAGTTGTAATATAAACAATCTGTGAACAGTCCAAATGTCAAAAACTACACAAATTCATTCTAAACGACCAAAAGAGCATTCAGCCTGTGAAGTGTTCTTTGACAGCTTGATGTTTGCCTGAATCTCCAGCCAGATTCCAGACGGACTGTCTTCAAATTAGACTCAAATTTACATCACAACAGCAACATGACAGAACGACTCACTGACACACATCTAGTAAACACGGAAAGTGTCTTAAACTCTAGTGAGCCGACACCTCAAACTGAGGTTTTAGGGATCATGTACGCATGTATAATGTCTGAATGGTGCTTTAAAATACTGTCTAGGTAGGCAACTTAATAGTTTTTAAGACACTCTCTTCCTAACAGACATTATTGGCAATTTACGTAGCAGTGACGGTTAATTTTAGACAAAAAGTTCATTCAAACGTCGTCTTTAACCATAAACACACACACGTGTCGTTGTTCAGATAGTCAGAGGCGGTTTCAGTACTGTGTAAAATCTGTGTTGATATCGCTGATCACGGCGAGTAAAGAGGGACAAACCGCGCATCAGAAACAGCGACTCTGTTCAATAACTTATTTGAAATGGTATTTAAATCATGTTTTCATTGTAGTTTTACTAAGACGCTTCAAAAATCATCATTGAATAAATTGATGTGATTGTTGTGGATTGACTCCATGATGCCCCCCAGTGGATGAAAGTGGAACCACAGTTTGAACCTACATGACCTTTCTGATGCTGATGATGAAAACTCAGTGTATATTGATTAATGAATATATTATACATAAATATACCATATAAATCACGCCTTCAAAAAGTTTTATTACACAAAAGACTCTTTTATTTTTATGCTCAGGGGATATTTCTGTGCACAGATAATGTGGGGGGTTTTCTGTCCTCGAAGAAATCTTTTCTGGTGCTCTGGCGGTATCTTTCTTATGCTCAAGTGACATTTTTCTTCTGCTCCGTAGTTATTTTTCTAATGCTCAAAAGTAAATTTTCTTGTGCTCAGATGAACTGCAGATTTGCTGCCACTGGGACTATCTGTGGCTTTATGTGTGGCCCGGGCTTGGGAAGATAAAGCACGGTTTTCTTAAAAAGGCTCTGGCTGATGATGTTGCCACCATGGCTGGGGGTATCGAGGGACTCCAGTCCATGAAGTCATCCTCATCAACTTCCATGGGTTCTTCGTCCATGTTACTGGAAGACGAAACCCAAGAGAAAGATGATGGGATGGCAGATTCCTCATCAACTTCCATGGGTTCTTCGTCCATGTAACTGGAAGAGGAAGAGGAAGCCCAAGAGAAAGATGATGGGATGGCAGATTCCTCATCAACTTCCATGGGTTCTTCGTCCATGTTACTGGAAGACGAAGCCCAAGAGAAAGATGATGGGATGGCAGATGGTGTGAAGGGACTCAAAGCAACGCACGCATCATAGTGGAGCGGTACATCCACCAGCATGGCAAACATTTGCATATCAGTGCCAGGCGTTTGAAACTGGGAAGGAAGGCTGTCATATGTCAAGCAGCCACTCGGCTGTTGTGGTGGTTTACACCTCCCAGATGCCATAGGACCAACGGCAAACCTGTGCCTGTAAGCACATGCATTCTGACTTAGTCACTGGGACCGGTTGCATAAACTGCTTAGACTAGTCTTAGAACTTAGTCATGTGATTATTTTTTTCAAGTCTGGTCCTAACTTCTCCAAGTCAGTCACATAAAAATGTAGATTGAGCAATTTGAAATGTGAAAAGTATGAGTGATCAGTCCTAACTAATTGCTTGTCAGTGAGACTAGTTGTTAGATGCAGTTTTAAGTGAATCTGACTCATGTCTGTGTTTTGTGGGCAATCGGCGTGCGTACGTGCAGAATGTAAACAACACAAACTTATTATAGCGAATCTACAGTTATGGATAATACGATCATGTATTGTGTGCTCGTGCTTTAGTTCCGCCCACTGTGAGCCTCCAGGCAGGTATAAAATAATCCTACAGCTGTAACTGTCTTTTCTAAATGTGATCAAACTAAATACTCTTCGAAGATATGAAGAATGCAATACTACTCTATAGGTTCCGTTCTCAAGATTAATATGAGATTGGTAGAAACTACGTGTGTTACCTTCGTGTGAGACTTCTCTTAGGTGCTTTGTACGAAGACATCGTCAAACTTGTGCAGAAACAATCCTAAAGCTGACGATCTGACTGAAGCTATGACGTAGCTGTTGTTTTGGTTTCCATGACGACGTATCAAGCGCGTCATTTAAAGTTGCGCTCCTCTGCTGATTGGCCAAAGCCAATTTAGTTCCGTTCTCACTAACAATATTCTTATTTGCAGATATATACAAAACTATAAAGTTTGCTTAAACTTGGTACATTAATAAGCAGACAATTTGCCTAAAATCACAGTTTGAGCAGCAATTTTTATTATGTCAGTCTCCAATTGCGCGCCTCCGTCCGTGTGCCGCCAAAGCCGGCTTGATTCTGGCAGCATGTTATATGAGAGGTGGATAGTGCCATGGATTACCTTCCGAAGGAGACAGTCGTGTACTTTTACGTGAGAGAAGAATACGTCGCCACCAATGACACATGCATGTTAAGTTTAAAGTCACGTATCCTTGCAACTCTATAGCAGAGAAATGTTATAAAAATAGTTTTTGATGATTCATTCCTCCCCCAATGCAAACATAATAAGCTGTACATGTGATTCTAATAAATTTCTCAATGCTAAATAGAATATTTGCCCGTTTTATGCTTTATTTAATGTTGCTTTCTTATGCCCTTTGGAGAAAAGTACAATATTGTCTGATAGAGAAAGGGATTGCTGATGCATTCACCTGTAATTTATAGCTATTGTACAGGATGAATATATGCTGTTTTGCTTTGTGTAATTTAATTAATAACTAATATTGGCAAAAAAAAATGTAGATTTTTTAAATCCCGTCAGTATCCTTTTTTACAGGGCTTTAAAAAAAGAAATATATAAAATGTTAAAAACATATGGTAGGAGCAAAACTGTGTTATAGGGTGTTATTTCCATTTTTAGCCATTGAGCGGCGCTGTTAACAGGGTTTTGTATTTTAGCGACATAACTAATGTTGTAAAACAGGAAATTGTATACAAAATCATGGTAATTGTATTACGTCTGTAAGTACATTGGATTATGCATGTCGGTGTGGAGCCAATAAACTAGTTCTTTATGGAGATGAAACAAAGAGACAAAAAAACAGTACATGGTGAAAGCGCGTAAACCTACCAATCTCGGGATCAAACAACACAGTGGTTTAAAGTTTTAGATTTAGCTCCTACACATATCTAAATATACCAACAAGCAAAATCCATTTTCTAATCCACCTATTCGTGTTATCGTTTATATTAAAATTGATTGTTTAATCTTTAAAATCAAGAGTTTGTTTTACTCAGAGGTACCATGACTGCATTTGTAGACTGAAATTAAAAATACATGAATAATGCTGTGCAATGAATATTTCAAATGTATAATTATAAATATATAATTTGAATTATTTCCATATTCAATTAATCAAGTCATCAAGCGGATTGGTTCAAAACACTGACTAATTCAGAATCAAAACCTAAAAAGACTTAACAAAGTCTTTATGAATGGAGAATTTAATCCATCAAACTATTACTTCTAGAAAAATTCAGTTTGGATCATTTACATTAGATTCTGAAAGAATTAAACTTTAAATGAATTACGTGCCATAAATCCAAGCAAAAGCCAATACAAATAAAAAATTGAGTACATTCAGTTTTTATTTAATCAGACTGTTTAACCAAAACGTCATACCCCCCTTAAAAACATTCATTACAGGCCTCTTCCCCATATACACTCACCTAATGGATTATTAGGAACACCGGTTGAATTTCTCATTAATGCAATTATGGTGGTGGTGTAATGGTGTGGGGGATGTTTTCTTGGCACACTTTAGGCACCTTAGTGCCAATTGGGCATCGTTTAAATGCCACGGCCTACCTGGGCATTGTTTCTTACCATGTCCATCCCTTTATGACCACCATGTACCCATCCTCTGATGGCTACTTCCAGCAGGATAATGCACCATGTCACAAAGCACGAATCATTTCAAATTGCTTTCTTGAACATGACAATGAGTTCACTGTACTAAAATGGCCCCCACAGTCACCAGATCTCAACCCAATAGAGCATCTTTGGGATGTGGTGGAACGGGAGCTTCGTGAATCCAGCAAATCTCCATCAACTGCAAGATGCTATCCTATCAATATGGGCCAACATTTCTAAAGAATGCTTCAGCACCTTGTTGAATCAATGCCATGTAGAATAAAGGCAGTTCTGAAGGTGAAAGGGGGTCAAACACAGTATTAGTATGGTGTTCCTAATAATCCTTAAAGTGAGTGTTTATTAAAAAAAAAATTCAATCAATTGTTTGGTAAATTCTGTTTGCATCTATGCCCCAAGAACAATGGGTAACTTGCGAAGGCTTTAACTGAAAAAAAAAACATACAAAGACTTATAACAATAAATCAGTATACTGAAGACTAAGAATTTGTTTTGAAAAAATCCAATGTTAAGAAATTGTCAAAACACAGCTCAGATGTACAGTCCTCTTTTACACAATACAATCGTAATCGTATAATGGATAACGTTATTTATTTACATGTAACTATGTCTTAAATTGACCGTTAAATATTAAAAAATCTGCTTGTTAAGAATGTACAAAAAGATTGTATCGCATCTTTCTAAATATTTTGTCTATCCCTCAGTTAAATTACTCCCAAATTTACTGAATAAATAAGCAGTGAAATAAATCACAGAACTATTTGTAACACATGAAAGGGGTACACTGGTCATTGTGTAAAAAACTTTATCGAGTCTTACTTGGTCCAAAGAAGAAGAGTGCTCAATTTCCATCTGCATCACTCTGCAATACAGCCAGCCTATATGTGATGGCCTAACAAAATAAATACACAAAAGCAAGTCTTCATGCACAGGTCTGTACACAAGTGGCACGATGGTAGACATGCTGATTAGTGATTACAGTATACTTTGCAGTACGTGCACGAGCAGGAGCATGCACAAAAACATAATACGGTTAGGCATATTCTGGAAACATAACAGCACAAACTGAACTTTATCAGTGAAACTCATTTGTGTTCTACACAGCACTGTCTTTTCACACTTGGTTTTGGGTTTTAGGTTCAACATCTATTGTAAGATTAAAGTAGACATCTGCAAATTTAAAGATTGAATCCGTTTCACTGCATTAGTACAGATCCAGACTGAGGCCGGTTTCAGTGGGGAGAATGACAGTCGTTCAGCAGATGCAGGCCGTATATGTGTAACCGAACGCGGGAAGTTTTCTGAAGTGAAGCGCAGCCCGCAGCGGTAACGTTACTCCTCATAAACTTCAGTAAGTTAAGTCACACAGCGTGTTGTCAAAATGTTTATTAATGAATTAATTGTTAATTTATTACGTTGTATAACGTTACTGCTTAACTTAAAGTTGTGAGTTTTCCTGCGTTAGATCGGTATAACTCAGATGCTAATTCGTATGTTATCCGAGCGTGCTAACATGAAGATGGCCCAGGTCTGTAAGAATATTATTGACAAATTTGAACAACTTTTATCAAATTTCACCACTAAAGTTGAGATAACAGTGCACTGTAATTGTAAACTGTAAATGATATAAAAGTTCTCGAGCCATTTACTCAAGTAACGTTAAAGAGAATATTTAATGCGCTGTTGAATGTGTGTGCGTGCTTGAGTGAGAATTTATAAAGTGAATAATATGTTGATAATTCAAAGTAACGTTAATGAAAAGAGATTTATGTTCCGTGTTTTGATTGCAGCGTTGAGTATTACAACACCTGAGAGACAGCGCTTGAGGAAATTGGCCAATCAGAAGTTTAACAACAGAGTGCAGACAGACCTACAATGTAAGTATGACTCGTTTCTTATGATGGATAAAAAGTCTTTGTAATGAACCAAAACAGATTCAACTTCTGCAGTGTAAAGATGGCTTTTTTGATGTTGATAATATATTACTGTCTATAGCACTTCATTATTCTTATTTGCTGAATTAATTGATTAAATATACGTATTTTACATAAAATACAGATGTCAATTTAGGTTTAATAAGGATATTAACATATTGACCTTATGAAGAAGACATGTTTCTAGATATCACTTACAATCGCGAATTTTTGTCCTTTAATAGAAAAGTTAATTTCATTCCCCAATTACAGTCTTATGTTTGATTTAGTTTCATTATTCTTAAAATACAAACTCACAAGTGTCTGTTCTCCTGACCACTACTTAAAGTTTATTGAATAAATGAATTGAGAAATTTTCTAGGAACATTTATATAATATGAATATCTGTCTTCACTTCAGGTTCCACAAGAGCGCCGGCAAAGGGTTTGTTTCTTTGTTGTAGTTGTTTTATTATTCTCTTTTTGTTAGAGCTAATTGTGGCTTCTAGGTTTCTGGAGAAATGGATATTCAAACTTTTTCACACTTTTGAGTAGTTTGCCTCTTATGTGTGTAGCCTTAACACTAAAACAAATACATACATAATATATGGGTGTAATGTAACCATTTAGATTGTGCATTCACACGCCAGCAACTTCGATTTGTTCGTTTCTTTCTTTGATGTTGTTAGAAGGTGATATTTCTGGTTGTGTTCGGGACAGTTATGAACATCACTGTAGTTTCATGTCATTTCACATTGACCTTGAATCAGTTTTCTATCATTTAAAATGTCATATACTAATAACACTAGTTCATAATAAGTTATGACAACTACGTATGGATGACATGAACTCCACTGACTTTACTGTTACGGTCTCTATTGCTGGTTGTGTAATTGTAGGGCCACTTTCTATTGTACATCCCACTCTTCATTACAAACGATTTTCATCAAACATAGGCAATATGAATGTACTTGTATTAAATTATTAGTATTTTATCTAGCAAGTTTAGCCTCCAATCTAAGAATGTTTTGCTTTCACACTTTGGTTTAGAACTAGAGGGATTTCTTCAAATTGGGTCTCTTATTTTTTATATTTTAAGCATTTGAGTGTAATAACTTTACCTAATATTTACAGGGGACACAATAGTGCTTTCTCTACTGTATATTAAACAATTTAAAGCCGAAAACAGTTTGTTTTGGTGATTGTCAAGGAAATATAAAATACTGTAAGGATTTTTTTTTCTCAGAATTGTTTTTTAGAGACGAGGAATCACCTTTACTGAGTTCTGGAGTCAGACGGAGGGCTTGCATTACACTTGGAAAACAACTACTTGAATTTTCAAAAGACTCAGAACCAACTAAAGCCAACAAAGTTTACACATTTTTCATCACCAATGAAGCAACAATGATGGTTGACGTAAGCACTTGAGTGTTTTGGAGCTGAGGAGGCCAACACCTTTATTAACATCCATTCTTCAAACTAGTAAGTCCATCAGGGTCATAGTATTGACAGGGACAGTAGAGATGCCCAGACCTCTAGCTGCAGTTTTCTGTATATGATTTTAGCTGCCAATCAGTTTTGGGCCTTTTGGGTCAATCTTTGTTTCATAATTCTTTTAAATATACAGTACTGGTTCAAATTTGCAAACGCTTATGTTTTTTTACCTTTTATAGTAATAGTTAACTCATTAAAACCATGGAACTACACATTTGTAACTATCAATTATGTTGTGACTAAAAGCATCTAAATTAAATCAACACTACCTTATATTTTAGCATCTATGTGTGTATATGTATATAAATACAATTTTTGTTTTCTAATGAAAGAAATTGATATGTTGGCACAATTATATTTTTATCTGGAAAAGTTATTTCAAACATTTTTTAAGATATTTAAAATCATTTCATGTGTTTCCAAACTTTCGACTGGTACTGTATATTGAAAGTTCTTATTGTTAAAAGATTGTTCTGAGAACTGTTTTTCTTTTTGAAGTACCCAAGAGTGTTTATATGTCCCATATATTTTTTAAATGTTGCTGGCATCAAAATTAAAATGAGAAGTTTAAAATCCTATATACTGTAGAGTTGTGGTCAAAAGTTTACACACCCCCTGCTGAGAAAATGTTGAAAATTTATGAAAAGTAATTTCGTTTTTTAATTATTACTGCCCTATTATTACACGTAACAGACATTTACATAAAAGTAAACCAGTTCAAGACTTAACATAGCTGCACGCCTGGTTCCTAATACTGTACAACGTTACCTGAACCATCATTGAATTTTTTTATGTCTTGTAATAGTTGTTGATCAAACTGTGGACAGTTTAATGGTGTAGCTCCTTCACAATCTTTGCTTTTTCAGCATCTTCTGCATTATTGGCCCTTTTTCATCAGTGACTGAATGATGAGATTCATCTTTTTATTCTAAGGGGAATTGAGAGACTCATACACAACTGTTACAAAATATACAAACATTCCATGATACTCAAGAAGTCAACACTACATTCAAAAGTCGGGTGCATGTAAACCTTTAGGTAGGGGTGACCAGTTTTAATTGTTTTATTTTTTTGAAATAATTAAAAAATATATATGTATATATATATATATATATATATATATATATATATATATATATAGTAACGCCTTCCAAAAGCTATAAAATCTTTGCGGAAGGACAAAATTCAAGTGACAAAAAAAGTTTGACAAATTAGCATTTTCAGAGATTTACACCCACCTAACTTTAAATATATTGTGTGGACTTCTTGAGCGTCAGGGAATGTTTGTATCTTTTGTAATAGTTGCGTATTAGTCCCTCAATATTCCTCAGTGTGAAGAGATTAATCTAAACATCATATAATCATTAGTGGACAGAGATCAAATATGTGGAAGACAAAGGTTGTGGAGGATCTGGAGGATTTTTCAGAAGACCACTGGACAATAGATTAGCTCAGATCAAACAAGAAACTGATAGGTTTCATTAATTGTTAAGATAACACCAAACTGTATTAAGAATTAAGTGTATGTAAACTTTAAAACGGGCTAACTTTTATGAATTTAGTTATAATTCATTATAAAATACTTTTTGTAAACATATGGAACCAGAAATAACCAGGCCCATTTTCTTCAATAGATTCAATCTTTAACAGTTTCCAGATTCTGAAAAGTAAATTTAAACTTTGGACCACACGGACAGTATGCATTTATGTTTATATGGGATTTGAATAGTTTGCAAGTAATTTCTTTGGTTTTTAATTTATAGGTTGAACGGCAAGATTTGGGTAAATGGTACTGTAAATATTGTTTGTTTTATTAGAATGAAATATACTGACAATAACATATAATTTGAACATTGCTAAAACAGTTTCCAAATGTTCTCCTTGTAAGCTTAGTCAATAGTAAGACATGAGTGTTTACCTTATTAGACCTTATTTGAAAGACAAGATTGACGATGGCACTTTTCTGTATTGTTTTCTGTATTCATGTAATTGTTTTAATATGCTAAATAAATGAAAGAAGGATCAACAGACAAAGCCCTTGAATAAATCAATTTACTGTAATGTGCAATTTAATTATGAATGTATGTTTACATTAAAGTAGTGGATAACACTGAATTATGATGTGTTGTTTTACTGTGAATATTTTTAAGTACAATCATTTTCTAAACAATTCATAAGTTCTGGGCCAGATGTGTAAAACGAACCTGGGCCGGTGAGTTTTAGCACAACGGGCCAATAGCGGCACAGATCTGTTTTCCTCATCTGGGCCAGCTCCAGAGCAGCTCTGTTCCGCATCTGGACCAGATCTGTCCCGCAGTTGGACCAGATCTGTCCCGCATTTGGACCGAAATACTATAGAAAAACCAGAGCTGTTCCAGAGTTGGCCCAGTGCTGGCCCAGATGAGGAAAACGGATCTGTGCCACTATTGGCCCGTTGTGCTAAAAGACACTTATGAAGGGTCTGGGCCAGATCTGCTCCAGATAATTTTTGCTATCTGGGTCTGTTCAATAACTTATTTGAAATGGTATTTAAATCATGTTTTCATTGTAGTTTTACTAAGACGCTTTAATTGAAGATAGTAACACTTGTGTTGTGTTCAAAAATCATTATTGAATAAATTGATGTGATTGTTGTGAATTGACTCCATGATGCCCCCCAGTGGATGAAAGTGGAACCACAGTTTGAACCTACATGACCTTTCTGATGCTGATGATGAAAACTCACTGTACATTGATTATTGAATATATTATACAGTAAATATACCATATAAATCACGCTTCAAAAAGTTTTATTACACAAAAGACTGTTTTATTTTTATGCTCAGGGGATATTTCTGTGCACAGATAATGTGGGGGGTTTTCTGTCCTCAAAGAAATCTTTTCTGGTGCTCTGGCGGTATCTTTCTTATGCTCAAGTGAAATTTTTCTTGTGCTCCGTAGTTATTTTTCTAATGCTCAAAAGTAAATTTTCTTGTGCTCGGATGAACTGCAGATTTGCTGCCACTGGGACTATCTGTGGCTTTATGTGTGGCCCGGGCTTGGGAAGATAAAGCACGGTTTTCTTAAAAATGCTCTGGCTGATGATGTTGCCACCATGGCTGGGGGTATCGAGGGACTCCAGTCCATGAAGTCATCCTCATCAACTTCCATGGGTTCTTCGTCCATGTAACTGGAAGAGGAAGCCCAAGAGAAAGATGATGGGATGGCAGATTCCTCATCAACTTCCATGGGTTCTTCGTCCATGTAACTTGAAGAGGAAGCCCAAGAGAAAGATGATGGGATGGCAGATTCCTCATCAACTTCCATGGGTTCTTCGTCCATGTTACTGGAAGACGAAGCCCAAGAGAAAGATGATGGGATGGCAGATGGTGTGAAGGGACTCAAAGCCACGCACGCATCATAGTGCAGCGGTACATCCACCAGCATGGCAAACATTTGCATGTCAGTGCCAGGCATTTGACACAGGGAAGGAAGGCTGTCATATGTCAAGCAGCCACTCGGCTGTTGTGGTGGTTTACACCTCCCAGATGCCATAGGACCAACGGCAAACCTGTGCCTGTGCCTGTAAGCACATGCATTCTGACTTAGTCACTGGGACCGGTTGCATAAACTGCTTAGACTAGTCTAAGAACTTAGTCATGTGATTATTTTCTTCAAGTCTGGTCCTAACTTCTCCAAGTCAGTCACATAAAAATGTAGATTGGGCAAATTGAAATGTGAAAAGTATTAGTGATCAGTCCTAACCAATTGCTTGTCAGTGAGACTAGTTGTTAGATGCAGTTTTAAGTGAATCTGACTCATGTCTGTGTTTTGTGGGCAATCGGCGTGCGTACGTGCAGAATGTAAACAACACAAACTTATTATAGCGAATCTACAGTTATGGATAATACGATCATGTATTGTGTGCTCGTGCTTTAGTTCCGCCCACTGTGAGCCTCCAGGCAGGTATAAAATAATCCTACAGCTGTAACTGTCTTTTCTAAATGTGATCAAACTAAATACTCTTCGAAGATATGAAGAATGCAATACTACTCTATAGGTACCGTTCTCAAGATTAATATGAGATTGGTAGAAACTACGTGTGTTACCTTCGTGTGAGACTTCTCTTAGGTGCTTTGTACGAAGACATCGTCAAACTTGTGCAGAAACAATCCTAAAGCTGACGATCTGACTGAAGCTATGACGTAGCTGTTGTTTTGGTTTCCATGACGACGTATCAAGCGCGTCATTTAAAGATGCGCTCCTCTGCTGATTGGCCAAAGCCAATTTAGTTCCGTTCTCACTAACAATATTCTTATTTGCAGATATATACAAAACTATAAAGTTTGCTTAAACTTGGTACATTAATAAGCAGACAATTTGCCTAAAATCACAGTTTGAACAGCAATTTTTATTATGTCAGTCTCCAATTGCGCGCCTCCGTCCGTGTGCCGCCAAAGCCGGCTTGATTCTGGCAGCATGTTATATGGGAGGTGGATATGAGATGTATTTTCTGCCAATTCGAAGCCTAACCAGGAGAAGTATGGAACGCCAGGAGGGTCAAATACGTGCATATTTTAACTCCTTAACTACGCGTACTCTACGCGCCAACAACGCGTACTCTACGCGCAAACAACGTATGGAACGCCAGGAGGGTCAAATGCGTGCGTATTTTAACGCCTTAACTACGCGTACTCTACGCGTTGTTTGCGCGTAGAGTACGCGTTGTTTGCGTGTAGAGTACGCGTAGTCTACGCGTGGAAAATCGACGCGTACTCTACACGCAAACAACGCGTACTCTACGCGCAAACAACGCGTACCTATGGCAAGCCAAGAGGGTCACAATTACGCCATAGATTAAACGCGTTTGTATCGGAACGCCGTTTTTGACGGCGTTTTAAACAGTATTTGCGCCGCAAAATACGGCGTCGCGATTCCAAACGCCGTAAAAAACGCGCGAAAAGCCGTTCATAACGCCGTATTTGACGGCGTTTTAAGGCGGCCGAAAAGCGCCGCTTTTTGCGCCGCTATCTTGCCATATGACGGCGTAAAAAACGCCGTTTTGGTTGCACAGAGCGCGCGTCATTTACGGCGTTTCGTCTGTTGTATAATGAGCCCCTCCCACTGATTTCCAAAGCCAGTAAATTTGAACCGTTGTCAACCAATCCCTGATGAACTGAGCCAGACCAGACCAATTTGCCACTGATCATTTCACAGGATTGTATTATGTGCGCAGTGTTTGCTATCATTAAACAAATTATTGCTTGCTTTCTGAAGAAGATAGTCATTTTCTTTGGTAATCTGAGGTTTCACAATGTCGTCAACAATTGTATAAAGGCCAACCAATCCCATTGTATGTATCTACCTTATTGCATAAGATATAGCACATATTGTCTACGTAAAATGCAAAATAGCAATCGGTTGAAATATTGCATAATATTATTATCGTACTGTAAATAATTCCTGATACAAACGGTGTCAGACAAAGTAAAAGGTAGAGTTCCTTCCCTGTGTAGAAGCGTTGGTTGTTGTGTGGCCTGCTGAGTAGCACATTCGATTCATGATTTGTTTTATTGTCGTGTTTCGGTTCGAGGCCCGCTCAGATCACCGGTCATTTTTTAAGTTGTTGGTCTTGATCTATTTATCTGTATCGCCGGGTAGTTTTTAGGTTTATATTTCAGCACTTAATGCGTGGTCAGTATGAAAAGAGAGTCTGGAATGAGAGATCTTTTTATAAAACGGATCTGCACTTGATTTTTGCGGCTGAACTCATACATCAGTGGACTTTCATGCTAAAAACAGGACGAACGAACAGTAATAGATGCTGCATTTACGGATTTAGCAGAAACCTTTATCCAAAGCAATTTACACGGGCCTTTTAGTCCTCGCATGTCTTTTATCAGTAGCCCAGTCGATTGTGGTTTCCGTATTACAAAAATTGATTGACTATAAGGATGCGCAATAATGCGAATGACAGTTTGGAGTGCATCTATGGCCTGACTATTTATAGGGTCCTGCAAGAATGTCTACTTCTTGGAGTTGCTGGATCTGTTCTTGGCTAGGACTGAAGTGGTTAAAAGGAACACTGACTAATTCCTGCAAGTTCAGCACATGAACTGAAGCAACTGCACCTTGTGTAGCTGGGTTGGTTTCAAAAATCTCAGCCATGGCAGTAAGTTGTTGCGCTTGTCTTTGTAGACATCCTTCGACAAATATCTGGTTTGGAGTTTGGTGGCCAACAGTTCGCAAGCCATGCTTGTTCCATTGATCTGTGAACATTTCAAGGTCCCGGTTTATACGTGGCAGATCAACAAAATGAAGTGCCCACATATGAAGTTCATTGGAGCAGTCAATGATTCTCTCGTTTTCAAGGAAGGAAAACAGCTGATGATAAACATGCGTCACACCTTGCCAAAGATCTCTCTACAGTCGTTCTATTCGCTGGTTGTGGACACTTCTGCCACAAGAAAATATACATATAAAACCCTGTGTTGGGTGTGCACCGTTTAACCTATACCTGCTTATTTCTCTTGTTTTTTTTTGTGTGTGCAGTTTATATGTGGGGATTATATTTTCATAACACATCAGAAATGTTGTAATGCTGATTTTCGTTGGAGAAGGAATTTATTTATCCCTCTATAATTTAAATTACAGACAAACCTTTTGTAGAAGGTATAGACAACCAGACCAAACATTAGATTCTTAAGTGTGAAACTAGTTTTATTCATACCGGTTATATTCGTTCAAATTAATATTCAAGAAAACTAATGAAAACCTTTTTCGTTCTAAACATTTGTGCTAGCTGTTGTGACTATTATTGATTGGCCAGCATGTGCTTTTCTTATGAAAGCAGTAATTTGTCTACGCTTACCAATTATGTGTTCAGGCGACAACACGTTTTTTTATATTTGTTTAATGTATTTTTAAAGCAAAAACGGATTTCTATAAATTCACTTTTATTTATCTCATATTTCAATAAAATTGTATTATAAAATATTACTTTATTTTCATCAAGTCTGATGAAACTTTAAACCTATTCTTTCTAACTGCAAAGAAATAAAAAAGGTCCGTAGCCAAGGTTTGAAAATTAGTAAGAATATAAAACCTAGAATTCTATAAATTATTGAACATGAATAAATGTACTGCTTAATGAAGATAACAAATTATAAACGTAAGTATCTATGGACAGGGCTTAAGACTATGGCTAGAGGATTTCTAAAAAAAATGTTGGTAAAGGAAGATTAATCTTCGCTTCAAGCGGGTTTCGATCCTACGTTGACCCAGACACTAAAGTTACAGTGCAGATTGACATTGTCTCTAACCCCTTCACTATTCGAGCTGAATTATATCTGGCGTCTTTTATCAATTTATTGTCTCTGCTAAAACAGTTACTAACATGGCCCGGCAATAAAAGATAAAAAAGATTATAAAACATCTATATTTAATAGCTTATTAGATAAATAGATACATAAATAGATAAGTGGATCTTTCGCATGTTATATGCATTGTGATGACAAGGAGTCAGAAATGGAAGACAGGCCCCCTAGGGCCTACAGTAATGGTTTAATCCTTCCGCTCAGCAGCCAATGGGAACTCATCACGCTTACACGTCCAAACTGGGCAAGTGGCCGGATGGGTCAAAAACACGCGAAATTGACGTCTGACGTCACGCGTAGGGAACGCGCTGTTTGCGCGTACTGTACGCGTTGTTTGCGCGTAGAGTACGCGTTGTTTGCGCGTAGAATACGCGTCGATTTTCCACGCGTAGACTACGCGTACTCTACGCGCAAACAACGCGTACTCTACGTGCAAACAACGCGTAGAGTACGCGTAGTTAAGGCGTTAAATACGCACGTATTTGACCCTCCTGGTGTATGGCGTCCCATTCGGTCCAAAACAATAACTACCCAGCACACACACGTCTCACTCAACGTGACGTCTGCGTCTTCCGAGCGTGACGTCTGCGTCTGCCGAGCGTGACGTCTGCGTCTGTTGCTTGACTCGCCCAACTGCCGAACGTGACGTTTGCGTCTCACTGAACGCGACGTCTGCGTCTGCCTGAACATACAACCAGTTTTATGTGTTTATACTGACAATACCTTTAAACAGTTATTAACTGAAAGTAAGCGAATTCTTTCTTTTTGGAATAGTAAATTAAAGTTTGAGTATGTTGTAATCATTTGACTGATCTCACATTGACCTTGCTTATTCTTGCTCACAACATATTATCACATTCCCAAGGGGTAATATCTCATGGCCACGACAAAATTTAGTGAAACGAGCATGTCCCCTCCCGTTCGCCCTACACGTGAGATTGGTCAACGTGGAAAATGTATTGACTCAAATTATCCTGTCCTTTTGGATTTGTTTTTTATGGAATTCCTTCTTGCCAACATGTCCAACAGGAAGAAATAGCATTAATGGAATTAAATACACAGCATGTACTTTTCACCACTAGGTGTCTCTTAGTCACCAAAATAAGAATCTTGATTGATGACACATTTAAAAAAAATTAAAAACAAGAAAAAAACCACCTTATCCTCTTCCAGCAGTCCGCTCATCTGAGACCTACAACACATCAATTGAGCAATTGAGCGTTTAAATGGAGTTCTGAGAGCGGAACCAGAGAAAGCATGCAACATAACCCTTGCCTGTATTGTCCTGCACAACATCGCTACTAAGCGCAATGTCCCTCTCTGTGCTGACAATGATGCACCTGAGCCCCTTGGAGACACTAACCAACCTCCTGCATTGTGCCAGAACGAGCGACAGGACGTGCAACAAGGGACGAAATAGTTCGACACTATTACTGATTAGGATTTGTTTTGGATCTCAAAAATCAGTGATTGCCATTCTTTGCATTTTTTTGGTTATTCTGTAATCATTGCATGCATCACTAATAAATATTCTAAAAACAAAAATATTTTCGATTGTGATGAATATATATATCAATTAGTGACAGAATGAAATGTATTGTTTGTGGTCAATTTTGACAGCTGTTTGGAGGATTATTTTATGAGGCCAAACTCTTTCTACTTTGCTGTAGGCCTTTACTGAAAGGCTGAATACGTTAAAGCCTACCTAATCACTGTAGCCTGACGGATGAACAAATAAAATTAAAACCTTATGAATAAATAGGATATCTTGTAAGATACTGCATGATCCAAATATAGTATTATTTGATACATTTTTTAAGTTTTCATTACATTTTGGGCATTGAATCCATGCTGAATCCACCCTTCTGATGGGATCAGTTTAATCCAGATTTTTTGGATCAAAGTGATCCAAATCCTACAAAAAAGTTCTGAAAAACCCAAACTAAAGGTTTGAGCCGAATCAAAACCAAGATTGGATTACGTGATCTAATCCGATTATGTAATCCGTTTTTTCTTTTGAAAAACACATTTTCAAGATTTGATCCAATCCGTTATCCAAAATCCTAGTGGATTACTTTTGAAAAACCGGGCCCTGGAAATAGTGCTACGTTGCTGTATTACTGTTTAATGTTACTAAACACTTTTAATGTTACTAAATCAAGACGTTACTTACGGATATAAATGGGAATTATCGAACTTTCGAGGGCAGCAACGCGAGACTGGACCCAGCTAAAATATAAATTTATTTCAGTCCTTTGTACTCTTATCACTATCTTAAATATTTTTATAATTGGGTTCTCTCTTCTTGTTTAATTTGAAAAGCTGTTTGCTCCTCAGATCTTTAGATCCCTCAATGGATATCAGAAAATTGCTATATAAGCTATAATAATGTACATATTATATATCTAGTAGTGAATGTTTTTCTGCTCACCGTGCATATTGTTTTAATTTGCTGAACATAAGTCTTCCATGTACATTTCTCTTCACACCATAACCCTACATTTCTAACTCTTTTACACTTTCCATACTTTTGACCACATTGTTCAACTTCTCTTTCCCGTAAATAACATAACTGACATCTTTAGAAACCATAACCCAACGTTCAGCCTTTATAACCTTATGAGTACCTTAACTGAGATTTAATATTCTTGCATCACTTCCATACAGTGGGAACATTTCTTGTTCCCCTGCGGATTTTGAAAGTTTACCTGTTTATGAAGAAATTAAGCTTCTATAATGTTTATGGTAGTTTTTACTTTAAATGATAGAGACAGAACATCAATCAAAAATCCATAAAAAGAAACATTAAACAAAGATTATAAATTGTTTTGCAATTCGGTGAGTAAAATTAGTTTTTGATCTGGCTCCCACTGATTATATACTGTATTAATAGGTATAGGTTATAAACACAAATTACTCCTGTCACTTTAGGAAATTACTCCTGATGTCAGTTTGTTAGGTTTAAAAAAGAAGCCTGCCATCACAATCTGTATATTCCATCGCAACCTCTTCACCATGGTCAAGACTAGATTAATAGCTGTCAAAGGTTATCAGGGACAAGATTGTAGACTGACACAATGCTTTGGGCTACATACAGAAGCTTAATGAGAAGGAGACAACTGTCGGTGTGATTATTTGGAAATAGAAGAAATCAACAGTAAAATGATCCAGAAAAGGCTTAGGAGAAAGTGCTGTGGTCAGATGGAGCCAAAATTAACTCTCTGTTTTTGGAGGGAGATAAATGCTGACTATGACCCCAAGAACACTGTCTCTTTAGTCAAGCACATTATGTTTTGGGGCTTTTTCTCTGCTATGGGAACAGTATGCCTTCACCAGATTGGGGAGGTGAGGGACGGTTCCATTTACTGTTAAATCTTGGACGAGAACCTCCTCACCTCAACAAGAACACTCAAGATGCGTAGTGGATCGGCCTTCAACATGTCAGAGACCTAAAACATATTGCTAAGACCACCAAGGAGTGGCACAAAGAGAAGCACAATGCAATACAAATCAATGTCTAAACCAGTTCTTCATTCTTCCACCTATGCACCTTTCATGCAGTTGAATTAGTACTAAACAAATAAGTACTAATTCAAGAAATTAGTTAAATTAACAATATGATATTTGGCTGAGAAACAGCTATCAAAATCAGAGGGTGCCAAAAAACTACTTATTTATGTAATAATAAATCCAGTACTGTGACAAATGTTAGATTGAAAATACGTAACGATTATAGTTTCTAAGTGTGGTTTAAAATGAGAGCTTTGAATTGTTCAATGCCTTGCATCACCAGTTTTGTCATTTTATCAGATGGCAGAAGCAGCCTTTGCATTTGTTATGCATTCAATTATGGTTGAAAACAATGTAGAAAACAGTAGATTTGAAGATGTTCTGGACTTTGAAGTCCCAGAATAAGAATATTGTGTTATATTCATTTCTGCTTTAGCAGATTTGGAGGAAATCTTCTGCTTTAGTTTTTATTTACCCTGACAGAATTTTCTTGGCATCACAAAAAAGTAAAAAATAAAACACAAATAAAATGAAATGGACCTGTTGTATATTAGTTGTTTTTGACTTGTGTAAAATTAATAAGGTCAAATATAAAAAAAGCTTCAAAATATTTTTTTGTTTAAATAAGTGAAGGAAACTGCTCTAAACTTTTGCGATAATGCGGCTCAGCAGACCAATTTTATTTACGTCCCCACCAATGTCAAAATCAAAATTTCCCCCTTGCCTATAACCATAATCACAGAATACTATTTAATTTGTTATATTCAACACTGTATATACAATAAACAAAAATACAATAATATGACATTATCCAGTAAATTAGTAAAACCTTGCAAATACACACACACACACACACAAGATTATTATTATTTAACATAAAAAAGATATGGCTTGGCAAACCATTTAATGTTGCATTTATGCCACCTACTGGAAATAGAGTGAAACACAGATCAAATAAATGCAAGCGTTTATTTATTTATAAAGCACAAAAAGCACTAATAAACTGTACACAGCAGTGGTCACCACATTTTAAAGTGGTGTTTATTTGTTATACTGAATTATATCGGAAAACGTGGCAGGAATAATCGATCGCATCAGAACAATATAAACGTCAGAAAGCCGTAATAACATGCCCAACATATAATGATATAACCATGGTTTTGGACTTAAATGTATTTCACGAACACTTTACACAAAGCATTACAAACTGCATAAACTAAGATTGACAGCTGGTCCTTACCAGTGTGTAACACAACTAACAGAATGTCAAGTAAACAACAGATGATCATTAGTTCCTAGGACAGACGCAGACGTCACGTTCAGTGATAGGAATGAGTGAAGTGAAAGTTAACAAAGTAGACGCTTGACACACTATGGCGCTCCATTTGTGTCATTCCTTTACTGACCAAGCTCACATACGTGTCGACGTGCGTGTAGACATGCGTGTGGAGAACGCGCGACGTGTTGACGTGCGTGTAAACTATGGAAAGCCGTTTGGGTCATATTTCGCCATCAACCAGACGCCTGGTGTTCAGAAGACGCCTGCTTTTACGGCGTTAAAGACGTACAGACGCCTGCTTTTACGGCGTTAAGACATACAGACGCCGTAAATTACGGCGTTTAAGACATACAGACGCCTGCTTTTACGGCGTTTAAGACATACAGACGCCGTAAATTACGGCGCTTTAAATGCAATGCGAAACGCCGTTCATTTCGCCGTTTGAACTTCCATAGTACGCCGTAAATTACGGCGCTTCCGTGTAACAAAGACGCCGTAAAAAGCGGCGTTTTCTATAATATTCAAATCAGCCCAGCCTTTTCTGCACAGTCCAGCCCCTCCAATGAACAGACAGACATGTCTAGTAGAATGTCGATCTGAATAACGTTTCCGGTTTTTAACTTTATTGCGAATAATACTTAGACTTTCATTATGTGATATTTTCCATTGGGCGCGTTTATCCTCCTTTTCGGTTATCATATGTGTACGAGCGGCATACTTTAGAGCGAGTACGTTCATGACACTGTGTGCGTTTATGTTTGTAAAATCTATTGATTTCGTGCGCGGCGTTGTCATTCTCGGTGGCCTAGTGGACTGCGTGCGCAGCAGCGAAACTTCATCTCTTTTAACGATTGGAGTTCGACTCCGCGGTCCGACCATATTCTTCATTCCTTTTGAATTGTTCTATTGGCTCATGTTTTTAAATATTGGAACACTACCTGTTGCTGGCAACTTATTAAATGACAAGAAACGCTTATTACAAGCCAACGGTCTAAGGCCTTAATGCATGCAACAGCTGCGGGCTAAGTCTGCTTACTGTACTGTGGCTGTTGTGAGTATGTTTTTATTGATTAAAATGATCTCCAATCTACGAACCCGTTTGTATTTCCATTTACATAAAGACTGCACATGCTGCATGCATTCAGTATAAACCCCAATACGCTTTTTACAATCAAAAATCTAAAAATGGAGGAGACTGTTCACATACAGAAACAATAAGGGAAATGCTGACCAAAAAAAAGATATTGTTGGGTTATTCTTGTACAGCAATTTTTAAAGGAAAATATAGGCCGGTTTTATAACTTACTTACTGGTAAATACAGAACAACAAGCAGCAAAGGTGCAATAACGAAAGTTATAGCCTACGCATAGCCATTTTAAGCTAAATTGTCAAACAAAAATAAAAGCCAAGTGATTAGGCTGTTTAATGCACATTTACGGATTCTCAATTACAACCAAACTAGAAATTAAATGAAACAAAAATATACACACATTCGCCTAACTGTGCAGAACGTAAAATGTATACAACACAAAAGCGATGGATATTTAGGTTATAATACGCTCCATCCACATCGAGCTGAGTTTCTTTATTGAAAAAATACGTGCTTTGACGAGTAAAATAAATCATTTCTAAATTAAAGTTTGTTTCTCATTTTCAGTCTGTTGATGCCGGCTGCGGAGAAACGCGCTCGGCTGCCTTCATGCCTTCTTTCATAGGTTGCTAAGCGATCATGTTTGTTAAAACGTTTTGTATTTTGGGATGGCTATTTTGACGAGGCAGGCGAGGCCGCGTTCACTTATCTTTGTTTTAGTGTGGGATTTATGCATAACTGCATTATGTAAGTGATTTTTATTTATTTTTACGAATAATAAATAACTCCCTTAACTCTGCTTTGCCAAATTATTTAGCCTTAATTATGCGTGCTTGAAGATCTCTTTTGCATCATGTATCCTTCTTTTTTTTTATTTCTATATACATCACCATTACCTGTTTGGAATGTGATATATAAATAAACTTGCATTGCCTGTATGTATTGAATCATTAAATGGACGCCAATTGACAACAAGCCTACCCCAATTCTAAATGTACTGTATAACCTCTTAATTTGATTGAAAATAGATGCCTTTACGATCTGATGTGAGATGGGCAAAAAGAGGCAAAGGGGAGGTTCGAAATCGGTCTCTTGCGTGAAAAGTGTTCGATATGCGCTCTGACGCTCCCCCCCATTAGAATGAATGCGCAAACTAAGTGGTTTTTCATCGTGACTTAAGCCAACAAGGGGTCAGTGTAAATAGACACTCTGTTCATTTAATCCCTAACATGACCAGTTACCCAGCATTTGTTAAAGCGTATTACTTGTACCAAGGAATTGTTAAACAATTTAAAGTATTTAGCATTACAATGACTGATCGCCGTATCAATGTAATATTTATATTATTATTGTTGTTGTTATTAGTGCCCTTAACAGACAATTACATGACACTACAATTTATATTCATATAAAGAGATAAAGTTATCAACATATATAACACATAGTATAAATAGTATAAAAATGAAAAAGTGTTTGTAGAGAATGAAAGCTAGTTCAATTCATGAAAGCATTTAAAACCATGGAACTTGATAGTATAAATAAAACAGCCTTTATTAACTAATAACTTTCAAATAAGAAACAAAACACCTTGTCGAGATAAATGTTATACTCTCAAGTGCCTTGCTTGTTTGGAGTTGAACTATTCCTCATCCGAAGAGCACAAATAATTTTTAGCATTCTTTTTTATATACTTTTATATACTTTATATTTTTTCCACCCTGCTGGAGATGATGAACAAATTTCTAACTCTTGGTTTGACACAAAACATCTAGAAGAAAACATCTTAATTTTGCAATCATTTATAAATTGATTATATTAATACATTACTTTAAATTATATAATAGCTTATGTAAATGTAATAAAGCCCATGACCCTGCTGAAAAGAACAACACGCACGCATAATTAAGGCTAAATGATTTGGCAAAGCAAATAAGAGTTAAGGGAGTTATTTATTATTCGTAAAAATAAATAAAAATCACTTACATAATGCAGTTATGCATAGGTCCCACACTAAAACTAAGATAATTGAGCGCGGCCTCGCCTGCCTCGTCAAAATAGCCATCCCAAAATACAAAACGTTTTAACAAACATGATCGCTTAGCAACCTCTGAAAGAAGGCATGAAGGCAGCCGAGCGCGTTTCTCCGCAGCCGGCATCAACAGACTGAAAATGAGAAACAAACTTTAATTTAGAAATGATTTATTTTACTCGTCAAAGCACGTATTTTTTCAATAAAGAAACTCAGCTCGATGTGGATGGAGCGTATTATAACCTAAATATCCATCGCTTTTGTGTTGCATACATTTTACGTTCTGCACAGTTAGGCGACTTTGTGTAAAAAAATTTTATTTAATTTCTAGTTTGGTTGTAATTGAGAATCCGTAAATGTGCATTAAACAGCCCAATCAATTGGCTTTTATTTTCGTCTGACAATTTAGCTTAAGATGGCTATGCGTATACAAGTATACTTCCTATACAAGAATAACCCAACAATATCTTTTTTTTGGTCAGCATTTCCCTTATTGTTTCTGTATGTGAACAGTCTCCTCCATTTTTAGATTTTTGATTGTAAAAAGCGTATTGGGGTTTATACTGAATGCATGCAGCATGTGCAGTCTTTATGTAAATGGAAATACAAACGGGTTCGTAGATTGGAGATCATTTTAATCAATAAAAACATACTCACAACAGCCACAGTACAGTAAGCAGACTTAGCCCGCAGCTGTTGCATGCATTAAGGCCTTAGACCGTTGGCTTGTAATAAGCGTTTCTTGTCATTTAATAAGTTGCCAGCAACAGGTAGTGTTCCAATATTTAAAAACATGAGCCAATAGAACAATTCAAAAGGAATGAAGAATATGGTCGGACCGCGGAGTCGAACTCCAATCGTTAAAAGAGATGAAGTTTCGCTGCTGCGCACGCAGTCCACTAGGCCACCGAGAATGACAACGCCGTGCACGAAATCAATAGATTTTACAAACATAAACGCACACAGTGTCATGAACGTACTCGCTCTAAAGTATGCCGCTCGTACACATATGATAACCGAAAAGGAGGATAAACGCGCCCAATGGAAAATATCACATAATGAAAGTCTAAGTATTATTCGCAATAAAGTTAAAAACCGGAAACGTTATTCAGATCGACATTCTACTAGACATGTCTGTCTGTTCATTGGAGGGGCTGGACTGTGCAGAAAAGGCTGGGCTGATTTGAATATTATAGAAAACGCCGCTTTTTACGGCGTCTTTGTTACACGGAAGCGCCGTAATTTACGGCGTACTATGGAAGTTCAAACGGCGAAATGAACGGCGTTTCGCATTGCATTTAAAGCGCCGTAATTTACGGCGTCTGTATGTCTTAAACGCCGTAAAAGCAGGCGTCTGTATGTCTTAAACGCCGTAATTTACGGCGTCTGTATGTCTTAACGCCGTAAAAGCAGGCGTCTGTACGTCTTTAACGCCGTAAAAGCAGGCGTCTTCTGAACACCAGGCGTCTGGTTGATGGCGAAATATGACCCAAACGGCTTTCCATAGTAAACATGCGTGTGGAGAACGTACGTGCGTCTTTACGTCTAAACTAGCTATGCTTACAGACTCGCCAATGTGTGGACAACGTTCATTCGTCTTAACGTGTTTTTGACTATATTCAGAGTAAAGGCTATTATGCTACTGTCACACTAGAAAGCAAAAATTGGAGAAATGCATGTTAAACCAAACTCTGTGAATCAAAAGCAAAGCTTTACTAGAGTAACCATATTAGCCTATATGTTTTATTCATTAAAAAAATTTGACCACCTTTTGATTTCTGGATAAAAATCTGTCATTCTTTATTTTCGAATATTTTCTAATTATTCCCTAAATGTTACACAGCCTATCTGTGGAAATTTGAGGTTATATCCCGTGCCCCTTCCTACGAATAGATGTGTGAACATTTCTGACTTGTAAACCATTCATAGTTTCCTTCTAACTGTGACACGTTTGTTTCCGTTTATTTTTTTTATGTATCCCCATTACCATAAACAACGAGGAAACAGTAGAGAACCGGACGCGAACCTTGGGTGCTTTTTAGGATATCAGCCACTGGGCGGCGCTTAGGTAGCGCCATATTGGGTTGAAATGCCAACTGGACAACAGATTTACAGAATAGTGCAAAATAAAATGATCAAATTAAGTCATCAGCAAATTTTATGATAAATACAGTTCATTTTGGATGGTCATGTTTTATTCTATCACTTTTGAAATCCAACCATTAAGTAGCCTAAACATTTGAGGTATAGTCTTAGCCTAAATGCTACTTTATTGAGTGTTTCCATTTTATGCAACTTTACACATTTACTTTTAATATTATTAGTTACTATCACTCTACTAGGTTGAAAAAAATATATATATTTATATATTGTACATTTTAGTCCCCTGGAACTACAAACACGATGCTCTTATATAAGACCAGGCCTACTGAAAAAAAAGGAATAGAACCCTGCTCAAAACACAATAGAAAATAATGGAATTAATGGTTGTGATGTTAAATCCAAATGCTGTTGAATCCTATTGGAATAATACTCGAAAAACACAGGAGTTAATTAATTAAGTAAATTAATTTAAGTAACAAAGTAATTTTTTTAAGTAATTGGAGTAATGGAGACAAGCCTTTTTTTATATGTGCAGAGTTTTTTTAAGCGTGTATATATTGTTATTTCCTCTGTTTTAATATCTAATCAACCATCAAAAACTATGCATAATTTGAAAGTTAAAACACTTAACATTCCATTGAGGAGCATGGTCTTGCAATCAATACAATGCCCCGATATGGAGGGCTTATAAGTGTTTATCATGATAATAACTGATTACTGACATTTTGGGCTTTTGTCATCATGTATTATAATCATTCAGGGTGAATTTCAGTTTTTTTTTTTTTTAAGGTAGCTGATATTGCCATGACAGCAGAATTTCTACGGGAAGTTAAATTAGTGTCACAAAATGTGCAGGCGCAGTCTATTTACAGTGATCCACCCACCAGTAAAATGTATATATTTAGAAATCTCGTAAATACGCAATTTTGACAGTATATGACAGGAATATGGTTATCTTGATCATTTTGTTTTACATGTTCTTGATAAGAAACAAGCATAAAGGACTATTTCACTCTGATAGGTTTGTTCCTCGGCCGGTTTAACAAATTAAAAAGAAAACGTTATTTTATTTTTGAACAATTATTAAAATTCAGGGAGTGTATAATTACTAGTTTTAAAACTTTAGATTAAACCAAAAATCATAATTACTTTACTCTTACTCTAAAAAAACATGTTTAATTGTCACAAGATATAGGTTGTCCAGGCGTTTAGGCAGACGCACGTTCTCCAGGCGTTTAGGCAGACGCACGTTCTCCGGGCGTTTATCTCAAAGACGTAATCTACACGTTAATTTCTTACGTGACGTCTGTATAGACGTAAGCTACACGTTGATTTCTTACGTGACGTCTGTATAGATCAACAGCCACACGTAACTAACGTGTCTACGTGACGTGATATATGCGTGTACGTCTCCATATAAAACAAATGGAGACGTACACGCACGCTGACACGTGTGTTATATGTCGTGCTTGTCAGTCTCGTTTGCTAACGATACAATCCGAGCGCCATAGACACACTGCATTGAACCGTGTATAGTAGCGTGTTACAACACGTGTTAACAAAAATGACAACAAATTACTTCACTGCTACACGTGAATGACACGTGACGCCTAACTGGACGCTTCACTGCTGCACGTGATTTACGTGACGTCTACGTCACGTCAACGTCTCGTCTGCGTCTTGAATTCAATGCAATAAATAGCAGAATAAAAAAAAAGTTAAGACGTGGAGTTAGACGTTCAGTGAGACGAATGTGTGCTGCAAAGTCATGTATTTGGACCCTTAGGAACGCCATACTGGTGTTCCATATATGTCTAAACGCCGTAAAAGCAGGCGTCTGTGTGTCTTAAACGCCGTAAAAGCAGGCGTCTTCTGAACACCAGGCGTCTGGTTGATGGCGAAATATGACCCAAACGGCTTTCCATACGTATGATACACACGTCGTCGACTTGTCGTCAAACTTGAAGTGTGATTTTTTTGTAACCCCAATGATGCAGTTCTAGAAAACGAGTTTTGTTGTGTGATATGCAGAACTGGATGAACTTAAAAATTCTAGCAACAAAAGGACACTTATACAAGTTGTACAACAACATTATAGTTATTCGTTAAAGTTGGATTATATTAGCCACTAAGCTTGTTGCAAAACCAACTGTTAGTTTATCTTGAAATATGATGATTTATTCAGAACATGAATTTAAGTTTAACAGATGATAAAAGCACCCTCTCAAAAATGAACCATGTTTTTTTTTTAAGTTATAGTATCATGGTTTTAGTACGGTAAATGTTTGTAACAAAGTGATCTGCTGTCTTCAGTATTAAAGTTAGTTTAAAATATTTTTTAATCAAGTTTAGCCTAATCATAGTAATTAAACTGATATAGGTAGTTCCACTGTGAACTTATTGCAAACTATGGTAGATTTGGTCTATTATCATTTGATGTGTTGTAATGTAGAATAATTTCTATTCAATCTTTAAGTTTGCAGATGTCTACTTTAATCTTACAATAGATGTTGAACCTAAAACCCAAAACCAAGTGTGAAAAGACAGTGCTGTGTAGAACACAAATGAGTTTCACTGATAAAGTTCAGTTTGTGCTGTTATGTTTCCAGAATATGCCTAACCGTATTATGTTTTTGTGCATGCTCCTGCTCGTGCACGTACTGCAAAGTATACTGTAATCACTAATCAGCATGTCTACCATCGTGCCACTTGTGTACAGACCTGTGCATGAAGACTTGCTTTTGTGTATTTATTTTGTTAGGCCATCACATATAGGCTGGCTGTATTACAGAGTGATGCAGATGGAAATTGAGCTCTCTTCTTCTTTGGACCAAGTAAGACTCGATAAAGTTTTTTACACAATGACCAGTGTACCCCTTTCATGTGTTACAAATAGTTCTGTGATTTATTTCACTGCTTATTTATTCAGTAAAGTTGGGAGTAATTTAACTGAGGGATAGACAAAATATTTAGAAAGATGCGATACAATCTTTTTGTACAATCTTTACAAGCAGATGTTTTAATATTTAACGGTCAATTTAAGACATAGTGACATGCAAATAAATAACGTTATTCATTTTACGATTACAATTGTATTGTGTAAAAGAGGACTGTACATCTGAGCTGTGTTTTGACAATTTCTTAACATTGGATTTTTTCAAAACAAATTCTTAGTCTTCAGTACACTGATTTATTGTTATTTCATTAAGTCTTTCATTAAATCAGACTCACCGGTCTCGAACCACGGTCTCGCCCCGCCTACTCCACTACAGTATGTTTTTTTTCAGTTAGAGCCTTCGCAAGTTACCCATTGTTCTTGGGGCATAGATGCAAACAGAATTTACAAAACAATTGATTGGAAAAACATTTGAATATACACCCACCTAAAGGATTATTAGGAACACCATACTAATACTGTGTTTGACCCCCTTTCGCCTTCAGAACTGCCTAAATTCTATGTGGCATTGATTCAACAAGGTGCTGAAAGCATTCTTTAGAAATGTTGGCCCATATTGATAGGATAGCATCTTGCAGTTGATGGAGATTTGTGGGATGCACGAAGCTCCCGTTCCACCAAATCCCAAAGATGCTCTATTGGGTTGAGATCTGATGACTGTGGGGGCTATTTTAGTACAGTGAACTCATTGTCATGTTCAAGAAACCAATTTGAAATGATTGGAGCTTTGTGACATGGTGCATTATCCTGCTGGAAGTATCCATCAGAGGATGGGGATAAAGGGATGGACATGGTAAGAAACAATGCTCACGTAGGCCGTGGCATTTAAACGATGCCCAATTGGCACTAAGGGGCCTAAAGTGTGCCAAGAAAACATCCCCCACACCATTACACCACCACCATAATTGCATTAATGAAAAATTGAACAGGTGTTCTTAATAATCCTTTAGGTGAGTGTATATGGGGAAGAGGCCTGTAATGAATGTTTTTAAGGGGGGTATGACGTTTTGGTTAAACAGTCTGATTAAATAAAAACTGAATGTACTCAATTTTTTATTTGTTTTCGCTTTTGCTTGGATTTATGGCACGTAATTCATTTAAAGTTTAA
Source organism: Triplophysa bombifrons (assembly GCA_029783895.1). Classification (NCBI taxonomy): domain Eukaryota; kingdom Metazoa; phylum Chordata; class Actinopteri; order Cypriniformes; family Nemacheilidae; genus Triplophysa; species Triplophysa bombifrons. The sequence continues at coordinate 4,445,947 of CM056471.1, forward strand.
TTCTTTCAGAATCTAAAGTAAATGATCCAAACTGAATTTTTCTGAATTCTCCATTCATAAAGACTTTGTTAAGTCTTTTTAGGTTTTGATTCTGAATTAATCAGTGTTTTGAACCAATCCGCTTGATAACTTGATTAATTGAATATGGAAATAATTCAAATGATATATTTATAATTATACATTTGAAATATTCATTGCACAGCATTATTCATGTATTTTTAATTTCAGTCTACAAATGCAATCATGGTACCTCTGAGTAAAACAAACTCTTGATTTTAAAGATTAAAACAAATAACTTTAATGTAAACGATAACATGGATAGGTGGATTAAAAATGGATTTTACTTGTTGGTATATTTAGATATGTGTAGGAGCTAAATCTCAAACTTTAAACCACTGTGTTGTTTGATCCCGAGATTGGTAGGTTTACGCGCTTTCACCATGTACTGTTTTTTTGTCTCTTTGTTTCATCTCCATAAAGAACTAGTTTATTGGCTCCACACCCACATGCATAATCCAATGTACTTACAGACGTAATACAATTACCATGACTTTGTATACAATTTCCTGTTTTACAACATTAGTTATGTCGCTAAAATACAAAACCCTGTTAACAGCGCCGCTCAATGGCTATAAATGGAAATAACACCCTATAACAAAGTTTTGCTCCTACCATATGTTTTTAACATTTTATATATTTCTTTTTTTAAAGCCCTGTAAAAAAGGATACCGACGGGATTTAAAATATCTACATTTATATATATTTTTTTGCCAATATTAGTTATTAATTAAATTACACAAAGCAAAACAGCATATATTCATCCTGTACAATAGCTATAAATTACAGGTGAACGCATCAGCAATCCCTTTCTCTATCAGACAATATTGTACTTTTCTCCAACGGGCATAAGAAAGCAACATTAAATAAAGCATAAAACGGGCAAATATTCTATTTAGCATTGAGAAATTTATTAGAATCACATGTACAGCTTATTATGTTTGCATTGGGGGAGGAATGAATCATCAAAAACTATTTTTATAACATTTCTCTGCTATAGAGTTGCAAGGATACGTGACTTTAAACTTAACATGCATGTGTCATTGGTGGCGACGTATTCTTCTCTCACGTAAAAGTACACGACTGTCTCCTTCGGAAGGTAATCCATGGCACTATCCACCTCTCATATAACATGCTGCCAGAATCAAGCCGGCTTTGGCGGCACACGGACGGAGGCGCGCAATTGGAGACTGACATAATAAAAATTGCTGCTCAAACTGTGATTTTAGGCAAATTGTCTGCTTATTAATGTACCAAGTTTAAGCAAACTTTATAGTTTTGTATATATCTGCAAATAAGAATATTGTTAGTGAGAACGGAACTAAATTGGCTTTGGCCAATCAGCAGAGGAGCGCAACTTTAAATGACGCGCTTGATACGTCGTCATGGAAACCAAAACAACAGCTACGTCATAGCTTCAGTCAGATCGTCAGCTTTAGGATTGTTTCTGCACAAGTTTGACGATGTCTTCGTACAAAGCACCTAAGAGAAGTCTCACACGAAGGTAACACACGTAGTTTCTACCAATCTCATATTAATCTTGAGAACGGAACCTATAGAGTAGTATTGCATTCTTCATATCTTCGAAGAGTATTTAGTTTGATCACATTTAGAAAAGACAGTTACAGCTGTAGGATTATTTTATACCTGCCTGGAGGCTCACAGTGGGCGGAACTAAAGCACGAGCACACAATACATGATCGTGTTATCCATAACTGTAGATTCGCTATAATAAGTTTGTGTTGTTTACATTATGGTACGCACGCCGATTGCCCACAAAACACAGACATGAGTCAGATTCACTTAAAACTGCATCTAACAACTAGTCTCACTGACAAGCAATTGGTTAGGACTGATCACTCATACTTTTCACATTTCAATTTGCCCAATCTACATTTTTATGTGACTGACTTGGAGAAGTTAGGACCAGACTTGAAGAAAATAATCACATGACTAAGTTCTTAGACTAGTCTAAGCAGTTTATGCAACCGGTCCCAGTGACTAAGTCAGAATACATGTGCTTACAGGCACAGGCACAGGTTTGCCGTTGGTCCTATGGCATCTGGGAGGTGTAAACCACCACAACAGCCGAGTGGCTGCTTGACATATGCCAGCCTTCCTTCCCTGTGTCAAATGCCTGGCACTGACATGCAAATGTTTGCCATGCTGGTGGATGTACCGCTGCACTATGATGCGTGCGTGGCTTTGAGTCCCTTCACACCATCTGCCATCCCATCATCTTTCTCTTGGGCTTCCTCTCCAAGTTACATGGACGAAGAACCCATGGAAGTTGATGAGGAATCTGCCATCCCATCATCTTTCTCTTGGGCTTCCTCTTCCAGTTACATGGACGAAGAACCCATGGAAGTTGATGAGGATGACTTCATGGACTGGAGTCCCTCGATACCCCCAGCCATGGTGGCAACATCATCAGCCAGAGCATTTTTAAGAAAACCGTGCTTTATCTTCCCAAGCCCGGGCCACACATAAAGCCACAGATAGTCCCAGTGGCAGCAGATCTGCAGTTCATCCGAGCACAAGAAAATTTACTTTTGAGCATTAGAAAAATAACTACGGAGCACAAGAAAAATGTCACTTGAGCATAAGAAAGATACCGCCAGAGCACCAGAAAAGATTTCTTTGAGGACAGAAAACCCCCCACATTATCTGTGCACAGAAATATCCCCTGAGCATAAAAATAAAACAGTCTTTTGTGTAATAAAACTTTTTGAAGCGTGATTTATATGGTATATTTACTGTATAATATATTCAATAATCAATGTACAGTGAGTTTTCATCATCAGCATCAGAAAGGTCATGTAGGTTCAAGCTGTGGTTCCACTTTCATCCACTGGGGGGCATCATGGAGTCAATTCACAACAATCACATCAATTTATTCAATAATGATTTTTGAACACAACACAAGTGTTACATATCTTCAATTAAAGCGTCTTAGTAAAACTACAATGAAAACATGATTTAAATACCATTTCAAATAAGTTATTGAACAGACCCAGATAGCAAAAATTATCTGGAGCAGATCTGGCCCAGACCCTTCATAAGTGTCTTTTAGCACAACGGGCCAATAGTGGCACAGATCCGTTTTCCTCATCTGGGCCAGCACTGGGCCAACTCTGGAACAGCTCTGGTTTTTCTATAATATTTCGGTCCAAATGCGGGACAGATCTGGTCCAACTGCGGGACAGATCTGGTCCAGATGCGGGACAAATCTGGTCCAGATGCGGAACAGAGCTGCTCTGGAGCTGGCCCAGATGAGGAAAACAGATCTGTGCCGCTATTGGCCCGTTGTGCTAAAAGAGACCGGCCCAGGTTCGTTTTACACATCTGGCCCAGAACTTATGAATTGTTTAGAAAATGATTGTACTTAAAAATATTCACAGTAAAACAACACATCATAATTCAGTGTTATCCACTACTTTAATGTAAACATACATTCATAATTAAATTGCACATTACAGTAAATTGATTTATTCAAGGGCTTTGTCTGTTGATCCTACTTTCATTTATTTAGCATATTAAAACAATTACATTAATACAGAAAACAATACAGAAAAGTGCCATCGTCAATCTTGTCTTTCAAATAAGGTCTAATAAGGTAAACACTCATGTCTTACTATTGACTAAGCTTACAAGGAGAACATTTGGAAACTGTTTTAGCAATGTTCAAATTATATGTTATTGTCAGTATATTTCATTCTAATAAAACAAACAATATTTACAGTACCATTTACCTAAACCTTGCCGTTCAACCTATAAATTAAAAACCAAAGAAATTACTTGCAAACTATTCAAATCCCATATAAACATAAATGCATACAGTCCGTGTGGTCCAGAGTTTAAATTTACTTTTCAGAATCTGGAAACTGTTAAAGATTGAATCTATTGAAGAAAATGGGCCTGGTTATTTCTGGTTCCATATGTTTACAAAAAGTATTTTATAATGAATTATAACTAAATTCATAAAAGTTAGCCCATTTTAAAGTTTACATACACTTAATTCTTAATACAGTTTGGTGTTATCTTAACAATTAATGAAACCTATCAGTTTCTTGTTTGATCTGAGCTAATCTATTGTCCAGTGGTCTTCTGAAAAATCCTCCAGATCCTCCACAACCTTTGTCTTCCACATATTTGATCTCTGTCCACTATTGATTGTGTGATGTTTAGATTAATCTCTTCACACTGAGGAATATTGAGGGACTAATACACAACTATTACAAAAGATACAAACATTCCCTGACGCTCAAGAAGTCCACACAATATATTTAAAGTTAGGTGGGTGTAAATCTCTGAAAATGCTAATTTGTCAAACTTTTTTTGTCACTTGAATTTTGTCCTTCCGCAAAGATTTTATAGCTTTTGGAAGGCGTTACTATATATATATATATATATATATATAATTTTTTTTTTTTAATTATTTCAAAAAAATAAAACAATTGAAACTGGTCACCCCTACCTAAAGGTTTACATGCACCCGACTTTTGAATGTAGTGTTGACTTCTTGAGTATCATGGAATGTTTGTATATTTTGTAACAGTTGTGTATGAGTCTCTCAATTCCCCTTTCAGTCACTGATGAAAAAGGGCCAATAATGCAGAAGATGCTGAAAAAGCAAAGATTGTGAAGGAGCTACACCATTAAACTGTCCACAGTTTGATCAACAACTATTACAAGACATAAAAAATTTCAATGATGGTTCAGGTAACGTTGTACAGTATTAGGAACCAGGCGTGCAGGTATGTTAAGTCTTGAACTGGTTTACTTTTATGTAAATGTCTGTTACGTGTAATAATAGGGCAGTAATAATTAAAAAACGAAATTACTTTTCATAAATTTTCATCATTTTCTCAGCAGGGGGTGTGTAAACTTTTGACCACAACTCTACAGTATATAGGATTTTAAACTTCTCATTTTAATTTTGATGCCAGCAACATTTAAAAAATATATGGGACATATAAACACTCTTGGGTACTTCAAAAAGAAAAACAGTTCTCAGAACAATCTTTTAACAATAAGAACTTTCAATATACAATACCAGTCGAAAGTTTGGAAACACATGAAATGATTTTAAATATCTTAAAAAATGTTTGAAATAACTTTTCCAGATAAAAATATAATTGTGCCAACATATCAATTTCTTTCATTCGAAAAAAAAAATTGTATTTATATACATATACACACATAGATGCTAAAATATAAGGTAGTGTTGATTTAATTTAGATGCTTTTAGTCACAACATAATTGATAGTTACAAATGTGTAGTTCCATGGTTTTAATGAGTTAACTATTACTATAAAAGGTGAAAAAACATAAGCGTTTGCAAATTTGAACCAGTACTGTACATTTAAAAGAATTATGAAACAAAGATTGACCCAAAAGGCCCAAAACTGATAGGCAGCTAAAATCATATACAGAAAACTGCAGCTAGAGGTCTGGGCATCTCTACTGTCCCTGTCAATACTATGACCCTGATGGACTTACTAGTTTGAAGAATGGATGTTAATAAAGGTGTTGGCCTCCTCAGCTCCAAAACACTCAAGTGCTTACGTCAACCATCATTGTTGCTTCATTGGTGATGGAAAATGTGTAAACTTTGTTGGCTTTAGTTGGTTCTGAGTCTTTTGAAAATTCAAGTAGTTGTTTTCCAAGTGTAATGCAAGCCCTCCGTCTGACTCCAGAACTCAGTGAAGGTGATTCCTCGTCTCTAAAAAACAATTCTGAGAAAAAAAAACCATTACAGTATTTTATATTTTCTTGACAATCACCAAAACAAACTGTTTTCGGCTTTAAATTGTTTAATATACAGTAGAGAAAGCACTTTTGTGTCCCCTGTAAATATTAGGTAAAGTTATTAAACTCAAATGCTTAAAATATAAAAAATAAGAGACCCAATTTGAAGAAATCCCTCTAGTTCTAAACCAAAGTGTGAAAGCAAAACATTCTTAGATTGGAGGCTAAACTTGCTAGATAAAATACTAATAATTTAATACAAGTACATTCATATTGCCTATGTTTGATGAAAATCGTTTGTAATGAAGAGTGGGATGTACAATAGAAAGTGGCCCTACAATTACACAACCAGCAATAGAGACCGTAACAGTAAAGTCAGTGGAGTTCATGTCATCCATACGTAGTTGTCATAACTTATTATGAACTAGTGTTATTAGTATATGACATTTTAAATGATAGAAAACTGATTCAAGGTCAATGTGAAATGACATGAAACTACAGTGATGTTCATAACTGTCCCGAACACAACCAGAAATATCACCTTCTAACAACATCAAAGAAAGAAACGAACAAATCGAAGTTGCTGGCGTGTGAATGCACAATCTAAATGGTTACATTACACCCATATATTATGTATGTATTTGTTTTAGTGTTAAGGCTACACACATAAGAGGCATACTACTCAAAAGTGTGAAAAAGTTTGAATATCCATTTCTCCAGAAACCTAGAAGCCACAATTAGCTCTAACAAAAAGAGAATAATAAAACAACTACAACAAAGAAACTCACCCTTTGCCGGCGCTCTTGTGGAACCTGAAGTGAAGACAGATATTCATGTTATATAAATGTTCCTAGACAATTTCTCAATTCATTTATTCAATAAACTTTAAGTAGTGGTCAGGAGAACAGACACTTGTGAGTTTGTATTTTAAGAATAATGAAACTAAATCAAACATAAGACTGTAATTGGGGAATGAAATTAACTTTTCTATTAAAGGACAAAAATTCGCGATTGTAAGTGATATCTAGAAACATGTCTTCTTCATAAGGTCAATATGTTAATATCCTTATTAAACCTAAATTGACATCTGTATTTTATGTAAAATACGTATATTTAATCAATTAATTCAGCAAATAAGAATAATGAAGTGCTATAGACAGTAATATATTATCAACATCAAAAAAGCCATCTTTACACTGCAGAAGTTGAATCTGTTTTGGTTCATTACAAAGACTTTTTATCCATCATAAGAAACGAGTCATACTTACATTGTAGGTCTGTCTGCACTCTGTTGTTAAACTTCTGATTGGCCAATTTCCTCAAGCGCTGTCTCTCAGGTGTTGTAATACTCAACGCTGCAATCAAAACACGGAACATAAATCTCTTTTCATTAACGTTACTTTGAATTATCAACATATTATTCACTTTATAAATTCTCACTCAAGCACGCACACACATTCAACAGCGCATTAAATATTCTCTTTAACGTTACTTGAGTAAATGGCTCGCAAACTTTTATATCATTTACAGTTTACAATTACAGTGCACTGTTATCTCAACTTTAGTGGTGAAATTTGATAAAAGTTGTTCAAATTTGTCAATAATATTCTTACAGACCTGGGCCATCTTCATGTTAGCATGCTCTGATAACATACGAGTTAGCATCCGAGTTATACCGATCTAACGCAGGAAAACTCACAACAATTTTAAGTTAAGCAGTAACGTTATACAACGTAATAAATGAACAATTAATTCATTAATAAACATTTTGACAACACGCTGTGTGACTTACCTTACTGAAGTTTATGAGGAGTAACGTTACCGCTGCGGGCTGCGCTTCACTTCAGAAAACTTCCCGCGTTCGGTTACACATATACGGCCTGCATCTGCTGAACGACTGTCATTCTCCCCACTGAAACCGGCCTCAGTCTGGATCTGTACTAATGCAGTGAAACGGATTCAATCTTTAAATTTGCAGATGTCTACTTTAATCTTACAATAGATGTTGAACCTAAAACCCAAAACCAAGTGTGAAAAGACAGTGCTGTGTAGAACACAATTGCGGGCAATTGATGTTAAATAGACATCAAATTGACGTCAAACATAGACATCAAAAAATTGGTCAAAAATGCAAATCAAATCGATGTCAAAATTTGACATCAAATTGACGTCAAGTTTTGACGTTTATTTGATTTGCATTTTATTTAAATTTTTTAACACATTGACGTCCTATTCTATACCAATAAATAATTTGACAACAGTACTTAATGTAAGACATGTTTTATTAAATCCAATCAGCTACAATTCCAGAATTTTAAAATGTTATTTTAAGGAAGATTTTATATTTATTAGTGGTTTAAGAACATTTACATTAAAGATTAAGATTTAAATTGATATATATATATATGTGAAGTGATCTGGAAAAACCCATCGCATGACCAAATTTGACATATTCCAGGTTTTGATATCATATGAAAGCTCTCAAGCCCGTTCAATTTGTTAAAAACAAAGTGTAAATTAAGTCAAAAACAGTTTTGGAAAGGGCTTAATAGCTTTCATATTATACCAAAACCTGTATTTTAAATACTATTCCCAGATGATATTCCAAATTAACAGAAACAATTTGGATAAACATTAGGCTAAAGGCCTCCTTATTCAGAATCTGAACACACATCAATTGCAGATTTCCCCTTTTGTCGTCCCATACCCCCGCATCTATCGGAAGCAGACCGGAGAAAGCTTCCCATATATTTTTTTATGTCAGCCTCTGTTGCTGAAGGTTTTGATTGCTGTACTGCACCTAAATGAAGAAGAAACCACAATTAGCATTCCTTTTAAGACATTAAAATACACCTAACATTTTTCAGCAACCATCACTTGTACATAGATATCCACAAAGTAATCAAAACTTTAAATGCTGGGTGTGCGATTTCTCTTAGCCGTTGTTGATGTTCAAATCACCAAAACAGACATATTCCTACTCTCATCTTTCGCTTTCGTCAGCGCTCAGCTAGATGTACGATTGGCTACAATATTGTTTTGGTACTCGGGCCAGGTTTCTTTTCAAGTGAATATCCTACTCTTAGCACAAAAGCCTAACATAACAATAAAGTACTTCCATTTTATTCTTGTCTGTTTCTGTTTATAAAACATTGCTTTATTAAATTTTTTCTGAAATGTAAAATAACTTGTCTTTATCTTCGGTTTGTATTAAAAGAAGTGGGTTGATTTTATCAGCAACTTCAATAAAAAGTTAAAAATCTTATTAGTGAATTCAACTCTAAAGGTGTATATGTATTTGCCATTTTTGTGTTAGTAAAGAACTCATTATCTGATAATATCACAAATATTGTTTGATCTTTTTTATACGGGTAGAAATTGTGTTGAATGTCATTTTACCTCAGTGAAATGACAAGTCTTTAACGTAAGACAATTCATCGGGTTGAATGGAATTTACATTTGTTTACACATAGTGAACGACTTCGACATGAGTTTAGCATGTGTCAGAGTTAAGCATCACAGTTGGCATGTAGTACATACCTGAAGTAGACGAAAGCAACAAAAGATTAACTACTACTAGACATTCAAAATAGTCTGTGCACTTCCATGATTTGTGTGCGTTGGTGGAACCACCCAGTCACGAGTGTAAATGAGCCATGAAAGACAGCCATCAGGAACAGATGTTTACATGTTAACTTGCGTCTTTGAGTATACTGACAGCTGTGACGTTATTGCATGCGTCGCTGGCAACATGATCAGCTTGATATCCTGGCCGGTCAATCGGTGCACCTCTAATAATAATTTCACAATTAATTGTTACACCCCTACAGTATTGCCACTAGGGGTGTGACAATATATCGATATGGCGATGTATCGTCGTCCTTCTCCATGCGACACAAGAATCGATATACTAAGCCAAATATCAATATTTGACTGTCTTATTATATTTCCAAGCGTTATTAGATCATGGCTACACTGGGTGGCGCTTAACATGCCAATGAGGGAAACGTGAACAAACTAGTCAGAGGATGAGTGTTTTGCGTGTAAAATATAATATGGTCCATGCATATTTGGGAATGAACGTTGTTGGGCATAGATTTAATGCAAGTTGCTGCACTTAAATGTTTATTTTATTTAAGCTGGTTAACACTAAGATGTTCCCAGGTTTAAATAATTGGCTGTTAAATTTAGAAATGTGCCATTATTAAATATTTAAGAGTTGTTAAATGTGTAAGTTAACAAAGATAAGCTTTTATTTGAAGCATTACATGTTTAATTTACTTGAAATGTTGCACATGTTGGGCATTTTGTTTTCATAGTTAGGCAGATATCGTGATGTATCACTGTAGAATTGACAAACAAAATGTTGATTATCGTAGTATCGCAACATCACGATATCATATGTACCGTGAGCCATGTATCACAAATTGTATCGTATCCTGAGGTGCCCTGTGATACTCCCCCTAATTTCTACTGTGCATATGTGATGGCTAAAAGCTTGACGCACAATGGGTAACACTGGATAGATACTACATCCTCTAAACATACAAGAAAAGTAATGTAGTACCTATTATAACACGACATAGCCGTGTTTTTCCAAAGGCCTTCTTCAGCCCTGAGCCATCCATATTCATGGTTGCCATCAATCTGTTTGTAAGAATTCTGACATAAAAAAAGACAACCAAATCAGTAATCAATGATTGTTAAGATTATTGAACAATATAATTAAGTGACCAGAACAATTAAGAGAAATTACTGGTTAAAATAGAAAGATTTAACTCTCATTCATATATTTAGAAATGTATCAATAGCCGATGTACATTTAATAATAGAAAGTTCCGATATAACAACTTATATGTACACAATTAAATAACATTTTTCCTTTGAGCACAGTAACACAATGGTCATTGAACCAGCTTTAGGTGCTTTTGGTACCTTTAGAAGAGTGGGCAGGTGCCAAGTCCACACAGTGGACCTTCTAACAGGGTAGTTTAGAGCACTTCATGCTTCATGGAGATGTTGATTTCATTTTTAAGCAGGACTTGGCACCTGCCCACACTGCCAAAGGTACCAAAAGCTGGTTCAATGACCATGGTGTTACTGTCTTTGATTGGCCAGCAACTTGCCTGACCTAAACCCCAAAGAGAATCTATATAGAGGATTTATGGGGTATTGTCAAGAGGAAGATGAGAGACACCAGACCCAACAATGCAGACGACCTGAAGGTCACTATCAAAGCAGCCTGGGCTTCCATTACACCTGAGCAGTGCCACAGGCTGATTGCCTCCATGCCACGCCACATTGATGCTGTAATTCAGGCTAAAGAAGGCCCAACCAAGTATTGAGTACATTGAAATGAACATAGTTTTCAGAAGCCTCGCATTTCTGGTAAAAATATCCTTTTTATTGGTCTTAAGTAATATTAAAATTTCCTGAGATACAGAATTTTGGGTTCTCTTTATCTGTGAGCCATAATCATCAAAACCTCAGGAAATAAAGGCTTAAAATATTTCACTCTATGTATAATGAATATATATAATATCTAGGTTTCACTTTCTGAAATGAGTGACAATTTTTTTTACCTTTTTCATTGTATTCTAATTTCTTGAAATGCACATGTATACAACATTACTTATGTTCAAATGTAGATGTTTTAGGTATTATTTTTTTTAACTGTTTCGTATTATATTGCCATCAATTTGTGAACTGTCTTACATCACACATTTGGATGCAATAAAACTGTAAATAGTTTGGAGAAAATATTTAGTGCTAGGGATTTAAAGGGACAGTTCAGCCAAAAACTCCAATTTGATGTTTATTTACTCACCCCCATGCCATCCGATATGTATGTGACAATTTTTCTTGAATAGATCCATAAAGAAGATTATTTGGTAAAACCGCAGCCCTCTCTGCTTCACATAATGTGAGTATTGGGCTCCGCCTGTCTAAGAGTTCCTAAAGCAAATCAGCGAGTCGCTTTAGGTTTTTTTCACAAAACTGATCGTCATTTTTAATAATATCAGCCTGACTGGCCGTTCATATAACACGCGGTTTGCCCGATTAAATTGTGCTATTCGCGAGTAGTTTGATTTATGGATTTGATCAACTGGTCTCTCAACGCAATTGACACCATTTCCTCGACGAGAAAACTGGGTTCGGGGAACGTTCGCAGCTGGCTACACGATGGACGGGTGGGAGAGATGGCGGATCGTGTGTCTGGCTCGACTAAACAAATCACAATCTTATCTTTTCGGCTCCCCGGCTCCAGAAACGGCCTTGGCAAAGAACAAAGCTGGAAATTAACCCTGTGAGAGCACTGCAGTGTGACGCAGTTCTTTGAACTGCCAGCCTGACAAGTGGGTCCGTGAACGGTGCCATAATGGCGATATTTTTCTTCTTAAATCCATTTCGTTACACTGTACTTGTTATATGTGTAATGACAATTAATTGAATCCAATCCAATCCAAAATGTCACTTTCTGCTTCATTAGATATATCCAATATACATATATATGTATTTAGTGGTGGGCATAGATTATTTTTTTTAATCTAGATTAATCTAGATTAATCTTGGAATTAATCTAGATTAATCTAGATTAAAATGGCTCATTTGAACTCTGCCAAAGGCATTCATAATATGTGTGCTACCCAAATAATGACTAAAAGTAAGTCTTTGAGAACGCGTTTCTCAAGCCAGGTGGCGCATTAGATCAGGGGCTCATCTCCTGTTTCCAAAATGCATCACAAACTGCTCGAGAAAGCTGTTCTACTATGATAATTTGTGATGAAAATTAAATTATGTTCAATAAGATGTACATGTGTTTACTTCAGCATTAGCTAAGGGATGCTTTGCGTTTAGGTGGTACTTGAGACTGGAAGAGCTCCTACAGTACATTTACATTTAGTCATTTAGCAGACGCTTTTATCCAAAGCGATTTACAAAGAGTTAGGGAGCAACAAGCGATATGTCATACAGGAGCCATAATACATTAGGTGCCAATACAAAGTTACCGGTTTCAACTAAAGCTAGACCACTACCTGTTGAGAGAGTTTTTTTTTTATAAACTAACTGCATGTAAACCAATTTCGTAGAGTAAACCAATTCCACATTGCACAATGTGCAAACAACCTTAGTTTTGTCAAGGTTTCCAGTGGGAAGCGTCTTAAAAATAACGGCTTCATAGCTGCATCCATGTTAGCACGTCACGTTTGATGTGGTAATATCACAGTAACGTTATGTTGTGTTCAGACCAAACGCAAATGGCGCGTCAAGCGCGAGTGATTTACATGTTTAGTCAATGCAAAGACGCGATGGACCTACTTGCGGCGCGAATCGCGCGAATGAAGCCCTGATTATGAGATGATGAGGCGGCGCGAATCACGCGAGTTGAAAAATCTGGTTCTCTTCCCCTACAGTGTAATTAATCTATGTATACATCCGCGCTAAAATATCAAGGTGAAAGTCATCATAGCTTGCGTAGTATAGACCCAGCTCCCAACCCAACTTTGAGAATAGATTAACGGCGACATTTTTTTTATCGCGCGATAAGAGTCTCACTGCGTTAACGGCGTTAACGCCGTTAACGGCCCACCACTAATATGTATATACTATTAATCTAGATGTTTTCTTTAACAAAGAGGTAGGGGGCCGAGGAGCTTATGCTATGTTTTTGGGGGCCTTACCCCTCTGAAGTTAAGGAAGCACTAAATTAAATTGATTAGAGTGATAGTTGATATAGAGAAGTGATCTGAGAAATTCACCAAAGCAACAGGAAAAAAACTGTATCGCTGTATCATTTACCTTTTCATCACATTTTTTACACAGTCCTCAAGGTTTGCACCCCCAATCCTGATTAACCGAGACACCTGAAAAATGAGACATTTTGAAAAATGTAATTTTTACACCATCAGGAACACAGAAAGTAACAGTAGGGGTGTAACAATATTCGAACCTCCCTCGATACGAAACTCGCATTGCGTGCCGCAAACCCCCGCCCCCCCGGACATGGCCATCACATGCGTCAGCTGCGCGTGACGAGCAAGCTTTTTCAGGTGCAGGTTAGAGCATTTCACTTCGCAAGCTGAAGCAACTGTGTTGCTATCAAATTAAGGGCTGGTAAAGGATATTTACATAATTGTTCTACATTTCCGACTCTAAAAATATATAAAACGAATGTCTTAAGTCAATAAAGTTCCAGTAAACGAGTTCAATTGTTTTTGTAATTAAGTTAAAACAATTCGTTCAGTAGCATTGCTTGTGCCATCACATCAAACCAAACCGTATCGAACCGAACAGTGGTTATTAAACCGTCGAATGAACCGAACCATGGAATTGATGTATCTTTACACCCCTAAAGAACAGTATTAGTATTGGCTTGGCATAGTTATACTGACCATCACATTCCTCTTTTCATCATCGGCCAGTTGTCCTTCCAGATTTTTCAGCTCACGCCTACTGTTCATCTTTTCAAGGTGGAACTGAGACTCTGGGGGCTCACGATTTTGGCCCACCTCTGACAGCTTTGCCCGAATATCAGACAGAAGGTAGAGGACCCGCTTTTGGAATTCTGAAAGTCAAATTGGAAAGAATAACATTAGTCCCATTTGCAAAAACACCACTTTCAGTAAGAATATAATGTGGTAACTTACTTCCATTATCCAATGGGAATAGCTCTCCGCCCTCTCTGTGCTGGTTCCCCCTACCTGGACTGTGGGAAAACTCATAAGAAGAGCGGGAGGGCTGATGTTGAGAGCTGTGCTGCAGAGAGGGGGATCTGTGGTGTGGAGTGTAGGACCGCTGGCGTGAAGTGCTGTGGTTTGGAGAGCGGGACTGCTGGCGTGGGGTGCTGTGGGTCGGAGAGTGGGAATGGTGGCATGAAGTGCTATGGTGTGGAGTATTGTACCGCTGGTGTGGAGTGCTGTGGGTCGGAGATTGGGAACGGTGGCATGAAGTACTGTGGCGTGGAGTGTGGGAGCGCTGGTGTGGAGTGTGAGAGCGCTGGGTTGGAGTGTGGGAGCGCTGGGTTGGAGTTTGGGAGCGCTGGCGTGGAGTTTGGGAGCGCTGGCGTGGAGTTTGGGAGCGCTGGCGTAGAGTGTGGGAGCGCTGGCGTGGAGTGTGGAACTCCTGGCGTGGGGTGCTGTGGGTCGGAGATTGGGAACGGTGGCGTGAAGTGCTGTGGTGTTGAGTCTGAGAACGCTGGCGTGGAGAGCGAGAACTTTGCAGCAGAAAGTGAGAGTCATGGAGTGGACTTCTAGACCTGAATTTAGACATATTTTCTTCTGATCCTGATGCCTGGCTAGACATTTTTGGAATCCTTGGTGGTTTTGGAAAGGACAGACCTGAGGGATGAACGATAACCAAATGGAACAATAAGATGAAGAATTGTCAGCAAATATATACACTGTTTTGGATATGGATATTGCTAATTATACCACAGGTCTGTAGAGTGCTTGCTTGTCAACCAATCAGAATGGTTTACAGATTGGTTGACAAACGTTCTAAGGGTATGCATTATTTTCTGGGATATGCACGGCTAAAGATGTAAGTCCCATGTATGTCGACCCCATTAGAGTGTTCCATATCACTTCGGAAAGTTTCAATAATGGAAGGATTATAGTGTAGCCTACCGGCCATAACGGCACACTGCGCTTTATCTGACATTTCCATCAAACTTAACTGTTAATGGAAAGGCGAGCATTATATTTTTTAAATAAATAAACCATTTCAAAAACAATATAGTAATACATATATTTAAATCGAATGAATAAAATAACGAAATAGAAAAAAAACCGAACAAATTAAACATAGTCTACTGGTTAGCTTTTTTATGCTGAATACAACTGATAACAAATATATTTTGATGGACTTGCTCTTAAAAAAGGTTGCGTGATACTCATGCTGCGGAGGATAGAAACAAAGCGAGGAATAAATAAACATTATCACCAGCTTACTTAAAAAAAATGTTTAACAAAAAGTCCTGCTCCTGTGCTACCTAATTTTTGTTTTTGTTAAGAAACTATGAAGCTTAAAAGTGAGATTTTTGTGTTGTGAACGTTGGCAAAACATTGCTTCCCCACATTACCTTCACTTTGAGAACCATCTGGGGTGCTTTCATCCTCATCTGTGTAAACAACACAGTATCACAACATATATTATCCTTCTACACCAGTATCTATGAACCTTTCAAAATGGGCAATTTTTCTATACCGAAGATAAACCCTGGGTAGTTTTTTTTCTTTGATACCCTCTTGACAGAGGCATATTCTTCCTCACTAAGCTCTGCAGTACTTGTTTGGTCGAATGCCTCACACACTTCCTGATTCTCTGAAGTAAATAGACAATAAAAAGCTTTTAATACCTTCATTGATTTGATTAGTAGAAAAAACGTAATTTCGCTTTTAAAAATGGATGTTAACTCACTTGACTTGAATTTGATCTTCAGCAGTGGAAACATTTTCCCGCTGCTTGCTGGCATTCGCATCTCTTTAGCTGCTTTAGTTACATTAGCCCCTGGTGGCCAATGTACCATGTTGTCCTTCACCCAAACCTCCGGGATGACTCCCTCCTCCTCTCCATTTGGCTCTTTCCAAACCGCTCTGACCCACATCATGAGACCTATACAAAAATAAAGAAAATCAGTGGTAATTGTTAAGTGTTTTTATTGAAGTTTTAAAAACTAAGTTTGTGCAGGTTAATCATTCCCTGAACATGCTGCATGCAATCTATAGAAGAGCAGCATTTTTCCCTCCACTCTCAGAACAAGCATCATATACAACATCCACACCCTCACAAAGATGGAAAAGCAGTAGGAATCATTAGTTCCATTGATATACTTACAATTCAGTTACGTTCTATTTCATGCAACATGGGGAACAAAATGAATCCACTGTCAGCTTTACCAGGGTTGGCTGGCAGACAGACAACTTTGCGAATCAACTGCTGTTCGCTGATCAGTCGGAGAGTAGTTCTACTGATATCTCTAGCACGGACGATGTTGAGCGGTTTGGAATCACATGGATCAGTGAAGAAACTCTCTGTGTTGCATTGGCGTAGCACATCGCAAACCAAAGTGCCTTCTTCATGTACTTCCTTCACAAAGACATAGTCCTTGTTCTGAAGGATGAAACAACAATCTCTTGGCCCTGTGGATATGCTAGTAAAGCTCTCTTTGGTAAAAGGCCTAGATTTTGTAGAATGTTCTAGTTCTGCTAGACGCTTGACAACTTGGGCTATAGGATTGTGAGATTGCCTGACCATTTTCTTTAGAGTCTGCAGGTAGTTCTCAAATGGAAAGCATGAAATCCCATTCAGTGAACAGTTGAAGTGTTCCACATCATCTGGTAAGTGGATTAGTGAATGAACATTGTATACAGTGAATGTGTTTCCATATATATCCTCACACTTCTTCACATAGTACATGAGCAGCTCTCGGACATAGTTTAAGTGTTCCTTACGCTCTGCATTAGTGTTGTCAAAAGTATCGATATTTCGATAAGTATCGATACTGAAATATCTGAACGATACCAATACTAATTTCCCAAAGTATCGATACTCCGATCCTAGCCGAGCTGTCACTTTCACTTATCTCCAAAGGCGCGTTGACAAACAGCACACGTGACCGCAGTGCCTGTCACGTGTCTCGTCTCATTCGCAATATGGCGTGTGCGGCGCCTCCGCAACCGGCTTTGATTGATAAAGAACACAGCACGAGTGCTATCTGGAAATATTTTGGATATGAAGCAAATGAACATGGAAAGCCAAAGGACATAAACAAGCCAATATGCAAGAGTCGCTACAGAGCAGTGCTAACAAAAGGCGCTAACACCTTTAATATAGCAATATGAGTGTTGTCTCGTTTTTCACCGTAATTCGTAAAGTCCGACTGAGGAATCTTTAACTGTGAATCTTTAAATACTTTAACTGTGGTCAAATGTAAATTAACTTGTGCTTAATTAACTTAATTAAAAAAAGGATTACTTCAATTCTGTAATTTGTCTTCATGTGGATCCAGTGAGCATTGTTTTCACGTGTGATGCACGCAAGTTTGCGTGTGTGGATCGGTGATATGTGAATCCGGCATTAAAATATGTTCATCAAATAATGTTATGTATTAACCAGCATTTATGAACGATGAGCAATGCATTTGCTACAGTATATTTTAATCTTTGATGACAGTATGTAATAAAATACAACGGATCATGTTTGCTCTGGTCCAATGAAAAAAAATATTAACAGATAGAACTTTGGATTTTAATTAGTACATGTATTAGTAAATGTTAGTTTAAATTAACTTTTAACTAAGATTAATACATGTTTAGGAAGTATTTTTCATTGTTTATTCATGTAACAAATATCTATTACCATTAACTTAAGTTCTCAGATTAGTTACATAGTTCAGTTCATTTTAAAAGTGTGGTCAAAAAAAAAAGTTTATTAAAGTTTGGCATTCTCTTGTAGCACCAGAAATAAGATGAGACCCGACCTGCATCAGTACATAATGCGTTACAACACACATTATGAAGAATTATAAGGCATTTTACACTTTAATAACTCTTTATAATACACTATATATGTTATATTTATCTTTAAATAATAATACAAAAAAAAATTACCACCTTAATGTTGTGGCAGTTTTTTTCTCTGTGGTATCGAAAATGGTATCGAGTATCGATATTTTTCAAGGTATCGTATCGAAGTTAGAAATTCCAGTATCGTGACAACACTACTCTGCATCATCCGAATTCAACAGGATAGACACCCCAACCATCAAGGAAAGAAAGTGATTGTATACAGCATGTGAAACCACTTTTCTTAGAACCACTGGTCCAGTATAAAGGAGAAACTGTCTAAGTTCCGTAGCCTTCCACCTGTCCAATTCAGTCAAAGTCCTAGGTTGCCGTGCAAACTCACTAGGTAGTACACCATTCAATGCCTTCAGTTTATCTGAAATGTCACTCCTTTGCTGAAATGACAGTCTGCAAGTGTGGGGTCCTCTCTGCATGTAGTGAAGCATTCTCCTAACTACACCCAAACAGACCAAGTGCATGTAATCCAATGCAAATGGACGAACACATGGAATTCCAGCTAGTGTCAGTGGGGATTTCCCAGTTTGATGGTCTTTGTAGGCTAGTCTACTGAATTCCGCTTCAGACCTTGCAACAACACCAGGCGCTGTAGCACCAAGAACAACTAGTCCCACATAGGTGCCTTTAACTGTGCAGCGCTCACAAGCGAAGTAGCTATTGTGATTCTTTATGCATTTCAGAAATGATCGAGCTGGTGCATCACAAATAAAGGCTTTTACAGTTACTTGCAGTGCTTTCTCTCCATGAACTATGCCATCTTGCATAAGTTGCTGGTATTGTTGAACTGGGCTGGGTTTTGCTTTACCACAATAGAGTGCCACAATGAAGGGTTCAAAATCATGGAAACTGCACAGGATTGGCCACATTTGCAGACTTGATGATTTAAACAGTGGAATTCCATCAATGTTGAAGCACATGTCTATTCGGTCTTCAGGGTAAGCAGGATTCTGGGCTAAAACCTTCAGGACTCCAGATGCAATACCAAAGAAGGCATATTGTCCACCACACAGTTCAACTACTTTCACTGTTTTAGGGGTTTTCAGCAGCGTTCTGGCATCTTTGGGGAGGCGATGTCCTTGGCGCCTTAGAATATCTAGTAGTTCATTTACTGCAGACCGCTTGCATTTGTTGGTCGTTGCCCAAG
Organism: Triplophysa bombifrons; assembly: GCA_029783895.1. NCBI lineage: Eukaryota > Metazoa > Chordata > Actinopteri > Cypriniformes > Nemacheilidae > Triplophysa > Triplophysa bombifrons. The sequence goes on from CM056471.1 coordinate 4,465,483, forward strand.
CTGCAATTTCCTCGCCAAGATCAGGAGCAGATTCCTCTGCAGAATCATCACACCGATTGTCAGCAACCTCAGAGTCAGTGTCAGAAGATAGCACTAACGCATCAGAGTTATAATCTGAAATATTGCCATCTGCTGAAGGTGCCAAAGAGGCAGTTTCATCCTCACTGAATTGAGCCCTCTGTAATCCATCTGTATCACTGCTATTTGAATCATCAGCTGCAAAAGACAGCACTTCAGCATGACGTTTCCTCCAGTTTCTGTGGTATGCCATCATTAAGCGTCACAAATAGCTGCAAAATATCAGAAGTCCATATGCAGCTCTAAAACATTTACAATTATTTACAAAGATGTTGTGGAAAAATGACATGCATGGGCCTTTTTTATATATTGTTAAAAATTAAAACAAATTTTCATGCATTTCAGGATTAAGGAATACCATCATTAATTATCAGACAAACAAATAATACATAAAATATATACTGAACCTTTGGCTTCTACCTCAGTCACAACCAGATGCTTCCTTGCTAGTATTTTAATCTGTTGGTTGAATTATTCATCTTTAGAAACATTTTCACGATAAATGAAATTGAGCACCATATCGATTAGACTGCTGGTTCTATGATGCCATTCATTTTATTGCTTTTGTGTTTTTTTATAGATGTTTACAGAAAAATAATTTACATTAGAATTGTATCCGAACGCACTGCCTCTGTATCTCTGCCCTGTCTCTGTGAGTCAGATCGGGACTCATGCATTACTTTGGTACTTGTATTATTATATTATCAATATGTAATTAGTCACATTAAATATTATTATAATTATTATAAATTATATCAGTGGCATCGTGATATCGAATTAATACTGTAAAATATTACTGATAGGCTTTTAAAAGGGTTACATCTTCTAAAACTGGCCTTAGATGAGAAATATTACATTCATAAGGTGTATTCTGGTTTGTGAAATATTTCACAGGTCCGTTTTTGTCTAATGATTATCTTTATCAGTTATCAAATTACGAGCTTGCAAATTTGAAGCGTTGTGTAGTGAAGTTTACTGTAGCCCATTAAGAATAATGTATATGTCGGGTCGCATCAGTGTGCAAAAAATATGAATTATAATGGGTATATTGCGCTTTGTCGGATAGCATCGGTGAGATTCAAATTAGAGCAATTTTATTTGTCCGAACATTAATTGCAAAACTAACATTAGCCGCTGACATTTCTAAATCGTTAACTCAACGCTACATGGTTAATGGATCTAACGTGAACTCTGTTAATATTACCTCAGAAATCTTCACGGTACTTCTGGCGGGAAATTTCAATTCAGCAAAAAGAGCAAAATACTCATTGCATATATTTCATCAAAACACAATCTTCCAAGTTTTCAAAGTTACCTAATATAACGTATGTTTTATTTAATGAGACGTTTATTACCCACCTGATAAAAAGCGCCAACCTTCTCCAATGCTTCGACTTAACACCACAGAAAGAAATTGCGTTTACGCAAGCCGTGATGACGTAGGTTTCAACGGTCAACGTAGTAAATCCTTCAAATATTTTTTTAGATATATATTATTTTTTTACTTGTATGTATAAAATTATATGTTATACTACATTTGCATCATATTACACACAAAAAAAATATTAATTGTTTTAGTCCATTCACTAACTTCTGCTGCTGAGAAACCCAGAAATAGGCCATGGCGCCGTCTACAGGTGGTATTAAGAAATACATAAAACAGATAATAAATGGGGATTAAAAATACAGAGAATGGAATGGGCATAGAATTAAGGAAAATTCGTAAAAAAATAATAAGAGACCATAGATCAGTTGGAAACAAGAAAATCTAAACAATTTTAAAACATATAGCCTGTCATTGTTCAACAGATATAATAGAAAAAACCTTTTACTATTTGTTACTAATTTTACTAATATGAACATGAAGTTGTAATACTGTAAAAATGGTACATACATTATACGGTATTACAATTTTATGAGTATTTTCAATTAAAGCAAATTTACTCTAATAGGTACAGTAATAAAATATAACTATAAATAAAAATAAGGATACATAATACTTTATGTGGGGTTACAGCAAAAATGCTTCATTTGTTTTTTTATATTTTAAATTTTACTTACATCTGAATGTATTATTAGCAAATCAGTATAATTTCTTGTAAAATTTAACAATCAATGTTTCCTTTTATTTCAGCTTGAGTATTTACATACTTTAAAAAAATATATTTGTTTTTAATCTCAGAAGTTACAGAGGTCCACTTTCATGTACAAATCCAACAACTGTTTCAAAAGATGTGACAAATGGATGCATTTTGAGGCACCAGTTATAAAAAAAATGCTATTGGCTAATCTTACATTGATGTCAATGTAATGTCAATACAACATCATATGAACGCCAATTATGCAACGTTGATTTGACGTCATTTCAATGTCAAACATATTGGGCTATACTTACATTAACCAATTTCAGTATGCGATAAACCTCATATTTTCACCTCATTAATCACCTTGAAGAATTTGATGTATGATTTGAATTTGAAATGATGTTGTGCAGCATCTTGATCAAATCTTGTCCAATATTTGACATCAAATTGACATCAAGGTGCCCGCTGGGAAATGAGTTTCACTGATAAAGTTCAGTTTGTGCTGTTATGTTTCCAGAATATGCCTAACCGTATTATGTTTTTGTGCATGCTCCTGCTCGTGCACGTACTGCAAAGTATACTGTAATCACTAATCAGCATGTCTACCATCGTGCCACTTGTGTACAGACCTGTGCATGAAGACTTGCTTTTGTGTATTTATTTTGTTAGGCCATCACATATAGGCTGGCTGTATTGCAGAGTGATGCAGAAGGAAATTGAGCACTCTTCTTTTTTGGACCAAGTAAGACTCGATAAAGTTTTTTACACAATGACCAGTGTACCCCTTTCATGTGTTACAAATAGTTCTGTGATTTATTTCACTGCTTATTTATTCAGTAAAGTTGGGAGTAATTTAACTGAGGGATAGACAAAATATTTAGAAAGATGTGATACTGTTATGAACTTCAATGTGAGACATGGCGTGAGAACCCAATTGCAGGCAGAGACGGTGGTGAAGGGGTTAACAGATATATTTATTATAACAAATAACAAGACTAACAAAACGGGTAAAACAAAACCCATGAGGGGGAAAACAAGACAGGATAAATAAACTTTAACAACTAACACTGACTAACTGCTAAACTGAGAAAACAAACACTTGATACAAAACACTAAACTGACACTTACTATTAACGGGGAACAGGAACAAGGAACGTGGTAACAAGTACACAACTGCAGACATGAACAGGAACAAGTACACAGGTACAGCATACAGCATAAAATGCACGAGCAACGAGACAAAGAAACATGAGGACTCCTTATAGGAAGGGTAATTAGCACAAACTAGGAAACAGGAGGGTAGGGAACAATGACGCGACTCGAGGAGAGTATGGAAGGCCAAAAGTGTCAAAACCATCTCTCCCCACATGAAACAGAGGATTCTGTATGATTCCACCTCTAAACCAAGAAATACCTGACAAGGAGAGGTGGAACCATGACAGAACCCCCGCCTTAAGGAGCAGCAACCTAATGCTCCTCAAAGGCACGAACAAGACAAGGCAGACTGAGACAAAGACAAGATCAAACAAAACATGGAAAACAAGACTAGGGGCAGACAGGCAAGAACAATGAGTGGATTAGGGTGGGACAATAAAAATAACAGACAAGGGAGGGGGGGTGGGGGCAAACAAGAAAACACAGGGGACTGTCCAGAAGGGGTAGGGCTGGGTGGGGAAGTCTTAGCCCTGGGGAACGCGCCAGAGCGCGGAACCCCAGGGTGCTTGACAGGGCTTGGCGCCGGTCGGAAGGCCGGCTGGACAGGGGTGGACGCCGGTCGGAAGGCCGGCTGGACAGGGCTGGACGCCGGTCGGAAGGCCGGCTGGACAGGGCTGGACGCTCGGACCGTCACCTCCCCACGGCGCCCCCCCAAAAAATATTTGGGATTTGACACCTCTGGATTCGGGACCACCGGACTGGGGACCAGCGGACTGGGGACCACCGGACTCGGGACCACCGGACTGGGGACCACAGGACTCGGGACCACCGGACTCGGGACCACAGGACTCGGGACCACAGGACTCGGGACCACAGGACTCGGGACCACAGGACTCGGGACCACAGGACTCGGGACCACAGGACTCGGGACCGGCTGCTGCACCGGACTGGACGCTCCTCTACCCTGCCTCCTCCTCCGGAAAATCGGAGCCATGGCTGGGCCCAAGGAGGACAGAGGGGGCTCCAGGACAGAGGAGTCTATTGGCGGCGTCCCCGAGTCTCTCCTCCCCCACTCATCTCGGACCCCACCAGAGGGACCGGCGACCAGGGAGCTCAAGCCAGCGGATACTGAGTCCCCCAGGGCTGCGGCGGCCACGACGAGATCCTTCGGAGCGCTCGACCGCGAGGCGGAAGTCCCAAGTGGAACTTCGCCTCCGGGATCGCTCCGGTTGCTCACGAACCTGGCCATGTCCGCAAACCCCAGGGGAGCTAGCAGCCTCTTCTCCGACGGCGTGAGGCGCCGAGTGAGGCAGCAGTTGAAAATTGTTTTCAACTCCTCCTCTCCAAACTCGGTCATCACCGCCGCCGTCGAGAATAGCTTGGCGAACTCCCGATCACCGACACTCCCCTGGCGAAGTCCAAGCATTAAGTGGGCTTGGAGGGACCGTGGTACTGATGGAGTACCGTCAATGCTGCCTACTGGGTTCGGATGTGGCTCGTGCATTCTGTTATGAACCTCAATGTGAGACATGGCGTGAGAACCCAATTGCAGGCAGAGACGGTGGTGAAGGGGTTAACAGATATATTTATTATAACAAATAACAAGACTAACAAAACGGGTAAAACAAAACCCACGAGGGGGAAAACAAGACAGGATAAATAAACTTTAACAACTAACCCTGACTAACTGCTAAACTGAGAAAACAAACACTTGATACAAAACACTAAACTGACACTTACTATTAACAGGGAACAGGAACAAGGAACGTGGTAACAAGTACACAACTGCAGACATGAACAGGAACAAGTACACAGGTACAGCATACAGCATAAAATGCACGAGCAACGAGACAAAGAAACATGAGGACTCCTTATAGGAAGGGTAATTAGCACAAACTAGGAAACAGGAGGGTAGGGAACAATGACGCGACTCGAGGAGAGTATGGAAGGCCAAAAGTGTCAAAACCATCTCTCCCCACATGAAACAGAGGATTCTGTATGATTCCACCTCTAAACCAAGAAATACCTGACAAGGAGAGGTGGAACCATGACACGATACAATCTTTTTGTACATTCTTAACAAGCAGATGTTTTAATATTTAACGGTCAATTTAAGACATAGTGACATGTAAATAAATAACGTTATTCATTATACGATTACAATTGTATTGTGTTAAAGAGGACTGTACATCTGAGCTGTGTTTTGACAATTTCTTAACATTGGATTTTTTCAAAACAAATTCTTAGTCTTCAGTATACTGATTTATTGTTATAAGTCTTTGTATGTTTTTCAGTTAAAGCCTTCGCAAGTTACCCATTGTTCTTGGGGCATAGATGCAAACAGAATTTACATAACAATTGATTGATTTTTTTTTTAATAAACACTCACCTTAAGTATTATTAGGAACACCATACTAATACTGTGTTTGACCCCCTTTCGCCTTCAGAACTGCCTTAATTCTACATGGCATTGATTCAACAAGGTGCTGAAGCATTTTTTAGAAATGTTGGCCCATATTGATAGGATAGCATCTTGCAGTTGATGGAGATTTGCTGGATTCACGAAGCTCCCGTTCCACCACATCCCAAAGATGCTATATTGGGTTGAGATCTCGTGACTGTGGGGGCCATTTCAGTACAGTGAACTCATTGTCATGTTTAAGAAAGCAATTTGAAATGATTCGTGCTTTGTGACATTAACGGAATAGTATTGAAATGGTTTAAGTCTTATTTATCCGACCGTTTTCAATTTGTAGCAATAAACAATGAGGTGTCCCGCAAATCGCAAGTCCAGTACGGTGTACCACAGGGTTCAGTCTTGGGGCCTTTGCTCTTTGCATTATACATGCTACCTCTTGGAGATATAATAAAGCGACACGGAATTAGCTTTCACTGTTATGCTGATGACACTCAACTTTATATTTCCTCGAAGCCTCACGAAACCCAGCAGTTCGATTGAATAAAGGATTGCATAGTTGACTTAAAAAACTGGATGAGTAACAATTTTTTACTACTAAACTCGGACAAAACAGAAGTGTTACTTACGGCAACGAAAACCGCTATACGTAACAACCAAGAATACTGCTTAACGATTGACGGATGCTCCATAAAATCCTCATCGTCAGCTAAGAATCTTGGCGTTGTATTCAATAGTAATCTGTCATTTGAGAGCCATGTCGCCAACACCTGTAAAATTGCATTTTTCCATTTTAAGAATATATTTAAACTACGTCATATGCTGTCGATGTCAGATGCAGAGAAATTAATTCATGCATTCATGACATCAAGACTAGATTACTGTAATGCACTTCTAGGTGGTTTCCCTGCAAGCCTATTACAAAATCTGCAACTGGTTCAAAACGCGGCAGCTCGAGTTCTTACACGTACTAAAAAGTATGAGCATATAACCCCGGTTCTGTCAACCTTGCACTGGTTACCTATAAAACATCGCATTAACTTTAAGATATTGCTTATTACCTATAAAGCCCTGCATGGTCTAGCGCCGCAGTATTTAAATGAACTTCTATTGTATTACATACCTCCACGTGCATTACGCTCTCAGGAGTCCTGTCAGTTGGTAATACCTAGAATTTCAAAATCAAGTGCAGGTGGTAGATCCTTTTCTTATCTAGCGCCTAAACTGTGGAATATTCTTCCCTGCAATGTCCGGGAGGCAGACACACTCTGTCAGTTTAACTCTAGACTAAAGACGCATCTTTTTAATCTTGCATACACTACACTTCCATAATATTATTTCTCAGAGGATTTAGGCTGCATTATTTAGATCAACCGGAACCAGGAACACATCCAACAACAAATGATGTACTTGTTGCATCAAAGAGTGCAGAACAGTACTCTACTCTCAGCCAGTCTTGTCTCTTTGTTCCAAGGTTACCGCAGGAGGCAGTTCATGCCCAGACCTGATGGCAGAGCTGAGAATGGGAAGCGGTGACCTGACAAGAGCTAAGAGGATAGAGCTGGATAAAGGACGTTGCAACTTTGATTTTCCTACAACATTTCAAATGCTATTAGATTGTTAATGATAATCTTAAATCTACCATTTACTTTATTAAGCTTATTTTTTTATTTTTATTTTTATTTAGCCTTGTTGTGCAAGCACTGTTGTGCTTGTGCAGAGGTAGCAGCTTTTGCCAGAGGGGAACTGGAATCCCCCGGTCGGGCCTGGGTTCCCCTGAGTTTTTTTTTCTCTATTAGAGTTTTGGGTCCTCGCCACCGTTTGCATATTGTTTTGCACTATCTGCCTGGCCGGGGGGGCTGCTTTAGAATTCAGAAATTAGAAATAATTAATATATAAGAATGTATAGTCCGTTTAATATTTTACTTGTGGTTCTCTCTCTCCTTTATCTCAAATGTGTCCTTTCACTGTCCTTTTGTGCGAGTGTGTTTGTGTGTGTGTGTGAGTGTGTTGTGTGTGTGCGAGTGTGTTGTGTGTGTGCGTCTATGTCAATGTGTGTAAGTATGTATGCATATTGTGTGTGTGGAGCATTTGTATGTCTGTCTTTTGTTGTTTTCCACCTTTTTCTTGTTTTTACAGGTATATGCCTTTAGTTGTTTTACTTGTAATCTATTGTGTCTCATGTAAAGCTGCTTTGTAACAATGAAAATTGTAAAAAGCGCTATATAAATAAAGTTGAGTTGAGACATGGTGCATTATCCTGCTGGAAGTAGCCATCAGAGGATGGGTACATGGTGGTCATAAAGGGATGGACATGGTAAGAAACAATGCCCAGGTAGGCCGTGGCATTTAAACGATGCCCAATTGGCACTAAGGGGCCTAAAGTGTGCCAAGAAAACATCCCCCACACCGTTACACCACCACCATAATTGCATTAATGAGAAATTCAACCGGTGTTCCTAATAATCCATTAGCTGAGTGTATATGGGGAAGAGGCCTGTAATGAATGTTTTTAAGGGGGGTATGACGTTTTAGTTAAACAGTCTGATTAAATAAAAACTGAATGTACTCAATTTTTTATTTGTATTGGCTTTTGATTGGATTTATGGCACGTAATTCATTTAAAGTTTAATTCTTTCAGAATCTAAAGTAAATGATCCAAACTGAATTTTTCTAGAAGTAATAATTTGAGGGATTAAATTCTCCATTCATAAAGACTTTGTTAAGTCTTTTTAGGTTTTGATTCTGAATTAATCAGTGTTTTGAACCAATCCGCTTGATGACTTGATTAATTGAATATGGAAATAATTCAAATTATATATTTATAATTATACATTTGAAATATTCATTGCACAGCATTATTCATGTATTTTTAATTTCAGTCTACAAATGCAGTCATGGTACCTTTGAGTAAAACAAACTCTTGATTTTAAAGATTAAACAATTAATTTTAATGTAAACGATAACACGAATAGGTGGATTAGAAAATGGATTTTACTTGTTGGTATATTTAGATATGTGTAGGAGCTAAATCTAAAACTTTAAACCACTGTGTTGTTTGATCCCGAGATTGGTAGGTTTACGCGCTTTCACCATGTACTGTTTTTTTGTGTCTTTGTTTCATCTCCATAAAGAACTAGTTTATTGGCTCCACACCTACATGCATAATCCAATGTACTTACAGACGTAATACAATTACCATGATTTTGCATACAATTTCCTGTTTTACAACATTAGTTATGTCGCTAAAATACAAAACCCTGTTAACAGCGCCGCTCAATGGCTAAAAATGGAAATAACACCCTATAACACAGTTTTGCTCCTACCATATGTTTTTAACATTTTATATATTTCTTTTTTTAAAGCCCTGTAAAAAAGGATACTGACGGGATTTAAAATATCTACATTTATATATATTTTTTTGCCAATATTAGTTATTAATTAAATTACACAAAGCAAAACAGCATATATTCATCCTGTACAATAGCTATAAACTACAGGTGAATGCATCATCAATCCCTTTCTCTATCAGACAATATTGTACTTTTCTCCAAAGGGCATAAGAAAGCAACATTAAATAAAGCATAAAACGGGCAAATATTCTATTTAGCATTGAGAAATTTATTAGAATCACATGTACAGCTTATTATGTTTGCATTGGGGGAGGAATGAATCATCAAAAACTATTTTTATAACATTTCTCTGCTATAGAGTTGCAAGGATACGTGACTTTAAACTTAACATGCATGTGTCATTGGTGGCGACGTATTCTTCTCTCACGTAAAAGTACACGACTGTCTCCTTCGGAAGGTAATCCATGGCACTATCCACCTCCCATATAACATGCTGCCAGAATCAAGCCGGCTTTGGCGGCACACGGACGGAGGCGCGCAATTGGAGACTGACATAATAAAAATTGCTGCTCAAACTATGATTTTAGGCAAATTGTCTGCTTATTAATGTACCAAGTTTAAGCAAACTTTATAGTTTTGTATATATCTGCAAATAAGAATATTGTTAGTGAGAACGGAACTAAATTGGCTTTGGCCAATCAGCAGAGGAGCGCAACTTTAAATGACGCGCTTGATACGTCGTCATGGAAACCAAAACAACAGCTACGTCATAGCTTCAGTCAGATCGTCAGCTTTAGGATTGTTTCTGCACAAGTTTGACGATGTCTTCGTACAAAGCACCTAAGAGAAGTCTCACACGAAGGTAACACACGTAGTTTCTACCAATCTCATATTAATCTTGAGAACGGAACCTATAGAGTAGTATTGCATTCTTCATATCTTCGAAGAGTATTTAGTTTGATCACATTTAGAAAAGACAGTTACAGCTGTAGGATTATTTTATACCTGCCTGGAGGCTCACAGTGGGCGGAACTAAAGCACGAGCACACAATACATGATCGTATTATCCATAACTGTAGATTCGCTATAATAAGTTTGTGTTGTTTACATTCTGCACGTACGCACGCCGATTGCCCACAAAACACAGACATGAGTCAGATTCACTTAAAACTGCATCTAACAACTAGTCTCACTGACAAGCAATTGGTTAGGACTGATCACTCATACTTTTCACATTTCAAATTGCTCAATCTACATTTCTATGTGACTGACTTGGAGAAGTTAGGACCAGACTTGAAGAAAATAATCACATGACTAAGTTCTAAGACTAGTCTAAGCAGTTTATGCAACCGGTCCCAGTGACTAAGTCAGAATGCATGTGCTTACAGGCACAGGCACAGGTTTGCCGTTGGTCCTATGGCATCTGGGAGGTGTAAACCACCACAACAGCCGAGTGGCTGCTTGACATATGACAGCCTTCCTTCCCAGTTTCAAACGCCTGGCACTGACATGCAAATGTTTGCCATGCTGGTGGATGTACCGCTCCACTATTATGCGTGCGTGGCTTTGAGTCCCTTCACACCATCTGCCATCCCATCATCTTTCTCTTGGGCTTCCTCTTCCAGTAACATGGACGAAGAACCCATGGAAGTTGATGAGGAATCTGCCATCCCATCATCTTTCTCTTGGGCTTCGTCTTCCAGTAACATGGACGAAGAACCCATGGAAGTTGATGAGGAATCTGCCATCCCATCATCTTTCTCTTGGGCTTCCTCTTCCAGTTACATGGACGAAGAACCCATGGAAGTTGATGAGGATGACTTCATGGACTGGAGTCCCTCGATACCCCCAGCCATGGTGGCAACATCATCAGTCAGAGCCTTTTTAAGAAAACCGTGCTTTATTTTCCCAAACCCGGGCCACACATACAGCCACAGATAGTCCCAGTGGCGGGAAATCTGCAGTTCATCGGAGCACAAGAAAATTTACTTTTGAGCATTAGAAAAACAACTACAGAGCACAAGAAAAATGTCACTTGAGCATAAGAAAGATACCGCCAGAGCACCAGAAAATATTTCTTCGAGGACAGAAAACCAGCCACATTATCTGTGCACAGATATATACCCTGAGCATAAAAATAAAACAGTCTTTTGTGTAATAAAACTTTTTGAAGCGTGATTTATATGGTATATTTACTGTATAATATATTCAATAATCAATGTACACTGAGTTTTCATCATCAGCATCAGATAGGTCATGTAGGTTCAAACTGTGGTTCCACTTTCATCCACTGGGGGGCATCATGGAGTCAATCCACAACAATCAGATCAATTTATTCAATGATGATTTTTGAACACAAAACAAGTGTTACATATCTTCAATTAAAGCGTCTTAGTAAAACTACAATGAAAACATGATTTAAATACCATTTCAAATAAGTTATTGAACAGAGTCGCTGTTTCTGATGCACGGTTTGTTCCTCTTTACTCGCCGTGATCAGCGATATCAACACAGATTTTACACAGTACTGAAACCGCCTCTGACTATCTGAACAACGACACGTGTGTGTGTTTATGGTTAAAGACGACGTTTGAATGAACTTTTTGTCTAAAATTAACCGTCACTGCTATGTAAATTGCCAATAATGTCTGTTAGGAAGAGAGTGTCTTAAAAACTATTAAGTTGCCTACCTAGACAGTATTTTAAAGCACCATTCAGACATTATACATGCGTACATGATCCCTAAAACCTCAGTTTGAGGTGTCGGCTCTCTAGAGTTTAAGACACTTTCCGTGTTTACTAGATGTGTGTCAGTGTGTCGTTCTGTCATGTTGCTGTTGTGATGTAAATTTGAGTCTAATTTGAAGACAGTCCGTCTGGAATCTGGCTGGAGATTCAGGCAAACATCAAGCTGTCAAAGAACACTTCACAGGCTGAATGCTCTTTTGGTCGTTTAGAATGAATTTGTGCAGTTTTTGACATTGGGACTGTTCACAGATTGTTAATATTACAACTGTTGAATGACTGACATGTGGTGGTTTATTTAAACATGCTTGTCATGAACCACATATTATGTGTCTCTTGTTTATAACAAATGACTTCTCTAATGTATTGCAATGCAGCCTGATCTGCTGGTCACTGTTGCTTCTGAATTGATCAACGGGCTTATAAACCCATATGATGAGTGTTGAATTTACTAGCTCAGTCCTTTAAAGGGATACTTCAAAAATGAAAATGCTTTCATCATTTACTCACCTACCAGTTGTTCCAAACCTGTATAAATGTCTTTGTTCTGATGAACACAGAGTAAGATATTTGGAAGAATGCTTATAACCAGACGGATTTTGCCTCCCATTGATATCGCCCCATAATAGAAAAAATAAAATGTTAGTCAAAAGTGCCCTAGAACCGTTTGCAGTCCTTCATTATTCAATATGTATATTTTTGTGTTCAACGGAACAAAAAATGTAGTAATTGAAGTAAATTAAGTAATTTTCCTGCCATGGGAGTTAACGGGGAGCAAGATCTTTTTGGTTATAAGCATTTTTCCAAATATCTTTCTGTGTTTTACACGTCTTTGCACAAATGTTGGGTTATTTTTTAGTCCGTGGTTTGGTCAAAAAGGGATTCATATGGTGAATAACCCAGAAAACGTTAATGTGTGACTCAACCATGTGTTCAAACAGTCCAGTATTTTGGTCTGAAACAACACATTATAGTTTAATTTACAACCCGACTCTTGGGTTTGTTCCTGTTTGGCCCAACTACTGTTGTGATTTTAACCTTTGACCTATCTTGATTTGATTTGGGGATTTATGCATTGGTGTTGTATGGCTATGAGCTGTAGATTTATTCCGAATACAGAATATTAGAGTGATAGGCACCTTTTTGTGTCGTTAAATGGTTAAACTTTCCAGATGGTCTCAGCCCATCCATCACCACATCGCCGTCGGCAAAAGACAAGAGTGCAACACCTGGGTCTGTAGTTTGGTGTCGTTGAATTATGCGTGGACAAATATCACTTTATTTTACAGTATAGTCAGTGAGGCAAACGTGAAAAGCTAACACAGTTAGGTGCCACCCTGGTTGTTTCTGTCGTGGTCAGGTCCTGGGTCTGACCACCTGCTTGTTTTCTTCGTTTCGTCTGTGTTTAGGTTCTGTCGAGCACATGGTGTTGACATTTACCAGGTCGTGCAATGACAAAGGCTGTCTGATTGTACTAAACTGAATAGTTTTCTGTATCTTATAGTTTTAGTACTTTTCCGTTAAATTTCTTAAGTGGCATGTGTGTGTGTGATTTAAAGTTCTAAAAATGTCAAGTGCGATTTTTTGATGACATGTTTTAGTGATTTGTTGGAGAGTTAAAGGAGGTTATCATTATAAAGCACTACAACCCAGAAATCGCCCCACATAAATTTATGGTCAGTGGCCACAACTGGTTATCTGGATCTTTTAGATAAATGTGAGGAATACAAGCAATTCACTCGGTTTATGTCGATTCTTTTGTTGCGAGAACAAAACAAAATCAGATTTCTTATTGTACTAAAAAGTGGATTATGACTTTAATATTAATTTTACAAATCCCTCATGATATTCAATAAAAAATAATTTAAATGTTGTTTGTGATCCAAAAACTTCTGAATTGTATCCAAACATAATTGAATTTTCCATTTTTGTACCATGTCTTGAGCACTCTTCATTTGTTTATCATGTTGGCCAAAAGGTTTTTACAGAAGGAAGCGACAAAATTGCCTTTGGAGACAACAAAATCTCATTGGCGGTACAGTATGCATTTAAATGATTGACTTTGTCAAAACTCTGTGTCACTAAACTTCCTCTAGCATCAAGATTTTTTCTCAACTGCTGTTAAACTCTTGTCATTGTATTTTGTTTTTACTCAACATCTGCCTTGTCACTGGGTTTTTACACATTTGAACAAATCCATTAATTTCTCCTCCATTATATCCATGTAGGTCTTTTTAATCCCCTGCATCTTGATCATTCCATTTCGACGTGAAAGAGCTGCATCCAGCGAAATGGAGTCAGTAAAAAGGAACGCAGGACGTTAGTGTAATGTATAGCAGGATGAATGGTGTAATGCATCAGATGTCTTCTAATACAAGAGGATAAAAATGGACTTGAAACAATGTTATGTTCAGTAAGTTTGCCAATGTCTCTCTGCACCTTCTGTCTATTATTTTATATTCTGTCCCAAATATTGAGAAAAATTTGCACTTTATTGCTAATGATAAAGCTCAAAGTTCAGTGTCAAGCGAGATATTGTCTTTAACAGAATTAGCTTTTCAAGGATTAGAGAGAACGGCTTGAATCTACAGCCCTCTACTTCCAGGGTACATGATGTCACTATTCCGAGTTCTTTTAATAACCTCTGCCCAAAGGAATATGCCAACAAGGGGGCGAGGCCTTCCATAGAGAAGAGGAAGAGACGCTGGAGTAGTGTTTGGCTATCAGAGATTGTGACAATTTGACTGAGCTACGAGCTAAACTACTTTAACTTTCATCTCAGTCCTACAGCTGGTAATAAGAATTCAGCTACACACATTGTTAGATAACCAACGGTCAAATAACAGCTTCCATGACTTAAACATCGGCTGTGAAAGCTGTTCTGTGTAATACACTGATACTGTGTGTGTGTGTGTGTGTGTGCGCTTACCTCTAAAACACTTGCAAATGTCTCCTGGTCACTCTGCTTGTTTTATTATCCAACTCGTTTTCAATATAAAAAAGCAAAACTAACACTTCTGTTATTAGTTTTAATTAATATAACCGGTCTGACGACATTCGGTGCGGTGTCATTTCCCTCACCATAGTAGTTTTTAACTGATAAAGTGAAGTTGATGCCATTGTTAATGTTTATTGCTAAAAGTTTATGAACATATGTGTACTGAGAGGGGCACCGACCAATCACAACAGCTTGAGAAGCCTATTGGCTGATATGGTATGGATGAGACATCTTCACACACAAACTCTAAGCGGGGAACCAATCACAGACCGGGTTAGCTTTACCAATCAGAGCGTTTTGGAAGGAGGGACTTGTATAGACCGGAAGAAATCCAGTCGTTTTCTTGGAAGAGGGACAGCGGTGAACAATAGACTTAAAATATATGAAACATGAACATCCCTTGTTAAACACCTCAAAAACATAATCAAAGCCTCTAAAACAGCAAAAGACTGGGTCCTTGGTAACCAAACAACATTCGCCAACCGTTGACTTTCATTAAATGGACACAAAAATTTCCTAAGTCGGAAAAGGGTGGCATGCACACTTCAGGTAGGTGGAGAGTTCCTGCCTCAAGTGGAGGAGTTCAAGTATATGTGGGTCTTGTTCACAAGTGAGGGAAGGATGGAACGGGAGATTGACAGACGGATCGGTGCAGCTTCTGCAGTAATGCAGTCGCTGTACCGGTCTGTCGTGCGGCTCAGCTCTCGATTTACCGGTCAATCTACGTTCCAACTCTCACCTATGGTCATGAGCTGTGGGTCATGACCAAAAGGACAAGATCCCAGATACAGGCGGCCGAAATGAGCTTTCTCCGCAGGGTGGCTGGGCGATCCCTTAGAGATAGGGTGAAAAGCTTGGTCACTTGGGAGGAGCTCAGAGTAGATCCGCTGCTCCTCCACATCGAGAGGGGCCAGCTGAGGTGGCTCGGGCATCTTTTCCGGATGCCCCCTGGACACCTTCCCGGGAAGGTGTTCCGGGCATGTCCCACCGGGAGGAGACCCCGGGGAAGACCTAGGACACGCTGGAGGGACTATGTCTCCCGGCTGGCCTGGGAACGCCTCGGTGTCCCCCCGGAAGAGCTGGAGGAAGTGTCTAGGGAGAGGGAAGTCTGGGCATCCCTGCTTAGACTGCTGCCCCCGCGACCCGGCCCCGGATAAGCGGAAGAAGATGGATGGATGGATGGACACAAAAAATACATTTTCTTGTGTTTCACAGAAGAAACAAAGTCATCCAGGTTGTATATGTTTAACGGGTGAAAAATTACTTTCTGTGAACGATCCCTTTAATAAGCATTCTTGCGATACAGCGCCCCTTGTGGCAATGCTGAGAATGCAACACGGCTGTTTCATAGGTATTTTCAGACTCAAAATTTCAAAATTCAACAAACAAAATTCAAACTTCCATAACCAGAGGTGTTTGAGTTCATGTGCTTACATTTACATGTAGTCATTTAGCAGATGCTTTTATTCAAAGCGTCTTACAGAGAGTTCAAGGAGCAATAAGTGATATGTCATACAGGAGCAATAATACAATAGGTCCTAATATAAAGTAGGTATGATGACAAAATTTCCAAACACCCCTAAGCTTAAAATGGATCACATGGCTAGACAGATCTGAAAATTCCCTTCACGACGACACCTGAATTTTGAAAATCAGTTGAGGATTGCGAAAGTTATGATATTTATAATACCGAGGAATATAGTAAAATAGTTAACATTAACTACAATAGAAGTCGTGTGACCGAAAATGCTTATTATTCACACGTTTTTGCTTGTAACTTCCTTATTTTATCAGATATTTGCATGAAATTTGAATAGAAGGTAGAATTTTGTTAATTCCTTCAAATGAAATCATGAAATGTACTGTTTTAGGTGGAATGGGCATCAGACCAATGGTACCTCGCTGAAAACAATTATAATTAATAAGCGTTCATTCATATTCATAAACATTTATTTTCAGAATACAAGAGAAAACAACAATACACATCAATATTAATTGTTAATTCATATTCATACAAGTACACAACAAATATTCATTCTCTCCAGGAGGTGCTGTCTGGCTAGATCTGGCTGTGTGTTGGGCCCCTTTCTCCTTCTCATAATTAGCTGTAAAGACATAACATCAATTATTAGGCCCCTCAACTGTACATACATTGATTAACACTGGATTTCTCTAACATAAGCAGCACCAGAAGCCTAATAAACACGGAGAATCATCTTACATGTTTGTAAGTCTACATAATCTACATGATTAAAGAAAGTTGGACATAAAATGTACTAATCAACATGGCTTATGTGTTGCAGGATACTTTGGATAAAAGAGTAAACAAAATTAACAGACAACAAGCATAACTTTTTGATCACATTCATCTAATGCCACTTTTAAATTATGTGCATAGATTTGCTATATTAAACTAGAGGTTACATGAAAAAATGCAAAAAAGAACTAAATAATATTATGCTTGTTTACTTTGTCATATCCACATTGCACTTGCCCAGGCCTACTGTCATATCAAGTGTTCTTAGCCTATTAATTTAGACAGAGTTACAGGCTAGTCCTCAGTAATCTAACTCAAAGTGATGTAAACTATGTTACAATTTTGACAAGCATGTCAGAAAAACCATGATATACATATTAAACTACATAGCATCAGTAATGATGTAAAGAAAAACACCGTCAGAATGAGTTGAATACAGAAAATGTTTTTTTTTTAGAACGGCGCCTGCAGTACATTCGCTAATCTACCCCCCACAAATGTTACTACACAATTTCCGTGATTCAGTTAAATACTTTCTCCTCGATGGATTTCGATGGAATTTCGTCAGTAACAAGATAAAAGCTATGTATTTAGGTCCACCTACCTTTCAGAAGTGTCCAAAGCTTAGATGAAGCCCACCGACCGGTTGAACGCAACGCAAATTTTCTGAAAGCCGCGGTGACCTGAAATCACATTAGTGCTGATATCCCGAAGTGTCCAACGCTTCAGGGGCTTGCACTCGATGTAGTTACCGTCGTATTCAGGAAAAACATTCTCCCACCAGGCGGCCAAGAGAAGATATTGAATGACATACACATTTTAGTACCACGCGGTTTGGAACACATTTTGAGTCAGAATGTTCGCTGCGAGTGGTTACTATGTCATCATACCTATACAAAGCTACTAGTTTCAACAAAAGCAAGATCATTGCCTATTAAGAGAAAGTACCTGTACTTGAGCAAGGATGCTTCAGGCCAAGTATTCCTCATATTTTGGTGAGTAATCTGTTTTGTATGCCAAACCTGAAAAATACTTTAAATGATGAGACTTTATGAGACCTAAATTGTGAAGTGTGTTATAACTTGACAAAATAATAAGATTACTACGGACTAACTCTGACTGGAAAGATAATATTTTGACTTGGGCCAGTAAACAACCATCTAGCAACCACCCAGAAAACTCTAGCACCACTTAGCAACACCCTAGCAATGACAAAAACATGATAGCAAGCGCATATTAGCACGCAAGAAAACACTGAATATTTTTGCAACTGGGGGGCACGGTGGCTTAGTGGTTAGCACGTTCGCCTCACACCTCCAGGGTTGGGGGTGTGATTCCCGCTTCCGACTTGTGTGTGTGGAGTTTGCATGTTCTCCCCGTGCCTCGGGGGTTTCCTCCGGGTACTCCGGTTTCCTCCCCTGGTCCAAAGACATGCATGGTAGGTTGATTGGCATCTCTGGAAAAATTGTCCGTAGGGTGTGAGTGCGTGAGTGAGTGAATGAGTGAGTGTGTGTGCCCTGCGATGGGTTGGCACTCCATCCAGGGTGTATCCTGCCTTGATGCCCGATGACTCCTGAGATAGGCACAGGCTCCCCGTGACCCGAGGTAGTTCGGATAAAGCGGTAGAAAATGGAATGGAATGTTTGCAACTGCATAGCTCACTGGCATCCAGCGCTGTGATGATACATTTCTCACAGACAAACCCCACAATATACAAAACTATTTTTTCAGATTTTACATCTCACCGTCGCTTTAAATGTACTCATTTTTTTACCAGCCCAGCATGCTGTCAATTTCGAGAATATTGTGAGCTGCCACCTGGAATTGTCCCCGTGCTCCATGTCCTTTCCAGGGCTGATAGTGGTGAGCTAAGCTGCCAGTACAAACGTCAATACATTTCTTCTTGATGATACATAAGAAGCTATATATGAGAACAACTAAATTCACTTAATTGAGCAGATGAGTGGACTGTGTGGCAAACACATAAAGAATATCTGCATTTCTTGCTTTGATCTAAGTCAGAACCGACTTGCACCACCTGCTGGCGAAGCGGTCAGGTAGCAGGAAGAGATCATGCATTTGTAGAATCGGCGCTCTATTGCTTTTCCTCGGATTCCCGGATGTTGAAACGTTGAATTTCAAGCCGAATTTGAACCCCTGAATTTGTGGAAGCGAATTTTTAAATCGAAATAATATGGACTGAAAATTATCTGTCGAATATTAAAGGTTCTGTTTAAAACCAAGTTGAATTTTTTTAATGAAATTTCAAAGGTGAATTTTGATTATTTAATTTTTAGACGATGAAACGGAGTGTGAAATGTTTCAATTTGAAATATTCACAGCTTAAATGTACAACCATATTGAATTGCAGACTCTAAACATGCAAGCACTGGTAATGCAACAGGATTATTTTTGATTAGTGGTAATTCAACATGCTTTTTTCTTCAAAAACTCAAGAAGTCATTAAAATACTTCCATAGGTAGAGTCTATGATTTAAAACCTGATACCTCATTTAGCAGCAACCTGACCCAGGAAGTCTCTCCAGCACCTGACTTGCAGGCTCAACCCTGCTTGGCATTACAGGGAAATTTAAATTTAAACCTCAAGAATGACACATAACCTTGCCATGCATTTTACATACACACATACCAAATGTAGAAATGTCAAAGGCGGCACGCACGCACACACAAACACTTTTTAAGGCTTTTAATGAGGACCCCTGAAAGCTCCTCTCACCACAAGGCAATCAAGCAGTACGGTAAATACCACCATCTGACTGCATGATGTTAAATTATGAATCGGCAGGCGACGCACAAACAGCGACATCCATTATTCCTTAGTGCCCGCACCCCTCAGCTGGGGGGGAGGGAGCGCATAACTCAACCCAAAATCGAAAGCTTTTAACCCCCAAGAACAACAGTGCCCCTCACCATATCCACTTTAACCAAAGTAACACTATATCTATCATCAGTTTGCAAATGCGCTATCCAAGAAACGGGAAAATGCATGAAAGAAAGTGAATTAAATGGACAGTACATTTCAGAGCTGATAGAAAAAGCTTTTTTTAAAGCTTATGATATAACATGGACGGCCATCAAATCTTTTTTAATTTAAGTGGCTCTTGCATTCAAAATGTGAAAGTGCATGCAAATTACTTTTTAATAATAATCAATATACAATTAATTTAGCTTTGATATTGAATATATGTTTGTTTGTGTCACAAGTTATCATAAATCATGCATTGTTTTATGTATGACATGATGAAAATGTAGATTACTTGCTGTTATTCCTTTGTACTGTATTGTTAAACAAATGTATAAAAAAACAATGATTTAATATACACCTTCGTGTTCATGAGTTATAATGTTAAAAGATTTGTGTAAATGTGTTTTAAAATAATTTTACCCAGACCGAGAATTTGTTAAAATTATTTAATAAGGTATTTCAGAACATATAAATATAGTAATTTAAATTGGTTAACTCAATGGCCAAAGCACTCTATCAATTTTGAAAGGCAAGTATTATCTTCATAAAGTGATAACTAAACTACAAAAAAGTCATCTTTTGTAGCTGTGTTTAAACACCATTTAGAATCAAAAAGCATCCGAAACCTCATTGATCACTTCTCCACATGATATCTCTCCGGTCTTTCATAAGCGACAATACAGTCGTGGCCAAAAGTTTTGAGAATTACATAAATATTTGTTTTCAAAAAGTTTGCTGCTAAAATGCTTTTAGATCTTTGTTTCAGTTGTTTCTGTGATGTACTGAAATATAATTACAAGCACTTCATACGTTTCAAAGGCTTTTATCGACAATTACATGACATTTATGCAAAGAGTCAGTATTTGCAGTGTTGGCCCTTCTTTTTCAGGACCTCTGCAATTCGACTGGGCATGCTCTCAATCAACTTCTCGGCCAAATCCTGACTGATAGCAACCCATTCTTTCATAATAACTTCTTGGAGTTTGTCAGAATTAGTGGGTTTTTGTTTGTCCACCCGCCTCTTGAGGATTGACCACAAGTTCTCAATGGGATTAAGATCAGGGGAGTTTCCAGGCCATGGACCCAACATTTCAACATTCTGGTCCCCGAGCCACTTAGTTATCACTTTTGCTTAATGGCACGGTCCTCCATCGTGCTGGAAAATGCATTGTTCTTCACCAAACTGTTGTTGGATTTTTGGAAAAAGTTGCTGTTGGAGGGTGTTTTGGTACCATTCTTTATTCATGGCTGTGTTTTTGGGCAGAATTGTGAGTGAACCCACTCCCTTGGATGAGAAGCAACCCCACACATGAATGGTGTTAGGATGCTTTACTGTTGGCATGACACAGGACTGATGGTAGCGCTCACCTTTTCTTCTCTGGACAAGCCTTTTTCCAGATGCCCCAAACAATCGGAAAGGGGCTTCATCGGAGAATATGACTTTGTCCCAGTCCTCAGCAGTCCATTCACTATACTTTCTGCTGAAGATCAATCTCTCCCTGATGTTTTTTTGGAGAGAAATGGCTTCTTTGCTGCCCTTCTTGACACCAGGCCATCTTCCAAAAGTCTTCGCCTCACTGTGCGTGCAGATGCGTGCGTGCGTTCACCTGACATAATGAAGCGCTCAAGCTTCACGCTGGCCCTCTGAACCTCAGTGCTGTTATTAGATTTCCACATTAATGTTTGATGACTTTGCTCATCCACACCAGCAGAAGCCAATCGGCTGCCGCCAAAGGCACTCAAGGTCACACGGTGATGCCATGGGGGAAGAGCGGGGTGTCACCTTTACAAACCGTCAGCCAATTAAAGTCCTGGTGGGGTGCATTGTGCGAGTATCTGGGTTTGGTGTGATCGTGATATATGATATACTGTACACACCTATGGGAAGCCTGGAAAAAGATTGTGTTCAGGAGTGATGTGTAGCATGGTTTAAAAAACCATGTCATCCATACAGCTAATGTACAATCACTTAACATAAAGCTGAGATTTACATGTGCTCCCTAATGCAGCTCCGCCAGGAGGCCCAGTGATCCCAGAGGCAGAGCTATACAAACAGACCAAGTGAACTGGTTTTCTTACTCTTTCGAGGCACTTGCTGTCACGTTCCCAAGGTATCCTTATTTGAGTAAATGATTAAAAGCACGTCCTGGCCTCTATTGTCATCCTTACCCAAACACTGCCATCCATCTGCATCTACAAAAGATTACCATAAAGCTGAGATCTGCATGTTCTCCATGATGTAGCTCCGCCTCTGGGACCACTGGGCCTCCTGGCAGAGCTTCATGACCAGCCCCTTTAAATCTGCTTCTCTGAGACCCAAAGATCCCAGAGGCGGGTCTTTATCACAAGCCCATGTAAATCTGTCATGTTTATGACCAAACGAGATTAAGACACTGCCTGTCTGTTATTCCATTTAATGCTGACTGCTGATTTGTTAATTAACAATTAACAGTTGTAAATGGCTACAAAACAATACAATAGGGGGTGCCCCGATATGTAAATTTTGGCCGATAACCGATAATTATTCAATACTGGCAGACGGTACCTGATATATTAACCGATATAAAGGATCTAAATATTAATATAAAATTCCATGAAACTGAAACAAAATGCAAAATCGGACAACTTCTTTTATTTGAAAACATTCACCGCAGAAAACAAGGTTGTAGTGGATTGCCCACGGAAAACTGGTGATTAAGGTATCGATCACTACGGTTCTCTGATCAGGGAGTTGGAGACATCGGATTGAGTTTAGCCGTTTATTGCAGGTAGACAAGTATGTATATAGGTAGTTTCTGAAATAAATAAAATAACAGAAGTAAATATCTTAATAGGATAAATGAGATCCCAACTTAAATTACATATTCAATAAACACCATGTGTATTCAATAAACACCATGTGCAATATTTAAATACACAATCTTAAGCAAGTGTTGTCCATTCTACTCATAAGAAGTTACATACCGCAATGTAATATAACACTTGAAATCGGACTTGTATGGCAATATAGAACTCACACAGACAGTAATAATGTTAATTACTGATAAGTATCAGAACACCAAGAACATTAAATAACTAGACACGTGTATAGCACGAGCCACGATGTTAGCGGGCTAATATGCTACAGGTGCAAGTGTATACATAAACGTTATCTCGTAACAAACATCATTATTAGGACAGATTCCAATAATTCTAAACAAACCGTGCCATTATTAGCAAACATAAATCTAAACTTACTGTATAATCAACTTTATAAGCGCATTAAAACGGAACGAGCGCTAGCCTACTGACGGACATCTGCATCTGCCTAACTAAGAATATGCCGCTGCGCTAAATACACTTGCACTAGAAACACTGCATGACATAAATTACGTACCTCGTAACCGCAAGCGTCACAATTATAAAAAACACAATATACTTAAAGGGGCAGCAGGGAATTCACAACAAAGGTGATCCTTAGTTCTCTTTTTTCTCCCTTTAAAAACCATGTACCAAGCCTCCTTTACACCAGTTAACGATTCTTTGACATTCAAACTTTTCTGGTATATTTTTTATTTAATAAACAAATTATAGATGTTCTTCTAGGGCAACCAAGAGGAATGTTCTTAATAGCCACATGTCTCAAGACAGAAAGTATTAAGTCATCCGTCTGATTTAAAGAATATGCTTTTGTCCCTATAATTTACATAAAAATAAACACTGTACAAACTGTACCTTCATCCACAATGTTTTGCTAATAGCAGTAAGTGAATGATCACGACAGAAAGACGGTACTGTACTGTATTTTAACTGTGAACAGCGTGCAGCATGAAGAAGTCTAAATATCTTAAAATTTATTATATCCCGATACCGATAACATTAAAAGGACCATTTATCGGTCGATACCAATATTGCCGATAATTTATCATGCATCCCTACAATAAAAGTATAAAAAATATATATTTTTAATCAAAACTAGATTGAAATCGTTTTTAAACATCCCAATTTAAATAGAGTCTTGAAGAATATGAGGCCACATTAATTTTTAAAAGAGAATGTCCCACGTGGATAAGATATTTATAATAAACACTCCAATATTCCATGAAATATATTTTTTTTTACTGATGATAGTTCACCCAATACTGAAAATTCTGTCATCATTTCCTCAAACCATTCATTTCAAATCATTTATTTCAAACCTGTTTAACTTTCTTTTTTTCCGCAGAACACAGAAGAGTTTGACTTTCTCACATTTGTCATTGTTGTTTCCGGTTCCTGTTTGCCTCGCTGCCGGCGGCTAGTTTGTATCCTCTGACACTTGCTTCACCTCACATTTGTTCTTAGTCTTAATACTAGTGTATTTTACTATCGTTACCTATCACTGTCGTTGCCGAATTATTTATAACTTTATTTTCTAAACATATTAATTGAAACGTAACGCCGTTATCATATTAGCCTGTTAGCTTGCCTTCTGTTTACTGTGGAATATCATCTCCCCCTATTTTTCTTGTGTGCTAACTGTTTCTCTTTTTAAGCGTATATACTAAGACTCATCAAGCAACCTTGGTAAGTTAGGATTGTACTTCATACCCGGTGAGTCATGGCTTCTATTCCTATTGTTGTTACTTGCACCTCATGTCATATGTTTAGCTTAGCCTTCTCTGTCAGCGGCGAGGGTTTTACATGTGATAAATGCAGGGAAGTAGTTAGGCTGACGGAGAAGATCTTAGAATTAGAGTCTCGCATCCAATCTTTATTTGAGGATAGTAAGAGTGTAGGGACCGTAGAAAACATTTTGGATGCGAGCAATCTTAGCGCACACGGCTCGGTTCCGGTTGAAAATCCCTTGCAGCTGGGAAACTTTGTGACGGTGAGACGGCATAGTCGCAGGACAAAACATCACCCAACCGTTCTGATTAAAGTCTTGAACAGGTTTGCCCCGCTCAGTGACACGCCGACTGAGAAACCTGCTGAAAGTGCCCTAGTGATCGGTGATTCTATTGTCCGGAACGTTAACATAGAGACACCAGCCACCATAGTCACATGTTTACCGGGAGCCAGAGCGCCTGACAACAAGTCAAATCTAAATGTGCTGGCTAAGGCTAATCGTAAATTCAGTAAGATTGTTATTCACGTCGGCACAAATGATGTTAGACTCTGTCAATCGGAGATCACTAAAGATAATATTAAAGAGGTGTGTGAGCTCGCAAAAACGATGTCAGACACTGTAATATTCTCTGGCCCCCTCACTGCTTACCGTGGTGATGAGATTTATAGCAGATTATCATCACTAAATGGCTGGTTGTCTGAGTGGTGCCTGCAGAATAATATAGATTTTATAAATAACTGGAAGAGTTTTGAGGGCAGACCTGACCTGTTGAAACGAGATGGTCTCCATCCCTCCTGGGATGGGGTTTCCCTCCTCTCTAGAAATTTGGCACACAGTCTTAATAATGCTAAAGGCTGACTACCTAGGGCCCAGGTCAGGAAGGAGACAGAATGGCTTAACCAACTGTCTGCTTGCCGTCTCACGTTACAAAATACACAGAATATACAACATGTAATAACCCCTTCTTACAAACAACATAAAATAGAGACTGTGTCTGTCCCCCGGATTTGCAAACATAATATATTGCGTAAACCTCTTGAAAGTAATTTAATAAACGTTAAACAAATCAAACATGAACAAAATACAAGTAATCAACTTTTACGACTCGGATTGCTTAACATTAGATCTCTCTCAAATAAAGCACTTTTTGTTAATGATATTGTGGTGAAGTGCCCCTTTAAGCTTGTCCCCGCCCCATGATTATGTTGCAGGCCTTATTTGGACTATATAAGGGGCATCCCTAGAATGGTAGGATATTGCATAATCCTTGCGTCATCGGGGTGTTGGTTGCCGGTGCCCGAGTGCTCTAGGGGTGAGGTACGTGTTTTAGTATGGTTTGGCATCTAGCTGGTGTGGATGTTTACTGACTTTTCTGTGTAGCTGGTGTCTGTCTGGAGGTACGAATCATACTGCGTGAGGGTGTGCCCTGTACATTGCTGCTGTAGCTCCAGCGTAGAGAAGAGAATCGAGTGCACACACGCGTTGTGCTGCGAGTGACTGCCGCGCTACTGCTTGTTACGTGAGGTAGGTGTTTGGGGGCCATAGCTATGGGCTGGCATCTAGATCGCGTGCTTACTAACTTTTCCATGCAGCTGGTGTCTGTTTGGAGGTACAGTGTATTGTGCGAGGGCTTCCTACATCGCTACGGAAGTTCCGGTTTCCTGACTGAGGTTTGAGCGCACGTGTAACACTGCGTGTTGGGAGTGACTGTTGCTCTTCGGCTCGGTAGGTCCATTTATACGGTGTATATGCGGGTGTGGGATTGTAATTGTTGCATCTGTATGACCCGGGAATTCCTCTATACAGTTAATGGGAGAAAGGAATGGGTTGCTGGATGCTTGAACGGAAGTCTTGCAGATCGGGGGTTAAAGTCTGCGTTTGATCACGACGCGGTTGGCCTCAACACTGCTGTTTTGCTTTTGTTTATTTGTTTGTTTTGGTTATAATTATTTTTGGTTTCTAATTGTTATTTGTTTACAGCCGTTTCTTCCAACTGCCTTGCTTACAGTTATATTGGACAACTGTGTTGCGTGCAGCTGTTGTGTACGGCTATTTATGTTTTTTTCGTTTCTTTGCCTTTTGTAATATTGGGCTTAAGTTTAGATTTGGATATAATTTAGTTTGGGTCTTTGTTTCTTTTTGCCTTGCTACTATCTGTAAGCAATGGTGTTTATTTACTGTTATTTGTTTATTGTTTGTAACTGTAGCAATTAATGCGGTGTTCTGAGAGGCTGCACTTATATACCCGGTTAATTGTTGTTTTCTTTCTGCAGGAGCGGGGTGACCCTAACGCGGGCAGGCTAGCATTCTTATGCCTGGTGACGGGAATTCTCTTTAAGTGTGCGGTAAATGTGTTCTTGCAGTGTAATTCACTAGTGTTTGTGTGTGCTTGCGAAGTTGGGGGCACGGTGTCCTCATTGCGGGCTAATTTGAGGTCCATCGCTTAGCCTGCCCAGTTAATGGTGAACCCCAGCTCCGCCCTGAGAGTCTGCATGTCTGGGTATTGATTGAGCTTCGTTGCTCCTACCACCAGTGGTCTGGCCCGCTAGCACCATTGTATTATTGACTCTAGTAGCCTTTTAGAATATTTATGTCAAATAAAGAAATATATTTTGCTGTACTTCTCCGGTCTACGTCTCAGTGTCTTGTGATTGTGTGAGAGAGAGAGAAACGAACTTGTGTGCCCTGGTAGGGGTTTTCCCAGTTAGTTTAATGCTGGGGTGGCGTAGTCGTGACGTATTATACTTTTGCTATATGAGAGCGTGCTCTCAATTGACCGAAATGCCACATCTGATATGATAACCGATCATAAAATAGACCTGCTCTGTTTGACAGAAACATGGCTAAAACCAGATGTTAATTTTATTACTCTAAATGAATCCGTTCCCCAAGATTATAACTATAAACACGAGCCTCGTCTAAAAGGTAGAGGGGGAGGTGTCGCTGCACTTTACAATAATACTTTTATCATCTCTCAGAAGTCTATTTTTAAATACAATTCCTTTGAAGTCATGGTACTTCACGTATCAACACCTAATACTAAGGATAAAACATTTTTTAAATTTATTCTAGCTATTGTATATAGGCCTCCAGGGCACCACACAGATTTTATTAAAGATTTTGGTGGGTTCTTATCCGAACTAGTACTGGCCGCAGATAGAGTCCTTGTCGTTGGTGACTTTAACATCCATGTAGACAATGATACAGATGCCTTGGGCATGGCTTTCAAAGACACTCTTAACTCCATGGGCGTTAGTCAACATGTGTCAGGACCCACTCACCTTCGTAATCATACTTTAGATTTAATACTATCTTATGGTATAAATGTGGACGATGTTAAAATCGTTCAGCAGAGTGAAGACATTTCGGATCATTATCTGATATTATGTTTGCTTCACTGGCCTACGGCTGCAAATCAAACTCCTTGTTACAAATATGGTAGAACGATTACTTCAACTACCAAAGATGCATTTCTCGATAATCTGCCTGACTTGTCTAAAATATCTAGCATGAGTAAAAACGTTGACGATTTTGACATTACTATTGAAAATTTTAACACTACCTTCTCGGAAATATTAAACATAGTTGCTCCTCTGTGTTTAAAGAAAATTAAAAATGGCAGCCCAACACCGTGGTATAATGAACACACTCAGACTCTAAAGAAAGCGTCCCGGAAAATGGAGCGCAACTTTAAGAAAACTAATTTAGAGGTATTTCGTATAGCATGGAAGGATAGTACTCGAAAATACACGGATGCCATAAAAATGTCTAGATCCGCCTACTTTTCATCACTAATAGAGGAAAACCATCACAACCCTAGGTTTTTTATTTAACACCGTGGCTAAATTAACAAAAAATAAATCGTCAGCGACGTCAGATTCTGATTATCAGCATAACAGTGATGAATTTATGAACTACTTCACTAGTAAAATCCAAGATATAAGAGAAAAAATTATAACAATGCAACCTGAAGTGAAACCCGCTGAACAAACTAACTACAGCACCCCTAAGGAGAAATTGCAATTATTTTCTACTCTAGATCACAATGAACTGTCTAAAATCATTAGATCATCTAAATCAACAACATGCATGCTAGACCCTATACCTACAAAACTACTGAAAGAAATGCTCCCAGAAATTATTGATTCTCTTCTTAGTATTATTAACTCATCTCTGACACTAGGACATGTGCCTTAAGCATTTAAGGTGGCTGTTATAAGGCCCCTTGTCAAAAAACCCAAACTCGACCCTAAAGAACTAGGGAATTACAAGCCTATATCGAATTTACCTTTTATATCTAAAATTCTGGAAAAAGTAGTTTCAACTCAAGTATGCTCCTTCCTCTAAAGGAATGACATTAATGAAGAATTCCAGTCTGGATTTCGAGCATGTCACAGTACAGAGACTGCTTTGATTAGAGTTACAAATGATCTGCTTTTAGCGTCTGACCGTGGCTGTATTTCATTATTGGTGCTGCTAGACCTTAGTGCTGCATTTGACACCATTGACCATAGCATACTTCTACATAGACTCGAAAATTACGTCGGCATTAACGGAATAGCATTGAAATGGTTCAAGTCTTATTCATCCGACCGTTTTCAATTTGTAGCAATAAACAATGAGGTGTCCCGCAAATCGCAAGTCCAGTACGGTGTACCACAGGGTTCAGTCTTGGGGCCTCTGCTCTTCGCATTATACATGCTACCTCTAGGAGATATAATAAAACGACACGGAATTAGCTTTCACTGTTATGCTGATGATACTCAACTTTATATTTCCTCGAAGCCTCACGAAACCCAGCAGTTCGATCGAATAAAGGATTGCATAGTTGACTTAAAAAACTGGATGAGTAACAATTTTTTAATCCTCTACTCGGACAAAACAGAAGTGTTACTTACGGGACCGAAAACCGCTATACGTAACAACCAAGAATACTGCTTAACGATTGACAGATGCTCCATAAAATCCTCGTCGTCAGCTAAGAATCTTGGCGTTGTATTCGATAGTAATCTGTCATTTGAGAGCCATGTCGCCAACACCTGTAAAATTGCATTTTTCCATTTTAAGAATATATCTAAACTACGTCATATGCTGTCGATGTCAGATGCAGAGAAATTAATTCATGCATTCATGACATCAAGACTAGATTACTGTAATGCACTTCTAGGTGGTTGCCCTGCAGGCCTATTACAAAAACTGCAACTCGATTAGAGTTTTGGGTTCCTCGCCACCGTTTGCATATTGTTTTGCACTATCTGCCTGGCCGGGGGGGCTGCTTTAGAATTCAGAAATTAGAAATAATTAATGTATAAGAATTTATAGTCTGTTTAATATTTGACCTGTGGTTCTCTCTCTCCTTTATCTCAAATGTGTCCTTTCACTGTCCCTTTGTGCGAGTGTGTTTGTGTGTGTGTGAGTGTGTTGTGTGTGTGCGTCTATGTCAATGTGTGTAAGTATGTATGCATATTGTGTGTGTGGAGCATTTGTATGTCTGTCTTTTGTTGTTTTCCACCTTTTTCTTGTTTTTACAGGTATATGCCTTTAGTTGTTTTACTTGTAATCTATTGTGTCTCATGTACAGCTGCTTTGTAACAATGAAAATTGTAAAAAGCGCTATATAAATAAAGTTGAGTTGAGTTGAGTAGGGAGTTTACAGAGTTTGCTTCTCGGAAAGGGGATATCCCAAATCGTCGTGCCCCTTTGCAATCTACAATTGCTTCGCGGCCTTTTGAACGTGTGGCAATTGATATTTTGGGACTGTAACAAACTTCAAGATACGGAAGGAAGGAGGCGAGAACCGGAAGTCAATAAATTAAAGTTTTAATAAATAATAACAGCCGACGGCCCCTCACGGACGACCGCCGGCGAACAAAACATAAATACAAATATATAAAACAAACTTAACACATGTTCGGGCCCGTACCTCTCTCCTCGACGGTCCGGTCGCTCGTTCCTTTTATGCTCCCAATCTCCTACGGGATTCGAGCCCGGTGTGCGCACGGCTGGCGCTAATCCACAATTACTCACCGGACTCGAACCACGGTCTCGCCCCGCCTACTCTACTACATACCCCCATCACCCCTCACAGGCCGGGGGGCACCCCCGCGACTGTGCAAGCTCCCTCCCCCTCCCTCGGGGGGGGTGGGGTGGGGTGGGGGGTATGCAGCGACGAGACGAGACAACGGAGATGGGAGCCCTCGGAGCGACCGGAAAGAGAGAGGGGAGAGAGGAAAAAAAAAAAATCCGGTCCCCCGACATGCTGCCGCTCGTTCCTCAACCAGCCGGAGTACTCTCCTTCGCGGTGCCTTGCGATGGCCCTGGGGCTTCGGTGGACGGCTCGACCGTCCGCCCCCTGGCGGCCGGCGGTGGCTCCTCCTTTATGTGGGAGTCGGGGCGGGTTCCCCGTCCCCTGTTCCTCCCCCTTGGGCGGACGGACGCAGGCTCCGGCCTCTGGCAGGCGGTGGCTCACCCGGCACTTCCGCCCCCTGCTCCTCCCCCTCGGGGGACGGACACAGGCTCCGGCCTTTGGCGGACGGCGGCAATTCCCCTGCTCCCACTTGGACGAAAGCCACCCCACCTCGACCCAGGGGCGCGGCAGCAAAGGTCGCCGTTCCACCGAAGTTTTGACGGTGGCCGCACTGTGCACTTCCGTTTCCCCAGAGCCACCGCTTCGGGCAGCCACTGGCGGACGCCCTTCGTCCGCGCTGCCCGAACTCTCCGGCACCGCGAGGCCACTCGGCGGCGAGGACTCTCCGACAGCATGTCTCTCCTTCCTCCCGGGTTTCGGCACCAATGTAACAAACTTCAAGATACGGAAGGAAGGAGGCGAGAACCGGAAGTCAATAAATTAAAGTTTTAATAAATAATAACAGCCGACGGCCCCTCACGGACGACCGCCGGCGAACAAAACATAAATACAAATATATAAAACAAACTTAACACATGTTCGGGCCCGTACCTCTCTCCTCGACGGTCCGGTCGCTCGTTCCTTTTATGCTCCCAATCTCCTACGGGATTCGAGCCCGGTGTGCGCACGGCTGGCGCTAATCCACAATTACTCACCGGACTCGAACCACGGTCTCGCCCCGCCTACTCTACTACAGGGACCCTTACCTTTGACTGGTGGAAAGAATAAGTACATTGTGGTGATCGGGGATTACTTCTCTAAGTGGACTGAAGCGTTTGCCCTGCCAAATCAAGAAGCAGTGACAATAGCTACAGTTTTGGTGCGGGAGTGGGTGTGTAAGTTTGGGGTCCCCCGTAGTATCCATTTGGACCAAGGGCGAAACTTCGAGTCCACATTATTTTTAGAGTTATGCAGGTTGTTGCAGATGCATAAGACAAGAACTACGTCATATCACCCGCAGTCAAATGGTATGATCGAGCGGTTTATCCGTACTCTGCTTTCTATGCTTTCTTTGTTTATAGAGAATAATCAGCAGAATTGGGACACGCTCTTGCCATATGTGATGATGGCTTATAGGAGCAGTACACACACTACGACTGGATTCTCACCATATAAGGCTCTTTTTGGGAGGGAGATTGTTCTGCCAGTTGATGTTGTGCTGGGAGTGGGTGAAATGGAACGCTTCACGTCAGTGAATGATTATGTGGTGAAAGTAGCGGAGAGTTTGTCTACAGTAGCGGAGGCTGTAAAAATCCACCAAAGGAAGGCTTCAGGGCGTCAGAAACAGAACTTTGATTTGAAAGTTTCGTATCAGGGGTATACAGAAGGAGAGCTGGTGTGGGTGAAAAACACAGCACGTAAATGGGGGGTGTGCCCGAAGTTACAGAGACGTTTTGTGGGGCCTTTTGTCGTCCTGGAGCGTGTAACGGAGGTTCTGTATAGGATAGCGCCTCAAGAAAAGGGCACCGAGAGGGTTGTACATTTTAATCGCCTCAAGCCATATGTTTCCAACTCATTTGCAGGGGTACCGGAGTGGCAGAGAGAGGAAGGTTGTCGAATTACTGGTGGAAATGAAGCGGGGGCTGCTGTCCGATACTGAGCGGATGTCTGACCCGGAGTTGCTTCCCGACGGGGCTCTGAATGCTGGCCCGGTGCTGTCTACGGATCCTTCATTGGCTCCCGATCAGGCGGAGGGACTGATTCCACATCCTGATTTGGCGGTGTCTGACGAGGGAGCAGGGTCTTCAGAGGTTGCGGGAGGTTCCGGTGGGCGGCCTAATCTGAGCGTGCAGGTGGATTCCTCGGGTGCTTCTGTTCGGGGTTCGACTCCTAAGCTGAAGACAGAGGTGTCGACTATCGGTGGGACATCTGTAACAGACCATGGATTTGGGGGAGGAAGGATACCCCGGGCTAAGAAGTTACCTACCCGCTTGTTGGATTATGAACTTGCCCTTTGACTCGGGGACGAGTCTTCTCTGTTGAGGGGGGTTAGTGTGATGTAAGGGAGTACGGGGGAGGTGTCTTGGAGTTAATGAGGGGTGGGGACTAAGG
The DNA here is from genome assembly GCA_029783895.1 of Triplophysa bombifrons. Taxonomy (NCBI): domain Eukaryota; kingdom Metazoa; phylum Chordata; class Actinopteri; order Cypriniformes; family Nemacheilidae; genus Triplophysa; species Triplophysa bombifrons. The sequence goes on from CM056471.1 coordinate 4,498,601, forward strand.
TAATTGAAGTGTACAGGTGGTGCAAATTAAAAGGCTGATAAAAAGACTGTTGGAGAGGCTGCTGGAGGATCGGGAGCTCGAGTGTGGGTGACACGCTAAACGGCCGCTCGAGATATCTAGTGTCTCCGGCGGTGAACACAGGTAGCTAGATAGAGGGGGAGTTAATAGAGCTAGTCAGTGAGGGCCTTCTTTGTTGGTTAGGAGAGCTCCTGATTCGTAGCGAAAGCTGACAACGTGCTAATGCTGCTGCATACCCTGTGCTGGCACCACTGAAACCTGGATTATAGCCGGACAACGTGCTAATGCTGCTGCATACCCTGTGCTGGCGCCTCTGAACCCTGGACTACTTCCTGATCACGTGCGAGATCTGAGTGACTGTTAGAGCGGCGGCATTTACTGTGCTGGTGCCTCTGAACCCTAGACTACTGCCTGACCCTGTGCGAGATCAAACTTTGTGTCTCCTGTCTTCAGGGATCGGTTGGTGGCTGAGAGATGGAAGCAAGCCTTTACTAAAGGGGGGTAATGTGCCGTGTTGAAGTGTATTTATGGTTTTAACGCAATAAAGCTTTCATACTTGTCCCTGTGGTGTTTGGTCTCTGACTTACATTTGCCTGGTTGTTACAATACTATACTATTACTTAAAAAAAACATGCTTCATTTTTGAGAGGGTGCTTTTTATCATCTGTTAAACTTAAATTCATGTTCTGAATAAATCATCATATTTCAAGATAAACTAACAGTTGGTTTTGCAACAAGCTTAGCGGCTAATATAATCACTTTGCCAACTTTAACGAATAACTATAATTTTGTTGTACAACTTGTATAAGTGTCCTTTTGTTGCAAGAATTTTTTAGTTCATCCATTTCCGCATATCACACAATAAAACTCGTTTTCTAGAACTGCATCATTGGGGTTACAAAAAAGAAATCACACTTCAAGTTTGGCGACAAGTCGACGACGTGTGTATCATACGTGCTTAGTGACGACGTGTGTATTATACGTGCTTAGTGACGACGTGTGTATTATACGTGCTTAGTGACGTGTGTATCAGGCGTCATGTGAGGTGACATACCTAGTTCAGACGTAGTTAGTAGACGTGGATTTTTAATAAAATTCTAACATACGTCGTCGTACGTCGCCGCTAGTTGACGTTCCTACCGTGACGTCGCCGCCAGTCTATCGTCTGCGTTCCCTATCAAATCCATTCATAACTCCACGCGGATTGACGCCGATGAGAGGGTAGGCTGCTCCTTCTCCTTCTCCTGGTTAGGCTTCGAATTGGCAGAAAATACATCTCATACATGTTATCATTGTACATTCTGAAATCCCACATATGTGATCGTACTCTCAGGGACACGGGAAAAAGAATTCCATATATAGCATCGTACAAAGTGTAACATTACTAACAGATTTATGCTATTATGTGACTGTACATTTGAATGAAGTAGGCATTTATATAGTGCTTTATTGTGTATCGCTGAAGGGAGAATGTAAGTAACCAAACAGATCTCATCCCCATTTGCTGCCATAGTAGGAAAAATAAATATAGGGGTTGATGGGGGATGAGATCTCTGGTTAGTTCTTTCAAATCTATTCAGCAAAACAAAATCTGAGGGTGAGTAAATAACAAACTTAACATACTCTCGGTTGAACTGTCCCTCTGAATTAAAAATTAAGACATCCTTATTTGATAGGGCTTGTTAAACACACACCACCTGGTTATACAGTTGTGTTCAAAATTATTCAACCCCCACTGAAATTGATTGTTTTGGTCGGTTTGACATTGATTATGATCATTCAGTCATCCTGCTTACAATTAAATCAAAGAGGCACGTGTAGGTCAGACAAATATAACATAACATTTATAATGAAATAACCACAAATGTCTTTTCTGAGCTCACATCATTATCAGTTTTATTCAACCCCCAAGTGACATTCAATCTTAGTACTTAGTACAACATCCTTTTACAGTTATAACAGCTTTTAAACGTGAAGCATAGCTTGACACAAGTGTCTTGCAGCAATCTACGGGTATCTTCGCCCATTCATCATGGGCAAAAGCCTCCAGTTCAGTCACATTCTTAGGCTTGCGCACTGCAACTGCTTTCTTTAAGTCCCACCAGAGGTTCTCAATTGGATTTAAGTCTGGTGACTGCGATGGCCACTTCAAAATGTTCCAGCCTTTAATCTGCAACCATGCTCTAGTGGACTTGGAGGTATGCTTGGGATCATTGTCCTGTTGAAAGGTCCAACGTCTTCCAAGCCTCAGGTTTGTGACGGACTGCATCACATTGTCATCTAATATCTCCTGGTACAGAAGAGAATTCGTGGTACCTTGCACACGCTGAAGCTTCCCAGTACCTGCAGAAGCAAAACAGCCCCAAAGCATGATTGACCCCCCGCCATGCTTCACAGTAGGCAAGGTGTTCTTTTCTTCATAGGCCTTGTTCTTCCTCCTCCAAATATAGCGTTGATCCATGGGCCCAAACAGTTCTAATTTTGTTTCATCAGTCCACAGAACACTATCCCAAAACTTCTGTGGTTTGTCCACATGACTTTTGGCATACTGCAATCGACTCTTCTTATTCTTTGGGGACAGCAAGGGGGTGCGCCTGGGAGTTCTGCGTGGAGGCCTTCATTACGCAGGGTGCGCCGTATTGTCTGAGCAGAAACTTCAGTACCCACATCTGACAAATCTTTTCTCAGTTCCTCAGCAGTCACACGGGGACTTTTCTCCACTCTACGCTTCAGGGAGCGCACAGCAGTCGAAGTCAGCATCTTCTTTCTGCCACGACCAGGTAGCGTTTCAACAGTGCCCTTTGCCTTGAATTTGCGAATGATGCTTCCTATGGTGTCTCTTGGTATGTTTAACATCTTTGCAATCTTCTAATAGCCATTGCCCTTCCTGTGAAGAGTAATCACCTGTTCTCTTTTCTTCCTGGACCATTCTCTTGACCTCACCATGTTTGTAACCACACCAGTAAATGTCTAGAAGGAGCTGAGTATCACAGTCACTTTAAAGCTGCCTAATTGGTGCTTATTAGGCTTTATTGCTGCTCCCTGATATCCACAGGTGTTTTCAATACCTGATTGAAAACACTTCATTGAACCTCTGTTCTTCAGAGTGGTAGTCTTTAAGGGGTTGAATAATTATGTCAATGAAGAATTCACAAAAGAAACATTTACTACTGTATTACAAAACTAATTGATGTCATTTTAGTTGCATATGGTTCTTTAAGAAGTCCTTGTAGGATTTCATTCTGAATACAATTACAAATGTACACTAAATTCCCTAAAACCATTTACAGCATTGGGGGTTGAATAATTTTGAACACAACTGTAAATTAACTGGTAAAAAAGAAAATCAAAACCTGCCTGTGATTCTCTGCCCCAACATCTCTGTTCATCCACTTGATCACACCTTGAATTTTAACTACAAACTAAAATGACAGCAAATAATTATATTTTATAATGGAGCATTTATTGCATATCTATACCTGCGAGCACCTTGGTTTATGAACATCATTTTTCTAATTAAAAGCAATAAAGTGCAAATTTATATTCCTTTGAATGCTTATTAGATTTTTCTCAATATTTGGGACGGAATATAAAATAAAAGACAGAAGGTGCAGAGAGACATTGGCAAACTTACTGAACATAACATTGTTTCAAGTCCATTTTTATCCTCTTGTATTAGAAGACATCTGATGCATTACACCATTCATCCTGCTATACATTACACTAAAGTCCTGCGTCTCTGCATTTCACTGACTCCATTTCGCTGGATGCAGCTCTTTCACGTCGAAATGGAATGATCAAGCTGGAGGGGATTAAAACGACCTACATGGATATAATGGAAGAGAAATTAATGGATTTGTTTAAATGTGTCATGACAGTACACAAGAAAGACCCAAGTGAAGAATAAGAGTGAAGTAAGAATGTTTTATTTGCAGTGTACAGTCAATAATACAGCAATTGTCCAGCTGGTGAACGTCCCCGTCAAAGGCGGCCAGAATATAGAGCACCAGATCCCAGTAGCTATGGTGGTAGAGACACCTTTAACTCGGGTCGTGTGATCGGGTGGAAGCCGGGCGGTAGTCCTATGGGGCGCCAACGGGAGCTGGAGGACAATGCCAGAAGAGGTAAAACACAACAGGAAGATGCCACCAGACAGCCGTCCTCGGTCAGCGAGATGTGGAAGGGTGGAGAGAACTCTAGGAAACTGTGACAGGAACGTAAAGGCTAGATAGACTAGACAGATTTACAAAAGACTTCTATAGATGAGCCGCAGCAACACCTAGGTCAGTCTGAACTGGCAGAATGCAACGGTCAGACAACGGACAATAGACACTGAGGCATTAAATAAGAAAACATAACAAGAGGAGATGGCCAGCAGGTGCAATGGGTAATAAGCTTAATGAGGAATAAACAGGCGTGTGAGCATGGAGTGGAAAATCCCCCGTGTTGGGGAAACCTAAGGAAACACGGGGGCGGGGATAATGACGCAGACACTGACAAAGACAAAACACCCACGTGCAGACAAATGCCCCAACCCAACCTGGGTCGTGACAAAATGTGTAAAAACCCAGTGACAAGGCAGATGTTGAGTAAAAACAAAATAAAATGACAAGAGTTTAACATCAGTTGAGAAAAAAATCTTGATGCTAGAGGAAGTTTAGTGACACAGACTTTTGACGAGGTCAATCATTTAAATGCATACTGTACCGCCAATGAGATTTTGTTGTCTCCAAAGGCAATTTTGTCGCTTCCTTCTTTAAAACCTTTTGGCCAACATGATAAACAAATGAAGAGTGCTCAAGACATGGTACAAAAATGGAAAATTTAATTATGTTTGGATACAATTCAGAAGTTTTGGATCACAGAAAACATTTTTATTGAGCATCATGAGGCATTTGTAAAATGATTCTTATAGTCATAATCCACGTTTAAGTACAATAAGAAATCTGATTTTAAATTGTTCTCCCAACAAAAGAATCGGCGTAAACCGAGTGAATTTCTTGCATTCCTCACATTTATCTAAAAGAGCCACATACAGTTGCGGCCACTGACCATAAATTTAAGTGGAGCGATATCTGGGTCGTATTGTAATATATGATGATTACTCCTTTAACTCTCTGACAAATCACTAAAACATAAACTGGGTAACAGAAAGCAAAAATCAGGAGTGTGTAGAGTATTTTTAGATTCTACCTGAAAGATCTCTGTCCTCACATGTCACTGGCATGTTTGTGAAAAGATTCGGTTCAGTCAGTCTCATCACTGCAGAGAAAGACATAAAAGACTATTAATAACATGAGTTAATCTTACACAGTAAAAACACTTATTATGAACTCTAGATCAATGTTTTGGTGGTTTTGCCTACGACTGTTAGGGTAGAAACTGTAGGATCTTGGGCAGATCAAAGGTGACCATTTGGGGTCGTTAACAGCTCTCAGTAGCAAGCCTAACCGGTGCCAGCAAGTCTGATCCAACTGCTCTCTCTTAAGCATCCTCCATTTGGTCAGGATAGTTTCTAACACCTCCCTTGGACTTCAAAGTCCCAACGGGAGGATGGGGTGTCTTGTCACTATAGATGGAGACCAGATGTGTTAAACAGGAATGAGGGCAAATGGTCAGAATAGTTTGAATGTTCCCTCTTTTTAACCACACAAGAATAGTTTAAAACGGGTTTAAACCTCCATCTTCACATTGTATCTTTGTCCCCATGTTAATCGGCCTCGCCTATAATCTAAAAAGCATGTGTGTTTAACTGTATTCTCTTTATATTGTCATTCTTGTACAAACTTCAGGTCAATGTACTTATAACCATGGCATGTTTTATATCTAAATGTTTCTCTCTTCATTACTGGAAAGATAATGTATAGCACAATAACGTGTTTTCGATCCTATCGATTTTATGTCATTCTAAGAGTTTTACAGCACCAAACCTCTAAGTGGATACAAAGAAACAAAGAAACTTTGTTTCCCTCCAAAATCAGCTCATCAGATTGGATAACTCACTTTGAAGGGCGTGAACCCGTCAAGCTTAAAACAGCCGTAAACTGAGCTATCGAGGATCGGCTCATCTCGTGTCCTCGCGCTCCTGCCCGGCACGTCACCGAGACCTGTCTCTCCCTTGGAGACAGTTCATCCGGCAGTGCACAACGGCTAACTTCGTCCTACCTTCGTTCAGCCAATCCGGCTCCAAGAAAGAAGTAGACGGACTCACCCGCTTGCTTTGAATCCATCAAGACTCTGAGAACCTTTTCAACACGCACAGAACTTGTCCCAGCACACTCAGGGAACCAATGCAAGTATCAACTATATCCTAAATAGCTGCGTTTAAGCTTTAACCCCTTTTTACAAAAGGAGATTATCCTTGATGGTTCATGCAGATGTGAATAGCTGTTTGTAAAACTGCCACTCTTTACTTTGTCTATTTTCTTACCTTTCTTTACTGCATTTATGTTTCATGTTTTGTTTGTTAGCATTTGTTATTTTGTTAGTCAATCGTTTGTTTCCCCTTTAGTGTAGTCAATAAACCCGCATTTGTTTTCTACAATTTAACTGTTGCTGTGTTTGTTTATCGCATATTAACGTCACTTAAACTGCTTTGATTTCGTTATAATATCTGGAGCGGTACTGTACTACAGTAAGATTGTTATGTTTCCAAGGCCAGGAAAGTAATATTTCTTAGATTTGATATACGATCTGCGGATCACTCGCTCGACGAGTGAATCTAGTTTTGTCGCTATTATTAGGTCTGCTGAATCCGAAACAGAGAAAAGGTGTATAAGATAGGTATAATTAATTATCCGTATTTTACTGTGATCAAACTCATAGTTTTCCCCGAAATACACTACAAAACTCAGGAGTCAGATGGAGAGTTCAAAATGAAAGGTATTTATTAACAGCTCGATACAGATCAAAGAAACATACCAGGCAAAGCGGAAATGGTTCAAAGGGCTCGAGTGTCAGCCGGGGAGAGGTGAGAGGGATGGCAGAGGGGCACTGGGCAGATAGTAAGAGCCGGAGGGAAACGGCCCACGGGGAGACAGAGGCAGCTGTGGGAAAAAGGGGTGCGAAACTTCTGGTAGTCAGTACTCGGCAAGCGAGACAGTAATCCACAAGACAGCGAGATAGGAAACCGGTGTGGAAGGAATAGCTGTGAGGTGATGAGAGGACAACGAGGAGGGCGGGGCACACACACGCGGACTCCGAACACATGGCGGCTGTCACAACAACACCATGTGCTCGACAAAACCTAAACACAGACGAAACGAAGAAAACAAGCAGGTGGTCAGACCCAGGACCTGACCACGACAGAAACAACCAGGGTGGCACCTAACTGTGTTAGCTTTTCACGTTTGCCTCACTGACTATACTGTAAAATAAAGTGATATTTCTCCACACAAAATTCAACAACACCAAACTACAGACCCAAGTGTTGCACTCTTGTCTTTTGCTGACGGCGATGTGGTGATGCATGAGCTGTGACCATCTGGAAAGTTTAACCATTTAACGACACAAAAAGGTCCCTATCACTCTAATATTCTGTATTCTGAATAAATCTACAGCTCATAGCCATACAACACCAATGAATAAATCCCTAAATCAAATCAAGATAGGTCAAAGGTTAAAATCACAACAGTAGTTGGGCCAAACAGGAACAAACCCAAGAGTCGGGTTGTAAATTAAACTATGATGTGTTGTTTCAGACCAAAATATTGGTCTGTTTGAACACATGGTTGAGTCACACATTAACGTTTTCTGGGTTATTCACCATATGAATCCCTTTTTGACCAAACCACGGACGAAAAAATAACCAAACATTTGTGCAAAGACGTGTAAAACACAGAAAGATATTTGGAAAAATGCTTATAACCAAACTGATCTTGCTCCCCGTTAACTCCCATGGCAGGAAAATAACTTCATTTACTTCAATTAATACATTTTGAATAATGAAGGACTGCAAACGGTTCTAGGGCACTTTTGACTAACATTGTATTTTTTCTATTATGGGGCGGGCATCGATGACTCCTGAGATAGGCGCAGGCTCCCCGTGACCCGAGGTAGTTCGGATAAGCGGTAGAAAATGGATGGATGGATGGGGCGGGCATCAATGGGAGGCAAAATCCGTCTGGTTATAAGCATTCTTCCAAATATCTTACTCTGTTTTCATCAGAACAAAGACATTTATACAGGTTTGGAACAACTGGTAGGTGAGTAAATGATGAAAGCATTTTCATTTTTGAAGTATCCCTTTAAAGGACTGAGCTAGTAAATTCAACACTCATCACATGGGTTTATAAGCCCATTGATCAATTCAGAAGCAACAGTGACCAGCAGATCAGGCTGCATTGCAATACATTAGAGAAGTCATTTGTTATAAACCAGCGACACACTCTCTTCCTAACAGACATTATTGGCAATTTACATAGCAGTGACGGTTAATTTTAGACAAAAAGTTCATTCAAACGTCGTCTCTAACCATAAACACACACACGTGTCGTTGTTCAGATAGTCAGAGGCGGTTTCAGTACTGTGTAAAATCTGTGTTGATATCGCTGATCACGGCGAGTAAAGAGGGACAAACCGCGCATCAGAAACAGCGACTCTGTTCAATAACTTATTTGAAATGGTATTTAAATTATGTTTTCATTGTAGTTTTACTAAGACGCTTTAATTGAAGATACCTAACACTTGTTTTGTATTCAAAAATCATCATTGAATAAATTGATGTGATTGTTGTGAATTGACTCCATGATGCCCCCCAGTGGATGAGTGTGGAACCACAGCTTGAACCTACATGACCTTTCTGATGCTGATGATGAAAACTCAGTGTACATTGATTATTGAATATATTATACAGTAAATATACCATATAAATCACGCCTTCAAAAAGTTTTATTACACAAAAGACTGTTTTATTTTTATGCTCAGGGGATATTTATGTGCACAGATAATGTGGGGGGTTTTCTGTCCTCGAAGAAATCTGTTCTGGTGCTCTGGCGGTATCTTTCTTATGCTCAAGTGACATTTTTCTTGTGCTCCGTAGTTGTCTTTCTAATGCTCAAATGTAAATTTTCTTGTGCTCAGATGAACAGCAGATTTGCTGCCACTGGGACTATCTGTGGCTTTATGTGTGGCCCGGGCTTGGGATGATAAAGCACGGTTTTCTTAAAAACGCTCTGGCTGATGATGTTGCCACCATGGCTGGGGGTATCGAGGGACTCCAGTCCATGAAGTCATCCTCATCAACTTCCATGGGTTCTTCGTCCATGTTACTGGAAGAGGAAGCCCAAGAGAAAGATGACGGGATGGCAGATTCCTCATCAACTTCCATGGGTTCTTCGTCCATGTAACTGGAAGAGGAAGCCCAAGAGAAAGATGATGGGATGGCAGATTCCTCATCAACTTCCATGGGTTCTTCGTCCATGTTACTGGAAGACGAAACCCAAGAGAAAGATGATGGGATGGCAGATGGTGTGAAGGGACTCAAAGCCACGCACGCATCATAGTGGAGCGGTACATCCACCAGCATGGCAAACATTTGCATATCAGTGCCAGGCGTTTGAAACTGGGAAGGAAGGCTGGCATATGTCAAGCAGCCACTCGGCTGTTGTGGTGGTTTACACCTCCCAGATGCCATAGGACCAACGGCAAACCTGTGCCTGTGCCTGTAAGCACATGCATTCTGACTTAGTCACTGGGACCGGTTGCATAAACTCAAGTCTGGTCCTAACTTCTCCAAGTCAGTCACATAAAAATGTAGATTGAGCAAATTGAAATGTGAAAAGTAAGTGTGATAAATCCTAACCAATTGCTTGTCAGTGAGACTAGTTGTTAGATGCAGTTTTAAGTGAATCTGACTCATGTCTGTGTTTTGTGGGCAATCGGCGTGCGTACGTGCAGAATGTAAACAACACAAACTTATTATAGCGAATCTACAGTTATGGATAATACGATCATGTATTGTGTGCTCGTGCTTTAGTTCCGCCCACTGTGAGCCTCCAGGCAGGTATAAAATAATCCTACAGCTGTAACTGTCTTTTCTAAATGTGATCAAACTAAATACTCTTCGAAGATATGAAGAATGCAATACTGCTCTATAGGTTCCGTTCTCAAGATTAATATGAGATTGGTAGAAACTACGTGTGTTACCTTCGTGTGAGACTTCTCTTAGGTGCTTTGTACGAAGACATCGTCAAACTTGTGCAGAAACAATCCTAAAGCTGACGATCTGACTGAAGCTATGACGTAGCTGTTGTTTTGGTTTCCATGACGACGTATCAAGCGCGTCATCTAAAGTTGCGCTCCTCTGCTGATTGGCCAAAGCCAATTTAGTTCCGTTCTCACTAACAATATTCTTATTTGCAGATATATACAAAACTATAAAGTTTGCTTAAACTTGGTACATTAATAAGCAGACAATTTGCCTAAAATCACAGTTTGAGCAGCAATTTTTATTATGTCAGTCTCCAATTGCGCGCCTCCGTCCGTGTGCCGCCAAAGCCGGCTTGATTCTGGCAGCATGTTATATGGGAGGTGGATAGTGCCATGGATTACCTTCCGAAGGAGACAGTCGTGTACTTTTACGTGAGAGAAGAATACGTCGCCACCAATGACACATGCATGTTAAGTTTAAAGTCACGTATCCTTGCAACTCTATAGCAGAGAAATGTTATAAAAATAGTTTTTGATGATTCATTCCTCCCCCAATGCAAACATAATAAGCTGTACATGTGATTCTAATAAATTTCTCAATGCTAAATAGAATATTTGCCCGTTTTATGCTTTATTTAATGTTGCTTTCTTATGCCCTTTGGAGAAAAGTACAATATTGTCTGATAGAGAAAGGGATTGCTGATGCGTTCACCTGTAGTTTATAGCTATTGTACAGGATGAATATATGCTGTTTTGCTTTGTGTAATTTAATTAATAATTAATATTGGCAAAAAAATATAAATAAATGTAGATATTTTAAATCCCGTCAGTATCCTTTTTTACAGGGCTTTAAAAAAAGAAATATATAAAATGTTAAAAACATATGGTAGGAGCAAAACTGTGTTATAGGGTGTTATTTCCATTTATAGCCATTGAGCGGCGCTGTTAACAGGGTTTTGTATTTTAGCGACATAACTAATGTTGTAAAACAGGAAATTGTATGCAAAATCATAGTAATTGTATTACGTCTGTAAGTACATTGGATTATGCATGTCGGTGTGGAGCCAATAAACTAGTTCTTTATGGAGATGAAACAAAGAGACAAAAAAACAGTACATGGTGAAAGCGCGTAAACCTACCAATCTCGGGATCAAACAACACAGTGGTTTAAAGTTTTAGATTTAGCTCCTACACATATCTAAATATACCAACAAGTAAAATCCATTTTTAATCCACCTATCCATGTTATCGTTTACATTAAAGTTATTTGTTTTAATCTTTAAAATCAAGAGTTTGTTTTACTCAGAGGTACCATGACTGCATTTGTAGACTGAAATTAAAAATACATGAATTATGCTGTGCAATGAATATTTCAAATGTATAATTATAAATATATCATTTGAATTATTTCCATATTCAATTAATCAAGTTATCAAGCGGATTGGTTCAAAACACAGATTAATTCAGAATCAAAACCTAAAAAGACTTAACAAAGTCTTAATGAATTGAGAATTTAATCCCTCAAATTATTACTTCTAGAAAAATTCAGTTTGGATCATTTACTTTAGATTCTGAAAGAATTAAACTTTAAATGAATTACGTGCCATAAATCCAAGCAAAAGCGAAAACAAATAAAAAATTGAGTACATTCAGTTTTTAATTTTTTATCAGACTGTTTAACCAAAACGTCATACCCCCCTTAAAAACATTCATTACAGGCCTCTTCCCCATATACACTCACTTAATGGATTATTAGGAACACCGGTTGAATTTCTCATTAATGCAATTATGGTGGTGGTGTAATGGTGTGGGGGATGTTTTCTTGGCACACTTTAGGCCCCTTAGTGCCAATTGGGCATCGTTTAAATGCCACGGCCTACGTGAGCATTGTTTCTTACCATGTCCATCCCTTTATCCCCATCCTCTGATGGATACTTCCAGCAGGATAATGCACCATGTCACAAAGCTCCAATCATTTCAAATTGCTTTCTTGAACATGACAATGAGTTCACTGTACTAAACTGGCCCCCACAGTCATCAGATCTCAACCCAATAGAGCATCTTTGGGATTTGGTGGAACGGGAGCTTCGTGCATCCCACAAATCTCCATCAACTGCAAGATGCTATCCTATCAATATGGGCCAACATTTCTAAAGAATGCTTTCAGCACCTTGTTGAATCAATGCCACATAGAATTAAGGCAGTTCTGAAGGCGAAAGGGGGTCAAACACAGTATTAGTATGGTGTTCCTAATAATCCTTTAGGTGAGTGTATATTCAAATGTTTTTCCAATCAACTGTTATGTAAATTCTGTTTGCATCTATGCCCCAAGAACAATGGGTAACTTGCGAAGGCTCTAACTGAAAAAAAACATACTGTAGTGGAGTAGGCGGGGCGAGACCGTGGTTCGAGACCGGTGAGTCTGATTTAATGAAAGACTTAATGAAATAACAATAAATCAGTATACTGAAGACTAAGAATTTGTTTTGAAAAAATCCAATGTTAAGAAATTGTCAAAACACAGCTCAGATGTACAGTCCTCTTTTACACAATACAATTGTAATCGTATAATGAAAAACGTTATTTATTTGCATGTCACTATGTCTTAAATTGACCGTTAAATATTAAAACATCTGCTTGTAAAGATTGTATCGCATCTTTCTAAATATTTTGTCTATCCCTCAGTTAAATTATTCCCAACTTTACTGAATAAATAAGCAGTGAAATAAATCACAGAACTATTTGTAACACATGAAAGGGGTACACTGGTCATTGTGTAAAAAACTTTATCGAGTCTTACTTGGGACAAAGAAGAAGAGTGCTCAATTTCCTTCTGCATCACTCTGCAATACAGCCAGCCTATATGTGATGGCCTAACAAAATAAATACACAAAAGCAAGTCTTCATGCACAGGTCTGTACACAAGTGGCACGATGGTAGACATGCTGATTAGTGATTACAGTATACTTTGCAGTACGTGCACGAGCAGGAGCATGCACAAAAACATAATACGGTTAGGCATATTCTGGAAACATAACAGCACAAACTGAACTTTATCAGTGAAACTCATTTGTGTTCTACACAGCACTGTCTTTTCACACTTGGTTTTGGGTTTTAGGTTCAACATCTATTGTAAGATTAAAGTAGACATCTGCAAACTTAAAGATTGAATAGAAATTATTCTACATTACAACACATCAAATGATAATAGACCAAATCTACCATAGTTTGCAATAAGTTCACAGTGGAACTATCAGTTAAATTACTATGATTAGGCTAAACTTGATTAAAAAATATTTTAAACTAACTTTAATACTGAAGACAGCAGATCACTTTGTTACAAACATTTACTGTACTAAAACCATGATACTATAACTTTAAAAAAAAAACATGGTTCATTTTTGAGAGGGTGCTTTTATCATCTGTTAAACTTAAATTCATGTTCTGAATAAATCATCATATTTCAAGATAAACTAACAGTTGGTTTGGCAACAAGCTTAGTGGCTAATATAATCCAACTTTAACGAATAACTATAATATTGTTGTACAACTTGTGTAAGTGTCCTTTTGTTGCTAGAATTTTTAAGTTCATCCAGTTCTGCATATCACACAACAAAACTCGTTTTCTAGAACTGCATCATTGGGGTTACAAAAAAATCACACTTCAAGTTTGACGACGAGTCGACGATGTGTGTATCATACGTATGGAAAGCCGTTTGGGTCATATTTCGCCATCAACCAGACGCCTGGTGTTCAGAAGACGCCTGCTTTTACGGCGTTTAAGACACACAGACGCCTGCTTTTACAGCGTTTAGACATATATGGAACACCAGGAGGGTCAAATACGTGCGTATTTAACGCCTTAACTACGCGTACTCTACGCGTTGTTTGCGTGTAGAGTACGCGTAGTCTACGCGTGGAAAATCGATGCGTACTCTACACGCAAACAACGCGTACTCTACGCGCAAACAACGCGTACAGTACGCGCAAACAACGCGTACCCTACGCGTGACGTCAGACGTCAATTTCGCGTGTTTTTGACCCATCCGGCCACTTGCCCAGTTTGGACGTGTAAGCGTGATGAGTTCCCATTGGCTGCTGAGCGGAAGGATTAAACCATTACTGTAGGCCTAGGGGGCCTGTCTTCCATTTCTGACTCCTTGCCATCACAATGCATGTAACATGCGAAAGATCCAATTATCTATTTATGTATCTATTTATCTAATAAGCTGTTAGATATGGATGTTTTATAATCTTTTTCATCGTTTATTGACCGGTCATGTTAGTGACTGTTGTAGCAGAAACAATGAAGTAATAAAAGACGTCAGGAAATGTATCTGCTTCAGTGGTGAAGGGGTTATCGACGCTGCTCATCTGCACCGTCTTATGGTGTCTGGGACAACGTAGGATCGAAGCCCGATGAAATATCCTCCTTTAACAAAATTTGTTTTAGAAAACCTCTAGCCACAGTTTTTAAGGTTTATAATTGGTTAATTTCACAAATCAGTAAATTTATTCATGTTGAATAATTTACAGAATTTATTGGTAATATTGCAAATATACGCCACTGTAGACCTAGATATATATAAATATAGTAATGTAGTCCTAGGGGGTAACCTGCAGCCGCTCATTCTATTTGGATAGTAGTTTTCTGATTTTTGTTAATTAACACAACATAACCAATAAACCATTTAAATAAATTATATAATGAAATACAGATTCAAAGGCAAATGTCTGATCACAATATCCACTGCATACAGGATGAAGGATGCATCACTTGTGATACGCCTATGATTTTACAAGAATATTTATATACACACTGCAGTACTGTTCATAACTGTTGTACTGCTTAATTAAATAAATTGTGATACTTTTTCGTGATTCCTTGATAAATGTAAAGAAATAATAAAAAAATCTTTGTCCAAACTTTTGGCGAGTACTGGATGTAAACAATAACTGGATAATGCTGTTATTAACTATTAAATAAAAACTAAACCATTACAGGGTAGCACTGATTAAAATATTAATCTATGTTAATCTTTTGTGAAAATGGCATGGTTTAAGTCTATACAGGCAAAAAAAAGAAAGCAAGCTTTTTAAACCATTTTAATCTGAAATAGTTTTACACAATCAAGACATCACATTACTTCTTTTAGCAGTATGTCAAACTAATATACTGTGTTGATTCACAAACCCAACATTCATACATCCATTTAGAAGGGTGTGATGTAAAAAAAAAAACGGATTTGAGTTCATGTGAAAAAGTATCCAAATGGACTCATGGGCAGAAGTTTACTCTTGTAAAATGCGAATGACAGTTTGGAGTGCATCTATGGCCTGACTATTTATAGGGTCCTGCAAGAATGTCTACTTTTTGGAGTTGCTGGATCTGTTCTTGGCTAGGACTGAAGTGGTTAAAAGGAACACTGACTAATTCCTGCAAGTTCAGCACATGAACTGAAGCAACTGCACCTTGTGTAGCTGGGTTGGTTTCAAAAATCTCAGCCATGGCAGTAAGTTGTTGCGCTTGTC
The DNA here is from genome assembly GCA_029783895.1 of Triplophysa bombifrons. NCBI lineage: Eukaryota > Metazoa > Chordata > Actinopteri > Cypriniformes > Nemacheilidae > Triplophysa > Triplophysa bombifrons. The sequence continues at coordinate 4,514,300 of CM056471.1, forward strand.
TTTGTAGACATCCTTCGACAAATATCTGGTTTGGAGTTTGGTGGCCAACAGTTCGCAAACCATGCTTGTTCCATTGATCTGTGAACATTTCAAGGTCCCGGTTTATACGTGGCAGATCAACAAAATGAAGTGCCCACATATGAAGTTCATTGGAGCAGTCAATGATTCTCTCGTTTTCAAGGAAGGAAAACAGCTGATGATAAACATGCGTCACACCTTGCCAAAGATCTCTCTACAGTCGTTCTATTCGCTGGTTGTGGACACTTCTGCCACAAGAAAATATACATATAAAACCCTGTGTTGGGTGTGCACCGTTTAACCTATACCTGCTTATTTCTCTTGTTTTTTTTGTGTGTGCAGTTTATATGTGGGGATTATATTTTCATAACACATCAGAAATGTTGTAATGCTGATTTTCGTTGGAGAAGGAATTTATTTATCCCTCTATAATTTAAATTACAGACAAACCTTTTGTAGAAGGTATAGACAACCAGACCAAACATTAGATTCTTAAGTGTGAAACTAGTTTTATTCATACCGGTTATATTCGTTCAAATTAATATTCAAGAAAACTAATGAAAACCTTTTTCGTTCTAAACATTTGTGCTAGCTGTTGTGACTATTATTGATTGGCCAGCATGTGCTTTTCTTATGAAAGCAGTAATTTGTCTACGCTTACCAATTATGTGTTCAGGCGACAACACGTTTTTTTATATTTGTTTAATGTATTTTTAAAGCAAAAACGGATTTCTATAAATTCACTTTTATTTATCTCATATTTCAATAAAATTGTATTATAAAATATTACTTTATTTTCATCAAGTCTGATGAAACTTTAAACCTATTCTTTCTAACTGCAAAGAAATAAAAAAGGTCCGTAGCCAAGGTTTGAAAATTAGTAAGAATATAAAACCTAGAATTCTATAAATTATTGAACATGAATAAATGTACTGCTTAATGAAGATAACAAATTATAAACGTAAGTATCTATGGACAGGGCTTAAGACTATGGCTAGAGGATTTCTAAAAAAAATGTTGGTAAAGGAAGATTAATCTTCGCTTCAAGCGGGTTTCGATCCTACGTTGACCCAAACACTAAAGTTACAGTGCAGATTGACATTGTCTCTAACCCCTTCACTATTCGAGCTGAACTATATCTGGCGTCTTTTATCAATTTATTGTCTCTGCTAAAACAGTTACTAACATGGCCCGGCAATAAAAGATAAAAAAGATTATAAAACATCTATATTTAATAGCTTATTAGATAAATGGATACATAAATAGATAAGTGGATCTTTCGCATGTTATATGCATTGTGATGACAAGGAGTCAAAAATGGAAGGCAACGACCCTAAGCCTACAGTAATGGTTTAGCCCTTCCGCTCGTCAGCCAATGGGAACTCAACAGGCTTACACGTCCAAACTGGGCATGTGGCCGGATGGGTCAAAAACACGCGAAATTGACGTCTGACGTCACGCGTAGAGTACGCGTTGTTTGCGCGTACTGTACGCGTTGTTTGCGCGTAGAGTACGCGTTGTTTGCGTGTAGAGTACGCGTCGATTTTCCACGCGTAGACTACGCGTACTCTACACGCAAACAACGCGTACTCTACGCGCAAACAACGCGTAGAGTACGCGTAGTTAAGGCGTTAAAATATGCACGTATTTGACCCTCCTGGCGTTCCATACTTCTCCTGGTTAGGCTTCGAATTGGCAGAAAATACATCTCATATCCACCTCCCATATAACATGCTGCCAGAATCAAGCCGGCTTTGGCGGCACACGGACGGAGGCGCGCAATTGGAGACTGACATAATAAAAATTGCTGCTCAAACTGTGATTTTAGGCAAATTGTCTGCTTATTAATGTACCAAGTTTAAGCAAACTTTATAGTTTTGTATATATCTGCAAATAAGAATATTGTTAGTGAGAACGGAACTAAATTGGCTTTGGCCAATCAGCAGAGGAGCGCAACTTTAAATGACGCGCTTGATACGTCGTCATGGAAACCAAAACAACAGCTACGTCATAGCTTCAGTCAGATCGTCAGCTTTAGGATTGTTTCTGCACAAGTTTGACGATGTCTTCGTACAAAGCACCTAAGAGAAGTCTCACACGAAGGTAACACACGTAGTTTCTACCAATCTCATATTAATCTTGAGAACGGAACCTATAGAGTAGTATTGCATTCTTCATATCTTCGAAGAGTATTTAGTTTGATCACATTTAGAAAAGACAGTTACAGCTGTAGGATTATTTTATACCTGCCTGGAGGCTCACAGTGGGCGGAACTAAAGCACGAGCACACAATACATGATCGTATTATCCATAACTGTAGATTCGCTATAATAAGTTTGTGTTGTTTACATTCTGCACGTACGCACGCCGATTGCCCACAAAACACAGACATGAGTCAGATTCACTTAAAACTGCATCTAACAACTAGTCTCACTGACAAGCAATTAGTTAGGACTGATCACACTTACTTTTCACATTTCAATTTGCCCAATCTACATTTTTATGTGACTGACTTGGAGAAGTTAGGACCAGACTTGAAGAAAATAATCACATGACTAAGTTCTCAGACTAGTCTAAACAGTTTATGCAACCGGTCCCAGTGACTAAGTCAGAATGCATGTGCTTACAGGCACAGGCACAGGTTTGCCGTTGGTCCTATGGCATCTGGGAGGTGTAAAGCACCACAACAGCCGAGTGGCTGCTTGACATATGCCAGCCTTCCTTCCCTGTGTCAAATGCCTGGCACTGACATGCAAATGTTTGCCATGCTGGTGGATGTACCGCTCCACTATTATGCGTGCGTGGCTTTGAGTCCCTTCACACCATCTGCCATCCCATCATCTTTCTCTTGGGCTTCGTCTTCCAGTAACATGGACGAAGAACCCATGGAAGTTGATGAGGAATCTGCCATCCCATCATCTTTCTCTTGGGCTTCCTCTCCAAGTTACATGGACGAAGAACCCATGGAAGTTGATGAGGTATCTGCCATCCCATCATCTTTCTCTTGGGCTTCGTCTTCCAGTAACATGGACGAAGAACCCATGGAAGTTGATGAGGATGACTTCATAGACTGGAGTCCCTCGATACCCCCAGCCATGGTGGCAACATCATCAGCCAGAGCGTTTTTAAGGAAACCGTGCTTTATCATCCCAAGCCCGGGCCACACATAAAGCCACAGATAGTCCCAGTGGCAGCAAATCTGCAGTTCATCTGAGCACAAGAAAATTTACTTTTGAGCATTAGAAAAACAACTACGGAGCACAAGAAAAATGTCACTTGAGCATAAGAAAGATACCGCCAGAGCACCAGAAAAGATTTCTTTGAGGACAGAAAACCCCCCACATTATCTGTGCACAGAAATATCCCCTGAGCATAAAAATAAAACAGTCTTTTGTGTAATAAAACTTTTTGAAGGCGTGATTTATATGGTATATTTATGTATAATATATTCAATAATCAATGTACACTGAGTTTTCATCATCAGCATCAGATAGGTCATGTAGGTTCAAACTGTGGTTCCACTTTCCTCCACTGGGGGGCATCATGGAGTCAATCCACAACAATCACATCAATTTATTCAATGATGATTTTTGAACACAAAACAAGTGTTATGTATCTTCAGTTAAAGCGTCTTAGTAAAACTACAATGAAAACATGATTTAAATACCATTTCAAATAAGTTATTGAACAGAGTCGCTGTTTCTGATGCGCGGTTTGTCCCTCTTTACTCGCCGTGATCAGCGATATCAACACAGATTTTACACAGTACTGAAACCGCCTCTGACTATCTGAACAACGACACGTGTGTGTGTTTATGGTTAAAGACGACGTTTGAATGAACTTTTTGTCTAAAATTAACCGTCACTGCTATGTAAATTGCCAATAATGTCTGTTAGGAAGAGAGTGTCTTAAAAACTATTAAGTTGCCTACCTAGACAGTATTTTAAAGCACCATTCAGACATTATACATGCGTACATGATCCCTAAAACCTCAGTTTGAGGTGTCGCCTCACTAGAGTTTAAGACACTTTCCGTGTTTACTAGATGTGTGTCAGTGTGTCGTTCTGTCATGTTGCTGTTGTGATGTAAATTTGAGTCTAATTTGAAGACAGTCCGTCTGGAATCTGGCTGGAGATTCAGGCAAACATCAAGCTGTCAAAGAACACTTCACAGGCTGAATGCTCTTTTGGTCGTTTAGAATGAATTTGTGTAGTTTTTGACATTGGGACTGTTCACAGATTGTTAATATTACAACTGTTGAATGACTGACATGCGGTGGTTTATTTAAACATGCTTGTCATGAACCACATATTATGTGTCTCTTGTTTATAACAAATGACGTCTCTAATGTATTGCAATGCAGCCTGATCTGCTGGTCACTGTTGCTTCTGAATTGATCAACGGGCTTATAAACCCATGTGATGAGTGTTGAATTTACTAGCTCAGTCCTTTAAAGGGATACTTCAAAAATTTGAAATTTACTCACCTACCAGTTGTTCCAAACCTGTATAAATGTCTTTGTTCCGATGAACACAGAGTAAGATATTTGGAAGAATGCTTATAACCTGACGAATTTTGCCTCCCATTGATGCCCGCCCCATAATAGAAAAAATACAATGTTAGTCAAAAGTGCCCTAGAACCGTTTGCAGTCCTTCATTATTCAAAATGTATTAATTGAAGTAAATGAAGTTATTTTCCTGCCATGGGAGTTAACGGGGAGCAAGATCAGTTTGGTTATAAGCATTTTTCCAAATATCTTTCTGTGTTTTACACATGTCTTTGCACAAATGTTGTGTTATTTTTTAGTCAGTGGTTTGGTCAAAAAGGGATTCATATGGTGAATAACCCAGAAAACGTTAATGTGTGACTCAACCATGTGTTCAAACAGCCCAGTATTTTGGTCTGAAACAACACATCGTAGTTTAATTTACAACCCGACTCTTGGGTTTGTTCCTGTTTGGCCCATCTATGGTTGTGATTTTAACCTTTGACCTATCTTGATTTGATTTGGGGATTTAATCATTGGTGTTGTATGGCTATGAGCTGTAGATTTATTCAGAATACAGAATATTAGAGTGATAGGCACCTTTTTGTGTCGTTAAATGGTTAAACTTTCCAGATGGTCACAGCTCATGCATCACCACATCGCCGTCAGCAAAAGACAAGAGTGCAACACTTGGGTCTGTAGTTTGGTGTTGTTGAATTTCGTGTGGAGAAATATCACTTTATTTTACAGTATAGTCAGTGAGGCAAACGTGAAAAGCTAACACAGTTAGGTGCCACCCTGGTTGTTTCTGTCTGGTCAGGTCCTGGGTCTGACCACAGTGGCGTTGCTAGGCCCTTTTTAGGGGAGCTAATGCCCCCCTAAAGTTCTAGTTTAGCCCGCCCAAAATATTGTGAGTAATAATGTAATATGTACAAGAATTCGAGATCGCTTTATAGTCCCCTTTAAAACACTGTTTATGAAAACTGCGTTAGACAGCGTAATTGAGCGCACTCTTCAGTTCACACAGCAGCACATTGGAGTGAACGTCATAATCAGAGTAACATTATAAGGTGCAGCATTAACATGACATCTTCATCTTTGCCATTCTGTGTTATAAATGCATCTTAATATGATTTGGAAGATATACAAGACCCTTTAACATCCACTGTAAAAAAGTTTTGTCTACGTCCTCCCTCATTAACTAACGTTAGTTGTTTACGTAACCTCCAGCAAAATGAAAGCATCACTTCACACCAATGATGGCATACTTTAGAAAACGAGCATAATGATATTGTAGTGCACAGAAATGTGTCATTCATGATGATATTCTGTTTTATTTTGCTGCACCTAAATTATAGAGATTTGACGGTAGTTTTGACAGCACCGGAAAGACGACGGCAGATAGAGTTATATTACTGTAGTTATTCATTGTTCTGAGTTCCGAGGAAACAAAAGTTTACCTAAATGGTCTTTGTCGTTTTTCGGACGCTGCAGTATTTTTGTTATTAATTTAAAACATATTGTGGACGTAATAGATGAACACGCAGTCATGCACAGGAGTGACAGCGCTCGTGCTAATCAGAATGAACGGCAGGGAAACATATCAAGTTATTCATACTAAATAATGATTCAGCAGTTGATTGTGACATTTATTATATGGATTTGTGGCTGTTGTTATCACTTTTTGTATTATAAAGGATCAGATTGACCGATTAATGTGATATTCATTTGAATAACAATAACTTGTCTTTATGCTTTCCTGCATATTCTTTCTTAATCATTTATTTTAGTAATGTATACAGTATGTGGTGCTTAGAGTGTGTCTATATATATATATTTATATGAACTCATTGGAGGCTGAGCCCCCCTGATATTGAAAACATAGAATCGCCCCTGTCTGACCACCTGCTTGTTTTCTTCGTTTCGTCTGTGTTTAGGTTTTGTCGATCACATGATGTTGTTGTGACAGCCGCCATGTGTTCGGAGTCCGCGTGTGTGTGCCCCGCCCTCCTCGTTGTCCTCTCATCACCTCACAGCTAATCCTTCCACACCGGTTTCCTATCTCGCTGTCTTGTGGATTACTGTCTCGCTTGCCGAGTACTGACTACCCGGAGTCTCGCACCCCTTTTTCCCACGGCTGCCTCTGTCTCCCCGTGGGCCGTTTCCCTCCGGCTCTTACTATCTGCCCAGTGCCCCTCTGCCATCCCTCTTGAACCATTTCCGCTTTGCCTGGTATTTCTGTCTTTGCCTGGTGTTTCTTTGATCTGTACCGAGCTGTTAATAAATACCTTTCATTTCGAACTCTCCATCTGACTCCTGAGTTTCTACCCTAACAGTCGTAAGCAAAACCACCAAAACATTGATCTAGAGTTCATCATAAGTGTTTTTACTGTGTAAGATTAACTCATGTTATTAATAGTCTTCTATGTCTTTCTCTGCAGTGATGAGACTGACTGAACCGAATCTTTTCACAAACATGCCAGTGACATGTGAGGACAGAGATCTTTCAGGTAGAATCTAAAAGTACTCTACACACTCCTGCTTTGTGCTTTCTGTTACCCAGTTTCTGTTTTAGTGATTTGTCAGAGAGTTAAAGGAGTAATCATCATATATTACAATACGACCCAGATATCGCTCCACTTAAATTTATGGTCAGTGGCTGCAACTGGTTATGTGGCTCTTTTAGAAAAGTGTGAGGAATGCAAGAAATCTACTCGGTTTATGTCGATTCTTTTGTTGCGAGAAAAAAACAAAAACAGATTTCTTATTGTACTTAAACGTGGATTATAACTATAAGAATAATTTTACAAATGTCTCATGATACTCAATAAAAATGTTTTCTGTGATCCAAAAACTTCTGAATTGTATACAAACATAATTAAATTTTCCATTTTTGTACCATGTCTTGAGTACTCTTCATTTGTTTATCATGTTGGCCAAAAGGTTTTTACAGAAGGAAGCGACAAAATTGCCTTTGGAGACAACAAAATCTCATTGGCGGTACAGTATGCATTTAAATGATTGACTTTGTCAAAACTCTGTGTCACTAAACTTCCTCTAGCATCAAGATTTTTTCTCAACTGATGTTAAACTCTTGTCATTGTATTTTGTTTTTAGTCAACATCTGCCTTGTCACTGGGTTTTTACACATTTAAACAAATCCATTAATTTCTCCTCCATTATATCCATGTAGGTCTTATTAATCCCCTCCAGCTTGATCATTCCATTTCGACGTGAAAGAGCTGCATCCAGCGAAATGGAGTCAGTGAAATGCAGAGACGCAGGACTTTAGTGTAATGTATAGCAGGATGAATGGTGTAATGCATCAGATGTCTTCTAATACAAGAGGATAAAAATGGACTTGATAAAATGTTATGTTCAGTAAGTTTGCCAATGTCTCTCTGCACCTTCTGTCTATTATTTTATATTCCGTCCCAAATATTGAGAAAAATTTGCACTTTATTGCTTTTAATGATAAAGGTCAAAGTTCAGTGTCAAGCGAGATATTGTCTTTAACAGAATTAGCTTTTCAAGGATTAGAGAGAACGGCTTGAATCGGACTACAGCCCTCTACTTCCAGGGTACATGATGTCACTATTCCGAGTTCTTTTAATAACCTCTGCCCAAAGGAATATGCCAACAAGGGGGCGAGGCCTTCCATAGAGAAGAGGAAGAGACGCTGGAGTAGTGTTTGGCTATCAGAGATTGTAACAATTTGACTGAGCTACGAGCTAAACTACTTTAACTTTCATCTCAGTCCTACAGCTGGTAATAAGAATTCAGGTACACACATTGTTAGATAACCAACGGTCAAATAACAGCTTCCATGACTTTAACATTGGCTGTGAAAGCTGTTCTGTGTAATACACTGATACTGTGTGTGTGTGTGTGTGCGCTTACCTCTAAAACACTTGCAAATGTCTCCTGGTCACTCTGCTTGTTTTATTATCCAACTCGTTTTCAATATAAAAAAGCAAAACTAACACTTCTGTTATTAGTTTTAATTAATATAACTGGTCTGACAACATCAGTGTCATTTCTCACCATAGTAGGGGGAAAAACTTGATCTCTAACAAAGATTGACGTTTTCATATGCACTAGCAGACCTCCGTTATACTTCGATCAATCCGCATGTTTTTAACTGATAAAGTGAAGTTGATGCCATTGTTAATGTTTATTGCTAAAAGTTTATGAACATATGTGAACTGAGAGGGGCACCGACCAATCACAACAGCCTGAGAAGCCTATTGGCTAATATGGTATGGATGAGACATCTTCACACACACACTCTAAGCGGGGAACCAATCACAACAGACCGGGTTAAGCTTTACCAATCAGAGCGTTTTGGAAGGAGGGACTTATATAGACCGGAAGAAATCCAGTCGTTTTGTTAGAAGAGGGACAGCGGTGAACAATAGACTTGAAATATATGAAACATGAACATCCCTTGTTAAACACCTCAAAAACATAATCAAAGCCTCTAAAACATCAAAAGACTGGGTCCTTGGTAACCAAACAACATTGGCCAACCGTTGACTTTCATTAAATGGACACAAAAAATATATTTTCTTGTGTTTCACAGAAGAAACAAAGTCATCCAGGTTTTATATGTTTAACGGGTGAAAAATTACTTTCTGTGAATGATCCCTTTAATAAGCATTCTTGCAATACAGCGCCCCTTGTGGCAATGCTGAGAATGCAACACGGCTGTTTCATAGGTATTTTCAGACTCACTTTTTCAAAATGCAACAACAAACAAAATTCAAACTTCCATAGCCAGAGGTGTTTGAGTTCATGTGCTTACGTTTACATGTAGTCATTTAGCAGATGCTTTTATTCAAAGCGTCTTACAGAGAGTTCAAGGAGCCATAAGTGTTATGTCATACAGGAGCAATAATACAATAGGTCCTAATACAAAGTAGGTATGATGACAAAATTTCCAAACACCCCTAAGCTTAAAATGGATCACATGGCTAGACAGAGCTGAAAATTCCCTTTACGACGACACCTGAATTGTGAAAATCAGTTGAGGATTGCGAAAGTTATGATATTTATAATACCGAGGAATATAGTAAAATAGTTAACATTAACTACAATAGAAGTCGTGTGACCGAAAATGCTTATTATTCACACGTTTTTGCTTGTAACTTCCTTATTTTATCAGATATTTGCATGAAATTTGAATAGAAGGTAGAATTTTGTTAATTCCTTCATATGAAATCATGAAATGTACTGCTTTAGGTGGAATGGGCATCAGACCAATGGTACCTCACTGAAAACAATTATAATTAATAAGCGTTCATTCATATTCATAAACATTTAGTAGTACACAACAAATATTCATTCTCTCCAGGAGGTGCTGTCTGGCTAGATCTGGCTGTGTGTTGGGCCCCTTTCCCCTTCTCATAATTAGCTGTAAAGACATAACATCAATTATTAGGCCCCTCAACTGTACATACATTGATTAACACTGGATTTCTCTAACATAAGCAGCACCAGAAGCCTAATATACACGGAGAATCATCTTACATGTTTGTAAGTCTACATAATCTACATGATTAAAGAAAGTTGGACATAAAATGTTCTCATCAACATGGCTTATGTGTTGCAGGATACTTTGGATAAAAGAGTAAACAAAATTAACAGACAACAAGCATAACTTTTTGATCACATTCATCTAATGCCACTTTTAAATTATGTGCATAGATTTGCTATATTAAACTAGAGGTTACATGAAAAAATGCAAAAAAGACCTAAATAATATTATGCTTGTTTACTTTATCATATCCACATTGCACTTGCCCAGGCCTACTGTCATATCAAGTGTTCTTAGCCTATTAATTTAGACAGAGTTACAGGCTAGTCCTCAGTAATCTAACTCAAAGTGATGTAAACTATGTTACAATTTTGACAAGCATGTCAGAAAAACCATGATATACATATTAAACTACATAGCATCAGTAATGATGTAAAGAAAATCACCGTCAGAATGAGTTGAATACAGACAATGTTTTTTTTTTAGAACGGCGCCTGCAGTACATTCGCTAATCCACCCGCCACAAATGTTACTACACAATTTCCGTGATTTAGTTAAATACTTTCTCCTCGATGGATTTCGATTGAATTTCGTCAGTAACAAGATAAAAGCTATGTATTTAGGTCCACCTACTTTCAGAAGTGTCCAAAGCTTAGATGAAGCCCACCGACCGGTTGAAGGCAACGCAAATTTTCTGAAAGCCGCGGTGACCTGAAATCACATTAGTGCTGATATCCCGAAGTGTCCAACGCTTCAGGGGCTTGCACTCGATGTAAAAACATTCTCCCACCAGGCGGCCAAGAGAAGATATTGAATGACATACACATTTTAGTACCACGCGGTTTGGAACACATTTTAGAGTCAGAATGTTCGCTGCGAGTGGTTACTATGTCATCATACCTATACAAAGCTACTAGTTTCAACAAAAGCAAGATCATTGCCTATTAAGAGAAAGTACCTGTACTTGAGCAAGGATGCTTCAGGCCAAGTATTCCTCATATTTTGGTGAGTAATCTGTTTTGTATGCCAAACCTGAAAAATACTTTAAATGATGAGACTTTATGAGACCTAAATTGTGAAGTGTGTTATAACTTGACAAAATAATAAGATTACTACGGACTAACTCTGACTGGAAAGATAATATTTTGACTTGGGCCAGTAAACAACCATCTAGCAACCACCCAGAAAACTCTAGCACCACTTAGCAACACCTTAGCAATGACAAAAATATGATAGCAACCGCATATTAGCACGCAAGAAAACTCTGAATATGTTTGCAACTGCATAGCTCACTGGCAGCCAGTGCTGTGACAATACATTTCTCACAGACAAACACCACAATATACAAAACTATTTTTTTCAGATTTTCCATCTCACCGTCGCTTTAAATGTACTCATTTTTTTACCAGCCCAGCATGCTGTCAATTTCGAGAATATTGTGAGCTGCTGCTGTTCCTGCAGAGAAAGAGAAGCAGGTGGACACTTGAGAGAGAATGAAGCTGAAAAGAAGAGAGAGAGAAATGAGAAAGTAAAGCAGATAACCTCTGAAGTGCTGAGCACCGCATCTGTGCTAGCCACTGACCATGAGCTCTAGATATTGTCATTTAACACTAGAAACAGGCCACTGAGGACACAGTTCTGACTCCAAATATGAGGAGAGGAGAATATACAGAGACAAATGAAAAACTAGTAATGAGATCTTTGACTGGCAGCTAAGGGTTTGGTGCTTTTCGCAGCTTTAACTTGCCAAACATTGCACATAGACCGAAAGAGCAACCGACTCACTCGTATGCATATCAACCAATTTGTATTGTTTTAAGGCATAGGGTGATTTAGTGTAGAGAAAACAGTAAAAGACTGTCATAATTCCTCACCTTCAAGTTGTTGTAAATCTGTATAAATTTCTAGTTTAAATAAAAGATATTTGGAAGAATGCTTTGAACCAAACAGTTCTTGGACCCTATTGACTACCATAGCAGGAAAAATTACATTGATAGTCTAAAGTGTCCCATTTTTTTTCCTACATTCTTCAAAACATCTTCTATTGTGTTTAACAGAGCAAATAAATATACAAAGCAATTTTTCCTACTTATGGAGATAAGAAATGTGTGGTTACAAAAGCAAGTAATGGTGCATTTCCCAGTCGATCGGCTGATAACAGTTTGAAAGCAAAATCTCTAAGACACAGGAAGTGCTTTTTTTAGTGGTAGCACAAGCCAACAGTGTGAACATAAGCTTAGGCTGAAAGTGATAATGAGGAAATTCTTTTATAAGACAAAAATATTGGATATGACTTACATATGCACTCCCAGACAAAACAAGAACAAAGAAAATACGTCAAAGGATGTTCTCTCATAAACCTACAGTATAGGAATCCACATTAATATAGACTTAGTAGGCATCTGCTGTGTTCCTATCAAAGACAGAAATACATTTTTCCCACTATTATTATTGCTAAATAATGCCAAAGTGTCACTAACACCCCTTCTACACACCTCTCACATCAGTCACACACTTTAAGTGCTTAACATCTCCAGTCTGCACACCCTGTCAGCACCACTTGTTTAGATCACAAGTTTATAGGTGATAAGAGTGTGTTTTCATCTTGGAAAACTGATGACCTACTGTGATCAAGCCCAAATATTATTTTTGTGTACTTATGCGCACTACAATAACTTGCCACCTTATAGACCCAGTAAATAGTGCAAAGAAGACTATGTATAATGTTACATAGCCTTTATTTTACTTCAAAATGTGTCCCCATTTAAAGAAAGTGAATGGGGCCAATTTTGAAGTGAACCACTCATTTAATATTGCAGAAAGGACCAGAAGTGCTAGAAACATGAACACTCAAATAAATAAGTTGTTGAACGTACAATAATACGAACGATCAATAATTAAACATGACATGAACTGTATCATAACTTTGTTTTACTGGAAGGTAGGACCTTCTTCGCTAAAGCGGCCATATTGATCGTTATAACGGCATTGTAATGGCAGTGGCGAATCACATTAATGTTAATATCTTTAGTTCAAATTGCCCACTTTTTTGGTTTAAAAAACATGATTATTGCATAAAAAGTTCACTATTAGGTCACTTAATAGTTCACTTAATAGTTCACTATTTAAATTTTCCTTGCTAAATTCACTTATATTTTCCAAGAAGATAATAGGTTAAACAGCTTAACCAATATGCAAATTGTAAAATTGTAACCTCCCACTACCTAAGCAAAGGCACCACTCTTCTGAACAATGGTAATAAAATTTGAAACTATAGCAAACTCTTCTAAATCTAAAAGATAAATCAACAGTTAACACTAACAAGTGTTTCTCTTGACTGAAAAAGACATAAAACAACACTTAATTAAGATACATTTTCTCCAAATTCAGTCTTACGCAAAGCATGCTGGGAAATGGAAATCATCTGCCAGTTTCAACCATTCTGGGTTAACGCAACACAAATCATTCATGTAGTCCCAACTTGAATGGATAAAGTTAGATAACTTCATATGAAAAAATCATGCTGTGCCAAATTACTTTTTTTATTGTTGAATTAACTTTAAATTTCACGTTTAAATTAAGTAATCTCGATAAGTACAAACTATTTTTTGAGTGAATTCCTAAATTGGCATAATTTCTCATGATGTGTTTTTTAACGGTTTGCTTTACTTCTTAATGGTTCTCTGAAAGTTTTGCATTCCCACTTGACCACACAGACCGCATGCTATACATGCAAACATTACATGCATAATGTAAACAATTGGTGTGAACATGAGTAGGACACAAGGCTGAGGTCTGACTGCTAATCGTGCCTCACACCAGCCATGAGAGAATCCCAAGTCTGAAACAAAAGCTATCATCGGTGAAGACATGACCCAACGGGAGCAACGTTAACTGAGAGGGTATGAGTGAATTTGCTTCAGACTGCATCTGCTGTCAGTTAAGATTTGTGTGTAGATCAGTGTTGATTGAATAATCCTAATAGATTTCTACTCACCAAATTTCTTATTAATATCTATTTGTTACACTTCTGTTCTTTCCAGCAAAGATTTCTCTCCACCCTCCTTGGATCTTCATGATCACAACTAAGAACAGAATCTTCCATCAAACACACACAGACCCGAAGTCAGGCACTGAGATCAAGACGTTGCTAAAGAGAGAGATTTATGTGTTACAGTGACAGACATTCAGTGGGCAACGTTGACAGATCCTGCATCAAACAGGAAGTTCATTTCCCTCTTGGCATCACGCCACTGCACACTGAGAAAACTGATCTCAGAACTGTGCCTGTGTGTGTTTGCAACAGAGTTATCACTTATCTAAAAGTAAATTTAGTAAAACTCTTGTAAAAAAGGTATTTTAATGTCAGAGATAACAACCCAATATCATGCTGGTCCACTTGACAATGGTTATCAGAGTCAAACAATTTGCCTCCTCTAGACGTGAAAACATAACATTCATGTCTGAAGGTGGAGTATTGTAAGCAGAACGGGCCGATTTCTCATGTTTCTATAGTGGGCGATGTGTACTGGTGAACGTGGTATTTTGTGTACGTTAATTACTTTGTGCGCACACTTATATTTCACTGCCAAATCAAAATGTACCCTTGTTTTACTCATCCACCGGCAATGACGGAGGCACGTTGTAAGTTCTGATGACGAACGCTGCATTTTTCGTTTTCGGCCAATAGGATAGAGTCATCTCTGGACGGAGAGTTCGTCACCGTCATTTGCCGGAAGAACAAGCCTCTGTATCAAGTGCATTCCATAGATAACGGAAGCTAGACATCAACGTTAATAGCGCTGTCAATATGGATATTTCTCTTAAATAAACATATTGATTCACTTCAGAAGACCTTTGTTAAGACCACAGAGCCGTGTCGAGCCGTTCTGCGATCGATGGATGCCCTTTTTGGAGCTTCAAAAAATAGACACCAGTTCACTCCCATTCTACCGCTTGGAAGCAAAATGATAAGTGGTATCATAACTCTGACTGGATTATTCTTCCAGACGAAAACCATATTCAGTTAGAAAACCTTTAAGGTGAGTAAAACATGGGGAACTTTTGATTTGGTAGTGAAATATACCATTTAGACACATTTTAACACGTAACCCGACCCCCCCCCTACACCTAAACCTAAGAGTTTGTGTATTAAAACATAAACACGACACATAACAGGCAGATACGAACACAGGTGCTATTTATTCAAAAAATGCAATTATTCCAAGCATTCTAAGCCCAAAGATACCCTCGCCATAAAGCTGGTTCCTGTTGCGTACAAGACACGTTCAGACACGGATGTCCGCCTTCCTGTTGCGTACAATTTCAAAAATTACTGGCGGAACGTCAGCTTCGACTGTGAAATGGCATTGGCTCTCATATGTCTCGTGACTTGTACGGCTATAGAAGACTCAGAATGTAACGCGACCTGTTTGTATTGTTTTTATAATGTTTTAAGTGTGTGTTCTAATAAATGCCAGTGGCTGACTTCTATTTGCTTGTTGCGTGTTTTTTTATCGTTGGGAGGCGGTAGATTTAGGGTAGGAGTGGGGTTAAGTGCTCTACAATATATTTAAATTTAAGTACATACGTTTTACGCGAGCAAAGAACTGAGAGTGTCATGTTTATGTTTAGAAGAGCCAAAGCGTGACACTGACACGCATTTTCGAGTGGACCAGCATGTCGGTTGTTGTGATACCGGGTTGGAGAGCAATGATGCAGGCAATGTTTACTATTAGCCAAAGCATTACAGCAAAATTACATTGCAAATGTGCAGAACTGTGAACTGAGGGCTGCAACTTACAAAAGGACACGTTACAAGGCTTTGAACATTGCGGTGGTTGATGTAGATACTGATGTAGATGTTGCTTAACCATTGAAGTGTAACAGCAGGAAGTGTAACATGCATCATTAGACGCAAACAAGTTTTCAGCTGTACGCTAAAGTGAAGTAAGCTTTACTAACTGCAATGATGATTTTTAGAGTTGTAGCAGCGAGCGAATCTTTAGTGAAACACAAAATGAGTTATTTCTAGCCTCATGTATATGGCCCATCTTCTTGTCATTCCAACCTGTTTGACTTTCTTTTTCTGCAGAACACAAAAGACGATATTTTGAAGAATGTTGTGAAACGATACCCATTGACTTGCATTGGTTTTCTTTCCAATGAAAGTAAATGGGTACCGTCACTGTTCGGTTACCAGCTTACTTATCTCTTCTTTTGTGTTGTGCAAAAAAAGGTCATGCAGGTTTGAAATGACAATAAGGGTGAGTAAATGATGACTGAGTTTTCATTTTTGGGTTAACATTACTTAAAGTCCCAGTGAAACTAAAAATGACCAATCCTATTTTTTCATTAAGTATTGCAGCATTGGAAATAGCTTATCAATGTGGGTTATTTTCTTTTAAAAATTCATGTACCCTCATAATCTTCAGTTAAAATCTGAAATTGCACTTCCGCCCTGAAATGACTATCGTTCTCAAATGACGTATGTTAGACGGCTTGGGCGGAGCATCGTTAACTCCTCCCCTTCAACTGTCAGTCTACTGCCAGTTTCATTTCAAAATCAATCCAACAGATGTTTTTACATATCCAATGAATAGCAGTGAAAAACGCAAGCCACGCCCACACATTTTCTTTTCACATGGAAATGTGTCAGAATACAGAAGTCAAAATGTGAATCAAGCCTTATCATTTTTTTACTTGACAGAGCGTCTTAAAAACACGGCGCTCGTGTGCGAGGCGCTTCAAAAGACGTGAGGTAACGGTCATACACGTCCACCAAACGCGTGAAACAATGGGAAAGTAGCGCATTGGAATGGAAAAATGTGTTCTGTTTGAATGGCCCCTTACTGTGCTCATATTACTTTCACAGGTAACAGAGGCAGTTTTATCGAGTTGCATCATGGGAAATAATCAGCTACAGTGAGAAGAATGAATAACTGGAGCAATGATGTTATAAATGTGGGGAACATGAGGTCAGATATGTAGGTGGAGGAATCTCAGGGAGAAATGCTCAGAATGTTCTGCGTTTCACCCAAAATAACATTTGTGTGCATTACCATGCCAAATAAACACACTATTAGACACACTGTCTGTGGGGTGAGTGATGAAGCTAAAGACATGACGGACAGTTTAATAGCCCAGAAATGAATCTAAAAAGTGGAAGTAGAAAGAGAGAGAGATAGCGCGAGAGAGGTGGAGAAGGGCATTCAGAGGACGTCAGGCTACTGCTGATGTCTTTTTCTTTCTCTGCTTTGAAAGCAGCTGCGCTCTCTCTCACTCTCTCTCTTTCTCTCACTCTCTCTCTTTCTCTCCCTCTCGGTGGGATGAGAGAGGTGAGATAGCTAATTATAGCTCCGCACAACACATTATTCACACAGTAAGGTGTGAGCCAATCTAAGGAACGGCAGATGATATTTTGCTTTAGATTTCTTTATTTCAATGTCTGTGCTCAGCAGAATCTTACACCTTCCCCGATTCTCACTTTCTGCCGGAGTTTCTTTCTCATTTACTTTTCTTATATCCCGAGACTTTAAGGCCTCCAGCCAGTGTTGTCAGTCTCACGTTATTAGGATCCATTTAGATCCATTAGTTGTGGAATGTCCCTGGTTGAGAATGAGCTGGGGATCAATAAAATAGGTGATATTAAAATATCTTTATATGGAGCTCATTAATTTTTAATCATGACTTTGAGAACACAATTCATGGTTGTGTATTTTTGAGTGTAAATTGAATTAATAATCATGACATTGGGAATGAGTTTGGATTAAGAAGTGAGCTATTGTTGTGTTTAAAGGAACAGTTTACCCATAAGACAATTTGTGTTATGTTGTTAACTGGCCCCGGTTCACTTGCATTGCTTTTGTGTCCATACAAGAGAAGTGAATGGGGGGGCTGTGCTGTTCGGTTACAAACTCTCTTCAAAATATCTTCTTTTGTGTTCTGCGGAAGAAAGAAAGTAATACAGGTTTGAAATGACAAGAGGGTGTGAAAATGATGATCACTTTAAGTCACTATTATGAAAATGTAATTGTAGGATATAAGTCATTATTATGAAACGATTGCTGATTATCAAGTTTATTATAGTTAACTCAAACTTTTTTAAACATTTTGCCAACTAACATCAAATACAATAAGATACCTGCATAAATTTATTATTTGAATTTATTATTATAAGGATATTTTGCCACAGCAATTAACTGATTTTCTTTTACATTGAATCACTAAAATATTTAACTGAGCATTAAAAAACACTATGAATGATTAACTTACTGTAGTGGAGTAGGCGGGGCGAGACCGAGGTTCGAGTCCGGTGATCAATTGTGAATGAGCGCCAGCTGTGCGCACACCGGGCTCGAATCACATAGGAGATTGGGAGCATATAAAAGGAACGAGCGACCGGACCGTCGAAGAGAGAGGACCGGGCCTGAACGTGTTTGTGTTTCTATTTATGTTTTACTTCCGTGTTTATGTTTTGTTCGCCGGCGGTCGGCCATGAGGGGCCGCCGGCTAAATATTACTTTATTAAGTGTTTGTTTAAATGTTTTCTGGTTCCCGTCTCCTTCCTTCCATATATTGAACCCTATTACACTTACATAGCAACAGAAAATGCTGCTAACATTTTTAGGAAATTAGAAAAGTGTCAGATTCCTAAAAATTTAACAACAGCAAAGCTAGTTTAAAATATGAATAAAAGTACAATAAAACCAAAACTAATAACTCTCTTGAAATAAAACATTTTAAATCATTCTGTTTTGCTCAGCAATGAGTCACATTATAGAAGTAAAATAACTGTAAATAAATAAATAAGGTCACTAGATTGAGAAAAATGTATCGGTGAAATTTTTAAAACTGAACATGGCTTCCATCAAAGCAATTCGAGATGTGCTGTTAAGTGTGTTTGAGCGTAGTTATTTGAATGAATGAATTATTAAAGCATTAAAACAGAATGACTGGTGGGAAGCACTTGTGCTCACAGCAGCTAAATAGGTTGACGGCAAAGACAGAACCAGGGAAAACTAGGACAGACAAAAAAAAGAGTGAGAAAGAGATACAGAGGAACATGTACCAGACTATTAATGATGAACCGCGGTGCAAGGTGTCGAAAGAAATCTTCATTTTCACATGTTTATTCTGCAAACGATCGATTCTTACCGTGGCCGCTAAGTGTCACTGCGCTGCAACAGAAGAAAACACATGCAAACACAAAAAAACACAAGCAAATTCAGAAAGCATCTCAATTAGTTTGGCGACACATGCCCTGCAAATACTCGCAACACAAACAAACACAGAAACGCCCTGCAAATTCTCGCAACACAAACAGAAACGCGCTGCAAACTGCACGGACGACAACGGAAGTGTTTCCAGGGGGACCCCAAAAACTGATGCACCTGATTGGGACGCGCTTCACTTTGACTGTTCAAATTCGTTAGTGGAGTTGTCAGCCACACTGACTATGTCGACTAGAATATTTTTTTTATAATTTTTTTAAACCTTTAAACTTTTTTATAGTGGCACTTGTTTAAGTAAGTCGAGCAGTTACTACGTCTCATCGTTTTTGTTAAACTGTTCAAATCGACAGGCTTATAATATCCTACGGACGTACGTAAAGAAAGTTAAAATAAAGTTATAAAGCAACTACCTTCAATGTGGCTGACAACTCCACTAACGAATTTGAACAGTCTAAGTGAAGCGCGTCCCAATCAGGTGCATCAGTTTTTGCGGTACCCCGGAAACACTTCCGTTGTCGTCTGTGCAGTTTGTACCGTCAAACTAATGAAGATGCTTTCTAAATTTGCTTGTGTTTTTTTGTGTTGCAGCGCAGTGACACCTAGCGGCCACCGTAGATTCTAAACAAAGATGTCTGCAGTTAAGATGTCAACACAGATTTAATCTCTGGAGGTCAACAAGTCTCTGTGCTGTGGTTACTGGAAGATGCCTGCTGAGTTGTATCATATCACAGCAACCCGAAGTCTTTCATATACATGAACATAATTGATCTGATGAGTCGAACTGAAATGAACATAATTATGTTGAATACACAACGTTGGCCAGATGCAGGTATAAGTGTCCCTATACGATTTATGGTTCAATTACTCAGCCATCTTCACATAGGGGTTAGTTCTACGTAAGTTATGATTTACATGTATGTAATGTAAATTAAAATAACAGCCTAAAGTCAAACTGTTATTGTAAAACAAAAAACCTGAAACCCAGTAAAAAAGTAAAAAGTTTGAGATTGAAATATCATTGGGTGAAATAAGTTATAAGTATTTAAAATAGGCTGCATTTATTTGGAACTACACAGGTTTATCTGTACTATTTGTAAATAGTTTAATTAATATATACATTTGTATTGTGTTGTTTTGTTTTTAAATATTTCTCTGTAAAAATATCAGATACGTTTTTTTAATGTGGTAAGAAAAAGTTAAAATACAGAAATAGACTGCAAATCTACAAGTTGGGTGAAAAAAAACAGTAAAATTTTGCTACTTTTTTATGTATTTTTGTACTGTACGGCATGGCAATAAGAGACGGTTCTCTCGAAAGATGCATCTGACGAACGATTCCTCCAGCTGTTCTGGAATCTACTGTAAGGTGTGGTATAAAAAGTCACTTGGCATTATTCTGATGCTTACATCATTACAACATTAACAACACATAACGGATCATATTTCATTTCTCACACAATGACAGTGGGAACTATACACTGACGTATCCCCATCTGAAAACCAAATTAGATTTATATGCAGTGTGGGAACACACAGACACATTAACAGATACATACACACATCGATATATCACTTCCTGTCTTCTACTTCTACTCATACATGGACACAGAGGATTAACCACTGACAGGTCTATCTTTCCATCTGGAGCAGATCACAAAACACATACATTTACCTCACTGTTTATTTGTCCTTTGTATCTGCTTTGGAATTAAATAAAAGAACAGGACACTTGAGAAGAGAGAGAAACATCATAAAATAAACACATGGGTCCATTATAAATCCTGCTACACTCTTCAACTGACTGTCTATAGACAGTGGCGGTAATAGGGGATTGGATACCCGGGGCTTAGCCCAGTGACCTCCACATATGTGTTCGACACAGCAAGGTAAACAAAGTAATGTTGTAATAATAAGAGTGTAAATTATTATAAGTATTAAAGTTATTACATAGATGACAACTAATGGGACAATAATGACCTCTCTACTACCATTAACCTCAGTATACACTTTATTATTAAACTCCTGTTAGCCATTTTCAAATATTTTCCTCATTTTGTTGAAAATAAATTCCTGTATGATCTAATATGTGATGTGAATATAGGTCGGTAAAAGGTGGATTTGATCTTGCATTCATATGTAGCGTCAGTACTATTTGTCACGAGTCTCACTCACTACACCACACGAGCTGCTTGGAAGTGGTGTTGTTTTTACACTCGAAGGCGAAGAACCAACTATAAACAACTATAAATGCCATCCACAATCGTCGACATCTTAAATTGCATCTGCGTGGCTTTATAGATTATTATCTAAAACTGTAAAGTTTATTTCTACTTTATTTTTAAAGTAAAAATGGGAGAAGACCCCGGGGAAGACGTAGGACACGCTGGAGGGACTATGTCTCCCGGCTGGCCTGGGAACGCCTCGGTGTCCCCCCGGAAGAGCTGGAGGAAGTGTCTAGGGAGAGGGAAGTCTGGGCATCCCTGCTTAGACTGCTGTCCCCGCGACCCGGCCCCGGATAAGCGGAAGAAAATGGATGGATGGAACATAACAACTGTTTGTCATGTTTATTTACGTTTATGTTTATTTATTTGTTAATTTTTTTTAACGGTGGAGATCGGAAGCATAAAAGGACGAGCTGCAGAGTGTATGACGAGAGAGGACCTATGTTAAATTTGTATTTATGTTCTTATTTATGTTCCACCTCACGGTCGACTGCCGGCCTTTTACTTCCTTGTTATTGTTTGTTTATTTTGATTAAAGTTTGTTTAAATGTTCGCCGGTTCCCCCCTCCTTCCTTCCCTACTTTGAACTGTGTTACAACTTCTATCTATAACAGTCATTTAATCTTTACCAAAAGAGTATAAATCGTGGCATAAACGGTCACCCTCCTCCAGTTGATTCTAATAAAGACTGGAACACACTACACGACTTTCAGATCTGAACATATTTTTGAAAAAAAAGTTTGCATAGAAAAACAGGCCATCACACACTACTAGACTAGCGCTGACTGGTACACTTAAAATCCCAGGGCATTGTGGGTAAAAAGTAGTGATTGAGTTGTTGGATTGAATTTGGACAACACTAGAAAATGTCTGTGTCGGATAAATATTGCACTCTATAGGAGATGGAGGGTGAGTTTAGACACAGATAATTTTCCACATGTAGTTACACATTAGCACGTTGCTAAGCTAATGGCGCAATTTTCAAACACAAATAAAGTACATTGATATATAAATTACACAAAAGTATTGAATAGTTAACATTTCTTCCGTCCATTCAACTGTTTTCTTTCTTGTCATAGTACATATTGGGTTGGATGAAAGCATGTTTTTCTTATTTTGATCTCAATGCTAATTGCTTGACAGGCACAACACCTCCCTGAAGTATTTGTTTCAAGATTTACGAAGCGCATTACATTATTGAGATTTGAAAATACAACCTTTAATTTGTGTTTACGGTTTTCATCTTGAATATTTCTTCATGTGCAATTTTAAATATTAATCTTTAAAACCTGATACCTCATTTAGCAGCAACCTGACCCAGGAAGTCTCTCCAGCACCTGACTTGCAGGCTCAACCCTGCTTGGCATTACAGGGAAATTTAAATTTAAACCTCAAGAATGACACATAACCTTGCCATGCATTTTACATACACACATACCAAATGTAGAAATGTCAAAGGCGGCACGCACGCGCACACACACACTTTTTAAGGCTTTTAATGAGGACCCCTGAAAGCTCCTCTTACCGCAAGGCAATCAAGCAGTACGGTAAATACCACCATCTGACTGCATGATGTTAAATTATGAATCGGCAGGCGACGCACAAACAGCGACATCCATTATTCCTTAGTGCCCGCACCCCTCAGCTGGGGGGGAGGGAGCGCATAACTCAACCCAAAATCGAAAGCTTTTAACCCCCAAGAACAACAGTGCCCCTCACCATATCCACTTTAACCAAAGTAACACTGTATCTATCATCAGTTTGCAAATGCGCTATCCAAGAAACGGGAAAATGCATGAAAGAAAGTGAATTAAATGGACCGTACATTTCAGAGCTGATAGAAAAAGCTTTTTTTAAAGCTTATGATATAACATGGACGGCCAATCAATCTTTTTTAATTTAAGTGGCTCTTGCATTCAAAATGTGAAAGTGCATGCAAATTACTGTTTAATAATAATCAATATACAATTAATTTAGCTTTGATATTGAATATATGTTTGTTTGTGTCACAAGTTATCATAAATCATGCATTGTTTTATGTATGACATGATGAAAAAAATGTATGTAGATTACTTGCTGTTATTCCTTTGTACTGTATTGTTAAACAAATGTATAAAAAAGACATTTAATATACACCTTTATGTTCATGAGTTATAATGTGAAAAAGATTTGTGTAAATGTGTTTTAAACAAATTTTACCCAGTCCGAGTTTGTTAAAATTATTTAATAAGGTATTTCAGAACATATAAATATAGTAATTTAATTTGGTTAACTCAATGGCCAAGGCACTCTGTCAATTTTGAAAGGCAAGTATTATCTTCATAAAGTGATCACTAAACTACAAAAAAGTCATCTTTTGTAGCTGTGTTTAAACACCATTTAGAATCAAAAAGCATCCGTAACCTTATTGATCACTTCTCCACATGATATCTCTCCAGTCTTTCATAAGAGACAATATGCCGCCACGGTGTCATTTTTTGCAAGCGGTGGTGAGACAGTAGAATAATGCATGCAGATTGATTGACGGATTGATTCACAGGGAACAGAGAGAGAGAGGTGAATAGGGGCGGTGCCTGGTTTTTGCTGATCTGCGGTTTTTGCGCTCAAGCTTCACGCTGGCCCTCTGAACCTCAGTGCTGTTATTAGATTTCCACATTAATGTTTGATGACTTTGCTCATCCACACCAGCAGAAGCCAATCGGCTGCCGCCAAAGGCACTCAAGGTCACACGGTGATGCCATGGGGGAAGAGCGGGGTGTCACCTTTACAAACCGTCAGCCAATTAAAGTCCTGGTGGGGTGCATTGTGCGAGTATCTGGGTTTGGTGTGATCGTGATATATGATATACTGTACACACTTATGCGAAGCCTGGAAAAAGATTGTGTTCAGGAGTGATGTGTAGCATGGTTTAAAAAAACATGTCATCCATACAGCTAATGTACAATCACTTAACATAAAGCTGAGATTTACATGTGCTCCCTAATGCAGCTCCGCCAGGAGTCCCAGTGATCCCAGAGGCAGAGCTATACAAACAGTCCCAGTGAACTGTTTTTTTACTCTTTCGAGGCACTTGCTGTCACGTTCCCAAGGTATCCTTATTCGAGTAAATGATTAAAAGCACGTCCTGGCCTCTATTGTCATCCTTACCCACACACTGCCATCCATCTGCATCTACAAAGGATTACCATAAAGCTGAGATCTGCATGTTCTCCATGATGTAGCTCCGCCTCTGGGACCACTGGGCCTCCTGGCAGAGCTTCATGACCAGCCCCTTTAAATCTGCTTCTCTGAGACCCAATGATCCCAGAGGCGGGTCTGTATCACAAACCCATGTAAATCTGCATTTTTCCTCTTTTGAGGAACACCGCCACCAATCCCCCCAGTGAGTCCTATTGGGCAAATGATTAACCACACTCCCCTAATCTCTAATCTAGCCTCCTCCAAACACACATTCACAGCCCATAAATCCTCAATCCCTGTTGCCCGGACGACAGGCAGCATCACCTAGGGAGGTTGCAGAGAGTAAAGTAAAACAAAAAGAACACGGCTGCCGCTGCTTTGCTTCCTCTACAAAACAAGCTGGCAACACATAAAAAAATGTAAATGTAAAAAGAACACAAGATCCGATATGTCAGCAGGAACTGTTATGTATAAATCTTGATCGTCAAATGATTACGCATGGGTGTGCAGATTAAAAAGAAAAACAGAACCAACATTCTGGGCAAGCATTTGGTCATGTTTATAACCAAACGAGATTAAGACACCGACTGTCTGTTATTCCATTTAATGATGACTGCTGATTGGTTAATTAACAATTAACATTTGTAAATGTCTACAAAACAATACAATAGGGGGTGCCCAGATATGTAAATTTTGGCCGATAACCGATAATTCTTTAATACTGTCAGACGATAACCGATATATTAACCGATATAAAGGATCTTAATATTAATATAAAATTCCATAAGACTGAAACAAACTTATTTTATTTGAAAACATTCACCGCAGAAAACAAGGTGATCCTTAGTTCTCTTTTTTCTCCCTTTAAAAACCATGTACCAAGCCTCCTTTACACTAGTTAACGATTCTTTGACCTTCAAACTTTTTCTGGTATATTTTTTATTTAATAAACAAATTATAGATGTTCTTCTAGGGCAACCAAGAGGAATGTTCTTAATAGCCACATGTCTCAAGACAGAAAGTATTAAGCCATCCGTCTGATTTAAAGAATATGCTTTTGTCCCTATAATTTACATACAAATAAACACTGTACAAACTGTACCTTCATCCACAATGTTTTGCTAATAGCAGTAAGTGAATGATCACGACAGAAAGACGGTACTGTACTGTATTTTAACTGTGAGCAGCGTGCAGCATGAAAAAGTCTAAATATCTCAAAATTTATTATATCCCGATACCGATAACATTAAGATGACAATTTATCGGTTGATACCAATATGGCCGATAATTTATCATGCATCCCTACAATAAAAGTATAAAAAATATATATTTTTAATAAAAACTAGATTGAAATCGTTTTTAAACATCCCAATTTAAATAGAGTCTTGAAGAATATGAGGCCACATGAATTTTTAAAATAGAATGTCCCACGTGGATAAGATATTAATAATAAACACTGCAATATTCCATGAATTTTTTTTTTTTTTTACTGATGATAGTTCACCCAATACTGAAAATTCTGTCATCATTTCCTCAAACCATTCATTTCAAATCATTTATTTCAAACCTGTTTAACTTTCTTCTTTCCGCAGAACACAGAAGAGGATATTTCGAAGAATGTTTTCAATCGGCATCCATTCACTTACATTTGTTTTGTGTCCATACAATAGAAGCGAATGGGGGCCAGAGCTGTTCGGTTATCTACTATATACACAATATCTACTTCTGTGTTCTGCGGAAGAAAGAAAGTCATAAAAGCATGAAAAAGTATAAATTCTTCTTTGGAGCCACTTTATTGTTCTCATGGCATTCAACACGAGTCACAATGTTTTTCTAGTGTATAATCCTTAACATTTTCACAGTTGTAAGAAAGATAAGATGGATTACAATTACAAAAGAACACCAAACGCATGTAAAGAAACCGTTCAGTACTCAAATATTACAATAATGTATTTTCAATTTTACAAGCTGGAAGTTGTTATTCTTACTTTTATTTTCCAAATGTATACATATAATCAATAGAAACGCTGAAATAGAATCTATACAAAAAGTAGTTGAAAACTGGAAAGTATTCACACAAGTTTAATAATTGCACAAACTGTAATTATATAGTATTTGTATGACATCTCTCTTATTCTTTGACCTGTAAATGTCTGTGTCCTCTCCAGATAATTGATTTGCTCTCTGGCTTGCGTTCAGACTCACGATATTCCAGGTGGAAAAAAAGACACGAGCTCTATTCAGAACAGTTTGTTTCTCCCGTCTACAGTTTTATTTATAAGGCGAATAACAAAAAAACATTTTACAAAGCCACCAACGAGATTCTAAATGAAGTTACTTTACTAAGAAAGTCAAGTGGCATTAATTTATTATTTGCATTTGAATATATTTTCAGTGGATTCTTAACAAACTGTTTTGATGTAGTTGTTTATAGACTAAAGGTAAAATAATCCATTGTTTATTCTCCATTCAATTCTGGTCCCTTGACAAGTTGTGGCTTGACTAAAATGTTTTTCACGATTAATAGAAATGCTCTCAGCACCATCATGTGGTAAGCATTCAGTACTACATTTAAAAATGATTTTATGGAGCATGTGCATAGTATTAAGAATAATTATAAATTATTATCTTCTTAGTATTGTTTTAATCACTTTATCTTTCAGAACTTGTTATCATTTTACACAATACATCCTCATATTCAGTGTATATCGTCACTACCAACAAAAATGCAAAGGTGGAAATACTTCATTCTCTAAATATTATATTTTCATTGTATTTGACTTTAGAATGAAAAGGTGACGGACAAAAACACATCTGTCTTCTTCTTAATTCCCTTCCTATTCTTCCTCATTTACATTTCATTACATACGCTTTAATCCAAAGCGATTTACAAATGAGGTAAACAATGGAAGCAATGTCCTCATCCTCTAACAGTCACTCCTCTTCATCATCCTCTCGGCTTTTCTGTTTTCTCAAACCGCAACTCAATCATGCTCATAGTCTGGTCTCCCTATATGGGTCAAGGACTTTATATACCAGTCATCCTCAAATGGTGGACCGCGGTCCAGATCCGGACCTTTGCTTCGTTCCATCAGGACCCTGAGACATTGCCTCATAAACCATTTAAAACTTTTGTTGAGCTGCCCGTCTACACAACAGAGAATCGCACGCGCTGTCAGAAACATTTATGCCATTGATCTTTTGCCACTATTTCCTCAAATATCTTTATCTAGTGCCAAACGCACTTCATTTTAACCCTTTCTACTCCGCGAGCGCTGCGTAATGGTAAATGGAAGCACAAAAGTTAACAAAATGCAGCAAAATTTAGCATTTGTATTTGTCTGTTTGCTATGTCTCCAACCTTTCAATCAGATCTGTGATATTTTATTAACCATAAAGTTTTTATCTACATTTAGCATTAACATTATAGATCAGCATGTAAACAATCATGGCCCTGTTAAAACCCAGGCTAAAGTCTCATAACAGCCATCAAAGATTCATTTCCAGCATTAATTTCACAAAGATTTTTGATATATATTCACAGAATATTCAGTAGGGTGATTTTATGAAGGACTTTTGCTGGGTTTTCACAAGCAGGGTCACATGTTCTATTTGGGAAATGATTTAAAGATAGAAGTAGTTCTGGTATGAATGGCATGGAAAGGCAAATTTAGTAAGTAACTTTGTTTTCTGTTTATGATGAGCATTTTACTTGTTACATTACATTTGCTGTTTGTATGTTGTCAGTAGTTTTTTTCATTTACAAATATTAATTGTAAGATTATCAGGCATTCCCTAAAGCCACAGAGCCTAAAATGTATACCTGTGGATATAAAAACATAAAATAAATGGGCTAATAAAAGATCATATCTTTTATACGGTATATCCAACTGGACTAAATTGATTAAATGTTTTTTTATTTTCAAAAAACATATTGTCAGGTCCTCTGTTTGGAAGAAAACATAAAGACCGGACCTATTGGAACTTTAATTGATTACCCCTGTTATATACCAAGGAACTATTACCTTCGTGCCACTCGGTGGCCACTATTGCCCTTCCTCAGAGAATGTCAGTCAAACGTTTGGCTTTTTTTAATGAAAGAAACGTAACGACTGTTTTAAACTATAAACTGTCACAAAGACATTTGAATATGTGTCATTGAACATTCAACTACTTTTGAACGGTCCTCCTTCTCCACATTTGTAAACACCGGCTCTGTTCTTCCGCCTTCCTCAAGCGTGACCTTTTCAATGTAACCACGTATTACATGAAGTCATGAACGCGCATCACAGAACAGAGCAAGGCGAGCATTTGTGTTTATAAAACATACACATTTTTATGTTTTTTAGAAAATGACCGATCGTTTCGCTAGATAAGACCTTTATTCATCGTCTAGTATCATTTAAAGCCCTTTGAAGCTGCACTGAAACTGTCATTTTGACCTTAGACTGTTTTGGGGTCCATTGAAGTCCACTATATGGAGAAAAATGCTGGCATGTTTTAATAAAAAACCTTAATTTCTCTTCGACCAAAGAAATAAAATACATAAACATCTTGGATGACATGGGGGTGAGTAAATTATGATAAACATTGCAAGGTAAGAATGTTCTTACTGCAAGGACGGTAAGAAACATGAAGAAATGTCAGATAAAATAATGGAATACATTTTCTTTGATCATCAGCCACTATATATTGTGGAAGACGAAGATTTTCTGCGACTCATGTCACGTGCTGCTATGTTTTATGTAAATATGTTACTTGCCAATATTCAATTGTTAATTCACAACACTTTTTCTTCTCTTAATTGAATACCTGATATACAATGTTGTTAAATATAGTTTAATAATAAATGCTACTGAGAAAGCTTCAAGTAGCTCCGGTGATCGGTAATGATATCGGACAATACAGCTTTCAGTGATCGAGGATCGGCCCCATAAAAACCTGATCGGATAACCCCTAACTGTCGCTATAGATTATTTACAATACCAGCTACAAATCTACAAATTAAAAATGTTCATTAGCATCACTAACTGAAAGAAAAACCCTAAACCCAATGTGTCCCGGTGAGCAAACCAGAGGCGACTGTGGCAAGGAACCAAAACTCCACTTGTGTTTAGCCGCTTTCACAGTGAGTAGATGTAGAAACAAAGTTAAGGAACCAGCAACAAGGGCTGTTTGCAAATTAATTTGTCCCTAGGGATATTTTCCTAATGGCATTTGCATAGGCCGACAGGACAGCACTTAAAAACAAACAACTGATGATCGGTAATGAGTGACGCTTTGGTCGAATCTGTGTCGCGTGCCGATGGCAATTACATTATGTAGATGTAGTGCTGGAGCACTCCAGTCCGGTCTCGGACTCGACATGTTTTTATATGGTCTCGGAATTGTCTTGGACTCGTTTGTATTTGCACTCGGACTTGGTCATTGGTCGCGACAAATGTTCTAGTCGGTTTAACCTTTGGAATTCTGTTTTTGCCAATTCTTAAATTTATTGGATTATCTTTGAGGCTTTTTAAGTTGATCCTCCTTACCTTCTGAAATAACCTTTTGACTTTACGGATTTACCCTTTGCCTCTTGGAATTACGTTTTGACTTTGTGGAGCTATATTTTTTGCCCAGAGAACTTTAGTTTCTTTATAAAACCTCATTGCAAGCATTGCTGTGTCTACCTTATCTTCTGGGTTCAACCACTCTCTTGTATCTCAATTAACTAAGTGACTGTTTCTCACACCGGAGACCCCAGTTTGTGCCCGGGTCCTGACACATAGGGGGTTTCTCCGGATGTTTAGAACATGCTAACATCATCTGGCACCAGGGATGCAACGATCCGATACTCTGGATCAGAATTGGGGCCGATACTGGTCTTTTGTTTTGGATCAGGTATCTGACTGACGGGTTCCCTTCAAATCCGATCCGTTGCGTTACCCATGGATGTTACTCTAAAGCTTCAAAAAGGACTAACTATCAGGAAATTATCATAAAAGTTGTCATGCACTGTATTCGATGTCATGTATTTCGATAGCTTTATGCGAGGAATAAAACAATATAGCATAATTAAAAAGTTAGTTTAGTTAGTATGATGTGCTTCATACTGCAGGGAAGTATTTTTTGTCCAAAGTACTCTGATAAAGTGCAGATATTTTAAAATGTACTTGAAAGTAAACATGCTTAAGAACTATCCACCTCTGCTAATAAAAGAGAAAATATGCAACTCTACTTTGATCAAGAAAAACAGTGCTGGTATCGAATCGGATCAGGATCGGTCTCGGCCGATATGCAGAATTTAGGTATCTGAATCGGATCGGCAAGGAAAAAGTAGTATCGGTGCATCCCTATCTGGCACCAGTTACAAATGACAAAATAGGAGAAGAAAGGCCTGTGTTTTTTCTAGATTTTGCCATTGTTTTTGGATCGGAGCCACATAAGGTGCTTTGGACAGGCTTTGATGTCTTCCATGTTCAAGAGCAGGTAACAAAGCCGATTAAGGCATATTTTCAGGATCTCCAATTTTGTTTCACCAAACAGGATAGTTGAAGGTTGGCATAATGGCAGGTTGCACAATTTTACCACTGGGTTTCGCAATGGAAATAATAATCTGTCCCATCGCATTGGGTGGTTGGAGGAGAACGTTTAAATATGGGTTGCGCCTACCTCCAATCAAGGCACACATGGATGACATGACAACCATCACAGGGCTCTAGAGTGCGACCAATTTGGTCGCAAATGCGACCCTATTTTTCAATGGTGCGACTTAAAATAATCAGCCGTTTGAGGGAGAAAAAAAGTCTCCACAACTCTGAAAGTCTCTCTGTGAATCAAAAGACAGACACACATTAGGCCCATATCGTGGTCTAAACCAATCAGGAATGGTGAAGGGCGGACCCCCATCGGATTGGCCGTCTTCTACATAGTCCTCTACGTGTATGTACCAGAGGTCGCGTTAACCAAAAATGATCTGTCATTGATGGATTCTTTTACCAATGAAGGAGAAATCTGAAGGCCCTCTGTCATGTTGGCGGATCACAATGAGGGCAATTTGTAAATCCCCGTTTCCCTTCAGCGTGATATGCTTTGTACTATGTTCAAAAACCTGCGTGTTTTCACCCGTCATTGTTACTGACTAGACAAACATACATGGGATGATCAAAAGTCCAGACACTATGCACATGATAAAAAACGTAAAACTTGCTTCACTGCTGGTTAGTTGTTGTCCAAAATGTTTGTTAGTTTCCTTGTTTAGTGATAATGGCAGAGGACTCGTTCTTTAAATGTGCGCTGCAACATTTTCTTTACTTTCGTGTTATTCAAACGGTTTTGTACAGTATACAGTTTATAGACTTCAAGACCAGGAAATGCTTTTTTTATTGAATTGTTATTAGAGTAAGTCTCTTACCACTGTAAAGAGACTTTTACTTGTGATACTGGACTGTTCTGCTTTTATTTTCATCACTGAACTTTAAACACGTTTTTCTCTAAATTTTCTCTAAATTCAGCCGACCTCAGCCATAACTTTAGTTACATACACAAGATATGAGAAAAATAAAAACTGATTTGGAAAGGACTTAAATATGGTATCAAAAACTTTATATAAATTTGCACCATGGGATTTCTCAGATCTAATCACATATGAACATAAACATTAAAATATTGAATATATAAATGAATGTGAACAACAACGGCTTTATTTGGCATTCGGTTGTATTAAAATACAACAAGGTCCGAGACGCAAGTACAGCGTGATGAAGTCACGAACATACTAATTACCACCTAACGCCATCTTGTACCATAGTGACAGTTAATAATAGATAATGACGGATTTTTTACGAGCCTGTCGTAAAAAAATGATGGGTTATTTGTTTAACCCAACAGCAGGGTTGAGCCTGTTGGGTCATTTTGTTGGGTTATTTTCTTAGTGTTGGGTCGTTTTTTGAGTGACCCAAACGATGGGTTACCATTCGGGTCCAATTGAGTCACAGTTGAGAGAGTAAACCCCTCCCACTCCTCAACCCCTCAGACAAACTTAACCTTCGCGGGCATTTTGATCCACCTCATCTCGGACAGCTTTTATTCGGAGAATGAAATGTATGTTTTATGAGATTTTAATGTTTAAAACTATTACTGTACATCAAAACAAATGCAAAAGTATGCAAAATTCGGCTGTTCGCATTGAGTTTGAAAAGTAACGTTACAATCTAACTTCGTTAGCTTTGGATAGCTAGTCTGTAGCGTTTTAATCTACAGCTTTTAAATCATTTAAACTTCTTTTTTAGTCAGACATTTCAAAGGGAAATGTTGACCAAAAAGGAATTGTGAGTCATTTAGTTCAGTAACTTACGCAAATTGATATTAGTTTAAGGTGGACGCGAGAGAGCGTCGTGTCAAAAAGCAAACATCCAGCATTTTTTTTTATAAATACCACTAATGTTCAGTGACGGAACGTAGTTTTAAGAGTCTTTTAGACGAGAATGTAGTTGTTTAGACCTCAAATACGTGACTTATATATAAACATAACGCCTCTTTGAGATTTTGTTAAGACGCTGTCAGAGGTGTGAGCTTCAGGCTGTCAGCGGTCATGGGTCAGCGCTGAGAGCAGCTCTATTGCTTCAGGAATAGCCACTGTCTCTAATAACGTTAGTGGTTAACCGTGCGATATAATTGATATGTCTCTCTTCAAGTTAAGGTATTATTGCTTCAGGTTTGTACATTTAGATTCACAGAAATCCTACAAAGTTTGTTGCCTCCCGAATACGGTGTCCCTTTTTCACATCCATAACGCTTGTTTATTTCATTTCTTTAAAATAGAAAACTTGTGCATAGACTGATATTTTATCATATTAGTGCAGTTCTATCAACAAGGGTTTAGTAAAAAAAAAATGGTTCAGTATATTGTTAACAAATACATTCTCTTAGTGTTTTTGTCACATCCATAATGCTGTAAATTGCCCTAAAGCATTTTACTCGTGCAACTTTGTTAATTGTATTTTGTAAACAGTTATGAGTTTCGAAGTAGAAAGTTGTTGAACTATTTATATTTTCTTTTGCGACTTTATGTATATGTTAAAATCTAAACTTATATCTAAACTGATATTTTTTAATATGTATAAACATAAATTGCATCAAAGTGTTTTATATGCCGTTTTATTGTTCATTGAGCATTAAAATATTGCAAGTTTTTATGAATTCCTTTTGTCTTGCATTTCGATCCTTAATAAAACTTCAACTTTTGATTCTTACAGGTCCCTCAAGTAATTCTGTGATTTTATTATTATAATTTTCAAACATTTTGGGTTTGTTTTAAACCAGCAATGTAATAGTTGATGGTAAATAAAACAACCCAGCATGTTGGGTCAAATATGGACAAACCCAGCGTTGGGTTATTTTAACCCAGCCATTTGGGTTAAATCTTTGACCCAACATGTTGGGTTGTTTTAACCCAGACTTTTTTTTAGAGTGTATATAATAAGATACGAAGATACGACAGACAGACTAGCTGTATAATTATTTTCCTAATTGTCCTGACGGTTGTGTTACACCTATTTTAAACAAGACAAAACAAAAGATAAACAATTTGTGCTGCTATGTGGAACCAAGCAATCAAATTAAGATTTGAGGAGCTCTGGCAATACTCCCATACTCCTGTATCCTTATGTATCTTTATGTTGTTGCATCCAGGGATAAAAGATGCTGCCGAAGGACAGTGGAGATACTTGGCAACCTGTTGGTACTGGAATTAGAAACATGCAACAAACACCCTGCTATTTTAATGACATCACGCACGTCATTGTAAAACAAAAAGCTATTAGTCATCAGGAAGCAACATATAGTCTGACATTTGATTTCATCAAAATCACATAATCTGACACAGTGACTATCGCAACCTAAACCGGGCATTACACCTCGCATACAAAAGCTAAACTACACATGTGACATGCAATGCCGGAAACAATAACAAGGTGGGAAGCCAAGATTTACCTCTGTTTTAGAGTGATGACATGTGTTGGACTGCAGATAACACTAAAAATTATTGTGGTGAAAATAATTGTATATATAAGGGATGCACCAATGTTTTGCTAGCGAGCGATTATTTACACTTTCAGACAATGACCAGGGCAGATTATATTCTGTCAATCAAAAAGAGGCGGATTGGAATTTGTGTTGTGTGTGGGAATATATTAGGGTGACAATGAAAGCTAAAATGCAGTCTGTACACCAGTGGATCTCAACCTTTTTGGAGTACTGGACCCCATCATATCTCTAACCATCCTCATGGACCCCTAACCCCCACACTCTCACCCCATCACATCTTCTTTCTCCAGTACAAAATCATATTTCCACTAAATTAGGAAATTTAAAAGATTACTAAAGTCAAAATGTAATATTTGTTAAGTCAATATATGTAAGCCTAACTTAATATTCCACGTGATTATTTAATGGTTTTCAGTTGCATTTGAATTGCACCATTATCACAATAACGTCATTTCAGTATCTCCAACAGTATAATCACGCTTAACTATCAGTGACCTGACGCATTCCTTACAACCAATCCGGTGTCAGAAACAGATGAGTGATCTAATAAAGATTGCTGTTTGCACATGCACACTTTCACACAATAGACCTCCTTTACCTTTCTGATTTCTGATTGATCCACGTGTTGAACTGATGAGGTGAAAGTGATGCCATCAGCGTACTGTTTATTGCTAAGAGCTTAAGCTCATGAATATTGTAATGCGTGGTGCTTAGATGCAAATAGGCGCGCACCGCCTGGGATATGAGATCAAAAAGTTAGCTACTGCAAGACCAATTCAAAAGCAGAAAAAAATAGATCAACTGACTCTCTCGCGGTGCTGTGATGTCTAGACTGAAAAAAAATATTCTTGAGGATTAGTCAATATTACCCATGCAAATCAGTTAAATTTTACTTACAAATACTAGGTAGCAAAGTCAACTACATATAAACTTCCTGAATCTACACAATAAATAGAGGCAAGGATTTCATCTCAATTAGATTGAGTAGATTTTATTCTATGTTTTTAAGTAAAGAGTACCTAAATTTATCAGAAATAAGTCATGACACACTAAAAGAAGATAAATTAGATAAATTCTACTTAATATTTCTCAATATGAATTACTTATAAAATGGAGTAATATTTGTTTGTATCACCAACATCAGTTCATCTGCTTTTTATGAATGATAAATATTGAATAATTAAACACTAAATATGATTTATTCAGAGATGCTTGAGTAGACCTAAAAATGGCCAGAAACAGGAGATCACATCAATTGCTTTTATTGATCAAATAACAACCGTCTACAAAAGCCCTTTTTGACAATGAACACAATATTAATTTGATGTCACCATTATTGTGATCAGTGTTCCCTTTAGTTGAGCTCTAGACTCTAGTATATGCAATCTAGTAGCTACCTAGTGTATGCAAGTAAAATCTAACTCATTTGCATGGGTAATATTTACTAATCCTCAAGAATCATTTTTTTCAATGTATGCCGACCGCTCGGAATGACGCCGCATGACACGTATGTTTAAGGCAGAAATGCCCGAAGCTGCACAATAGACTATATTTAATATGATTTGGTTTATGTGAACCTTCACTGCAAAGTGAAGGAACAGAATTTATGAACACAAGTAACCATTCAATTTGGCAATTCATTTTACTGTAATAGCTGACTCGGTTGATTTTTATCTCCATCTGGTGGGTGTTAATTTCAAACTCTGTATGCAAGTTCACTCAACATTTTTAAAGGGTTCAACGGAACCCCTGCATTTACGCCACTGAGCACTAGGGGTCCATGTACCCCCCGGTTGAGAAACACTGCTGTAAACTATGCACTGCTGCATTTTAATGAGTTGGGACTGTCACTAGAACTTTTAACCTGATGATAATAACCCTTAAAGCTTGCAATGGTCATGAATATGATGTGAAATACGTTAAATCTAAAGAAATCTGGGTCACACTTCAGTATAGAGGGCAATTCTCGCTATTAACAGACCATCAACTATGATTTTTTCCCAAATTAACTCTTAATTTGTGTCTTATTAATAGTT
This sequence comes from Triplophysa bombifrons, assembly GCA_029783895.1. Classification (NCBI taxonomy): domain Eukaryota; kingdom Metazoa; phylum Chordata; class Actinopteri; order Cypriniformes; family Nemacheilidae; genus Triplophysa; species Triplophysa bombifrons. Next base: position 4,551,041 of record CM056471.1, read on the forward strand.
AGTAACGTACTATTATGTTTAGGGATTGGGTAGGATCAGGGTTGTAGAGTATGGTCATGCAGAATATGTGCTTTAAAAGTACTAATAAACAGCCAATATTTCAATAATAGGCATGCTAATGACAAGTTAATAATGAGAATTGACCCCTATACTGAAGTGTTACCGAAATCTGAAACACTGCATAAAAAGCAGGAACTAAGTAATTCATCTATATAAAAACCCTTCTAAATAATTCACTAACTATTCTAAATAAAACCTTCTATATAATTATTCTAAATAAAACCTTTTATTTAATTATTCTAATTAGAACCTGCTATATTATTCAATAATTATTCTAAATAAAACCTGCTATATAATTATTCTAAATAAAACCTGCTATATAATTATTCTAAATAAAACCTGCTATATAATTCAATAATTATTCTAAATAAAACCTGCTGTATAATTATTCTAAATAAAACCTGCGATATAATTCAATAATTATTCTAAATAAAACCTGCTATATAATTATTCTAAATAAAACGTCTCGGTTACGTATGTAACCTCGGTTCCCTGATGGAGGGAACGAGACGTTGTGTTGAGAGACAGACTGGGGTTTGATCTTGAGAACCTATCATCTCAGAGAGGAATTTCTAAACGGCAATAGGATTGGCGAATGGTCCACCCACGCCAGTCTCCGCCCAGTACATACGAGTATAAAAGGAAGATGGCGGCGGTCATTCACTTACCTTTGTGCTGAGGAACCTGAGAGAGTCTCCCGGTCCCTGCAGCGGATCGGCGCAGTGACGTGGCATGAAGACACAACGTCTCGTTCCCTCCATCAGGGAACCGAGGTTACAAACGTAACCGAGACGTTCCACTTCAGTCGGTCTCTCGACGCTGTGTTGAGAGACAGACTGGGGAAGTATCTACACACGGCACACGCCGTATTACGACCTCCAGCGGAGCGACAGTGACTGGCCTGGCGAGTCAACTGCGAACTTCACGCGAGATGTAATCTTCCAATCGATTCAGTATCAGACATACTGAGAAGCTTCTACTGACGGTCATCACGGAAGGTGGCGTTACCCCTGTAACGAGGTCCCTTCCGGGCCGCACTGGGGAAAACACTACTCTCCTCTTGAAGAGTGTGTTGCGGAGCCCACATCCTACCACGTGGGGAGGTACATGTAGAAGTAAGAGGCATGGTCGTCCCATAGGGAGAGTGCATGCGGGAATGTGGCCACCCGACTCGGGGAACAGTATACACGGTGGAAGCCACCGGAGTAGGGCTGCAACAAACGATTATTTTGATAGTCGACTAATCTAACGATTATTAGATCGATTAATCGACTAATCAGCTATTATTTCAATGACTAATCAGTACGTTTTTAATGATTATTCAGCTTTTGCAACTAGTTAAAACATTGAGTTATAGATAATTTACGTAATGAATAAAATCAATTCAGTTTTTGAAATTTGCTTTAATGAACTTGAACCAACTGGTTACTCTCTTTAAGTTTGCTGATTCTGTCCAACTCGAATCACACAAATACTCTCTCTCTAGAAACTTTTAAATACAAATAAAAATAAATAAATCAGGTACATTAAAGGCAAAAAAAATGTAAATGTAAACAAATCTCTTGACAGAAGCATTAAGCAGCATTTATATGAAAACAGTTAAGTTTAACTCTATCCCCATCAGCCTTATAAAAAAAAGTTGCCAACCTACGCCAGTGTTTTTTTACATTTTAACCAACTTTGATGGCTCACACTACATTTTCTGTAAAGAATATATGGACAAACAATATGTCCAATGAAAGAACACAGTCTCTGCTTTTAAACAAAGGAAACCGTATTCTTCAATCTCGATTTGATCTTTTTTTATCACTCCTTAGATGTGGGTAGGTTTCTTCAAAAATGCATCACTTTGATTAAAAGATCATTTTGAGTCAATTCGTTTTTTTGTCAAAGATTCCGCACAGATTACACTCAGAACAATCATTAAAAACCGATAAGAAATAAACTTAGGTTCTAGGATTCTATATTTTCCTGAAAGGTGTGTAACAGCGCCACCTGCTGTACAACAGTATAACCACTGATTGCCGTTATAACTCGTTTGGCGGGGAACCGTTTTTTTTAAATGGCGAGATAAATCACCAATCATGTCGGTGAAAGAGTTAATGAAAAAGAGCAAGAAACAGAAGAAAATATTTTAAAATAAAGTCAAGATATAAGACTCCTATCACTTAACTTCCCTCTCTTATAAGGATTTTTCGCTAATGTAATACCTAATAGTGTTATAATAATCAAAACAGGCTTGACTTTTAAACTCGATCAAAGCTTTTACTTTGCAAAACAAATAATAACATAACTGTAATTATATGATTATTGTTGTTATTATCATTACTGTTATTATTGCATTTTCTCATAAAAAGATTTACCGCTAAATTAGTTAGTTAGGTCTAGATTGAGAACACTCGCCCCTCTTCTGCTCATTCTCCGGGATGTTTCCTTTTAAATACTCCAGCATGCAGGTTGTGCTGATGTGAAAGGCAAGTTCCGCCTTGCTTGCATTACACAACCGCATTTTGTCGTTTTCAATTTGGTAAAGCTTTCCCACACTTTACTTGTTCAGATTCGTTTGTACTCCGCCATAATTCTCACTGCGTGTCCTTCTACTGCGATAGCATTCGGGTAGACTACATTACACTCTAGCGCTACAGTGCTGTAGCGCTCAAATTGTGATATTGCAGGCCCTTAAATTAAGTCACGTAATCAAACGACTACTCGACAACAAGAATATTTGTCGACAATTTTTTGTTGTCGACATTGTCGACAATGTCGACTAATCGTTTCAGCCCTACACCAGAGGGGAGGTCACAGATTCGTCTAAGGGGAAAACGTGAGGAATCTACATACGGGACCACCTTCCAGGGGAGTCACTACGTATGGGGCATTTAGTCCAAGTATAGGGGTCCGCCTGAACAGGGGTGACTCTACCTGTACTGGACCTGGTTCTAACAGATTGCTCCGCCTGATCTATTACCAAATGCCATGCTTAGTGATGTATGGAATGCCTATACTTCGCCCTAAGGGGGGAATAGTAGGGAGGCTTATAGCGCACGCTACTCACCTAAAGAGGGGAGAAGGCGCTTTCGCAGGCGTACGTCCAGGCCAGATGCCGGCCCTTATCCTTGTAAGACACGAGCTGACACCTGTTCCACTTGGAGGTCGTAGAACCTCACGAAGGTACTGGGCATAGCCCAACGTGCAGCACTACATATATCTGCCAGGGTGGCGCCCTGGGCCAATGCCCACGAGGAGGCCATGCTCCGTGTGGAGTGGGCTGTCACTGCGAGTGGGCAGGGTTGACCCGTGGATTGGTACGCCAAGGAGATGGCATCAACAATCCAGTGCGCCAGCCTCTGTTTGGAAACAGCTCTCCCCTGATGCTGTCTCCAAAAACAGACAAAGAGCTGCTCAGAACTCCTAAAGTTCTGTGTGCGGTCTATATACAGGCGCAAAGCGCGCACAGGACACAAAACTTCAGAGGTTGGGTCTTCCTCCCCGGAGGGGAGCGTCTGCAAGGTCACCACCTGATCCCGGAAGGGAGTGGTGGGGACCTTGGGCACGTAACCTGGCCTGGGTCTCAAGATTACATGAGAGTTACCAGGTCCAAATTCTAGGCAGCCTGGGGACACGGAAAAGCCTTGGCGGTCCCCGACCCTCTTGATAGACGCGAGCGCCGTCAGGAGCGCCGCCTTCATCGTTAGATGAGGAAGAGCGGCATCTCCGAGGGGCTCAAACGGGGCCATAGCCAGGCCCTGTAGGACCACATTAAGGTCCCAAGAGGGTACAGAGCGCGGTCAAAGTGGATTCACACTCCTCGCGCACTTGAGGAACCTAATGACCAGATTGTGTTGACCAAGAGACTAGCCCTCCACAAGATCGTGATGAGCGGCAATAGCGGCTACAAACACTTTCAAGGTGGGTGGGGAGAGATTACTCTCTAGTCTCTGCTGTAAAAAGGCCAACACTGACCCGATCGGACAATTCCGCAGGTTCTCTCCAAGGGAGGAACACCAAGACTTCACTTATAGGCGTATAAACGCTGCGTGGTGGGGGCTCTAGCCTGCATGACAGTCTCCAGGTCCACCTGAAAAGGGCCAGGACTTAGTGGAGACGCGGCAGGCAGCGTCTCGTTCCGACTCGCCGATGGAATGGCCGACGTCGGGCCCGATGTTTCCCCAGGGTTCGTCCCGTCAGGGCCGCTGGGAATCCTTCCTCGTGGACTGCTGACGGGGGGTCGCTCTCCTCCGTGTGGGTCTGCGCCACGGGCGGGCCGTCCGCTGGGAGGGCCCAGGTGCCAGAGGAACCACTGCAGAGGGGCGAGGCTGTTGGGAAGCAGGCGGCGCTCGGGGACTTGACGACCTATGGGTGGTCATGCCGCGGCGGGGCAATATCTGCTTTATCGCCTCCGTCTGCTTCTGCATCACGCAGAACTGTTGTGCCACGCTCTCCACGGTGTTGCGAAATGGGCGCGTCCAGAAGGCAGGCCTTCTGGACTTCGCTCATCTGCGCAAGGTTTAACCACAGATGCCTCTCTTGGACCACCATAGTGGACATCGACCGACCCAACGCCCCTGCCGTGGCCTTCATCGCTCGGAGCGCGAGGTCAGTGGCAGTGCGCAGTTTACTCATGCGAGTGGGGTCGGGCTTCCCCTCATCCAGGTCCTTCAGGACTTTAGCCTGAAAGACCTGGAGGATCGCCATGGCATGAAGGGCGGAAACAGCCTGTCCAGCAGCGTTATAAGCCTTCGACACCAGGGTCAAGGGAGCCTACACGCTCTGGACGGGAGTCTAGGTCGACCTCTCCAGGCGGCAGCCGTCTGCGGGCATAGGTGCACCGCTACAGCACGCTCCACCTGGGGAATGTCAACATAGCCTCGGGTCACTCCCCCATCCAGGGAAGTCACAGCTGCCGAGCTCCGAACTCGTGAGCTCCTCATGCACCTCCGGGAAGAACGGCACCGGGGTGGTTCGCGTTTTTTCACCGCGACCCGTACCCAAGAACCATTCGTCCAGCCGCGAGCGCTTCGGGGAGGGCGGTGTGACGCAACTCAACCCTATGCTCACGGCTGCCCGGGCTAGCATGGCCGACATTTCCGGGTCGTTCCCATCACGAGCTCTACCGCTTGTGGGCGGGAGCTCGGAGAGATCGTCCCCGTCAGATGCCAGTAGGCAGCTGTCCGATGCCGCGACAGAGATCTCATCCCGCCTATGAGTCTTCCCGCTATGGAACGGTCTACCGCCGCCCATCGGGGACACACCAGGTAAGCGAGCTGGGGTATGGGCGGTTCGCCGAGCCGGAGCTGGCGAAGCGACATCCATAGCAGTCCCCATATCACCCCCGCTGCTCGTCGAGGCGGTCGACTTCGCCGAAGCGATATATAATTAAATAATTATTACAAATTAAACCTTCTAAATAAAAAAAACTTCTAAATTATTAAATAGCAGTATTATCAAAAATGTGTACGGGTGTATCCTTAATATAGTGTGCATGTATGTGTGTCATATAATACGTGAGACATCTCATGGGTTCCCAAGATTCCTCCAGCTATCAACGATTCCTTCCAGAGAGTGAAAGGCACAATTTCTGATGACAATAAAAAAAAGAAATGTGTTAGAAGACCTCTGACAACTTCAACTCTTAACTCACCTTTATTTATATAGCACTTTTTACAATATTCATTGTAACAAAAAGATATAAAAAACTATATTGAAGAAGACACACATTTATACACTCACCTTCGGTGTGGTTTCTCGACACGACACCCAGGATATCTGGTTTTTTGGACATTTCTCAACGATTTTTACACCTGCTTGAGAATACACGCTCTTCTTCAGGAAGGAATGTTTGATAAGCGATGGTCCACCTTCAAACAACAGAACACAACAGATCATAATACAACTTTTGAATGTGTTTTATAAGAAGGAAGTGATAATAGCTACAAATTTTACAAAGCATGCTACCTTTATAGACCGTTTCATCGGATGCTGTTGTATATTGTATATATAAACAAACACTATTTTGATGACCTTCTCATATTAATGCTTCGTTTACAAACGTTAAATGTTACGAAATCTCACTTTAGCACATCTGCTTTATTTTGCTTTGACAAGCTCACCTCTGACGCTTAACGGTAGAAGGTCTTTGGACAGCTGGGAACCCTTGATGTTACCGCAATCCTTTTTCTTTGAGATGCTGGGAAGAATATTTTGGCCCTCGGGTTTTATACTAGATAGTGGGCGAGGGCGCAGTAGTCCGACACCTGCATAAGGTCAGATTTTTATACATTTAAACAGTGTAAATGTGCCTTTAGTTTTTAACTTCAGACTCAAAGCTTTATATAAAAATGTTACAAAATTGATTCTCACTTTAGCACATCTGCTTAATTTTGGTTTTAAAAGCTCACCTCTGACGTTTAAAGGAGGAAGTTCGATGAACTTCAAGGAACCCTTGATGTTCCCGCAATCCTTTTTCTTTGAGATGCTGGGAAGAATATTTTGGCCCTCCGGTGTTATATCAGATGGTGGCTGAGGGCGCAGTGGACCGACGCCTGCAAAACGTAAGATTTGTTACACATTAAAACAGTGTAAATGTACCTTTAGTTTTTACCTTAAGACTATGGTTTGACAAGCTCACCTCTGATGTTTAACGGAGGCAGGTCTTTGGACTTCTGGGAATCAATAATCTTCCTAAAGCCTTTTGTGAGGGGGAGCAGATCTTTACACCTCTTAGCTGTTGAGACTGTCTGATGTACATCAGCACCTGCACCTGCACCTGCACCTGCATCCGATTCATTACACATATTAAAACAGTGTAGATGTGCCTTTAGTTTTAAACTTCACACTTAAGGATTTATATAAAAATGTCACAATTTTGATTCTCACTTAAACATAATATTGGTTTGACAAGATCACCTCTGATGTTTATGGGAGGGAGGTTGTATGACTTCTGGGAAGCACTAATGTTCCTACAGCCCTTTGTGATGGGGAGCAGATCTTTACACCTCTTAGCTGTTGAGACTGCCTGCTGTACATCAGCACCTGCACCTGCATCCGATTCATTACACATATTAAAACAGAGTAGATGTACCTTTAGTATATAACTTTACAATCAAGGCTTAATATAAATATGTTACAATTGTATTATTACTTTAGCATAATATTGGTTTCACAAGCTCACCTCTGGTGTTTATGGCAGGGAGGTCGTACGACTGCTGGGAATAAATAATTTTTCTACAGCCCTTTGTGATGGGGAGCAGATCTTTACACCTCTTAGCTGTTGAGACTACCTGCTGTACATCAGCACCTGCACCTGAATGTGATTCATTACACATATTAAAACAGAGTAGATGTACCTTTAGTATATAACTTTACAATCAAGGCTTTATATAAAAATGTTACAATTGTATTATTACTTTAGCATAATATTGGTTTCACAAGCTCACCTCTGGTGTTTATGGTAGGGAGGTCGTACGACTGCTGGGAATCAATAATCTTCCTACAGCCCTTTGTGATGGGGAGCAGATCTTTACACCTCTTAGCTGTTGAGACTACCTGCTGTACATCAGCACCTGCACCTGCATCCGATTCATTACACATATTAAAACAGAGTAGATGTACCTTTAGTATATAACTTTACAATCAAGGCTTTATATAAAAATGTTACAATTGTATTATTACTTTAGCATAATATTGGTTTCACAAGCTCACCTCTGGTGTTTATGGTAGGGAGGTCGTACGACTGCTGGGAATCAATAATCTTCCTACAGCCCTTTGTGATGGGGAGCAGATCTTTACACCTCTTAGCTGGTGAGACTGCCTGCTGTACATCAGCACCTGCACCTGAATGCGATTCATTACACATATTAAAACAGTGAAGATGTGCCTTTAGTTTTTAAATTCACACTCAAGGATTTATATAAAAATGTCACAATTTTGATTCTCACTTAAACATAATATTGGTTTGACAAGCTCACCTCTGGTGTTTATGGTAGGGAGGTCGTACGACTTCTGGGAATCAATAATCTTCCTACAGCCCTTTGTGATGGGGAGCAGAACTTTACACCTCTTAGCTGGTGAGATTGCCTGATGTACATCAGCACCTGCATAACATCCGATTCATTACACATATTAAAAAAATTAATACAAATTATTATATTTCCTCCATTTTATCTGTATAACTGAACATGCTTTGGAAATAAACAAACCACAGAACAAAATCAATTTAATATTAGATTAACAAATTAATCTCTGTGGTTCAAGGCACACGCACGCATTTCTACACAAGTCTTTAAATTTTTCCTTTTACTAAGCCAGCTTAATGTTACTTTTACAAGCATACCTCTGACGTTAAAGGTAGGAAGGGGTCTGGACTGTTGGGAACTAATGTTCCCACAATCCTTTGAGGTGCCATAAAGAAATTTACGGCCCTCGGATTGCATGTCGTAGCTCCTGTAAGCTGGTGGTGGTGGGTGCTGTCCACCAAGTCCTGCAAGACATCACATTTATGACATTGAATAAAGACCTTATGAATTTTGTTTCACAATCATGCTTTTTTAAATTAAAATGGAGATTTTTATTCTCACCCGTTATGATGATGGGAGGGATGTGTGTGGACAGCTGGAAAGGTACAAATTTGTTTCGTGACATTTTATCTGCAGAACGAAGAAAACATTTTATTACTGACAGATGCACAATGACTTCACTTCAGTTTTCTGACACATTAGAAAACTAACATTTCACCTTCCTGTTATGTTTTGGGTCAAACTGGCTCCAAAGCAATAGCCTTGTCATCTAAAAGTAAACTGGTTGTATTTTTAAACATTGAGTCTTGAAAATAGTCAGCAGGACTAATCATATTATATTATTACATTAATCATATATTAAAGGATAATAACAAGATATATGAAATCAACAGTCATTAATTATATATACATACAATATATTCACATCAAAATGTTATGTTTTGTCTTTATATCGTATAGTCAAATATAAGAATAGTATCCTTTATCATATATTAACACATTAATGGGGTAAATATAACCTAACACATTAAATCATGCTAAAAGAGGTGGTAAAGTTTAAATACAGTGGTGTAGAAACACTTTATTAGTAAGTTAGTTAGTATTATTAACGTTAGACGAAAATGAATGCCTTTTTCCTTCATTGTTATACGTTTGTCTACATATTACAAAACGATTTTACATTTCTTCAAGAAAATGAATGTTGTTTTCAGTCACTCACCACTGATGCTTTACGATCTATTATGTCGGAAATCGGTGTCAGAATCTCGTCTAAAGCAGATCCGATTTTAATCTAACAATTCGAGTAGCTCTTGTTCACTAAACCAAGCAGATCAGAAACAGCAATATATATAAACTCCTTTAAAACACCAAGAACGATCGCGAATGAACCAAACACTTGAGGGAGATCATATCTTAAGCACGCGCAGTCACGTCATAAAGGACTCTTCAGAGTCTGAAGAACTGCTCGAGCTCATCTTAAAGTGACAGAGCAATTTTTTGGTCAAAATAAGAATTGACCGGAAGAAAGTGTTTTTTTCTTGAAGCAGCATATCAGAGGTTCCTCTTTATAGAGGAATATGTGTTTAATCAGTGTAATTGGGGGTAATGGCGGCACTAGTTCGTAATGGGCATGACTGAACTGTACACACCAGTACTTCATGTATCTGCTCTACCGGACTGCTCACTTGCACACCAGGTATATTATACTGAATGCTCATTTGCACTAATGGACTACTTTCATAACTGCATTAACTCATCTACTGCACTATAACCTTAATAACCGCATTAACTCATCTATTGCACTGCAACTTTAATAGCTATGTCTATAATTAATGCACACTTAAGTCACTTGCACTATTGTATAGTCTAATTGTTATCTGTTCATAACCACCTGTACATTAATGTTCACAGTATATAGCCTTCTGAATATATTGTTCATAGTACATACCGACTGTCATATTTTCATAGAACATTCCTTCTGTAAAGTGTTTTTCATAGTACAGGCCCACTGTATAGTATTTTCCTAATATTGTATTCTGTATTTATTAACACTGTATATCCTGCACTTGCTAATTGCACTTCTGGTTAGACCTACATTTCGTAACACTGTACTTGTATATGTGTAATAACAATAAAGTTTAATCTAATCTAATCTAAAGCCCCAAATGTTTTATTACCCTGCCGTTTACGAATAATTTAGGGGCTGTTTAAATTTTGCGTCTTTTTCGTCTACACATGGGCAAATGTGAGTGGCTCCTTCTTAGTAAAACAATTAAGAGTGTAAAAACAACGCCCCGCTTGATGATTGTTTCGCTTAACTGCCCTAAACCGTTTCCCATTCATTTCCAATGGTAGTGCTAAAATACAACGGATGCAATATCCATTTCGGCCACTGTCGCTCTGTGGCGCACTTCCACGCCTTGCACCTCCAGGAGATTTGAAGCCGCCATTTTGTTTCCGCGTCTGAAAGACAGGGCACGCTCAGGACTTTGCACGTTTTATTCAGCGCTTTCTCGTCTCATCCACCAAATGTACGTTTTTTACAACATCCACTTGTGTTAAGCAATACACGGGTGTCGTTTTTTTTTGTCAATTTAGGTTAAAGCGTCGTCATATCCTTCATACTATTATTTCTTTATTATGTTTTTTAGAACAGCAGATGTTTTGGCTACACCTATATCCATCCAATAAATGAAGGTGGTCCGAGTCCATGTGTTTCAACATTGATAAGTGGTATGATCACACATCTCCAAGGCTGTTTTCAAAATGGTCCCATAGGCTACAATTGACCTTTGACTTTTACTGCACTTTTTACTAAACTCCGGTATGCACCCAATTAAATATTGATGGTTAGCTTGTAAGCATTTGGTTTTGTCAAAACCACCAAAAAAAGACATCCACATGTACACACAAAAATCTATCTGCTGACTATATTTAAAACTAAATCAAATTTTCTTATAATCAATGTGTTGTAAGTCCCATAGTTTAGGTTGCCAAGTGTGTGCGGGAGGAGTTGTGACTGAAAGGAACTGTTATATTGGGACCACGACTGCCTCATCACTGATTTTGGGAAGTTATAATTCTTATATATTTCCATGCACTTTTTAAACTAATGTGATGAGATCTTTATATCTTAAGAAATAGTAATAATTTTTTCCCCTATTTTGCTTTTTTGTTTATCTGTATTGTGTATGTGTCTTTGTTTATCTGTTTGTTCTTACATTGTTAATATGGGTTTGTTAAATTGTGCATACAATAATGAGTTTTTATGTTTATGATGATTTACAGATGTCATGTTTTGCATCTATATAGTAAAGAATGTAGCGCTTTTACGTTAACCCAAAGATCTCTTCTCATAGAAATTGGTCCAATTCTGGTAAAAAAAATACCAAAACCAAAAAAAAATATATATATATTTAAGATAAAAAGATACAAATTGTCTACAGTCCCTGACAAAGTCTTTTTGCTCATCTATTTTGTAGAAACACCTGCTATTAACCTGACTTTTAATTAATCAATTGGTGTTAGAAATAGCTCATATGAAAAGCTAAAACCCTCCCAAGTGACTTTTAATGCACGAATATCACTGAAAAAAAGATTGATCATTTAATCAAGACAGAAAGGTCAAATTTTGGCAAGAGTAATTGAACAAATTTACTGCAAATACAAAAATATGTCAGCAAATTAAGTAGTGGTGCTCTGAGATCCAAATTTAATATCTTGTATGACTTCCATGAGCTTGAAGTACTGCATCCGTGCGGTTTGGCAAGGATTCATACAATTTATTGATGAAGTCATCAGGAATAGCAAAGAAAGCAGTCTTGCATGCCTCCCAGAGTTCATCAATATTCTTTGGTTTCGTCTTCCATGCTTCCTCTTTCATCCTACCCCACATATGCTCAATGATGTTCATGTCTGGTGACTGGGCTGGCCAATCCTGGAGCATCTTGATCTTCTTCGCCTTGAGGAACTTTGATGTGGAGACGGAAGTATGCGATGTAGCACCATCCTGCTGCAGAATTTGGCCTCTTTTATGGTTGGGAATATAAGAGGTAGCTAAGATTTCTTGGTATTTTAGACTTTTGATGTTGCCTTCCACCCTGCAGATCTGTCGCACACCCCCATACTGGATGTAACCAGTATGGTTGTAATCCAGTATGGATGTAATTGACTCAATGGCCTTTACCAAGCTGTGAATATTACAATACTTTTTGACAGTTTTGCACTGAAACATTATTACAAGAGATGTTGAGATTAAAATGAGCCATTTCTTGTAAAAAAATCTTGATTAGAAATATATTTCAGCGGCACTTCAGGTCAATATGTACACAAGCGACAAGAATTTTGTAAGGGACTGTAGTTTGTAAAAAAAAAAAATTCAATTGAATATGACATTTACCAGGTCGTGCAATGACAAAAGCTGTCTGATTGTACTAAACTGAATAGTTTTCTGTATCTTATAGTTTTAGTACTTTTCCGTTAAATTTCTTGAGTAGCGTATGTGTGATTTAAAGTTCTAAAAATGTCAAGTGCGATTTTTTGATGACATGTTTTAGTGATTTGTTGGAGAGTTAAAGGAGGTTATCATTATAAAGCACTACAACCCAGAAATCGGCCCACATAAATGTAATACATAATAAATGTATGGTCAGTGACCACAACTGGTTATGTGGCTCTTTTAGATAAATGTGAGGAATACAAGAAATTCACTCGGTTTATGTCGATTCTTTTGTTGCGAGAACAAAACAAAATCAGATTTCTTATTGTACTAAAAAGTGGATTATGACTTTAATATTAATTTTACAAATCCCTCATGATATTCAATAAAAAAATAATTTAAATGTTGTTTGTGATCCAAAAACTTCTGAATTGTATCCAAACATAATTGAATTTTCCATTTTTGTACCATGTCTTGAGCCCTCTTCATTTGTTTATCATGTTGGCCAAAAGGTTTTTACAGAAGGAAGCGACAAAATTGCCTTTGGAGACAACAAAATCTCATTGCCGGTACAGTATGCATTTAAATGATTGACTTTGTCAAAACTCTGTCACTAAACTTCCTCTAGCATCAAGATTTTTTCTCAACTGATGTTAAACTCTTGTCATTGTATTTGGTTTTTACTCAACATCTGCCTTGTCACTGGGTTTTTACACATTTGAACAAATCCATTAATTTCTCCTCCATTATATCCATGTAGGTCTTATTAATCCCCTCCAGCTTGATCATTCCATTTCGACGTGAAAGAGCTGCATCCAGCGAAATGGAGTCAGTGAAATGTAGAGACGCAGGACTTTAGTGTAATGTATAGCAGGATGAATGGTGTAATGCATCAGATGTCTTCTAATACAAGAGGATTAAAATGGACTTGATAAAATGTTATGTTCAGTAAATTTGCCAATGTCTCTCTGCACCTTCTGTCTATTATTTTATATTCCGTCCCAAGAAAAATCTAATAAGCATTGAAAGGAATATAAATTTAGCCTTTATTGCTTTTAATTAGAAAAATTATGTTCGTTAACCAAGGTGCTCGCAGGTATAGATATACAATAAATGCGCCATTATAAAATATAATTATTTACTGTCATTTTAATTCGTAGGTCAAATTCAAGGTGTGATCAAGTGGATGAACAGTGATGTTGGGGCAGAAAATGACAGGCAGGTTTTGATTTTCTTTTTTACCAGTTATTTTATAACCAGCTGGTGTGTGTTTAACAAGCCCTATCAAATAAGGATGTCTTTATTTTCATTCAGAGGGACAATTCACCCGAGAGTATGTTAAGTATGTTATTTACTCACCCTCAGATTGTGTTTTGCTGCATAGATTTGAAAGAACTAACCAGAGATCTCATCCCCCATCAACCCCTATATTTATTTTTCCTACTATGGCAGCAAATGGGGATGAGATCTGTTAGGTTACTTACATTCTTCCTTCAGCAATACACAATAAAGCACTATATAAATGCCTACTTCATTCAAATGTACAGTCACATAATAGGATAAATCTGTTAGTAATGTTACACTTTGTACGATATTATATATGGAATTCTTTTTCCCGTGTCCCTGAGAGTACGATCACATATGTGGGATTTCAGAATGTACAATGATAACATGCTGCCAGAATCAAGCCGGCTTTGGCGGCACACGGACGGAGGCGCGCAATTGGAGACTGACATAATAAAAATTGCTGCTCAAACTGTGATTTTAGGCAAATTGTCTGCTTATTAATGTACCAAGTTTAAGCAAACTTTATAGTTTTGTATATATCTGAAAATAAAAATATTGTTAGTGAGAACGGAACTAAATTGGCTTTGGCCAATCAGCAGAGGAGCGCAACTTTAAATGACGCGCTTGATACGTCGTCATGGAAACCAAAACAACAGCTACGTCATAGCTTCAGTCAGATCGTCAGCTTTAGGATTGTTTCTGCACAAGTTTGACGATGTCTTCGTACAAAGCACCTAAGAGAAGTCTCACACGAAGGTAACACACGTAGTTTCTACCAATCTCATATTAATCTTGAGAACGGAACCTATAGAGTAGTATTGCATTCTTCATATCTTCGAAGAGTATTTAGTTTGATCACATTTAGAAAAGACAGTTACAGCTGTAGGATTATTTTATACCTGCCTGGAGGCTCACAGTGGGCGGAACTAAAGCACGAGCACACAATACATGATCGTATTATCCATAACTGTAGATTCGCTATAATAAGTTTGTGTTGTTTACATTCTGCACGTACGCACGCCGATTGCCCACAAAACACAGACATGAGTCAGATTCACTTAAAACTGCAACTAACAACTAGTCTCACTGACAAGCAATTGGTTAGGACTGATCACTCATACTTTTCACATTTCAAATTGCTCAATCTACATTTCTATGTGACTGACTTGGAGAAGTTAGGACCAGACTTGAAGAAAATAATCACATGACTAAGTTCTAAGACTAGTCTAAGCAGTTTATGCAACCGGTCCCAGTGACTAAGTCAGAATGCATGTGCTTACAGGCACAGGTTTGCCGTTGGTCCTATGGCATCTGGGAGGTGTAAACCACCACAACAGCCGAGTGGCTGCTTGACATATGCCAGCCTTCCTTCCCAGTTTCAAACGCCTGGCACTGACATGCAAATGTTTGCCATGCTGGTGGATGTACCGCTGCACTATGATGCGTGCGTGGCTTTGAGTCCCTTCACACCATCTGCCATCCCATCATCTTTCTCTTGGGCTTCGTCTTCCAGTAACATGGACGAAGAACCCATGGAAGTTGATGAGGAATCTGCCATCCCATCATCTTTCTCTTGGGCTTCCTCTTCCAGTTACATGGACGAAGAACCCATGGAAGTTGATGAGGAATCTGCCATCCCATCATCTTTTTCTTGGGCTTCCTCTTCCAGTTACATGGATGAAGAACCCATGGAAGTTGATGAGGATGACTTCATGGACTGGAGTCCCTCGATACCCCCAGCCATGGTGGCAACATCATCAGCCAGAGCGTATTTAAGAAAACCGTGCTTTATCTTCCCAAGCCCGGGCCACACATAAAGCCACAGATAGTCCCAGTGGCAATAAATCTGCAGTTCATCAGAGCACAAGAAAATTTACTTTTGAGCATTAGAAAAGTAACTACGGAGCACAAGAAAAATGTCACTTGAGCATAAGAAAGATACCGCCAGAGCACCAGAAAAGATTTCTTTGAGGACAGAAAACCCCCCACATTATCTGTGCACAGAAATATCCCCTGAGCATAAAAATAAAACAGTCTTTTGTGTAATAAAACTTTTTGAAGGCGTGATTTATATGGTATATTTACTGTATAATATATTCAATAATCAATGTACACTGAGTTTTCATCATCAGCATCAGAAAGGTCATGTAGGTTCAAGCTGTGGTTCCACACTCATCCACAGAGGTCAGCCAATTACACACAGCCATGTCCTTCTCACACAAAACCATAAGGCTATGCCATGACTCCGCTGCAAAACCAAGAACAAACATGACATGATAGCGGAATCATGACAAAGTCTTGTACTGGCTTACTTTTATAAATGTAGATAATTATGTGTTAAAAACTTTATGAAAATGTCTGTTACGTGAAATAACAGGGCAGTAATAATTCAAAAACGAACTTTTCATAAATTTTCAACATTTTCTCAGCAAGGGGTGTGTAAACTTTTGACCACAACTCTACAGTATATAGGATTTTAAACTTCTCATTTTAATTTTGATGCCAGCAACATTTAAAAAATGTATGGGACATATGGGAAAAAAACACTCTTGGGTACTTCAAAAAGAAAAACAGTTCTCAGAACAATCTTTTAACAATCAGAACTTTACAAAAATTTTATTTATATACATATACACATACACACATAGATGCTAAAATATAAAGTAGTGTTGATTTAATTTAGATGCTTTTAGTCACAACATAATTGATAGTTACAAATGTGTAGTTCCATGGTTTTAATGAGTTAACTATTACTATAAAAGGTGAAAAAACATAAGCGTTTGCAAATTTGAACCAGTACTGTATATTTAAAAGAATTATGAAACAAAGATTGACCCAAAAGGCCCAAACTGATTGGCAGCTAAAATCATATACAGAAAACTGCAGCTAGAGGTCTGGGCATCTCTACTGTCCCTGTCAATACTATGACCCTGATGGACTTACTAGTTTGAAGAATGGATGTTAATAAAGGTGTTGGCCTCCTCAGCTCCAAAACACTCAAAGTGCTTACGTCAACCATCATTGTTGCTTCATTGGTGATGGAAAATGTGTAAACTTTGTTGGCTTTAGTTGGTTCTGAGTCTTTTGAAAATTCAAGTAGTTGTTTTCCAAGTGTAATGCAAGCCCTCCGTCTGACTCCAGAACTCAGTGAAGGTGATTCCTCGTCTCTAAAAAACAATTCTGAGAAAAAAAAAACATTACAGTATTTTATATTTTCTTGACAATCACCAAAACAAACTGTTTTCATCTTTAAATTGTTTAATATACAGTAGAGAAAGGACTATTGTGTCCCCTGTAAAGATTAGGTAAAGTTATTACACACTCAAATGCTTAAAATATAAAAAACAAGTTATGTTCATAACTGTCCCGAACACAACCAGAAAAATCACCTTCTAACAACATCAAAGAAAGAAACGAACAAATCGAAGTTGCTGGCGTGTGAATGCACAATCTAAAAGGTTACATTGCACCCATATATTATGTATGTATTTGTTTTAG
Source organism: Triplophysa bombifrons (assembly GCA_029783895.1). NCBI lineage: Eukaryota > Metazoa > Chordata > Actinopteri > Cypriniformes > Nemacheilidae > Triplophysa > Triplophysa bombifrons. The sequence continues at coordinate 4,568,339 of CM056471.1, forward strand.
TGTTAAGGCTACACACATAAGAGGCAAACTACTCAAAAGTGTGAAAAAGTTTGAATATCCATTTCTCCAGAAACCTAGAAGCCACAATTAGCTCTAACAAAAAGAAAATAATAAAACAACTACAACAAAGAAACTCACCCTTTGCCGGCGCTCTTGTGGAACCTGAAGTGAAGACAGATATTCATGTTATATAAATGTTCCTAGAAAATTTCTCAATTCATTTATTCAATTAACTTTAAGTAGTGGTCAGGAGAACAGACATTTGTGAGTTTGTATTTTAAGAATAATGAAACTAAATCAAACATAAGACTGTAATTGGGGAATGAAATTAACTTTTCTATTAAAGGACAAAAATTCGCGATTGTAAGTGATATCTAGAAACATGTCTTCTTCATAAGGTCAATATGTTAATATCCTTATTAAACCTAAATTGACATCTGTATTTTATGTAAAATACATATATTTAATCAATTAATTCAGCAAATAAGAATAATGAAGTGGTATAGACAGTAATATATTATCAACATCAAAAAAGCCATCTATACACTGCAGAAGTTGAATCTGTTTTGGTTCATTACAAAGACTTTTTATCCATCATAAGAAACGAGTCATACTTACATTGTAGGTCTGTCTGCACTCTGTTGTTAAACTTCTGATTGGCCATCACCTCAAGCGCTGTCTCTCAGGTGTTGTAATACTCAACGCTGCAATCAAAACACGGAACATAAATCTCTTTTCATTAACGTTACTTTGAATTATCAACATATTATTCACTTTATAAAATCTCACTCAAGCACGCACACACATTCAATAGCGCATTAAATATTCTCTTTAACGTTACTTGAGTAAATGGCTCGCAAACTTTTATATCATTTACAGTTTACAATTACAGTGCACTGTTATCTCAACTTTAGCGGTGAAATTTGATAAAAGTTGTTCAATGTGATGTAGAGCCTTAGCAAGCAAGAGGTAAATGTAAACAAACCAAACTGTTTTGAAAGATCTTTATTTTGGGTAATTCTATCTGAGAAACGGGCACATGAAAGGTGCACATTCCATGTTGACCGTTTCTAGATTGGATAAATAATGTGTGGGTAATAATGTTTTGTTTCTTTGTCTTACTGGTTCTGGGTGTTGACTAGTAGGAGGGTTCGCAACCAGGAAACCGACTTTATGTCATCCTGGAGGGGCGGAGTTGGTCGTTCAGAATATTAGGACTAAACTTCATGGATGAATATATCTTTGATGAAATTAAGGCTGTATAATGAGTTGTTAACACTGAAGGTTATTCAAGATGTTGTTTGAAAGCTTATGGACCCTCTCTAGCTTTATGAATGTTAGTTAGGTAACTAAGGAGGGGTTACCATTGGCTAATTTGGAAATGGAAGGAGGAGTTAAAAGCTATAAAAGAACAAAGAGTTGGGCTGAACAGACGGTGGTGTATGTTGGATTAGTAGCCAACTTTTCGAGAGTTTTGTTATTTTTGTTTTCTTTTTGTTTTGTTTCTTGTGCACTTCTGTTTGTTGGAACATGATCCTTGTACTAACTTCTTGAAGTTGAAACTCTAAGTTAAGACATTTCTCTGTAAAGAATGCTGGAATCCTTGCCTACTTTTCTATTTACTGCCACTGCCTCGGCTACCATATCACAATTGGTGTCAGAAGTGGGATTTGGAGTCTTCAAGGAGTAATTGGCAGTAGAAGAGGCAACTTATACATTTCAAGATGGCCGCTAAAGGACAGGGATTGCCTCAAAGGTGTACCAGAGCTCATCCAGTGTTGTTTTCTGAAGGAGAGGAGGACACAGATGAAAAGCAAGCAGGAGATCTGGATGTGGAGGTAGAGGTATCAGAGATGGATGCGACCGGCTTGTTTCAAGTGGTGGAGGTGCAAGAACCGGTGAGTGAACCGGTAGTGAGACCAAAGACTGACAAATTCAGGACACCTCGAGAAAGGGCGGAAAGAGTTCCGGGAGGTCAAGATTTCCTTTCAGAAATAAGACAATTCATGAGACAACAACAAAGAAATGAAAAGATATTGTTTGATGAATTAAAGGGGCTAAAGGCTACTATTTTTCAAAAAACTCAGACGGAGTGGGGGTCTGTGGAACAGATCAGCCAACCTACTCACCATCATCCTTTACCGACGCATAGAACCCTGGGACAGTCTGTAGAAGGAGCAATGTTGTTCCCAGAACTTCCTCAGATTCAGCATCAAGATCATGTTGGAAATGTGGATCATTGAACCGTCCAATAGTGAGTGGTCAAGTCCTATATTGCTGGTTCCAAAAAAAGACGGAGGAGTTAGGTTTTGTACTGACTTTAGAAAACTAAATAGCGTGTCTTGTTTTGACTCCTATCCAATGCCCCGTATCGATGAATTGATAGAGAGACTGGGTAAAGCAACGTATATGACGACGCTAGACCTATGAATAGGATATTGGCAAGTACCCCTAGATCCTTCTTGCAAAACCCTTACTGCATTTTGATCTCCCATTGGGTTATATCAGTATACAGTTATGCCCTTTGGTTTATATGGAGCTCCAGCTACGTTCCAGAGATTGATGGATCGCGTGTTGGCAGGATGTGAGCAGTATGCAGCTGCTTATTTGGACGATGTGGTGGTATACAGTGGGTCATGGCAAGAACATCTGCAACATCTTACTGGTGTTCTGAATAAGCTTCAAGAGGCTGGACTCACAATTAACACCACTAAATGTTCTTGGGCTCAGACGGAAGTGAGGTACTTGGGGTACTTGTTAGGATGTGGACAAATTCGACCACAGGTAGAGAAGCTAAAGGCCATTCAAAGCATTGCACGCCCCCAAACCAAGAAGCAAGTGAGGTCCTTTTTGGGTCTAATCGGTTGGTATAGACGATTTATTCCCCATTTTGCAACCGTAGCTACTCCACTAACTAACTGTACCAAGAAGAGTCCCTCTAAATTCTGCTGGACCAATGAATGTGAACATGCCTTTACATCTCTGAAAGATTTGTCGTGCCGGGAACCGGTATTGAAGAGCCCTGACTTCTCGAAGAAATTTACTGTACAGGTAGATGCCTCGGATATCGGACTGGGAGCTGTACTAGTTCAAGGAGAGTCTTCGGAGGAAAAGCCATTACTGTTTCTGAGCAGAAAACTCTTTGAAAGAGAACAACGGTACTCCACTGTTGAAAAGGAGGGCCTAGCCATTAAGAGGGCGGTGGACTCTTTGCGCTACTATTTACTTGGACGGGAGTTCACTTTATGAACGGATCATCGAGCCCTGAAGTGGATGCAGACTATGCAGAATAGCAATTCAAGAATACTGCGCTGGTGTCTGACTCTGCAGCCATATAGGTTTACGATTGAGCACTGTCCAGGTAAAAGAATTTAATTGCTGATTATTTATCCCGCTTGCCTAATTCAGATCATCCGGAGGAGGTGAAAGGGAGAAATGTGATGTAGAGCCTTAGCAAGCAAGAGGTAAATGTAAACAAACCAAACTGTTTTGAAAGATCTTTATTTTGGGTAATTCTATCTGAGAAACGGGCACATGAAAGGTGCACATTCCATGTTGACCGTTTCTAGATTGGATAAATAATGTGTGGGTACTAATGTTTTGTTTCTTTGTTTTACCGGTTCTGGGTGTTGACTAGTAGGAGGGTTCGCAACCAGGAAACCGACTTTATGTCATCCTGGAGGGGCGGAGTTGGTCGTTCAGAATATTAGGACTAAACTTCATGAATGAATATATCTTTGATGAAATTAAGGCTGTATAATGAGTTGTTAACACTGAAGGTTATTCAAGATGTTGTTTGAAAGCTTATGGACCCTCTCTAGCTTTATGAATGTTAGTTAAGTAACTAAGGAGGGGTTACCATTGGCTAATTTGAAAATGGAAGGAGGAGTTAAAAGCTATAAAAGAACAAAGAGTTGGGCTGAACAGACGGTGGTGTATGTTGGACTAGTAGCCAACTTTTTGAGAGTTTTGTTATTTTTGTTTTCTTTTTGGTTTGTTTCTTGTGCACTTCTGTTTGTTGGAACATGATCCTGGTACTAACTTCTTGAAGTTGAAACTCTAAGTAAAGACATTTCTCTGTAAAGAATGCTGGAGTCCTTGCCTACTTTTCTATTTACTGCCACTGCCTCGGCTACCATATCACATTCAAATTTGTCAATAATATTCTTACAGACCTGGGCCATCTTCATGTTAGCATGCTCTGATACCATACGAATTAGCATCCGAGTTATACCGATCTAACGCAGGAAAACTCACAACAATTTTAAGTTAAGCAGTAACGTTATACAACGTAATAAATAAACAATTAATTCATTAATAAAACAGTTTGACAACACGCTGTGTGACTTACATTACTGAAGTTTATTAGGAGTAACGTTACCACTGCGGGCTGCGCTTCACTTCAGAAAACTTCCCGCGTTCGGTTACACATATACGGCCTGCATCTGCTGAACGACTGTCATTCTCCCCACTGAAACCGGCCTCAGTCTGGATCTGTACTAATGCAGTGAAACGGATGCGACTGTAACGCGGATTTGCCGGTTTGAAAACGGATCCGGCTCGGAGTCCCCTGCTATCTGGGTTAGCTGCTAAGCTTGTTGCAAAACCAACTTAGTTTATTTTGAAATATGATTTATTCAGAACATGAATTTAAGTTTAACAGATGATAAAAGCACCCTCTCAAAAATGAACCATGTTTTTTTTAAGTAATAGTATAGTATTGTAACAACCAGGCAAATGTAAGTCAGAGACCGAACACCACAGGGACAAGTATGAAAGCTTTATTGTGTCAAAACCATAAATACACTTCAACACGGCACATTAACCCCCTTTAGTAAACGCTTGTTTCCATCTCTCAGCCACCAACCGATCCCTGAAGACAGGAGACAGAGTTCGATCTCGCACAGGGTCAAGCAGTAGTCCAGGGTTCAGAGGCGCCAGCACAGGGTATGCAGCAGCATTAGCACGCTATCAGCTTTCACTACGAATCAGGAGCTCTCCTAACCAACAAAGGCCCTCACTGACTATCTCTATTGACTCCCCCTCTATCTATCTATCTATCTATCTAGCTATCTTCACCGCCGGATACACTAGTTATCTCGAGCGGCCGTCACCCACACTCGAGCTCCCGATCCTCCAGCAGCCTCTCCAACAGTCTTTTTATCAGCCTTTTAATTCGCACCACCTGTACACTTCAATCACCTTAGTCCCCACCCCTCATTAACTCCAAGACACCTCCCCCGTACTCCCTTACATCACAGTATCATGGTTTTAGTACAGTAAAAGTTTGTAACAAAGTGATCTGCTGTCTTCAGTATTAAAGTTAGTTTAAAATATTTTTTAATCAAGTTTAGCCTAATCATAGTAATTTAACTGATATAGGTAGTTCCACTGTGAACTTATTGCAAACTATGGTAGATTTGGTCTATTATCATTTGATGTGTTGTAATGTAGAATTATTTCTATTCAATCTTTAAGTTTGCAGATGTCTACTTTAATCTTGCAATAGATGTTGAACCTAAAACCCAAAACCAAGTGTGAAAAGACAGTGCTGTGTAGAACACAAATGAGTTTCACTGATAAAGTTCAGTTTGTGCTGTTATGTTTCCAGAATATGCCTAACCGTATTATGTTTTTGTGCATGCTCCTGCTCGTGCACGTACTGCAAAGTATACTGTAATCACTAATCAGCATGTCTACCATCGTGCCACTTGTGTACAGACCTGTGCATGAAGACTTGCTTTTGTGTATTTATTTTGTTAGGCCATCACATATAGGCTGGCTGTATTGCAGAGTGATGCAGAAGGAAATTGAGCACTCTTCTTTTTTGGACCAAGTAAGACTCGATAAAGTTTTTTACACAATGACCAGTGTACCCCTTTCATGTGTTACAAATAGTTCTGTGATTTATTTCACTGCTTATTTATTCAGTAAAGTTGGGAGTAATTTAACTGAGGGATAGACAAAATATTTAGAACGATGCGATACAATCTTTTTGTACATTCTTAACAAGCAGATGTTTTAATATTTAACGGTCAATTTAAGACATAGTGACATGTAAATAAATAACGTTTTTCATTATACGATTACAATTGTATTGTGTAAAAGAGGACTGTACATCTGAGCTGTGTTTTGACAATTTCTTAACATTGGATTTTTTCTAAACAAATTCTTAGTCTTCAGTATACTGATTTATTGTTGTAAGTCTTTGTATGTTTTTTTTCAGTTAAAGCCTTCGCAAGTTACCCATTGTTCTTGGGGCATAGATGCAAACAGAATTTACCAAACAATTGATTGAATTTTTTTTTAATAAACACTCACCTTAAGAATTATTAGGAACACCATACTAATACTGTGTTCGACCCCCTTTCGCCTTCAGAACTGCCTTAATTCTACATGGCATTGATTCAACAAGGTGCTGAAGCATTCTTTAGAAATGTTGGCCCATATTGATAGGATAGCATCTTGCAGTTGATGGAGATTTGCTGGATTCACGAAGCTCCCGTTCCACCAAATCCCAAAGATGCTCTATTGGGTTGAGATCTGGTGACTGTGGGGGCCATTTTACTACAGTGAACTCATTGTCATGTTCAAGAAAGCAATTTGAAATGATTCGTGCTTTGTGACATGGTGCATTATCCTGCTGGAAGTAGCCATCAGAGGATGGGTACATGGTGGTCATAAAGGGATGGAGATGGTAAGAAACAATGCCCAGGTAGGCCGTGGCATTTAAACGATGCCCAATTGGCACTAAGGGGCCTAAAGTGTGCCAAGAAAACATCCCCCACACATTACACCACCACCATAATTGCATTATTGAGAAATTCAACCGGTGTTCCTAATAATCCATTAGGTGAGTGTATATGGGGAAGAGGCCTGTAATGAATGTTTTTAAGGGGGGTATGACGTTTTGGTTAAACAGTCTGATTAAATAAAAACTGAATGTACTCAATTTTTTATTTGTATTGGCTTTTGATTGGATTTATGGCACGTAATTCATTTAAAGTTTAATTCTTTCAGAATCTAAAGTAAATGATCCAAACTGAATTTTTCTAGAAGTAATAATTTGAGGGATTCAATTCTCCATTCATAAAGACTTTGTTTAGTCTTTTTAGGTTTTGATTCCGAATTAATCTGTGTTTTGAACCAATCCGCTTGATGACTTGATTAATTGAATATGGAAATAATTCAAATTATATATTTATAATTATACATTTGGAAAATATTCATTGCACAGCATTATTCATGTATTTTTAATTTCAGTCTACAAATGCAGTCATGGTACCTCTGAGTAAAACAAACTCTTGATTTTAAAGATTAAAACAAATAACTTTAATGTAAACGATAACATGGATAGGTGGATTAAAAATGGATTTTACTTGTTGGTATATTTAGATATGTGTAGGAGCTAAATCTAAAACTTTAAACCACTGTGTTGTTTGATCCCGAGATTGGTAGGTTTACGCGCTTTCACCATGTACTGTTTTTTTGTCTCTTTGTTTCATCTCCATAAAGAACTAGTTTATTGGCTCCACACCGACGTGCATAATCCAATGTACTTACAGACGTAATACAATTACCATGATTTTGCATACAATTTCCTGTTTTACAACATTAGTTATGTCGCTAAAATACAAAACCCTGTTAACAGCGCCGCTCAATGGCTATAAATGGAAATAACACCCTATAACACAGTTTTGCTCCTACCATATGTTTTTAACATTTTATATATTTCTTTTTTTAAAGCCCTGTAAAAAAGGATACTGACGGGATTTAAAAAATCTACATTTATTTATATTTTTTTGCCAATATTAGTTATTAATTAAATTACACAAAGCAAAACAGCATATATTCATCCTGTACAATAGCTATAAACTACAGGTGAACGCATCAGCAATCCCTTTCTCTATCAGACAATATTGTACTTTTCTCCAAAGGGCATAAGAAAGCAACATTAAATAAAGCATAAAACGGGCAAATATTCTATTTAGCATTGAGAAATTTATTAGAATCACATGTACAGCTTATTATGTTTGCATTGGGGGAGGAATGAATCATCAAAAACTATTTTTATAACATTTCTCTGCTATAGAGTTGCAAGGATACGTGACTTTAAACTTAACATGCATGTGTCATTGGTGGCGACGTATTCTTCTCTCACGTAAAAGTACACGACTGTCTCCTTCGGAAGGTAATCCATGGCACTATCCACCTCCCATATAACATGCTGCCAGAATCAAGCCGGCTTTGGCGGCACACGGACGGAGGCGCGCAATTGGAGACTGACATAATAAAAATTGCTGCTCAAACTGTGATTTTAGGCAAATTGTCTGCTTATTAATGTACCAAGTTTAAGCAAACTTTATAGTTTTGTATATATCTGAAAATAAAAATATTGTTAGTGAGAACGGAACTAAATTGGCTTTGGCCAATCAGCAGAGGAGCGCAACTTTAAATGACGCGCTTGATACGTCGTCATGGAAACCAAAACAACAGCTACGTCATAGCTTCAGTCAGATGTCAGCTTTAGGATTGTTTCTGCACAACTTTGACGATGTCTTCGTACAAAGCACCTAAGAGAAGTCTCACACGAAGGTAACACACGTAGTTTCTACCAATCTCATATTAATCTTGAGAACGGAACCTATAGAGTAGTATTGCATTCTTCATATCTTCGAAGAGTATTTAGTTTGATCACATTTAGAAAAGACAGTTACAGCTGTAGGATTATTTTATACCTGCCTGGAGGCTCACAGTGGGCGGAACTAAAGCACGAGCACACAATACATGATCGTATTATCCATAACTGTAGATTCGCTATAATAAGTTTGTGTTGTTTACATTCTGCACGTACGCACGCCGATTGCCCACAAAACACAGACATGAGTCAGATTCACTTAAAACTGCAACTAACAACTAGTCTCACTGACAAGCAATTGGTTAGGACTGATCACTCATACTTTTCACATTTCAAATTGCTCAATCTACATTTTTATGTGACTGACTTGGAGAAGTTAGGACCAGACTTGAAGAAAATAATCACATGACTAAGTTCTAAGACTAGTCTAAGCAGTTTATGCAACCGGTCCCAGTGACTAAGTCAGAATGCATGTGCTTACAGGCACAGGTTTGCCGTTGGTCCTATGGCATCTGGGAGGTGTAAACCACCACAACAGCCGAGTGGCTGCTTGACATATGCCAGCCTTCCTTCCCAGTTTCAAACGCCTGGCACTGACATGCAAATGTTTGCCATGCTGGTGGATGTACCGCTGCACTATGATGCGTGCGTGGCTTTGAGTCCCTTCACACCATCTGCCATCCCATCATCTTTCTCTTGGGCTTCGTCTTCCAGTAACATGGACGAAGAACCCATGGAAGTTGATGAGGAATCTGCCATCCCATCATCTTTCTCTTGGGCTTCCTCTTCCAGTTACATGGACGAAGAACCCATGGAAGTTGATGAGGAATCTGCCATCCCATCATCTTTCTCTTGGGCTTCCTCTTCCAGTAACATGGACGAAGAACCCATGGAAGTTGATGAGGTATCTGCCATCCCATCATCTTTCTCTTGGGCTTCCTCTTCCAGTTACATGGACGAAGAACCCATGGAAGTTGATGAGGATGACTTCATGGACTGGAGTCCCTCGATACCCCCAGCCATGGTGGCAACATCATCAGTCAGAGCCTTTTTAAGAAAACCGTGCTTTATTTTCCCAAACCCGGGCCACACATACAGCCACAGATAGTCCCAGTGGCGGGAAATCTGCAGTTCATCGGAGCACAAGAAAATTTACTTTTGAGCATTAGAAAAACAACTACAGAGCACAAGAAAAATGTCACTTGAGCATAAGAAAGATACCGCCAGAGCACCAGAAAAGATTTCTTCGAGGACAGAAAACCCCCCACATTATCTGTGCACAGAAATATCCCCTGAGCATAAAAATAAAACAGTCTTTTGTGTAATAAAACTTTTTGAAGCGTGATTTATATGGTATATTTACTGTATAATATATTCAATAATCAATGTACACTGAGTTTTCATCATCAGCATCAGATAGGTCATGTAGGTTCAAACTGTGGTTCCACTTTCATCCACTGGGGGGCATCTTGGAGTCAATTCACAACAATCAGATCAATTTATTCAATGATGATTTTTGAACACAAAACAAGTGTTAGGTATCTTCAATTAAAGCGTCTTAGTAAAACTACAATGAAAACATGATTTAAATACCATTTCAAATAAGTTATTGAACAGAGTCGCTGTTTCTGATGCGCGGTTTGTCCCTCTTTACTCGCCGTGATCAGCGATATCAACACAGATTTTACACAGTACTGAAACCGCCTCTGACTATCTGAACAACGACACGTGTGTGTGTTTATGGTTAAAGACGACGTTTGAATGAACTTTTTGTCTAAAATTAACCGTCACTGCTATGTAAATTGCCAATAATGTCTGTTAGGAAGAGAGTGTCTTAAAAACTATTAAGTTGCCTACCTAGACAGTATTTTAAAGCACCATTCAGACATTATACATGCGTACATGATCCCTAAAACCTCAGTTTGAGGTGTCGGCTCTCTAGAGTTTAAGACACTTTCCGTGTTTACTAGATGTGTGTCAGTGTGTCGTTCTGTCATGTTGCTGTTGTGATGTAAATTTGAGTCTAATTTGAAGACAGTCCGTCTGGAATCTGGCTGGAGATTCAGGCAAACATCAAGCTGTCAAAGAACACTTCACAGGCTGAATGCTCTTTTGGTCGTTAAGAATGAATTTGTGCAGTTTTTGACATTGGGACTGTTCACAGATTGTTAATATTACAACTGTTGAATGACTGACATGTGGTGGTTTATTTAAACATGCTTGTCATAAACCACATATTATGTGTCTCTTGTTTATAACAAATGACTTCTCTAATGTATTGCAATGCAGCCTGATCTGCTGGTCACTGTTGCTTCTGAATTGATCAATGGGCTTATAAACCCATGTGATGAGTGTTGAATTTACTAGCTCAGTCCTTTAAAGGGATACTTCAAAAATGAAAATGCTTTCATCATTTACTCACCTACCAGTTGTTCCAAACCTGTATAAATGTCTTTGTTCTGATGAAAACAGAGTAAGATATTTGGAAGAATGCTTATAACCAGACGGATTTTGCCTCCCATTGAGTTCCGCCCCATAATAGAAAAAATAAAATGTTAGTCAAAAGTGCCCTAGAACCGTTTGCAGTCCTTCATTATTCAATATGTATATTTTTGTGTTCAACGGAACAAAAAATGTTGTAATTGAAGTAAATTAAGTAATTTTCCTGCCATGGGAGTTAACGGGGAGCAAGATCTTTTTGGTTATAAGCATTTTTCCAAATATCTTTCTGTGTTTTACACGTCTTTGCACAAATGTTGGGTTATTTTTTAATCCGTTGTTTGGTCAAAAAGGGATTCATATGGTGAATAACCCAGAAAACGTTAATGTGTGACTCAACCATGTGTTCAAACAGTCCAGTATTTTGGTCTGAAACAACACATTATAGTTTAATTTACAACCCGACTCTTGGGTTTGTTCCTGTTTGGCCCAACTACGGTTGTGATTTTAACCTTTGACCTATCTTGATTTGATTTGGGGATTTATGCATTGGTGTTGTATGGCTATGAGCTGTAGATTTATTCCGAATACAGAATATTAGAGTGATAGGCACCTTTTTGTGTCGTTAAATGGTTAAACTTTCCAGATGGTCTCAGCCCATCCATCACCACATCGCCGTCGGCAAAAGACAAGAGTGCAACACCTGGGTCTGTAGTTTGGTGTTGTTGAATTATGCGTGGACAAATATCACTTTATTTTACAGTATAGTCAGTGAGGCAAACGTGAAAAGCTAACACAGTTAGGTGCCACCCTGGTTGTTTCTGTCGTGGTCAGGTCCTGGGTCTGACCACCTGCTTGTTTTCTTCGTTTCGTCTGTGTTTAGGTTCTGTCGAGCACATGGTGTTGACATTTACCAGGTCGTGCAATGACAAAGGCTGTCTGATTGTACTAAACTGAATAGTTTTCTGTATCTTATAGTTTTAGTACTTTTCCGTTAAATTTCTTAAGTGGCATGTGTGTGTGTGATTTAAAGTTCTAAAAATGTCAAGTGTGATTTTTTGATGACATGTTTTAGTGATTTGTTGGAGAGTTAAAGGAGGTTATCATTATAAAGCACTACAACCCAGAAATCGCCCCACATAAATTTATGGTCAGTGGCCACAACTGGTTATCTGGATCTTTTAGATAAATGTGAGGAATACAAGCAATTCACTCGGTTTATGTCGATTCTTTTGTTGCGAGAACAAAACAAAATCAGATTTCTTATTGTACTAAAAAGTGGATTATGACTTTAATATTAATTTTACAAATCCCTCATGATATTCAATAAAAAATAATTTAAATGTTGTTTGTGATCCAAAAACTTCTGAATTGTATCCAAACATAATTGAATTTTCCATTTTTGTACCATGTCTTGAGCACTCTTCATTTGTTTATCATGTTGGCCAAAAGGTTTTTACAGAAGGAAGCGACAAAATTGCCTTTGGAGACAACAAAATCTCATTGGCGGTACAGTATGCATTTAAATGATTGACTTTGTCAAAACTCTGTGTCACTAAACTTCCTCTAGCATCAAGATTTTTTCTCAACTGCTGTTAAACTCTTGTCATTGTATTTTGTTTTTACTCAACATCTGCCTTGTCACTGGGTTTTTACACATTTGAACAAATCCATTAATTTCTCCTCCATTATATCCATGTAGGTCTTTTTAATCCCCTGCATCTTGATCATTCCATTTCGACGTGAAAGAGCTGCATCCAGCGAAATGGAGTCAGTAAAAAGGAACGCAGGACGTTAGTGTAATGTATAGCAGGATGAATGGTGTAATGCATCAGATGTCTTCTAATACAAGAGGATAAAAATGGACTTGATAAAATGTTATGTTCAGTAAGTTTGCCAATGTCTCTCTGCACCTTCTGTCTATTATTTTATATTCTGTCCCAAATATTGAGAAAAATTTGCACTTTATTGCTAATGATAAAGCTCAAAGTTCAGTGTCAAGCGAGATATTGTCTTTAACAGAATTAGCTTTTCAAGGATTAGAGAGAACGGCTTGAATCTACAGCCCTCTACTTCCAGGGTACATGATGTCACTATTCCGAGTTCTTTTAATAACCTCTGCCCAAAGGAATATGCCAACAAGGGGGCGAGGCCTTCCATAGAGAAGAGGAAGAGACGCTGGAGTAGTGTTTGGCTATCAGAGATTGTAACAATTTGACTGAGCTACGAGCTAAACTACTTTAACTTTCATCTCAGTCCTACAGCTGGTAATAAGAATTCAGCTACACACATTGTTAGATAACCAACGGTCAAATAACAGCTTCCATGACTTAAACATCGGCTGTGAAAGCTGTTCTGTGTAATACACTGATACTGTGTGTGTGTGTGTGTGTGTGCGCTTACCTCTAAAACACTTGCAAATGTCTCCTGGTCACTCTGCTTGTTTTATTATCCAACTCGTTTTCAATATAAAAAGCAAAACTAACACTTCTGTTATTAGTTTTAATTAATATAACCGGTCTGACGACATTCGGTGCGGTGTCATTTCCCTCACCATAGTAGTTTTTAACTGATAAAGTGAAGTTGATGCCATTGTTAATGTTTATTGCTAAAAGTTTATGAACATATGTGTACTGAGAGGGGCACCGACCAATCACAACAGCTTGAGAAGCCTATTGGCTGATATGGTATGGATGAGACATCTTCACACACAAACTCTAAGCGGGGAACCAATCACAGACCGGGTTAGCTTTACCAATCAGAGCGTTTTGGAAGGAGGGACTTGTATAGACCGGAAGAAATCCAGTCGTTTTCTTGGAAGAGGGACAGCGGTGAACAATAGACTTAAAATATATGAAACATGAACATCCCTTGTTAAACACCTCAAAAACATAATCAAAGCCTCTAAAACAGCAAAAGACTGGGTCCTTGGTAACCAAACAACATTCGCCAACCGTTGACTTTCATTAAATGGACACAAAAAATTTCCTAAGTCGGAAAAGGGTGGCATGCACACTTCAGGTAGGTGGAGAGTTCCTGCCTCAAGTGGAGGAGTTCAAGTATATGTGGGTCTTGTTCACAAGTGAGGGAAGGATGGAACGGGAGATTGACAGACGGATCGGTGCAGCTTCTGCAGTAATGCAGTCGCTGTACCGGTCTGTCGTGCGGCTCAGCTCTCGATTTACCGGTCAATCTACGTTCCAACTCTCACCTATGGTCATGAGCTGTGGGTCATGACCAAAAGGACAAGATCCCAGATACAGGCGGCCGAAATGAGCTTTCTCCGCAGGGTGGCTGGGCGATCCCTTAGAGATAGGGTGAAAAGCTTGGTCACTTGGGAGGAGCTCAGAGTAGATCCGCTGCTCCTCCACATCGAGAGGGGCCAGCTGAGGTGGCTCGGGCATCTTTTCCGGATGCCCCCTGGACACCTTCCCGGGAAGGTGTTCCGGGCATGTCCCACCGGGAGGAGACCCCGGGGAAGACCTAGGACACGCTGGAGGGACTATGTCTCCCGGCTGGCCTGGGAACGCCTCGGTGTCCCCCCGGAAGAGCTGGAGGAAGTGTCTAGGGAGAGGGAAGTCTGGGCATCCCTGCTTAGACTGCTGCCCCCGCGACCCGGCCCCGGATAAGCGGAAGAAGATGGATGGATGGATGGACACAAAAAATACATTTTCTTGTGTTTCACAGAAGAAACAAAGTCATCCAGGTTGTATATGTTTAACGGGTGAAAAATTACTTTCTGTGAACGATCCCTTTAATAAGCATTCTTGCGATACAGCGCCCCTTGTGGCAATGCTGAGAATGCAACACGGCTGTTTCATAGGTATTTTCAGACTCAAAATTTCAAAATTCAACAAACAAAATTCAAACTTCCATAACCAGAGGTGTTTGAGTTCATGTGCTTACATTTACATGTAGTCATTTAGCAGATGCTTTTATTCAAAGCGTCTTACAGAGAGTTCAAGGAGCAATAAGTGATATGTCATACAGGAGCAATAATACAATAGGTCCTAATATAAAGTAGGTATGATGACAAAATTTCCAAACACCCCTAAGCTTAAAATGGATCACATGGCTAGACAGATCTGAAAATTCCCTTCACGACGACACCTGAATTTTGAAAATCAGTTGAGGATTGCGAAAGTTATGATATTTATAATACCGAGGAATATAGTAAAATAGTTAACATTAACTACAATAGAAGTCGTGTGACCGAAAATGCTTATTATTCACACGTTTTTGCTTGTAACTTCCTTATTTTATCAGATATTTGCATGAAATTTGAATAGAAGGTAGAATTTTGTTAATTCCTTCAAATGAAATCATGAAATGTACTGTTTTAGGTGGAATGGGCATCAGACCAATGGTACCTCGCTGAAAACAATTATAATTAATAAGCGTTCATTCATATTCATAAACATTTATTTTCAGAATACAAGAGAAAACAACAATACACATCAATATTAATTGTTAATTCATATTCATACAAGTACACAACAAATATTCATTCTCTCCAGGAGGTGCTGTCTGGCTAGATCTGGCTGTGTGTTGGGCCCCTTTCTCCTTCTCATAATTAGCTGTAAAGACATAACATCAATTATTAGGCCCCTCAACTGTACATACATTGATTAACACTGGATTTCTCTAACATAAGCAGCACCAGAAGCCTAATAAACACGGAGAATCATCTTACATGTTTGTAAGTCTACATAATCTACATGATTAAAGAAAGTTGGACATAAAATGTACTAATCAACATGGCTTATGTGTTGCAGGATACTTTGGATAAAAGAGTAAACAAAATTAACAGACAACAAGCATAACTTTTTGATCACATTCATCTAATGCCACTTTTAAATTATGTGCATAGATTTGCTATATTAAACTAGAGGTTACATGAAAAAATGCAAAAAAGAACTAAATAATATTATGCTTGTTTACTTTGTCATATCCACATTGCACTTGCCCAGGCCTACTGTCATATCAAGTGTTCTTAGCCTATTAATTTAGACAGAGTTACAGGCTAGTCCTCAGTAATCTAACTCAAAGTGATGTAAACTATGTTACAATTTTGACAAGCATGTCAGAAAAACCATGATATACATATTAAACTACATAGCATCAGTAATGATGTAAAGAAAAACACCGTCAGAATGAGTTGAATACAGAAAATGTTTTTTTTTTAGAACGGCGCCTGCAGTACATTCGCTAATCTACCCCCCACAAATGTTACTACACAATTTCCGTGATTCAGTTAAATACTTTCTCCTCGATGGATTTCGATGGAATTTCGTCAGTAACAAGATAAAAGCTATGTATTTAGGTCCACCTACCTTTCAGAAGTGTCCAAAGCTTAGATGAAGCCCACCGACCGGTTGAACGCAACGCAAATTTTCTGAAAGCCGCGGTGACCTGAAATCACATTAGTGCTGATATCCCGAAGTGTCCAACGCTTCAGGGGCTTGCACTCGATGTAGTTACCGTCGTATTCAGGAAAAACATTCTCCCACCAGGCGGCCAAGAGAAGATATTGAATGACATACACATTTTAGTACCACGCGGTTTGGAACACATTTTGAGTCAGAATGTTCGCTGCGAGTGGTTACTATGTCATCATACCTATACAAAGCTACTAGTTTCAACAAAAGCAAGATCATTGCCTATTAAGAGAAAGTACCTGTACTTGAGCAAGGATGCTTCAGGCCAAGTATTCCTCATATTTTGGTGAGTAATCTGTTTTGTATGCCAAACCTGAAAAATACTTTAAATGATGAGACTTTATGAGACCTAAATTGTGAAGTGTGTTATAACTTGACAAAATAATAAGATTACTACGGACTAACTCTGACTGGAAAGATAATATTTTGACTTGGGCCAGTAAACAACCATCTAGCAACCACCCAGAAAACTCTAGCACCACTTAGCAACACCCTAGCAATGACAAAAACATGATAGCAAGCGCATATTAGCACGCAAGAAAACACTGAATATTTTTGCAACTGGGGGGCACGGTGGCTTAGTGGTTAGCACGTTCGCCTCACACCTCCAGGGTTGGGGGTGTGATTCCCGCTTCCGACTTGTGTGTGTGGAGTTTGCATGTTCTCCCCGTGCCTCGGGGGTTTCCTCCCCTGGTCCAAAGACATGCATGGTAGGTTGATTGGCATCTCTGGAAAAATTGTCCGTAGGGTGTGAGTGCGTGAGTGCGTGAGTGCGTGAGTGAGTGAATGAGTGAGTGTGTGTGCCCTGCGATGGGTTGGCACTCCATCCAGGGTGTATCCTGCCTTGATGCCCGATGACTCCTGAGATAGGCACAGGCTCCCCGTGACCCGAGGTAGTTCGGATAAAGCGGTAGAAAATGGAATGGAATGTTTGCAACTGCATAGCTCACTGGCATCCAGCGCTGTGATGATACATTTCTCACAGACAAACCCCACAATATACAAAACTATTTTTTCAGATTTTACATCTCACCGTCGCTTTAAATGTACTCATTTTTTTACCAGCCCAGCATGCTGTCAATTTCGAGAATATTGTGAGCTGCCACCTGGAATTGTCCCCGTGCTCCATGTCCTTTCCAGGGCTGATAGTGGTGAGCTAAGCTGCCAGTACAAACGTCAATACATTTCTTCTTGATGATACATAAGAAGCTATATATGAGAACAACTAAATTCACTTAATTGAGCAGATGAGTGGACTGTGTGGCAAACACATAAAGAATATCTGCATTTCTTGCTTTGATCTAAGTCAGAACCGACTTGCACCACCTGCTGGCGAAGCGGTCAGGTAGCAGGAAGAGATCATGCATTTGTAGAATCGGCGCTCTATTGCTTTTCCTCGGATTCCCGGATGTTGAAACGTTGAATTTCAAGCCGAATTTGAACCCCTGAATTTGTGGAAGCGAATTTTTAAATCGAAATAATATGGACTGAAAATTATCTGTCGAATATTAAAGGTTCTGTTTAAAACCAAGTTGAATTTTTTTAATGAAATTTCAAAGGTGAATTTTGATTATTTAATTTTTAGACGATGAAACGGAGTGTGAAATGTTTCAATTTGAAATATTCACAGCTTAAATGTACAACCATATTGAATTGCAGACTCTAAACATGCAAGCACTGGTAATGCAACAGGATTATTTTTGATTAGTGGTAATTCAACATGCTTTTTTCTTCAAAAACTCAAGAAGTCATTAAAATACTTCCATAGGTAGAGTCTATGATTTAAAACCTGATACCTCATTTAGCAGCAACCTGACCCAGGAAGTCTCTCCAGCACCTGACTTGCAGGCTCAACCCTGCTTGGCATTACAGGGAAATTTAAATTTAAACCTCAAGAATGACACATAACCTTGCCATGCATTTTACATACACACATACCAAATGTAGAAATGTCAAAGGCGGCACGCACGCACACACAAACACTTTTTAAGGCTTTTAATGAGGACCCCTGAAAGCTCCTCTCACCACAAGGCAATCAAGCAGTACGGTAAATACCACCATCTGACTGCATGATGTTAAATTATGAATCGGCAGGCGACGCACAAACAGCGACATCCATTATTCCTTAGTGCCCGCACCCCTCAGCTGGGGGGGAGGGAGCGCATAACTCAACCCAAAATCGAAAGCTTTTAACCCCCAAGAACAACAGTGCACCTCACCATATCCACTTTAACCAAAGTAACACTATATCTATCATCAGTTTGCAAATGCGCTATCCAAGAAACGGGAAAATGCATGAAAGAAAGTGAATTAAATGGACAGTACATTTCAGAGCTGATAGAAAAAGCTTTTTTTAAAGCTTATGATATAACATGGACGGCCATCAAATCTTTTTTAATTTAAGTGGCTCTTGCATTCAAAATGTGAAAGTGCATGCAAATTACTTTTTAATAATAATCAATATACAATTAATTTAGCTTTGATATTGAATATATGTTTGTTTGTGTCACAAGTTATCATAAATCATGCATTGTTTTATGTATGACATGATGAAAATGTAGATTACTTGCTGTTATTCCTTTGTACTGTATTGTTAAACAAATGTATAAAAAAACAATGATTTAATATACACCTTCGTGTTCATGAGTTATAATGTTAAAAGATTTGTGTAAATGTGTTTTAAAATAATTTTACCCAGACCGAGAATTTGTTAAAATTATTTAATAAGGTATTTCAGAACATATAAATATAGTAATTTAAATTGGTTAACTCAATGGCCAAAGCACTCTATCAATTTTGAAAGGCAAGTATTATCTTCATAAAGTGATAACTAAACTACAAAAAAGTCATCTTTTGTAGCTGTGTTTAAACACCATTTAGAATCAAAAAGCATCCGAAACCTCATTGATCACTTCTCCACATGATATCTCTCCGGTCTTTCATAAGCGACAATACAGTCGTGGCCAAAAGTTTTGAGAATTACATAAATATTTGTTTTCAAAAAGTTTGCTGCTAAAATGCTTTTAGATCTTTGTTTCAGTTGTTTCTGTGATGTACTGAAATATAATTACAAGCACTTCATACGTTTCAAAGGCTTTTATCGACAATTACATGACATTTATGCAAAGAGTCAGTATTTGCAGTGTTGGCCCTTCTTTTTCAGGACCTCTGCAATTCGACTGGGCATGCTCTCAATCAACTTCTCGGCCAAATCCTGACTGATAGCAACCCATTCTTTCATAATAACTTCTTGGAGTTTGTCAGAATTAGTGGGTTTTTGTTTGTCCACCCGCCTCTTGAGGATTGACCACAAGTTCTCAATGGGATTAAGATCTGGGGAGTTTCCAGGCCATGGACCCAACATTTCAACATTCTGGTCCCCGAGCCACTTAGTTATCACTTTTGCTTAATGGCACGGTCCTCCATCGTGCTGGAAAATGCATTGTTCTTCACCAAACTGTTGTTGGATTTTTGGAAAAAGTTGCTGTTGGAGGGTGTTTTGGTACCATTCTTTATTCATGGCTGTGTTTTTGGGCAGAATTGTGAGTGAACCCACTCCCTTGGATGAGAAGCAACCCCACACATGAATGGTGTTAGGATGCTTTACTGTTGGCATGACACAGGACTGATGGTAGCGCTCACCTTTTCTTCTCTGGACAAGCCTTTTTCCAGATGCCCCAAACAATCGGAAAGGGGCTTCATCGGAGAATATGACTTTGTCCCAGTCCTCAGCAGTCCATTCACTATACTTTCTGCTGAAGATCAATCTCTCCCTGATGTTTTTTTGGAGAGAAATGGCTTCTTTGCTGCCCTTCTTGACACCAGGCCATCTTCCAAAAGTCTTCGCCTCACTGTGCGTGCAGATGCACTCACACCTGCCTGATGCCATTCCTGAGCAAGCTCTGCACTGGAGGCACTCCGATCCCACAGCTGAATCCTCTTTAGGAGACGATCCTGGTGCTTGCTGGACTTTCTTGAATGCCCTGAAGCCTTCTTTACAAGAATTGAACTTCTTTCCTTGAAGTTCTTGATGAACCTATAAATTGTTGATTTAGGTGCGATCTTAGTAGCCACAATATCCTTGCCTGTTAAGCCATTTTTATGCAACGCAATGATGGCTGCACTTGTTTCTTTGCAGGTCACCATGGTTAACAATGGAAGAACAATGATTTCAAGCATCACCCTCCTTTTAACATGTCAAGTCTGCCATTCTAACCCAATCAGCCTGACATAATGAAGCGCTCAAGCTTCACGCTGGCCCTCTGAACCTCAGTGCTGTTATTAGATTTCCACATTAATGTTTGATGACTTTGCTCATCCACACCAGCAGAAGCCAATCGGCTGCCGCCAAAGGCACTCAAGGTCACACGGTGATGCCATGGGGGAAGAGCGGGGTGTCACCTTTACAAACCGTCAGCCAATTAAAGTCCTGGTGGGGTTCATTGTGCGAGTATCTGGGTTTGGTGTGATCATGATATATGATATACTGTACACACCTATGGGAAGCCTGGAAAAAGATTGTGTTCAGGAGTGATGTGTAGCATGGTTTAAAAAACCATGTCATCCATACAGCTAATGTACAATCACTTAACATAAAGCTGAGATTTACATGTGCTCCCTAATGCAGCTCCGCCAGGAGGCCCAGTGATCCCAGAGGCAGAGCTATACAAACAGACCCAGTGAACTGGTTTTCTTACTCTTTCGAGGCACTTGCTGTCACGTTCCCAAGGTATCCTTATTTGAGTAAATGATTAAAAGCACGTCCTGGCCTCTATTGTCATCCTTACCCAAACACTGCCATCCATCTGCATCTACAAAAGATTACCATAAAGCTGAGATCTGCATGTTCTCCATGATGTAGCTCCGCCTCTGGGACCACTGGGCCTCCTGGCAGAGCTTCATGACCAGCCCCTTTAAATCTGCTTCTCTGAGACCCAAAGATCCCAGAGGCGGGTCTTTATCACAAGCCCATGTAAATCTGTCATGTTTATGACCAAACGAGATTAAGACACTGCCTGTCTGTTATTCCATTTAATGCTGACTGCTGATTTGTTAATTAACAATTAACAGTTGTAAATGGCTACAAAACAATACAATAGGGGGTGCCCCGATATGTAAATTTTGGCCGATAACCGATAATTATTCAATACTGGCAGACGGTACCTGATATATTAACCGATATAAAGGATCTAAATATTAATATAAAATTCCATGAAACTGAAACAAAATGCAAAATCGGACAACTTCTTTTATTTGAAAACATTCACCGCAGAAAACAAGGTTGTAGTGGATTGCCCACGGAAAACTGGTGATTAAGGTATCGATCACTACGGTTCTCTGATCAGGGAGTTGGAGACATCGGATTGAGTTTAGCCGTTTATTGCACTATTGACCATATATACATTTGAGGTAGGTAGACAAGTATGTATATAGGTAGTTTCTGAAATAAATAAAATAACAGAAGTAAATATCTTAATAGGATAAATGAGATCCCAACTTAAATTACATATTCAATAAACACCATGTGTATTCAATAAACACCATGTGCAATATTTAAATACACAATCTTAAGCAAGTGTTGTCCATTCTACTCATAAGAAGTTACATACCGCAATGTAATATAACACTTGAAATCGGACTTGTATGGCAATATAGAACTCACACAGACAGTAATAATGTTAATTACTGATAAGTATCAGAACACCAAGAACATTAAATAACTAGACACGTGTATAGCACGAGCCACGATGTTAGCGGGCTAATATGCTACAGGTGCAAGTGTATACATAAACGTTATCTCGTAACAAACATCATTATTAGGACAGATTCCAATAATTCTAAACAAACCGTGCCATTATTAGCAAACATAAATCTAAACTTACTGTATAATCAACTTTATAAGCGCATTAAAACGGAACGAGCGCTAGCCTACTGACGGACATCTGCATCTGCCTA
Organism: Triplophysa bombifrons; assembly: GCA_029783895.1. NCBI lineage: Eukaryota > Metazoa > Chordata > Actinopteri > Cypriniformes > Nemacheilidae > Triplophysa > Triplophysa bombifrons. The sequence goes on from CM056471.1 coordinate 4,590,809, forward strand.
ACTAAGAATATGCCGCTGCGCTAAATACACTTGCACTAGAAACACTGCATGACATAAATTACGTACCTCGTAACCGCAAGCGTCACAATTATAAAAAACACAATATACTTAAAGGGGCAGCAGGGAATTCACAACAAAGGTGATCCTTAGTTCTCTTTTTTCTCCCTTTAAAAACCATGTACCAAGCCTCCTTTACACCAGTTAACGATTCTTTGACATTCAAACTTTTCTGGTATATTTTTTATTTAATAAACAAATTATAGATGTTCTTCTAGGGCAACCAAGAGGAATGTTCTTAATAGCCACATGTCTCAAGACAGAAAGTATTAAGTCATCCGTCTGATTTAAAGAATATGCTTTTGTCCCTATAATTTACATAAAAATAAACACTGTACAAACTGTACCTTCATCCACAATGTTTTGCTAATAGCAGTAAGTGAATGATCACGACAGAAAGACGGTACTGTACTGTATTTTAACTGTGAACAGCGTGCAGCATGAAGAAGTCTAAATATCTTAAAATTTATTATATCCCGATACCGATAACATTAAAAGGACCATTTATCGGTCGATACCAATATTGCCGATAATTTATCATGCATCCCTACAATAAAAGTATAAAAAATATATATTTTTAATCAAAACTAGATTGAAATCGTTTTTAAACATCCCAATTTAAATAGAGTCTTGAAGAATATGAGGCCACATTAATTTTTAAAAGAGAATGTCCCACGTGGATAAGATATTTATAATAAACACTCCAATATTCCATGAAATATATTTTTTTTTACTGATGATAGTTCACCCAATACTGAAAATTCTGTCATCATTTCCTCAAACCATTCATTTCAAATCATTTATTTCAAACCTGTTTAACTTTCTTTTTTTCCGCAGAACACAGAAGAGTTTGACTTTCTCACATTCGTCATTGTTGTTTCCGGTTCCTGTTTGCCTCGCTGCCGGCGGCTAGTTTGTATCCTCTGACACTTGCTTCACCTCACATTTGTTCTTAGTCTTAATACTAGTGTATTTTACTATCGTTACCTATCACTGTCGTTGCCGAATTATTTATAACTTTATTTTCTAAACATATTAATTGAAACGTAACGCCGTTATCATATTAGCCTGTTAGCTTGCCTTCTGTTTACTGTGGAATATCATCTCCCCCTATTTTTCTTGTGTGCTAACTGTTTCTCTTTTTAAGCGTATATACTAAGACTCATCAAGCAACCTTGGTAAGTTAGGATTGTACTTCATACCCGGTGAGTCATGGCTTCTATTCCTATTGTTGTTACTTGCACCTCATGTCATATGTTTAGCTTAGCCTTCTCTGTCAGCGGCGAGGGTTTTACATGTGATAAATGCAGGGAAGTAGTTAGGCTGACGGAGAAGATCTTAGAATTAGAGTCTCGCATCCAATCTTTATTTGAGGATAGTAAGAGTGTAGGGACCGTAGAAAACATTTTGGATGCGAGCAATCTTAGCGCACACGGCTCGGTTCTGGTTGAAAATCCCTTGCAGCTGGGAAACTTTGTGACGGTGAGACGGCATAGTCGCAGGACAAAACATCACCCAACCGTTCTGATTAAAGTCTTGAACAGGTTTGCCCCGCTCAGTGACACGCCGACTGAGAAACCTGCTGAAAGTGCCCTAGTGATCGGTGATTCTATTGTCCGGAACGTTAACATAGAGACACCAGCCACCATAGTCACATGTTTACCGGGAGCCAGAGCGCCTGACAACAAGTCAAATCTAAATGTGCTGGCTAAGGCTAATCGTAAATTCAGTAAGATTGTTATTCACGTCGGCACAAATGATGTTAGACTCTGTCAATCGGAGATCACTAAAGATAATATTAAAGAGGTGTGTGAGCTCGCAAAAACGATGTCAGACACTGTAATATTCTCTGGCCCCCTCACTGCTTACCGTGGTGATGAGATTTATAGCAGATTATCATCACTAAATGGCTGGTTGTCTGAGTGGTGCCTGCAGAATAATATAGATTTTATAAATAACTGGAAGAGTTTTGAGGGCAGACCTGACCTGTTGAAACGAGATGGTCTCCATCCCTCCTGGGATGGGGTTTCCCTCCTCTCTAGAAATTTGGCACACAGTCTTAATAATGCTAAAGGCTGACTACCTAGGGCCCAGGTCAGGAAGGAGACAGAATGGCTTAACCAACTGTCTGCTTGCCGTCTCACGTTACAAAATACACAGAATATACAACATGTAATTACCCCTTCTTACAAACAACATAAAATAGAGACTGTGTCTGTCCCCCGGATTTGCAAACATAATATATTGCGTAAACCTCTTGAAAGTAATTTAATAAACGTTAAACAAATCAAACATGAACAAAATACAAGTAATCAACTTTTACGACTCGGATTGCTTAATATTAGATCTCTCTCAAATAAAGCACTTTTTGTTAATGATTTTGTGGTGAAGTGCCCCTTTAAGCTTGTCCCCGCCCCATGATTATGTTGCAGGCCTTATTTGGACTATATAAGGGGCATCCCTAGAATGGTAGGATATTGCATAATCCTTGCGTCATCGGGGTGTTGGTTGCCGGTGCCCGAGTGCTCTAGGGGTGAGGTACGTGTTTTAGTATGGTTTGGCATCTAGCTGGTGTGGATGTTTACTGACTTTTCTGTGTAGCTGGTGTCTGTCTGGAGGTACGAATCATACTGCGTGAGGGTGTGCCCTGTACATTGCTGCTGTAGCTCCAGCGTAGAGAAGAGAATCGAGTGCACACACGCGTTGTGCTGCGAGTGACTGCCGCGCTACTGCTTGTTACGTGAGGTAGGTGTTTGGGGGCCATAGCTATGGGCTGGCATCTAGATCGCGTGCTTACTAACTTTTCCATGCAGCTGGTGTCTGTTTGGAGGTACAGTGTATTGTGCGAGGGCTTCCTACATCGCTACGGAAGTTCCGGTTTCCTGACTGAGGTTTGAGCGCACGTGTAACACTGCGTGTTGGGAGTGACTGTTGCTCTTCGGCTCGGTAGGTCCATTTATACGGTGTATATGCGGGTGTGGGATTGTAATTGTTGCATCTGTATGACCCGGGAATTCCTCTATACAGTTAATGGGAGAAAGGAATGGGTTGCTGGATGCTTGAACGGAAGTCTTGCAGATCGGGGGTTAAAGTCTGCGTTTGATCACGACGCGGTTGGCCTCAACACTGCTGTTTTGCTTTTGTTTATTTGTTTGTTTTGGTTATAATTATTTTTGGTTTCTAATTGTTATTTGTTTACAGCCGTTTCTTCCAACTGCCTTGCTTACAGTTATATTGGACAACTGTGTTGCGTGCAGCTGTTGTGTACGGCTATTTATGTTTTTTTCGTTTCTTTGCCTTTTGTAATATTGGGCTTAAGTTTAGATTTGGATATAATTTAGTTTGGGTCTTTGTTTCTTTTTGCCTTGCTACTATCTGTAAGCAATGGTGTTTATTTACTGTTATTTGTTTATTGTTTGTAACTGTAGCAATTAATGCGGTGTTCTGAGAGGCTGCACTTATATACCCGGTTAATTGTTGTTTTCTTTCTGCAGGAGCGGGGTGACCCTAACGCGGGCAGGCTAGCATTCTTATGCCTGGTGACGGGAATTCTCTTTAAGTGTGCGGTAAATGTGTTCTTGCAGTGTAATTCACTAGTGTTTGTGTGTGCTTGCGAAGTTGGGGGCACGGTGTCCTCATTGCGGGCTAATTTGAGGTCCATCGCTTAGCCTGCCCAGTTAATGGTGAACCCCAGCTCCGCCCTGAGAGTCTGCATGTCTGGGTATTGATTGAGCTTCGTTGCTCCTACCACCAGTGGTCTGGCCCGCTAGCACCATTGTATTATTGACTCTAGTAGCCTTTTAGAATATTTATGTCAAATAAAGAAATATATTTTGCTGTACTTCTCCGGTCTACGTCTCAGTGTCTTGTGATTGTGTGAGAGAGAGAGAAACGAACTTGTGTGCCCTGGTAGGGGTATTTCCCCAGTTAGTTTAATGCTGGGGTGGCGTAGTCGTGACGTATTATACTTTTGCTATATGAGAGCGTGCTCTCAATTGACCGAAATGCCACATCTGATATGATAACCGATCATAAAATAGACCTGCTCTGTTTGACAGAAACATGGCTAAAACCAGATGTTAATTTTATTACTCTAAATGAATCCGTTCCCCAAGATTATAACTATAAACACGAGCCTCGTCTAAAAGGTAGAGGGGGAGGTGTCGCTGCACTTTACAATAATACTTTTATCATCTCTCAGAAGTCTATTTTTAAATACAATTCCTTTGAAGTCATGGTACTTCACGTATCAACACCTAATACTAAGGATAAAACATTTTTTAAATTTATTCTAGCTATTGTATATAGGCCTCCAGGGCACCACACAGATTTTATTAAAGATTTTGGTGGGTTCTTATCCGAACTAGTACTGGCCGCAGATAGAGTCCTTGTCGTTGGTGACTTTAACATCCATGTAGACAATGATACAGATGCCTTGGGCATGGCTTTCAAAGACACTCTTAACTCCATGGGCGTTAGTCAACATGTGTCAGGACCCACTCACCTTCGTAATCATACTTTAGATTTAATACTATCTTATGGTATAAATGTGGACGATGTTAAAATCGTTCAGCAGAGTGAAGACATTTCGGATCATTATCTGATATTATGTTTGCTTCACTGGCCTACGGCTGCAAATCAAACTCCTTGTTACAAATATGGTAGAACGATTACTTCAACTACCAAAGATGCATTTCTCGATAATCTGCCTGACTTGTCTAAAATATCTAGCATGAGTAAAAACGTTGACGATTTTGACATTACTATTGAAAATTTTAACACTACCTTCTCGGAAATATTAAACATAGTTGCTCCTCTGTGTTTAAAGAAAATTAAAAATGGCAGCCCAACACCGTGGTATAATGAACACACTCAGACTCTAAAGAAAGCGTCCCGGAAAATGGAGCGCAACTTTAAGAAAACTAATTTAGAGGTATTTCGTATAGCATGGAAGGATAGTACTCGAAAATACACGGATGCCATAAAAATGTCTAGATCCGCCTACTTTTCATCACTAATAGAGGAAAACCATCACAACCCTAGGTTTTTTATTTAACACCGTGGCTAAATTAACAAAAAATAAATCGTCAGCGACGTCAGATTCTGATTATCAGCATAACAGTGATGAATTTATGAACTACTTCACTAGTAAAATCCAAGATATAAGAGAAAAAATTATAACAATGCAACCTGAAGTGAAACCCGCTGAACAAACTAACTACAGCACCCCTAAGGAGAAATTGCAATTATTTTCTACTCTAGATCACAATGAACTGTCTAAAATCATTAGATCATCTAAATCAACAACATGCATGCTAGACCCTATACCTACAAAACTACTGAAAGAAATGCTCCCAGAAATTATTGATTCTCTTCTTAGTATTATTAACTCATCTCTGACACTAGGACATGTGCCTTAAGCATTTAAGGTGGCTGTTATAAGGCCCCTTGTCAAAAAACCCAAACTCGACCCTAAAGAACTAGGGAATTACAAGCCTATATCGAATTTACCTTTTATATCTAAAATTCTGGAAAAAGTAGTTTCAACTCAAGTATGCTCCTTCCTCCAAAGGAATGACATTAATGAAGAATTCCAGTCTGGATTTCGAGCATGTCACAGTACAGAGACTGCTTTGATTAGAGTTACAAATGATCTGCTTTTAGCGTCTGACCGTGGCTGTATTTCATTATTGGTGCTGCTAGACCTTAGTGCTGCATTTGACACCATTGACCATAGCATACTTCTACATAGACTCGAAAATTACGTCGGCATTAACGGAATAGCATTGAAATGGTTCAAGTCTTATTCATCCGACCGTTTTCAATTTGTAGCAATAAACAATGAGGTGTCCCGCAAATCGCAAGTCCAGTACGGTGTACCACAGGGTTCAGTCTTGGGGCCTCTGCTCTTCGCATTATACATGCTACCTCTAGGAGATATAATAAAACGACACGGAATTAGCTTTCACTGTTATGCTGATGATACTCAACTTTATATTTCCTCGAAGCCTCACGAAACCCAGCAGTTCGATCGAATAAAGGATTGCATAGTTGACTTAAAAAACTGGATGAGTAACAATTTTTTTATCCTCTACTCGGACAAAACAGAAGTGTTACTTACGGGACCGAAAACCGCTATACGTAACAACCAAGAATACTGCTTAACGATTGACAGATGCTCCATAAAATCCTCGTCGTCAGCTAAGAATCTTGGCGTTGTATTCGATAGTAATCTGTCATTTGAGAGCCATGTCGCCAACACCTGTAAAATTGCATTTTTCCATTTTAAGAATATATCTAAACTACGTCATATGCTGTCGATGTCAGATGCAGAGAAATTAATTCATGCATTCATGACATCAAGACTAGATTACTGTAATGCACTTCTAGGTGGTTGCCCTGCAGGCCTATTACAAAAACTGCAACTCGATTAGAGTTTTGGGTTCCTCGCCACCGTTTGCATATTGTTTTGCACTATCTGCCTGGCCGGGGGGGCTGCTTTAGAATTCAGAAATTAGAAATAATTAATGTATAAGAATTTATAGTCTGTTTAATATTTGACCTGTGGTTCTCTCTCTCCTTTATCTCAAATGTGTCCTTTCACTGTCCCTTTGTGCGAGTGTGTTTGTGTGTGTGTGTGTTGTGTGTGTGCGTCTATGTCAATGTGTGTAAGTATGTATGCATATTGTGTGTGTGGAGCATTTGTATGTCTGTCTTTTGTTGTTTTCCACCTTTTTCTTGTTTTTACAGGTATATGCCTTTAGTTGTTTTACTTGTAATCTATTGTGTCTCATGTACAGCTGCTTTGTAACAATGAAAATTGTAAAAAGCGCTATATAAATAAAGTTGAGTTGAGTTGAGTAGGGAGTGTACAGAGTTTGCTTCTCGGAAAGGGGATATCCCAAATCGTCGTGCCCCTTTGCAATCTACAATTGCTTCGCGGCCTTTTGAACGTGTGGCAATTGATATTTTGGGACCCTTACCTTTGACTGGTGGAAAGAATAAGTACATTGTGGTGATCTGGGATTACTTCTCTAAGTGGACTGAAGCGTTTGCCCTGCCAAATCAAGAAGCAGTGACAATAGCTACAGTTTTGGTGCGGGAGTGGGTGTGTAAGTTTGGGGTCCCCCGTAGTATCCATTTGGACCAAGGGCGAAACTTCGAGTCCACATTATTTTTAGAGTTATGCAGGTTGTTGCAGATGCATAAGACAAGAACTACGTCATATCACCCGCAGTCAAATGGTATGATCGAGCGGTTTATCCGTACTCTGCTTTCTATGCTTTCTTTGTTTATAGAGAATAATCAGCAGAATTGGGACACGCTCTTGCCATATGTGATGATGGCTTATAGGAGCAGTACACACACTACGACTGGATTCTCACCATATAAGGCTCTTTTTGGGAGGGAGATTGTTCTGCCAGTTGATGTTGTGCTGGGAGTGGGTGAAATGGAACGCTTCACGTCAGTGAATGATTATGTGGTGAAAGTAGCGGAGAGTTTGTCTACAGTAGCGGAGGCTGTAAAAATCCACCAAATGAAGGCTTCAGGGCGTCAGAAACAGAACTTTGATTTGAAAGTTTCGTATCAGGGGTATACAGAAGGAGAGCTGGTGTGGGTGAAAAACACAGCACGTAAATGGGGGGTGTGCCCGAAGTTACAGAGACGTTTTGTGGGGCCTTTTGTCGTCCTGGAGCGTGTAACGGAGGTTCTGTATAGGATAGCGCCTCAAGAAAAGGGCACCGAGAGGGTTGTACATTTTAATCGCCTCAAGCCATATGTTTCCAACTCATTTGCAGGGGTACCGGAGTGGCAGAGAGAGGAAGGTTGTCGAATTACTGGTGGAAATGAAGCGGGGGCTGCTGTCCGATACTGAGCGGATGTCTGACCCGGAGTTGCTTCCCGACGGGGCTCTGAATGCTGGCCCGGTGCTGTCTACGGATCCTTCATTGGCTCCCGATCAGGCGGAGGGACTGATTCCACATCCTGATTTGGCGGTGTCTGACGAGGGAGCAGGGTCTTCAGAGGTTGCGGGAGGTTCCGGTGGGCGGCCTAATCTGAGCGTGCAGGTGGATTCCTCGGGTGCTTCTGTTCGGGGTTCGACTCCTAAGCTGAAGACAGAGGTGTCGACTATCGGTGGGACATCTGTAACAGACCATGGATTTGGGGGAGGAAGGATACCCCGGGCTAAGAAGTTACCTACCCGCTTGTTGGATTATGAACTTGCCCTTTGACTCGGGGACGAGTCTTCTCTGTTGAGGGGGGTTAGTGTGATGTAAGGGAGTACGGGGGAGGTGTCTTGGAGTTAATGAGGGGTGGGGACTAAGGTAATTGAAGTGTACAGGTGGTGCAAATTAAAAGGCTGATAAAAAGACTGTTGGAGAGGCTGCTGGAGGATCGGGAGCTCGAGTGTGGGTGACACGCTAAACGGCCGCTCGAGATATCTAGTGTCTCCGGCGGTGAACACAGGTAGCTAGATAGAGGGGGAGTTAATAGAGCTAGTCAGTGAGGGCCTTCTTTGTTGGTTAGGAGAGCTCCTGATTCGTAGCGAAAGCTGACAACGTGCTAATGCTGCTGCATACCCTGTGCTGGCACCACTGAAACCTGGATTATAGCCGGACAACGTGCTAATGCTGCTGCATACCCTGTGCTGGCGCCTCTGAACCCTGGACTACTTCCTGATCATGTGCGAGATCTGAGTGACTGTTAGAGCGGCGGCATTTACTGTGCTGGTGCCTCTGAACCCTAGACTACTGCCTGACCCTGTGCGAGATCAAACTTTGTGTCTCCTGTCTTCAGGGATCGGTTGGTGGCTGAGAGATGGAAGCAAGCCTTTACTAAAGGGGGGTAATGTGCCGTGTTGAAGTGTATTTATGGTTTTAACGCAATAAAGCTTTCATACTTGTCCCTGTGGTGTTTGGTCTCTGACTTACATTTGCCTGGTTGTTACAATACTATACTATTACTTAAAAAAAACATGCTTCATTTTTGAGAGGGTGCTTTTTATCATCTGTTAAACTTAAATTCATGTTCTGAATAAATCATCATATTTCAAGATAAACTAACAGTTGGTTTTGCAACAAGCTTAGCGGCTAATATAATCACTTTGCCAACTTTAACGAATAACTATAATTTTGTTGTACAACTTGTATAAGTGTCCTTTTGTTGCAAGAATTTTTAAGTTCATCCATTTCCGCATATCACACAATAAAACTCGTTTTCTAGAACTGCATCATTGGGGTTACAAAAAAGAAATCACACTTCAAGTTTGGCGACAAGTCGACGACGTGTGTATCATACGTGCTTAGTGACGACGTGTGTATTATACGTGCTTAGTGACGACGTGTGTATTATACGTGCTTAGTGACGTGTGTATCAGGCGTCATGTGAGGTGACATACCTAGTTCAGACGTAGTTAGTAGACGTGGATTTTTAATAAAATTCTAACATACGTCGTCGTACGTCGCCGCTAGTTGACGTTCCTACCGTGACGTCGCCGCCAGTCTATCGTCTGCGTTCCCTATCAAATCCATTCATAACTCCACGCGGATTGACGCCGATGAGAGGGTGGGCTGCTCCTTCTCCTTCTCCTGGTTAGGCTTCGAATTGGCAGAAAATACATCTCATACATGTTATCATTGTACATTCTGAAATCCCACATATGTGATCGTACTCTCAGGGACACGGGAAAAAGAATTCCATATATAGCATCGTACAAAGTGTAACATTACTAACAGATTTATGCTATTATGTGACTGTACATTTGAATTAAGTAGGCATTTATATAGTGCTTTATTGTGTATCGCTGAAGGGAGAATGTAAGTAACCAAACAGATCTCATCCCCATTTGCTGCCATAGTAGGAAAAATAAATATAGGGGTTGATGGGGGATGAGATCTCTGGTTAGTTCTTTCAAATCTATTCAGCAAAACAAAATCTGAGGGTGAGTAAATAACAAACTTAACATACTCTCGGTTGAACTGTCCCTCTGAATTAAAAATTAAGACATCCTTATTTGATAGGGCTTGTTAAACACACACCACCTGGTTATACAGTTGTGTTCAAAATTATTCAACCCCCACTGAAATTGATTGTTTTGGTCGGTTTGACATTGATTATGATCATTCAGTCATCCTGCTTACAATTAAATCAAAGAGGCACGTGTAGGTCAGACAAATATAACATAACATTTATAATGAAATAACCACAAATGTCTTTTCTGAGCTCACATCATTATCAGTTTTATTCAACCCCCAAGTGACATTCAATCTTAGTACTTAGTACAACATCCTTTTACAGTTATAACAGCTTTTAAACGTGAAGCATAGCTTGACACAAGTGTCTTGCAGCGATCTACGGGTATCTTCGCCCATTCATCATGGGCAAAAGCCTCCAGTTCAGTCACATTCTTAGGCTTGCGCACTGCAACTGCTTTCTTTAAGTCCCACCAGAGGTTCTCAATTGGATTTAAGTCTGGTGACTGCGATGGCCACTTCAAAATGTTCCAGCCTTTAATCTGCAACCATGCTCTAGTGGACTTGGAGGTATGCTTGGGATCATTGTCCTGTTGAAAGGTCCAACGTCTTCCAAGCCTCAGGTTTGTGACGGACTGCATCACATTGTCATCTAATATCTCCTGGTACAGAAGAGAATTCGTGGTACCTTGCACACGCTGAAGCTTCCCAGTACCTGCAGAAGCAAAACAGCCCCAAAGCATGATTGACCCCCCGCCATGCTTCACAGTAGGCAAGGTGTTCTTTTCTTCATAGGCCTTGTTCTTCCTCCTCCAAACATAGCGTTGATCCATGGGCCCAAACAGTTCTAATTTTGTTTCATCAGTCCACAGAACACTATCCCAAAACTTCTGTGGTTTGTTCACATGACTTTTGGCATACTGCAATCGACTCTTCTTATTCTTTGGGGACAGCAAGGGGGTGCGCCTGGGAGTTCTGCGTGGAGGCCTTCATTACGCAGGGTGCGCCGTATTGTCTGAGCAGAAACTTCAGTACCCACATCTGACAAATCTTTTCTCAGTTCCTCAGCAGTCACACGGGGACTTTTCTCCACTCTACGCTTCAGGGAGCGCACAGCAGTCGAAGTCAGCATCTTCTTTCTGCCACGACCAGGTAGCGTTTCAACAGTGCCCTTTGCCTTGAATTTGCGAATGATGCTTCCTATGGTGTCTCTTGGTATGTTTAACATCTTTGCAATCTTCTAATAGCCATTGCCCTTCCTGTGAAGAGTAATCACCTGTTCTCTTTTCTTCCTGGACCATTCTCTTGACCTCACCATGTTTGTAACCACACCAGTAAATGTCTAGAAGGAGCTGAGTATCACAGTCACTTTAAAGCTGCCTAATTGGTGCTTATTAGGCTTTATTGCTGCTCCCTGATATCCACAGGTGTTTTCAATACCTGATTGAAAACACTTCATTGAACCTCTGTTCTTCAGAGTGGTAGTCTTTAAGGGGTTGAATAATTATGTCAATGAAGAATTCACAAAAGAAACATTTACTACTGTATTACAAAACTAATTGATGTCATTTTAGTTGCATATGGTTCTTTAAGAAGTCCTTGTAGGATTTCATTCTGAATACAATTACAAATGTACACTAAATTCCCTAAAACCATTTACAGCATTGGGGGTTGAATAATTTTGAACACAACTGTAAATTAACTGGTAAAAAAGAAAATCAAAACCTGCCTGTGATTCTCTGCCCCAACATCTCTGTTCATCCACTTGATCACACCTTGAATTTTAACTACAAACTAAAATGACAGTAAATAATTATATTTTATAATGGAGCATTTATTGCATATCTATACCTGCGAGCACCTTGGTTTATGAACATCATTTTTCTAATTAAAAGCAATAAAGTGCAAATTTATATTCCTTTGAATGCTTATTAGATTTTTCTCAATATTTGGGACGGAATATAAAATAAAAGACAGAAGGTGCAGAGAGACATTGGCAAACTTACTGAACATAACATTGTTTCAAGTCCATTTTTATCCTCTTGTATTAGAAGACATCTGATGCATTACACCATTCATCCTGCTATACATTACACTAAAGTCCTGCGTCTCTGCATTTCACTGACTCCATTTCGCTGGATGCAGCTCTTTCACGTCGAAATGGAATGATCAAGCTGGAGGGGATTAAAACGACCTACATGGATATAATGGAAGAGAAATTAATGGATTTGTTTAAATGTGTCATGACAGTACACAAGAAAGACCCAAGTGAAGAATAAGAGTGAAGTAAGAATGTTTTATTTGCAGTGTACAGTCAATAATACAGCAATTGTCCAGCTGGTGAACGTCCCCGTCAAAGGCGGCCAGAATATAGAGCACCAGATCCCAGTAGCTATGGTGGTAGAGACACCTTTAACTCGGGTCGTGTGATCGGGTGGAAGCCGGGCGGTAGTCCTATGGGGCGCCAACGGGAGCTGGAGGACAATGCCAGAAGAGGTCAAACACAACAGGAAGATGCCACCAGACAGCCGTCCTCGGTCAGCGAGATGCGGAAGGGTGGAGCGAACTCTAGGAAACTGTGACAGGAACGTAAAGGCTAGACAGACTAGACAGATTCACAAAAGACTTCTATAGATGAGCCGCAGCAACACCTAGGTCAGTCTGAACTGGCAGAATGCAACGGTCAGACAACGGACAATAGACACTGAGGCATTAAATAAGAAAACATAACAAGAGGAGATGGCCAGCAGGTGCAATGGGTAATAAGCTTAATGAGGAATAAACAGGTGTGTGAGCATGGAGTGGAAAATCACCCGTGTTGGGGAAACCTAAGGAAACACGGGGGCGGGGATAATGACGCAGACACTGACAAAGACAAAACACCCACGTGCAGACAAATGCCCCAACCCAACCTGGGTCGTGACAAAATGTGTAAAAACCCAGTGACAAGGCAGATGTTGAGTAAAAACTAAATAAAATGACAAGAGTTTAACATCAGTTGAGAAAAAAATCTTGATGCTAGAGGAAGTTTAGTGACACAGACTTTTGACGAGGTCAATCATTTAAATGCATACTGTACCGCCAATGAGATTTTGTTGTCTCCAAAGGCAATTTTGTCGCTTCCTTCTTTAAAACCTTTTGGCCAACATGATAAACAAATGAAGAGTGCTCAAGACATGGTACAAAAATGGAAAATTTAATTATGTTTGGATACAATTCAGAAGTTTTGGATCACAGAAAACATTTTTATTGAGCATCATGAGGCATTTGTAAAATGATTCTTATAGTCATAATCCACGTTTAAGTACAATAAGAAATCTGATTTTAAATTGTTCTCCCAACAAAAGAATCGGCGTAAACCGAGTGAATTTCTTGCATTCCTCACATTTATCTAAAAGAGCCACATACAGTTGCGGCCACTGACCATAAATTTAAGTGGAGCGATATCTGGGTCGTATTGTAATATATGATGATTACTCCTTTAACTCTCTGACAAATCACTAAAACATAAACTGGGTAACAGAAAGCAAAAATCAGGAGTGTGTAGAGTATTTTTAGATTCTACCTGAAAGATCTCTGTCCTCACATGTCACTGGCATGTTTGTGAAAAGATTCGGTTCAGTCAGTCTCATCACTGCAGAGAAAGACATAAAAGACTATTAATAACATGAGTTAATTTTACACAGTAAAAACACTTATTATGAACTCTAGATCAATGTTTTGGTGGTTTTGCCTACGACTGTTAGGGTAGAAACTGTAGGATCTTGGGCAGATCAAAGGTGACCATTTGGGGTCGTTAACAGCTCTCAGTAGCAAGCCTAACCGGTGCCAGCAAGTCTGATCCAACTGCTCTCTCTTAAGCATCCTCCATTTGGTCAGGATAGTTTCTAACACCTCCCTTGGACTTCAAAGTCCCAACGGGAGGATGGGGTGTCTTGTCACTATAGATGGAGACCAGATGTGTTAAACAGGAATGAGGGCAAATGGTCAGAATAGTTTGAATGTTCCCTCTTTTCAACCACACAAGAATAGTTTAAAACGGGTTTAAACCTCCATCTTCACATTGTATCTTTGTCCCCATGTTAATCGGCCTCGCCTATAATCTAAAAAGCATGTGTGTTTAACTGTATTCTCTTTATATTGTCATTCTTGTACAAACTTCAGGTCAATGTACTTATAATCATGGCATGTTTTATATCTAAATGTTTCTCTCTTCATTACTGGAAAGATAATGTATAGCACAATAACGTGTTTTCGATCCTATCGATTTTATGTCATTCTAAGAGTTTTACAGCACCAAACCTCTAAGTGGATACAAAGAAACAAAGAAACTTTGTTTCCCTCCAAAATCAGCTCATCAGATTGGATAACTCACTTTGAAGGGCGTGAACCCGTCAAGCTTAAAACAGCCGTAAACTGAGCTATCGAGGATCGGCTCATCTCGTGTCCTCGCGCTCCTGCCCGGCACGTCACCGAGACCTGTCTCTCCCTTGGAGACAGTTCATCCGGCAGTGCACAACGGCTAACTTCGTCCTACCTTCGTCAGCCAATCCGGCTCCAAGAAAGAAGTAGACGGACTCACCCGCTTGCTTTGAATCCATCAAGACTCTGAGAACCTTTTCAACACGCACAGAACTTGTCCCAGCACACTCAGGGAACCAATGCAAGTATCAACTATATCCTAAATAGCTGCGTTTAAGCTTTAACCCCTTTTTACAAAAGGAGATTATCCTTGATGGTTCATGCAGATGTGAATAGCTGTTTGTAAAACTGCCACTCTTTACTTTGTCTATTTTCTTACCTTTCTTTACTGCATTTATGTTTCATGTTTTGTTTGTTAGCATTTGTTATTTTGTTAGTCAATCGTTTGTTTCCCCTTTAGTGTAGTCAATAAACCCGCATTTGTTTTCTACAATTTAACTGTTGCTGTGTTTGTTTATCGCATATTAACGTCACTTAAACTGCTTTGATTTCGTTATAATATCTGGAGCGGTACTGTACTACAGTAAGATTGTTATGTTTCCAAGGCCAGGAAAGTAATATTTCTTAGATTTGATATACGATCTGCGGATCACTCGCTGGACGAGTGAATCTAGTTTTGTCGCTATTATTAGGTCTGCTGAATCCGAAACAGAGAAAAGGTGTATAAGATAGGTATAATTAATTATCCGTATTTTACTGTGATCAAACTCATAGTTTTCCCCGAAATACACTACAAAACTCAGGAGTCAGATGGAGAGTTCAAAATGAAAGGTATTTATTAACAGCTCGATACAGATCAAAGAAACACCAGGCAAAGCGGAAATGGTTCAAAGGGCTCGAGTGTCAGCCGGGGAGAGGTGAGAGGGATGGCAGAGGGGCACTGGGCAGATAGTAAGAGCCGGAGGGAAACGGCCCACGGGGAGACAGAGGCAGCTGTGGGAAAAAGGGGTGCGAGACTTCTGGTAGTCAGTACTCGGCAAGGGAGACAGTAATCCACAAGACAGCGAGATAGGAAACCGGTGTGGAAGGAATAGCTGTGAGGTGATGAGAGGACAACGAGGAGGGCGGGGCACACACACGCGGACTCCGAACACATGGCGGCTGTCACAACAACACCATGTGCTCGACAAAACCTAAACACAGACGAAACGAAGAAAACAAGCAGGTGGTCAGACCCAGGACCTGACCACGACAGAAACAACCAGGGTGGCACCTAACTGTGTTAGCTTTTCACGTTTGCCTCACTGACTATACTGTAAAATAAAGTGATATTTCTCCACACAAAATTCAACAACACCAAACTACAGACCCAAGTGTTGCACTCTTGTCTTTTGCTGACGGCGATGTGGTGATGCATGAGCTGTGACCATCTGGAAAGTTTAACCATTTAACGACACAAAAAGGTCCCTATCACTCTAATATTCTGTATTCTGAATAAATCTACAGCTCATAGCCATACAACACCAATGAATAAATCCCTAAATCAAATCAAGATAGGTCAAAGGTTAAAATCACAACAGTAGTTGGGCCAAACAGGAACAAACCCAAGAGTCGGGTTGTAAATTAAACTATGATGTGTTGTTTCAGACCAAAATATTGGTCTGTTTGAACACATGGTTGAGTCACACATTAACGTTTTCTGGGTTATTCACCATATGAATCCCTTTTTGACCAAACCACGGACGAAAAAATAACCAAACATTTGTGCAAAGACATGTGTAAAACACAGAAAGATATTTGGAAAAATGCTTATAACCAAACTGATCTTGCTCCCCGTTAACTCCCATGGCAGGAAAATAACTTCATTTACTTCAATTAATACATTTTGAATAATGAAGGACTGCAAACGGTTCTAGGGCACTTTTGACTAACATTGTATTTTTTCTATTATGGGGCGGGCATCAATGGGAGGCAAAATCCGTCTGGTTATAAGCATTCTTCCAAATATCTTACTCTGTGTTCATCAGAACAAAGACATTTATACAGGTTTGGAACAACTGGTAGGTGAGTAAATGATGAAAGCATTTTCATTTTTGAAGTATCCCTTTAAAGGACTGAGCTAGTAAATTCAACACTCATCACATGGGTTTATAAGCCCATTGATCAATTCAGAAGCAACAGTGACCAGCAGATCAGGCTGCATTGCAATACATTAGAGAAGTCATTTGTTATAAACCAGCGACACACTCTCTTCCTAACAGACATTATTGGCAATTTACATAGCAGTGACGGTTAATTTTAGACAAAAAGTTCATTCAAACGTCGTCTCTAACCATAAACACACACACGTGTCGTTGTTCAGATAGTCAGAGGCGGTTTCAGTACTTTGTAAAATCTGTGTTGATATCGCTGATCACGGCGAGTAAAGAGGGACAAACCGCGCATCAGAAACAGCGACTCTGTTCAATAACTTATTTGAAATGGTATTTAAATTATGTTTTCATTGTAGTTTTACTAAGACGCTTTAATTGAAGATACCTAACACTTGTTTTGTATTCAAAAATCATCATTGAATAAATTGATGTGATTGTTGTGAATTGACTCCATGATGCCCCCCAGTGGATGAGTGTGGAACCACAGCTTGAACCTACATGACCTTTCTGATGCTGATGATGAAAACTCAGTGTACATTGATTATTGAATATATTATACAGTAAATATACCATATAAATCACGCCTTCAAAAAGTTTTATTACACAAAAGACTGTTTTATTTTTATGCTCAGGGGATATTTCTGTGCACAGATAATGTGGGGGGTTTTCTGTCCTCGAAGAAATCTGTTCTGGTGCTCTGGCGGTATCTTTCTTATGCTCAAGTGACATTTTTCTTGTGCTCCGTAGTTGTCTTTCTAATGCTCAAATGTAAATTTTCTTGTGCTCAGATGAACAGCAGATTTGCTGCCACTGGGACTATCTGTGGCTTTATGTGTGGCCCGGGCTTGGGATGATAAAGCACGGTTTTCTTAAAAACGCTCTGGCTGATGATGTTGCCACCATGGCTGGGGGTATCGAGGGACTCCAGTCCATGAAGTCATCCTCATCAACTTCCATGGGTTCTTCGTCCATGTTACTGGAAGAGGAAGCCCAAGAGAAAGATGACGGGATGGCAGATTCCTCATCAACTTCCATGGGTTCTTCGTCCATGTAACTGGAAGAGGAAGCCCAAGAGAAAGATGATGGGATGGCAGATTCCTCATCAACTTCCATGGGTTCTTCGTCCATGTTACTGGAAGACGAAACCCAAGAGAAAGATGATGGGATGGCAGATGGTGTGAAGGGACTCAAAGCCACGCACGCATCATAGTGGAGCGGTACATCCACCAGCATGGCAAACATTTGCATATCAGTGCCAGGCGTTTGAAACTGGGAAGGAAGGCTGGCATATGTCAAGCAGCCACTCGGCTGTTGTGGTGGTTTACACCTCCCAGATGCCATAGGACCAACGGCAAACCTGTGCCTGTGCCTGTAAGCACATGCATTCTGACTTAGTCACTGGGACCTGTTGCATAAACTGCTTAGACTAGTCTTAGAACTTAGTCATGTGATTATTTTCTTCAAGTCTGGTCCTAACTTCTCCAAGTCAGTCACATAAAAATGTAGATTGGGCAAATTGAAATGTGAAAAGTATGAGTGATCAGTCCTAACTAATTGCTTGTCAGTGAGACTAGTTGTTAGATGCAGTTTTAAGTGAATCTGACTCATGTCTGTGTTTTGTGGGCAATCGGCGTGCGTACCATAATGTAAACAACACAAACTTATTATAGCGAATCTACAGTTATGGATAACACGATCATGTATTGTGTGCTCGTGCTTTAGTTCCGCCCACTGTGAGCCTCCAGGCAGGTATAAAATAATCCTACAGCTGTAACTGTCTTTTCTAAATGTGATCAAACTAAATACTCTTCGAAGATATGAAGAATGCAATACTACTCTATAGGTTCCGTTCTCAAGATTAATATGAGATTGGTAGAAACTACGTGTGTTACCTTCGTGTGAGACTTCTCTTAGGTGCTTTGTACGAAGACATCGTCAAACTTGTGCAGAAACAATCCTAAAGCTGACGATCTGACTGAAGCTATGACGTAGCTGTTGTTTTGGTTTCCATGACGACGTATCAAGCGCGTCATTTAAAGTTGCGCTCCTCTGCTGATTGGCCAAATCCAATTTAGTTCCGTTCTCACTAACAATATTCTTATTTGCATATATATACAAAACTATAAAGTTTGCTTAAACTTGGTACATTAATAAGCAGACAATTTGCCTAAAATCACAGTTTGAGCAGCAATTTTTATTATGTCAGTCTCCAATTGCGCGCCTCCGTCCGTGTGCCGCCAAAGCCGGCTTGATTCTGGCAGCATGTTATATGAGAGGTGGATAGTGCCATGGATTACCTTCCGAAGGAGACAGTCGTGTACTTTTACGTGAGAGAAGAATACGTCGCCACCAATGACACATGCATGTTAAGTTTAAAGTCACGTATCCTTGCAACTCTATAGCAGAGAAATGTTATAAAAATAGTTTTTGATGATTCATTCCTCCCCCAATGCAAACATAATAAGCTGTACATGTGATTCTAATAAATTTCTCAATGCTAAATAGAATATTTGCCCGTTTTATGCTTTATTTAATGTTGCTTTCTTATGCCCTTTGGAGAAAAGTACAATATTGTCTGATAGAGAAAGGGATTGATGATGCATTCACCTGTAGTTTATAGCTATTGTACAGGATGAATATATGCTGTTTTGCTTTGTGTAATTTAATAATAACTAATATTGGCAAAAAAATATATATAAATGTAGATTTTTTAAATCCCGTCAGTATCCTTTTTTACAGGGCTTTAAAAAAATAAGTATATAAAATGTTAAAAACATATGGTAGGAGCAAAACTGTGTTATAGGGTGTTATTTCCATTTTTAGCCATCGAGCGGCGCTGTTAACAGGGTTTTGTATTTTAGCGACATAACTAATGTTGTAAAACAGGAAATTGTATGCAAAATCATGGTAATTGTATTATGTCTGTAAGTACATTGGATTATGCATGTGGGTGTGGAGCCAATAAACTAGTTCTTTATGGAGATGAAACAAAGAGACAAAAAAACAGTACATGGTGAAAGCGCGTAAACCTACCAATCTCGGGATCAAACAACACAGTGGTTTAAAGTTTTAGATTTAGCTCCTACACATATCTAAATATACCAACAAGTAAAATCCATTTTCTAATCCACCTATTCGTGTTATCGTTTACATTAAAATTAATTATTTAATCTTTAAAATCAAGAGTTTGTTTTACTCAGAGAGGTACCATGACTGCATTTGTAGACTGAAATTAAAAATACATGAATAATGCTGTGCAATGAATATTTCAAATGTATAATTATAAATATATAATTTGAATTATTTCCATATTCAATTAATCAAGTCATCAAGCGGATTGGTTCAAAACACTGATTAATTCAGAATCAAAACCTAAAAAGACTTAACAAAGTCTTTATGAATGGAGAATTTAATCCATCAAACTATTACTTCTAGAAAAATTCAGTTTGGATCATTTACTTTAGATTCTGAAAGAATTAAACTTTAAATGAATTACGTGCCATAAATCCAAGCAAAAGCCAATACAAATAAAAAATTGAGTACATTCAGTTTTTATTTAATCAGACTGTTTAACCAAAACGTCATACCCCCCTTAAAAACATTCATTACAGGCCTCTTCCCCATATACACTCACCTAATGGATTATTAGGAACACCGGTTGAATTTCTCATTAATGCAATAATGGTGGTGGTGTAATGGTGTGGGGGATGTTTTCTTGGCACACTTTAGGCACCTTAGTGCCAATTGGGCATCGTTTAAATGCCACGGCCTACCTGGGCATTGTTTCTTACCATGTCCATCCCTTTATGACCACCATGTACTCATCCTCTGATGGCTACTTCCAGCAGGATAATGCACCATGTCACAAAGCACGAATCATTTCAAATTGCTTTCTTGAACATGACAATGAGTTCACTGTACTGAAATGGCCCCCACAGTCACCAGATCTCAACCCAATAGAGCATCTTTGGGATGTGGTGGAACGGGAGCTTCGTGAATCCAGCAAATCTCCATCAACTGCAAGATGCTATCCTATCAATATGGGCCAACATTTCTAAAGAATGCTTCAGCACCTTGTTGAATCAATGCCATGTAGAATTAAGGCAGTTCTGAAGGCGAAAGGGGGTCAAACACAGTATTAGTATGGTGTTCCTAATAAGTCTTAAGGTGAGTGTTTATTAAAAAAAAATTCAATCAATTGTTTGGTAAATTCTGTTTGCATCTATGCCCCAAGAACAATGGGTAACTTGCGAAGGCTTTAACTGAAAAAAAACATACAAAGACTTATAACAATAAATCAGTATACTGAAGACTAAGAATTTGTTTTGAAAAAATCCAATGTTAAGAAATTGTCAAAACACAGCTCAGATGTACAGTCCTCTTTTACACAATACAATTGTAATCGTATAATGAAAAACGTTATTTATTTACATGTCACTATGTCTTAAATTGACCGTTAAATATTAAAACATCTGCTTGTTAAGAATGTACAAAAAGATTGTATCGCATCTTTCTAAATATTTTGTCTATCCCTCAGTTAAATTACTCCCAACTTTACTGAATAAATGAGCAGTGAAATAAATCACAGAACTATTTGTAACACATGAAAGGGGTACACTGGTCATTGTGTAAAAAACTTTATCGAGTCTTACTTGGTCCAAAGAAGAAGAGTGCTCAATTTCCTTCTGCATCACTCTGCAATACAGCCAGCCTATATGTGATGGCCTAACAAAATAAATACACAAAAGCAAGTCTTCATGCACAGGTCTGTACACAAGTGGCACGATGGTAGACATGCTGATTAGTGATTACAGTATACTTTGCAGTACGTGCACGAGCAGGAGCATGCACAAAAACATAATACGGTTAGGCATATTCTGGAAACATTACAGCACAAACTGAACTTTATCAGTGAAACTCATTTGTGTTCTACACAGCACTGTCTTTTCACACTTGGTTTTGGGTTTTAGGTTCAACATCTATTGTAAGATTAAAGTAGACATCTGCAAACTTAAAGATTGAATAGAAATAATTCTACATTACAACACATCAAATGATAATAGACCAAATCTACCATAGTTTGCAATAAGTTCACAGTGGAACTACCTATATCAGTTTAATTACTATGATTAGGCTAAACTTGATTAAAAAATATTTTAAACTAACTTTAATACTGAAGACAGCAGATCACTTTGTTACAAACTTTTACTGTACTAAAACCATGATACTGTGATGTAAGGGAGTACGGGGGAGGTGTCTTGGAGTTAATGAGGGGTGGGGACTAAGGTGATTGAAGTGTACAGGTGGTGCGAATTAAAAGGCTGATAAAAAGACTGTTGGAGAGGCTGCTGGAGGATCGGGAGCTCGAGTGTGGGTGACACGCTAAACGGCCGCTCGAGATAACTAGTGTATCCGGCGGTGAAGCTAGCTAGCTAGCTAGCTAGCTAGCTAGCTAGATAGCTAGATAGATAGCTAGATAGATAGCTAGATAGATAGCTAGCTAGATAGCTAGCTAGATAGATAGCTAGATAGATAGCTAGATAGATAGATAGATAGAGGGGGAGTTAATAGAGCTAGTCAGAGGGGAGTTAATAGAGCTAGTCAGTGAGGGCCTTCTTTGTTGGTTAGGAGAGCTCCTGATTCGTAGTGAAAGCTGATAGCGTGCTAATGCTGCTGCATACCCTGTGCTGGCGCCTCTGAACCCTGGACTACTGCTTGACCCTGTGCGAGATCGAACTCTGTCTCCTGTCTTCAGGGATCGGTTGGTGGCTGAGAGATGGAAACAAGCGTTTACTAAAGGGGGTTAATGTGCCGTGTTGAAGTGTATTTATGGTTTTGACGCAATAAAGCTTTCATACTTGTCCCTGTGGTGTTCGGTCTCTGACTTACATTTGCCTGGTTGTTACAATACTATACTATTACTTAAAAAAAACATGGTTCATTTTTGAGAGGGTGCTTTTATCATCTGTTAAACTTAAATTCATGTTCTGAATAAATCATATTTCAAAATAAACTAAGTTGGTTTTGCAACAAGCTTAGCGGCTAACCCAGATAGCAGGGGACTCCGAGCCGG
The DNA here is from genome assembly GCA_029783895.1 of Triplophysa bombifrons. Taxonomy (NCBI): domain Eukaryota; kingdom Metazoa; phylum Chordata; class Actinopteri; order Cypriniformes; family Nemacheilidae; genus Triplophysa; species Triplophysa bombifrons. Next base: position 4,613,488 of record CM056471.1, read on the forward strand.
ATCCGTTTTCAAACCGGCAAATCCGCGTTACAGTCGCATCCGTTTCACTGCATTAGTACAGATCCAGACTGAGGCCGGTTTCAGTGGGGAGAATGACAGTCGTTCAGCAGATGCAGGCCGTATATGTGTAACCGAACGCGGGAAGTTTTCTGAAGTGAAGCGCAGCCCGCAGTGGTAACGTTACTCCTCATAAACTTCAGTAAGTTAAGTCACACAGCGTGTTGTCAAACTGTTTTATTAATGAATTAATTGTTTATTTATTACGTTGTATAACGTTACTGCTTAACTTAAAATTGTTGTGAGTTTTCCTGCGTTAGATCGGTATAACTCAGATGCTAATTCGTATGTTATCAGAGCATGCTAACATGAAGATGGCCCAGGTCTGTAAGAATATTATTGACAAATTTGAATGTGATATGGTAGCCGAGGCAGTGGCAGTAAATAGAAAAGTAGGCAAGGACTCCAGCATTCTTTACAGAGAAATGTCTTTACTTAGAGTTTCAACTTCAAGAAGTTAGTACAAGGATCATGTTCCAACAAACAGAAGTACACAAGAAACAAACCAAAAAGAAAACAAAAATAACAAAACTCTCAAAAAGTTGGCTACTAGTCCAACATACACCACCGTCTGTTCAGCCCAACTCTTTGTTCTTTTATAGCTTTTAACTCCTCCTTCCATTTTCAAATTAGCCAATGGTAACCCCTCCTTAGTTACTTAACTAACATTCATAAAGCTAGAGAGGGTCCATAAGCTTTCAAACAACATCTTGGATGACACCTCCAGGATGACATAAAGTCGGTTTCCTGGTTGCGAACCCTCCTACTAGTCAACACCCAGAACCGGTAAAACAAAGAAACAAAACATTAGTACCCACACATTATTTATCCAATCTAGAAACGGTCAACATGGAATGTGCACCTTTCATGTGCCCGTTTCTCAGATAGAATTACCCAAAATAAAGATCTTTCAAAACAGTTTGGTTTGTTTACATTTACCTCTTGCTTGCTAAGGCTCTACATCACATTGAACAACTTTTATCAAATTTCACCGCTAAAGTTGAGATAACAGTGCACTGTAATTTTAAACTGTAAATGATATAAAAGTTCGCGAGCCATTTACTCAAGTAACGTTAAAGAGAATATTTAATGCGCTGTTGAATGTGTGTGCGTGCTTGAGTGAGATTTTATAAAGTGAATAATATGTTGATAATTCAAAGTAACGTTAATGAAAAGAGATTTATGTTCCGTGTTTTGATTGCAGCGTTGAGTATTACAACACCTGAGAGACAGCGCTTGAGGTGATGGCCAATCAGAAGTTTAACAACAGAGTGCAGACAGACCTACAATGTAAGTATGACTCGTTTCTTATGATGGATAAAAAGTCTTTGTAATGAACCAAAACAGATTCAACTTCTGCAGTGTAAAGATGGCTTTTTTGATGTTGATAATATATTACTGTCTATACCACTTCATTATTCTTATTTGCTGAATTAATTGATTAAATATATGTATTTTACATAAAATACAGATGTCAATTTAGCTTTAATAAGGATATTAACATATTGACCTTCAGAAGAAGACATGTTTCTAGATATCACTTACAATCGCGAATTTTTGTCCTTTAATAGAAAAGTTAATTTCATTCCCCAATTACAGTCTTATGTTTGATTTAGTTTCATTATTCTTAAAATACAAACTCACAAGTGTCTGTTCTCCTGACCACTACTTAAAGTTTATTGAATAAATGAATTGAGAAATTGTCTAGGAACATTTATATAACATGAATATCTGTCTTCACTTCAGGTTCCACAAGAGCGCCGGCAAAGGGTGAGTTTCTTTGTTGTAGTTGTTTTATTATTTTCTTTTTGTTAGAGCTAATTGTGGCTTCTAGGTTTCTGGAGAAATGGATATTCAAACTTTTTCACACTTTTGAGTAGTATGCCTCTTATGTGTGTAGCCTTAACACTAAAACAAATACATACATAATATATGGATGCAATGTAACCATTTAGATTGTGCATTCACACGCCAGCAACTTCGATTTGTTCGTTTCTTTCTTTGATGTTGTTAGGTGTTATTTCTGGTTGTGTTCGGGACAGTTATGAACATAACTTATTCTTTATATTTTAAGCATTTGAGTGTGTAATAACTTTACCTAATATTTACAGGGGACACAATAGTGCTTTCGCTACTGTATATTAAACAATTTAAAGATGAAAACAGTTTGTTTTGGTGATTGTCAAGAAAATATAAAATACTGTAAGGATTTTTTTTTCTCACAATTGTTTTTTAGAGACGAGGAATCATCTTCACTGAGTTCTGGAGTCAGACGGAGGGCTTGCATTACACTTGGAAAACAAGTACTTGAATTTTCAAAAGACTCAGAACCAACTAAAGCCAACAAAGTTTACACATTTTCCATCACCAATGAAGCAACAATGATGGTTGACGTAAGCACTTGAGTGTTTTGGAGCTGAGGAGGCCAACAGCTGTATTAACATCCATTCTTCAAACTAGTAAGTCCATCAGGGTCATAGTATTGACAGGGACAGTAGAGATGCCCAGACCTCTAGCTGCAGTATTCTGTATATGATTTTAGCTGCCAATCAGTTTGGGCCTTTTGGGTCAATCTTTGTTTCATAATTCTTTTAAATATACAGTACTGGTTCAAATTTGCAAACGCTTATGTTTTTTCACCTTTTATAGTAATAGTTAACTCATTAAAACCATGGAACTACACATTTGTAACTATCAATTATGTTGTGACTAAAAGCATCTAAATTAAATCAACACTACTTTATATTTTAGCATCTATGTGTGTATGTGTATATGTATATAAATACAATTTTTGTAAAGTTCTGATTGTTAAAAGATTGTTCTGAGAACTGTTTTTCTTTTTGAAGTACCCAAGAGTGTTTTTTTCCCATATGTCCCATACATTTTTTAAATGTTGCTGGCAAAAAAAATAAAATGAGAAGTTTAAAATCCTATATACTGTAGAGTTGTGGTCAAAAGTTTACACACCCCTTGCTGAGAAAATGTTGAAAATTTATGAAAAGTTCGTTTTTGACTTATTACTGCCCTGTTATTTCACGTAACAGACATTTTCATAAAGTTTTTAACACATAATTATTTACATTTATAAAAGTAAGCCAGTTTAAGACTTTGTCATGATTCCGCTATCATGTCATGTTTGTTCTTGGTTTTGCAGCGGAGTCATGGCATAGCCTTATGGTTTTGTGTGAGAAGGACATGGCTGTGTGTATATATTGGCTGACCTCTGTGGATGAGTGTGGAACCACAGCTTGAACCTACATGACCTTTCTGATGCTGATGATGAAAACATAGTGTACATTGATTATTGAATATATTATACAGTAAATATACCATATAAATCACGCCTTCAAAAAGTTTTATTACACAAAAGACTGTTTTATTTTTATGCTCAGGGGATATTTCTGTGCACAGATAATGTGGGGGGTTTTCTGTCCTAAAAAGAAATCTTTTCTGGTGCTCTGGCGGTATCTTTCTTATGCTCAAGTGACATTTTTCTTGTGCTGCGTAGTTATTTTTCTAATGCTCAAAAGTAATTTTTCTTGTGCTCTGATGAACTGCAGATTTGCTGCCACTGGGACTATCTGTGGCTTTATGTGTGGCCCGGGCTTGGAAAGATAAAGCACGGTTTTCTTAAAAACGCACTGGCTGATGATGTTGCCACCATGGCTGGGGGTATCGAGGGACTCCAGTCCATGAAGTCATCCTCATCAACTTCCATGGGTTCTTCGTCCATGTAACTGGAAGAGGAAGCCCAAGAGAAAGATGATGGGATGGCAGATTCCTCATCAACTTCCATGGGTTCTTCGTCCATGTTACTGGAAGAGGAAGCCCAAGAGAAAGATGATGGGATGGCAGATGGTGTGAAGGGACTCAAAGCCACGCACGCATCATAGTGCAGCGGTACATCCACCAGCATGGCAAACATTTGCATGTCAGTGCCAGGCGTTTGAAACTGGGAAGGAAGGCTGGCATATGTCAAGCAGCCACTCGGCTGTTGTGGTGGTTTACGCCTCTCAGATGCCATAGGACCAACGGCAAACCTGTGCCTGTGCCTGTAAGCACATGCATTCTGACTTAGTCACTGGGACCGGTTGCATAAACTGCTTAGACTAGTCTTAGAACTTAGTCATGTGATTATTTTCTTCAAGTCTGGTCCTAACTTCTCCAAGTCAGTCACATAAAAATGTAGATTGAGCAAATTGAAATGTGAAAAGTAAGTTTGATCAGTCCTAACCAATTGCTTGTCAGTGAGACTAGTTGTTAGATGCAGTTTTAAGTGAATCTGACTCATGTCTGTGTTTTGTGGGCAATCGGCGTGCGTACGTGCAGAATGTAAACAACACAAACTTATTATAGCGAATCTACAGTTATGGATAATACGATCATGTATTGTGTGCTCGTGCTTTAGTTCCGCCCACTGTGAGCCTCCAGGCAGGTATAAAATAATCCTACAGCTGTAACTGTCTTTTCTAAATGTGATCAAACTAAATACTCTTCGAAGATATGAAGAATGCAATACTACTCTATAGGTACCGTTCTCAAGATTAATATGAGATTGGTAGAAACTACGTGTGTTACCTTCGTGTGAGACTTCTCTTAGGTGCTTTGTACGAAGACATCGTCAAACTTGTGCAGAAACAATCCTAAAGCTGACGATCTGACTGAAGCTATGACGTAGCTGTTGTTTTGGTTTCCATGACGACGTATCAAGCGCGTCATCTGAAGTTGCGCTCCTCTGCTGATTGGCCAAAGCCAATTTAGTTCCGTTCTCACTAACAATATTCTTATTTGCAGATATATACAAAACTATAAAGTTTGCTTAAACTTGGTACATTAATAAGCAGACAATTTGCCTAAAATCACAGTTTGAGCAGCAATTTTTATTATGTCAGTCTCCAATTGCGCGCCTCCGTCCGTGTGCCGCCAAAGCCGGCTTGATTCTGGCAGCATGTTATCATTGTACATTCTGAAATCCCACATATGTGATCGTACTCTCAGGGACACGGGAAAAAGAATTCCATATATAGCATCGTACAAAGTGTAACATTACTAACAGATTTATCCTATTATGTGACTGTACATTTGAATGAAGTAGGCATTTATATAGTGCTTTATTGTGTATTGCTGAAGGAAGAATGTAAGTAACCTAACAGATCTCATCCCCATTTGCTGCCATAGTAGGGAAAATAAATATAGGGGTTGATGGGGGATGAGATCTCTGGTTAGTTCTTTCAAATCTGTTCAGCAAAACACAATCTGAGGGTGAGTAAATAACATACTTAACATACTCTCGGGTGAACTGTCCCTCTGAATGAAAATAAAAACATCCTTATTTGATAGGGCTTGTTAAACACACACCAGCTGGTTATAAAATAACTGGTAAAAAAGAAAATCAAAACCTGCCTGTCATTCTCTGCCCCAACATCACTGTTCATCCACTTGATCACACTTTGAATTTTAACTACAAATTAAAATGACAGTAAATAATTATATTTTATAATGGCGCATTTATTGTATATCTATACCTGCGAGCACCTTGGTAAACAAACATAATTTTTCTAATTAAAAGCAATAAAGTGCAAATTTATATTCCTTTGAATGCTTATTAGATTTTTCTTAATATTTGGGACAGAATATAAAATAAAAGACAGAAGGTGCAGAGAGACATTGGCAAACTTACTGAACATAACATTTTATCAAGTCCATTTTTATCCTCTTCTATTAAAAGACATCTGATGCATTACACCATTCATCCTGCTATACATTACACTAAAGTCCTGCGTCTCTGCATTTCACTGACTCCATTTCGCTGGATGCAGCTCTTTCACGTCGAAATGGAATGATCAAGCTGGAGGGGATTAATAAGACCTACATGGATATAATGGAGGAGAAATTAATGGATTTGTTTAAATGTGTCATGACAGAACACAAGATAGACCAAAGTGCGGGGGTAAGAATTTTTTATTTGCAGTATACAGTCAATAATACAGCAATTGTCCAGCTGGTGAACGCACCCGTCCACGGCGGCCAGAATATAGAGCACCAGATCCCAGCAGCTATGGTGGGAGAGACACCTTTAACTCGGGTCGTGTGATCGGGTGGAAGCCGGGCAGTAGTCCTATGGGGCGCCAACGGGAGCTGGAGGACAATGCCAGAAGAGATAAAACACAACAGGAAGATGCCACCAGACAGCCGTCCTCGGTCAGCGAGATGTGGAAGGGTGGAGAGAACTCTAGGAAACTGTGACAGGAACGTAAAGGCTAGATAGACTAGACAGATTCACAAAAGACTTCTATAGATGAGCCGCAGCAACACCTAGGTCAGTCTGAACTGGCAGAATGCAACGGTCAGACAACGGACAAGAGACACTGAGGCATTAAATAGGAAAACATAACAAGAGGAGATGGCTAGCAGGTGCAATGGGTGATAAGCTTAATGAGGAATAAACAGGTGTGTGAGCATGGAGTGGAAAATCACCCGTGTTGGGGAAACCTAAGGAAACACGGGGGCGGGGATAATGACGCAGACACTGACAAAGACAATACACCCACGTGCAGACAAATGCCCCAACCCCACCTGGGTCGTGACAAAATGTGTAAAAACCCAGTGACAAGGCACATGTTGAGTAAAAACAAAATACAATGACAAAAGTTTAACATCAGTTGAGAAAAAATCTTGATGCTAGAGGAAGTTTAGTGACACAGAGTTTTGACAAAGTCAATCATTTAAATGCATACTGTACCGCCAATGAGATTTTGTTGTCTCCAAAGGTAATTTTGTCGCTTCCGTCTTTAAAACCTTTTGGCCAACATGATAAACAAATGAAGAGGGCTCAAGACATGGTACAAAAATGGAAAATTCAATTATGTTTGTATACAATTCAGAAGTTTTTGGATCACAGAAAACATTTTTATTGAGTATCATGAGGCATTTGTAAAATTATTCTTATAGTCATAATCCACGTTTAAGTACAATAAGAAATCGGATTTTAAATTGTTCTCCCAACATAAGAATCGGCGTAAACCGAGTGAATTTCTTGCATTCCTCACATTTATCTAAAAGAGCCACATACAGTTGCGGCCAATGACCATAAATTTAAGTGGAGCGATATCTGGGTCGTATTGTAATATATGATGATTACTCCTTTAACTCTCTGACAAATCACTAAAACATAAACTGGGTAACAGAAAGCAAAAATCAGGAGTGTGTAGAGTACTTTTAGATTCTACCTGAAAGATCTCTGTCCTCACATGTCACTGGCATGTTTGTGAAAAGATTCGGTTCAGTCAGTCTCATCACTGCAGAGAAAGACATAGAAGACTATTAATAACATGAGTTAATCTTACACAGTAAAAACACTTATGATGAACTCTAGATCAATGTTTTGGTGGTTTTGCTTACGACTGTTAGGGTAGAAACTCAGGAGTCAGATGGAGAGTTCAAAATGAAAGGTATTTATTAACAGCTCGATACAGATCAAAGAAACACCAGGCAAAGCGGAAATGGTTCAACATACGAGCGTTCAGCCGGGGAGAGGTGAGAGGGATGGCAGAGGGGCACTGGGCAGATAGTAAGAGCCGGAGGGAAACGGCCCACGGGGAGACAGAGGCAGCCGTGGGAAAAAGGGGTGCGAGACTCCGGGTAGTCAGTACTCGGCAAGCGAGACACAATCCACAAGACAGCGAGATAGGAAACCGGTGTGGAAGGTTTAGCTGCGAGGTGATGGGAGGACAACGAGGAGGGCGGGGCACACACACGCAGACTCCGAACACATGGCGGCTGTCACAACAACATCATGTGATCGACAAAACCTAAACACAGACGAAACGAAGAAAACAAGCAGGTGGTCAGACCCAGGACCTGACCACGACAGAAACAACCAGGGTGGCACCTAACTGTGTTAGCTTTTCACGTTTGCCTCACTGACTATACTGTAAAATAAAGTGATATTTCTCCACACAAAATTCAACAACACCAAACTACAGACCCAAGTGTTGCACTCTTGTCTTTTGCTGACGGCGATGTGGTGATGCATGAGCTGTGACCATCTGGAAAGTTTAACCATTTAACAACACAAAAAGGTCCCTATCACTCTAATATTCTGTATTCTGAATAAATCTACAGCTCATAGCCATACAACACCAATGATTAAATCCCCAAATCAAATCAAGATAGGTCAAAGGTTAAAATCACAACCATAGTTGGGCCAAACAGGAACAAACTCAAGAGTCCGGTTGTGAATTAAACTATGTTGTGTTGTTTCAGACAAAATACTGGGCTGCTTGAACACATGGTTGAGTCACACATAACGTTTTCTGGGTTATTCACCATATGAATCCCTTTTTGACCAAACCACTGACTAAAAAATAACCCAACATTTGTGCAAAGACATGTGTAAAACACAGAAAGATATTTGGAAAAATGCTTATAACCAAACTGATCTTCATCCCCGTTAACTCCCATGGCGGGAAAATTACTTCATTTACTTCAATTACTACATTTTTTGTTCCGTTGAACACAAAAATATACATTTTGAATAATGAAGGACTGCAAACGGTTCTAGGGCACTTTTGACTAACATTGTATTTTTTCTATTATGGGGCGGGCATCAATGGGAGGCAAAATCCGTCTGGTTATAAGCATTCTTCCAAATATCTTACTCTGTTTTCATCAGAACAAAGACATTTATACAGGTTTGGAACAACTGGTAGGTGAGTAAATGATGAAAGCATTTTCATTTTTGAAGTATCCCTTTAAAGGACTGAGCTAGTAAATTCAACACTCATCACATGGGTTTATAAGCCCATTGATCAATTCAGAAGCAACAGTGACCAGCAGATCAGGCTGCATTGCAATACATTAGAGAAGTCATTTGTTATAAACCAGCGACACATAATATGTGGTTCATGACAAGCATGTTTAAATAAACCACCGCATGTCAGTCATTCAACACTTGTAATATAAACAATCTGTGAACAGTTCCAAAGTCAAAAACTAAACAAATTCATTCTAAACGACCAAAAGAGCATTCAGCCTATGAAGTGTTCTTTGACAGCTTGATGTTTGCCTGAATCTCCAGCCAGATTCCAGACGGACTGTCTTCAAATTAGACTCAAATTTACATCACAACAGCAACATGACAGAACGACACACTGACACACATCTAGTAAACACGGAAAGTGTCTTAAACTCTAGAGAGCCGACACCTCAAACTGAGGTTTTAGGGATCATGTACGCATGTATAATGTCTGAATGGTGCTTTAAAATACTGTCTAGGTAGGCAACTTAATAGTTTTTAAGACACTCTCTTCCTAGCAGACATTTACATAGCAGTGACGGTAAATTTTAGACAAAAAGTTCATTCAAACGTCGTCTTTAACCATAAACACACACACGTGTCGTTGTTCAGATAGTCAGAGGCGGTTTCAGTACTGTGTAGAATCTGTGTTGATATCGCTGATCACGGCGAGTAAAGAGGGACAAACCGCGCATCAGAAACAGCGACTCTGTTCAATAACATATTTGAAATGGTATTTAAATCATGTTTTCATTGTAGTTTTACTAAGACACTTTAATTGAAGATATGTAACACTTGTGTTGTGTTCAAAAATCATCATTGAATAAATTGACGTGATTGTTGTGAATTGACTCCATGATGCCCCCCAGTGGATGAGTGTGGAACCACAGCTTGAACCTACATGACCTTTCTGATGCTGATGATGAAAACTCAGTGTACATTGATTATTGAATATATTATACAGTAAATATACCATATAAATCACGCTTCAAAAAGTATTATTACACAAAAGACTGTTTTATTTTTATGCTCAGGGGATATTTATGTGCACAGATAATGTGGGGGGTTTTCTGTCCTCGAAGAAATCTTTTCTGGTGCTCTGGCGGTATCTTTCTTATGCTCAAGTGACATTTTTCTTGTGCTCCGTAGTTGTTTTTCTAATGCTCAAAAGTAAATTTTCTTGTGCTCCGATGAACTGCAGATTTGCTGCCACTGGGACTATCTGTGGCTTTATGTGTGAACCGGGCTTGGGAAGATAAAGCACGGTTTTCTTAAAAACGCTCTGGCTGATGATGTTGCCACCATGGCTGGGGGTATCGAGGGACTCCAGTCCATGAAGTCATCCTCATCAACTTCCATGGGTTCTTCGTCCATGTTACTGGAAGACGAAGCCCAAGAGAAAGATGATGGGATGGCAGATTCCTCATCAACTTCCATGGGTTCTTCGTCCATGTTACTGGAAGACGAAGCCCAAGAGAAAGATGATGGGATGGCAGATGGTGTGAAGGGACTCAAAGCCACGCACGCGACATAGTGCAGCGGTACATCCACCAGCATGGCAAACATTTGCATATCAGTGCCAGGCATTTGAAACTGGGAAGGAAGGCTGGCATATGTCAAGCAGCCACTCGGCTGTTGTGGTGGTTTACACCTCCCAGATGCCATAGGACCAACGGCAAACCTGTGCCTGTGCCTGTAAGCACATGCATTCTGACTTAGTCACTGGGACCGGTTGCATAAACTGCTTAGACTAGTCTGAGAACTTAGTCATGTGATTATTTTCTTCAAGTCTGGTCCTAACTTCTCCAAGTCAGTCACATAAAAATGTAGATTGGGCAAATTGAAATGTGAAAAGTAAGTGTGATCAGTCCTAACTAATTGCTTTTCAGTGAGACTAGTTGTTAGTTGCAGTTTTAAGTGAATCTGACTCATGTCTGTGTTTTGTGGGCAATCGGCGTGCGTACGTGCAGAATGTAAACAACACAAATTTATTATAGCGAATCTACAGTTATGGATAACACGATCATGTATTGTGTGCTCGTGCTTTAGTTCCGCCCACTGTGAGCCTCCAGGCAGGTATAAAATAATCCTACAGCTGTAACTGTCTTTTCTAAATGTGATCAAACTAAATACTCTTCGAAGATATGAAGAATGCAATACTACTCTATAGGTTCCGTTCTCAAGATTAATATGAGATTGGTAGAAACTACGTGTGTTACCTTCGTGTGAGACTTCTCTTAGGTGCTTTGTACGAAGACATCGTCAAACTTGTGCAGAAACAATCCTAAAGCTGACGATCTGACTGAAGCTATGACGTAGCTGTTGTTTTGGTTTCCATGACGACGTATCAAGCGCGTCATTTAAAGTTGCGCTCCTCTGCTGATTGGCCAAAGCCAATTTAGTTCCGTTCTCACTAACAATATTCTTATTTGCAGATATATACAAAACTATAAAGTTTGCTTAAACTTGGTACATTAATAAGCAGACAATTTGCCTAAAATCACAGTTTGAGCAGCAATTTTTATTATGTCAGTCTCCAATTGCGCGCCTCCGTCCGTGTGCCGCCAAAGCCGGCTTGATTCTGGCAGCATGTTATATGAGAGGTGGATAGTGCCATGGATTACCTTCCGAAGGAGACAGTCGTGTACTTTTACGTGAGAGAAGAATACGTCGCCACCAATGACACATGCATGTTAAGTTTAAAGTCACGTACCCTTGCAACTCTATAGCAGAGAAATGTTATAAAAATAGTTTTTGATGATTCATTCCTCCCCCAATGCAAACATAATAAGCTGTACATGTGATTCTAATAAATTTCTCAATGCTAAATAGAATATTTGCCCGTTTTATGCTTTATTTAATGTTGCTTTCTTATGCCCTTTGGAGAAAAGTACAATATTGTCTGATAGAGAAAGGGATTGCTGATGCATTTACCTGTAATTTATAGCTATTGTACAGGATGAATATATGCTGTTTTGCTTTGTGTAATTTAATTAATAACTAATATTGGCAAAAAATATATAAATGTAGATTTTTTAAATCCCGTCAGTATCCTTTTTTACAGGGCTTTAAAAAAAGAAATATATAAAATGTTAAAAACATATGGTAGGAGCAAAACTGTGTTATAGGGTGTTATTTCCATTTTTAGCCATTGAGCGGCGCTGTTAACAGGGTTTTGTATTTTAGCGACATAACTAATGTTGTAAAACAGGAAATTGTATGCAAAATCATGGTAATTGTATTACGTCTGTAAATACATTGGATTATGCATGTAGGTGTGGAGCCAATAAACTAGTTCTTTATGGAGATGAAACAAAGAGACAAAAAAACAGTACATGGTGAAAGCGCGTAAACCTACCAATCTCGGGATCAAACAACACAGTGGTTTAAAGTTTTAGATTTAGCTCCTACACATATCTAAATATACCAACAAGCAAAATCCATTTTCTAATCCACCTATTCGTGTTATCGTTTACATTAAAATTAATTTTTTAATCTTTAAAATCAAGAGTTTATTTTACTCAGAGGTACCATGATTGCACTTGTAGACTGAAATTAAAAATACATGAATAATGCTGTGCAATGAATATTTCAAATGTATAATTATAAATATATAATTTGAATTATTTCCATATTCAATTAATCAAGTCATCAAGCGGATTGGTTCAAAACACTGATTAATTCAGAATCAAAACCTAAAAAGACTTAACAAAGTCTTTATGAATGGAGAATTTAATCCCTCAAATTATTACTTCTAGAAAAATTCAGTTTGGATCATTTACTTTAGATTCTGAAAGAATTAAACTTTAAATGAATTACGTGCCATAAATCCAAGCAAAAGCCAATACAAATAAAAAATTGAGTACATTCAGTTTTTATTTAATCAGACTGTTTAACCAAAACGTCATACCCCCCTTAAAAACATTCATTACAGGCCTCTTCCCCATATACACTCACTTAATGGATTATTAGGAACACCGGTTGAATTTCTCAATAATGCAATTATGGTGGTGGTGTAACGGTGTGGGGGATGTTTTCTTGGCACACTTTAGGCACCTTAGTGCCAATTGGGCATCGTTTAAATGCCACGGCCTACCTGGGCATTGTTTCTTACCATGTCCATCCCTTTATGACCACCATGTACCCATCCTCTGATGGCTACTTCCAGCAGGATAATGCACCATGTCACAAAGCACGAATCATTTCAAATTGCTTTCTTGAACATGACAATGAGTTCACTGTACTAAAATGGCCCCCACAGTCACCAGATCTCAACCCAATAGAGTATCTTTGGGATGTGGTGGAACGGGAGCTTCGTGAATCCAGCAAATCTCCATCAACTGCAAGATGCTATCCTATCAATATGGGCCAACATTTCTAAAGAATGCTTTCAGCACCTTGTTGAATCAATGCCATGTAGAATTAAGGCAGTTCTGAAGGTGAAAGGGGGTCAAACACAGTATTAGTATGGTGTTCCTAATAATCCTTAAGGTGAGTGTTTATTCAAAAATTTTTCAATCAATTGTTATGTAAATTCTGTTTGCATCTATGCCCCAAGAACAATGGGTAACTTGCGAAGGCTTTAACTGAAAAAAAAAAACATACAAAGACTTATAACAATAAATCAGTATACTGAAGACTAAGAATTTGTTTTGAAAAAATCCAATGTTAAGAAATTGTCAAAACACAGCTCAGATGTACAGTCCTCTTTAACACAATACAATTGTAATCGTATAATGAATAACGTTATTTATTTACATGTCACTAGGTCTTAAATTGACCGTTAAATATTGAAACATCTGCTTGCTAAGAATGTACAAAAAGATTGTATCACATCTTTCTAAATATTTTGTCTATCCCTCAGTTAAATTACTCCCAACTTTACTGAATAAATAAGCAGTGAAATAAATCACAGAACTATTTGTAACACATGAAAGGGGTACACTGGTCATTGTGTAAAAAACGTTATCGAGTCTTACTTGGTCCAAAGAAGAAGAGTGCTCAATTTCCTTCTGCATCACTCTGCAATACAGCCAGCCTATATGTGATGGCCTAACAAAATAAATACACAAAAGCAAGTCTTCATGCACAGGTCTGTACACAAGTGGCACGATGGTAGACATGCTGATTAGTGATTACAGTATACTTTGCAGTACGTGCACGAGCAGGAGCATGCACAAAAACATAATACGGTTAGGCATATTCTGGAAACATTACAGCACAAACTGAACTTTATCAGTGAAACTCATTTGTGTTCTACAAAGCGTCTTTTCACACTTGGTTTTGGGTTTTAGGTTCAACATCTATTGCAAGATTAAAGTAGACATCTGCAAACTTAAAGATTGAATAGAAATAATTCTACATTACAACACATCAAATGATAATAGACCAAATCTACCATAGTTTGCAATAAGTTCACAGTGGAACTACCTATATCAGTTAAATTACTATGATTAGGCTAAACTTGATTAAAAAATATTTTAAACTAACTTTAATACTGAAGACAGCAGATCACTTTGTTACAAACTATTACTGTACTAAAACCATGATACTGTGATGTAAGGGAGTACGGGGGAGGTGTCTTGGAGTTAATGAGGGGTGGGGACTAAGGTGATTGAAGTGTACAGGTGGTGCGAATTAAAAGGCTGATAAAAAGACTGTTGGAGAGGCTGCTGGAGGATCGGGAGCTCGAGTGTGGGTGACACGCTTAACGGCCGCTCGAGATAACTAGTGTCTCCGGCGGTAAAGACAGGTAGCTAGATAGAGGGGAGATAATAGAGCTAGACAGAGGGGAGATAATAGAGCTAGTCAGTGAGGGCCTTCTTTGTTGGTTAGGAGAGCTCCTGATTCGTAGTGAAAGCTGACAACGTGCTAATGCTGCTGCATACCCTGTGCTGGCGCCTCTGAACCCTGGACTACTGCCTGACCCTGTGCGAGATCGAACTTTGTGTCTCCTGTCTTCAGGGATCGGTTGGTGGCTGAGAGATGGAAACAAGCGTTTACTAAAGGGGGGTAATGTGCCGTGTTGAAGTGTATTTATGGTTTTGACGCAATAAAGCTTTCATACTTGTCACTGTGGTGTTCGGTCTCTGACTTACATTTGCCTGGTTGTTACAATACTTTACTATTACTTAAAAAAAACATGGTTCATTTTTGAGAGGGTGCTTTTATCATCTGTTAAACTTAAATTCATGTTCTGAATAAATCATATTTCAAGATAAACTAACGGTTGGTTTTGCAACAAGCTTTGCGGCTTCAATAACTTATTTGAAATGGTATTTAAATCATGTTTTCATTGTAGTTTTACTACGACGCTTTAATTGAAGATATGTAACACTTGTGTTGTGTTCAAAAATCATTATTGAATAAATTGATGTGATTGTTGTGGATTGACTCCATGATGCCCCCCAGTGGATGAAAGTGGAACCACAGCTTGAACCTACGTGACCTTTCTGATGCTGATGAAGAAAACTCGGTGTACATTGATTATTGAATATATTATACAGTAAATATACCATATAAATGACGCCTTCAAAAAGTTTTTATACACAAAAGACTTTTATTTTTATGCTCCGGGGATATTTCTGTGCACAGATAATGTGGGGGGTTTTCTGTCCTCGAAGAAATCTTTTCTGGTGCTCTGGCGGTATCTTTCTTATGCTCAAGTGACATTTTTCTTGTGCTCCGTAGTTATTTTTCTAATGCTCAAAAGTAAATTTTCTTGTGCTCCGATGAACTGCAGATTTGCTGCCACTGGGACTATCTGTGGCTTTATGTGTGGCCCGGGCTTGGAAAGATAAAGCACGGTTTCCTTAAAAACGCTCTGGCTGATGATGTTGCCACCATGGCTGGGGGTATCGAGGGACTCCAGTCCATGAAGTCATCCTCATCAACTTCCATGGGTTCTTCGTCCATGTAACTGGAAGAGGAAGCCCAAGAGAAAGATGATGGGATGGCAGATACCTCATCAACTTCCATGGGTTCTTCGTCCATGTTACTGGAAGAGGAAGCCCAAGAGAAACATGGTGGGATGGCAGATTCCTCATCAACTTCCATGGGTTCTTCGTCCATGTTACTGGAAGACGAAGCCCAAGAGAAAGATGATGGGATGGCAGATGGTGTGAAGGGACAAATGTTTGCAAATGCAAACATTTGCATGTCAGTGCCAGGCGTTTGAAAATGGGAAGGAAGGCTGGCATATGTCAAGCAGCCACTCGGCTCTTGTGGTGTTTACACCTCCCAGATGCCATAGGACCAACGGCAAACCTGTGCCTGTGCCTGTAAGCACATGCATTCTGACTTAGTCACTGGGACCGGTTGCATAAACTGCTTAGACTAGTCTAAGAACTTAGTCATGTGATTATTTTCTTCAAGTCTGGTCCTAACTTCTCCAAGTCAGTCACATAAAAATGTCTCATGTCTGTGTTTTGTGGGGAATCGGCGTGCGTACGTGCAGAATGTAAACAACACAAACTTATTATAGCGAATCTACAGTTATGGATAATACGATCATGTATTGTGTGCTCGTGCTTTAGTTCCGCCCACTGTGAGCCTCCAGGCAGGTATAAAATAATCCTACAGCTGTAACTGTCTTTTCTAAATGTGATCAAACTAAATACTCTTCGAAGATATGAAGAATGCAATACTACTCTATAGGTTCCGTTCTCAAGATTAATATGAGATTGGTAGAAACTACGTGTGTTACCTTCGTGTGAGACTTCTCTTAGGTGCTTTGTACGAAGACATCGTCAAAGTTGTGCAGAAACAATCCTAAAGCTGACGATCTGACTGAAGCTATGACGTAGCTGTTGTTTTGGTTTCCATGACGACGTATCAAGCGCGTCATTTAAAGTTGCGCTCCTCTGCTGATTGGCCAAAGTCAATTTAGTTCCGTTCTCACTAACAATATTCTTATTTGCAGATATATACAAAACTATAAAGTTTGCTTAATCTTGGTACATTAATAAGCAGAAAATTTGCCTAAAATCACAGTTTGAGCAGCAATTTTTATTATGTCAGTCTCCAATTGCGCGCCTCCGTCCGTGTGCCGCCAAAGCCGGCTTGATTCTGGCAGCATGTTGTCATTGTACATTCTGAAATCCCACATATGTGATCGTACTCTCAGGGACACGGGAAAAAGAATTCCATATATAGCATCGTACAAAGTGTAACATTACTAACAGATTTATCCTATTATGTGACTGTACATTTGAATGAAGTAGGCATTTATATAGTGCTTTATTGTGTATTGCTGAAGGAAGAATGTAAGTAACCTAACAGATCTCATCCCCATTTGCTGCCATAGTAGGGAAAATAAATATAGGGGTTGATGGGGGATGAGATCTCTGGTTAGTTCTTTCAAATCTGTTCAGCAAAACACAATCTGAGGGTGAGTAAATAACATACTTAACATACTCTCGGGTGAATTGTCCCTCTGAATTAAAATAAAAACATCCTTATTTGATAGGGCTTGTTAAACACACACCAGCTGGTTATAAAATAACTGGTAAAAAAGAAAATCAAAACCTGCATGTCATTCTCTGCCCCAACATCACTGTTCATCCAATTAAAATGACAGTAAATAATTATATTTTATAATGGAGCATTTATTGCATATTTATACCTGCGAGCACCTTGGTTAACGAACATAATTTTTCTAATTAAAAGCAATAAAGTGCAAATTTATATTCCTTTGAATGCTCATTAGATTTTTCTCAATATTTGGGACGGAATATAAAATAATAGACAGAAGGTGCAGAGAGACATTGGCAAACTTACTGAACATAACATTTTATCAAGTCCATTTTTATCCT
Organism: Triplophysa bombifrons; assembly: GCA_029783895.1. Lineage (NCBI taxonomy): Eukaryota > Metazoa > Chordata > Actinopteri > Cypriniformes > Nemacheilidae > Triplophysa > Triplophysa bombifrons. The sequence goes on from CM056471.1 coordinate 4,631,155, forward strand.
CTTGTATTAGAAGACATCTGATGCATTACACCATTCATCCTGCTATACATTACACTAAAGTCCTGCGTTCCTTTTTACTGACTCCATTTCGCTGGATGCAGCTCTTTCACGTCGAAATGGAATGATCAAGCTGGAGGGGATTAAAAAGACCTACATGGATATAATGGAGGAGAAATTAATGGATTTGTTTAAATGTGTAAAAACCCAGTGACAAGGCAGATGTCGAGTAAAAACAAAATACAATGACAAGAGTTTAACATCAGTTGAGAAAAAATCTTGATGCTAGAGGAAGTTTAGTGACACAGAGTTTTGACAAAGTCAATCATTTAAATGCATACGGTACCGCCAATGAGATTTTGTTGTCTCCAAAGGCAATTTTGTCGCTTCCTTCTGTAAAAACCTTTTGGCCAACATGATAAACAAATGAAGAGTGCTCAAGACATGGTACAAAAATGGAAAATTCAATTATGTTTGGATACAATTCAGAAGTTTTGGATCACAGAAAACATTTTTATTGAGTATCATGAGGCATATGTAAAATTATTCTTATAGTCATAATCCACGTTTAAGTACAATAAGAAATCTGATTTTAAATTGTTCTCCCAACAAAAGAATCGACATAAACCGAGTCAATTTCTTGCATTCCTCACACTTTTCTAAAAGAGCCACATAACCAGCTGCTGCCACTGACCATAAATTTATGCGGAGCGAATTCTGGGTCGTATTGTAATTTATGATGATTACTCCTTTAACTCTCTGACAAATCACTAAAACATAAACTGGGTAACAGAAAGCATAAAGCAGGAGTGTTTAGAGTATTTTTAGATTCTACCTGAAAGATCTCTGTCCTCACATGTCACTGTATATATTTGAATATACTTACACACATTGACATAGACGCATAGACGCAAACACGCAAACACACTCGCACACACGCACAGTGAAAGCACACATAGGAGAGAGAACCACAGGTCGAATATTAAACGGACTATAAATTCTTATATGCAATATTAATTATGTCTAACTTCTAAATTCTAAAGCAGCCCCCCGGCCAGGCAAATAGTGCAAAACAATATGCAAACGGTGGCGAGGAACCCAAAACTCCAATCGAGAAAAAAAAACTCAGTAGAACCCAGGCCCAACCAGGGGATTCCAGTTCCCCTCTGGCAAAAGCTGCTGCTTCTGCACAAGCTCAACAATGCTTGCACAACAAGGCTAAATAAAATATAAATAAGCTTACGAATAAGGTAAATTGTAGATTTAAGATAATCATTAACGATCTAATAGCATTTGCAGTGTTGTAGAAAAATCGTGTCAAGTTGCCGCGTCCTTTATCCAGCTCTATCATCTCAGCTCTTGTCAGGTCATTGCTTCCCATTCTCAGCCTGCCATCAGGTCTGGGCATGAACTGCATCCTGCGGTAACCTTGGAACAGAAAGACAAGACTGGCTGAGAGTAGAGTACTGTTTTGCACTCTTTGATGCAACAAGTACATCATTTTGTTGTTGGATGTGTTCCTTGTTCCGGTTGATCTAAATTATGCAGCCTAAATCCTCTGAGGATTAATATTATGGAAGTGTAGTGTATGCAAGATTAAAAAGATGCGTCTTTAGTCTAGATTTAAACTGACAGAGTATGTCTGCCTCCCGGACAGTGCAGGGAAGAATATTCCAAAGTTTAGCCGCTAGATAAGAAAAGGATCTACCACCTGGACTTGATTTTGAAATTCTAGGTTACAAACTGACAGGACGCCTGAGAGGGTAATGCACATGGAGGATTGTAATACAATACAAGTTCATTTAAATACTGCGGCGCTAGACCGTGTAGGGCAGGGTTCCTCAAATATTACACTGGAGGGTCGGAGCACTGCAGAGTTTAGCTCCAGCCCTGATCAAACACACCTGAGCAAGCTGATCAAGTTGTTCAGTATCACTAGAAAATCACAGGTATGCAAGTTTGATCAGGGGTGGAGCTAAACTCTGCAGTGCTCCGGCCCTCCAGGGTAAGATTTGAGGAAACCCTGATGTAGGGCTTTATAGGTAATAAGCAAGATCTTAAAGTTAATGCGATGCTTTGTGGGGAACCAGTGCAAGGTTGACAGAACCGGTGTTATAGGCTCATACTTATTTGTACGTGTAAGAACTCGAGCTGCCGCGTTTTGAACCAGTAGCAGTTTTTGTAATAGGCCTGCAGGGCAACCACCTAAAAGTGCATAACAGTAATCTAGTCTTGATGTCATGAATGCATGAATTAATTTCTCTGCATCTGACAGTGACAGCATATGACGTAGTTTAGATATATTCTTAAAATGAAAAAATGAAATTTTACAGGTGTTGGCGACATGGCTCTCAAATGACAGATTACTATCGAATACAACGCCAAGATTCTTAGCTGACGACGAGGATTTTATGGAGCATCCGTCAATAGTTAAGCAGTATTCTTGGTTGTTACGTATGGCGGTTTTTGGTCCAGTAAGTAACACTTCTGTTTTGTCTGAGTTCAGTAGTAAAAAATTGTTACTCATCCAGTTTTTTAAATCAACTATGCATTCCTTTATTCGATGGAACTGCTGAGTTTCATGAGGCTTTGAGGAAATATAAAGTTGAGTATCATCAGCATAACAGTGAAAGCTAATTCCGTGTCGCTTTATTATATCTCCTAGAGGTAGCATGTATAATGCGAAGAGAAGAGGCCCTAAGACTGAGCCCTGTGGTACACCGTACTGGACTTGCGATTTGCGGGACACATCATTGTTTATTGCTACAAATTGAAAACGGTCAGATAAATAAGACTTAAACCATTTCAATGCTATTCCATTAATGCCAACGTACTTTTCGAGTCTATGTAGAAGTATGCTGTGGTCAATGGTGTCAAATGCAGCACTAAGGTCTAGCAGCACCAACAACGAAATACAGCCACGGTCAGACGCTAAAAGCAGATCATTTGTAACTCTGATCAAAGCAGTCTCTGTACTGTGACATGCTCAAAATCCAGACTGGAATTCTTCATTAATGTCATTCCTTGGAGGAAGGAGGATAACTGAGTTGAAACTACTTTTCCAAGAACTTTAGATATAAAAGGTAAATTCGATATAGGCTTGTAATTCCCTAGTTCTCAACTCAACTCAACTCAACTTTATTTATATAGCGCTTTTTACAATTTTCATTGTTACAAAGCAGCTGTACATGAGACACAATAGATTACAAGTAAAACAACTAAAGGCATATACCTGTAAAAACAAGAAAAAGGTGGAAAACAACAAAAGACAGACAGAGAGAGAACCACAGGTCAAATATTAACGGACTATAAATTCTTATATATTAATTATTTCTAATTTCTGAATTCTAAAGTCTAAAGCAGCCCAGTCTCTTGGGTCGAGTTTGGGTTTTTTGACAAGGGGCCTTATAACAGCCACCTTCACTTCTGGTTGCATTGTTTTAATTTTTTCTCTAATGTCTTGGATTTTACTAGTGAAGTAGTTCATAAATTCATCACTGTTATGCTGATATCCAGAATCTGAAGTCGCTGATGACTTATTTTTTGTTAATTTAGCCACGGTGTTCTATAAAAACCTAGGGTTGTGATGGTTTTCTTCTATTAGTGATGAAAAGTAGGCGGATCTAGACGTTTTTATGGCATTCCTGTATTTCGAGTACTATATATCCTTCCATGCTATACAAAATACCTCTAAATTAGTTTTCTTAATGTTCTGCTCCATTTTACGGGACGCTTTCTTTATTGTCTGAGTGTGTTCATTATACCACGGTGTTGGGCTGCCATTTTTAATCTTTTTTAAATGCAGTGGAGCAACTGTGTCTAATGTTTCAGAGAAGGTAGAGTTAAAATTTTCAATAGTAATGACACCTAACTGTGTTAGCTTTTCACGTTTGCCTCACTGACTATACTGTAAAATAAAGTGATATTTATCCACACAAAATTCAACAACACCAAACTACAGACCCAAGTGTTGCACTCTTGTCTTTTGCTGACGGCGATGTGGTGATGGATGGGCTGAGACCATCTGGAAAGTTTAACCATTTAACGACACAAAAAGGTGCCTATCACTCTAATATTCTGTATTCTGAATAAATCTACAGCTCATAGCCATACAACACCAATGATTAAATCCCCAAATCAAATCAAGATAGGTCAAAGGTTAAAATCACAACAGTAGTTGGGCCAAACAGGAACAAACCCAAGAGTCGGGTTGTAAATTAAACTATGCTGTGTTGTTTCAGACCAAAATACTGGGCTGTTTGAACACATGGTTGAGTCACACATTAACGTTTTCTGGGTTATTCACCATATGAATCCCTTGTTGACCAAACAACGGATTAAAAAATAACCCAACATTTGTGCAAAGACATATGTAAAACACAGAAAGATTTTTGGAAAAATGCTTATAACCAAACTGATCTTGATCCTCGTTAACTCCCATGGGAGGAAAATTACTTAATTTACTTCAATTACTACATTTTTTGTTCCGTTGAACACAAAAATATACATTTTGAATAATGAAGGACTGCAAACGGTTCTAGGGCACTTTTGACTAACATTGTATTTTTTCTATTATGGGGCGGGCATCAATGGGAGGCAAAATCCGTCTGGTTATAAGCATTCTTCCAAATATCTTACTCTGTGTTCATCAGAACAAAGACATTTATACAGGTTTGGAACAACTGGTAGGTGAGTAAATGATGAAAGCATTTTCATTTTTGAAGTATCCCTTTAAAGGACTGAGCTAGTAAATTCAACACTCATCACATGGGTTTATAAGCCCATTGATCAATTCAGAAGCAACAGTGACCAGCAGATCAGGCTGCATTGCAATACATTAGAGAAGTCTTTTGTTATAAACCAGAGACACATAATATGTGGTTCATGACAAGCATGTTTAAATAAACCACCGCATGTCAGTCATTCAACAGTTGTAATATAAACAATCTGTGAACAGTCCCAATGTCAAAAACTACACAAATTCATTCTAAACGACCAAAAGAGCATTCAGCCTGTGAAGTGTTCTTTGACAGCTTGATGTTTGCCTGAATCTCCAGCCAGATTCCAGACGGACTGTCTTCAAATTAGACTCAAATTTACATCACAACAGCAACATGACAGAACGACACACTGACACACATCTAGTAAACACGGAAAGTGTCTTAAACTCTAGTGAGGCGACACCTCAAACTGAGGTTTTAGGGATCATGTACGCATGTATAATGTCTGAATGGTGCTTTAAAATACTGTCTAGGTAGGCAACTTAATAGTTTTTAAGACACTCTCTTCCTAGCAGACATTATTGGCAATTTACATAGCAGTGACGGTTAATTTTAGACAAAAAGTTCATTCAAACGTCGTCTTTAACCATAAACACACACACGTGTCGTTGTTCAGATAGTCAGAGGCGGTTTCAGTACTGTGTAAAATCTGTGTTGATATCGCTGATCACGGCGAGTAAAGAGGGACAAACCGCGCATCAGAAACAGCGACTCTGTACAATAACTTATTTGAAATGGTATTTAAATCATGTTTTCATTGTAGTTTTACTAAGACGCTTTAATTGAAGATATGAAACACTTGTGTTGTGTTCAAAAATCATCAATGAATAAATCGATGTGATTGTTGTGAATTGACCCCATGATGCCCCCCAGTGGATGAGTGTGGAACCACAGCTTGAACCTACATGACCTTTCTGATGCTGATGATGAAAACTCAGTGTACATTGATTATTGAATATATTATACAGTAAATATACCATATAAATCAAGCCTTCAAAAAGTTTTATTACACAAAAGACTGTTTTATTTTTATGCTAAGGGGATATTTCTGTGCACAGATAATGTGGGGGGTTTTCTGTCCTTTAAGAAATCTTTTCTGGTGCTCTGGCGGTATCTTTCTTATGCTCAAGTGACATTTTTCTTGTGCTCCGTAGTTATTTTTCTAATGCTCAAAAGTAAATTTTCTTGTGCTCAGATGAACTGCAGATTTGCTGCCACTAGGACTATCTGTGGCTTTATGTGTGAACCGGGCTTGGGAAGATAAAGCACGGTTTTCTTAAAAACGCTCTGGCTGATGATGTTGCCACCATGGCTGGGGGTATCGAGGGACTCCAGTCCATGAAGTCATTCTCATCAACTTCCATGGGTTCTTCGTCCATGTAACTGGAAGACGAAGCCCAAGAGAAAGATGATGGGATGGCAGATTCCTCATCAACTTCCATGGGTTCTTCATCCATGTTACTGGAAGAGGAAGCCCTAGAGAAAGATGATGGGATGGCAGATGGTGTGAAGGGACTCAAAGCCACGCACGCATCATAGTGCAGCGGTACATCCACCAGCATGGCAAACATTTGCATGTCAGTGCCAGGCGTTTGAAACTGGGAAGGAAGGCTGGCATATGTCAAGCAGCCACTCGGCTCTTGTGGTGGTTTACACCTCCCAGATGCCATAGGACCAACGGCAAACCTGTGCCTGTGCCTGTAAGCACATGCATTCTGACTTAGTCACTGGGACCGGTTGCATAAACTGCTTAGACTAGTCTAAGAACTTAGTCATGTGATTATTTTCTTCAAGTCTGGTCCTAACTTCTCCAAGTCAGTCACATAAAAATGTAGATTGAGCAAATTGAAATGTGAAAAGTAAGTGTGATCAGTCCTAACCAATTGCTTGTCAGTGAGACTAGTTGTTAGATGCAGTTTTAAGTGAATCTGACTCATGTCTGTGTTTTGTGGGCAATCGGCGTGCGTACGTGCAGAATGTAAACAACACAAATTTATTATAGCGAATCTACAGTTATGGATAATACGATCATGTATTGTGTGCTCGTGCTTTAGTTCCGCCCACTGTGAGCCTCCAGGCAGGTATAAAATAATCCTACAGCTGTAACTGTCTTTTCTAAATGTGATCAAACTAAATACTCTTCGAAGATATGAAGAATGCAATACTGCTCTATAGGTTCCGTTCTCAAGATTAATATGAGATTGGTAGAAACTACGTGTGTTACCTTCGTGTGAGACTTCTCTTAGGTGCTTTGTACGAAGACATCGTCAAACTTGTGCAGAAACAATCCTAAAGCTGACGATCTGACTGAAGCTATGACGTAGCTGTTGTTTTGGTTTCCATGACGACGTATCAAGCGCGTCATTTAAAGTTGCGCTCCTCTGCTGATTGGCCAAAGCCAATTTAGTTCCGTTCTCACTAACAATATTCTTATTTGCAGATATACACAAAACTATAAAGTTTGCTTAAACTTGTTACATTAATAAGCAGACAATTTGCCTAAAATCACAGTTTGAGCAGCAATTTTTATTATGTCAGTCTCCAATTGCGCGCCTCCGTCCGTGTGCCGCCAAAGCCGGCTTGATTCTGGCAGCATGTTATATGGGAGGTGGATAGTGCCATGGATTACCTTCCGAAGGAGACAGTCGTGTACTTTTACGTGAGAGAAGAATACGTCGCCACCAATGACACATGCATGTTAAGTTTAAAGTCACGTATCCTTGCAACTCTATAGCAGAGAAATGTTATAAAAATAGTTTTTGATGATTCATTCCTCCCCCAATGCAAACATAATAAGCTGTACATGTGATTCTAATAAATTTCTCAATGCTAAATAGAATATTTGCCCGTTTTATGCTTTATTTAATGTTGCTTTCTTATGCCCTTTGGAGAAAAGTACAATATTGTCTGATAGAGAAAGGGATTGCTGATGCGTTCACCTGTAGTTTATAGCTATTGTACAGGATGAATATATGCTGTTTTGCTTTGTGTAATTTAATTAATAACTAATATTGGCAAAGAATATAAATAAATGTAGATTTTTTAAATCCCGTCAGTATCCTATTTTACAGGGCTTTAAAAAAAATATATATATAAAATGTTAAAAACATATGGTAGGAGCAAAACTGTGTTATAGGGTGTTATTTCCATTTTCAGCCATTGAGCGGCGCTGTTAACAGGGTTTTGTATTTTAGCGACATAACTAATGTTGTAAAACAGAATATTGTATACAAAATCATGGTAATTGTATTAGTCTGTAAGTACATTGGATTATGCATGTCGGTGTGGAGCCAATAAACTAGTTCTTTATGGAGATGAAACAAAGAGACAAAAAAACAGTACATGGTGAAAGCGCGTAAACCTACCAATCTCGGGATCAAACAACACAGTGGTTTATAGTTTTAGATTTAGCTCCTACACATATCTAAATATACCAACAAGTAAAATCCATTTTCTAATCCACCTATTCGTGTTATCGTTTACATTAAAATTAATTGTTTAATCTTTAAAATCAAGAGTTTGTTTTACTCAGAGGTACCATGATTGCATTTGTAGACTGAAATTAAAAATACATGAATAATGCTGTGCAATGAATATTTCAAATGTATAATTATAAATATATAATTTGAATTATTTCCATATTCAATTAATCAAGTCATCAAGCGGATTGGTTCAAAACACTGATTAATTCAGAATCAAAACCTAAAAAGACTAAACAAAGTCTTTATGAATGGAGAATTTAATCCCTCAAATTATTACTTCTAGAAAAATTCAGTTTGGATCATTTACTTTAGATTCTGAAAGAATTAAACTTTAAATGAATTACGTGCCATAAATCCAATCAAAAGCCAATACAAATATATAATTGAGTACATTCAGTTTTTATTTAATCAGACTGTTTAACCAAAACGTCATACCCCCCTTAAAAACATTCATTACAGGCCTCTTCCCCATATACACTCACCTAATGGATTATTAGGAACACTGGTTGAATTTCTCATTAATGCAATTATGGTGGTTGTGTAACGGTGTGGGGGATGTTTTCTTGGCACACTTTAGGCACCTTAGTGCCAATTGGGCATCGTTTAAATGCCACGGCCTACCTGGGCATTGTTTCTTACCATGTCCATCCCTTTATGACCACCATGTACCCATCCTCTGATGGCTACTTCCAGCAGGATAATGCACCATGTCACAAAGTACAAATCATTTCAAATTGGTTTCTTGAACATGACAATGAGTTCACTGTACTGAAATGGCCCCCACAGTCACCAGATCTCAACCCAATAGAGCATCTTTGGGATGTGGTGGAACGGGAGCTTCGTGAATCCAGCAAATCTCCATCAACTGCAAGATGCTATCCTATCAATATGGGCCAACATTTCTAAAGAATGCTATCAGCACCTTGTTGAATCAATGCCACATAGAATTAAGGCAGTTCTGAAGGCGAAAGGGGGTCAAACACAGTATTAGTATGGTGTTCCTAATAATCCTAAAGTTGAGTGTTTATTAAAAAAAAAAAAAATCAATTGTTATGTAAATTCTGTTTGCATCTATGCCCCAAGAACAATGGGTAACTTGCGAAGGCTTTAACTGAAAAAAAAAACATACAAAGACTTACAACAATAAATCAGTATACTGAAGACTAAGAATTTGTTTTGAAAAAATCCAATGTTAAGAAATTGTCAAAACACAGCTCAGATGTACAGTCCTCTTTTACACAATACAATTGTAATCGTATAATGAAAAACGTTATTTATTTACATGTCACTATGTCTTACATTGACCGTTAAATATTAAAACATCTGCTTGTTAAGAATGTACAAAAAGATTGTATCGCATCTTTCTAAATATTTTGTCTATCCCTCAGTTAAATTACTCCCAAGTTTACTGAATAAATAAGCAGTGAAATAAATCACAGAACTATTTGTAACACATGAAAGGGGTACACTGGTCATTGTGTAAAAAACTTTATCTAGTCTTACTTGGTCCAAAGAAGAAGAGAGCTCAATTTCCATCTGCATCACTCTGCAATACAGCCAGCCTATATGTGATGGCCTAACAAAATAAATACACAAAAGCAAGTCTTCATGCACAGGTCTGTACACAAGTGGCACGATGGTAGACATGCTGATTAGTGATTACAGTATACTTTGCAGTACGTGCACGAGCAGGAGCATGCACAAAAACATAATACGGTTAGGCATATTCTGGAAACATAACAGCACAAACTGAACTTTATCAGTGAAACTCATTTGTGTTCTACACAGCACTGTCTTTTCACACTTGGTTTTGGGTTTTAGGTTCAACATCTATTGCAAGATTAAAGTAGACATCTGCAAATTTAAGGATTGAATAGAAATAATTCTACATTACAAAACATCAAATGATAATAGACCAAATCTACCATAGTTTGCAATAAGTTCACAGTGGAACTACCTATATCAGTTAAATTACTATGATTAGGCTAAACTTGATTAAAAAATATTTAAAACTAACATTAATACTGAAGACAGGAGATCACTTTGTTACAAACTTTTACTGTACTAAAACCATGATACTGTGATGTAAGGGAGTACGGGGGAGGTGTCTTGGAGTTAATGAGGGGTGGGGACTAAGGTGATTGAAGTGTACAGGTGGTGCGAATTAAAAGGCTGATAAAAAGACTGTTGGAGAGGCTGCTGGAGGATCGGGAGCTCGAGTGATACAGATGCCTTGGGCATGGCTTTCAAAGACACTCTTAACTCCATGGGCGTTAGTCAACATGTGTCAGGACCCACTCACCTTCGTAATCATACTTTAGATATAATACTATCTTATGGTATAAATGTGGACGATGTTAAAATCGTTCAGCAGAGTGAAGACATTTCGGATCATTATCTGATATTATGTTTGCTTCACTGGCCTACGGCTGCAAATCAAACTCCTTGTTACAAATATGGTAGAACGATTACTTCAACTACCAAAGATGCATTTCTCGATAATCTGCCTGACTTGTCTAAAATATCTAGCATGAGTAAAAACGTTGACGATTTTGACATTACTATTGAAAATTTTAACACTACCTTCTCGGAAATATTAAACATAGTTGCTCCTCTGCGTTTAAAGAAAATTAAAAATTCATTCATTTATTTAGAAATTAGCTATTATTTATTAGTATGATCTTACTCGTTGTATGAATACCATGCACTGTGCTGTGTTTTTCTGTTTTTCCTGTTTGCCCCTGTAAAGCTGCTTTGAAACAATACACATTGTGAAAAGCGCTATATAAATAATCTTGAATTGAATTGAATTAAAAATGGCAGCCCAACACCGTGGTATAATGAACACACTCAGACTCTAAAGAAAGCGTCCCGGAAAATGGAGCGCAACTTTAAGAAAACTAATTTAGAGGTATTTCGTATAGCATGGAAGGATAGTACTCGAAAATACAGGGATGCCATGAAAATGTCTAGATCCGCCTACTTTTCATCACTAATAGAGGAAAACCATCACAACCCTAGGTTTTTATTTAACACCGTGGCTAAATTAGCAAAAAATAAATCGTCAGCGACGTCAGATTCTGATTACCAGCATAACAGTGATGAATTTATGAACTACTTCACTAGTAAAATCCAAGATATAAGAGAAAAAATTATAACAATGCAACCTGAAGTGAAACCCGCTGAACAAACTAACTACAGCACCCCTAAGGAGAAATTGCAATTATTTTCAACTGTAGATCACAATGAACTGTCTAAAATCATTAGATCATCTAAATCAACAACATGCATGCTAGACCCTATACCTACAAAACTACTGAAAGAAATGCTCCCAGAAATTATAGATCCTCTTCTTAGTATTATTAACTCATCTCTGACATTAGGACATGTGCCTAAAGCATTTAAGGTGGCTGTTATAAGGCCCCTTGTCAAAAAACCCAAACTCGACCCTAAAGAACTAGGGAATTACAGGCCTATATCGAATTTACCTTTTATATCTAAAATTCTGGAAAAAGTAGTTTCAACTCAATTATGCTCCTTCCTCCAAAGGAATGACATTAATGAAGAATTCCAGTCTGGATTTCGAGCATGTCACAGTACAGAGACTGCTTTGATTAGAGTTACAAATGATCTGCTTTTAGCTTCTGAGCGTGGCTGTATTTCGTTATTGGTGCTGCTAGACCTTAGTGCTGCATTTGACACCATTGACCACAGCATACTCCTACATGGAATCGAAAATTACGTCGGCATTAACGAAATAGCATTGAAATGGTTCAAGTCTTATTTATCCGACCGTTTTCAATTTGTAGCAATAAACAATGAGGTGTCCCGCAAATCGCAAGTCCAGTACGGTGTACCACAGGGTTCAGTCTTGGGGCCTCTGCTCTTCGCATTATACATGCTACCTCTAGGAGATATAATAAAACGACACGGAATTAGCTTTCACTGTTATGCTGATGATACTCAACTTTATATTTCCTCGAAGCCTCACGAAACCCAGCAGTTCAATCGAATAAAGCATTGCATAGTTGACTTAAAAAACTGGATGAGTAACAATTTTTTACTACTAAACTCGGACAAAACAGAAGTGTTACTTACGGGACCGAAAACCGCTATACGTAACAACCAAGAATACTGCTTAACGATTGACGGATGCTCCATAAATTCCTCGTGGTCAGCTAAGAATCTTGGCGTTGTATTCGATAGTAATCTGTCATTTGAGAGCCATGTCGCCAACACTTGTAAAATTGCATTTTTCCATTTTAAGAATATATCTAAACTACGTCATATGCTGTCGATGTCAGATGCAGAGAAATTAATTCATGCATTCATGACATCAAGACTAGATTACTGTAATGCACTTCTAGGTGGTTGCCCTGCAGGCCTATTACAAAAACTGCAACTGGTTCAAAACGCGGCAGCTCGAGTTCTTACACGTACTAAAAAGTATGAGCATATAACCCCGGTTCTTTCAACCCTGCACTGGTTACCTATAAAACATCGCATTAACTTTAAGATCTTGCTTATTACCTATAAAGCCCTGAATGGTCTAGCGCCGCAGTATTTAAATGTATTACAGACCTCCACGTGCATTACGCTCTCAGGAGTCCTGTCAGTTGGTAATACCTAGAATTTCAAAATCAAGTGCAGGTGGTAGATCCTTTTCTTATCTAGCGCCTAAACTGTGGAATATTCTTCCCTGCAATGTCCGGGAGGCAGACACACTCTGTCAGTTTAAGTCTAGACTAAAGACGCATCTTTTTAATCTTGCATACACTACACTTCCATAATATTAATCCTCAGAGGATTTAGGCTGCATTATTTAGATCAACCGGAACCAGGAACACATCCAACAACAAATGATGTACTTGTTGCATCAAAGAGTGCAAAACAGTACTCTACTCTCAGCCAGTCTTGTCTCTTTGTTCCAAGGTTGCCGCAGGAGGCAGTTCATGCCCAGACCTGATGGCAGAGCTGAGAATGGGAAGCGGTGACCTGACAAGAGCTAAGAGGATAGAGCTGGATAAAGGACGTGGCAACTTTGATTTTCCTACAACATTTCAAATGCTATTAGAGTGTTAATGATAATCTTAAATCTACCATTTACCTTATTAAGCTTATTTTTTTATTTTTATTTTTATTTAGCCTTGTTGTGCAAGCACTGTTGTGCTTGTGCAGAGGTAGCAGCTTTTGCCAGAGGGGAACTGGAATCCCCCGGTCGGGCCTGGGTTCCCCTGAGGTTTTTTTTCTCGATTAGAGTTTTGGGTTCCTCGCCACTGTTTGCATATTGTTTTGCACTATCTGCCTGGCCGGGGGGGCTGCTTTAGAATTCAGAAATTAGAAATAATTAATATATAAGAATTTATAGTCCGTTTAATATTTGACCTGTGGTTCTCTCTCTCCTTTATCTCAAATGTGTCCTTTCACTGTCCTTTTGTGCGAGTGTGTTTGTGTGTGTGTGTGTGTGTGTGTGTGTGTGTGTGAGTGTGTTTTGTGTGTGCGTCTATGTCAATGTGTGTAAGTATGTATGAATATTGTGTGTGTGGAGCATTTGTATGTCTGTCTTTTGTTGTTTTCCACCTTTTTCTTGTTTTTACAGGTATATGCCTTTAGTTGTTTTACTTGTAATCTATTGTGTCTCATGTACAGCTGCTTTGTAACAATGAAAATTGTAAAAAGCGCTATATAAATAAAGTTGAGTTGAGTTGAGTTGAGTGTGGGTGACACGCTAAACGGCCGCTCGAGATAACTAGTGTATCCGGCGGTGAAGCTAGCTAGCTAGATAGATAGATAGATAGATAGATAGATAGAGGGGGAGTCAATAGAGCTAGTCAGTGAGGGCCTTCTTTGTTGGTTAGGAGAGCTCCTGATTCGTAGTGAAAGCTGATAGCGTGCTAATGCTGCTGCATACCCTGTGCTGACGCCTCTGAACCCTGGACTACTGCTTGACCCTGTGCGAGATCGAACTCTGTGTCTCCTGTCTTCAGGGATCGGTTGGTGGCTGAGAGATGGAAACAAGCGTTTACTAAAGGGGGTTAATGTGCCGTGTTGAAGTGTATTTATGGTTTTGACGCAATAAAGCTTTCATACTTGTCCCTGTGGTGTTCGGTCTCTGACTTACATTTGCCTGGTTGTTACAATACTATACTATTACTTAAAAAAACATGGTTCATTTTTGAGAGGGTGCTTTTATCATCTGTTAAACTTAAATTCATGGTCTGAATAAATCATATTTCAAGATAAACTAACAGTTGGTTTTGCAACAAGCTTAGCGGCTAATCAATAACTTATTGGAAAAGGTATTTAAATCATGTTTTCATTGTAGTTTTACTATGTCGCTTTAATTGAAGATATGTAACACTTGTGTTGTGTTGAAAAATCTTTATTGAATAAATTGATGTGATTGTTGTGGATTGACACCATGATGCTCACCAGTGGATGAGTGTGGAACCACAGCTTGAACCTACATGACCTTTCTGATGCTGATGATGAAAACTCAGTCTACATTGATTATTGAATATATTATACAGTAAATATACCATATAAATCACGCCTTCAAAAAGTTTTAATACACAAAAGACTGTTTTATTTTTATGCTCAGGGGATACTTCTGTGCACAGATAATGTGGGGGGTTTTCTGTCCTCAAAGGAATCTTTTCTGGTGATCTGGCGGTATCTTTCTTATGCTCAAGTGACATTTTTCTTGTGCTCCGTAGTTATTTTTCTAATGCTCAAAAGTAAATTTTCTTGTGCTCAGATGAACTGCAGATTTGCTGCCACTGGGACTATCTGTGGCTTTATGTGTGGCCCGGGCTTGGGAAGATAAAGCACGGTTTTCTTAAATACGCTCTGGCTGATGATGTTGCCACCATGGGTGGGGGTATCGAGGGACTCCAGTCCATGAAGTCATCCTCATCAACTTCCATGGGTTCTTCGTCCATGTTACTGGAAGAGGAAGCCCAAGAGAAAGATGATGGGATGACAGAAACCTCATCAACTTCCATGGGTTCTTCGTCCATGTTACTGGAAGACGAAGCCCAAGAGAAAGATGATGGGATGGCAGATTCCTCATCAACTTCCATGGATTCTTCGTCCATGTTACTGGAAGACGAAGCCCAAGAGAAAGATGATGGGATGGCAGATGGTGTGAAGGGACTAAAAGCCACGCACGCATCATAGTGCAGCGGTTCATCCACCAGCATGGCAAACATTTGCATATCAGTGCCAGGCGTTTGAAACTGGGAAGGAAGGCTGGCATATGTCAAGCAGCCACTCGGCTGTTGTGGTGGTTTACACCTCCCAGATGCCATAGGACCAACGGCAAACCTGTGCCTGTAAGCACATGCATTCTGACTTAGTCACTGGGACCGGTTGCATAAACTCAAGTCTGGTCCTAACTTCTCCAAGTCAGTCACATAAAAATGTAGATTGGGCAAATTGAAATGTGAAAAGTATGAATGATCAGTCCTAACCAATTGCTTGTCAGTGAGACTAGTTGTTAGATGCAGTTTTAAGTGAATCTGACCCATGTCTGTGTTTTGTGGGCAATCGGCGTGCGTACGTGCAGAATGTAAACAACACAAACTTATTATAGCGAATCTACAGTTATGGATAACACGATCATGTATTGTGTGCTCGTGCTTTAGTTCCGCCCACTGTGAGCCTCCAGGCAGGTATAAAATAATCCTACAGCTGTAACTGTCTTTTCTAAATGTGATCAAACTAAATACTCTTCGAAGATATGAAGAATGCAATACTACTCTATAGGTTCCGTTCTCAAGATTAATATGAGATTGGTAGAAACTACGTGTGTTACCTTCGTGTGAGACTTCTCTTAGGTGCTTTGTACGAAGACATCGTCAAACTTGTGCAGAAACAATCCTAAAGCTGACGATCTGACTGAAGCTATGACGTAGCTGTTGTTTTGGTTTCCATGACGACGTATCAAGCGCGTCATCTGAAGTTGCGCTCCTCTGCTGATTGGCCAAAACCAATTTAGTTCCGTTCTCACTAACAATATTCTTATTTGCAGATATATACAAAACTATAAAGTTTGCTTAAACTTGGTACATTAATAAGCAGACAATTTGCCTAAAATCACAGTTTGAGCAGCAATTTTTATTATGTCAGTCTCCAATTGCGCGCCTCCGTCCGTGTGTCGCCAAAGCCGGCTTGATTCTGGCAGCATGTTGTCATTGTACATTCTGAAATCCCACATATGTGATCGTACTCTCAGGGACACGGGAAAAAGAATTCCATATATAGCATCGTACAAAGTGTAACATAACTAACAGATTTATGCTATTATGTGACTGTACATTTGAATGAAGTAGGCATTTATATAGTGCTTTATTGTGTATTGCTGAAGGAAGAATGTAAGTAACCTAACATATCTCATCCCCATTTGCTGCCAAAGTAGAGAAAATAAATATAGGGGTTGATGGGGGATGAGATCTCTGGTTAGTTCTTTCAAATCTATTCAGCAAAACACAATCTGAGGGTGAGTAAATAACATACTTAACATACTCTCGGGTGAACTGTCCCTCTGAATGAAAATAAAGACATCCTTATTTGATAGGGCTTGTTAAACACACACCAACTGGTTATGAAATAACTGGTAAAAAAGAAAATCAAAACCTGCATGTCATTCTCTGCCCCAACATCACTGTTCATCGACTTGATCACACTTTGAATTTTAACTACAAATAAAAATGACTGTAAATAATTATATTTTATAATGGCGCATTTATTGTATATCTATACCTGCGAGCACCTTGGTTAATAAACATAATTTTTCTAATTAAAAGCAATAAAGTGCAAATTTATATTCCTTTCAATGCTTATTAGATTTTTCTTAATATTTGGGACAGAATATAAAATAAAAGACAGAAGGTGCAGAGAGACATTGGCAAACTTACTGAACATAACATTTTATCAAGTCCATTTTTATCCTCTTGTATTAGAAGACATCTGATGCATTACACCATTCATCCTGCTATACATTACACTAAAGTCCTGCGTCTCTGCATTTCACTGACTCCATTTCGCTGGATGCAGCTCTTCCACGTCGAAATGGAATGATCAAGCTGGAGGGGATTAATAAGACCTACATGGATATAATGGAGGAGAAATTAATGGATTTGTTTAAATGTGTCATGACAGTACACAAAATAGACCCAAGTGCGGGGGTAAGAATGTTTTATTTGCAGTATACAGTCAATAATACAGCAATTGTCCAGCTGGTGAACGCACCCGTCCACGGCGGCCAGAATATAGAGCACCAGATCCCAGCAGCTATGATGGGAGAGACGCCTTTAACTCGGGTCGTGTGATCGGGTGGAAGCCGGGCGGTAGTCCTATGGGGCGCCAACGGGAGCTGGAGGACAATGCCAGAAGAGGTAAAACACAACAGGAAGATGCCACCAGACAGCCGTCCTCGGTCAGCGAGATGTGGAAGGGTGGAGAGAACTCTAGGAAACTGTGACAGGAACGTAAAGGCTAGATAGACTAGACAGATTTACAAAAGACTTCTATAGATGAGCCGCAGCAACACCTAGGTCAGTCTGAACTGGCAGAATGCAACGGTCAGACAACGGACAAGAGACACTGAGGCATTAAATAGGAAAACATAACAAGAGGAGATGGCTAGCAGGTGCAATGGGTAAAAAGCTTAATGAGGAATAAACAGGTGTGTGAGCATGGAGTGGAAAATCACCCGTGTTGGGGAAACCTAAGGAAACACGGGGGCGGGGATTATGATGCAGACACTGACAAAGACAATACACCCAAGTGCAGACAAATGCCCCAACCCAACCTGGGTCGTGACAAAATGTGTAAAAACCCAGTGACAAGGCACATGTTGAGTAAAAACAAAATACAATGACAAAAGTTTAACATCAGTTGAGAAAAAAATCTTGATGCTAGAGGAAGTTTAGTGACACAGAGTTTTGACAAAGTCAATCATTTAAATGCATACTGTACCGCCAATGAGATTTTGTTGTCTCCAAAGGTAATTTTGTCGCTTCCTTCTGTAAAAACCTTTTGGCCAACATGATAAACAAATGAAGAGTGCTCAAGACATGGTACAAAAATGGAAAATTCAATTATGTTTGGATACAATTCAGAAGTTTTGGATCACAGAAAACATTTTTATTGAGTATCATGAGGCATTTGTAAAATTATTCTTATAGTCATAATCCACGTTTAAGTACAATAAGAAATCTGATTTTTAATTTTTCTCCCAACAAAAGAATCGGCGTAAACCGAGTGAATTTCTTGCATTCCTCACATTTATCTAAAAGAGCCACATAACCAGTTGCAGCCACTGACCATAAATTTAAGTGGAGCGATATCTGGGTCGTATTGTAATATATGATGATTACTCCTTTAACTCTCTGACAAATCACTAAAACATAAACTGGGTAACAGACAGCACAAAGCAGGAGTGTGTAGAGTATTTTTAGATTCTACCTGAAAGATCTCTGTCCTCACATGTCACTGGCATGTTTGTGAAAAGATTCGGTTCAGTCAGTCTCATCACTGCAGAGAAAGATATAGAAGACTATTAATAACATGAGTTAATCTTACACAGTAAAAACACTTATGATGAACTCTAGATCAATGTTTTGGTGGTTTTGCTTACGACTGTCAGGGTAGAAACTCAGGAGTCAGTTGGAGAGTTCAAAATGAAAGGTATTTATTAACAGCTCGGTACAGATCAAAGAAACACCAGGCAAAGACAGAAATACCAGGCAAAGCGGAAATGGTTCAAGAGGGATGGCAGAGGGGCACTGGGCAGATAGTAAGAGCCGGAGGGAAACGGCCCACGGGGAGACAGAGGCAGCCGTGGGAAAAAGGGGTGCGAGACTCCAGGTAGTCAGTACTCGGCAAGCGAGACAGTAATCCACAAGACAGCGAGATAGGAAACCGGTGTGGAAGGAATAGCTGTGAGGTGATGAGAGGACAACGAGGAGGGCGGGGCACACACACGCGGACTCCGAACACATGGCGGCTGTCACAACAACATCATGTGCTCGACAAAACCTAAACACAGACGAAACGAAGAAAACAAGCAGGTGGTCAGACAGGGGCGATTCTATGTTTTCAATATCAGGGGGGCTCAGCCTCCAATGAGTACATATAAATATATATATATAGACACACTCTAAGCACCACATACTGTATACATTACTAAAATAAATGATTAAGAAAGAATATGCAGGAAAGCATAAAGACAAGTTATTGTTATTCAAATGAATATCACATTAATCGGTCAATCTGATCCATTATAATACAAAAAGTGATAACAACAGCCACAAATCCATATAATAAATGTCACAATCAACTGCTGAATCATTATTTAGTATGAATAACTTGATATGTTTCCCTGCCGTTCATTCTGATTAGCACGAGCGCTGTCACTCCTGTGCATGACTGCGTGTTCATCTATTACATCCACAATATGTTTTAAATTAATAACAAAAATACTGCAGCGTCCGAAAAACGACAAAGACCTTCTTGGTAAACTTCTGTTTCCTCGGAACTCAGAACAATGAATAACTACAGTAATATAACTCTATCTGCCGTCGTCTTTCCGGTGCTGTCAAAACTACCGTCAAATCTCTATAATTTAGGTGCAGCAAAATAAAACAGAACATCATTTACAATTAGTCATTTGGCAGACGCTTATATCCAAAGCGACTTACAGTGCACTTATTACAGGGACAATCCCCCTGGAGCAACATGGAGTAAAGTGTCTTGCTCAAGGACACACTGGTGGTGGCTACTGGGATCGAACCAGCAATCATTGATTTACCAGTTCAGTGGTTTAACCCACCAGACCACCATCTCCACATCATCATGAATGACACATTTCTGTGTACGACAATATCATTATGCTCATTTTCTAAAGTATGCCATCATTGGTGTGAAGTGATGCTTTCATTTTGCTGGAGGTTACGTAAACAACTAAGGGGGGGACATAGACAAACTTTTTTACAGTGGATGTTAAAGGGTCTTGTATATCTTCCAAATCATATTAAGATGCATTTATAACACAGAATGGCAAAGATGAAGATGTCATGTTAATGCTGCACCTTATAACGTTACTCTGATTATGACGTTCACTCCAATGTGCTGCTGTGTGAACTGAAGAGTGCGCTCAATTACGCTGTCTAACGCAGTTTTCATAATAAGTGTTTAAAGGGGACTATAAAGCGATCTCGAATTCTTGTACAGATTACATTATTACTCACAATATTTTGGGGGGGCTAAACTAGAACTTTAGGGGGGCATTAGCTCCCCTAAAAAGGGCCTAGCAACGCCACTGTGGTCAGACCCAGGACCTGACCAGACAGAAACAACCAGGGTGGCACCTAACTGTGTTAGCTTTTCACGTTTGCCTCACTGACTATACTGTAAAATAAAGTGATATTTATCCACACAAAATTCAACAACACCAAACTACAGACCCAAGTGTTGCACTCTTGTCTTTTGCTGACGGCGATGTGGTGATGCATGAGCTGTGACCATCTGGAAAGTTTAACCATTTAACGACACAAAAAGGTGCCTATCACTCTAATATTCTGTATTCTGAATAAATCTACAGCTCATAGCCATACAACACCAATGATTAAATCCCCAAATCAAATCAAGATAGGTCAAAGGTTAAAATCACAACCATAGTTGGGCCAAACAGGAACAAACTCAAGAGTCCGGTTGTAAATTAAACTATGCTGTGTTGTTTCAGACCAAAATACTGGTCTGTTTGAACACATGGTTGAGTCACACATTAACGTTTTCTGGGTTATTCACCATATGAATCCCTTTTTGACCAAACAACGGATTTAAAAATAACCCAACATTTGTGCAAAGACATGTGTAGAACACAGAAAGATATTTGGAAAAATGCTTATAACCAAACTGATCTTGCTCCCCGTTAACTCCCATGGCGGGAAAATAACTTCATTTACTTCAATTAATACATTTTTTGTTCCGTTGAACACAAAAATATACATATTGAATAATGAAGGACTGCAAACGGTTCTAGGGCACTTTCAACTAACATTGTATTTTTTCTATTATGGGGCGATATCAATGGGAGGCAAAATCCGTCTGGTTATAAGCATTCTTCCAAATATCTTACTCTGTGTTCATCAGAACAAAGACATTTATACAGGTTTGGAACAACTGGTAGGTGAGTAAATGATGAAAGCATTTTCATTTTTGAAGTATCCCTTTAAAGGACTGAGCTAGTAAATTCAACACTCATCACATGGGTTTATAAGCCCATTGATCAATTCAGAAGCAACAGTGACCAGCAGATCAGGCTGCATTGCAATACATTAGAGAAGTCATTTGTTATAAACCAGAGACACATAATATGTGGTTCATGACAAGCATGTTTAATTAAACCACCGCATGTCAGTCATTCAACAGTTGTAATATAAACAATCTGTGAACAGTCCCAATGTCAAAAACTACACAAATTCATTCTAAACGACCAAAAGAGCATTCAGCCTGTGAAGTGTTCTTTGACAGCTTGATGTTTGCCTGAATCTCCAGCCAGATTCCAGACGGACTGTCTTCAAATTAGACTCAAATTTACATCACAACAGCAACATGACAGAACGACACACTGACACACATCTAGTAAACACGGAAAGTGTCTTAAACTCTAGTGAGCCGACACCTCAAACTGAGGTTTTAGGGATCATGTACGCATGTATAATGTCTGAATGTTGCTTTAAAATACTGTCTAGGTAGGCAACTTAATAGTTTTTAAGACACTCTCTTCCTAGCAGACATTATTGGCAATTTACGTAGCAGTGACGGTTAATTTTAGACAAAAAGTTCATTCAAACGTCGTCTTTAACCATAAACACACACACGTGTCGTTGTTCAGATAGTCAGAGGCGGTTTCAGTACTTTGTAAAATCTGTGTTGATATCACTGATCACGGCGAGTAAAGAGGGACAAACCGCGCATCAGAAACAGCGACTCTGTTCAATAACTTATTTGAAATGGTATTTAAATCATGTTTTCATTGTAGTTTTACTAAGACGCTTTAATTGAAGATATGTAACGCTTGTTTTGTATTCAAAAATCATCATTGAATAAATTGATGTGATTGTTGTGAATTGACTCCATGATGCCCCCCAGTGGATGAGTGTGGAACCACAGCTTGAACCTACATGACCTTTCTGATGCTGATGATGAAAACTCAGTGTACATTGATTATTGAATATATTATACAGTAAATATACCATATAAATCACGCCTTCAAAAAGTTTTATTACACAAAAGACTGTTTTATTTTTATGCTCAGGGGATATTTCTGTGCACAGATAATGTGGGGGGTTTTCTGTCCTTGAAGAAATCTTTTCTGGTGCTCTGGCGGTATCTTTCTTATGCTCAAGTGACATTTTTCTTCTGCTCCGTAGTTATTTTTCTAATGCTCAAAATTAAAATTTTCTTGTGCTCAGATGAACTGCAGATTTGCTGCCACTAGGACTATCTGTGGCTTTATGTGTGGCCCGGGCTTGGAAAGATAAAGCACGGTTTTCTTAAAAACGCTCTGGCTGATGATGTTGCCACCATGGCTGGGGGTATCGAGGGACTCCAGTCCATGAAGTCATCCTCATCAACTTCCATGGGTTCTTCGTCCATGTAACTGGAAGAGGAAGCCCAAGAGAAAGATGATGGGATGGCAGATTCCTCATCAACTTCCATGGGTTCTTCGTCCATGTTACTGGAAGACGAAGCCCAAGAGAAAGATGATGGGATGGCAGATGGTGTGAAGGGACTCAAAGCCACGCACGCATCATAGTGCAGCGGTACATCCACCAGCATGGCAAACATTTGCATGTCAGTGCCAGGCGTTTGAAACTGGGAAGGAAGGCTGGCATATGTCAAGCAGCCACTCGGCTGTTGTGGTGCTTTACACCTCCCAGATGCCATAGGACCAACGGCAAACCTGTGCCTGTGCCTGTAAGCACATGCATTCTGACTTAGTCACTGTGACCGGTTGCATAAACTGCTTAGGCTAGTCTGAGAACTTAGTCATGTGATTATTTTCTTCAAGTCTGGTCCTAACTTCTCCAAGTCAGTAACATAAAAATGTAGATTGAGCAAATTGAAATGTGAAAAGTAAGAGTAATCAGTCCTAACTAATTGCTTGTCAGTGAGACTAGTTATTAGATGCAGTTTTAAGTGAGTCTGACTCATGTCTGTGTTTTGTGGGCAATCGGCGTGCGTACGTGCAGAATGTAAACAACACAAACTTATTATAGCGAATCTACAGTTATGGATAATACGATCATGTATTGTGTGCTCGTGCTTTAGTTCCGCCCACTGTGAGCCTCCAGGCAGGTATAAAATAATCCTACAGCTGTAACTGTCTTTTCTAAATGTGATCAAACTAAATACTCTTCGAAGATATGAAGAATGCAATACTGCTCTATAGGTTCCGTTCTCAAGATTAATATGAGATTGGTAGAAACTACGTGTGTTACCTTCGTGTGAGACTTCTCTTAGGTGCTTTGTACGAAGACATCGTCAAACTTGTGCAGAAACAATCCTAAAGCTGACGATCTGACTGAAGCTATGACGTAGCTGTTGTTTTGGTTTCCATGACGACGTATCAAGCGCGTCATTTAAAGTTGCGCTCCTCTGCTGATTGGCCAAAGCCAATTTAGTTCCGTTCTCACTAACAATATTCTTATTTGCAGATATATACAAAACTATAAAGTTTGCTTAAACTTGGTACATTAATAAGCAGACAATTTGCCTAAAATCACAGTTTGAGCAGCAATTTTTATTATGACAGTCTCCAATTGCGCGCCTCCGTCCGTGTGCCGCCAAAGCCTATGGGGTCAGATTTGTTTCATTATTCTGAATAAATAAACTACGATTCGCAAATAAATACAGAGAGTTTCACAAACAATTTTTAAATCCACAAATGCACAAAAAGCAAACCATAAATATATGTTAGACGTTCCACAAAAATAAATGGAATTCACAAATAAATACAACGACATTTGCAAATAAAAATTATTTACAGATGTATTTTATTGATATATATTTGTGGATTGCTTTCTTCACATTTGTGGATCGCTTTCTGCGCATTTGTGGATGGCTTTCTGCGCATTTGTGGATTTTGAAACATTCCTAACATCAAGACGTGCGCACAATCCACAAATAGGTGGACTCCGCCCACTATCTATGCAAGCCAATCGGTTAACTTCCGCTTTTGTTGTCCAATAGGCCACGTTCTAACTTCAGCCAATCACGTTTTGCTATGCACTAAGATTCAGGGAGCTAACATGGCGACTAGTGGCGGTCTAAAATCTGTGTTATACTAAGAAATGATAATGGCCTCTTCTTTCTACTATGTAATGATCGCTTGTGTTCATATACATTGTCCGTATTGTTACATATATGCTGTATTTAAACGTGTATGACTTGATAACAGCGTGCACGGACTGGAGTGGAAAATCCCGGTGACTAGGTAGTCAGGACTGATTCGGTCTGCCAGCCTTTTTATTGTGTTTATGTACCAAAGTGCTAAATTCCGATCTTGTCATTCGATCAAATATGATCTATTACTGCATGGTTAAGCAGCTATTTCGATCCAAACACTCGGCGCGTGCCTCCTGTCAAGTTTCGCAGAGTTTGCAATGGGCACTGCAGCTGTCGGTGTACTACCAGTATAACGATTGCAGAATTAATGTGGGGGAAATCATCTGCATTTTGAATTTCTATGCCATTCATAATTCAAAATAAAACCTAATTTATACAGTCATTTCGGTTTATCCCATTCCTGAATGATCTCTGCTGCTATCGCTACACTGTTCTGTTTACTCTGCCATGACAAAGGATGTCGATTCTTTTACTATGATCTTGTGCACACAATACATTCTTAAATTCAACCCCAAAAGTAAATGATTTAAGCCTATACAATTTGTGTTTTCGAACCTTACCATAGTAAATATTGGTATAGGCTACAACTGCAGATAATCAATTTACTGTAGATAATAATGGATGTGGCAGTGCTCTCAGTAGCGTGTTAAACGATAAACGTCTCCATTTTACCTGGTGCTAAATAAATTATTATTGTTGGGTTATAATTATGTATATATTGCTGCCTTTTAAATGACATATAGGACAGCTTTAAAATACTGTTTATTTCCATTATTTAATGGCAAATAAAAGCACAACGGGGGCATTAAGAATGCAAGGGAGGCAACACAACTTTTTCTTCGATGAAAAAAGTATGAAGCAAAATATGAAACTGCCAAATAAAAATGAATTGAAGCCAATTGTACAAATGAATGAGTTCTCCATACAAACGCACAAAAGGCACTGGACATTACTGGGCATTTCAGTAAAGCCATTTTCATACAGAGATCCCCGAAAATATGCGGAAGGTGTCCCGGGATGACGGGATCGGTTGATATTGGTTTACAATGCCAGTTACCTGCAATTAAAAGGCAATTATTTTGTTTTACTTGATTTTGTTGAGAAAAAAACAAGCATGCTCAGGTAGGCTCGAATCAGTCTGTTAACAAAAAAATGGCTCTTCCGCTTCGTGTACATCAAGAGACGTACTTTTAAAGATTGCTAAACGTTCAAGTTTATTGAAGTGCTCTAGCATTGTAATTTTGTGTTGATCGATGAAGTCATTTAAAACTTGCTGCATTTAGAGGCGACATAGCCCATTCTCTCTCAATTTCAGTGAACATGCTCGGGACACATACAAACTCCGAATACTACAGCGGATATTTCGGACTTCTGAGCGAATCACTGGTAGAGTACTGTTATCACTGCAAGAACTTTACTCATCCAGAGTGAGCGAGTAAAATGGCTCGCAAAATCTCTCTGGACCCCTCACACCCAGCACACTATCTCTTTGAACTGCTGCCGTCTGGTCAGCGCTACAGAGCACCGAGCACCAAAACAGCCAAACATAGGACAAGTTTCTTTCCTCAGGCCATCTACCCCATGAACAGTTGAACAGTTAAATGTTCACTGTGCAATACATATGTGCAATACTAAACTACTCACTCACACTTACATTTATTTATTATACATATGTTACTGATTTAATATATAATATAGCTATCCCATTACCTTACACCATTTTATAGCACCTAATAACTTGTATATATGGCACATGCATAAAATATGGCTTTTGACATGTATTGTTTTTCATATGTGTATTGTCTATTACATATTCATTTTTATTATTTTGTTACCTGTGTCTTGTCACTTTATGTGAGCTGTTTAGTAAATGTATTATACTACTATAGTAGTATACTATAGTATACTACTATAGTAGGAGACTATAGTAGGAGATGGTGGTCTAGTGGATTAAACCACTGAACTGATAAATCAAAGGTTGCTGGTTCGATCCCAGCAGCCACCACCAGTGTGTCCTTAAGCAAGACACTTTACTCCACGTGGCTCCAGGGGGATTGTCCCTGTAATAAGTGCACTGTAAGTCGCTTTGGATAAAAGCGTCTGCCAAATGACTAAAATGTAAAAATGTAAATGTAAATTTCTATGTGGGGAATTGTGGATAGACTTGTCCCACATGATAATCTTGCAATATAGCCTACTTACGCTGCTGCCACTAAAGACTACGCTTGCTATTGATAATGTATATAACAGGTATCATATGGTTTTGTCATGGCAAAGAGTTAGACAGTAAACAGAACAGTTCAGCCATAGCAGCAGAGATCATTCAGGAATGGAATAAACCTCGATGACTGTAGAAATTACGTTTTATTTTGAATTATGAACGACATAGAAATTCACAATGCTGATGATTCCCCTCAGGTTAATTCTGCCATCGTTACACTGGTAGTACACCGACAGTTGCAAAAAATCGGAATTTAGCACTTTGGAACATAAACACAATAAAAAGGCTGGCAGACCAAATCAGTCCTGACTCCCTAGTCACCGGGATTTTCCACTCCAGTCCGTGCACGCTGTTATCAAGTCATACACGTTTAAATACAGCATATATGTAACAATACGGACAATGTATATGAACACAAGCGATCATTACATAGTAGAAAGAAGAGGCCATTATCATTTCTTAGTATAACACAGATTTTAGACCGCCACTAGTCGCCATGTTAGCTCCCTGAATCTTAGTGCATAGCAAAACGTGATTGGCTGAAGTTAGAACGTGGCCTATTGGACAACAAAAGCGGAAGTTAACCGATTGGCTTGCGTAGATAGTGGGCGGAGTCCACCTATTTGTGGATTGTGCGCACGTCTTGATCAGGAATGTTTCAAAATCCACAAATGCGCAGAAAGCGATCCACAAATGCGCAGAAAGCGATCCACAAATGTGAAGAAAGCAATCCACAAATATATATCAATAAAATACATTTGTAAATAATTTTTATTTGCAAATGTCGTTGTATTTATTTGTGAATTCCATTTATTTTTGTGGAACGTCTAACATATATTTATGGTTTGCTTTTTGTGCATTTGTGGATTTAAAAATTGTTTGTGAAACTCTCTGTATTTATTTGCGAATCGTAGTTTATTTATTCAGAATAATGAAACAAATCTGACCCCATAAAAGCCGGCTTGATTCTGGCAGCATGTTATATGAGACGTGGATAGTGCCATGGATTACCTTCCGAAGGAGACAGTCGTGTACTTTTACGTGAGAGAAGAATACGTCGCCACCAATGACACATGCATGTTAAGTTTAAAGTCACGTATCCTTGCAACTCTATAGCAGAGAAATGTTATAAAAATAGTTTTTGATGATTCATTCCTCCCCCAATGCAAACATAATAAGCTGTACATGTGATTCTAATAAATTTCTCAATGCTAAATAGAATATTTGCCCGTTTTATGCTTTATTTAATGTTGCTTTCTTATGCCCGTTGGAGAAAAGTACAATATTGCTGATGCATTCACCTGTAATTTATAGCTATTGTACAGGATGAATATATGCTGTTTTGCTTTGTGTAATTTAATTAATAACTAATATTGGCAAAAAAAAATGTAGATTTTTTAAATCCCGTCAGTATCCTTTTTTACAGGGCTTTAAAAAAAGAAATATATAAAATGTTAAAAACATATGGTAGGAGCAAAACTGTGTTATAGGGTGTTATTTCCATTTTTAGCCATTGAGCGGCGCTGTTAACAGGGTTTTGTATTTTAGCGACATAACTAATGTTGTAAAACAGGAAATTGTATACAAAGTCATGGTAATTGTATTACGTCTGTAAATACATTGGATTATGCATGTAGGTGTGGAGCCAATAAACTAGTTCTTTATGGAGATGAAACAAAGAGACAAAAAAACAGTACATGGTGAAAGCGCGTAAACCTACCAATCTCGGGATCAAACAACACAGTGGTTTATAGTTTTAGATTTAGCTCCTACACATATCTAAATATACCAACAAGTAAAATCCATTTTCTAATCCACCTATTCATGTTATCGTTTACATTAAAATTAATTGTTTAATCTTTAAAATCAAGAGTTTGTTTTACTCAGAGGTACCATGATTGCATTTGTAGACTGAAATTAAAAATACATGAATAATGCTGTGCAATGAATATTTCAAATGTATAATTATAAATGTATAATTTGAATTATTTCCGTATTCAATTAATCAAGTCATCAAGCGGATTGGTTCAAAACACTGATTAATTCAGAATCAAAACCTAAAAAGACTTAACAAAGTCTTTATGAATGGAGAATTTAATCCCTCAAATTATTACTTCTAGAAAAATTCAGTTTGGATCATTTACTTTAGATTCTGAAAGAATTAAACTTTAAATGAATTACGTGCCATAAATCCAAGCAAAAGCCAATACAAATAAAAAATTGAGTACATTCAGTTTTTATTTAATCAGACTGTTTAACCAAAACGTCATACCCCCCTTAAAAACATTCATTACAGGCCTCTTCCCCATATACACTCACTTAATGGATTATTTAGAACACCGGTTGAATTTCTCAATAATGCAATTATGGTGGTTGTGTAACGGTGTGGGGGATGTTTTCTTGGCACACTTTAGGCCCCTTAGTGCCAATTGGGCATCGTTTAAATGCCACGGCCTACCTGGGCATTGTTTCTTACCATGTCCATCCCTTTATGACCACCATGTACTCATCCTCTGATGGCTACTTCCAGCAGGATAATGCACCATGTCACAAAGCACGAATCATTTCAAATTGCTTTCTTGAACATGACAATGAGTTCACTGTACTGAAATGGCCCCCACAGTCACCAGATCTCAACCCAATAGAGCATCTTTGGGATGTGGTGGAACGGGAGCTTCGTGAATCCAGCAAATCTCCATCAACTGCAAGATGCTATCCTATCAATATGGGCCAACATTTCTAAAGAATGCTTTCAGCACCTTGTTGAATCAATGCCACGTAGAATTAAGGCAGTTCTGAAGGCGAAAGGGGGTCAAACACAGTATTAGTATGGTGTTCCTAATAATCTTTAAGGTGAGTGTTTATTAAAAAAAAAATTCAATCAATTGTTATGTAAATTCTGTTTGCATCTATGCCCCAAGAACAATGGGTAACTTGCGAAGGCTTTAACTGAAAAAAAAAACATACAAAGACTTACAACAATAAATCAGTATACTGAAGACTAAGAATTTGTTTTTAAAAAATCCAATGTTAAGAAATTGTCAAAACACAGCTCAGATGTACAGTCCTCTTTTACACAATACAATCGTAATCGTATAATGAAAAACGTTATTTATTTACATGTAACTATGTCTTAAATTGACCGTTAAATATTAAAACATCTGCTTGTTAAGAATGTACAAAAAGATTGTATCGCATCTTTCTAAATATTTTGTCTATCCCTCAGTTAAATTACTCCCAACTTTACTGAATAAATAAGCAGTGAAATAAATCACAGAACTATTTGTAACACATGAAAGGGGTACACTGGTCATTGTGTAAAAAACTTTATCGAGTCTTACTTGGTCCAAAAAAGAAGAGAGCTCAATTTCCATCTGCATCACTCTGCAATACAGCCAGCCTATATGTGATGGCCTAACAAAATAAATACACAAAAGCAAGTCTTCATGCACAGGTCTGTACACAAGTGGCACGATGGTAGACATGCTGATTAGTGATTACAGTATACTTTGCAGTACGTGCACGAGCAGGAGCATGCACAAAAACATAATACGGTTAGGCATATTCTGGAAACATAACAGCACAAACTGAACTTTATCAGTGAAACTCTTTTCACACTTGGTTTTGGGTTCAACATCTATTGTAAGATTAAAGTAGACATCTGCAAATTTAAAGATTGAATCCGTTTCACTGCATTAGTACAGATCCAGACTGAGGCCGGTTTCAGTGGGGAGAATGACAGTCGTTCAGCAGATGCAGGCCGTATATGTGTAACCGAACGCGGGAAGTTTTCTGAAGTGAAGCGCAGCCCGCAGCGGTAACGTTACTCCTCATAAACTTCAGTAAGGTAAGTCACACAGCGTGTTGTCAAAATGTTTATTAATGAATTAATTGTTCATTTATTACGTTGTATAACGTTACTGCTTAACTTAAAGTTGTGAGTTTTCCTGCGTTAGATCGGTATAACTCGGATGCTAACTCGTATGTTATCCGAGCGTGCTAACATGAAGATGGCCCAGGTCTGTAAGAATATTATTGACAAATTTGAACAACTTTTATCAAATTTCACCACTAAAGTTGAGATAACAGTGCACTGTAATTGTAAACTGTAAATGATATAAAAGTTCGCGAGCCATTTACTCAAGTAACGTTAAAGAGAATATTTAATGCGCTGTTGAATGTGTGTGCGTGCTTGAGGGAGAATTTATAAAGTGAATAATATGTTGATAATTCAAAGTAACGTTAATGAAAAGAGATTTATGTTCCGTGTTTTGATTGCAGCGTTGAGTATTACAACACCTAAGAGACAGCGCTTGAGGAAATTGGCCAATCAGAAGTTTAACAACAGAGTGCAGACAGACCTACAATGTAAGTATGACTCGTTTCTTATGATGGATAAAAAGTCTTTGTAATGAACCAAAACAGATTCAACTTCTGCAGTGTAAAGATGGCTTTTTTGATGTTGATAATATATTACTGTCTATAGCACTTCATTATTCTTATTTGCTGAATTAATTGATTACATATACGTATTTTACATAAAATACAGATGTCAATTTAGGTTTAATAAGGATATTAACATATTGACCTTATGAAGAAGACATGTTTCTAGATATCACTTACAATCGCGAATTTTTGTCCTTTAATAGAAAAGTTAATTTCATTCCCCAATTACAGTCTTATGTTTGATTTAGTTTCATTATTCTTAAAATACAAACTCACAAGTGTCTGTTCTCCTGACCACTACTTAAAGTTTATTGAATAAATGAATTGAGAAATTTTCTAGGAACATTTATATAACATGAATATCTGTCTTCACTTCAGGTTCCACAAGAGCGCCGGCAAAGGGTGAGTTTCTTTGTTGTAGTTGTTTTATTATTCTCTTTTTGTTAGAGCTAATTGTGGCTTCTAGGTTTCTGGAGAAATGGATATTCAAACTTTTTCACACTTTTGAGTAGTATGCCTCTTATGTGTGTAGCCTTAACACTAAAACAAATACATACATAATATATGGGTGTAATGTAACCATTTAGATTGTGCATTCACACGCCAGCAACTTCGATTTGTTCGTTTCTTTCTTTGATGTTGTTAGAAGGTGATATTTCTGGTTGTGTTCGGGACAGTTATGAACATCATTGTAGTTTCATGTCATTTCACATTGACCTTGAATCAGTTTTCTATCATTTAAAATGTCATATACTAATAACACTAGTTCATAATAAGTTATGACAACTACGTATGGATGACATGAACTCCACTGACTTTACTGTTACGGTCTCTATTGCTGGTTGTGTAATTGTAGGGCCACTTTCTATTGTACATCCCACTCTTCATTACAAACGATTTTCATCAAACATAGGCAATATGAATGTACTTGTATTAAATTATTAGTATTTTATCTAGCAAGTTTAGCCTCCAATCTAAGAATGTTTTGCTTTCACACTTTGGTTTAGAACTAGAGGGATTTCTTCAAATTGGGTCTCTTATTCTTTATATTTTAAGCATTTGATTGTGTAATAACTTTACCTAATATTTACAGGGGACACAATAGTGCTTTCTCTACTGTATATTAAACAATTTAAAGCCGAAAACAGTTTGTTTTGGTGATTGTCAAGGAAATATAAAATACTATAATGTTTTTTTTTTTCTCAGAATTGTTTTTTAGAGACAAGGAATCACCTTTACTGAGTTCTGGAGTCAGACGGAGGGCTTGCATTACACTTGGAAAACAACTACTTGAATTTTCAAAAGACTCAGAACCAACTAAAGCCAACAAAGTTTACACATTTTCCATCACCAATGAAGCAACAATGATGGTTGACGTAAGCACTTGAGTGTTTTGGAGCTGAGGAGGCCAACAGCTGTATTAACATCCATTCTTCAAACTAGTAAGTCCATCAGGGTCATAGTATTGACAGGGACAGTAGAGATGCCCAGACCTCTAGCTGCAGTTTTCTGTATATGATTTTAGCTGCCAATCAGTTTTGGGCCTTTTGGGTCAATCTTTGTTTCATAATTCTTTTAAATATACAGTACTGGTTCAAATTTGCAAACGCTTATGTTTTTTCACCTTTTATAGTAATAGTTAACTCATTAAAACCATGGAACTACACATTTGTAACATCAATTATGTTGTGACTAAAAGCATCTAAATTAAATCAACACTACCTTATATTTTAGCATCTATGTGTGTATATGTATATAAATACAATTTTTGTTTTCTAATGAAAGAAATTGATATGTTGGCACAATTATATTTTTATCTGGAAAAGTTATTTCAAACATTTTTTAAGATATTTAAAATCATTTCATGTGTTTCCAAACTTTCGACTGGTACTGTATATTGAAAGTTCTTATTGTTAAAAGATTGTTCTGAGAACTGTTTTTCTTTTTGAAGTACCCAAGAGTGTTTATATCTCCCATATATTTTTTAAATGTTGCTGGCATCAAAATTAAAATGAGAAGTTTAAAATCCTATATACTGTAGAGTTGTGGTCAAAAGTTTACACACCCCTTGCTGAGAAAATGTTGATTTTTTTTTTAATTTATGAAAAGTAATTTCGTTTTTTAATTATTACTGCCCTATTATTACACGTAACAGACATTTACATAAAAGTAAACCAGTTCAAGACTTAACATACCTGCACGCCTGGTTCCTAATACTGTACAACGTTACCTGAACCATCAGTGAAATTTTTTATGTCTTGTAATAGTTGTTGATCAAACTGTGGACAGTTTAATGGTGTAGCTCCTTCACAATCTTTGCTTTTTCAGCATCTTCTGCATTATTGGCCCTTTTTCATCAGTGACTGAATGATGAGATTTATCTTTTTATTCTAAGGGGAATTGAGAGACTCATACACAACTGTTACAAAATATACAAACATTCCATGATACTTAAGAAGTCAACACTACATTCAAAAGTCGGGTGCATGTAAAACTTTAGGTAGGGGTGACCAGTTTCAATTGTTTTATTTTTTTGAAATAATAAAAAAAAAAAATATATATATATATATATATATATTAGTAACGCCTTCCAAAAGCTAGAAAATCTTTGCGGAAGGACAAAATTCAAGTGACAAAAAAAGTTTGACAAATTAGCATTTTCAGAGATTTACACCCACCTAACTTTAAATATATTGTGTGGACTTCTTGAGCGTCAGGGAATGTTTGTATCTTTTGTAATAGTTGCGTATTAGTCCCTCAATATTCCTCAGTGTGAAGAGATTAATCTAAACATCATACAATCATTAGTGCACAGAGATCAAATATGTGGAAGACAAAGGTTGTGGAGGATCTGGAGGATTTTTCAGAAGACCACTGGACAATAGATTAGCTCAGATCAAACAAGAAACTGATAGGTTTCATTAATTGTTAAGATAACACCAAACTGTATTAAGAATTAGGTGTATGTAAACTTTAAAACGGGCTAACTTTTATGAATTTAGTTATAATTCATTATAAAATACTTTTTGTAAACATATGGAACCAGAAATAACCAGGCCCATTTTCTTCAATAGATTCAATCTTTAACAGTTTCCAGATTCTGAAAAGTAAATTTAAACTTTGGACCACACGGACAGTATGCATTTATGTTTATATGGGATTTGAATAGTTTGCAAGTAATTTCTTTGGTTTTTAATTTATAGGTTGAACGGCAAGATTTGGGTAAATGGTACTGTAAATATTGTTTGTTTTATTAGAATGAAATATACTGACAATAACATATAATTTGAACATTGCTAAAACAGTTTCCAAATGTTCTCCTTGTAAGCTTAGTCAATAGTAAGACATGAGTGTTTACCTTATTAGACCTTATTTGAAAGACAAGATTGACGATGGCACTTTTCTGTATTGTTTTCTGTATTAATGTAATTGTTTTAATATGCTAAATAAATGAAAGAAGGATCAACAGACAAAGCCCTTGAATAAATCAATTTACTGTAATGTGCAACTTAATTATGAATGTATGTTTACATTAAAGTAGTGGATAACACTGAATTATGATGTGTTGTTTTACTGTGAATATTTTTAAGTACAATCATTTTCTAAACAATTCATTTTTTAGATTAGATTAGATTCAACTTTATTGTCATTACACATATACAAGTACAGTGTAACGAAATGTAGTTTAGGTCTAACCAGAAGTGCAATTAGCAAGTGCAGATATACAGTGTGAATAAATACAGAATACAATATTAGGAAAATAATTTACGATGGGCATGTACTATGAAAATATGACAATCGGTATGTACTATGAACAATATATACAGAAGGCTATATACTGTGAACATTAGTGTACAGGACGTTATGATCAGATAACAATATACAGTATACAATAGTGCAAGTGACTTGAGTGTGCATTAGTTACAGACATTAGCTATTAAAGTTACAGTGCAGTAGATGAGTTAATGCAGTTATTAAAGGTACGGTGCAATACATGAGTAGATGCAGATATACAGTTACAGTGCAGTAGATGAGTTAGTGCAGTTATTGAAGCTATAGTGCAATAGATGAGTAGATGCAGTTAGTTATGCGATAGATGCAATGCAATAGATGAGTTAGAGTGCAGTAGGTGAGTTAGTGCAGATATTGAAGTTACAGTGCAGCAGATGAGTTAATGCAGTTATTAAGGTTACAGTGCAGTAGATGAGTTAATGCAGTTATGAAAGTAGTCCATTAGTGCAAATGAGCATTCAGTGTAATATTCCTGATGTGCAAGTGAGCAGTATAGAGTGCAAATGATGCTGTGTGTGTGTAAACAGTCCGGTAGAGCAGATACATGAAGTACTGGTGTGTACAGTTCCGTCATGCATG
Source organism: Triplophysa bombifrons (assembly GCA_029783895.1). Lineage (NCBI taxonomy): Eukaryota > Metazoa > Chordata > Actinopteri > Cypriniformes > Nemacheilidae > Triplophysa > Triplophysa bombifrons. Next base: position 4,666,872 of record CM056471.1, read on the forward strand.
GCAGCCCTGTAGTAAGTTCATAAGTTCTGGGCCAGATGTGTAAAACGAACCTGGGCCGGTGTCTTTTAGCACAACGGGCCAATAGCGGCACAGATCTGTTTTCCTCATCTGGGCCAGCTCCAGACCAGCTCTGTTCCGCATCTGGACCAGATCTGTCCCGCAGTAGGACCAGATCTGTCCCGCATTTGGACCGAAATACTATAGAAAAACCAGAGCTGTTCCAGAGTTGGCCCAGTGCTGGCCCAGATGAGGAAAACGGATCTGTGCCACTATTGGCCCGTTGTGCTAAAAGACACTTATGAAGGGTCTGGGCCAGATCTGCTCCAGATGAGTTTTGCTATCTGGGTCTGTTCAATAACTTATTTGAAATGGTATTTAAATCATGTTTTCATTGTAGTTTTACTAAGACGCTTTAATTGAAGATAGTAACACTTGTGTTGTGTTCAAAAATCATCATTGAATAAATTGATGTGATTGTTGTGAATTGACTCTGATGCCCCCCAGTGGATGAAAGTGGAACCACAGCTTGAACCTACATGACCTTTCTGATGCTGATGATGAAAACTCAGTGTACATTGATTATTGAATATATTATACAGTAAATATACCATATAAATCACGCCTTCAAAAAGTGTTATTACACAAAAGACTGTTTTATTTTTATGCTCAGGGGATATTTCTGTGCACAGATAATGTGGGGGGTTTTCTGTCCTCGAAGAAATCTTTTCTGGTGCTCTGGCGGTATCTTTCTTATGCTCAAGTGACATTTTTCTTGTGCTCCGTAGTTATTTTTCTAATGCTCAAAAGTAAATTTTCTTGTGCTCGGATGAACTGCAGATTTGCTGCCACTGGGACTATCTGTGGCTTTATGTGTGGCCCGGGCTTGGGAAGATAAAGCACGGTTTTCTTAAAAATGCTCTGGCTAATGATGTTGCCACCATGGCTGGGGGTATCGAGGGACTCCAGTCCATGAAGTCATCCTCATCAACTTCCATGGGTTCTTCGTCCATGTAACTGGAAGAGGAAGCCCAAGAGAAAGATGATGGGATGGCAGATTCCTCATCAACTTCCATGGGTTCTTCGTCCATGTAACTGGAAGAGGAAGCCCAAGAGAAAGATGATGGGATGGCAGATTCCTCATCAACTTCCATGGGTTCTTCGTCCATGTTACTGGAAGACGAAGCCCAAGAGAAAGACGATGGGATGGCAGATGGTGTGAAGGGACTCAAAGCCACGCACGCATCATAGTGCAGCGGTACATCCACCAGCATGGCAAACATTTGCATGTCAGTGCCAGGCGTTTGAAACTGGGAAGGAAGGCTGGCATATGTCAAGCAGCCACTCGGCTGTTGTGGTGCTTTACACCTCCCAGATGCCATAGGACCAACGGCAAACCTGTGCCTGTGCCTGTAAGCACATGCATTCTGACTTAGTCACTGGGACCGGTTACATAAACTGCTTAGACTAGTCTAAGAACTTAGTCATGTGATTATTTTCTTCAAGTCTGGTCCTAACTTCTCCAAGTCAGTCACATAAAAATGTAGATTGAGCAAATTGAAATGTGAAAAGTAAGAGTAATCAGTCCTAACCAATTGCTTGTCAGTGAGACTAGTTGTTAGATGCAGTTTTAAGTGAATCTGACTCATGTCTGTGTTTTGTGGGCAATCGGCGTGCGTACGTGCATAATGTAAACAACACAAATTTATTATAGCGAATCTACAGTTATGGATAATACGATCATGTATTGTGTGCTCGTGCTTTAGTTCCGCCCACTGTGAGCCTCCAGGCAGGTATAAAATAATCCTACAGCTGTAACTGTCTTTTCTAAATGTGATCAAACTAAATACTCTTCGAAGATATGAAGAATGCAATACTGCTCTATAGGTTCCGTTCTCAAGATTAATATGAGATTGGTAGAAACTACGTGTGTTACCTTCGTGTGAGACTTCTCTTAGGTGCTTTGTACGAAGACATCGTCAAACTTGTGCAGAAACAATCCTAAAGCTGACGATCTGACTGAAGCTATGACGTAGCTGTTGTTTTGGTTTCCATGACGACGTATCAAGCGCGTCATTTAAAGTTGCGCTCCTCTGCTGATTGGCCAAAGCCAATTTAGTTCCGTTCTCACTAACAATATTCTTATTTGCAGATATATACAAAACTATAAAGTTTGCTTAAACTTGGTACATTAATAAGCAGACAATTTGCCTAAAATCACAGTTTGAGCAGCAATTTTTATTATGTCAGTCTCCAATTGCGCGCCTCCGTCCGTGTGCCGCCAAAGCCGGCTTGATTCTGGCAGCATGTTATATGGGAGGTGGATAGTGCCATGGATTACCTTCCGAAGGAGACAGTCGTGTACTTTTACGTGAGAGAAGAATACGTCGCCACCAATGACACATGCATGTTAAGTTTAAAGTCACGTACCCTTGCAACTCTATAGCAGAGAAATGTTATAAAAATAGTTTTTGATGATTCATTCCTCCCCCAATGCAAACATAATAAGCTGTACATGTGATTCTAATAAATTTCTCAATGCTAAATAGAATATTTGCCCGTTTTATGCTTTATTTAATGTTGCTTTCTTATGCCCTTTGGAGAAAAGTACAATATTGTCTGATAGAGAAAGGGATTGATGATGCATTCACCTGTAGTTTATAGCTATTGTACAGGATGAATATATGCTGTTTTGCTTTGTGTAATTTAATTAATAACTAATATTGGCAAAAAAATATAAATAAATGTAGATTTTTTTAAATCCCGTCAGTATCCTTTTTTACAGGGCTTTAAAAAAAGAAATAAATAAAATGTTAAAAACATATGGTAGGAGCAAAACTGTGTTATAGGGTGTTATTTCCATTTTTAGCCATCGAGCGGCGCTGTTAACAGGGTTTTGTATTTTAGCGACATAACTAATGTTGTAAAACAGGAAATTGTATGCAAAATCATAGTAATTGTATTACGTCTGTAAGTACATTGGATTATGCATGTCGGTGTGGAGCCAATAAACTAGTTCTTTATGGAGATGAAACAAAGAGACAAAAAAACAGTACATGGTGAAAGCGCGTAAACCTACCAATCTCGGGATCAAACAACACAGTGGTTTAAAGTTTTAGATTTAGCTCCTACACATATCTAAATATACCAACAAGTAAAATCCATTTTCTAATCCACCTATTCATGTTATCGTTTACATTAAAGTTATTTGTTTTAATCTTTAAAATCAAGAGTTTGTTTTACTCAGAGGTACCATGATTGCATTTGTAGACTGAAATTAAAAATACATGAATAATGCTGTGCAATGAATATTTCAAATGTATAATTATAAATATATAATTTGAATTATTTCCATATTCAATTAATCAAGTCATCAAGCGGATTGGTTCAAAACACTGATTAATTCAGAATCAAAACCTAAAAAGACTTAACAAAGTCTTTATGAATGGAGAATTTAATCCATCAAACTATTACTTCTAGAAAAATTCAGTTTGGATCATTTACATTAGATTCTGAAAGAATTAAACTTTAAATGAATTACGTGCCATAAATCCAATCAAAAGCCAATACAAATAAAAAATTGAGTACATTCAGTTTTTATTTAATCAGACTGTTTAACCAAAACGTCATACCCCCCTTAAAAACATTCATTACAGGCCTCTTCCCCATATACACTCACTTAATGGATTATTAGGAACACCGGTTGAATTTCTCATTAATGCAATAATGGTGGTGGTGTTATGGTGTGGGGGATGTTTTCTTGGCACACTTTAGGCCCCTTAGTGCCAATTGGGCATCGTTTAAATGCCACGGCCTACCAGGGCATTGTTTCTTACCATGTCCATCCCTTTATGACCACCATGTACTCATCCTCTGATGGCTACTTCCAGCAGGATAATGCACCATGTCACAAAGCACGAATCATTTCAAATTGCTTTCTTGAACATGACAATGAGTTCACTGTACTAAAATGGCCCCCACAGTCACCAGATCTCAACCCAATAGAGCATCTTTGGGATGTGTTGAAACGGGAGCTTCGTGAATCCAGCAAATCTCCATCAACTGCAAGATGCTATCCTATCAATATGGGCCAACATTTCTAAAGAATGCTTCAGCACCTTGTTGAATCAATGCCATGTAGAATTAAGGCAGTTCTGAAGGCGAAAGGGGGTCAAACACAGTATTAGTATGGTGTTCCTAATAATCCTTAAGGTGAGTGTTTATTAAAAAAAAAATCAATCAATTGTTATGTAAATTCTGTTTGCATCTATGCCCCAAGAACAATGGGTAACTTGCGAAGGCTTTAACTGAAAAAAAAAACATACAAAGACTTATAACAATGAATCAGTATACTGAAGACTAAGAATTTGTTTCGAAAAAATCCAATGTTAAGAAATTGTCAAAACACAGCTCAGATGTACAGTCCTCTTTTACACAATACAATTGTAATCGTATAATGAAAAACGTTATTTATTTACATGTCACTATGTCTTAAATTGACCGTTAAATATTAAAACATCTGCTTGTTAAGAATGTACAAAAAGATTGTATCGCATCTTTCTAAATATTTTGTCTATCCCTCAGTTAAATTACTCCCAACTTTACTGAATAAATAAGCAGTGAAATAAATCACAGAACTATTTGTAACACATGAAAGGGGTACACTGGTCATTGTGTAAAAAACTTTATCTAGTCTTACTTGGTCCAAAGAAGAAGAGAGCTCAATTTCCATCTGCATCACTCTGCAATACAGCCAGCCTATATGTGATGGCCTAACAAAATAAATACACAAAAGCAAGTCTTCATGCACAGGTCTGTACACAAGTGGCACGATGGTAGACATGCTGATTAGTGATTACAGTATACTTTGCAGTACGTGCACGAGCAGGAGCATGCACAAAAACATAATACGGTTAGGCATATTCTGGAAACATAACAGCACAAACTGAACTTTATCAGTGAAACTCATTTGTGTTCTACACAGCACTGTCTTTTCACACTTGGTTTTGGGTTTTAGGTTCAACATCTATTGCAAGATTAAAGTAGACATCTGCAAACTTAAAGATTGAATAGAAATAATTCTACATTACAACACATCAAATGATAATAGACCAAATCTACCATAGTTTGCAATAAGTTCACAGTGGAACTACCTATATCAGTTTAATTACTATGATTAGGCTAAACTTGATTAAAAAATATTTTAAACTAACTTTAATACTGAAGACAGCAGATCACTTTGTTACAAACTTTTACTGTACTAAAACCATGATACTGTGATGTAAGGGAGTACGGGGGAGGTGTCTTGGAGTTAATGAGGGGTGGGGACTAAAGTAATTGAAGTGTACAGGTGGTGCGAATTAAAAGGCTGATAAAAAGACTGTTGGAGAGGCTGCTGGAGGATCGGGAGCTCGAGTGTGGGTGACACGCTAAACGGCCGCTCGAGATAACTAGTGTATCCGGCGGTGAAGCTAGCTAGCTAGCTAGCTAGATAGATAGATAGATAGATAGAGGGGGAGTCAATAGAGATAGTCAGTGAGGGCCTTTGTTGGTTAGGAGAGCTCCTGATTCGTAGTGAAAGCTGATAGCGTGCTAATGCTGCTGGATACCCTGTGCTGGCGCCTCTGAACCCTGGACTACTGCTTGACCCTGTGCGAGATCGAACTCTGTGTCTCCTGTCTTCAGGGATCGGTTGGTGGCTGAGAGATGGAAACAAGCGTTTACTAAAGGGGGTTAATGTGCCGTGTTGAAGTGTATTTATGGTTTTGACGCAATAAAGCTTTCATACTTGTCCCTGTGGTGTTCGGTCTCTGACTTACATTTGCCTGGTTGTTACAATACTATACTATTACTTAAAAAAAACATGGTTCATTTTTGAGAGGGTGCTTTTTTATTATCGTTAAACTTAAATTCATGTTCTGAATAAATCATATTTCAAAATAAACTAAGTTGGTTTTGCAACAAGCTTAGCGGCTAACCCAGATAGCAGGGGACTCCGAGCCGGATCCGTTTTCAAACCGGCAAATCCGCGTTACAGTCGCATCCGTTTCACTGCATTAGTACAGATCCCGACTGAGGCCGGTTTCAGTGGGGAGAATGACAGTCGTTCAGCAGATGCAGGCCGTATATGTGTAACCGAACGCGGGAAGTTTTCTGAAGTGAAGCGCAGCCCGCAGTGGTAACGTTACTCCTCATAAACTTCAGTAATGTAAGTCACACAGCGTGTTGTCAAACTGTTTTATTAATGAATTAATTGTTTATTTATTACGTTGTATAACGTTACTGCTTAACTTAAAATTGTTGTGAGTTTTCCTGCGTTAGATCGGTATAACTCAGATGCTAATTCGTATGTTATCAGAGCATGCTAACATGAAGATGGCCCAGGTCTGTAAGAATATTATTGACAAATTTGAATGTGATATGGTAGCCGAGGCAGTGGCAGTAAATAGAAAAGTAGGCAAGGACTCCAGCATTCTTTACAGAGAAATGTCTTTACTTAGAGTTTCAACTTCAAGAAGTTTGTACAAGGATCATGTTCCAACAAACAGAAGTGCACAAGAAACAAACCAAAAAGAAAACAAAAATAACAAAACTCTCAAAAAGTTGGCTACTAGTCCAACATACACCACCGTCTGTTCAGCCCAACTCTTTGTTCTTTTATAGCTTTTAACTCCTCCTTCCATTTTCAAATTAGCCAATGGTAACCCCTCCTTAGTTACTTAACTAACATTCATAAAGCTAGAGAGGGTCCATAAGCTTTCAAACAACATCTTGGATGACACCTCCAGGATGACATAAAGTCGGTTTCCTGGTTGCGAACCCTCCTACTAGTCAACACCCAGAACCGGTAAAACAAAGAAACAAAACATTAGTACCCACACATTATTTATCCAATCTAGAAACGGTCAACATGGAATGTGCACCTTTCATGTGCCCGTTTCTCAGATAGAATTACCCAAAATAAAGATCTTTCAAAACAGTTTGGTTTGTTTACATTTACCTCTTGCTTGCTAAGGCTCTACATCACATTTCTCCCTTTCACCTCTTCCGGATGATCTGAATTAGGCAAGCGGGATAAATAATCAGCAATTAAATTCTTTTACCTGGACAGTGCTCAATCGTAAACCTATATGGCTGCAGAGTCAGACACCAGCGCAGTATTCTTGAATTGCTATTCTGCATAGTCTGCATCCACTTCAGGGCTCGATGATCCGTTCATAAAGTGAACTCCCGTCCAAGTAAATAGTAGCGCAAAGAGTCCACCGCCCTCTTAATGGCTAGGCCCTCCTTTTCAACAGTGGAGTACCGCTGTTCTCTTTCAAAGAGTTTTCTGCTCAGAAACAGTAATGGCTTTTCCTCCGAAGACTCTCCTTGAACTAGTACAGCTCCCAGTCCGATATCCGAGGCATCTACCTGTACAGTAAATTTCTTCGAGAAGTCAGGGCTCTTCAATACCGGTTCCCGGCACGACAAATCTTTCAGAGATGTAAAGGCATGTTCACATTCATTGGTCCAGCAGAATTTAGAGGGACTCTTCTTGGTACAGTTAGTTAGTGGAGTAGCTACGGTTGCAAAATGGGGAATAAATCGTCTATACCAACCGATTAGACCCAAAAAGGACCTCACTTGCTTCTTGGTTTGGGGGCGTGCAATGCTTTGAATGGCCTTTAGCTTCTCTACCTGTGGTCGAATTTGTCCACATCCTAACAAGTACCCCAAGTACCTCACTTCCGTCTGAGCCCAAGAACATTTAGTGGTGTTAATTGTGAGTCCAGCCTCCTGAAGCTTATTCAGAACACCAGTAAGATGTTGCAGATGTTCTTGCCATGACCCACTGTATACCACCACATCGTCCAAATAAGCAGCTGCATACTGCTCACATCCTGCCAACACGCGATCCATCAATCTCTGGAACGTAGCTGGAGCTCCATGTAAACCAAAGGGCATAACTGTATACTGATATAACCCAATGGGAGATCGAAATGCAGTAAGGGTTTTGCAAGAAGGATCTAGGGGTACTTGCCAATATCCTATTCATAGGTCTAGCGTCGTCATATACGTTGCTTTACCCAGTCTCTCTATCAATTCATCGATACGGGGCATTGGATAGGAGTCAAAACAAGACACGCTATTTAGTTTTCTAAAGTCAGTACAAAACCTAACTCCTCCGTCTTTTTTTGGAACCAGCAATATAGGACCACTCACTATTGGACGGTTCAATGATCCCCATTTCCAACATGATCTTGATGCTGAATCTGAGGAAGTTCTGGGAACAACATTGCTCCTTCTACAGACTGTCCCAGGGCTCTATGCGTCGGTAAAGGATGATGGTGAGTAGGTTGGCTGATCTGTTCCACAGACCCCCACTCCGTCTGAGTTTTTTTAAAAATAGTAGCCTTTAGCCCCTTTAATTCATCAAACAATATCTTTTCATTTCTTTGTTGTTGTCTCATGAATTGTCTTATTTCTGAAAGGAAATCTTGACCCCCCGGAACTCTTTCCGCCCTTTCTCGAGGTGTCCTGAATTTGTCAGTCTTTGGTCTCACTACCGGTTCACTCACCGGTTCTTGCACCTCCACCACTTGAAACAAGCCGGTCGCATCCATCTCTGATACCTCTACCTCCACATCCAGATCTCCTGCTTGCTTTTCATCTGTGTCCTCCTCTCCTTCAGAAAACAACACTGGATGAGCTCTGGTACACCTTTGAGGCAATCCCTGTCCTTTAGCGGCCATCTTGAAATGTATAACTTGCCTCTTCTACTGCCAATTACTCCTTGAAGACTCCAAATCCCACTTCTGACACCAATTGTGATATGGTAGCCGAGGCAGTGGCAGTAAATAGAAAAGTAGACAAGGACTCCAGCATTCTTTACAGAGAAATGTCTTTACTTAGAGTTTCAACTTCAAGAAGTTTGTACAAGGATCATGTTCCAACAAACAGAAGTGCACAAGAAACAAACCAAAAAGAAAACAAAAATAACAAAACTCTCGAAAAGTTGGCTACTAGTCCAACATACACCACCGTCTGTTCAGCCCAACTCTTTGTTCTTTTATAGCTTTTAACTCTTCCTTCCATTTTCAAATTAGCCAATGGTAACCCCTCCTTAGTTACTTAACTAACATTCATAAAGCTAGAGAGGGTCCATAAGCTTTCAAACAACATCTTGAATAACCTTCAGTGTTAACAACGCATTATACAGCCTTAATTTCATCAAAGATATATTCATCCATGAAGTTTAGATATCACTTACAATCGCGAATTTTTGTCCTTTAATAGAAAAGTTAATTTCATTCCCCAATTACAGTCTTATGTTTGATTTAGTTTCATTATTCTTAAAATACAAACTCACAAGTGTCTGTTCTCCTGACCACTACTTAAAGTTAATTGAATAAATGAATTGAGAAATTGTCTAGGAACATTTATATAACATGAATATCTGTCTTCACTTCAGGTTCCACAAGAGCGCCGGCAAAGGGTGAGTTTCTTTGTTGTAGTTGTTTTATTATTTTCTTTTTGTTAGAGCTAATTGTGGCTTCTAGGTTTCTGGAGAAATGGATATTCAAACTTTTTCACACTTTTGAGTAGTATGCCTCTTATGTGTGTAGCCTTAACACTAAAACAAATACATACATAATATATGGATGCAATGTAACCATTTAGATTGTGCATTCACACGCCAGCAACTTCGATTTGTTCGTTTCTTTCTTTGATGTTGTTAGGTGTTATTTCTGGTTGTGTTCGGGACAGTTATGAACATAACTTATTCTTTATATTTTAAGCATTTGAGTGTGTAATAACTTTACCTAATATTTACAGGGGACACAATAGTGCTTTCTCTACTGTATATTAAACAATTTAAAGATGAAAACAGTTTGTTTTGGTGATTGTCAAGAAAATATAAAATACTGTAATGGTTTTTTTTTCTCAGAATTGTTTTTTAGAGACGAGGAATCACCTTTACTGAGTTCTGGAGTCAGACGGAGGGCTTGCATTACACTTGGAAAACAACTACTTGAATTTTCAAAAGACTCAGAACCAACTAAAGCCAACAAAGTTTACACATTTTCCATCACCAATGAAGCAACAATGATGGTTGACGTAAGCACTTGAGTGTTTTGGAGCTGAGGAGGCCAACAGCTGTATTAACATCCATTCTTCAAACTAGTAAGTCCATCAGGGTCATAGTATTGACAGGGACAGTAGAGATGCCCAGACCTCTAGCTGCAGTATTCTGTATATGATTTTAGCTGCCAATCAGTTTGGGCCTTTTGGGTCAATGTTTGTTTCATAATTCTTTTAAATGTACAGTACTGGTTCAAATTTGCAAACGCTTATGTTTTTTCACCTTTTATAGTAATAGTTAACTCATTAAAACCATGGAACTACACATTTGTAACTATCAATTATGTTGTGACTAAAAGCATCTAAATTAAATCAACACTACTTTATATTTTAGCATCTATGTGTGTATGTGTATATGTATATAAATACAATTTTTGTAAAGTTCTGATTGTTAAAAGATTGTTCTGAGAACTGTTTTTCTTTTTGAAGTACCCAAGAGTGTTTTTTTCCCATATGTCCCATACATTTTTTAAATGTTGCTGGCAACAAAATTAAAATGAGAAGTTTAAAATCCTATATACTGTAGAGTTGTGGTCAAAAGTTTACACACCCCTTGCTGAGAAAATGTTGAAAATTTATGAAAAGTTCGTTTTTGAATTATTACTGCCCTGTTATTTCACGTAACAGACATTTACATAAAGTTTTTAACACATAATTATCTACATTTATAAAAGTAAGCCAGTTTAAGACTTTGTCATGATTCCGCTATCATGTCATGTTTGTTCTTGGTTTTGCAGCGGAGTCATGGCATAGCCTTATGGTTTTGTGTGAGAAGGACATGGCTGTGTGTATATATTGGCTGACCTCTGTGGATGAGTGTGGAACCACAGCTTGAACCTACATGACCTTTCTGATGCTGATGATGAAAACTGACTGTACATTGATTATTGAATATATTATACAGTAAATATACCATATAAATCACGCCTTCAAAAAGTTTTATCACACAAAAGACTGTTTTATTTTTATGCTCAGGGGATATTTCTGTGCACAGATAATGTGGGGGGTTTTCTGTCCTCAAAGAAATCTTTTCTGGTGCTCTGGCGGTATCTTTCTTATGCTCAAGTGACATTTTTCTTGTGCTCCGTAGTTATTTTTCTAATGCTCAAAAGTAAATTTTCTTGTGCTCTGATGAACTGCAGATTTATTGCCACTGGGACTATCTGTGGCTTTATGTGTGGCCCGGGCTTGGGAAGATAAAGCACGGTTTTCTTAAAAACGCTCTGGCTGATGATGTTGCCACCATGGCTGGGGGTATCGAGGGACTCCAGTCCATGAAGTCATCCTCATCAACTTCCATGGGTTCTTCATCCATGTAACTGGAAGAGGAAGCCCAAGAAAAAGATGATGGGATGGCAGATTCCTCATCAACTTCCATGGGTTCTTCATCCATGTAACTGGAAGAGGAAGCCCAAGAAAAAGATGATGGGATGGCAGATTCCTCATCAACTTCCATGGGTTCTTCATCCATGTTACTGGAAGACGAAGCCCAAGAGAAAGATGATGGGATGGCAGATGGTGTGAAGGGACTCAAAGGCACGCACGCATCATAGTGCAGCGGTACATCCACCAGCATGGCAAACATTTGCATGTCAGTGCCAGGCGTTTGAAACTGGGAAGGAAGGCTGTCATATGTCAAGCAGCCACTCGGCTGTTGTGGTGGTTTACACCTCCCAGATGCCATAGGACCAACGGCAAACCTGTGCCTGTGCCTGTAAGCACATGCATTCTGACTTAGTCACTGGGACCGGTTGCATAAACTGCTTAGACTAGTCTTAGAACTTAGTCATGTGATTATTTTCTTCAAGTCTGGTCCTAACTTCTCCAAGTCAGTCACATAAAAATGTAGATTGAGCAAATTGAAATGTGAAAAGTAAGAGTGATCAGTCCTAACTAATTGCTTGTCAGTGAGACTAGTTGTTAGTTGCAGTTTTAAGTGAATCTGACTCATGTCTGTGTTTTGTGGGGAATCGGCGTGCGTACGTGCAGAATGTAAACAACACAAACTTATTATAGCGAATCTACAGTTATGGATAATACGATCATGTATTGTGTGCTCGTGCTTTAGTTCCGCCCACTGTGAGCCTCCAGGCAGGTATAAAATAATCCTACAGCTGTAACTGTCTTTTCTAAATGTGATCAAACTAAATACTCTTCGAAGATATGAAGAATGCAATACTACTCTATAGGTTCCGTTCTCAAGATTAATATGAGATTGGTAGAAACTACGTGTGTTACCTTCGTGTGAGACTTCTCTTAGGTGCTTTGTACGAAGACATCGTCAAACTTGTGCAGAAACAATCCTAAAGCTGACGATCTGACTGAAGCTGTGACGTAGCTGTTGTTTTGGTTTCCATGACGACGTATCAAGCGCGTCATTTAAAGTTGCGCTCCTCTGCTGATTGGCCAAAGCCAATTTAGTTCCGTTCTCACTAACAATATTCTTATTTGCAGATATATACAAAACTATAAAGTTTGCTTAAACTTGGTACATTAATAAGCAGACAATTTGCCTAAAATCACAGTTTGAGCAGCAATTTTTATTATGTCAGTCTCCAATTGCGCGCCTCCGTCCGTGTGCCGCCAAAGCCGGCTTGATTCTGGCAGCATGTTATCATTGTACATTCTGAAATCCCACATATGTGATCGTACTCTCAGGGACACGGGAAAAAGAATTCCATATATAGCATCGTACAAAGTGTAACATTACTAACAGATTTATCCTATTATGTGACTGTACATTTGAATGAAGTAGGCATTTATATAGTGCTTTATTGTGTATTGCTGAAGGAAGAATGTAAGTAACCAAACAGATCTCATCCCCATTTGCTGCCATAGTAGAGAAAATAAATATAGGGGTTGATGGGGGATGAGATCTCTGGTTAGTTCTTTCAAATCTATTCAGCAAAACACAATCTGAGGGTGAGTAAATAACATACTTAACATACTCTCGGGTGAATTGTCCCTCTGAATTAAAATAAAAACATCCTTATTTGATAGGGCTTGTTAAACACACACCAGCTGGTTATAAAATAACTGGTAAAAAAGAAAATCAAAACCTGCCTGTCATTCTCTGCCCCAACATCACTGTTCATCCACTTGATCACACTTTGAATTTGACCTACAAACTAAAATTACAGTAAATAATTATATTTTATAATGGAGCATTTATTGCATATCTATACCGGCGAGCACTTTGGTTAATGAACATAATTTTTCTAATTAAAAGCAATAAAGTGCAAATTTATATTCCTTTGAATGCTTATTAGATTTTTCTTAATATTTGGGACAGAATATAAAATAAAAGACAGAACGTACAGAGAGACATTGGCAAACTTACTGAACATAACATTTTATCAAGTCCATTTTTATCCTCTTGTATTAGAAGACATCTGATGCATTACACCATTCATCCAGCTGTACATTACAGTAAAGTCCTGCGTCTCTGCATTTCACTGACTCCATTTCGCTGGATGCAGCTCTTTCACGTCGAAATGGAATGATCAAGCTGGAGGGGATTAATAAGACCTACATGGATATAATGGAGGAGAAATTAATGGATTTGTTCAAATGTGTAAAAACCCAGTGACAAGGCAGTTGTCGAGTAAAAACAAAATACAATGACAAGAGTTTAACATCAGTTGAGAAAAAATCTTGATGCTAGAGGAAGTTTAGTGACACAGAGTTTTGACAAAGTCAATCATTTAAATGCATACTGTACCGCCAATGAGATTCTGTGGTCTCCAAAGGCAATTTTGTCGCTTCCTTCTGTAAAAAAACATTTGGCCAACATGATAAACAAATGAAGAGTGCTCAAGACATGGTACAAAAATGGAAAATTCAATTATGTTTGGATACAATTCAGAAGTTTTTGGATCACAAACAACATTTAAATTATTTTGGGATTTGTAAAATTAATATTAAAGTCATAATCCACTTTTTAGAACAATAAGAAATCTGTTTTTGATTTGTTCTCGCAACAAAAGAATCGACATAAACCGAGTGAATTTCTTGTATTCCTCACATTTATCTAAAAGAGCCACATAACCAGTTGTGGTCACTGACCATACATTTATGTGGGGCGATTTCTGGGTTATAGTGCTTTATAATGATAACCTCCTTTAACTCTCCAACAAATCACTAAAACATGTCATCAAAAAATCGCACTTGACATTTTTAGAACTTTAAATCACACACACACATGCCACTTAAGAAATTTAACGGAAAAGTACTATAACTATAAGATACAGAAAACTATTCAGTTTAGTACAATCAGACAGCTTTTGTCATTGAACAACCTGGTAAATGTCATATTCAATTGAAAAATATTTTTTTTTACAAACTACAGTCCCTTACAAAAGTCTTGTCGCTTGTGTACATATTGACCTGAAGTGCCGCTGAAATATATTTATAATCAAGATTTTTTTTACAAGAAATGGCTCATTTTAATCTCAACATCTCTTGTAATAATGTTTCAGTGCAAAACAAAACTGTCAAAAAGTATTGTAATATTCACAGATTGGTAAAGGCCATTGAGTCAATTACATCCATACTGGATTACAACAATACTGGTTACATCCAGTATGGGGTTGTGCGACAGATCTGCAGGGTGGAAGGCAACATCAATAGTCTAAAATACCAAGAAATCTTAGCTACCTCTTATATTCCCAACCATAAAAGAGGCCAAATTCTGCAGCAGGATGGTGCTACATCGCATACTTCCGTCTCCACATCAAAGTTCCTCAAGGCGAAGAAGATCAAGATGCTCCAGGATTGGCCAGCCCAGTCACCAGACATGAACATCATTGAGCATATGTGGGGTAGGATGAAAGAGGAAGCATGGAAGACGAAACCAAAGAATATTGATGAACTCTGGGAGGCATGCAAGACTGCTTTCTTTGCTATTCCTGATGACTTCATCAATAAATTGTATGAATCCTTGCCAAACCGCACGGATGCAGTACTTCAAGCTCATGGAAGTCATACAAGATATTAAATTTGGATCTCAGAGCACCACTACTTAATTTGCTGACATATTTTTGTATTTGCAGTAAATTTGTTCAATTACTCTTGCCAAAATTTGACCTTTCTGTCTTGATTAAATGATCAATCTTTTTTTCAGTGATATTCGTGCATTAAAAGTCACTTGGGAGGGTTTTAGATTTTCATATGAGCTATTTCTAACACCAATTGATTAATTAAAAGTCAGGTTAATAGCAGGTGTTTCTACAAAATAGATGAGCAACAAGACTTTTGTCAGGGACTGTAGACAATTTGTATCTTTTTATCTTAAATATATATATATATTTTTTTTGGTTTTGGTATTTTTTTTACCAGAATTGGACCAATTTCTATGAGAAGAGATCTTTGGGTTAACGTAAAAGCGCTACATTCTTTACTATATAGATGCAAAACATGACATCTGTAAATCATCATAAACATAAAAACTCATTATTGTATGCACAATTTAACAAACCCATATTAACAATGTAAGAACAAACAGATAAACAAAGACACATACACAATACAGATAAACAAAAAAGCAAAATAGGGGAAAAAATAATTACTATTTCTTAAGATATAAAGATCTCATCACATTAGTTTAAAAAATGCATGGAAATATATAAGAATTATAACTTCCCAAAATCAGTGATGAGGCAGTCGTGGTCCCAATATAACAGTTCCTTTCAGTCACAACTCCTCCCGCACACACTTGGCAACCTAAACTATGGGACTTACAACATATTGATTATAAGAAAATTTGATTTAGTTTTAAATATAGTCAGCAGATAGATTTTTGTGTGTACATGTGGATGTCTTTAAAACTTTTTTTTGTGGTTTTGACAAAACCAAATGCTTACAAGCTAACCATCAATATTTAATTGTGTGCTTACCGGAGTTTAATAAAAAGTGCAGTAAAAGTCAAAGGTCAATTGTAGCCTATGGGACCATTTTGAAAACAGCCTTGGAGATGTGTGATCATACCACTTATCAATGTTGAAACACATGGACTCGGACCACCTTCATTTATTGGATGGATATAGGTGTAGCCAAAACATCTGCTGTTCTTAAAAACATAATAAAGAAATAATAGTATGAAGGATATGACGACGCTTTAACCTAAATTGGCAAAAAAAAAAAGACACCCGTGTATTGCTAAACACAAGTGGAGGTTGTAAAAATGTTCATTTGGTCGATGAGACGAGAAAGCGCTGAATAAAACGTGCAAAGTCCTGAGCGTGCCCTGTCTTTCAGACGCGGAAACAAAATGGCGGCTTCAAATCTCCTGGAGGTGCAAGGCGTGGAAGTGCGCCACAGAGCGACAGTGGCCGAAATGGATATTGCATCCGTTGTATTTTAGCACTACCATTGGAAATGAATGGGAAACGGTTTAGGGCAGTTAAGCGAAACAATCATCTAGCGGGGCGTTGTTTTTACACTCTTAATTGTTTTACTAAGAAGGAGCCACTCACATTTGCCCATGTGTAGACGAAAAAGACGCAAAATTTAAACAGCCCCTAAATTATTCATAAACGGCAGGGTAATAAAACATTTGGGGCTTTAGATTAGATTAGATTAAACTTTATTGTTATTACACATATACAAGTACAGTGTAACGAAATGTAGGTCTAACCAGAAGTGCAATTAGCAAGTGCAGGATATACAGTGTTAATAAATACAGAATACAATATTAGGAAAATACTATACAGTGGGCCTGTACTATGAAAAACACTTTACAGAAGGAATGTTCTATGAAAATATGACAGTCGGTATGTACTATGAACAATATATACAGAAGGCTATATACTGTGAACATTAATGTACAGGTGGTTATGAACAGATAACAATTAGACTATACAATAGTGCAAGTGACTTAAGTGTGCATTAATTATAGACATAGCTATTAAAGTTGCAGTGCAATAGATGAGTTAATGCGGTTATTAAGGTTATAGTGCAGTAGATGAGTTAATGTAGTTATGAAAGTAGTCCATTAGTGCAAATGAGCATTCAGTATAATATACCTGGTGTGCAAGTGAGCAGTCCGGTGGAGCAGATACATGAAGTACTGGTGTGTACAGTTCAGTCATGCCCATTACGGACTAGTGCCGCCATTACCCCCAATTACACTGATTAAACACATATTCCTCTATAATAAGAGGACCTCTGATATGCTGCTTCAAGAAAAAAACACTTTCTTCCGGTCAATTCTTATTTTGACCAAAAAATTGCTCTGTCACTTTAAGATGAGCTCGAGCAGTTCTTCAGACTCTGAAGAGTCCTTTATGACGTGACTGCGCGTGCTTAAGATATGATCTCCCTCAAGTGTTTGGTTCATTCGCGATCGTTCTTGGTGTTTTAAAGGAGTTTATATATCTTGCTGTTTCTGATCTGCTTGGTTTAGTGAACAAGAGCTACTCGAATTGTTAGATTAAAATCGGATCTGCTTTAGACGAGATTCTGACACCGATTTCCGACATAATAGATCGTAAAGCATCAGTGGTGAGTGACTGAAAACAACATTCATTTTCTTGAAGAAATGTAAAATCGTTTTGTAATATGTAGACAAACGTATAACAATGAAGGAAAAAGGCATTCATTTTCGTCTAACGTTAATAATACTAACTAACTTACTAATAAAGTGTTTCTACACCACTGTATTTAAACTTTACCACCTCTTTTAGCATGATTTAATGTGTTAGGTTATATTTACCCCATTAATGTGTTAATATATGATAAAGGATACTATTCTTATATTTGACTATACAATATAAAGACAAAACATAACATTTTGATGTGAATATATTGTATGTATATATAATTAATGACTGTTGATTTCATATATCTTGTTATTATCCTATAATATATGATTAATGTAATAATATAATATGATTAGTCCTGCTGACTATTTTCAAGACTCAATGTTTAAAAATACAACCAGTTTACTTTTAGATGACAAGGCTATTGCTTTGGAGCCAGTTTGACCCAAAACATAACAGGAAGGTGAAATGTTAGTTTTATAATGTGTCAGAAAACTGAAGTGAAGTCATTGTGCATCTGTCAGTAATAAAATGTTTTCTTCGTTCTGCAGATAAAATGTCACGAAACAAATTTGTACCTTTCCAGCTGTCCACACACATCCCTCCCATCATCATAACGGGTGAGAATAAAAATCTCCATTTTAATGTAAAAAAGCATGATTGTGAAACAAAATTCATAAGGTCTTTATTCAATGTCATAAATGTGATGTCTTGCAGGACTTGGGGGACAGCACCCACCACCACCAGCTTACAGGAGCTACGACATGCAATCCGAGGGCCGTAAATTTCTTTACGGCACCTCAAAGGATTGTGGGAACATTAGTTCCCAACAGTCCAGACCCCTTCCTACCTTTAACGTCAGAGGTATGCTTGTAAAAGTAACATTAAGCTGGCTTAGTAAAAGGAAAAATTGAAAGACTTGTGTAGAAATGCGTGCGTGTGCCTTGAACCACAGAGATTAATTTGTTAATCTAATATTAAATTGATTTTGTTCTGTGGTTTGTTTATTTCCAAAGCATGTTCAGTTATACAGATAAAATGGAGGAAATATAATAATTTGTATTTATTTTTTTAATATGTGTAATGAATCGGATGTTATGCAGGTGCTGATGTACAGCAGGCAGTCTCACCAGCTAAGAGGTGTAAAGTTCTGCTCCCCATCACAAAGGGCTGTAGGAAGATTATTGATTCCCAGAAGTCGTACGACCTCCCTACCATAAACACCAGAGGTGAGCTTGTCAAACCAATATTATGTTTAAGTGAGAATCAAAATTGTGACATTTTTATATAAATCCTTGAGTGTGAATTTAAAAACTAAAGGCACATCTTCACTGTTTTAATATGTGTAATGAATCACATTCAGGTGCAGGTGCTGATGTACAGCAGGCAGTCTCACCAGCTAAGAGATGTAAAGATCTGCTCCCCATCACAAAGGGCTGTAGGAAGATTATTGATTCCCAGCAGTCGTACGACCTCCCTACCATAAACACCAGAGGTGAGTTGTCAAACCAATATTAAGTTTAAGTGAGAATCAAAATTGTGACATTTTTATATAAATCCTTGAGTGTGAATTTAAAAACTAAAGGTACATCTTCACTGTTTTAATATGTGTAATGAATCGCATTCAGGTGCAGGTGCTGATGTACAGCAGGCAGTCTCACCAGCTAAGAGGTGTAAAGATCTGCTCCCCATCACAAAGGGCTGTAGGAACATTAGTGCTTCCCAGAAGTCATACAACCTCCCTCCCATAAATATCAGAGGTGATCTTGTCAAACCAATATTATGTTTAAGTGAGAATCAAAATTGTGACATTTTTATATAAATCCTTAAGTGTGAAGTTTAAAACTAAAGGCACATCTACACTGTTTTAATATGTGTAATGAATCGGATGCAGGTGCAGGTGCAGGTGCAGGTGCTGATGTACATCAGACAGTCTCAACAGCTAAGAGGTGTAAAGATCTGCTCCCCCTCACAAAAGGCTTTAGGAAGATTATTGATTCCCAGAAGTCCAAAGACCTGCCTCCGTTAAACATCAGAGGTGAGCTTGTCAAACCATATATTATGCTAAAGTAATAATACAATTGTAACATTTTTATATAAAGCTTTGAGTCTTAAGGTAAAAACTAAAGGTACATTTACACTGTTTTAATGTGTAACAAATCTTACGTTTTGCAGGCGTCGGTCCACTGCGGCCTCAGCCACCATCTGATATAAAACCTGAGGGCCAAAATATTCTTCCCAGCATCTCAAAGAAAAAGGATTGCGGGAACATCAAGGGTTCCTTGAAGTTCATCGAACTTCCTCCTTTAAACGTCAGAGGTGAGCTTTTAAAACCAAAATTAAGCAGATGTGCTAAAGTAAGAATCAATTTTGTAACATTTTTATATAAAGCTTTGAGTCTGAAGTTAAAAACTAAAGGCACATTTACACTGTTTAAATGTATAAAAATCTGACCTTATGCAGGTGTCGGTCTACTGCGCCCTCGCCCACTATCTAGTATAAAACCCGAGGGCCAAAATATTCTTCCCAGCATCTCAAAGAAAAAGGATTGCGGTAACATCAAGGGTTCCCAGCTGTCCAAAGACCTTCTACCGTTAAGCGTCAGAGGTGAGCTTGTCAAACCAAAATCAAGCAGATGTGCTAAAGTGAGATTTCGTAACATTTAACGTTTGTAAACGAAGCATTAATATGAGAAGGTCATCAAAATAGTGTTTGTTTATATATACAATATACAACAGCATCCGATGAAACGGTCTATAAAGGTAGCATGCTTTGTAAAATTTGTAGCTATTATCACTTCCTTCTTATAAAACACATTCAAAAGTTGTATTATGATCTGTTGTGTTCTGTTGTTTGAAGGTGGACCATCGCTTATCAAACATTCCTTCCTGAAGAAGAGCGTGTATTCTCAAGCAGGTGTAAAAATCGTTGAGAAATGTCCAAAAAACCAGATATCCTGGGTGTCGTGTCGAGAAACCACACCGAAGGTGAGTGTATAAATGTGTGTCTTCTTCAATATAGTTTTTTATATCTTTTTGTTACAATGAATATTGTAAAAAGTGCTATATAAATAAAGGTGAGTTAAGAGTTGAAGTTGTCAGAGGTCTTCTAACACATTTCTTTTTTTTATTGTCATCAGAAATTGTGCCTTTCACTCTCTGGAAGGAATCGTTGATAGCTGGAGGAATCTTGGGAACCCATGAGATGTCTCACGTATTATATGACACACATACATGCACACTATATTAAGGACACACCCGTGCACATTTTTGATAATACTGCTATTTAATAATTTAGAAGTTTTTTTTATTTAGAAGGTTTAATTTGTAATAATTATTTAATTATATATCGCTTCGGCGAAGTCGACCGCCTCGACGAGCAGCGGGGGTGATATGGGGACTGCTATGGATGTCGCTTCGCCAGCTCCGGCTCGGCGAACCGCCCATACCCCAGCTCGCTCACCTGGTGTGTCCCCGATGGGCGGCGGTAGACCGTTCCATAGCGGGAAGACTCATAGGCGGGATGAGATCTCTGTCGCGGCATCGGACAGCTGCCTACTGGCATCTGACGGGGACGATCTCTCCGAGCTCCCGCCCACAAGCGGTAGAGCTCGTGATGGGACCGACCCGGAAATGTTGGCCATGCTAGCCCGGGCAGCCGTGAGCATAGGGTTGAGGTGCGTCACACCGCCCTCCCCGAAGCGCTCGCGGCTGGACAAATGGTTCTTGGGTACGGGTCGCGGTGAAAAAACGCGAACCACCCCGGTGCCGTTCTTCCCAGAGGTGCATGAGGAGCTCACGAGGTCGTGGAATGCAACCTTCTCGGCACGTTCCACACACGTGAGCTCGGCAGCTGTGACTTCCCTGGATGGCGGAGTGACCCGAGGCTATGTTGACATTCCCCAGGTGGAGCGTGCTGTAGCGGTGCACCTATGCCCGCAGACGGCTGCCGCCTGGAGAGGTCGACCTAGACTCCCGCCCAGAGCGTGTAGGCTCTCTTCGACGCTGGTGTCGAAGGCTTATAACGCTGCTGGACAGGCTGTTTCCGCCCTCCATGCCATGGCGATCCTCCAGGTCTTTCAGGCTAAAGTCCTGAAGGACCTGGATGAGGGGAAGCCCGACCCCACTCGCATGAGTAAACTGCGCACTGCCACTGACCTCGCGCTCCGAGCGATGAAGGCCACGGCAGGGGCGTTGGGTCGGTCGATGTCCACTATGGTGGCCCAAGAGAGGCATCTGTGGTTAAACCTTGCGCAGATGAGCGAAGACCTGGAGACTGTCATGCAGGCTAGAGCCCCCACCACGCAGCGTTTATACGCCTATAAGTGAAGTCTCTTCTCGTCTTGGTGTTCCTCCCTTGGAGAGAACCTGCGGAATTGTCCGATCGGGTCAGTGTTGGCCTTTTTACAGCAGAGACTAGAGAGTAATCTCTCCCCACCCACCTTGAAAGTGTTTGTAGCCGCTATTGCCGCTCATCACGATCTTGTGGAGGGTTAGTCTCTTGGTCAACACGATCTGGTCATTAGGTTCCTCAAGTGCGCGAGGAGGGTGAATCCACCTCGACCGCGCTCTGTACCCTCTTGGGACCTTAATGTGGTCCTACAGGGCCTGGCTATGGCCCCGTTTGAGCCCCTCGGAGATGCCGCTCTTCATCATCTAACGATGAAGGCGGCGCTCCTGACGGCGCTCGCGTCTATCAAGAGGGTTGGGGACCGCCAAGGCTTTTCCGTGTCCCCAGGCTGCCTAGAATTTGGACCTGGTAACTCTCATGTAATCTTGAGACCCAGGCCAGGTTACGTGCCCAAGGTCCCCACCACTCCCTTCCGGGATCAGGTGGTGACCTTGCAGACGCTCCCCTCCGGGGAGGAAGACCCAACCTCTGAAGTTTTGTGTCCTGTGCGTGCTTTGCGCCTGCATATAGACCGCACACAGAACTTTAGGAGTTCTGAGAAGCTCTTTGTCTGTTTTTGGAGACAGCATCAGGGGAGAGCTGTTTCCAAACAGAGGCTGGCGCACTGGATTGTTGATGCCATCTCCTTGGCGTACCAATCCACGGGTCAACCCTGCCCACTCGCAGTGAGAGCCCACTCCACACGGAGCATGGCCTCCTCGTGGGCATTGGCCCAGGGCGCCACCCTGGCAGATACATGTAGTGCTGCACGTTGGGCTACGCCCAGTACCTTCGTTAGGTTCTACAACCTCCAAGTGGAACAGGTGTCAGCTCGTGTCTTACAAGGATAAGGGCCGGCATCTGGCCTGGACGTACGCCTGCGAAAGCGCCTTCTCCCCTCTTTAGGTGAGTAGCGTGCGCTATAAGCCTCCCTTCTATTCCCCCCTATGGCGAAGTATAGGCATTCCATACATCACTAAGCATGGCATTTGGTAATAGATCAGGCGGAGCGATCTGTTAGAACCAGGTCCAGTACAGGTAGAGTCACCCCTGTTCAGGCGGACCCCTATACTTGGACTAAATGCCCCATACGTAGTGACTCCCCTGGAAGGTGGTCCCGTATGTAGATTCCTCACGTTTTCCCCTTAGGCGAATCTGTGACCTCCCCTCCGGTGTAGGGCTGAAACGATTAGTCGACATTGTCGACAACGTCGACAACAAAAAATTGTCGACAAATATTCTTGTTGTCGAGTAGTCGTTTGATTACGTGACTTAATTTAAGGGCCTGCAATATCACAATTTAAGCGCTACAGCACTGTAGCGCTAGAGTGTAATGTAGTCTACCCGAATGCTATCGCAGTAGAAGGAAACGCAGCGAGAATTATGGCGGAGTACAAACGAATGCGAACAAGTAAAGTGTGGGAAAGCTTTACCAAATTGAAAACGACAAAATGCGGTTGTGTAATGCAAGCAAGGCGGAACTTGCCTTTCACATCAGCACAACCTGCATGCTGGAGTAGTTAAAAGGAAACATCCCGGAGAATGAGCAGAAGAGGGGCGAGTGTTCTCAATCTAGACCTAACTAACTAATTTAGCGGTAAATCTTTTTATGAGAGAATGCAATAATAACAGTAATGATAATAACAACAATAATCATATAATTACAGTTATGTTATTATTTGTTTGCAAAGTAAAAGCTTTGATCGAGTTTAAAAGTCAAGCCTGTTTTGATTATTATAACACTATTAGGTATTACATTAGCGAAAAATCCTTATAAGAGAGGGAAGTTAAGTGATAGGAGTCTTATATCTTGACTTTATTTTTAAATATTTTCTTCTGTTTCTTGCTCTTTTTCATTAACTCTTTCACCGACATGATTGGTGATTTATCTCGTCATTTAAAAAAAACGGTTCCCCGCCAAACGAGTTATAACGGCAATCAGTGGTTATACTGTTGTACAGCAGGTGGCGCTGTTACACACCTTTCGGGAAAATACAGAATCCTAGAACCTAAGTTTATTTCTTATCGGTTTTTAATGATTGTTCTGAGTGTAATCTGTGCGGAATCTTTGTAAAAAAAACTAATTGACTCAAAATGATCTTTTAATCAAAGTGATGCATTTTTGAAGAAACCTACCCACATCTAAGGAGTGATAAAAAAAGATCAAATCGAGATTGAAGAATACGGTTTCCTTTGTTTAAAAGCAGAGACTGTGTTCTTTCATTGGACATATTGTTTGTCCATATATTCTTTACAGAAAATGTAGTGTGAGCCATCAAAGTTGGTTAAAATGTAAAAAAACGCTGGCGTAGGTTGGCAACTTTTTTTTTTAAAGGCTGATGGGGATAGAGTTAAACTTAACTGTTTTCATATAAATGCTGCTTAATGCTTCTGTCAAGAGATTTGTTTACATTTACATTTTTTTTGCCTTTAATGTACCTGATTTATTTATTTTTATTTGTATTTAAAAGTTTCTAGAGAGAGAGTATTTGTGTGATTCGAGTTGGACAGAATCAGCAAACTTAAAGAGAGTATCCAGTTGGTTCAAGTTCATTAAAGCAAATTTCAAAAACTGAATTGATTTTATTCATTACGTAAATTATCTATAACTCAATGTTTTAACTAGTTGCAAAAGCTGAATAATCATTAAAAACGTACTGATTAGTCATTGAAATATTAGCTGATTAGTCGATTAATCGATCTAATAATCGTTAGATCGTTTGTTGCAGCCCTACTCCGGTGGCTTCCACCGTGTATACTGTTCCCCGAGTCGGGTGGCCACATTCCCGCATGCACTCTCCCTATGGGACGACCATGCCTCTTACTTCCACATGTACCTCCCCACGTGGTAGGATGTGGGCTCCGCAACACACTCTTCAAGAGGAGAGTAGTGTTTTCCCCAGTGCGGCCCGGAAGGGACCTCGTTACAGGGGTAACGCCACCTTCTGTGATGACCGTCAGTAGAAGCTTCTCAGTATGTCTGATACTGAATCGATTGGAAGATTACATCGCGCGTGAAGTTCGCAGTTGACTCGCCAGGCCAGTCACTGTCGCTCCGCTGGAGGTCGTAATACGGCGTGTGCCGTGTGTAGATACTTCCCCAGTCTGTCTCTCAACACAGCGTCGAGAGACCTACTGAAGTGGAACGTCTCGGTTACGTTTGTAACCTCGGTTCCCTGATGGAGGGAACGAGACGTTGTGTCTTCATGCCACGCCACTGCGCCGATCCGCTGCAGGGACCGGGAGACTCTCTCAGGTTCCTCAGCACAAAGGTAAGTGAATGACCGCCGCCATCTTCCTTTTATACTCGTATGTACAGGGCGGAGACTGGCGTGGGTGGTCCATTCGCCAATCCTATTGCCGTTTAGAAATTCCTCTCTGAGATGATAGGTTCTCAAGATCAAACCCCAGTCTGTCTCTCAACACAACGTCTCGTTCCCTCCATCAGGGAACCGAGGTTACATACGTAACCGAGACGTTTTATTTAGAATAATTATATAGCAGGTTTTATTTAGAATAATTATATAGCAGGTTTTATTTAGAATAATTATTGAATTATATAGCAGGTTTTATTTAGAATAATTATATAGCAGGTTTTATTTAGAATAATTATATAGCAGGTTTTATTAAGAATAATTATATAGCAGGTTTTATTTAGAATAATTATATAGCAGGTTTTATTTAGAATAATTATATAAAAGGTTTTATTTAGAATAATTATTGAATAATATAGCAGGTTCAAATTAGAATAATTAAATAAAAGGTTTTATTCAGAATAATTATATAGAAGGTTTTATTTAGAATAATTATATAAAAGGTTTTATTTAGAATAATTATTGAATAATATAGCAGGTTTTATTTAGAATAATTATATAGCAGGTTTTATTTAGAATAATTATATAGCAGGTTTTATTAAGAATAATTATATAGCAGGTTTTATTTAGAATAATTATATAGCAGGTTTTATTAAGAATAATTATATAGCAGGTTTTATTTAGAATAATTATATAGCAGGTTTTATTTAGAATAATTATATAGCAGGTTTTATTAAGAATAATTATTGAATTATATAGCAGGTTTTATTTAGAATAACTATATAGCAGGTTTTATTAAGAATAATTATATAGCAGGTTTTATTTAGAATAATTATATAAAAGGTTTTATTTAGAATAATTATTGAATAATATAGCAGGTTCAAATTAGAATAATTAAATAAAAGGTTTTATTCAGAATAATTAAATAAAAGGTTTTATTTAGAATAATTATATAGAAGGTTTTATTTAGAATAGTTAGTGAATTATTTAGAAGGGTTTTTATATAGATGAATTACTTAGTTCCTGCTTTTTTATGCAGTGTTTCAGATTTCGGTAACACTTCAGTGTAGGGGTCAATTCTCATTATTAACTTGTCATTAGCATGCCTATTATTGAAATATTGGCTGTTTATTAGTACTTTTAAAGCACATATTCTGCATGACCATACTCTACATCCCTGATCCTACCCAATCCCTAAACATAATAGTACGTTACTAACTATTAATAAGACACAAATTAAGAGTTAATTTGGGAAAACATCATAGTTGATGGTCTGTTAATAGCGAGAATTGCCCTCTATACTGAAGTGTGACCCAGATTTCTTTAGATTTAACGTATTTCACATCATATTCATGACCATTGCAAGCTTTAAGGGTTATTATCATCAGGTTAAAAGTTCTAGTGACAGTCCCAACTCATTAAAATGCAGCAGTGCATAGTTTACAGCAGTGTTTCTCAACCGGGGGGTACATGGACCCCTAGTGCTCAGTGGCGTAAATGCAGGGGTTCCGTTGAACCCTTTAAAAATGTTGAGTGAACTTGCATACAGAGTTTGAAATTAACACCCACCAGACGGAGATAAAAATCAACCGAGTCAGCTATTACAGTAAAATGAATTGCCAAATTGAATGGTTACTTGTGTTCATACATTCTGTTCCTTCACTTTGCAGTGAAGGTTCACATAAACCAAATCATATTAAATATAGTCTATTGTGCAGCTTCGGGCATTTCTGCCTTAAACATACGTGTCATGCGGCGTCATTCCGAGCGGTCGGCGTACATTGAAAAAAACGATTCTTGAGGATTAGTAAATATTACCCATGCAAATGAGTTAGATTTTACTTGCATACACTAGGTAGCTACTAGATTGCATATACTAGAGTCTAGAGCTCAACTAAAGTGAACACTGATCACAATAATGGTGACATCAAATTAATATTGTGTCCATTGTCAAAAAGGGCTTTTGTAGACGGTTGTTATTTGATCAATAAAAGCAATTGATGTGATCTCCTGTTTCTGGCCATTTTAAGGTCTACTCAAGCATCTCTGAATAAATCATATTTAGTGTTTAATTATTCAATATTTATCATTCATAAAAAGCAGATGAACTGATGTTGGTGATACAAACAAATATTGCTCCATTTTATAAGTAATTCATATTGAGAAATATTAAGTAGAATTTATCTAATTTATCTTCTTTTAGTGTGTCATGACTTTAGGTACTCTTTATTTAAAAACATAGAATAAAATCTACTCAATCTAATTGAGATGAAATCCTTGCCTCTATTTATTGTGTAGATTCAGGAAGTTTATATGTAGTTGACTTTGCTACCTAGTATTTGTAAGTAAAATTTAACTGATTTGCATGGGTAATATTGACTAATCCTCAAGAATATTTTTTTTCAGTCTAGACATCACAGCACCGCGAGAGAGTCAGTTGATCTATTTTTTTCTGCTTTTGAATTGGTCTTGCAGTAGCTAACTTTTTGATCTCATATCCCAGGCGGTGCGCGCCTATTTGCATCTAAGCACCACGCATTACAATATTCATAAGGTTAAGCTCTTAGCAATAAACAGTACACTGATGGCATCACTTTCACCTCATCAGTTCAACACGTGGATCAATCAGAAATCAGAAAGGTAAAGGAGGTCTATTGTGTGAAAGTGTGCATGTACAAACAGCAATCTTTATTAGATCACTCATCTGTTTCTGACACCGGATTGGTTGTAAGGAATGCGTCAGGTCACTGATAGTTAAGCGTGATTATACTGTTGGAGATACTGAAATGACGTTATTGTGATAATGGTGCAATTTAAATGCAACTGAAAACCATTAAATAATCACGTGGAATTTTAAGTTAGGCTTACATATATTGACTTAACAAATATTACATTTTTGACTTTAGTAATCTTTTAAATTTCCTAATTTAGTGGAAATATGATTTTGTACTGGGGAAAGAAGATGTGATGGGGTGAGAGCGTGGGGGTTAGGGGTCCATGAGGATGGTTAGAGATATGATGGGGTCCAGTACTCCAAAAAGGTTGAGATCCACTGGTGTACAGACTGCATTTTAGTTTTCATTGTCACCCTAATATATTCCCACACACAACACAAATTCCAATCCGCCTCTTTTTGATTGACAGAATATAATCTGGGTGTTTGTTGCATGTTTCTAATTCCAGTACCAACAGGTTGCCAAGTATCTCCACTGTCCTTCGGCAGCATCTTTTATCCCTGGATGCAACAACATAAAGATACATAAGGATACAGAAGTATAGGAGTATTGCCAGAGCTCCTCAAATCTTAATTTGATTGCTTGGTTCCACATAGCAGCACAAATTGTTTATCTTTTGTTTTGTCTTGTTTAAAATAGGTGTAACACAACCCTTCAGGACAATTTGGAAAATAATTATACAACTAGTCTGTCTGTCGTATCTTCGTATCTTATTATATACACTCTAAATAAAGGCTGTGTTAAAACAACCCAACATTGGGTCAAATATGGACAAACCCAGCGTTGGGTTATTTTAACCCAGCCATTTGGGTTAAATCTTTGACCCAACATGCTGGGTTGTTTTATTTACCATCAACTATTACATTGCTGGTTTAAAACAAACCCAAAATGTTTGAAAATTATAATAATAAAATCACAGAATTACTTGAGGGACCTGTAAGAATCAAAAGTAAGAATCAAAAGTTTAAGTTTTATTAAGGATCGAAATGCAAGACAAAAGGAATTCATAAAAACTTGCAATATTTTAATGCTCAATGAACAATAAAACGGCATATAAAACACTTTGATGCAATTTATGTTTATACATATTAAAAAATATCAGTTTAGATATAAGTTTAGATTTTAACATATACATAAAGTCGCAAAAGAAAATATAAATAGTTCAACAACTTTCTACTTCGAAACTCATAACTGTTTACAAACTACAATTAACAAAGTTGCACGAGTAAAATGCTTTAGGGCAATTTACAGCATTATGGATGTGACAAAAACACTAAGAGAATGTATTTGTTAACAATATACTGAACCATTTTTTTTTTTTACTAAACCCTTGTTGATAGAACTGCACTAATATGATAAAATATCAGTCTATGCACAAGTTTTCTATTTTAAAGAAATGAAATAAACAAGCGTTATGGATGTGAAAAAGGGACACCGTATTCGGGAGGCAACAAACTTTGTAGGATTTCTGTGAATCTAAATGTACAAACCTGAAGCAATAATACCTTAACTTGAAGAGAGACCTCGCACACGTTATTGAACCACCAAATGTAGATAAGGTGAAGTTAGTACAGTAAAACCTTTGTTAAAAACTTTTTTCATGGTATTGGTTGACATTTGCAAGGAATGTATTAGTCCGAGAACTTTCCTCTTCATATAAATACTTAAAAAAAAAAACTTTAGTTCTTTCGGTTCCAGTACTGCTTAACCTGACATATCCACGGAGCAGTCTGACTGAAGAGGATTCTTTTCCTGGGGGTTTGTAGACAACAGTTTTGCGTGCACTTTTGGAAGTGGATGTCCAGCAGGAGGGTTTCTTAATCCAATTGTTCATCTATAAAGAGAAAAAGAGACAAGAGAATAATGTAAGGAATCTGGCCTACCCAGAACACAATGGATTATAATAAACATATAAAGAAGTACATTAACATTTTACCTAAATAAAGTTTACCTTTAAGCTTGTTATCAGGACATCCAAGTTCCAGTCTACTTTCTCCTGAATCGAATAATAAATTATTATTAGCTGATATTCTGCAACCTGTCAGTGGGGTGGGGGGGGGGAGAAGAGTGGGATCTAGTACAGATAGTCAAATACAGTCTTAAAAAAATATATTATTAACGTTAACACAGCTCTTAACTAATTCGACACACTCAGGAATACGTAGAAGAATAAAAAGACCAACATTTGTTCGTCTCATATACCCAAAATCAATTATATCGCACGGTTAACCACTAACGTTATTAGAGACAGTGGCTATTCCTGAAGCAATAGAGCTGCTCTCAGCGCTAACCCATGACCGCTGACAGCCTGAAGCTCACACCTCCGACAGCGTCTTAACAAAATCTCAAAGAGGCGTTATGTTTATATATAAGTCACGTATTTGAGGTCTAAACAACTACATTCTCGTCTAAAAGACTCTTAAAACTACGTTCCGTCACTGAACATTAGTGGTATTTATAAAAAAAAATGCTGGATGTTTGCTTTTTGACACGACGCTCTCTCGTGTCGACCTCAAACTAATATCAATTTGCGTAAGTTACTGAACTAAATGACTCACACTTCCTTTTTGATCAACATTTCCCTTTGAAATGTCTGACTAAAAAAGAAGTTTAAATGATTAAAAAGCTGGAGATTAAAACGTTACAGACTAGCTATCCAAAGCTAACGAAGTTAGATTGTAACGTTACTTTTCAAACCTAATTCGAACAGCCGAATTTTGCATACTTTTGCATTTTTTTGATGTACAGTAATAGTTTTAAACATTAAAATCTCATAAAACATACATTTCATTCTCCGAATAAAAGCTGTCCGAGATGAGGTGGATCAAAATGCCCGCGAAGGTTAAGTTTGTCTGAGGGCTTGAGGAGTGGGAGGGGTTTACTCTCTCAACTGTGACTCAATTGGACCCGAATGGTAACCCATCGTTTGGGTTACTCAAAAAACGACCCAACACTAAGAAAATAACCCAACAAAATGACCCAACAGGCTCAACCCTGCTGTTGGGTTAAACAAATAACCCATCATTTTTTAGAGTGTACTGTGATAAAGTATCTATTCTAAAGCGATCCAGTTGTCATGTAAAGCATGAATCGTGTCAATATCTGGCACAATTTGTATAATCTGAATTGGGCATAAGGAAGTAGTGAGGCTGACAGAGATTACAAAATTAGAAATGCTCATTTGAAGGCTAGTCAAGGACAGTAAGAGTAATTTATTAGATACTGTGAACACATCACAAACACAATATGGTTTTGTCATTGTCGGTCATCGTTCACCAGCCTTTATCTTTCATCACTTTGTCGGTTAAACTAATGCCCATCCTTCATATTTGCTTAACAGGATTTGGTGTTATAATCCCACTATTTCAGCACAGTTTAATGGCCCAATAGGACATTTTCCCACGCTTAATCGATGACGGGAATGTTGGTGAGGGCAGCAAATCATATGTAGCTCTTATGATAAAACTTAGCCTGTTTGTTTCCATACTCCACAGCTCAGTGATTTTTCGCCGTTCAGTGCTTTCCCACCTCATTCAACGGCCTTGCTTGGTTTTAGAGACTGGTGTCGCTGGTGTAGCTTTTCGGCATGAGGGTGTCCCCCCATGACATATTGAACTTGTACCACTATGTCCCTTTGTCTGTTTCTGGGTTCCATTTCCATTAATGTTGGAGAAGCATCTCTTACAGAAGTAGCACAGGATTCTTTGAGCATCATCTCCAGGCTTGTTTTGGTGCATTCATATTCCTCCAAAAGGCTTGAAATGGGAAGAGAGAGAGCTCCATTCCTGTACAGCCCTATGTCGCTAAGGCATCTTGGTTGCCCAAGCCATTTCCTCACTTGTGTCCTCAACAAGCGCTCCATGTTCTTGGCGTGAGACACCGTAAGATCATACATTGAAATTGGCTACTTCAGGCGTGGCAACCAAACTGGTAGGAACTGAGGAAGAGCTGAATTATTGATTTTCTGGAGTCCACTGACTGTCTCTTGCAACTTTTTGAGTTGTTCCACCTGTTCGGCGTCTTTAAGGTCTGTGGTGTACCACAGCCCAAGGCTTTTGATGGGCTTGTCCGTGACCGTTGGTACTTTATACAGAACCTGTCATTGGTACGCCGGCCCTTGACAATAGAAATGTTTGCTGGGTTTGATCTCCATTTGTGCCCAACTAATAT
This sequence comes from Triplophysa bombifrons, assembly GCA_029783895.1. Lineage (NCBI taxonomy): Eukaryota > Metazoa > Chordata > Actinopteri > Cypriniformes > Nemacheilidae > Triplophysa > Triplophysa bombifrons. The sequence continues at coordinate 4,699,140 of CM056471.1, forward strand.
TATCTTGGAGCGTATCCAGGAGCCGCTTTGTACATGCTTTGGTTGTTGTGATGCAGGGCTCTAGACTAACTTTTTGAACTGGTTGCACTGGTGCGCCTAACTTTTTTTCTTAGGTGCAGCAGCACGAAAGTTTTTGACGGCATCGCATTTAGCACATTTAAATGGTTTTACCAGTTCACTTTTTTTTAAATGTCCATATAGGCAAAATTTACTTGTAAATGATTAAATAACAATCTGGTCAACACGAAGTTCTTTATTTGAAGCACAAATCTACAAGAAAGGTAACTTACTGAAATAGTGTTGTTGCTTTAAGTGCTTCACTGAACTGAAATTTAACTTAAAAGATCTCAAGATAAATGGACCAAACGTATACACCAGAGGTTGCGCTGGACTTTTTTAATGTGCGTCCTTTTGATTGACAGGCTCGTAAAAAATCCGTCATTATCTATTATTACCCGTCACTATGGTACAAGGTGGCGTTAGGTGGTAATTAGTATGTTCGTGACGTCATCACGCTGTACTTGCGTCTCGGACCTTGTTGTATTTTAATACAACCGAATGCCAAATAAAGCCGTTGTTGTTCACATTCATTTATATATTCAATATTTTAATGTTTATGTTCATATGTGATTAGATCTGAGAAATCCCATGGTGCAAATTTATATACAGTTTTTGATACCATATTTAAGTCCTTTCCAAATCAGTTTTTATTTTGGTCATATCTTGTGTATGTAACTAAAGTTATGGCTGAGGTCGGCTGAAGCGTTATGATGTTCAGGAACGTAATTTAGAGAAAAACGTGTTTAAAGTTAAGTGATGAAAATAAAAGCAGAACAGTCCAGTATCACAAGTAAAAGTCTCTTTACAGTGGTAAGAGACTTACTCTAATAACAATTCAATAAAAAAAGCATTTCCTGTTGTTGAAGTCTATAAACTGTATACTGTACAAAACCGTTTGAATAACACGAAAGTAAAGAACAACTAACAAGCAGTGAAGCTTGTCTGGACTTTTGATCATCCCTTGTATGTTTGTCTAGTCAGTAACAATGACGGGTGAAAACACGCAGGTTTTTGAACATAGTACAAAGCATATGACGCTGAAGGGAAACGGGGATTTACAAATTGCCCTCATTGTAATCCGCCAAAATGACGGACGGCCTTCAGATTTCTCCGTCATTGGTAAAAGAATCCGTCAATGACAGATCATCTTCGGTTAACGCGACCTCTGGTACATACACGTACAGGACTATGTAGAAGACGGCCAATCAGAGGGGGGTCCGCCCTTCACCATTTCACATGTCTGTTGATTCACAGAGAGACTGTCAGAGTTGCGGAGACTTTTTTTCTCCCTTAAACGGCTGGTTATTTTAAGTCGCACCATTGAAAAATAAGGTCGCATTTGCGACCAAATTGGTCGCACTCTAGAGCCCTGTGATGGTTGTCATGTCATCCATGTGTGCCTTGATTGGAGGTAGGCGCAACCCATTTTTTAAACGTTCTCCTCCAACCACCCAATGCAATGCACAGATTATTATTTCCATTGCGAAACCCAGTGGTAAAATTGTGCAACCTGCCATTATGCCAACCTTCAACTATCCTGTTTGGTAAAACAAAATTGGAGATAATGAAAATATGCCTTAATCGGCTTTGTTACCTGCTCTGGAACATGGAAGACATCAAAGCCTGTCCAAAGCACCTTATGTGGCTCCGATCCAAAAACAATGGCAAAATCTAGAAAAAACACAGGCCTTTCTTCTCCTATTTTGTCATTTGTAACTGGTGCCAGATAGGGATGCACCGATACTACTTTTACCTTGCCGATCCGATTCAGATACCTAAATTCTGCATATCGGCCGATACCGATCCTGATCCGATTCGATACCAGCACTGTTTTTCTTGATCAAAGTAGAGTTGCATTTTTTCTCTTTTATTAGCAGAGGTGGATTTTAAAATATCTGTGTGTTTACTTTGGACAAAAAATACTTCCCTGCAGTATGAAGCACATCATACTAACTAAACCAACTTTTTAACTATATTGTTTTATTCCTTGCATAAAGCTATCGAAATACATGACATCGAATACAGTGCATGACAACTTTTATGATAATTTCCTGATAGTTAGTCCTTTTTGAAGCTTTACAGTAACATCCACGAGTAACGCAACGGATCGGATTTGAAGGGAACCCGTCAGTCAGATACCCGATCCAACAAAAAAGACCAGTATCGGCCCCAAATCTGATCCAGAGTATCGGATCGTTGCATCCCTGGTGCCAGATGATGTTAGCATGTTCTAAACATCCGGAGAAACCCCCTATGTGTCAGGACCCGGGCACAAACTGGGGTCTCCGGTGTGAGAAACAGTCACTTAGTTAATTGAGATACAAGAGAGTGGTTGAACCCAGAAGATAAGGTAGACACAGCAATGCTTGCAATGAGGTTTTATAAAGAAAGTCAGTTAGTGATGCTAATGAACATTTTTAATTTGTAGATTTGTAGCTGGTATTGTAAATAATCTATAGCGACAGTTAGGGGTGCTCCGATCAGGATTTTTGGGGCCGATCCTCGATCACTGAAAGCTGTATTATCCGATATCATTACCGATCACCGGAGCTACTTGAAGCTTTCTCAGTAGCATTTATTATTAAACTATATTTAACAACATTGTATATCAGGTATTCAATTTAAGAGAAGATAAAGTGTTGTGAATTGACAATTGAATATTGGCAAGTAACATATTTACATAAAACATAGCAGCACGTGACATGAGTCGCAGAAAATTTTCGTCTTCTACAATATATAGTGGGTGATGATCAAAGAAAATGTATTCCATTATTTTATCTGATATTTCTTTATGCTTCTTACCGTCCTTGCAGTAAGAACATTCTTACCTTGCAATGTTTATCATAATTTACTCACCCCCATGTCATCCAAGATGTTTATGTATTTTATTTCTTTGGTCGAAGAGAAATTAAGGTTTTTTATTAAAACATGCCAGCATTTTTCTCCATATAGTGGACTTCAATGGACCCCAAAACAGTTAAAGGTCAAAATGACAGTTTCAGTGCAGCTTCAAAGGGCTTTAAATGATACTAGACGATGAATAAAGGTCTTATCTAGCGAAACGATCGGTCATTTTCTAAAAAACATTAAAATGTATATGTTTTATAAACACAAATGCTCGCCTTGCTCTGTTCTGTGATGCGCGTTCATGACTTCATGTAATACGTGGTTACATTGAAAAGGTCACGCTTGAGGAAGGCGGAAGTACAGAGCCGGTGTTTACAAATGTGGAGAAGGAGGACCGTTCAAAAGTAGTTGAATGTTCAATGACACATATTCAAATGTCTTTGTGACAGTTTATTGTTTAAAACAGTCGTTACGTTTCTTCCATTAAAAAAGGGCAAACGTTTGACTGACATTCTCTGAGGAAGGGCAATAGTGGCCACCGAGTGGCACGAAGGTAATAGTTCCTTGGTATATAACAGGGGTATTCAATTAAAGTTCCAATAGGTCCGGTCTTTATGTTTTCTTCCAAACAGAGGACCTGACAATATGTTTTTTGAAAATAAAAAAAAACATTTAATCAATTTAGTCCAGTTGGATATACCGTATAAAAGATATGATCTTTTACTAGCCCATTTGTTTTATGTTTTTATATCCACAGGTATACATTGTAGGCACTGCGGCTTTAGGGAATGCCTGATAATCTGATAATTAATATTTGTAAATGAAAAAAACTACTGACAACATACAAAGAGCAAATGTAATGTAACAAGTAAAATGCTCATCATAAACAGAAAACAAAGTTACTTACTAAATTTGCCTTTCCATGCCATTCATACCAGAACTACTTCTATCTTTAAATCATTTCCCAAATAGAACATGTGACCCTGCTTGTGAAAACCCAGCAAAAGTCCTTCATAAAATCACCCTACTGAATATTCTGTGAATATATATCAAAAATCTTTGTGAAATTAATGCTGGAAATGAATCTTTGATGGCTGTTATGAGACTTTAGCCTGGGTTTTAACAGGGCCATGATTGTTTACATGCTGATCTATAATGTTAATGCTAAATGTAGATAAAAACTTTATGGTTAATAAAATATCACAGATCTGATTGATAGGTTGGAGACATAGCAAACAATAAACAAATAACAATAAACAATAAACAGTTAACTTTTGTGCTTCCATTTACCATTACGCAGCGCTCGCGGAGTAGAAAGGGTTAAAATGAAGTGCGTTTGGCACTAGATAAAGATATTTGAGGAAATAGTGGCAAAAGATCAATGGCATAAATGTTTCTGACAGCGCGTGCGATTCTCTGTTGTGTAGACGGGCAGCTCAAGAAAAGTTTTAAATGGTTTATTAGGCAATGTCTCAGGGTCCTGATGGAACGAAGCAAAGGTCCGGATCTGGACCGCGGTCCACCATTTGAGGATGACTGGTATATAAAGTCCTTGACCCATATAGGGAGACCAGACTATGAGCATGATTGAGTTGCGGTTTGAGAAAACAGAAAAGCCGAGAGGATGATGAAGAGGAGTGACTGTTAGAGGATGAGGACATTGCTTCCATTGTTTACCTCATTTGTAAGTCGCTTTGGATTAAAGCATGTAATGAAATGTAAATGAGGAAGAATAGGAAGGGAATTAAGAAGAAGACAGATGTGTTTTTGTCCGTCACCTTTTCATTCTAAAGTCAAATACAATGAAAATATAATATTTAGAGAATGAAGTATTTCCACCTTTGCATTTTTGTTGGTAGTGACGATATACACTGAATATGAGGATGTATTGTGTAAAATGATGACAAGTTCTGAAAGATAAAGTGATTGAAACAATACTAAGAAGATAATAATTTATAATTATTCTTAATACTATGCACATGCTCCATAAAATCATTTTTAAATGTAGTACTGCATGCTTACCACATGATGGTGCTGAGAGCATTTCTATTAATCGTGAAAAACATTTTAGTCAAGCCGCAATTTGTCAAGGGATCAGAATTGAATGGAGAATAAACAATGGATTATTTTACCTTGAGTCTATAAACAACTAAATCAAAAAAGTTTGTTAAGAATCCACTGAAAATATATTCAAATGCAAATAATAAATTAATGCCACTTGACTTTCTTAGTAAAGTAACTTCATTTAGAATCTCGTTGGTGGCTTCGTAAAATGTTTTTTTTGTTATTCGCCTTATAAATAAAACTGTAGAGGGGAGAAACAAACTGTTCTGAATAGAGCTCGTGTCTTTTTTTCCACCTGGAATATCGTGAGTCTGAACGCAAGCCAGAGAGCAAATCAATTATCTGGATAGGACACAGACATTTACAGGTCAAAGAATAAGAGAGATGTCATACAAATACTATATAATTACAGTTTGTGCAATTATTAAACTTGTGTGAATACTTTCCAGTTTTCAACTACTTTTTGTATAGATTCTATTTCAGCGTTTCTATTGATTATATGTATAAATTTGGAAAATAAAAGTAAGAATAACAACTTCCAGCTTGTAAAATTGAAAATACATTATTGTAATATTTGAGTACTGAACGGTCTCTTTACATGCGTTTGGTGTTCTTTTGTTATTGTAATCCATCTTTTCTTTCTTACAACTGTGAAAATGTTAAGTATTATACACTAGAAAAACATTGTGACTCGTGTTGAATGCCATGAGAACAATAAAGTGGCTCCAAAGAAGAATTTATACTTTTTCATGCTTTTATGACTTTCTTTCTTCCGCAGAACACAGAAGTAGATATTGTGTATATAGTAGGTAACCGAACAGCTCTGGCACCCATTCGCTTCTATTGTATGGACACAAAACAAATGTAAGTGAATGGATGCCGATTGACAACATTCTTCGAAATATCCTCTTCTGTGTTCTGCGGAAAGAAGAAAGTTAAACAGGTTTGAAATGAATGGTTTGAGGAAATGATGACAGAATTTTCAGTATTGGGTGAACTATCATCAGTAAAAAAAAAAAAATTCATGGAATATTGCAGTGTTTATTATTAATATCTTATCCACGTGGGACATTCTCTTTTAAAAATTCATGTGGCCTCATATTCTTCAAGACCTTATTTAAATTGGGATGTTTAAAAACGATTTCAATCTAGTTTTGATTAAAAATATATATTTTTTATACTTTTATTGTAGGGATGCATGATAAATTATCGGCCATATTGGTATCAACCGATAAATGGTCATCTTAATGTTATCGGTATCGGGATATAATAAATTGGTTTTTAAAGGGAGAAAAAAGAACTAAGGATCACCTTGTTTTCTGCGGTGAATGTTTTCAAATAAAAGAAGTTTGTTTCAGTCTTATGGAATTTTATATTAATATTTAGATCCTTTATATCGGTTAATATATCGGTTATCGTCTGACAGTATTAAAGAATTATCGGTCATCGGCCAAAATTTACATATCGGGGCACCCCCTATTGTATTGTTTTGTAGACATTTACAAATGTTAATTGTTAATTAACCAATCAGCAGTCATCATTAAATGGAATAACAGACAGTCGGTGTCTTAATCTCGTTTGGTTATAAACATGACCAAATGCTTGCCCAGAATGTTGGTTCTGTTTTTCTTTTTAATCTGCACACCCATGCGTAATCATTTGACGATCAAGATTTATACATAACAGTTCCTGCTGACATATCGGATCTTGTGTTCTTCTTACATTTACATTTTTTTATGTGTTGCCAGCTTGTTTTGTAGAGGAAGGAAAGCAGCGGCAGCCGTGTTCTTTTTGTTTTACTTTACTCTCTGCAACCTCCCTAGGTGATGCTGCCTGTCGTCCGGGCAACAGGGATTGAGGATTTATGGGGTGTGAATGTGTGTTTGGAGGAGGCTAGATTAGAGATTAGGGGAGTGTGGTTAATCATTTGCCCAATAGGACTCACTGGGGGGATTGGTGGCGGTGTTCCTCAAAAGAGGAAAAATGCAGATTTACATGGGCTTGTGATACAGACCCGCCTCTGGGATCATTGGGTCTCAGAGAAGCAGATTTAAAGGGGCTGGTCATGAAGCTCTGCCAGGAGGCCCAGTGGTCCCAGAGGCGGAGCTACATCATGGAGAACATGCAGATCTCACCTTTATGGTAATCGTTTGTAGATGCAGATGGATGGCAGTGTGTGGGTAAGGATGACAATAGAGGCCAGGACGTGCTTTTAATCATTTACTCGAATAAGGATACCTTGGGAACGTGACAGCAAGTGCCTCGAAAGAGTAAAAAAACAGTTCACTGGGTCTGTTTGTATAGCTCTGCCTCTGGGATCACTGGGCCTCCTGGCGGAGCTGCATTAGGGAGCACATGTAAATCTCAGCTTTATGTTAAGTGATTGTACATTAGCTGTATGGATGACATGGTTTTTTAAACCATGCTACACATCACTCCTGAACACAATCTTTTTCCAGGCTTCCCATAGGTGTGTACAGTATATCATATATCACGATCACACCAAACCCAGATACTCGCACAATGCACCCCACCAGGACTTTAATTGGCTGACGGTTTGTAAAGGTGACACCCCGCTCTTCCCCCATGGCATCACCATGTGACCTTGAGTGCCTTTGGCGGCAGCCGATTGGCTTCTGCTGGTGTGGATGAGCAAAGTCATCAAACATTAATGTGGAAATCTAATAACAGCACTGAGGTTCAGAGGGCCAGCGTGAAGCTTGAGCGCAAAAACCGCAGCTCAGCAAAAACCAGGCACCGCCCCTATTCACCTCTCTCTCTCTGTTCCCTGTGAATCAATCCGTCAATCAATCTGCATGCATTATTCTACTGTCTCACCACCGCTTGCAAAAAATGACACCGTGGCGGCATATTGTCTCTTATGAAAGACTGGAGAGATATCATGTGGAGAAGTGATCAATAAGGTTACGGATGCTTTTTGATTCTAAATGGTTTTTAAACACAGCTACAAAAGATGACTTTTTTGTAGTTTAGTTATCACTTTATGAAGATAATACTTGCCTTTCAAAATTGACAGAGTGCCTTGGCCATTGAGTTAACCAATTTAAATTACTATATTTATATGTTCTGAAATACCTTATTAAATAATTTTAACAAACTCGGTCTGGGTAAAATTTGTTTAAAACACATTTACACAAATCTTTTTCACATTATAACTCATGAACATAAAGGTGTATATTAAATGTTTTTTTTATACATTTGTTTAACAATACAGTACAAAGGAATAACAGCAAGTAATCTACATACATTTTTTTCATCATGTCATACATAAAACAATGCATGATTTATGATAACTTGTGACACAAACAAACATATATTCAATATCAAAGCTAAATTAATTGTATATTGATTATTATTAAAAAGTAATTTGCATGCACTTTCACATTTTGAATGCAAGAGCCACTTAAATTAAAAAAGATTGATTGGCCGTCCATGTTATATCATAAGCTTTAAAAAAAGCTTTTTCTATCAGCTCTGAAATGTACCGTCATTTTAATTCACTTTCTTTCATGCGTTTTCCCGTTTCTTGGATAGCGCATTTGCAAACTGATGATAGATACAGTGTTACTTTGGTTAAAGTGGATATGGTGAGGTGCACTGTTGTTCTTGGGGGTTAAAAGCTTTCGATTTTGGGTTGAGTTATGCGCTCCCTCCCCCCCAGCTGAGGGGTGCGGGCACTAAGGAATAATGGATGTCGCTGTTTGTGGCGTCGCCTGCCGATTCATAATTTAACATCATGCAGTCAGATGGTGGTATTTACCGTACTGCTTGATTGCCTTGCGGTGAGAGGAGCTTTCAGGGGTCCTCATTTAAAACCTTAAAAAGTGTGTGTGTGCGCGTGCGTGCCGCTTTTGACATTTCTACATTTGGTATGTGTGTATGTAAAATGCATGGCAAGGTTATGTCTTTATTGAGTTTTAAATTGAAATTTCCCTGTAATGCCAAGCAGGGTTGAGCCTGCAAGTCAGTAGCTGGAGAGACTTCCTGGGTCAGGTTGCTGCTAAATGAGGTATCAGGTTTTAAAGATTAATATTTAAAATTGCACATGAAGAAATATTCAAGATGAAAACCGTAAACACAAATGCGCTTCGTAAATCTTGAAACAAATACTTCATGGAGGTGTTGTGCCTGTCAAGCAATTAGCATTGAGATCAAAATGCTTAAGTAAATGAGAAAAACATGCTTTCATCCAACCCAATATGTACTATGACAAGAAAGAAAACAGTTGAATGGACGGAAGAAATGTTAACTATTCAATACTTTTGTGTAATTTATATATCAATGTACTTTATTTGTATTTGAAAATTGCGCCATTAGCTTAGCAACGTGCTAATGTCTAAATACATGTGGAAAATTATCTGTGTCTAAACTCACCCTCCATTTCCTATAGAGTGCAATATTTATCCGACACAGACATTTTCTAGTGTTGTCCAAATTCAATCCAACAACTCAATCACTACTTTTTACCCACAATGCCCTGGGATTTTAAGTGTACCAGTCAGCGCTAGTCTAGTAGTGTGTGATGACCTGTTTTTCTATGCAAAGTTTTTTTTCAAAAATATGTTCTGATCTGAAAGTCGTGTAGTGTGTTCCAGTCTTTATTAGAATCAACTGGAGGAGAGTGACCGTTTATGCCACGATTTATACTCTTTTGGTAAAGATTAAATGACTGTTATAGATAGAAGTTGTAACACAGTTCAAAGTAGGGAAGGAAGGAGGGGGGAACCGGCGAACATTTAAACAAACTTTAATCAAAATAAACAAACAATAACAAGGAAGTAAAAGGCCGGCAGTCGACCGTGAGGTGGAACATAAATAAGAACATAAATACAAATTTAACATAGGTCCGGGCCCGGTCCTCTCTCGTCATACACTCTGCAGCTCGTCCTTTTATGCTTCCGATCTCCACCGTTAATGTTATCAGTCGCGTCACCGGCCCCGCGTCATTCCCTTATGGCTCTCGTCCTGCCTTGCTCATCAAAGTAGTGTTTTCTTTTAAATATAGTAAATAATTGTATTTAAAGTAATATATAAACATAAAAGTAAATAAACATGACAAACAGTTGTTATGTTCTCAGTCTTTATTATAAACTAAAACAATAGACGTGAAAAATAAAGTAGAAATTAACTTTACAGTTATAGATAATAATCTATAAAGCCACGCATGTGCAATTTAAGATGTCGACGATTGTCCGGCACGGTCTGACGCCAGCTATACATCAGTGTCCGAAGTCGTTCACTCATTTTCATCCCATAGAGTGGAACTATTTAGCATTTGCTATATAGGAAAAAGTGAATGAGTGAACAGCTATTGTTTGGATGGCATTTATAGTTGTTTGCTTACACAGTATAAAAACCATTTTGGATGGATGCATTTCCCGGTTCAGTTTTTTTAATGCTACACAAACATTACAACAAAACACCACCAACAGAACATTCGAACTGAATCAAAATGTTAAACAAACCTCTCTAATAATTAATAAAATATATGAAAAATAAAAAGGCTGAAAAATTAAAACAGGACTAGTTCTGTTAACATCTTTCAAAATGGTCTATAGAAGCCCCGAAGGTTTTTAGGAAATCCCAGCCTGTTTTATTACCATGCCGTGTGCAAATCACTTGGGCCGTTTACATTTTGTGTGTTTTGCGCGTCTTCCCATGGGCAAATGTGAGTGGGTTCTTCGCCTTCGAGTGTAAAAACAACACCACTTCCAAGCAGCTCGTGTGGTGTAGTGAGTGAGACGCGTGACAAATAGTACTGACGCTACATATGAATGCAAGATCGAATCCACCTTTTACCGACCTATATTCACATCACATATTAGATCATACAGGAATTTATTTTCAACAAAATGAGGAAAATATTTGAAAATGGCTAACAGGAGTTTAATAATAAAGTGTATAGTGAGGTTAATGGTAGTAGAGAGGTCATTATTGTCCCATTAGTTGTCATCTATGTAATAACTTTAATACATATAATAATTTAAACTCTTATTATTATTGTATAATGTACAACATTATTTTGTTTACCTTGCTGTGTCGAACACATATGTGGAGGTCTCTGGGCTAAGCCCCGGGTATCCAATCCCCTATTACCGCCACTGTCTATAGACAGTCAGTTGAAGAGTGTAGCAGGATTTATAATGGACCCATGTGTTTATTTTATGATGTTTCTCTCTCTTCTCAAGTGTCCTGTTCTTTTATTTAATTCCAAAGCAGATACAAAGGACAAATAAACAGTGAGGTAAATGTATGTGTTTTGTGATCTGCTCCAGATGGAAAGATAGACCTGTCAGTGGTTAATCCTCTGTGTCCATGTATGAGTAGAAGTAGAAGACAGGAAGTGATATATCGATGTGTGTATGTATCTGTTAATGTGTCTGTGTGTTCCCACACTGCATATAAATCTAATTTGGTTTTCAGATGGGGATACGTCAGTGTATAGTTCCCACTGTCATTGTGTGAGAAATGAAATCTGATCCGTTATGTGTTGTTAATGTAGTAATGATGTAAGCATCAGAATAATGCCAAGTGACTTTTTATACCACACCTTACAGTAGATTCCAGAACAGCTGGAGGAATCGTTTGTCAAATGCATCTTTCGAGAGAACCGTCTCTTATTGCTATGCAGTACAGTACAAAAATACATAAAAAAGTAGCAAAATTTTACTGCTTTTTTTCACCCAACTTGTACATTTGCAGTCTATTTCTGTATTTTAACTTTTTCTTACCACATTAAAAAAAACGTATCTGATATTTTTACAGAGAAATATTTAAAAACAAAACAACACAATACAAATGTATATATTAATTAAACTATTTACAAATAGTACAGATAAACCTGTGTAGTTCCAAATAAATGCAGCCTATTTTAAATACTTATAACTTATTTCACCCAATGATATTTCAATCTCAAACTTTTTACTTTTTTACTGGGTTTCAGGTTTTTTCTTTTACAATAACAGTTTGACTTTAGGCTGTTATTTTAATTTACATTACATACATGTAAATCATAACTTACGTAGAACTAACCTTTATGTGAAGATGGCTGAGTAATTGAACCATAAATCGTATAGGGACACTTATACCTGCATCTGGCCAACGTTGTGTATTCAACATAATTATGTTCATTTCAGTTCAACTCATCAGATCAATTATGTTCATGTAAATGAAAGACTTCGGATTGCTGTGATATGATACAACTCAGCAGGCATCTTCCAGTAACCACAGCACAGAGACTTGTTGACCTCCAGAGATTAAATCTGTGTTGACATCTTAACTGCAGACATCTTTGTTTAGAATCTACGGTGGCCGCTAGGTGTCACTGCGCTGCAACACAAAAAAACACAAGCAAATTTAGAAAGCATCTTCATTAGTTTGACACTGCAAACTGCACAGACGACAACGGAAGTGTTTCCGGGGGACCGCAAAAACTGATGCACCTGATTGGGACGCGCTTCACTTTGACTGTTCAAATTCGTTAGTGGAGTTGTCAGCCACATTGAAGGTAGTTGCTTTATAACTTTATTTTAACTTTCTTTACGTACGTCCGTAGGATATTATAAGCCTGTCGATTTGAACAGTTTAACAAAAACGATGAGACGTAGTAACTGCTCGACTTACTTAAACAAGTGCCACTATAAAAAAGTTTAAAGGTTTAAAAAAATTATTAAAAACTTATTCTAGTCGACATAGTCAGTGTGGCTGACAACTCCACTAACGAATTTGAACAGTCAAAGTGAAGCGCGTCCCAATCAGGTGCATCAGTTTTTGGGGTCCCCCTGGAAACACTTCCGTTGTCGTCCGTGCAGTTTGCAGCGCGTTTCTGTTTTTGTTTGTGTTGCGAGTATTTGCAGGGCATGTGTCGCCAAACTAATTGAGATGCTTTCTGAATTTGCTTGTGTTTTTTTGTGTTTGCATGTGTTTTCTTCTGTTGCAGCGCAGTGACACTTAGCGGCCACGGTAAGAATCGATCGTTTGCAGAATAAACATGTGAAAATGAAGATTTCTTTTGACACCTTGCACCGGGGTTCATCATTAATAGTCTGGTACATGTTCCTCTGTATCTCTTTCTCACTCTTTTTTTTGTCTGTCCTAGTTTTCCCTGGTTCTGTCTTTGCCGTCAACCTTAGCTGCTGTGAGCACAAGTGCTTCCCACCAGTCATTCTGTTTTAATGCTTTAATAATTCATTCATTCAAATAACTACGCTCAAACACACTTAACAGCACATCTCGAATCGCTTTGATGGAAGCCATGTTCAGTTTTAAAAATTTCACCGATACATTTTTCTCAATCTTGTGACCTTATTTATTTATTTACAGTTATTTTACTTCAATATTGTGACTCATTGCTGAGCAAAACAGAATGATTTAAAATGTTTTATTTCAAGAGAGTTATTAGTTTTGGTTTTATTGTACTTTTATTCATATTTTAAACTAGCTTTGCTGTTGTTAAATTTTTAGGAATCTGACACTGTTCTAATTTCCTAAAAATGTAAGCAGCATTTTCTGTTGCTATGTAAGTGTAATAGGGTTCAATATATGGAAGGAAGGAGACGGGAACCAGAAAACATTTAAACAAACACTTAATAAAGTAATAATAGCCGGCGGCCCCTCATGGCCGACCGCCGGCGAACAAAACATAAACACGGAAGTAAAACATAAATAGAAACACAAACACGTTCAGGCCCGGTCCTCTCTCTTCGACGGTCCGGTCGCTCGTTCCTTTTATATCCTCCCAATCTCCTATGTGATTCGAGCCCGGTGTGCGCACAGCTGGCGCTCATTCACAATTACTCACCGGACTCGAACCACGGTCTCGCCCCGCCTACTCCACTACAGTAAGTTAATCATTCATAGTGTTTTTTAATGCTCAGTTAAATATTTTAGTGATTCAATGTAAAAGAAAATCAGTTAATTGCTGTGGCAAAATATCCTTATAATAATAAATTCAAATAATAAATGTATGCAGGTATTTTATTGTATTTGATGTTAGTTGGCAAAATGTTTAAAAAAGTTTGAGTTAAGTATAATAAACTTGATAATCAGCAATCGTTTCATAATAATGACTTATATCCTACAATTACATTTTCATAATAGTGACTTAAAGTGATCATCATTTTCACACCCTCTTGTCATTTCAAACCAGTATTACTTTCTTTCTTCCGCAGAACACAAAATAAGATATTTTGAAGAGAGTTTGTAACCGAACAGCGCAGCCCCCCCATTCACTTCTCTTGTATGGACACAAAAGCAATGCAAGTGAACCGGGGCCAATTAACAACATTACACAAATTATTTTATGGGTAAACTGTTCCTTTAAACACAACAATAGCTCACTTCTTAATCCAAACTCATTCCCAATGTCATGATTATTAATTCAATTTACATTCAAAAATACACAACCATGAATTGTGTTCTCAAAGTCATGATTAAAAATTAATGAGCTCCATATAAAAAGGCATTAAACAAGAGATTAATAAAGATTACAGATTTATCACATGTAGCTGTGAAACAGTAAGTGTCAGAAAAGTGGTTACAATATCATTCATTAAAACTGTAAGAAGGCGCACATCAATTTACTCTCTCGCTGACTCTCGACTTTTCCATTTCTCAAGATGAGCTCTGTGTTAATGAATCTCCAGAGCTGAGTCTTTGAGACCTTGAGGAAGTGGTCAAAGTTAAGCCTTTATATGAGGTTTATATGAAGTGGTAACCAGCATGTGCTAGAAGGATGCAGTGTTTGCTTGAGAAGGTGGAATCGGGGAGAAAAGCGGTACAGAAATCAAATCAAATTCTTCTGTGTGATGCATTATTCATGAGACTGTGAGGCTAGCAAGGTGTTTTACGCTGTTTGCATGGCGAGAAGTCAAAACAAGTCATGAAATTGAGCACAATGGTAGAAATTATTTCTTATTTTTCAAGATGCAAACGTAACAAACATGTAAACCACTTTCTGTCTATTTTAATATCACCTATTTTATTGATCCCCAGCTCATTCTCAACCAGGGACATTCCACAACAAATGGATCCAAATGGATCCTAATAACGTGAGACTGACAACACTGGCTGGAGGCCTTAAAGTCTCAGGATATAAGAAAAGTAAATGAGAAAGAAACTCCGGCAGAAAGTGAGAATCGGGGAAGGTGTAAGATTCTGCTGAGCACAGACATTGAAATAAAGAAATCTAAAGCAAAATATCATCTGCCGTTCCTTAGATTGGCTCACACCTTACTGTGTGAATAATGTGTTGTGCGGAGCTATAATTAGCTATATCACCTCTCTCATCCCACCGAGAGGGAGAGAAAGAGAGAGAGTGAGAGAGAGCGCAGCTGCTTTCAAAGCAGAGAAAGAAAAAGACATCAGCAGTAGCCTGACGTCCTCGGAATGCCCTTCTCCACCTCTCTCGCGCTATCTCTCTCTCTTTCTACTTCCACTTTTTAGATTCATTTCTGGGCTATTAAACTGTCCGTCATGTCTTTAGCTTCATCACTCACCCCACAGACAGTGTGTCTAATAGTGTGTTTATTTGGCATGGTAATGCACACAAATGTTATTTTGGGTGAAACGCAGAACATTCTGAGCATTTCTCCCTGAGATTCCTCCACCTACATATCTGACCTCATGTTCCCCACATTTATAACATCATTGCTCCAGTTATTCATTCTTCTCACTGTAGCTGATTATTTCCCATGATGCAACTCGATAAAACTGCCTCTGTTACCTGTGAAAGTAATATGAGCACAGTAAGGGGCCATTCAAACAGAACACATTTTTCCATTCCAATGCGCTACTTTCCCATTGTTTCACGCGTTTGGTGGACGTGTATGACCGTTACCTCACGTCTTTTGAAGCGCCTCGCACACGAGCGCCGTGTTTTTAAGACGCTCTGTCAAGTAAAAAAATGATAAGGCTTGATTCACATTTTGACTTCTGTATTCTGACACATTTCCATGTGAAAAGAAAATGTGTGGGCGTGGCTTGCGTTTTTCACTGCTATTCATTGGATATGTAAAAACAGCTGTTGGATTGATTTTGAAATGAAACTGGCAGTAGACTGACAGTTGAAGGGGAGGAGTTAACGATGCTCCGCCCAAGCCGTCTAACATACGTCATTTGAGATGGATAGTCATTTCAGGGCGGAAGTGCAATTTCAGATTTTAACTGAAGATTATGAGGGTACATGAATTTTTAAAAGAAAATAACCCACATTGATAAGCTATTTCCAATGCTGCAATACTTAATGAAAAAATAGGATTGGTCATTTTTAGTTTCACTGGGACTTTAAGTAATGTTAACCCAAAAATGAAAACTCAGTCATCATTTACTCACCCTTATTGTCATTTCAAACCTGCATGACCTTTTTTTGCACAACACAAAAGAAGAGATAAGTAAGCTGGTAACCGAACAGTGACGGTACCCATTTACTTTCATTGGAAAGAAAACCAATGCAAGTCAATGGGTATCGTTTCACAACATTCTTCAAAATATCGTCTTTTGTGTTCTGCAGAAAAAGAAAGTCAAACAGGTTGGAATGACAAGAAGATGGGCCATATACATGAGGCTAGAAATAACTCATTTTGTGTTTCACGAAAGATTCGCTCGCTGCTACAACTCTCATTGCAGTTAGTAAAGCTTACTTCACTTTAGCGTACAGCTGAAAACTTGTTTGCGTCTATTGATGCATGTTACACTTCCTGCTGTTACACTTCAATGGTTAAGCAACATCTACATCAGTATCTACATCAACCACCGCAATGTTCAAAGTCCTGCAACGTGTCCTTTTGTAAGTTACAGCCCTCAGTTCACAGTTCTGCACATTTGCAATGTAATTTTGCTGTAATGCTTTGGCTAATAGTAAACATTGCCTGCATCATTGCTCTCCAACCCGGTATCACAACAACCGACATGCTGGTCCACTCGAAAATGCGTGTCAGTGTCACGCTTTGGCTACTCTAAACATAAACATGACACTCTCAGTTCTTTGCTCGCGTAAAACGTATTTACTTAAATTTAAATATATTGTAGAGCACTTAACCCCACTCCTACCCTAAATCTACCGCCTCCTAACGATTAAAAAACACGCAACAAGCAAATAGAAGTCAGCCACTGGCATTTATTAGAACACACACTTAAAACATTATAAAAACAATACAAACAGGTCGCGTTACATTCTGAGTCTTCTATAGCCGTACAAGTCACGAGTCACATGAGAGCCAATGCCATTTCACAGTCGAAGCTGACGTTCCGCCAGTAATTTTTGAAATTGTACGCAACAGGAAGGCGGACATCCGTGTCTGAACGTGTCTTGTACGCAACAGGAACCAGCTTTATGGCGAGGGTATCTTTGGGCTTAGAATGCTTGGAATAATTGCATTTTTTGAATAAATAGCACCTGTGTCCGTATCTGCCTGTTATGTGTCGTGTTTATGTTTTAATATACAAACTCTTAGGTTTAGGTGTAGGGTCGGGGTCGGGTTACGTGTTAAAATGTGTCTAAATGGTATATTTCACT
The DNA here is from genome assembly GCA_029783895.1 of Triplophysa bombifrons. Lineage (NCBI taxonomy): Eukaryota > Metazoa > Chordata > Actinopteri > Cypriniformes > Nemacheilidae > Triplophysa > Triplophysa bombifrons. Next base: position 4,716,646 of record CM056471.1, read on the forward strand.
ACCAAATCAAAAGTTCCCCATGTTTTACTCACCTTAAAGGTTTTCTAACTGAATATGGTTTTCGTCTGGAAGAATAATCCAGTCAGAGTTACGATACCACTTATCATTTTGCTTCCAAGCGGTAGAATGGGAGTGAACGGGTGTCGGTTTTTTGAAGCTCCAAAAAGGGCATCCATCGATCGCAGAACGGCTCGACACGGCTCTGTGGTCTTAACAAAGGTCTTCTGAAGTGAATCAATATGTTTATTTAAGAGAAATATCCATATTGACAGCGCTATTAACGTTGATGTCTAGCTTCCGTTATCTATGGAATGCACTTGATACAGAGGCTTGTTCTTCCGGCAAATGACGGTGGCGAACTCTCCTTCCAGAGATGACGCTATCCTATTGGCCGAAAACGAAAAATGCAGCGTTCGTCATCAGAACTTACAACGTGCCTCCGTCATTGCCGGTGGATGAGTAAAACATGGGTACATTTTGATTTGGCAGTGAAATATAAGTGTGCGCACAAAGTAATTAACGTACACAAAATACCACGTTCACCAGTACACATCGCCCACTACATAAACATGAGAAATCGGCCCGTTCTGCTTACAATACTCCACCTTCAGACATGAATGTTATGTTTTCACGTCTAGAGGAGGCAAATTGTTTGACTCTGATAACCATTGTCAAGTGGACCAGCATGATACTGGGTTGTTATCTCTGACATTCATATACCTTTTTTACAAGAGTTTTACTAAATTTACTTCTAGATAAGTGATAACTCTGTTGCAAACACACACAGGCACAGTTCTGAGATCAGTTTTCTCAGTGTGCAGTGGTGTGATGCCAAGAGAGAAATAAACTTCCTGTTTGATGCAGGATCTGTCAACGTTGCCCACTGAATGTCTGTCACTGTGACACATAAATCTCTCTCTTTAGCAACGTCTTGATCTCAGTGCCTGACTTCGGGTCTGTGTGTGTTTGATGGAAGATTCTGTTCTTAGTTGTGATTATAAAGATCCAAGGAGGGTGGAGAGAAATCTTTGCTGGAAAGAACATAACTGTAACACATAGATATTAATAAGAAATTTGGTGAGTAGAAATCTATTAGGATTATTCAATCAACAATGATCTACACACAAATCTTAACTGACAGCAGATGCAGTCTGAAGCAAATTCACTCATACCCTCTCAGTTAACGTTGCTCCCGTTGGGTCATGTCTTCACCGATGATGGCTTTTGTTTCAGACTTGGGATTCTCTCATGGCTGGTGTGAGGCACGATTAGCAGTCAGACCTCAGCCTTGTGTCCTACTCATGTTCACACCAATTGTTTACATTATGCATGTAATGTTTGCATGTATAGCATGCGGTCTGTGTGGTCAAGTGGGAATGCAAAACTTTCAGAGAACCATTAAGAAGTAAAGCAAACCGTTAGAAAACACATCATGAGAAATTATGCCAATTTAGGAATTCACTCAAAAAAATTGTTTGTACTTATCGAGATTACTTAATTTAAACGTGAAATTTAAAGTTAATTCAACAATAAAAAAAGTAATTTGGCACAGCATGATTTTTTCATATGAAGTCATCTAACTTAATCCATTCAAGTTGGGACTACATGAATGATTTGTGTTGCGTTAACCCAGAATGGTTGAAACTGGCAGATGATTTCCATTTCCCAGCATGCTTTGCATAAGACTGAATTTGGAGAAAATTTATCTTAATTAAGTGTTGTTTTATGTCTTTTTCAGTCAAGAGAAACACTTGTTAGTGTTAACTGTTGATTTATCTTTTAGATTTAGAAGAGTTTGCTATAGTTTTGAATTTTATTACCATTGTTCAGAAGAGTGCTGCCTTTGCTTAGGTAGTGGGAGGTTACAATTTTACAATTTGCATATTGGTTAAGCTGTTTTAACCTATTATCTTCTTGAAAAAGATAAGTGAATTTAGCAAGGAAAATTTAAATAGTAAACTATTAAGTGACCTAATAGTGAACTTTTTATGCAATAATCATGTTTTTTAAACCAAAAAAGTGGGCAATTTGAACTAAAGATATTAACATTAATGAGATGCGCCACTACCATTACAATGCCGTTATAACGATCAATATGGCCGCTCTAGCGAAGAAGGTCCTACCTTCCAGTCAAGCAAAGTTATGATACAGTTCATGTCATGTTTAATTATTGATCGAAAAATATGCTGTTTAATTTAGATTATTGCCACTGATTTTAGTAGATTGGACTGTGGACTTGCTAGAACGTAAATAGCTGATTTAAAAACCCTTTAGACATTGCAAACATGGCCACGAAGATATATTACGATGAGTAAACACAATTTCATTATGTAAAACTGATTTATTACATTATTTTATGTTATTGCATCAGATTTGTATTTAGTCAGGGCTACTTAACAAATTTATTTCATACGCCAAGATTACAAAAATCATTTCAAACAAATTTGATTTTGTTAGAAAAATGTTCCTTAATTTAATTAAGTTTCTTCAACAACTTATTTATTTGAGTGTTCATGTTTCTAGCACTTCTGGTCCCTTCTGCAATATTAAATGAGTAGTTCACTTCAAAATTGGCCCCCATTCACTTTCTTTCAATGGGGACACATTTTGAAGTAAAATACTCCTTTAAGGCTATGTAACATTATACATAGTCTTCTTTGCACTATTTACTGGGTCTATAAGGTGGCAAGTTATTGTAGTGCGCATAAGTACACAAAAATAATATTTGGGCTCGATCACAGTAGGTCATCAGTTTTCCAAGATGAAAACACACTCTTATCACCTATAAACTTGTGATCTAAACAAGTGGTGCTGACAGGGTGTGCAGACTGGAGATGTTAAGCACTTAAAGTGTGTGACTGATGTGAGAGGTGTGTAGAAGGGGTGTTAGTGACACTGTGGCATTATTTAGCAATAATAATAGTGGGAAAAATGTATTTCTGTCTTTGATAGGAACACAGCAGATGCCTACTAAGTCTAATTTAATGTGGATTCCTATGTAGGTTTATGAGAGAACATCCTTTGACGTATTTTCTTTGTTCTTGTTTTGTCTGGGAGTGCATATGTAAGTCATATCCAATATTTTTGTCTTATAAAAGAATTTCCTCATTATCACTTTCAGCCTAAGCTTATGTTCACACTGTTGCCTTGTGCTACCACTAAAAAAAGCACTTCCTGTGTCTCAGAGATTTTGCTTTCAAACTGTTATCAGCCGATCGACTGGGAAATGCACCATTACTTGCTTTTGTAACCAAACATTTTTTAACTCCATAAGTAGGAAAAATTGCTTTGTATATTTCTTTGCTCTGTTAAACACAATAAAAGATGTTTGGAAGAATGTAGGAAAGCAAACTGGGACACTTTAGACTATCAATGTAATTTTTCCTGCTATGGTAGTCAATAGGGTCCAAGAACTGTTTGGTTCAAAGCATTCTTCCAAATATCTTTTTTTTAAACTAGAAATTTATACAGATTTACAACAACTTGAAGGTGAGGAATTATGACAGTCTTTTACTGTTTTCTCTACACTAGATCACCCTATGCCTTAAAACCATACAAATTGGTTGATATGCATACGAGTGAGTCGGTTGCTCTTTCGGTCTACGCGCAAAGTGTTTGGCAAGTTAAAGCTGCGAAAAGCACCAAACCCTTAGCTGCCAGTCAAAGATCTCATTACTAGTTTTTCATTTGTCTCTGTATATTCTCCTCTCCTCATATTTGGAGTCAGAACTGTGTCCTCAGTGGCCTGTTTCTAGTGTTAAATGACAATATCTAGAGCTCTGGGTCAGCGGCTAGCACAGATGCGGTGCTCAGCACTTCAGAGGTTATCTGCTTTACTTTCTCATTTCTCTCTCTCTCTCTCTCTCTTCTTTTCGGCTTCATTCTCTCTCAAGTGTCCACCTGCTTCTCTTTCTCTGCAGGAACAGCAGCAGCTCACAATATTCTCGAAATTGACAGCATGCTGGGCTGGTAAAAAAATGAGTACATTTAAAGCGACGGTGAGATGGAAAATCTGAAAAAATAGTTTTGTATATTGTGGTGTTTGTCTGTGAGAAATGTATTGTCACAGCACTGGCTGCCAGTGAGCTATGCAGTTGCAAACATATTCAGTGTTTTCTTGCGTGCTAATATGCGGTTGCTATCATGTTTTTGTCATTGCTAAGGTGTTGCTAAGTGGTGCTAGAGTTTCTGGGTGGTTGCTAGATGGTTGTTTACTGGCCCAAGTCAAAATATTATCTTTCCAGTCAGAGTTAGTCCGTAGTAATCTTATTATTTTGTCAAGTTATAACACACTTCACAATTTAGGTCTCATAAAGTCTCATCATTTAAAGTATTTTTCAGGTTTGGCATACAAAACAGATTACTCACCATAATATGAGGAATACTTGGCCTGAAGCATCCTTGCTCAAGTACAGGTACTTTCTCTTAACAGGCAATGATCCAGCTTTTGTTGAAACTAGTAGCTTTGTATTAGCTCCTATTGTATTATTGCTCCTGTATGACTTATCACTTATTGCTCCTTGTTAGTCTCTGTAAGTCGCTTTGAATAAAAGCATCTGCTAAATGACTACATGTAAATGTAAGCACATGAACTCAATTTTGAAAAAGTGAGTCTGAAAATATCTATGAAACAGCCGTGTTGCATTCTCAGCATTGCCACAAGGGGCGCTGTATTGCAAGAATGCTTATTAAAGGGATCATTCACAGAAAGTAATTTCACCCGTTAAACACATAAAACCTGGATGACTTTGTTTCTTAAATAGAATATCCTTTTCAAAATATGTGTCCATTTAATGGTTGTTTGGTTACCAAGGACCCAGTCTTTTGCTGTTTTAGATGCTTTGATTATGTTTTTTCGGGTGTTGAGCAAGGGATGTTCATGTTTCATATATTTCAAGTCTATTGTTCACCGCTGTCCCTCTTCTAACAAAACGACTGGATTTCTTCCGGTCTATATAAGTCCCTCCTTCCGAAATGCTCTGATTGGTAAAACTAACCCGATCTGTTGTGATTGGTTCCCCGCTTAGAGTGTGTGTTAGAGATCAAGTTTTCCCCCCTACTATGGTGAGGGAAATGACACCGCACCGAATATCGTCAGACCGGTTATTCTAATTAAAGCTAATAACAGGAGTGTTAGTTTTGCTTTTTTATATTGAACATGAGTTGGATAATAAAACAAGCAGAGTGACCAGGAGACATTTGCAAGTGTTTTAGAGGTAAGCGCACACACACACACACACACACAGTATCAGTGTATTACACAGAACAGCTTTCACAGCCGATGTTAAAGTCATAGAAGCTGTTATTTGACCGTTGGTTATCTAACAATGTGTGTACCTGAATTCTTATTACCAGCTGTAGGACTGAGATGAAAGTGAAAGTAGTTTAGCTCGTAGCTCAGTCAAATTGTTACAATCTCTGATAGCCAAACACTACTCCAGCGTCTCTTCCTCTTCTCTATGGAAGGCCTCGCCCCCTTGTTGGCATATTTCTTTGGGCAGAGGTTATTAAAAGAACTCGGAATAGTGACTTCCTGTACCCTGGAAGTAGAGGGCTGTAGATTCAAGCCGTTCTCTCTAATCCTTGAAAAGCAAATTATGTTAAAGACAATATCTCGCTTGACACTGAACTTTGAGCTTTATCATTTTGCAGGTTTTATTTATGCTCTAACAGCAAATAACACACTAACTAAAGGTTGAAAATGGGGTCGCAGGGAATGTGGCCTTTAAAATGTATTTTTTTGTATGTGTTATGCAGAAGAAAGAAAGTCATGGAGATTTGTCAAAGAAAGTCATGGAGGTTTGGAAAGACGAAAGATTTCTAATTTTTGTGTGAACTATTCTTTAAGTATGTGCAACGGGGTGACACGTTGAAAAAGCATTGTTTGTGTAAAGCAAGTTTCTGGCTTTAAGTTTATCATGCAGGGAAAAAAAGAAACATTTGAGAATGATAGAAATGTGGAGCATGTGGAATGCTGGGTCAAAAAATGTCAGAATAAGAAGGATGGAAACAGATTGTGAGTGAAAGAGAGGAGAAGCAGTGAGGGAGAGAGACTGGAGCTGATGCGGTAACACATCTCAGTATCAGCTCCAGATACAGTCCCCAACACAAGGTGTGAATTGAACCTCAGCCAGCTTGTCTGTCGTTCACTGATACACCATCACACATACACCGGTGCCTCTCCTCCTTCTGTTTTGTCACTATATCCGTCTCCATCTTTCTCTCTCTTCGCACTTTTTGCACAGTAAGGTTACAAAAATAAAGGCTTAAACCATTCCCCTTTCTTTGCAACAGTGAATGATGTGTTTAAAGGAGCTTAAGGCTCACAAACACACAATACATCATAGCATAACTTTCCATTCAGCATACATTATACGCACTTACACGCCAATTGCCAACAAAACAGACATTTCTGACTCATGATCAGGATCTTTTATAGCTGTGACGAATTTTCATTTCTTGGTCAACTATCCCTGAATTAACACAAAGCTAAATATGAACTATTTTATTTTCTGTTTATTTTCAACTTGAACTTGATGAAGGCCTTCAACACAACAATATTCATTACAGTGGTTACATGTTAAATATGTGAAAAAGCTGAATATTAAATTCATTTAGTTAATAATCTGAATATAATTTGCGTAATATGAGTTAAAAAATTCAGAATGACACTAAATAGTGTCAATGGAACAGATTGAAAGTACCTCTTTAGTTTTTTGTTGCAACAGCTGAGCTAAGTGGGTTACTGCCCTTCACCATTAGTCTGAGGCATAATTGATTTACCCATAATTGCTTCAAAACACATCTCAAAAAGGACATGTGCAGATAATCCATAAGAGAGAGGCAAGAGTTTGTCAAACATGAGAAACGGGTTTCTGCCCAAGAGTTTTCCCCTGACTACACAAATGATGATGTTTTATTACCGCTGTGATATGTGGGATATTATAAACGTGCTTGTTATTCAATTAAATTGATAACTTCATGAAGCATTTTTCATTCAAATACGTTTTGATTTGACATTTTGGGGATTTGTCATCAAATAGCAAAAAATAATTCTTGTCAATTGATGCTTGTCAATTCATGCAAGTTGTTTAATGTAAATGAAAACATTCAAATAACATTTATTTATTTGAAAGATATGTTTATTCATTAAAAATGCAATTGAGTATACAAGTGTTAGTCCATGTGTTCTCTGGGAATCAAATCCAGAACCTTGGTGTTGTTAGTGCATGGTTTATATTGGTTATTGCAGGTGAGGCTGTTTAGGAAGAAATATATTTCTAGGCTGGTTGACCAAATATATATAGATCTTTTGATCGTGAGAGTCTGTATGCATTCTGACCAAACCACCTTGTGCTGTGCATATTGACATCTTCCAGCGGGTTATGACAGTGTGGCGGTGAGGGGTCAGACTGCTGTGCAGACAGCACGGGGTGAGGGGGCATCTATGTTTAGCTTCCAGACACACACAACGGGTTTGGAGGATAATGGAGGAGATATGAAAACGTCTGAGAGCTTGTGTTAATTGGGATTACGGTCTATTCCCTCTGATGCTCATGTGAGAATTCATTTAAGTCTGGGACGTTTTGGGAGTAGTGCCGGTCAGTGACGGTGTTAGGATGCCATGCTGGGGTGGGGATTTGGATGTGGCTTGAGAAACTGTGAGACAAAATAAAATTCACATTAAGTTTGTATATGTAGTGGAGTATGCGGGGCGAGACCGTGGTTTGAGTAATTGTTAATGAACGCCGGCTGTGCGCGCACCGGTCTCGTATCACGTAGGAGATCGGGAGCATATAAGAGAACGAGCGACCGGACCGTTGATGAGAGAGGACCGGGCCCGAACATGTTTATGTTTGTATTTATGTTTTATTCGCTGGCAATCGTCTGTGAGGCGCTGCCGGCTGTCTTTTAACTTTGTTATTATTTTGATTAAATGTTTAAATGTTTGCCGGTTCCCGTCTCCTTCCTTCCTTTTAATGAATCTTTCTACAGTATATTTGGCAAAGGGTGGATGAGGTATTTAATCATTATTGTTTTTTATTCAAGCCTGTGTTTTTATTGACCCTTTTCCAGTATTATTATGGTGTAAATACATCAAATAAAAAAGAGTGAATAGGTAGTGCTTCGAAACATTGAAACATTTTGCATTTCAGCTCTGACAATTGAACAAAATTCTTATACATAATTCAAGCAATGGCGTTGTATAAGCCACATCTCTGTTGTTCTCAAGTCGTTTTCCCAAACTTTTAAGAGAACAATACATTATTTTATAAAGTTATGGGGATGCAATTGGCACTGCCTAAAATGTGCGTTTTTTTTGTACCAAATCTTTCATAATGTACAATTAAACTGCAGGTATTTATTTGACTTCATAATGTTTAACCAAAAAGAACTAAAGTAAATAAACACAAAAAAATCTTGTTTTTTATCAACAGTTACTACACTGTTAAAAATGTTCCGTAATTTTTACGGAAAAATACCGGCAGCTGTGGTTGCCAGGAAGATTCCGTAAAAAATACAGGAAAAGAATGTAAACAGTCTTGCCGATTAAAACTTCAGGACACAAACTTCAAGCTGTGAATGAACTTAATACATTTTAGTCTTTTATATCAACAGCATTTCTTTATATAAAATTAAAACTTCATCCAATTGCATAAAAGTGAAAACATTACATTTACTTAATTTATTTCTTTGTTATTCTTTGTAAAAACATCAAAGTCACTCTTATACAAAGCAACATGCAGTATGACATCTGTATCTCATTGCCTGACCTTGACTTAAACACAGACTCACTCTTCAGCATAGTGGTGACCCACAAAACATTTAATATCAGAAAAACAAGAGAAAATACAAATTCCGTAGTTTTTACGGAATAATACCGGCAGCTGTGGTTGCCAGTAAACTACCGTAAAATTACGGGAACATCCTGTTTTTATTCATCCAATCAATTCACAGTGGAACACATGAGCCACACCCACTATTCATCTTGTAAATACGTCAGAATACTGAAGACGATCATCACTTCTGCTTCACAGGGACTGCAGCATAACATCCATGACTTGATGCTTTATTGGTTTATTTAAAGTCACCGTTTTTGTGATCAGGGTTTGCTTTGATTGGCATCTTTCAGCCGTTATATGTAAGTCTCAAGTTTTCTTTGTGCTGCTATGACATTGTTTTATATAAAACATAGTTTTGTAGCAAATCACATCAAATGAAAGTGTGATTAGGTATTTACTAAATCTTTATCTGGGATGTTGTTTAATTACTTATTGTATGTTTTGTTACAAACGCCTCAATGAATTAACATTTAAAATTCACATTTCATGCAACAATCAATCTAAAAAGTTTTTGATTAAAAAGCTTGCATTTTGTCTTTGACTCACACATCAACAATCAGTGTATGAATCTCAACAGTGGTGACTAACAAATTCAAAGCTTACAGCCGCAATGCATGCTGGGAGTCATTGATGAGTTTTGTGCTGTGATGATACCCAGAATGCATTGCGTTTATCTTTAATGTTTTTTCTGTTGTCACCATTGTTGAGACAAACTGTTATATTCTAGATATCTGCTAGAACATTTATTATGAGTCACATGTGCTGTCAAAGATTTTCAGCATATTATTTAATTTCATGGAATATCATAAATTATGATAACAAATAACTTTAAAGCACTACCTAAATTCTCAACTATGTATATACTCTCCAACATTAAGCAGTTATTAGTTAGCTATGTCTGAGCTTTTACCCACTTGTCTCAGTCTGTTTCAACACACAGATATTAAAACTGGGGAAAGACTTCTTCACATTGAAAGCAAAGGGTCAAGATCCCAACTAAAGCAAACACTCATCACCATGATGGTGACTCAACAAAACCATCAACATGTAAACTTGTGTTAATTCTCAATTAGAACTTTTGTAGACGTGCAACAGAAATAAAGTGACAGTGGTGTCAGTAAGTGAAGGTGATAAAAGTGTTTGTGGAGTTAAAAAAAACTATGGAATTTCACTGTTCAATTCCCAGAGAATTTGACAGTGTTATCCGTATTTTTACGGATGTTTTTTGACAACAGTTTTCTCTGTGAAAACTACAGAATTTCACTGTTAATTTCACAAGCACTTTAACAGGGTTTTTCCGTAAAAACGATGGATTTTTGCTGTTAATTTTACAGACAATTTTACAGTGTTTTCTGTATTTTTTACGGATGCTTTCTGATAACAGGTTTTTTGTGTGAAAACAACAGAATTTTACCGTAAACTTCACGGGCATTTTTTACAGTGTAGGGATGTAACAATATTATCGATATCTTGTTATCGCAATAGCAAAATTGTCTCAATATCATCGTGGTCACATGACAGTATGAAACAATAGGTCTTCCAGGCCTGACAATTATTTTATTTTATGAAAGGGATTTTTAGGTCATTTGGCTCATCTCTATAACTCATACCTCGAAGCAACAGTTATGATTAGAGGATAAAGAAAAGAGGATGCTTATGGTACGCTTCCAAGTCATTATTTGTCTTTATTATACACCACAGTAAATAATGTACCACGGAGTTTATTCCTAGGTAATATAGTACAGTGGGATTGTTTCATCCCTAACCTTTCCAGACTACATCTCGTCTGCGCACAAGTCTTAAATAGACAACCGTTTTTTTTTTAAACTAAACGGATATACTGCAGGATGTTAAGACATCCCTTTTGCCACACCCACCTGTAGCCACGCCTCTCCTTCAGAATATGATCACATCTTAATATGCTTTATCAAAGGGGTCATATGACACGGCTGAAACAAATATTATCGTTTGTTTTAGATGTGATGCAATGTGTAAAACGCTGTATTTTCCACATACCGTTCATGTTTGTATCTCCTCTCTGAAACGCACAGATTTAATCAAAGCTCATCGCCCTGAAAACCGAGGTGTGCTATGATTGGCCAAGTTCACCAGTGTGAAGTGATTGGTCAAATACTGCAAGCATGTGACGGAAATGTAACGGCATATTTGGAACATCAGGCTCCTCTTAAATTGAACTGACAGGTATACCCAGCTTATTTGCGTATACATTTGGGCGGTCTTAGTCAAATCACACCACGAACTGACGTAGATTTGTGGGGGTGTGGTTAAACAAGGCATTTCAGGCAGGTCTGGGTGAGCATTTGCTTTTAGATAGAATGCATCTTTTGTTCCCACACTTTAATTTTTGGCGTTTTTACATGTCTAATACATGCAGGGCAACTTATAACACACCAAAGACACAGAAAAACACGTATGACCCCTTTAAACAGCCACACATGCCTTGAGCATCTGACCGATGGCAGTTCATTCATTTATTTTGTGGCAAAGATACTTGAAAGAGGCTCAGGATGAGAGATGTAGAAAGAACGTGAGGCTAGAGAAGAAAAAGAAAGTGTGAGAGCAAAGTGTAGAAACCCATCTCAATGAAAATCATATTCAAATCCAGGGTGAAGAATGAACTGCTGAAGCAACGGCCTTGAGGGTTTTGCATAATGGACGCCAAATGTAACGTTACAAAGCTGCGCTGCTGGAGTCGACAAACACTGAAAAAGAGAATTAATACTGAGATGCAGATGTTCCTTTATTTGTGTAAACACCCACACACTAGCCTGCCTCATCTACTTAGTGAGAATGCAAAACCTGATGAACAAGCTCAACTGAAGCATATTTTATTTTGGAATTTTATCTGGTGTGTTTTCATATCTGACCTTTGGGGAACATGCCATTCTAAATGTGTCTTTAATCTGCACGTTTAAACAAGGCGAGCTAGCTAATTAAAGCCCCAGCCACATGAAAAGTGGATTATCTTGTAAATGTAAATATCAACTTTCATTTTCATCAAATGCAAGAGATTGCCATTACGGAGCTCAAATGTGTGTGTGTGTTTGTGGAGGATAGGGATGAAAGGGGTTGAGATATTGCTTTGGCGTGAGATAATGGAGGATCATTCTCTCGACGGATAAATGTTGATTGAAATAACATTATTAATAAGAGCAGTCTAAATACTGAAAGCAAAGATAGCCACAAAATGGAGAGATCTATAAACAACGGGGTTAAACTAAAAGTATTAAAACATTTATGTATAATTAAAAAATAAATAAATATAACTAGTTTATTTTACAGAATTTTCACGTATTTATGAAATGCAATGAAAATGTCAAATCACAGTAATAGACTGTCAATTCTGGGTGTAAAGTTTAGTGTATAGTAACATGAAAAGCATGTCATTTTACTAAACCAAAATATTATTTAAAAAAGAATACAAGGCCTCAGCTGCCGGGATTTAACTGTTTTAATGTTTTTTTTAAAGTGAAACCTAAATATTATTTGAAAACATAACTAAAGTGAACTAAACAAAATGTTGCCTCAGCATAAAAAAATCGAAGCACTAAAATTGTTACTAAATATTAATTATTAATCATTTATTATTAAATTAAACTTGAAATAAATAAACAACAAACTAAAACTTAAATAATAAATGATACAATTACAAACTAAAAATAAAAAAATAAAGCTAAATATTATTAAAATCTATAGATATAAAATAAATCGTTTTTGAGTTTTTAGGGGGCACGCTATAGAATACTGTTGTTTGTAAACAAAACTGATTAGGTAAATTTAATAAACCTGATATCTAAAAATTATGTCAAAATATTTTTCATTTTCAAAAAAAAGCTTTGATTTCGATCAGAAATGAAGTCTTTAACATGTTCTTGAAAGGTTTTATGAGTAAACAATGCTAGCTCTATCAATAAATGAAAACATTTTACTTAAAATCTTATTTCTGTGTATTCTTTACTTCATATTAGGTCAGGTGAAGGAGAAAGGAAGGTGGGGAAGAGAGACATGACAGAGCTGAATTCGATTCCATGTAACCTTATTCTTTGACATATGGCCTTAGGCACAACTGATTTTGTTTATGAGTCACTTTTCACTTTTAGTCACTTTTTCACTTTTTTTACTTTAAGGTTGTCCCAATCTTTTTGGGAGCTGTTTGTTCCAGCTATTTTGTCTCTATCCCCATGTTAGATCATACAACTTATTGCTTAAGAAGTCCTGTTTTTTTCCCTGTTGTATTTTCTCATTTCCATTTTACCGTCCTCTCACTGAATAAAATCAAAATTTGGCCATTCAAGGGGCTTCAGGATTCACTCATTTGGGAGCCAAACAAGACACAAATACTCCCCACCACTCAATGAGAGGAAGTCTCACCCAAACAAACTTGGGAAGCAGGTTTCAAAAGACCATGCAATGTTAAATGCTGTGACTCATGCACTCACACCTGTGGCCTGATCCTCAAGAGCATCATGGAAAAGTTAGACAATATTTGGGTAGATTATGTCCTGTAACAGTTACATGTTAACAAAAATAATAGTTTGAATTGATATCGAGTCGTGTGAATGTATTTGTTGTCAATATAAAAGTACAACATTATAATCTTATGTTAAAAGTACGGTTATAAATTCTGAGAATTTTAAAAGGTAGTACACATGAAAGTGTGAAAGATCATTTCAATTATTTAAATTACACAAAATTTTACATTTGGGTTGTTACGACATGTGAGTTTGGTAACCTTTAATAAAAACACTTTACAATAAGGTTAATATTGCTATTATATTTCAGGTTAAATATTGTAGTGCTAATTTATGCACCCTAAAATGTGACAAATGCAATAACATGTAGAAGATAACATAACAAATGCAGGAAAAGTTTGTTTATTGTTATTTCACTTTAGAAAGTGTATTGACTAATTGTAATACATGGAAGTTAAATGTAAGTGTTAACCAAATTAATTAATTAATCAAATAGAGAAGTGCCTTGGAAATGAAGCTTTCATGATAGGTCAAACTGGATTTACAATGGGTTCCCATGGGAGTGTCCTACAGCTTTTTGACAGTTTTTGGTTAACATCGCTGGCAACAAAGATGGCAGGAAATCATATATGGACTTTTAACAATCCTTTATTTACTACAATTCATAAAAACATCACACCATTAAGCAAAGTTCAGTATTTTCACAAAACATAATCACGCATACATATTTAAAAATAAAATAAAATCCAATTTACAACAATACATCATAACCACCCTCTTCACTGGGTTGACATGAAACATTTTCAATACCCCACATATAGAAAAAAGATTTAGTGTCATTGACCAATTCGTAAAATTTATACTCCAAAATAATCTACTTTTGCCAAAGCCCTAAACATATTTAAAGGTTCAGTTCCATCATTACAAAGCATTTTGTTCTTCCTTGTCAACCAAATCACCATCTTTGCCATATTTGCCATACCAAATAAAACAATTATTTAAACTAATTTTCTCTTGTTTGAGGCATGTATGGGCTGTGAAAGAGAGGAACACGAGTGTGGACTCAAGCCTGGGTCACCTGAAGCGCTGTTGTACAATATATAGATGCTAACTGCCATTAAAATTATTTGCAGTTGAAGTTGCTAACATTTTGCTATAAAAGGACTGAGTGGTTTTGTAGACCTCTCTCATCCTTGTTATTTTAACATCAACCAGGTCACAGGTACAGGCATTGTATTAAGCTTGTGCTTTAGATAACACAGCCTAGAGTTGTTTTGTTTGGACTGAGGGCATGTGACTGTACATATCGCCCACATGAAGAATTGAATCTCTATCTGAAGCTGAAGTGGTGGGATTTATTTTATGCCCTCATCCTGCTCGCTCCCCCTCCCCAAACACAATCTCTCTCTCTCTCTCTCTCTCTCTCTCTCATGTGTGCTCATCCTTTGAAGTGATATAGTGTGGGCACAAGGCCCGAAGTGACTTCTGAGGAAAGACAAAAATCGAGGTTGAGATGAGATGAGAGGAGATGAAAGGATGTTGCAGAAGGGTGGAGGTTGGTTGGTGGTGGTCTTACTAAATTTTCATTGACAGCTGAGGGGAAAGCCGAGCGAGGTCAAGGTCAAACTGACATGCTGCAGTAGAATCTCAGTTTGAAAAGCCATCGATCCAGAACTTCCTGCTGGAGTGAAAGGATAATCTTTAAACTTCATCTCACAGTGGCTCCATACGGTTATGAGTCTTTTTCTGAGTGCTTGATCTAAACTGAGACAATACGAGAAGACAAAATGTGCTAACACATCCTTAAAAAGCATAAAGTATAAATCTCTTCAGGTTTACGTACACAACACTGTTCCAGGGGAGCATCCTGTTTCAGTTCTTTACAACTACATAAATGTTATAACAAAGTACAACCAACAGAACATTTATAACCGATTTTAAAGGTGTCAAGAATTAAGACATCAATTTTAACCCAAGCTTTTGTTATATGAGGGTTAATCTTATTAAAACGAAAAACCCGTAAGTGTCATAACTGAAAGCACTCTTGTAACTGAAATTAAAACTGTTATTGATACCAGGCCCATGCGAACGGCAGGTCCTGGAATCCATCTATCTATAATGTCATTGATAGGTTGAACACCACTTCCACAGGAGAATATCAACGACTACTTCTCTAGCCCCGCCGACTGGTTCGCTCATGACAGTACTGACAAACACAAGTTGAGCGGAACCAGAAAGAGCAAGCAACCAATAAACATGGCATTAAAGATAACCTTCCTTCGGATTCCGACATTAGTAATGCGCGGTTGAAGATGTTCCAGCTCACGTTGGTAAAACATTTAGTGTTTTTTGCTTCATTTCACCTCGGATTCCTTTGTGAACAAAGCACAGTTGGACGCTGGATTTGCGGAGAGACTAAAATTAAAAAGCAGTGCTTATGTGAGTAAAACATATTTGTACTATGCGTCACTATTGCTTGATTAGAGATCACTTGGGGGCCCTGATAATGTGTAACCTAACATTACGTGTCTTACCAAATTCAAAGAAGGCTCCAACTAAGTTTACTACGCCAACTCCCATCCAATCATAGCAGTGGGCGTTAGTCTTCAATGCGGCGCGCTCATTAAAAGCAAGCGTTTGTCAAGCTGGTCTCAAAACCCGGGAGGAAAATAGCCTATTACTTATTGATTTTGATGTTTTTGAATGCAAAAACCACACAAATGGCATAAGTAGACCTCATAGAACAGTATAAAACAATAAAAAAGGCCAGTTCATCACACCTTTATCCAAAACGACTTACATTGCATTATACTACATCTTTTAAGTATATTTATTCCATGGTCTGTTTTACTCGATTCTGATTGGCTGGAAGGTGTGCAATAAAGCCCTTTGACGCACGGGTAGCTCCAGTCAGTTTGATTGCATTTGAAATGAACTGACAAAAGCACTTTTTAATTTTCACCTGTTTGATCTTAAACTACACTGTAAACATCAATAAAAGCTTTAACTTTGCAAATAACCATGGTATAAGCAGGATAATCCCCAGCTAGCCGTGCAATAAAGGATTTGCCCTTGGCCTCCACGTTGTGCATTAAAACCGTTTCATGCTGGGCAAGCTGTGGATTATACCCTACATATATATATGTACAGTTGTGTTCAAAATTATTCAACCCCCACTGAAATTGATTGTTTTGGTCGGTTTGACATTGATTATGATCATTCAGTCATCCTGCTTACAATTAAATCAAAGAGGCACGTGTAGGTCAGACAAATATAACATAACATTTATAATGAAATAACCACAAATGTCTTTTCTGAGCTCACATCATTATCAGTATTATTCAACCCCCAAGTGACATTCAATCTTAGTACTTAGTACAACATCCTTTAACAGTTATAACAGCTTTTAAACGTGAAGCATAGCTTGACACAAGTGTCTTGCAGCGATCTACGGGTATCTTCGCCCATTCATCATGGGCAAAAGCCTCCAGTTCAGTCACATTCTTAGGCTTGCGCACTGCAACTGCTTTCTTTAAGTCCCACCAGAGGTTCTCAATCGGATTTAAGTCTGGTGACTGCGAAGGCCACTTCAAAATATTCCAGCCTTTAATCTGCAACCATGCTCTAGTGGACTTGGAGGTATGCTTGGGATCATTGTCCTGTTGAAAGGTCCAACGTCTTCCAAGCCTCAGGTTTGTGACGGACTGCATCACATTGTCATCCAATATCTCCTGGTACTGAAGAGAATTCATGGTACCTTGCACACGCTGAAGCTTCCCAGTACCTGCAGAAGCAAAACAGCCCCAAAGCATGATTGACCCCCCGCCATGCTTCACAGTAGGCAAGGTGTTCTTTTCTTCATAGGCCTTGTTCTTCCTCCTCCAAACATAGCGTTGATCCATGGGCTCAAACAGTTCTAATTTTGTTTCATCAGTCCACAGAACACTATCCCAAAACTTCTGTGGTTTGTCCACATGACTTTTGGCATACTGCAGTCGACTCTTCTTATTCTTTGGGGACAGCAAGGGGGTGCGCCTGGGAGTTCTGGCATGGAGGCCTTCATTACGCAGGGTGCGCCGTATTGTCTGAGCAGAAACTTCAGTACCCACATCTGACAAATCTTTTCTCAGTTCCTCAGCAGTCACACGGGGACTTTTCTCCACTCTACGCTTCAGGTAGCGCACAGCAGTCGAAGTCAGCATCTTCTTTCTGCCACGACCAGGTAGCGTTTCAACAGTGCCCTTTGCCTTGAATTTGCGAATGATGCTTCCTATGGTGTCTCTTGGTATGTTTAACATCTTTGCAATCTTCTTATAGCCATTGCCCTTCCTGTGAAGAGTAATCACCTGTTCTCTTTTCTTCCTGGACCATTCTCTTGACCTCACCATGTTTGTAACCACACCAGTAAATGTCTAGAAGGAGCCTCGATCACAGTCATTTTAAGCTGCCTAATTGGTGCTTATTAGGCTTTATTGCTGCTCCCTGATATCCACAGGTGTTTTCAATACCTGATTGAAAACACTTCATTGAACCTCTGTTCTTCAGAGTGGTAGTCTTTAAGGGGTTGAATAATTATGTCAATGAAGAATTCACAAAAGAAACATTTACTACTGTATTACAAAACTAATTGATGTCATTTTAGTTGCATATGGTTCTTTAAGAAGTCCTTGTAGGATTTCATTCTGAATACAATTACAAATGTACACTAAATTCCCTAAAACCATTTACAGCATTGGGGGTTGAATAATTTTGAACACAACTGTATATATATATATAAATATATAGAGACAGTATATGCACATATAAATCTACAGACACACACACGTATATACATATACCTGTACATAATTATAATTAATATTATTATTGTTAAAAAGATTTATGAAATAGATATTAAATGAATACATATAATATTTAAATAAACAGTTATTCTTGTCACTGAAATGGATCATCGATATACAACGGGCAGGAGAGAAAGTGTGTGACTTGTGTCTGACGGGGAAATAGAGAGGTTATAGAGATTTCAACTTACTGTCATATATAAATGGTGAAAAATGTGTGTTATAAAAGTTTTCTCAAAAACCAGTGTACATGTTAGATTGTGGACAGGTGTGTTTGTGTGTGTGCATGTGTACACACAACAATATTCTGATAAAACAGAAAGCATACTAAATTACCCGAATCAGTCATGTTGGTTTGCCAAGATTACTTTAAATACAGCAAACAGACCGCTCTGAGTAGAGGAGGAGGCAACACAAGACCATCAAAGACCGGTTAATTTTCTCAGTAGAGCAGGCAAGAATCATACAGAAAACGCAGACAACAAAAGAAAATGAGAAGTAAACAAGACAACACAAAGCAGTTATCCAAAAATACATTTCCCCCATGCATCAAACACCTACACGCAGGAACTCACGCGTCAAATAAGCAAACAAGGCGCCGCTTTTCAGTTTCCTCTTTCCATTGGCCTTGCTTTCCTGTGAGACAGATACATCAATCATGCCAAGATAAAAGAGTGTCCATTTACTGCAGACAGCTGACACCATGGATCAGACCTGTTGAATGGGAGCCCTGTTGACATCACGCATCTGCTGAAAATTAAAAACAGAGAATGATGAGGGGATCAGACGAGGGTTGTTGTTTTCTCGCCGGACCTCCTTTGGCTCCCGCCCATGTCGACTATCTCCATGCCACCTGCTGAGCTTGTCGGCACCTCTCCTTTGCTGGTACCCATGGCACGCTGGCACTACCATCTGGTGAATGTCAGTGTGACTCTCGTGCCCTGGCTCTGGATGAATGGCAAGGTAGCTCTTACATCACCCCTCAACCCATACAACCCACAAAAAGCAATATCTCAATTATTTCTCGTGGACACCAATGAGATTAAATGGAGCTACCCATCTTGGCCAGACACTTAAAATTTTTTTCAAGTTTTACTTTTCCGGGTTAATAATGGAAACTTCTACTTATGTCTCCTGTGTCTCAGATATTTCTGTTGGGAAAGTCTCAGCAAACTTACAGATGTCATACTGGTCAGAAGTTGACAGAGATGTGTTTTCTATCTTAAAAATCCTTTGATATGAAGGCATTTTGCTTATACATTTGAAATGATTTTGTCAACATAAGTATAATTATAAAAAATGTTTCAATAGAAAGTTACAATATTATTTTATATAAAAGTTTTGAAATTGATGATTTGAAGCACACAATAAGGAAAAATAACCTCAATACTGTTGAAAAAGCTCAGGGTGAGACCTGAAGAAACGGTCCGATAAAATGACAGTTCTGCAAATTCAAGACACATTGTTGATACTTATAGACAATAAAATATAAAAAAGCTTGGATTTGATTTCTGTAGTCAAATGATAATTTTCATTATCACATCATTGTTTTTACAAGTTTTTTATTATCAGTGTTGGGTGTAACTAGTTACTAAGTATAAAAAAAGGGATTACTCTAATTTTCCTGTAATTTATTTACAGTTACTTCCTGTAATTGAACTTAATACTGTGAAATTGTATACAATAGTGGAATTAACGTTCAAGTCTAACTTTAAAATGCATCCATTAATGTATCTTTCCCACATTTATATTACAAGTCAGTTAATAAGAGAACTTTATGTAGTTTTATATTGTGAATTTGAATGAATTAAGAGTCGTTTTGTGTCTCTCCTTGAATCACTTAACTAATCAAGCTTGATATAAGATATAGAAAGTAATTATTAAGAAGTAATTAAATACTTTTTGGAGAGAGTAATTTGTGCAGTGATCTTATTACTCAACAGAATATGTAATTAGTAACTAATTAATTACTTTTACAGAGTAACACTGTTTATTATTCCACAATCTAATCAGGAATGAATAAGTGATCCTAAACTTCTGAGAGGTGATGTTCATTTGTTTTTCAGAAGAGATCTTAACAGTGTCACCAACTATAATCAAAAAGTTAATATAAAATAAAATATTTTAATATAAACTCAAATATTTCCCAACCAATCCACAAAAGTTCCCATGATTTTTATTTTGTACTTCTACAAAATACATTCATTTGATATGTCCATACTCCTAATGTATTTTATTGTACTGTGAAATGTATTGTGAATTATACTCTTTATAATCATTTCAAAGCTCCAGAGCAGAGCAATACAATTTTATAAACTAGCTAAAGGGTGGGTGCTTCTCTTTTAGCTTGTCCTTTAACCAAGCCAGTTTGTATATACATCTTATTTTCAAAAAAGCTGAATATTTAAAAGATTCTCATTGTATGAAAGCACAGTTATCTGATGGTCTGTTTTGTTTCTTAGGTGCATCTTATTTAGTTCAACTCTGGTTATTTACACCCAGCTTCCCCCGACCTGTCAGCTTTGAAATGACCACCTGTCATTTGACAGCCCAGCTGTCAGTCTTTCAGGTTCTCTTTCTATTTATCGCTTTCTCCCAAGGTCTTCCAGACCATGATGGACCTATCATCTTGAATGGCCCTGACACAAGAGGAAAAGGGGCAAGGTTAGCTTAATCATCAACCAAAGTGAGGAAGACTCAGTTTGTGAAACCTTCTCACTGGTTTTACCTGAACAGGTGTCAGGAGACGGACAAGAAGTACTCTAGTGCTTTGATTTCAAAGCCTCTCCTCCTGAAGTCAAGCAGATAAAAGCTACTGTAACTCCTGAGGGCGGTGTTGAATGTCACGAGCGTTGTGATAGGATTGAGGAGAGAGGTTGGGGGCGTGGGGGGTAGGGCCGGCCATCTGTGCCACTTTTGTCTTGCTGTGATTCAGGTGGGGACAAGAGGGGGACAGTGTGTTCTGGGTTTGGCAGGTCGGATGGAAGTCCCGTGGGGACAGAAAACCCGACAATCAGGCTTGAACATCCTGTCATGGAGGTGTGGAGGAGAGAGCAGAGCTTCTGAAGCACATACTGTATGGACACATAAAGCAAAAAGTGATATCTGGAGGGCATACTTGTACAATATTGTTTTATTTACCTTAGAATGAGCTATAAATATCTAAATACACTGCGTATAATATATAATATATCCCCTCGCATGGACCCTAATGTTTTGTAAAGGATGGCTGGAGTGAGCCGTTGGAGGAATTGATCCCGGCAATTTTCATACCACCATCCGAACCAATTTTGTGTGCTCAAAGTCAAGTCTGACCAAATTATATAATAATTAAAGTAGCACCCTATTGAGTGACCATCATTTTTCAATCTAAAAGAGATGTTGGTTCTTGTGGGTCATGTAGCAACACCTCTATCAAGCAATGTTAAAGCCCCTTATACCTAAAATCTTATTAGCTGATAGAAAAGATGCTCTATAACCGTATATATATTTATCCAACAACATATTTACTTTGCAAAATCCTGGTTAAGCTTCCTTTTCTTATATTTAATTCAAAGACAGTACTATTTTTAGTAAATAAAAGCCCCACGGCCATGTTTGCACAGCACATTATGAAGCTCTGCATCAAGAGGTTGGAGCTGATGTAATTTTATTATAAAATTACAGGTTGAAGCTCACTAATTTATGTATTTATGCTAGATTTATAAGATTCTGTCACCTCTTGTATAGATGACTTGGGACATTATTCTACTGGAGGCGTGTTTGTTTATTTAGAGTCATATGATGTTTTGTTTCATTTATGCATGTCTGTACTGCATTCATGATGAATAAAGTCTTTGTACCTGTCAATATGCTCTTTTGTCCTAGACACTTGTGGTATCACACCCTTTAAAAGAACAGAACAGGAATTGAAGTGTTTTAACCGGTGAAACTGTGTTGAACCAGTAAACCTGTGTCTTTGGTATGCTGTTCTACGGGAGAGACCGGACTAATATGTTTAGGCTTGCTTGGAAAAGTCTGAGACATGAATGTGAAAGGCTACAATATTCTCTATTCCCTGTCCCCTGTTTATTTCCCAGCAAACACATTTTCAAACACTCAACAGTGGAATCATGATTGAATTATGCAGTTGTGATCAGTGTAGATCTGATTCATGTGCTTGTCTGAAAGATGATTCATAAACATTAAAGTCGGTCTCATTAATCTTTCTCACCTTACTGGATTTTTACACCATTTGACAAGATATATCGGTCCGTCTACTAAGTAAAATGTATTTATATAGCACATATATCTCAGCAGAGCTGGCCGGAGTGCTGAACAGAAACAGTTAAGACAAGACAAGCAAAAACATCAATAAAACATAAGTAAAATCAATTAAAAGACTGAGAATAAAGATATGTTTTCAACCTTGTTTTAAAATTAAAATAGAAGGTGCAAAGCGGATGTCTGTCTGTCTGTCTGTCTGTCTGTCTATGAATCATGACCCACTAGTTTTTTAGGTTTATTTCTTCATCAAACTTCAGGTTGAAGATCTACATTTATTTAAAAATAAACTAAAACAAAATTGCATCTTTGCCTTTAAACATTGGACATTGGGGGCCAATCAAAATCGCTAGTATCTACTAATATGCACTGCTTTATTTCATTTAATTTTACTTTAAAATATGTGGGTGGTTGGAAGACTATGCAAATTTGTCCTATGTTGTGATGGCAAACATTTTGAAAAAAAGCTAACAATGAAGATAAATCTTTCTAATCAAATTTTATATGATAAATATTCATATTAATGTAAAACAATGTAATATTAACAGTATGTTCTCTAAATTTTGCTACAGTATGTCACACCACGGGACACATGTACGATTTATTTGTCAACTACCCATGTTATATTACCCATTTTTTTTTCATTTTATTAAACAAATAGTTGCATAATAAAAATATGATCCACAAGTTTGGCTTCTTTTAAATGTATTTGTTCCGGTGATATAAGGCGAATGTTAACATTGTAGCAGACAGTTTGGCTTCTCACTCAGGTGTTACAGTCTAGTGTATCAGTTGTTGCAGAGCAGCAGTCCTCCAATTACAGCGCGCGCACATCATGACGTGAACGCGCCCGTCGTCCAAATACTTGAAGCAGTTGGAAAGCAGATAGAGCGAGACAGACGGAGAAAGAAACACTTGACTGGAGGAATATCGGTACGGCGGGGAGTACGACAAACAAGACTACGGTAATAATCTCATTCGGGACTCTGACATCACATGGTGTCTGTATCGCGGTTCAACGGGATACTGAAAGGGGTTTAATGCCGGTTTTCTTGTTGCGATGACTGTTTAATCTGCTCATGTAGGGCATCATCTCTGTCTGTGTCTGTCCGCATATGCTGCTGAGGCTGTAAAATAAAATAATGTATTTGTTCGGCCGGACAGATCCATCGGCTATTGAGCTATTGATATTGTAGTCATATAAATGCATCATTTATTTCATGCTTTTCTATGCATTGCAATGCAATCGCGCGATGGTTTTGTATTGGCTCGCGTTTACTCGCTTGCATTTAACTTCACGTCGCTGTTCAGATGCTGCATTTGGGTCGTGCTGGTGCATCTGCTGTAACTGAATAATTTATTACAATGTAGCAGGGGATGAAGGAGAAAAAAACCCTGGGATGTAATGTGAGACTATTTACAACGAAGCGAAGGAATTAAATCTTTTTATAAAAACATAAACTTTTCACTATTTATGAGTTTTTTAGGTGTTGTTGTGACAGGCACATCATTGCTACGTCTGTCAAAATGTGTAGTCACGTAAACGTCATCACTTTTTACGTTTTGCTTTCGTGTACAGCCAATGTTGGTGTAAAATGGGTTTTCAATGCGCATGTATTTATATGTTACCGGACTGTCACGCGGATCTAGTAAAGATTTTACGGGAAAATGGTACAAAGGTGATATTCATGTAAGATCGTTAGAAACTTCGGTAGGACAGTGAAGTCTGCTCGCCGTAAATAATGAATTGAGCTCGTGCCCGCTTCTGCGCGCTCCTCATTCATCTCGGTGCGCGCGAGAGGAGACAGCAGTAGCAGCAGACGGCCCACGCTGAGTGTGTGTCTTGCTGACACAACAACATTAGCTTGAACTCGAATCAGACACATTTAAGATACAGCTGGATTATCAGACATTGGTTGTTTTGGAAGTAAGTAGCGCTTTAAAATCTTTTTGTGCTCGTGTTTGTGGCGTTTTTGCGGCAGATTCGCTCATTTGGAGGCTCAGCGCTTGCGTCAAGTTGGAATTTAAAAGTTGCTGCTGTATTCCGAAAGCAAAATGAAAAGTTCAGACTGGTTTGCATTTACATGTTGCACGTTGTTTCATTTTACATTCCCGCTTTAGAGGAAGTTTGGACGCGCGTGCTCTCGGTTAATCGTTGTTTTATTTGTTTCGGTTTATAAGTGCGTAAATGACGCGCACGTGTTTTGATGATAGGCTGTGTTGTGTTTTGATGACAGACTCCGATATGTTAAGACTGTAAGGTTGGTTGACGATCATTACGCAGCAGGTGCTTCGTGTGAAGGGACTTCCGCAGTTTCACACCCCATCTGGACTGCGAGTTAACGACGCGACAAACCAGAACGCTCCCGTTAGAACAAACGAACTGTACGGCACGCGACGTGACGCGACGCGGAAGAAATCCTTATGTCAGTACCTGGCTGCAACCAATCAGACTTTGGGGTTATTCGAACCGACTCAACAAACTCTGAGTATTTGACTGACTGTCAAATACGTTTTGCTATTATTTTGCTAGTGTTGTTTTCGACATTGAGTTTGACTTATAACGTGTGAGCCCAATTTTATTTTTATTAGTTTTTGCAAAGTAAACGTTTCATGGGTGTTCTTTTTTCCCGAAGTTTTTATTTCATTTTTTCATAGTTTTCATATTAACGTGTGCAATTAACGTTGTTTGTCTTTGTATATTTTCATTGGAATATTTTTTTTCACAAGAATAAAGAGCATAACTGTGAAACTTGTTTCCGCATGCAATCAATTCAGGTGTCTCTCTCTCTCTCTCTCTCTCTCTCTCTCTCTCTCTCTCTCTCTCTCTCTCTCTCTCTCTCTCTCTCTCTCTCTCTCTCTCTCTCTCTCATGCATGGCACATTGCTGAAAATAGCTTGTGGCTATCACATATTGCCTTGGGTTGAGATGCGAAAGATTGCACTTGTTTGTGAGGACCGAATTCCCTTTAGAGAGAAACAAGTTCAAACTTATTTATTTTTCATTTCTGCGCGGGTCCGAGGTGTCGCCGTTTGTGCCAAAACAAAAGTATGAAGACAAATATAAATGCATGCGTTACTTATTGTTCATTCCACTGACCAGATTTTGATATATTACAGTTCAGAAGATTGGTGTTAGTTTAGGTTTTTCTTTTCTGATGGTTAAGGGGACAGTTCATCCAAAAAAAGTTGTCCAAACAGATGTTGATCCAAACATTTATCTTTTTATGAAAAAGCAAAAAGTGAATATTTCATTATAATGAAAATGAATGAGCCACCTGTAACTGAACTCCATCCAGAACAGACGGGACACATGGTTTGAGGTCAAAGGGTAGATATGAAGAGGTCCCAGACTTTCTGTCTCTGGTTTCCCCTTTGTCTTTATTTCTCCCAGGTTTTATTATCTGGTCTGTCTCTTAAAAGACCAGTAGGCCTACATTTTACTGTTTCTAGTTGCTGGGGTTTAGTGGCTGAATCATTTTTGGCGCTGTTGTATGTTTAAAGGAGTAGTTCACCTCAAAATTACCCCCTCCGTTGACTTTTTAGTTTTTTATCAATATTTAGCCTTTGGAAATATTTATGTTTAGAGATTATTTATGCTAGTATATCCCACAAGCAAATAGTATTTTATATAGATTTAGATTTTCTGTACACTCTTAAAAATAAAGGTGCTTAAAAGGTTCTTCACCATGATTCCATAGAAGAAACATTTTTGGTTCCACAGAAAAAAACATTTAGACAAAGGTTCTTTAAAGAACCATCTCATTCTTACCTTTTCATAATCTGAAGAACCTTTTTTCGGCACAAAGAACCTTTTGGTTCTTCAGATGTTAAAGGTTCTTTATGGAACCATTTTGACAAAAAAGTTCTTCTATGGCTCGTAGAACCTTTTGGAGTATCTTTATTTTTAAAAGTGCATGTGGATGTTGGACAGAATGGGTAAGTGAGTGTCTATCCACTCGCCAAACATCACCAAAATAAATATACTTTATTATCATAAAAATTGCTGAAAGTCTGAATAACAGCAATTGAATATGACCATTGGCTGTTCCTAGAACTACGTGTGTAAATCGTTCTTCTTCTGTGTCCCATATTCAGAGTTTCCACAGGAGCGCCCTCTCGCTTTCAGATGTGGTGGCATTCAACCGTAATTCATTGAGAAACTGACCATAAAAAATGACATGATATATCATCGCAGCCCTAAGTATCTCATATAGATTTGGAATATGTGGGTGTTGGACATAATGGGTTAGTGTCTATCCACCTGATCAAATGTTTGTTTTCTCTTTTTCTCTCTCTCTCACTCTCTGAACCGATCAGAGCTATTCTTGGCTTTCTCTGAGCTGATGGGAAAAGCTGACATTGCTAACACGGGGGAGGGGGGGGGGTTAGAGCTTGACTCGAGCCAAAGACCATTTCCTCCTCCAGAGCCAGGGCACCAGACACCGTTCTACCGTCAGGACATCTGATTTACTGTTTGCATGACAAAGAAAGGCTTTCTAGTGAGAGTATTTTATAACAAGAGAACAAGACCAAGAGGAAGGAACTTTTTTTCTTATAAAAGGAGAAGTATTGTACTCGAGTTTCACACTAACTGTTTTTGGGGTGTTGCAACTGCCAAAGTTCCTATGCATACAACAGCACCAATTATACATTATCGTCGGTCAGCAGCAACCAGTTTGGGGCATTGCGTCTCACTGTGCCAACTAAGTTTGGCTTTATGTTTGTGTCTTGGCTGCTGAAATGTACCTTCGTCTGACTAATGAGAGAAGGTGAAGCGCATGCGGCAAACGGCCCATAAAAGAATTGGCACACAACGTTGGGTTTAGAAATAAACATTACGCAAAACAAAGAAAGCAGTCTAAATCAGTCATATCTGGTCTACTGGGCTGGTCAGACTTGTGAAGTTGGGTGGTTTGAGCACTTCTGAAATGGACAGGCGGATAGAGCAGCTTGGCTGACTATAGCTAAACTAAATGAACACCGTGTACGACCAGCTAGGCGCGCGTAAGTTGTTACACTGACTTAAACTAAAAACGTGAAGGTCCTTTTTCCAGTCCTTTAATAGAAGTTTTTACAAGTTGAGTTGCCAAGCAAGTAGAGAGCATGGTAGGAGGTGTAAACTTGATCGTGAGTGTATACAAAAGGATGGATGGAGGACTGGGGCTCCTGGTGAAGCATGCAGTGTGAAAGTGACCTGCATTGTGTCAATAGGCAGTTTGTGTATACGCGTGTGTGTTCAGGCAGCTGACACTGCGTCAGGAGTTGCAGAAATGCATCCAGAGATGAGCAGAAACCAGATCTAACGCAGGCATGGGAAGGAATGGCCATGTAAGGTGTTTGCGAGTCAAAGAGAGAGACACCAGAAGGGTTGGTGCACGCAAACACTCGCACATATGCGCCTGCAAAACTAACAATGGACTAAACAAATCACGTGTCAGTGCGTGACACTATTCTGCACAACACAGGAGATTGAATATTTTTGGTGTTATGAGGCTCTTTTATATTTCCACAACATAGCTGTCTAAGGATGTTTGACTCTTGCTGACTTATGCAGTGAGACATTGAAATGGAATAATATCTTCTGTGATCTAATCTAAGCAAATCTTTTATGGAAAGGTACAAAACCGGTCTTGCAATAAAACGTTAATTTAGGGTCTAGATCTGGAGTTTATTTTAAGCTTTCTTAAATATTTAAATCTGGGCATCGTGCCGTGCGGATCGTAAAGGCTTAATTTACTTGCAGCAAAAGCCAGTTAATAAATACATTTGTATTTTGTTTGACTACTTTGTTTTCGGCTGAATATAAGAAGTGCTCGTCTGATGTATTGAGCATTTTATGTATCATTTATGTTCTTAGCACAAAAAACTTTGGGATGAGTTGTGCACCAAAGTTGAGACTCGTGTTTTCTAATACCTAACCCACCATATGTGGTGTAATTCATGCCGCTGAAGTTGAATTCATGAACAATGTATCCTTGGAATTGGCACATAAAGTAACTTTCTCAGTGGATTTAGTCTAAACATTTGTGTGTAGAAACCAGAGTATTTCTGGATGCACTATTTGTTTCTGTCAGTTAGATTAACCAACAATCTCTTTTGTTTTGTAGCCTGACTCAATTTTATGGAACTCTTTGTGAGGCACAGTAGACCATGTCATTTGTATGTTATTGCATGTAGCAATTAATCCCCATTTGACCTCCTCATGGCTGATACAGATATTCAATTAAAGGTTGGAAGGTAAAGTGCTTCCCTATCAGATAGTGTGTGTAATTTATTAAAAGGAGGTTTCTAGCACAGTGGCATTGCCGGGGCTGAATTTTATATATTTTTATAAGTGATGGAGAGAACGAAAAAGAGAGAAGGGTAATGAAGAGAATGGAGGGGAATGGGACACTTTGATTTGTTCTGCCTTGATGGTCATCACCCCTTTGACTCCTCAGAGAATTAACCAATTAGACCAGGCCCGGTACTTTTGCCGGCATGCTGTTATAGAGATGAAAGAAGCTCTCTGTTTAGCCTATAAAAGAGTGAGAGGAATATTGATAAAGAGAAGTCAGGGTTATTGTGTTCGCTCTGGCACGTGAAACAGCCCTTGTTATTTTTTCCACAATGAGTTATGGAAGTGAGGATTAAGCTGTCAGATTTAATTGTCGGAAATGATCCAGACTGAATTGTACTTTTGTGACAGAACTGCACTTATCTGACACTGATCTTATTCAGTGTTTCAGAACTGCCGTGGTGGCAGTTGAAAGCCCTATAATGACTGTCGGTCTGTTCATTAAGGGTAATTGGTAATGTTGCTCAGTTCTGGGCTTGTTCGTGTGGGTTGAATTCCTACAGTGAGTGGAAGGGTTATAATAAAGACCAGGCTTTCAAAGATGATGGAATTTTGGTTTCAGATTGTGCTGTTTTAGAACCGTCACTTGTTGCACACATTTGTTATTGCAACACGATTAATTGAAGAAATAATTGAGATTGCCATTAGAGTCTTGTGATTAACTAACCATGACAAGGATCAATAACGTCATTCCATTTTTCTCCCATTTCCTTAACGCTTTGACGTAGGGCTGCACGATATATCGTTTTAGCATCGACATCGCGATGTACGCATGCGCAATAGTCACATCGCACGAGGTGCGGTGCAGGGAAAGTTTTTTTTTTTAGAAAAAAATGTTGCGCGGGTCTATATTTGCCTGATATAAAGTAATGAATTATTATTATTATTTTTTACAAAGCAAATGTTGTTGCTTCACGTTTTTGACACGCAGCCTCTGCATGCGTGCGCATGGCGAAATGAACGAGGAACGGGAGAAAAGCACCGAAATGGACGACTTGGTCGCAAAAAGAAGCGCATCGTCAATTATTTGGAAATATTTTGACTACAGAAAGGATGATGTTGACCAAAAACAGGTACTTTGTCGGGAGTGCCGTGCAGTAGTTGCCACAACACGCGGAAACACAACTAATTTGTTTGATCATTTAAGTCGGCACCACAGAGCTCTGTATGACGAGTCAGGGTTTCACATCGTTTACTTTCCATGAACATGCCCACAAAATCACCCCAATTATTCTTGAATCAATTATTTATTTTTGGAGAAATTCAAGGCATCTGATGAACAGTTCTGTATTTCTACACATCGCAATATATATCGCAGAAAAATAAAACATCGCAATGTACGTTTTTTTCAATATCGTGCAGCCCTACTTTGACGGTTCCCATGGCCAAAATAATTCACAATACTGTTATCTAAGAAATGCTATCAATCAAATACTTTTCTTTTGTTTATTTTGTTTTCCATCTTTTTTAAGCCAATGAAAGCCACTCCAAAAGGGATAGTTTGTCCAAAGATAAAATGCGATGAAAGTGGTGAGTAAATGCGTGAGTGTCATGATTTACTCACTCTCTTGTCATTTCCAACCTGTACGACTTTCTTTCTTCTGCAGAACACAGAAGAAGATATTTTGAAGGACGTTGATAATCAAACAACATTGGCCCCCATTGACTTCCATTGTAAGGACACAAAACCGCTGAAACATTTCTTAGAATATCTTCTTCAGCCTTCCAAGAAGAATGAGTCAGATACAGATTTATTACATTTACATTTACATTTACATTTAGTCATTTAGCAGACGCTTTTATCCAAAGCGACTTACAAGTGGGGTAGGTAATGGAAGCAATTAGGACATCATAAGTACAACAAAAGCATAAGTGCAATCAAAAATAAGGTTCATATAGTCCAACACAGTATACAGAATCATTCATACATTTTTTTTTTTTTTTTTTTAAAGAAGAGAAGAAAAGAGTAGAGAAGAGAGTTGAGTCAGAACAGATCAGTCAGATGTCAGATGTTGGCGGAAGAGATGTGTTTTCAGGCGTTTCTTAAAGATGGCTACAGAGTCTGCAGATCTTGTAGCAGCAGGTAGATCATTCCACATAGGTGGAACAGATCCGGAGAAGGTGCGCGAGAGAGATTTTTTACCTTTATGGGATGGCACCACAAGACGTCGTTCGTTTGCAGAGCGTAGGGATCTGGCGGGTACATATGTCTGCATTAGTGAGTGAAGATAAGGTGGTGCCAAACCAGTCGTGGTCTTGTAAGCCAGGAGCAGAGTCTTGAATTTAATGCGAGCGACTATAGGGAGCCAATGTAGCTTAATGAGTAGAGGAGTGACGTGTGCCCTCTTCGGTTCATTAAAGATAACTCTTGCCGCAGCATTCTGGATCATCTGTAGAGGTTTGGTTGTGCAAGCTGGAAGTCCTCCCAGTAGTGCATTGCAGTAGTCCAGTCTGGACAGGACTAGAGCCTGTACTAGGACTTGCGTAGCATGCTCCGATAGGAAGGGTCTAATTTTCCTGATATTGTAGAGGATGAATCTACAGGACCGGGCGGTGCTGGCAACTTGATCTGTGAAGTTGAGCTGAAGTTGAGCTATTACAACATTAGGGTGAATAAATGATGACAGTTTTTTTATTTTTGGTGATCTGGCCCTTTAAAGGGATAAAATTAAGATTGTGTCATTGTTTACTCCCCTTCGAGTTGTTCCAAATCTGTATAAATCTCTTTGTTCTGATGAACACAGAGAAAGATATTTGGAAGAATGGTTATAGCCAGACAGATTTTGCCCCCCATTGACTACCATAGTAGGAAAAAGCAATGGTAGTCAAAAGGGTCCCAGAACTGCTTGCCATCTTCATTCTTCAAAATGTCTTATTTGTGTTTGACAAAAAAAGATAAAAGTAATTTTTCCTACTATGGGAGTCAATGAGTGTTGAGATCTGTTTGGCTATAAGCATTACTCCAAATATCTTTCTCTGGGTTCATCAGATAAAAGAAATGTATACACATTTGGAACAACTCGAAGGTGAGTAAATGATGACAGAATTTAAATTTTTGGGTGAAGTATCACTTTAAGGCAAAATGTTAAAATAAGTGCGAACAACCAACAACTGGTTATTTATAATATTATTACGAGTATGTTTAGCATTATGTGTCTAATGTGACTTGAGATGCATGTGATATTTTTACATCGCGTCATCTTAACGCAACACACATGTAACAGCCACAGATGTCCATCTGATGCATGTTTACTTGGTAAACAGCACCCAGCACTTCTTTTATTAGAAGAGTAATCAAAATAACCAGTATCTCAAGCCAAATCACAATTTCTGTTCCTCTAGCCAAATCATTCTGGGTGTGTATGTGTGCATGTGTCGATGTATCATAACAGATAGAGCTCTTGATGTGTCCCTATAGCTGCATATCTGTCGCTGTTTCCCTCTAATACTCCTGTGAGTGGCGTCTTCCTGTTCTGTAGAAGAACATAAACTCCTTGCTTGACATTGCATCATAAGATCCTGAATATCTTAACAGCTCACTTGATTTTATTTTTATGTGGCTTTTGCTGCTTTCATTTAACAGAAATAATGGACACGATTTAAGAATGCTAAAGGCCTCGTTCAAAGGTGCATCATTAGCCGGGGTTTCCATCAAAAGTTGGCAATTTAGCTTATGGGTAGAATTGGAATATTGCATAAAAACAATTGTGAATAAACACCATTTCCATCCACTCAACTGTCACTTCAAAAAAACTGGCACTAAATATCTGTAATGAAAGTAAGAGAAGCCACTGAGTATAGTTATGTTCATACATAATAATTACTTGTGCAAGAAGACAAAACACAATAAATGCGGTGCTTTTGTGGATGCCTGCTGTTGGGGAATCACAGTCGTGACAGTTCTGGGAGGCGATTTAAGAAATACTTTGACGACTTTGCTCAAGGATGTAAGAATGACCATAACAACATTTAAGATGCGTTGTAATAAGGTCACTACTCTGGCTAGTAATGCAATGCCGTCTATAGAGTAATTTAGTACTCGCAAAATGCATTTCCATCTCCCATTTTTCGTATCAACCCTTTTTCGCACAAAAGGTAAAGCACCTCAAGCAAGCGTAAAAATTGTTTTGCAAATTAACGTTTTTATTTCGAAATCTGGTGTTCCATCACTCGTTTCTGGCGAGAACTTTAAAATAAGCATAAAACCAGGTTGATGGAAACCCGGATTTCACATAAACTCTGCCCTATATATCAATACAGCACAACATTTGTTTTTGACAGGAAATTTTGTCTAATAATTTTTTTAAGACTTTTCTACAACTTTCTGTAAAAAACATTACTTTTTTTTAATGAATTAGTGTAATAATAGCCTCTTAAACAAATATTATATCATATGTAATTGAAGTTATTATTTATTACATTTTTGGTTTGTTGGTGATGAAGTGGTACAGTAAGCTTACTATTGAGGTTTTGTGGGTACAATTAAGCTCTATGAACAGTATAATAGACCATTTAAAACCCCATTTAGATTAACCACTATTCTAGTATTATGGTTGCAGCTGTGTCAATATGAATGCTTTATCTCTTCTTGCTTGGTCTGGAGTACATACTTTGTATACGAACCGTTTCACCACAGCTTGTAAAACGTACTTCCATGCACTAAAAACCTTCAAACTACTGCAATGCAACAGACTGTTCCAGGAACAATGTGTGACAATGTCAACTTATTATTAAAGTGGTGGCTGTATAACTACATTTAGAGAGAGAGAGAGAAGAGGCTGTGTAATGAGAAGGGCAAAGATTCTACTGTAATGACGTCCAGAACGTCTCGTAACGTCTTTTCAAACTATCCACAGAGCTCATTAATACCAGCTAATGTGTACTGAACGGTGTTCTCTGGACTCGTATATTGGAATGATTTCTACCAACCTCTGATATTATGGTCTTTAATATAACTACACTGTAAAAATACTGTAATATTTTTAAAGCTGGGGTGTGTAAAGTAAATTTACATCTTTCATGTTATTTTACACCCAACTTGTACATTTTCATTTAATTTCTATGATTTATTTAGCATATTTTGAAAATACCTCAATTCTGTAAAATAAAACTGAAAAATTCTGGAAATTCATCCTAGTTTTGAGCATATAGGCATATATTTTATTATTATTATTCTTCTTTATATTTCTATATAAAATACAATTTGTGAACAGTCAATTTTCTTTCTTTCAGTTTATCTAAAAGAACCATATCTATATCCATATCTATCTACCATATAGTATTTTTTTTTATTCTTATTATAATATAAATGCCCCTCCTCTTACTGAAAGCTACAATCGGTTTCTGAGAATATGGTTACGTTCTTTTTTATGGGTGTTGCTCTACCGCTTGACACATTTCTGCTGTCACACAATGTATATACCACCCTACCACCCAGATGTAATTTCTGTACTCTGTCTCTCAACTGAACTCAAATATCGATTTCCTCCGAGCGAGTGTTCTTCATCCTCAGCGTGTCATTGAGCCTCACTCACTGGCTTTTCAACTTTCTCGTGGCACTTGGTGGTCGTCTGCTAAGCTCTCAGGAGCAGAGTGTAATTGGAAATATCCCTCGCATCGAGGGAGACCCTGTGCTGCATACCTTCCCCTCATTTCTTGAGGTTGACAAATCCCTGGGTCGGGGTTTCGGAGTTGCTTCCTCGCACATGCATGCAGGTATAAATGTGTCCCGTTTTAGCTGGGTGTGGATGTTGGTGGTGATGTTTTGTGGTCCAGGTGAACCAGATACTGTAGGACATAAGAAGTGCCGCGGGTGTCAAAGCATGCCATATTTGCCCACACTGATTCTGATTGGATGCTCTGAAGCTGACTGACAAACATGAGCAATTTTTGGTCTGTGAGATGGCTGTGTGTTACAATGGGTGGATTACTTGTTGTTAGTCTCTCCCGATTAGCATTTAGAGATCATGCTTAATATGGGCAGCGTTTGCCATGTTAGCATGATAAATCAACCAGAGGCTAACTGTGGAGATGGAAACCTGGCTTCTGCAGATCGCTATTCATGTCCAATCCTGATTGCGTCACAGCGGATAGATTGTCAGCCCGCAAAAGTTTTGATACCGTCTAGTCAACTAGTCTAAAACTAAGAATGGCCCAGAAGGCGGTCCAAAAACTTTGTATATATATTTAATACATTTATAGACTTAATGTATTAATTATCCTGTTAAATCAAGTATTTAATGAAGCTAAAACAGCCACGTATGTTCCACTTTCATTGCCTTACGATTATTTGATCTAACACATTTGATCATGTGGAGAGCAAACGAAAACAGCCGCTAATAAATGCATTGAACTTTACATATTAAAATATTAAGATTTATAAATTAGTTATTTTTACCATAACTGTATGTAGCTTTAGATTATTATCTACAATTCCGTTTTATGCCTGCAGTCCGCGCTCTTCCATCTGCACTTTCCACATTGCGGCAATAAGAACTCTCTACAGTATGGTTACGCATGGCTCCAGTGAAATGATTATTATGGCACTTTGATATGACATAGTTTGCTTAAACTAATTTGCTTATCACAGCGTCGCGATACTTCTTGGTATCTTGGTACTTCAGTATCTTAAGATATGTTTATGATACCATGACAACCCTATATGCTCTACATTCCTACGGGTATTCGTAACTATTTTACATGCTGACTAACTCTTGAATTTGTATGATCGTATTTCATACGTTTTTGTACGATTCGCTTTCGCCCAAGTGGCGTTAAGTTTAGGCATTGGGTTAGGGGAGGGGCTTCAGTATAGTGTTTTCTAATAATCATATATTTTTGTTTGATTCACATCCTACAAATTCACACAAATTAGCCACCTTAGAGTCCTGTGCGATAAGGTTGATTAAAATACAACATTAAGTGAC
Source organism: Triplophysa bombifrons (assembly GCA_029783895.1). NCBI lineage: Eukaryota > Metazoa > Chordata > Actinopteri > Cypriniformes > Nemacheilidae > Triplophysa > Triplophysa bombifrons. The sequence goes on from CM056471.1 coordinate 4,752,351, forward strand.
TAAATACTAGGGCTGGGCGATTCATCGAAAAGTAATCGAAACCGACATTAAGAAGCTCTAACCGATGTACATTTTCAATGTCGGTTATTTCGATAACAATGTCGACGCTGCCGCTATACCTCATTTTTTTATCAGATCAAAAGACACTTCAAATATTCCATTTATTTTGGGCATACACATACAGTATATGTAAGACATTTTTGTACTGTAAGTTGTCTACTTTTACGTGTGTACGCTAACAATAAAATCTCCCCTCTGCTGACATAAAATGTTTGAAATGTGTCACTGATGCAAAACTCTGCAATAGACATTAAACGCTTGTCTAAAGAAAGCTCAAAATGTCTACTTTTAAATGACCCTATTCAAACAGAAATCAAATATTCTGTGTTTATGTAATATGCGTGAACATGGATAAAAGAAATTCTTCCAGGTCTGCTCCCCTGCTTAGTAATCACATGACTTTTATTCCAAAAATGTATATATTGTGCATACTGTATACTGAAACACATTTACTTCCTTTTTTCTTTAGACAGACTGATGAGTTTTAAGCTCCGTTCAACTATTAAAACTGCGTTACACTGTTTCTTTCACGTGAGAGCTCTTATGACGGCAGGACTGGTGTCTCCAGGCAAGGTCCTAAAGTACACCCGACTGTGTTCTCACGACACATGCGGACAGATGATATGCTGATTTGTGTTGTGTTTGTTCTCCTGTCTTCAGTGGCAGAGGAAATGTTTCCAAAAAATATCACAAAGATGTCTATTATTCGAAATGTTCAATTAATAACCATAAATACTATGTATTTTCTTTTATTATCTAAAAATATCATGAGATGAGAAACGTTTCATTAGAAAAAATACCCCGCCTTTAGTTGTGGATATATATACACAATAAAATATTGTTAGTGATCTATGCCTGCCAAAAACTAAGAAAAATAAAGAAAAGCACAATAATCGTTAAATAATCGCAATCGAAAAAAAACTTTAACGTGGATTCATGAATTAAATATATATTTTAAAGAATGTTTGTTGTTAGCACAGAGCAGCTTACACCGTCATTACTCTTTTGTGTGTGTGTAGCTGTGATGGGCTGAGGTCTGTCTGCACTGGCTGATTCTCTCTATCATCCTGGGAATACTCTGACCCACTTTGCCTCTGGTTGGAGTTATTTTTACAGATTAGAGGAAAACAACGGGAACAGTATCTGTTCTTTCACTTTCACTTTTACTGTCATATGTTTTCTTGCATTAGAGATGGTGGTTGAGAATCAAATAATCAAATAGTAGCTCGTTTCATCATAAATGCTCTCCTGGAGAGGTTGGATGCTTGTCATGTGCTCCTGTTTGTTTGCGTTTGTTTTCACAGACATCTTGTAATGGGAGGAACGTTGCTTCACCTGAAAATTCAAGATTGAAGATCACAACATAACAGTGATCACAGTGCCGAAAGCACAGATAATATGCACATATATTGTGTGCAACTCTCATTCGCATGAAAATAATCTTTGTCAGAGGATGTAGTCTCTGCAACACTGGTTGCGGATGGTGCAGTCTCTGGAGATCGGGCTCTGAACGGATGCAAACCTTGATCTTTATATACTCTCCCGTCTCCCCCTAACCAAGAGGTCGCTGCGGCTGCATTCACCATTCTGGTTCTAATATTCTGACGAACATTTGTATTTTGGTCTAGAGAAGCCATACTTTGGTCTAGAAAACGCATTATTATTGAAATTTGATTAACAAATAAAATTGTGTGTCCATTCGCATGTTACATTCAGGGGGCTATTGTAAAAGATAATGTTTAATATAAAAATCATTAAAGTTTGAATAAATAACTGAATAAAATGAATTGTGTGAACTGGATTGAACAAATACTGGATTGACAAATGGACTGGTAATGTTATTTTTTTAATTTCAAGTAGAGTTGCACGATTAATCGTTTAAAGACCGCGATCTGAGACCCACACGATCTCATTAATGAAAATCAACGATTCTCCCATGTCCATTAACTTAAACCTCCAACTAAAATCATAACGCTACAATCTTTGTGGCTATTAGCACTAACGGTAATAAAGCAGCAGTGCTATAAGAGCTTTTCTTCAAGTTGAACAACATTTCATGTTTTCTGGTTATTTTAAACTGTTTATAGGTGAGAATACTCTGTTGATATGTTTATCAATCGTATCTTTCTTTCAAGACCTCTTCCTAGGAATCTTTATGAATTATGAATTTGTTTTACCGTAGAGATTTTATATATATATATGATATATATATATATACACAAGTTACTTGAATGCATTAATACTTTTCAAGGAAAGTAAAACTTTTACATTCGAGGTAAAATTTGGAAAAGAAAATTAACCACCTATGATATTTGGGTCACACCTTATTTTATAAACCCTTAACTATGACTTTTGCCTCAGTAAACTACTAATTTGTTGCTTATTAATAGTTAGTAAGGTATTTGTTAGGTTTAGGTATTAGGTAGGATTAGGGAAGTAGAATATGGACATGTTGAATATGTGCTTTATAAGTACTAATAAACAGTCAATATGCTAAAAGTAGGCATCTAATAAGCAACTATTTAATAGTGAGAATTGGTCCCTAAGTGTTACCGGTATTTGTTGTTAAAAATTTCTTAACTATAGGTTAATCATGAAATATGATTTAGTCCTAAATATTACATACATCCTATAAATATTATTAGCAAAGTCATAAATATTACCTTGTCTAAATACACTTTTTTTGTCAGAAACTCTAGTTAGTGACATATTACTTTGTTGTCATTCAGAATCATAATTTCAAGACAATACATTACAATTATGTTCAGCAAATGTTTTAACATTATTTAGTTCCTTTTTATTCAATTCAGATTTATTTTAGTACTAATAGTACGTTTTGGATGTTCATCTTTGGAAAAAACACACCTGATTGAATGATTAATTATTATTATTAAATAATTAAATGCCAATTTCCTGTTTTTCCTCATGGTATTTTAGAATACATTGTTGAGAATCTTTGAAAAGATGTACATTACCTGTAAGATTAAAATTAACTGTAAAAATAATTGTGTGATTGTAATTGTACCGTTAAATTCATAGTGCTATTAAGTATATATATTTCTGTAAGGTGTATATTAGTAATGGAAACTGTAAAGTTAATTGTGGAATTGTACTTCAGAGTATTTTTCGAAGTTATAATTTTGGGGCTTTTGCCTTTATTGGGACAGGACAGTGGAGAGCAGACAGGAAAGCATTGGGCAGAGAAAGGGGGGGATCAGCAAAGGACCGTCGAGATGGGTATCAAAATGCATTTCCATGAGCGCACTTGCTGCTAAATGTAGGCATGCTAATGCTTACCACAGGGCTGTTGGTGCCGACACTTCTGAGTAATTTTTAATCAATGTACAGAGATGTATTTGCAATTTTTTTGTCAAAGACTATAATACTTAAAGGGGTGCTGCAACGACGTGTCTTGCTTTCTGACTTCTTTACTAGGTTAAATGTGCTGTCTTCTCATGCTTAACATGGTCAACTTGTCAAAAAACGAGATGGGCGTATGAGTAGGGATGGGTACCGAAACCCGGTACTTAATCGGTCCCGGTGCTAAATTATGAAAGACCGAAGTATCGATAAGCTCTGACGTTAACGGTTCTGCTGTCGGTACTGGAGAAATTAAGAAAAACATTTCCTATTTATTATTGCTAAATAAACGTTACCTAGCATATTTTAACTGACCTACCATTTCTAATTTGCGATAATATTAAACACATTTACCTTAATTTTCGTTATTCGCAATCTCACACGCGAAATGTCTGTCTGTCCCACACTACACAGAGCTCGCTTTGCACACAACACGAGAGCTTGCAAGCACACAACGTGAAAGCTCGCGCTTATTAGAGTGACGATGGTGGAGAGAATCAAACAGTCTTAGTATGGTTACATTTCACTCGAGTGGATGCAGACAATACTCGTTGCAACAAGTGCAACAAGATTTTTGCTTGTAAGAGTGGAAACACAAGCAATCTGTCAAAACATCTTTCAAAGGTGCATTATGTGCAGACAGAGAAATGCAAAGTTTTCGACTGCCTAGCTAATAGTTCATCATCCGCGTCCTGAGGTACATATGCTAGCCTAGCAGTCTTCCTAAATAACACAGACATAAACATTGCATAAGATTTCTTTAAATTTGTATGTAATAATTGAATAAACTCACATCACATTAAAAAATTGCCTACATATAAATCTTTTAGAGTATTTTTTTCTGCAGTAGTCTAAATAAATCTTAAACATTAAAAATGCTTTCACAGTACTGCATTTAAAATGGATGAATAATAATATATTATGCTTAAGAAATTATAAAGCAGAGCTTACCTTAAAATTAATTTGTAGTGATGATGAAATACATTAACTTTTCTTGTGTGTGTACATTGCAAGAGGTTCCAAACCTGTATAACGTTTAAGCCCAAACAGAGTTAACTACATTATGTCAATGTAAAGCTGCAGTTACAGTGAACCAATCCACTCAAGCATCTGGTCCAAGCAAAAGAATAACCCCAAAAAGTCTAAGGCATGAACCTGAGCGGGGCTGTTGCTGATGGATGTTCTACACTACACAAATCATCACAACACATCTCCAGCCACAACACATAGTTAGAATACCATTTCTTTATTATTAAAACAACAACAACAACAACAACAAAAAACACAAACAAACTTAGGCCCACATGCATTTATTTTAATTCTCTATGAATAATAGGCGGGTATCAGTCATCTTTAACCTGCATTAAGATACGTTAGGTCAGTAAAGAATGTTTTAAATAGTGAAAACAACTCCAGCTTTAGTTTTGTCTTTCATAAAAAAACACAACAAAAAGTACCGATAAGAGTACCGTTAAAGTACTGGATCGCTAAGTGGTAACGATAAAAGTAGTAATACCTCTAAAACCTTAACGATACCCATCCCTACGTATGAGGTAGTATTTCTGTGCTCAATAGACTCCCCCAGCGATCGTATAGGTTTCGTAAAGTTTTTCCGAACATATAAAACTGTTTTGTAACAATTTTTCTTAGTCCCCTATTGGACAATTCTCCTGGAAAAGCATGCGGCAGCAAGGAAAGCAGGAGAAGGAGCATTCTCAGACGTCACTTTCACTTGTGTGCAGGAGAGAGTGAGAGAGTATATGTTTGCAAAGTTCAGGTGTTTGTTTGTTCACAGCATTTGGGTGATGAATGTTATATAAAGATCGTTTGCAACTGATATATGGAGCCGTCTCGGTGCTAAAATGCTGGTCATGAACCGCATCTGTGAGTGAAACTAATATCTGTGTTTTGTTGACAATGTGCTTTAGTTCAGCCTCCCCCTCCCCCCCGAACACGCCGTATGATTTCAGAAGTAATCGTACAGCTGTATCTATCTTTTATAAATGTGATCAAACTAAATACTCTTCGAAGATATGAAGTATGCAATACTACTCTATAGGTACTCAAGATTAATATGAGATTGGCAGAAATCCCGTGTGTTAGGGCCGCTTTAAACAAAATACCAGTCAGATAGAAGGTTCCAGACTCTGTGTTACCCCTGGGCCCTGGATGCACAAAGTCGTGTTCCCGCTTCACAGGTGTCTCGGCAGGTCGCTCAGGACACAAAGACCTCACTGATTATAAGCTTTTAATGTTAATCTGATTGTAGGCTTTAGGTATCTCTGTGCTTTCTGCTTGTAATGCCGGTGATGCCCAGAGCATCCCATGCACGCCGGATGTGTGTGTTAGAGAGAACGCATTGTTCTCACCTTATGGAAACTTTCTTTTTTTTATCGAACCATAGTGCAGTGGAGCCACTAATTCCAGAACACAATGAAACCAATTTCATGATTTCCATTAGCACAGTCTGTCACGCTGTTTACACATTGAGATGAACTTGACTCGTCGTGTGTGAGAGAATAAGGTGACATTGACCTGTTAGCGGGTTCACGGCTGCTTTCTGCTGCGATGTATAAAGCAGAACTGTTAAGAATTTGTGGTGGTGTGATACAAGCGGGGTGATGACACGCCCTCCACCTCGCATCTCTTAACACCCAGGAGTGGAAGGGAGCGCGTCTCCATAGTAACTGAAGATGTAAAATAATTGGGCATGGCCCAGATTGTGTTAAGGGGGATGTACGGAACAGGGCATCTAGAGATGTAGAGATCCATATTTCGGTTTAGAAATCCTACTGCTTTTGAGTAATGCACATCTAGCTGCATGATGGAGTAAGATGCATGTTTTTTATAGTCTGTTGTGTATTATACGCTTAGTCTTGCATATCTGCTCGCTAAATAGTTGTGGTATTCACATCTGTACAAGTAGCACTAAAATGCCCAACCGACCTGTCTGGGCATCTCTCATCCTTACTGCCGAACACTGTCAGGTGAATTTCTTTGAGCTCACAGCTGTGGCCTACATGACTGGATTAGCTGCTGTAATCTGTACTGCGTTGTGGCTGCTACATCACATTTAAATTCAACCATTTGTCTTTATTTCAATAATCAAGTCAAAGCCCTTTCAAAATACCCATAATCTTTGCACGCTTTTTGGCTCGGTTGTGCACGCTACACTATTGCGAGACGTCTTTGGCGTCTAATACAGGATGTGTTAGGAAGGGGAACACGCAAAGGTAAATATTTTGGCTCTTCGCGCAAATGTGAGCCAGATTTTGAGGGGAAGCTTGTTTTGTGGATGTCTGAAGCTCGCAATGTATGTGGTGTGGGCTCCGTGAAACACAGCCCCTTTCTCTATATATACTGTTAAGAGAGACGTCTTTGTGAGGGGAATGCTTGACTTACTGTCAGTTTAAGCAGCACTATTCCTGATTAAGCCCAGACTTAAAGAGCTGCTGGGTTTACTTGAAATCTTGCTCTGTTTTCGCTCTGCATTGAATAGATGTTGAAGTTAAGCTTTGTTCTCAGATGAAGGCGTCTATTCAGCGGGTATTTTTGGGCTCAAGGGCATTTTCAAAGGTGTGAAACTTATAGGCACCAGAATTAAATATGTTTTTTTAACATTTTATTGACTAGGACTCTAAAAATGTGTTGCTGTGACAAGATAGCTCAAACAACTACACACATGTTATGATGGCATTAGTGCATCAGCATTAGTGCATTTCCAAACACAGTGCTATCAACTTACGAATGGCTTTCCTTTAGCTCCCGGTATATATAAAGCTGTATAAAGTATAAGCGGGAGAGATATACACCAGTTTGCTGTGAACTGTATTATGTGAGAATTGAGATGATGCTACTACTGCATTGGCTTTAAGGAGAGGTCTATAATTGTTAAGACACAACTCATATTTAACTTGGTTTGCAAGGAAATACGATATAAAAGTCTGCACGATGTGAAACATGTGACATGGGAAATGGTTGGACTTCTATTCGATACAAGAGTGTATTGTGATCATTTTTACAATACTTGTTTATTGTGAGCAGTCAAAAGTTCTGTTAATAATTCCAGACCGCAAATGAGCATAATTGTTTTAATTTTCCTGAAAACACAATTAAATTATTTAAAGATGGCTATTGTACGAAGTATAAATCGTTTTATTTATTTTTTATTTTGTAAAGTTCATTTTATTTCTATATTTAGTTATTTATTCAGTTGTTGTTTAAAAATGTTATCAAAGTCCCAGCAAATATGAAAATTGATACCAGCACTATAGGGGTGTACTGTTACGCTCGGCTCACGATTTAGTAAGATACACAATACTGAGTTTGAAACTGACATTCACCCCAAAATATTAACAATTTTAATAACATTCATTATTTTCTTAAAGAATTGACAACATTCAAGGTTAAATTCAACGTTTTTTTATGTAAAAACAATAATCACTGAAAAATAAAATTACATTTTTACATAAAAATATTAAAAATAGCCCTACATTTAATCATAAAATATATTGCCATAGCTCTTTGAGGTATCTTAAAGGTTTTGTATTGTGGTATGCAATACTTCAATATATTATTAAACCTTTAACTGGCGCATACCTAGATATGCTAATGCTTTAAGTTTGTGAAATCAATATTAATTTATATTCTAGGCATCGCCCTAAACTGTTGCACGTGACTTTTTGAAGTATTTAAATAATCCATTTATTTCAAACCATAGTGATATGCACATTCACAATATTTGTATGTACTGAGTAATAAAGTTCTATGAATAAATAAATAATAATAACTAATAAATTCTCTCATGAAGGCATACCAAAACATACAAGCAGCAAGAATTTACCTAGGAGAACCATACATGACAAACTAGTTTCTTACAAGTTGATTTTATAATGTTTTTAATGTTTTGCATTTAGTTTTTTAAGGTGAATAAAATACTCTTTTTCTCTGTATATTTAATCAATGAGGAATTCTTTAATAAAGTCTAAAAATCTTGTCTCGTTCTCGTGAACCCAGGCTCGTGTCTTGTCTCGTGGGATAAATGTCTCGTCACACCCCTACTAAATATTATTTATATAGGTTATATATACTTCCCAACCACTGCTTCCCCTCGGTTCATTTGTCAATTACCACCGTTGTGGTAAAACACTGCCACCGTTCCGTTCCGGCCCTACACAAGTCAGCCTTCCTCAGGAAAAATCCTGAATGAATTCTCTGTGATGCTAAACGGCACAGAGGCCCGAGTCATTTGGCAAGATAAGAGGTTTTATTTAAGAGGACTGAGCCAGATAATCAGATAAGTCATTTTTTCCTGAATGGAGTCTTCACCAGACTTCACTACAGACACTTAAACAGTCTTTTGAACCACTTCATTGAATTGCTTCCTCCAGTCACCAGCATTTCTTACTGTGGGTTTACCAGAATTACTATACTTCAACAGTGTTGTGGTACAGCTGGGGTCACAAGTCATGATAAAATCTCCCGTTGAGGATTTTTTAACTCTAGGGCAAAGCGGGAGTGAGGGATCTGGCTCTTTACTCTAAAAGCTTTGCTAAGCCAGTGTCTGTGGGAGTCTGGGCAAACAATACCGCTCTGGCAGCGGAGGGTACGGCTTTATTGCTCAAACAGAGCTGAAACGCTCTGCAAGCGATCTCCGCAGGACGCGTCTGGTCTCACGGAAGGCGGTTGGATCCTGATGAGATGCTTTATTTGCTGAATGGCAGAGGAGAATGGTTTCATCATTCGTGAGTTGGCGAGCTTTTCACGCCGGAGATCAGCAACGCGACCTTTCGTAGGCGAATCATATTGAGTGCGCAGGTGCATGGGCGACTACCTGTCTGCATTCTCACTTGAACATGGCTGCACATGAATCGCCACCAGAGAAGACGCTTCTAATGGGTGATGGGTTTGGAATATCTTGGTAGAAAAAAGAAATGTAGCCGTTTTTTGTTTTTTTTAATTGAGGGATGGAACAGAAGCTGGTGTCAGATGGAAATGCTGTTTTGGAGATGAGGAAAAATCTAAAAGGCAAATTTTTGAAAACAACACCCCGTCTTGATGATTTATTAAGTAAATATGATGAATTGTTTTATGTTGAGCACTGCTACCAACTGCTTTAAAGTGAATATTTTTTATCTGTGATGCTACAAGGAAATCAAGTTGATACAGTATTGCTGTTCGCACTGCACTGCCTTTGAAACCCAAATCATCTGACAGGTTTTTTAATGTCTTGGATTTGATTTTTTTCGGTGTGTTGTTATCTTTAGTGCAGTTTTCAGTAGTCCACATTTACAGTCAAGTTATTTGGTATATTTAGGTTATTTTTTCTCTCCATATTATTTTACTTGAGTATAGAATGTTGAATGAATGTTTTTTTGCATCAGTTCAGATACAGCTTCAGCTCTGAGGAGACCATTTGGACGTCTGAGGCTGACACTTGTAATTATAGTTATCGGTTTTCGTGATATTTGAGTTGATGTAATTTGAAGTAATTCCAGGTAAAGTCATACAGTATAAAGCAGCAGTGTGAAAAGGCAGAAATTAAATCATCTTGGCCAGCTGAAAAATATCTTAGCAAGAATATTTTGGAATGTATTGTTTACCGATCTTTGTGTTACATTTCCAACAGCAGATATTTTTAACTAATGGGTGAATCTCACAAAACCTGAACCAGAACATGTCCAGGGCTTATTTCACCTCTTAACTCTGTAAACAGTAGATGGGGGAAAAAACGTTTTTAAAGGAAGTAAAACAATGAAAGTGTCTGAGATTCCTTTGACAATATAAGCAAATATTAAGTAGACATCTTCAATAAATTTTTCTTATAGTTATATATATTATTCCCCCAATGAGAAAATTATTCCATTAGTCAAACTGTATTTGTTATATTATATTTGAAAAGATTTCTAACGACAAGTTTGTATATTGGAACATTTTAACTGTGATGTATTAAAATGTGCTTAAACTTCAACACTACTTTCATTTTCTTAAAGGAATAGTTGACCCCAAAACGAAAATTATTTTGCTCATCCTCGTGTATTTCAAACCTGTAAGACTTTATAGAACACAAAAGGAGATATTTTGAAGAATGTTGGTTAACGAACAACATTTGACCCCATTGACTTTCAATGTATGGGCAATGGACATCCAGATATCTTCTTGAGATATTTTCAGTCATAACAAGTTAAGACTGGTATTAGAATTGTTGTTTTTGGGTGTACTTTCCCTTTAATGAAGAAGATAATTTTGATCTAATGTGTCTGATTTTATCGTGTGATTCTGGGTTTGAATGTGACCCGGAGGCTTTTGTTCTTGGGATCAACCCGAACACATTTGTAAATGGACTGAATGACTAGATTCGTAATCTAAACTGTTAAACAGACCAGTTCCTCTGTTTTTTTGTGGAACATAATGAAATAATAGAAGCTCTTGCTTTAAAGGGATCGCTCACCCAAAAATGACAATTTGTCATTAGATTACTCGCCTTTAAATTGACAAGTTTGGTTCTGCTAAACACAAAGGATAATATCGGGAAGAACATCAGAAACCAAACAGGTCTCATCCACCATTGACTCCCATAGTATTTATTTTTCCCTACTATGACAGTAAATGGGAGACAAGATCTGTTTGGTTACTGACATTCTTCCAAATTTCTTCCTTTCTGTTTAGCAAAACAAAGAAATGTATACAGGTTTGGTACAACCTGAGGGTGAGTAAATGATGACCGAATTTTCATTTTTGGGTGAACTATCCCTTTAACCACTCTACAAGAATTTTCAAGTAATTGGGGCTATTAACTATAAACCAAAATGCTGACAACCGTTTTGCGGGCATAAATTTGAATGCAAATTCAGTGCTGGATTATTTCCAGCTAAAGGGCAATGCTATTTTATAATAATGACATACCTGACCTTTACAGTTGCCAACAAGAGAAAATCTGGTTTCGGCCTGCACATTTCTCTTGTTATTCCTTGAGCATAGTTGCCAAACCCCTGGGCTTTCAAGTGATGGAAACTGATGCTTTGGAATGATGACAGTTCACATTGTGTTTACAAAGGCCTGACACAACTCTGCACAATACAGAAGGGCGTTTGCCGTTTTCTTCGGAAAGAACTTAACCTGACAAAAACAGGTTTGTCCGGAAAAAGCCATCATTGATGGGAAACAGACAACGGAGAATGTGTGACTCCAAGTGATCTCTGTGCCGTGTTACAAGGATTTAATGGGTAACGGGCAAAAGATATTCTCACTTTGTGCGATATTCCATCTCAAAGTTTAAGTAGCAGTCTGATAGTAGATTATGACAGTCCTTATCAGTTGAAATTTATAGCACAGACAGCGTCAGTTTGACATGTAGCCCACAGTCGAGCTAATCTTATCTGGAAGCAGTCTTTTCTCCGGGATTCAATGTGAAGCGCCGTGTGGGAGACATCGTCTGAAAGCACTAATTGAATTTCACTTTGCAGAAAATCCTGCGTGGCTCATCGCATTTGTGGGGAGATTAGACTCATGACAAAAATATAGACCTCGTATATATAGACCCGCATTGCTGTGCATGATGGGATTGTTTTCATAGCTTGCTGTTTTTGGCTATTCATTTCTTGTTTTCTGTCTTTCAAAGCTTGATTAGTTTGTAATCCTGGCAGAAAGCAGATAAAATAAATGGCCATGGCCTTTTATCTGTATGAGGTGGCCATTATTCACTTGAGACTTGGACGAATGTGTTTTTCGAGATAATTGAGTGTGCAGTGCTTTCATGTATCATAGTAGCTCACAGAAGAGTGTTGTTATTGATGTTTGAATTGGAGCTCTGTACATTGATTACATTTCTGCTAATGCTTGCGTTTTAGTGCAGCTTGATCAATGCATAACACCAAAAACCTTCTAAACGTCGGCAATGAACTGATCCGAATGCTATTGATCTTATATATTAATATATGTAAAGGTAAAGCAGTTGTGTTGGGGTTGTTTTACATGTGTGTTGATAAGTGTGAATTGGCCAGTGTCAAATACAAAAATGTGTGGTCAGAGTAAACTTCTCTGTCATTGGTGTTTTACGTGTCTGGCTATTGAAACCAACCCAGCTCTGCTTTCATTTTTGCCTTATGAAGCATCTACCTTCTTTCTTTCCTTCCTTTACTTCTATTTTCTTATTATTTCCCCTCCCTTCCTTCTTCTAGCATTTCCTTCCTTACCTTTATTTAAAAGGCTCCTGTTTTGTCTATTTTTATAGTCTTTATTATGTTTATAATGTGCTAAACAAAAGGTGTTCATATATCGATAAAAAAACATACTTGACACATTACATATTTCATCTGTGTTTTACATCGTCATCTCGATTTTCAGAAAACAGGCTGTGATTTTCTTTTTCTTTCTTTCTTTCTTTCTTTCTTTCTTTCTTTCTTTCTTTCTTTTTCTTTCTTTCTTTCTTTCTTTCTTTCTTTCTTTCTTTCTTTCCTTTCTTTCTTTCTTTCTTTCTTTCTTTCCTTTCTTTCTTTCTTTCTTTCTTTCTTTCTTTCTATCTATCTATCTATCTATCTATCTTTCTTTTTTCTTTCTTTCTTTCTTTCTTTCCTTCTTTGCTTCCTTCCTTCCTTCCTTCCTTCCTCTATTGATCCTTTATTCTGACCTCTAATTTGACTCTTTATCAATCCTTTTTTCATTCCTACATCTCTGCTTTTCTTTTCTTTCCCTTTCTCTTATTTTTCCTTTTTTCTCTTATTTTTCTGTCCATTTTTCCTTTCTTCCTTCATTCCTTTCTTCTCCTCTTGTTTGCCTTATGTTTCCCTTACACTTATTTTCACTTTTCTTTCTCTTATTTTTCCATCCTTTTTTCCTTCTTCCTTCCCTACTTTATATATTTAGTCTTTCCTCTTGTTTTTCCTTCCTCTTATTTTTCCTTCCTTCCTTCCTTCCTTCCGTCCTTCCTCCCTCCCCCCCTTCCTTTCCTTCCTTCCTTCCTTCCTTTTTTCCTTATTTCGTTCCTCCCTCCCCCCTCCCTTCCTCCCTTCCTCCCTTCCTCCCTTCCTTCCTTCCTTCCTCCCTTCCTTCCTTCCTTCCTTCCTTCATCCCTCCCTTCCTTCCTCCCTCGCTTCCTTCCTCCCTTGCTTCCTTCCTCCCTTCCTACCTACCTCCCTTCTTCCTTCCTTTGGTTTCCCTTTCTTATTGTTTTCTTGTTCACTTTGTTTTATGCATTATTCTTGCGTTTATCTTTATTGTTTTACACTTTTATTCTTCCTTAATTTGCTTTATTAACTTTCCTTTTTATCTTCCTGATCTCAATGTCCCTCCCCAACCCATGCTGTCCTCTGATAAACAGTGCTGTAGGGTTTATGAGCACATTCTGTGGGGCACAGTGCCATGCAGATTAATTTTCTATTTGGGAGATTAGAGATGGACCATTGTCTACGTCTATCGTCTCCCGGCAAAGCAATTTTCAGTGATGTATTTATCCTCAAACAATAATGTGTGGTGTTCCTACGGAAAGACCCGTGCAGGACCACTAACAGTTAAGTCTTGGCCGGATGCCCATCGACGGAGGTGAAGCATGAAACACACAATTGGTCCATTTCAAGAGTCCTCGGATGAATCAGTCGAGTGCCCACTAGAGACTGACTGCTAATTTTAGAATGGGAGAGAATGAGTTTCTGTTTACAGGCCATTGTCTTGCCTACAGGGATGATTTTGCTTGGAGTTTTTTACACTCCATCCTTGACAAAAACCTGACCATTTATTTGACTACAGCAATGTGATGTGAATTTTTTATATCATTTTTATTATTTAATTTCTTTTAAAGGAATCTATTGTGAACAGTTTCTCATTTTTCAAATCCTAATCATGCGCCCGCTGTGCAGTGTTTGGGTATCATACCATGGGTTGTCATAACATTCTCTGATGGAAATATATTTTCTGTAGTAGATGGTCACTACAGCAGCACCAGCTGGAGTTATTGTTTACAGAGCTGCCGGGTCGCGTCATTTACCTTTCCGCCTCCAGCAGCATGTGCAACCCTGTCCCCACGCACCGTGATGAAGCATGATCACGAGAACATGAGTTCAGAACCAGTGCGTTATCTCCTTCTCTCACGGTCTGTATCTAACACCGTGTGATGAACAACAACCACAGGGTCAGAGCGATAAAGAGAGTGCTAGTGTTTGTACTCGCTCGATGGAGACCAGCAGGATGGTAGACAGATTCTACCACGCATGGAGTGCTGGGAGGTGATGTTTAAAAGCAGCCCACCCCGTGCTTTCAAACGCACCGGAGGGAGCATTAAAGTGCCTAATCTGTTACAGCCATTAACCGTCTCCCTCCGCGAGCGAATGCTGGTTGTTTTGTACTTTATTTGAGTCAAAAAACTCTGTGTATCATTCTGCCCCTTATTTTCACCCATACTGATAAATATTTATCTTTCTCTACAGGTCCCGAGACATCAGCGTCTGTCTTCTGTGAGCAGGTGCTGGAGAGGACCGGAAGTAACTGTTGACGGTAGGTGAACTCTTTCTCAAGCTTATCAGGCTAGTGCGAGGTGCGTAAATCAGTATTGCTGGAGACCACCGCACCCCCTCGTGTCATCCGTCCGCTGTGATTTTATTTTGAGAACATGCTTTGCTGTAGAACATCCAAAACATCTCCATCCTTGCTTCTTTTCGGAATATTTAGTCCAGGGCGGTCAAGTCACGGTGATTTGCTCTCGCTATATGTGACCCTTTGGGGTTAATGGTGCATGGATGTGTTATTAAGAGCGTTTTATGGTTTTCAAAAAATGTAAAGGGATGGGGCTGGTCCAAGATTTGTTTTATTTGACTGTAAACTGGAAAGTCCATCAAGGCACTTGGACGGATTCCTGTTGGACGCTTTAGGGGATTGTGAGTTTCACGCTTGTTTCCGTCTTGGCCATCCACTTTGGATTCTGTATCGGGAAGAAGCTTTGGCTGTGAACAATAATTTGAATGGGGGGCTGAAATGCATGTTTTATTTTTCAGTCATGTTGATGTATTCATGCCGCCTTAACTTTGGATTTCATCCTCACTGATAAGTGTTAAACACCTTTTAGAGACCAAACACAGTCTACCGGCAAAGTAATGGCATCACTTTATGTCCACAAAGGGATTCATTTACTCATTTTCGGTTCAACCATCCGCTGGCACAGATAAAGGCAATTTATCATGGCTGTTAAGTTAGAATTGCGAAGTGAAGTGCTCGGAGCAAAAATAACAAAGTAGTGGTGGTGGGTGGCATTGATTTTGTCTTGTCCGATTCCAAAATTAACCACTTAGACATTGTATTGTTTCAGGTCTGCCATCTTTGGCTCAGTGTGCTTCTGATGCTTAGTTCTGGAATATGTTGTTTTTCCGAATTCTCTGTTTTTGGGGCTTTTTGAGCTGGTTGGGACCTATGAAGCTGAGCAGGTCAGGTGAACACTCAAACCTGTTTCTCCTCAAATCATTAGGCGTGTAGAATTACAAAGCAACCTTCCGGTCGTCTGACACAATCAGGTGCCATCTTTCTTGTACCCTCCTGAGTTGCTTTGCAGACCGTATCCAAAAGCCCCACACGCTGACACATGCTCGCGGTAAGGCCAATCCTCGTGTGTGTATTCCCAGGCTGCCTCTCATATTCCTGCGCGCTCATCTCTCTCCATCAAACACACAGACTCTCTTTCGCCGCAGTGTCCTTGAAAAAGCTGTGACTTTGGCAGGCTGCGTCTCTCGCTGCGGTTTCAGTATATCTGCCATTTGAATGTATCTAATGGTCATTTTTTGCCACTGCCATGCATCGTTAATTTAAAAATTGTTATGTTCTCTTACTGCATTCAATGTTATTTCAATGTATTTGAAAAAGTGTTCATAAATTAATTTTTTACAATGGTAAAGAACAGTTTGAGAAATAATTTTCAGTAACATTTGTAATTTGTTGACATTTGTGGCATCATGGGCTAGAAAAGTATTCCTCCAGTGTACTGTATACAAATATATTTTCAAACTTCTGTTTTTTGCATACTGAGGTTTCCAACGTACAATTTGCCTATTATACATTATGAAAGTATACAATTTCAGGTTATACTACACTTAAAACCCTTTGTAACCTCCCAGATCACACTAGCAGGTGCATAGCAACACACTTCTGATTCAGTTAGACTGCATTTTTTATTTCCTTTCTTTATAGTTTGAGTAAGGTTGTCTTTTTTCGTCAAGCCACACATGATAGATAATTCTTAAAAAAAGAAAAATGTCTCATGAGGTTCAGACATGATTTGCCACCTGTCCAGTTCTTTGAACCTCCGAAAGAGAGAGGTTTCTCACTCTTTCTGTCATTTCCTGTCAAACACTAGTTTGTGCCACTATATTCCACTGTGCAGCTTTTGTGTTCTACTAGTTTTTGTTGTTGCGCTTTCTCACCCCCCCCCGTCTCATATCTGTTTTTCATCATAGATTGAAGCGTTTTGAAGTCAGTCGAGCAGGTATGTCTTGAACGTCTCTTCAGTGGAAGACATAAACATGAGCTGTGACTCATAGAGGCGAACGCTTGCCACAAGCTGCTTTGGTTTCCGATTAAAAACCATCGACTGCTGAGACTCACTATCCGTTTCTGATGAATTCAGATAAACACAGATACACAGATAGTATATGCACATAGTGTACACACACAAATTTGAACAATTGAATGTAATTGACTTTTTAAATAAATATATTGTAGTGTGCATGTTTAATCTTTACATGTTGTCTTAAAAGGAAAGGGACAGTTTACCCAAAAATGAAAATTCTGTCATCATGTACTCAGCCACAGGTTGTTCCATACCTGTTCAAATGTCTTTGTTCTGCTGAACGCAAAGGAATATATTTGGAAGAATGTCAGTTACCAAACAGATCTCATCCTCATTGACTCCCACAGTATTTATTTTTTCCTACTATGGCAGTAAATGGGGGATGAGATCTGTTTGATTACTGACATTTTTTCAAATATCACATATTTATCATATTTATTAGGAGGCAGAGCTAACGGTTGCAGTCAGCTCACTTTGTGGATTTAGAGTGGAAAATTTGGAGCGGCGAAAAGAGGAAATGGACACCAGTGTGGCAAATCCTGTTGACGATGAAGCATCAGTATTAGAACCGGAAAAAAGGGATTGTTTTCCACCGTGTGGAACTTTTTCGTATTTAAACCTGACAACGATGCGCAAGAAGTAATCTTTTTCTAAACAGTGCTTTGGCATCGTCGCAGCGCCGCAAGGTAACACCACAAATCTATATAACCACCTCAAACGTCACCACAAAATACAGTACGAGTCAGCATCATGGTTGCCAAGTCCGTTTATAATCCGCGACTTTGGGCTTGTTTTTTTTATCAAGTCGCGTTAAAAAATCATTAGTTGCGAGTTGCGTTTTTTTGGCCTTTTTTTTTTAAGTATTTGTTGCTTGTTAGGAAAATTTGACAAGCAAATTGGTTTCTTTAAATTTATGGTCACCGTTTTAGTCGCATGCATTGATTGACACTTTCAGATTACAGCCTATTGCCAATCAATGAATTAATATCAGTTCTGTAACGTATTTCGTCAAAACATTCAGCCCCCTCTCCCCTCATTGGATAAAAAAAGGTGGGAAAAAAAAGGAGAGACAATTTTTGTTACTTTTTGCACTTTATAATAACTATGTACTATGTTCAATATTTTACCTGAGTTCAATAAAAGTTGTGAGAATCGTATGAGAGAATCGTGATCTCAATTCCCATGAAGAAAAATTGTGATTCACATTTTAGTGAGAATTGTGCAGCCCTACACAGAAATACTACGTAATACACCCAACTCATTTTTTGACAAGTTGACCATGTTAAGCATGAGAAGACAGCTCGTTTAAAGAAGTCAGAATGCATGACACATCGTTGCAAGGCCACTTTAAAAAATATGCTTGCTTGCTTGTTTCATAGGAGGTCATGGACATGTTTGTTCATTTTTCTCTGAAACTGTGATAAATGTGTTGAGTCTTCAATCTTATACTCTCTGGCTGAAGGTTGCGTTGGGAGTGTTTGTTATGCTGAAATTGTTGTAAGATTGAGTTTCTCTTGTGTCAGTTATCACACAGCGCCTCGGTTTCTTTTACCATGTGGTAATTTACCATCTCAATCTCCAATCTCTCAATGCAATAAGACCCGTTCTGTGTATGTGCGTCTCCTTTGTCTGCATTTCTCTCTGTTGCTCTCTCCTCCTGTCTTCCATTCATCCCTCTCTGGAATCAGGGAGCTGCTGCTGGAAGGATGTAGCCATGACGACAATTCCTTTGGGATGATCCGGCACAGAGCCTCACTTTTTTTTGTCCATCTTTGCATGCGATCTCTCTGTCTGCCTCTCTCTCTCTCTCTCTCTCTCTCTCGCTCTCATTTCTCTTTCTTTGAGTTTTGTTGACTTGACGAATCAGTTGGTAAATTAAAGCATTGGTACCAACATGCACTGGGGAGGGTACTGTTGTTATATAATTTAGTTAATCTTGAAAATATTTTGTGTGGGATATCAATGGAATGAACTTGTGCGCTTTTTGGAAGAAATTCCAAATTGCAGGTTGTGCATGTGCAAGTACTTTTGGTCGCAATCTAGAGCCCGATATAATTGTTTTTAATGTTTTGGCAGATGGCCATCTAGCACACTGATGTACCCTTGACACGCCCCCAGATGTCATCGTCCATCGCGATGTTTCACTACCAACCTAGTTGTATTGCTTAAAAGTGATAAAGCACTGAGCATCTTTTTCATTATTTTGACATGTTTCTCCAGTTATTATTTTTTGCAGATAAATGCAATTAAAAAAATAATAGTTTGCGAGAAATATTGTCAGTAGTTTACAGAATGAAACACAAATTATCACTTTACATACCTATAAACAGTAAATTCAGAAAAAACGTACACTCATTTTAAAATGGTCTCTTAATAGTTTTGCCGTATATAAATGAAGTAATTTAAATAAAATGTTTATATAAAATTTTAATGAATAGAAAAAAATAAACGTAATTTCAAATGAAATAAAATAGTAAAATTAATAAAAATAAACACAGGTTATATGTCCTGTGAGCGTGACATCTATAGTTTCAAGCCTGGAAACCAGATAAAGGTGGAATGACCAGTCACCATACGACCCTGGGAGCAGAGAATCTCTCTGATAAGCCATTAATAAACAGAGCAGAGGCAGTCTAATGCATTCATTACAGAACACTCAGTGCCTACCATGAGCACGCTCAGTAATGCAGGATGAAAGGTGATGAATATGTAAAGAATAGAGTAGTGTGTCCCGGATATAAGGTCAGGGGTCAAAACTGCAGCTTGAAAAGGAAAGACACACACATACAGAGAGAAATGAACACATCCTCCCATCTCGTCAGTGCGGCTGGTACGACTGCGGCCCCTGAGGTCACTGAACTCTGTTAGGAATTCATCACTTTGCTGAGACGAGCTGTTTTTCACCTCCTTACACACAGCGGTCTCACATCACGCTCTATACACACACGCAGAGCTTGTGAGCATCAACATATTTGTTTACTTTTTACCACGTTGTTGGTAATTACTTTATCCTTAACAGCCATAAAGATGTTTTGACCAACAACAACGCTGATGTATTCAGTGTGCAAAATAAGTGTGTATCGTGGTCATGTGACAAATGATGTGAAGTCATGGGACTGAATACGGTTTGACATGTTTATCAGCCCACTCTTAACGCAATAGTAGGTAGTATTCAGTGTTCACTGCGTGTTATACTGTAAGCTAATTTTCATTTCCAAACATTTCCTGAGAGAGACAGGAAGAACAAAGTTTCACCACTCTCCTGTTTTGTCTGCCTTGAAGGCCTGAAAAAAACAGAAAGGTGTTAAAAATCATACTTGTCATCCTTTGATTGGTTGCTGGGTGTTTATCCATATCCCTCACTTCCTTTGATCTCACACACAAACATGACATGAACCCACAGCGAGAGATGCCATGACCTCTTCACACCATTGAACTTTAGGGCATCGGGCATGAATTCCCCATATTTCAAGTACACAGTGTTATTAGAAGGTGCAAGAAATGCACCTGAGGTCATGATAGCACACATTTGGACGTCACTATAAATGCACACTTTCTGTCAGTTAAATTCCGATTTGGAAACATATTTTGATTACAATCTCTTCATGAACATTTTTTAATACTAGCATTGTTGATACCCAAATCCATTGCCTCCTTTTTTTATCACTAAACTTGTTATTGTTGCCCCTTAGAACCCAGACTGCTGATTTCGTGTTTTAGAGACTTGTAAAAAATTCATGTTCGAGATCGGAGTGCTCAGAGGGAGATGAGCTCAAACAAAAAAAGAGCAGGATAAAGGAAACTGAGCAAAGGAGAATGAGAAGCAACGGGGTGAGACTAATGCTGAAATATTTACAACAGCACTTAGTCGAATTGACCGTAGACTGCATGTCCCAGTGCATTATGCGCCATGCTTGCCGCTGGAAGCGTGTTTGAGGAAGAGATGGAGTTATACAGAAAGAAAGGGAAGGTTCGTGCTAATGAATTGGTGTTGTCAAGTAACATGTCCAAATTGACCTGGAAATGAATGGATTCAGTGATCCGCTGCGACTTGGCAGCTGAAGGTTATGCGGTGGGTACGAGTGCACAAACCCAAACACTTTCCCCAAATTCCTCTTTTTACACAAACGCACATACCGAGTTTGTTCCGCACCGTCTCGCAGTCTTCACAAACAAAACTCCAGAGACCTATCTGCCCAGGTAACACATACACAAGCATGCTGGACATGCAGTGTTGTGAAGCAGGGTGCAGAGTGCTGCCTGCTGGGTAGATTTCAGCACGAGCAGATGGTGCTCATGATCCCGAGCCATGACGGCTCAAGGTTGGATGCGGCTCGACCGGTGAGCTGTCGCAGAACTCCACCCAGCGTGTTGGCGTGAGCCTGAAAAGAGATGAGTGAGAGAGAGAGAGCGATGTGACCCTCATGCCGTTATATAAGGGTCCTTTTAAGAGGTTATATCATGGATAACAGGATCTTTTTTTTTAATGAAAGTGTTCAATGTACCGTGTTGATTTATTTAAGGGCAGCCATTTTTAAATGGTTGTGCTTCAGGATTGCGCATCGGTTAGCAGCATGCGACCAAAAGAGTAGTAGCCAGGTAACCTAACTATGCCGAATTATGTGGTTACGGGCATTTTATTATTTTCATTTAGTGTTTTTATTCCTAGCTCCAATTGTGAAATCTGCTGTTTGGTCACAATTCATTTGAATTGAATCTGAATTGTTAATTCACGTTGTAAATTAATATATTTGTACAATTTCTTAAACTAAAAAAAACTGATTTTTTTAATAATTGTAAATATTACAAGTGTAATCATACTAATTAAATAAAAATGTATTGCTCCTTAAAAATTGTGAAAGAATTGTTCAAGAATCGAAAGGAATAAGCCTTCCATACATTCTGAACCACAACGTTATACATACTGGGGACAAATTTGGACTGGGTTAGATTTTCTGCATTTTTCCCATCCGTAGCAAGTAGTTTGAGAGGCGTTTTTGAGAGGTTTTATGCTGCCCCATATGTCTGTTGTAAACACAATGTTTTTTTATTCAAGAGCTCAAAAGCATCGCTGTTGTCATTAGGCCTGTGGCGACAGCAACTTTTTGTTCGGCGATTCATTGCATCAGAAATAATTGCGATAGTCAATATTATTGTCATTTCATAAATATTTTAGGTCACTGATTAAGTAATGACATAATATTGCAAGTACACCCTTTTACAGAACAAAGACATTTTAATATAATATTTGGACATGAAATTGGAATGTAAATAATTGGAATGTAAATGTTTAAAATAAATAAAACTGACACTTCCAGTCCTTAATCGTTATTGGTTGATTTACGTTACAAGCCTTTATGATGAAGTTTAGGGTAACCAGAGACCTCGATGTGTGAACTCTGGAGAGGGAAGCACGATTGTATGTCATAATGTGGCCGTTTTATATACACTTGCCCAATTGAGCAATGACAAACAATGTCTCTTTATCTTGAATGACTTTTCCATTCGTGAAGTGCCCTTCAGAGGAACAAAACGCTGTTTGAAATACGTCTAAGGTGTATTCATACATGTGACATGTCACATTTAAACTTAAAGACCTCTCCTAAGCTCCAAATGTAGCTTTTGTTTCAATCAGTTGTGTTGTTGTTTTCGGTTCCTCCATATTTAAAGAGAAGAGCATCTTGTTCACATGCTCCTTTGTTTTCATATCGAAGTGGGAGGTTTGCGTCTTTGACACCAGTCGATAGCTATTCCAAACTGGGTTTATACTTCAGGATAACACAATATAACTCTTCGAGTCTTTTCATTTGCAGCTGTCCACCCCCTGTGTGGCTGTGCACACACGCGTGCGATTGTGTGTGCGTGCATGCGAGCCCCGCTTTTTATAAACGGATACAGGGCGGCGCTAACAGAGACTGCAAGATGGGATAAAATGTTTCTGTCATTCATTTTTATGTAAAGAAAACGCACACTTTGGCAATACATTTTATCACCAAAAAGTACCAACGTCAAGTTTATATATTGCGCCATAAGTCGATAAATTGACTATCGCGACAGGCCTAGTTGTCATGCATCATCTCTTTTAGGTCTATGTGAGGACAGGACGATAAAGATGATTTTGTGGTTCACCATAATGTTGTGTTCGACTGCAGTCTCTGCTCTGAAGAGCCACTTTGATTTATCAGCGGGATACAAAGTGTTGAGTTGACTTAACCTGCACGTTCACACACATGTCTGCGTATACACACACACATTCGTATTTCCATCTAATATTTTCTTTTTCATATCCAGCAGTGTTTCAAATGTTCTATGACCTGCTTTTTATTTCTCTCATTTTTCTTACACTTTAAAGTCTTCCTCCACAAAATTCTGTCATCATTTACTCATTACTTTTCAATCCAGATCTGTATGACTGACTTGTGAAACACAAATGTAGAAACAGAGTATACGAATTTGTGAAGCCACTCTTACAAATATAATGCAATTGAATGGTTCAGATGTTTTGTTTTGTTGGTTTTATCATTTTAATTGGGTCCTCTCATAAACCTGAAGGATGGATTCAGTAAACTGGAAATATATAATTGATGGAACATAGTTGGGTTGGGTATTGTTATTTTTCTTGGTCATTTCTGGAATTTGTTTCATGTCTTTTTCCACTTTCATTGTATTAAAAACAGCAGCAACAGGATTGAAGAGCAACAATTTCTCCGTTTGCATTCCACATAATAGATAAATGAGGGCGACCGATTATAACCACGGTGAACCATGCATTAGAAACTAAACCAACGCCAACCCACTCTCCAATAAGACGTCTCCATAGACATAATCCATTCTAAAAGGATTTCATAATAAGCACTTGTTTTGTAACATGGTCAGATATATTTTTAGCTCTTTCAAAGTGTTAACGAAGCCAACAAAGGTACAAAGCATCCTGGGAAGTCTGTAGAGCTCTTTTGTTTGTCACCATCATGTAACACCAGCTTGTGTGTTTGTCTTGTTGTTGTTTTTTGACAATCATAAAATTTTGCTTGGTGATTGTTATACAAAAAATGTAGGTTTAATTAACTTTTAATTGATGTCACTTACAGTTAAAGCCGTGCAGGTGCCAGTTTAAGGCAACAGTTTGTAATTTGAAGGTGTCATATTGCGCCACTACCTGTTTTTCTGTGTCTTCGGTGTGTTATATGTTGCCCATGCATGTATTAGACACGTTAAAATGCAAAAATTAAAGTGTCGGAACAAAAGATGCATTCTATCTTAAAGCAAATTCTCACCCAGACCTTTCCTGAGATGTCTCGTGTAACTACAAATGTACGTCAATTCGTGGTGCGATTTGACTGAGACCGTCAAAATGTATACGCTAGTGAGGTGGGTGTACCTGTCAGTACAATTGCATTGGAACCTGATGTTCCAAATATGGTAAGAGTCGTTACATTTCGTCACACGCTTGCAGTTTTCGACCAATCACTACACACTGGTTAACTGGCCAATCATAGCACACCTCGCTTTTCAGAGCCAAGAGCTTTGATAAAAATCTAAGCGTCTCAGAGAGGCGGAGCAAAGAGGAGATACAAACATGCCTGGTATGTGGAAAATACTGCGTTTATGAACCTTAAATCGTGTATACACATTGCATTACATGTAAAACAAACAATAATATTTGCATTTAGTACAGGCTCTCGTCCTGTCCAGACTGGACTAGTGCAATGAGCTACTGGGTAGACTTCCAGCTTGCACAACAAAAGCTCTACAGATGATCCAGAATGCCACGGCAAGAGTTATATTTAATGAACCGAAGAGCGCACACGTCACTCCTCTATTCATTAAGCTACATTGGCTCCCTATAGTCGCTCGCATCAAATTCAAGACTCTGCTCCAGGCCTACAAGACCACTAGTGGTTCGGCACCACCTTATCTTCACTCGCTAATACAGACATATTTACCCGCCAGATCCCTACACTCTGCAAACGAACAACGTCTTGTGGTGCCATCCCAAAAAGGTAAAAAAAACTCATGTACCTTCTCCGGATCGGTTCCACCTATGTGGAATGATCTGCTCGCTGCTACAAGATCTGCAGATTCTGTAGCCATCTTTAAGAAAAGTCTGAAAACACAGCTCTTCTGTCAACACCTGACGGATCAGTTCTGACTTCTATTTCTTCTCTACTCTAAACTCTAAAAAAAAACTCTTATTTAGCTCTGTGTACTGTGTTAGGTTATATGAGACCAGTCTTCTTTTTTGATTGCAATTTTGAGCATGCTTTTGTTGTCCTTGTGCTGTCCAAATTGCTTCCATTGCTTACCCCACCTGTAAGTCGCTTTGGATAAAAGCGTCTGCTAAATAACTAAATGACTAAATGTAAATGTAAATGTAAATGCTTAGCCGTGTCATATGACCCCTTTAAAAAAACAACTTGTGCACAACTACAGTTGAGAGTTCCCTTGGTTTTATATTTTCTCTTTCACATATTTAGGTTCAAGAACCTCGAATAACACCAGAGATAATCTCTCGAGCTAAGATATAATTTTTTAAGTAATAGCCTTTAGGCTTAAGTCCATGGAAGCTACTCTACAATCCATTAGATGAACAGCCATTTTAATACCCGGAAAATTGTTCTGTTCCTGCATTTGTTGCGTGTGTGTACTTAAGAGTATCAGAATAAAATGCTCTGTGGCAGAAGATGGATTTAGGGATATGTGTGGATTTATGCCTGCGTGCGTGTGTTGTCCTCAACAAAGATCATAGAGCAAACCAGTTTGATACATCTCTTCATTGAACCTGGTCTACTGGCCTGTCTTCATTTGAAGAGCCCTAGCAGAACGAAACTAACTGAACGAAACAGCAGTATTGTAAATCAGGTTTATCTCTCCTTGGCTGTCAGTGCTGTATAACCTGGTCAGTGTGTTTATTGATTTTACGTTAGATGTCTTAAGCATTTAGTGAAGTAGAAGAGATCTGCCTGAAAAGAAAGATTAAAGGCCATTGCACATTGGGTCCCAAATTTCATCCGAAATGTTTGCAGGTTAAAAAATAAACACAACCTCACGTTGTTTCGATCACATATACACGCTGCCTCCGATATGTTCGTCCGTCAAAAACAATTCGGACTGGGTTCGATTTTCTACGTTTTTCGCATCCGTGGCAAGTATTTTGAAAAGTTTTGACAATTCAAAACACTTTTAACTCAACTCAACTTTATTTATATAGCGCTTTTTACAATTATCATTGTTACAAAGCAGCTGTACATGAGTAGCATTGAATACAAGAAAAACAACTAAAGGCATATACCTGTAAAAACAAGAAAAAGGTGAAAACAGCAAAACATACAAACATACAAATGCTCCACACACACAATATGCATATATACTCTCACACACCCACAGTGAAAGCACACATTTGAGATAAAGGAGAGAGAACCACAGGTCAAATATTAAACGGACTATAAATTCTTATATGCAATATTAATTATGTCTAACTTCTAAATTTTAATAATGAAGGTGCTGAACAATGCCATAGAAGAACCATGGTTTGAGTTTTCTAATCTTTTTGGTCATTTGTTTCCACCTTTATTTATTTTTTATGCCTGATTTGGCTATAACATGAATAAAAAGATTTTCTATGAATACAGTTTTCTAACCCAGTACAGAAAAAAATGCCATATGCTTTAAAATAACCTTTCAAATATTCTTATCTTTTTTATGCACATTATGGCTGGAAAGTGTTTTAATCCTAAAGGACATCATTCATATACAGTATATGTTGATTCATATACTGAAATGTTGAATTATGCTTGAGGACCGTTTGCTTTGATGGATCATGCATGGATGTTGATCTGGGATGCATCTGTTTTTGGGTGTCATGTTATGTCATCAGAAGTTAATTGAGGAAGTGAGTCAAATGAGAAAAGAACAAGGAAAGTGAGTCACCAAAGAGGTGAAAGTAATGAATTTTCAAGTGTTTGTTAGAACGAAATGTCCTCTTTTCCCACGATACTTGCTAGTCTCTGCGTTCCCTCAGTAGTAATCTCTTGATCCTTGTTAGCCTCAGTTCCCTCGCTTCCATCCCTCCAGGTTTGACCTGAAGTCAGCAAGCAGCACCCCTCCATCTTTAATATTGACATTGCGGTTATTCGGTTATTGATGGCGTCCATCGTTTTAAAGCGTGTTCAGCGTTTTCTCTCGCAGCACTGCCAAATCATCAACAAATGTGTGAAGCTGCACTTTCATACCAAACTTTCTCTCACATTTTCACCTAAACATGGGCCGTTTTTTAATCAAGACTTCGCCCGGGATTCCAGGAAGAATCTCAAGTCAGCATCGGAGGTGACAGGAATGCTTCCTTAAAATGGACACGTTTGCATTTTTTGGGATGATTTGCGTTGATTTTTTGTTTGCGTTGCGCATATCATCACTAATGGACTTCATGGCACCTTGGCATATTTTTATTTTCCTTTCAACAGACTGGTCTGTTTATTTAAACCATCCATCTGCTTGAGCTGACAAGAGTGTTTATTTTTATTTGAGCTAAATTTACCTCTGCGAGGTGCACTGCTTGCTTGAGTGTTTTGGAGCACGTTAGATAAATGACTCTTAACTATTCTAAGTACTAGAAAAAAATATATAAATGTAGGGGGTTTAACACAAAATACTGTCTTTTTGATACAAAATTGATTTTAGTGCTTTATCTTTGTATTGGGTGCTGTTTTTCCAGAAGTAGAGATGATGACAGACTCATTGAATATTGTCACATCTGACTGAATCAAACACATGCATCCTTTATTAAAAAACTCAACACATCCGCTTGTGTGAGAAAGTGTTTAACATAAATGTCTATGGATTTTCTAGTTGTTTCATTTTGCCATTTTATTTTAGTTAAATGCCAGAATTGGATTTATGTTGGACATTGATTATGTTCTTCTTTGGTACTAAGGTTGGACGATGTCTACCAAAAAATGTCTACCGATGTCCACCACGGCGAGCCATGGGTTGGCTGAAAATCAGTTTGCTAGATGGACATCTGCCAAAATATTAAAAAAAAAATATATCAGAGCTCAAAGCTGCGACCAAATCGCCTTTGCGACCATTTTTCAAGACAGCGTGAGCATTTTTACTTGCGCATGCACGACCTGAAACATGGGAGTTTCTTCCAGTTGTTATTTCATGTAGAAAGACGAGCAGATCTTGAGCGCACCCGTGTAGGCTGTGTGTGTTCGATGACTCAACTGCGTGGGTCACGCTGATATTTCCCACTGACGCGCACAGTTCAGTTCGTCATTGACAAGTTTACACACACACAACCTGAGCGCATTAGGACGATTCGCTCTTTGCTTTCATTTTCTACATCCGTCTTACGCGCACACGTGTTGCGCAGCTTCCAAATCATTCTCGACCTTAAATCTGCACACAATGCTCTGACATCTACCTTCAAAACCATTGTCTCGTGGTGACATTTTTTGTATAGCACAAGCATTTTCTGTAGAAATCTGAATGTTTGTTATCCAACACACCTTTGTCTTTTAAGATTTTATGCTGGTTGAATGTTACATAAGTGACCATTGGTCATATCTCACCTCTGTCATTCAGCTCCACATGTTTTTTGTTTCCAGATTGATTTATTTGTGCTTGATTCTTGTTTTGGCTGTGGCATTGCTTATTAAACCAGTACTATTGTAGCAGTGGTATTTAGTGCAACAACAGCAACATCAATAAAGTTTGGTTCTATAACGCTACTGTATATGAAGCTATAAATTTGATATAATGTCGACGTTCCTAAAGTGACATGCACATTGGTTTCTGGGCCTGTGCATATGTGCATGCTTGTGTTTGGGTGTTGCATGCGCTTCCACAGGGATTGTGGGTAAAACAGCACTCGCCCTGAGAAACGTGTTATTCTGTCGTGGTGGTCCGCCAGAGCTAGAATACTTTATTGTACGCGGTTGCAATTTATTAAATTATTCGATTCCGGGGGTTTTTAGTTGTATTTGTTATACCTATTTTTGATTTCCCACTGTACATAGTGTGTGTTTAAAACACTGTTTAAATCCAGCCAAACAGGTTAAAATTCCTATGAAGTAAACATTTTGATAAGCATTAACATTTAAACAACATGCAACTGTATACAGCCGTAAAAATAACCCAGCTGATTGTGACCACTAACCTAAACACACACGTCTGCATTTCCTTGGGTTGCCTTTGAGAGTTTGAAATAACATCAGGACAACACAAACATTCCCAGACTGATGGTTTGTATGTTTGGAGCAACAAAATTAACATCGGTTTATTGCACACACACCGACTAACGTGTGTTTTCTCTGGTTGCTCAGAGTGGGAGCAGGTGCGGGCTGCCATGCTTAAGATTCATTAAGCTGGCTTTCCAATATTCAGTGTGCAGAGAAGTGTGGCGCTGATCTGGCAACCTTATCCTAATGAGACATGCCAGTGCCTCTGGCCAAACCACTTTTCCTTTGTGGGATCTATGCGGCCGTGCACATGATATGTTTTACTTTCAGTTTTGAATATGTGGCAATTCGACTTGAATTAATGGAGGGTTCAATATCTTTCTTAATTAAAAAAAACACAAAACGACAGGATAGTAGAAGGACGTTTGCTTATATTAAACACAGACCTTACAGAACGAATACACACACCATGCAAAAAATATTAAAGGAGTATAAAAGCCTTAATGTCGGTAAAGTAAATGTAAACAAACATAAAAATTACAAAACGTGTAATCATAGCAAACACTTTGCAAATAAAAAATAGAAACGAATATGAAAGGAATACGAAACGAAAGACGTTTATGTTAAATAAATGTCAAAGCACCATCTTTTTAAAATGAATCAAAAATACATTTTTATGATTTGAGGGGGGGTAATTCTGACAGAATTTTCATTTGTGGGTGGACTATCCCTTTAAGCTACAGGAATAATTTTAAGTATCATTTTGCTTGCAATCTCAAGTAAAAATGTTATATATTTTAAGAAATGTTACAAGTGCATACCATTTAATAATTTTCAAATGACATAAATAAAATGTTCAACAAAGGACAGATTCTAAAGATCACATTCTAATAAAACCACATGTATCTTATGAGCTTTTATTTTTGCTTTTAAATCCAAGAATTTGTTTATCTCATATTTAAAGCGTCACTTTGGCAGGTGTGAGCTTTGCCCCATTATCCTGCATCAAAGTCAGACTGTAAATGTTCATCTGGTGGAAACGCCACCTCAGGGCACTCAACAAATCCAGACTCTCCTATTAGCCGAATCCAGTTAACCCATAGCCCCCCTCCCCTCGAGGACGGTAAAATAGAAAAACGATTACAGAATTGATATCGGTCAAAGAGAGTAGCGAGAAGAGATGGTGGATTTGCTGTTGGCTTTCTACTAAGATGAAGGGCAGTCAAGGGGTGGTCTTGAGAGAGGCTTGTCTCATTTTTCTTGTCTTGTACAAGTTGGAGGATAAGTCTGTAAATGTATTTGCGCTTTTGCTCTTCCTTGCTGAAATTCGAAGGTTAACCGAATGCTTTCGCCATCTAACCACAAGCGAGCCATAGCGGCATGCTAATCAATAACTTCCCGCTGACTTTAACCTCAGTGAGGTGATGTGCAAATCCTTTCAAATCCTTTGACATGCCAACGTAAGAATGTTTTTTTTATAATTTCATTGTGGTTAGTCATTAATATATTGTAAGCAAGCTAAGGAAGTATTTTATTGATGCTCAAGCAGTTGCCTTGGTGCTGGTGCAGGAAGTCTGAGTTTGAGTCCGGCTCCGTTATATCATTTCATGGTGTTTTCTGCAAGCGATGTGAGATTTTCTGTTGAAAATAAAAATTCTGATTCGTGCTGCTTATTGTACTTGACTTAGTAGTGTAGCAGAGATGAGGGTAATATTTGATGCTGTCGTAACTCATTCAGTGCCCTTTTGTAAGTTTCTATTAGATGTTATGTTTAAATAGACGTCATCCAGATCATTCTGTTGGGAGTAATGATCTCTCTGATACGCTTTGTGCACACTGCGACTTCAGCAGATTGTGACAGCGTTTTGCTGCTCTGATAACAAGGGAGTGACAGGAGGACGTCAGCGAGCAGACTGTGAACATCTCTGTTTGGACACACACCACTGAACATTATAACAGCAGATCTGCATGGCGTCGTTCAGCCGTAATTGCTCTGTTGGTAGCTGTGTTTGGGCCCTTATCAGTTGTTCTGTCTTATAAGATCTATAGATTTGTGCATAAAGGGGGTAAGAATATAAACTGTTTAATCTGACAACTTTTTTGTCTGGAATATAAATGATTGGGTGAATCGGGCATGAGGTGAAATTTACTGTCAAATTGTATCATGCTGAGATGCATAAATTATGTAGATGAATGGGGGAAATATAGAAGGGGGCCAAAAATAATATGGGTTGGGCATATTTGGGCAGTGTTTTTAAGTACCCTTTCAGGTTCGATATAACCATCAAAATGTGACGTGTATGCTAATATGGACTTTATTGAAATCAATGCAAAAAAAGAATCGAAAAAATGCAGAAAAATCTTAATGATCGTATCTTAGAGATAATTGTTGATTTTCGCTTGTATTCATATTCAGGGTCTTGACACAATAAGGTTTGCACATGTGTTGCATTTTTTTGTCAAGCAAAGCTGATCTTTAGTTTACACTCTTGAGCACACCTAAGCAAGATTAATATGTATTTATCATATATTTTGAAAAAAAGGCGAAAACACATAGGATATGATTTATGGCTATTATGTAAACTAGAAAAATCCTGAGTCTTGAAAAATTTAAATAGTTCTTTAAAATTTAGTGAGTTTTGTTGTCCAGCTAAACACTGATGTCAGTTCTTCTTTGAAATCAGTATTTTAAGCCAGAATTATTATTTTTTGCTGGTTGCAGCTTTTCTGCTCTAAAAGCCGTAATCCAGAAAATGAAATTATGTTCCGGGGATATTGCATTGACGCAGGGAAGACATTTGACTAGATAGGAGATTAAGTGAGGTAAAAATATTCACAAACTATGGTTTTGCCATCCCTCCGGTAACAGTGTGTGGATTTTTCACATTTTTTATGTTTATCTTAAGCAGTCTTATCTTAAAATACATAACCTGCAAACATACCTTGGAAAGAAAAGCTAAACAACAAGACTTATTTTGGCTGGCGGCACCCAGATCATGAAATGTGTAGAACGTCTATACACTGCATTGCTCATTTTCAAACAAAGAGACATTGATCTCTCCTGAGGGATGTGGGTGTGCGATTGTGATGCTGCACATTTAGTCCTGTTGATTTTTATCCTATTTATCTATCATTATAAAGTCGTAATAGCTTGTGCCCTCAGACACTCATGTTGTTGCTAACAAGAAAATACGGAATAGTGTGATTAATGTTTTTATTGTTTGTCTTGCAGGTTTTGGTGCAGTGAGGCGCAGCGGAGGGGGCAGAGAGGCAAGCGCATGAGGAGAGGGCGTCCAAAGACCCCCGTCTCCACACACACGTTCACGGAGTCGCCGTGACTAGCATCCCTCCAGCCGCCATGGTAAACCAAAAACTTCTGTTTAGTACAGTTGTCTGCGTGTCACAGACCAACGTCAAATATACATGTATCTCACTTACAAGTGCTTCGCTCTAAACCGCTCTTATCTACATCGTGCCAAGATGCGAGTGAAAAGTGCAGTGAAAGAGAGAAAAGAGGGGAGGAGATCAGCATTTGATTAATGGCCCTCACCTCCGGCTTGGGGGAGCGAGGTCTCATGGGAGAGCGGTGCTGTGCCGTTTGAATTATTAAAGTCTGAGGGTGGGGGAGAGGTTCATAAATAACTCAGCGTAATGAGCGTCCCGCTAGCGTGAGGTCTAACGCTAACCCAGTCTATCTGCCGCAGCCGGGGTGACCTTGAATACGAACATGCGATCGCATACATGGACGCGCTTCCTCATCTTCGTTTTTCTGCATGTGTATCCTTATTGATTAAATGTAAACAAAACAAGGTGACCTTGCTAGTTTCGCTCGACTTCCTGTCAGACGGTGGTCAAAGTGTCAGACCCCTCAGATACTGTATATACACACACACACACAAAACCCAAAGACTCACAATCTGGCTGCTATGCTAGCAACTAAAAAATTGGTTTGTCAAAAACATGAAAATGGTACGTAGTATACATGTCCATTATACAAGGAACAACAGTCTGGAAATGATTTACTTTGTGTTGTCGTATTTCTGGCTTAAAGGAATCAAACTGGTTCAATACAAGTTAAGCTTCCATTTCTATTTGTGGGGTCATATTGATTACTTTAGAAAATGATTTTGACAGTTAAGACGTGGAAGACAATGGGGCAATGCGTTAAAGGATTAAAAACACACAGTTAAAAATATATATTTCCACTCGTGTTATAAGCAAAGATAACAACTTTCATATGACACACAAGACATTAGAGAACAACATACTGTAAATAGAGCTTAAAGCGTATTCAACCCACTATTGAAGTTTCACCGTGTCAGGCATTTACAATATGAATTTAATTTGTAATGCTACATTGTGCCATTCCACTTACTGTAGCTGACAGCTCTAATTATGTCATGTCAGTAAAAGTAGATATTGATTTGCATTTTTGTCAGCATTATAGAGTGTATATGTTCGTGATAATGTAGTCAGCCAGTTCTTTATCATCAAAATGTAGGGGTTTATTTTGCATGTGACTAGCTGACTATACACTATCCCATTTATGTTATGGGTACTAAGCATATAAATGAATAAGTACATGGGCACTAAATATTGATTTGAGAGTATTATCTTACCTGTAGATTAACTTAAAGTTTCTGCTAAGCATAATAGTCCATTACAGCGCAGACAACAATTAGCCTAGAAACATGACACACATTACGTAATATTACTTTATGAATTTATATTTTATTAATCTGCAATCTAAGTTACTTTTTCAATATGCTACATGACATTCAGCTAAAGTACAATGCAGTAATTGTTTTAAATGGAAGATTCCAGGGATCTTTCAAAAAGGTTATGTTCACTAGTTGGGGACAGTTTAGAGTTTTAAGGTAATTATATACTCTAACTTGCACAGATATGCTGAGAAAGGCACACTAGAGTAAGTCAACAAGAGTGAATATGTTGACAAGCCAATAAACAAAAAAGTTAAATTTCAGTGCCATGATTAACAAATCACAAATTATCCCAGAAATCTGTGTAATAAACATTTTTATAGCGGTGGTCCACATGTCTCTGTCCTGGGGCCATTTAAGGTTTACACAGTTTGAACATCTTAAACTTCTTACACATAGTCTGTTTGTGTCAGTCTTACCACAAACACACAGTCATGGCGAAGGCTTGCGTCAGTCAACAGCTGTTTGTGGTCAGCTAAAGACGCTGCCATAATAAGTCGTCTCAGAGGTCTTCGGATGATTGTCAACTGGAAGACATTTTAATTAGGGGTGCGTAATCAATTTAATGCCAAACACTGACCTCAAACACACACAGAGAGATAACACAACATGCCAGAGCCTCTCAAAGGGTTATCTAATATTTCTGACAGGCACGCAGGGGCCATAAATACACCGCGTAATTAAATGACCTCATGCCAAAACATTGTTGGCGTCCCAAAATGATCAGGTTTCCTGATACTGCTAGCAATGTATAATTGAAACGTTTCCTGCTGTCACTGTTTATACTGTAGATGATTTTGGGTGTGCGTATGTGTCCGTCTTACTCTATACTCGATTGAGATCATTTCATGTGATGTGTGTGTCTCTAGTGCACCATTTGTTAAACCAGTGGATTGATGAAACTCTGTTTCTTGATTGCTTGCGCTCTCTCTCTCTCTCTCTCTCTCTCTCTCACTCTCTCCTTACTCTTTTAAACATTATAAAGAAAGGGATCCTGTACCTGACTCATATTACAGTTTCTTTAAAGGAAAGTGCAAAAAGCACAGGTGATATTTATGAAAGACGCTTTCCTCTTGTGGTCATATTCAGATCAGCCGCCACTTCTTTAGCAAACTGCTATGTATGATCAGAGGGTTTGAATCGCAAGTAGTTATAATTCCGTTCATTTTGGGGGACGGTCAGGTTGATCTAAAGGCACTCTCTCTCTCTCTGTCTCTCTGGTATGATGTGAGATTGAGATGCAGTGATCTCCGCTCCTCCCCAGCTATTTTACACTCTTTTACAATTCCCAGTATGTTTTACGGCTGCTGGCAAGCGGCTATTAGGAGTGCCTCATAAACTCTACACACTGCCTGTTAAGTACTGGCCTTATGCCACAAAGACCACTGTTAGAGCTGCTAACATACAGACACTCTTATTCACAGATACACATCTTCATTACTAAACCACTTACTTCTGCAGATGCCCAGAAAGACCACAGCCTGATCCATGCTTTTTTTTGCACATGTTTGTCGTTTGCATGGTTGTGTCGAAGCGTAAACTGCACACCACACGTAATTCATCAACTTCAATAAAGGTTGCAAACATCTTGTTTTTCTTTCTTCGCTGGTTACACAACAGACGTCGTACAGAAGACGGATAGATGATGTCGTTTCTATGTCTATATTCCTTGAAAGGTCAAACCCCTCCCGGGACTGCAGGGGGATGATATGGCTTTGATACCCTATTGAGCGAGTCTGCTATGGAATATAGAAATGAAACAGAAAGGCTAACGGAATGGAAATGATAGGATTAAGGAATATATCTCAGCCCTATTCATTGAATAGGGCTGAAATGATTGAAATTCAGTCCTTTGAGGATGAGAAATTGATTGACAGGAAGATTCGGTGGCAGTACACGCCTTCCTTTCTATCTCATTCTGGGAGTCATTCTGTGCCGTGTGCACACTAGCCTTTCTGTTGTTTCCTAAAAGGAACTATTCACCCCTAAATAAAAAATTCATCATGGAAGATGTAACAATATTTTGAATTCAATAAAACAAAAAAAGACAAAATGTCCTAAAAAAGGACAAATACGTTTGAAGTTTTCAGATTTCAAAAAGGATGGAAAGGCACCAGGAAATTATCATAAAAGCCTTGTGAACCAGATCAACAGATTCATTTAAATGATCTAGTTTAAAATGACTGGCTTGTTAAACTATGTAATAGGGATTTAAAGAAGCAGATTGAATATTGATTATAATATGTGATGATTCCAGTCGGTTGAGACGTTAAATGAATCGCAATACATGTTTTGAGAAGCAGGGGGCGCTGTGTTTGATGCTAACTGAAGCGTGATAATGTTGATCTCTCTTAAATGTGAAAAATCCAAGAAAAGTACAAAATGTTTGTTTATATCGAATAGGCTTTTGTATTTTTCCTTTTTTATTTGATTTGGAATTGGTCTTGAAATTGCCGTTTAGTTTTGTCATTTGATATAAAATATATTTTTATTTTGAAAAGAATTGTGCAGCATTTTAGAAATAATACAAAGGGAGTTCATCATTTCTAATTTGTCTTGACTCGTTTTATAAAAATAAATTGTGAAGAAATGGTATCTTGAGATCAGTATTGCTAATCACATCGCATCGTGAGCTTAGTGAATCGTTACATTCCTACTATGTAAATATGTACAGATATTGACTGCTTTAGTCCGTTTGTCAATTGAATGCTTTAGAAAAGGATGATGGTTTTGTGTCGCCATTCACTAATGGCATAGAAAACTGCCACCAGGATGTCCTTCACATTTTTTCTTTAGTTTTAAAGTGTTTCTTTACAATCACAACTTGTGAAAACCAAAGCAAGGTTGAAGAGATATTTTTAAAATATTAAAAATGTCACTTAATAAATCTTTCTCAATTCAAAGCTCAGTGCATAAATGAAGTCCCATTCTACATTATTTCAAAATGTTGATCAATGATGGAGTTAACAGATAAATGGTCTTCATGCCATCAGATGTGCAGCAATGACCATTTTTATTTAAGTTTCCAAAATGCACACTCATTGGTCACCTAAACAAACCTCACCTCCCACCTCAAGCACACACACATTGGTTGTGACCTTTTTAGTGTTTTAGGCTGGTTGGGCGTCTAAACTGATTTTACTGCTTTCATAATTCTTTACGACAAAAAAGTATTTACTGACAAGAAAAAATAGAGGAATAGCTTTTTATGGTTCTATTAATAAAGTATTGAATTTGGTTGAGAAATATAAATGTTTCTCAACATAAATGTTCAGGGAAGTTATGCTTTCCCCCATATGGTGGAATCTTTGGCATATGTTTAGCGGTCAATCAGCATTTACAGTGTGTTTGTGGTTGTCAAACTAGCAAAGCAAAGTTAAGATATCACAACAGATCTAATTCTGCCTATGCATGACGTACTTACAGATGTCTGTGTATATTAAGCTGTAACGGAAGAAAATATTTGAATGTCTAAAAATGACAAGCATCAATTAATTGTGTTCTAGAAAAATTGGATTGTGTACTAGATGAGTTACCCTCTGTTTGCATTATCTTGGTAATTAACATTTACATGCATCCTCATTAGAAGCAAAGCATGTCAGCAAAGATTAATTCACATTAAGTGATGTTGATGAATTATTAAAGGCAGAAACAGCTGTTTCAAAGCTTTGAGTTCCCGCAGAGCTTCGGTCAGTCGGGAATCACTCCAGGATGGAGCAAATGTAACATCTGTAATGTGTGTGTGTTAGGGGACACACAAGTTATGTGCTAGTCAAAATGTGTTTTGACTATATTGTATATGAAAACC
Source organism: Triplophysa bombifrons (assembly GCA_029783895.1). Taxonomy (NCBI): domain Eukaryota; kingdom Metazoa; phylum Chordata; class Actinopteri; order Cypriniformes; family Nemacheilidae; genus Triplophysa; species Triplophysa bombifrons. The sequence continues at coordinate 4,790,025 of CM056471.1, forward strand.
TGTAATTGTCAAAATTATGAAGAACTTACTATGCGGTTAAAATGTTGGGGAGTTTATCTAATAAATACTGTTATTTTTGTAGATCAGGGGAGTTTATATGATTCTCACAAACATGATTTTCTTAAACTCATATTAGCAAATTTCCTTTATATTTATTGTAAATAAGGTATGACATGTTTGGGAACATTCAATGTTGAACTTCATTTTTTCACAAAAAAGGAATTACCGTGAACATTTAAACTGTCAATCACATAGTCATGATCACTAAGCAAATTTTTAGTAATCAAACAAAAGACATTAATGGAGTATATTTATATAGAAAATGATCCATGTAACATTTTTTAAATAAGAAAAACTAGCTGTATCCGCAATGAGAATGATGACAGTTTTGTACAAAGCGTGACAAGAGAATATTAAGCTTTCAAATAGAAAAATATAGTTTAATTAAGATATGAAGAGTTTTGGTTCATAAATGAGATAACTCAGTTTAAAAAAAAAATCAGGTTTTTTTATTGTGGTTTTTGTTTTAAGCCATAACAACAATGAAAAAAATACAGCTAACTAACACAATAAAAACATGATAACAATAAAAAAAACATTGATAACATGAGTTATCTCATTTTGGAGCCAAACTCTTTGAAAATAAAATCAAACTTTATATATATATTTTGTGTAAGTCTGTAAACAGTCCTTTAAAAATGTTACGGAGGATGAGACTATCCGTTTTGGATACTTATTTTTTCCACTATTTCTTTATTTTTAGTATACATGAATATTCGGTCTAATATTGTTTTCTACAACATTTTAATTTTATTTATAACAAATGCTCTCAGACAAATAGGGACACATTGCGGCGATGAGAATTGCAACAGAAAAAGCAATAATAATACGTAAATAATTTATTCCAATGTTAAAATTGTGCTATGCTAACATACAATTATGTTTATTATATATTTTTGTTCTACCGAATTCTTTGTTTTATATATTTTTTTAATGCCTCGATGTTCCTGTGGTTTTGTGAGAATGACCCATATAATGTTGTATCCTATATGTTAAACGCAATTCGCGTTTATGCATTATTTAAAATAGTATGTTGCATTTTGCACAATGTTGTGATCAAAATTTTTCTTTTTGTTGAGATATTAAGCTGCCAAATGTTAAATGGAATTTGGTACAATCGGTATACTTACTGTAACATGCAAAATATTGCCCACTTTTTAAATAATTTTGTCAAAAGCGGATCACAGGAGAGATTGACTGACAGTGATAGATGATAATTGATGAGAGATGGAAGTGGAGAGAGAGCGAGAGTAACATACGGCTTTGGACATGCATTGGTTGTGTCGTGTGTATGTGAGGTCTGGGATGTGCAGACGTTTGTTTTTGCCATCAGGTTAAGCAGATGTGAGTTTGATTGATTAAAGTTTAATCTGCTGTTGAATGCCCCTCCGACCTTGTACTACCCACACACACACTGTACCTGAAAGGTAAATTCAAGAAGTCTACCAAGGTGATCCTGGGAAGTTGTTGACACTGTATTACAGCATCTTTTTTTCTCAATTTTTCTGAGCTGTGTACAGTATGACTGGTTCTTCTATTAGAAAGAATTTCCAGCGTGGGATTTGCCCTTCAGAAGATAATAGATATCTTTACTACACATTTAAAGAAGATTCTTAATATGATGTATACACTTCTGATGAATCTTTTCTGTCCGTCAGAGGTCAATCCGGTCGTTCGGGAACGATGACCGTCACGTCATGGCCAAGCACTCCACCATCTACCCCTCCTCTGAGGAGCTGGAAGCGGTACAGAGCCTCGTCTCCACAGTGGAGTGCGCCCTTAAACACGTGTCTGATTTGTTGGACCAATCTCAAACCAGCCAATCAAATTCATCTAGCACGCAGGAGGAGGAGACTGAGACCAGCGCTGACGAATCGCCAGAAGGCAGCACAAAGTGAGACTTCCCGGTGCATGATGGGAAATGATTTTGCAAAAAGTGTTGTTAATGTTTTATGAAATGATTTGGTGACCAAAATTGTGTGTGAATATTGCATGTGCATTGATCGTGTTCGTGTTCTCGGTGTCTTAGCGAGGACAGCAGCTGTAGTAATGGACCCACCGGTGGGGGGGGTTTATGTGGAGTGATGAGAATCGGTCTGGTGGCCAAAGGGCTCCTGATTAAAGGCGACATGGACCTGGAGCTGGTGCTCATGTGCCGAGAGAAACCCACCGAGACGCTGCTGCGTACCGTATGTGACAACCTGCTGCCGCAGATCGAGGTAACTGCACACCTGCTCGGCCCACATGAGCTGTGACGCACACACCAGTGATTCATGCAGCACTGTGAATCTACAGCAAACAAACTGCACACAGTTTTGAAAGTTGTAGCTGAGTGTGATGATTTAAAAGCACAGCATTCTGTATAATAACAGCACATTTGTCTGGGTTTTGTCTACGCTGGATGCAAAAGCAATCGTTCAGTGTGTGGGCTGTATTCTGGGTCATGAATCAGTTTTATGAGCTGGTTCTTTTAATGAATCACACAGTAATCGATGTGAATCAAAGTGACGAATGCTTCAGTGAAATAAATCAGATGCAGCTTTTAATAAATCTGATTTCCAGCTGAATCAAGTCTGAAATGACTGCGATTATATTCTCAAATGAAACAACAGATTATCCACACTCGGACAAGTTGAATATTTTTCTTCATAATTTGTTACCTACTGTCTTGTGTACTAAAAAATAATTCATTTTGATGTGTTTGCGTTTAGAGACACTTGACAAAATTCTCGCGATCTTAAAAACAAGTAAGTTTCTTGCATTAGAAAACCAAAATTGTATTTAAAAATATATCTTTTTGAAATGGATTACTTGCACCAAGTGATTAAGTGAGGGATAATTTACAAGCAGCTGGTCGTTATTGCAGAAATATTTTGCATTACATTATACATTATCCCGCTTATTATACGGATTCATGCCACATGAGGAAAAAACTTGCCATGAATGTATGTGAATTTGAAAAGTTTTTTAACCCATTTTTACCAAACCTTTCGCAAAGCTTACTTTCAGTTTTACGGTGAGAAACGACATTCTGTTGTCATGAACAGTTAATTTGGTTTAATCATTTGTACATTTAACGGCATACATGTTACTAAAAGATATTAGTATTTCATTTCAAAATGATTTTTGAAAGGCTGTTATATAGGAATAACGAACCTGCAAATATTGCGACTGGCCAATCAGAATCGAGCATTCCAACGAGCCGTGTAATAATAAAAAGGTAATGTGTACGATGAGGATGAAAACTTTAAGATGTTAAAATATACCGTCATTTATTTTGGATGCTTTTAGTCACAAGATAATTCCCACAATTACAATTGTGTTATTCAATGGTTTTGATGAGTTTACTCTTAAATATACTCTTTACTCTAAAATGTGGAACAAAAATCTAAAACAGCGAGTCAATGTTTCAATTGTTTTACAGTTTTTTTGTGTATTGAGCATATATAACAATAGAAATAGTTGGCATGGATACAGAATGATTCTTGGGTGAGCTTTTTTTAATAAAAATATGCTCATATTTCTAGATTTGTATCAGTAACGGTATTTGATAACATTTCATTTTGTGATTTGGCTTGACTGGTGGTTGAAATAAATGATGTGGAACATGGCTGCCCATGTGCTGCCTTTGTTCAAATTCACTGACTAGAAGGAAAGATAATAGTTTAACACCTTTTAAAGATTTTTAATGACTGCTAAGGGGTTGTTTCAGAGGAAAATAACATTAAACCAAGATCCACTGCTTTCTGCAAATGTAATTGGGAATCACACAGTCAGAGATAATTTCAGATATTTTAGGGTGTCTGACATGTCTGATGAGAATTAGGGATGCAACAATACATCTCACCCACGGTTCAATATGAACCTCGTTTTTTCGCCTACGGTTTTCGGTTCGGTTTGGTACTGATAGCTTGGCACATTAAACATTCATTGTTCTATGCTTATGTGACAGGAAGAGTAAAAAGTTAAGGGAAAAAAACTTACTGAAATTCTCTGTATTTAACTTGACTTATTGTATTATCTTTAAGCAAAAATCATCTTGTACAAATTCTTGGCTCATAGCAAAATTTTGGTTTACTGTTCATCAACATGGCAGTAAAATACGTTTCTTGAAGAGGTTTCACACATCAGAGTTTTTAAAATAACGTAATGCAAAACTTGCGATTGCTGTTATGGAAGTAAACGTGACGTGCACGTAACAATGCAAGCACTAGCGCTCAATGGGAAAAGCCAAATATAATATATTTACAAGGTGCGTCACTGCCATTGCAATAAATTGGAAGAAATGCAATGCTTAAGCTGCCTTGAGGAGCTCCTGCTATGGCGTAAATAGCTGTCCGAAAGGCCGCGGAGTGGCATGACTTTAATTAAACGGACTTTGGCATGGTGCTGTAGATGCTCTTTCTTCATATGCTGGGTGAGAGCAATGCCAACGTACTGCTTTCATAAGCAGTGTAAAAATACATTCTTGATTTGCCAAATTTGGAGATTATCACGTAAGTACAGCAGGCATACAATAAAGCAGCACATTGCCTCTCGTGTTGCAGGCAGCCTCGCTTCACCGCCCGACCACCACACGCTATTAGATACAGACAAACACTGACGAAGCCAGTTCAGAGTGCAATTGAGCGCACAGAAATAATTTAAGAGCAAAACCGGAAAGCCGCAATTCACTTACACGTATTGAACCCTGGAGGTCGTACCGAACGGTTCAATATTCTATTGAGTATTGTGGCATCCCTAATGAGAATGCTGAAGACTCACAACAAAGGTTAAAAACGCCTCAATCCTGAAGTAATACATAAAACAATCGAATTAAATTATACACATTAGACGTCTGCCGTAATACTGAATCCTGATGCTACAGGATTTTTTTTAACCGGTAATGTGATTTTTGGATTAGAGCAGCAGTATAAAATTGTTACCATTAGGGATGTAGTGTTTTTTGTCTGTAAAACAAAATAAAGGAAAAAATAATTATGCAGGTTTCCTACCAAGAAAGCTGCAACATTAAAACAAGACCCGCTCTATTTATATTCAGCATGTGTAATTAATCTAGACCTGCCAGCTACCAGCTTCCCTAATTAGACACCCAGGACTGGCCGGGTGACAGGGGGTGCGCACCGGTGACCCGCGGTACTCTGAGACACACGCACACGCATCCAGACAGAAATCCCATTAAAGCAGAGTGTGTTACCAGCAGGTCGAGTCTCCGTATGATAGATCAGTTCTTAATGGAATGGCAGTCGACTGCTTTCTTTTTCTGCTGTGTCCTTATCTCTCACTCTCTCTCTCTCGTTCATTCACTCTCTCTCAGTCTATCAATCACAGCATTGTTACATCAGCGTTCCAGCGATAGCAATTAGCGTTTGAGTTTCAAAGTCAATTCATTCCTTCGCCTCATCCATCGGTGGATTGCAGGCTTGCTGTATGCTGGTGTATTTTCGTTAAATATGTAGCTTAAACGATGAGCCGGTCGCGTTTATATGCATTCTTTTTTAAAAAGAACTCGGAGGGGATGTGTTCTGTTCATGGTCAAGTAGCTGTCCATAGCTTTGTGAAAACTCATGATGTGACTGTGTGCTCAAAAAACGTTACGTGTGTCCGGTCACACTCACACAGCATGAACACCGTGGTCATTTGATCTCTGGTTTACATGAAAGGAGCAGAGTGGATTGGAAATGTCCGGCGGGAATTAATCGAACGGATTACAGACCTGGTTAACGCTTAGCTTCCCCACATCAAACCAGATTACATTAAACATGAAAGCAAGCCGTCTACATTCTCCACACCACCTCTTAATCGGGTTTATAAATGCATGTGACAGTGTCTGCTCATTTGTACTCAGTGCACCGTTGACAATGACTTTCAAATGTTAGATTCTGTTGCCTCTTTGCTCTTCACGGGAGATCTATTTTACCTGATTTATTTACTCTTTAGTCCATTTATATGGTTACTCAAATTTTCTTTGATCTTACTTGAATTCTTGACCTGTTCTTGAATAAAATGGCCATATTTTTTCACACTGTGCCTTTAAAGGTTCAAAGCTCTCCCAGTTACACAACATATTACTAAACTGCCACCACAAAAGAAAACAGTATTTATTTCATTTTCATAAATGAGTAGAGCTGCATGGAGAAAAACAATAGTACCATGTATTTTAATGCCATAAACTGTCTTTTTGAATTGATTCTTCTAATATTACTAATATTGTTATTTATTTGACATTTAAAGCTGCTTTGCAACAATGAAATGGAACAAAATTAATTGAAAATGAATACATTTGAATTGAAAAAATGCACTAAATGTCTTAGTTATTGTTATCTATTTATCGATCGATTGATCAATCGATCAATCCACTGATGTGTGTGTTAGTGTTAACACACACAGTGACATGGGGCTGTCAGTCTCTAAATATTAATATAATGCATATTTATCAATGTATATTTTTAAATTGACTATGGTTTTATTATATTTAAAGTGTAGTTTTTGTATACTAAAATACACAAATATACTAAACTGGGTTGAAACTGTTTATATTAAACAGAAGTTACGTCATAGTTGATTTTTGTAAGGACAGTGACCATCGTCCTTTCTGTTTTACTTCATATTAATAGATGGTTTTAGCGGCAACGTAACTTCTGGTAGACCTCCGCAAATCAAAATCTAATTGAATACAATTACAATACAATAACATTTCAATCTAAATGAAATTAAAAATACATATATATATATAACTGAGACACTGGCCAGTGTGTGCGTCGATGACATCGCTTTACATAAATGTATTTTTACGATAATTTGTGAACGTTTTTTAACATTTGGATCTTTGACCCCGACAGAAGTTGACAGAGGAGAAATACGAGGTACAGAGCTGCATTCCTGAGGCGGCCATCTTGGTGTGCACAGCGATAGAACCCAAATTCACGCTGAAGGTGACACTCGCCTCCCCAAAGATGAGAGATGATGAAGAGACGGATGAACAAGGTTTGTGCTTGTGTGTGAGTGAGCCGGGAATGTGGACACAATTTGGAGCAATTCTTTATTTGGCGTGAGAAGTTTTAGTAAAGAAATCCTGTGTTCTGTAGTTAATTCCCTCTCATGGTAAGTTACATTCTTCTATAAAGCAAAAATACAATACAGTACTACTGGAAAAGGTAACATGATGGGGATTTTAAAAAAGTGCAACGAATCGACCTTTTGGGTCAGCAAGTGCTTTATGGTCTAAACTAGAGGTGAGAGAGGGAGATGGATGAGTTGTGTGCAAATATGTCATTTTCACAGTATATTGTAGTATAAAGACGGTTTCAAATTGACAACATAAATAAGCGTCACTGCGCATTCGTGGGGTGCTGTTTACCTGCCTGTAGATTATTTCTGATAACAAGCAAAAGAAACGTTACTTGGCTAAACTCGTCTCTCCAATATTTTAAATTTAGACTGCGATACCAAGCTCAACCACTAGATTTCAACGAGAATGGGTTTGATTTAATTATACACAATATGAATTTGAAACTATGATATGATATATATAATAATAATAATAATTCTATATTTATATAATGATATATATAGAGTTAAATATGTTTAGTAAAATGCGCGTAATAAGTCATAAGCAATAAGAGCAGCCCAGTGCATTATGGTTGGGTTTCCGGCAAGTGTGGCAGGTGCGCGCAAGACCATTAGTCTTTCTGTTTAGTTTTCTTCCTTTCATCTGTCAGTTAACCCACCCCCCGTCCTCAAGTCTCTCTCTCCCTGTCTGTCTTTTTATGTCCTGACATCAATCCGAAAGCTTTGCGAAGTCTAATTGGTCTTACGGTTTGTTTTGCTGATGCGGAGGCACTTTAGCTCCAAGGAAAAATGAGTCAAGTCAGGGTGGGCTTGGAAGTTTTTGGTGCCGTGACCTGTGACTGTTGTGGCAGGAAACATCTGCACTGTACCTTTAAATGACAGCGTCTGGACTGCTACAATTACATCTGCCGCGATGCAGAACACTGTTTGTTTTCCGTTCTCTTTTGAATGGCGTATGTTTGGGTCCTTCATTTTCTCTCACACACGCTCTTTTCCAGCTTTGCTCATTTTCTCGTTCATTTACTCGCACGCCCTGTTTGATGTGCAGTGTTAGAAAGGTGGTTGTGGGGGTTGAAAATGAAAGAATGTATCCGGCTGGAGGAATCGATAGTTGTAGCAGCGCACACCTCATCCATCTAACAGACGTGTCAGATGTGGACGCTGCCCCCGAAGTGAGGGATGGGAGCGAGAGAGAGATAAGGAGAGATAGGTTGTAGATCGTGACAGGAGAGCCTCGTATTTCCCGGCCGGGTCAAGGGCCCTGTCCAGTTGAGAAACGGCTCAATCTCAGGACTCGTAAACACACATATAACACTACGAATTTAGGGAGTGAATGTCTAGAAAACCCGTCAGCAATGTCCGGGTCATATTTCAGTCTGAAATCAGAAGAGAAGGATGTAATAAAGATAGTTATGAATATAATAAATGAAAGAAACGATAATATGATCATGATAGTACATTACTGTATACACACCAAAATTTTATTCTATGCTGAAAGTTTTATAACAACTGTAGGCAAAAATGCTTGAAGATGTTTTAGTAGATCTGTTTTTGTTTTTTATAATTAGATTGTAAATTCACTTATGCATTTATTTCGATTTGTGATAAACAATACTTAAATGTTTGTATTTGCCGCGTGTGTGTTAGTGATTAGAAGGTGTTTAAAATCCAGATAAGAATTATGAAAAAGGAATAATGCTCCAGTTATTGTCTCCTAATCGCTAAATATCCTTTAATGTTCAATATCCTGTACACCCAAACATTTTTTTTCTGAATTTACCCTGGGGAAGTGTTTATATTTGTTTATCTGCACTGGGACACAATGTAAACATGAGCATTTCTACAAAACAAACTTTAATTGAATGAAAATGATGGAAAGAATTGCAGGGAATCTGCAGAATGAGCGTTGTGTGTTATTTGGGTGGGAGATATGAAGAGCAATATTGTGAAAAGGGTTTGGTGTGAGTGATTTCTTCTCTTGTGACTGGTCTATAACAATACCCACAGCATGTTTTCATTATTCCAGTGTCAAAAGCACAAACTGGCACTGATTCGCTCAGGGTGTTAGCATGTACAGCCGCTTGTAATGTTAACACGGTGTCGAAACCGGGCAGAACACGTCATTTCTCAGCATCAGACTTTTTTCGATTCTAAATGACCCTCAGCTAGAGACGCCCAAAAAATGTGTACAAGCATTTTGTAACAAAATATTTGTGGCATTTATTTTCATTAAAAATGGCACAGACACCCATTTAGAAAGTGATTACGATGTTGTTCTAATTCTGCACACAAATTATTTAGCACATATAGTGTTCCCATTGTGAACTTATAGTGGAATATATTAGGGGTGTAACAATGTATTCGTACTAAACTGTTTCAGTACAGGACGTCTTTGCACCGAAAAGGGATGTAACAATATTATAGATATCATGTTATAGCAAAATTGTCTCAATATTATCATGGTCACATGACTGTATGAAACCATAGGTCTTCCGGGCCTAACATAGAAAATGTTAGAAATTATAGATGTTACCTTTGGCTAAATCCATCAGCTGCAAATCTTTTATTTTCTAAAAGGGATTTTTAGATCATTTGAGCAATCTCGAAGCAACAGTTATGATAGGATAAAGGAATTATGGCCCGTTTCAAAGTCATCATTTGTCATTTTAATCATTGCAATAAATATCGTGCCGTGGATTTAAACGAAGGGATTATCGTACAGTGAGATTTTGATATTGTTACATCCCTAGTACCGAATGCTATTTTTAATGGTAACAGTGGGCTTGTTTTAAGTGCTATCATCAAACACTTACTGAAACTCAAAGGTGTTTACAACGACTCATCAAAATAAAAGTCTGGTTAACTTGAAGAAATTATGACACTCGTCTGAAAAATAACTACAGTATACTATATTATTTTCTTTGTTAAACAGTAAAATGTCCAATTTTTTAAGATTTTCCCGATAACGTGACTGTCCTTCTGAAACCTTGTATCTCCAAATTTGCTGTTTTTCAGGAAATGGAAATAACAATAGTCCAAATAAACTTCAAATAAATGCATAGATATAACAACACTTTTTCCAGTTAATAGCTTAATATTTAGGTTCTTGTTAAACTAATTTTTTTCCACATGTTTTAATGTCAAGCTGTCATGTGTGAATTAAAGTCACCTCATGGCGTGCTGAAAGTGGCAAAGTTTGACTGGTAGATCTTGCCTTTCATCAAGTCTGAGGTCGGGGATCTTGGGCTCAAAAAGGTTGGTGACCACTGTTCTAAATGATAACAGACTATTGTCACCGTTGACAAGCACTTTATAATACTTTATACTGGTAAGATTAACCCAGTAACAAACATAAAGGGCGACTAAAAATAAAACTCTCGAAATATGCAGATACAAGGTTTCAAAAAGACGAGAGCGATAAAGTTAATTTTCGTTCGTTAGTTTATGAATAGATACTACAGTACATTAAAGTTTTTTTTTGATTTGGGCAAACTTACTGTTGGATCCTTATCTAATATATTTTTTTATTTACAAATGTTTACTACATTTTATATTTTAATTAATTTGAGAATTATTTATTTTATTGAAGAACGTCTGTGTTTTATTCTATTTTACGTGTGTTTTATTTAAGCAGAAATTTTATTGAAAATTGATGTGCAAAGGGGTGCAAAACCAGCAGATAACAATTACATCGCGAAAATCTAGATACCTAGAGATCACAAATACATTGAGGAAACTTCGTCCATTTGGACATCATTCAGGGATGGAAAATTCGCCTTTTAACACCTGAAAATCGTATCGATATATCGATAACAGTATCGTTTGACCTGAAGCTTATCGATACTCTGGTATCGACCCAATAATATACCGGTCCAAAAAAGTATCTGTTCTCGGTACCCATCCCTACCAGTCAGATATCACTGCGGATGGAGCTTACAAGCACACCTGACAAAATCCATTGTCTTGTTTCGCCCGTTGCATTTACATCAGGACAAAAATCTCACCTTCTAACATTAAAAGTTTTTTCACTTGACATTCATTTCATGCTGCCCGGTTAGGACGCTGTGTAACACCCATTAAAGCCTCGTTCAGCCGTTTTCTGGCGTTTCCGATGCTTTACGCATGCTAACACCTTTTGCGAATCCCTCCTCCAGTTTCCAGCCAGCCAAAGAGATGCATTGAGCTTCCATCTCTTCTGGATGACCTGGATCACCGAAGCCGATCGGCATCTTCCTTCTTTCCTCCCCCTAATCAGCCCCGCCCCCTCAACCCCACCAAACTCATCACGTGTACGTGTGTGTGAGTGTGCTTGTCTACGCGTGTGTGATTTGATTTCCTGTCCCGTTCTTCTCACCGATAGAGAGCGTTGAGTCGAGCGAGCCGGCGGACCTGTTGGATAGACAGAGGTGCCTGGTGGCGTTGGCCTCTCTGCGACATGCCAAATGGTTCCAGGTTGGCGCTCACTTTTTTATTGTTATTGTAGCCTTATGAACAAAAACATATGCCATATTCCTTGATTTCCTCCAGCTGTCCAAATGCTCGACACCTCATCACGAACTTTAAGTATCGTAAGGCTACAAAAGCAATTTGGTACACTTTTTTTGTTTTCTTTTGCTTGTTTTTCTTTTTTTTTCTCCATAACCTGCTTGTCACCATGAAGAATTTGTCTAGTGCTTTCCTGGACTGAATCTTCCCTTCTCCCATCCCACCTAACATAAGCCCTGCCCCATTCCCACTGTCATCACAAAACACTGAGCACAGTCGAACCACAACACACACATAAAGCAGAGTCAAGATCTAAAGATTTTATTGGTTTACGGTGGGTTTGATGGTTCCTTTTGGTTTATTGGGCGATTCCCTCTGGTTTCCTCAGGCTAGAGTTAACGGCTTAAAATCGTGCGTGATTGTCCTGCGAATACTGAGAGACATGTGCAATAGAGTCCCGTCGTGGGAACCACTGAAAGGATGGGTGAGTATCTGATGGACCTTCTGTACGAATGCCACAAATCTGAACATTTAAATGCATGTAACACCATGTAATAACAAGTGTGTTAACATGTAATAAGCATACACATTGTTTTATTGTCTAAAATCCTTCATTAAACATGTTTTCATGTTTAAACTAAAAATAAAATTAACTTCTTAACCTAGTTTTGTGTAGTGTTTGATGATCTGTTTTGTATTGTGCTGTATTAACTATTAATCTTTGTGGCCCCTCGACACATCTCTTACATCTCAATAATAAATCTCTCTCTGATCGTGATGGGCTCTTTTGTCATCAGCCTTTGGAGTTAATATGTGAGAAGGCCATCGCCACGTGTAACAGGCCTTTGGGGGCAGGTGAGGCTCTGCGCCGGGTCATGGAGTGTCTCGCCTCGGGCATTCTGCTTCCAGGTATGAATAAGTATCAAAAAAACCTCACAGTAATAAGACACAGATTTGAGTAATTCCGAAAGGGGAATCTTAGTGGGGACTTTTTTTAAGTTAATTTAATCAGCTTAATTCTTAACTTTAAAGCTTATACTTTTCCTAAGAAAAAAATGGGTAACACTTCAGTATATGGGGCAATTCTCACTATTATCTAGTTGTTATTAGCATGCCTATTATTGGCATATTGGCTGTTTTTTAGCACTTATAAAGCACATATTCTACATCCATGATCCTACTCAGTCCCTACATTACTAACTATTAATAAGCCACAAACTCTGCCTCAGTACCAGCAGGGGTTGTAGGTGGGGGGAGTGAATGATCAGCGCTCGCCTCCACCTTCAATACCACGGCTGAGGAGAGACCTTTGAGCAAGGCACCGTTCCCCCCAACTGCTCCCCGGGCGCCGCAGCAATGTCTGCTCACTGCTCTGGTGTGTGTTCACGGTGTGTGTGGAACACTGTTAGGTGTCACATGACTTTTTTTCTCTTTCACTTTCAGTAAGAGTAAATTGGGGGAAAAGTCATAGTTAAAGGTTTATTAATATCAAGAATTTTCCCCTACACTGAAGTGTGACCAAAAATGTCCATATTAAACCTTTAACTCAAAGAGCTCCATATAGTGTGTGTCTGTTTATAGAGTTATTTACAGGAATAATTGACCCACAGATGATATTCTGTCATTTAATTGCCCTCAACAACAGAACAGAAGAATTTCAATAGGATTACAATAAACAGGGACTATTTAATATATACTTAATATCTGGAATAAAAGAAAAAAAAATGTTTTATTGAAACAAACTCCCTGTATTAATTTGATTATATTTCTGTTAGACTACAGTCTGTACATATTTTTTCTGATGAAGAGAGGATATCCTTCATTCTCTGATACATAGGTGGATCTGGTCTACATGATCCTTGTGAGAAAGAACCATTGGACACACTCTCGGCCATGACAGATGAGGAGTCAGAGGCCATCACATACAATGCTCAGGTGTGTACAGGACTGCGTGTCACTGCATGTGATCTACAGCTTAAGTTTTGGCACATTACTTGCCGTATGGCTGGTTACTTTACAGGGGTTTTGCAAAACTGTATATTTTTTTAAATCGACTAGTCAACGACTAATGAAATCTTTGGTTATAAGGACTCTATATTAATCGTTATTTACGTTCATTCAAAAGCATCTAGATGGAGTGCAGTGTGATGAAACAAGGCACACTTTTCTAGTCTATGACACCATACAAACTATCTAAAAAGATAAAGCACAGCAGATGGATTAAAGAACAACTGCTAAAAATATCAATAGTCAAGCTCAACAGTAGTCTAAAGTAGTGTTCACGATGACAACAGTACCTAAGATAAGTTTTTCAATACCAATCGATACCAGGAAAGTAAACTGTTTAAACACAAAATAAGACCTTAAAACATGGTTAAATTCTTGATCACCTTCGCTTAGAAACACTAACGTAACCGTTTCAAACCATTCAGGTGGTGGAAAAGCGCTCTATAAGTAACACTGCAACTGTACCGGGTGCTATACAGGGTTTGGGTTGGGAGAATAAGTTGACATGTAGTTGTAAAGTCACTGTACTTACTTAGTAAGTATAATGTTGTCAAAGTAAAGTGTCTCCAAATGCTCCAAAGTTACTGCAGTGCTACTTGTAGTTTGTCTAAAATGTAACCTATTGACTCTCATGTGGGATACAGTAACAGAGTGCTACAGTGTTCATCACAAATATGAGAGGAACAGCTAAACCTATTGACAACACTATACATTTTCAATAAAATTAATACAAAAGGTGATTTCACAGCCGCTATATTTATGGACGGTCAATCTTCTCAATTCACCTGCCATTGGAAGGTGTGGAAAAAGATACATTTGTACTTTGTTTAGCGGCGCTGTGTGAGGGTGAGAAAGACAGGGAGATGATGAGATAAGTGTGTGTGGAAGCCCTGCTGCTCTCTGAGGCGCTTATCTCATCTGTGCTCAGGTCGTACGCACGCACGCACGCACACACACACACACACACACACGTTTATCTGTGCTTTTGGCTTATACACACACTACAGCTCATGTAGAAGAGAGAGATATCTCATGGCTTTATAATGACATTTCACTCCGAGGATCCATTATTTAAAGCCATTGTAGCAACTTTGATTGTAATGCTTAGAACTGATTGTTTTATTGTAAAATGATAAGAATTCTAACAGCCGATAATTTTTAAGCCAGAGAAGCTGACAAAAGTCTTAAAATCTTTTATGCTCGCAAATCTAGTCGGTCTAGTGCTGTGATTGGGAACCTGTGGCACACGTGGCTCTTTTCAAAATCATGTGGCGTATGATATACTATGTAATCAGATGTAAAAAGTTTTAAAAACACCATGCAGCAAAGTATCCAGTGAGCAGATGAACGCAAACTGTGACACGTCAGTATGGAAGCGCTGTGTTTAACTCCTCATATCTGGACGAGAGGTCTTTCTCGCATATGAAGTCCATACATGTTAAGGTTAACAGAGGAGTTTCATTGCTGGTGAGTGTCTTGACCAGGTACGAACCGAACTACAAAGCTATTAGCAAGATGCTAGTTATGTTCGTTTTCATGTAACGCAGCGTATGACATCGAAGTGACGCGAGAGCAGAGCTCCGTGTGCTTTCGAAATGTTCTCGCGTACTCTGATGTCAGACAGTTGCTGACGGTCTGCAGCATTTCAAGAAGTCAAACGTACCTAATGCAAAGTCAGAAGACTCAAATGCAGTATTTTGTGAGTTACAGTGCTAGAGGAACATGCACTTTTTTTGTTTTTAAGTTAGATATAATGAAGTTTAATTGAATGGAGGACTAATGTACACCTGTAAGTTGTTCATATGTCATGGAAGTCATCCAAGTTATGGAAAATATATATAATAGTAGTTTGCGCAATGGCTCAAAAATGAATGAATCAAAACTGGAAAAATGGCTCTCTGGTTAAAAAAGGTTCCCTATCAGTTTTCATACGGTTGCTTCATTTTATAAACCTAGGAATAACACTGCAGAAGTCATAATATAACAACCATAATACACACACAAATCCTTAAAGAGCTCCTTGATGATTGGCTCTGTAATGAGTGTGGGAAAACCATGCAGACATAGATCTCACTCCTCCCCGTGGACCGTGTGTACATGTGTGCGAGCTGCATCACTGAGTAGATTCTGTAGTGCTTTATGTTTGAATGCTCGTGCATCTCAGAATCACAATGTGCCAAATTTTTGGCAGCAGATCTAATGAAGAGCACACAGACTATGAAAGCCAGGAAGATGTCTTGGAACATATTATTGCTTCATTCTTAAAAGAAACAAAACAACATTAAAAGTGAACCAAAATACATATACACAGTATATTTAAAACAAGTTTTATGTATTGATAATATTTGTATTTGATTTACTGTTGAGTATGAATGTGGCGCATTAGTTTTTAGGATGACAACCAGTTTTCTTCCCTGTTTTGTCTTCAAAACTGTTAGCGGATAAGTGATAAATTGAACCAATTTTACGAGGGCTTTCGAAAAATGGAATCCTTTCCTGGAAAGACTTAAGGGGTCTCCTAATGGGGCTGTAACTAAAGCAAACAGCTTTGCTAATAAATGTTGACATGAGCTGTGGGTTAGTTTGTTCAAGCATGAATTATTTGTGAGGCAATCTGTGCCCTCTAATTCTTCTGGATGTGGTGATTCATCCAAGTGTCCCGCCGCCGTCTAATGTCTCACACCTACAGCTATAAGCACGCCTGATCCCAGGCCGTCTATATTAGACTTAGTCACGTATCGCATCATCAGGAAATATAAATAAAGCACGCCGTGTGTTTCCTCAGGGCAAGTTTGGAGACTCTTTTTTCAATATTAGATCATACACTTTGCAAATGTTGTTTTTATCTTTATATAATAAAAATATTTATTATTATTTTATTTGAAGTCTTTTTGTATTTTTAAAGTGCTCTTTAAAACCAAATTGATAAACTTGTATCAAATCTTATTTGTGTGTTTGTTTTGCAGAATGCATTACGGCTGATGGCTTTTGGGCAGATCTATAAAGTCCTAGAAATGGATCCACTACCTTCAAGTAAACCCTCACAGAAGTTCCCCTGGTCAGATAAAGATGGTGAGCTTACGTTGGTAGTTAAGCAAAAACTGACAGTTTAATACTGTCAGGCACAAAAATGACACACGCCACCTTTATGTTTTATATAAATAACATTGATATAATTTGACGTGCTTGTTGAACTGAAGATTTGTTGATGTTTTGACATTGTGTCAGGTCTGGGATTGAAGAGGCCTTATGAAGACGGTCTGTTCGACGACAAAGACCTCATCAAGAAGATGAAACGCAACCTCAGAAAAGGTATCTCTCACACGCACACATTTTACTGAAGCAAAATTTTGACCTTACTAGGAGATTGAGAAAGATCATAACCTGCTTCTGATATTCTCTCCTGCCTTTAACTAGCAAGAAAACTCAGATTTCCACTTTTTCTCCATTTGCTATGTTTGAGTAATAATCTAGCACCTGCCATCTCCTTCTGTAATATCTCCAGGTTTATGTTCTTTGTCTCTCTCGCTTTAGTCTTTTATTTTTGCTTCCCCTCTTCCAATTCCCTCCTCATCTCGCTGCGACTCCATCACTCTTTCTCTCGTACAGGAAGGATACAGCCTTTGGGAAATCAATGGCATTGATTTTTAATTTCTCTTGGAGTCGTGCTGTTTTCCCCCGTCTGAGATTCTCTCCGGACTGAAATAAATTGCTTTCAAAGCAGCAGAATTTAGCAATTAGCCAGCTGATGGAGCGAGTTAGGATGATACAACATTCAAAATGAGCCGTGTGTGTAAGGGACCATCGGGGCTAACTAATAGAAGCGGCACTGCTACTGTAACTTAACTACATTTTTACAGTGGTTTTCAAAGCAGAGTAGCGTTTCAAAGTAAAAAGCTTGTTTTGCCAAGCAGAAGCATTGTAGCTTGACAGCCAAGTTGGAGTAATAATGATATGTGGTGTAAAATATCATTTAAATATCAAATATCATTTGAATTTTAATAATTCATTCAATATAGTATGAAATAGCAAATACATCTTTAAATAGTGCTTTCATGATTTTGCATTGTAAAGCAGATTTACAGAAAATACATTTTAGAAAAATATTTAAAAAAAAGTAATGATGAGTTATAAAATAAATAAATAAATACATGATTACAAATAAGATAATATTGCTTTTCTAATCATAAAAATATTTCTCTGTTGTGCTAACCATTTCCGACTTAGAAGTAAAAATAAAATTATAAATGCATAAATTACTGCCTAGCATTTGTGCCCCGTGTTTGTTTTTACTCTTGTTTATGGCAAAATAAAAGTTTGTGTTTACAGTGTGTTGGTATATGTTAGTGCACTGTGCATATTTATTTTGTATTTATGATTTTTTTTTATAAATTTAGAAAATATTAGCTTTTTTTATATATATAAATATTGTAATCCAAATTATAATTTATTATATATATATATATAAATATGTATGTATGTATGTATGTATGTGTATAAATATATATATATATATATACATGTGTATATATTTAAAAATGAATTAATGGATGCATACGTGTTTATAAATACAAAATGAATATGTACAGTGCATAAAAATTTACACAACAAAAACATTTTTAGCTGCTTTTATTAGTAGCTTGTAGTTTTGCTTGATGCTTTTTCAAAAGTCTCAACTTCACTTTTCTTGAGCGTTTTTGAAACAAACAAAAGCTGCTCACAACCGAAATTTGCATCCCCGAATATTGTCCACACACAGCTTCAGTTTGGGATCAATTGTCATTTCTTTCTTGTCTCTTTCTCTTTTGATTTCAGCAGTTCTTGACAGCAAAGCAATAGACTCAAACCAGCCCATGAACGCTCTGATGCGGTTGAACCAGATCCGGCCGGGGCTGCAGTATAAACTGCTGTCTCAGTCAGGTCCGGTTCATGCCCCTGTCTTCACCATGTCTGTAGATGTGGACGGCACCGTTTATGAGGCCTCTGGCTCTTCGAAGAAGACCGCCAAGCTGCACGTGGCTGTCAAGGTATACTGAGTGAACGAGTGGCATAAAAACCTGTAAAGGTTACACTGTTAAGCAGTATCACACATGCAAGAGTGATGATGTACAGTACTGAATATTAGCACAGATGATTTCATCACAAACGGTCACTGCTGTGCTAATATTCAGTATACGTATAAGCACAACTGCAAATGTGAAATTGGTTTATGTTGGTCTATGCAAGTATATCTACATTTTGACTTATAAACAAGAGTTTAAGTTAGAGAAATGTGTCGGTCTGTTCAACAAGGTTTATGTTGCTTGTACACACATACACACAAGTAATTCACGGATTGCAATGAAGGGCTCAGATCCACGTAATCCTGAAGTCTGTGTGGAGCACAGAACTGTTTTAATCCTCTTTCTGTCTGTTCACAGCCGTTAATGGCCCCAACAGACCCAACAAGGTCAGACTGACAAATGAACACTGGTGCGATCTTGATGATCTTGTTTTCTTACTGGACTGTTAAATATAATCGTTTTTAGGACGCATCGTGATGCTGATGAGAACGTTTACTGCATAGATGCATAAAAAAAATAATAATAGTATAATAACAAATAATCGTGTATTAAAAATGCAAGAAAATATCATGTTTGCTTAGGGTAAATATAGCATTCTTAGATGTCTTATTTTATTTGAAAACGTTGCTTTTAACACAAACCATATAAATACATCTATAAATAAAGTGCATTTTCATATAATGTACTTCTGAAGTTGGACCGCTGTTTAAAGTAGGGATGTTAAACGATTATAAATAAAAATGTAGTAAAAGTTTGTTTTTAAATAATAATATGTCTTTACACCGTGCAGATTCATTTTGTTTTTATAAACACACACATACGTGTTTATATTTAAAAATCAATAAACGTTAAATTATATTTAAATGCATACATGTAATAATTTGCAAAATATATACGTGTACGTGTTTGTGTTTATAAAAACAACATAAATATGCACAGTGCATGGACAAATATTATGTGAACACAAACTCTCATCTCACTCCTTTTGCGAAAATCTTTGGAGTGTAATTTGATTCTGATCTTAAATTTGATAATCAAATCAATTTTGTCGCTGACGGGGAGGCGATAATTTGATCCCATTCCTCCCATTTCAATATCTCATCTGTTAAACAGAGAATTGAGTTGAAAATTTTCATTTTTATGTTACACTGGCACATTCTATCTAGGTCTCTTAGATCAGAAAGTGTTGGAATGGTCTCTGTTCATAGCTGTAGGTTAAAGCATCGGGGATTTGCAATCCTTGGCCCTGAACTCTGGAATAATCTTCCAACATCAATCCAGATGGCGTCATTACTTTCTCTTTCAAAACAAAACTGAAAACACATTTGCTTAATAAAAAGTTGTACGTTTTATTTCTATATGTCGTTTGAGAATGTGTAACCGGCAGTTTATGAGTATGCTGTAATGTGCAGCACTTTGGTCAACCCTCACAATCCATCGTTTACAGCTTTTAAAAGTTGTCTGAGATACAACATTGTGTCTCTAAGTGATCTACTCATGTTGTCAAAGACGCAACAGTAAAAGTGTGAGAGAGACAGACAGACTTTGGTGTAGTATTGAAAATAGAGGATGTAACGCACTGATGCACCGCCATGTTAAATCAAATTGTTGACATGATATTCGTAAGCTTATATAATTGTAAGAACCTTGACGATTCTTACAGCCTACATCCCACACACACACTTGAATCATTTCGTCAATTAAACACTGTGAGGTCAGAGTCGATAAGCTCTTTAAATATTTTTTTATTGGTTAAATATTTGCAAAACCCACAGACTAAACATAATGAGTGACCAATAGTAATGATTAATGAAAAATGGAGGTACAAGGTTTCAGACTGACGGCGATGCTTTGTTAATATCCTCACTGTGAGTTTTCAGAGATATCTTATGAGAGCATCTTAACGACTTACCTTCCAAAAATGAACATTATTTTGGTTTGACTTCAGTATATGTCTGATTATGAATGACATTTCAGAAGACGGTTTTGGTCATTTATGATGTGTTGGGCCAGGAAAGTGAGTGATGTTATCAGCGTGTATTTGTGAAGCCGGCAGCTGGATTCACACTGATACAATGATTTTCCGCTTTGAGTGCCGTGGACATATTTCAGACTCTTCTGGGCACTTTTATGTAAGCTCAGAGTTTTTTCAATCATGAATTCGCTCTCAATAATGAGCTCATTATCTCTGAAACCGGTCCACTTTTGATGGCTTCCGGCCGCAAAGATAAACCAAACTCTCCCATCACGCTGCATCATTTTGTGGTACTTCTTTGCCCAAACTTTTGGTCTGGACATGTTATATGCACTCTCATATGTATTAATATTGTAACTTTATAGCTCATGGTGTTCTCTTCTGTGACAAAAGTTACATACATACTTACATACATGCTTTTTTCTGTACAGTTTCCTTGCGCTTTCGAACTACAACTAACATTTCCCTCACCATATTTCTCAAATTGACACTTTTCATACTTATTTTAAAATCGGCAAAAGATTTGACTTGTATGAACCAGAGGTATTTGGAGTCATAGACTTTGAGTATATGCAAAAACAAGAGCGATTAAAAGGCAAATTTATCGATAGTCATGCCCTGTGTGTAGTGAAGTAATGTTTTTGTGGACATGTGGTGTAGGTGCTTCAGGCGATGGGATACCCCACTGGCTTCGACACAGACCTGGACTCCATGAGTGCAGATGAGAAGTCAGACGGGGAAGGGAAAAGCGAAGCGACCACACATTTAAGCAATAACACATCACACTCCTCAGACAACTCCAACACACTGGAGGTGCACAAACACACACACACACACACACAGTGTTAAAAGTGAAATGTAATTGTATATGTTTGTATATGAAATGTAAATTGGATATGTGTGTAGGTGCGAACTCAGGGTCCTATTCTGACGGCCAGCGGCAAAAACCCTGTGATGGAGCTCAATGAAAAACGCAGAGGCCTCAAGTACGAGCTCATCTCAGAGAGCGGAGGAAGTCACGACAAACGCTTTGTCATGGAGGTGAGACACACATCCACCATTATTTGTGGCGATTGATAGTGGGCGTTGCTTCACCTGGTTGGGGATAATGGTCAAACACAAAGCTGCATTGTTGTGTCCCAAAAAATCTAAATGACCTTAAAGACACTACATTTCACACTTATGCTGGTTTCACACCAAACGGCAACAATCACGTTCCACACTTTTTATTAGTTGCGGGAAAGTCTGTTATCTATGCGCGAGTCACTAGAATAGCATCACATTGCGGGGAGATTCTTCACGCTTCCACCAAACAGTAGGTGTCAATGAGCTCTGCGCGAATTTCTCGCTCGAGTTGAAATTTTTTATTTTAACGTCAAATACAACTTTTAACGTGCGTTCACAATATTCGCGCCGCCCGATTGGTGTTATTCACGCCGCCTGATTGCTGTCATTCATGCGGCCCGATTTGAGTCATTCACGCGGTCCGTTTCACCCATTCGTGCCACCTGATTTGCGTCATTCATACCGTCCATTTCACGTCATTCCACTCACCTGCCACGAGTTCGCATCTATTACCATTTTTGCATTGCCTTTGTATGTAATTTATTCGCGTTTGGTGTGAACGCAGCATTAGGTCAGAAATAGCAAATGTATTATGTCATTTCCTGTTTAAAACCCTCACCATACGTGCTCTCATTGGCAGGTGGAGGTTGATGGACAGAAGTTCCGTGGCGCAGGGCCCAATAAAAAAGTAGCCAAAGCCAGCGCTGCTCTCGCCGCTCTAGAGAAACTCTTCTCTGGGCCGAATGCTGCTGGCAACAAGAAGAAAAAAATCATCCCTCAGGTAGATTATCAATGGTTTATCAATTATCAATTTGATTACAGATCAATAACATCTACAGTCATGAGTCACAGTGTCGGGTAGTTCAGGAGCACTGGGGTTAATAATCACATTAAAGCTGTCATGTGAACTGTGGGGTTTTTAATTGTGTGTGTGTTGTAGTCTAAAGGGGCATTAGCTGCAGCTGCTGCAGTGTCTGCGGTTGCGGCTCATGCAGCGCGGGGGAGGGGACGTCCCACCCTCACGCGAGGAGCATTCGTCAGCGCCGCTGCACCAGGATACGTCACGCCAGGTGCGTAAAGCCACACTACTTTGTGAAAACTTTGTGTTGACTGAATAATAAACAATTCATAGATTTTTACAGCTGCTTCTCTGGCAACTCTAGTTTTACAAGCCCACATACTGTATTTAAGAGTCTCTAATCTTTAGTCAATTTGTCTACGTAATTTACACGTTTTATACCTAATTTATCTACTTATTTATATACATTTCATATGATAGCGGTTATAAAGTCCCTCTCACATTTGTGTCACGGTTCCTAAGTGCTTTGTTAAAATAATCTACAGCTTTGACACTTTGTTGTGTAATGCAACACTCAGAGTTGAAACAACGTTGTCCCCGTTTTCCAAAGACGTTTAGAAATGCAGCTGCTTCTGTTATGAGGACCAAAACAGGATATAAGAGTTCCTGGATGTACGTAGTTTGTACACAGGGTCGCCAGATCTGCTGACAAAATCAGCCCAATGCCTTATCAAAACCTACCCCAGCTCAAATACCAAAACTCCGGATATGCCATTCCTATAGCTAAGATACATATTTTACAGTCACTGTTAATGCATTACACACAATTTAGTATTTGTCTTCATTTTACCTCATGAATGACAGCTGACAAACAAAACCGTTCCACCTTAAAAGGGATATTTCACCCCAAACCGAACATTTTGTCATGAATTACTCACGCTTGAGTTGTTCCAAACCTGTATACATTTCTATTGTTTGGTTGAACACGAAGAACGATATTTAGACAAATTCAAGAAACAGAGATTTCCAGGGCACCATTGACTCCCATAGTAGAAAGAATTATTGAATATTTTTTGATCTGTAGGACACCAAAGAAAATACTTTGAAGAATGTAGGAAAACAAACAGTTCTGGGGCAACTTTGACAACCATTTTTATAGTACTCAATAGTGTCCCAGAAGTGTCAGCTGCTAACATTCTTCCAAATATCTTTCTGTGTGTTCAACAGAAGAAAAAAAATGATACAGGTTTGGAAATGAAAGTATGAAGTCATTCATAAATTTGGATCTCTTTAATGCACAGAATCAAACACAGTTTATCAATACAAGTAGCCAGATTCCATGAAAGAACATCACATTACGCATTACTTTTATAATAGTTCTATCATGCTGTTTTTGTTCTTTGTCTTTGGAATGACAAGAGGGTAAATAAAGAATGATAACTATCATGTTTGGGTCAACCAACCCTTTAACACGAGCGCTTCACCATGGATGATGAATACCTTGTTCTCACAGGCTTCGGAACGCCCTACGGGTACAGCGCAGCAGCTGCTGCTCCCGCATACGGTACGTACGCCCTTCCTTCCTGTCCACCCTTCCTCCAGTCAGGGTCTACGGTCCAAATCTGCCCCCACTTACTCCTCCATTCAGCTCTCAGATTGGGCTTTGAAACCTAGCAGAACCCCAAAATCTTACGTCCACTAAGAAACCGGTAAAGAATGATCTTCCTGGATGATGGAACCGAATCATAACCTTTTGGTTCTGAACTGTGGTTGGAGCAAGACTTGCTGCATCTGGCCTGAGTGTGACTTTGCTCGTCTAGTCTGCCTGCTCGACGCTTGGCCCATTTCTCTTCAGTCTGGGCGGCTCTGTGGGCGTCAAGTTTAGTGCTGCTGTCTACAGCACACAGTTACATCATTCAAAGCAGCCGCTGCGCGTGATGGATCGATAAGAGAGAGAGAGCGCTAAACTTGACAAAAGCATTTTGGTGCTTTTAGTATGTTCAAGTTGGCCGCAACAATGCGTTCCCAAGAACTCACATCTGTGATTAGAGTTGCGTAAAATGTTAATGGCCTCATCTGATAGTCTTTATAACAGCTAAAGCCAATCAAAAACAAAATGAAAACACTAACAAATTTTTTTGTCTATAACAATTGTGACCTATCCCTACTTTTAATGTAAGAAATGAGCATTGACCAACATTGAAATGTGTTGCAAAAACACGTTTTAAATCACTTTATTTTATCTACATCTTTGCATTGCACCATTCCAATAGTCAATGGATGCCGTCAACTATAATGCATATGCGCCTTAGCTATTTTCACAGTTAAAGAAAAGTTCAAACACTCATACCGGACACAATGTGCATTATTAACCATGATTTTACTACGGTTAAAACCAAGAAAACCATGGTTACGGTAGGAAAACCAAAGTTATGGCAGTGGTTAACCAAGAAACCCTTATTACTGCAGGTTTACCACAAAAAAACACAGTTAAAGAGATAAAATTCTGTCATCATTTACTCATCCTCAAGTTGTTTCAGACCTGTATATATTTCTTTGTTTTGTTGAACATAAAAGAAGATATTTAATATATTAATTCTTTATATTTCTAATTTATCTCTTTCTTATTAGCCTCGAAAAACTGACATACTGTCTGTTCCTGCAGTTGTTCGCTATTTTTGTTAGTTTCGCAAGACACAAAGAATCTCGTAAGATTTGGTAACGCGAAAACGCAGCCAAACAGGGGCTGTTCATGGCTCTACTTAAAGAGATAGTTCACCTTAAAATAAAACTTCTGTCATCATTTATTCACCTTCATGTTTAAAACCTTTTTATGACTCTTTCTTCTGTCGAACACAAAAGATCTTTAGCGAAATGTCTCTGTGGTTTTGTGTCCGTACAATGGAGGGCAATTGAAGTCAGTGTTCTTTGGTCCCAGACGTTCTTCAAAGTATCTTCTTTTGCTTCATACAGGTTTGAAATGAAATCAGGGTGAATACATGATGAAAAGAATTCATTTTTTGATGGACTACTTCTTTAAAAGACATGCCATCGCACTAATGCGTAAACCGTCGGTGTTTATTAGTTTTGTGTAGTTTTCCGATCATCTCTCCGATCCGTCCCAAATAAGGATGCTTTGAATGAGTCTTATGTGCAGGGGGGACTAGGTGAGGTGGGGTTGCGGGAACGAGGTCTGAATTCGGAGGGTTGTTTGCTGGGCTTTCTGCGTTTAGTGGAGGATAAGGGGGGTGGGCGGGGGTGGATACGCGTTCGCTCCCAGCGCCCTGGTCTCTGCCTGCCACATAAAGAGCGTTCCTTTAGGTGGAAGGTGAAACCTGTGAATCGTGCTGTAAAAGAACAGTGCCCCCCCCGCTTACCATCTCTCTGGTTGGGTGCCTGAGAGCTGTGTGCATGCATTAATTCTCACCAGCCATGCTGTTCAACCCTGTGCCTCCTGTTGCTGCTTTGGGATTTCTAAATGGGAGCGACTGTGAGACTACGACTATGCTTCTGTTTGCACACAAACATACACACACACAACATAGAATGAACACTCCACATAAGAGCGCCAGCCGACGAAGCACCACTCTGTATCCCTCCATATGCCCATGAACAACAGTTCAGACAATACACTAGTCAGAAGATTAGTTAAAAGCCAATATTTGGAAGATCATGTGTTTTTCGTGCATTATTGCAGTAATTGTTGGGACTTTTGTAACTGTATACCGTATTTTCCGCCATTGCATTTGTAGTGTCTTTTATTGTTATTAATGATGTTTTGGTAATTTTTTCAACACCAATTGGATAAAGTTCAAATTAAATTAAGTAATTCATGAATAAATTATGATTTTGATTTAATTAAATAATTATTTATAGACAGTTTTATAGACTGCCAGGTAGACTGCATTTCGTGACGTAATATTTACAAATTAAAATCCACCGGATTTTGCTGTTATTTTTTGTGATTTCTGCGTCCAAAAATGCTTGATTATGTAGCGGCTTTATTCTAATTTTGCTTTAAAAAGGTGGGGATGCTTCTGGAAAAATGAGGTTTTTTTTAATGGATGTTGTTAGCCGTTAAGCTTTCTCCAAGTGTAAGAGTAAAGACCCTTCTATCTCTCTGTAGCTCTCTATCTAAGAGTATCTCTGCTTGACTTTTGGAGCAGTTTTGACGAAATGCGCGATGTGATGTGCGTCTTTATTGTGCGTCTTCGGCCAAATTAAGCGTAAAATCTGCAATAATCTTGAAAAGTTGCAGCAGATTTGTTTGATTATGCAATCGCAAAGCCCTGCAGGTTCTGCTAAATGAAGTCTGATAGAAATCGGAGAATAAAAGGCATCTTTAAATTAAGACGGGCTATTAAATTAACTAAATTGCTTTTTTACTTCACTTATAAGTAAATGAATGATCGATCAGAGCATTTTAGGCAGATATATTTACTTTCGTGAATAACAACACTTTTTCACACAAATGTAACTTGCTTTTTATTTGTTGATTTCATTAAACAAGTTCACGGCTTATTTTAAAAGAAATGAAAAGGAGAGAAATGTAAACAATTATGTTTACATGTTATCTCAAATTATTTACAGTCTTTCGAATTGCCAGTGCTAACAATATTTTGCAAATGATCACGATATACCATATTATTGGACAGGTCACAAGACTTTATAGACCTCTTTGGATGATGTAAACAATACTGGTTCAGCGCTCATCCAGAAGAACTTCCTGTTTCAGTCGCACAAGCTTTTAAACAACATACAACCAACAGAACATTTATAACCGATTTCGACAATGTTAAACAAATACCATTCAGATTTATTTAGATACGTGTGTAAGATAATAAAAGACTGAAACCAGAAGTGTTTCTGGATCAGTGTTTACATCTTGTAAAGTGATCTATACCCTGATATAAACCAGACCACAGTATATCAAACAGGTACACATCTTATTTCTAATCCGAATAAATGCTTGATTAACACTCTCTTTTAATCTTGCGATTCTTACAGTTTTTTTCACTGTCCTCCCCTCTCTGGGATGCATAAGCCCATGCTAGAACAGACTAAATTGGCACAAGTTTTCATTTTAGACACCCTCAAGTTCTTCACTTTCTCCTGGACTTATGTGGAGTGCTCTTTTCGTTTTCTCTCTAGGTTTGCCCAAGAGAATGCTTCTGTTGCCCATCATGAAAATGCCCGCCTACCCCGTCCCCCACTACTACTCCTTTTAGCTCAGGAGCCTGTCTACACACACACATACACGCGCACGCACAGCTTCAGATGACATCAGAAGGGACGGTCAGGTAGCACAGCCCTATCAAATGCAGGGATAGCTATAAGGGTGTTTGTCAAGTGCTTTTATTTCCTCATTATCACTTTTTTGTTCTTACTGTCCTCTGATTTTAAAAGGAAATGCAGGTTTTACATTCTTCAGATAGAAAACTTGAAGGATTTGTACTGTGAATTGTTACCTCATTCTTGGAAACTTAAATTATTTCAGCCTTTTTTTGTTACCATGGTTGTAATTTTTTCTCTGTAGAATGGGAAGAGGTTTTGTTTTAACACAGGCGTAATCTATGTACGGATATCAGGAGTTGTTTAAGATGTATAGAGCTAAGACAAACTACTGCTGACAAATAAACCTTCTCTTCATGAACTGCCAAGAACTGACTGGTGTATGTTTGACGCTGCTTGGGTCGGCGATGAGGCATTTCCGCATTCTATAATTTAGTACTGAAAATAGCAGTTAAGAATGTACATTTCATGTAGTCTTTTATGAATGTTTCGGGCTCTAAATCATTCTTTTAGCTGTTTTACTTGGTTTAATTTAAGGTTATATTATGGAATTTTTGTTGTAATGGAATCGTCTTTATGGACGATTTCAGTAGTAACAACGTAAACTTTATGCGTTCCCAAACTTAACTTCTGTTAGACTTCTGCAAAGAATCAATAACTGTTAAGTCTTTTTTAGTGAATTTAACACGATAAAAGATTCATTTAATATAATATTAAGTGTTCTATATAACTAGCCAGAACGATAACCAAATACAGACCAGAAGGACACGCTCTATGGGCCAGGCCATATATAGCATCCTTGAATTTGTGCAATTTAGAGTTAATGTAAGTTGTAAAACATTAAATATTACTTTGAGCAGACAAATTTAGTGGTCACAGGACTTGTGACTATTCTGTCCGAGCATCGGATGAGTTGAAATGATTTTCTGTGGCACGCGTCTGTATGGCGATACTGGCGAAAGTGATTTAGAACCCAAAACATTTATTTAATTCTCTTGTTACAGCTCGTTTTAAATGTAGCTCAATCTTTGGAAAAATCTTTTAGTGTTTAGTGACCTTTACGTCATCCATAGATCTTTACATTTTGTTGTCCCAAGAAACGGTAACTTCATTAAAACTCAAAGCTAGTCAGGCTATAGCTTCTTTCTTCGTTGTTCTGCTAGAAGGTCAGTAGAGTTAAAATCTCAAGGAGAGACACACACATTACACGACACAAACATGATCCCTCACACGGACACACACCGGAGCCTCCAGTCACAGCCTTACAACGGAGAATCGAAAGCAGCAACAAGGGATCCATGGAGACATGCTACTGATATGTCTTTTTGTTTGTTTGTTTTTACTTATTGATGAGTGTACAATTGTGTGTGAGATGTAATTTCATACTCCTCCAAAGGCAAGCACAAGCAAATTCATATTAAGGCCAATTGCAAATAGCCTGGTAATATTTCAGATACCTCCAAAGATGACCCCACTTAATTTTGACTGCCTTGCACGAAAGGACTTAAAGGTTTGTCCTTGTTTTTACGCTTATTGAGCTAAGGTTGATTAAAAAGCGTTTTAAAATTGACCACAAGACTTCTTGTCTGGTGTTTTTAGCAGTGCTTGTGCTGGCTTATGGCTGGGTCATGATCATCGCTTACCAAAGAGGAATACAACCGCCATGGTTACATGAGTGGTCACGATTTTCCCATTCATTGTTAACGGACTCCCCCCACCCATTCCTCATGGCCATCCTCAAGTGTCCACTCTCAACCGATGGCCTGTCCTCTTTGGTAGTGATTATTGCTGTCATTGTACTATACTCTCTCGAAAATCACAACAGACCTGATTTGTCAGAGTTATGTACTAACTACATCTGTACGGAAACTTCAAAGTTGCCGCATACGTTTCACATTTCCTCTGCCTTTTATATCGAATGAACAATCTCAGAGTTCTTTCCATTTGAATAGTTTTTTCCCTGTATGATTTTTTTCTTTTTGTCGGAAAGTGATAAACGTGCAGCTTAAGTTGTTGATGTTTTTTATTAACCTGAAACGCTCCCAGTGCAATGAAAACTCCACGTACAGCCTGAAAGAGCAGAGGCCCTAGTATCCACCCCTGCGGCACACCCCAACTCCATTTACCTTCATCAGAATGTATTCCCCTGCCTCCTGCCGGGCCGCACCATTAATCGCAGCTTTCTCTGCTCTTGTCCTTACTGTAGGTGGTCTTTTCATTGACAATCCCTTTTACCAGCCTCGGACCATCGCTCCTTTTTTTATTCACTTGGGTCCTCAAGATCTCTTCTCTGACTTCTAGAACCATCAGGTTGTGTGGCTTTAAAGTGTCGTACCACTCCAGGCTTGACCAGGCTGTCTCCACCGCACAGAAATGGCCCAAACTTCATACACTCCACCCAAACCCATCCATACCCTATCTATGGATCCAAAAATGCACCAATCTTACAAAAGCAATATTCCATTTGACTTGCTCGTCCCGAAAACCGGCTGGGGACCTCGTTTCCTCCGTATATAGCAATACACTTGAACTTCTTTGGGCTGTAAGCTTACTTGAGATGATGTGAATGTTCAGTTGAGTTACTCTTGACTTGGCATTGCAATATAGGCATTATCATTGTATATTTACCACATGCGTATGGGTGGCTATATTATAAATATACATACAAATATGCATATATATGTATGGTCTGTTGCACTATAAATATATATGTGTAGATATACCTATATACCTATGTATATTTATATACAGTATATATACATATACATATTCTTGGTATTCATGATTTTAGATTTGTAAAGTGATATGTAAACAAACTAGGATATAGCTTTCTTCCAATTTTATATATACAGTAGATACAGTACATATATGCTAAGCAATTTAATCTTGTAATTTAACCTTGTGAACATGCAATATGAAAGCCCTTTTCTTAATCTACCTGCAGTAGATTAGTAATGCTTCTTTTGTTGCACCTTCAGCAGCTTGATCGTGTCTTTTCACTAGATCTGCGCGAGCGTGTGTGTATGTATGCTCGCATGCTCAGTCGACCAAAGTCTGCAGTTCTGGTTGGGTTGAGAGGTCGTCCTCCAAACATATGGCCACCTGTTCATGACAGGCATACATGCAGGTCTTTCTAAAGCACATCTGACTGAGATGCATACTCATACACACCATCACTAACACGTTTGTGTGAGCAGGTCTGACGGGCAGCTAGCGTGACCCAGTCACTCACTTTTCCTCGCAAAGCACAGGTAACTTTCCTTTATGCAGCAAGGTGGCCATCCATTCTTTCACACATACTGGGGCCTGTTTCACACCACATTTGTAAAATATGTATTATTTTTATTATTGTGGTGCCTGTATTAACAGCGTTGGTTCGCAGAAATATAGCTGCAAGAAAAACATTTAGGGACTGAGCTTTATTTTTGCTTTATTACTGAATGCAACAGAAAACACATTGAGACTGCACTGGAAACATATTTATCTTTTGAAATGTAGGTTTTATTTTTAAAGAAGACTTTTGTTTGATGATTTCAACCTAGTCTCACTGGAATTCATAACTGTTGTACGATGTGAATCGTACAAAACGTGGGATTGTTAGAAAAATCTAACACTGAAGGCCGAAACCTAACGTCACTGACACGAAAGCAGATCGTACTAAAGCGTACAAATAATATTGCACGAATTCGCTCATATAAGCCATCTTATAAAATAGTGCTGAATTTAACTGAGATTTTGTTGGTAAATTTAACTAAATTGAAATATTTTATAGCTGCAGGTGTGTAGAATTTGCAGTGCAGTTATCCTACTTTTTGGATTTTAACATACTGCTATTGTGAAGTTTTCTGTGACCCACTATTTTTAAACCGTTTTGATTAATGTGATTTTTTTCATTTTATTATCATTGTATTCCTGAAACTAATCCCGCTGTTATAAAAAGTTCTCAAGACTAGATAAAAAATTCTAGGGATTTCTGACGTGAATGGTGCTAATGTTTTAGGCAACAAGTCGGAAATACAAATAAGATTGGATTTGTCTACGTAACCCAATAATAATAAAAAATGAATTAATGTACTTTTCTACATGTCAGGTTACAGTTAACCCCACATACAGTACTAACCCATAGATGCTTTTCCACCATTAGACCAAATGGTCCTAAAAACAGTTAAGCACAATTACAAACTGTCTAGAATGATCAATGCTGTGGTTCTGTATAGAGGCGGTCATGCAGCAGGAAGCCTTTCAGTGTGAACGCTCGATGCCATGTGTTGCATCTACCACGTTCTGCAGCCTGCGGTGTGAAACACGCCTTGTTTGGTGCAGCAGCATAAGGTTGTTTTTTATCTCTGCGTTTTTCTTCAGCAGTTTTGTTGTAGCGTAACTTTAGGCTAACTAATTAAAAACAATCAAAATACTCCCAGATATCAACCACAGAGCACAGTAACGGCAAAAGAAGCATTTCATGAACCATCCTTCTGAATGTCAAACTATAGTCTGAATGCTTCTCTATAAGTAATGAAATTTATTTTAGATACAGTATTTCCTTGTTATTTCACACGTGTAAGAGTCATTTGTTCACTGGTATTCTATTGATGTCAAAATAGTTTTGTAACAGCAATTTCTGAATCATAATCTTAGAGCAACAATCTTAGATTTCACACAAAGAAATGCAGCTGACCAACTTCAACACCCAGCTCACATAAATAAATATATATTAAACCCGTCCCCTTATATACAGTACGTTAGTCTCCTCGTGTATTAAGTAATATGTTAGCTGTTGTGTTTGAATGTGAAGTATCGTAGCTTCTAAAATAGGAAGAAATGGGATATAATCAAAGAAATATTACGGAATAGCACTAGTTTAGCAGTATTCGGTTAGTAACTGCAATAGAACAACATGCCTCTGGCAAGCGTCAATATCCTTGTTTGTCATAACGTGATTTGTTCTTCCTTTGTTTCTTTAAATTTTCTTTACAAAAGAAATGTGTTTTTGTCCTTCCCAACCAGACGAGACTTGGGTCATTTTTGAGTTAGAGATGGTAAGTCTTGTACGGGTAAGTTTTGTGTGGAAATGCAATAGAGATAGCGAATTTAAGATCGAGGAAATGACCTAACTAGACAAGGTTTGTCTTTTTTAGCTTTATGAATGGTCGTCAAACACACAAGCCCCTTTCCGTGTCTCGCATCACATCAGCGCTGAACACATTTCAAACGAATTACAATTGGGAGTGGAAGGCAAGCCAATGCACCGCATAATGATAAAAACGCGATATGGAGTTAAATAGAGAGTTTATAAAGTGTAGCAGAGAATGCTTCAAATAAAAATCATGTCATAGTCTTCCTTGTACTGTAGTTATTTCGTCAAATTTATTAAATGTTCTGTAAAATGTAAGCTATAGTTCTGAAAGGATGAGCCGTCTTTTAAAGCCATTCAAATGCTGAAGAAGCACATTGTGGAATAATGCACCATAATGGCATAAAATACATACTGTTGATAACTATTAATAACTTGTTATAGAACACTGATGTCTTGTATAAGAGCACATCAAAAAGAATATGTTTAGTAATCACAGTGTTTTTATTAAGGTTAAGATTGTTATACTTAGATTTATGAAGTACCAAAAAGCATCACTTTGTCAAATTACTGTAATGCATAGCCTTAGTCTTATAAATACAATACTTGCTTTCTCACAAATGTGCTGTCAAATATTTCAAAGCAATTTATCAGATTGTTGTCGACAAGGGACAGGGACATTTCATTCATCTAAAAATACAAAACTAAGCCATAAACAGTCTCTATAAGCATGCGAAGTAGTCGTGTTGTTTTGCTGCGATGCTTTAGAAGCAATAAGATATTCTCCTGAAGTGCCAGCCTGCCTCTCCAGGTGGTGTTGGCAGGCAGATGGTCTTCATAAATATGTTGTGAGGAATCATGTTTTAGTTGAGTTTAAGTTTTAAGTCTGCTCATCAGAGGCGATGTGTTTGGAATATCAGTGGCGGGGGGTGGCGGGAACGCATACGCACAGCTGCGTCTCAAGTCTGAAGATGGCGTCTAAAATGAAATTGAAATAAGAGCCGGAGGGGTTTGAGATCTCACAGGATTTAAGTGAAATAAGCTTGGTGCAAATGATTTGGTAGGTGCCGTCTTATGTCGCAGATTTTTGAACCTAATGGAGCTTCTGCAAGTTATGCGAGTTCGAAAACTTTAGGCAGTTTCTCTGAGCGTTTAATTTGTGCACCATTGTCCAGTTATCATATTCAGTATCATTAATGTTAGATTAATAATATTTTGATATTCCAAAGAAATAAGTGTAATTTTGAAATAGTAGCCCACACAAGGTTTTGGACACCTAAGCTACACTTAATGGAATAGTTCACTTTCAAAATGAAAATACTGTCATCATTTAGCTGCCCGGTTGTCATTTGTAACGTATGATTTTCTTTCTTCGGCAGTACACAAAATATTATATTTAAAAATTGTTAGTAACAAAAAACCCTTGGTCCTCTTTGACTTCTATTGAATGCACAGAAAACAGTGCAAGTCAACGGGGACCAACAGTTTTTACGTTTTTCCAAATATCTTCTTTTGTGTTTTGCAGAAAGTCATACAGGTTTGAAATAACAAGACAGATTTTTCATTTGGAAGGTGAAGTATTCCTTTAATGTGTGATTTCATTACATCAAACAAAATATCAAACCAAATATCAGCAAAACAAATTATGGTTTTTGTACTTTTCGGTGAGCTATTTTTTGTCAAATCAACATGTTTCATGGTCTGACAACCAATAAGTGTCTAAAATGGCACTTGGTTTGATATTTTGTTTGATGTAATGAAATCACACATTAAAGGAATAGTTCACCTTCCAAATGAAAAATATGTATTGTTATTTCAAACCTGTATGACTATAAAATATATAAAATAAAATATTTGTCATTCTTAACTCTTCCTTACAAGTGAATTAAAGGCGTCAGTAACACTGCTGTGCCAGGTCTCCATCCACATTGGCGCTCAATGCAGCAGGCTTGTACAATATTTCAAAAGTAAAATTGACCTTGTTATGAAGGAAAGGGACTTGTGTGTGGGACTAGAACCAGAAGAGCTGCTCATCCAGTATGCGAGCTTGCAATCCACTTGCAAAAATAAAGATCCAGTTTGAGCCTAAACAAGCTTTGCGAAATAAATTGCGGATGCGAATGGTTTTACTTCCACGTCTCCAATCTTCTCCCACATATAGCCGGGGCAGATGGGCACAGACGTCATTTGATCTGGTTCATGCGTAAGCTGGGATCTTTATGTTCCCATAGACCAGCAATAGAGAAATTTTTAGGTTTGGAATGTATTCTGTAGTTGAATGTAGTATCATAGAAAAGCTGCTGTAACTGATTAATAATTGATCTTTCTTCATTTTTTGGAGTGGGGTTTATCTGGCCGTGTGTTTTATTGCTTTTATTTATACCTCTCATGGGAATTCCCTGCTTGTGTGTTCTGCCACGATTCTGTAAATACTCCTCTCGAGTCGGACTGCAGGTGAAAGCAGTCCACGGGATTCTTATTTATCAATTTCACAACTTTTATGTAATTTGACAAATTATTTAAACAAACAAAACAGAACTATCTAGATTTGAGATATTATCGAGTATAATTATATAATGTGAATTGGTGATTGTGCACAATTTCTGTAAGCAAGCAGTGCTTGAACATGACAGCAGTAGATGTTTGCTAGCCGTGGTATCAAATGATGAAATTATAGTGGTTTGTCTGTCATTTTATTGCCACAATTTATGCGTTCGAAATAAAGTGCTGAATCTCTATAAAGTGTAAACCTTTTTCAAAAAAATAAATCTATATCTATAAAGAATATGAAACTGTCACGTGTGGTGTGTTTTTCCTCTGTGTCGATCCTTTTGTGTTCAGGCCAAGTACACACTCCATCTCAACATGCTTTGAGTTTGTACGCTTGTAGTGATAGTGTGACGCATTTAAAGGGATAGTTCACCCAAACATTTACATTCTGTTATGTTGCAACCCATTACTTTTAGTGTAGGGACCAGTGTTGTGCTAGTTACTAAGAAATAGTAACTAGTTACAGTTACTAGTTACTTCATTCAAAAAGTAACTCAATTACTTTGTTGATTACTTATACCAAAAAGTAATGCAGTATTTTTTTTGTTATTTTTTTAAAGATTGTTCCCATTAATGCTCTTTATGCGTTATGGTCTATACAAACACAAAACTGACTTGAACACAGTAATTTTTGAACACTATTTTATTTCCGACCATTTTAAGTCAGACCAGCACAAACTGAAAATATCACAAGGATTTCGGTGATAAATAACACAAAACAGGCTGAATAATATATTCAGAATCAAAAATACAAAAACTAAAGTGGCTTCTGCATCATAAAAGCTGTTGTGTTCAGCCCTTTAAATGTTCCTTTCACAGCTTAAGTATGAAAAATATCAACAATGTACAACATAACAAAACATTTTGAAATAATTAAATGAAAGCATTATGAATTATGAATTATGATTCAGAATAAATTTGGAGAAACTCAGCACCAAAAAATGCTATTATGCAATTATGCAATTTTCAACCTAACCACAAATTAAGAGTTGCATGTCACCAACTTATGTAAAGTAAGCTGTGTGTATTCAAAGTGCAAAATCTGCAGTTGTATAAAACAAACAAAAAAACAGCATTTTTCCTAGCAATACAACATAATGCATTTAAAATAAAATAAGTGTTCTAAAATATAACAGAAATGTCACTGTGGCTACTAAATAAACCAATATTTTTAACAAACAAATATTTTTAGTACCGGCCGGGTTTGCTTCTAGCTTCGTCGAGGCATGTAGTTTCCGGAGGTGCTTTGACAGATTGGAGTTGCTGTTTAACGCAGCAGATAGGACCTTCGAACCAGAAAGACACAGCTTACATTTGACTAAAATGTTTTAGTCTTTATACTCAACTAAAGTGAAATAATGAGCATATTTCCACTTTGAGAAACTCGTCTCGCTCTCGTCTTGACTCGCCATGACCGCCGCACATACTTGAATAAACGCAAACACGCCCACGTGCGTCTTCTTCCCACAATGCGTCGCCGCTGTAAACAGGTTAGGCTGTAGGCTACACTTCAGCCAAAATGAATTAATACATAAAAAAGTAACGGACAAACGCACCATATTGTAATGGTAACGGAGTTATTTTATTTAAAAAGTAATGTGTTAGAATACTAGTTACTGTCAAAAGTAACTGCGTTACAGTAATGCGTTACTAGTAACGCGTTACTGCCCAACACTGGTAGGGACACAACACCAATGCAAGTCAATGGGTACCGCCATTGTGCGGTTACTAACATTCTTCAAAATGTCATCTCTTGTGTTCTGCAGAAGAAGAAAGGTTTGAAATGTTAGGAGGGGGAGGAAATGAGGACATCATTTTCATTTCAGGTGAACTATCACTTTTAATTACAGTTCCCCCAAAAATTAAAATTCTGTCCTCATTTAGTCACCCTCAGATAGTTCTAAACCTGTATAAATGTATTTGTTCTGCTAAACACAAAGAAAGATATTTGGAAGAATGCCAGTAACCAAACAGATCTCAACCCCTATTGACTCCCATAGTATTTATTTTCCCTACTATGGCAGTAAATGGAGGAATGAGATCTGTTTGGGTTACTGACATTCTTTCAAATATCTTCTTTTGTGTTCAGCAAAACACAGAAATTAAAACTGGTTTAGAACAACTTGATGGTGAGTAAATGCTGACAGAATTTTCATTTGTCCCTTTAAGTGCAACTTACTTTAGTTGTAGAAGTAGAAAATGCAATGAATTTGAAACTTTTTTTTCATCTAGCTGACAACTCTTCAGGTGGGCGTGCTTTCCTGATTCTCTTTACAAGCAGTTGTAGAGAAAATACATGCCACAATACTGGAACATTTTTAGAAACATTTTTTAGAATTTAATGTTCAATCTTGTCAAATTATTGAAGTCAAGACTGAAAAACAAGCAAGCAAATGATCTGTGCACGATAAATGACATGCAAAGGCCGGGACTGACGTCTGTTTCACACACACGTTTACTTTTGCAGTGTGTGTGCTGATGTAAATGTAACTTAACTGTTCAAAAAACTAAAATACACCTTTTAAACTAAACTAATGTTCAAATCTGAAGAGATTTTTTGTGGGGTTATTTTTTCAACTAGTTTTGCTTTTTTAAATTCTTCATCGTGGGAATAAAATAATAAGATGACTTCAATACATCAATTATATGCATTTAATGCTGAAATTACTACATTTTCCTATCAATTCATGTTCATTTTGACCACAAACCGATCCTGCAGTGAGCCAACCGCTCACATGTGTATGAATTTTCTAACCCAGTGGTTCTCATACCTTTCAGATCAAATACCACCTTTAATAAAATGAGTTGTTCAAAGTATCACCTGCTGACCGCCATAGAAAATCACATGAATAAACCCTCAAATTATTAGTAGACCTATGAATCTTTATCTTTACACCTCGTCCTCCAATTCTAATGTATTAATAATACTACAAACACTTTTTATTTACTAGGTGTTTTCAAACTAAAGAACATGTTTTTCCATGTTTTTCAAGTTAGTCAGCAGTGATGGACACAAAACACTTTTCTGTAATGCACAGTAAACAGGGCTCTGTAAATGACTCTTATGAGGGAATTATTAACTTCGTGGGGACTTGCAGAAAGATTACACACTTTTTTAAAGACAAACAATGTGGATATTTAACATATAAGTAAAGAAATATATGTGTACTTAAACATCAAGAGAAAATATATATATATATAACAAACAGAGACTTACACTTTACTATAAAGGCTCCTGTCAAAGCGAGTCATCTAAAATACATTGCAACGCGCGCTTCATTGATTTAACCTCGAGTTGATGCAGACGCGTGTTGAATTAGCTCTTTACAACATTAGCAACAGCTTAAAACAGAGGTTCAAGTGCAGAAATACATAAACAGCTTAATTGACATGTAGCTCATCGGAAGAGAGTGAGAGACTCACAAGTGCCTGTCTGCTCCCGCTCTGTGTGTGAACTGCCCGTCACACGCCTGACATACGTGGCCTTACGGTTAGAGAGTGGAACTCTTGACCAGAAGGTTGCTGGTTCAATTCTCAGCACTCTGGATGTGTCAAATGCAGAAGTCACATTTCGGGTATGGGTCACCATATGTAACAATTAGGTCACTTTCACTATTCACTTTAAAACACATAAGGTAAATAAATACATAAAGTTTTCTGTCGTGTCACGTACCACCGGGGTCTCTTCAAGTACCACAGTTTGAGAACCACTGTTCTAACCTTACGTGCAGAACCAAATATGCACTGCAGATGAAGTTTGTGTAAAACTG
Source organism: Triplophysa bombifrons (assembly GCA_029783895.1). Lineage (NCBI taxonomy): Eukaryota > Metazoa > Chordata > Actinopteri > Cypriniformes > Nemacheilidae > Triplophysa > Triplophysa bombifrons. Next base: position 4,829,236 of record CM056471.1, read on the forward strand.
GCAAAGTAATTTGAAATTGTAGCTACATTCCTGTGGAAGATCAGTCTTATAAAAGACACATCTAGACTAAAAGCACAGAAGACTAAAAATGTAAATGTCTCGTAGCAGGCTTATTTGTTTTAAACGTCATCCCTGAGCAAACAGTCTCGTAAACTAATCACCAGTTAGACAGGAGTGTGTTATACACCAACAGATTAGATGACGTTGATATTCTACTGCATGACTGCTAACTGTAAACCAGTAGTTTTGGGTTCATGAGAATTACGAGAGTAATTGGCACCTTACAGCAATATTATAAGGACGTTGGCATTGAGTTAGGATTCTCCAGAACAAACTAGCAGACAGAACCTGCTAGGCAAACGAGTGCTGTCAGCTACAGTGTAGTTTAAGATGTTCATATGATACATGTGTGGTCTCATGATGTGGTCCCCTAATCTGTAACACACTTGGACGGGCCCAGTTTGGACAGAACATTCTGGGTAATGTTGGTGTTCTATGACTTGCTGTGATGAAACGGCAGGAGTCCAGTTACACTTGGCGTCAACGGCAGGATTAACCATCTACTGCTTGCTGCTACTGTGGCCTAGAATTCAATTCTTGCTTTTATAACGAATGGCTGGGAGAGTAAACAACAGGACACACGACTTCATTCACACTGTCAGTACAAATCTGATTATTTATATATTTGTAGACTATTTTATATACCCTTATATGAATGTAGTCTGAGTGCAGTGTTGGGCAAGTTACTCTGAAAAGGTAATGAATTACTAGTTACTTATTACACAATCAATAGTGTAATTAGATTACTGTACAAATGACTTTCTCCAAAATGTATGTATTTAAAATGTTACGAATTATTAATTACTTTCTATATCCTACATTAACTTTGTTAAGATAAGTGATTCAAGAAAGGACATGAAACGGCGTATTTAATTAATTCAAATAAATAATATAAAACTACGTAAAGTATTATTATTACCTGGCAAATGTGATCATTATAGATTAAAGCACGGATTGTAAAGTTAGACTCTGAATTTTGATGTCTATTCCACTATTGCACACACATATATTACATGTATTTAGTTTAAGTACATCAGAAGTAACTAATGAAATTACAGAAAAAGAGAGTAATCCCTTACTTTACTTTTGCCTTGAAAAAGTAATTACATTACAGTAACTAATTACTTAGTAACTAGTTACACCCAACACTGCTTGAGACAGATTTATATAATTATTTCTTTTCTGCTCTTCACACTTGCTAAATATAACAAGCTTCTATTTGTACACGCACAAATATAGGTTTTGGACTGTCAGTGTGAACGCAGCCTAAGTGCCCACACGACTGCCCTCCTATAGGCTGTTAACAAGCTTTGAGCCGTGAGGTAAGATGAAATATTCTTGAACACGACAGTGAACTTAATCTGCTTAACCATCAAAATGTAAAAGATCCCTGCTGTTTAATGGACACCTCTCATCTGGGAAAACCATTAGAGTTTTTTCCAACTGTTCTTGTTATTCATTGGAAGCTATTTTAGATGACTTAGCAAGCACAAGACCTCAGGCCTGTGTCAGCGAAACCTGGAACCAGGAGATGAGCTGGCTATCTATACGTGACTGGTAAGACTGAATGCTTTTGACATTCCACCTGTTCTCTGCCAGTGTATCCGAAGGCTATAAAGGTATGAGCGAGCTGTGGGGTTTGGTTTCATGAGCATTTATGTTCGGGTCTCCACTGATGACAGGTTACCGTGTGTAACGGGATTCCCAAACTTGCTTAACACCTCTCAACATCTCATCCCACGCTGCTATTTAAAGAGTTAAGGTATCGTGTGTACACAAGCATAATTATATTAAGGGTCTTGCTTTAGGATAACTGTTTTGCTTCTGACTGTGTTTATTGACCTTGTTTACTTGTCACGTGACTGGTTCGGCTGTCAAAGTTGTTTGATGTATTGATGAGAAATATTAAGGGGGACGTCATTGGGACTCCAGGTTGAGGTAAGAGGTTCAGGGTCATTCAGATTTTTTCTCCAATTTTCTGCCGATTTAACTTTCAAAGACCAAAATAAATGCAGAGATTATACATTTTGTAGGGAAGGTTCACCCAAAATCAATATACATGTACATCATGTCATATCTAATCTGTTTGATGTTATTCTGTAGAACCCAGAATATATTTTGAAGAATGTTGGTAACCCAACAGCAGTGACTCGAAAACTATTCTTCAAAATATCTTCTTTTGTGTTCCACAGATGAGAGTCACTTACACAGGTTTTGAACAACATAAAGGTGAATAAATGATACCAAATTCTTATTTTGGGATAAACTATCCCTTTTCTAGACGTATATTAGCAATTATATTTCGAGGCACAGAAACTATACAATTGAAACTCTTTAAATAGCTTTAGTGGTGTTTTTGGCAATGACAGCATTTCCTCATACATGGCAAGTCTACATTTGTGCACATTAAAGCTCCAAATCTAATCTAACACTATGTAATCGCTTTGATGTGATGTATGACCTACACAATCTCACGGAAAATTTACTATTTTTATGAGGTGGCTAATTCGTATGAATTCGTACAATCTTATTTGTAGGTTTAAGTATGCTTGTTTCAGTGATGTTAGGTTTAGGGAAGGGCTTTGCCATTGCTTTTTTCTCATAAGTGTGCCTTTTTGTACAGTTCACATCGTACGAATACATACCAATTAGCCAACTTATAAAATAGTTAAAATATGTTCAAATGTTATTAAAGACAGGAAGTCAGATTACAATCATTCGCCTGGTTATGCCGTCTATAATGTTTGCGTATGAATTTAAAATGCTGGTATAGATGCAATTAAACCCTATCAAAATGATAAATGAAGCAGTCATTTTAACAGAACTTACTCATTTTTACATAAAAAACTGTGTGCATGTACATGGGTGTTTCTGCAACTACAGGGACTTTTTTTTATAAATCAACCCCTGTGAATTTTAATCCGAGTCTGTAATACATATTAAAATCATAATTACTCCATGCAATATTGTTGACCGTTTTATATTTGTAGTTTATTATACAGTAAACATTAAAAATGTGCTGCGGTAAAGACAAGTTGCCGAAATGAAATTTTTGCTGGCAGCTAGCAAGGTCTACTACATTAGTTTTGACTCCTTGCATCTTAATATACATTTATTTTTAAAATGTAGTTCAAAGTACAGGGCTACTAAGCTGTATGGTAAGGACACACAATAAATACTGACACAGATAAGATGATATTTACCTTATAGTTTAGGGATCTTGTGAGTGAGACGGTGAGGTGGCCTTATCTGTCAGCAATGTTTCTTTGGAAACTAGATTGTTTGTCTTTGATAAAATGTCATAATAAACACCGTTTTTCATTGTTGCGGGAGACTCAAAAGTGTGGGACAGACACATTGACTGAAAAAATCATAACTATGATCAATAAATTATACAAAAAATGTAAAGTTCTGTAAATTAATATGTATATTAAACAATTCCTTTTAAATGAATGTTTGTATTTTGAAATAAGGTCAAATTGTAATTCAATTAATACATTTGACGTACTTTATCATGAACAAAAATGGTGTTTGGACCTATAAATGCTTCATAATTTTATATTAAATCACTTGTCAAGGTGTGTAATGACTGACTATATATATTTCTTTTTATTTCACCCCTGGACTAGACTGCCCGTAGTGGCAAAAACACTATTCACATTTATGTATGTGTATGTACATATACAATTACAGACACAAGACCACGACACATGTTCAGATGTTTATATTGAAACTCGTGGAAGTACACAATGTAACCTACACTATTACAATGGTCACACAAATGCAATGCTTGCTAAAGGTACATTTGGCATGTAATAATGAAACAGCAGTTTGAAATTTAAGTCAAAAGCAAAATGAGTCATCTCGTAGCACAGTACAACGAGGCAACATTAGTACAGTTACCAGGTAGAGAGAGTTAAAATATAAAATGAATCCAAAAACAAAACATACGCTTATTTACAACCCAGTGCACACGGCCCCTTTTAACAAAAACAAGAACTCTAGCAAGCCAGATATTTATATAAATATGTCTGTAAGGTGCAAACACCTTCCCCGAAGAATATTCTTCTATACACACACGTTTCTCACACATACACGCACCTATACGTGCACACAGTGACTGTCCAAAGTTGGGCTTTTCTTCTCCGTGTGCTTGCCGATCAGAGCGTGTGCTCGATGCTTAAGTGCTTTAGAGAGCCTTTCCTGTTACCCATGATGCAAAGTTACCAGTAGAGGACCGTTCACAATCTTTAAGTTACACTATATCCCACTGTTCCATTCTCGTACACACACACCATTAAGTTTTGTTCGTAGCAGAAAGGCGCCAGCTTGTGGTCCGAGGAGGAACATGAACGTTTACTCTACAATCTACAGTATGTACAGTGATCTACCTGTCTACTTCCCATTTCTAGTCTTCCTCAGTTACCATGATTTTAGCCAATAAACACGCTTTGTACAATAAAAGTAGAATGCTTCAGTCATACACATGCACACACACATCAGTACGTTTGCCTTCACCTCGCACGAAAAGCAGACCTGCGTTACATAAACGTTAAAGTTGAACAGAAAGAATTTTATCAGGTAGCAATTGTACCTTACGTTGAATCCGACTCAGTGTTTGTGCAAGGAAATCTCGAGTAGGACAGTGGTTGAAACGTTAATATTCCCCGGAAGTCAGCATAGAACCCACTCAGTCCTTTGTTTAATATCAGTAGTAGAAAGACTAGCGTTAAAGTCATGTTTCTTTCAGTAAATACATGTATTTCTGTCAGGGCAGCTGGTACCCCAAAGAAGTTTTTTATACAAAAGGAAAAACGGAAGAGGACATGTTGTTCACTCTGTTCCAGCTTGAGTGTAAGAGCACTGGACATGAGATGCAGAGACAGAAGAAGCGAGGAGTGTTTTTTCTCTGAATGTGGTCCTCTTAGACGCCCTCTTTGCCTTGAGCTCCTGTGACAGTCTTGATGGAGGTTAACGTCCGGTTGAACCACGTCTTCTTGGCTGCTTGGACTTCGTTCAGAGCCAGACCGAGATGATGCTCCAGGTCCTGAGGAAAGAAAAGCATTTACAACTTGAATACTCATCTAATGGGTTTATAATGCAGGCAATCGCACTGGGGTTAAGTGTCTTGATCGAAGGCTTGATGATGAGAAAAATATATTAGTTAAATATAAATAGAGAACGTAAAACACTTCTAATATTTATTTATTTGATGACCTCAAAAGATCATACAGATCATTTCATTTTTTTATAACTGACCACACAGTTTTCCAAAAGTGTCATAATTTAGTATGCAAATGAAAGTTGTTTTCAGCAAAATGGTCAATTTTGATTTGGGAGAATATTTGTCTTTTTTGAAATATTGTATAAAAATATTTTTTATTTCACTATTACCAAAAGATTTTTTTTGATTTATGGCTATTTGTAGCTTGCATTCAATGACATTTGCCAGCTAAGATTAAATTGTAGTTTGCAATGTGAGCAAGGTAGGAGTCAGGAAAGGTTTGGGACATCTTTAAAAGCGGTCACTATCACTGCTGATCTGTTGAGAGCATTTAAGAAACCGCAAGTAATTAAAGGGCTAGTTCGCCCCAAAATGAAAACTGTCATCTTTTACTCTCAGGTTGTTTCAAACCCGTTTCAATTTCTTTGTTCTGTTAAACACAAAGAAAGATATTTGTAAGAATGTTAGGAATGTTCAGTTCTGTGACATCCACTTCCATAGTAGGAAAGATATTAGATATTTTGAAGAATTTAGGAGAACACACAGTTTAGGGCACCTTTCAGTCCAAAACGCATCAAAAGTTTTCTATCATCATTTCGAAGTAGTCAAGTGGTTCTTTTTGAATAACATTTAATAAAAAGCAAAAACATTACTCTTTTCTAACTAAACAATTATATGTTGGCACCATTATAGTTTTCAAACATTTAAACATACAACTTCAGATTTAAAAGGTCATGAGAAACCGTGTTTTAAACAGTTCTGTAAATATAAACAAAGCCACATAATCTCCTGTCTGGTGAAGGATTGGGTTCAGGTACCTGGATCTTGCATTCGGCCTCCACCAGCTGTAGTTTGGTCTGAGCGAGCTCCAGTTCCATCTCTCTCAGCTGGTTCTTCAGCGCCTCCTTCTCTTCATCTGTGTCCTCCTCGCTGCCCTCCTTAGGAGCGCTCAGGACCTTCAGACGGCCTTCCTTATTGAAGAGAATGCTGCATTTCTCACAGCCCTCCACCTTCACCTGTACAACCCACACACCAACATGTTAATCTGAGCTTTAAAACCACATACAGTCTGTTAACCAGGTGGAACAGTACGTGAACAGTCAAGATGGTCATTCTCTCATCATTATCATCTTCATGAGCCTCCACGCACCTACACACCTCACTGCACACATGCACGTGTGTGTGGTGCCCTTGGTCTTATTGTTTATGATTTTTCATAATGATTTCACCCGATTTGTCTTTTATCTCTTTTATCAACATGTTAAACAAACTAAATATAAGAAACTGTAAAATTATTATGCACAAAATGTCCATGTTAAACGGTAATAAAAAGGAATGAAATGATGTCCCAGTTTACATCTAATTATTATATTTCATTCGGAAATTCACAGTTCAAAATCATTCAAAATGCAGAAATGTCGATCAGAAATAAGATTTGTACAGCATTTGTACCTCCATTTGAACTTTTTGAGCAAAGGTACCATAAAGCAAAAGATAAAAACATATGCTGGACTTAAGGACCAGTTTTATGACATATTTTGGCAGTTTTTTTCAATAATCTAACAATGGAAGATAAAAAACAGGGCGTCACATAATAAAACTATTCAATTTTTTGGGTAAATACTTCTTTAAATTTGTTGCAAATGTTTTTAAAAAAGTTATTTGACTGGCTCGAATTAGTTCCAACATGAACTGCTAATGAAACGAGACGTGTTGTTTGTATAAATGCAGTCTGTGCGTGCGAGAGTCTCACCCGGATCTTCTCTAGTTCTCCTTTGTTCAACGTCTGCTGTTTCTCCAGCCGCTCGCTGAGCTGAGAGCAGATCTGAGACACAGACACACAGGGGTGAAGCTCACATCATACAATATTAATGCTTTGGTTTCAAGACGGAGACATGGAAGAAATGAGGCTTAAGGAGAACAGAAGGTCAACCGACAATCATTCCATCAATTCTGTTATAAGATATCACCGGTCCTCTTACAGTAAGTGCACAAACACTCACGACAACGACATCCACAATGAAATGATCAAAGGTTTGACTATAATAGTGTTTAATTAAAGTTATAAACATTTGTATATACTTATTCTGTTTTATTTACAGTAAACCATAATAACCACAAATTTGTCTCACTATAGCAGCCACAGTTTAATCATAATATTTGTATTTAAACTTGTGTTTTATTTTTAAGGGTCTTCAAATCCACTTCTGATAGGACGGCTTTCTGAAACATCCAATAAACTGTGCAGGATAGAAAGGGCTTAGATGTGACACTTCAAAAACTTTAAGTAGTTCTCTAGGCCAGGTGTTTAAATAAATGAATTAATTTGCCTAAATAAATAAGGTTAAAATAAGTAAAAAAAATTGATTCAAATCTTAAGTTATTAAAATAAACAAAAAATGTTTTAAATAAATTATATTTGATTAAAGTAACTGATTAAAAATGATTTATCTGAACACAAATTAGAATAAAATTAAATAAATACAAATAATTATCTAATTTAACAATTTAAAATAAAAGTGAGAATGAAAAATATATAATAAGGTTATTTTATTAGAACTAGTTTTAGACGTATAATAATAATATTATGGTTTATAAATCGAGTGTTTATAAAAGATATATGCCTTTATTTTGGAAATGGGGTCCCTCACAGGAGGATGAAACCCCTATAATTAAAAACAAAATAATAAACCAAACAAAATCATATTGCTGTTTGCTTATGTAAAATAATAAAAATGACATCATGTAATTCTAATTAGCAGATTATGTGATTTTCTTAGCAACATGCAAATGTCAAACTCCATTGACGTCTAGGATTTAGTTCTTATTCAGCTTGTAAAACGTTTAAAAATGAAAAAATAAACATAAGTGACTGTTACAATGCTGCTTTAGTTTCCATGTTTACTAAACTGCGCTGTTTGAGCAATCCACTGTATATCATTTACAGCGTTCAACACTGTGTAAAGTCCCTAACTCATTGTAGAGAAGTGAAACCAGATATTCAAATGTCTTCTTTTGTGTTGCAAAGTCACATGGGTCTGTATACAGTATGTTCATTACTAGCTGTACTGTCCCTTTAAACTTTCCTCCTAAAGAGTGAATGTGTTCAGTTCACACCAGGAAACCATCCAGCGTGATACCTGCAGACCTCAAACACTCGTGTATTGTCTGGCTCACACAAATATTAAACAGAGCAGTAGTGAGTGTGTGAGAGAGGCTCTCGAGCTCAGAGGACACCATTATCATGCTCCACCATCACTCACGCTGTCAGCGGCCCCATTAAAATGAGCTCCACAGGGACGAGCGCTCAACTATTTTTACAGAGAAGCTCTCATACTGCACCGATCGTGCCACTGAAGCAGACCTCAGATCAGCCCTTATTTACACATCTTACTGAAATATGCTAAATTAATCTTGTGTGCGTATAGGTGTTTATTGGCCCATTTGCTCTATTTATTGTGCTCTATTAACAGTTATTTTCAGCTGTTCTTTAAAAATTCTGCATAACATATAAAATAAGAGAAACAAATAAGACCTAGTGGGAAGTAAACACACAACACTGATGCTTGTGCTGACGCTTTTAAGTTTGGATTGTGCCGTTTTTAATAATTATCTAATTCTTTTTCTGTCTCAACCAGGACTGTGTGATATATTCACTATTATAATCTATAAGTAATTACTTTATTTGTTCAGATTTAACAGTGTTTTTATTGCTGTTTAATTTTGCAGTCACAGTGTTTCATTCTTGGCTCTTATTTAAAGGTCCATTGTTTAGCGGCATCTAGCGGTCAGGTTGCGCATTGCAACCAATGGCTCACTCCACCCCTCGCCCCTCTCTCTATCAAGGCACTACGGTGGTTCACACAAGACTAAGAAAACATCTTTAAAGGGGACATATTGCACGGCTAAAAAAATATTATCGTTCAGATGTAATGCAATGTGTTTACACGATTTAAGGTTAAAAACGCTGTAATTTTCACATACTGTGCATGTTTGCATCTCCTATTTGCCCCGCCTCTCTGAAACGTGCAGATTTTTTAAGGATCTTATAGCTCTGAAAAGCGAGCTGTGCTATGATTGGCCTTTTTTTTGCAATTTTATGTGTCTTATACATGCATGGGCAACTTATAACACACCAAAAACACAGAAAAACACGGATTCGTGTCATATGACCCCAGGAAAACCACATTTTTGTCCTGTGAGAGTCACAGATGCCGCTGAAATCTCAGACGTTTTTGCAATTCGCAACCTCACCACTAGATGCCGCTGAAATCTCAACATCGCTCTTTTAAAATGGAATGCTGTGTGTGCGCGTTTACCTGTTTGTATTCTCCAATGATGGAGCCGTTCTTCTTGATCTCAGACTCAGATTTCTCTAGTTCTCTCCGACACATCTCCTTCAGCTGAGAAAACACAAAGATTTTGACGCAGGTTGAGCTACTTTCATCCATCTCATCACTGTCCTATATTTAACCCAAGCGTCCCCTGTGGGAGACATCTATCCAGTCCATCCGAGGACAACTGTGTCTACAGGCTATATTGGCTTTTTAATATAAGAGCCGTCTCTCAGGGGAACCTCAGCAATCGACTAAAACACACGCCAACCACAATGCCACTCTGCCCTCGCCAGGGGACTGTTCCTTCATATCACTTCCATAAAAATAGACATTAATACAGAATATATGGACATGAAGTCTATTATGAAATACATTAGCAGTCACGCTTGACTAAAGGCCCGCTCACACCAAGAACAATGATGACTATAAAGATATCTCTAATGATAAGTATGTAAGTATCCACTGTATAAATCATAGACGTAGTGTCTGTGACGTCACCCGTAGGTTTGTGAAGAGAAATTTTGAAGGCAAAAGTGTGCGGTGCCGGTCGCCATCTCTGTGTCATGACAAATTGAGTCTCCTCTTGAAATCGATCCCCTTTAGGACCCCACGTCATTCTGCTGCTAAAAAAAACTTCTAATGGATACACTTTTTAGCACCAGATTGAGGTTCTTACAAAATTGCAAATACAATTTATGTTACTAGTAATTTGTGTAAATTACCATTATTGTCTTTTTCGCTGAATTATTCATATAATAGAACATGAGGCTTTGGGTAGTGAAATAAAATAAATCTTGTTCTAACCTTTTTAGTTATTTACTATAATAAAACTATGGTAATTTAAAAAAATCAAAAGTGATCCTTTTTGTTTGTTGAGCAGATGTTGAATCAGAAATATTATATCTTATAAATAATGTTACATCAAGCTTATATGCTCAAATGTTTTTCGTAAACTTACATTTTAACATTAATAGTTTTTAGGCCATTATTTTACCCAACGTATTTAGCTCGCTAGAAGCTAGCGCAGGTTTGGTTAGCCATACAACAACATATCGAGTTAACAGCTTTGTGATCAGGCATTACAACTGCCTACTAGATTGGGTCCTAAGCGGACACATTTCACACTGGGACGAATTTTTCATGACACCAGATAATAATAAATTGGTTGGGTGGAGCTGAGGTGCCTGGTTGCTGGAACCACCGGTCACTCAAGTGGCCATGCCCTTAATATAATTTAAAGTGACGAGTTGTAGAAAAATTCACCACCCTCACAGTTGTCAAAATTAGCTATATAGAGCAAAATAAAGTTATTTTCTGCTGTAAAGTTGGACATTTTAACAGGGGGCTCAATGAGATTCTGCTTTGCAGCCAGTCTCTAGTGGTCAGTCGATGAATAGCAGTTTAAGTCACTTTCGTGTTGGTTTCACGAGAGACCCGAAGGTTGCCGCTACATCCAAACAGATGAAGGACAACATGAAGATACTTCCACTTTTGTAGGTGCTTGTATCTGTGAGAATCATGAGGTGGAGGTGCCCAACCTGTGCCGACTCCTCCTCCAACCGTCTCTTCTCATCCTCAGAGTCCACAAGCTTCTGTTTGGTGATAAGAAGCTCTTTGTTGAGTGCGTCAGCTTTCTCCTCCGTCTGAAGATAAAGCGACAGTGTTTTCAAACTCGCAAACAGCAGGAATCAACATCCCAAACTCTCCAAAAACTTACATTGTCCAAATCTTTCCTCAGTGCGATCTTACTGCTGACCAGCTCGTGTGCCAAGTCGTCATTTTCCTGTTCCAGACGCATGTTCGTTTCCTGTAGCCGTCGGTTCTCTCTCTACAAAACAGACATGGATCGGGTGTGTTGAACTGTGTGCGTCTTGTGACAGTCTATATAATGGTTAACTGTTCTGGGAATATGAGGAACCTTGGAGAAGAGACCTGATTAAAAATTGACCAGCTATAGGGAAATACAGTATGTCATAGAGCTATTAACACTTTTACTAGACTTGAATTTCTCAGGCTTTTAAGGTAACAGGACAATTACAGGAGATATTGTTTTGACTACACAAGCATAGTATACAAACATAAGACAGGTCTTTTAAGCGACACATCTGAACGAGTTAAGATAATGCAATATACATACTATATAATCTACTGTAGTGAGCTGTCTTTCTGAGGTGGTAAACAGACTAGGAATGCTCTACATAGGCATCTACTCTGCACATTAGATGAGAAAGTAATAACTATATGTGGTCAATGAAAAGCCATCTCTTCTTCATTTGTTGGGTATTATTGCTTCTGGTTTGGACATTTAATTCATAGAAATCCTAAAAAGTATATTGTCGCTTAAGTGTGTGTCCTTGTTTTTTCATATTCATAATGCATTCATTTTTCTGTCTTTTACAACAGATTTTTGTTTTTAATGTTTAGACTTTATCATTAGGGGTGTAGCAAAAATAAACACAATTCAATATGTTGGTAATGAAAACATTCTCTGAGAATTTGTAGTGTTTTGAGTGAAAATGTCACATTCATACCGCTGCAATTACCTAAATGTGGAAAACCTGTTATACACTGACAAAAAGGATGTGTTAATCGTTTTTAACACTTTATGTGTCATTTAAACAGAGTTTTTCACAACAACAAGTCAAGTTATACAAACTAATACAAAATGTTTGTATTGTGTGTAGTCCTTAACTTAGCACAAAACGTGTTGTTTTTGACACAAATGTTTTTTTTAGAGTGTAAAAAACAAAATTAGTTTACAATTTTCTATGAAGATGCGTAAGCAATTGATTTAAAACTAGAAAAAAAAATCAAATTATCAGAATCTGCAGATATGTAACTAAATCGTATGTATCCGATATACAAAAATGTAATGGGATATGAGTATTAAAAACAAGGACGTATCGATGCAAATGTTCTGTGTCAATACCGATACTCAATAACTTGTTTCAACTTTGCGCTTCGCCTCCTTTTGATTGACACAATACAATCTGCCTTGATCATAATTTGTTTTTAAATAATCCAATAGTGTGAAAAACCAGGCAAAGGAGATGATTTAATGATACATCGGTGCATCCATTATAAAAATCAACACTTTCCTTGCTTAAAAGTTAGATTCACTCTTATTTTACTTCTCAGATAGAGGGCAGTGGTTGTCATGCCAACGTATGACTGACAGCTCATACACGATCATGGTAATTTCTCATGAGCTGGGCTCAGAGCTGCTGCTATCAGAAATCCATCTGGCGCTCATTTCCTCATCTGTCTGAGGCCGGCGCCGACCTCTTCTCAGATATATCTGCTCATTATAAGCACGAAGCCCATATGCTAATGGCAGCATGCACAGAATGGAAACGCACGAGAAGTTATTTGGAACTCGAAAGTGTTTCTGACTCGGGGGAGAGCGAGATCTTAGCGTAGATTAGACACACACGCCCAAATGAATCTTGTAAATATTCATACCCACATAGCCGTGAATGCAGATGTGTCAATCCCTGCTCGCAGGAGAGGGATAAAATTACCTCGTATCTCTCGATCGGCGCCTCCTGCTGTTCCTGCTGCTCTCGGATAGTGTGATATTCCTTCTCATACTTCTTCAACTTCTTCTGGCTGATCTGTGACATACAAAAACAAACACATTTTGACGTTTTGTTTTCAAAGAATGTAACCTTTCATAATAAACAACCAGAACTATGGAATGATTTTGTGGACGGAATTAAAATGGAACTGCAAACTGCATTTCTAATTGTGTTTTCCATTTTTTCGTGTAAACATTGTGACATAATTCAAACGCAAATGTAAAGTCTGGCGTTGTGTAGTAAGCATGTCAAAACTCAAACCCTTTGCATTTGCTCTGATTTACAGAAAACTGTCAATCGATGGCTTATGCAGTGGGGCGTGTTTGTAAGGGGAAGTGACGTCATTTGCGTTTGAAGGTACCAACAAATAGAAAAAGCAACTGTAATTGAAGTTTGCAATTCCTTTTAATATTGTCCGCAACATCATTCCATACAGAACAGCTTTACATTATGTACAGTAGTGCAGAAGTTGGCAGTTCTTGGACAGAATAGAACAGAAAATACTTTAAAACTGAATTTCAAACCTGAAAAATGGGAGAATCAAAGCATCTTTGAATTAGTTTGCCTAACTACATGGTACAAGACTAACTGCTAAATCATTTAACAGGATTTGTGTTCATGCCCTTCCTACACAGCAGACACACAACTAGTGCCGGATTTATCAGCCTGTAGCTCAATACACCCCGTTTTCATCGAATGACCCAATTTCTGTAAGACCGAGTGTGTTTTGGGTGTAACACCGGCTCTTTCTCCTCAGAACATGAGTAGGTAGATGCAGGTTTGTAAATTAGCTCTATTTAACACAGAGACACAAACGGGTCTGTTCCATATTTAATCTGTATTGCTTCCACAGATAGACCTTGTCCAGCTAAAATGAGGTCTGAAAAAACCTCTCAACGTCGAGACAAGTTCATCAGTCAGCGTGTTTTTAGCGACACCCCAGGGATCAATTAGGTTAAGGTGTAGCGAAATGAATGCGTGTGTGTAGTGCGATGTTGTGGAAGCTGCTCTGAATTATGAGTAGCTTGCAGCCGGGGAAGCTACGGTTTCAAAGTTAAAAGTGGTCTCAGACAAGTATAAATAAATATATAAAACGGTTTCGTTCAAGTCCTTGATTCTGATTGGCCAATAGCTGAGCTTTATTCTGTGCTATAAAACAATTATTCTGTGTATCACTACGCACCCTTAGGAATGTTAATGAAGCATGTTGTTGTTTACAGTCGATCAGGGACTATTTTTCCAACGGAAGGAAGGTTTCAAACACGTATGCATTTCTGTTTGGTTGAACACAGTGAAAGATATTTGGACGAATGCTTGTAACCAAACAGTTCAAAATATCTTCTTTTGTGTTCAACAGAACAAAATACTTATAGATATAATAATACTTTAGAGCATTTTTTCCTGCTTTGGCAGTCAATGGGTTCCAAGAACTATTTGGATATAAATGAAAGATAATATTCTTTCAAATATCTTTCTCTGTGTTCATCAGAACAAAGACATTTATACAGATTTAGACCAACTCGAAGGTGAGGAAATTATGACAGAATTAATATTTTTGGGTGAGCTGTCCCTTTAATACATATTTTGCAGCTTTAATATTTGTATTGCGTAGTAACAAATTTCTAAAAGAAATTAGGTCCATTTACAAAGTCAACAATTAATGAATCATTGGTGCTGATGTTTGATGATGCTTGACGTGAGATTATTCAATTGGGTAACATTAAGTCGTTTTAGAAATACCCACATGGGCAATGCGAAAGTAAACCGGAAACTAATATTTTAGATTAAGATTTTTATACATCATCCTGTCAAAAACTGAATAAACTATACGTCCTAATGAATTAATACCAATTCAAATGTGCACAATAAAATATGGCATTTTATTCAGTATAAACTACTTTTTCTTGCAAAAAAACGTTACCGGAAAACCTGCACAACATTGCTGTCGCAATACAAGATTTCCACTACATGATCGTCACGGCCTAAAGAATTCACCATAACAATATTATTACGTTATCTAAATAAATACATAAACATTTACATAAATGTAATTTAGATAATGATTCACACTCAAAACACAACAGTATGGAGGCAAAGAGTATGTATAAATGAAGAGCTCTTTTCCAAAATGCATTAAGTGCCAAATAAAAAAATTAGTTTGTCATGCCACTTTGCTGTGTACTAAACCTATTCACTGCTCCATCAATGTTTCATGCCAAATCGCTATATTTCCATGTTTAAAATGTGCTGCAAGATGCAGTTTCTTTCCAAAACGCTATAAATCCCGAACCTGTTTTTAGCCTAAATGCGCTCTCGACCAATCAGAATTTGCTCGTTAGTGGTATTTGTATGTGTTCTTCTAAATTATTTACTGTATGTGGTGGAAAATATTGAAACATGAAATTGAAAATATTTATTTTATTTTACTATTTAGTTTCTTAATATTTATTTAATTTGGCTGTTATTTATTTCATGCATTTGGATTTATTTGATTTATATTAATTTATAGTATGAGTCCCTGATGTCATATGTTTCATGTTCTCTTGTTTGTTTGTTTTTAAAAAGAAATAAACCAAAAAATTTAAAAAGGATGGATTTGTAGCGTTTTGAATTTTTTTTAAATAAAATTTGAATTTATAATCGACAATCTTATTGTTCCATTGAACAATCATTGTTTAACATGTTCAGACTGAGCCAACAGACCATTTTAACAGGATAAATTGAATTTAACAAAATGTATGGGTCTAGGTAAAAAATGTCATTTTCATGGATTTATGTTTTGGAAAAGAGCTCTTTGTATATAATTAATGATTCACCATATGTGTAGTATTAACACGATATCAATAAATATTGCTATTACTACGACACTTATTGTCAATAGCAGTATAAAGTCCATCTTATCATTGATGTTATAGAGTGGAGAAGCTCTTCTGATCATGTTTGCTTTTAAACTAAAGTGTGTCTGTGAAACTCTGCTAGAGTTCAGATTTTCTAGCATGTGCCCCTCATACCTAAATAGCACAGGAACCCACCCGAACTAGGTTATAAAAGTGAGCTTTCAGTGTTGTGATTGAATACTGCGAGTGAGGGAAAGAGAAAATAAAGATTTCTTTGTATTTGATGGAATGAAGCAAGACAGTCATGTTTTGATGGCGATCATGTCCTGGTATGAAAACACTGCAGACATACTGACAAGTAACAAAATGTATCTGAATCTGAAAGAGCTGACACCACAACAACAGACCAGCATAAAAATGTTTACAAAGAAAAGAAAGAAAGAAAATACAGAAGTATCAGAATAGTAATGTTCTTATTTGACCAAAAATACTTCCAAGTCTTGAATGTCACACACATCTTTCAGACGTCCTATAATGACTTTAAGTTGTCTTTGGTGCAAAAATCGTGCTTACATTATAAATGGATCATAGAGAACACTGTAAAATAAACATCAGTTTATAACACCTATAAAACAAGCTGTACAGCTCCACCAAAATACAGCCTGCATTCAGGTTCTATTGTTATTTACTTCAACAGTCCCCTCTGCTGGTCACTTCAGACATAACACACTTCAATCAGAGATACTTTAGACACTTTCTACATCCAAAACAACTTTAGTTTTTACACCGACACTAAACCAGAGGTTAAACTAATTGTTTAACTGTAAATGCACAATATCTTTTTCCAAGTATACTACCTAGTCTCAAAATATATTTTACAGTTTTACATATTGTAAAGTGTCAGCTATTATGTTTAGGTTTACACATACTTCACATAAAATAATCCTGTTACATGCTTTAGAAAGGCCATCTTTGGGGTCTATAATTGCTTACCTTCAAACTACACGCTAGCTCCATGAGTTTCTTTGCGTTTTCCTCTGAGCGATAGCGCTTGGGTACAGGCACTCGAAAGAACTTCAACGCACCCTCAAAGTCCGTCTGTAACAGGTCATCTTTTGACGTCTGTTGGGACAGAGAGCTTTAAAATAGTTGCACTGCTCACTTATGACAAAACAATAATGACGATCATATTATCATTTTCTGATGAAAAGACACTTCATCTCATTCTAGGAAGAAATGTCAGCAGCGCTTCACTAAGTGTGATCACACTGTGTAGTTGCAAATGATCAGATGGGCCAAATAAGTCAATCATCCTTTTATCAGCTGTAACCATGGCGATGACGAACAGGTGGTTTGCCGGTTCATTTTCAGAAAACAGTACAAGCTTGTGTGCTCATTACGGTGAAACCTTTGTGAAAACAACAAAATGTGGCGAGTGCTGACTTCACGAGCGCTGTCTCACCTTCAATAACGCAAGAGCAACGTTGAAGATTACACTGATGCCCTGAAAGAAAAGAAGAACAAGATTGCGAGGAAAATCTGGGTCACTACAACTATTGAAGCACATTTTCATGCTCCCATCTTAAATAACTGTGCGCCAATGTATTACACAATATTTATAACAAACAAGTTTTCTTACGATAAATTTGTTTAACACAACTACACAAATAAACATAGTGTTAAAGTTATATAATGGAGAATATGGCCGTGCACTTTTGATCAAAAAGTCAAAACATGTTTACTTGGGAATACTGTTGTGTTTTTATTGGTTTACCTGCATGTCAGTACCATGTTCGACTTGTTATATCGTTTTAACAAAACATTTTATTGCATCTATAAGATAAATTGCTATGACGAAATAACAAATGTTGGAAAAATATGAAAAGCAGCTTAAAGATGAAACTGAATCATTGACTGAAGAATAAATGTAGGTCTTGATTTCTGCTCATATCTAGAAATATTTTACATTTCATTACCCCCAACACAGGCATATTCATTTCAAGGTCACAAATAGGCTAAAATACACTACAAGACTTTTGCTCAGATTTTCATTCTGGACTTTTCAGTTAGTTTGTTTCTATCTGAAACTTTCAGAAACTCTGCAAGTGTATGATGCCTAGTTTAAAAAATATCTGATCAGATTTAAAAGTCTTGTAGCGTGTACCAGCCATTACTTGAATGTTTAATTCATGACATGCTGGAAAAGTGATTTTTGTTTTAAGCAGGTAAGAATAAAACATTACCTCACACAGCAGTAGGTCTATGATATGAAAAACCATGTAGAGAGGAAATTTGGCTGTGAAGAGCGTGAGGAACCATTGTGAGGCGTACATGTGTGCTTCCAAACCAAGGTTTAGAAAATGTGCATACAGGTCTGGAATGTATTCCTACAAAAAACATAATGACTGTCAATTTGTAGGTATTTATAATAAATAATAAATCAATGATAAACAAATATATTATTTTCCTTTCTATTGCCATCTCTCCAGTTGAAACATACAATGCAGGCTGGTTTCCGGTCTGCACGTATCTTTACGTACGTTGAAAAGCAACTGACAATTGACACAAAATCCAACCAAAAAGCTCAATTTATAAATTATTTTTGTTTTTTTAGCAAAAAGTTACGGACTGCAGTTTTAAATTAAAAAAATAATTTAAACATTGCAAAGTTCCAGTTCTGGCTGTCCTAAATGTCCCGTAAACCTTATTGCTAAATAACACACTTTACTTTTGAATGCTCTCAAATTGTCTCAGTGTAACTTAATTCATGCAAATGATTAATTTCTCACAAAACTGCCTTGTGAAGACGCTGCATTAATAAAGCATCACAAACTGACACTGACCTGCATGAGTCTCTCCAGCTGAAAGAACTTGCAGTGCAGGTCTTCAAAGTTCTGTTTAAAGAGCTCCCTGAGACCATATTCAAACATGATCTTCACCAGCACGCTGAACGCCTGCTCCTCTGGCATCTGCACACAAAACATCACACAAATAATGTAATATAAACATCAACCAATGAATTTCACATTATGACTTAAAGGGACAGTTCACCCCAGTTTTTCCAAATCTGTATAAATGTCTTTGTTTGGTTGAACACAAAGAAAGATATTTGGACGAATGCTTTCAACCAAACAGTTCTTTGATCCCAATTACAATGATAGTCAAAAGTGTCCCAGAACTGTTTGCTGTCCTTACAATCTTCAAAATATCTTCTTTTGCGATCAACAGAACAAAAAAATATGTTAAGTATTTTTAACTTTGGTAGTCAATGGTGGCCAAGAACTGTTTGTTTATAAGCATTCTTCCAAATGTATTTCTCTGTGTTCATTAGAACGAAGACATTTATATATATTTGGAACTACAGATTTTGATGGTGAGTAAATGATGACAGAATTTTGATTTGAGGTGAACTTTCACATGAATGTTTTTATCACACTGACAATATCCCAACACTTTAAGAACGAGATGTAATTCACATTATTTAGCAAACCATTTTGGAACAGGAACGCAGCTGATGGCGGGGAATCGCCACTAGATGGCACAACCTTTCATCTAAAAGGGTTAGATACAACACATTATCTCAAACCAAGCAGTCGGAGTTAATCTCTACTTCTTTTCCCCCCAAAGCTCAAAATCGTAATGTTTTTTCTTATAAACCTACTGTTTTGCTTTAGGAAACGTTGGGACCACGCAGAATTTGACTTTAATCAGCATTTTTACATGTGTGCTGGCTGTTCCACAGTATTAAAAATTCCAGGGAGGGACAAAGTAAGATAAAAGTTGATAATAAAATCTTATTCATAATGAAAGATTAACGAAATATTATAAAATATTATAAAATTAATAATAATAGTAATTACTTAAACTCCACAAACCCATGAATAGTAAATACAGAAACACTGAAAATAAATTTCAAGTGGTTTTTAAAGGGAACATTTGTTTTTTCTGTGTCTTTGGTATGTTATAGGTTGCCCATGCATGTATTAAAATTGCAAAAATGAAAGTGTCTGAAGAAAAGATGCCTTTTACTCACCCACTCCTGCCTGATACGCCTATTGTAACCACACCCCCACAAATCTACGTCAGTTTGTGGTATGACTTGACTAAAACCACCCAAATGTAAACGTAAGTAAAGGGGGGTGTACCTGTCAGTACAATTGCTTTGGAACCTGATGTTCCAAATATGGTAAAATGCGTTACATTTCCATCAAAAGTTTGCAGTATTCGACCAATCACTATGCACTGGTTGACTGTCCAATCATAGCAAACCTTGCTTTTCAGAGCCATGTGCTTTGTAAAAAATCTGCGCGTTTCAGAGAGGCGGAGCAAAGAGGAGATACAAACTTGCATGTGAAAAATACAGCGGTTTTGAACCTTAAATCTTTATACACTAGGTCTGATTGTGAAATCGTTAAGGCTGAGATTATGTTTTATGTGCAGCTTGTTCGTAAAGTACGGCTCTGTGATATGTGGAAAATACTTCTCCATCTGAAAGCACTGCGCGTTTGAGTCGCTTAAAGCGTGTATCATCATTATTAGTGCGATTTCTTTTCGATTAATCGTGCAGCACTAGTATACACATTGCATTACATCTTAAACAAACCATTATATATTTTTTAAGCCGTGTCATATGACCCATTTAAGTCATAAACATCTATTCACAAACAATATTTATATATTTATATTTTAAACTTATTCTGTTAAAAATGTAAAATTGACAGAGACCTTTTGAGACCTCCTTCTTGCTGATGCCAATTAGCATTTGATTATTATTACACGTGTTCCCTGGGTATTGTGCCCATATGCCCTTGATGTTGCTCTTGTCAATTTCTACCAGTTACACTACAAAGCACAGGAAAATTACAGGTTCAAACCGGCGTACTTCAGAAGTCTTTGACCTTTGCAACACTCACGTGTAATAGCAGCACAGCGGCAAGGAAAGACTGTCCCTGACAGTAACCAATTTCTTCATCATAAACAGAATACGCCTGCAAGAAAATGGACAGTGTTACTGTGGCATTATGGGTAATGGTGTTATACATCTAGCAATAAACACTTTTAAGAAATGGAATAAAAAAGATTTATTCAGAAATAAAACATAATATCTAGCAGACACTTTTATCTATTCAAGTTACATTTGATCAGAATCCGTGTTTCTTTGGCAGCCCGACACATAACATAATCTCTAGCAATTGAACAAGCAACACGACTACCAAATGATGTTGCAGTCGGTTTTCAGACGTAAGAACGGTAAACTCTGTCTTCTTTAAAAGAGCAAAAAGAACAGGAACATTGTTTGCGTCCCACATAAGACGGAACTCATGGGAATTTCGCGTGCACTATTCTATTCCGATTGACCTAAAAAAGCTTTCAAAACTGTGTTAAAAATGTCCGCTCAGATTGTGACAAACACAAATTGGAGTTCTAATAAACTTTAGTGTGATGGTTAGAGGCCAGCACTGAGAGAACTGAATCACAGTGTGTGGTCGATATGAGAAATCCATAGTGCCGTATGAATGATGGCAGCGCTGAATTATTAAGAGATGGAAACACACACATCAATCTTCTTATCGAGCCCAACATTTCTGACTTTCACATCAAACCCACTGACCCTGTTATTTTAAGAAAGTTTGGGAGAAAGTGTTTGTGATTGGGAATGTCCATCATGAGTTTACTATTATATTGTTCTGTCAAGTGACCTCTCTGTAAGACAGTCTCTTTTAACTCCATATAT
The DNA here is from genome assembly GCA_029783895.1 of Triplophysa bombifrons. NCBI lineage: Eukaryota > Metazoa > Chordata > Actinopteri > Cypriniformes > Nemacheilidae > Triplophysa > Triplophysa bombifrons. The sequence goes on from CM056471.1 coordinate 4,851,006, forward strand.
CGGTTTTGATAGAGCATCTTTATGCATTAAACATTTCATACGATAGCAAAAAACCTACAAAATTAAAGTCAGTTTTATTAATAGTCCAAAAGTGCTCATTTAACCTCTCTCAGTTATGTATTGATATGGCAGTGCTGAAGATAAGAAATAAAAAAAGGGAAGCATCTCTGCTTGTGTGCCCAAATTCCCGTACGGGACGTCTGCTTACCTTACAGATCTTATAGAGAGAGTCTTGGCCGTCACCTCCTGTGTCTTTAAAGTAGTCGTGTGCGGGAAACGTGCGGTTAATGTCGCGTGTGATGGCACTGTCTTGTGGAGATTCCTAAAACACAAAGAGAGAAATATTAGCATGAAATACAGCTTGTAGACTATACTGCAGATAAATCAAAAATACAGTGTTGATATGTGAAGAAACAACAAAACATTTGTTTAAAAAAGTTGATTTTGTTCCCTGACCTTTATTTAACTTTGATAAAAATTGAATAGGTGACACACATGGAAACTAATGTAGAAGATTCAGAATTCTGCCAATGCATATAATATCAAACTACGCTTGAGAGATAACACATAGAAAACACATATAGCAATTGACTGCCTTTCTCAAAATAAACTGACATTGGTTTCAAATTGTACAGTTGTGATATACTAATGATAGAAATTGATTTGCCTAATAGAGTGCCACAGGGATGACGTATTTTGTAGGCCAACCCGGAAGTTAGCGCTGCACTTATTCCCTTGACCAAAATCCTATGGACTTTTGGAAGATTGGAAAAAATAAGATAGTTTATGATACGTACACGTTCTGTCCATCAAAATAATCTTTACAGATGAACATAACACTTGTTATTTTAAGAACCTAAATGCAATCATCAGAAGTAAAAAGCTAACACGAGGATATAAATACACCACACTACGATCGCTCGATATCAGCGTCACCACCACCAAGCCTCCGGTAACTCTTTTAAACTTTATTAAAAATGCGTTTCCTGGTTAGTAATTACTCCGTGTATGAAAATACATTTCATTTAGGGTTGAATTTTATCAATTCCAATTCCGATTATGTGTATCGATTTCGATTCTCAGCCATTTCCAGTTTCGATTCCACAGTTGAAGCGAAACATTTAGACATATACCTGTATGTTCGCTTAGCCTGCTTATTGACTTGTTTGTCGGTTTGTATATATATACACGTGGAACCTATTATTATTCAGATTTATTACAATTTGTATTACCATAGTTGAACTACATCACGGTTAAACTGTTATTACTATAATGAAACTATAGTTAAGTTGTGGTTCATGTGCTTTTTAATGCAAATACTATAATTAAACTATGCTAACTGTAGTAAAAAAATATTGTTCATTTTCATAAGTTTTTCATCATTTTTGAAAATGTGCACACGTGAATTTTATCTCAAGAATCTGATTCCTATTCCTTAAATTTCCGATCCGATTTCTAGCCTTTCAATGTTCGATTCCCAATACTAATCTCATTTGTGAGATTTATGCAAGATAACGTATAACGTCCCCGGCAAAGGAAGTAGTCGCTTTTAGCTACTTGTCCGCAGACGCCGTTTTCAAGACACACTGAAGCTTTTAAAATCATCAGCGGCTTTAACTGGTGTGATTTGAAATAGATTAAAAAATATATATATTTAGAGGTTTCGTTAACCACAGATCTCATTCAGGCAATTTATCAGAAACTCGTTAATAAAACTCATAGACATTGGGAGATGGAACCGGCTAAAGTGATAACTCGCTTCCAGGTTCGCCTACAAAAACACGTCATCCCTGCGGTACTCAATACTTCAATATTTACTTTAATACTTTGTTGGTTATTTCAGATGCTAAATATCAGATGGACTGGTTCTGCATTACCAAGCCATCTTACACTATTCAGCCATTTCGATTATCAACCAAAGTGAATAATCCTGTTAATGAACTAGTCGATATAAAATTTTGGTCTCACGAGACACAGCTATCCCATTAAATACAACTAAGTCTGCAAAATTAGTAGCCAAAGCAAATAACATTGGTGTCAGCATTGCCAATAAATTTCTCTTTTACAAGACACAGCATCCTACAAATACTTTAGTCATGTACATTTGTTTTTTAGTTGCAAACTATAACCTAGCTTTGTAAGCCTCTGTCTATACTGTATATGCCTCCAGTATTTAGTGCTGCTGAAAAAACAAATAAGACACTTTTGACTGCCAGCCACTAGAAGGAGATGCCAAAAAGCAAAACGCACAAATGGCATCAAAACATACGCACTGGAACAAGCTGTTCAGACTCCAAAGGGGTATGTGGATGAACCGTGGTGGACATGTTCTGAAGGCGTGTATGCACAAGTTTGTTTTTAGCAGCATCATAGTATGACAGTATGCAAAGACCCTATTAGGTAACATCATACATACACTGTACAAGACCTCAGAGCTCAGTCAGAGGTGCTCTGTTGAATAAATAGTGTCGGTCCTTATAGTAGTTTTGTTTTGTGATAAGGATTGTATACCAGTGGAGCGGTTACTGACTGGGAGGCCGATTCTTCCAGCTGTCTTTTCTAATGCCCACAGTGCTTGATCTACCAACACCTCCCTATGATCTACTTCCCTTCATGGACACAACACAGATGTTTTCAGTTGAAACACATCTCTTGGCAGCCACTTTTACATCAAGTTGCCTAAAAATAGAGCTGGGTTAATTTCAGTGAAAATCCCTGTTGGTCTCCCCCTACCTACAGCATGTTCCCTATATCATCGTCCAAGACCTACCAACATAACATTTTCTCAAATCTTGTTTTTGCATATTTCTGTCGATGTTCATGGTGAATGAACTGTTCTCAATATTTCGGTTAATCTGATTCAGACACAAATCTATAGTATGTATTATTTGTAAGACTTAAAGGGATATCTCACCGAAACATGAACATTTTTTATCAGTTATTCACCCTCATGTCATTGTAAACCTGTATGGCTTTTTTTCTTCTGTAGAACACAAAAGAAGATAACCAAACCTCATTTTACCCCATTGACTTTCATTGTATGAATTCAAAACAAGTAAGACATTTCTCAAAATATCTTCTTCTGTGTTCTACAGAAGAAAGAGTCCTATACGGGTTATGAGGGTGAATAAATGATCAATTCCTTATTGCCTTTTTATTATCCCTGAAGTAGAAAAATAAATAGAAGAGAGTAAGAAGATTTGCGCACTGTTCGTTTTAGCCACCCAACTTAAACGGCCAACGAGAGGCAAAAAACGCAGTAATTTCAAGAACATCATCACATGACTGAGACGTGGGGACCGGAGACAGAGAGATGAACAGAGAGATAGACAGAGCAGTGTACAAAACATCTTTTCACAACACTCCACAAGCACACAAACAAGGTTTTGAGAAGATACTGTACTGTACATGACCTGACGATGCAAGTCACATTATTTAGGATATCTATTATTATTATTTTGCAAATAAAATAAATGACATATGTCATAAAGTAATGTAGCAGTATTTTAAATCCCATTTTATAAATTACCACTAATCTGCTTAACAACACCAATAGTTATATGTAGTTACTGTACAGCCTTGTTTAGATTATACAACATCTATTTATAGATGCACTCATTTCAAAGCCCATGTAGAAAGCTTAAGGTCAAACCGCTGTCACATCCTTTCCCATTTAAATAATAATGCAATACATTACATCATGCCTGCGGGTGTCAGTCACAGCAGCACAGTAACTGCACTGCAGATGGACTCCTACCTCACTTCCTGCTACAGTGATTTAACACTTCCTGAACATGTCTCATGGTGTGAATGTGTCAGGTTCCTCCATCTGGAAAGGCTCGTGTGATATGCAACCACCTTGGGCAATCGAAAAGACGCTTCTAGTGAGAAGATGAAGTTCTAAACTATCCGTCATTATTAATGTCATCATAATCCACGGTCACTAATACGAGAGATGGGAGAATGTGTGTAATGGCCAATTACACTGTGTCTCACACACAAAAACACACCGTCCTCAGAATGCTTGTAATTTTGAAAGTTTGACAAATCCCTGACCCCATGCATTTTTATTTTTATATTTTGGCCGATACTTTCAGCTCTATTAAACACATTTTGCCATGTTCTAATATACACCAAAGCAAAATTCCTTAGAATTTTTATGGTGGATCAGTCCTGACCTGGGATAGGACTGGCTAGTGGGCGGAGTCTACATGACATCACTGAACCCAAAACACAAAAGAAGACATTTTGAAAAACGTTGGTAAAGCAAAGAATATTGGCCCCAATTGACTTCCATTAAACACAAAACTACTGTAATCTGTAATAAAATAAAATAAAAACAAAGATGAGGCAGGATAGTCAAACGCAGCTGGGACGCAATGTGAAATGCATTTTACATGTTGTTCTGTAATATTAACATGTGAAACGCTCTAGTTAACTAAATGGAAGTCGCTATGCGGCACACAAGACAAATCGTAGCTGTGGTCTCCGAAGGTTTTTTCATGTCCCTCGGGTGTCTGAATGTTGGGTGGAGTTCGGTCTAAATTCGGGACACCATGTTTTATTCATCCGCTTTCAAGGACAAGACCACAATCTGCAAAAAGCACGATTAACTTCGGCTGTCACGCCGTCTTTGTTCCACTGAATACACACACTGACTTTCTTCATCCTAGTTTTATTTTTCGCTCTGTTCCTATTTTTCTAGTTAATCTCTCTCGATCACCTCTCTGTAATTGGGATGTCAGGACATGCAGAGACCCATGCAGAGTATTGCTATTCACAAAAATTTCCGCCGACACCAGAACAAAACAATACTTATAGCAAACATTACACTGAATTCTTTTTTTGGTGTGGCACCCCAAGATTTGCTGTGGCCTCCCCTGCCCCCCCCCCCCCATTTAAATGATTGCCACTGTGCAAACTATCACATAATTGAAAATGAGTTTAGCATTATGAAAACTTGGTGGTCTGACATATATGGATATCTGTTTTTTCTGCTTATCCCTTATTTGTTAAACCACACAAAATAAATCACAACTACGACATTAGACTTTGGCACCACATGTTTGCGTGCCAAATCATATATCAAGTGGAAACAATTTGAATAATTTTGAAAGATGAGCAAACGGCGGCATGCCATATTCCCGAATGTCAAGGATGAATCTCATTGGTTCTCTCTTATCTCAGAACCAATATGAGTTGTCCTTAACTCATTCGCCGCCAGCCTCTTTAAAAAAAAGTTGCCAGCCTACGCCAGCGTTTTTTAACATTTTCACCCAACTTTAATGGCTCACAGTAAATTTTCTGTAAAGAATATATGGACAAACCATATGTCAAATGAAAGAAAAGAGTCTCATCATTTAAACAAAAGAAACCGTATTCTTCTATCTTCATTTGTTCGTTTTTTATCACTCCATGGATGTGGGTAGGTTTCTTCAAAAATGCATCGTTTTGATTAAACAGCTGAGATAATTAACGTTTTTTGTCACAGATTCCGCCCAGATTACACTCAGAACAATCATTAAGAACCGCTAATACATATACGTTCTAGGTTCTGGGATTCTGTTCTTTTCCCAAAGGTGCGTTATAGTGCCACCTGCTGTACAACAGTACAAACACTGATTGCCGTAATAACTCGTCTTTGGCTGGCAAGCGTTTTTTTTTAAATGACGAGATAACTCGTCAATGGCTGTGAAAGAGTTAAGGTACATGAAGACGTTACATTACACGTGTTGTTTTCTCATCAAAACATGTTCAAACGCAACCTATCTTGGATAAATAAGGTAAAAATATTAATAGTTTTTACCTTCACATCATAAGACGTTTATTTACCCCGAAGAGTCTCATTGGTTTAAAAAAAAATGACACTACCAAGCAGGGAAAAGCCAGGACATCTTTCAAACTACTCAAATTTTGAAGAAAGTTATATTTGACCCTGGAAAACAAAACCAGTCTTTAGGGTCAATTTTTCAAATTGAGATTTTAACCTCAGCTGAAACCTGAATAAATAAGCCTTCCATTGATATATTATTTGTTAATATCTGTCAAACTCTGGAATCTTAGGGTGCAGAAAATAAAAATACTGAGAAAATCGCCTTTAAAGTTATCCAAATGAAGTCCTTAGCACAGCATATTACTAACAAAAATAAAGTTTTGATATATTTACGGTAGGACATTTACAAAACATTTTCACGGAACATAATCTTTACTTAATATCTTAATGGTTATTGGCATAACAGAAAAATAAATTGATAATTTTGACCCATACAAATTTTTTTCCTGTGATACTTATAACTGGTTTTGTGAACCAAGGTCACATATACACCCAGGATGGCATGAGGTTGAAAAAACAACGGATTAAAATACATTTTTGTATGAACCATTCCTTTAACCAAGCCATTTGACCATTTTCAACCTCAAACTCAGACATCTTTCTCTGCACAAAAATGTGTTTCCAGTCGCTCAACCGCTCTCAACGGTCATGAGAATCAGTGGTGTAGTCTAGTTTTTTGTAGTGAGTATACTCTGATTCCCCCCAGCCTACTCATCCGTCCCAGGTCGACAACCCATGAGCACCAACACACTCACGAATGCATTGATAGAGTATGCCTCTATATGTAATCAAGAAAGATTTATTGCAAGCAAGATTTCAATAGCCAATGACAGCTGGGGGGACTTGCTGGTTTTAAATCAGTCAGTTCAGAGTTTTATTTATTTATACAGTCACTAAAGCACAGGTTTTATCAGCTGGCAATTTTCAATGCACATTAATGATCCACGGGGAAAGCTATTAAGTCATAATTTTTTATATACTATTTCTACATAAACCCATCCTGCTAAAAATAGTATTACATACATTCTAGTGGTTTCCATTTAAATACCCTTATGAACCACATTTCTTTGTAAAAAAAAAATTAATTTATGCCTTTTCTATTGATTCCCATCTGCATCTCTTGTGTTTTGGGCAGGGTTCTATTGTTTTTTTAAGCAGGGCAACTACATAATGTAAAGAATATCTTGTGAAAGTATAAACTTTAGGTTTTGATTTAGGTTGACTAAGGCCAAGTCAGAGATAACACTGATAATGTAAATGCTGCCTTTAATGATCTCGTTTTGGATCCCTATCTCCTGGTTGCACCAAAAGTGCGTGCGTCGCACTTTTCAGACACAAACGATGTTGTTACGTATCCTTGCGCTTTTTTAAGTGGGTATACGGAAATTCTTTATCTTTTCTAGTGGGTATACGGCGTATACCTGCGTATCACGTAGACTACACCACTGATGAGAATGGATCCGCTTGAATGAACAAAAAATCTAACCTATAAATGTGTATGTAAGTAATGTGAGAGAGACCCAACACAAGACCAGATGAAAAAGTGACCTCTAGTCATAATCGTCTGCTCTTTACCTTCCATTCACACTCCTCACGTGTAATACTAGTCAAGTACCACCTGCAAGTAATGGCCACTAAAGCCCAAAAAACAACGTAAAGAAAAGTGTCTAGCAAAAATCAACAGGCCAATACGCGAAATACAGCTCTCCCACACGCTTGTGGTAATAACAGATTCCAGCCTTAGTAAGCATACCCCCTTTTCAAAGATTAATTACCCTCTTTTTCTATAATTGATGCACTGTTTATGTGGAAGAGAGAAGTCACTAAATAATGCATCCGCAGCCAGCAGCTCAGCTGACATCCTCGCCAGCTACGCAGACTAAGCGCGAACTCTGAGCAGACTGACCCACTGTACAAGCGAGGCCTTGGGCCGGCAAGCCGAGAAGAGGATGGAAACGGACTGAGGAGAAACTAGGACAGTTACTGTGAATCTGATAGATGAGAAGATAAAAATAGGTCAGTCTGAGGCCGGACCGTACTGTAATCTGAACAGGTTGACTACAAAGACGGTGCTCGACCTGAAGCATGTCTCTGAAGTTCAAGTCATTGTGTTTGAGACGGCATGGGGATGGTTTTGGCTCAGGGACACCCGGCCTTCACATGATGTCAGAATTATCCGACTTTGCTCTTCTGAAGTAATTATGAGGGTGTCAGGTTTGAGTTTCTCTGTGGTCGCTGCTGTCCTTCTGAAACCTGGTATCTCCATATTTTGTCATTATTATTCTTATCATAAATTATTATTAGTAGTCACCCTTGTTGGGTTGGGTCAAATATCTAACCAATATAAAGTATTAAAAAATGCTTGTCAACTTTGACAACACAGTATTTAATCGTTTAAATAGGACAGTGTTTTACCATTTCCTGAAAAACAGAGAACTTGGACATACAAGACCTCAAAAGGACAGCAACGATTAGAGGACAAAAGCAATATGTTGCACACTATTTGCTCTTTATGCCCCCTCAGGTAAGTTTAACAATCAAAATATGTGACCCTGGACAACAAAACCGGTCATAAGGGTTCAATTTTCGAAATATGGATTCAAACATCACGGATAAATGAGCTTTCCATTGATGTATGGTTTGTTAGGATAGCATTTTGGCCGAGATACAAGATCTGGTGGGGTCAATTTTTTTTGGAAACATTGAGAAAATCGTCTTTAAAGAGGCGCTGTGGTAGTCTGTTGCTAAGAAGAAACAGGTTTAGCTTAATGTTCTCTTTTGGCATCCTGCTGTAATGATGTTTTGGAGAGTAGATGAACTGAAAGCTGAATTCTAAGCTTTACATAGATACCAAAGTCGAGTGGGTAATTCCCAAAGTGCAGGCAACAGCGAGTTGTCAAGTTTTTAAGCTGTTTCCGGCCATTTTTGTTCACCTTTTTTTACTCACAAAAATTTAGTTTTGATATAGTTACGGTAGGAAAGGTACAAATTATCTTCATGTAACATGATCTTTACTTAATATCCTAATGAGTTTTGGCAGCTTCAAATATACCCGTGCGACTTGTGACTGGTTTTGTGGTCCATGGTCACCTATTAGATTTATGATACAAAATGGACAAAACACTAAACTCCAAAGGCATTTACTGGACACATTTTTGGCATAAAAGTCAACGGTAATGTATCAGAGAATATGGATTTTATTTGAACATACAACAGGTGCACAGAAAAACTAAAAAGGTCACACTTTATTTTAAGGGTCCAAACCATTATCCAATTTACAAACCATTATTAATAAACTCCTAATTTGGTGCTTATTAACAGTTAGTAAGGTAGTTGTTAGGCTTGGGTAGGATTAGGGATGTAGAATATGGTCATGCAGAATATGTGCTAATAAGTACTAATAAACCGCCAATATGCTAATAAAATTCATGCTAACTAGTTTATAGTGAGAATTGGTCCCTATACTAAAGTTTGACCACAAAAAGCATGCAGAAAAGCTTACATTGAGTACAAGTTTTTTGTTATTAATATTTCTCAGTCCTCAATAAGCTTTTGTTTGACCGAGACGTTAAGAGTTAACAAGTTTTGAAAGATTAATGTAAAAACTTACAATACACTAACAAAAACATACCCTTTATATACTGTATACCTTCTATGTAAACTTTGTCCAATGAGGTCACTATTGGAGTACGCAGACTAAGGTCATCAACTATTTTGATGGTAGCCAGCCATACCCTGACAAAACATAGATGGAAAGAAGGTCTCGATTATATGCCAACATAAATTCTGTGCGAAACGTCTGATAAAGGACACAGATTGCACTACTTAAGTTGTAAATGTGACGCGCCAAAACATAAGCATATTTTGAGCAGGAACCTAACATTTCCAGGGGTATGAACATTTCCATTAAACCCCACAAAAGGAAGCCACGAATTAAAGAAAAGCAAGAAGGGAAAGAATGGCAGGAAGAGATGAATAACAAACAAACAAAAAATTAATGGATGAAGCAAAAAAAAACCTTTTTCTTCCTAAAGTTTCCCCAGAAATCACTCGCTCATCGTCTGGTCCCTAACAGGAGCAGGAAGTCCAAGCAGGTTTAGGGTTTGCTCATAGGAAACGTGTCTTAAAGTGTCCGTGTCTTAAATAAGAAACATGTTCGGGCAGCATTGTTGATAATCATTCTGGGCCCTGAAAAGAGCAAGGTGATGTAAGAGAACAAAACAAATCTGTGTGAACAGAGCACAAAACAAGTTGTGCTTTTTTAACTGTACTGGTGATATTATTTGTATGGGGCTTCCGCAGGAAGTACTTTTTTCCTGACCATTGTTTACAGCGGTTAATTCTCATCGGCAACAATGGCCGAAAATGGCATTTTGTTTTTTTTAGGGGGGAAGCTGATTATAAAATGTGTAGCGAGCTTGATGAAAGGTGAGAGGAGGAGATTGAGTTGGCGGGTTGATTTTTGGTCACTCCCTCAATAAAGGGCAGGGAGGGTCCACTTCCTGTTCCCTGCAACACATCACTCACTGGGCACATGACGGGGGCCGTCAGAGTAAATCAGTGCTCTCTCGGGTTTGTTAGATTATGGGTAATACTTCAGGACCCAGCTCTAACAAAAATTGAGTAAGACCAACAAAAATGTCATTCAAATAAACTTGAAGGGATATTTCGCCCAAAAATGAAAATTTTGTCATCATTGACTTACACTCATGTTGTTCCAAACCTGTATACATTTCTGTTTCGTTAAACACAAAGATATTTGGAAGAATGTTATCAACTGAGATTTCTGGGGCACCATTGACTACCATATTACATTTTTTTTTTGTTGAACACAAAATTTGATATTGTGAAGAATTTAGGAAAACAAACAGTTCTGGGGCACCTTTGACTACCATTTAAATATTTGGTAGTCAATATTACTATTTGGTATTTCTATGGTTGTCAATGGTGCCCCAGAAGTCTCAGTTGCTAACATTCTTCTAAATATCTTTCTTTGTGTTTCACAGAACAAAGACATTTATACAGGTTTTGAACAACTTAAGGTTAAGTTGTTCATGACAGAATTTTCCTTTTTGGCCGAACTATCCCTTCAAATGTAACTAAATGGCCGTGATAGTGTCATCTTGTGCAGCATTTTAGCTTTCATTGTGGTCACAAAAGTTTTTGGTCATTCCTGGTTTTACATAAATTAAACCTATTAAAATGTAGTAAAAAGTCATTAAACTTGATGATTTGTTTACATGTTTCGCTAAAAACCAATAAGCTTATCTTAAAAAATTCTTGAAAAAATGAATTCTGTAATGATTTAAGCAAAATTAAAGACATCTTAGGCTGTTTTTAAGATGTTACAGGAGTAACAAAGAAGCAACTAAGTGTGTTTGAATACTGTACCTGTGCCTGCTGTCACATGTCAGCTGATTCGAGGAACTGTTACGTAATATGTTTAGTCACAAATTTTATTTTCAAGATTCCACTTACACTGTGTGTACACAAGACACAAAGACTCGCAACATATCTTTTCCAGGAATTTTTGTCCAAACCAGCCACAACAGCAACACCTGACAATGAATTCTATAATACTGTTTGGTTTTTAAAATGTCACTTTTAGTGTGGATGGTATTAATGGTTTCAGATACTCCAAGTGTTATGTAAACAAGGTGCTCAATTGTATCGAGACAAAAACAGATAACGTTTTAAAAACTGTTTATAAATCAAGTTTTTCAGTTATGTAGTTTTTTTGTGTTTGCTAGCTGTATTTTCTTTGAGTTATTATTACTTAATCAAAACAACCTTACTGCAGTTTGATTGATACAGCATAAATTGGAAAGCACAATAAAAACATGATTTTTGCAAATTAACTCCTATTTAAATTAACTCCTCGTGTCATACATGCAAGCAAATTGCCAATGTGTAAAACTATGCATAATTCGCCATGAGTTGATGAATGATTTTGTAGGGTAGTGTCAGACAAATTTGGGTAAATTGTGCCAAAGGTTTATTAAATAATCTCTTATGACATGCATTAAGTTGTGAATCATTTCTTAAATACAAGTTAAGTCACTGCTCGAATTCTATATCACATACAACCGCAATGCATTACTTTTGTGGTTAACATGTGTTTGAGAGCATGTGCTTGTTCAATTATCGACCAATGACCGTCTGCAAAAAGGAGATTTTTAATTATTAATCTGTCATAGGCTGGCACCAACATGTTTCTTTATACAATAACACACGATAAAAGAGACATTGAGATCACATTTATTTCCTCAGTGCAGATATACCAGAATATAAATATGTTATTTATGACAATTATTTTCTAAAACATGACATCTTTACAAAATGTGCGGTACACTACACCAGTACCTCAGCTACAACCATACAACACACCAGATTGTTAATTTGCAACAAAAAAAAAGGAGCAGAATCTTCTTTCAGCCCAGCAACTTCCGTCCAAAACAGTGTTAATCATCAACACCAAGCAGTGTTTTCATACCCTTGTGAGAAACGTTCACTTAAGATTAGAAGAGGAAGCGAAATACAATTCAGGACACTTAAGTTAAAGGGTTGAAGGCAAAAAAAAAAATTCTCTCCAGTTAATCAAATACAAATCATTGCCACTTACATGGCCAAGATCATAAGAAAGTCATTAAAGAGCCGGGCGATTTAACCGATTGCTAGAACATGGATGAATAAATTCAACATAGATGCCTCAAGACAATCAAGAGCTGTGTGTTTGTGTGCACAGAGGGGTGTGAGTTCAGTCAAAAGCAAACACACACTGTTTCGGCTCAGCCCTCCATTTTCTGCGATGGCAGTGGACCGCTTGGGTCCGGCATCCTAATATGGCACAGCAGAGAGCAACATCATCATGGGAGATTGATTCTCTTGAGAGCAATAGGCCTTGACTTTGACATCAAGAACATAACCAGTTTCCCACAGGAAAGAAAAAAAACGCCTTGGCATCATAGATAGAACAAAAAACATACAAAAAGCTCTCTGGCATCAGAGTTCTACGAATCAAATAACATTCAAAACCTTTACCCTCCTTTTAGCCATGACACAAGTACCATCCATTATGACGCGAAACATGCAATGCTGACACTCCTTTGAGTCACATAATCCAAATCCATTCCAAAAAAAACAACACACTAGCATCTGTATTAATAAAAATCATTACAAATCCACTTGCTACATCCTTTAAACGCATATGCAAGATACATTATCTACAGAATATGACAATGCACTGATAAGCATGCCCCAAGAAACTATTTTTTTGCATTTTAAGCAGAAAATCCAACAACAGTCGCAATATGTTATAGAACGCACTATATATTTTATGGAAAGCACAAAATAAAATTTCTGTCATTTATTCACCCTCATGTCGTTCAAGACCTGTATATGACCAAAGTCCGTTTACGGAAGTCGTTCCAATGGGCGTCCATCTATTTACGTCATAGCAAGTCCACAGTCCTATCTACTTGAATGGTGTAAGGCAGATATTTCACAATTAAACAGCATTTTTCCGATCACGATCAATAATTAATCATTATCGATTGACGATTGGCTCGTTTTACTGGAAGGTGGGACTTCCTTCACTAGAGCGGCCATATTGAGCGTTGAATTCCGTACCATTCAATATAACGTCAATGGCGCATCTAGTTAATATTAATATCTTTGATACGACTCTTTCTTCTGTGGTGAGTCTGTGGGTTGTGTTCATACAATGGAAGTCAATGGGGGACAATGTTCTGTTGTGTTCTACAAAAGAAAGAAGGTGAAACAGGTTTGACAATGACAAATGGGTAAATAAATGATAATAGAATTTTGTTTTTGGGTCAACGATCTCTTTAAGAGGTCAAATGGGAATGAAATTAGAATAACAGTCTTGTAAAATTCCACCATTTGAAACTTTGTAATATATGAACTTCTGTTATATACATCATTACGTAGGGATTAAGATTTAATCATTAATAATACTTACTATTTATTTGTATTTTTTTTGCATCTTTAGTGGCAGTGCTTCAAAAGCATGCTGACAGTTGTGTGCTTTAGCTATCAGACATTTCGCATATAAAAACCTTTTCAATTTTGTAAATTCGTCCAATTTTAAACCACCCACAGTCACACACCCAGACAAAAGGGGTTATTTTTGTCATGATTTTTTTTCAAACTTTGAAAAAGCATTCGGTTCAATTCTGTTGTGCTCCATCACTGTTGCTGAACAAAAAAACATGTCCGATTGGGGTCAGGTGAACCCAAAACCAGACAAGCCCTTCAATCTACAGAGTATTTGGAAATAAATTGTTTTTAACATCTCTAGTACAACATTTTGGAAACAGCCACTAAAGCATGGCCATCCAAATCTTGGGCATTTATTCTCAATGTTTTTGATGAGTAAAGCAAATGAGAAGATCATCTATGCTTCAAGTAGTCCGGAGCGGCGTCAGAATGGATGAACTGAGCAAACCGTGAAACACAAAATCTTTCAGCTCGAGTTTAAAAACAGTGCAGGGCCAGAGGCCGTCAGATTAAGATCTACATTGCAGCACACAGCTTGGACACTTAGAGAACATAAAAGCCCTTTTTTCTATCGTGTGCGATATGTTTTCTCTCTAATCAATGGTAGTATTGCACAGCGCCCTGTCACGACACGGCAGCTAAGAAGCGGTTTTGACTATCATCACGTAACTTATCAAAGACTCAACACTTCATAAAAGACACAGACAAGTCTATAGGTTATTCAGTCATTAGCATAAAAATAGATAATTTTTACAGTAAATGGAGTTATGAAATTAGGTCCTTTCTCTCATGGTGTCTTACAAAACTATATTTTGGGATACAACACACAACCCTCGCCAATGTTCATTTGAAGGGACGCTAAAGGTCATACCCATGAATATAATTACATGAAATACAATGAAATCTATATGAATTTTCAAAACAAGTATTTTGATGGTGTGGTTCCGGTATATGAGTAAAAATAAAAAGAACGATTAAAAACATAAATATTTTTACTTTGGTCAGCTATAAGAACAAAGCTATCTGTGCATAAGAACCGATATTTAACAGTACCGTCCAAGTTTTAATTCATAATCACAGTCAAAGAATGAAAAAGAGCATAATTTGCCCTCTATTTTCTTGGCACCTCAACACGTGCGTTATACACAGAATGTCTTTTTTTAAGTGTCATAGACATAAATACCACAGCGCAATAAGAGTCTTTTTTTGCTAAGCTGTCTTTAAAAACTATGTACATGCAAGAAGCGTTGACCTCTCCGACATCTGACGTCGTTTCAGTAGTTTTCACCCTGGCGCATGAATCGTCCAAATCCACCTGGAGAACCGATCCAAGCAACTTTGAACCCTGCAGAGCTGAGCATCTTAAGGGTCTGCTGACAGCTGTCATCGTGTGGTTTGCGTGGTGTGCTGATCTACATAATGTGACATTTTAAGTGAGATTCTCTTAATGCGTTTGCACAGATGTTACCCAATCCTCTAAAACTCCCTCCAACCATGCGAGTAAACTAAGCACGGGCAGATATTTCCACAGGACGGACATTTCAGGGCAGAGGCCTGTTAGGCATGACAAACAAACTGAGATCCAAGACAAATCCCCCACAATCCTCGAAGGACTTTTTATCTTTTAGCAAGAAAGTTCATCTCCAGCCCATTCAAGGCTTGATAAGACGTCAGGCAGAATGGGGCATCTGTTTGCTGTTGTTTTAAAGTGTTTTATAAGGATGATCTCCTCTGACCAGCAGCACGGTTATGTAATCCCTCCATGGCATTAAACAAGCAGAAAACGGGAAGGCCATGTCATTGCGACATCGCTGAAGGGTAGAATTCAGTTCTTTGGGAAAAGAGCTTTTAAGAAATGCTAATTCGGATTGCTGAAGGTCAAGACTCATAGCTGGCCCCGAGACAAAAATCACTGCTGATCTAACAAACACATTCCTCCACTGGGAGCAGGGTTGTGATCAGATTATCCTCAGAAATTGCGTGGAAAGAAATTTGGGTGTATTATAAAAAAAGAGTCAGTTAAAGAGTCTGAAACCAGGTCAAAAGCTGGGATTCAGATGCAGAGTATGGAAGATTTCTAACATCTTGCAAATAATATTCACGGTTCTAGTCTAGCAGGACTCATTCTTTGTACCTGCATTAAAATAGCTGGGAGGGAAAACACAAGCTATTCATTCCCCCTGTGCTGACAACGTAGGCATAACTAAAAGTCAACAGTGCACAAAGGCCGATAAAATCACACCACAGAATCTACAGATCAGCTACGTTAAGCTGGAAAGTCATGAGCTCAAGTCTCTTGAGCCCAGTCTCTAAAACAGCACTGTGGCCTAAATGTAACTACTTTTCAACAGAATTTACTTTATTGTAATCTGCAAATGTTTTAAAACACAATTCTGTCTCATGGAATAAGATCCTTTCACATTATATATCCTATCATCAACGCAACTCCTGACAGCTCTGGAACAATAAGAGCAGCCCACTTTAACATAACTGTCCACTTTTTTCTCCAGTTACCCAGGCCAGCGGTCGGCTTCTCCCTCGAATGTTATCCTACAACATACAGGCAAACCAAACTCGTGGTCTTGCCCCATTCAAAACGCCCTGACAAACCGGGACGGTATACGGATGCAGATGCAAATCTTCAGTATCCGTTTAAACTTGACAAAACACTTGCCATCACTTCTCTTGCCAACAGAAAGAGCTACACATGGCAGGCAGGGCGCTGAAGGCCCTGTGGATCTCCCAGGGGCTTCTTGGTGTCCCTACGTTGCAGGCAAAGAAGACAGAGGCGCTTGAGGCCCTTGCGGAAGGCGCTGTTGGACAGGCTGTAGATGAGGCAGTTGCAAAAACTGTTGCTGATGGCCAGCCATGTGGTCAGAAAAGATGCAATGGCATTGTGGTATATCCCAGCGCTCTCCAACAAAAAGTAGATGATGTAGGGTAGCCAAAGCAGATAGAACACACTGGTGATGCGGAAGAGCACGGTAGCGTAGCGTTTGTCCGTACATGCTTGCTCACCCGGCTCAGGCTCCTGCGGGCCGAAGCGTGCTCTCCGCTCACTAATTTGCCGAGTATGTTGCCGACAGATCCGGAAGATGTGAGCGTAGGTGAAGCAAACGGTAAAAGCAGCCGGTGCGTAGAGGGCTGCGACAATAAAGGCGGTGAAGAGGGGCTGAGTGTCCCAGGAGGAACACCACCTGAAGACATCGCCGTGGTATCCCGGCTTGCCCCAACCAAAAAAGGTAGGCAAAAAGATGAGCGCGGAATATAGCCAAATGAGGGCAATGCAGGTGCGAAGTCGGCAAGGCGTGACCAGAGCTGCGTAGGAAAGAGGCCGGGTGATGGCAACATAACGGTCGACACTGATGCATGCCAGTGAGGTCATGGAGACACTCTTCAAAACGCAGACCATGTAGCTAAAGACCATGCAGGTGAGTTCCTCGTTCAAACCCTCCAGGTGGTACAGGAGAGACAGTGAAGGGATGAGACAGCTGACCCCGACCAGGAAGTCTGCGTACGCCATCGTCTGTATGAAGGAGCTAGTGGTATGATGGCTGAGCAACGGAGCGCAATGGAATACAAACATAACCACCAAGTTCCCGGAGATGATGAGCACTGTCAAAAAGAGAATAACTGCTAATTCCAGCAGACAGGTGTTGAAGATCTGGGAGTAGCCAATGTTCAGCAGGCAGAAGGGTTCTGTGGTTTGGTTCAGCTCAGTTCCATTCATCTTGTTTAGGGTGCACAGTTAAGCTGATAGTTCCTTGGGGGCCTAGCTCAGCACATGCTGGCCGCGGTAAGGCTGCCTTTGATAGACAAGGGGAAGGCGTCCATGCCAGGTGCCTGGCATATCAGCAGCAACATGAGCCACCGCTCTGCAGAAATCCTTTATATACACACGAGAATCCTACGGAGAGTCTAACCGGTGGCAGAAGGTAGTGAGTCAAGCTTAAACTCCGGAGGAAACAGCAGCGGTACAGGACGTACACACACACCCTCCTCTATCAGTCCCGTCTTACCGGGACAAAGCACAGCTGAGCGGCCAGTTGCCGGCACAGGACGTCCACACAGAAAAGTAATAGGAAATCCTTCAGTAGTCCAGTCAATTATTCCTATACATCTCAAAAAGGACGAATTCCAGAGTCGGATATCTGTGCAGCAACTTCAGTCGTCGCTCGGACGAAAAGTGGGGAATCTCCTCAGCACGTGTCGGGCTCCCAGCTCCCTCACATTCGCAGGAAGTGTGCATGATCGAGGATGAAGGTACGGCCAGCAGTGATTGGCATTTCAAACACAGAAGGGAGCTCTCCGGAGAGGAGCGAGCGTCTGGAATGTAAATGAGGGATAGAGTGGTGTGATGCAGAAAGCAGCCTCTCTCTCTCCCGTCTGTGGCACTGATGCATCTGTGTTCCCTCCCTCCCTCTGCTGCAGCAGGAGCGCTGAAACTCCTCCCATCCTCAACTTGAGCCATTGAGCGAATGGAGAAGCACGAGTGGAGAGAGGCATCCCCTTGTAATTACAATCCATTGCGTTCAGTGTTTTACAGACTAAACAAACACGTTATTCTCTCTTAAATGCTAAAACCCATGTTGCTCTCTCTCATGCACTGGCCTTTTTCCCTATCGCTATTCGAACACCACATTCCTCCCACACACTCCCTCCTGCTCACATGGGGACACGTGCAGAAAACAGCGGGAGGTCAGCATGTTATGCTAGCGTCCCAGAAATAAGACGGTATTATAAATGTCTTTAAAACAAAGACTTGTAATGAGGTCACACTTCATTTAGGAACAACAACAATGCATTTAGAAGCCATTAGTAATGCACAGCCTTAAAAAAAACTGATCCTGCATATTGAAAATACTTCTTAAAGTGAATGAAAATGAATAATGTTACATATTTTGGTTATTACACTTGATCCTCATTTGTAAGTGTGTACTTTAGGTATAATACCATGTACAGAAGTAATACAATAAAATATCCTGGATCTAGGATCAAACACCTTTCACAATACATACAATACATCAGTATGCTTTGTATGCATGCACAAATTGTTTCATGCACTCCAGAAAAACTTCATAGGATGTCCAGAAAACAAACAAATGACTTTTGCCATGTAATGTAGTTTAAGCATAGTTGAACCCAAAAATAGTGCTTGAGAATGCACTACAACACGCATATATATTCTCTGCCTGTTCTTATTTCAGACTGTTTATCTTCTCATGTCCTGTATCAGCCTAACCCTTGCACTATATAATCTTACAGTCCCTAGCACAAGAAAATAATGATTGATATTTAAAAATATATGATTATAAATACACAAACAGATCACTTGGAAGTACGAATTTTTACGGCATGGAGGAATGCGTTAATGGGACATGCTTATACATTTTTTGTGATTGTTTGCATGGATGACTCATATCATCTGAGCATCCCACAAGATTTACAGATAGGTCAAATTGACTGTTTTTATTTTTTTCAATAAACACCATTTGCTTTTTTGGGCCTTCTGTATCCTTTCTCTATATTAGCGTTCTGTTCTCACTGAAAAAGTAAAATATTGAGACATCCTCAGTCAGAATCCACAAACACGCGCGGTCCCCAGTTTCACGCATCCCCTTAGCCTGGAAACACGAGGGGCTAAAAATAGGGCCGGCTGTAAGGTGGGGAGCAGTCGACATCGGGCTCCTCCATCAGGAGGACGATGAAGAGGAGAGGAGGAAAAGATGGAGGAGCTGAACGTATGTAAGATGGAGTCGCAAAGCCTTGCTGAAAATGTAGAAAGATATACATGTAGACCTGAGTGAACATTTGAAACTTGTTTAATGTCATGCGGCTGCATTTCCCGGGTGTTGATCGCTTATTTCTAGAAATATATTTTCCATCCAACATCCTTCATAAATATCTTCAAATCTCTGTTGGGTTATTAAATAAATATTTATTTTAGATTTAATGGATTTTTACTTTTTTTTATACATTTGATGGTATTACACAAATTCTTTGTATAATAATTTCTGTTTATATAACATACATCTCATTTTCTCCATTTGGTCCAATTCCAGCTGGAATGACATATTCGGTTAATATGAATCATAATATGTCTGTAAAATAGTTTTATTAACTACATTTGGTTGTGCAGAGCCGGACGGCCCATTGTTTTCACATTGGGTTAATATTCTGGCGAAATCTATTAAAAATTCACAACAACAAACTTTGGTTGGTCGCTTTACACGTCAATCATTCTTTTCCAGGCTAAAAATGTACTTTGCACATTATAATAGAATAGAATGCTTAAACTAAATTAAATTAGTTTCATAAAATCTAATGTAGTACTTCATTTAGTTGTTCCAGCAATGTTCATCGCATAGAGTATAACTTGCAATAATACCATGTATTTTATTTTAATTTATTTATAATTTCTATATTTTAATCTATTATTATTATTATTATGACCTATTAATTATAATGCATGTAAAGCTGCTTTGCAACAATTAAAATTGTGAAAAGCACTATATAAATGATATTGAATTAAATTAAAGGGCGTTTCTTAACCAAAACAAGCTGCCATGTGAACAAAACCTTTGCACTATTTATTCAAAGGTCTGGCTACACGAGACCGAGCCAGCCTGACTCGATAAAAACACAGAGTACACAAACGGCACGTACTCATCCCATGACACAGTGAGACAGCAGCTTTTACATCAGCAGTCAGCCAAACTCTCGAACCTGAGCATCACTGCTGCTGCCGCGGAGACCGACAGAAGTCCTGCCATACAGACCACCCACAATCTTCCTTCATGAACCCCCTCTTGATGCACTACATCCTGAATATTCCCTGACATTAACCCCATGGACCAACAATGCTATTTTTATACAGACGTTCTATTGCAAGTGTTTTGTTAAAGGAGCAGAACACAAAAAACTTACAATTCTCTAACCATCTACTCTAACCTTCATATGTTCATTTAGATGTTTAATATATATAAACTATTCGTCCAATACACACCCACCATCAAGGCAGTTATTTATCAAAGCGTGTTAAGAATGCTGCGACGTGATGCGAGAAGATGACTAACTAACAGGCCGAGCTTTGTGTTAGCTGTTTGTTTTCTTTCACCACATGGGGTGGTGTGTAAGGAGCGTCTAGAGAAATCCGTGTCTGTATTTCTGACCTCAGTGTCTGTGTTTATGGACACAGGCACATCTGGTAATAGTATGTGGCGAAAAAATGCAGCCCGACCTGCGGACGAGGACAGAGCAAACACAATGGGTGTGTGCTGATACTTGTTAGCATGTCAAATCGCAGACGGTCTCACACAATTCCATTAAGATAATAAGGAGGCAGGCAGATGATGGCTGAATGGGGAACTGGGCTTCATGCCTGTTTGCGGAGCAGTAATGACTTGATTAGATTTGTAACCTCAACATTGAAAACATCATGCTGCATAAGTTGTCTTCAGGATAACATATTTAGTTTATAGGGGTTGGTCTGTGTGCTTTTGCTGCTGTCAAAAACAGCTAGTGAGCACAGTTTACTCACATCACATATTTAAGCGGAGCATTTATTGAATAACATGAGACATTAACATATGAATATTGATTAGATAGATAAAGGTTAAGGTCGCCATGAGTGTATATAGTATTAGCATTTTTTCTTGTTTGACTATACCATCTTATTGAGCGTTTGGAAACGGTATATGACCTCCCATATATGGTGTTGCGTCAGACTCAACAGCCTAATTTAAGACCAGCTAACACGTACAAACAACTGAACCAGCTTAGCAAGGCTGATAAAAAATAGCCTAACTAACAAGCTAAGACCAGCGAACCAGCTTTAGGGTGGTTTCAGGGCTTTTTTAAGCAGGTAGGATTCTCATAAAAATCCACGGAGAAATTACGACACTACTGCACATTTTCATTTATTCATTATTTCTAGATGTATTGTGGCTATTCCAGTCCAGTGTCTGTTGAATTTCACCAAAAACAAACCTCAGGAGTGACAGCCATGTAAAAGACTGACAGAATGAAAAGATACATGAATACAGTAAGAAAAATCCGGATTATCACATAAAAAAATACATTTTGAACTTTTTTATATATGCATGTACAAATATTACTGTTTTATTGCTTGAAATTGAATATGAACTCTTTGCAGTATTTGAGGTCTGAAAAAAATACAGAGCATCTTTTCTGTTATGTTGACATGTTTCTCCTGTTTTCATTTTCTGCAAATAAAAATTTAAATAGAAACAATACTTTTAAATGAGATTTGGAAGAAATATTTTGTAAGTAGTCCACAGAAAATAGTTTTACCAAACACGCACCTAAAAATAGTGAATTCAGAAAAACAGAAAATAACTTGAATTATGGATTATTGAATTATTAATGAAATGGTCTGGCAGTATATTTTAGTGTAAATCACTTTTGATCTCAGCATTACTATAAGATTACACAGAGGTCATGTCAAATCCAGTAACTTTATTTTATGTTGCTCTCTTATTTATTTTGCCTGGTTTCAACCCTTCGTAATTTTTTACTTTCTGTAATCATCAACATTATAATGAGAACAAAATATATAAAATCGTTAGAGTTTAACTAACTATTTAGTCTTACTATATATACACAGTACAGCCACAATACATTAGGAAAAATATTTAAAATTTTTCAAAATTAACTTTTTATGTGTTTAAGTAAACTATGTTTTTTATTTCCACCTATGAAGCTAGTTACAACATTTCTTCCAAATTCCAAATAAAAACGTGTTTTCATTTGCAGAAAATTTAAATGGGCAAAAGGGGTCCAAATGACAAAACTGATGCAATGTTTGCAGATCATCAAACTTGTTACAATTTTTTGTAGGTTCATTGCTTGTCATTTTTAAGTTAATGTTTATTTATTTATACCATTAAACAAAAAAGTATGTCTATTTTTGTTTAATATTATATAACTGTTCAACGGAGTCTAATCTTGTTTGCTGATGATACTTGCTTTAAGCTGGTTTTAAACTGGTCTCCCAGCCTGGACAAGCTGGTGTTCAGGTAGTATGGCTAGTCATTTATTTTCTCCAAAACCCCTCTAAAACCTCCAAATCCAGCCTTATCAAACTGGGAGACCAGCTAAGACCTGATCAGGCTCATTTCAGCCGTTTCTATCAGCAGGTTGGGGGATTCATCCTCATTTATAATTGAAATTTATGTCATAATCAACCAGCTGTGGTCTTTACAGAGTTCATTGTGGTACATACCTGCCCACCGTTGTTCCCATGGCAACAAGTGTAAATAAATGAAGAGGCACTTTTTGATGAATAAATGGAAAAGGTGAGCGCACTCAACAGAACTACATCAAACCTGTCATCACTAAGGCGATGGTGTTAAGACGTGTCCAGTATTTATGACCCCAGACCTGGTGAAACTCAACACTCGTCATTCGGCCAAAATATATCACTGTGAGGCCTTTCTCTCCAAACTCTGGAAATTCTATATTTCTCAGTAATATGTTTATTGAAAGCGGAGACGGACCGTTTCATCAAAGTCACTCCGTCGCTTAACTCGCCGTAAGCATTGAACTGTAGAGCAGCCGGCCACCGCAACAACAACTCAAAATAGAAATGTGGGCCATTCAATGCTTCCATTGAATTATACACAATAGCAAAACTCAGTAAGCTATTCTTTGTGCAATGCTTTTAAGAAATGAATCACCATTCCCAGGGATCAGTCAGAAACATGCACGCACGCACACATACATGACAAAACAAAACATGGCAAAGCGTTAATGTGCAGCATTTTCCTAGTTGACATCTGTTGTTAAAGAACGAATGTTAGCATCAGCGACACCAGCAATTCTTTTGGTTGTAAGGTTACGAAAACTAATGAATTTGTCATTACGCAACGGGAGACATAGTGTGTGGTTAGCGATTTAGCTTTAACTCGAACCTCGCATAAGTTCAACGGTATGGAAGTGTAGTGCGCTACGAGGAGGACGGTGAAGAGTGCAGGTGTGACCACGGGCTGAGTGGAAATAACCATTCATCAAGTGCTCACTATAAAGTCAGCCAGCTTACTGCCGGGTCTGGTTTCTATAATCTCATAACAGATTGTGTGTAAGAAATGTAAAAATACTAAAAATAATCGCAGCGCATATAAAAGTTGATTTACGCATGAATCTGGAAAAAGAGGATAGTTCACCCAAATATCACCCTTACGACAAATCAAACCTGTTAGAGGACTGTCCGTTATCCTCCATTGTATGGTCATAAAACCAATGAGACCTTTCTCAAAATATCTTTTTGAGGTTTTTTTTTCTTGCTTTAAGTGTCTCAATTACTTCTAGGTCTTCAAGTTAAAGTACTCTCAACTTAAAGGGATAACGGACCCTCAAAATGAAAATTCAGAGTTTCCGCTACATTTATTTTGCCGTTGTGTTGCTAAGTTTGCAACTCTCACTAGATTTAGCGACTTTTCCGACCCCTTTAGCGGCATTTGATCAAAAGTATGACGACAGACCTAGAGTCTTTTTGAAAATATGATAATTCCCACTTCAAAGCGGAAATAATTCATGGAACGGTGCTCTTTTAATGTTAAAAGCTACTTGTAATCTCTTAATGCTCCTAAATCATTCGTAACATTCATTTTAATAATGTTAATCAACATTTAGATTAAATACTTTTAATGTTAGTAAATCCAGATGTTACTTTCGGGTTTGTGGTGGGAAATATCCCAGTTCTGAGGTGTCTTGGACGCAGTATTAAAACGATGTGATGACGTCTCAAATTATGTTGTGTGACATCATCAAACACCACAGTTTCACAAAATCCAAGCAGAAACACTGAGATTATGTCACTATCTACACACCCTCTTGTCATTTTAAACCTTTATGACTTTCTTTCTTCTGCTGAACACAAGAGAAGTTATATCTGAAAAGCCATTGGTCTCCATTCACTTGCATTGTTTTTTTGTCCATACAACAGAAGTTTTTGGTTACCAACATTTTTCAACATATCTTCTTTTGTGTTTTGCAGAAGGATTCCTAGTATTCATTTAACTCCAAAGAACTGGCCAAACCTGTACTTGTCAAAAATAATTCTTAACAACAAGAGCGCATCTACCCATAATCGCATTTGTCGTATTGGGCCCTGGAAAAATTTGATTCTTCTTTTTTACTGCATAACGGAAGTTAGGTCTCAATTTTTAACCTATACAACCTAAATTAATGAAGCACTTAGTCGTCTGAATAGCAAACAAATATATAAGTGATCGTCTACAAACTAAACATCTACATACAATTTAAAAAACGGATTAAGCATATATAATGTCACACTACATGCGCAGTGTGCAAACATGTACATTTTTATTTGTAATTATTGAAATTATTTATTATCTGAAATTCAGTATGCGACAAATAGCGAGAAAGTGAACAAACTGTGCGTGCAGCTTTGGTCACGTATGCTTGTAGGTTTAGTGCCGCAACCTTATGATGACCTGATATTTAAAGTTTTCCATAGTTGTTTATATCCTGACAATAGCAACCGACAACACCCGATTTCGTGACTTGCAAAACAACAATCAGTTCTAAAGATCAGATTAGAAAAACAAATTGGGTTTGTGTGCAAGAGTGATCCAACATCAGGTTTGGATAGAGTTTCTTCTGTTCCCTGCAGTCATACAAAAGTAGCTTCATTTAAGTTTCATTCGATGTTGAGAGACAGACTTATACATTCAGTCCTAACCATCTCACACAAAGTCACTGTGTCAGGTTTATTTAGACTTGGGGTGGG
Organism: Triplophysa bombifrons; assembly: GCA_029783895.1. Taxonomy (NCBI): domain Eukaryota; kingdom Metazoa; phylum Chordata; class Actinopteri; order Cypriniformes; family Nemacheilidae; genus Triplophysa; species Triplophysa bombifrons. The sequence continues at coordinate 4,876,631 of CM056471.1, forward strand.
TGTACGCAATCGGGGGGAGCGAGGAACATCTTGAAGCCACCTGGGACCTCTGCGCTGCGGGATGTTTTTTTTACGTAATGACAGCTGACATGGCCGTGCCCAGTGAAATCACTGCGAGTATGAAGCCATACTAACAAGTAAACTGAGAGGAAACCTCTGCTTGTTTCTGACTCAAACCATGGAAATCCAAGGCAATGTGCAAGTGGTCACAAAACTGTATGTTTGCTAAAGATGTGTAGTGTAAGATAAGGACTTAGCTGAGTTTGGCCTTATGTCTGTGTGCCAGATTTTTTAGCCGTTTTTTAATGATTATTGTGAAAAGTAATTTTCAAAAATAAAGCAGCTCTTAGCACAAACAGACATAGTAGCTCAATTACAGTACTTTCAACATGTTTAATGTCGTTCAACATCAATGCAAAATTCAATAGAATTTGGAGCAATGGTGTTACTTCTTAAGGTCTTAGCCGAATGATAAATGATAATACTGACCCAAGATTTTCTGTCCTAGAAAATACAGTGAGGTGCTATGAAGGTGGTGGAATGAACTGCCAGTCTACACCCGAACTGCAGCATCCTTCACAGCTCAAAACGTACCTGTTCAGAATGTATTTGACTAACCTATAACTGTATGTCTTGTGTCTAAAAATTTTGCAAAAATATTTTTCATTCTCTCCCTTGCTTACTCCAGCTTTAATCCTCCCAGTAGCATGGCCTTGTAAACTAACGGTACTGTTTAGCGTGCTGATAAAATGTTTATATGCTCTCCTGCATGTTAGTCGGTTTGGATAAAAGTGTCTGCCAAATGAATAAATGTAAATGTAATGGAGCACGTGAAATGTAGGAAAGAAACGATATTCCTACCTTAGTGATGAGTGTGCGATATTCCTCCACCAGATGGTCATTGTTATGACATCCGGCCAGCAGCTGCCATACCTCCCCTCTTAAGGCCTCTGGGACGCCACTGCGGACCAGCGCCGGGAGCTGCTTGGGTCGCACGGCCAAGTTCAGATGCCTGATGAAATATCACAACATCAACGGGAGCTTTGGATGTAGCTTGAATTACAATGCAATTTCATTTAAGAAGAGGCATCCATGTTTCATCTACACGGTGATGAATGGATAAATACTGTATGATGCTTTTCAGGTGGGAGGGAATATAATGTTCATGCAAAACTGTATGAGGCACGTTAGATTAAAACTTGTTTCAGATGCTGTCAATTATGTATATATAAATGAATAATATAAGTTACCATCCACACTGGACCCATACCAATTTGCATACCGTAGCAATAGGAGCACAGATGATGCAGTGTCCATGGCGCTGCACTCCGTGCTCACACATCTGGACAATAAGGACACTTATGCACGCATGCTGTTTGTAGACTTCAGCTCTGCATTCAATACCGTAATCCCTTCCAAGCTAATCATCAAACTTGGAAACCTAGGCATTAACAATTCAACCTGCAACTGGATTATGGATTTCCTGACGAACAGGCCTCAGCTTGTTAGGTTAGGCAACATCTGCTCCACCACAACCACCCTCAACACTGGTGTACCACAGGGCTGCGTACTGAGCCCCTTTCTCTACTCCCTTTTCACACTCGACTGCAGGCCTGTGAATGGATCTAACTCCCTCATCAAGTTTGCAGACGACACAACAGTGATTGGTCTCATCAGCAACAACGATGAGACTGCTTACAGGGAGGAGGTACGGCACCTGGCCACATGGTGCTCAAACAACAACCTGCTCCTTAACACCTCCAAGACCAAGGAGATCATCGTGGACTTCAGGAAGGCGAAAGGAGGCACACACGACCCCATCTACATTAACGGGACGGCTGTTGAACGTGTTTCCAGTTTTAAGTTCCTGGGGACCCACATTTCGGAGGACCTGTCCTAGACCACCAACACCTCATGTCTGGTCAAGAAGGCTCACCAGCGTCTCTTCTTTCTGAGGACACTGAAGAAGAACCAACTGTCTTCAACTATCCTGGTGAACTTCTATCGCTGCAAGATAGAGAACATCCTAACCAATTGTGTCACAGTCTGGTACGGGAACTGTTCTGTTGCTGAGCGCAAGGCACTGCAGCGGGTGGTGAAAACAGCCCAGCGCATCACAGGAACTACACTCCCTTCCATTGAGGACATCCAGAAGAAACGCTGTCTGCGTCGAGCTCACAGCATTCTCAAGGACTCCTCTCACCCCGCTCGTAGACTGTTTACTCTCCTGCCTTCCGGTAGGCGCTTCAGGTGCCTCCGGACAAGAACCAGCAGACTTGGAAACAGCTTTTTTCCCAGAGCTGTTTCATTATTGAACTCTGCCCCCCACTGATTTCACTACCTCTCATAACTTTAACTTAATGCTGCTATTACAATGTTAACATTGCACTACAGGGCTGCCATGCATGACGGAACTGTACCCACCAGTACTTCATGTATCTGCTCTACCGAACTGTTTACACAAACACAGCATCATTTGCACTCTATACTGCTCACTTGCACACCAGGAATATTACACTGAATGCTCATTTGCACTAATGGACTACTTTCATAACTGCATTAACTCATCTACTGCACTGTAACCTTAATAACTGCATTAACTCATCTACTGCACTGTAACTCATTTATTACATTATTGCATCTATCGCATAACTAACTGCATCTACTCATCTATTGCACTATAGCTTCAATAACTGCACTAAATCATCTACTGCACTGTAACTGTATATCTGCATCTACTCATGTATTGCACCGTACTTTAATAACCACATTAACTCATCTACTGCACTGTAACTTTAATAGCTAATGTCTGTAACTAATGCACACTCAGGTCACTTGCACTATTGTATAGTCTATATTGTTATCTGCTCATAACCTCCTGTACACTAATGTTCACAGTATATAGCCTTCTGTATATATTTTTCATAGTACATACCGATTGTCATATTTTCATAGTACATGCCCATCGTAAATTATTTTCCTAATATTGTATCTGTATTTATTCACACTGTATATCTGCACTTGCTAATTGCACTTCTGGTTAGACCTAAACTACATTTCGTTACACTGTACTTGTATATGTGTAATGACAATAAAGTTGAATCTAATCTAATCTGAATCTAATCCAATAATTGACGTTTTCATCAAATTTTATTAGAACTTTTAATATGTCAAAGTCACTTTGGTTTGATGTAGAAGCAACCCTGTGTTTTTTTTTTCTTATTCCATAAGATCGTTTTCAAAAAATGGCTCACCCAAATATGTTTTATATTTATGTTTAAAACTTGTGTATGACTCTTGTGTAACACAAAAGAAGATATTTTGAGAAATGTGTGGGTTTGTGTCCAACAATGAAAGTAGATGCCAATTATCAGCATATCTTCTTTTGTGTTCCGCAGAAAAAAAGAAACTCATACAGGTTTAAAATGACACGTGGGTAAGTTATGAAAGAATTGTCATATTTGGTTGAACTATCTCTTTGAGATCTGTAAGAACATCAGTGGGAATCTTTAATTTGGGAGACGCTCAATTAAATCTGAGACTCTTAAAACAATCTCAACCTGCTGGAGGCAAAGCGACTCAATGAGTGTTTTCAAGCATTTGTTTTTATTTGTTTATGGAATGTTATAACGTTGATGCCCATTTTCCCTGATGATTAAAGGGAAAGTTCATACTCTCAACGTGTTGTACTATGAACAATCCTTTACCTTCAAGGATCTTCACTGTGGAAGTCATCCCACCATTCACTTTCATGCCAAATGCAATACTACTGGATTGATCCCAATCATCCTGTTTCTCTCAATAATAAACACTTTGTGCGGCGCAACACAACTCTGTTTGTGACAGTAAATTCTCCTGTCATTTGCGTGAGAGGCTCACTTAAAGCCAGTGTTGTGCTCTGTCCTCTGATGAGCTTGTTATGCCAATCAATCTGTGTGGTAGGAAATATGGAAGCAAATGTGTTTATTAAAACAATTTGGCTTCATTTTGATGGCAGTTGCTAGGACAAGCTTCACTTTTACTGTTGTTCAATCCTTTAACAATCCTCAGTGTAGTAAACCTGGAGCAAAGCGCAAACTTACTGTTTGTGGAGGAAATATTACATTTCAAAACAGATTGATTTACATATGGAAAAAAAATAAGATAAATGTAATATAAAATATTTGAAATATTATAATTTAATTGAAAAAAGTAATAAAATAAATAAGTATGGGATAATACAGTGGTTCTCAAACTTTTTTGGCTTAAGTACCCCTTTTTATGATTTTTTCAAGCCAAGTACCCCATGACCAGACAACAACATTTTACTTTAAAATACAGTGAAATGAGAGTCAACCAGTTATTATATCTAAGTGTATTAATTAATATTTTTATTAGGACTAAACAAAGATGCAAAAAATGTAATTATCAAAATTTATTGATTTTCATAATTTATTCCTAAATGTCAATTTCTCTCACGTACCCCCTGCAGTACCCCTCCAGAACCACTGGGATAATCCATTAGTGTCCCCTTCGCGTCGGTTGGTTCTTCACCTCCACATCGTGCATTAAAATCCTTTATACCATGGTCTGTTTGAATACTCGATTCTGATTGGCTGTAAGGTGTGCATTAAAACTCTATAGCGCACTGGTAGCTCCGGTCAGTTTTATTACATTTGAAATGAACTGACAAAATAACTTTTATTTTCTCCTTTTTGATCTAGAATTACACAGTAAACATCACTAAAAGCTGTAACTTGGCAAATGACCAAGGTATAAACGGGATTATCCACAGCTAGCCGTTCATAAGTACACATTCGTTCCACATTATGAAGGCATTTAAAACACTGTACATTAAAGGGGGTCGCACACCGGACCCAGAACAGCGTAATTGTTTGTAAAAATTACCATATTTTTTTCTATAAGTGTACACACACATTCCGCGCCTGTCGGCGGCACTATGCTACAACTCAGGACGCTGTTCTGAGTCCTGCAGCGTAGGGTTGACCAGTGTAGCGGAGCCTCTCTATTTTTTGAAACGGAAGTATTGTTGTATCGTAGTTAATGATTCATATGCTGTGTTTATCTCCTAAATGAATTTGTGTTTTGAATGAGTCGGACGAGTTAATGATTCAAATTGGCGATTTGAACGAGTTGGTTAAATGATTCTCTAACTCAATGGAAATTGACGCCACCTACTGGCCGTCTAAATTCTGCATTTAAAGTAAGTCTAATATTTCCCTTATAAAGAATATTAAATATTCTTATAAAGACTGCTGTATCAATAAAATTTGTCCCACATTAGAATTAGTTACTACAGTAAACTTCTAATTCATAGAAACTAGTGTTTTTGAGTCTTTTCATAATACATATTTAAGTATACTACAGTATTTGCTACAATTTATCCAATTACTACAGTTAATACAACAACATATTCTAGTGCAAAGTATAATACAGTTTACTAAAGTAAATACAAAATGTTTCATCTAAATCTGTGTTTTTTGTATAGATTTGAATTATATGGCACAGCATCTTGATACTACTTGGTATCCAGATACTTTGGCTAGTATAGTATCCTAAGACATGTTTATGGTACCGTGACAACCCTACTGCAGCGAAACAACGCGCCACGCTTAATTTAACAATAAATTAGATGTTCTTTGACTGAAATCATCTTTAATGCTTTCCTGTAGCTCAGTGGTAAGAGCATTGCGTTAACAACGCAAGGTTGTGGGTACCAATGTATAGGATAATGTAATGTAAGTCCCTTTGGATAAAGCGTCTGCCAAATGCTTAAATGTAAATGTAATCTACACACTGACTTCACCATAAACTGCAAGATGTATTCATCTGTTTGGGAATAACAGAGAAACAGCGCATTAATACAGAAAACCTCTCGATTCTACCACATTAATAAGAGAGTTGTCCAAGACGCGACGCTGCTCGGCGCTTCCGCAGCCGATGTGCGACCCTCTTTAGTCTCTTAATTAAACAACTGCTGTAAAACAAAGACTGAATCTCTGTTTCCCAAAAAAGCGAAGAGGGACAACATTCAGAGCTCCAGATGTGAGCACAACACACGCACAAAGATACAGCTGTGCTCCTCAGATAGTCGCAGGCCTGTAATTAAATTCCTGAGCTTTTTAATTGAATTCATCTCGAGGTTTTGATCAACTAACAATGAGAGGAACCAGAGCGGGAAATAATCTTAATAAGACCCTTATCATCATTTCACCATCCCCTCGTCCATTTAGCAGCTCTGGCCCTCTCTTTCAGCTCTCCACATTAAAACGATTCTCTCATTTCCTTCCCATCAATGACTTCTCAAATAAGAAACAGTGTGTGTAGGTTTTTTGGTCCGAGAAGGGGAATGTGTGGGGTGGGAAGCCATTTTTAAAGAAAATCCCAATGCAGAAGACACACTGGATCTATTTACCAATGTCAGAGAACCAAGACGTGTTCAAGACAGCCTGTAATCTAAATATGCAAATGTGAATCCATTCATCTCTGCGGGAATCTGTGTACTGAACCTGTAGCTCACAAGCCTTCTGTGGTGCTTTAATGACAGTGTTGCAGATGTGGTTGTCACTTTGTTGGGTGTGCGGGGGTGGTTGTGACATCACAAAATGGGTTATGAAGTTTAATTATGAACAAACCATTTAACATGACAGGCCGAAAAGTGTGAATGATATTATGGTTTCAGCTAAGAATGAAATGAATGGCTTGTCAGCAAGGTCAAAAACACATCTATACACAATGTGTAGGTTTAAAAAAAAACATAGTTCTCTGGCATCACTTATGCCAACTGGTTTCATATTGCTGAATATTTCTGGATGAGGCTACAAAGGTTTGTCAACATAATGGAGATGAAGCTTTTATAGAGCAAAGCTTTGAATTTCTATCACTATCACACTTCAGTTATTTCTACATGACTGCTAAATAATGGCGATAACAATGATATATAGTCTAATGACAAAGGTAAGTTAAGTTTGCCGGATTTTGTTGATGTGAGGTACCGGTAATATAAATCACTGTGACACAGTCGCAGCTATCCTCTGGATTCTGTGAAGGACTCACCATTTGGATAATAAATCTCCCCAAGTTTCCAAAATTTTTTCGCCACATTCCTTAGACACGTCTCCAGATCCGCTCAATAAGGGCTCATCGTTGTCTGCATGGAAAGGAAGAGAGAGCAAGTGAGCTTTCCATATAAATTTATTTTGGCTAACCTACCATGCTAAAGAAAAATAGTTAAAAACAGATGCTCAAAAAAAGGAGACTATTGTGAAGATATAATATTTTAACTAAATAAAATTCTAAGTATACAAGTAAAATATTTGTATCTTAATGTATTAGGTTACCAGTCATATTTTTAATAAAACAGTTTCCACATTAAATGTAAGTAGTTTAAAGGAACAATGCATTTTTATGTTTTAGATTTTTGCTTTTTGCTTTAAAGTGAATTTGATGTACAAAGTCTGCAAAGAAACCTGATTAAAGGGTAGTACACCCCAAAGTGAAAATTCTGTCATTAATTACTCCCCTAAGTTGTTCCTAACCTGTATACATTTCTTTGTTTGGTTAAACAAACATTTTTGGAAGAGTTTAAGCGAAAGACATTTATGGGGCATTATAGTAGAAAATGTTAAAATGGTAGTCAAAGTTGCCCCAGAACTTTTTGCTTCCCTAAATCCCTCAAAATATCTTACTTTGTGTTTAACAGAACAAAAACATTGTAGTAGAGTAGGCGGGGCGAGACCGTGGTTCGAGTCCGGTGAGTAATTGTGAATGAGCGCCAGCTGTGGGCACACCGGGCTCGAATCACGTAGGAGATTGGGAGCATATAAAAGGAACGAGCGACCGGACCGCCGAAGAGAGAGGACCGGGCCCGGACACATGTTAAGTTTATATTTATGTTCTTGTGTTTTGTATTTATGTTTTGTTCGCCGGCGGTCGGCCGTGCGGGGCCGCCGGCTGTTATTATTTATATTAAAACTTCATTTAAATGTCTGCCGGTTCCCGCCTCCTTCCTTCTTTATCTTGAATCTTGTTACAAACATGTACAATTATAACATGGTTTGTTTGAATACTGGATTCTGATTGGGTGGAAGGTGTGCAATAAAACCCTATAACGCACGGGTAGATCCAGTCAGTTTGATTACATTTAAAATTAACTGACAAAATAACCGTCATTTTCACCCGTTTGATCTAAAATGACACTATAAACATCAATAAAAGCTTTAACTTGGCAAATAACCATGGTATAAGAGGGATAATTTAGGATTTTAATGAACTTCGGAGGAAAACACCCTCTGTTTCGTGTTGGGTGGTTCTTCGCCTCCAATGCACGGCTAGCCACGGATTATCCCTCACTTATTTGTCCGAGAACTGTTGCTATCACTCTTCCAAATACCTTTTTTTGTGTTACATCATGTCAACATTTTAATTTCAGGGTGAACTAACCCCTATAGGCATAGTTCTGAAAAAGAAAAATCTCTATGTGACAGTATGACTTTCTTCTGTGGAACATGAAAGGATGTTTAATGGTTAATTGAACTTTCAAGTTTCAAAAACCACAGCAGAAGTATCCTTGAAGTAGTTGATATGATTTGTGCATTATGGGTTCAACAGCTTTGTGTGAGAAACGTATTGAATGTCAGCATCGTTTCCGAGTGCGTGCATGAGGATCCGGACGGTATGCCACCGCCGGTTGGGGAACGTTCAGAAGAGTGGATCGGGGTGTGATCGGCCCGTGAGCACTTGGCTGGCGGGTTTACGTTCGCAGATGTCCCCACATCACTAACGCTGCTAACACTGGCGGGCATCGGGGCCTTAGCCACCGACGTCACGGCCCGGGTAGCAACGAAATGATGGCTGGTTCCCGTAGGCAGACAGCCACCCGTGACCGCAACTTCTGTATGACCATCTGTCCGCAGTGCGGGAAAAGGTAAATGAATGCTGCACGCTGGCTTCCTATTATACCGGACATCCGGGGGCGGAGACCGGCATGCAAATTTCATTCGCAAAATTTCATTAGCCTTTTCTAAAGTAGTCAGAGTTGATTGGTTCTCAAGGGTGAACCCCATCTGTCGTTCTCAACACAACGTTGAGAGACCGACAGAAAGGGAATCTCAGTTGCTAACATTCTTCCAAATATCTTTCTGTTAAACCAAACAAAGACATTTATTCAGGTTTGGAACAACATGAGTGCGAGTAGTTCATGACAGAATACTATCCCTTTAAGTACAGATAAAGTACAATTAAGTATTTTATACTTCAATCACAAGTACTGCGTGGACCGCTCACCTTCCTCCTCATCATCCTCGGGCGGGGAGGGCACCATAGAGCCGTGAGAGCCAGTAGACATGGTGCCAGGGCTCACTGTGGTCTTCTTTCTCTCTCTCTCGGTCTCGCTCTCCAAACTTACAACTTCATACAGCGTGTCTGAGTTACTCTTCCTATCCTTGTTCTCCATCTGTGAGTGGAGAGAGAGAACATCTTACTAAGGGCCAGACTAAAGGTATCACTGTACCTTTAAAGCAAATCAGTTTGCTGGTGATGCCTTTGGGTAACCATAACCTATTAGGCTTTCTTTTAGTCTAAATCATTTACTTTTGGTTCTCTAGCATATTCTAAAAAAAATAGTTCTCTGAAAAGTCAGGTCCTGAGTTTTGTGTTTCCTCACCGATCTGAGTTTGAGGTGGAAGGTTTCGGTGTAACTGCGTTTGCTGAAGGGCCAGAAGAGCCTATCGGTGGGTGAGCACACTCGAACCCGTGTCTCCAGCAGGAACCTCACGGGCTCCTCCACCTCTGTGATCACCAGGTCCACTGCCGTCGTCATGTACATGAACTTATCTGTGTCATACAGGTAAAGAAACGAAGACATTAAACCCCATGGGCCAGATTTAAGAGTCTAAGCGCATGGGGCAGGTGCACTAAGGGCATGTCCGAATCCACTTTTGCTAGTTTAACGACGGGAAAACGGTCTGTGCACCCAGGGGCATATTCTGAACGGGTTGTCCCTATTCTCTCAATGAGTGATGGGTGTTTTTTGGGCGTAACGTGCAACCTATCATCGTCTCATTTCTCATTCCCTTTAAGAGCCAGTTGCGCTTGATTTTGATAGATTATCGGATCTGAATTTCCTAAAAGGAACCTGTTTGTGTGTTTTTATTTCCTAAAGATGAGGAAATTCTGACTTGAGAGTTCAGACGTACATTTTGTGTTGTTTTTCATTTCTTATTTCCTTATCCATTTTATTCTTTATGATTATTCTTTATTTTGCTACATATTTACTTTATTAGTTATAGATTCTATTCATTTCTATCTAGTTACTATATGATATATTCAACATTCTGTTGGATGCTGCATTTGTAGTGTCTTCACAAGTAGATATGAGTTTGCAGTGGTCTCATTCTCAAGGTGCATAATAACGTCACGAGACAATGTTGTGAAGCAGTAATTTTCCACTCTCTATGTTGGTATAATACCACCTGCTTAATGTGTTTCTAGTCAGACGAAGTTGGACGGAAAAAGAGTGAACTCTAAACACAGTTTTGAGGACAGAAAAGGTACGCTTGAGACAGGAGCATGACTCGCGAAAAAACAAGAACAAACGTTATTGTGATACTTTGTTGTCACTAAAAGTAGAAGTTAGCCTGAAAAGCACTGACCTACGACAAAGTCAGATAACTTGTGTGGCCGTACCTTTGGGTGTCTCTTCATTCACAGCATGAAATTGCGGCGTCTTGGGATTCCAGCTTCCTGTGATGATGTAGGACTTGCCATCTGAACTCTTCCCCATCGATTCCTAACAGACGGGCGACCGCAGAGGGTAATTGAGGTGAATTAAAGGGGATGGAAGATAATATCAAGAAAAACATAGAAAAGATTACATAGAAAATGAATTTGTGGTTGTAAACCCAAAACTTTTCAGAACATGTTCATCTTTCAGCCTCGGGATATACCGCCTCTGTGGCTTGTACGGAAGAGCGCGTCGTGCCCATCAGATCAATGTTTAGATGCAAGTTTATCCTCACCTCACCCTGATGCTAGATTATGTGTCCTTACCCTGATCCCTGGACTTGACTGAAGCGTTTTGTTTTGTATGTCCCAGATTGAAGGACCTTTAAAGGGGTCATATGACACTAATATTACGAATAATATCGTTTGTTTTAGATGCAATACAGTGTATATACACGATTTAAGGTTAAAAAACACTGTATTTCCACATACCGTGCATGTTTGTATCTCCTCTTTGCCCCGGTTCTCCGAAACGTGCAGATATTTTACAAAGCTCATGGCACTGAAAAGCGAGGTGTGCTATGATTGGCCAGTTAACAAGTGCATAGTGATTGGTCGAATACTGCAAGCATGTGATGGAAATGTAACGACTATTACCATATTTGGAACATCAGGTTCCAAAGCAATTGTACTGACAGGTACACCACCTTACTTGTGTATACATTAAGGCGGTCTTAGTCAAATCATGTCACGAACCGACGTAGATTTGTGGGGGTGTGGTTACACGAGGCGTTTCAGGCAGGTCTGGGCGAGCATTAACTTTCATATAGAATGGATCTTTTGTTCCGACACTTATATTTTTGCAATGTTACATGTCTAATACATGCATGGACAACTTGTAACACACCATAGATGTAAAAAAAAAAACACGTATTCGCGCCATATGACCCCTTTAATGTGCATAGTTAGTTACATTTAGTTACATTTTCAAGGAAAAATGCTGGAACACGTCTGGGCTATTAGGTTGCTTGCAAAGACATTATGTTATGTTATTTCTGAGGTGTTCTCGTTTGTTTTGAGAGCCTTACTTGTGTGTTTTAACTTGTCTCTTATGCTGTTTTGGTCTTAATTGTATATATGGCTCATGTCCCTGCCTTAAAGTAAGTGAGTGGTACTTTGACCCCATTATCGTGATGGTGAGGTGAAATTGTCTTAAGTCACCTACCAGGTCAAGCAGATGCATATCACTGTTCTTGACATTCTTTCCCGGGCTCAACAGCAGCCCGAAACATCTGAAATATAAGCACATTTGTGAGTAAAGAAGAACCACAGTGAAACTACACTTACAAAAAATGACTTTCTCGCTTAAACTTTTTTATTGTTTTGCAGTAAAAATGTCTAAACATTCTTAAATGAAGAAGCATTTTCTTGATGAGCAAACTGACCTAAGAAAATAGATCTTGTTTTAAGTAAAAAAATATGAAATTTCGGTGAATTTCTGCTTAAAACAAACGAAAATTGGCCAACGGGGTCAGAAAAATAATCTTGAAATGAGCGACTAAGAAAAAGGTAAAATTTTATTCAAGATTATTTTTTTAACCCCATTGGCAGATTTTTTTGCTTGCAGAAAAAAAAACAAGAAAAAAAAGACATGCACTGTAAAAAAACCTGTAATGAAACCTGAATTGTAACATTAAAAAAAATACCTTTACATTATTTTTATTTTACAGTATTTTCTGGCTCCCCAGCTGCAGATTTAATTTTCAGTATATATTAAAAGCTACATTTTATATTCATATGACCATTTGTGGGTTCATGAAATAAACAACAAATTTACTCTGTCACTCTATGAACATATTCCAAGTTATTGTAATGGAATACTACATACGGCAGGAAACTAAGTATTTGACAAATCAGCATTTTTATCAGTAAGGGGATTTCTAAGTGGGCTATTGACACAAAATTTCCACAAGATGTAGCCATCAAGCCAACTATTGAATTCATACAAAGAAATCAGAACATTTACGTATACAAGTTCAGTCATAATAAATAAAGTGAAATGACACATGGAATAAGTATTGAACACACTTTATTTAATACTTTGTAGAAAAGCCTTTGTTGGTGATTACATCTTCTAGACGCCTCTTGTATGGAGAGACTAGTCGTCTGCATTGCTCAGGAGTGATTCTGGCCCATTCTTCCACACAAATGGTCTTTAAATCTTGAAGGTTCCGTGGGCCTCTTTTATGAACTTTGATCTTCAGTTCTCTCCATAGATTTTCTATGGGATTTAGGTCAGGTGATTGACAGGGCCATTCAAGCAGCTTGATTTTCTTTCTTTGAAACCACTTCATTGTGTCCTTGGCCTTGTGTTTGGGATCATTGTCTTGGTGAAATGTCCACCCTCTTTTCATTTTCAGCTTTCTGGTAGATGGCAGCAGATTTTTATCCAGAATGTCCCGGTACATTTCTACATTCATCCTGCCTTCAATAATATGAAGTTTGCCAGTACCCCTTGCTGAAAAGCAGGCCCAAACCATGATGCTTCCACCCCCAAACTTAACTGTTGCTATGGTGTTCTTGGGGTGGTGGGCAGTGCCATTTTTTCTCCAAACATGGTGTGTAGAATGACTGCCAAAAAGTTCAATTTCGCTTTCATCTGACCATACTATAGTCTCCCAATAATCCACAGGCTTCTCCAAATGCTCTTTCACAAACTTTAACCGAGCCTCAACATGCTTTTGGTTCAGCAATGGAGTCTTGCGTGGTGAGCGTGCATGGATGCCATGGCGGTTCAGTGCATTGCTTATAGTTTTCTTTGAAACAACAGTACCTGCTGATGCAAGGTCTTCCTGAAGTTCTGCCCGAGTGGTTCTTGGCTCTTGGAGAACTCTCCTGATTATTCTTTGGACTCCTCGGACAGGGATCTTACGTGGAGCACCTGATCGTGGCCGGTTTATGGTGAACTGATGCTCTTTCCATTTCCGGATAATGGCCCCCACAGAACATTCAGCATTCTGGAAATACGCCTATAACCATTCCCATCAAAATGCTTTTTAACAATAAGATTACGAAGATCTACAGAGAGTTCTTTGATTTTACCCATCATGAAATCTTTCCTGTGTGCCTCCTAGGTAATGAGAAGCCTTTATAGGCCATCAATTAGGACTAAAGCAGCTGATATCAATTAGTACTGATAGGGGGCAGGGTTTCTCTCTCAATACTGACAGATTTCAGGTGATCTCCTGGCTTTCTATCCCATTTTGCACCTTGTTACCTTCATGTGTTTAATACTTATTCCCTTTGTCATTTTACTTTCTTTATTATGACTGAACTTGTATACTTAAATGTTCAGATTTCTTTGTATGAATTCAATATTTGGCTTGATGGCTACATCTGGTGGAAATTTTGTGTCAATAGCCCACTCAGAAATCCCCCTGATAAAAATGCTGATGTGTCAAATACTTATTTTCCCCGCTGTAATTATTATAATTATTAATGGAACTACATACATTTTTTAGTATGTATACATTGTTTTACAATAAACAATACTAATATCATTCTGTTGTAATTCCTTTACTTGTATGTGTGATTTTTAGGTATTAAATGTTAAACCCTCTATTGATTGTTTATGACTCCATTGAAAGAATTGAAGTGTCTTATTTACATGTATGCATTTGGCAAGCACTTTAATGCAGAAGGCATACAAGTATACTCATATGACCTTGGTGTATAAAGCACAGAGATGCTCTACGTGTAATAGAAAACAGTGTTTTTCCTTCAAATTTAAGTGCAAAGCAGATGCAGAATATTTGTTTATTAGATTAAATCACAGTGGTGTGTTAATCGCACAAGACTGTATTGTAAATGTAATATTATTACACTAAGCAGACGCTGTGAAAAGCAAACAAGAACGCATACACTGTGTAAACACAAGAAGCACACAGCTGTGTGTTGGTCCAGGGTTGGCCTCAGTTCAACACAACATCAGTCACCATAAAGAAAAATAACATCATCCATTTTCTCATGGCCTGAAAGCAACGCTTAAGCTCAGAAAAAACATAATTCAGCACTTGTTTATCAATAATAAATGAATCATTGGCTTTTATGGGAAATGCTGGATGAGAATGTCCCCTCAGTGGAGAGACCCTAGCTCTGCTCCAATAACTAACAAGGCACTGCAGTGCATTATGGGATTGCCTTCTGCATGAAGGATGCATACACTGGTAAAAACAGAAACGTACCTCTCGATGGCCAGCTCTTTGTTAGATGTCTGTTGGACGTATATCACAATCTTCTTATCCATACCTGACCGCAGTTTGAAGCTCTGTCTGTCTTTGTCCTTCGACACAGCACTGACACACAGAGATATTTCAGTTAGTACTTATACTAAGAAAGCTGTCTTTGTAGTTTTTCCAAAGCAAACTATTACCAAATATGTTTTTTCCTTTTTTATTAATTATATGATTCACAGCAAAACTACTTCGAATCAATCTGTATTGTATTAAAGTGCCATAAAGATGACTTCAAAAAACATACAAAGACATTACAAAAAGTCCCATGAAAAAAAAAGGACCACCCATATTTGAATTAAGTATGTATAACAATGACAAAATATTTTTGTGAACTATTCCTTGAACGGCAAAAAATTTTTTTCAACCTAAATGAGTGGAGCTAGAAATAAGAAGCGGTTCTCTGTTCATTGTTGTAGCGTTAATTCAACTTTCCGAGATGTAAAGCATGATAAATGAGAGGAAGCATGTGTCGACACTTCTTATAATGGGAAGGATTTTTCTATTTTTAACATTTCCTTCACCCAAACTGCTCACATGACTTCCAAGTCTGGATATCATGGAATGACACCTAAAATAATTATGTCGTTAAAGGAGCAGTTCGACCAAAAATGACAGTTCGGTCATGTTTTATTTACCCTAATGTCATTCCAAGCCTTTGCTTTTTGGGTCAAATACAAATAGAGATATTTTGAAGAATGATCACATGGCTGTTGTTCAATGCGTTGACACTTTAAAGCGATTGCCGAAGTAACATAACAACAATAACATCATTTATTCACCCTCGGGTTGTTCCAAACCTATATACATTTCTTTGTTGTGCTGAACACAAAATAAGATATTTGGAAGAATGTCAATAGCCAAACAGATCTCATCCCAGTCAATGGGGGATGAGATCTGTTTGGATACAGACGTTCTTCCAAATATCTTCTTTTGAGTTCAGCAGAACAAAGACATTTATACAGATTTGGAACAACTTGAGGGTGAATAAATGATGACGGAATTTTCATTTTTGGGTAAACAATCTCTCTTAATTTGGTTTGGCCGGAGATCAATGCTAGTAAATAATCAATAATTTTTAGAGTCATTTTTGGGTGACTTGTTTCTTTAAACACTGCTGTAAATACTAAAACCTAAAGTCGAAGAAATAAGAATATGCCTAACCTAAATGTGCCTTTCCCATCATCCTCTTTAATTTCCAGACTGACGGTGAAGGTGAAAACATCACTGTCTGGCGTAAGGGGCGGAGCCTTGGCTGTGAGTGGCGCTTTATTGGCTGACCGTCGGAAGGCTGTGGCAAAACTGTAGAGTATTCGGCTGACCTACAAAGAAAAACAGACGTGTCTCAGGAACTGCAGACAAAACAGTGTTCAGTGACAACGGCTGTATTACAATGACCCATGGTCAGTTTATTCTCAGGTTATCATGACTGCCACACACATCCTGTGTCATCTATAGTCCTACATCTAACGTTATGTTTTAAGCACAAATTCACTGTGAAGACTGAAGTTAACATGAAACTGCAGTCACAACATCCATTTTATAACAGTAATGTGACGCATTGATATTTATTTCAGTTAAATTTCATCAATGCATTAGAAAATCTTGAAATAATACCATGTCTTTTAATACCATATATTGTCTTCATTAGGTTTTATTTCTTCATCAATCACTATTATTATTTTTATTATAGTGTATGTGAAGCTGCTTCTCAACAAAAATTTTGAAAAGTGACATTTAAATTAAATTGACGCGACTTGAAGAAACCGTATATTAATAAAAAAAAACCTTAAATTATATTATGATTTGACTAAGATTATCATTTCAAAGCAAAACAAGTTATTGCAATTGAATAAAAAATACATATAACGCAAATACAATTTTGTCCCGCCCCCTCTTTACCCAGTACTTTCCAGTCTTCCTCTCCTTTCAAATAAATGCAAAAAAAATCACTTCACAAAAACAAGCATTTCCTTTTTTAAACAATGGATTTGTGAAATTAATAAATTGTACACAATAAGATCATAAATAAAACAAAGCAAAGACATTTTTTATTTGTTTACATTTAATAACTGTGTAAAAACAGCTCCCCCTTCTGAGTAAACCATAAAACTACATTCATTTAGCAAAGAACATTTAGATCAATCTTACAAAGATGAGAAATAAACTCATATGTAGAAATAGGATTTAACAGCTTTTTTGTTTGTAACAAAAACTAACATGGCCACACTTAAGAGTTTTTTTGAAATAACTCATTTAAAATAAGAATTCTCTTAACTTCCTTAAAGCAGAAGCAGTCCACCCAGTAGTGGAATTCACGTCACCATTTATTCGCCCTCATGTAATTTCAAACCTGTATGACTTGTACATTATTTTCTTGACCAGAACACAAAAGAAGATAGTTTGAAGAACGTAGGTTACAAAACAACATCTGCCCCTACTAACTTTCATTGTACTAACCCAAAACCACCGCAACATTTTTCAAAATATCTTCTTTTGTGTTTTAAATGACACAAGGGTAAATAAGTATTGTTATTTTTATGTGAACTAGTCATTATTCAATTAGTGTAGAAGTGTGAACATGTTTGTCTCACCGCTTCCTGGATCTCACAGCGGAAGACGTGAATGCGGAAGATTTCGGCATTGTAGTGGCTCTCAGTGAAGGCAAAGCAGTCGCTCTCTGGCGTTCCATCGTGGCCCCGAACACAGAAGAGGATCTTGTAAATGGGATAGTTGGCAATCTCAGTGTTGGTCTGAGGGTCCAGCAGCCTAGGAGACAAATTCATGGAATGAATTTCCTGTCCCTGTGATTGAAGTCCCAACCCCAGAACTCTTCCAGTGTACCTGACGGTTCCCTCGGAGACCCCCGGCACAGACAGGGTCACATTCAGGGGCATCTGGCACTGGCTGCGGAGGATGCTGACCATGCGCAGTGCCTCCAACTCGCTGCGCGGGGCGTTCACCGATGCACAGCCTACATACGTCAGTTTGCTGAACACCACGCTGTCCTCGTCTGGGACAGGAGTCCCGGGACTCAACTCAGCAGGCTCATCTAAACGATGAAAACATGTTTACTTTTATTTTTTTACTGTATGTCTTTTGACTTGTGTCTCTATGATCATATTCTTTAAACCTCCTACAAATCTTTATTACATAACTTTCTTTTATAGCATTACTTTGAATGTTAAGGAGGTTTTAACTACCATTGTGTGATCTGAAGGTTAACAGTATGTCACTCTTTAGTTAAGAGGTCCAGTGTGTAATTTTTGATCTATTAACAGAAATGCAATATAATGTACATAACTATGTCTTTAAAGGTGTATAGAGACCTTGCGTAATGAACAGTTATGTTGGTATTACCTTAGGATAAGCTATTTATATCTACATACAGAGCGGCCCTGCATACATTGAATTCGACTTGTTGCGCCGTCATCTTTTGTACAGTAGCCCTAAATGAACAAACAGTCCTCGTCCTGCGGTACGTAATCCAGTTGTCCCTGACTTAACAAAGTTAAAAGTTAACAAGCTAATAATACAACAACAACAACATATCTTGGTTCTAACAAACAAACCAATGTTACTCACATACTGATCCGAATCAAAGCAACCTCACAGGGGTTATTTTTAGACAATCTTTCTCTCTACGTCTCTCTGTTCCATAGATGAGTATCTCCGATAAAAGCCTTAGTTCTGCGAGTCCTAATGTATCTCTGCTGGACAGTCTTTATAATATTAACGCATGTCCTAGATCCTGCCTCACTTTTATCCTTCTTTTCATACTTAAAATCCACAAACCGTTCATTTCATGTAATAAATTAGACATCGCTCTTTCGACAGTTTTTCTAATGCTTGAGAAACTTGAGAAAATCGCTGTATCAGCCGACGACATCTTTTTGTACTGTGGTGGCCACCGTCATGTTTCGAAACAGAGGGGTGAGTGGAGGACTGAGAGATCGAAAACACTTGATCTGATAGCTAAACATGTTGAAAGTAATCTACTGAGTAATGAAAGAAATTCAGACTTTTTTAACAAATTAACGAAGAGAATCACTGCTTTTAAAATACTTATTTTTAAATGTTTATCAGTATTTCAAAAAAGTTATCTGTTAGAATGTTTGTAGCTGAATCTTTAGCACTAAAGCTAACAGCAGTAAACAGAGAGCGTGATAAAAATGAATAACAAAACACTACTGCAGCGGCTCTGCGTCTTCGCCCAAAGGCTTCGTCCACTTTTTTGCGTGGAAGCAGAGGTTATTTCCAATTCTCGGACATTATTACATATTGACTACCGGAAAAAGAAAACATTCGTTTGTTTTAGCCGTTTGCTGTTGTCCTTAAAAAACGATTTCTCTTTGCAGTGATCTTTGAGTTTTGTGACTTTCTAGACATTTCTTTAAACCCAGACAGCAACAATATACACTATACATGTAAAAAACGGATTAGCAAAATAGGAACCCATTAAAATGGGATTATTTCAGTAATTCAGCACTAAAGGACATGTATAGGCTTGTATTGGCAGGTCACACGTGCCTTGATAAGTAATGACCAGCAGGTGGCAGTAAAAGCATATGAATTTTAACCAAGATGCCACTGACCTTAAAGGGATATTTTACCCCAAAATGATATTTCATCATTTACTTACCTGTCAGTCAAAACCTGTATGACTTTTGGTATATTTTGGTACCATTGACCCAAATGAATTGCATTTTAGACATTTCTCAAAATTCCAAAGAAAATCGTCATACATGTTTTAATTGACATGAGTGTAAATAAGAAAATGACAGAATTAAATCTTTTGGCTGAACTATGCGGATTCCCGGATTCTTATTTATTTTTATTTTTGGGCACAAAACACACATGACAATTTCAAATAAGAAAAGTATGTTTCTGCTTAATTAAGAATAGTTTTTATACTTCATGTTTACTTACAAAAAACTTGGTGTCAATAGGCTTTAAAAGTTAAAACGTACACTTTCATAATACATTATGCTAGATCTATTGTGCATAATTTATCTGCAATGCATTAAAGAAATAAAACAGTAAACAATAAAAAACATTGGAATCTTTTATCAAATGATAACACTTCACAGTCTCTGTATGCAGTAATATATTTTACCCCTATATGATCTCTCGTTCAGTTCGCTCTCCTGAGGTCTCTTAACGGGCAGCACCATCTCCAGTTTAGGGGGGGTCTGACAGGGCAGTGGCGGAGCAGCACAGGTGGGGTAGCCATGGTTTCCCCCACCTAGTTGGTCCGTCCCGGCCTCCAGCTCAGTCACAGAAGGGTCCATCAGCACATCTTCCAGCTCCTGCTGTAACTGCTGCTCACTGCCGTTCCCCACGATCTGCGCACACACAACAATCAATACATGTCATCATTCTACAACTCAAGAGAAAAAAAAGCAATACAGATATCAACCAACGCAGGAGAGATGTTTCAATTTCAGTTTTAAGTTAAGCGTAATGGATGGGATCTGTAACATTCTACAGATCATGTCTATTATCAGAAAACAAAATCTCTTATGCAAATAAAATGTTTTTGTGGTTTCAGTAATACATTGAGAACACACGGACGTAAATGGAGGAAAACCATAAAAAAAAAAAAAAAAAGATTTTAGCGTCATTGTGTACTCATTGCTAATTTAGTGGGGGAACAATAGTAGTCCGTTAAAATCCCGCTAGGATATTTATAAATACATCAAGAAGCAAGAAGCAACTTGTCTCAGAAAATTGTAACTGGTAGAATACCAGGAAGGGACAAGACTTAGAGGCCCTTTATACGACAACATTTTCAATTAAAAGCTGAAAACTTTTTTTTTACACTACAACTGAACACAAACTTTCGTAAGGGGGTTTTCATGTGCACGTTTTTGAAGATGGCGCAGTTGTTTCGGTCTACACTGTAGCGGTGATGTCATGCACATGCATATTAAGTGTTCAGTCTATATAGACATGAGCGAGTGTTTACCTCATTTGTAAATCGCATTGGATAAAAGCGTCTGCTAAATGATTCAATTTGAATGTACTCAAAACAACAATTGCGGGGTGTTTGTACTATACAACATACTTATTAACGTTTGTCCAGCAAAGAGTAGAGTCTTCTATACACACATTTACGCCAACAAAGCAATTTTGTGATATACCTATGCTGCGTCCCAATTCGATTAGTATCCGTCCTAAACAGTATTCGAAAAAAAGAAATGGTATGCCTCAAATCATCGTTTGTTGAAAAGAGTATGGTCTACTACTTCCGGTAGAAATTCAAAGTGCAGAATGATGCACACTTTAACGGCTGATATTACCCACAACTCACCGCAAGTAGGCGGAGTTTAGTGACGCACTGCTGCATTCATAAATTAAATAACTGATGCGTCATTAAATAAATAAATATAACTAGAGTTATTATTACATATGAAAGAATAAATACTTAAATGGAAAGAAGAGCTGTATCTTGATAAGAGTGACAGTTAATGGTCAAAATGTTGTCTAGGCAACAACGGCAAATTACGTTTCCTGTTATTATGTCCCAGTGCATGCATATTGTTTTGCTACACACTAAAATGTATATACTTTTTCATAACAAAAACAGTACATACTTTAAGTGCATAGTATAAGTAGGCAAGTTGGGACGCAGCACTGGATATGTGAATATATGCTGACATGCATTGTTGAAGTGATATCGCCAACTACTGGCCTGGTATGAATAATGCAGCGTATTTCCTCATTTTTGCAGATCCCCCCCAAAATTTTTTATTTTCTTCTCCATTGTTGTTGTTGTATAAACATACTCCTAATTTAACCAGGAACATGAAACTGAAACACTCCTTTAAAAGACCCAATGAAATAAATTCCTGTATGCTTAAAATTTTATTTGTTTGATTGTTTTGAACATTTTCGATATAAAAAAACGTTCTAAAATGAAAATCTCTTCCTTGGATACCACCAGCTTTTGGCTACCAGCAATAAAGTGGAAAGTCATTTCATAACAGTTATTTTGAATCAACTTGATCAATGTGAACATATTTTGGGGGTTTTTGTTATTCAGAAATGATCAACCTATCTCAAATTTCTTGTAAAATTTCCTGTAATTCTTGTTATGATTCACAGAGGGAAATAGAAAAAGGGAATTTTGTTCAGTCTTGTCGAAATGTACAGTATGGGCCTTAGATCCCATAAAGGATGTGTTAAATAATTTTTTGTTTGTGACATGAAATTTTAAAACATAGTTTTTAACAAATCGAGTCATTTTGTGTCGGTAATGTGTTGAACCCTTACCCTGAACTAGAGACGGATTTGTGTTCAGTTAAGGACACAGTGTTGTTTTTAGAAGGCATAAGAAGTGCATAGGCCAAATACAGCAAGAGCAGAAAATACAGCAGACGAATAAGCAACACAGCGGACAACTATTCAATCTTTTAATCATACAGGCAAAGGGAACAATTGAAACTTTCTTTTTAATAATACTTCTATAAGAAGACAGACTCGCAAGGCAGAGACCGATCACTGACGGGGGTCTACATGAATACTGGCCTTAAGGGGGACTGGACTCAACTCCACCCAGAAATGAAAATTCGGTCATGATTTATTCACCCTCAAGTAGTTCCACTCCTGCACATTTCTTTGTTCTATCAAACTCAAAGAAATGTAAGCACAGAGATTGCTGGGGTTATAAAAAAATGATTGTCAAAGGTGCCAAAGAAATGTTTGCTTTCGTACATTCTTCAGCCTTTGAAGACGCAGCTACTTTGTCCAAATTTCTAAAAGTACATTCTAAAATGCTGCAACGAATAGTCTACTTTCTTTAGAACATGTTTCTTTTATTAACGCCAGTAATAATAAAGGTGTTCATATAGTGCTATAGTATTTCATCTTTTTTGCGTTTAGTTTTGAACTGCTCTAGAAGTGGAAATTCGAAAGGGAGACTAGCAACTGGCAACCGGAACCAGGAACACTTCCAACAACAACTGATGTACTTGGTCCATCAAAGAGTGCAGAACGGTACTCTATTCTCAGCCAGTCTTGTCTCATTGTTCCAAGGTTACCGCAGGATGCAGTTCATGCCCAGACCTGATGGCAGTGCGGAGCAGGGGAGGCGATGATCTGACCAGAGTTGAGATGATAGAGCTGGACAAAGGACACGCCGACCTGACACGACTTCACTACAAAATTTCAAATGCTATTAGATTAATTATGATAATCTTAAATCTATAATTTACCTTATTAGTACGATTTTTTTATTTTTTATCCAGCCTTGTCGTGCAAGTACTGTTGAGCTTGTGCAGAGGCAGCAGCTTTTGCCAGAGGGGAACTGGAATCCCTTGGTTGGGCCTGGGTTCTCCTGAGGTTATTTTTCTCGATTGGAGTTTTGGGTTCCTCGCCACCGTTTGCATACTGTTTTGCACTATTTGCCTGGCTGCGAGGCTGCTTTAGAATTCAGAAGCTTTACATAATTAATATTGCATATAGAAGTGTATAGTCTGTTTAATATTTGACCCGTGTTTCCCTCTACTTTATCTTAAATGTGTGCTTTCACTGTGAGTGCGTGCGTGCGTGCGTGCGTGCGTGCGTGCGTGCGTGCGTGCGTGCCTGTCTGTCTGTCTGCCTGCCTGCCTGCGTGAGCATGTGCTTGTCTGTGTGTCCGTCCATGTGTGTCTATGTCGATATGTGTTCATATTGTGTGTGTGGAGCGTTTGTATGTGGGTTTGTCTGTCTGCTGTGTTTTCACACTTTTCTTGTTTTTACAGGTATATGACTATTTGTTTTGCTTATTGTCAATATTTCTCATGAACAGCTGTTTTGTAACATTTGTAAAAAGCCATATATAAATAAAGTTGAGTTAAGTTTTCACTGCTGCAAAAGTGACGTTTAGAAAGCATTGTTCCTGCCGCATCCGCAACTGATGCTATGATGCTGTATCTGTGCATCGAATGTTCAAAATATGGCACCCGAGCACTTACTTTTCATAAATCACCAGGGCCCTACCTTGAGGGTGAGTAAATCATGACAGAATTTTCATTTTTGGGTGGAGTATCCCTTGGAGTATCCCTAAATCAGAGCTGGAATTGATGATAACACATTGAACAGCAGGCTACAAAAGACAGAAGCGCTTATATGGTCAAGACTGTTCAAATCACCAGGTGTATATGGGCACTGCACAATGCACAACAACAACAACATTGATTTTGTCCCGCCTTTAACCCCACATGAAGCCACTGCACAGGCCGAAGAAGCTGGCAATCAAACTGATCAGCCAATGAGACACAGGGAACAGAGACACAGTATCACCACAGAGGAAGAGACGGATAAAAATAGGAAGAAGACTGACCTTAAAGCTGACCCCTTCCTTAGATATCACCTGTGTAACAAACAAAGTGTTTAAGGAACTTCCTTACAGATCAAAGGCGTGATGATGAGGAGGAATGGATTTACTGAGGCACAACGTTCTCGATGAACAGAATGGGATTTGATGTGAAAGCAAACTAATATAATGTAAGGGCTTAAGTTATAACAACCAAGAGAAACATGGTACAATGTACTGACTCCATCTAGTGGTTTAAAGAAAGTTTCACACCCAAAAAATCCCATACCATGAAACTAATAGTACAGTCGTGGCCAAAAGTTTTGAGAATTACATAAATATTCGTTTTGTTGGCTGCTAAACTGCTTTTAGATCTTTGTTTCAGTTGTTTCTGTGATGTACTGAAATATAAGTACAAGCACTTCATACGTTTCAAAGGCTTTTATCGACAATTACATGACATTTATGCAAAGAGTCAGTATTTGCAGTGTTGGCCCTTCTTTTTCAGGACCTCTGCAATTCGACTGGGCATGCTCTCAATCAACTTCTCGGCCAAATCCTGACTGATAGCAACCCATTCTTTCATAATAACTTCTTGGAGTTTGTCAGAATTAGTGGGTTTTTGTTTGTCCACCCGCCTCTTGAGGATTGACCACACGTTCTCAATGGGATTAAGATCTGGGGAGTTTCCAGGACATGGACCCAAAATTTCAACATTCTGGTCCCCGAGCCACTAAGTTATCACTTTTGCCTAATGGCACGGTGCTCCATCGTGCTGGAAAATGCATTGTTCTTCACCAAACTGTTGTTGGATTGTTGGAAGAAGTTGCTGTTGGAGGGTGTTTTGGTACCATTCTTTATTCATGGCTGTGTTTTTGGGCAGAATTGTGAGTGAGCCCACTCCCTTGGATGAGAAGCAACCCCACACATGAATGGTGTTAGGATGCTTTACTGTTGGCATGACACAGGACTGATGGTAGCGCTCACCTTTTCTTCTCCGGACAAGCCTTTTTCCAGATGCCCCAAACAATCGGAAAGGGGCTTCATCGGAGAATATGACTTTGCCCCAGTCCTCAGCAGTCCATTCACTATACTTTCTGCAGAAGATCAATCTGTCCCTCATGTTTTTTTGGAGAAAAGTGGCTTCTTTGCTGCCCTTCTTGACACCAGGCCATCTTCCAAAAGTCTTCGCCTCACTGTGCGTGCAGATGCGCTCACACCTGCCTGATGCCATTCCTGAGCAAGCTCTGCACTGGAGGCACTCCGATCCCGCAGCTGAATCCTCTTTAGGAGACGATCCTGGTGCTTGCTGGACTTTCTTGAATGCCCTGAAGCCTTCTTTACAAGAATTGAACTTCTTTCCTTGAAGTTCTTGATGAACCTATAAATTGTTGATTTAGGTGCGATCTTAGTAGCCACAATATCCTTGCCTGTGAAGCCATTTTTATGCAATGCAATGATGGCTGCACGCATTTCTTTGCAGGTCACCATGGTTAACAATGGAAGAACAATGATTTCAAGCATCACCCTCCTTTTAACATGTCAAGTCTGCCATTCTAACCCAATCAACCTGACATAATGATCTCCAGCCTTGTGCTTGTCAACATTCTCACCTGAGTTAACAAGATGATTACTGAAATGATCTCAGCAGGTCCTTTAATGACAGCAATGAAATGCAGTGGAAAGGTTTTTTGGGATTAAGTTAATTTTCATGGCAAAGAAGGACAATGCAATTCATCTGATCACTCTTCATAAATTCTGGAGTATATGCAAAATGCTATTATAAAAACTTAAGCAGCAACTTTTCCAATTTCCAATATTTATGTAATTCTCAAAACTTTTGGCCACGACTGTACATAAACTACATTCCAAGTCTTTTCATGTCATACGAAAGCTTTGTTTGAGACACAGACTTTAATTCTTACTTCCATTGCAGCACTTTTTAATTCCTCTTTTCATGAGGAATTAAGGTGAATTTTGGGGGGATGATGATCTATACGAAAAAAACTACCTGAAACTACAGAACTACATATTCATTTTCTTTGCAATAAGAAAATTATTTAAAAAAAGATTTGTTAAAAAAGGTCAGTAAAGAGTAAGACCAATGAAATGGGAAAATGACTAACGCTAAAAAGTCTATAAGTCCCCCGTTTCATTTCCGTGATCCAAAAGGTGAACTCTACAAACCAACAAAAAGAACAAAGCCAAGTAGAGAGGTGAACATACTGTACAGTCTCGAAAAGAGATGGGAAACTGAACAACGTGGTCAAAATCTTCAGACATGAATGTGCGGTCCGATATGAAACAAAAGAACAAAAGTGCATTTCTACGCAACTCTGAAAGTGCAGAATGTCAACATTTGTGCCGATAAATTAAAGGTGATACAAAAAAGACTCAACAGCATTCATGTGGCGTGGCTTCATGTCAGAATGGAGAAAGCTAGACTGGGGCTAAGCAAAAAAAAAGGGATGAAGTTTACAAGATCTCTACAAGACGTTTGTGATCTGTCCTTATTTTAATCAGCATCTGTTGTCTTAACATTGAATCTCACATTTCTCATATGAAAGTAAAAAGGTACATTTATGAACGACCGAGGTGATCAAAACTGCACTTGCAAATCAGCAACAAAATATTGTAATAAAAGTACTGTAAGTTCCCTAAACAAAGCAATACTTCCCAAACTACAAGGATTACTCTGCACTCTAAATCAAATTAAATGATTTTACATAAAACAATTTACACTTACTTTAACATTTTAAAGCTGTGAAATCAACATCAGTAAAATATCAAAATATGTCTATTTGAATTCACCAAAAGTATTCATTTGTTAATAAAATACTTTTTCTTCAAATAAACATAAATAATATGCGTACATTTTAGAGAAATTATCTATTGGAATTTATATATTTTTTTTATGTCCCACTGAAAAAAAACAGTTATATGCTTTTAAAATATAGCTGGGTTTTTTTATGATATATAAGCCACAGAATTATTTTTAGAGTGTGGTTATGTTCCAAAATCTAGTCATTTGCCTGTTGTCCTCTGTCTACAAAGACATAGAACCTTAAAAGTGATTCATTTGTAAATATTTTCAATACTAAAAAGATGTGCTAAAAAATAATTTCTTTTACAGTTTAACTAAAAACAGCATGTTCAAATAACCCAAAACACAAAGCACACACAAAAATTGGATAATGAGTCTTATTTCATTTTATTTATGGTCCCATGTTCATTTTTTTGAGGATTTTTTGAAACAAATTGAATATAATACATAACTATGTCTTCAGTTGTGTATAAAGACCAAACATGATGAAGCGTTATGTTTTTACTACCTTAGAATGAGCTATTTCTATCTATATCTCCTGTCCTCTGTCATGGAATTCACAGTGTTGTTTATAAAGTAGCCCTTATGAGTATTTAAGACACATTATATCATGTATTACCATAAGACCCAATATTTCTCACATCCTCACTAAATAAGCTAAATGCACCATCTTGGATGGATTTTTTTCACGAGATATGCATTTTGGGATACATTTCTCTTAGAAGCCTACATGCGATGCTGTCTTGACCAAAGAAAGACATCTTAACAGGCGACATCTTAACAGGAAGCTCATATAATACCTTAAAATATCACCTAGATAGGCAGCTCACAAGATTTTGGAACATGACCCCTGTCTATTTATCTGTCTACTCTTACCTTCAGTCCTGTCTTTTCATCATCGCTACCATTATTAGTGGAGGGGGTCTCGTCCCCCAGGCAGGACACCAGAACAAAGTCCTCACTGTTGAGGGTAGACACTGAATCGGAGGAAACGCTAATTTTCCCCACCGAGGCCTTGTCATCCATGACTGCTAAACCAACCCAGACGCGCTCATGAATAGCGTTTAATGAGCAAAATTACCTGGAAAAGAAAAGATAAAAACAAAGAGATGAAAAAAAACATGAGAAAATAAAATAGAACATGAGGGATCTATTGAATATACTCTCTGTCAACAGCAACTATGGTTTGTTCTGTATTTGTTCTATAAATGACAGCAAAGCAAATGCATATGATACTTGCAGAACAAATAAAACATTTAAACTTAATAATAAAAAAGAATAATAGCTAAAAATAAGAAGGATACTTCAAAACAGCAACAGGAAACAAAAGTTAAAAAAAAGTTTTGGAAATTTGGAAAACTGAAATACAGATTTCTGTTTGGTAATGTGGGAAGATAGTCTTGAAGTTTTTTATTTGTTTTGTAAGATTCCCTCAGGTGCTCTTATATCTATTATTATGTTTATTAGACTGACATTTATTCTATTGACGTGTGCTTGTATTGTGTACTGTATATTAATGACACAATAATCCAGGAAGCAAATGGGAGTGTCTCTATTATACGACGTTCAATAGTCAATCTGATGTAAAAATGCACGTTATCTCCACAGCAACAGTCAAATGACAAACAAAGTCTGAGGTGTTGAAGATTGTAAACTGTACAGCCAAGTACTGTTTACACTACTGTGCACATGACTGAGCTTGGTGAAACTTTTATTTAAGTATCAAACAAACGACAAGATAAGAGTCTGGGTGCACATAGAGAAGCAGAGGGTGTAAGGCTGGTGCCAAGGTGTCCAAACCAAAAGGGCACCACATCCTGAGAAACACAGAACTTTCTCCAATACAATGAACTCCACACAGAGTATGTATCTCCATCTCAGACAGCATACAACAATGAATGATGATTACAAACTCACACCTTTAAATCTTTTCTTCAAAGCTCACCCATGAACTGGATATGACAAACACCATATCTTATATGAACAAAGAATCTTCATATGCATATTTTGCATAATTTGAAATGTCTCAGTGCGATTGGTACAATAGTGTCGTTTCCACAGCAGTGGAGCGGATCATAACATAGGTTTGAGGGTTTAAAGATATTCTGCTCACTGTTGAGGATTCATGTAAATGTCCATTCGTTGCCTGTTTAGATCCTTTACAATGTAAATTGTCGTTGTGTGGAGGAAAGGGTATTTTGGTCTGGGTATTTAAGGGAAGCTGGCAAAATGTTCTGGGGAATTCTTAATAAGATGAACCCCATGGTGCTGTGTGTGACTTCAGACACACAGCACTGTGTTTTTTCCGATCGCACGTTTTTCTACTGTCAGTTATGCGTTTAAGACTTGTAGACTAATCTTTGAGGATTTGATGTTTTGTTTTCGTATTCTTCAAATTGAATTGTAATCGGCAAGAATCATTTACCTGACTAATAAATTGTCATGTTTGAAATTGTTCCGCAGTATTCTGAATTTATAAACACGTTCTTATATTATGTATTCAGTATAAGTATAATATAATTATATTGTATACCGTTACATCCTTGTTACTGCAAATCACCGCTCAGAATTTTAGAGATCCGTCGAACAACTTGCCATTCGTTTAAGGCCACATTTACACGATGAAAAACTGGAAAGTTTTTCTTTTGCGTTTTTGAAAAGTTTCACGTACACACAACAACGATATCAAAACAATCCGAGTTTACACAGATCCGCAAAAATGACTAAAACGCTGTATTACGCATGCCCCCCCAGTAGTTGGCGACATCACTTTGTAAAGAAAAAATACCAGACTCCCTGACGATTGATTGATGGTTTATTGGAAGGAAACTTCCCACCATCTACTTGTCCTCCCAGGTCTGATCCAAAAGCGCTGTTTAAAAACCCTTCGTCGCCGTGAATGACTGTTTAGGTTATAGCACTGGTGTAGTAAATCTACACTTTGCTGGAGAAGCGTTAAAAACTATTGAGCAGCACAAAAAAACCCATGTTATCCACCATTGTTGTATTTGTTTCTTCGTCTTCGTTGTGTTTGGGTGTAAACGCGCATACCACACCCCCACACCTAATACGCACTCGCACGATGTCGTTTTCTCATTCTTGCGTACTTAGGGGTTAACACAGAAATGAGAACGCCATGGTTTTCAAAAACTTGCACTACGAATCCGTTTTCAAAAGTTTGCGTTGTCAGTCCCCTAAAACGTCGTTTCCGTGACAGCCACCTAAATGTTACTGGTCTCTTACCTCTGGCATTGACCAGGACTGGCCAGTTTGTGACCGTGAGATTCGCGTATAGACGGCCAGCGCGAGACTCTATGCGACATGACAATCGGTTGAGTGAATATAGTTTAGAGTAAAGCAGGATAATCAAACATATAACCTAATTTCATAATTGTGAAGAGGAAATTTAATTTTAACTAAATGAGAAATCAAGATATTACAAAATCGTAGTCAGATATAATAGAGGTGATTAAATTAACTTTGTTTTCATTCAAGTTTTGTTTAACTAAGTGCTGTAAAGACAGAACGCGTGCATGCCTTTGCCATGCCACTTGGACTCTGCCATTGGGCCAGTGGGTGGTAGGGCTGTCATGATGATTAAATAATTGTCTCATCGTGATAGTTTGAACTCATGTCGGTGATTTCAGATCACAGCAATTATAGCACATCTATCCAGTAAACAAAAGGGGGAGCTGTAGCGCCCTACATCCACCGCTCTGTCCTCTGCGTGCAAAACAGTGCTCTGTTGATTTTGGTTACAGGTATCATCTGACTCTGAGTGGTCAGTATCCACCTTTAAAATGGATCTAGTTTCAAAGCCGAATACGATGGCACAGATGTGGAAATATTTTGGTTTCAAAACCAGGCGAAAAAGGACAACCGAAAGACATTGATACGGCAATAAGTTGTTTATGTAAGAGAGAAACACTAACACCACAAACTTACGGTCTCACCCGAAGTCACATCACCCCACTGAATTTGCATACTTTTTCGTCAATTGCCAATAACGCAGGCTTTTGACCGAACAACTAAGTTTAAACGCGAAAGTTTTAGATGGCGCTCCATAACTGACAGTATAATGCAATATTTTGCAAGGAAATGTAGCCATTCATGACGGTGGAGACGCAGCATTTAAAGAAATGCTGCAAAACTTCGATAAGCAGTATGAACTGCCAGAAATAAACATACATTTCCAAAACAGCAATTCCAAATTTATACAGGGTGGTGAAGGATGCTATTCCCCAGGTTTTGAAAGGAATTGTCTTTTTTGCAGCTACTAAAGACATGTGGTCCAGTACTAATATGACCCCAACATGAGCTAAATGTGTATTAAGTGTATTTATATTTACTGCCAGAGACAACTTGCAAAAGATTAACTTAAATAATGACAACAATGTGTGAAAATGATTTCATGAACAAACAAAACAATTATGAGAATTAAATGCCAAAGCCATGAAACAGACAATTAATCGTCAAAGCCCCAAAAAGACAATTAACCGCTATAATCGCCATGATTTATTAGACAATTAAACGTTAGCCAAATTTCATAATTGTGACAGCCCTAGTTGATGGTTCTTTTTTCTCACATTTTTCACCACCTTACAAGGGAGATTTTGGCAGAACATCAACTATATTTGACTATTGGAGGTAAACAATGGGACCATAAAATACAGGTTCAGACATGAAAACCTGAACATGCAAATTAAAAAAGAAAAACTGAAAACTTTTGATGCTATTTATTTTAGAGGGCTTGAAAACACAACCTTTTGAAACCAGGTTTCAAAGTGCAAGTTTTTGAAAAACAAAACACTCATTTGTGAAATTGGTGACGCTACATGCATACATAACATGTGCAGTCTCAAGGCATGCGTGAGTACTTAAAGGGCTGGTTCAGCCGCAAATTAAAATGATGTCACTATTTACATTTACTCACCCTGAAGGTGTGTGAAAACCTTTATAAATTTCATTGCTCTGCTGAACACAAAAGAAGATATTTTGAAGAATGTTTGATGCGCAATACCAATCAGTTATGGGGCACCTTTGACTACAATATTCGATTTTCATCCTACTATGGTAGTCAATAGTGCCTTAGAAATGTTAGGTTACAAACGTTCTTTAGAATATCTTTCTTTGTGTCTGTGAGGAAAAACAACAAAATTTATTCAGGTTTGAAAAACCTCTGGGTGAGTAAATGATGGAAAGATTATTATTTTTGGGCGACCTATTACTTTAACAGTAGCATATGTTTTTTATAGCGTTGAGGAGTTTATTATTAGTTTAATAGAGTTTAATATTGTTACGCTTTTACTTTATAGGACCCATTATACTGTAGGAAGATTAGTTCGAAACAAAAACCCACAGCAAAAACAAGTCCAGATTGTCACCACCAGTAATTTCAAATATTGACATTTCATAAATTTGCGTGTTCCAGATAAGCTAAGCAAACTGAAAGACTTGTGACCCAGGCTTTGGCTCGCTAAACTGCTGATATGTTAAGAACAATAAGAGAATACTTATACATTAGTTATAACCCTCCCACGTAGCAGCAATGGCACTACAGAGGTTAAAAGTTTTGTAGCACAGGCCAAACAGTTGTAGTACAAGTATACAATGTCTGTTATATTAGCAAAAAATATGCACGTAAAAAATATTTATGACGGAGGACATTTATGTTACAGTTGGGTAAATTTGGGCCATATAATTAATTATTTCCAAAGTTCCTTTTTCTATTCTGTGTTTTGCATTTTTTTACTTTACAACAATCATATTTTTCCACATACTTTAGTATACTTATATATTATTTACTATGGTAAACTGCAGTTAAAAATCCTCCTTTTGCAGGTACATTTGTGTTTTTGAACCTTACAATAGTAAATATTAGTTTAGTAAATAAGAGTAAGTATACTCTATTGTTGTTTATTTAGTTTATAAGTCTACAACTAGAATCCTAAATTTACTACGTTACACAGTGTTTTTAATCTGGATGTTCAAGTTAACAAGACTTTAATTTTAGACGGGTTGTCGCAAAGAGAGGGTGGTTGATGATATCTTTATTCAAACAGTGAAATGCTTAAAAAAAGCTTATGAAATAAACTCTCAGATCAGCTCCGGAGATGGAGTTCATGTGTTCATCTACTTATAAAGTGAGATGCAGACAAATGCACGAGCGCCACATGCGTGTAGTAATACGTTAAACTGTCCATATTTAAAAATCAGATCCCAACTCCGCTATTCCTTTCCTGTTACCACATTGGAGAAATCACAGGGCTTTAAATATGGACACCGTGCAGCAGGAAAATAAGTTGTAAACGCAAAAACAACTAAAATAGGGGTGCACCATTGATTTAAATGACACACAAACAAGCGCCTCTGTCTATATCAAGTACAAAACTGTCTCGCATACTACAATGGCAAATTTGCTACACTGGAAGGTTTTTTCCTGAGTATGTGTGCACGCCTGCACTGCCTTTACATTTCCATGTCATAGAACCTGCAACGCTTTTGGTTTTGCATATTTAATTTTAAGTCTGCTGATTAATCATCAAAACAAACTTCTGCTAACTAAAGAGAAACTGAAAAGACATTCAGCACTACTGGGAATCACCAGTCCAGTACAACTTTATATTTTCAGATGATCTGAGTCTCAAATGAACAATATTACATATATTCATTCGGTCAAGACACCCATCTAGGAAGGCATAACACAATAGACACACCTCTAATGCAAATAATCCAAACAGTTTTGCCACCATCATCAGATGTATCCTTCACAGAGAAGACAATCCCAGAATACACCTCAACAAGATCATTGAAGTCGTGGAGCTGGAGTTGGTAGCTGGTAAATTGGGACACTTTTTGACATTGATTTTGATGTCTATCGCTACATGTATTATTAAAAACTGAAAAGTTTAATGAAAAATGGATAAAAAATAATATAGGTTTTAAATATCCAAGTTTGTTACGGGACACATATAAAGTTTTCCAGTTCCAACACTTTCATTAAGTAAATCGTGGTCGCAGGAGATACATTTTCAGAATAGGGGTGTTCAACGAATTTATCGCAATTAATCGTACCCAAAATAAAAGTTTGTGTTTATGATGATATATGTCTGTGCACTTAATCATTTAGTATTTGTAAACAAACACACACACTCATATTTAAGAAATTATAAAAATGAATAAATATGTATATATTATTTAAATTATATAAAAATGTAAATATCTACATGCAAATATTTCCTAAATATATACATGAATGTCTTTTAAATAAAATAAAATAAAAAATATGCAAAGTGCATAGACATTAATTATGTAAACACAAACTTGTATTCTGGATGCGATTAATCGCAAATGATCGATGAACAGCCCTTTTTCAAAATTATAACTTTTTAAAAGGGATCATATGTTTTCGAACACGTGTTTCCTGTGTCTTTGGTGTGTTATAAGTTGCCCATGCATGTATTAAAAAAGTAAAATTGCTCAAATTTAACTTTCGGAAAAAAGATCCATTCTATCTAAAAGCGAATGCTCACCCAGACCTGCCTGAAACACCTCGTGTAACCACACCCCCACAAATCTACGTCAGTTTATCGTATGATTTGACCAAGACTTTCCTAATGTATACGGAAATAAGGTGGGCGTACCAGTCAGTACAACTGCTTTGGAACCTGATGTTCCAAATATGGTAAGAGGAGTTAGATTTCCGTCACACGCTTGCAGTTTTCGACCAATCATTACACACTGGTTAACTTGCCAATCATAGCACACCTTGCTTTACAGAGCCATGAGCTTTGATAAAGATCTGTGGGGCAAAGAGGAGATACAAACAAGCAGCGTTTTTAACCTTAAATCGTGTAAACACATTGCATTACACCTAAAACAAACGATAATATTAGTTTTAGCAGTGTCATATGACTCCTGTAAAAAGACAGTTCTGCTGGCTATTAAGACTATGTTGTCTTTAAGACTTAAATCTGAAAACTGTGGTTAATTGCTTTATTTGACAGCTAGACTAAAGGCCATTGCAGATTGAGTCATTTATAAAAAAAAATTCAACCTAACGTTGTGTAAATCACATTTACACACTGCCTCATAAAAAAAGTTTGATTTTCTGCTTTTTTCACATCTGTTACGAGCATTCTGAGAGGCGTTTTTACAATTCAAAGACACCGTAAAAACGAGCACCAAATATCAAAAAATGCATACGAAAATTTCGGACTGTATGTCCAAAGACCTTAAGACATTCTCTTCATGTTAAAGTAGGTTGTTCTTGGCCAGTGTGGACCAGACCTTAAGCCATTTAGTCATTCTACAAAACAACAATAAGACAAACACTAGCAGGTTGTTTTAGAGATGTGAGTTGAATGATAGGTCAAATGGTTCAAGCTTCAGGGATACAGCCAGAGATATTGAATGGCAGGTTGTTCCTGTGTGAATGAGCTTTGGTTTTCCTGACTGGGCATATTGTGCTCTGCCCTAATGGAGACAAGGCTCGGTGCTACACCCTGGAGAGCAATGACTAGAAACCAGCAGCGCACAAGCTTCAAAGAGCGCCTACAATGAGTTGTGTCTATTGTGCAGCTGGTAAAGACAGAGAAGTGGTTTCACACACAGAAAGATCGGATTTGTGAAGAATAGACATGCAGTAGGATGCTGTCTCACACTGCCGCTCTGTTGCCCGGGTCCTGTGCTGTTATAATGGCCGCTTTGTCAGATCATCTCTCTCTGCCCTACGACGTTAAGGCCAAATGGGATGTGAAACACAAGATGATGTTTCACACTCTCTTGGGGAAAAGCAAAGCGGAAAAGGAGGATAGGAAGAGAAAGTGGAGAGAAAGGGTAAGAGATGGAAAGAAAATCACAAGTGGACTGAAGCAGACAGAGAGAGACAGAAAAACTCGCAGACAGTATGAGACAAAAGAAAGAGGCGGGTGGACTGAACCGATATTAAACAAGGTGTTAAACAGGGTCAGTGCTAAAGGGGACGACTGCAGGGCTTAAAACAACCTTTTTCCAAAAGATGTACATTTTGGGCCACTTCTTACACAGATATTTGGTCTTGTTGTTAACGTTATTAACAAGTTGTTTATTTTTTATAATTTGTCTATTTGTTGTCTTTAGGCGCTTCCCGACCAGATAAGTTCAGGAACAAAGTTCTGGAACAAGTAAAGAGGGCTGTTATTCATGAACACATTCGCACCGGCAAAAAGTGAAGTAAGCCGGTCGACGCTGTCGTTGTTCGACAGCGTCCGTCGAACAACGACAAACAACCAAACAACAAAAGTTCGGCCAATCAGCATTTGCTTACATCATGGATCATTCCTAGCCTGCTAGTTTAGACCTTGCCTCAGAGAAGGAACTATAGTGTCGAGAATCGACAATAGAGGAGGATTGTGAAGAGTGACGGGTTAAATTTGAGTCAGATCATTTCATAGCCAATATATAACTTGAATATGAAACTTAATAATAACAACTGTATAAAATAACAAATCTAACGTTTCTTTGCATTTATTTTGGAATTATTGGGCTAGCAAGTGCTAAAGCGCTTCTATGAAGTGGTCTATAGCCGACTATTTGACTATTTTAAAAGAAGGAGTGACAAATTAAAAGAACGATTCGTCAACCGAGGTCATTATGCAAGGTACTTACAATACAATAAAAAGGATGCGACCAAATTGTAAGTTGGTGCGACCAACTGAGAAAGTGAGTGCGAACAATGGGAAAAATTAGTCTAGAGCCCTGCATAAGGATTACACGATATATCGTCCCAGCCCTATTTATTGGTGCACCACAAACATATTTAGTAGTGAGTTGTAACTTGGTGCCCCTTTACTTTAAAACTTAATTCTCATTATTTTACATTGTTTAATGCTTAACAGATCGTTAAAATGGCAAATGTGGTTAGTGTCAACAATAAAAGCTCCTTGTGTGAAGAACCAGGAAGCTGGATCTGTCACGTCACATGAACTATAGACATCTGCATGCGCTATTACGCACAAATCCACAATCTCTCTATAAACAGATGGGTCGAATGAGCTGCTTAAGAAGGAATGGGTGAGAAAGACCAACAATCTAGTAATGTGCTCAGTGTGTGATATGCAGGTATGCGTGAAAGCTTTAACAATATTGTAATCCTCTCCAGCCAGGCAAATAAGCATTTGTTAACATGCACTCGGGAAAAACAGAATGGGAGGGGCTGGTGGTGTTTAACACAAGGAAACACAACAGCTACTGATCCAAAATGAGCGAGCTTGTAGTGAATATCTCTTTCAAATTTCTATGGAAACCTCAAAACTGCAATGACCAACAGTGTATAAGTATCAGGCAACACAACAAATCTGTACAGAACACACATACCAAACTGGCAAAAGAGTGATAACAAACCATTTTATGAAGATAATATGAGTGTTGTTCATAAATCAAAATTTTGGAACGCATTTTCCATTTTGGTGTGAACTATACATTTAAAGATAATGGGCTTCCTAACATCGTGATGCAATCTATCAAATTTTACAATCGTTGGTTTTTTAAAAGGTAGTTCAAATGTCCAAAACAAGCATGTGGACTACGGTGACTGATATAGTATCAGGGTGCGGCTGCACATGGTCCAGCTGTCTCACATACCCAGGAGACCTGAAGCATCTGTCATGGTGCCACCAAACACATGGTTGACCAAAGGGCCCCTTTCTCTTATTCCAAACTCTTACTCCGCTCATGAGCGAACAACAGGAATTGCTAAACTCACACCGTCCCTTGATCATTTTTAGAGCTCATTCATCTACCTGGTGTCCAACACAAGCACATGGTAAATGGAAACAGTACTGCTGACAGACAGATAAAGAAATGGACCCTTGAGCAACTCGCTGCTGCTGCCTAGGCAACATAACATCCACAGAGGGGCATGTTTATTATTGAAGAAATCAAGCACATAGGGAATTACAGTATAACCTACTTTGTTCATTGAGAGAGATGTATACGGATGTATGCCCATTGGTTATTTAATACCACACTGTCAGCTTTAAATGACGGGTAACAGCACAGTGTAACTTTAACTTGCAACTAGTTTTACATCCTTTGAGCAATGGACACGAATGAGCTTAAAGGGGGACCATTCACCGAAAATACAAGTAATGTCATTGAATCCCTCTCATCCTGTCATTCAAACTCAATTCTTCCATCTGAGCAACAGTTCAGAATTACTCAAGCAATAAAAGACCAGCATTACGTCATGAGTGCTCACAACCTTCAACGAGAATAGACGTGCGTGACGTCACAGCGCACTCTTGTTTGCGCCGCGTCCAAAACATGACGTCACTTGAACTACAATACATGGGTAACTTTTTAAAACGCAGAATAAAACAGATAAATGTACCCGTCTCCGATCTGTGCGTTTGCGAGCATTTAAATCAAAAGGTTTTCATTCTCTCCAACGACAACAACAAGATTTTCGTGTTGCCATCTGATGTCAAGAGTGAATTGCACTGATGAAAGCTAAAGTTCAGTAAGTTAACAGGCAGGCGGGGTGGAGGAATTATGTCGTGTTACTACCATCACACAGACATGTCATTAAAACACTTTACAAAACAATGACAATGTATGGCTCATGAATAACGTTGCAACAAAGAGATCTGCGGATTGTTTGCAGATCTGCGCCTATTCCAGATAATGCATGAACAATGTCAACCAGGAAAGATAAAGAAACAAATTCCTGCTTTTAAGGATTTCTGATAGTCTTGTAACGTTAGAGGATTTGTGTCATGCATTGAAGCAGATCAGCGGCCTTTAACGGGCTAATATACTATAGCATGTTAGCCTCACATCCAAGTCTAAATGTTATTGTGTCGTATTTTCCTCAAACAACGTTTAAACTAGTGAATCGCGCAACATACGTGTACACGAAATAAATACACTGAGATGTGCAGCAATGACACGCATCCTACCTGTTTCCGCAAAAGCTTTTAATTCCAGAGATGCTTGACATAACAGCGCTCAACATTAGCCACCAACAGCACTGCTGCTGTACACAAACCAAACCCCGCTCGTACTGCGCATGCGCCCCGCACCACGGCACTTCCACTGAATGCTAGTGCACTTCGTAGCGAGCAGCACACTGCACACTGCACGCTGCTTACTATTTATTATGGGTCGGACTTGAAAAAAGTGAGAACTAACTTTAAAATGAGTAAACTTTACTGCTTACTTATTTGTGGACACCTTATTTTCAGTACGTGTACTTACAGTGATCTAGACACGAGTTTTCATATTTGTTTTCAATGCTATTTGAATAATAAATAAAATAGATCATTATATTTTTTTAATTGAAGATATAATTTAGTCACTTTCATAGCGTTTCTGATTTAGGACTTTTAGGATTTTAGCCAATATAAAGTAGCACAGACATTTCTACTGGCCTACTATATGTCTTCTGGGGCGAAAATGTAGAAGTAAAAGATATTGAGTGTAATATGCAAAAATTGGCACTGTGCTTTCATTAAAAAATATTTGTATATATTATTAAATAAGTCATTGTTATTATATTCTGTCAAGTATGCCGCCGCCAGATGCCGCAGTACCACAGTTGACCAGCAGGTGTCGTGCTCACTCACAAAGCTGCATCCTCAGGGAAAGAACGACGCAAACACTTGTGATGATGTAACTGTGTTTATTTTCTTGCCATGCAGCTATGTGTCATGACCTTTAAATTCATTTCACAAGCTTGCCCTACATATCGGAGCAAAGCTTATGCAAAATACAAGAGCAATAACAAACAACCAAAAACAGTGCATTGGCTACATCTCTATATATAGTATATCTTTCCTTGCCACATGAAAAAGGGACATCTTTGCCAAGTGGTATTTCAAAAGAAAAAAGTGACATAAATAGTTTCTATTATTTCATCAAAAGATATTCCTAAATTTAAAAATCTCTCTCTTTGACCATAAATAGCCTTATATATTTTAATATAGCTGATTATATATCTTACAAATGTGCAGTATGTCCATCTAATGATGGCCCTGACTGTAAAAAATGACGGATGCCCATCTTATATTCATTTACAATTGAATCGAACAATAGATTTGCAAATAAAATGTCTAATACAGACGTAAAAATATCCAACACATCAATTTGTTTTGGCGGTTGCACACAGACAATACAAGCAGCTCATCACAACCAAAAATGTCCTGCCCCATAATAACATCAAAGCAAATTTTTAAAATTCAGATGCAAACAAAATCGGCATTTCCAAGGGAAAAAAAACTATGCAACTATGGATATAAAATAACAATCATAATCCATATTATTCCACAAGAGCAGACAATTAGTGCAATAGGAAGTGTGTAGGATGCAAGATTCGGCCACACAAGTGCAGGAGACTCACAGCGCTGGGTTTTTGTGTGACACAGATACACAATCATACCTCCTCTGTCAAAGAATGGCTTTGCCAAAGGTAGCATGCATGATACAGAGCCAAGTTAGGCTGATAGACACGCGTAAAACACTTAAGAATAAGGCGATGTTGCATTGCATTGGGTGATAAAAAAGTAAAACGCTATTGTAAAGACAATTTGACATCTAGCAAGAAACATGTATAACTAGTAACCCAATTTCATTAAAAGTATGAAGATGAATTTAAATGAGAAAAAAAATAATTGCAAGTTTTTCATTGATGATGCATGAGCTGGACCTTGGGTTTTATGAGTTAGATTAAAACTAATATGTTTTTGCTGTCATTTCGACTACAGGAGGCAAAGTAAGATTTAATAAGACTGCTTAAGCCAAGACCAGAAAAAAAACTCTTATAGACGATTCTTAGCTTATCAAAAACAAAAATAGCACAAAATTGAACAGTCTTAAGTGATAATGCTTTCATATTCTGTTTCATACTCAACCAAGACATACATTTGCTCATTCGTACACATATACTGTATAAACATATAACAGACACTGGTCCAGGCAAAATATTTTTAACAAATGAGTATTCAGCTACCGTTTTTTTGGAATAAACCATAAAAGCAGAAACCGTCCCATCATAAATTATTGATTGAAAAAAAATGATATTTAAATCAGCGAGTATTTAATATGTGATGTCAACAAATTTACCATCTCTTTATAAATTCTCAACCCTCTTAGGAACACGTTTCATTGCAGAAATCTAAATCTCAGTATGCAAGTCATCATGTAAGTCAATTGTTTTTGAATTGTCTATCAGATATGAACTCATCCTGAAAATTGTGTGTTGATGCTGTGGATAGGATCTTGACCAAATAACAGATACACAACATTTTGATAACAACTTCATGGAAGTTAGAAATGTTTTCCAATAAATAAGGGTAAACACTAATTCTGAAAGTACAAGAAGTCGGTCTCCTGTAAATTGCCTTTGTTAAGTCATACATACAAATAAAAGCAATGAAAACTGACGTTATGTTTTGTCCACTACAAATAAAAAGCCAGCACTGATGCGCATAACATCTAAGAGAAACTGTATTCTGTGTTTAAACTCACTGAATATTTGTACGTGTATTTCATCTTTGAGAAAAACGACACTGTTTTCACAACAGCTGTGAAACTCTTGTGCTTTTTATATCGATTAAAGGAACAGCACACCAAAGAATGAAAATACAAGAGGCTAAATTAACGTGGCAAAAAACCTCTCATCTTATTTGTGGCAATATTGTCAAAAGTCAATGGTGTCACATCAATGACCACCGACAATGTCCAAACCTGGCACAATTTGTCTTGAGAGTTCATCTTATAATAAACATACATGAACCCAAATCAAGCGTACAGCTTCAGGAGATTTATGCAACTTTTTGAGCTGGGTGACCCCAGTCCCTATTTACTTCCATTGAATGTGGTAATTTCAATTTTTGTGTGAACTATTCCTTTAAGAACTTAAATAACGATTGCCTGTGAAATGGGTATACCACGTGATTACATTAAAACAATAATTAATGATTGTTTCGAAGAACGACGCCCAACATGCACATTTCAGCGGCCAACACTGCAGTAATAATGCAAGTACTATAAATTCCAAGCACCTTGGTTATTCTTGATATACTGTATATTTGACTATATATTATATATGTATATATATATATATATTTGATATCGTAAACATTGATACATCTAAAATAATCTATCCAAAGAGACCATTTGCACAGAGTGATGGGCCGTGGGTAATTGGTTCCTATCTTGGAGTGAGTTTTGATTGGCTGACATCAACAGTTACCTGAGGTGGAGTTTGTGACTCAACATGAACATTCATCCACAAGCGGTGATTAAAAAACAACAAACAAACTGGGAATAGATGTCAAGTGATTACAATTAGAGGGCATAGCTAGCTCTTATGAAGAGAACACGTAACTAAAGAAGGCGTCCGGCTGCGTCTCGCCGCCTCATTTGACTCCTATAAGGACAACTCTACCTTCTACCTAAGGAGTTTCTTGGCATGACCCCTTGGAATTGGAATGAAAGGGGCTTGTTGTTTCCGGCCCCTTCAGTTCCCGTTTAGCAGCACCTCGGGTCCTGGACTGGGTCGTGGGGGGTCTCCAGGCCCGGGCGAGCACATTGGTATCTTCCCCATACTAAGACCTCCAGGTGAGAAGGTCCTCCTGTGAGCCACCACAAGACAATACAGCTTAAAACTCAAAAACAAAGTCTCCAGTCGCAACAAGAATATGGTCATAATTCATTTCTGGTAGGTTGTTTTAAACGCAAACTATAAAACGCAACAAACTAAATAAAAGTTACATAGTCAGTTCATACATTAAAGTCCGCGTGAACCAGAAGTTGCGATTGTTTTTACTTCCCGATTTTGACACTTTTACAAGTAAAATTTGAATTTGCAATTGAAAAAAATAGTAGGCGTGGCTTTCGCCTTTCTGGAACTGACAGCATACTGACAGTTGAAGGGGAGGAGTTAACGGATGCTCCGCCCATAGCTGTCTTACATACGTCATTTTATTTAACATGGATAGTCATTACAGAAAGGAAGTCCATTTTCAGATTTTAACAA
Organism: Triplophysa bombifrons; assembly: GCA_029783895.1. Taxonomy (NCBI): domain Eukaryota; kingdom Metazoa; phylum Chordata; class Actinopteri; order Cypriniformes; family Nemacheilidae; genus Triplophysa; species Triplophysa bombifrons. Next base: position 4,919,785 of record CM056471.1, read on the forward strand.
GATTTTTAGGGCACAAAAATCTAAAAAAGAGAACGACCCACATTGATAAACTATTTACAATAAACGATGCAGTATTTCATGAAAAAATTGGCATTGTGATTTTTTATTTCACTTGGACTTTAAATGTTTTGGCAGTAAAACTCATTTTTTATTTCATATTTAACAAATTTGATATAAATAGCCTAAGCCATGACAATCCCTGTTACTTACCTGAATGCCATCTTCTTCATAAGATGGGCGTCCATTCTGTCAGGCAACTGGGAACCGTAAGTACTGAAGGCCGTAGAAGGATGACTCTTATCTGAGCATCTTTGTGTGTAAAGAGCCTCCTTTAGACAACACAAGACAACACTTAACAACCACAAAACTAAACGCAACCTAACAGACCAGGGATTTGGAGTTCCTACCTCAGGTTTGCAGTCCTGTGTCTCAATGTCCTCCATATCCAGAGCAGAAAGCTCTAACTCGATGTCTCTGTCTGGCTCGCTGTCTGCCCCATCTTTCCCCAGCAGATCTGAGGCTTGTTTTGACGCGCTGCTGAAGGAATAACGTCTGACGTGCAGACCCGACACTGGAAGATGTTCGCTGTTACACCACAGACACACAAACAGACGCAGTCTGAATCAATCTCAAACCTACAGACACAACTCACTGTAGCTCTGCTCTTTGGTGTTCTCAGACTAGAAACTCAATATCAGGTGAGAGAAACATGTTCTCCCATTCATAATCTGACCTATGAGCATCATCATTGAAACATCACTGGTATGTGAAAATGAAAGAAATGTCTTTAGGCCCGTTCACACGATAACTATACGTAACAAAAGCTTCAACCATAAAAATAAAGTTTCAAATTCATCCTAAATGTAAGTGTTTAAATTTATGTAATGTGGCATAATGTTTATTACCACAGAAAAACGTATTTAAAAAATAATCGGAACTGAAGGACGAGGTTAAATGTATTTGTTTTGTATTGTTTGTTGTATATTTTATTATTTATCACTAGAAGCATATCACGATAAGCCAGTTATACGAGATTTGATATACAGCCACTGAAAAAATGAAGAGACCATTTCAAAATTATTTTCAGTTCTGAATTTACTATTTATAGGAACGTGTTTGAGTAAAACAATTTTTTGTTTCATTCTGTGAACTACTAACAAAATATTTACTCCCGCATTTCAAATAAAAATATTGCTTCTATTTGCTCTTTTTGCTATTTGCAGAAAATGAAAACTGCAGAAACAGCTCACAATTACAGACAAGATGCTCTGTATTTTTCAGACCTCAAATACTGCAAAGTTAAAATCAAGTATTCAATTTTAAGCAATACAACAGTAATATTTGTACATTTATTAAGGAAAAGTTCAAAATAATTAGGATTTTATCAGTTTTCATGTGTCTTGCCGTGCTGTCAGTCTTTCACATAGCTGTTGGATGACTTCATTTTTGATGAAATTCAACAGACACTGAATGGAGACAATACATATAAAAATGCAGATTCAATGAAAATCTGGAATGATGTCTTATATTTTCTGTGGCTTTTTTTGTACCTATTGTACTATGTCTACAGCTTTGTTAATACAAACGGAGGAGCTATTTTCCGGCTGCTTTTCTATATTTAGAATGTGGACAGCAAGGCGATCAACAGCAGAAAGGGAGGGGTCAACAGGAGGAAACATGAAGACTATGTTTCCAAAAATCTGTAAAATCGTGTGCACCTGTATACAATCGCAATGTGCACTACATGATAAATTAAGTATATATTCACGAGCGAGAAATCAGGGTGGTTCTCGTGCGTGTAACGGGGCCATGAGAAATAAATAACATGGAAAAATGGAAAAGTTCTGAGATTTTTTGTTGAAACTCTAACCTCTCTAGAAAGCTGGAGTGACTGGAGGAATCAGATCCGCGTGGGCCCCATCTGAGGTCACTGTGACCGATATGAGAGCCGTAATCTGTAAAGAGAACATGATTCATAAATAACTCTCAAAACCAAACAATATGCTGCTCCAACACAGAAATAACAACTAAGGCTACGAAATATTTGAACTTTAAAAATTGTTTTTTTAACTGGACATGCTGTTTAAAAATGTGAATCATGGTTGGCTACTCGAAGAAGAAATAGGGCACTTGAATTGGAAAATGTTTATGCCCCGTTTACCAAAAAGCAGAGGTCACCATACCTGACAAATAGTTCACTTACTGCCCACAACCATCAATCCTGTTGTAAATCGTTCATTCCCTCGCTTATTTTATTTATTAATGACGTCATCAACTAGTCGACATCGATGCAACTTTTATCACCTAATAGTCGACTTCAAAAAATCTGATGTCGTTCAAACCCTATGTGACACTAATGAAAAATGTCTAGGTGGTGTAACTGTCTGGAGGTTACGATAAAACCGTTTCAAATCTTTAATTATTAATAAAAAAAGAGTGAACAAATTTAGAAAAAACAATTATTCATATTTGATATTGTTTTGTTTGTCAAATCAAAGTCAATGTGGCTTACATGTCAAATATTTTTTTTTGTCAAGACTCATGACTGAAAAAACTACTCCAATTTCGACCTCAAACTCATCCATTTTTGATCTGAATTGTGGTTTAAAAATTAATTTTGCACATTTTGTCTTGCTTTTCTTGACCTAGTGGTAGAATCATGACATAACCTCTTGTTTCAAGTGGAGAGAGGCATTTGGGCCCATATGGTGTTCCATTAGGTCTTTGGTTTCATCTCTGTCCCCCCCCTCTTGTTTCCTCATTAGTATTATTAATGATTTCATGCCCCGCACCTATTCCCCTCTTGATTTGATTCCCTTTATAATAATAATAATAATAATAATAATCCCTGGTTCATTTTGAATTGTTTGGTCCTTGTCACCTGTCTTGTTTTGTATTGATGTAGTTAGTCTAGTCTAGTCTAGTTATAATTATGTCAAGTGTTACCTTTAGTCTTGTCTAGTGTAGTTAGTCTGTGTTCTTGTTTATCTATCATGTTTATATCTCTTTTATGTTACTCCCTTGTGGGTTTTTGTTTTATTTTATTATTAAAGTTTTATGTTCCCTTACCCGCTGTCTGCGCCTGGGTCCTCTGTCCTTGTCTCATTAATGCTAGATTATAAATTTACAGAATGAATCTTTTAAAACTAAATTTTGACTGAGGCTTTCTTTAACCATGAATAACATTTTCTGCCTTCAAAGCTACTTGAAAATAATAAACATGACATATTAATCTTGTTTATTGCTTGCATATCACCATTATCCAATTATCCATTATCCCACTTTTCCTACATATCAAACTTCTTAAAAAGCTTCAATAACAGTAATAACATGCCAACACGTCAGTATCTGAGTCAAGCGCAGATGCAGATTCTAACCTCTGAAATTGACTGATGTTGTACCGACGCTTCCCTGTGAGGCGGTGGCTTGGATCGGGTCAGTGGTGTGATAGCCAGTACGAGAGGCTCGAGAAATGGCTCCCCATTTGGAAATGATTGGCCCCTCTCCGAAAGGAATGATGGGATCTTCATCTTTCAGTCTCCTGTAAGGCTCTAACACGTGAAGCCACCGCTTGCATCCGCCTTCCCCTTCCTATGAATATGCCATACTGAATAAGTTTAAGGCAAACCATAAAAATACAAAATGTATCAAAATGTAAATTTAAGATTGAATCAGTGTGAATGTGATCTGAAGTGACTCCACTTAGTGTTCATATTTATCTGAATTTAGTTTGAGGAAATCAAGAATGACTGCATGTCACAAGAGGGATAATGTACAAGCAGCCGGTTGTTATCGCAGAAATAAGCCCTGACAGTGTCATCATCATTGTATCACACTGAAGGGGCTTATTTTGTGATAACAGCCGGCTGCTTGTACATTATTACACGGATAATTGCCACATGAGAAAAAAACTGGACATGAAATCTGTATTTGAAATATTTTATTAGCTTATTTTTACTGAATGCAGACCTTCCAGGAGGAAAAGCCGTTTACTTTCAGTTTTACGGTATGAAACGAGGTTCAAATGTCACGAACAGGAAATTTGGTTAAATAATTTGTAAATATAATGTCATATATGGAATTAAAAGACATATTTATATTTCTTCTGTCGAAAAAACCTGTAAAACTGATTTGCTGCATCTGGGTTACAGTGTTCTATTAGTCTTGAGAGGTTGTTATCTGGGAATAGGCCCTTTTCACAATGACGTAACTTAACTTCCACCTTTTCGCAAAACAGTGTATCATAACATCTGTCTTGCAACAAACATGAAGAAGAAGAACTTTCGTTTTGCCGTCGGGCTGGAATTTAACAATAGTGAAAAAAAACTGACAGAACGCGTATTCAAGTACTTATCCTTGTCTTTATATCTGCAAGATGTTCTACATCATCTAGCCGTATTTGTGGCAGCTGTGCAAGGGACTGGGTTAACTCCTTTCTTAGGCGCTAGCGGAAGTAACGCTACACTGCTTCGTGGCAGAACGGAAGATGCGTAATGTCGTGTGAAAAGGGCCTATAACGAACCTCCAAATGTTGCGACTGGCCAATCAGAATCATGCATTCCAACAAGCCGTGTAATAATGAAATTAAAACAGCATTAATATGATCTGCAGTGACTTTTGATTCCGGAATCCATAGGAATATTGTATTGTAAGTTCATTTAAAAGGGTAAATGTAGTCTGTCTCCCTTTATGCCTACTCCACATTTTCAGTGAATCACCAACTTGCTAAAGTTAGGAAATGTAAAAGCAAATCAGTTTAAAATTTAATCGGAAGTGACTCCATTTATTCCAACTCATAACACATCATTTTTCAGTGAATCAACAAAGTGGAACTAAACAGGAACGTTTCATAACGGCAAATAAATAAAAAAGCGAACGAGTGTAAATGTGATCTGAAGTGGCTCCACTTACTGGCTGTTTGGAACAGGAGTGGGTTGACAAATGGTGGGGCTCTGACTCAAAGGGGCTGATGGTGCCGCACGACCAGGGAGAGTAGTGGGCAAGACTCTCTTCTCCACCGTGACACTTACAAGTCGTACACCCACCACCCACACCCTCAGGATTCTAAAGGAGAAAGAGGACAACATTTTATCACACACCCACCAGTGTGCAACAGGCCGCCAGTTTTACAAAAATGGGGGTGGAAAGAAACAATGTAGTGACTCATTTTCTATTTTGCCAAATCTTTTTTTGCGCGATTATGAGTTTCAAAGTGTCGTGCAAGCACGAGATTTCAGAGCAGCTTCTCTGGATCTGCTTTGGGTTTATAACAGTTGCTGAGCAACAGTCCCACTTAAAATAGCTTCACACTCCTCAGAAGGGGTCGAAGCTCTGGTGCCAAAGTTATTACTCTGAAAAATAACAAATTAATGCCGCCCCGGCACGACGCATCCATGTGAGGTAGCGCTCCCTTGAGACACACTTTCTAAAAACCACAAGTTATTGGGTCGTACCTCTGGGCAGAAATCTACAGTGAAAACAGGAGATGGTTGGGAAGGTCTGTTCATGTTGCCGTGGTGATGTGCCCACTGTTCCTGTTTGTGTCGATACAGTTCCTCATACCCGAGAGGAACATGGGCGTACGAGTCCTACGCAAAAGAGACAGAATATGAGATAAAGATCTTTCGTTCTCATACTGATAAAAACAGCTTAATGAGCTATTTAAGATTTAAAGGGGAAATGGAATTTTCACACCACTAGTGTTGCCAAACCGTTCTCACAGGAAATGCATCAAAGTATTGGCCGCCAATATTTGTCGATTGATTTTTGATAAATTTTAAACCATCTGCATATCAACTATAGCATGAAGAGGGCAGATTTAACAAAACTCATTTGCATGAATTATTCATTTAATTACTTAGTGTCTCTTATCATGTTGGTCTGTTCAATGTTAAATGGATTCAGTGCATGTTTAATGCAAATGATTTGATGATGCAGAAATAAAATAGCTAGTCTGTCTTCAATCTGTAACCCATTACCTTTGCCTCAATATCACCACCTCTGTTTGAAACATAAAATTGCAGGGTACGTTACGTAATAATTACATTAAAGGTACAGTTTGTAGAAATTGCTGTTAGAGGGCGCACGATCATAAGAACATCAATCGCGTAGCTTGATGACGCTGTATAGAAGCGTGGAATGATGGGTTATTTTGTCTTCAAATCCACCGCTGATGGTACCGCTGATACATCAAATAGACGGGAACGAGAAATCATGTTAGCGGAAGAGGTAAAGTAATAAAGTTTTAAAAATGTTGCATTTGATGAAATCATTTTGTTTCATTATTAATTAATTAGACTCGAGTAATGTAAGGTTTAAAACTAAGTTGTTAGTCATAGATGATACAGTAATCGTCCAATTCGATGGTGTGATAACACTGCGCAGTTAGTGTTCAAATCAATCATAGTAAAAGTTATTTTGAACGCACACACATCATTTGCCATAATGGTAGACGGACCGATGATACAAACGACTTCCGCATCTGTCTACGACAGTGTCATGCATTTGCTACGTCAGTAAAGGCGGTAACAAAGGGTAACGCGGATATGACGCCATTGACGGGCGACTAAACGGCCCGGTCCACTGTTAAGAATGGCGATATTCTCAGGATTTAAAAGCAGTTGGAAACACTTGAGATATTGTAAGTACTAAGCTGAAAAAATATATATAACATTGACCAAGTGGTTTTTGTATATTTTACTGCAAAATTCTTACAAACTGTACCTTTAACGAAGTTCAATCAAAGTCAAAAAACGTCAAAGTGACATTTCACGGCAAATCAAACCGATAGCTCAAATTGTATGAATAATTTTTATAAACTTATAGTTCTGAATCTGGAAAGTTTTAAACACTGATTTTTAACGTACTTGCTCAATAAACGATCTTAGTTTTTAACCTAAAATCTTACAGATTGCAGCTTAAATGCATGTGTTCTCTTTTCTCTTTAAAACATGATCAAAACAACTCATCAAATAACATATATTGGTATCAGAATCGGCCAATAGTTTTTCGTCAAAATTAATATTGTATTAGCAAAAAACGGAACGTCTTTTTAACACATTTTTTTTCAAATTTCAAATGTTACAATAACATGCCGCCATAACTTGGGACTCTTTTAAAAAAAAAGACATGAATGAACTCCTCATGATAATGAAACCTGCCCTGTGCATCGCTGCCCGCTGATCCATTGTGCTGTGGTAGGGGCTGTCCAGCGAGTTGTAGCGCTCCCGTATTGGCGGCTGGTAGACCGTGGAATGGAAAACTTCCTGAGGGAGCGAGTTGCTCCGGCCACCCTCCCTGGGATACAGCGCCGGTCTCCACCCGCGTCTGCTGTCGTAGACGGGCGTGTACATGCCGTGCGCTTGGGACATAGAGTAAGGACAGGAAGGACCAATAGGGGCGTGGCCTAATCTGTCTGGTGGAGGGATTGAGGGGTGCTGATCCGGGTACAGGGAGCCCACTGAAGGGGGTAACGTGGACTCAGGTATGTTGTTGGAACGAGGGAAACGTGTGCTACGTGACTTTTGAGGAGGAACTGTGGAAGAAATGCAGAGAAAACGTCAACGGAATGGATGCCATCTAGATCTAATATCTGCAGCTCAATTAATACGAAATAAAACAATTACGATAATGGATACCAAAAGAGCACAGTGTGTGTTTTGTATTAATTGAGCATTGTAACCAATCATAGACATGTCTGCTTTGTCAATGTGCATTAAATGACATTGCAGCTACAATTCTAATATAAATGAACAGAATTATCACAATTGTGTAGTCCTAGTCCTACTAATACTTTCTGTACAAACAAAATACGTCACTCACTGGGAGGATGGTGGTACGGTGGGAGGTCATACAGTGTTCTCTGGTCCTGAGAGTAGTAAAGCTTAGGATGAGGTCTCGCGAGAACAGACCTGTGTTCATGAGGACCACAGTTATCCTCTACAGCCATCACAGAAGACCGTCCCCGACTGATTGACATTCAGAAAAAACATATTAGAAAAATAAACAAAATCAAACAAAGGTTTTAAATATGGCCTCATTAAACTATTTTTTCTTTTTAGCAAGAACATAAAGAACTATGTTCAAACTGTCAGCTTACACCATTTTCGACAGATTCTGTCATCCAAGCACATTAACACAGAACTCTTACTTTTCTTGGCTGGTAGTAGTCAGTCCATTGAGGAGAGTTTCGTCTTGGTTGTCTCCTCCTCTAGGGATGAGCTGAGTGGGAGATGATTCTCCTGATGTCTCCTCTGTTTCATAGTTCGTCAGCTCACCCGTGCCCACTTCTGACCCTGGAGTTACCCCTTCGGTGCCCCCTTTGGGCATTACTGTTGAAACTGGGAGAAAGGGTCTCACCGCCCCACCGGCTTTCCTATTTCTTATTCTGTACCTAATGTAAAACAGAGATAATGTGAGACGGGGAAGAAATGGGGTTACGGGAGGAGCAGTCTGATCCTGTTCTGTAGTACGTATTGATGTAATTGTGTGGGTAAGCCTGAATAAGAAGATCCATGTGTGTCAGGGTTCATTTGTGCATTACAGTATGAGAATGAGTGAGTGTGGTTATTATAACGTATGTGTGAGTGAGAATGAGTGTGGGGGGTAATTCACTAAGAATGCATTGGGCCCACTGAAAGAAACTTTGTTGGCACGCAATAGTAGTTTTTTTAGTGCCCAGTTGGCTACATGGATTATGCAAATGAGATGACTTTGAAAACAAACACATTAACAAAAACTCAGCATACTGAATTTTGTTTGCATGCCACAGCTTTTGATCTTGTGCATTGGTTGTGTAAAAAGCAACAGGCTACTGCAACCTAGCAATCTTTGGAGAAGCATATGAGTCAAAGTTTTGCTCAGATTTTGCCCAGATTTTCAGTCTGGACTTGTTTCAGAAAGTCTGTGCCAGTCTGCAGATTTGATCAATTAGTGCGTTTCTATCTAAACTTTCAAAAAGTCTGCAAGTGTATGATGTCTAGTTTAAAAAATCTGTTCAGACTTTAAAAGTCTTTGAGTGTGTTGCAGCCATTAGGGGCAATAAGAGTTTTAAAGGAATAGTTCACCTTCAAAATGAAAATTCTGTCATTATTTACACGCCCTCGTGCCATTTTGAACCAATATGACTTTCGTTCTTCTGCAGAACACAAAAGAAGATATTTTGAAAAATGTAGCTCACATAAAACTGTTGGTCTACATTGACTTGCATTGGTTTTCTGTCCATCACTTTGTGCCGCGTGTCCTCCTGTTTTTCGTTTAGCTCCGCCCCTTTGTTTCTCCGTTAGTGTTTCATCTCTCTCACCTGTCCCATTATGATCCCGCTAGTTTCCATTTAGTGTTTAATCTCCGTCACCCCCTTTGTAATCATCCCTCGATAGTTGTTCCCTATTTTAAGCCCTTTTGTTTATCTGTTCCTGGTTGGATTGTTGTCATGATTTCACTTTGTATACTCCTCTGTGCGCTCCCGTTCGTGTATTGTGTATTACTGTTTTGTTGTAAGAGACAATAAACCTTCCTTCTATTAAATAGTATAATGAATATGTCAAGACATTTCAAACGTCTCCAGAACGTAAAGAATTACCCCAAAATCAAACATAGTTCACTTCTTAAGCATGTTATCATGTCTGTCATAAACTTTACCAGAAGCAGAGGTCCAGATACATTACTATCTAATAGTTGATTTGTTGGTTAAAATTAAGTCATTATCAAAGTTTTATAAAACAATGTTCAATTTTCCAATAAATAATGATACATTTTTACGTGATTTGTAAAATTGTTCACCCCTTAGCAGACAAAGCCTTGCTTGTCCTTTAACTCACTTTATACAGAATATGCCATTATACTGTATAGTGCACCTAGCCACACTAAATGTCTGAATGCACTTCATTAAAATCATTTGATGAATAACTGCTGTCACGCGCAATCGAAAATGTAAATAACCATTTCACAAAGAAGCAATGCATTTTGGGAAGAAGGCACAAACTATAACAATAACACCACATGCAGAAGTGGTGTTGAGTAAATAGTGTTCTCACTTCTCCAGTTCCTCTTGTGTGTGAGCGAAAGTACAACTGGCTCCTCTCGGACACCCGCCCTGCTGCCGTAAGTCTCTGCACATGCTGGTCTTGTACTTGCTGTTTGGTTGAGCCTATACAAAGAGATGGACGACAAATATTACATCAACAGTATTGTGAATCAATGTATTCAGGAGATCTGACATTTTCGGGAGTGCGGGGGCTCCACCTGAGTGCTTTCGTGGCTCTTTTTGCTGAAGTTTTGGATGAATTCCACCAGCCCGTGGATGATCACCTTCACGGCCAATAACACACTTTCCAATTCTCCCCAGGACGGAGCAGCCGCATCTACAGTAAACACACAAAGGTTATTTATAAGAGGTGGATGCTAAGAAAAGCATCCATATTTCTGCTCACGCTTGATGGGGTGCCTGAAAACAAAAATCTTATGATTATTTATTCATATGTGGATCACAAAAGAAGATATTCTGAGAAATGTCTCAGTGGTTTTGTTTCCATACGATGGAGATCATTGGGGACAAAGTTGTTTGGTTACCAAACAAAGAACACCACTTCCAACACATTAGCCATACATTCTTCAATCAACCCACAACACCCTATTACATCATAGCATCATTTCCATACTCTAGTTTGTAATAGCATTTACACTTCCTGTGTGCGTTCTCACCAGGGTTGTGGTCGATGGCGGCGAGCAGCTCCAGAGGAACTCTGAGGCTGTTGAGGTTGGCTGGATCACCTGTTCTCTGCAGGATTATAGTGATCTCCTGCACACTCTTTGCAAAGGATTCTGGAGACTGGAGCTGTGACGGAGGACAGATGCGTTCAGATTTGTAGCACAGAGAAGGAACAAGAGGAGTAAGTCCCTTGACTTCAGGTTATTCCAGATAGCTGTAACTATGGATGCACCATAAATATGATGAAAGATACGATGTCAGCCATATCAATGATAGCACATGAACGTCTGGCAGACATCTATTTGGTGTCTGCATTTACATCTGCAAGGCATCTGCAAGACACTGTTTGCTCAAGTCTCTGAGACGTCTGCTGGGAGATGTCATATAGACCTCTAGAAGATGTCTGCGAGATGTTTATGATTTAGAATGGATGTTACTGCTGAGGCAAAGATGTTTAGCAAATGTTTCTAGATAGCAATTTTTTTTCCAGATCTCCAGATCTTTAGCAGACATCTAACAGCTAAATAGGATCAGTAACGTGCGATAAATGCAAATTTTGCCTTTCCACTGCCTCGCAGTTTAGAATCTCCTATTGGTGTCTTAGCACCTATGAAGCATTTACATGGTGTGGGACGCTCAATAGTTTCTAGTACAGACTGTATAAGACATGTGGTACCTTGTCTATGATTGACTGCATATGGGATTTGTGGATGAGGTCTCCGTACAGCAGAGAGGACCACTGCTCGGGTGAGATACGCAGTCCAGCTTCCATGGCGATGTGAACGATCTGAGCATCGTGTTCGCGACGAAGAGCCTCGTAAGTTCGAAACTCCTCCTTCAGCTGCATGAGGGAGGAGTCTTCATCCCGTTTGGTCACCTGTGATGAGAGATGCATGAAAATGCTGTCATAGTTTTCACAAAAATAACAATTTCGTCATCATTTATTCTATCGATTGATTCAATCTTTTCGTCCTGTATAGATTGTCGTAGTATACGACAACCAAAACTGTGAAACTTGTTATATGTTTGATCTTTGACTAAACTTCCTATAAAAAAAATTGATGGCAAATGATGTAATCGGTAGGTGGGTGGACCCCGTGTATCACCGGTGATAGGGACTATCGCAACAAGCCTACCATTTACTGTATTAGTATTATTTAAAAAAAGCTAAATTAAAGAATAGAAAACCCATCTACATGTGACTTTCATATATCAACTCACAAATTAAAATCAACCCCTTGTATATGAAATCAGGAGATCAGGAGCAGTTATAGCGCAGACAGCGTGTGTAGCTGATTTTCGACCTGACCTTAAAGCAGGAGGCGCGGTACAGCAGCTGAACAACATGACCGATGCTGGTCTTTGAGGCCTGAGGGAACCGGGCTTCCAGTTTTTGCACCACGAAAAGAACCAGAACCTTCCGTGACAGAGCCGAGCCGTCCTCTAGAGCCAGCAGCACAAGCTTTAAAGCGTCTTCCTGCATGGCTGTGAAATACACAGAGAAAAATACACAGTTCTGAGACTAATATGCGATCGGTGATGTCAGCGGAATGATTTCATGCAGTATGTTCTCAAACTGCAAAACTCAAAATCAGACTAGATGTAAAAAATCGGTGAAATTATGAGTAATCGTCAATAACAACCGAACACATTTGACCATCCTCATCCCTAACTTTCTCCACTTAAGAATTTTAAATATGTATACAGTGGACGCCACATTTATCAAGAAAGGGGGATGAATAATGAACAATCAATAAAAACTAAGTAAGGAAAAGTGAATCATAGGCTCACCAGGTCCGAGGAATTGACAGCCGCGTGCCCGCACAGCAGCCCACAGGTTGGCGGAGAGCTGCTGTGGGTTCTGGTGCTGTAGGATCAGTTCAGTGACAGTACGCTCACCCAGAGATCTGCACGCCCGAATCGCCCGCAGGCGCCCCTCCTCCTCAACCAGCTGACAGTTCACAAGAGTCACCAGCTTCCTCTGCATGGGTCTACTGAGCGCGCTCTGACTGAGTGACGCAACCACACCTGTGTGTCAGAATTATGTGACTTATTTAATACAAAGTGTAATGTTTTTAGGTGTTACCATTTCACACTTCTATTTCACTAATACAATGACCTGGATAATAAAAGCCAAACGAGATGTGAAATGTTTAACGTGGGTCTTGAGCAGAGGTGGTTCCAGGAAGAAAAACGTTTGGGAAACGCTGGTTTAATACATTTATGCAAACATCAAGAAAATCAAACTGTAAAGGAACATTGAGTATAATAAATACGACCTCACGATGTGTCAATCACATTTCATCCGTCATAAAAAATCGGACTGGGTTCGATTTTCTGCATTTTTCGCATCCCTAGCAAGCGTTTTGAGAGCCATTTTGACAATTCAGAGACAGCGTAAACGAGTTCCAAATACGGAAAAACGTATTCGAAAATTTCAGAACACATGTGCAAAGACCTTAAGAATTCAGCTGGCTACAATATGCAAAATGGCACTGTAGTTTATGTAAAAAGACTTGTTGTGTAAACAACTAATTCAATGTCAGACGGTAATACCAGTAGAGGTCGGCAGATACTGTATAAGGGCAACGCTGATGTACAATTTTTTGTATTATTTGGTTTTTTTTAATACGACAAACCTTACAATTATGTGTTCTCATGAATATTGAAAAAAATCACATTTCAATCAACCGCTACCAAGAGGCGTTGAAAAACAGAGTTACGACACTCGATCTCGCCGACGTGTGGTCAGCTGGTTCATGGAGCGCTCAGAAGTTCCAAACAAATCCGTGCTGTGAACCTATTTGAATGGACTTTAGCAGGACAGACAACACCAACTATACTTACATAAATTTGCTAAATATATTAGCACATTGTGTACACTGAATACTACGTGACTACATTTATAGCAACATTTGGTCTTGATGTTACAGCGTTGTATAACTGAATATGTTTTTGGTTTAAATTCTAAGTTTAAGATTATAAATCTATATTTGGGGGGGCTACAAAGTGACCCACTCTACACAACAAGTTGTCAGACATCGTATACAGTATATAAATCACATTCTCATATATTCAGTTATATACTTACGATACTTACAGTAAATTTATTTCAATATATTTCTTGACTTCTGACTTATTTTAACTATGCATGTACGCAATGAGAAAAACGCAGTGATGTTTGATGGTGTAAAATTGTGTTTTTTGCATTTTGTAAATTGAATTTGTCTTTGATCTTTTCTAAATAATTCATAGTCTTGTATAGAAAAAGTAAATCATCTGAGTTCTGGGATGACAGCGAGGCATTAAACTCATAGGCTATCCTTATCGATTGGTATCTTGCTTTTACAAATGATTTGATAAATATCCTGAGGGTAACAATCCCATAAGTCTTATGACTACATAATAGCAGAGGCTTGGCAGAAGAGCTGTTATAAACTCAAAGCTCATCAATGAGGCTTCCCGCTAGTCTGCTAATGCTATGAAGAGAAACTTTTATTGTTACTCCTATAAAACAGGCAATTGATTCCTCAAGTCTTTTCCTTTAACAGGGACTGGAACATGATTGGCCTGAAGGTTTACTGCTCATGCACAACAAGCTTTATATCGGCATACAAAGAGGCCTTTTCTGGTTAATGGTCAACACAGCGGGAAATGAGATACTAGCCTGTTTTTATGTGCAATCTTTTCATGAGCTTTATTCGGCATTGTAAGACTGTAAAACATAAGTGCTTATTACAACGTGTAGTGCGGATTTATAAAAAACGAACTGGAGTTATTTAAGGTCTAGATCACCTAAAAATGAAAATTCCATCATTGTTTACTCACATTCTTGTCATTTCAGACCTGTATGACTTTCTTTCTTCTGCAGAACACAAGGAAGATATTTTGAAAAATGGTAAGCGAACACCGACAGTAACCATTCACTTCCATTGTATGTACACAAAACTAATGCAAGTAAATGTGTGACGCCATTGTCAAAATATCTTCTTTTGTGTTTTGCCGAAGAACGAAAGTCATACGGGTTTAAAATGACATGACGGTGAGTAAATGATGACATAATTTGGGGTGAACTATTCCTTTAATAGATCATCTACATTGTTTTAGGGAGTAAAAGTATTATGCAAATCAACTAGCGGTTCCCAAAAAAGTTTGATGCTATGTTTAACAAGAAAACAACTCGTTTGGAGTTGTTGTAACAACATTACAGATGGACAAGCTGCAGGTCTTTGCTCTGAAAAACGAAACTCACTAAAATGGTCGTTCAATGGCACCTTATTGTTTCTCATTGCGATTCTCACCTACTCTATAAAATCTTTGTTTCCGAAATGACCTACAAGCTGTTGTTTCTTTTCTTCCACTGACTAACAAATCTCCAACCACAAATCAAACAAGCGTGCGCACACATACACGCGCAGAACAACAGGAAATGTTTGTGCTCCTCTAACCCGAGATCACGTGGCCACAAACCCGAACAATGAAGCAGCCTTCACAAGTGATTTTATTCATCGCATCAAAGCAATGATGCACCTGTATGACTCACGTACACTAACCTTTCCCTCCGCTTATGGGTTTGAGATACGGTGCCAGCTCCTCTACACACATCCTGCACACTTCATAATGTCTTGTGTCTTCAGCACTGCCCACATTTACAGTCTCTCCCTTTGGAACCTGCAGCAAAAACAGACATCGCCATCCATGAGGTCAAATATTTATATATGCATAAGAACCAAAAAAACTGCACCCCAGCACCTTTACAAAACCCAAGACATATACATGAACAAACAGCATATTTGGATGTTTATTGAAAACCGAAAAGTCAATCTCCAAGCGTGTCCCACTCACCGACGCCCCCACCAGCTGCAACAAGGCACAGTTGACCGGCAGTGCATCGATGTCGGTGCTAATGGCCGTCTGGTCAAAAGGACAGGCCTTGCGGTGCAGTTTGTGCAGGCAGGTCTTGCAGACGGTGTGTGAGCAGCCCAGGCTGATGGGCTTGTGCTCGCTGCCGTCAAACTCATTGTAGCAGATAGGGCAGGATAGAAACTCAGTCCATTGTGCCGCCTGCACCGGCATCCTGTCACCTCCAGGTGGAGCCCACACGCTCAGGTAGATCGCATGCCGCCACGCCCCAGCGCCTTAAACACACCTGGACCGGAGAAGAACATGTGCGAACAAAGTACTGTTAACTGTCAATGCCTGAAACAAAACCACGACACAAAACCGTTCTTCGCCGAAGGTTTGTTTTTCTCTCTGATGTCATTTCATGTTGTCGTTGCACCCGAGCTCCAGAAATAAACACCTCCGTTCGCCCAACCCCTCCCTCTCTCTCTTATCAGTCTAATTGTCTTTGAATCTTTCCTGTCTTGCTCTTTATCACCGACTTCCTGCAGGGACAGGAAGTGGAGCAGATAAGTTATTTACAAACAGGCTTCTTAAGTGTGATGCATTTCAATTTGACATTAAACACGTCGCATACAAAAAGACTCCAAAACATATATATGAAAAGATTTAAAACTATTTTGGGGGGAATTTTGCAGCTGTGGTTGAAACCTTTAAATAGGAATGAAAGAAATGATTTATTCTTCAGCTGCTGGAGGGTCAGCTGTCGTGTAACTGCTGTTTTAGCACCTGCTAACCAAACCCCTCAGTTCCTGTCGGTTCCCATCAAATCTACCATGACATGAAGAGTTAAGAAAGTGCCACAACTGCTGTTAAGAATCAATCATTTGTCAGAGAGAGAGAGAGAGAGAGAGAGAGAGAGAGAGACTCATGAAAGTGGCCATGAGGGTACACCGTTTCAGCACACACTCCACATCTCATTCATCAAACTACATTTACAAAAGAACATTTTTATCAGTAAAATTTCTTCTAAGGTCATGAAAAAAAATCTTCTCTACACAGCTTAACTGGTTAGCGAAACTATTATATGTGACCCTGGACGACAAAACCAGTCTTAAGGATCAATATTTTGAAATTGAGATTTTTACATCATCTGAAAGCTGAAGAAATAAGCTAACTATATATGTTTAGTTTCTTAGGATAGGACATTATCTGGCAGAATAACAACTGTTTACAAAGCTGGAATTTGAAGTATAAAAAAAGCGAAATATTGAGAAAATCGCCTTTGAAGTTGTACTGAGGCATTGTAGAAGGCCATCCCATCACAAAAAGAAAGTTTATATACATTTAGGAAATTTATAAAATATCTTCATGGATCATGATATTTACTTAATATCCTAATTATTTTTATAAAAAATGTTCCCGTGCTACTTAAGACTGGTTTTGTTGTCCAGGGTCACATATAACATTACAGCTTCAAAAGACTAAACCGTACTGGTAGGCTATATGAGACCAGTTTTCTGTTGCATTTATTCTGTTTGTTGTCCTTATGTTGTTCAAATTGCTTCCATTGTTTACCTTATCTGTAAATCGCTTTGCTAAATGACTAAATGTAAATGTAAACGCCCACAAGATTTTTAACTGTTAGTATTAGATATACGGTTTTTTTTTGTAATTTTACCAAGAGACTTCTATGATTTTAATCACTAAATGTAAACTTTAAATGTACTTAAAAAAAGTTAATTGTGATTTACTACACTTATTTTTGTACACACTGTAAAGCTGTAAACTGTTAAAATGCACTGTTATATCAAAGCAGATGCACAACACAAGCACAGCGAATACAAATACTACACAACGCATTAACAGTACAGACTGAGTAAGAATAAAGTAAAAGCCAAAGTACATGATTTTAAGTCATTACACTTACAGTAAAAATGTCATGCAATTACGCACCATGAAAGTGACAGTACGTGTATAACATCCACGGACCGGCTGGGTTCTGCTCACGTGAATCATATTTCCACGCTGATGCAGAATTTAACACCGCGTGCGACCAAGCGTGTATGCGGGGAAAGTTAGCTCGGGTCTGAAGATAGTTGCGGTATGGGGTTCGGGGTCTATGGGGGCGTGACCCTGTGATTCATGGTCACGCTGGGTGGAATCTGCTCAAGGAAATCCTGTTACGTGCAGTGCACATGCACCCTCACGAGTCATGGGAGTGATTTTGGATATGTATTAATAAACTATATGAATAATAACTTTTTGAACATAAGCAGCGTGTTAGACAGATCAAATACATGTACATAGTCAACAACTGTATTAACACAAACATGTGTTACAAATGGCATGTAACTTCTTTTTATGCTACGACACACAAATTGTGGTGTAAAAAAACATTTTAAAGCGCTGTAGCTAAAACAGGTTAAAATATGCAGTGCAAATAAGATCAGGAAATCAATGTTCACTGTCTTGTGACCATAAATGAGTCAGACAGGAAATGCTGTTTGTATACTGTAACTATAATTAACCCTATAAAAAAGATTTACTGTCAAATACAAATGGCATTTTAAAATCACATGCGGGCAAGTTTGCATGTAAAGCAAATGTCAAGTTTATGACACGTAGTTATACAAAGCTGAAAACTCAACCCATGACATAAACTTGACACCTTGCACCTGGCATGGCTACCAGGGGTCACTGCATGTCTTATGGATCGTCTCTTGTGTTCTATGGGAAGCATTGCCTCAACATATTAACAGAACCCCAATCTGAACTTTAGGAATGCTGCGGGTGTAAAGGGTGCAAGTGTGAGTGCATGTGTGTTGTGAGATGGGGGGATTCAAAGGCTGCGTGTGATTGGTTCTTTAAACGCATTTCTGCAAGACTGTGACCCCAGTGTTGGAACATCTAGTCCCTGTCAGCCCCAAGTTACACCCCCTTTCCTTCCTACAGGTTTTGCTCTGACCAACAGCTACACATTCTTATTGATATTATACTTTTGAAAACTGCACAAATTAAAAAATGCTATAAGTCATCAATATCAAATTATGAATTATTAATAAATGAAGTCATTTTTATATGACTTGGTCATAGATTATCAAAAAAGGTATTTTGAGTTCTTTCGTGAGAGTGTATTGCGTAATCACTTTCAAGTTCAACTGCGATACAATTGTGCATAACAGATAAGAATAAGCTGTTTAAACTTTGTTTACTGTAAAAATGTGTCCTTGTCACCTCAAATAATCGACGTATTTACGTTTATTTCGCCCGGATTCACAGACAAGGCTTCAGACTTGAAACTCTGTGCTGTCTGAATGACTTTTTATCTTAAAATATGTCAGTGCCATTGTTTCGTCTCAAGATGCTCACCTTGGGCCGGTTGCAAGTCAGTCATCTCATTTTTTTCTTCAATGGCCATAACTTCTTAATGTATGTCAAAGGTAAGAATGGTCTAATTGAAATGTGAAAAGTATGAGGTCCTAACTTATTGATAGTCATTGAGACTAGTCGTTAAGACTACGTTTATGCAACTGGCCCCGAAATGTTTTATCTGAGGCATTTTGTTAAAATCAACTTAAATATTCTAATTTAACTAAGGCATGACGTTAATCCTGGCTTAAGATAAGCATTGTCTGTGAAACCGGGCCTTTAAGTATTACGTTATAAAAAAAGTAATTTTTATCTTTTATAAAAAAAGTAAATCTAGTTTAAGTGACTTAAAACCTCAGATTGTATCTCATCTCAATAGACATCCACTTATGAATTATTTTGTGCTGGCTGTCTGCCAACATGGTTACTACTGCCTTAACATAATGAAGCTGAAACTTTTTTATTGAACTCTATAAAATGAGTTTCACTAATATCCTTTCCAGCAACCATAAAAGCACTACTGTTGTGATAAAAACGAAAAGAAAATTGCTTTGGGTGGGTCGTTTGAATGAAATGTGGACAATTGTTCTTAAAACACGGAAGCTTGTTTGAGCGCCAACTGCGCTCCATGATGTTGTGCAACTTCACAGATTTTTGCGCACCTATTAAAACTCGTCTCGTGCAGGTGAATTTAAGCATTAGGTCTATTCTCGATCAAGCATTCATTTCGACAGTGAAATAAAAGCACGAGATTTTTATTGAATGAGCTCAATATGCAACTGACTATGATGTAAAAATAAGGAACAAAGTTTAAAAATACGTTTATTACAGAGATCGTTGCACAATCTCCTCGCGCACATCTCAAGAGCAGCGCGCGCCTCCGGCAACTATGCTCCATATCATCATCAATACTGTAAAAGACGCGCGACTCGCGCTTACCGTAGAGTGTCATCATAACCGTCCATAGTTTACGTGCACTTCACCGTCAAGATCAAATTCTTCATCGCATGCAGTTATTCACATGGGAGCCGAACTCGTTTTTTTCCCGGTTTGTGCGGTCTTTTCATTCCGCCCAGACATCAATAAAATCACGTATGTCAGTTCCAGAAATTCGGGAGCGCGTTCCTTGACAGCGCGACATGTTTAAGAGGCAGATTCACTCCCATGAGCCGTCAACAAATCCCACTATGATCACGTCCTGTGCTTTTAATATTCATGAGCCAAGCATGCGGCATTGGAAGGCAGCGATCTGACGTATGCGTTACGTAATCAATATTCATAAGCCCACCCCTCTCTATTGGGACGTTTCCAAGCAACGTTCTCATTACCTAAATAATATTGATCGCCCCGCCTTCGGTATAGTATGTTTCGCAATTTCACGATCCGTCCACCGGTGAGATCGAGACCCGAAATCACTCCGCCGCGTATCCACGCGGACAGAAAAGAACTTCACTTGTGCTTCTTTGCGCTTAAATGTCACCGATGGATGCTTGTATGGTGCCGTTTTAACATAATATGACGTTGTTTGTTGTTGAAGGATGTTTTGCACGGTACTATTTTCATCTAGGGGGCAAGGATAAAGATGTAAAGGGGCAAAGCCGGAACGAGCCGCTTTTCGAGGCGTGGGCTGCATGCGTTTTAAAGAGACAGCGAATATTAAAGTGATTGTGTCTCATTCTGATCGCGTTTGAGCAGATCACATTTGTAAACGATGAAAATGTGAAGGTCCAAAGGTTAATTTACCTCCATTATACAGTAAGCATCCTAATGGGAATCTACTGACATAAGTTTGCCAATGAAAGAATCCTTTAACCAAAAGGCACTTTTACCATCCAGATGGAGGCACATGTAAGGGAGAGTTTCTTGTGATTTCTCTAGAACCACTGATGTCATTCGGTGTCTCGAGCACTGATGCGTGTTTTGTGGAGCACTCGTGATCAAAGAAGACCCCCTAACCTCTTTAAACAGGGTGACAATTCAGACTTTTCTTCATAGTCGCTTGTTGGCTGTTATTTTGAGGTTAAATCTAGACAATGTATTTGTATTATAAAATGCAATATTAACAAAAAAAGGGATATCAAGGTTTTCTACATTACTGTTCTAGTTCAGAAGAAAATGCAAACGACATACTTGCATGTCGCATTTAAAGTCACACATCTTCCACCATGTCAACACGTTTACTCCATTCACTCACTTTTCATTTGTGTCGTGAATTATTTGATAGGGATGTCGGCGACCTCTTCTGGTCATAAAATGACACTGCAGTCATTTGGTACACATCTATACAAATGATATTAATGCGCAGCGGGTGCAAAAAATGACCTACAGGCAGTGTTGGGTGTAACTAGTTGCTAAGTAATTAGTTACTGTATTTTAATTACTTTTCCTTTAAAAAAGTAAAGTAAGAGATTACTTATATGTTTTCTGTTATTTAATTACAGTTACTTCTGATGTACTTAAACTAAGTACTTTGTGAAATATATGCGTGTGCAATAGTGTAATTGACATCAAAATTCAAAGTCTTACTTTAAAATCTGTGCTCACATTTGTGGTCAGTTAATAATATTATTTATTTGAATGAATTAAATAAGCCGTTTCATGTCTATCCTTGAATCACTTAACTAATCAAGGTCGATGTAGGATATAGAAAGTAATAAGTAATGAGTAACTAAATACTTTTTGGACAGAGTAATTTGGACAGTAATCTAATAACACTATTGAATATGTAATGAGTAACTAGTAATTAATTACTTTTTCAGAGTAATTTACCCAACACTGCCTACAGGTCACCTTAATTTCAGTTAATAACGTTTACCCTGCAATTCAGCATTATATTTTAATACTAACAATTTGAACACTTGGATGCAAACAACCTCTAAGTTTCGCCTGACATTTTTGTTTAAAATGATCATTTGTATCAGGCTCTGATGTTTATTTTAAAAGTATTTCACTTTGATACCAAATAACTCGTATCCATTACAATTAAAGTGAAAATACTGAACTTAAACGCAGGAGCCTGATAGAAACGCAATTTTTGGAAGAAAATCTCAAACTGCACTTTAAAGCTTACATTCCTGTGTTTAATTGATATGCAATAACAAAACAGTGCTTTTATCATTTATTACACCATATGACAGATCTTCTTTAATACATTTAAGGAATAGTTTAAGTTTCAAATCAGTACACAAGCGTGTTAATAACTATTGTAACCGAGCGGAACAAATATGTCGACACAAGAGGGCGCTGTTCGTCCGCTGATGCATGCGTTGTGCGGAGCTGACAGACTGATGCACACTGTTTCTTAGCTCCTGTACTCTGTTAATGTAAGTGTTTGTTTCTTTGATTTTCAAGCTATTTTTGTCTTCTCAAATGTGTGTCTTGTTTGGGCAGTGATTTGTTCCTAATTTCCAAATGACTGTGGGGACAGCAGGCTCCCATGTCAGGATGCATTTCATTTCTTTAAATGCTCTTTGGAGTTCATTTTCAGACTGAAACCCAAACAAATCACTACAAATGTACTAAAGGCCATTATCTTACAAATCTGTGTGGGATAAATTAAACTACTAGGCTATTGCATCACTAAATAATTTATTTCTTGTTTATTTTTTAGGCTATTTATTGACATGCATGGCCAAGAATATTTATCAAAGCAATGTAACAGTTAATCTTTCAGGCCTTTGAATTAAGTTGTTTTAGTAGTAAGATAAAAAGTAGGCCTGTAGTCTACTATAGGTTTCAATGTGGGATTTGTACGTTGATAAGTAACTATAGGCAAAGGATTTAGTTTGTCCCGCTCTCGTGATCACAGCTATCCGGCATTTTCCACAAAAATGTGTCATTAACTAGCAGAATTTCTTATAGCTGGAAAAGAGATAATTATAGTTCTCTTGAAATCAGTCCGAGGATTGAATGTCTCAAGAATGTTAATGACACACGTTTGAAGAGAATCAGAGGAAGTGTGCAATACCTACAACTTGATCAGAAGGTTGTGCAGTGACATAAAATCTCTTTAAGTCCTTCCATGCATTTAATGACAATGAACTCCAATCTTAGTGACATGGATGTCAGTGAGTCTTCTAGCTGGTATGAGTGGGGTTTGGTGTTTATGGGTTTGATTTTGATTTCCCGATGTCTGTTATGCTTAGGTTTGTGAAGTGGGAAAGCAGCTGAATATTTAACAAGTCCCTTTCTGGAAGTCAATAACACCTGACACCAACTGTACCATAACTTTAGTTTTTTAAGGTCATATTGGGTTAAAAACATTCCTTTCACACAAATTGACAAGCGCCTTATATGATTGTGATCCCCAGAGAATCTTCAGTCTTTAGCTTTGATTTTGGATCCGAGCAAGTTGAAAACATTCATGATAGTCAGTTACTGTAGGTATATCATGTCTAGCTAGGGTACTCACTAGGTTATAAGTAAGGGATAATGTTTAGGCAGCCAGTTGTTATCGCAGAAATAAACCCTGACAATGTTATCTTGTATCTGTCATGATTCTGCCCCATCATGACACGTTTCGCTTGATCTAGTGGCAGGATCATGACAGAGCCTCATGTTTTGTGTGGAGAGAGCCATATTATTGTTGTCACTACTTAATTTGCACTCCGGTCTCGTCTTTGTTTTGTATTTATTATTAAAAGTCTTGTATTTACATTTATTCATTTAGCTGACACTTTTATCCTGTGACTTACAGATGGGGTAAGCGATGAAAGCAATTTGGACCGCATAAGGACAACAAAAAGCATAAGTGCAATAAAAAGACTGGTCTCATATAGCCCATCACAGACTACAGAGCGTAGAAAAGAAATAGAAGTCAGTACTGATCGGTCAGGTGTTGACGGAAGAGATGCGTTTTCGAATGATTTTTCAAGATCTGGAGATCTTGTAGCAGCGTTGTTAAAACCCCTTACCCGCTGTCTGCTCATGGGTCCTCTGTCCATGTTCGCTTACCGATCATGAGAGAATGCACCAGCCATTACAGGACGCAGTAGACAGAGGGATCATAGCGGGAGGGTTGATACTGCCGGGTTCCCCTCAGGGCCGAGGCTGCAAGGCTCCCTGCCGGTGTTGAGGCCGCCAGGTTTCCCTCAAGGGTCGAATCCCCCGGAATCCCATTCCCACCACAGATATACATGCCACTGTATATCTAAAAGCCTGTGAAAAGATACCATTGGTTACCATTTGTTATTAGTTTTGAGAGGTTGATATCTGGGAATAACGAACCTGCACATGTCGTGACTGGCCAATCAGAATCAAGCATTTCAAAGAGCCGTGTAATAAAACAGAGTTAACAAATACAGACCCATGATTTTCTTGACAAAGTGAAATAATGGTTTAGCCCAGACATGTAGGTATACTGTATGTCTAGACTGTGCGTATGTACCTCTAATATTTGTTTTCATAGAGTAAGCCTGTGCTAATCTTAATGGTGGGGCGAACAACCCCAATGGTTTTTAACAGCTTAAATGCCCCTTTGCAACAATAATTTGCGGGTTTTGTGTGTTCAAATTCCGCAAGTCGCATTTCATGACTTTCTCAGCAGCGTTATTGTCGACTTTCTTTTAGGAACATAAGCGTTTGAGAAACTCTTGCATCTGAGCAGTAAATTAACTTGTTTGTTCCCACAAATTATATTATTTTTTAATTATTGCTTGCTTCACTGGGTAGCGTACGTCATTTAACCTACCTGTGATCTTTCATATAGAGTTTTTAAATGAGCTGCATTCCCATGCTTGCTAAACTCTTGCGTATCATATTAGAAAAGAGCTGTGTCTTATAATAGAAGGGCATGATTTTGGTCTTTTTATTGATATTTTGAGAAAGTTTGACTTAATATAATATTTGTTGCAAACACATGTTCTTACAATTACTGTAAACGAAAATGTGTGTATTATATCTTGTGTGATCTTGATAGGATTTTTAGATTTGTGCCTTTTCCATACTTAACATTTTATTTAAATAGGTGGACCTTTATTAAATATGATTAAAATATGTTAAATGTTACTTAAAAACAAGCCATGATAACGTAAATAATAATAATGAATTTGTAAATTGGTACTTGATAGATTACTTGATAGAGAAAAACAAAAATCGAATTCATTAAAGTCTATATATTTGATGCATATAGTTTTAACAACACACAAAGCTTGATGATTTGACTTCTTTCATAGTTATTTGATAGTGGAGAGAAAATATTTAGTCTAAAGCATAAATTGACTTTATTTAAACCATTTTTTGCGTAGACACGTTTAGTCAATATTTTAGAATTGTGAGAAAACTAAAAACGCTTTCCTGTTGCTCAGTGGAAAGAGCATTGCGTTAACAACGCAAGGTTGTAGGTTCGATCTCAGGGGATTGCAAATACCTATGTATAAATGTATAGGATAAAGCAATGTAAGTCGCTTTGGATAAAAGCGTCTGCCAAATGCCTAAATGTAAAAAACAAGTAAAGCACAGGTGTGTGTACAAACGTCTTGAGTGCTACAGGAAAGATCTTAACATGCACTTTTACTGTCAAAGCCAACCAGCTGACAGACAGACAATGATGATATAGCAATGTACAATGGAAAGAGTATTTTTGGTGAATAGTGTTTGTATAGTTGCTGGTTATGGTTAAGTGGCGGAGTTATCAGTTTTCATAAGATATGTTAAACTTTGTTTTGTTTAAATTTCATCACTTGTGTCAAGTTTATTTAAATAGCATTTTACACACAATAGTTATTCCCAGTGCTTCACATAGACGTGATAACAGAAAAATAATGACACATCATGACAGTTGGCTTATTTAGTTGCTTAAATATGAGTATGAATACCAGTTTCTGATTTCAAAAGGATGGTTTTTATTTTACTGAAAGACATTTTTGTTGCAACTGGTGATTTCATTAGTCTATGGGCATAGTGTGTCTTATGGGTTGTAGATTATTATTTTGCTTGTTTGGTAGATCTGTGTTTTTTTCTGCATGGCTATAAGAAGTACATTTTTGTAGTGCACTAATTCAGAGAGATATGAAGGACATCACACCTAAAATGAAATTCACTATGAACTATGAAACTATGAAACTATGAACATTCAACATCATAGACCCCTAAAGAAATTCAAGAAGAAAATACAGAAAGAGAAGTCTAAAAAATGACAAGTCTGTTCCTCTTATTGAGAATGACACTGAAGCAATCCATAATTACTCAGTAGACTTGCATTCGTCCAATACACAGACACCAACATATGACTTCAGAATACAGGTGTTGCCTTTGGCATACAAATACATTAGCTTAAGCAAACCTGTACAAAAGCTAAAAAAAGAACCAGCATCATATATGTACAAGTGGGTTTTGAGGCATTATGCATATTGTGTATGTTTGAGCTTCAGGGTGTGGTATGGAAAGTCTTATGCTTGCCTTATTTCTACACATCCCCTCTCAAAGAATCATGTTTCCCTGAAAGAATAGACGTTTCTTCAAAAGTAAAAAAATAAAAGCTTCTTTCGGAGAATTAGTTTCTATAGAAACCTCTTTAGTGTGGGAGGAGCATTGCTTTGAATTTGGACAGTGGGTGGTGATAAATTGATGTTTTCTCAATCATCATTGTGGAACATTCTTTTCCCACCCGTCCTCATGTTCCATGTATGAAGTAATAAGCTACATACTGTATATCATAGCAAGAAGCACCAGCATTATTTCAAGGATTACTATGACAATGTACTTCTGAGTACATATAAAATACAGTACATGTAATGATAAATAAATAATAATGAAAAACAGTAAATGTCATTCAAAATATACAATGGCTATGGTCTTTTGGCAAGACATCAACTACTGCCATCAAAATTTCCTTCCAAATTCATTCTGGATTTGGACCGGTTTCTCACAGTGTCTTAGTGTCGTCTTCTCCTCATGACCGCCAGATCAGTGCAGAGATCCGGTCAGATTGCTAAAGCCCCTCAATGGCCCCAAATGCCAAAATCCTCTTCAGTCCACACCAGACTATCAGGATGCAGTCACTGGCCGACAGATCACATCAGAATTGCCTCAACAATCAGGACTTAATGGTTTTGGCATGAACCTCATTGGCCACAATTGTCAAGCAGGACCGCATGAAAGCGAACAAACCTTTAACTTATAATAAACCTAACTTACCTTAAGCCTTCATTTCATGTTTACATATTGTACATTTTATGCCAGTGATTTTCGTTAAAGTGTTCTTATCTAATGATGACCAAGAACTTGTGAACATAACGAAAGTGCCAGGAAAGACCAGGGATTTCACTTTAAAGCAACATGTCTTAAGTTGTATGAGTACTTCACAATACTGTAGTATTTGTATTATTTCATTATAATAAAGTATAGCACATGTTTGTTATATTTGCCTATTATTCACTTTATCTCCAAACTGGCCTGCCATATAAATGTCATACTCTTTATACATTTATGATTTAGAGAAAATAGAGGACTTTTCAACGGGTTACATTTATATCAGATGCTGTGGTATACGATACATTAATTGTTTCTAGAATTAAATGCATTGACACCTTCTAATTGTCTTAAATGTAAGAATATAAAACAATTTTTGAAACAATAAATTCTGGTATTCATGTATGTGATGCCTTAAATGTCTAATGTCTTTGCATAATACAACAACTGGCAAGTTTTTTAAAGAAAGACAACTCAAATACATATTTCACAATGCGTTTAGGTTTCGAAGAATAACTTTTGTTAAAATCATGATTTTTGTTAAAAAAAGGAGTATTTCAAGATGTGATGGATGAATACACAGGTGTATTTTTACACCTGTGACTGGTCCACCTGCTTGTACTTTAGACCAGTTGGTTAAAAGTTAACAAAACCTCTAGCCTCATTTTTATGTAACAGGTTTAATATTGTGTTTCTAATGTTCCCATTTCGGTAGGCTACACTCTCATCAAGTGTAACTCATATTATGTGCAAAATTTTGCATAACTCATTGGACACAAACAGACACAGTTTGTATGTAACAGTTTATTGCGTTACAGTTAAAGACTGACAGATAAAATGTTAAAAACTCAAATTAATTCATAAGTATTTGAAAGTAAATTTATTCTTCCTCACCCTACATTCAACATCCAGAAATAAATATAGAGTTCTAGAAGTTACATCATGTCACTAAAATAACAAGAACATTTGTTTCCTCTTCAGTGTCAGCTCTAAATCTGATGGTTTGCCCTGGTAACTTCAGGTCTTTGTTGTTTGTGAAATGAAAGTGGATCTCCTTGAAAGACCGGGAGCGAAACAAAAGTCTGTGTTATTCAGGAGCCTCTGGGGGCCCAGGGTAATGTGGTTCCTAAATGGACAATAGAGGCTTTTATATGAAATCACACAGACGGTCTTGTTCTTTTTTACTTCTTTGACTCTTCAATCTGTTCCACCTCGCTGGATTCATCCACCACTTTACCATTGATCATGGTTTGTGTAACCACCTTTACTATCTTACGGGTACGGACGTCAGGCTCCTCTGCAGAAAGAGAGAGAGATCAGATTCCTTTCAATCGGACAGACCACGCTCTCATGCACTGTGCTGTAAGCTCTGTGTTGCTATGGACGGTTGTGTTATGGGAGGTAACTGTGTGTGGCAGTGATTAATATGTCATTAGTCTTTGGTTGCAGACGGTTTGGAGCGCAGGTGAGAGGGCAAATTTACTCTCAGGAAGGTAAAACATTCCAGAAAAAGGTCTGCTCTCGGCTTGAAGGTTTATCAAATACTGTTATCAAGTTGGGATGTGTCACGATGGGGCGAAAGTCATCTAAAACAACTAGATGATTATCAAGGTTGATTTATTTTTTTAGTTCATTCTTTTTGTTTTGTTATTTACTACCCAAAATTTATTTTCTTCCATTTCGTTTCGTTTTATTTTAGGATTATTTTTTTTTTCATCCAACAAATATATATTTTTTTACCAATTTACAGTGCATTTACTTTTGTGTATAAAGTTATAAAACGAAAAGTTTACCAAAAAGATTTCAATGGCGTATTGGCAACACACAACCCCAAAATGGATCGTTTATGTAAAAGCTTTGTAAAGAATGGCTTTGACCTGAAAAAATTAGCAATGACAAGTTTGTTGTGAATAGTTTTTAGTAAACAGGAACTTGTTTCATAATGTGAACAACACTGTATTATTATGGAATTATATAAAGTTTGTAGATTACTATCATTTTTGGAGTATTTTAGATTATTTCTCCACTTTTAAAGCTAGATCTACAAAAGCCAGATCAAGTATTTGAATTTAATCTTGCAAAATAGACACAAATTAAATTTCCAGTGCTGTTAAACCTGCTGGACAAAAAAACTGAATCCTGCCCAAAACACAATAGAAAATGTAATCGATTTAATGGTTATAGTCCGTATAATGCGTAAAACACACTACAAAAAGGAATTTTTTAATGGTCTTAATGGAAAAATCTAATGGCTCATAATGGTATTTTAGTGGAAACCATTAGAATTTCTGTAGGAGTTTCTATGTATTTTTTCACCAGGGAAAATACCTTTGATTCCCAATAGAAGTCCTATTGGAATAATGCCCCAAACACACTACAAAAAGGAATTTGTACTGATTTAAATAGAAAAGACATTTGTTTCGCAATGGAATTTAATGGAAACCCTTAAACTTCTGTCATTTTTTCTGATGTTTTTTTTCAACAGGGGTATGAGATATCATTTATATTGGAAAGCCATTCGTCCAATGAAATTACTGAACTAACCAAGTTTATCATGGATCAGTCAGTGAAATTAAGTTTACAAGGACTTTGATATTAAAATAAAGTTCTTCCTGTTTTTTAAATTAGGAATATATGCTAAAACGAGTATTGCACCCGGTTGCAATTATAAGAGGACAGTGGACTAGGATGGGTGCTATTATTTCTTATTTACTTGAACCACAGCTCTGTGTGTTGAGTAGTATGTATGTATTGCAGAATATTACGAGTAATATTACTTTGTGAAAATTTGCTTTGGTCTTTTATGAAAGTAGCCTGTGACATTACAACAGTAAAGTACTCACTCTTGGCTGGTGGAGGCTTCTCTTTAACCCTACAGAGACAAATAACATGACGTCATTTAAAGCACTTATTTGGCCACAGTGATTTCATATATGTGTCATACAGATCTCGCACACAAATATAAGTATCCTGGCACTCACGCCTCCTCTCCCTCCAGCAGTCTCCTGTAGGTTGCGATCTCCATCTCCAGGTTCTGCTTGATGCGCAGGAGCTGCTCGTAGTCCGTTTTGTTGCGCTGCATGTCCAGACGCAGCTGAGACAGATTGTCCTCCAGTTGGGCCAGGGTAGCCTGCAGTCGCTCCATCTCCAGGCTGTATTTCTGCCCAGTCTCACCCAGGTTACCCTCCAGTGCCGCCACCTGCAGAAGATGTTAGGAGAGCGGTTTGCATGTGTGCATCGACATTGAACTTTGGCGCTGATAGTTGAAGTCTGGTAAACCATTTCCATGCATGTGTTTAGGCGAAAATGTTGGATGTTGTACATAGAGTATTACGTCCTTAAATATGATAATTGACGTATTGCACGTAATTGTTTAAACTGCCAACCACCGGTAACTGATAAGGTTGAACTGTTGGTCGATATAAACTAGGTTCCTCTAAAATCCTAATAACTTTCTTTCTTCCACAGAACACAAAAGAAGATATTCTGAGAAAAAGTTGGTATCCAAACAGCACCCATTCACTGCATGGACACAAATTCAATGCACGTGAATGGGTTCTGGTCAACAACATTCCTTAAAATATGTTCATTTGTGTTCTGCGGAAGAAAAAAGGTAAGCAGGTTTGAAATGAGTAAATGTAAGACATAATTTTCATTTTTAGGTGAACTATCCCTTTAAGGGTAAAAGGTTTCAAAGAGATTTTATAATTTAGTTTTATTTGACTATTTTATTATTTCATTTCATTTCATTTCATTTCATTTCATTTCATTTCATTTTATTTTATTTTATTTTATTTTATTTTATTGAACACCAATGATGTCATCCTAAATCATAACTATAGCTAATACATATATATATAGTAATATATTTTTTACGTGTACCGCTTCTAGTTTGGTACTGACCCCTTTTAGATGCCATTATTCAGATAATGAACTCTTATTTAAAAACAAACAATGCCTATGTGTCCACCAACATTTGACATAATGGAAGTAAGTAAAGTCATGAGATGGAGCACTTATGCTCTGGGTCGTTTGAATAACCAAGATGTAAAGGGCAGGGTTTTACATTGCAATGTTATGCTGTAACTCTATCAGCATTGGCCAGCTCTTAAAGTTCAGGCAACAGCAATGGTCTTTAAAAGGTTCCCCGCCTGGTACTGACCTGTTTGTGCAGGCTCTCCAATTCCACTTCCAGGTTCTGCATAAAGCGTTGTCTCTCTGTGAGCTCGCTTTGAGCCCCTCTCAGGGCTTCGTTGCTCTCTCGCACCTGCGTCTGCACCATTTCCAGCTATACACAAACAGACACACACGCATTAAGTGGATGGGTTACTAAAGTGACCTGCATGAGAGACTATCACACAATAGAAGAAAGCATAATGCAGTACATCCTGTAGAGCTGTGTGCATTCAATGCAACACTAATTCTTTTAAAACGTCTTAATGGATAGTTTACCCAAAAAAGAAAATTCTGTTTACTTATTTACTTATATTTACTTTCCCTCAGATTGTTCCAAATCTGTATAAACTTCGTTGTTCTACTGAACACAAAGGAAGATATAAGGAGGAATGTCTGTAACCAAACAGATCTCATCCCCCATTGACTCCCATAGTATTTCTTTACTGTGACAGTAAATGTGGGATAAGATCTGTTTGGTTACTCGCATTCCTACAAATATCTTTCTATGTGTTCAACCGAAAAATAATTTATAAAGGTTTGCAACAACGTGAGGGTGAGTTGATAATGAGAGAATTTGTATCTTTGGGTGAACTATCCCTTTAAAAAGACAATATAAAAATGACAAAACAGCATAGAAAGATTCTGGGAGTACCCTGGCACAGTAGTTATGCCATTCCAGCTAACAAAATGTATTAAGAATGTTCTGCTGACATTTTCGTTAAATTATGAAAATGTGATTTAAAGAATGTTCCACTTACAAGGAATAATGGTTTATACCGTTTAAAGAGCATTTTTAGAGCATTTACCAATGACATAATGTTGATGAAATGCTCTTTTAACGTTACTTCAAGAACTTTGTAACAACTTTAAAAACTGAAAAAAGCTTTTTAAAGAACCATCTCTTTATCACGTTAATCTGAGAACCTTTTTTTCGCCACAAAGAACCTTTTTTGAAACAGAAAGGTTCTTCAGATGTTAAAGGTTCTTTATGGAAAAAAAGTTTCTTCTATAGAATAAAAGATCCTCTTGAAGCACCTTTTTTAAGATTGTAGCATGATATTGTCAAATGTGCACTTTAAAAAGTGCTGGGTTGTGATTGACCCATGTTGGGTAAATATTGGACAGAACAAACCACTGGTTTAAATGACCCAATGCTGGGTTATTTTTACCCAGCCATGAGTGGAAACAACCCAGCAGCTGGGTTGAAATAACCCAGAATTTGGGTTGTTTTTAACCCAGCAGTGTATTCTGCCCAATATTTACTCAGCATGGCTCGAAAACAAGGTAAGTGCCATAAGTGGCTATCATATACAAGTAAATACAATTTATATGAAAATACTGTGGTATTACAAGATAATACTATGGCATTTCAGTACATGCTCCTAAACCCATCATGGTCCCATGTCCCATGGAGCAATGCAAGGGACATTAAATAAAAAAAAGGATTGTGCGCACTCAATAGTTTCTATTTTTATTTTTAATTTTGATATGGCAATATTGATGCCCGATGACTCCTGAGATAGGCGCAGGCTCCCCGTGACCCGAGGTAGTTCGGATAAGCGGTAGAGAATGGAATGAAATGGAATGGATATGGCAATACATTTGTATTTTGAAGTACTTTGGGGTTACATCCAAATAAATTGTTTTTTTAGTTAATGTCCAAAAAATGCACTACCATAATAACATCGATAAAACATGGCAATACAATGATGCTTTAATTCATGGTGCTGGTTCTGTTCCCCAGGCGAACCTACCTTCTTACGATACCAGTTTTCCGCCTCCTCCTTGTTCTTATGAACAATGCCCTCATACTGAGACCTGAGCTCAGACAAAACTGTGCCCAGCTCTGGCCCGTGAGCGACATCCACTTCTACATTGACTTCCTCCTGAGCGACCCGAGCCCTCAGACTGTCTAATTCCTGTAGTGACAGAAAGACACTGATGTTGTACAATTTGTTAGCCAACTTTGCAGCGAAACGAACAAAACCTGTCTGTTTAATGAGATGATGAGATAACATGTTTGAGTGAGGTAAGTGTCATATGTGTTTGAACAATAGGTGTGGATTGATTGTGAGGTTTTCAGGTCGTATGGAGTGAATGTTGGGAATCTGACACCACGTGGTGGCACACGGCAGGTGGAAGTTCCTTCATTATTTAGTTTCTGTCAATGAATATTTCATAGCGCTGATCTCACGTTGCTCACGAACGCACTCCTGCAATGTACCACTCATACAAACAAACACTCCTGATATATCTGGACATATAATACAATCGCTTGACCGCACCCTACTTTCCAAATATAACCAGAGTATGAACGTAGGCTTTTTCTTATCTTACTTGAAAAATGAAGGCTGCAGTCACCTCTGAGTCAGAATAATATCTTGTGGCGTGTCGACAGACAAGTGATGCTTTGAATATGTTCTTGGTGCAATTTAGTATGTAAATCGTTTCTAGATACAATTTAACACCTTGTCGCATTGCATTGCAACCATTGCATGATGTATTCTTAGTGCTGCCAAAAATGGTGTAAGTCAAGAGCATAATTTCGTAAACAGTTGTATAGTTAAATATATCTAAACTCCATTATCTACTTCTATGGGTTTTCTGTTTCAGGACTTAAATTATTATTATACAATCACAAAAGCAGTTCAAAGACAATCTATCAGAGCATGCTAAGATCAACCAAAAAGGAAAATTCTTGTGAAAATGTCCATCCAAAGCAGTATTACTTTTTATTTCTTCTGCAGAGCACAAAAGAATATCATTCTTCAATTGAAGAAACAACATTGACCCCAATTGACTTCCATTGTATGGACACAAAACCCATCGAGACCCTCATATGACACGAGGGTGAGAAAATGATTATTTCTATTATTTACATATTTATTGTTAGATACCAGAATAACAACACTTTTGATAAATATTTGGCACTGACAATTGAAGGATAACTCAGTCGCATCTTTGGAGGTTTGTTGCCACGAGTCCACGACAGTGACACCAGAACGCATGTCAAGTTTGTGGAACAGCGCGATATGTTGGCCAAACATGCACGTCTGCATTTTCGTATTTGTGTAGAGTTCGTTTCTGACCTAAAAATGACAATCAACAAACACCACTGCTAAAACTGTAGCTGTGCCACACATCTTAGATCGCATTTCACAAAATCCACAGGGATTGAGTTACGAGCGGCTCAGAGCGTAGCCCTTGTCTATCAAAGACAGAAGGTCATGTCTCTTCAAAGGCTTTACAGGCCAATCACACATCCAATCCTGCATGCATAGAAAGAGAACCTGCGTTTGTCTGATACAAGCCAATGTACTTTGGACTGGCTCACATGTTACTGAAATTCTATCCTTACTTTACATGTATATTTTCCAAACCTTGTGAACTCAAGGAATGTCGGAATGAGGTAATTGTGTGTCACTTACCTCCTCATGGTTTTTCTTCAGGAAGTAGAGTTCCTCTTTCAGGCTGTCCAGGTCACCACGGAGCGTGGCGATGATCTGGTCATGATCCGACTTGGCTTTCTTCAGAGCCACGCAGTCCCGCTCCACCGACTGACACATGGCACTCTCCGTCTCCCATCTAGGGTGCAAAAACACACAGTCTATGACTCCTGTAGACACTCAACGTTTTCAAATGTTTTTTTGGGAAGTCAGACTCACTTGATTCTGAAATCATCTGCAGCCAGCTTGGCGTTATCAATCTCCAGCATGATGCGAGCGTTCTCCAGAGTTTTCTTCCTTACCTGCAATAAACAGAAGATGAAGTTACTGATAAAGTACACAGTACACTTCTTTCATTATTTTATTAACCACAAATCAAATCATCACAGTGAGAGTGTAGTTAATTTCTAATGAGATAATTATCCCTGGCACATTTACAGTACCCATGGGGCAAACTGGGATTATGTTGCGTTGAGAGTTGACCAGTGAATAGACTTAAGGCGTGTGTTCAAAAAGACTCCAGCAGACTCACCAAAGACCAGACGTGAGCAGTACAGGATAAACCGACTTGGATCAGCATGGGTGATTATTACATGAGCGATAAGCTTCTCCCAGACTTTATTTTTAGATATTACTTTCCTTATTTTGTTAAAAAATAACCAAGGGGAGGTAATTATTTAACAAGTGCTTGTGGGGCTAATGATCACATTGCTGTGCTGACTTTCACATCGTAAGTACTTACTGTACTGTACATACCATGAGCCACAAGGGCTGAGAAATATTTGTTTTTCTTCAAAAATAAACAAACATTAAGAAATATCTTGATTTTTTATTGTGTAGATCATTTTTATGGCTATTTAGTTTTTTGACGCCCCCTTGAAATTAACCGAAGCCCCCTAGTAGGCCTCAGCCTCACCGCTCTATACACATCTGAATATAAGCTTTTGCTCTAGAATAATAAAAAAGTTTTTTTTTGTCCCTAATATTAATGAAACCTGATTCGGAGACAGCATTCAAAATGTTTAGTGGAAAAACATGATAAAAATGATCATTTTTAAATGATGTGATACATATTGTGCTACGTGTGATATGTTCAAGTGAAAATAACTTTTGGGTAAATCTAATAAAAATGTTCCGTTATTGACATTATTTTGTAATTTTTGAATTGGCAGCACATCTCAATAATATGTTATATTCAATATATTGTCCATGAAAAATGTTTGAGGGCATTGCACTTTGTTATGGTGTGATGAGTAGTGCGTGATCTGAATTAACACAAACTGATTAAACTTCAAAGCATTTCGTTTCTGGATTAAAAAAAAACTTTAGGCACATACTTCCTGCTCTAGGGCGTGCGCTTGGGCCAACATGGATTCGATGTCATGCCCTTTGGGTACACGCTCCAGCATCAGCTGCTTGATCTTCAGCTCCAGGTCAGCGTTGGACTTCTCCAGGGATCGGACCTTGTCCAGGTAGTTGGCCAGGCGGCTGTTGAGGCTCTGCATGGCTTCTTTCTCATTGGTGCTGTTACCGTGGAGACCATTGAGAGACATGCTGCTCAGACCGTTTAGATCTGACAGGCTCATAGAGGAGGAGCGGGACAGGGGCTTAGAGGCAGCAAATGAGACTGCAGCTTTGGAACGAGCGCGTCCGCTGTCCCTCAGAGACATGCTGGAGAAAGAGGGCTGCCGGCCCAGAGACAAGCTCCGTACGGAAAGACTAGATGACATGATCTCTGTAATGCCAATGACAGATGTGGTTCAGAATCTCACACGGACTCACTTAAAAATTTAGGAGAATGATCATAACCACAAATATTAAAAATATATGCATAAATGTGTGTGTGTTTGTGTGTGTATGTACTGTATGTACTGTATATACAATTATAGTATAGTAAGGTGACAAACAAATTATTTATAGATGGTTTCATGGGACGCATGTGCCAACATCTGATCTATGTTGTTTAATCAATCTGGCTAATTTATATTAAATTTATGTTAATATTACTTTATATTAACATTTGAATGTATTATAAATGTATTAAATTACAATTTGTTGAATATTATTGTATATGAATTTAATAACAATTTGTTTTATGGGTTTACCTTTGTCGTATTTAAATTTAGCCAAAAATAATAATAAAACTGGCTAGACATACTTTTAACTTTCTAACGTAATTTACTTGTTATTTCTTTTGCTTACCAGTAACAATCTCTTTTCATTGCGGATGTGTACCGGAAGTTACATTCGGCCCACAAAAGTGCTACTCCGCAGTAATGTTTTGCTTTGAAACTGTTTATTTTTATTTATTTATTTGTGTTTGTCAATCATGGATACCCAACCAGGCTATCAAGTACCTTAAAGGTTCTTAAGCAGGTTTCAGTGAATGCTTGAAAATATTATATTATATTAAACATAGACATATCTGTAGAACAGAAATTACAATAGAAAATGATTAGTTTAAATATTAATTTAGAATGATCTCACAGCATTAACATCTTTCTTGGGAAAAATAAATACAGTGTTGTGGGTTTGATAACATGTTTAGATGTCATTCTTAACATAAGATATGTAGGAAATCTTTTAAATTAAACATAGATCAATGAATGATGGTCATTTTATCACATTAATGTTACGCTAAAGTTTAGATAGAGAATTTTAGCTTTGCTGATTGGACACTGGTGGTAAATAAGACAAAAACAGGTTTGGAAACAATGAGATAAAACATTATAAATACAGGCTCAAGGGGTTAAAACCTAGTTTTATATTTTTTCAATGTTGAATTTCACAGTTGAAAGTAAATGTCCGACCTGTGTCTGAAGTGACTTCTTAACTCTGGGCTGTTTAAGAGAGTCAGTTCACACCTTCCTAATCAATTCATCTCCTGTCATGAAGTGATAACCGTCTGACAGCACTGCTACTGTACAATATATAACTCTGAATGAAGCTTTTGTGCTGATATGGGACCAGAAATATGACTCACATTCAGAGGTATATAAGTATTTCAATTTATATACAGATACTTGTATTGACTTGTAAATAGATTTATTATAGATAATTAGATGACACACATATCCTAAATTATATATTTTTCACATATCTTGCCCAATAAAGCTCATTTATTCTTCAAGGTTAACCGTTGAAATGCTTCTTACACATTTTACCTGTTTGTGGGTTCTTTTCAGTTCTGTATTAAGTGCATCATTCAAAGCACAAAAGCTTATTGAATGACACGATGTAAACGGAGAATGCATTGTTGTTTTGTGTTGGCACAATTAACTAGTCACCTTACTCTAATGTAGGGTTTGTTGTCTTGGAGACAATGCTGCTTGTATTGTCTAAAACCATGTCACTTAACCTAAACCATCTCATCTAACCTTTACAATTAGTTTTTAGATGTGGTAGATCTACAATCGAGTAAATGATCCCCAATGACCCATAATGCCTTTCTTAAAGGGACGCCTTTTCTCCAAACCATTCAAAGAATTGTGTGTTATGTAATCCCATTTTATGATCTTTGCTTTAAAGTATAATCGACTGAATTTGGTATTAAGAAGTTTGGTGTATAAAGTCAATAATATGAATAAATTGTTGATCCATATGTGGTCAATGCATCAAAAGCAGACGAAAGTATTCATACCTGTTGTCTTTGCTGGGGACGACCGCTTCTGATGTGTGTGGAGAAGAGAGCGTTAAGCTGTGGCCAGCACCTAACGGTGCCTTCATGTAGGGCTCGGGGCAGGGGGCGTGGCCTCCACTACCTGAACACCTGTGGGAGGAGCCTATCTCCTCGCTCTCTCCACAACTGGACTTTTTCACATCGAAAAGAAGGTGTAACTCAAGACATGGCATGAAATATTCAACAGGTTTCTGCCGTATCGTGAACAAAGAGAATGAAGACACAAAGCCGACTCTATGTGCCTGCACAACAAGATCTATGATTAAACCCAGGAAGCCGGAACAGTGTTTACAATCCGTTACTTATCTTCTACCCTTCTCCCTGAAGTAGAGGACTTTTCAGTATTTTCTCATTGATTTCAAAGTGTGCTTTGCTAAACAGAAGCTTCCAGATGGGTGCATCAAAGTAATCTTGCCTGTTTTGAACAATTTCGTAGTACTTTCTAATACTGATGCTCGTACTTATATGTTTGAGGGTTGCTTTAAACAAGCTTACGTTTTAAATTTGGTTAATGTGTCTCTCACTTTTTGTGCTAAGGACATAAACGAATAGTTCTGACAGTATGCTGCTGTTTTGGGAGGGAGTGCTACTGTTTTAAAGAACTAATGGTTTTCACCTGGCAGATTAAACACGTGAAGAAAATTCCAGAAATCTACAAAGTTGGAGACCCAAGCCATACGTTGGTAAAGAAATAGTCCGTTTAATACATTTTATAGTACATTGCCGGTTTTATACTGGTTGGCTTTAATTGTTTTGCAAGAGGTTTAGGGCACTTGTCAAGTTAAACAAACTAGGTTATGTTTGGAAACCAGCTAAACAAGAATATCTTGTGGGTGGGTATTTTGATGTGGGCCAATAATGAAACCACATGGTAACGTCCTGGCAACCAATAACAACACCCGTTACGTTTATCATGACCGAACAATATGCATGACCAAAAACCTAAACATATTCAGCATCTAAGGCTATATTCATGGCAAAAACTAGTCACATAAGTCTGTTTTTTAAAAAACTAGTTTAAACAGTCGTATTACCAAAAGTGAGATAGCCAAGTCAGATTGAGAGACAGTGTGGTTAACAGCGTTTAAATCTTCAGAAGCGCACAGAGCTAATCCTTCACTTACTGTAAACTGTGTCATGGGAAAAGGAGTTTAGTAACAAGACTACAAGAGGTTTATTGTGTCACTGAAGTCTCTGTAAACACAATGACATATCCAGATCGCACAAAGCTGGAGTCTCAGGCTGCTGCCAAACTACATGGCACTGTTGGGATGGATTGGATTCACACTCAGGTTACAGACTTGTGTCGGTGTTTGCTCCAGTTTCTGTACGTGTCTTTTAAACATGCTTCTCTAAGAGCAACTTGCCAACATCAGCATTTCAAAACATATTTTAACACTGACGTTCAGACAGACTGCAATGAGAAACCATTTGAAAGGAATTGTTTAGGTTCCTGTGTCTCTCTACTGGCACGATATATAGCTGAGCTTGACCGGTAGCTGAATGAGATGTTTAGCACAATATCAGGAGTCAAAAACATTTTGATTTGGGCTTGGTTTGTTCAAATTCTTAATTACAGGTATAGGATATTTTGAATATGAAATTATGGAAAATACAGTAAGTAAAACTATAATACTTACTGTTCTGTTTATATATAATATATAATATATATATTGAATACAATGATTTATACAATATAATATAATATAATGACACACACAATACATTTTCTTTGGTACTGAATGCTACCAGTGCAGACATCAATACAGTATACTGTACAATAAGTTCGCATATAATAATAAAATGAATATGTTTGCTGTTGGACAACAACCTCATATCTCAATTTTCCTCATTTAATTCATCGATTTTTTACATAAATCATTAGCCTACTATTGGTCACCATGTTTTATTGTGGGGTTTGCAAATATTTACACAGGACCAATATAAAGTATTGAAAAAAGGATGTAAAGTGGCAGTTCTGGCTGTTTTCCAACATGATCTCACGGAAATTTGTACGTACAGTATTAACAAAGTGGCTCATTTGCATAAATTCGTATGAAATGAATCGTACAACAACTATATCAAAGAGGGCACTTAGTATGGCAGCCATGTGCCAGCAATGATTAACAGTTCAACCAAAAATTCTGTCATCATTTACTCAACCTTGACTTGTTCCAAATCTGTATACATGTCTTTGTTCTGATGAACACAGAGAAAGATATTTGGAAGAATGCTTATAACCAAACAGTTTTGTTGGATACCATAGTAGGAAAAATTACTTTATAATTTCTTTGTTCTGTTGAACACAAAAGAAGATATTTTGAAGAATGCTGGACAGCAAACATTTCTTGGGCACTTTTGACTACCATTGTAATTTTCTCTACTTTGGTAGTCAGTGGGGTGCAAGAACCGTTTGGTTACAAGCATTTATCCAAATATCTTATGTTCAACCGAACAAATAAATGTATTTAGATTTGGAACAACTAGAGAGTGTGTTGGTCAGTCCGATAACACAATATAGTAATGCTCAATATACTGCTACGTGCGATGGGCAGTAAAATGTGCCGATATGTAGAGAAATTATGTATAAGAAGGAATAAATAATTTATAACAATAATATGATAAAATATACTTTTATTCAACATTTACCAGACGCTTTATCCAAAGAGACTTATGCACTATGCATTTTTGTTTTTGACTATGTGCATTCCCTGGGAGCGAACTCATGAATTTGCTCTAACCACTGAGCTACAGAAAAGCTTCAAATATAGAAAAAAATGTCGAATATAGACATAAAATATTTATAATCCAGTAGGTATATAATAATAAAAATAGACGGGTCTATCGGATGCATGTTCCGGCCCGAAACTTCCGGTCTGTGTTTGTTTATAATTGATTTCATATTTAATTTACAGCAAAATTAAAACCCGTCCCTCAAACTGATCTCACAAAGCACACATATGAGGGACCTGGTTTACAAACTGCCATGAGATTGTGTTGAGACTGCAGATCTTGCCTGCTTGTTTTACTTCACATACTGTTTGTCTAAGACTCTAAATGTTTGTGTTTTACAGTGGCATGAGGAGGTGGGGTTGTTTGTCATGTGTCCTTCCCTAAACCTTATTTAAGAACTCTTTTAGAACGGAGCTTTGGCATGTTTAAGCCCTTAAAAGGAGATGTCTATACAGTTCACTCAAAACTGACAGATCTGTGAACTGTTTACTCACCTAAAACATTATTTTTTTCTCGGTGGAACAATCATGTAATCATTTAAAGAATACTC
The DNA here is from genome assembly GCA_029783895.1 of Triplophysa bombifrons. Classification (NCBI taxonomy): domain Eukaryota; kingdom Metazoa; phylum Chordata; class Actinopteri; order Cypriniformes; family Nemacheilidae; genus Triplophysa; species Triplophysa bombifrons. The sequence goes on from CM056471.1 coordinate 4,961,481, forward strand.
ATACATTTCCAAACAAGATCCAAATGTAAGAGATGATTCACTGATACTCTTTTTAAACAGTATGTTGTTAACAGTTAAGCTTAAGATCTGTTGCAGTCAGAGTCAGTGAGTCGATTTCCAATTTGTAAATGAATCAGTGACTCATAAACAATTTGTTCACATAGATTTGGATCAATTGATAAAAATGCAGTTCAAATGTCTATGACTGAATGAGTCATTCAGTGATCTCAATGATCCGTCATTTTACAGCCCACTGGAGGGGAAGATTATAGTGACTAAAGACTCTAATTTCAATCTGTTTTCCACACAAAGTTTCTTTGACTACATTTATGAAGCTTTTCATGCTTTTTGTAATTTTTGGACCTTAACATACAATATGGCACTAAACTGCATGAAGAATCTTCAAAAGCCAAACTCCTTTTTAGTATTTCACAGCGTGCTATAATAAAAGTGAGTAAATAATGACAGTGTTTTCATTTTTTTGGTGAACCATTCCTCTAACGCATTATTCAGTCATGGCTCAGAGACAAAAATCCTGATGAGAAATGGGATGTGGCTTATAGGGGACTGGTGATAGACAAACATGCAAAAAGACAAGATAAAACAGACTCAACCTAAGTACATACATGCCATGAAGACATAGAGAATGCTTATGCAAACAAAAATGCAAACAAAACAGTTCTGCACATAAGCACCATCTTCTTAGACATGTGCATGCTATATTTGCCTCACATTTTAGGCACACATTTCACATTTCTGTGCAAAAAATACACATGTTTTCCCCGAATCTTTGATGATGTCCATTTGGCTAAAGGGCAGAGCTAGAAACTGTCACTTTACACCACACATTTACATGTTTATCATTAGAGGATAACACAAATGATGTGGTTGTCCTGAGGAGTGGTGTGCTGTTGGCACACACGTGATCAATATATTTTTTTAGACTTAAATAGAAACAAAGGGTAAATTTAACTGTACATTGGTAACCAATGTTAAATATCTAACATACATATTTAAATGTTTGCCCCATAATTGGTTCAAATTAGTTAATTTAAAACGATATAATTGCATATTTTGAAACAACCCAGTATTTTTTAGACAGTGTACTAAATAATATTTAAAAAAGCACGAATTGGATCATTTCTGTAAAATAATTTGTTGAAAAAATCGAACAGGGCAGCGCCACATCTGGGATGCTGAAGACAATATCACCACCCTGTGGAAGTTTAGAGAAGTACATTTAATTACACATTTAAAATGGCATAAGCTCAACCAAGGAGGCCGACACATTGTCATCGTCTGTGGACAGCGTTTATTGTATGAAGATGACAATATTTTGCTAAATATCTAATTTTGTGAACGACATGAGGGTGCATTTAATGTTTTGGAGATGGGAAAGGAACTATTTTGTTAACCTGTTGATTTATTCTGTCAACACTTCTACTTGTTACTGTCTTTTTACTAAGAAAATGGAAATGTAGGTCAATTTAATATGTTATTCACTATTTGCTGTTGAGACCTCGTAAAGCTTGAATTAAATTTGAATTTTATTGTATTGTAATTATTAAAAATGCATTATATTGTTCTTTAATTATTTATTCACCCTCATGTTATTCTAAACCTGTGTGTCTTTTGAACTATCTGGTGCAAAAAGAAATATAAAGTCCATAAGAAGTGACAGAAGGTGGCAGTAGTGAGCTTTATTACTGCTGGTGCTATACACACACAGAGATGTGACCAACTGACCAACATTCATCTTCTTCAGAAGATGAATGTTTCCATTTAGTAACACACTAAAATATAAAAGCAAGCGTGAGTTTTACAAACGAGAAAGAACTATAGCCGACAGGTTTTTATACGTTATTGATAGTCAAATGTTACTAGGACACCTGTGTGAACTTGTGTGGAGCTTCACACATCCCTAAACATCACACTGAAATCACGTTAAAACTGTTGAAAATAAATTAAGGTATAGTTCTGAGAAGAGGTCTTTGGCAGGTTATGTCAAAGAGGACTAAAAACTTGGAAAATAAACTTTGAATAAAAAGTGCATCAGTGTGAGGTTACTAAAATCAGTTAAATCAATAATAGTACTGATCATCCAGTGCAAAGTCAGGATGCTGCCCCTGACCCCACTTGACCTCTGATGACCTCTGTCACACTTGATTAGTCTGGACACACCCCTGTAGTCCACTGCCCAAACCCTCTCACTTTCCAATAACACTCACCCCAGGCGGAGAACAGTGATGTATTTACTTCAAGTCAAAAAGCAAAACACAGCGGACACAAAACAATTAAATGTTCATCACCTTTTACATACACCAGGGTCCAAAAATCTTTTTATTACACATCATTTAACAAATCATGTGTTTGAAGCAAATTTGAGATTTAGGATTATAAAACAATTACTGTACTAATAAACAAAAATATACATTGATGATGTTTACTTTGACTTTGACATGTCTTTATTATTTTGGAGAAATATGGATCATCATGTTTGTGGAGTTCAAGTGCATTCTATCATTAAAGCAAAATGGAGATATTTCACATATATAGACTGTTTTAAAGACATAGTTCATCTAAAAATACAAAATATTTCATAAATCTCATGTCATTCTAAATCTGCATGACGTTTTTCAGAACACAAAAAAACATTTTTTAAGAACATTGACCAAATAACATTGAGAAACACATTGACTTCCATTGTATGGACATCTTTTCTGTTTTACAGAATAAAGACTCATGTACAGATTTTGAATGACATGAGGGTAAACAAATAATGACAGAATTTCTATTTTAGGGTGAAGTGTACTACATCTGAAAAAAAACCTTAACTTTTTAAGAACATTGACCAAATAACATTGACCCAGATGGACTTCCATTGTATGGACATTAAACCACTAAGACATTTCTCGAACTATCTTTTCTGTTTTACAGAATAAAGACTCATGTACAGATTTTGAATGACATGAGGATAAATAAATAATGACAGAATTTCTATTTTAGGGTGAAGTGTACTACATCTGAAAAAAACTAAACTTTTTAAGAACATTGACCAAATAACATTGACCCAGATGGACTTCCATTGTATGGACATTAAACCACTAAGACATTTCTCGAACTATCTTTTCTGTTTTACAGACGAACGACTCATATACAGATTTTGAATGACAAGAGGATAAATAAATAATGACAGAATTTCTATTTTAGGGTGAAGTGTACTAAATCTGAAAAAAAACTAAACAGAAACATTTTGACTCGTGTTGACTAGTCTCAGATATTTGGACCCCGCTCACATTTTCATTGCCAAACTGTGCTAAAGTGTTCTTTCTTATCTCATCCCTCGTTTTATCTTAAGTTATTCTTTCCTGTCTGACGACCGCGGCTGCAGCGGGCGGCCCGTCCCCGTGTTTACCCTCACAGACGCTGCCAGGGTGTTTACTGTTTGTGTTCCGAAACGCACCGAATGACCACTTAGCAGAATTAGTCCGCTGATATCCAAAGCCCATCTAGAGGGAAGTGGAAACTTTTTTACCGTCTCAAAACGCAGCTCAGGTCCTTTGAATGGTTGCCAGTGCGCTCGGCCAGGAAGGCTTGGCCAGAGACTGCAGTTCATAGCTCAATTGAATCAATGATAAAGATCGCTAGTGGTGAAATTGCAAACAGATACGAACAGATGAGCATTACACCGAGGGTCAGCACCTGCGTTTGCCTTTCACTCATTATTTCTTTTTTCTTTTCATTCAAGTTTGTGTTTCCTCTCCCAAAGCACAGGTTGTTTTTGTGCTTCAAAAGAGGCAACAGAGGCAGTCAAAATGTGAATGGACATGTCTGGGGAGGAGATCTCTATCGGTGACTCCAGAGGGGGACTTGTGTGAACACTTTAACCGCTGGCCAGCTTACAGCGGCTTTTAAGACCACTGCTTTTAATATAATTTTCCATCCTGTGAGCGATGTGAACCCTGGGTATGAAAAAAGCACAGGCAGTGGTGAAAAGCTGGAAGGAAAATTGTTTGGAGGCCGGGTGAGATAATCAAGGGGAGAAATATGGCTACAAAAATGGCTTCAAGTCAAACGGAGCAATTTGGCGTCGCATATAAGGCTTTGGTTAATTGTTGGATGACGTGGAACGGAGCTGATTTGAATTTAGGTGTCTCAAGTCAAAGGTCAACAGATTCATGGTAGTTTTGTGCTGGGGGGAACATCACATATATACAATCCAGAATCTTGTCAAGGATTTAGAATGGCAACGCCATTATCTTTAGATAATGATCTTGTCTTTGATTTTAGGAGATAATATTTGTAAAACATGGCATAAACACATAGCTTTTGTTTCAAGTTGGAGCTACAACGCAAACCTCCCCAGAGCATTTGGATTTCAACATTCAAAATTAAACTTGAATATAGCATTCGGAGTAAACAACTGTGTATTGTCCATTTGTTATGAGAAACAAATCTAGTCTGGTTTGAATCTAATGCAACGTTAAAACATACCACACTAAGATCACAGTTAACAATGTTCCTGTTTATTCTCTCCAGCGAAACTGGAGAGTAAAATATCGTCTGCCTAACTTTGCCATTATGGTATTTTACAACATGCATGGAAATATTGTTTAAATATCTTCACATCTTACCCAGGACTAACGTACTGTATAAACACAGAGAGCCAAGTTGGATTTTCTTTAAAGATACTTTAAAGCTGGGTGAGATAATGACTGAGTGCAGAAAAATCTCATTACATGCTTATGATATAACTGTAATTATAACCAAACACTTATTGTTTTAAAGCCCTTTGTCAATCTACAGAAGCCAGCTTTGACTTTTTCCCCTTGATTGCACAATATTGCTTGTTGGCCGTATTTTACTTTTCCACTGTCACTAAATGTTTCCTCGTCATATTCTTTCCATTCTTTTGTTATTGAATGTAGGCTGTGGTTCAAGACTTGTCTACTGAAACTGACCAGAGATCTTTGGAGTCGATAGCACAGCCACCAATTAATAGAGATGTGTAGTTCTTCTTGATTTAATTCCATTGAGAATCAATCCTTTTACTTTATCATGTATTGTCTGTATAACATCTCCGTACATTTATTTACTTATCTAAAATGTTTATATTTACTTAAAAATATTCTTGCAAAACAAATAATGGTGGGATATTACAAAAATATCATTTGTTAGAATGATAATATTCCTTGCTTGTGCATTTCCAACAAATGATAATGATTTTGTAAAATACAGCATTTGTATCATTATCAATAATATCAATTACCTTATCATATTAATGATCAAATTTACACCTTAAAATACATCCTTTTATTAGTGTTTCTGACAATAGAGGGATTGAAGATGTTTCAAAAATGTGCATTTTGTGTTTAATTTGTGTTTTATCAATGTTATAATATCTGATTCTAATATATTTTAAGTCACCTTTTGTCCTCAACTAGTCTGTCATCAAAGACAACAATATTCTTTGCAGTCTGTGTTGCCTAATTGCAATGAAATGTGTAATCATTTTAGATTACAGATTACTCATAAGGTAACAAATAAAATATTTTTGTATTTAAAGGTTTATGCGTATTGTAAATAATGCAAATCAGACTGTTATTGTGCTCTTCAGATTTGGATAAAGATTTTAGTGGAATAGCTTCAGAAATAGATTCCTATAGTGACCTTAAGGCGTATATGGGGAAAACTGCTTAAAAATAGCACGAAAGGGGCTTTGTAGGAGGCAAATAGTCTTGTTACGGCCAATTATGAACCCCAGGAGAAACACCTTCGACTTCCGACCAAAGATTTTTTAAAGTCCTTTCTAGCTGTTAGTGGGAGCGCTGAAGTTGTTGATCAATATGCAAAGCAGCGTGATGAATATGCATGAAGGGGGTCCGGTAATTGCACGTCAGCGTGGCGGCACCGCTAATTTACCGCTCGGGATCCTGCAATCAGCGCGCTATTCATTAACACTGCAGCCGTTTCATCCGCGCGCACTCGTGTCTGCCAATCACCCCCGCAGACACGCGACATAACAAAAGCGGAATAAAAAAAGTTTCAATTACCAGCCAACAACACTAAACACTATATTTATACCGCTTTATGCTCTGAATGCCTGTTAACGCATTGTGAAAGAGACGAACTTAACGAAACAACATAATCTTATGCATTTACATCACCTTTTCCCTGGGCGCGTGCTCGTTAGAAGACGCTTGTCTCGCGCGGAGAGCAACAATTACCTCGCCACCATAATGGGAATATGAAAAATGTCAGATTGAAAGCTATAACGTGAATGCTTTGGCTGTGGTTATTCCTGCAGCTCATGAGAGGGGTGGACTTGTGAGTTTTTCACTGGTTTCTTGATCTTGGGATCTCCCTGAACACAAATCACGGCAATATTATAATATTTATAGAATAGCTATAAGAACTATATCAGCTTGTGGCAATATCAGTTTAGCATGCATTTTCGAAGCAGGCTATTAAAATCATATTTAGTCGTTCCCAAGAAAAGAAGTGATTTTTAGGGTTGAAATCACTTTGTTTGTTGGTGTCTGTTTATTCAAAGAAACAGTTATAGTGATGCTTGTCTATGAATTGACAATCTATCTGGCACAGTAGAGGTAAATCCTGAGTTTTTAATACAATTTATTGGCAAATAAATAAATAAAGTGAAAGATCAATTTGAACGATAGAAGTATTTATTTATTATTTTCAGTGAATGTTGCGATTAGGCTATATCATTATTGTGAATTATTCAGTCCTCAATTCAGTAAGACTCAAATATTGTGACTTTCTCTGTCCTTCCACATCAATGAAAAAACAAGTTCAGGTTCACAAATTCAAGGCAGAATATTTTTTCAGAATGTATTTTATTTTATGTGTTCTATATTACCAAGGTTTATACCGTTAATGTGTAAATGCTTCTGTCTGAGTGTTTATTATCTTTAGAAACTCAGTTGTATTCCTTATGCTTTAACTGATAAACTTTTATTTTATCTCTTTTTATTGCTTTTATTTCAGCATTCTGGTTCAACACCTGTTGCTTTCAATGTGCTTCATGAATTAATAACCTGAACTAGAATGAACATTTAAGCAAAAAATTAAAAGGGTCTCTTAGGTGCACATTGAAAATGCCAGACTTGGTATGTAATGTAATTTAATTAGTTAACAATTATCCTGCCCAAAAAAGTGATATCTTTCTTTTTTGAATTTTTTTGGCTCACTGATCCCACTGGTAAAATACCCCTCGTTCTAATTTTAAACAGTACACCTATATCTCACGTGAAGTCTTTCTTTCAAAAACCTGCAGCTTGGTTTAAAATTTTCTTATCTAACACAATAATCTACTTGAGTATTGACTCACTGAGCCTCTTACCAGTTTGTTCTGATATCTGACAGTAGGGGCGCTCTTGATTTCTTCCATACATGCTGATGTTTGGGCGGTTGATCTCAATATCAAGAGCTGGGCGGCAGGCCAGTTTATACAGGAACACCAAAATCCATGTGGGGGCTGGAAAACCTATATAACAGTATGTGATGACCTACAGGCGTGTGCTGTAAGGCCTGTGGCGGACCTCCTGTCATCTGTTGATCTCTCTTTTTCTCCGGGTCCCCCCTGCTCTCTTTGGCTAGGGCAGCCAGTCTTTCTACAGGTCTGCAGGAAGGGAGTTTCTGACTGCAGGGGAAAGAGTCCTGGTTAGAAGTAAGTGTGTGTCCGATGGACACCGCCGCTGTGTGAATCCCCTATTGTCCACTTTGACACCCGGCTCTGTTTCCTCAGCAATAAATCTGCCCCCTCGGCCCTGGAACATCCCCAAACTGCCCCCCTATTGTCTCTCAGAGGAAACCTGCGCACAAGTGAGGTCTGGCTACGTCTTCGGTCCAGCGCTGGGGCACAGGGGCAACATAAGACAGCAGACAGGAGGGAAGATGGGCAGATGTTTATATCAGCAACACCAGCTTCTTGCGTTTGCACACTGATAACAAAAGCAACACTTTAAAAACGCTTCTCCTGACAAATATTGTGACAACCAAAATAGGTCAATGTCTTTAATGATGGTTTTAAGTGATTGGCAGCCCTATGCTGTTGAAACCTATATCCTAATCCACAGTGTGAATATTCTTTCAAAATTATCTTTGTGTTTCACAGAAGAATGTATGTTTTGACGGAGGAGATATTTGAGAAAGGAACATCAGAGAAGAACCCAATGTTCTCCTTCTTTAGTAATAGCGAAAGTAAACTTCGTTATGGTGAAATGTAGTTACATCCTTAAATTGATACTTCACCCAAAAATTTAAATTCTATCATCATTTACTCACCCTTGGATAAGTTGTATAAATTTATCTTTAGATAAAACCGGTCGGCCTATAAACCTCTTTGTTTTGCTGAACACACTGGAAGAAATTTGGAAGAATGTCAGATCTCACCCACCATTTATGCCATAGTAGGGAAAATAAATACTGCGGGAGTCAATGAAGGGTGAGATTTGACGATCTTTCAGATATCTTCCTGTGTGTTCGGCAGAACAAAGAAATTTATACAGGTTTGAAATAATCGGAGGTTGAGTAAACGATAACAGAATTTTCCGTTTTGGGTGAACTGTCCCTTTAATGTACAGTAGTGTGCATACATTTTCGATGTTTAAAGTCCCGTTGAACCAGAAGTTGCGATTGCTGACACATTAATGAGTGAGAAGGAATTTCAAAGGAGAAAATTAGTGGGCGTGGCTTGCGTTTTTCAATGCGAATTGATTGGATGTGTGAAAACAGCTGTTGCATTGATTTTGAAATGATTGCAAATGATGCATTTTCAGATTTTAGGATTATGAGGATTATGAGGGTACATGAATTTTAAATAGAAAATGACTTACATTGATAAGCTATTTACTATAAATGCCGCAATATTTCATGAAAATATGAGAATCGTCATTTTCAATTTCACTGGGACTTTAAGTTGAACATGCAAAAGGCCTACAGTCTACAGTTTTCACTAAAGAGTCCAAGCTGTCAAAACTCGGTTGTAAAAGACACTCTTGTGCTGGAAAATAAAGTGTGTGCGTTTAGAGACAAGAGGTGAGGAAGAGAGCACGGATTTTATGACATTCCTCACAACGTGTAACAAACCAAAGGTGTGAACAGCACGCCAGCCCCGATTCGCTAGCTGGCAATGAATGGGACGCTGTCGTCCACGGTCACTGCATCAGCTCTTAACGCACCTTGACACTTGCCTGTCAATTCCAGCGGCTCGGTGGGTGGCGCTGGAGAAAGATTGTCTTATTTGACAGCAGCTATTTCGCTAATCCAAAACAACAGCTGTAAGGTAAGAATGAGCACGATGGGGGCGTAGAGGGGAAAGAAAAATTAAATCCTCATGTTGCAGAACAGGGATGGAAAATAGCACTTTAGATAAAAAAAGATTTAACGAAGAAAAAAATGAAGTAGTATGAATTTGATCCAGGCGCTTGGAGGGACTGAGCTCATGTTGGGGACAGACTTTGCTCAGCTTGTCTGAAGAGAAGGCGAAGCTCTAGGCCAACGACCATACGGAAATGAGGGTGAAGTTTGCGAGGTTCACGCGGTCTCTGAGGAGAAGGAGAGGGCCGCGGTGGGACTGCACATATTAGCATCTACACGCCAAACTGTCACAGGACAGGTGAAAATAATTACTGCTACTAGCACGGCGGAGCTCATTACACATCTGGTTGAGTTTTGGGGGAAACTAGTGTAGGGGTGGTCCTCTCACAACAAGGAGAATGCCCTGTTAGCACAACACATTGCTAAAAGTCTGTCCGGCCCCAATATTCAAACCTTACCCCGGAGGAAAATGTTCAGGAGAGTTTTGGAGAGTTTTCAGTTTTTTCATTCAGTCTCAGTTCTTTTTTAAGAAAAATAAAATAAGACACAAAAGCGACAATTGATTCTAATTGTCGTACATTAAAGTAAACTCTTACAAAAACAACGCCAAAGAAGAACCGTGTTTGGGTAATTGGTTCCATAAAGAACCTTTAGAGTGATAGATCACCCAAAAATGAAAATTCTCTCATCATTTATTCACCCTCAAGTCTTTCTAAAACTTATACATTCTTTGTTCTTTTGAACACAAAAGTAGAAATTTTAGGAACATGGGATACAAAACAGTTCTGGGGCACCATTGACCACAATAGTATTTTTTCTTTACTATGGAAGTCAATAGTGCCCCAGAGCTGTTAAGATACCAACATTCTTCTAAACATCTCTTTTACTTTTGTAGCACTTTTTTAAGAGTTAAGAGCCAGCCTGATCTCGCAGGAATTCGTGGTTACTTTAAGAGATTGCTTATTCATATGTATTCATATGATTATTTGAAAAATAGAGAAAAAAGCTGAGGCCCCTCCCTAAACCTAACACGGCAAATTGTACCAAAATGTAAGTAATACAAATTAGCCTCCTCATAAAACAGTTACGAATTGGTGTGAGATTGTTTTGGATGTGCAATACGTGCTTTATATTGAAATTTTGAGACATTTTATTGAGACACTGTTGAGGTATCTTCTGAAGTTTATTTGAGACACATGTACAGTTAAAGTTCGGGGAAAAAGGTCTCAATTTGTCTGTTTAATATCATTGCAATTAAAACAATTAATAATGTTTCTCTTTATTATGAAACAGTCCAGATCAGGTCAGATTGTCATGATTGGTCCAGGAGAAAAGTTGAATGAGCTACAGTTTATTAATGGATGGAATCAGTTCACAGAAGTTGTGCCAATCGGAGAACACAGATGTACATCCTCGAGACAAACGTAGCTGCCAAAACCGTTCCCTTGGTGGCAGTGTTGGCAGAGCCCAGAAGGGTTTCCTGTGTGCAAGTGTGTACATTTCAGTTGAAGAGTGGAAAGACGAAAGCACAGCTAATGGAACTCACCAAAGAGTAAATTAATAAGCCAACTGAGGCATCATCTGAGCGAGCCAGTGTTGTCAAGCACAGATCTTTCATTAGCCTGTCGATGGAGCCATTTGTTTAAATGATCCTCTATGAATCAGCTCATTCCTTCAGATGAAATCAGACTGTGATGCTGTGAAAGGAGTTCATACAACCAAGATATATAGCTGTTGCACAAACAAGGTCTAGGGGGAAAATAAAAAAATCTGCCATCATTTACTCGCCATCGTGTTGTTTCTTTCTTGAGGGGAACACAAAAGAAGATATTTTAAGAAATATCTCAGTTGATTCTGCTCATGCAATGGAGGTCAATTGGGACCAATGTTGCTGGGTTACCAACGTTCTGCAAAATATATTTTTCTGTGATCTGCAAATTAAAGAATATATAATATTACACAAGGGTGTATAAATGAGGCAAGAGTTCTAACTATTGGATGAACCATTATTTTAAGCACCCAAAATTTAATAATTTTATTTTAATTTCGATTATAATTCTTACCTGAGTTTAATTTTATGCCAAAAATGGTTGATAACTTTTTTTAAAGTATAATCAATATACGAGATGAGATGGCTGGCTTTTTTGCCATATTTTCTTCTCTCTTAAACACTTTTCACTTTTGGTTTTGGTATAGAGAAATTCTTGGTCAGGACTTTTTAAAATGATCATTTTAACCAAAGTATATTACTATAATTGTATATTCTACAGTCTTTCTCTTGTGTTTTACAGCATCAGTGTAAATGTACCAGTAAATACCCAAGATAAATGGGACAGTCACATAACCACTGTATTACTGTTTCATGAGAATCATTGTTTTTTATGAGGCCATTGAAGATGTGACCATTCAATGGTGATTGCAAAGGCTTGGTTGCCCTGACAACCAACACAAAGCAACGCATGTATCTTGGACATAAGTAGCAACAGATGCTGCGCTGACCTCAGCCGCTTCCTGGAAACACAAATTTGTCAAAATACAAAAAATAAAGCAGTTAGATTAATGCAGAAGGTCTTTCACTCAGTGTTGGAGAAGAGTCAAAATCGTGTTGTAGTACTCTATGGTTTTACAAGATGTATACAAAACATTCCTCCCAAGATGAACAATATGAAGAGGGGCGCAAATTCGTTCCGAATCAAATAACTGTTTGGACAGAGCACTGAGTGAATATAGTGGGAATACACAATAGCCAGGAACTTGACTTTCCTTTTCCATCAAAGAAGTAATCCTTTCTGAAGCAAAGCCTTTGAACTTTACATAGATATTTATCAAATTATGATTTCTTTGGCACGAAGTTTGCAAGAAAGTGTATGCTCAAATAAAGCAGGATTATGTTCATTTGCCATGTTATCAAAGGGCTACAACATGTGCGCGAATGCAACAGCTGGACATCCCTTGACGAACCTAGAACACCTAGTCAACCATTTCCCCTTGATTTTTGTCTTGAAACATCTTGTAGGCCTTCAGGTTTAATCGCAGTCAAATTCCCCCTTCACGTCATGACACGTAGCTGCCGAATCCGTGTGGCCGGGGTCCAGGGCTGTTTGTGATAACGGCACACTTTGATGAGACCGCTCTAGTCCGATGGTGTAATGCCCTGGCCGTGGTGGAGGGAAGCAATCACAGTATCACAGGAAAGCTCTGACCGTATATGATATCACCTCCAAAACGGAGGAAACGCGCACCGGCGCGCTCACATGTGATCAATTATTTAGCAAAAAACTTATGCAAGGAATTCAGCCATTAGCTCCAAAGTGGGATCATAGCCAGGGTAATGGCAGCTCCCAGAACAAACACATTTGGGTAATAGGTCACAGGGAACGAACTTGTTGCGGAGGTGCTTGTCATTTTGGAACTGTTATGTGTCTAGGCGTGTGGCGGAGTTCGAATTTAAGCCGTCGTAATTGCCTCAAGCGGAGGGTCTTCCAATATCCTGATTACGGCTGACCTTTATTCCCGACTGAAAAGACTACATCTATATGTTTTAGATGCTAATATCCTGCATGTGATGCTAGCATTATTAGCCTAAACAGTAGTTACTGGTAACAAGAACTGTCTTGGTCAACCATTTTCAGTGGAAGTATTTTATTTTTCTCAATTCTAACTAAATTAACTAGTCTATGCTGGTCAACCTCGTTGAAAAAAACAGCTGGTTAGGTCGGTTTTGAAGCATGGCGCTGGTTTAAGATGGTCATGAGCTGGTCCTAAAATAGTCTTGTGCTGGTTTAGCTGGTCCTAAGCTGGTTTAGGACCAGCTTAAACCAGCACAAACCAGCTACCTACCTGATCAGCATATGCAGTTTTTTTTAAACTGGGAAATTAATAGTAAACGTATTTAAGTTCGACAAATCCAGAAGCATCTGGACTTCCAGACAGTCGGGTGAGGTGTTCCTGCTTTAGAAGGTTTCGGACAGCCGAGGTCTCATCCTGGCCTTTGTGTTTATTCTTGCAGACCAGAACCCGGAGGGGATGGTTTCTCAGGCACAGTTCTTAAGTCAATTCTCCACAGAGCTGATATCAAAATAGTTTAAGACAGAATCATCTGATAGCTCCCAGCGAGCTAAGCCACCAAATGCTTCCAGATCCTTCAGCTCTGACAATGTAAACAACAGCACGCTGGGAACAAATTGACACAGTGTGAACTATTCAGACTAGACACAGTGTCAGAATACAGTTTGGTAGAATAGTGGTGTCAAATCCATTTGGAAAAATCTCTTACAACTGCTTGCTTGTATCAAGGGAAAGATAAAAAAAGAGTCAATGATTTTCCAAAAACAACTTACACAGTGGGTGGCTTTAGTCTTAGAGATACATTTTAAGGTTTTGTGGGTGGCAATACAGGAACTCGAACAATATGAAGAATATATAACTCCTTATTGATTGTCCTGTAGTAGCCGCCCTAAACAAATATGTCACCATGGTTTTATTTTATTATATTTAAAAACAAAATCAAGACGTCGTAAAAGGACATAATAATACAGTAAAACCCCTTTAAAAGTCTGAGACATTAAACAATTTTTTTCAAAGGTATTCCATTTTTTTCTTCTTTTACATTGTAAAAGCGTGATTAAGAAAATCCTTAAAATCTGATTCAGTATTAACAATTTGTAACTAATCGAATGTAATAGAATATACGATTTTTTGATATACTCTGCACAAATGTACATTTTATTTGGTGGGACTTTTTTATAAAGATGTTTATGAAATGTTAAATGAAAAATACAGCACTGTTTTAAAGGACAAAATTTGTGTTAATGTTTAGGACCCGACAGTTAATGAACTGTCATCAGTGGCCTTAAGCAAAGCACTTAACCCCCGGATTGTTCCAGATGGATTGTTCCTGGAACAAATGTGAAGTTGCTTCGCATAAACATCTTTTTTATTGAGCATCTGTTGAATTGCAAAAAGTTTGGAGTCTTTTCAATTATGGCCTCAATGAGTAACTGAATTTAAAGGGATAGTTCACCCAAAAATGAAAACTCTGTCATCATTTACTCTGCCTCAGGTTGTTTCAAACCTGTGTTCATTTTGTTGTTCTGTTGTAAATAAAGAAAGATATTTGCAATAATATGAGCAATTTTCAGTTCTGGGACATCATCCACTACTGTAGATTTCTTTGTCCTGTTGAACACAAAATTACATATTTTAAAGAATATAGGAAAACAAACAGTTCTGGGGCACCTTTGACTACCATTTCATTTTTCTTACTATGGTACTCGATGAGGTCCCAGAAGCGAATATTACTAATATTCTTCCAAATATCTTTCTCTGTGTTCATCAGAACAAAGACATTTTCTCTTTAACTTAATTGTGTTTTAATCATTTGACATAATCTAATCATGTATCAATAATTAAAAGTCCCACAGATATGCAGACCTTTCAAAACTCACAAATTTTTGTAAAACGATGTTATGCAACTAAAATTCAAAAATAGTCTGTTTTATGTAAACCATTAATGTGAATGTAGTATGTGTCAGTGTGTGTATTCCTGGCCAGGTCTTGTGTTGGCTTTTCATCTGCTTGCATTCTCGAGCTCAGCTGGACAATGTGCATCTCAAAGGTGAAGGATAAGCATAGAAACCTTCCACCATTTTCTCTCCCCTTATTTATTTTTGTCCGTGTTGTTTTCTCAGTATTGCAATGCATCACTTGACATTACCCAAGCAAGTTTGAGCTGCAGAGTATCAGCTGAAAGCAATTTCGTACCGAGCGCAGCTGCCAGGCGGATAAGACTCTCCCTCTTTCGTTTACTTTGAAATGCTGCTTTTTTAACATCCAAAATACACAAGGCAGCCAAATTGCTGACATGTGTGTGAGGAGTGGTGAAGTCCCACATTCTTTCATGCCCCTCTATGCAAAACCGGCCATTGTTTATTTAAAGAACACAGAACACTTTAGCACTATTAAGAAACATGTCATATAGTAAACGAAAGGTTTCCTCCCAGGAAAAATCCCCCGTCGTTTATTTTTCTTTGCAAAAAGTTATTTTACTTTCTATGTGCAAACTCACCGCATACACAATTAAACCCATGGTGCTTGTAATTGGCTTGTGTACAGCTGGACACTAACAGGCAAGGCAAACGTGGAAGTAAGGAGCTTATTTGTGTTCAGGAGGTCGGACGAGTGGACTGGACTCCATCGCTCATCTAGTGGTCACATCATATCACATTAATGTTCACACATTACACCCAACCATACAGCTTCCTGGCATGAGCGGGGACTTTAGAGTTTTGAGGAGAGGTTCAACTTCGGTCTCCCTTAAGCGTTCACATCCATTCATGTGGGTTAACTAATTTTGCTTCGGAAGTGTTCAATGACGAATCGCACAGGCGTTGTATCAGCTACTGAATGAGGTCACATGGATTCCACCGATTGGTTGGGTTTTAACAATAGATTTTGAGATTTGAAAAGAGTTGTAATCTGCCCACATTCCTTTCAGAAGGTAACAGGGTTGATGGTAATAAACTTGATGGTAACATGGTTGACTGTGATTAGAAATGATACAATTATTTAAAAAAAATGATTAAAAAAACACTTGACTAATACAACGTTTTGATTCATGATGTTTTTATTTGTGTTCATGAAATGCAAAAAATAGGATGGTAACAGAGTTGAAACATAGCTTGAAACCTAAAAAAAATATTTACAAGTTGTTAACTTCTATCTGTGTTGAAAATGCTATCTTTTATTTTCACGTTTCGTTTTAAAATGTGTGTGTTTGCTTATACTCCAAGAAGCTAGATTTTTGTTGAAATGTTGTGAAAATGTCTATATTCATATTTAAATGTCTATCAGCTGACATTATTATTTAAGAATATATAATATATACTGAATATATAAACACGAGGGACACAAATGGCACTCACATTGTTCAATGACCTTTTTTTACATTTTTTGATTCAATAATGATATACTTTCATTTAAAAATATACTCTGTAAAGCACTTATTTGTTTATGACACAGCTAAAATGAATATAATTATTTGTTTTAGATGTAATGCAACGTGTATACACAATTTAATATTCAAAAACACTGTATATTCCACACAACGTGCATGTTTGTATCTCCTCTTTGTCCCGCATATCTGAGACGCCCAGATTTTTAACAAAGCTCATTGCTCCGAAATACAAGGTGTGCTATGATTGGACAGATAGCCAGTGTGTAGTGATTGGTCGAATACTGCAAGAGTGTGACGGAAATGTAACGCTTCTTACCATATTTGGAAGGTCAGGTTCCAAACCAATTATACTGACAGGTACGCCCACCTTACTAGCATTTGGGCGGTCTTAGTCAAATCAGACCATGAACTGACGTAGATTTGTAGAGGTGTAGTTACACGTGGTGTTTCAGGAAGGGCTGGGTGAGCATTCGCTTTTAAATAGAAGGCATCTTTTGTTTCATTTTAATTTTTGCAATTTTACGTGTCTAATACATGCATGGACAACTTATAACACACCAAAGACACAGAAAAAACATGTGTTCGCGCCATACGACCTCTTTAATAGTCTGCATTTAAACTACTACTGACAACCTCCAAATCACGTTCTGGTAGTTGTGACGGCATAAGCTCTGTTGTCATTCACAGTTAATCTAAATAGCCGGTGGAAGTGGAAAGGGCAGAAAGACCATGGTAAACAAGAATGATGTCATGAGACCTGATGAATATGGTTGTAATCATGTCAAAAGCACTGACCTTTACAATGAGTGACAAAACTGAATTGGATTCAGGATCCTTCTACCGGCTAAACACTTCCAGCTTTCCTGTCACCGAATGAGGTCCGCAGTGTAAATTTAATCGGAACCTTTAACACAACGACACACATGAACTGATCCTCACATCCTTCTTTTGATTTTCAGGATGGCTGAGTGAATCTATCATAAACAGAGGAATTCAGATTGCATTACGGTGCGCAAAGGTCTCTCTTGACAATGCGCTGGAGAATCCAGACACTTCTGCATTCTCATGCCGAGCGCCAAGACTATTGTGTTGTCCAACAAGTGACTAAGCTCTCGACTTCCCAGGTTTTGCTGTTTCCAGCAAGCAGCTGCACCAGTTTGGATTTCTGTGGTAAACAGGAATCTTTTTAACCCACACTATCCTGTGGTTACCTGAAACAAACACACCTCCTCATGTACTGTAAGTGCTCTGACTTGTGGCTTGGATTGTGGACATCCGGGCACCGGGCAGAAGTACAGAGGTTTGTTGAGAGAAAGAACCACAATTGAGGTTGCAGCGCCAAACAGCTGAAAAAACTATATGACACTTAAATAAAGTGACAAAGAGAGAGATATTGATATGTAACCGGACAGGTTCTTGCTGCTTATTATGACTCTGCGTTGTGTAACAGAATAGAAGGAACAACTGGAACTGTTGCTGATGGAGATTGTATTATGAGGCCTGGATGGATTAAAGAGAGTACAGTATAAAGAGATGTTTCGTCTGTGACTTTTTTCGCCTCTCCTCAGCACGCTCAAAGAGATCTCAATACACATCACAAGGATAAATCAAAACAAAATGCCTAAAACAGATTACAATGCGCATAAAGCGCAAAATGAATTGTTTCCAACACTTATATAGACATACAAAATAATCTCTTGCAGCTAGTTTTAAATCAATCACGAACTGAAAGTTGAACAATCGACACAAAATGGATGTAATAAGAAACAAAACAGATTTAATCATACCTGGATGGATTAAAGAGAGTACAGTATAAAGAGATGTTTCGTCTGTGACTTTTCACCTAAACAGATTAAGAGCAGTCATTTTATCCGTTAGTCACAACGTTCTGTTGACGCACACACACATACTCAAACCGCTGTACTCGATAATAAAACCATTAATACAATCCATCCATTCACAAAACACTTTCTAATACATCCATAACATTGTGAACAACAATATTACTACATGCCCTATGCTTAATCAAACTTTTATAAACATGTACTGAGAAAGCACTGCTAATTGCTTACCTCTCCTCAGCACGCTCAAAGAGATCTGAGGACGCAGCGTGAGTTTACCCGAAATGACGTCATCACGCATGCAGATACAAAACTCTTTCCCAAAACAACAAAAATAAAATACGAAAATAAATTACAATGTTTTTGTGGACAAATTATTACAAAGTAAAAGAGTAAAACTGAAAAGAAGGATGATTAGTGGAATACATCAATATTAGTATATATAAGTATATACTCATTAACATCCGTCACAGATACAGTGAATGAAAAGGTTAAACATTAAGGTTTTGTAATGTTTCTCTGGGGCATTTTATGTACATTGAAGGTACTTTGAATCAACTTAGTGATTTTGTTAATGCTCCAGCACATCCAAATGGTTGTAGCCTGTTAACTGTCACCCATTCCGTATACGGGACACCTAAGTTTGCGTCAATATTGTGCATGTAATTTCTAATCGAATCATGACAAACTAATATTGGAAATGTCTAAGACTCTAGAATACAGATTTCTTTGATGTTTTTTAAATAATTGATGTAGGGAGAGTAATTGATTCTTTTTTATAAAGAGTGTGCTTAGATTTTTGTTATAATTTTGCGACCCTTATTTTTTATTTTTTTTATTTTTTTAAGGAAAGCATAATTTTTTTTAATTTATTTTTTACAATAAACCTAACAACATACCTTTATTTTTATTTTTGTGTGTGTGTTATTTTATATTTTTTTAGCAATAATCAGCTACTTTTCTTTTTTCAAACGAGACCAATCATAAGTCTGTATTCTAAAGAATTCATGAGTTACGGCCATTTTATTCCCAACATGCATTTTCATGTGTAGGCTCAAATAGGGCTCCGACAGTTAACAGTTAAAGAGAAACTACAAGTTTAAACTATATTTCTTTTGACTGTGAACTGTTTTGGTTTTGTATTCAGACATTCCATCCATACTGACCCTGGTTTGGTGGTTGTCTAGTCGGTTAAGCAAAATGATGGTCAGTTATTGAAACATTATTTAAAGGCTTCAAGGTTTGCACATCTTGAAAAACATCTTGAAATGGATGAGAGGAGGTGAAGGGTTTTGGGCTCCTACAGCCCGACAGCGTGTAGATTAGATTCAGGGACGGAGTGGGAGGTGGTCTACAGTGACTGATAGCCCACCACGGCCCAAGAAACTCGAGTTGCGCCAAAGCCTAACACACCTTGACATGCATAGGAAACTGAAACCCAGCTCCGAGTTGAGTCAGATATATGTACCACCAAAGGAGCTCTGCCGTACCGCTCAGCACGGCTTTTAACTCAATCTGTTTAGATTGATTCACAGAGGAGGAATTTCTCGATCCTGCACCTCCTCCCCTTACTGCTCTCTCCAAGAGGCCTAAAAACCGCATACACAAATGCTTTAAAATGACATGCAGGCAGATACGCATGGGAAATGAGCAAGTGCCCTATAGGAGCGTTCAGCTGAGTGCCAACCAAGGAGTTGACATGAGATCTCACTGTATACTTTTGCTTAGGAGCAACAAATATAGGCCCACTGCCTTCATGTTGGTGCCAGGATGTTTGGAGAAATCAAGGAAAAAGCCCTAGAGGACCTTGAGAGTATGGAAAAAAATACAACAAATAATTTGAATGCCAAAAATGTAAGGGGCTTGTTTAATGACTGCATGAGTTGGCTGGAGAGAGTATGATGTTAGTTCACCTCAGAGAAAAAAATACATTTGAAAGGAGTGAATATGAGGAGAGTCAAGAGAGGCAATGGATCCGTTCCAAAATCAAGTGAGCTGCCCCTTATCCAAAATATAACGTTGAATTAAAAAATTTTATATAAGCAGCAACACAACAAAGGGATGAGGTACGCACAAGTCTGCATTCAGTTCATCTTTAATATCAAGCTCACATCCAGTACTTTTTTGATGCATTCTCTGAACCTGTGTTCTCAAGTATTGGAACCAGAACAGAAGGAAGCAAGTTCGCTCGAGAATTGACAGATAGCCATTTTCTGTTTAAGGAAAATCTTCCCTCTAGGCTTCCATACTGTATATGCATGCCCAATCTACTTGAATGGAGAAGGATATTTCAAAATTGCTCATTAAAGTCACAAAAACACAACATACAGTAGTGTCATGATTAGTAGTGCCTCATCATGTCATGTCTTTCTTGGTCTGGCAGGATCCCTTGTTTTCTGTGGAGAGAGACTTTTTGACCCTTCTGGTCTTCCATATGCTCTCTCTGGTCTCGTCTCTGTTCCCGCCCTTTCTTCTCTTCATTATTGATTGTTAATGAGTTCATAACCTTACCTGTTCCCTCCTGATTTAGATCCCTATATAATGCCTTTGTGTTTTCTGTCTTGTGGCAGTTGGTTGTGTATTGATGCCTCGTAAAGGACGTAGCGTCTTTGCATGTCCTGGAAATTTGTCACAGTAGGTTTAGGCAGTGTTGTTTATTTGTCAAATGTGTTCTAGTCTAGTTTATTTAGTTACTGTTACTGTTACTGTTACTGTCAAGTATGAGTCCTTGTATTTACCCTGTTTTGTTGTTTTACTCCCTTGTGGGTATTTTGTTTGTTATTTAAATATAGTTTTTCCGTTCCATTTAACCTGCAATTGGGCTCTTTCTCACGTTTCACGACACAGTAGTGGACAAACAAGATGTCTGAGGGTTGAGATGTATATTTGTACAATATTTGCTTGTAATGCCCCCTCAGGTTCAATCAGGCCATTAAAATACGAGATATGGTGGAGGGATTCATGACCAAATTTTCATGTTAAGGTGGAGAATGCCTTTAAAGGGATACTTCATTCTAAACAAAATCCCATGTTTTACTCACCCTCAAGGCATCCTAACTGAATATGACTTTATTCTTGAAGAATAATGCAGTCAGAGTTTTAATGCCACGTATCATTCTTATTCAAAGCAGTAGAATGGGAGTGATAGGGGGGAATTTTTGAAGCTCCAGAAAGTGCATCCATCAATCAACGAACAGCTCAACAAGGCTCTGCGGTCTTAAAAAAGTCCTCTGAAGCGAATCGATGAGTTTGTTGAAGAGAAATATGCATATGGATGCCGCTTTTAACGAGAATGTCTACTTCCGTTATCCCTCAGCTTGCGCGTGAACCAGAGGCTTGTTTTTCCGGCAAAGGACGGTGACGAAAGCTCCCCCACAGAGGAGACAAAACGGTTGTTCTCGTCACGGACCTTACGGACACGCCTGCGAGCAGCCTAGGGATCATGGAATTGGCTCTGTTAACTGGAAGGAGGCAGTTTCACAAGATGTTGATGTTAACTCTAAACACAGCACATACAAATATTATGCAACATATATTTAAATTGACTAAGTATTTTTACACGTACTCATTTAGTTCTGAATGAAATATGTGTTTGTTTGTGATCAACGTATCTCTCTTCATCTTCCATTTATTTTTTCCTGAGCTCAGCAACTCACGTGAGCTATAAAGAATGCAAACAATGAGTTACAACTCTATAATTTATTGCATCTCCGGAAATGCACATACCAATCAAATGTACAGCTTAAATGGACTGTAAATCGCTTTGGATAAGTGTCTGCCAAATGTAGCAAACAATAAAGGTTTATTTTCCCCATGGGACACTATTCGGCTGTCAACCGCCCATGTTTTGGAACAGCCTTTGTGTCAGGCGTGCACCTACGTTCCTTAAAACTGCTGACCAGAGGCGGATCACTTGGATTTGAAACAGTGTGAATGAAAGTAGGGCCTGTTCAGCTGAACATCACGCTATTGGTCGAGATGATGTGATAATTCCTCCTTCATTGAGTGAAATCAATGAATCGAGGTTGAAGTTTCAACAAACAATGTAGTTTATAAAAGTGCCTCTTCGACAACGAATGAGGGCAAGGAGGGAGGGGGGAAGAAGAGAAAAGGATTTGGAGCTCGCACGAACACTTCGGCCAGGGCTGTAAATAGTCCTGAAAGCTGTATCTCAAGAGGAGTAATGGAAGGCTGGTCACGAGCCAACACAAACACAGGGCTGGCCCGAGAGGATCTGCACCGCTGGGCCCGTTTTCCTCCTTTTCAATTCCCGAGCCCCGTCGTGCCCTCCGCCATCTGCTGCCCTCCTCCATATCCCCCCGCAGCTGTCAACAGCTGGGTCTGTCATTCACTGGAACCTCTTATAATGAGCAATCAATCACTTCTCTATTTGTTTATCTATCTATATACAGTATGAAGTCAAGTGTCGAGCCTCCGGCGGCGTCTGTTGCCTTCTAAGCATGCGCACGGCTTACTGCAGGGGTTCTCGAGAGATTTCGCTTCAGGATCAGGTTTTACATTGAACATCAAGCGGTGACCCTTTTCCAATGTTTAATGTTCCAAAATAGTTTTTTTTCCAACCTTTGATTTTTAAAAATATATATCTTTCACACATATCTTGGATTTTTTTTTTTTTTTTACAACCCCCTCCCCCCCTAAAATAGCTAACTCTTTTCAAGAATGTGATTTCAAAGTGGTAAATTACAAAAAACACCCATGAGGAAATGAACAATTGTTTTGGGCCCACTAGCCATGCAAACATTGGCTGAGTAACAGATATATAAACACCATACAAGGGGTTATTACTGCCTCCAAATTCTCGTATATTTTCATGATTTCATGCTTCAGACATCCAATAAGTCACTGTACAAAATACAAAGCCTGTTTATTCTTCTTTCATGTGAATTTGCATTTGATATGGGTGGTATCAGGGTGGTTTGTTTTTCTCTTTACGTCGAACAAGAGAAAAACAATCCAATAGACTAACTTATAGGACATTGATTTCAAACCTGTTCACCTTGGAACTCCACTAGCTTCTAAATGAAATATAAATTTATGAAGTGTTTATTTACTATAATTTGCATTTAACATTGTTTTCCCTGCCGTCTGTGTCTCATTTTTGGGTCACTCACTCGATATGCAGGATAGGGTTGTCACGGTACCATAAACATGTCTTACGATACTATACCAGCTGAAGTATCTCGATACCAAGTAGCATCACGATGATGTGCCATATAATTCAAATCTATACAAAAACACAGATTTAGATGAAACATTTTGTATTTACTATAGTAAACCGTATTATACTTTGAACTAGAATATGACTACATTTGCATAAGACATACAGTTATTTCATTTTTGCC
Source organism: Triplophysa bombifrons (assembly GCA_029783895.1). NCBI lineage: Eukaryota > Metazoa > Chordata > Actinopteri > Cypriniformes > Nemacheilidae > Triplophysa > Triplophysa bombifrons. The sequence goes on from CM056471.1 coordinate 4,984,982, forward strand.
ATTAGTCTTTGGAAAAACAACATGACAACACCTTCAAGTTGTGATGCGTTTAGATGTCGTGTGTCATCGCACTTATGGTATTGGTTGCAATTGATTTGTGAAGCATTGACACGTTTTCAATATTCAGGCAATTCAGTTTTTGAGTGAAAATTTGTTTTCATATCCTAACAACTTGATTTCATCTTTCGTTGGTTCGCATCATCATAACAGTTTTCCCGGTTGTTCGCAGGTCACGTGTGTTTATTTTGGGAAAATACGACTATTTTCAGCCATTACCATGCAGCTGTGATTAGGACATCATACTTGTGCAGTCTTGTTCTCGTTTCTAACGTCTTATTTTGGTTTCTGAAAGAGAGTCGCTGAATGGATAGCCGAGACAAAGCTGTCACAAGCCTTTTCAAAATAGTGGAAGGTACTTCACACGCTGTTAGGAATGCAAAGAGAAATCGCTGTTCTGGCCGTCAATTAACAGTCTGAGAGTGTCTCTTTACAGAGGCGTGATACTGGAAATTTACATGCTAAATCAACACACGAGGTCCAACGATAGTGTTTAAACATAAATGTGTCAGCAGGTGAAAGCTGGGTGGAGTCGACTTGTTTAAAGTGTGCACAACTTTCTAAGGAATACAAGATACAAGAATGAAACGCAAGCTCTTTTATTTTTACATACACAACGACACTCACACAAAGAAAAGGCCCGTCAGTAATTTATAAAGTCTTCAGAATTCATGCAAACTCCTTTCCCACATCAAAAAACACATTTAAAAAGCATAAGTATTCAAATCTTAGTTGTTTACTAAGATCCTTCTATCATCTGTTGAATCCCAAAATAATATTCATAATAACAGTGAACTTAATATATAAAATCATTATTTATTGGGTACTTTCAATTGGGAGATGGGTGTCCCGAACCTATACCCCTAAATTTTAACTTACGTTGTTAAATGTATAGCATTTAACTTAAAAAAAAAATCCATTGTTGTTTTTAAAAATATTTTTTGGATTTTTTTTAAAAAGTGACGTTCAAACATTTTTTATTTAATTTTTAAATGATTAAACTGTAAAAAAAAAAATGTGTCCCGGATTTTCATGTCACTACTGAAACAGAGTATGTTTTAGTCCATTGGCTGAAACTGAGGGTAGCCACACCCCTACATTTTGTGTCCAGAATCATTACTGTGTCCCTCTCTCTTTAGCTACATGATGAGTAGATTGGTCTTATCATTTTGAAGTAAATGTGTTCAAAAGTCTGTGTGTAACTTTAAGGAACGTCACAACCGAACATATTTTTTCTTCAATTGAGCAAACTTATAAGGGGTTATTCCATAACATTTCGTTTTTATGTGTGCACATAATGTTTTAATGTTTTTTATGTTTTCACTACAAGAACAGTCACGTCCGAAACCTATCGCTGGGTATCATTGTTTCGGCAGTGACAGAAAGGAACACTTGATCCATTATTTGGGGAAGTAAACAAAACTTATTACAGCTATGCAGATCATCAGCATTTTAATATGGTTTAGTAGTGAAGTGATATGTAAGTGTAATAAAGTTCAAAGTAGGGAAGGAAGGAGGCGGGAACCGGCGAACTTTCAAAAAAGTTTGATCGAAATAAACAAACAATAACACGGAAGTAAAAGACCGGCAGCCACCTCACGGTCGACTGACGGCCACAAAAACATAGATACAAACTTAAAACATGTCCGGGCCCGGTCCTCTCTCGTCGTACACTCTGCCGCTCGTCCTTTTATGCTTCCGATCTCCACCGTGAGAGATACGGAGCCGGTGCAATGCGCAGGCTGACACTCATTATCACTCGCGTCACCGGCCCCGCGTCATTCCCTCACGGCTCTCGTCACGCCTTGCTCGTCACAGTGAGCTGTAGGTTTTCTATTAGATACAGTATTTACTGTCAGATGTAAATGTGACTATGTGCTGCCTGCTTATGTAGTCCTACAACAAAGTGAGTTTTTTGTATGAACATAAAATGTTGAAAATCTGATTCAGCTGCGCAAATTAAATAATGTGATCACTACCAACACAAAACCATCACTATTTAAAATGTGTGTGTCATGACCGAAACGTGGTATGTTTTGTCAAAAATAAATTATATATAGTATATTTAATTAACAACTAAGATGTTATGATAGTGTTTGGTTCAATGTACTGTATATACGGTATAATCTAATGAATCCTTAACTTTTAAATCAGTATGATCAATTGTATGCCTTTTACAAAGAAAGATTGCATTCACAATACAACAAATCTCTAAAATTACACTTGAAATATAGTTAAAATTATATCTGTTATTGATTTACATTTGAAAATAGCAAAATAAAAAATAAGTACAAAATCTAAATATGTAAATATAATGCTTCTAATTATATATTGTTATATTATATAAGAAGAAGGAGCAAACCAGGACCGCTTTCTAGAAAGATCCTGACAAGTACATCAGTAGCATTTTTAGCAAGGAAAAAGTTAAAGTACCTATAACGGATATTGAGGAACACCTACGGAAAATGTATTCCGACAATCAGAGGCATGAGCCAATCTCCATTCCAGAGGACATGCCACCAATTCAGCTACCAGAACACCAAATGGACACAAGGCCCCCTAAATTGAGTGAAGTTGAAAAAAAAGTCCTCAACTGTTGAGCAGTTTAGCCAAATCAGCCTATTGCATGAGGAAGATTTTCTTCAACGTTGTGACCAATAGACTCTCAGGATTTCTGATGAGAAACAACTTCATTGACACTTCAGTCCAGAAGGCAGGTCTAGTGGGTTTCTCTGGATGTTTGGAACATGCTAACATCATCTGGCACCTGTTGCAAATGGCAAAAAAAGAGAAGAAAGACCTGCTTGTTTTGTTTTCAAGATCTTGCCCATTCCTTTGGATCAGTGCCACATGAGCTCCTGTGGATGTCCAGATCAGATAACAAAGCTGATTAAGGCATATTTTTAGGATCTCCAATTTTGTATTACCACACAGGATAGTACCACCACGTTGCAACAGCTGGAGGTTGGCATAATGGCAGGTTGCACATTTTCACCACTGGCTTTCACACTGGCAATGGAATGAATAATCCGCGAATTGTGTTGGGTAGTGGAAGGAGAGCGTTTGAAAAATGGGTTGCGCCTACCTCCAATCAGGGCATACATGGATGACATGACAACCATCACAACAACTAAAGCATGTACAAAACGGCTACTGGATAAGCTCCAGGAGAACATAAGTTGGGCACAAATGGAGCTCAAACCAAGCAAATTAATTCTATTGCCAAGGGAAGACTCACTAATGACAGGTTCTGTATAAACGGTGAGCCCATACCAACGGTCACGGAAAAGCCCATCAAAAGCCTTGGACGGTGGTACACCGTGGACCTTAAAGACGGCGAACAGGTGGAACAACTCAGGCAAGAGACATCCAGTGGACACAGGAAAACCAATAATACAGCTCTTGCTGAGAAGCTGAAACTCTAGTGCTTCCCAATTGGCTTGTTCCCACACCTGGTGAGGCCAATTTCAATGTATGAGCTCTTCGTGTCTCACGCCAATAACCTGGAGAGATTGGTGAGTTCACAAGTGAGGAAACGTCTTGGGCTCAGTGGTGGTTTTAGGCACGGGCGAACTGGGCATTTTTTCACGACACGTGGGGGGCGGCACAAGCACTTGAAAAAGAAAAATAATCTGCGCTGCATAGCGGGTTTCTATTATCTATAATATAACTGTCTGTGTGGGGAATTGGCAAATTGCCGCCCCTGCTCTCTGAGAAGCGCAGAAGCTGTGTGAAAAGTGTAAAGGGGAGGGGCCGCGCCAGCGATGGACATTTCACCTCTCCCAAATGGAGCGGACATGGAGGGGGATCCACTAAGTGGGCTATAGTCAGTCACATCTTGACTTTCTTCCAAATAACGCACATTTCATTCATAATATTAAAACACAGGTCTATAATTTAAATGTTTTTTTTTCTGAATTGTGTGTGTGAAATGGCAATAAAAAAAAGGTAATCAAAACGATTATGTGGAAGTGAAGTGGTTTAGTCTTGACTTCTGGTCGTGAGTGACAGTGTTGGGGGGAGGATGTGAAATCTGTTGATTGTCGAGTGCCAGATAAACACAGTGACAGCGATGGAGAGAAAATGGTTAAAGCCGTCAGGTGCCCAATATAGGAAAAAATAAAAGTAGAAGAGGAGAAAAGAGCAAAAGATAAAGGTATGCAACTACGTTCTCTGTGTATGATTACGGTGACGTTATCCATGTCATCAATGAAGGGCTAATGTTAATTGGTGGTAACGTTAACTCTTACGTTTGTTAGCCTTCTTGCTATGATGCTTGCTATGCTTTTACAACAATAATTCTGTCTTAACTCAACAAACACGAGATCTAATTTCACCATAAGATTGTGCTTTGCAACAAAACTGTTACAAGTAGTTATTGTTTATTTCCATCATTTGGGTTAATGTTGAGCCCTGTATTTAGCCAACGGAATGTACATATGAGTAGGAAGTTTCAAAGACGAACATTTGCTATAACTCTGTTGAGTTACAAAAAATATAATTTGAGGCAGTAACCAAGGAGCTAATTGTTCCTCCCTTAGATTAGATTAATATAGCGTCTAATGAGTCATGACAGACATTTGGCATGTAAGGGCATGTTTATTTAAATATGCAGTTCATAAGAGTTACTTCCCTCACCTGCCATCAAAAACCATCAGCCTCCTTGAATTTATCACTTTTATGCATGATAAGGATCTATCGGAGATCTACCCCATCTTTTGGACTGCTGTCAGGATTGCACTTACTCTGACAGTCACTGTGGCTCAAGCAGAGAGGAGCTTTTCAAAACTAAAGTTGATCAAGTCGTACCTGAGCTCAACCATGTCTCAGGAACGGCTCACTGGCCTTGCCATCATCAGTATCAATCACTCAATAAGGGATCAGATTTTGTATGATGACATTATTGATGATTTTGCATCAAGGAAGGCCAGAAAGGTCAGGTTTTAGTTTGTGTTTTCTGTTCTTAGTGCAATAGTGTAATAATTAGATTTGCTTTTGTGTGATTTGTGTGATGAAGGATTTGTGCTATTTAGAATATTTATTCTATATTTTATTAGTATATTATTGTTGTTCTCCACTCATGTTACATCATGATGGTACAAATGTTGCCACTTTTATGTATTTAGAGTATATTTAAGTTCTGATAACTTATACAGTTTTGTGCAGAATTTTGTTTTCTGTTGAAGAATTTGTGCAATTGAGAAATATAAGCTTGTCTTACACTTATTTTGTTATGGTAAAACATGGCTGTTTGTGCAAAATTTTGTTTTTGTTTTTTTCTCGGATGGGTGGGGTAGGTGGGGGGGGGCACCCAGAGGGGATCTCGCCCGGAGAGTGATTCAATGTAGAACCGCCACTGCTTGGGCTACCGAGATGTTTTAGCAACATAGGGCTGTACGGGAATGGAGCTCTCTCTCTTCCCATTTTAAGCCTTGTGGAGGAATATAACTGCACCAAAGCAAGGTTAGAGATGACTCTCAAAGAATCCTGTGATCCCTGTGTAAGAGATGCTGCTCCAACAGTAGCGACAGGAGGGAAATGGAACCCAACAACCGCGGTAGGAGATGCAAAGGCAGCCCTCAGACATAAGGACATCGTGGGACAAGTGCAATATGGCAGAGGGGGACTTGATTTGGCATCAACCACACCCCCGTGGCGAAAAAGCGACACCAAAGGAACAGCCTCACTTGGTAGTGGAGGAGATTTGGAGTCGAGAGGAAGCAAGTAGATCCGCCAGAGCGGTCTAACACCAAGGCAAATTCGCTAAGAAGGCAACCCTTTATTCGGGAGGGGCAGAAACCACAGGCCAAGCCCTTAACCCCAGATTCAGGTCTGCTGAGTATACCCAGGGATTGGGAAATGTGAGTTGATTTAAACCACAGACTTACTTTCCCCTTGGAAATCACAACGACCAACCTGCGGCCGGACATGCTTCTGTGGTCCAGGTCCATTAGGATAGTCCTCATAGTTAAGTTGACTGTACCTTGGGAAGAGGCCATTGATGAAGCATTTGAAAGAAAGAATCTCCGGTATGCCAACATGGCAGCGGAGGCTGAAGTTCGGGGATGGACAACGAAGTATTCCCGGTGGAAGTGGGCTGCAGGGGCTTTGTTTCCAATTCTACTACATGGCTGCTTAAGAAAGTGGCGATCAGAGGACGGGCCCAGGTAGTCAAAGAACTTGCTACTGTCGCTGAGAGAAGCAGCCACTGGCTGTGGTTGAAACGGAAGGACGCAATATGGGATGCCAAGTGACCACATAGTAAAATGGTGTTGTGTGTTGTGTTGTTATTCCATGGCAGACAGGGGGCTCTGAGCTTCCATTAACGGAGCCAGCGAGGCTATAACAGCCTTAGCCAGTGGGTTGGAGTGTATGGTTGTTTTGATTTTGGTAATGTGTTGTAATGGTATGCGACTCGGGACTGGGGGCACTGAGCGCACATTAAGGGTTCGGGTAGTCATCGCCTAAGGGTTAGAGAGACGGACTTGTGAACAGAAGGTTGCCAGTTCGATTCTCAGGGCCGGCGGGTAACAACTGTGGTGCCTTTGAGTTTCAGAGATAGCTGCCCACTGCTTCGGCCCCACTGGGCCTCCACAAAATAGTTTATGTGTTGCAGACGCAGAAAAGCTTATTCATGCATTTGTGACCTCACGGCTTGACTATTGTAATGCTCTACTTAGTGGTTGTCCAGTATCATCGATAAACAAACTACAGTTAGTTCAGAATGCTGCTGCCAGAGTTCTTACTAGGTCAAGAAAATACGATCACATAACCCCAGTTTTATCATTGCTTCACTGGCTACCCATTAAGTATCGTATTGATTTTAAAATTCTTTTAATTACTTACAAAGCCCTGAACGGTTTAGCACCTACTTACTTAACCGAGCTTTTATCACGTTACAACCCATCACGCTCCCTAAGATCTCAAAACTTAGGACTTTTGACAACACCTAGAATAACAAAATCCACCAAAGGGGGACGAGCTTTCTCATACGTAGCACCTAAACTCTGGAATAGCCTTCCTTATACTATTCGAGGGTCAGACACACTCTCCCAATTTAAATCTAGATTAAAGACACATCTTTTCAGCCGAGCTTTCACTTAATGCATAGTTAATGAACAGCAGCTACGCTAATTATCCTCTTTATTCTCTTTCCGCCTCTGCCTCGGGATGCCCATCCCGAGGTAGGAAGAAGTTCCACCATGTCCAGAAGTTCCACCATGTCCAGACGACCGACAGATGCCCATCCCCAATTTGAGATCACGCCAGCTACAGCTGCAGACTGACTGACCATCCCAGCTCCATCTAAGGCAATTCCACCACCAGCCAAGAGAAATATGACCATCGGACCATCCCAGCTCAGACCACTACATCCCCAACCAAGAGCAAAGACGGACTATTTGGCTTATTAATGCTGAAGTTACAATATTTGGTATTAAATGCTAAACTTAAATCACATGTCACCAGTTTGAGTGCAGCTATGACACGTCAGAGGGGATCTGGCCCTCCCGGCTGAGCCTGGTTTCTCCCGAGGTTTTTTTCTCCATTAATTAATCATTGGAGTTTGGGTTCCTCGCCACAGCAGGGCAGTGCTGGCCTGCTCACCGGGAGACTGCATTCATTCATTTATTTATTTATTTAGAAATTAGCTATTATTTATTAGTATGATCTTACTCGTTGTATGAATACCATGCACTGTGCTGTGTTTTAACTTTTCTGTTTTTCCTGTTTGCCCCTGTAAAGCTGCTTTGAAACAATACACATTGTGAAAAGCGCTATATAAATAAACTTGAATTGAATTGAATTGAATTAGCTGAGGGTGTCTTGTGATAAAGGGCCGAAACATCCAATCAGGCTGAGGTGTACAACTGACGATGTGTCGCATTGATGGGAACCATTCAAAGGGCATTATCAGCAGCACCTCACCAAAAGGCATCTTTCACTAAGGACAATGCGATGAAATTGGGACACACAACTCATGAGACGTCTCTCTGATAATGGCAAGGAAAGGTAAGTATTCTATGTATTTCTATAATAAGTTATCCCCCAAACACAGTGGATGCCTACCAGTGGAACCTCAGACCTCCTTTCCTCTATTCATATTCATGTCTGCTTCCCCCCCGGCATAAGGCATGGGAAATTTTCTATTGGGCAATTCAACAGCCCTGAAAAATAGTGGGATTGTAACAACTTGTCCTATTAAGCAAATCTGTTTTGGTAGTGACAAAATAAAGAGGGAGAATATTCAAAAACTTTATCAAATTAAAATATAGAAATTAACTTCACAATTACTAGAAATAAAACAATTCTGAAAATATAAATAAAAATCAACATGTTTCCAACTCCGATTTTGCACCAATTCTGTAAAATGGCCCAGTCAGTCACACACAGTCTTTTGGTAACACAAACATCTGTGTTACTACAGTAACTGCATAGAAACAGCTCAAGTGAAACATCTCTAAAGTGAAGGGGTGTCACAATTTTGTTACTGTATTGGGTCAACACTTGATGTGAAACCAGTTGTGAACCACTGCTTTAGAGGTTAAAGCTGCAATCTGTAACTTTTGCCTCTTTCTTGACATTTCTCTTTGAAACACAACCTTTCAGTTTACATACTATTTGTGCCAGATAACGCAAAATTCTGAACAAATTTTTCCCATCTCTCCTTGGAAATAATGTTGTAATTCCAAGATGGAGACTAGTTCTGTTTTCAACGAGATTATGCGAAACGTGAAAACAAACTTGCACATTTTGATCAAACTGGCACAAGAACGTCATGTGGTGAACATGCGAGCATAACATAAGACTAGAATGTATTGAGGGCAGATGTGGGTTATTTCAACGTGGATATTCCCACCTTTGTGGGAAACATATCAAAGCTTTATCTTTATACGTTCAACTACATCAAACTTAGATTTACAGCAAAATTGTATCTCGCAACTTCAATTTCTAATCATTATCAACAATCAAGGTACTGTGGGGAACCGCAAGATTACTGAAGAGACATTCACCAAGGTACTGCACCTTAAAGGGAGGGAGGAGTTAGTTTGAGTGTTGTGTTCCGGTGGTTGATGTGCGTGGTTGTATTTGTCCTCACTTGTTGTTCAGAGTGTGATTTATTAAAGTGGAGCGTAAAGCTGTCTCGACGCATCTTCGTCTCTTGTCTCCTTATTTATTATACTCCACAATTGGTGACCCCGACACGAGTAGGATACGGCTGAATTATGTCACACCACGACGGTAGTGAAAATGCTGCTGCTAGCGGCGCGGCTAATGTCGGTACTACCTGCGCCGCCACCGTCAAATTACCGGACTTTTGGCAGCACAACCCACGGCCGTGGTTTCAACACATCGAGGCCCAGTTCCAGCTGAGAGGAATAACACAGGACGTTACAAAATATTTCCACGTAGTAGCAGCCTTGGATGCCTCGACGACAGCCAGGGCTTTGGCGCTGTTAGAGGCTCCTCCGGTTGACGGCAAATACAGCGCACTCAAAACGTTCTTGTTGAAACTTTTTGAACTGTTGGAGCTTGAGAAAGCAGACCACCTGCTGTCTCTGAACGGCCTTGGCGACAGCAAGCCGTCCGAGTTAATGGAGAGGATGTTAGCTGTTCTGGGCGCGGCGGACCCCTCATTCCTTTTCATGCACATTTTTATGCGGCAGCTTCCGGTGCCCGTGCGCACCGCGCTGGCCAGTTCAACCCTCCCTTCATCCACAGACTACCGGGCGCTGGCTAAGGAGGCAGACAGGATTTTCCTCGCCAACCGACAGCAGTTTGTCCATGCACTGTTGCCTCCCCAGAACATGGGGAGGCCCCGCTTGGCTCCCGGGAGGACGACCTGGACACTGCAGCTGCCATAACGGCCCGCCGACAGTGTGAAGACGGGTGGTGTTATTACCATTGCAGGTTTGGGGCCAAGGCCAAGCAGTATCGCCAGCCTTGCAGTTTTAGAGCCCAGGGAAAAGCCAGGGCCAGCGCTCATTAACAGCTATGGGCACTGGCCGTGACTGCAAGCTGTTAATCATCACTGACACCTTGTCCGACCGGCGGCTGCTGGTCGATTCTGGGGCTCAATGCAGCATCCTGCCCACGACGCCTGTAGACACTATGGCTGGCGGGCATGGCCCCCCGATGGACGCCGCCAACGGCACACCCATTCGTACCTATGGCACGAGGTATGTGGAAGTGTCTTTCGGCGGGTGGTCTTTCGGCTGGGATTTCGTATTGGCCGCTACGTCTCTCTACGTCGCTCCTGGGGGCGGATTTCCTCTGCACTTACAGACTGTTGGTGGATGTTACAAACTACCGCCTTATCAACGCCCTGTCTTTTGCTTATACCCCTTCATGCTTGGAGGGGTGGGGTGCTTTGTCTGTCGAACACACTTGCCACCGGGGACTTGTATCAACGCCTGCTTGCTGAGTTGCCTGACATCACCACGCCCACGTTTTCATCGGCGGCGGCTAAGCATGGCGTGAAGCACTACATCACCACGGTTGGCCCCCCAGTCTATGCACGAGCCCGGCGCCTCAACTCTGCCAAGCTCGCGATCGCCAGGGAGGAGTTCGCTACCATCGAGCACCTCTGCATTGTGCGCCGCTCTAAGAGCCCACGGGCCTCCCCCCTACACACGGTGACCAAGGTTGATGGCGGTTGCCGTCCCTGTGGAGATTTCCGTCGCCTGAACAACGTCACCATCCCCGACTGGTACCCAGTGCCGCACATACAGGATTTTTCTGCCCACCTAGCTGGCGCCACCATCTATTCAAAGGTGGACCTGGTGCGCTGTTACCACCAGGCGCCTGTCCACCCGCGGGATGTCCCCAAGACAGCAGTCCTCACACCCTTTGGCCTTTTCGAATTCCTGCGGATGCCTTTCGACCTCAAGGGTTTAGCGCAGACGTTTCAGCACCTTATGGACTCTGTGCTGAAGGACATGCCATTCCTATTTGTTTACTTGGATGACATTCTCGTGGCCAGCGCGTCCGCAGACGCACACCTGACGCATCTCAGGCAGCTATTCAGCCGGCTCAATGAGCATGGTCTCATCCTCAACCCGGCTAAGTGTGAGTTTGGCCGGTCGTCCATTACATTCCTCGGCCACCACGTCACCCCACAAGGGGCCGTTCCCCTCCCTGCCAAGATGGACACCATCGGCAGTTTCCCACGACCACGGACTGTGAAGTCCTTGCAGGAGTTTCTGGGTACGGTGAACTTCTACAACCGTTTCCTTCCCCATGTGGCCCAATTCATGCGACCCTTATACAACGTCTTGAGGGGTGGGAGGCCGGCGAACGTGTTGTATTGATCCCCAGAGATGACTGATGCCTTTGATGCAGCCAATACCGCGCTGGCCAACGCTGCTCTGCTGGCACACCTGTCTCCGACCGCTCCCGTTGTTCTTACTTCGGACGCTTCTGATTACGCCGTGGGGGCTGTGTGTGAACAGTGGGTGGGTGGAGCCTGGCATCCGTTGTCCTTTTTCGGCTGGAAGCTCCGTGACAACGAAAGGAAATACAGCACCTTTGACAGGGAGCTCCTGGGTCTTTTCCTCGCCACCCGTCATTTCCGTTTCTTGATAGAGGGCCAGAGTTTCACGGCTTTCGTTGACCACAAACCGCTGACGTTTGCAATGGCGAAGTCTTCAGAACAATGGTCTGGTCAACAGCAGTGTCAGCTCTCTACCATCTCCGAGTTCACAACTGACATTCAGCACGTCGCCGGTAAAGAAAATTTTGTCGCCGACTGCCTCTCCCGGGCTGTTGCTGGGTCGGTCCACTTAGGCCTCGACTATGCTACTATGGCTGTGGATCAGACCGCGGATGCTGAGATGCAAGCCTACAGGACAGCCCCTACGGCGCTGATCATGGAGGATGTGTTTTTTCTGATCCGCCCCTCTGTACGTGGACTTTCCTTTCAATGTTAAATCTGTTTGTTTTTGCAATTCTGACTCCTATGTTTTATTAGGGGTGAATTCTGGGGGGGCCTATGTGGCAAACCACAAGTTTACTGAAGAGACATTCACCAAGGTAGTTAGTTGGAGTGCTGTGTTCTGGTGGTTGATGTGCGTGGTTGTATTTGTCCTCACTTGCTGTTCAGAGTGTGATTTATTAAAGTGGAGCGTAAAGCTGTCTCGACGCATCTTCGTCTCTTGTCTCCTTATTTATTATACTCCACAGTACATCATTTATTTTTACTGACTTTTCCTGATATTTGTTTCTTCTTAACATGCTTTAATGACTACACAGAAAATAAATAACAGTTGACTAAGTTTGCAAGGTTTACGACAATATTGGCCTCATGTCTTAAAGTTTACCAACAAATAAATCTGGCATGTCTTTATATCCTGCTTTGTTTTCAGAATAAAGATTTTGAAATATGCATTTCATCTCATGGCACAACTTTATGAGGTTTAAAATATTTACATATTCCTGTGAGACCAGGTTGGCATTTCTGCATCTGGTTCTGAATAGAGAGAAACTTTGTACATTGTTTGTAGAATAAACTGAGACGATGTTTGGAACTTGCTACCATTTGCAACAGACTTTCTGCTAACAATCAAAAATATGGCTGCAAAGATTACTTCAGAAGTACAAAACTCAACTGATTGTATAATTTACAAAAATGACTAGGTATTAGAAAGAAAGGTGATCAAATTTAGGTATTAAACCTAAAAACACCAATAGCTTGACAAGTTAAATGTGCATTGCCATGTGTAAATGGTATGTATCTGAGTGCATAAGTGTTGCAGTGATAAGTCAGTGTTTGATATTTTTTAGTTTGAAAATATTGTAATGTGTACTTTAAAAGACATTTACAGGTTAATAAAGATCTATTTTATTGTCAGAGAAATTTCCTACTCATGTAAGCACTTTTTTGTCCAACATTGCATCCCGTTTCCTATAAGATCTGTTTTTTTCTTTTTTGAGGAAAATGTCAGTGGGTTTCATGTATTCTGCCTACTGCTATGAGATCTGTGTGTTGCACATGTGTGTGTTGCACATGTGTGTGTATGAGTAAAATCAGTCTCTCCTGTCAAACACATGACATTAATCCCATTAAAATGCAAGGCCCATTATACTTATGGTACGGATCAAGTTATGCGTTATCCTGAAATGTGCATGTATTGTTGCGCAGACATCTGGACGGCTAGTCCGCAGCCCATGGCAGACTGTGTATTTTACTTAGACCTGCATGTGAGTTCAAAGCCACTCTAGTGAGAGGCCATTTTAAGTGGAGACATGAAAGCACCTCTCAACACGCCAGATCATAGAAGAGGAGAAAACCTACAAGTAAACATATATAGCATGTCATCTTATGGACAACACAGACACAACAAAGACTCAAAACTATTTGCTGTTTTTCTGATATTTTCTTGCACACACAGAGACGAAAGTTGGGTCCAGTTGGGTGCTGGCTGCAAATTTTTGGCCCCACCCACAAGCAGTGACATCACGTACTGTATGTACGTCAACATGGCATTAATATGCCTTTATTTACCCTATGAATGACACTTATATGTGTCTTCTATGTAATGTCGAACCACAGTTTAAGATTTTTTTTGGTGTCCTGTGTGCTAATGATTGTATCAAGATATACGGAGCTTGTTCTGGTTCTGGGGTTGCTCCAATCAGGTAATTGCTCACTTCATAACATTGGGTCCTTTGGCTCGCATACATGTGACCCAGTGACTAAACAATAAGACATTGCCTGGTAACAAGCAGTGTGTGCACATCTCTGTTTCAAATATTTGTTTAATCCTGTCAAAGCCGACAGTGAACAATATAGGAATTTTGACAGTATAAGACCGAGAATGAGCTAGTTTGTTTGAGTGTTTTAGCACTGCGGACTCCCGTGCGGGCCGGCGCTTTGTGAAAGTCCAGTATTGTATTTCTTTTCCCTGCCAGAGAGAGCTTCCTGCGCCGGGGTTGAGTCGACCAACACTGACCCCCATTTCCTTTGTTAGGGTCTAAACTAGCGCTGCCACGAGCCCTCAGGCCCTGCCTCCAGACTCTGGCCTCCCTTCATGGACCTGTGAAGCGAGCCGGGTCACCGTCACCGCTGTCAACGTTTCCTGAGGGAGCCTTTGGATCGGACCGCACCTTTGCGTATCAAGGGGGAATTTTTCAGTTAGACATATTTGGCAGCATGACAACAATGGTGTTTGACTTGCAGGTCTTTAAGTAAACAGCATGAAAAATAGATGTAATGCACAGAACATACTCTTTAAAGAGCATGTCGAGCCAAAAAGTTGTGAACTATCAGTATAATAATCAAGCTTTTTAAAATGAGAATTATTGTAGGTTCTTTTCTTCTAAAGCAATATATATTTATAAGAACATTAGCCCGTCTGTGCAAGTGATTGGGTTTGGTTTGCATCATAAATAAAAACACCCTGAAACCTTTCTATGTTTTCAAACCAGCTTTATCACTCACCTATCAAAATGCGTATAATCTAAAAATCCCTTATCCAAACAACGGTTTAGTGATGCTTCTCTTAACAAACTAAATGCTTAAATGCCTGACATGCAATGATGTAATTGTGTATGCATAAAAAAGGGTCATGTAAAAGGCACACACTGACTAGGCATGAAAGATATAATGGGTATTTGGTGGATTAAAATGGGATGTTGCATTTTTACCCATCACAAAAAAAGTACATTCTCAAGAATATCAATATATATATATCAATATATAATCATTAATTATTTATATATATACTGTATATTATAACATATATTATAATTATAAAACAAACATATGGAAAACTCTGCTATGGTATAAAAGTTTATATAGTCACAAAATGTTTTCATTATCTTAACATTTTTGGATCTGAAACCAGAGGAACTCAGGGGAATATTATATGCAATTTACATCAAATGCTTTTGTTTAAGTTGACTAATCGACAAGCAAAAAGGTAAACCGGTTAAATTGTAGCAACCGATTAATAGATGATTATTGATTATTGTTTAACATCCATAATTGAAAGAAAAATATTTCCCACTAAGAAACTATTACTCTGTCACTGTGTCTGTGTTGCCTCAAACTCTAATGGTCATTATGTTGTTATTGCTGTATATGTTTATTTTATGAAACCTTGCCTTTATATGGAATAACCATTCTCTAAACGCATTTAGCCCATTTGTTTAGACTGAATTTTAAAGTTTGCAATATTACTGCTTTAATATAACTGTGAAGATTAAATTCTTATTCAAGTAATAATCATTAACACATTTTTAACAATTTATCATATTTATGTACCCATTTCAGATTTCGCCTTAACATCCCATGGTAAGAGTGACTGTAATGCATTCCTGTTGTGATTTATCACTTTATCTAATCCCACAGTCCCTAAACACCTCACTTTATAAAGTTTAAACATTTGTATTAGTTCAGTCATTGTTTTGTCCCATGTTATCTGGTGCTTGTGGTATGTGTCATATATCTTTCTGTCTCTCAGGAATCCCATGCCATAACTCCTCTGTTACTGGCACAAAGCTGCCCCCACTCTATTCGGTTTCACTCTGTCCAAGAAAACGTCAGAACGAATTCAACAGTGCCTCCCAGACTGCAATCTGACAGCAGCTTGCTTTGGTTCTTCAAAGACTGTGTATTTCATCCAGAATGACGTTTTGACTTGTATGAGGCAATAGCAACTCTTGGGCTAAATTTGCACAAGCAAGAAAAAAGAAGAATTTAGTTCCAGTTTGATTAAATTTCACGTGTGGGACCTCCCAGAAATACGTTCCACATTTCGAATCGCAAAAATCGGATATGACATTTCACTGAGACACAAGAAAGGATTTTTTCAGAAGGTTAACATTTGGAAACCTGTTATAAAAATATGGTGCAAAGAGAGTTGTGCACAGTGGTTTATTTACACAGGGCAGCACTGCTGTTGCCTGTAGGGCCAATTGACCTGCGGTGCTCTGGGGCTGTGCAGGACTGACTCTTTGAACTTGTGTAGTGTTTTTCATACAGCTCTGCTCCAGCGGCTGGGTAAGGAAGTTCTGGGGGAAATTGGCTTTTACCCGAGGGGACTGACTGAAGCCCCTGAGGTTCATGACACTACACAGCCAAAATCTGGTTTTAAAACACACACCATGGCACCAAATTAAGACAAGAGGTGATGGCTGGTCAACACATGCATGAAAGCACCATTATAACAAGCTTAAAGGTTGAACCTCTGATCGAACTACACAAAAAAACATGCAACACCGCACCATTTTTCTTAACAAAATATCTGCATTTTTGCATTTGAACTCTATGGAATGTCTTATGTTTAAGTAATATTGTGCAAAGTACAATTCAAAACTAACAATCACACACCATCCAACTAACTGTGCGCCAATAAAAAGCATCCTGTAGCCAATTTTAAATTAAATCTTTTTAATTCCATAACATGTACTGAGTGAACAAAATTTATTGACATTTCCACACATTAATTTAGGATAACAGCGCTGCCACTGGAACGCTGTATCTTGTACTGTCCAGTGGGGTCTGGTTCTGGCCAGAAGAATGGAGTTGATGGACATGATGATCTTTAGAGGACAGCAATTGGCCCATTTCACCAGTTCCAGAAAAACATACGGCTGCCGTGTTTGGATGGCTGTAGCTTGGCCTCAATAGGAGGGTTGGGCTCAGGTCTTGGTCTTGAATGGTAGGGGTTTTCAGGCAGAGGCCGAGATGTTGCCACCTTGGTCACCTGTGAGACAGAGGAACCGTGTGAGGTGCATGATGTGGATGGAAACCAAGAAATATGTGCTGCTCTTAAAAAAGTTTTTTTTACAAATATGATGTTGAATTGCAGATTTCAAGTAACAGTGCGTGTAAGCTGAAGACATATAGGCAACATCTTATATTAAAAAGCATGCTCTGTATGTGCTCTGCTAGCATTTCTAACTTTTTAAGTGGATTCCAAAGAAATCAATGCATTCAAACTGAACCTGGACATAAAAGTGGATTTTGGTTTCCTTAAGCTGAAATTTTTCCAATGCAGTCAGTTAAATATTTTATTGTGAAATTACAATTTTTTTATTGTATTATTTATTTTAATATTATTTCTATTACTTACAATATATTTTTGATAAGATACGCTTCAGGTGTGAGAAGCTCACAACAGTTATACATTTAGAATCTATCACCACCTCCTCTTCTGGGCCACAGTGTACGTTATTAAATTTGTATGACTTAAAAGGGCCAAAATACAGTGAACATGGAACAATCTCTATTTACAAAATACTTATTACAATTAGATGCACCATTCAAAAAACACTTTGAGCCAAACGCCTGCTCTGTGTGTGTATTGTCTGTGATACAGCTGCTGAATAAAATTAAGAGACCACTCCAGTTTTGCCACGAATTTGCATTTCTGCATGTATTTTTGCAATTCCAGTCAAGTGTTGAATGCAAAGAATCTGCCTTATTTCATCATATATTCATCTATGAATGGATCATAAAATGTATGTAGAAACATTAGTATTTTTAAACGAATACAAGCTTGTTTTCTTTGCCAGCCAATTCATTTGATTTGATTTGGATTTGAGCAGACCTAGTGGAAACAGAGATATGATAAATCTGTAGACTCACTTTGGACAGATCTCCTAATGCAGGCCTCTCCCAGCCCAGTTTATCCAGTACACAGCTATCAAACGCATTCTGCTGTTTACGACAGTGACGCAGCTCAGCCAGGTTTGAGTAATCCAGACAGGTCCAGTACTCTGTGAAAGTCTCAGCACAGTTCCCCTTTATCTGCCTGTGGAAACAACAGCACGTTAGGTCAGTTGGAATTTTTTTAATCCTGGTTTTGAGAGAATTCTCATTTTTGGAGGAACTAGGAACTTTAATCTACTGCTCGTTCTATTTCATACTGACCCTTATATTTTGTCATTCTAGATGTGAGAACATATTTACATTGTAGGTAAAATACTTTTTCCCTGTGAACAGTTTCTGCTTTTTTTTTTTAACTACAGACATTACATTTACATTCATGCATTTGACAGACGCTTTTATCGAAAGTGACTTACATTGCATTATGCGATACATCTGTATCAGAGTATGTGCCCCTAGGATCGATCACATGACCTTTGCGTTGCTAGGCCATGCTCTAAACACTGAGCTACACTGAGCTGTCTAGTTTACCACAGACATTTGTCAAAGTTCAGACGCATGACAATATATGAAAAAACATGGCACGGAATAGGTGCTCAAAATCAGCGAGTAGCAATAATTTACCCCAAAAAATTATTTTCATAATTTACTCTACCTCAAGCCATCCCATATGTATACTATTATTCAGTCGTTCACAAACCATTGTTGTTGTTTGGATGCATGTGCTGTTTTAATTTTCAACAAGCTGGGACCTTCATATGAATATAGAGTGACAGATATGTAGTTTGATTTTGTCTGGAATGACATGAGGGTAAGTAAATTGTGAGAGAATATCACTTTTTTGCTTGAAACACAGTGATAAAAAGTGTGATAAGTGTGTAAAGAGTAACACAAACACCCAGACAAATACAATTTGGATACCTGAAGAAGTTTACTGCACATTCATTGACTTTCCTCCCTTCATTCAGACACTTTCTGGGGTCCTTCTCTTCCCAGCGACACAGCATGAACTCCTTATTAGGCTTGTCACACTGAGACCCATAGTGATGGGCAGCCGCCTTCAATACAGCTGACGACACATTAACCTGTGCAGAATAACAACACTGAATCAGCTTCTATATACTCTAATGTTAAAATATTTTTCTAAGCTTTTACTGATCGCATCCCCAAAAGGACTACATGCATGACATTTAAAAGCCCACTTTACTTCATATGGAAATGCAAAACGTGTGATCTTTACATTTAGCAGACGCTTTATTCCAAAGCGACTTATATTGCTTTATCCTATACATTTATACATAGGTATTTGCAATCCCCTGGGATCGAACCTACAACCTTGACTTGATAACGCAATGCTCTTACCACTGAGATACAGGAAAGCTTTAATTTATTCATTGTAATGGATACTGTCAAGATGGCCAAAGAATATGGGTTACAAGGCACGCGATATAACCCTAATGAGTATCTTTAATATGTCTGCTAAACAAACGGCATGGGGGGTCAGTTTAATGTGTTACCCATTATATTGCATTTATGACTCAATGAAACACTTACAAGATGTAACGTTACATGCCAAGTTCCACAAATAATATTGAAAAAGAACGCATCACGCCAATAAAAAGAACATTATAAATATTTCCACATTCATGCATAAGTCTTGCGTCCTATACATACAGTGCACAAGTTTATCACATTACTGGTAGACGTTAGCTATAGCACTCCAGCGGCAGTCAGCAGCGTCAGGTAACCATCTGCTTGCATTTTTCCATTATTCAGACTTACTTCTTCGACGTTAAGGTCCTGAAACGGCGGAATCTCAACCACACCAGACATGGTGTGACTTTCACCGCACCAAAACTAGCCTAAATTTATCTGACAGTTCACAACACACTTCAAGGTCCCCGTCTGCAGTGAGACGAGGCCGAACGAAGAAGGTCAGTTAACTGCGCATGCGGGAGGGGACACTTGCGGGCGCATGTCGATGGCGTCATGCGCGCAGAAACTGGGGAACCAAACCGCCATCTTGGCTCTAAACAAAAAGAAAAGTTATATAAAAAGCTTTCTGTGTAATTTATTCGGTAAAACTGTTGAATGTTATTTATTAGGATACTAACGAGTGCCACGTGAATGTATCGATCTTTGAGGATATTTCATAATAAATGTTTGTTTCCATGGTAACATTGTCACGCTGCTGTTCAACATGGAGTTTATGGGTAGCAGTTATAATGGAGATTACAAAAACGGAAGGTAAATCAAATGATGTCGATGTCCAAGCTTTTATATCTGAATTTGCAAATATGTAATGTTAGTATCTTATACATGTAATGTCTTTTTGTTGGTAAAATCGGAATTTAATGTCCTTTGAATTGAGATACCTATAACAGGATCGGGAATAAATGGAAAAAGTAGGCTATTTTTAAATTAAATTAAATTAAATTACAAATCATATAAATGAAGCAAAAAGCTATTGCGTCTTCTGATGTACACATCATTATTGGTGGAATTGGATTGTTGTTATTGTGGGGTCATAGCTCAGCAAATTATGTGATCTATAATTGACTGAAAAGTTGATGGCTGTTATCAAACATTTTATTAATTGATGTAGCTTTTAACACTGTATTAATTAATTATGTTGTGTGTTTATGCATTATTTATTTTGACTGCGCATTTGTGGTGTGTGATTGCATTAGTCCATGTGTTCACTGTAAATCGAATACACAACCTTTGCATCTTTGTAAGCTTCCTCTAGTTTAACTAGTAACATGTTGACACGTAATGATTAAGACTTCAAGCTTTTTTCCTTCAGATCACATTTACAATTGCAGCCTATGTTATATCGTGCAGACAGGAATATTTCTTTGAGTATGTATTGGGAAGCTAAGTGAGAAGCTAATGAACTCTCGTCTCATGTTGTCCTTCACAGGATGGAGGGGATGGGGGAGTATACAATTCCCACTCAGACTAGATATGTTGGAGAGATGAAAGACGGCATGTTTCATGGAAAAGGAGTGCTACATTTTCCCAATGGAAGCAAATATGAAGGAGTTTGGGAGAAAGGAATATCCAAACAGGTCTTTAACACCCTCTTAATACAGATCTTACTGATCTAACAGCAATGGTATAGCATGCACATACAACAACGACAACTTCATATTGTACTTTTGCATACAAAATGAACATGAAATGTAAATTTAATGATTTTGCTGCTTCTAGGGAAAGTACACATTTTCAGATGGTCTGGAGTACGAAGAGAGCAACTGGGATTACTGTGTTGGCAAAGATAGACGGTTCTTCTCTGAGAGGTGTAAGGGCCTGAAACCAGCAGGTACGGTCTCTTACTAAAATTATTGGTTTGTGGTCAAGTGTAGCTTGAATGGACAAAAATGCAATGCTTTTTTTAAAGGCGAATCCCAGTTTACTGATCGGGACCCCCCGCGGGTCATCCCTGATGGTTGCTATGACAGCGGTGATGGCTTTTATGATCCTAACACCAGAGTTGTCAAGGACTACGACAGTAATTTTCTCAGGAACACAGGTAAGAGAATGCTTTACCAATACAATGAGTTTTACTGTACAACAACATTTTTTTGTATTTTCTGTTTTTTTTCTGATGTGTGTAAAGTAGTCTCACAGTGCTTAGCCTGAATCCTTTTGCTATTTTTTTTTAAACGTATTTTTCAATTTTTATGCTGGTCTAAAATGGCAAAATCTATTTCAGATAAATCCACCCCTGAATAACACTAAAACATGGGGTTTCTTTCTATGATGTGTTATATGGTCTACAGTCTAAGTGGGCAGTTCTTGTCTAGAATATCCCACATTGTAAACCAGACACTATGACATTTAGTCAAAGGTTTGGTCTAACAATAACCCACCAAACCCCAACTCATTTCTTACACCATCAATTTCCCACACAATAATTCCCATGAAATCACGATGTATTTCTTAATCCAGTCCTTCTTCCAGTCCATGATGTGCAATGCGTTTTCCCAACGATTTTGCCCTTAGTCCTGCCACCTGGAACATATAAGAACACAAGAGCATTAGAGTGGCATAAATGGATTAGCTAAATGCGTGTAGATAGTGTAGAGACTGAAGATTGAGCAGTGAGATCGTAAGATAACTATTCTGTAGGTCTTTTCTCTCAGCCAGACATGCCTCTATGCTGTAGTCACTTGAATTGTTTTCAAGGAAAATGTAAAACACATTTTCCAGTGCCCGATGTAGTATCTGTGATTTGAGGTGAATTCTGTGTGTCAGTCTGTATAGATGGGAATTCCAGTTCCCATGCCCGTTTCACCTATCATTAGAATACTGTCCAATGTCATTAATTAAAAAAGATTGTGGAATTAATACATACTTTGTCAAAGTTTGAATTGGGATGTAAGGAAACCTTAATCCAGAGATGGTTCTGGTTGTATATGAGAAAACTACCATAAACCCCTAATAGACACACACACAAAGACAGAAAGCAGTATTACCTGTGTTAAAACCACTATGTCAGTATATCACAAATAAACATTTTTGATTTAAGGATGCTGGATTTGATATAACAGGTGCACTGATAAAGCATTATTGTTGTGCTGTTTTTTAATAACATGAATTAGTGCATTGAACATAGAAATAACATTATATTTATTGTATTGCTGTCAAATCATGATTAACCGATTCCAAAATAAATGTCTGTGTTTATGTAATATATCGGACCCTGGACCACAAAACCAGGTATAAATGGCACGGGTATATTTGTATTAATAGCCAAAAATACTTTGTAAATGATTGATTTCACTTTTATGGAAAAAAACATTAGGATATTAAGAAAAGATCATATTCCATGAAGACATTTTGTAAATTGTAAATTATACCGTAAACATATCAAAACTATATTTATGTGAGTGGTTGCAGCAAAGTCGTGAACAAAAATGGCCATAAACACATCTACAAATATCACTCGCTTCTGCCCGCTGTTTGGGAATAACCCACTCGAGTTTGGTATCTCTGTAAAGCTTAGAATTTCTCCACAACGACTTTACAGCAGTGAGCCAATAGAGAGCATTAAAACAAACTTTTTGTTTCTTTTAGCAACGGCCTGCTACACGCCTCTGATGGACAACTTTAAGGATGATTTTCTCAATATTTCGATTTTTTGGCACCCTCAGATTCCAGAGTTTCAAATATTTTGGCCAAATATTGTCCTATCATAACAAACCATACATCAATGAAAAGATTATTTATTCAGCTTTGTATTAATCTCAATTACAAACAATTTACCCATCCGACTGGTTTTGTTACCAGGGTCACATTTGTGTGTGGTGTGTTTATTTATATTTATGTGTACAAATATACATATATGTATACATATATAACAAATATTTACATAAATATGTATACATTTATATTGAAATATAATTCAAAATATGAATAATATATGTATGTAGTATTTTACTCACATTTCTAATATACATGTATGCAAGTATGTTTGTGTATTTATAAATTAATATAATAATTAATATATTTTATAAATGCAAACATTTATTTTGAAAACAATTAATCACAATTAATTATTATGACAGCACTATTTTGTAGCAGAAATATTTTATCCATTGTGATTTAACTCCGTGAAAAACTTTTTTATAATACCTTATATGATGTGACTGACTAAAATAATCATGTAATATGTATACACATACTATCAACAGGATTTCTTTATTTTACGGGCTTAGATATTCTCTATCCGGTAAAAGAAATACATAAGGCTCAGTATACCTGCTCCTTTATCTGTATTTGGAAAGTCACTTATGACTTGGCACCTTGCTGCATTTTCCAGTTTTGCAAGATGCATGATTCGCAACTACATGCAACACGATATGCAGGCCCATTTTCGTCACAGTCTGATTTCGAGCATGTACGTCACCCATACCATCATTCATCTATTTCATATCATTACATTCATCTATAGTCACTATAACAGAGGAAGACAGCTATATCCTGAACAGATGTCAGAAGACTGAGCCTGGGGTAAGAGTGTCTGCTGCCTTTCTTGTAGAGAAGCTGAATTGTATTGATATTATAAAGGAGCAGAGTTGTTGTCTGGCGAAGTACTAGTTGCAATATAAAACAATCTAATAACATTTGGCATGTTGTTTTTATGCTTCAGACCCACACAGAATCTCTGCTGGCAATCCTTTGCCAAAAAAGTAGAGTTTAACTTCCCTCGTCATCAAATATGTGTTTGTTTAGTAAAGACCTCTTGAATTAAGAATAAGAGTTTTTTTCTGTATCTTAGATGTCTCTAAATGGCCATCTATTTGGGCAATATATACATTCGAAAATATTGTGTCAGTCACTTCATGGCTCTACTACTCAAAGTCAACAAATGCGTCAGATCATTTCCAGCCTCGCACCACACTTGTACTACATGTGACTGGACCATTGAGGAAAAGATCAGACTGAGATTTATGCAAGAGCACAGACCTGTCAAATTAAACCGCATCCTTTACACAAATCCACATCCATGACTTCATTTGTTTTCAAAATTTCTCTTGATTTTTGGTGAACAATAGCAACGAGTGAGTGAGTGTGTGTGCCCTGCGATGGGTTGGCACTCCATCCAGGGTGTATCCTGCCTTGATGCCCGATGACTCCTGAGATAGGCGCAGGCTCCCCGTGACCCGAGGTAGTTCGGATAAGCGGTAGAGAATGGAATGGAATGGAATGGAATAGCAACTATTCAGCTGTCCAATGCAGAAAAAGACTGCATGCTACAGAGATGTCTCGCTCCCCAGCTTAACAATTGTTATTGAGCTCGCTTTGAAACTTATATAGGAGACCACCTTGGACAACGCCCCATGGAGCAGGGAAAGCGAGATGTTGCTGTGGAAATACATCTGGCCTTCAAATCAGAAGTAACTTTAACGTTGAGGTGTATTATAAAGGAATGTGGTGGATCCTATAGATTTATTTTTATCACTCAGAGGTGACGGCACATTTGTCAAAATGGGTGTGAAGATAGAATTTATTGCCAGTAGCTTCCCTTCAGGATGGGGGATCACAGGGTGCACAGACGCTGAAGAAGCAAACGAAGAGGAACAACTTCCCTGCAGGAGGATGTTTTTGGGAAAAGAGGAAAGAGGGACAAGTCCAACTACAGCTGTGGGGCAGAGAAACAGTAGGATCCAGGAGACGGGGATGACAGGGGGTGGCAAACCCACGCGGCGGCAGCCCAGGCTGGACAGGAAGGCATGCGGAAATGCCCAGGCCGTGGGCCAACTATGAATTTGGTTGGAGAGCACTAGAAAAGCAGATGGGAGGAAGCCTTGAGGAATCTCTTCACGTTGGTCATTTGAAAACAGGGAGGGTGGGGTATTACAAGAAGCAGTTGATGGCATTCCAAAGTATGGGATGGGCACAAGTATTCTTCACATACCCTCTTGCAGTACTACGATAGCTCCTGGTCTTTGTCGGCAAGCACACCATAGGCAGAGTATACTGTACACTCCAAGCATCAGAATCTGGCTATATTCATACATGATACTTCAAATTGCAGGACATGATGGCATACGCGGGCCGACAGCATGGTTTAAAACAAATGTGAATGATTGGAAAACGCCATAATCTGAGCTGTGTTTTTGTTGTCTGTCAGGTTTCATGACATTAGCTTGCTATATGTTGATGTCTTGTAAAAATTGACCATAGGGTTTTCTTCTCGTTCAGGCACTTGCATGGCTGATAGTTCCTATTATGCTGGGTTAGACCCTAATTTAAAAGGAGTTCCTGAAATAACATAGTTTTCAGTTCCTGCATTCTTAAAAATAAAGGTGCATAAAAGGTATTTTTTACAGCAATGCCATAGAATACCAATTTTTGGTTCCACACAGAACCATTCAGTCAAAGGTTTTTCAAAGAACCATCTCTTTCTTACTTTTTTATAATCTGAAGAACCTTTTTTTCGACACACAGAACCTTTTGTGAAACAGAAAGGTTCTTCAGATGTTAATAGTTCTTTTTGGAACCAAAAGGTTCTTTTGAAGCACCCTTTTTGTATGAGTGTGGTGCGAACACACACCCAAAGACAGGCACTTCCGTCAATAGCTTATAAAGGAACTAAGTGTTCCTCCAGTTCCCCTATCAGCTATTTGAAAGTGGGTCCTTTGACTTGGCAACCATTCACAACCATCTAAAATTATAGAAATTGTTCACACAGCAAGACATCACTCGGTTTCTTCCGAAATGTAAAACATGTCAAAATTATCCCGCCACAACGATACATCTACTGCCACATCATTACACCAGTCTCCTTTAAAGTCATTCCTTGAGAGCAGGGGAGGACAATGCTTGCTTGATGCAAGAACATGGGATGATTCTCCTAGTGCCTTCCTGGAAACTGGAAATGCTTTGAAATGTGAGCGGAAGCATTTCCAAAGCATGTCATTACTCAGAGCATTTGTAATGAGCCCTGCAGAGATTGCTGGATTAGAGGCTTTTAGGGAATATAAAGTGTTCCTGTATGCTGTAGTAAACTACCTGGAGTCAAACAGGCAGTGGGATACTTGCATTCTTTTTTCAGTAAGACTGGAAATCCTGTTTACAAGCAGCTTAAATTATTGAAACACAGTTTAGAAATGAGCTAGGGAGGTTAGTTCTTCGCATTTGATGCTCTCCAACCAAAACTGACATAACATGATGAACGGTGCATGAACGGTCAGGTTCATGCAAATGATAGCTGATTTTATACAGCTACCATCCTTATGAAAGGTTAATAAAGTTTATTTAAATTCACTAAAATGGGATTTTTCCTTTCTAAAGCACAAGGTGAAATGGTATAAATTATGTGCAGAATAAAATTAACGTGTCGAAAACAAAACAAATAATATAAAACAACAACAGTAAAATGTATTATATTTTTGATTCAAGTTTGATTTATATTACACAATGTAAAACATTTTTTTAAGTTTCTTTATGAAGTTTAACATGATGAATAAAACATTTACCATCAATGCTCACAAAAAAACGAACAAATATTTTCATACATTTTGGTATTGTCACTCGTACACAGAAATTACAACTGGCATAACACTGAGCTCAAAATATCACATAACAGTTACTAAAAATAAATCGTCTAAAATTTCATTTAATCACATAAATTCAATCTCTTTGTCTTTTATGACTAACACTGTCCTCAGGATCCAAGTTCCACCCATAATCGCTTCATCCCACTTTCCCTGTGGTACAGAATTTTCTGACAGTGACAAATGGAAAGTAATATTTAAAATATGTGAAAAATTGTATAGTTTTGTTTATTTGCAATATACCAAGATATCATAATTTAAGATAGAAGCACAAAATTGGCTTGATAATATTTTACTTGATACCAAATTAGCACCACAGAATTGTACAAGAACTAACAAAAGGTAAAGCAAAGCAATGTGTTACACTGTGTTATTAAATCATACAACTAATGGTCTTGTTTTAAAATCCATTCCTTGGTAACATAATGCAAATACTGTCGATGGCGTTACTGCAGTGGTTTCCTTCTGTAAAAAACGTCTCTTTGAAACTAGCTCAAGGAACGCATTGAAAACATCCCAGTGCCAATGAAAATACCCCGGGCCTAAACACCGAGCTTCTATTTTGAGATAATGTCAGACCTTTTCAGGAGATGATCTACAACCTGTTGAGGACGCTCACGTCTCAATGGTACTTTCTGCGCCATTGAAATACATTCAAACAATAAGCAGAGATCCTGAAGACGTTAATGGAATGTGCAGCTCTGTTTGGAAGGAAACACTTCTCCTTTTGATTGTGTTTGAGTGATTAAGATAACAGAAACCTGGTCTGATAAACACCTCGTAACTAGGTGCTATTACAACTGTTGGCTATTATGGTTTTCCTTGTGACTCCTAGACTTTGATGTGGTTGACAGTGTATTAGATTTATTACACCACCTACATGAGGACTTAAAAATGGAAATAAATGGAAATAAAACGAGAGTCAACAATAGGATGGACTAAACTGAAAGCATTACTAGTAAAATGCACAATTGTTGGAGATAAGATACAGTACACTTTTACAAAAAATGGTTCTTGAAAGGTTCTTTGTTGAGCTAAATGGTTCGATGGGGAACCGCTTTAAAATGGTTCTTTTACATGGCATGTCTGCAAAGAACCGTTGTACCACTTTTATTTGCAAAAGGGTACATGCATATGGCGGAAACAAATTTCCGAAAATGTAGAGTGCTGAAAAGAAATTCAGAAATTCTTGTACAGAATACTTTCTTGTGGATAGAAAATAAATCATACTATTCAAGAAATATACAGAAGTAATGCAATTAGATTTTTAAATGGACTTAAAGGAGATTTTACACTTTTAATGCCTACAATTTGTCTAAATATAATGTCTAACCCCATTTAATGAAATATTTAATAACCACATTAGCTAATTCCTCCTAATAGATAACATTTAGATATATTTTGCAGTCTGCTACTTGTTTGACACCTTACCTCACGTGTGGTGTTCTTTGTCTTTGTTATCTTCCTTTTACCGATTTGCAGACTTACCTAAATTATATTTAAGGCTCCATTGTCATGCAAATCGCATTTGTGAGACCTTTTAGCCCTCGAAAACCGATATCGAGTATCTATTTGCAGTAGACTTGACGTGAGTGACACGTGTGCTCAGAAATAGGATCGTATTAGCCTATGAATTTGGCAAGTGCATGAATGCCAAGGAAACAATAAGTATTGAGGTGGTAATTTCGCGCAAATATAAACGTGCGAATTCTCTCCATTTATCATAGCCGTTTACAGAAACGTAATTGTAGACCGACCCTGTCCATCAGCCATTGGTCGATGCGCCCACGGAGGTATTAATTGGTTTAAAATAGTGATGAAATGTCCCTCTCGAGTGTGACCTCCGTGTGGAGAGCGTGAGGTGGGTGAAGCGGGATGAAGTGAGACTTTAGCATGCAGCTGTCGCAGAATGGACCGTCGCGTGCTGGAAAAGTCTCAATTGCCGCGCGCGGGAGCCAGGTAGAAGTGGCGGGAGGCGCGTGGAGAGGCCGTTTAGGGCCATCGCGTGCAATTACCGACAATCAGAGGAGAGCTTAAGACCTGTTCTCGACAATGGACCCGGTTCGCCA
The DNA here is from genome assembly GCA_029783895.1 of Triplophysa bombifrons. Classification (NCBI taxonomy): domain Eukaryota; kingdom Metazoa; phylum Chordata; class Actinopteri; order Cypriniformes; family Nemacheilidae; genus Triplophysa; species Triplophysa bombifrons. The sequence goes on from CM056471.1 coordinate 5,013,787, forward strand.
CGTTCATGGGGGTGAGCGCTCAAGTGCGTGCAGCTGCGTGCTCACATTCAGCACCAGCCGCAGAACTACCTCTCGCTCCGCAATTAGCAACTCCTTTCAGTTTTAACCGTTTAAAAAACAAGTATATTATCCACTGTTTTTAGTTGCGGAATCATCTCTCGGTAGGGAAAGAGAAAAAAGGGAACGATTGATTGTCGCGTGAAGTAGGGCGCCGAGAGCGAATTTTCATAATTGTTGTCTTAATCCCGCACGTAAAAAATGTAAATTGCCTTTAAGCGCATATGAATGAGTTTGACACATGCCGTTTGGAGCTCGATTTTTGACCAAACAATCACGAGAAGGAAAAATTAGACTTTTCGTTTATAAAGCGTTCTGGGCGCGTGGAGACCCGCTGCTTTAAATGCCACTTTAATGCAAATACATACATAATCAAAATAAGTGAAATGTGTATTATGTGAAACTCTACAGATGACCGAGAGCACGAGTGGATTGTGAGGACCTGCAGGAAGGGCTGGGATGAGTGCATTGGCCATTATCCAAGAAACAGCACACTGGAAGACAAGTGAGAATACTCGTACACAAGGAGGCCATTGTGAATGTGTGTGATCTGAATGAGATATCAGTGCAGACTTGTCACACTGTTTCGTTTTTTTATTCTTTTTATTTAAATGAAACGTTTTTAAATACAAAATCAATTCCAAAATTGGATTCGGATGTTCTTATTAAATAGTGTATTTCTATTATGCACTATACTGTATGTCATGCAAATACTGTTTTAAATGTTTTAACGAATCTTTTCAGGTGTTATTTTTTAAATCATCTGTCATTCATTTGTGTTATTTATATAAACCAGGAAAAATAACATACTATAAACTACTAATGAATCAAATCAACGGATTAATTAATTTAGTTTTTACATTTTACACAAAATTATGTTTCTCACGTTTGTATTGGCGTTTGGGTAAACTCATACAACGGGAGTAAAAAGATTGTTACATCAATGTCTGTCTATGCAGATACTACAATAAACGACTGAAAACACCACAAATTTCCATTGAAGTGAATGAGCCAGATTGTTGCTCAGTTCACAAAAATGACATGCAAAGACTTTCGCTTAATAAAAACGTGTGTTTGTGAGTCAGAAGAGTGTGGGATATAGGAACAGATTATGTCCTATTGGGTCCTTTGAAACAGAACACGGGAGACAGGATAAATCCTGTGATGTGGCCTGACAGGGAATTCCTGATGCCGATGGAATCAGTGATGGAGTGATTACTGCACACATTGACCCGTGAAGGGTCTGCCAATTCCTCCATCAAGCCCGTGATTGCTTCCTGCTACACGTTTAGGGTGCAGACTCGTACACACACACACTCAGACCCAATACGGCCCATGCAGTAGGCCTACATGTCTCTTATAGACAGATACAGTATATACATTCAGCATGTATTGTAATTATAGAAAATATAATGTATAGTCTATTTTACTCATTTAAAAGTAAGTGATCTTTTTTGCACAATGCATTTTGGAACATTTATAAATATTGTGCACATTCCATCTCAAGTGCAGGATGCTATTAGGGCAAATGTTGGACATATCAAACACAAGGAAATTATTGTAAAATAATTTGATCTAAAAAATAAATAATGAGAGAATGAAATGGGATTACATTTCAAAAGCACATATACATATACTGTGTAGATATGTTTTTCAGCCAAGGAAATATATTCCAAAGTATATTAAATGATTCACGATGCACAGCCAAATAAATTGTTATTTGTTTTATTTCTCTTTTATTTTTAATATTTTTTCTTTTTTATACAAAACAGACAAGTAAGTGGGGAAAAGTGCTTACAGGTTACCTGTCTTAATAAATACAAGAATGTAAAGGCCTGATCCCCCATTCTAAACACAAGAGCGTATTTCTCAGATTTAAGTTACAATTTTAGACTTTTCCCCTGGTCTCAGACCTGTACACAGCTCTGATCTGTTAGTATACAACGTGTCTGCAGCAAGTATACAACACTCTCGCTTTCTGGTCACGGCTGAGGCATATACGGCACACATGTATTATTAAAACAATGAAACACGGACACGTGTAAAAAATACATGTACATTTTCTTTACATGTAGCTATCTTTACATTTTTCTGAAGTGCTTTTTAACCTTATACTAGAAAACCGTTTTCTTTTTCAGAATTTATTTTTTCCACAAAATGTAGTTTGTCATTGATAATCCCTTCTTGATCCTCATATGGTCAATATTGTCTTTCTCTGTTTTGTAAAAGCATTTGGAGCATGGTTTGAAATAATCTCGCCCTAAAATCAGTGCTATTTGGTTTATTATTACTCTAAACCAAAGAATCGCTACGGCAACAGTAATTGTGATGGATTTTCGAAAATAATAATTGATAAAGTTGCAATTTCTTTACGGAAGATTTTAAAGACTGATGCCTTCAGGGTCTTTGAAAACTCAAAGCTTTTCAACTAAAACAAAATATATGAATCATCACTTATATTTTAACCCCAAAATAAAACATCTTTACAAACATTATCCTTTCAAAACAGAATGTCAATTTAAAATTTCCTTGTTAGGGTTATTTCCTAATCTCTTTCCTCAAAAATCAATGAAACATATTAAATCAATTAAATAACGGAAATAAAGTTACATTATTATTTTGTACTCAGGGTCTGTTTTGGATCAATAAAACTTGCCATCATTTTACGCCTCAGACGCAAGCATAGCATTTCATGCCATACGAACTGTGTTAAATTGGGAAGTTAGGAAAAAGATTGTAAGAAAAAGCATGATCAATTTAATCCATTAGTCTGGGAACAACATGCATGTTCACTCATGTCACTTGCATTGGCAAGACATGTTTCGCATGTTTCAGCAAGGAAAAGGGATAAAATATGTCTTACCACCTTGTTTTTTTCCCATCCCAGTGCTCTTGTGCTTTTTCAACCTATTTCTTTAACACTGATGCAGGTAACTGTACATTCCTTTTGTTTGCTTTCAAAGTCATCTCCGAACAAGAGCTGAGATGAGAGAGGGATCAACCAAGAGCACTTCTGTTACAGTGTTTTTGTCCACAAGTCCAGAGTTTCGGCAACAAGTCTTAAATTCACAGGTCACAAATATGTCTTTTCCGTAAATGAGCGTGATGCAGGAGTAAAATCCTGTCCAATGAAGCCAGAGAGGAAACAGTCTCTCTCCTTGGGAGTTCAAAGGTCAAGAGCAAGTGGGACTGTGACCCTCTCCTTGAGCCCGATCCGACCTCGAAGGTCCGTGGTGGAGTGGACGGAAGTTTGGAGCAGGAGGTCAGGGTGAGGGGCCAGGGGTCACACTGGGGTGGGGCGTTAGCGGCTGAGAGGGAGCTGGGGTAACGTCATGGCTTGATGAGGAAGGCTCTGGGCAGTAAGCATTGAAAACGGATGACCTGCAAAACCAAAACGAACAATGTTAGTTTGTAGATGAATCATTTCTCAATTATTCAATGTTCTTTGTATCTCATCTTAAAGTGATAACCAAAATTTTACATTTGATAATCATTTATTCACCCTTTTGCCATTTCAAACCTGTTCAACTTTCTTCTGCATAACACAAAAGAAGATGTTTTGGCCCCTATTGACTTCCAATTTGACTGCCAATTTCTTACAATATCTTCTTTTGTGATCCATTGAAAAAAGTCTAACAGGTTTTGAAAGACATGAGGGTGAATAAATGGTGACATCATTTTTATTTTTGGGTGAACTCTCCCCTTAAAATGTGGAGACAAATCTAAGGCATTTGTTGGTGTATAACGTGTCAGCAATGGATTTGTGCATATCACTAAGTAAATGATAATAAAATCCATGACTCAAGTGGCCATGTTGGAAACACTCACTTTCGATGTAGCCGTGCAGAGCCACCATTCGCGCTCTCTCAGGACTGCCGAAAGGAGAATAATGCAGTTCATCTGGCAGTGAAGGGGGCATGCGGGCCTGCGGGTGACCTTGAGGTGGGCCGCTGTGCTGTGGAGTATGCTTTTTATGTCTCGCTCTGCAGTTTTGAAACCAAACCTATAAAAAAGATCACAAAATGATGAAGCTCTCTCTCTTTACTGAATGCTATTCTATAAATAAGCAACAGAGAGAGCAAGATAATGTTTCCTTACCTGTATGACTCGTCTACTCAACCCGGTCATGTCTGCCAGCTTCTGTAGGGTCTGGGCATCAGGATTGTTGTCCTGGGCAAACTGTGCCTGCATTACCTGTGCATGCAACATTATGTAAATTAAGGCATTTCTATTTCATAGAATTTAGATATTAAAGCGTAAGCAAAAAAAAACGATATACTGTAAAAGCCTCCACAAAATATGCATGTATCCGGGGAATTAAAACTAACAGCATAAAAATATGACTTCAAAGCATTTGTGAATAATTTGAAATAACATAAACCACCGTTGACACCAGCAGATTATGTTTCAGTGCAAAAATTTGTATGTTAAGAATACGTAATACATACGTGATACTCTTGTTTAGCAAATGTAAAGAAAGCAAAAAATATATTTTACTACCTATTTGCCGCCCTAACAGTTTAATAATATTACCTGCAGTTGTTCCGCAGTAAATGATGTTCGTGCTCGTTTGGCCGGTTTTGGTTGACTGTCCTGTTCCGAGGGCACTGCCCCTTCCAGAGTAAGCCCACTTCCTGTGCAAAAACCAGGCAAAATACTTATATTAGACTTACTTAATCTAACGCAAAAGAGAGTAGTTCTTCACGTGTGACATATCTCCACACACTTACCAGTCTCAGCGGCCCGTTTCAGGTTCTCCACCATGGTGTCATAATGGATCCGACAAAGAACTTTCTCTTCCACCAGTCCAAACTCTTCGCCTGTAGAAAGTTGACGTTTGCAGGAGAAACATGCGAAGCAGGCCAGATGGTAGGCGTTGCCCCTGGCTCGCCGCACCCAGTCGCTGGCATAGATCTGGCGGCCACAGCGGGCACACTTTGTACCAAACCTACTGTGAGACAGAGAAAGGCTTGGGCATCAATATTACTATTAAACTGTAGTGAACAATAAAACATTAATATAGGATCATTTTATACTTGCTGTTGTTACTAATGCTTATGACCTAAAATGGTATTACAGAGCTCAACAATAAGATGGCCCAGGGTCAAGGTATAGAGCTAATACTTTCTGTATGTGTCCAGTGTTGCAATGTAATGTAAACATACATAACTAGATGAATTTCTATTACATTTCAATTTTATTTTTCACATACGTGTGTGTGTGGTACAAATCGAAACTCTTTGTCCAGTAAAAGCTTTTAGTTGAGTTTTGTAATGCAAACAAGCTAAATTGTTTACCATGGAAACATATGCCTGTTGTTGACAAACAATCATTTTGGCTTTGAATGCATTATATATATGGCTATAGAAACAAACCTATTTAGCTGCATTAACTGAATCATTTCATCACAAAGAATGTAAAATAATGTTTTTTCTTTCTCCACAGAAAGAGCTCACTGGCAAAAGACAGAATACAGATAAACTGAACCCTGTCCAGTTAGATAACCACTAAACTTGTCCGACACGGTTGTAAAACATTTAGCACAAACAAACTACTAGTAATTCTATGAGCCGTAAGGTTTGGAGGAAAAAAACTGAGCTGATAGGATCCACAAACCTCTCCACGTACCTCTAGACGTTTTTAAATCATCTGCAAATTTCAATTGTTATGTATTCGCAATACCAAATAAATAGGTAGTTTTTGCCAAATGTCATTGAATATAGATAAAATGTATTTCAAAATGTTTGGAATTAAAATTATACACTCAATGTCACGTCATCTATCATATTTATATACATTAAAGTTAATGAAAAAAGACAAAATGTTTAAATGTGTACAAAGAAAAAATATGTACTGTGTAATTTGAATCCTTACCATAATGTTAACCAAACGCATTGTTGTCACTGTAATACTTGCATGAAGAATTGTCACATCACATTTTTACTACACAACAATCATGGCCAAAATAATTCACAATAACCATTATATTGTGATATTTATTGAAATTAATTGGAAGAGTTTGGTTCCAACATGAGATAACTCCATTTTTAAAACTGTCCAAAGTCATGTTTTTTTGTGCATTTCAATTAATATCAATCAAACTGCAGTTGGTTTATTTTGATAATAACTTAAAAAATACAGCTAATGGCTTGAATACACTCCAAGACTTTTAAAATCTGAACCGATTTTTATTAAACTAGACATTATTCACTCGCAGACGTTTTGAAAGTATAGATAGAAACACACTAACTGATCAAATCTGCAAACTGGCACAGACTTTCTGCAACAAGTCCAGACTGAAAATTTGAGCAAAAGTCTTGTAGTGTATTTTAGCCTTAGCCTTAACGAACGCAATAAAAACATGATAACATAAAAAACATAATTTTTGAAAAATTGTTTTGAACTAAGTTATCTCATTTGGAACCAAACTTTTCATTTATTGCTTATTGAAATAAGCAATGCTATCAGTGAAATTCATCTTCATTTTGGTTTATTTTGGCCAATTATTTCAATATGAATTAAAATAATGCATCATAAAAAGAGTGTTGGAAGGAAGAGAGAGAGAGAAAGAGCTTGTAACCATTGTTGCTCTTAAGGCAAACTTAAAACGGGGACTAAATTATTCAAAATATTTTCATATGTATCATACTATTAACACAATATCAATCATTGTTGTATATATCATGTAGAGTTGGAAGGCTTGATTGGTTGTTATTATCTCCGCAAACTGGGATTTGTACACAAGCCCTTTATTTTCAGGATCCTGATCACGTAGTACAGTAGTTTATAGCACCTCCTTTTTGTGCCCAAGATGACTTAGTAAACAATACTGCGGTGAAACAAACCAACACAAGCATAAGCTGTCAATTTGTCTGGTCAGGGCTGGCCGTGCTGCTCTTTGACCCAGACATCACATTTAGGTGACCACAGAGGGTTCCTGCGCTCCACTGTTGAGCAGACTGACGTGGCTCTGATACAGACTCAGACTAATGCACTGCAGATGGCCAGTCGTGGCCCCTTTTTTGCCCTCAATCTGAGCCCCCCATGCACCCCCCACCACCACGCCTCTGTCATTGGGAGCTCTTGTGTAAACAACGTGTCGTACACAACCCCCACCGACTGCAAAGAAACATGGGATATCAAGATATCAAGTCAGTTTGGCCATGTTTCGCCCGTCTACACTACTGAAGAATGATGACACTGACCCAGAGTGCTGAAATCCCTGCAGCGGGGCCCCCGCGGCCATCCAATGAAAATGACATCATAGCCGCCAGGAAACACGATGGGGCTCAGGGAAAAAAATCAACATGATTCTTACATTTGCCTCTTTGATCAGGAAATGGGAGAAGGTTACATTTTAAAGTAACACTACATTATCAGTTTTCCAAAAATATGTCCGAATAGTACATGTTTTTGATTTAATTTAATTTAGTTTGTTACAAATACTGCAACATATACAGTACATGCCAACATAAGCTTTCATTTATTCACATTATTTTGAAATTTTTAATAAAATTGCATAACCCAATCTATCTTTTGCAACATTTAGGTTTTATTGCATTTGTCAATAAATAATTTAAATAGATAAGTAACATTACAGACATTACTCTATTTAAAAGTAACAGATAACGCGTTGCTTAAAGTAATCTGATGTGCATCTCTGTGTATGTATGTTTGTAGAATTTGCCACCACTTAAAAAGGATAAGGTAGCCGAGAATCAAAACCAAACACGAATCGAGCACATTAAGAAATATTTACCTTCCTCTTATGCACAAAATATAAGTCACAAAGCAGGTCTCATGTGTCGATGCCTGCACCAAGTATTCAAAGGCCTTTCTGTGTACATTGCACACTATATTCTGACAGCATAATTCCAGGCAAAGAAAAGAATGTTTGAGTAATGATGCATTTCAGACATGTGTTTAGAAGGGAAACATTGCGGAACTTCTCATGGCACTTCATCCAACGCGGTACATTTCAGAAAAGCCATAAAAATCTTAAGGGGGATTTTTGCTGTGTTGTTCAGATCTACACCATGTCTGATGGTGCGTCATTCTGCTTATTCTGGATTCATTTTTTTGTCCTGCACGTGTAACCGCCTTGTCCTCAGAATCAAGAAATTCGCCTTTGGCTTGTAGAGCTACCGTTTCTATAGAATAAATTTGATATACTCGTGGAGAATTAGAATCTGAGTAACGCTTTCTCTCTTCGGGGGAGGGTTATTATGGACAATGTGCTGAAACTTGACAATGTGTTGAACTGTTGAAAGTTTTAGTGTTGTAGGACACATCGTCACCCTTGCTTACACCTAAAGGATTTTGTCAAATCTATGTATCAAATTTGACCTGCGCTGTTCTTGCTAAGGACACAAATTAAATTCTAAATCACATGATTTCTCAAAGGCACGTGTGCTACAATCAGACTGGGGAATGATCAATTAAAATTGGGCAGAACTCCTTAGTAACCACCCAGAGCACCCTAGCAACCACATGAAAATGTAATAGAATTTGCTATTGAATTAATCATACAGAGTTTTAATAAACAGCACCATATTCCTGAAATTTAACTGAATATCCAGTCCAGAAAAAATATTGCTGTCATATCACGCGCTCCCAAATTTAATTTCCATCATACTCCTCACACAAGGAGTCTTGTGTGTCCATATGGGACATTAGAGAGTCGCCTCCTCCAAATCTACCAGTCTCAGCTCCACACGAACCCACCGGGGTTACTGCTTTACTCCATCACCCTGTCTTTTGCTTCCTCTGATTAACAGCCTCTGCTGACGTCCTGTGTGGCCTCATGCTCCTTTTTCGTGTGTAGGTACAGTCTCCGCTCTGACCCTTACCGCCAGATCTCCGGCCATTCCTCGCCCCCACCCCTCACAAACAGGCTGAGCCCACTTTGATTTCCTGCAATTACACTCTATTAGAGAAGCTGTCACTCTGGCCTAGATGAGAAGCTAGCATAAATGAAACATATCTCCTCGTGTTTTTTCTTTCGCGAGAAATGAATGGAAATCCTTTCCTGTCAGGCATATATGATGACTCGCAAGTAATGGCAGCAAAACAGTCCGGGAACAATCACATCAGTCTGTGCTATCAATACACAGACATACGCTCAACATATACCTGGACCTTTCCTGTAATCATGCCCCATTACGTAAAATGATAAAATGTCATTTTTTAGAATGGAAATCATATCTGTTTGTTTTGATTGTTTGTTTTTCTCTGCATATTTCATTAACATAGGAATTAAATTAAGAAATGTGCACCATTTTTATATGGCTTCAAAATAAATAAAAAAATTCCATTATTGTAATGGATTTCTTTCCTTATCAGAATTTTTAAACAATTTAGTTCTGCTTCATTTGTTGTATCCTACTTCTGAACTCCAATAGAGATGTTTCTGACAATCTGTATTAATATTTTTTTTAACACTTTTAAATAAAACTACAACACAAACATAATCATTATATTTATAGTTTTAAAGTCACATAGGTAAAAAACATGAATCCTCTGCTTATTATAATAATGGGCCACCTTAGTGGCTAGGCTAAGCCTCTAAGTGTTAGCCACAGTCAAAACCCATCTTCTCTATGAAAGTGAATACTAATAATTATTCTCAAGTGAAAAACTGAGCTCACAAAAATAGAAAGACGGGTCACAGCACTGTGCTAAACATCACCCTATCACCATAACTGCAGATCACTGTACAGTCCCTTTCAAAAACACTCATCGTCCTCTTTCTACCCTCATGGAAAGTTCATTCTTGGCTTCAGCTGTTTCAATGACACACTACACAGTATGCAGAGGACTTCTACAAGAAAGATGTTTCAGTGCCTCCATAGAAGAAAACACACGTTCACATGATCATTCAACTTAACTCCACAAGCTTGGAGCTATTACTGCATGTTTTAAAGAGTCAACAGGCACATATCTTAGAGTCATTAACAATTCTGCTGCTGTTCTTGTGATTGCGCTTAAATAAACGAAAATACAAAATAACTCAAAATAATGAGAAAATTATATCATAAATCCCTGTGGTTGCTTTTTGAAACACAAAGCATAAGAGGAACGTGAAATGAAACAAAATACTCCTTAAGGGCAAGGCTTTCGATTCTGTTTTCGCTAGATGTAAAATTAGGTTTTTAACTTTACTCTTTTAGAACTGAAACTCCTGTGAATAATTAAAAAATAAACATACAAATCTCTTTAAGGCAAACATCAGCATTAAGGTCAATTAAAATACAAATGAGCACTGTTAGTATAATAATGATAACAATAATAATACACGCTTGACCAAAATATTATACATTCAACAGAAAAAAAAACATTTAACTGGGACTAATAAAGGTTTCTCAGTGCAGCCGCATTAATTTCATCATTGCAGAATCAGTGTACTTGATACAGAATCATATAGCAACCGACCATGTTGAGCATGTGGTTCTCTCTGCAATTAGATATATAAACTAACCAATAAATTAAACCCCCAATAATTTTTCAAGGCATTTTACTTCAAAGTCGCCTGTTATAATTTCTCAGACATAAACAGCCATCAGCCACTGAGAGATCTTAACCTAGGCAGTATTGCTCAGTGAAGATGAGGGTATTGATGTACCATCTTGTGGAGCATCTCTTCAGATTATTGGTCTTAACATAGAAAACAAACGCTCTCTTGCAACACAACATTGACTTTAAAGGGGCCAGTCATTCACATTGACAGGCAATAAGCATGGAAGCCTGGCCAATATCATACCATTCATTCACAGGCCCTGCTGAGTGCTCTGCAATCATGGCATATCTCAATCCTTGTACACTCAATACAATTTCACAGCTTTTCCTGGTTGGATCTCCCTCACTCAGTGCCTCCCTATGAGTATATTACAGGGTCTTTACCAGAGGTTAATACTTTGTAGATCGAATTAACTTGTTTTTTACTGTTAATGCGACAGCAAACGAGAGAAAAGTGGCTCGGTGCGTTAAACAATCAAACAATCAAAGCATTTATTTAGGCCTCATTAAAGTCCTATTAGCATTATCTTTATTTTTGGTATGGCCTAAAGGAATTTTTTATTAGATAAGCTATTTTAATGTGTTCCATTTAAATAAGCGACAATTTCGTTGGTTATTTTTTATTATTATTTTAAGCGCTGGAGATCCATAAAACAGCCAAACTATGACATCTTAATTTTAAATTAACTTTTATCTTAATTCTGTAAAATATTGCAAAAAAATATTGTAAATTCGCGTATGCTTTTAAGTTAGACAAATATATTCAACATACAAATAATTATATTTCTGAAAATCATAATCGTTTAAACAAGCTGCGTCGTACAGTTTTACAGAAATTTATGGAAACTCAGACCCCTAACTTGTCCTCACACACCTAAATACGCATTACCACTCGTGAACAAAAAATGACGTAATATTTCGTTAATATACATAGATATTATTTCGGAGGACAGGAAATGAAAAACTTACCCTACCTGAAATAATCCATTTTACAGAAGATTTCCTTGTTTTTAATATAGCAGCTGCTGTGTTGACGTAATGAGATTCTGCAAACTGAACACTCCAGACATCTCACGTGCCAAATCAGATTATTAACCTGTAATAAACAGAACAGGGAATTTAATAATACTAATAACAACAAATGAAAATAATTGTAAAAACTGTGTCGTTGCTTTTAATTATCTTAACCCTATAAAAATATAGGAACATTTCGTTAAATTAGTCGTTTTAAGGTTGACATATTGTAAAAAGTTTTTTTAACCACAATATATTTTATTATAAATTATATTATAAAGTAATATTGAGAAATGCTTAGAACTTAATTTAGTTACATTTAAATTAAATTAGTGACACAGCCTATGAAGCGAAAATATATTTTTCAGGAAGTTAATTAATGAATACATAAATCTAATAATTTGTGTGTAAAAAAGCACATTTTATGTTTTCTTTAATATTATAATAAATGAGCAAACGTTCATCATAGACCAGCAAATCTTATAATCTGATATTTATTTCATTTTTCAAATAATTTGCCAGACTGCCTGAGCTAGTAATTTAAGGCGTTGCACGAGAGAAGGAAAATCTTCATTGTTGTTCCTGGCTGAATTTTTAAAAGGGTCTAAACTCACACGCATGGTTTTATTAGTTTCCGCAAAAAAGCAAAGACACGGATCGCGAGCTGCTGATCCTAACATGCACTTCCTGATAAACAAGCAGCACGCGAACGCACGCGTGCACGAGGACAGTGTACTGTTTCAACAATTTTAGAAGAAACGAAATGTGGCCTAAAATGCATTATAATAGTTTTCGGGGAAAACTGAAAGAAAAACTGAAAAAATACATGACTTAATTTTAATGAGCAATTATTATCATGATTTGTTGGTAAGTAATGTTTTTTATGTTTGAGGTTGGAGCAAACCCATGATGTGGCCACGCATAAAATAACTAATAAACATGTTATGTCCCTTTAAATCGTTTTAATATGTCGGTTTAATCTAATAACATTATGCGTTAACAAATTAAATTCTTCAAAGCCATTTGATTCTTAAAAATAATGTAAAAAATACAATAACAAAACTACACCTGGCAGAAGTGTATTTTTACGTCAGTCAAAGAATTGTTTGTAGATATTTTATACCTGGTTTGAAAAAAACAAAAACAGGAAGTCCATTAAATTTTTAATGTCAGACAATTAAAGGGGGGCATTCATTTAAAATTGTGTTTAGTTCTTATAAATTAGGAAACTTCTTCAATCTTAATGTCAATTAATAAGTCATAATGTTTTCTCCAAGCTATCGCACTGGAATTGGAGTAGCTTCTGACCCCAAACAAAACACGAGGTTTTTAATAAATCATATTAAACTACAAATGATAAAAAAGCAATACTTCGAATATTAAATCACTTAACAGCATAATAAAAGTTTTTACGAAAGTCAAAACACTAATTTTATATAACACTTGTCAAAAGACTGGTCACATGAGACGAGATGACACAAACACACACACGCCTTCGTACCTTCAGTAGATATCTGTCCAATATCTCGAGGCCACAGCTCGCGCACACGTTCTTCCCGGTGGACGGCACGGAAGAGACGGTGGAGGTGGGCGAGCAGATGGACGGAGTTGAAGGCGGACTGGGCGAAGAGCGCGTATCGTCTTTCTCCATATTAGATCTGTGCGATTCTCCGTCAGAGTGTGACTACAACGATGACATTAAATAAATAACGCGAATAATACGTCCAAACAACAGATTTTGTGCGCTGCGTACAGCATTTATAAAATGTTCTTCAAAATGTTGCTTCGTCCTAAATCTTGTCAAATCTGTTCACTTAAATCTGTTTCTTTAATCTGTAGCACTTTTACAAATCCAAGATAATGTGTTCTAATGCAAAATATTAATGCATTATAAAGCCTATGAGTACAAATTAATGAAGGGCCTTTTTGGAAAGGCAAAACGCACCATATAGTAGAGACACAAAAATGAAGGCTTCACAAAGCTTCACACACTCACCATAGCGTGTCCGTGTTGGTTGTCCACGCAGCGTGATGCTCCCGGTGTGCTCTGTGAATCTGGCGAGATCACCTACAAAAGAGAAGTCACAGTCAACCCACGGGGCTCCATCTCTGGCATCTCATCTCTCCGAGACATCGCTGCCTGCTCTATATATGTGCCCAAAAACAATAAAAAGCGCTTTTAACTGTGCATTGAGAGCCTCGAAACAAAAACACCCTGTTTTAATGAAGCGCTTTCAATTTGGATTGATTTTTCCCCACACTTAACCCGTGCCTCTTTCCATAATCGTATTTCCACGCAATCCAGGGAGCTGAAAAAAAGAAACTACCTGCAATTACAAATAGCTTGAAATGCTCGCGATAAGAGGACCCCAGAGTGTCAATTTCAACTGCCAATCAGAGAAAGCAACGGGCCACCCAAAGAATTGCAAATTTGATTTTTAATGGCAGTAATTAAAATCTAATTTTTCCTCTGCAGACTTGGCGCGTGAAGAGGATGGACCGCAAATCGCACTATTCATAATAGATCCTGATTCTCATGACATCACTTTAAGGTGAAGATGTTACAGGCTCTGGGAGATGATAAAGAGAGGACGTTGTCAACGAGATTTCACACTGAGCAACATGTTGGCATTGTCACAAAGGCATTGGAGGAAAATCATTTCATTTGTGTTACCAGCTTGATTTCTTTTCATAGATGTAAATGCAATACACCGAACAAAAAAAGTCTTACCTGTTTTGCGGGAATTCCTTCGGATAGAAATTGATTTCCCTCTGATAGAGGAGCCAAAGTCTCATTTTTCCAATACATGAAAAAGTCCAAAAACCAAGACAGCTTTTTAAGTTAACCTTCTCTTTACGTGTCCTCAGGCTGCAACAAAACTTTTGGTGTGTTTTTATCCCATGCGCCCTGGCCCCTGATGCGCGGTCGATTTTGGTCTAAGATCGACCACGTTCGCCTTTTCTTTTCAAATAGTCGATATTATCAATAACGTCAGCGCTTTTAAAAATCTCTGTGAATTTAAAAGCAACCCTTCACATTCGTAAAATGAGCAAACCGGATCAGAAGCGGTCGAGCGCAAGCAGCTCTTCAGGACGCCTTATTTAGAACTGTTTGCAGGATATTTCCTACGACTTTTCCCCTCTTTTGGGATGCATTTGTTTGAGTACAGGAAGTGGAGAAAATTAAGGGGCTGGCAGGATTTGCTCCTGCTCTCCTCATAGGCAGTCAGAGCACAGCCTACCTTCTGAAAGTTTGCAGATCAGAGGGGAGGGAATGAGATCTGCATAGGGGAGTTTGTGAGAATGCTGTGTGTATCGACATTGTGATCTTGCGTCATTCATTATGCTTTTTAATTTGGCCAAAAACAAAAAAAAGATTTGGCTGATGTATTAAGTCACTGTTAAATTAAGTCACTGTTATCAAGACCGTTATGTATAGTGCAACCGTTTGTAGAAAACGTAATGCGTTTTAAAGTGTTGCCTTTCATAACATGATAACATTGAAATGTGACTTGCACAATACTTAAACATAAAATATGAAACAAAAATTAACCAAACATTATCTTCCAGTTTAAAGGCCTATGTTATTATGCTATCTATAATGATCATGCTATTATCCTGTTTATTTCTCCCGCATACATTCACGATCCCCTCTTATATAATACGTTTATTTGTGAATCGCTTCTAATCATCGTAAAGATTTGTTACATTTTATCTTGGCTACATGATTCAGGAACAATAAGAACACCCTCTGTTTGCATTGTTTATTATGAAAATGTATCCATTCAAAGATTGTAGTCTATGATTCATCAACGGGATCATGTCTCTTGCACGAGGCGCAATTTGCTTTTTTTTTACCGCGTAATGCAAATGTTCAAAAGCAAATTTTTATTATTTATTTTATTTGTAAAGACGTCCAACTGGTCAAACTACATTTTAATGATGTTAATGTGCGTATGAAATAGATCCATACACCCTTTACAAGAGTTATATGTCATCTGTATATATTTAAGCAAATAGCTTAAATCTGTTACAAACTATAACTCTTCGACCCTAAAAAGGTTTAAAATGGCCATGAAAGAAAAAACTCTTCACAATTTATCAGCAAATCTGAATGTAGCATGCTATTATTGTGTATAGGAGAAACAGTGAGGAAGGAAAAGCTAAACTTCTTTAAATATTCTGGTAAAGTAAGCGACGTTGTGTTTATCCCTGTCTGTGAAACTGTTGCGTAAAGTCGGTTAAAAAAATTGTGTGACTGGGCCTTTAATTTAATGCGTGCATAATTTAGTCTCAGAATAGATTAAAAGGACGTTATGTGTAAAGGAGAAGATTATACAGGAAATGTTTAGATCTGTTAGGAAGAGCACTTATATAATGTAACTAGGCCTACAATTCCTTTTTCTTATAAAAATTTTATGAAAGTGGATTGAAATTGACGGTCTGTTAGGATATAAATCATATTGACAAGCAGTATTTTCTTTATTTCTCTCATAATTGTATACGTTTAGTTCCATAATCAAACTGGTATACTCATATTAATAGGAATGATAACGCGTAAAAATAAAAGCATTGGAAGTAAATGTAACAGAATGAGCGGGTTCGTCGAGCAGGGGAGACTAAAATATCCGAATATATAGAAAGAGTTACATTTTACATTATTTAAAGCTTACATACTGGAATATTAAAATGCAGCATAAAAGGAACTAGTTGAAAATGCACAGTATTTTTATATGAAAATAATAAACTCACGAACCAACTGGACCAAACGAATAAAAAATCAGGGTGGAGCCACTATTACAGCTCATTTGCGCGTTTATACTCCGTTCAATACAATGCACATATAACTGCAGACTGAGTTCAACTGTTTTAAATTCGCAGATATTAAATTCAAGACAAGATGCAGTTTGACCACTTTATATGAGGTACGTTTGATTTATTTCCTACTCGGCATGATGAGCAAAATCTATCAAAATACCTGAATATTTACACTTCTTCCAAACATACACTTTGTGTCGCCTTGTGCAGACCTGATAAGCCCTTTTCATTCAGACATAAAAAGGCAAATTAAATTAAGATATTATTAGCTAAAGAACTGTAGCAAAATGTAACTATTGAATTAGAGGGGTTCTTTTTCTCACACACTACACACAACAACATTTCCACAAGCAGCACAGCATGAAACCACATGGGGCAGTTGAATACAAAAACAATCAACACAAACAACAGGAGCTGCGTTCTGGAGAATATCAAGAGACGTGTGTGTGAAACGTGTTTGAAAATGCAAAAAGATCCAAAAGTTCGATTTTATTACCCCACGAAGAACTGAAATGACTTACATCAATATTTATAAAAGATAACATGTCATCAGAATGTTTGTTGCTATATCCTGCTTACACGAGTCAAATGTCAGTCACGGTAACAGCACCATTCCACTGGCCTGGAAACAGCACAACACTACAAACAGTGTTACACTTTTTCATAATACATAACAGTCTCACACTGCAAGAGATTGGAAGAGCTCATCTCCATACATCTCTGTCCACAATGTGCACACCAGTGTTGGTCCATTCAGTGCGAGGACAACCGGTCAGTTTTGGAGAGATCATCTCCTGAATTTGCGGTGCTGTTTGTGGTACGGTTGAGACCTCTTGTCCCTCTTTTCAGGAGGTTTGTTGTAGATATATGCTGAGGGTCCAGAATAATCATCTGGGTTCTCTTCCATCATCTGGAGCTTGGCTTCAATGGCGCGTATCTTTGCGTTAACACTTAAATAGTGCAAAGAGAACAAAGAGAAAAGAATAAAGTACAAACCACCTACTTTTGATCATGAGTATCATTAACAATTTTATAAGTTATAAATAAATCGCATTTTACCGATACATTTATAAAAAAAACTCAATAACTATTAGACAAGTAATGCGCCCGTTTGTTAATGTGTTGCAATGTGCCATCTCAAAACATGCATGACTGTATTCTGTCGAACGCAAGAGAAGATATTTTGAGAAATGTCACTGTGTAATTGTGTCGAAAGAATGAGAGTCAATGGGGGCCAGTGTTGTTTGGTTACCAACGTCCTTTAGAAATATCTTCTTTTGTGTTCAGTACAAGAAAGTCATACAGGTTTGAAATGTCATGAGAGGGAATAAATTATGAAAGAATTTTATATTTTTTGAGAGAACTATCCAATTTGTGTGCTTAAGGTTGTGAAACAAGGCTCTTATTAAATTAAGAATATAATGCTGACATTTTTACCCATTTCCACTTTTCAATTATAATTTGTTCTTTTGTATTATACAGACCATAACTGAAAAATTATTTAAAGGGTTAATTTAAACAAATCATGGCACAATGTGCTAAAATCACTTCTTTAAAGGAATCTGATTTCATCTTTTTTTAAATCACCTCTTTAAAAGAGAAACTAATTGTGTTTACACATAACCCCGAGACCAACGTCATTCTGCATGATTAAATAAATCAATAAAATTATATTCTATTTTAACAATACATTTCATAACAAAAAGTTTAAATTGACGTCAGCTATTCATTGTTAGAAAACAAATGGCAACTGTTGTGTGAAAATGAGCCTTGTATTAGTAGACCGAAAAGAATTGAGCGGAGAGGGAAATATTGAAACAATGAAAGAAAATCAAGATGATGAGTTGTAGCTCAGAGCTGTAATGTCCCAAACCTCAGTGTGGTTGGCAGATCCTCTGTTTCACTCGATGAAGGCTCTAAACTAGCAGGCAGATTCTTGTCTCCTTTAAAGGGTTCAAATCTCTGGAAGAGAGCAAACAAGCAGACCAAAATAGACAAAAGAAATACAAGTGAGATACACATTTATAAAGAATTTTGTGGCTTTTTGTTTTTTGCACTACATTTTTCAGTCCGATCAAATGCTATTAGAATGAGAATGTCCCCCTTCCTAGAACTGCAAGTCTAGCAAGTAGCAATATGATAGGAATCTGTCATCACAACGCAGGTTTTAAGAGGTCAAATGGAAAAACAATGTTTATGGATAATGAGCAGTCACTTTCCTCTCACAAAGCTGAAAACCTTTGGTCAGGTTGATCTTGTTTAGTCCAATCAAGTAGCACAATAGCTGCTTATTAGGGATGAAATCTTTGTTCTGTGTGACAGTGCTGCAATAAAACATCTGTTGTGCATATAATACGACAGCAAAATTACGTTCTCTCTTTAAAGATAGGGCTCATTATCACGACAACAGTGGTTGACTGCTTAATTTGATTTGTTTAAACTCAATCTGCATTTTTGTCTTTTGCTGTTAAACTTCAAGGAAGACTTTGCTAGTTCCCACACCAACAATAAAATCACTTTTTGTGTCGCACTTACAAAAGAAAGAAATTATGTAAAATTCTGATTGACGTTTTGTGGGTCAATGGAGAACCGATTAAGAAAAGATCGCAATGCATAAATGAAACAATGTTTCTTCCACCGCTACTGCTCACATTCTCGCCCTAGAGCATTGTGGGAAAAGGTGGATTGCACAGTAATGACATGCACATTCATTCCACTCAAAAGTGCCAATCAAACAATCCTTACGACCTTCAGCACAGTGACGGCCAAGTGTTTTATGAGATCCTGTGGGAAATAAAAACAAAAAATGATTAAAAAATGCTTTAAAATGAACACATACTTAGTACTTAAAATGGTGGAAAAAGTAAATGAACAATAAAAAAACAAAATATATTATATATAGTAAAAGTATAAAACCGAATACTCGGCAGCGGAAATAAGAGTGACTCTATCTATAAGGATTTGAACGATAAACATGGGTTTGGAAAAATCATAATTTAAGAACAGGTCCTCTTTCAATTTAAGAGTTGGAACATCTCACAAAAAGAATAGGAATTCAAATTGTAATGAGAAAGAGAGGAATTAAAAAAAATGAAACGGCTATACTGCAAAATAAAAAAAGTGCAAGATCAGATAGCTAACATTTTGTGTTTTCCCTACATCCTAACTCAAATTGTTCAATGTTTAGTATAAATTGAATTACATTTAAATACAAACACATGGGGCATTACTTATTACATTTATATTACTTATTACTATAACATGTATGATTTTCAAACTTCCTTTCAATTCGGTTTCCAAATTCATCAGTTTAACAGCCATTAAAAGAACGTTTTAAATGGAATACATAATAATGTAAACCCCTGGTTATGACATTGTTGGTTAATATTATGGGAACATTAGCATTATTTTCTTCCAGTGAATGAAAGTTATTACATTTTGATGTCAAAGATGAAAAACGCATTTCTTTAAAATCACTGGCACCAATGACTCAAACCCAATTACAAAAAAACATTTTTTAGAGAAGAAAATTGGATTTAGATTTTGTCAACTTTAGACTCGCCTGTGAAACCGTATCTGTTGTTTTCTTCCTTCGAATACAGAAAACCATTCCAACAACCCGTCACTCATCCTCTACATTACATTAGGCTACACCGAGTTCAACATAGTCCTTGTGTTTATTTTCCTTTACATTGCTACACTCCACCCAAACAACTTTTCGGTAATGCAGAAAGTGCAAACCACTTTTTTTAAATACACCATCAGACAGCTCTACTGAACAGCCTTCAAAGAAAACGACTGATATAAACATATCAGTGAAGTATACACCGATCTGCAGGCTGTTGTTAAGGAGACGACCAAACCAACCCACATTTTCTCACCAACATCACACACAATTGTGCACAATGTTGGGTGGAGGGTGGTTAAGGGGACCTGGAACCAGACCTGTGTGCTGCTACTTGTTGTCAACAACTCTGCACTGTTGACCTTGACCCCAGCCTGATGTCCCTTTCCCTTCAGACGAGGAGGGGCAGGGGGTGCACAGGAGGGGCGTGATTCTCAACCATACAGGATTTCCTCACTCTCAGCGGCAGCTGCCTATTGTTAAACACCAGGGCTCCCTGAAGGGTCCATTTCTGTATTTCAGTCGTACCAACTGCGATACTGAGCCATTACCACTGGTACAAGGGGTAAGCCGGTTGTTCAAAATTTTGTCTGGTAGTCGTATTTAATGGTATATCATAATCATTGATTAATTTCCAAAATGTCTGATATACTTAACAATATAATACATTTATAAAATATACCATTATAACAATGTTAAATCTATTTTTCAATTATCTGTCAACTATTATAGTGACTTCGTGCAAATGTATTTTATAAACCTGAAGGATTCAACCTAAATAATACAGCATTCATTTATTATTAATACAGGTTTTGTTAACAATTAGTTAATGCATTAGCCAAGATGAATTAACAATATTTCTACAGAATTTATTAATAATTTAAAATCAAAAGTTGGTTCTGTTAACATTAGTTAATCCATCGTGAACTAACAGGAATGATTTTATTGGCATAAACTAACATTAACAAATGCTGAAATATATTGTCCATGGTTAGTTCATGTTGGCTAATCTGTTTACTAATGTTAACAAATAAAACCTTATTGTAAAGTTTTACCCATATTTCTTTATAACAAATCTATAAAATGTCTGGCATCGATACAAAAGCGTTACATCTACGTAACGTGTATCAATGCAAATTTTGTTCAATCATACAAAAATGTTGCAAGCTGCATCTTTCCTTTGTGACCTCAAAAGACCTTCAGTCACACTGTGCCTACACTGGACCCATCAACTAAATCACTCCCATTATCCAACCTAACTGCATATGCTGAAAGCGACTGACTGCGTGGTTTCGCCAAACTCAGATATCTCATGAATATCAACCAAAGCATTAAGGACATATGGTAAGACAGGCAGATATTATGCGATACCCACCTTTACCTGTGCATGAGCCCAGCGTACAACTAACTTCTTGGAAAGTGCCAGCTTTCCATTCAGACGTTGAATGGCCCGTTCAGCCTCCTGTGATGCACAATAAACAACACTTTAAACAAAATTAAAATTTAGGATCTTACAATGTTACATAGTTACATGTGTCTATATGCATTTCTCACCACCCTTTCCCCCAGAGAATTGGACACTAAAAGCAAATTCACTAAACAGTTCAGCTGTCAACAGTTTTTTTTTTCAGTATTTCAGCATAAACCCTTGTCCTGGTGCTAAAACAACACCAACAGCAGCACATGGTGAACAAAAACTGATCAAGTATCATTTCCATATCAGAAAGATAAGAGACTTTTTTCACTTATATCCATCTGCAGCACCTTAAACGCACAATTTTACCTATTTGAAGATGTTTTTACTTAGTTCTTTAATATTTTACTAGTAGTAAGGCAAAATGATAGATGACAATAATGGCCGACAATGAACATTAGCTTTCCAAGTGCTCAAATAATTACATCTGTAAAAGCATACATTTTCTCTTTCGGACTGCCTCTCAATCAGCTGTCTTATGGACAGGCATATTATAATTTAAACGATAAATACTTAATATCAAAATTGATTTGTCTGTTTTGGAGTGTGAATTCTCAGTTGATGTTGATGAGGAGAAAGCACAGAACCTCTTTTGTCTGGAAGTTGACAAAGCAGTATCCTCTTGGCTGACCTTCCAGAGGACCCGACTTGTGGAACAGAAAGTCAAACTGCTTCACTTTACCAAACTTCTCTAGGAGCTTCACTAGGTGGTACCTGCAGGAAGACAAATTGAGATGTTATAATAGCTGACAAGTTGTGTATTTGCTTAAATGTCTATGGCCCAGGTGTCCTTTAATGTATGGTTAAGGGATTTTTTTCACCTGCTTTAGTGCCTGACAGGTGAACCTTGTAAATGAAATTTTTAAGAATGAGCATGTTATCATTCATGTGAGGATCACAAAGGATAGCGGCTTGTTCAAATCTCTTATCCCAGGCAATAACAATGGTTCCCTTCGCAAGCATCACTAACATGTATATGGAGCAAAAATGATTAACAACCGTTATTAAAGCCGCAAGGGAATAATGCATGACATGTTATCGTAACGCAAACAGGGCTTGATCAGAATGACAGGCCTCTTTACACCTTTTTAGCTGTTGTAAATCTTTTATTAACACAATACAAAGGATACAGCAGGGAGACAATGAGGATATAAAACAGCGGAAGCCTGAAGTCCCACAAGAGTTTAATTTAAGACAAACAATTACGACCGAACTCTAGCCAATAGGAGACGAGGAATGCACTACGGACCACCTTTAGCATCTTCAAAAATTCAGTCTTCTTGAAATTTTATTTTCATAATGTGATGTATTTCAGAATGAAAAACGAAATAATTGTATCCTGTTAGGAATTGATTGTATCATAAAAAGTTGACACTCTGTACCATCACGGAGAAGTTCAGCTAGCAGGCCCCCGTATGTTACGAGTGGATGAGTTGCAACATAAGAGGACTGACTACAAAAAAGCAAAAATCAGAACTATTGATCCATTGCTTGATACAAATAAGAGTGCAGGTAAAGAGCGGCCAAATAAAAGAATCAATTATTTTGCTGTTGTCCTTCTGAATCCTCATATCTCCATATTTCGTGATTTTTAGTTATTATTATTATTAGTCACCCATTATGTTTGTCACTGGGTTTTGCAAATATCTAACAAATTCAAAGTATTAAGAAGTGCTTAACAACACAGTATTTAATCATTAACATTGTACAGTGTTTTGGACAAATTTGGACATCCAAGGCTTTGGAAGGACAGCAACGATTTGCTTTTCCAGAGAACAGGAGCACCTCCCGATCACTCGGAATCTGTCCAGACAACCATAGTCTAAAGAGTTGTAAAAACAGGATTCTTCAAACAGCCGTGTCGACCGTATTCGAGGGTAGTCTAGCATGCAGTCTGTAGGTAAATGAGAGCATTTTCTCTCGATATGCCAAATATCCCTGCTTCTGCATGTTCACCTGTACATCATTCACGTCCTTTCATATGGCATAACTACAAAGAGTCTCTGAACCAAGGTTGCATTAATCATTCTTTTGTTCAGCAAACCACACAGTTATACTCTTGCTAAAAACCTCCTAAAGCAGGATAGTTGCTTATGAAGGGCATTGGACTGTTCTTGTGTTACCATTATCCAATCACGTCATATCATTAGACAGGGAATGTCATGACATCATTTTCCTGTCGCTATAGTATTAGCTCAAATGTCTTTGTGGTCCCATCAGCAAAATTTCTAGGTTTCAAAGCACATGCGTTCAAAGGCGTTCTTTTCCATCGGAATGCTATGGTAAACTTCCTATAGGTATTGTATACCTCCTTGTCAGGAAGGCATCTAAGTTTGCATTTCCTTTAGCTGGGAAATGGACTGTACAACAAAAATGTGTCAATACGTGATGATGACATAACAAGTTCGACAAATATCACCACACTTGTGGAAAAACGTTTGTTGCATAGCACGCAGGGAGATGAAATGAGGAGATGCCTGAAACGTCTATATTGTTTTGAACTGTTGGTTATTTTTAAAACTTGGAAAGGTAGTAGCACGGACAGAACTGGGGTCCTGGCTAATGTTTTCCCCTCCTCTCCCAAGAGCTTTGCTCCGAGCAGAGTTTCGCACTTTCCCAGGCTCCACCCTCTCAGACTCGAGCCTCGGCATCTTCCTGGCTTGCTGCAGATTAAGGAATCGATAGTGGCCTGATTCGAATGGACAACCTGTAGACTTTTTCAGACCACAATGCAATGCCCCAGAGGGCCATAAAATGGGCCGTGGGGAGGAGAAGAGGGTCCGTCCAAGTAGCGAGCAAAATCTTTGGCTAGGATTATACTGCGAAAGCGTAGTCGTGAGCCAAGCATGTCATGACAGTTTTGGCCAAGACTATTATCCATAAAAAGACCTATGAAGAAACTAAAATGAACTAGTATGAAACTTTTAATGTGCACTGCTATAAAAATAAAACAACTTTAATGAATTTAACTTTTCAGGATTGATTTCTGGAGTGTTTAAAAGAAGCCTAGGGGTTGAAACCAGGCAGGAGACCTAAGATCTAAACAGACGTCCTTCTGGGGTCTATTTAGTTAATGGAGGGGGTCTGTGGACTGATAAAGTATAACATAAATATTGTCGCTGTCCTTCTGATACCATGTATGCCCAAATTCACAGTTTTTCATGAAACTGAAAAAAAACACTGTACTTTTTTAATTATAACATACTGTGTTGTCAAAGTTGACAGTGGCAAGACCTTTTCTAATAAATTTTATTGGTTAGATATTTGCCAAACCCAGTGACAAGCATAAAAGGGTGACTAATAATAATGACTTGTGGCAAAAAATAAAAATCAGGAAATATGAAGATACAAGGTTTTAGAAGGACAGCAGCGATATGAAAATCATATCTATTATCTACATGCATTTGAATCTTTAAAGTGCATTCAAGGTAAAAAAAAAATGTATATACACAGTAACATTTTTTTTTTTTGACCAATCAAACTGGTCTACCTCCCGCCTAACTGAATCTATTAATTCTATACTAATGGTGGATGAATTTCAATCATGGACTGAGTATTATTTAGCAGAGTAGGACAACTCATTTATTATAATTTATCATAATTTATATAATTTCTTATAATTAGGAGAATCTCATGGATTTGGAGTTCACCGAGAGATTTCAACAGACACGTTTCTATTTCAGAGCATGTGGCACTTTTTCCACCTTTGGCCGTCCAGTCGGATGCAGCTCTCTGTTCTCCACTGCCCACCGCATAACAGACAATACAAAGCAGAGCTCCAACAGCAGAAATCACAAACAACCTGCGGCACATGGTAGATCCATCACCGGCCCTAAATGGGCCCCAGCGGACCACGGACAGGTCAATATGTCATGTTATTACGACAGCAGCCCTTACTTTGTGTGAACAGTCCAGTCCGGCCACCTTTACTGTGGGAAACCAGCCCTGAAAAGGGTTGCGTGTTTGTGTCAAAGGAATCGTGCATCATGCCAGGAGGAGCTTTTGTATTACTGTAAATATTGTCTCTCTTTAACACCTGGCATCAGTGATGTCACTCAAACAGCAGGACATGTGCAGGTCAGTGGTCCTCAAACCATTTCAGGTAGAGGGCCACTTCAAATAAAACAAAAACCATCATCACAAAGTAAAAACAATAAGTGAAAAGTAAAGTAAAGCGTAAATCAAGTCAAAACGTTTTCGTCATTTTTGGACAAAGCGCAGCTGACTGTAGAAGCGAGTGGTTATATTAAAGTGGCAGGGCAGGTGGAAAGTACAAGGTTTGTGCAATTTCAGCAACGTGACTTGTCATGGTGCCAAAACACTGACCAGCACAAATCAATTGCACACATTTTCATTAGCTCCCCAAGTAAAAGTAATTGAGGTGACCGCACAAATGTGTCAAGAATGTGAGTTGTTTTTGGATCGGGCTAGCAGCATGTCATAAAGGTGAATATGGTGATGCTGAAACGACAGTCATTAAGGTGGATAAATGATTACTACAAAGAGTGTTTATTACAAGAAAAAATAATAAGTTATGACTGATTTTGTGCAAAAATGTATTATTGACAGAACAGTTCTCCAATATCTTGCAATTATGTACTTATCCTAATGTTGTTTGATCATATGACTTGTTTTTTTGCAATACAATGAAAAAATCTGAAGAATTGCACTGCTCACCGTACAATTACTATGCAATAAGACTTAAGCATTAAAGGTCAAACGTTTTTTTTTTGGAGGATCTTTTGACAGAAATACAATACACATAACATAACTATGTCTTCAAAGGTGGACAAAGACCTTACATAATGAAGCGTTATTTTTTATTACTTTAGAAGGAGTGATTACTATCTACATAGATACACCGCGAGTGTTTTATATTGCATGGAATTCGCCATCTTGTTTCTACAGTAACCCCAGACGGACAAACTGCTCTACAGACAGTATTTCGTAAATACGTTATCTCCTTCTGCATCTTAGTTCTGTGACAGCTACCTTAGTGCTTCAAAAGGGAGGGGTGGAGTGTGGATTCAAAATCCTTGTCATTCATAGAAGACTGACAGATGGTAACTGTTTGTTAGTACCAGGAAAATATATTTAGAGAGACAAACGGCTCACACTTTTTTCTTTACAAAACTAAATTCTGCCTAAAATGCCTAGTTTCAAAACCCTTATATTTTGATAGATTTATATATTTTTTTATTTTCATGACTTCTAGGCACTTTAGCATTCACGGCATATTTTAAAATGGTGTATTTTAAAACGGACAGTGATAGTATATTTATATGCACTGCTTTATAATCTATTTTTTATTGATGTATTATAAAGTTATAAAAACATTCACATTCCATACGGCTTTTTGTGATCAAGCTAATTATATTTGCGCATAAAATCAGGAATTATTGTTAAAATAAATGCTCACATTTCTTTTTAACATGCTTTCATTAGGAATTAGGAAACAAAATTAATAAAAACGACTAAAATGCAACATAATACACAGCATCTCTAATATAAAAAAAAGAACGGCAAAATACTGTGTATTAGATTCTACTTTTTAAATGCACACGGACTTAACAAAGGATTCAATTCAGAGAACGATGAGCATGTAAACATGGAGAAACTCCTGAGATCTCAAGTGTCAGTTACG
This sequence comes from Triplophysa bombifrons, assembly GCA_029783895.1. Classification (NCBI taxonomy): domain Eukaryota; kingdom Metazoa; phylum Chordata; class Actinopteri; order Cypriniformes; family Nemacheilidae; genus Triplophysa; species Triplophysa bombifrons. The sequence goes on from CM056471.1 coordinate 5,040,934, forward strand.
TAGACCATGTGACTAATTCTAATCAAGTTTGCAATACTTTAACCTTCTACTTTATCTGTTTTAAAAATGTATAAATCTTTGATGATCACCACACATCAACAGCAAACCCTGGAGCCCCACGTGACCTACAAACTCAATTACTATTCTCAATTATACACTTCCTAAAAAAAAAAACTAAGAAAAAAATTGCCTTCGGGTGACTTTGACCTCACATAGCAGGACTGTGTGTGTGCAAGATCTGCAGTATCCTGAAGTGGAACTCACTACTACAAACACTCCCAGCTTGTGAACTAATTAATCTTCCCAATCAACAGCCTATGGGCATCGCGGCTGTTTTCATTCAAGCAGGTTATTTAAAGAAAAACAGAGGAGCGAGTGGGAAGGAAACGACTGTCTAGACGCCAGCCCAGGCAAGCCGTACATTTTCCAGGGGTGCTCTCGCAACGTGTGCTGTTTCTCTCTAGCTTCCCTTCTCTGTCACCCACCCGCCCCCCTATCCACCTTGAGCAGCCGCTACAGGTTCACAGAGTAAACACGCCAGGTGAATGAGGAATGATGGCAGCCCTTCAGCAAAACAGGTCTCCATGGCCGAGTGGCTCTCTTTAACACGCCTTGTCGTCATCTGCTCATTCTCCAGCACAAAGACACATACAGCTAATCAATCATTCAGGCAGGTCCACAGGTCTGCCTGGAAGGCAGTGCAGTAAGAGCCCAGCCCAGGGTTTCTAAGGAGGAAAACACTCACTCTGTGATTTTGGGGTCAACGTTGCCAATCCAGAGTCGATGACCGTCCTGTGCCGATCCATCAGAGAGGATGGAGGCGTTTTCTACAGACTCTGCAGCCGACTGCATGAGGCTCCTGAGAGAAATAAACAAACTATATCAGTGAATTCAAAACAGATTCTAGTGATGGAAAAACATGAATATTAAATTCAGTCTTATTTCTATATTGATGACACAGTTTTGCAAAACAGGTTTGGCAAAAATCCTTTATAGAAGTAGAGAACTTGGTTAAAACCGTATAGAAATAAATAAATTAAATCATTACAATGTGATGTTAACATTAGCACACAAAGATAACGTTTATATGAAGAGTTTGGTTCCAAAATGAGTTTTTTATTGTGCTTTCCAATTAATATCAATCAAACTGCAGTTAGTTTGTTTTGAAAAAACATAAAAACATGACAACATAATAAAAAAGATGATTTTTAAACAAATTTAAAAGCGGAGTTGTCTCATTTTCGAACCAAACTCTGCATTTAGTTTTGACTAAAACTTTCTAGAAATATTTACAAAGAGTACTACTGACTGTAAACCTTAATCACAGAAAATATGAGCCGAAATGATCATTTTTCATACCATTTGCTGTTAGCAAGCGATGCTAATACAGTAATTTCAGTAACAGAACACTCACCCTTCTTTCGTAGATCTTTCCTTTGTTCTCAAGACCCAACTAGCGAAACACAAAACAAAATAATCGGCAATGCCTCAGAATTTAAACTTCATCTCTTTTATTTGCCACACGAACGAACCTCGCAGACGAAACTCACAGTGAGTTAGCTTAGCATTCATAACGTCAACAAAGGCGCCGAAGAGTGACGTTCCAAGTCTGTTCTGATGACGCAACACGCTACAACGTAATGACATGTGCCCTTGGATTGCGCGTGTGTCAAATGGAACTGCGACAAATGCTTAGTTAAACACATTTTTCTACATGACTAAAGTAAGTGTGTGATTGTTCATTTGTACTCTGTTATATTAGAGAGTTTTGTATTTATTTATGTTAACTGTATTGTCAGTGCGTGTGTATTGTTTCATGCTAATGTAACAGTTTAGCCTAGCAGCAGCACTGTACACATTCACTCTCTCTCACCTGACAGTCTCGGAATATATGTGTCATGTATAACAGTGGCGTTATGCACAAGAATAAAACGTTTGTGTTTTATTTATAATGTCAGATATTCTATCCTTAATACTATTTAATTGTGTTGGTTATTTACATTTGTCTTTGGAATACTTGATGATGGATCCCATCCAACAACTTATTTTTAATCAATATAACGTTAGGCCTATGTAACATTATCTAGGGGTTCGGTGGGAGAATTAATTAATGATCTGGGTATTCATCTGAGGATTTACAGTCTCCTAAATCTAAATATTTTGCAAATAATTTTAAAAACGAATAATAAATTACCAAAGGTTTTCACTGGTAGCTCAGAGTTGTCGATATGTGTGGTTTAAATGTCCATGTGACGTCTCCTATAAGCATTGTTGACCATAGTCTCAGTAAGAGCAAGGGGTTCTTTTAGGATTGTCACATACACGTATTCATCCTCTTAAATGGCCACATGAAAATTAAACTGTACCCATTTTGTTGGATATTATTATTTCTGGTTTGTGCATTAAGTCTTACAAAGTATTTTCTTTCTCTCAAAAACACCAGTTTTTGTCACATCCAAAACACATGTTTATCCCTCTTTTTAAAATGAAAGCTCCTGCATTTTTACTCTATCAAGGAGGGTTTAGGTAAATATTAAATGATGGTTCGATATATTGGTAATACATGCATTTGACTGAAAATGTCACATCTATAATACTGGAATTGTCCTGAAATAAAAGAACTTTGTAAAGATGGTTGCTAAGGGGTTGCTAGGACGTTCTTGACTTGCTCATACTTGCTCATTTCTGCAGCAATTGGCGCAGAAAGTGTTTTCATTTGGCTTATAGGTGTCTACACATTACACTGAATAAATATTACACACCATTTCACACTTAAAATTTTATATTGGCAAGGCAAGGCAAGGCAATTTTATTTATATAGCACATTTCATACACAGTGGCAATTCAAAGTGCTTTACATAGAAGAAATTAAAATAATAAAAAGAAATAAAAGTTATTAAAACAGTTTATAAAAATAATAAAATACATTACAGTATAGACAGTCGGACGAACATTGGCACAGTGCTCATTCATTAAATGCATAGCTAAACAGATGCGTTTTGAGTCTGGATTTGAAAGTGACTATTGTAGGTGCACATCTGATCTCCTCTGGAAGCTGGTTCCAGCTGCGGCTGGCATAATAGCTAAAAGCAGATTCGCCATGCTTTGAGTGAACCCTTGGTATTTCTAGCTGATATGATCCTAGTGATCTGAGTGATCTGTTGGGTTTATATTCATTGAGCATCTCTGCAATGTATTGAGGTCCTAGGCCATTGAATGATTTATATACCAGTAATAATACTTTAAAATCAATCCTAAATTTAACTGGGAGCCAGTGTAAAGACCTGAGGACTGGTGTGATATGTTCATATTTTCTAGTTCTGCTCAGAATCCTGGCGGCAGCGTTCTGTATGAGCTGCAACTGTCTAATGGTCTTTTTGGGAAGGCCAGTGAGGAGTCCATTACAGTAATCCACCCTGCTGGTGATGAAAGCATGAACAAGTTTCTCTAAGTCTTGTCTGGAAACAAAGCATCTAATTCTTGCAATATTTTTCAGATGGTAGTATGCTGATTTGGTTATTGCTTTGACATGACTACTGAAGCTAAGGTCTGACTCTAGTGTCACACCAAGATTCCTGACTTGATTTTTAGTTGTCTGACCCCTAGAGTGAAGGTATGCGTTCACCTTGAGAACTTCATCTTTGTTTCCAAATGCAATGACTTCAGTTTTGTCTTTGTTTAATTGAAGAAAGTTTTGACACATCCAATTGTTGACTTCATCGATGCATTGGCACAGGGAGTCAATGGGGCTGTAATCGTTAGGCGATAGGGCTAAGTAGATCTGTGTGTCGTCTGCATAGCTGTGGTAAGCAATTTTGTTCATTCTCATTATTTGGCTCATTGGGAGCATATATAGGTTGAACAGGATTGGCGCAAGAATTGAACCTTGAGGGACTCCGCATGTCATGGATGTCCACTCAGACTTATGATCTCCTATACTCACATAATAACCTCTCCCATCTAAGTATGACCTGAACCATTTTAGGACTATCCCAGAAAGCCCCACCCAGTTTTCCAGCCTGTCAAGAAGTATGTTATGATCGACAGTGTCAAATGCAGCACTGAGGTCGAGTAGTATCAGCACTGATAATTTGCCTGAATCAGTATTTAAGCGAATATCGTTTATTATCTTTATGAGCGCTGTCTCTGTGCTGTGATGTGGTCGGAAACCAGATTGAAAGTTGTCAAAGTATCCATTCGCGCATAAGAATTTATTCAGCTGATTGAAGACAACTTTTTCAATGATCTTGCCTATGAAAGGAAGATTTGAGATCGGTCTATAGCTGCTTAATATGGTCTTATCCAGATTGTTCTTTTTCAGGAGAGGCTTTACAACTGCAGTTTTCAGGGAGTTTGGAAAACTCCCAGAGAGAAGTGAGGCATTTACCACTTCTAGAAGATCTGCTTCTAAACTGTTTAACACATTGGAGGAATAATACAGGTTTTTCAGTATACATCAGCCTGACTGATATATTAGTCTATCACTACCCGAAAAAAAACGGATAAAGTACTGGCAGAAAATTACTTTTAAATTTTCCCTTTATTTTACGGACATTTATGTTACTGCTTTAATGTAATTCATGCAGTGCAAAATGTAAAATACAATTAAAACAACTGTAAAAAATATTAATAAACATATAAATACAGTATATTGTGCCCTATTTTTAAGGAATTTTATGGTTTTTTTATGCGCTGGCATCGTGTGATGCAGTGCCCTATGCGTCATATCATCTAACCAAAGGTTGGTTTAAATTATACTACAAACAGTGCAGATATGCAACACTGTCTCAGTTTTTGCAGTAAGTAATTTTAAGAGTTCTCACTGTAAACATATCTTTCACGAGGTGAGCTCACTCAATGGGGGTATGCCAGCCACTCTCATTCCTAACAGTATAAATCAAACCGCAAGACCACCTGTGCAACGGTTTTTCTGCTTGACTTCCCCACAAAAACCTGCCTTCACCTCCCCTCCATCCACAATCCGTGGACAGAAACGCCTGTGTCAGACAGCTCCCGTCTCCCAAGAACAACAAGAAGAGTCACGCTTTATTTTTTATCTGCTTTTAACCGTAACGGCTGCGGCCTCCCTTGAACCTGCAGCACGCATCATCGAGGCCTGATAAAAATCGCAGCTCGTGTGTGTTTTGGGGAAAATCTGCAGCGGCTGCTGGCAGACCCGTGCCGTTCGGTTATCTTTATCACGGCAGAGAACAGCAACTGTAAAAACATAAAGGCCAAACTTGTTTCATGGGCTGTCGTTTGGGGAACAAAAAGCAGGTCTGTATTATGACTAGAGGGATACATTACACCTAGGCGTAACAAAGAAGCAATGACAGGGGAGCGAAACGCCTGTGAGCTACTGTAGGGTGTCTGAGAGCACCTGCAGTCAAATTCATGCTGCTAAACAACTGAATATACATGCTATGCTTAAGCCAATGCAAGCATCACTTTTAACTATTGCTCATGAGCTATTGACGTAATTTTTCCTGCACCATTCGTTTACTCAAAATTTTTAGTTTTGAAGTGGCTTAACTCAGTTAATATTAAATGTATCAAGGTTATATTTACAGAATGTTCTTGAGGGTGTAGTATGATTTTATGTACAAAACAGTACCTATCAAAAAATAAGTTAAAGTCCCCGTGAAATAAAAAATGGCGATGGCAATTTTTACAGAAATATTGCAGCTTTTATTGTTAATAGTTTTTTAATGTGGGTCATTCTCTTTATTAAAACTGTGTGGCCTCATTATAATTAGTTAAAAACTGAAAATGCAATTCCCTTCCTTTAATGAGGATGGCTTGGGCGGAGCATCCTTTAGCTCCTCCCTTTCAACGGTCAGTCAGCTGCCAATTCCATTTCAAAATGCAACAGCTGTTTTTATACATCCAATCAAATCGCAGAGAAAAACAAAAGCCACGCCCACTACTTTTCTCATTCAATATTCCCTTTCACTCAGAGAAGTGTCAAAATATGGAAGTAAAAGTAATCAAAACTTCCGCTTCAAGGCGACTTTAAGCTGGGTTTTCACAGACTGCGAAAAAATTACAATAAATTTCAAATACCAGATTTATTTCTTAAACATTCATATTATTAATTAAAGTGAAACCCAATTGTAACATCAAATTAAAGTTTGGAAGGGTATACTCTGAAAGAGAACTTCATAAGTAGCACAACATTTAAAGGCACAAAACTAAAAAAATATATACTTTACAATATAAAGTAATGCAGGACAGGTCACATGTTGGCAGCCAATAGGACACAACATTTTTTAATTAAGTGAGCTCACTCAAGGAAGGTATGCCAAATAGACATGGGCAGGTAACCGGTTTAAAGGTAAACCACTGTTTGAACAGTAACGGTTTCATTACCGCAATGTTTTCTGTTTCCTTATGATAAGTCATGAACTGTTTTCTTTACATAAAATCTATTAAATTATATCAATCATGTTATTCATAGTTTAACTTCTAGTACTATACAGTACATATTACTAAAACACATAACTAAAAGATCAAATAAAATGAAATAACTGAGTTTAATTAAAACATCTGTCTTTATTTATCTTCTTCTTTTATGTAATTGTTTAACCTGGCATACATGTTGCTACTGAGCACCGTTTTTATTTGTTCCTAAATTTTTCTTGGTATTCATATTTATGATAATTGGATGGATTAAATGGACATCCAATCACAGGTGTTCATACTAGACAAAGACATAGTCCAGACAAGAATATATACAATTTTGCAGTCATTTGGACTGTATTAGTATGGTCTCCTTCCATGTTATATTTGAGAGTTTGCTCTTTTAAATAAATGGAATTTGATAAGAAAAGAGTTCATATCATAATTTTTGAAGAAGGATTTCAGACTTTAGTGTCTTGGCATGTCTGAGCACAGTTTTACATTCGAGAGATATCATAATTTTATAACTCTTAAGAAAGATGTGAAAAGCTATGGATTGTTTAATTTTTCTCCATTGACTCTCATTGCTGTCTATGTAATACAACAGATATTCAACAGATCCTTCCCCTCAGTCTGATTCTCAGTTCTAGATTTTAGAGTCACCCCCTAGTGGTAACATTGAGTAACAGCAGGTTAACCTGTGTCTGGTTATTTTCTTTTATTCATCCACTCATCCATTTTTCATCAAAACTTGTGTTAAATTATTTAACCTCTTTTTTTCAGAAAGCTACACAAACATGGCATTAAATCATCTAAGAATTCTGCGTCCAGTGTTGTGCAGACTTCTGCCCATCGCCACGAGAACCCCGCTGGTGGCTGCCTCAGGAGTCCCCTCTCCGCCCTCTGTGAACTGTGCCGTGGTTCCGCCGAATTATGTTCGCCATTATGCCACAAAGAAGAGTAAAGGCAAGCGTTTCAGCTACTTATCTCTCACAGAGCCACAACAAAGAACTTTTATCATAGGGGTGGGAGTAGATATTGTATTTGTTTTCTATTGCAGTGCTTGTTTAGGATCGCTCAAGTGAACTCTGAGCCCATATAAAGGAAAGAAATTCCCATCTGAGCTCCAAATCCTGCTTTCATTTGTAATTGCTAAGACAATCAGCCAGCATGCTGGTCACTGTCTTTCTTTTCCATCTGCATCCCTCTCCTTTTGAAGCGATGAAGAGATTAATGTTTCTTCTTTCTTGTTACTTTTTTGATGTCAGCGAAGGCAAAAGCACAGACAGCCAAAGTGAACATCAATGCGACGTTGGTGGAGGACATTATCAGTCTGGATGAGGTGAAGGAAGAGATGGCCGCCGTCTTGGCCACCCTGAAAGACGAGTTCAGCCGTAATCTTGGCATCCGCACCTCACCAGGTCAGGAACTTTTAACAGATACTAGCAGCTCTGTGACTTAAAGAAAAAGTTCACTCCAAAATGCAAATTCTGTCATTTACTCAGGCTCAAGTTGTTTCAAACCTGTTTAAATTTCTTTGTTTTGTTAAACACAAAAGAAGATATTTTAAAGAATGTGGCAAATGACCTGGAGCGCCATTGACTACCATAGTAGATTGATTACAAACTATTTTACAGATATCTTGGACACATTTTTTTTGTGTTCCGCCGAACAATGAAATTTATACAGGTGTTCAACAACAAATGATGTCATGAATTAAGTTACCCTTAAACAGAAATTTGTCATCATTTACCCCCCTTTGTATAGTTCTAAATTTTACCTGGTTGCTTTTCTCATCTCAATATTTTTCAGCCTTTCCATTATATTTAATAATATATTCATAAAATCATGTTCTTTCATAAATTCAATTAATAACAGCGTTTAATCATTTAATATTATTGTTTTTAAAAATTAAAATCTAGGGTATTTATGTTTTTTGACAAAGAAGCCATGATTTTGACAGGTGTTGTAACTTCTAACCAATTGGAACCAAATTGTTTAGTGCATGAATAAAGTACAGTAAAAGTAGGATTAAATATATTCAAGAAATTTTTAGAAGTTCTCAAGAACTTATCAACCTCTTGTGCCAACGTTTCAATCAGATATCAAAACATCTGTATGGGTTTAATTTTATATTACCTATTGAACTGAATGAAAATTAAGAGACCATTTCAAATTATTTTCATATTTATAGATACATTTTTAGGTAAAATTATAATTTTGTTTCATTCTGTGAACAACTAACGATATTTCTCCCAAATTTCAAATAAGAGATATTGTTTCTATTTGCATTTCTTTGCAGAAGTTAAAACCTGGAGAAAGGGGTCAAATAACAGAAAACATGTTCTGTATTTTTTCAGACCTCGTACTGCAAAGAAAACAAGTTCATATTTTCTTTCAAGCTATGCAACAGTCACATTTGTTGTTGTAATTATGTATTTAGGCAAAGCTCAAAAATTCCTTTTTAGCATCTTGTCATACTGTTAGTGTTTCACATTGTTGTTGGATCACTTTACATCACTCCTGAGGTTTGGTTGAAATTTACCAGACCCTGGATTGGAAGGGACAAAATACATCTAGAAGTGCTGATTAAATTACATTTGGAATGGACTCTGTTTTTTCCACGGCTGTATATTGTGAATTTTTGATATACTGTATATATTGTAGATATCACGTGTTTGCTCTGTGTTTATTCACACTTGGCATGTTGCGAAACATCAAATATGGTTTAATACTTCTTGACGTACCAGGTTATTTGTAGTCATTTAAGGGGAGCTATATGATTAATGTCAATGACACTACGTGAGTCTCGAGGAGTATTGTGAAGCGTTTTCTTATCCTCCCATGAGGATTAACGGACAGGGATCCACCTTTGCACATGTTCTGCACATGACCATTGTTCCACAAGGTGGGGTCACCCTGTTTGTGATCCTGCTTCCTCAAGTACATCCAGGTCGACTCTGTTTACTGCAACTCAGTCTCTGAAGACATGGTGGTAGACCGTGTGGGTCTACACAAGGAGCTTGGTAATGTCCGATAAAAGTCAGAGATCAGGACAGCTTTATTACACAATATACCGAAAGATGCCACATCAACACCATCTGAATCCAAAAGCATCTTTTTCCATAGATGGCCCCAAATCTAAATCCAATGGGGTCTTTCGCCAACAAACAAACGTTGTCGTTTATATTATTGGAATACTAATGGATGCCTTTTCCTAGTTATTATAGATGAGGGTCTAGTTTGATTACGACTCAATCCATAAAACAACTCGGGTCAGTAAAATGGCGGAAGAAATGACTCAATTGATTAAATCATCTGGGTTTCATTAAGCGTCTATTATAAAGAACGGAAGATTCACCTTGGCCAAGAGAAAGAGGTTATAGAGGAAGGGATTAATGTGGTGACCCGGTGTCTGGGCACATCACACCGGGATTAAAACCTGTCCGTCTATCAGCTGCGGGATAACATATTTCTACTTGGATCTCGGCATACATACCTTCTCCTGTTGCAAATGAATCTGTCATCAAAGAAAATCTCTTCACAAGCCCGTTTGTATTTTTTCAAACACCTCATTTTAGGACGAGGCTTTGGCTTTTCTTTGATAATTCCACTAATGTGTTTCCAACAGAGGCTTCAAACTGCCGTCATCAGACTGTTCTTGTGCATGAAGATGATTTAAGCATCAGGCTGGTTTTACATCTGAATAGTGAGTAACCTTTGGGGTACTTGAATTGGAGAGGGCAACAGGTAGTACCATGACCAGGAAGAGCCCATTTGGCTAATAGCTTCCCTGTTGAAGGTTTTGTTAGTGGAGGAAACAGCAATATGTTTCATTGAAGCGTTAGCAGATGTGAACGCTTTCAGGTAACACATATGCGTGCACGGAAACAAGCTGAAATGGATTCCAGGGCCAAAGCTTTTCATATTCCTGCCGAACACTAAACTTTTCCTTATGACACAATGGTTCGGTTAGAAATTGTTTGTTGTGTTACATCTTGAATACTTGGTTTGCCATGTTTATTTGAACGAAGCACAAGTCAGATTCTTTGAATATGTTACTTACTTGCCCAATACACGTGAATTCTGGATTTCTTTTTAAATGGATGCAAAACCACCATCTTCTATCTTGGAGAGTCGATACTGCCGCTGGAAATGCAATACTATCTTTTCGTGAAATGTTTTCCTTGAAAGTGTCTGTTTTTCTTTCTTGCTTTGATATTTTGTTATCTATAGTAACCGTATTTGAGTGTCCAAATACATGTTGGTGCCACCATAAGTGAAGAATTTTTCTAAACAAAAGGCACATGTAGGTTCTCGTATCTTGAAAGATCAAAGTGCAGAAAAACAGATAGTGGCTTACGGTGCGTTTTAGCTGCTCTTCACTCTTTCTGATGTGTGCTGTAACATATGTAATGTAAGGTAGGACCGGACAGAGGATGCGAGGGAGACAGGATCATTGCTATATGAGGCAGATGAGGGATAGAGACATGCTGGCGAAACCTTATGAATCACTTTTTGTAGGGACGGAGGAGGTGAGCTGCTTTTATTCTTCAAGGAGAGCAAGTAAAGAAAGCTGCTTATTCTTTGTAGCATGTCATGTTTAGAGACGGGTTACGAAAAATACAGATTGCATGCAAATGAGTAGAGAGTACTTCTGTATTTTGTTTTTCAATCTGTGGACCCAAAACCACTGAGACATTTCTCAATGTATCTCATTTTTGTTCAACAGAAGAAAGAGTCAGGTTTGAATGATATGAGGGGGAATAAATGGTGATATGTTTTTGGCAGAATTTTCCCAGAAACTGATTCATTGTATGCACATGCATGCTTGGTCAATAAAGACCTTTGTTTTATTCTGTTCTACAATTTTTGGTTGTTGTTGCAGTTGTTGGTCAACTTGTGGTATCGATTACATTGTGGGTCAGCGTCCATATGCAATGTGTCAAACTTTGACTTCGGCATAAGGTTATTATTAGAGATACACTCAAATATCGGCCAATATTCGTTATCAGTCGATATTATAAAAACAGCCAATGATGAGGACCGATAAATCTTGTCAATCAACAGGACAGGGAAAATGCAATGAATTTGTGCCCTGTTAAGAAACATCACCAGTTTGATGTTCAATATTATAAGTCATTAAATAAATTAATAACATTCAGAAATTAACAAAATATTACTTCAATCAACAGAATCAGTATCGGCAGATAAAACTCTGAATAGTATCGGTGGAGAAATTTGCTATCGGTGCATCTCTAGTTATTATGGTTTACTAAAACTCTTTCTAACATTTCTGTTACATAAAATAGAATGTTTTTTTTCAAACTTTGAAAAAAAAAATTGAGGACAATCAAGAGACTCATACACAACTATTACAATAGATAGAAACATTCAGTGATGCCCACAAAGTCAACACGATTCATTTAAAGTCAGGTGGGTGTAAACCTCTGAAAATGTAAACTTTTGAGCACAACTGTATACCTGTAAAAACATAGACACACACACGAATGCACAGACACATGGACGCGCACACACACACACACACACACAAGCACGCACACACACACAGACAAGCATGCGTACACACAGACAACCACTTACAGACACACACGCACACACACAAACAAGCACGCACACACACAGACAGTCACAGACAAGCACGCACACACATAGACGAGCACGCACACAGACACACACGCACAGACACCCATGCACACACACAGACAAGCACAAGCACACACAATCAGACACGCGTGCACACACAAACAAGTACGCACAGTGAAAGCACACATTTAAGATAAAGGAGAGAGAAACACAGGTCAAATATTAATCAGACGAAAAATTCCTTTATGCAATATTAATTAAGTAAAACTTAAAAATTCTAATCCTAAAGAACTAGAAAGAAAAAAATCTCAGGAGAACCCAGGCCCAGCCAGGGGATTCCAGTTCCCCTCTGGAAAATGCTTCTGCCTCTGCACAAGCTCAACAGTGCTTGCACAACAAGGCTAAATAAAAAATAAATAAACCTACTAATAAGGTAAATTGTAGATTTACGATTATCATTAATAATCTAATAGCATTTGAAATTTTGTATTGAAGCCATGTCAAGTCGGCGCGTCCTTCTTTATCCAACATTATCATCTCAGCTCTTGTCCGGTCGCCCCCACGCGCAGTGGTAATCTTGGAACAATGAGACAAGAATGGCTGAGAGTAGAGAACAGTTCTGCACTTTTTGATGCAACACCTACATCAGTTGTCCTTAAGTAGAGAAACTAAAATTATTATCTGAAAATAAATAAACAAATTATAATAATAATAAAAGACAAAAGCATTATTCAAAATTCCTATTTTATAACAAAAATTAGCATGAAAACTAGAAGCTAATTCGATATAGTTTATTTGCACAAACAGATTAAACATGTTCAAAAATCATGTTTTTTGTTTTGTTATCATGTCTTGTTTGTTTAAGTACTACTTAATCAAAACTACCCAATTGCAGTTCGATTGATATTACTTGGAAAGCACAAAAAAAAGAGTTATCTGTTTTAGCAAATGAACTCTTCGAATATTAATTAACCACATCACATAATTAGAAAAGAAAAATGTGTCCTGTGTGACGGGCTTCTTGCTCATTCGGTCCTGCTCACTCTTGTGTGGTCTATTACGGCACGCTGCCTGAAGTACCAGATGCGGCTACAGTAACATTTTACCCAGAAAAACAAAGTTGATAAATGACGACGGATGATGTATTGACAGAAGTGGTTGTGTTTACTGTTAATGTAGTCTCATGTACCCCGACCTGCAGCTAAAAGTCTGGTGTTGCTAAAACTTGCCAAGATCCGCCCACTTAAACCTGAAGAACCGAAGAAAGTGATAAATAATGCCAACACAACAGTAAAGCGGTTTAATTAAAAACTAATTGCACACCACTCTTCATAAGTTGATTATTCTTTAAAATAATTTTGGTTTCATTTGTTGGACTATAGTGTTTCAGACCCAAAAATTCATTTCGCCGTAACATCTGTGGTATTAACAAAGGATTGTGTTCCTATGTGTTCAGGTGCACTGGACCACATTACAGTCACCACGAAGGATGGCAAGTTTCCCCTTAACCAGCTGGGTCAGATATTCATGAAGTCTCCACAGCTCCTTGTGGTCAACGTGACCGGCTTCCCTGAGGTACGGACACCAAAGCTCACACTGAACCATCTCCATTAAAACCATTGCACGCAAAGTCAAGCGCACACACACATCAAAAACACTTTCTGCTGCTGAAACCCGAGTGTGATGGACTCTTTCCAGCCTGAGAATTTCAGAGAAATTGATGGATTGTAGGGGGAAGCCCTTTGTTCTTGGAGAACGATTGAAATGTAGGCCAAGAGTCTGTGGTTAGCTGTCAGAGGCCAGGAAGTGACCGCGGAGTGCCCCCTGGAACTCAGACCTGGGTTGCCGTGTGATATCTCTCTCTCTTTCTTTACGTCTTTCTGTTTTTCCTCTCGTACCTCTCCCATCACCACATTCACACTGCGATATATGGCCAGATAAACCTTATGAGATTAATGCACTGTCCTCCTGGCCTATATGCACTGAAACCCGAAGGCTCTGGTTTCCTTGAGGGTCTAAAACTTGGATATCTATTTTCTTCATCCATCCTTGGAGCCCCCATATCCAGCGTCATCATGTCATCATTTACTCACCCTCACGCCGTTTCAAACCCAAATGCTTTTTTTTTACCGTGGAAAAGGTGAAACGTACTGTCATATCTTTGCATTTTTGCAAAAACTATTCCTTAACTTCCACTACTGGTTAATAGCGGTTAAGGTGACGTATTGACTTTAGATTATTGATATTACAATTACCCAATTACAAATGGATTTTCCTCTCTATTCATCACCTCTGAATTAACTTCATACCAAAACAAGACCTTGTACTTGTATTAAAGGGTCGGTTTTCATACTCTGATGACCAGAATGCCAAACGCGTCTGTTTGGGGTGTCAGGAAAAACCGGCCATTACCTAACAGGCCCGCAAAAGACAACACAGAGGTGACCAACCCAGCCCGAAAGCAAACAGCTCTGTGATTATTCTAATCCATTACACGCTCTCAGAGAAGAGGCCGTTGTTTTTCAGTCATTCATTAAAGGGCCAGAGAAGGTCCAGGCTGCTTGAGAAACCCCAGTGGCTGTTGTGTGTTGGGCGCAGACAGCAGTCATTAGCTCTCCCTCCCCGTGTGCCTGTGTGGGATCCGCCGTCATTATAAAAGTGTTTTTTTAGCCCACTGTTTTTTTCGAGTCGACTTTGAACCTTAGCGTTTTAATCACAAGTGCATTTTTTGATGTACATATTAAGCAGAACAGAGTTTTACCGTTAAACACTGAACCACCAGGAAGTAATGATGAATGAATTATAGAGTGGATCGCACACACACATACACAAAATGGGTGCGTGAGTTACTGACTGAACTGTGTGAGGAAATGGAGCATGGACCTCCTGGAGATGCATCATTTAAGAAGGTGCTTAAAGGAGTTTATAGATATGCAATGTTCTTGTCGTTCAGATGCTAGTGCATTGTGTTTGTGCCACAAAGACAAATGAATGCACCATTGGGTTCAAAATTTACAAAATGCATAAATGTAAAATGTGCATGCATCTCACAGACATCTTGAAAGGATAGTTTACACAAAAAACGAAAAATCTTTCATTGTTTATTCATCCTCATGTCATTTCTAACCTGTATGACTCTCTTCTGCAGAACACAAAAGATGTCTTTAGGAATGTAAGCAACCAAACAATATTGGGCCAAGTTGACTTTCATTGTATGGATACAGAACCTCAGAAACATTTCTCAAAGTATCTTTCACAGAAAGAGTCACGTACAGGAATGACTTTAGAATTTGTATTCTTGGGTGTTCTTTTTCTTTCCAAAATTTGTCACATCATTATTTTTTTTCTGTTCAGTTTACACCATTTTGATTACCTTTGTTTTAATATCACATGCATTTAGAGATATAAATATGAGATATATGTTGAGTGTCTCTGTGTTTATCTTAAACATCTTAGCAAACCTTCTACACTCTTAAAAAGAAAGGAGTTGGAAAGGTTCTTCACAGCAATGCCATATAAGAATCATTTTTGGTTCCACATAGAACCATTCAGTCAAAGGTTCTTTAAAGAACAATCTCTTTCTTACCTTTTTATGATCTAAAGCAGCGGTTCTGTAACTGTGGTATACGTACTTGGTACTTGGAGAGATCCTGGTGGTACGTGACACGACAGAAAATTAAAACTACATAATACATATTTGAATTTACCTTACTCATTTTAAATACAATTTCAAACGTTTAAGACATGATCGATAAATATGGAATACATCGCAGCCTATGTGCAATTTGAATATAGTTGTATGAATTATTGTTTATTTATCATTGGTGGATGTAACTCAGGCGTGTGACGGGCAGTTCACACACAGAGCGGGAGCAGACAGGCACTTGTGAGTCTCTCTCTCACTTCCGATGAGCAAATTAAGTTTCTTATGTATTTCTGCACTTGAACCTCTGTTTTAAGCTGTTGCTAATGTTGTAAAGAGCTAATTCAACACGCGTCTGCATCTACTCGAGGTTAAATCAACCAAGCACTCGTGATTTAGTTTTGCACGCCGCATTGACAAGAGCCTCTGCAGTAAAGTGTACGTTTGTTATATACAGCTGTTCTCTTGATGTTTAAGTAAACTAATATTGATTTATCTTCTGTGTTATATTTCTTTCCACATTGTTTGTCTTTAAAAAAGTGTGTAATCTTTCTGCAAGTCCCCACGAAGTTAATAATTCCCTCATAAGAGTCATTTACAGAGCCCTGTTTACTGTGCACTACAGAAAAGTGTTTTGTGTCCATCACTGCTGACTAACTTGAAAAAAATGTTCTTTAGTTTGAAAACACCTAGTAAATAAAAAGTGTTTGTAGTATTATTAATACATTAGAAATGGAGGACGAGGTGTAAAGATAAAGGTTCATAGGTCTACTAATAATTTGAGGGTTTATTCATGTGATTTTCTATGGCGGTCAGCAGGTGATACTTGGAACAACTCATTTTATTAAAGGTGGTATTTGATCTGAAAAGATTGAGAGCCACTGGTCTAAAGAACCTGACTGAATGGTTCTTTGTGGAGCCAGAAATGGTTCTTCTATGGCATCGTTGTGAAGAACCTTTTAAGAGTGTTGAAGGTTTGCTTAGATATTTAAGAGAAACATAAACACTCAACATTCAAAGAATTGTGAAGCAGAAAGGTTCTTCTGATGTTAAAGTTTCTTTCAAGAACCGTTTAGACAAAAATGCTTCTACAATGGCATCGTGAAGGACCTTTATTATATATAGTGTAGCAAAAGTCCCACTGCAGTTTATATTTATAATTTATAAATTAAAACTTATCTTTGAGCATCAGAATAGCAAATGCAAAAAAAATCCTGTGAAATCAAATTCTTTATGCCATAAAATGACTTGAATGTAACTCACCGTGTTAACATCGGATGCAGAAGCGGCACAACAAATTCCCTTTACCAAATGGGTTTGTCGGATGGTGTCATGCCACATCCAGTGTGGACAAAATGTAAAATTATAATGTGTTGTCTTTTGTCACAACTCTGACACCGTTGTCAGAGTCCAGGGAGTGAATTTCAAGGCGGGATGGAGTTCCACTTCAAAATGCAAAAATATTCTGCCGTCTATGCACCGTATGGCCTCAACACTATGAAACTTTCATTCATAATTACAGGAGGATTTTCTGTATTTATGTCTCCAACTTTAGACCCCCAGTCATACTACTGCCTGTATGATTCCAAATGCGTGCAAACAAATATTGCTGATCATTTTCCTATATCCGCTTGGAAAAGATCTAAAATGAACAGGATACATTGCACTGCAAATGATTCTGTATCCCACAAAGCAATGCACGTTGAACTTCCATTTCCAGTATAACCGCAAGTTATATCCACGGCGAACATATTTTTCTGATCAGTTTGCACATATTAACGCAATTTAAAAGCGCTAAATGTTTATGAGATGATGTCACATGCTTAATTAAACATGCAATATTATGTATCACACTATTTAAAGTACAAATAAAGCACACTGTTAACCATACTACAAAAGTATACAAGTAATAGGCAGTATACTTGGTGCACTAGTGTTCCACTCCTAACAACATCTTTATCCCTGAAATCTAAACCTCCATGATGTACACACAAGTTCAGAGTGTATTCTAAGGCTAATATGGCCACAGGAGTTGTAATCGGTTATGAGGTGAACAGGCAGGAACCCCCGACGCAGGGTCACAGTGGGTCAACGCCCCGCACTGCAACCTCTCAGCTCCATCCCCGGGGACCCGGTGCTGACAGTGGCCCGCGGCGCTTCCTACACCATGCACTTCACCCGCCTCACCGCCGTTCTCTCTGGAGCTCCATCATTGGGAGATACTGCCCAGCTCCTTCTGGATCAAAGGGTTTGGTGACGGGGTACTCCACTGATCTGGGAGGGGGTGGTCTGGTGAGATATGAGGGTTGTGGAGATGCGAAGGGTGTTCGAGGGGTTGCGGCAGGTACCACAAGCCCAGCTGGCTATCATTAGCTTATATATGTGTGTGTGCATTTGTGTGTCCTCAGGCCATGGCAGCCGTCACCCGCGCTATACAAGAGAGCGGCATGGGACTCAATCCGGAGGTTGAGGGCACCATCATCAGGGTGCCTATTCCCAAGTGAGTGTTTCACCGCCCAGGGCCTGAGTCCTCATGACCACTCTCACCTTTCCTTTTAACGTCACTTTTTACACGGCTCTGTTTATTTTCTCCCGGGTTTCTGTCTTTCCAGCTCACACCATGCCTGGCTGTTTCCCTTCCTGTTTGTCTGCGCAGTGCCGATGTCTGTTAAATGTCTGTGATGTGAATGTGTACCAAGACAAGCATCAATATTACTTATGCTAGCACTTAGAATTAGAGAGTTCGAGAAACCCTAAACCAAAGTATTAAAGTACATTCATACTTCCCAGACATTTCAGACATAAATGATATATTAAAACATGTATGTTGTTGTGGAAAGGAATATTGTTTTATAAATTACTGGGCAATCAAAAAACCCCATACATGTCAAATACAGGAGGGACCAGAATGGTATAAAACTTGTGGACTTCTTTGACTTAGTTATAGTTTAGCCAAAAAAAATTTCATCATTTAAAACCGCCACGTCATTCCAAACCTATATGACTTACTTTTTTCTGCAAAACATAAAAGAAGATATTTT
The DNA here is from genome assembly GCA_029783895.1 of Triplophysa bombifrons. Lineage (NCBI taxonomy): Eukaryota > Metazoa > Chordata > Actinopteri > Cypriniformes > Nemacheilidae > Triplophysa > Triplophysa bombifrons. The sequence continues at coordinate 5,059,624 of CM056471.1, forward strand.
GAAGAATGTTGATAATCAAATAAAATTTGGCCCTGATTGACTTCCATAGTATGGACACAAAACTACGGAGACCATTCAAAAAAAAAATCACAGAGAAAAAGAGTCATACATAGGTTTTCAAATGAAATAAGGGTGAAAAAATGATGATAGAATTTTTATTATTGAGTGAACCACCCCTTTAAATCCTCCTTAATTGCTTTGCTTGATGAAAAATTGTGAATTAAAAATCTGCTTTATTTGTTCTCAAAATTTTTCTGTCCGTCTGTTCTTTGTCCTGTTCTTTCGCACCTGGACTGTTGTCAGATATGTTAAAGCTTCGTATCGCAATTTTGCGCAATCCATTCTATACTCGGTTGACTCTCATTCCACAGTGGTTTTGAATCTCTGACCGCCGCTCTCTTCTCCTGCCAAGCCAAATAGTCTTGCCGCGCAGCCTTCATTCTGCAACTCACAAACCTCTTTGATTATGAATCTGCGCGACAGCTCCAGCAGCAGGTGCTTGTCTGGCAGCTCGAGCGGAGAGGCCGAACGTCTCGCCCGTAATCAGCGCAGCCTCCTCGCATGCATTTGCATTTCTAAAGAGAGCAGGAGGCTTGATTGGCTCCGAATCAGTAATTATGAACATTGTTTGTAGTAAACAGACACTACTCTTGGACTGTTTGCAAATGGCTTGCAGTAAAATGCCAATTTCTAAGACAGGGAATCTTCTACACCTTTCGGAAATTTAAAGAGAACAACGTTTGTTGATTGTCAAACTTTTTTATTTTGTTTGTTTGAGCTCAGAGCTTTTAATGGCCGGGTCGTAAACAGATCCGTCAGCTACATATTATCAACTTTTAAAGGGATAGGTCAACAAAAGATTTAAATTCTGTCTTTATTTTCTCACCCTCTGGTTATTCCAAACCTGTATACATAAACAGGAAGGGAGATATTTGGAAGAATGTCAGTAACCTCACAGATCTCCCGTATTGACTCCCATAGTGTTTATTTTTCCTACTATGGCAGTAAATGGGGGATGAAATCTGTTTGGTTACTCACATTCTTCCAAATATCTTTCTTTTGTGTTCATAAGAGCAAAGAAATGTTTAGAGGTTTGGAACAACCTGAGGGTGAGTAAAGGGTGACAGAGTTTTCAGTAATACTTCAGTGTAGGGGGCAATTCTTATTATTAACTTGTTGTTATTAGCATGCCTATTATTGGCATGTTCATCAGCACTTATAAAGCACACGTTCTACATGACCATACTCTACATCCCTGATCCTAACCAATCCCTAAACCTAAACCTTATAATTACCAAACTAACTATTAATTAGCCACAAATTACGAGTTATTTTGGGGAAACAGTCATAGTTAACGGTTTGTTAATAGCGAGAATTGGCCCCATACCGAAGTGTGACTGAAGTTTCATTTTTGGGTGAACCATCCCTTTAAATGGCGTAGCCTGGACATGTCAGAAGTCTGTTTTTAGTAGTTATTATGAACTGAAATGAGTCATGTAATAAGGTAGTCAAACCGTATATTTGACTCTCAGGGTGACTCGAGAACACAGGGAGAATCTGTCGAAACTGGCGAAGCAGTTCAGCAACAAGGCCAAGGACTCGCTGAGGAGAGTACGTTCCAATGCCGTCAATCAACTGAAGAAGTCCAAAGAGGGCGTCTCCGAAGACACTATTCGCTTGATAGAAAAACAGGTGATATAAATGAAGTGAAGACAGTTTTAAAGCCTTTGGTCCATGTCTATCTATATGCTAAATATAGTCATATGTCACTTGTTTAAACAGATTTGAAAGAATGGGTCGACAAAATAGAGTATTGTTCTTTAGCTTTTGCTAGTGGTTCTGGTCACTTCATTATGTTGGAGTATGTGTGACCAACATCTATATACATATGTTCTGCTTTGTGTTTTCTCTTAGGTTCAACAAATGGCAGACAGTTACGTGACAGACATCGACAAACAGCTTGCAACTAAAACCAAGGAGTTACTTGGCTGACAACAACAAGGACATCGCCTATTTGTTTTCTGCCTCAAACAAAAGCTCTCGACTCCAAACAAAGAAGGAACATTTAATGACGGCAGTGATGGAAGCACAAGTGCCGAAAGTGGTGTTTGTGTGTTTTTCTCGTGCGTAAACAAATGTTAGCGTGGCACGTCAGGGGAATACGCCGCTCATTGCGTTCACATCTTCAAACAAACAAACGGAGGACAAATGAAGTTTTAATGTGATTTGGGTAACTCCTCCTAATCAAAGCGATGCCACAAACATGGTGTTTATGTAAAAATCACTGCACTGAATGTAAACTGTGGTCTATACAGGATGGTGAAAGTCACAGGGTGGGGATTGAGTGCACACAATAACATTTCTTTTGTATTTGCTATAAATAAAATGCACCAGAAGTTGAATGGTGCCATAGCTCACACAGTTGTCTTTGTGTATTTTCTTTATGAAAGTTGATGATTGTGATTACTTAAAAAAATCATGTTGGAATTATCATAATACAAGTACAAGTTCGTACAGATGTTGGAATCTTTACATTTTATTAAAGCTCCAACTTCTAATAAACATAAAAATAACATAATAACCAAATATTCGCCATTGTATTATCATCTGCCAGTTACTTGGTGTGGCTTGTTCTTAAAGGTACGTTTCATCCAAAAATGAAAATTTGCAATTACTTGTCCTCAGGCCATCTAAAATGTGGGTATCATTTTCCCTCGCATCTTAAGGAAGATTTTTAGCTAAAAATATGGTCCTTCGAGATTCATAAAATGTAAGGCCACAGGTACAGAACTACCCATACTTTGAAAGGCGTAAAGCAGAAACAGGCGACACAATATGAATACCCTTGGCTCCTGATGATATCCTGAAGTCTTGAGAAGCAAAATGATGGGTCTATGCAAGAAACATAACATTATTTACCACATCCTTTCCTGTAATCCATAGCCTCAGGGGGTTTACAAGAGTCCATAGCGTGACATTGCCACAGGGTCAGTCCAGTAAACGTCATTACCCGCATTATATCATCATTTAACTGTTCTAATGAAGACAAGTCTCATGGTTGGCCTGAGGGTTAATAAGTTAACAGTAAATGTGTATTTACTCCCATCATAAACAAACATGCACATACACTAGATACATTTCGATATCATATATCTTGCCATTGAAACTTCACAGTTCAAGGTTGTAAAAAGCTTTTTAAACAGAAAAATAGAGTTGCCATCTCCTTCCAACAAATGAAGACAGTGTTTGGGCAATTCCAGCGTTATGGCAACATAAGATGTCAGAATGTATTTGTTATCTTCCTGTTGATGGGGTCTAAACAACAGAAAAAAATCTGTGCACAAATTTTCTGTTTTAAAAAGTAATCGTGTTGTCGATGTGACAAAAAAGATACGACATAGGCCTACTTGATTTGGAGAAGGAATGGCTCTTAATAGAACATACATTTCATTAAAATTTTTATCTGTCCATTAATGAGGAATACGTACCATCGTGGATGTGACCATTCTCAAAGCAGCACTTACCTGACTATGGAAATTCCTCATGCTTTAAATCATGCTTTAAAAATAAAATAAATGTCGAGACCTCACATGGGTATTTAAACCCCTTAATGTTGGCATCGGTATGGTGAAAACCTTCGGTTCAAACCTCATTTTTTATGGTAAGGTTGACATTTGCATGGAATTGCCCTTTTGAAGTTTAGGATACATTGGGGTATTGTTGATTCTGAGTGGATGATTATACTTTTCACTAACTGCACAGCTATGAAGTAATTCCATGTTGACTGCATTGAAGTTTTAAATGACTTCCCCTACGTTCCTTCTAAATTACTAAAGCACTGAAAACTCACTTCAAAGAGTCATAAAGTCTTGCCACAGAAAAAAAAGATATCGAACAACAACTGGCTTGTAGTGGTAAACAAAAGGAAAAAAAACAAAGACCATTGCACTACCAAAAATGAATGCACACATTTTCCAATAACTAATTGGTCCGTTGTTATATAAGCTACTCTGATTCTGCTGCCGGCTCTGAAAAGCATTGTCTCTAATAGAGAAAAACACGGGGTCACTAAAAAAAAAAAGTTTAGAGGAGGTAGTTCGCAGGCAGAGGAAATGGGCAGGTTACCCCGGTCCATATGTCAGCAATTTGGGGGCATTGTGTACCTTGGCCTGTGAGAGAGGCGCATGATCGATGGAGGGGTGAAAATCCAGAGTCCCTGGCTCGGCGCACGGCCCCGAAAATTGCTTTCAGCTGATAGCTTCATTTCACTTGACATTTATCAAGTGGATTACCGTGTGTTTCTCTGTTTACCACTACCATGATGGAGAGGATTGGAACGGCGGCGGGGAGGCCAAATGTTTTTCCTTCTGTGTTGCTGAAAACATATACATGTAAATTGGCTCTGTAAACTCTTCACTTGACAGTAAACTTGCATTACAGGAACATATAGGCCTATGCTGCATATGCACCTTAACCTTGTCAGATGCCCGGGTCACAACAATGAAGCCATTATGATTGTCCGATGTCATTTTGTCTTGCAATGATATTCGAACCCATTCCTTTCCTAGTTTACATGCAAATGATCTGAACTGCATTATTCATCCTCTTAGTCTTGTGACAATGCCAGAACACTGATATGCTGGTTAGGTGGAAATATAAGCACTTTACAGACAACGCGGGGTCTCCAGCGAGAGAGCAGAGCAGTGCTATTATACTTTCCCCGTCAGCGTGCGCTGATTACGGTCCGTGCACGCATCCCTGCGCGCAGATCGTTACCGGGGCCTCGAGAGCGCGTTTAATCACTTCAGTGGCACCGAATTGGCTCTCGCGCGCTCAACGCGTCCTCGCTTGAAGTGCGCGAGCCACCCCGACCGCCTCATCAAGAATCCAATCAGTTTAAGCGCGAGATGCACTTTGGCGGAGATGAAAAGAGATTTTCCGTCGGGATGTCGGTGGCATAAGGGCACGATCGCTGCATATGCAAAGTGGCAGGAAAATTAGCGCGGATTCTCTGTCCTGATAGTCACGCATACATCAAGGCAGTGAGGAACGAATTCATGTCTCGCGAATGCATTATTCATTCTTGATCTGAGGTCAATCTGAGCGATTTTTAAAGAATTACACAATTTAATGTGCGGAACGGTTTGAACTGATAGACATGATGATAGCCTTCGTGAATGGCCCGGTTAGGTTCCCACCGCATCCTTATGTAAAGAAATGAATTGGACTTCGAGCGCATGGTTGTTCTATTTAGCATCAAAATGACAACGGTTTATTATTTTTACATTTTTATTTGACAAAAAAATGAAAATTAACCGTGATTTAACTATGCGTTTTCTGTACCTCGACTGGTAGCATTGGGCAGTTACTCAAATGCAATGAGTTCGATACATCCATCCATCCATCCATTTTCTACCGCTTATCCGAACTACCTCGGGTCACGGGGAGCCTGCGCCTATCTCAGGAGTCATCGGGCATCAAGGCAGGATATGAGTTCGATACATATACTATAGAATTAAATTGGTTACTACACAGCAAAACCTCCAGTGTTAAATTAACACTTTTAGTGTTTATATAATTCTCACTCAGAGTGATAAAAAGTAACACTGAAGCCGAGTTAAAGTTAATGAGATAATTAATGTGATTACTGAAGTGATGATTGATCATTAATGATGAACAGCTGCTGATAACAAACACAATCAGTGAAGAAAACATCAACAATAAGAAGTCACCCTAATAGTGTTCAGTGTTTCCTTTAGTTTGGCTCTTAAACTTGATATCTGTTTTAAGCTGTAATAGTGTGTTTTAGAGGAACATTCATAACAGCCAAACATAAGCTATTTATCTTGGCTCAACTGTAACATTTAATTTGTGATGAACATAGGAGACGTGTCAAATTTAGATTTATTAATTGAATTATGTGCCACAATTGTCTAGTAAAAGCTTTTATGAAAGCTATACATTTCCACAGAATTAAAAGACATATAATTTAAATCTTTCAGACATCAAGAATTAGCTTATGAATCTCAACAATAGTGACACAAGTTATATATTTTATTTTCCCAGCATGGATTGCAGCATTTAGCTTTCTTTTGTTAACGGTCACCGTTGTTGAGATTCATACACTGATTCTTCATGTCTAATTGATTCAGACAGTTGGCTTATTTAATCTATTAAGAGTATACTTTCATTATAAAATATATCACTGTAGTGCTGCATCTCAGAGTCAGGAATGCAAACTAAAGTCTGAAAATGATTAAACACACCTACATTCAGCTTAAGAAAAGTCATAAATGTATCAAATACCATCAATAAGTGGACAAGAATGTATAGCTTTGTTTTGCTCTTATAAAAGTGCATTATTAACACACTGTTACAGCTAACCAAAAATAAAGTAAAGAATTAACAATGATAATAGCCAAACTAAAGGAAACATTAAAAACACTATCAGGGTGATTTCTTATTTTCATGTTTTCTTCAGTGATTGTGTTTTTTATCAGCAGGTGTTCATCATTAATGATCAATCATCACTTCATTAATCACATTAATTATCTCATTAACTTAACTCAGCTTCATTGTTACTTTTTAACACTCTGAGTGATAATTATATAAACACCAAACGTGTTAATGTAACTCTGGAGGTTTTGCTGTGTAGTTATTTTTACCCATTGGCGCAACATGATTTTTTAAATATTTTTGGCTATAGTTTTCAGAAAAAGTTTATAGAGTATAAAGCATTTATGTTTCTTTTGTCAACTTTTAGTAGTACACTAACCGTATATGTTGGAGTTGCCTATCTATGTCGGCTAGACCAGTGCTTCCCAACCCAGTCCTAGACATGGCACCCCTGACGTTTTTGATATCTCCCAAAATAAAACACCTGATATAACCTAGGACTGGGTTGGGAAACACTGGGCTAGCCTATAGCATATAAACTGACATTGATGCCCCAAAACTCTATTGATTTAAGTGTGTCTTTGCGGCTGTTTTGCTCCCGGTGTTTCATTCTGGAAATGCAAATCTCTTTTTATGCTAAACTAAAACTTAATTTGAAGGGAATTTATGCTGTAGAAATCGTTTCCTTCCGGTTGCCCTCCATCCAACCTGAACGACCCGAACCTGCGCTGTATGTGCAATTACAGGCGCGCGCAGGGTGCGCTCATTAGATGAGTCCTATTGAACAGAACGTCTTTGAGTTTGAAGTGGTTAAACTGTCATTTCAAATCGTCTGGACCTTGTGATTACCGGCACGGGAGGAATTATATATTTAGCTTTAAGTCCGCAGCGATTTCCTGCTCCTGTCTTGATCCTAAGTGACTGGAGCGTCAGATACCCCCATCTCCCCAGATCGCGATATCCCCTCGGGAAGACCGTAATCAACGACTCAAAGCGCGGACTCGGAGATACGCGTCATGAGCAGTGGCTGGAGCGGGTGGGGGTCACTGCATTTATGCGCACGTTATTAATACGATTTTACTTCGCTATTTGAAAGGAGGCACCTGCCATCCAGGTTAGTTAGAAGGACACACGACTTGGGTTAGCGTGGTCTAGTAAGTCCATGATCAAAACTGACGGCAGCCTTTAAATTGGCAAATGAAAGTGGACACTATGGATTATGACCAGAACTAAAGATTGGGAATTTTTGAGAGGTCAAAATACTAGTAGATTAATAATAAAGAAAATAATCAGCAATAATATGACTACCGTAAGGACTGCTCGCAAACTTTATCTTAATTAATAATTAGGCCTAATGCATATCTAACATAAAAACCTTGGTTTCACCTTGCACGGTTTTATGCATCATGTTATCTCGAGACTATATTATATTATATTAAACGGTATTATAAAATAGTAATAGTATAATGTAATAATATAATAACTTTATTAGGCTATAGCAAAAGTCAGTGATCTTTTTTGGGAGATTGATTATTGTATTACTGCAGTTTCATAGATAAACTATTCTAAGATCATAGTTAATTTGTGGTTATGGTTGTAAGTAAACCCCAAAACTATGGTTACTATAGTTCAAATGCATTTTGATGTATGGAAAATCCGTTTGCCAGTTAATAAAACAATGTATTAGCATCTACTATAGTCAATACTGTATATACTGTTCTTTGTCTGTTCTATACCCAAGTCCATCTATATACAAGTTGGGGGGACAATTTGGAATCCTCATCAACCTAACCTGCATATTTGGCTATGGGAGGAAACGATAAAACAACGTTTTCAATAAATTTGAGGATAGGTAAATGATGACAGAATTTTGTTGCAAATAATCTTTCGGCAACACTTTATAATAAGGTTGTATGCTATTTGTTTACATTAATGCATTAACATTAATACATATTCATGTAGGCCTAAACATTAGTTAACAAATCCAACCCAAACCTTACTGTAAATTTTAACTATTCGTCCACAGGTCTAATTTGCTGGACATGTTTTTTTAACACAACCCAGAACAAAACACTTGTCAGTCATTGTCAGACATGCAAAATGTGTAGCATATATGCTAAGGAGTTAAACATGCCCCCAGAGTTCAATGTCATAAGACAAACACCACGCCGGCTGGCAGTGATACGTTACAGGGCTCCTCTTGTCAAACATTAGGTCATGAAGAAAGAGAATTAATGCATTCTAGCCTAATACATGATAACCTTCATTAAAACGGATTGTCTTGTAGAGGGTAAATGCACCGAATGGACAGGAAGTCTACTAATCTGTAACCCGATGCGAAAGGAAGGAAAGAGTCAGGAACCAGCCTTCAGAGCTTTCACCAATCATATTCATCACAGAACCCAGTCCAGCCTCATTAGACCACAGCGCTCCACTTAACTAAACATCTTTTCCATAAAATAAATGCTTCCAGGTTACCCTCCGCGCAGGTCCCTCTCGCATCTGATCTCAATTACCGCCGCGCAACGCTGGAGGATTGCGCGCAACCAATAGCGTCGATACCGGACCGAGTCCGCTGTTGACTGAGCGCTCCAGCACAGATATGTCCTCTAGGTTACGTTAAAGAATTGGGGGTTGGGTGGTCTTATTGAATAATTGGTTCCTGGTGCCTTCGTTCCCGGGGAATATTAATTGCATGATGATTAAAATACTTTTCCATGAGCATTGCGAAAGGATAGGCCTTGTGTCAGGCACCGTCTGTATAGAGGTTGATGGGTTTAGCTGTCATTTTAAGACGAGAACGTTGGTGTTTAGTTCAGAAGGAGGCAACAAGACGTTTTTAGTGAGAGAAGAGAATTTCATGTCGCTTGAGGCTTTGGCACCATTTTCTAAATGAATAGTCTCTCTGCATCTAATTTTTCTTACGGTCATATGCAGGAAATTGAGGAAAGAACAGAAGAATACATGTGAGGAGAGCTGGAGAGCATATGCTTTGTGTTTCACACCGAGACCTGAACATAATCCTTGTTTTCCTCTCAGACAAGATGCCAAAATAAAGACCAGTGGAAAGTGTTTGTTTGCCTGTTACTCCTGTGGTCCCTGGATCATTAAAGACACAAATCAATCTCGCATCGTCTAGTTTAGCTGTGGTTTAGTATAGTTAAGGCTTAATGGAGGCTGCAACAACATCTTCATTATTATACAGCTGGTAAAATAAGTATTGAACACGTCACAATTTTTCTCAGTCAATAGATTTCTCGAGGTGTTGTTAAATTTCACCAGATTGGACAAATTTTTCTACAGGACGCGTCTTGAAGCTGTCAATACCAGTAAAGGCTTGTGTGCGAAGTATTAAATAAGTCAGTCAGTAAAAGTGTTCAATACTTTTTCCCTTTGTCATTCCATTCTTTACACAATTTCTGAACTTATTTGTTCTTGTTTTCTTTGTATGTATGGATTACTTTGATTGTTAACAACATCTGGTGAAAATTTCATGATAACAGCACCTTGTGAAACATATTTACTGACAAAGTGGTGATATGTTCAATACTTACTTTACCCACTGTGTGTGTGTGTGTGTGTGTGTGTGCGTGTGTTTACCAGCCATGCCATTTAGATAGGACGCCATCATGTGGTAACAGAAAGAACAACAAGTACAATCATATTCTCATGGGATCCGGTAATTCATTTTTTCCCTATGTAAGACATTAGATTTCTTTTTTTTATTAACTTTAATTTACTTTTTTGTTAGAATTTGATATTGATATTGCATTTTCATCCCATCTTGAAACATGTTTGAAACAGCTTTCAAGTCATAAAGCGAAGTAATATCCAGAGATATGTAATGTGTGTGGGTTTGGCCACGGCAACTTTCTTTTGGATAATAAAATTTTTACAAATTACAAAAAATATACAACTTTTTCCAAGGTCACCTATTGTAAAATAGATCTGAAAGTAGACTATGTAATTTCCTTCATAACACAGCTGAGAGAAGATGTGTGACATCTCAAAAGTTATAGACGCCCAAAATTCCTGAAGTGCCAAAAAATAGAAGCATCTTTTGTAACCATCTTTGTGGAGTAATAAAGATATTAGCTCAACATCTAAAAACAGGTTTCCCTAAAGAGTATTTCCTTTATATAGATAAAAAGCAATACAATAAAAAAAATGGACAAAGCAATCTAAAATTAAATTCTAACTGATGTGCTCCAGTAAAATATGTTTAATCTTCTGTACCAGATTGATTTTTCATCCCAAATGTTCCATTGTTCTCACTCATCCTCGGGGATGATTTCAATATCACATTTCATACATTTAAGTAATTGACCCAAAAATCTGGATCTAACTAGACATGTATCTAGCAGCTTTGCAACAATTTTCTCAGAGCCCATGATCTCATGGGCTCTCTGGGAAAGACTATCCCACAGTTCTGGCACAATCTGCACTCAAGAAGTTATTCCGGCCAGGATCAGCTGACAACTGACAATTTCCTCAAGGGTGCTGCACTGAAGATTAGAATATAGATAAAAGAGGACTAGTGTTTTACATACACTCAGCTGAGTCGTCGTGAAATTGAAATATTAATGTATCCACACCAGTGGTGTGGAGAACAGGTGATTCAGTGAGGTTGTAATACTCAACAGCCCTTGAAAAATGAGAGCTGAATCAAAAAATCTAGTCCTTCATCAAGCTCTCTGGTTCTCATTCTCTTTCCATTCTTCAATCATAGAAATTTTCAAGATGATCGGGGTTTGAAAATGGAACCAATTTTGTAATTTGCTTAAATGACCAGCAGAGGGAGACAACGGAAGGGAACTAAATTCGCAATTTGCCACGGGCTCTGGTTGTCATTGAATAACTAATACATAAATTGAGTTTTTTTTCAAGTTCCACGTTTGATATAATCAGACACTCCAGTGTTTTATTGTATCCTTTTGGTTGGTGTTTTTTGTTGTGTAAGTGTATTACTATTCTTAATTCTGCTCAATATTGAGTATATGGCTTTTAAAATGCAGTAAATATCTGATCTGATCTAACTTTTATATTTAAAAAAGAAAAAACACCACCAATAATACTTTTCTGCACCTCTACCCTTTGTGCATATCACGGGTTATACATGTACATGCTAGAAATCAGATGTGTAATATTCAGTTTTAAAAATAAATGGACCAAATGCATCGAGAGGGAAAACAAGAACGAAAAACTTTAACATAACAAAACTTGACTTTAGAGACCAGGGGCAACAGGAGAAGACAGGAATATGGAATCAAAGGGGCGGGGCTAAGACAAAAGACATGGGGATGTCATGATCCTATGGGATCAGAATTGTTTCATTATTCTGTATAAATAAACTACGATTCGCAAATAAATATAGACAATTTCACAAACATTTGATTTGAAATGTGATTTATTAAGTGACTGAAAAGTTTATACAATGATTTATTGTTTATTTTACTCGATGTGGTGTTATGTTATGCTAGTAAGTCACAATAATTACTGAACATTAAGCTGTTAGCAATAAGGTTTGATTGCAAGAAAAAATTAATATTTGTGTGAAATAAACTTTTAAGAACTCTCAAGTAGTTTGAATTGGGTGGAAATACTGTCTTTTGCCCTTTTTTGGTCCTATAACTGGGGTCCTCGGGCCTGCTGTTCTCTGAACTCCGATCGATAGGGGGCGCTGCCACAAAATAATAGGGTCCTAGAAGTGCTGTTTCTATATGAGTAAACATTTTGCTTCCTTAATTCAGATATTAAAAAGTTGCAGGTCCTATGTTTTAGACATTTAAATAACGGGAAGTGATCTTGTAGTATTGCCCAATAAATCACATCAGATGTACATACATCCCACTGTCAGATAGATGTAAAATAGATACATGAGTAGCAGATGCTGTGAAAAGTGAAAAATCGACCACGACGGGGGGCTGGAAACGCAACTAAGAATATACATAAACTCAGCTCATTTTATTCCATAATTTCTCTCCTGCCTGCTGTTCTTTCCCTTTATCTCTGTATCTGCCTTGTGCTTGATCGGAACTCACAATATGATATTTTAGAAACATACTTAGTCACATCCTGTGACTAAAACTCCACTATCTCACTGCTGATGATTGTCCAGTAGGAGGAAGTAAGCAGCTCTTGTGGTTTATGACCGAGGGTAGGTGTTTGTTTCATCATTTGTAGCTCTTGTAGGAAAGGTGATTGACACTGTAGAGACTCAAAACTAATAAAATATTGAAGAGAAGATGTTTATATTTATCATACTTTATTATACTTTACTACAATATACTAAGTCTTGTTTAGCAAAGTTATGTGATCATGTAAATAATGTGATTATCTGATTCATTTATATCGCTGTTTTTTTTTTAAATACTCAGACTTGATATTTTAGATTTGTCATGATCCTGACTTCTTTACTACGATTCGCAAATAAATATAGACAATTTCACAAACTTTTTTTAAATCCACATATGTGCAAAAAGCGAACCATAAATACATGTTAGACGTTCCACAAAAATAAATGGAATTCACAAATAAATACAATGAGATTTGCAAATAAAAAATGTATTTTAATTTTATTTATTTGTAGATCGCCTTCTTCACATTTGTGGATCGCTTTCTGTGCATTTGTGGATCGCTTTCTGCACATTTGTGAATCACTTTCTGCGCATTTGTGAATCGCTGCACGCATTTGTGGATCATTGCACGCATTTGTGGATCAGTGCACGCATTTGTGAATCATTGCACGCATTTGTGGATCAGTGCACGCATTTGTGGATCAGTGCACGCATTTGTGGATTGCTCTCTGTGCATTTGTGGATCAGTGCACGCATTTGTGGATTGCTCTCTCTGCATTTGTGGATTTTGAAACATTTCTAACGTCAAATCGTGCGCACAATCCACAAATAGGTGGACTCCGCCCACTATCTACGCAAGCCAATCGCTTAACTTCCGCTTTTGTTGTCCAATAGGCCACGTTCTAACTTCAGCCAATCACGTTTTGCTATGCACTAAGATTCAGGGATCTAACATGGCGACTAGTGGCGGTCTAAAATCTGTGTTATACTAAGAAATGATAATGGAGATGATGGTTTCCTTCTCTTTCTAGACTTCTATAATGCATTTGACTCAGTGGAGCATCCATTTATTCTTTCGGTGCTCAAACACTTTGGATTTGGAATCAAATTTAGGGAGTGGGTTGGTGGTTTATATCGAGATATTAGTAGCTGTGTCCTATTGCCTAGTGGTACCACCCCAAGCTTCAAGATTAATGTGGGTATTCCTCAAGGTTGCCCATCTCACCATATCTGTTCATAGCCACAGAAATGCTAGCAATCTATATTAAAAACTGTAATGACATTAAAAAACTTAATGTACTTGGCACAGACATAATAATCAGCCAACTAGCGGATGATACAACAATATTCTTAAAAGATAGAAACCAAATTTCAACAACTATTACCAAAATTGAAAATTTTTTGAAAGCCTCAGGTCTAACATTAAACTTAAAAAAATGTGAATTGCTTGCTGTACATGACACTTCACTAAAAAACATCTGTAATATCCCTATTAAATCAGAAATTAAATACCTGGGCATTTACCTTTCCAAGGACCAAAAACAAAGCCAACTTCTGAATGTAGAAAATAAAATTAAAGAATGCAAATCAAGACTAAATATTTGGCTACAGAGGGACTTATCAATACTAGGTCGAATCTACCTAACTAAGATGGAATGTTTATCAAGATGTATTTACCCAGCCTATTCCAATGCCATTCCAAACAAATTGATTAAATCTATCAACCAAATCAACCTAAACTTCATTTGGAGAAACAGACCACATTACATGAAGAAAGGCAATATGGTTAAAGACACAAAGGATGGAGGACTAAAAGTAATCGATTTTGACTGCCTTAATGGAACCTTAAAAATAAATTGATTAAAATCTTGGATCAAACACAACAACTCCTTTTGGTATTGTATTCTGAAGGCCTTTTTCAAGAAAATCTGAGGTTTAGAATTTCTTCTTCGAGCGGACTTTAATATTAACAAATTACCCATATCTCTGTCAGAGTTTCACAAACAAATACTCTTATATTGGAAAATGTTATACGTACATAACTTCTCACCCCATACATCTGTACTCTGGAACAACAGATATATTTTGCACCGCAACCGATCTCTGTTCTTTGAGGATTGGTATGGGAGAAACATTTGGTCCATGGCCGACTTGATGGATACCAACGGTCATTTCTTCAATTATGAACAATTTTGCATCAAACATAATTTCAAACCCTCAAAATCAGACTTTTCTAAATTACATAAAGCCCTACCCCAAGGTTTTGTCCTTCTAACAAGAAACATTACAGCATACTATTCGATACAACCTCAATTGGCCCCACTATTAATTCAAGGTATCTTTGTTCTAGATAAAAAATGCACAAACGACTTTATTAGAAAATGTTTTACTGATTATTTTCATCCTGAAAGCCAGAATAAAAATAACATCCAACAAAAATTTGATAAAGACTCGATCACTAAACTAAGAACAATGTATCTAACACTCCCTATACCTCCCAAAGTGAAAGAAACACACTTCAAAGTAATGAACAATATTTACCCCTCTAAAAATTTACTGAGTCTTCGCTTTGGTATAGATGACAATACATGTACATTCTGTGAAAATGATGTTGAAACTACGGACCATTTGTTTTTCTCATGTAATGTGATACAAACATTTTGGTGTGATATACATAAATGGGTAAAGCAACAGATGTCTTCATTCCCAACCTATTTCTCTAGGGACGATATAACATTTGGATTGATATTGCAAAACAAGGGTGATGAACTCTGTACTAATACAATTGTTTGTCTAGCTAAATTCTTCATCCACAAATGCAGAACTGTGAAATCATTTCCCAAATTTGTTGTTTTCTTAAATGAATTTAAACTGTATATGAAGTCTTTAAAAATGTTGAAAGGTCCTAAAGCACAAAAAATATATGATACCCTAAAACACTTCCCAACTGAGGTTAATAGCTGAACAATAACGGAATTTTCCCCTTGTGTCATATTGTAAATTTTAATTTATGTTATTTACATCTTATTTCTTTTTTTTTCTTCTAAGACTGAATATATATATTTCCTGTTTGTATTAAGTGCTGCTCCCTCTGGCTATATCTTTTCTGTACTATATTGTGAAGTAATGGATGTTATGTAGCCATTTTTGTTTGTAAATCTTGGAAATTTCAATAAAAATAAAATAAAAAAAATTATAATGGCCTCTTCTTTATACTATGTAATGATCGCTTGTGTTCATATACATTGTCCGTATTGTTACATATATTGTTACATATAATATTGTTACGTGTATGACTTGATAACAGCGTGCACGGACTGGAGTGGAAAATCCCGGTGACTAGGGAGTCAGGACTGATTTGGTCTGCCAGCCGTTTTATTGTGTTTATGTACCAAAGGGCTAAATTCCGATTTTTGCGACTGTCGGTGTACTACCAGTATAACGATGGCAGAATTAACCTGAGGGGAATCATCAGCATTTTGAATTTCTATGTCATTCATAATTCAAAATAAAACGTAATTTCTACAGTCATCTCGGTTTATCCCATTTCTGAATGATCTCTGCTGCTATCGCTACACTGTTCTGTTTACTGTCTAACTCCATGACAAAACTATATGATACGTGTTATATACATTAACAATAGCAAGCGTAGTCTTTAGTGGCAGCAGCGTAATTAGACTATATTGCAAGATGATCATGTGGGACAAGTCTATCCACAATTCCCCACATAGAAATACTGTAGTAGTATAATACATTTACTAAACAGCTCACATAAAGTGACAAGACACAGGTAACAAAATAATAAAAATGAATATGTAATAGACAATACACATATGAAAAAAAACATTACATGTCAAAAGAGAACCGGATGCCATATTTTATGCATGTTCCCTATATATAAGTTATTAGGTGCTATAAAAATTGTGTAAGGTAATGGGATAGCTATATTATAAATTAAATCAGTAACATATGTATAATAAATAAATATAAGTGTGAGTGAGTAGTTTAGTATTGCACATATTTATTGCACAGTGGGGAGAACATTTAACTGTTCAACTGTTCATGGGGTAGATGGCCTGAGGAAAGAAACTTGTCCTATGTTTGGCTGTTTTGGTGCTCAGGGCTCTGTAGCGCTGACCAGACGGCAGCAGTTCAAAGAGATAGAGTGCTGGGTGTGAGGGGTCCAGCGAGATCTTGCGAGCCATTTTACTCGCTCACTCTGGATGAGTAAAGTTCTTGCAGTGATAACAGTAGTGCTGTGCACTGTGCTGTGTTTTTCTGTTTTTCCTGTTTGCCCCTGTAAAGCTGCTTTGAAACAATACACATTGTGAAAAGCGCTATATAAATAAACTTGAATTGAATTGAATTGAAGTAGTCTACCAGTGATTCGCTCAGAAGTCCGAAATATCCGCTTTAGTATTCGGGGTTTGTATGTGTCCCGAGCATGTTCACTGAAATTGAGAGAGAATAGGCTATTTCGCCTCTAAATGCAGCAAGTTTTAAATGACTTCATCGATCAACACAAAATTACAATGCTAGAGCACTTCAATAAACTTGAACGTTTAGCAATCTTTAAAAGTACGTCTCTTGATGTACACGAAGCGGAAGAGCCATTTTTTTGTTAACAGACTGATTCGAGCCTACCTGAGCATGCTTGTTTTTTCTAAACAAAATCAAGTCAAACAAAATAATTGCCTTTTAATTGCAGGTCACTGGCATTGTAAACCAATATCAACCTATCCCATCATCCCGGGACATCTTCCGCATATTTTCGGGGATCTCTGTATGAAAATGGCTTTACCGACATGCCCAGTAATGTCCAGTGCCTTTTGTGCGTTTGTATGGAGAACTCATTCATTTGTACAATTGGCTTCAATTCATTTTTATTTGGCAGTTTCATATTTTGCTTCATACTTTTTTCATCGAAGAAAAAGATGTGTTTCCTCCCTTGCATTCTTAATGCCCCCGTTGTGCTTTTATTTGCCATTAAATAATGGAAATAAACAGTATTTTAAAGCTGTCCTATATGTCATTTAAAAGGCATTAATATATACATAATTATAACCCAACAATAATAATTTATTTAGCACCAGGTAAAATGGAGACGTTTATCGTTTAACACGCTACTGAGAGCACTGTCACATCCATTATTATTATCTACAGTAAATTGATTATCTGCAGTTGTAGCCTATACCAATATTTACTATGGTAAGGTTCGAAAACAGAAATTGTATAGGTTTACATCATTTACTTTTGGGGTTGAATTTAAGAATATATTGTGTGCACAAGATCATAGTAAAAGAATCGACATCCTTTGTCATGGCAGAGTAAACAGAACAGTGTAGCGATAGCAGCAGAGATCATTCAGGAATGGGATAAACCGAAATGACTGTAGAAATTAGGTTTTATTTTGAATTATGAATGACATAGAAATTCAAAATGCTGATGATTTCCCCCACATTATTTCTGCAATCGTTATACTGGTAGTACACCGACAGCTGCAGTGCGCATTGCAAACTCTGCGAAACTTGACAGGAGGCACGCGCCGAGTGTTTGGATCGAAATAGCTGCTTAACCATGCAGTAATAGATCATATTTGATCGAATGCCAAAGTCGGAATTTAGCCCTTTGGTACATAAACACAATAAAAAGGCTGGCAGACCAAATCAGTCCTGACTTCCTAGTCTCCGGGATTTTCCACTCCAGTCCGTGCACGCTGTTATCAAGTCATACACGTTTAAATACAGCATATATGTAACAATATATGTAACAATACGGACAATGTATATAAACACAAGCAATCATTACATAGTTAAAGAAGAGGCCATTATAATTTCTTAGTATTAGACCGCCACTAGTCGCCATGTTGGATCCCTGAATCTTAGTGCATAGCAAAACGTGATTGGCTGAAGTTAGAACATGGCCTATTGGACAACAAAAGCGGAAGTTAAGCGATTGGCTTGCGTAGATAGTGGGCGGAGTCCACCTATTTGTGGATTGTGCGCACGATTTGACGTTAGAAATGTTTCAAAATCCACAAATGCACAGAGAGCAATCCACAAATGCGTGCACTGATCCACAAATGCGTGCACTGATCCACAAATGCGTGCACTGATCCACAAATGCGTGCAGCGATTCACAAATGCACAGAAAGCGATTCACAAATGCACAGAAAGCGATTCACAAATGTGAAGAAGGCGATCTACAAATAAATATAATTAAAATACATTTTTTATTTGCAAATCTCATTGTATTTATTTGTGAATTCCATTTATTTTTGTGGAACGTCTAACATGTATTTATGGTTCGCTTTTTGCACATATGTGGATTTAAAAAATGTTTGTGAAATTGTCTATATTTATTTGCGAATCGTAGTTTATTTATACAGAATAATGAAACAATTCTGATCCCATATGATCCTGTCAGCCTGAACTAGAAAAAAACACTATAAAGAGGTCAGGATCATGACAAATCTAAAATATCAAGTCTGAGTATTTTTAAAAAAACAGCGATATAAATGAATCAGATAATCACATTATTTACATGATCACATAACTTTGCTAAACAAGACTTAGTATATTGTAGTAAAGTATAATAAAGTATGATAAATATAAACATCTTCTCTTCAATATTTTATTAGTGTTGAGTCTCTACAGTGTCAATCACCTTTCCTACAAGAGCTACAAATGATGAAACAAACACCTACCCTCGGTCATAAACCAGAAAAAGAGCTGCTTACTTCCTCCTACTGGACAATCATCAGTAGTGAGATAGTGGAGTTTTAGTCACAGGATGTGACAAAGTATGTTTCTAAAATATCATATTGTGAGTTCCGATCAAGCACAAGGCAGATACAGAGATAAAGGGAAAGAACAGCAGGCAGGAGAGAAATTATGGAATAAAATGAGCTGAGTTTATGTATATTCTTAGTTGCGTTTCCCCCTCTTGGTCGATTTTTCACTTTTCACAGCATCTGCTACTCATGTATCTATTTTACATCTATCTGACAGTGGGATGTATGTACATCTGATGTGATTTATTGGGCAATACTACAAGATCTCTTCCCGTTATTTAAATGTCTAAAACATAGGACCTGCAACTTTTTAATATCTGAATTAAGGAAGCAAAATGTTTACTCATATAGAAAGTAAAAGTCCTGTTCTGGGCAAGAATGTGATCCCCCTTTCATCTCATATCCTCTGAGTAGTTAGTTTGGGCGTAGTCACTCCAATATCATGTGGCCCAATACTTTCGGGACAGCACTTCTAGGACCCTATTATTTTGTGGCAGCGCCCCCTACCGATCGGAGCTCAGAGAACAGCAGGCCCAAGGTCCCCAGTTATAGGACAAAAAAAGGGCAAAAGACAGTATTTCCACCCAATTCGAACTACTTGAGAGTTCTTAAAATTTTATTTCACACAAATACTATTTTTTCTTGCAATCAAACCTTATTGCTAACAGCTTAATGTTCAGTAATTATTGTGACTTACTAGCATAACATAACACCACATCGAGTAAAATAAACAATAAATCATTGTATAAACTTTTCAGTCACTAAATAAATCACATTTCAAGTACAGAATGAAGACACAGGATGACTCGGGGTAGATTTAAGATTGTGTATTTGATAAAATAAAAAATAACAGTTGAACACACACAAAACAAATGTTTACACGAACCCCATTCATGCACCACTTCATATGATCAACTTAATTAAATTCACCAACTTCATTGATGACGTTTTCATGAACTCCTAAGACATAAAAGCATAAAGAGAAAGAGAGAGAAAATAGTGAATGAAATAATGAACATGTTTAACTCTCTAATTTTAAATTGCATATTTAAAAGATAGTGACCACAAGGCAAAGGCTTATTACTCATTTATTCATCTTTCGTCATGTCAATTGTTATGATGTCAAATGTATCAATCGATATAATAAAAAGAATGTCAAAATGAAACCGCTCATAACATGCACCATGTTGACTGTGAGCACGTGACAATTAAAACATTAAGGTTAATAATTCACTTAATTAATTAATTATTAACAAGTTTCACAACGAAGTGATACAGTTTATTGTGCTGGCTTGGCCTAGGATTAAAAATCCTCCCATAGTCACTAAATCAACATACACTTGACAGACGTGCTACGGTTTCGTTCAATGAACACACAACTCGTTTTAAAGCATTAGACGTTTAAACTGTGGCTATAAAGTGCATTCAAGACTGTAAGCAACTAACTTCGGCTACATAATGGTTCCAATAAAAAAAACACAATTGTTTTTAATGGTAAACAAAAAAAAAGAATAACATTTGATTCTCACACTCCTCGATTTCGTTGTCTTGTGGCTAAAAACTTGGGGTCCTAGAAATGCGGTCCTGAAAGTGCAGCCTCCGGCTTTGCAGGCTGATGCTCTCAGTCACACAGAGTTGTGAAAGGTGTGGCTTGCTCTGGACGGAGAGACGTTTTCTGAAGGTAAAGTTGTGTGGTTTAAACGATTAGTTTTGTCAATCATGCATTTATCAACGAATTGTTTGTCATAATGTGTTGCCGCGATGCTTTAATCGTGTTTAAATGTGTTGTTGCGTTAGCTTCATCCTACGGTGAAATGTGTAGCGGATCATGATATGAACTTGTAACGTTGTATAAACATCGTTGGTATGCGATTGTCGGGGTAACGTAGAGACAATCTATTAATGGTTTCTTCAAACGTGTAAAGAATATAAAGAATATGTTTGTTATATTACAGAAATAAAACCCGCAAACATCTGTAATGTCGTCTGTTTGGGTAAGTGGGCTGCATGTAATCCTATACATCATCAATCTCATGTTTAAAAGAATAACATGTATTGATTGTGTTGGCTAGGTGTATGTTAAAGGAGTTCTTGGGAAATATGATCCATTATTTGAATAAAATAAATACGCTTTTAATCAAAGTATGTACTTTTTTGTAGGATGATTTGGATCTCCTCCTGGACTCCCCCTCCTCTCTTACTGTTACTGTAAGATTGCCAATATTTGTCCCTGTGTTATCACCCTTAAAGGAATACTGCACATACAGTTTATTCATCTTTAATTCCTCCTCATGTCATTCCAAACCTGTATGACTTTCTTTCTTCTGCTGATCACAAAGAACATATGTTGGGAAACGTTGGTAACCAAACAACATCGGACCCCATTTCTGACATTGACATTTCTCCAAATATCTTCGTTTGTGTTCTGCTGAAGAAACAATTCATACATTTTAAACAACATAACTGAATTAGGAATTTTAAGTGCAGAAATCTTCCTGTTGTGTTAGATCATGAAAATGTAGTTTGATGTTTTATCCATAACCCATGTAGTCAACAGCACGAGGGACCGTTAAAGAAAAGCCGGGCTTTAACCCAAGCGAGGATGCCACTGCTTTAAGGAAAGCTATTGAGGGCATTGGTAAGTTGTTAAGTTAGCAATCAAAGGTGTGGTTTTATACCCCTGAAGATATTACTGTGCACACAGGCCAGTGGTTTACTATTGGATAATCATTGTTTTGTAACAGTGAGTCAGTGTATGTGTGTGTAAATGTGTGTTTGCGTTTGTAATTCTTCAGGGACCACAGAGAAGACTATTATTGAAATTCTAACTCAAAGAAGCAATGCCCAGCGTCAGCTGATCTGTAAAGCGTACCAAGAGGCAACAGGAAGGGTAAAGGCTTAATGTGATCTGACACATACAGTATAGATCGTTTGGCTTTTGAATAAAAACTCTCATGTTTTTTTTATTTTAGACTCTTAGTGATGACTTAGAAGGGGACACTCAAGGAGCATTTGAAGATGTTTTGGTGGCTCTGTTAATGCCACCTGCTAAATTCGACTGCCAAGAATTTATACGGGCGATAAAAGTAATCTCTGTCGCTGATGCCATATATACTGGCAATACACAAATCTCATTATTCAGACTTTTGTTGATTTATTGTGTTGTCAGGGAGCTGGTACAAACGAAAGCGTTTTGAAAGAACTGTTTGCATCCCGCTCCAACCCTCAGATCAAGGCTTTGTCTGACGCATACTTGGCAGGTTCGTATTTCATAAGGGTGTTTTAACTTCACTTATTTTTTCAAGAAAGCAGAAGAAAAGGTTGTGTAAATGTTCTGTTATGCGTTTTACAGAAACAGGAAGATCCCTAATTCAAGACCTTCAATCTGAAGTGTCAGGGGACTTTGAAACAACCCTGGTGTTGCTCGCTGAGGTTCAGTCAAATCTATAGTCCTGCATCATATTTACATTCATTCAAATAATGTGCACTGCCTTAATATTTGTTTTCCTGTCTGACCAAAAGGGAAAGAGAGACCAGAGTACAAATGTGGATGCAGCAAAAGCTAAAGAAGATGCCAAGGTGAGGTCAAGACCCTGCAGTTTGTGCAGATGCTCACATCAAGTCGCTGTATCTCGGCTAAAAGAGTTCATCTGTATTTGCGGTCGCAGAAAAAAATTAAGAGAATATTCCAAATTGTTATCAATCAACATCTCAGGAGTGACATAAAGTCATCCAACAGCAATGTGAAAGACTGATAGGATGACAAAACTCTCAATTCGCAGTTATCACATAACAATAGACATTTTTGAACTTTTCCCAAATAGGCCTACATGTATTCTTTGCAGTATTTGAGGTCAGAAAAAATACGAACATGCTTCTCCACTTTTCATTTTCTGCAAAGAAACTCAAATAGAAATAATATTGGTATTTGAAATTTGGGAGCAACATTGTTAGTAGTCCACAGAATTAAAGGAACAGTTCCGAGTTGTGCAAAATACAAAATATAAAATCATACCCATATTTCTTCAGGGGTGTATAAAAGACCTTACGTAATAAACCGGTATGTTAGGTAATACCTTAGAATAAAACGTTTATATCTACACATAGAGCGGGCCTACATACATTGAAATCGCCGCTTTAAATGGACAAACAACTCTACAATGCGTGTTTCCCTTTTTTCCTCTCCGCTGCGGTACAGTGGTGAAACGGATTGCGGATGATCCGTGATTTGTACGGAAAGTACTCTACATTTCCGAATGCATGTGACCCTTGCTTTCCTGTAGCTCAGTGGTAAGAGCATTGCAAGGTTGTAGGTTCGGTCCCAGGGGATTGCACGTATACATTTATAGGGTAATGCACTGTAAGTCGCTTTGGATAAAAGCGTCTGCCAAATGCATAAATATAAATATGTGACCCACGGATTAAATGTAAATTTATTCATCATTGATTTAGAGTAAAATGCGCTCTCTCTCCAGTGTATTGACGAGTACAATATTAAAGCAGTTCCAGATAAACAATGACGGTCAAAACTGCTCCGTCACACAGCTAATATTAGAACAAAAACATATCTTGGTTCTAAAAAAAAAAAAACAATGTTACTCAGACACTTATCTGAATCAAAGCAACCTCCTCGGGGACAATCTTTTTCTCAAACGACTCTCTGCTGGAAAGTATTTATAATATTAGCGTAGGTCCTAGCTACTGCCTAACTTTTATCCTTTTTTAATAAGCCATTGTTCTTTCTACAATCTTTCTAATGCCCGCATGATCTCTTCACTGCGTCAACATGACAACGACATCTTTTTGTACTCTGGTGGCCACCATCATGTTTGGACTGAGCGATTCGTTGCAAATCTATAGTATAACGCTAGTGGCCGCTGTAAATCAAAAGCTGTGCCTTTAATCAAAAACCATTATTTTACCTAAACACATCTCTATAAAGAGTAAATTCAGAAAATTATTTTTGAAATGCTTCCTTGATTTTTTTTCCACGGCTAAATGTTTTTTTTATGTATAAACATGAAGCCAGTTCTTAAAGTGCTGATAACATGTCAGCATTAAGTTTGGTAAAATGTCAGCTGTTCAGTGAAAGGGGACCACCATCTGTCAAGTCTATAAAAGCATTTAGCATATTAAAACGCTATTCTAAGTCATCTGATGTATAAAGTTGTGATTTACTGTAAATCTTGCTGGACAGCTGTGGTCACCATTCATTTTCATAGTATGGAAAAGAGCAGCATTGACAGTATACTGCATATTTCTCATTTTGTGTTTCACAGAAGAAAAACATAGACACAAAAACGAGGAACTGACAAAATTTTAATACTCTACAGATCTTATATGAAGCTGGGGAGAAGAAGTGGGGCACCGACGAGAGCAAGTTCATCGACATCCTCTGCCGCAGGAGCGTTCCTCAGCTGAGACAAAGTATGACCTTTAGGTGTTTTTTCTCAATTACACACACATTTGCAAATAATATTTGAATGTGATCAAATGAGTGCTTACTATTTTAAAATCACTTTTGTGCTGTTTGTTAGCTTTGGTTGAATATAAGGCTTTGAGTGGAAAGACCCTTCAGGAAAGCATTGAGAAGGAGATGTCTGGAAAACTGGAGGATATTCTTGTGGCTATAGGTAACATCTGAGTAACATTTTCCTAATGAAAGTATCAGTACAACTGCTCAGGGTTAGACATTTGAACAAACGCAATGTATATAATACTTCACTTTTTTATTCTATAGTTAAGTGTGTGAAGAGTGTCCCAGCATACTTTGCAGAGCGGCTGTATAAAGCCATGAAGGTTGGATCTGTTTCTTTCTGTTATTTCTTTCTTTGTCTCTTTCTTGACACGGTTTACGAATTGTCAAATTTTTAACAGTTAAATTTTGTGTTTAATTCAGGGTGCTGGTACCACTGAATCCACCCTTACTAGGATCATAGTGAGCAGATCGGAAATCGACCTGCAGGACATCAAGGCAGAATATAAGAAACTTTTCGGCTGCTCTTTATACTCTGCTATTGAGGTGAGAATCAATAAATGTGAACATACAGCAGCAATAACAGTTCTTATGCTCTGTGTGTTTTTGTGCAATAAACCCTCTCTGCAAGACCTTCAAACACGCTTTGCACTGTGAAATGACATTCCCATTGTATTAACAAAACTGCTGTATTAATCAGTGACCCGTTTTGTTTTCCCTTGTCATGTCAGAATTCACATTAATCTTATATGTGTCTTTTGATTTAGTCTGAAACATCAGGAGATTATCGCCAAACACTGCTGAAGATCTGTGGGGAAGATGGCAAAGCCTGAGCCAAACATACATATCCAAAACTATTCCAACTATGTGAAGGTGTCAGTGAGTGTTATATAAAAAAATATAAGAATATATCAGAAGACCCTTATTAACTTCATTCTTAATCTAACAGGATTTTTGTACAATCATAGTTTATATAGCTGGGTTTTATAACCTTTACCTCTAATGATATTTGTAGGCCGATTAATCATTTTTCTTTGTCAGAGCTTAACAATTGTATGTGCTTACATTGTGAAAATTAATTATTACAGTAATTGAATAATAAACATTGATCCTGATATGTGTTAACTATGGTGTCTTCACTGTTTTGTATATTCTTGATCCAGCAGGTGGCGTGAACTACAATTTAAGAGTTAAAAATAATTTAAATCTGTATAGGGATGTCAAATGTTTTATTTTTAAAAAGTTTTTTTTTATTCCTTTTTATAATTTGATTATATCCTGTGTAATGGAAACTTGACTTATCAATAATTGTTTTATTCAGTCATTCTTTAGCAAAGCCAGTTATGCATTTACATACATAAATAAGTGTTCTCTTTTTACTTTGACAATAATATATTTTTCCAGTACAGTCAGTCATGGTAGAAATGTGCCTACGACTTGAAGGTTAACAAATCATTTAAGAAATGTATCCTATAGCACCTCAAGAGAAAAAATTAACACCTAAACCCCTAAGAGATGTTTGGTTGTCCGTATACAAAATCAAAAGTATTGAGAAGACAAAGAAAAGGCCATATAAGGGCAAGAAAGTAAAAATGATGATAGTTGATTGGATGTTGAGAATTAGAATAAGGATATATAGAGGTATGTAAGACAAAGAAGAGGGCTCCACTCTCTGGCCTGATAGCTGTTATTCTGTATTGAGTTGATCCTGCAAGTATTAATAAAAGACTTCAAAGACAAGCCTTGACCTCATTCCTCAGAAAAATTCCAAAACACCTCTAACCGTGTTTTATGTCACAAAGTGTTACAATGGTCTTCATTATTCTAGAGATCAGTTTGAAAATGTCCATAATCTGGATCCAAGTGTCACAAAATCTTTGATAAACAACATTGAAACATAGCTCTCAATTGTTGATCTGAATTTCCTGTTGTTGTATAAAACACCATAAAGCATTTAATTCCATCATTCAGATTTTAATAATTTTATAGTAATCCAAAATATTAAACCCCAAACACAGAAAACTCAAGTTTCTACAGTTCTGAATTCTTGTTTATAATTCAGTTCATGTCTACCTGTATGTACCGTTATTCATAGTCAGCATTGCTTGCTTTCACATTATTAAAATCTTAACACCAGTTTCTAATGCTTAATGTACTCGAAACAAACCTTTTTTTTACTTAAAATCACAAATAACCCTTTATCAACCACAAAACAATGATTCTGAATATCATTTAAATACGAAATATTCCAGGAAAGTGAGGCGATGTAACAGCATACAGTACAGTTTCAGATCCCCCAATAACACCACATGTAAAAAGCTCATTAAAAAAAGTACATATAGTAACAGATAAGGGCACCGTATGTGCAGCAGAGAAAACTGATGTTTGTTCAGGCGGAGAATAAACAAATGAAATAGATTGCACTTAACCTCGCGAAATGGAGTTTCTAAGGCAAATGAGAGGTAAAGTTTCACAGTGTGACTCAAGCATACCCACAATGTAAAATAATGCCCACAAAAAACAAATGCGTTTAATACATTTATATAATGCGTACACAAACACAAGGCTCGGATGATTTTAAGCATGATATCTGCAAGACCGTACGTGACTTCTGTATTAACCGCTGCTGTCTGTGCAGGGCTGATTGTGTCTGAAGTTCATGATGTAGATGGCAGTCTGGTGCCACCAATAGAACATGACCACCACCAGCACATGCCAGAACTGATGACTGGCACCAAGATAGTTCAGCTGGCCTAGATAACAACAAAATATGTGAATTTTTGGTCTTAAATTAAAGCAGTTCTTTATTAAATGATGTAATGCATCATACAATATGAAAAAATACTATCTTTGATTATTTTGGTGTGATTCAAAAATATATATATTAAAAAAATCCAACAACTACATTTTGGATATGAAATATAGTAATAATAAGGAATGATTAAATTATATAATCAAAGTTCTGAATATGCTCATAACAACCATAACAACGAAATGAGTGACATATTTCAGACGTGTTAAAAAAACAATAAATGGATAGTTAATTACACATTTATATTGTATAGTGCACTATATGTACAGTATTTAGAATGTATAATGTAGTATGTACAGTAGATTGTATAAATTGTAAATAGAACAATACCTGGAAAGTAGCGTTCTGGGATTTTACTGATGTAGAACAGGAATGCCGAGGCAGCAATCAGATACATGATCAGGACTCGAGGAAAAAACGCCTGCACAAACACAAAGAAAGAAAAGTTAATGTGACCGTACACATAATTTAACAGAATGTTCATGTATCTTCACTGGTAGAACTATGCATTAATACATTACATGAGCCAACGATGAAAAACATCACCTGTACGATATCTGCGCTAAATCCTCCATTAAGCCAGACCCAATGGCAGGCCGGGATTATCCCGTAACCGGCAACCGAGCAGAACATTGCAGATCGCAGTTTCTGCCACTGCTGCGTGAGGTAGTGCGGGTGAATTTGAGCAGCAAAAACAGCCAGGATCAAAGCCAGCACTGTCAGCAGATACACCTGCCTCCAAAACTAAGACAAATTCAATTAAAATGTGTTGCTAGTTGTGAAAACATGGAATATCAAGGCATTTCATACGGAATTTAAAGACATTCTTAAAATCAAAATTTAGTTAAACCAAAGTTCAATCAAAATAGATTTTGGGTTGGTTCTTTGAGATCCTTACAAGAATGAAATAAGTTTAAACGGATAGTTCAACCCAAACTAAAAATTCTGTCTTCCTTTTTTTTACCCTCATATCATTCAAAACCTTTATGACTATTCTGTAGTGATGGTGAAAGTAAGCTTTTTGAAGCATCATGGCTTTCCACTCAAGTGTATCCTAAATGGTTTGTTACTTGAAGCTTTTCAAAACAGTGCACAATAGCGTCATCTTATGGTCAAAGGGTGGAAAAGCTGTCTGTGTCAACTAATATTTTTTATGATTCGTGTAATACAGCACTTCACATCAAATGAATAAATTATATGTAAGTGTTAATGGAGCACACAGGCCTAGGCTTTACATACACAATTTAAAAAGCATCAATAAATGGAGCAAAACAACATTTTTATAAATGTGCTTCGATCAGCATATGCAGTTATTCACAAAAGCTTTTGTCTTAGTCCTGTTAGACCATAAGCGAGGCTCATGCAGGCATACATGACAAAATATTGTATAACTGTGACATGATTGTGAACTGGAGACTTAACATTTTCTTTTGTGAGTAGTAGAACAATCTAAAGATTTCTATTAAGGAACAGGACGTGTTCAGCAGTGCGAGGCTATTCTTTATTATTTCCTACTTTTGCTGCCTTTGGGATATTCTTTCACCTGTGACAGTTGTAGTCCCAATTCACTACTGAAGCGAAAAAGACAATCGAACAAGGCTTCGTGAAATTTGTGAATCAGAATACGAAGCAGTCACATGATTGTGTCTAATAACAAAGCGTAAGACGTCACTGATCACGTGGTTATGGCAAAACGAATCAAGCTCGGGTACAGTGCTTCACTGTGAGATGCTTAGCTTTTTTTAAACAAGCTTTGAACCCTTGTGTTAAACGTCACATCACCACCATTCTGTGGAACACAAGAAGATATTTTGAGAAATGTCTCAGGAGTATTGTATTCATACAATGGAAGTCAATGTGGTTTGGTTATCAACCTTCTTCAAAATATCATCTTTTGTGTACTGCGGAAGAAAGTCATACAGGTTTGGAATGTAAAGAGGGTGAATAAATGAAATGTTTATCTTTGGTTGAACTATCATCCTTAAGTGTAGAATAACAAGAACTAATTTAAATAATATCAAAACAGAAACCCCCCTGCCCTGAATCCCATTTAATGGAGACAAATCATACACTGTTGCAGTAGAAGGCATAGAAGACTCCAGGCACATAACATCCCAAAATCCCCACGGATATTCCAGCATAATCCAGCGCAAGCCAGCGGCGACACGTTTTCTCTGAGCGGTGGCAACAAAACAAGTGGTAGCCCACAGAGCACAACATGCACACCTAATTACAAAAAATTAAATGTTAGAATATTGACACAGACAGATTAATTCCTTCTTTATGCATACAATTGTAATACATTTTATCTAGAAACTTTAAACCAAAGCATACAGTGCTTTTCAGGTACACATTTTCACATAAATCCTTCCATTTATTTGTGTAAATTACCTGAAAGCAAAAGAGTCCTATTGAATAAATCACATAATCCTCTCGTGATGCCCCTGCGGACGGAAGAACCGTTACCATGTCCTTCACGGCCAACAAGAAGAACAGGAGGAACCCGAGCAGATGACTCCAGATGTTTACGGTCTCATTGGACAGAACGAATATGCTGTGGGATGCATGCAAAAACAATCAGTGTGCTGGCTAACTACAAACCTGCACAAACAAAAAACCATCGAAGAAAACTCACCTTTTAAGGCACAGCTTTGACGGCAGGTGTGCTCGGTATCCATCTGTGATGTATGGATTCTCCTTTAGAAACACTGGGATCTGCTCATAGGTGTACAGTCTGATCCCTCTTGGCACAAGCACGGGCCAGTACTGATAGCTGCCCAACTCAATGTAATGAGTGTTCTTGAGAACACTGTGAGGCATCTTGGCTTACCTGGCTGTAGAAACGTGAAAGAAAGTGTTATGTTGATTTCAATTTGTGTGTGCCAAATTACATTATAACGTTAATTTATTGCTTCAGACCCACTGGATCTTGAGAAGTGAACTTTTTTGGAGGATAATTTCCTAAAGTGTTTTATTAATAACTATGATAAATTCTCTATGTAATATTGAAGTTAAGAAAACACACAGTGACTTCTAAATGTTCATGCAAATGTTTTGTTTCTGTTATTGTGGGGAACTCGAGCTGCTAAGTTACAGAATACACATCAGCGCTTTACTGCATTCGTTTAAATCCATTATCACTATCTGTAAATACATCAAACATCTCACCTGAGGTTTAAGAGTAGCCGTCTGTCCCATTCAGTAGTATAAGTTTGAACATTTCTGCTCAACAACAAAATGCGGGTATCATGTTGATGGCTAGCGGTTAGCCGTGCAGCTAAAAGCTAAAGCAGCTGAATGAATGACTCGAAAATCCTGCGACAAAGCACGCGAGCGCAGATTGGTCCTGTTTCAATGACGTCATCTTTATTTATGTATTTAAGAGTTGATGAAAACATATATCGCATATGCAAATAAATTTACATTACAATACATTTTATAACTGCTGAATGTAAACTTAGTTTTGTTAAACTAAAAATAATTGTTTTTATTTTAAGTAAAAGTCTTCTTGTTGAGTTCCTTCCGGCAATAAAAAGGTTTCTTCCGGTGTTTGTATGGTCGCATTTACATAATAATAATCTTTTATATATTAAAGTAACGTTCACTAAATCCTATAATAATGTAGGAAAAGTCATTTTGTGAACCTATAAAAGGACACTAGGCTCTGAAGAATGATAGAGGTAGAGAAAAGACAGCTTTTCAAAAAATATTTATGTATATAATAATTTTTTTATTGATTAACAGTTATAAACTACACCATAAATTTCACTCTCACAGGTTTAATGCATTTCAGAGCTTTTGACTGACAGTTGTGTCGTTAACAATAAACTTACACAGGTAATCTACTGATTAAAACAATTTCAATAAATATAAATATAAAAATAAAAACAAATAATTAAATAGAAAATAGAAATAATCCTAGAAAAATTAACATCTCTACAAAATGGACTGTCCTTCACTCTCATAATATGTACTCGTAATGAGTACTTCATGTACTCATAATAAGGCACAGTTTTGATTTGTGTCTCTGTTGTAAAATCAGTGTTTGAAGAGCATGCAGACAAAGTTCAGCAGGATACATTTATGCATCTAACAAATAAAAGTGTAAACTCTTATTTTGAAAAACAAAACTTATGTTGACATTAAAATTACAGCTTTTGTACTGTGACAATAAATTCAGTAAAGTGTTTCTATACTTATGTCGATTCCTCAATCCATCTTTTCTGAAAAAAAAAACAATACAGCCATTCATTACTATAACCCACATATCTGAAAGTCCATCCAGTCCAAATTCAATTGTATATTAAAAACTGACCAGAACCTCCTGAAGTGTGACTCATTAGATCGGTCAATCAGCTACTTTGAACCCGGGTGAATTTGATGCATCGCCCCTAAAACACAGAAAAAACATGATGAGGACATAAAAGAGTACTGTGCCATCTTAAATGATAAATCTTAATAAAGTTGTAAAACTATATTTTTGAAATTTTCCTCCGAATATCTGAGCAGTGCTTGCCCAAGAGCAAAAAATATGCCAAATAAGGACACTCTAAAGATCTATATTTTATTTTTTAAACCCAAATGGAAAAGCTGTATTTATTACTGCTTAGAACAGTTCAAGTCTCGTCATAACAAGCCACACGATTTGTCATTCATGTCTGATGCGCAAACGATGCAGGACAAATTATATGTCAAATTAAACAGTGAAAGGATATTGAGAACAGAAATGACGGAGTCGTTTAGGAATCTCTGCATCATTAAATACAAATAGTTTAAAGGAAAGGCCATTTAAGCAGATATCTAACTACTGTCCACACAGTCAAGCACTGCAACAGTAAGAACATTGTACCCTAGAAAAACATTGAGTTAAACTTAAACTATTGTGACATTGAGAGTTTGCTCTCTGTAGTGAAATGTCAGTCCACATCGATGACAGAAAATGACCTATTTTGTGTGTGTTTCAAGTGATAGTTCAACCAAATATAAAAATTCTGTCATCATTTACTCACCCTCTTATCGTTTCAAACCTATATGACTTTCTTCTGCAGAACACAAAAGAAGATATTTTGAAGGACGTTGTTAACCGAACAGCGACGCCACCCATCGACTTTGGTTTTGTGTCCATACAATAGAAGTGAATGGGTTCATTCGGTTACCAACTTTCTTTAAAATATCTTTTTATGATATCTATTCATATGCTTAACAGGACAGCCATACCTTATCATTTGCTGTAGGTCTCATTATAGCAACTCTGTGATATTGTCGACGCAGCAATGCCAATACAGCATCAAACTGGCCCTAAATAAACAACAAAACACAACATTTCACAAATGTAAATGATTCAATAATTGTATATTAAGTCAGCACACCAAAGCTCCTAAAAGGTCAAAAATGTATTAATTATAAGACTTTCGCATGGCGTGCATGTACATTTACAAATGTAAAAACACTCAGTATCAGTCAACAGAATAAGGACGATGTGTTAAAAAACACATACTTTAATAGGAGTGTACCACTTGTCCTGGGCCTGGGGTTGGTATATGGGAGGTGGTCTGGGTGGAGGTCTTATTACAGTCTCCTCAAACTCCTCTTCTGGCATTTTGACCACAGCATTTTTCGCTTTCTGTAACCGCGACCCTTCTTCTGTAGAGCCCTTATCACCCCACCGAACCTGTGGAGATTGCAGGCTTCAGCATACAGAGTTATATCTTTCAGTCAACTCACAGAGTCACCGCTGTCACTCCTTTGGCGGGGACCACTGATCTCTATAAATGAATGAATTGCTCATGACATCATATTACTGAAGCTACCGCGCCACCATGTTGGTGTGCACAAACATTCTATTAAATTTATAGGGAGTTATCACATATTAATGAGAAAAAATATTAGAAGTAATCATTAATTTAATGCCTAATTAGATGAAAAACGGGATTATTTAAGATCGTCATTTTGACTGTAAATCAATGGCGTGTTTGTCAGTTGGGCATTCCAAGATGCCGGTGCGACCGTTTCCGGTGGCTTCTTCTCCTGGTTTAGCATTCTAGGTGCAATCCAGTCACTTACTGTATATAGATCAATGGCGGGAATGTTAGACGTCATCACGCATATAATTCTCACAAATAATGAAACATTGGAACATTTCTCTAAAATCGTTTTTGGGGATTCATTCACAGAGCAATAATTTACAGGGGAACACGTTTTTAATAAAGTTTGAGAAAGTCGTCGGAGGTTTGGTGGTTGTGACTTTGATATCAAGACACCTTAGGTGTAGTCTGTTTATAGCATCGGGTTAACTTTTTACTTCTGCCGATTGTATTAAGGCTTCAAAAATAGCAAATATTGTGTTAATCTGTTACGATTATCTCGGTACACAAAACGTATAAACATCATGAACATTTGTTAATCCCAGATCTTATTTTTTGCGATATTCCTAAAGTCTATGGGAAAAATGCATAGGCTTTATGCATAGGCGCTAAATGCATAGGCGCTAACTTCCGGGTTAGCCTACATCTCTGAGGCACTCCATTATGTATATAATCATAATTTTCGTTACACATTTATGTGTCAGCAGTTTTAAAACAACATCACATTAAACTTATTTAATTACGTGCTGTGACATTAAGTTTGTAAATATTCTCAGATGTACCTCCATGCGTGTAATACCACCAGGGCCTCTGCCACCATAATAAGACGCATCTACTGTAGGCCATTTCTTCTTTGGCAGAGGATCCACCTCAGGTTCCTTTAAAACAAACATAGCAAGTGTTTCAAGAACTCATCATTTATCTGATTTATAAGAAATATATCGTTTAAAACACCTACAGGTATTGGTCGTGGGGGTGGTGGGCGAGATGGGGGTGGATCCCTGATCACCTGTCATAGGTGAAACAAAACAGAATATTACTATTTTATGAAAACACCTTCATCCACATGCGTGTATCTCCAGCACTCACCACGGTACAACAGAGAGGCCAGAACCACCAGAGCACAACTAGACCCACCAGCACCAGCAGTACCAGAATAACAATGGCCACCACCAGCCCATCAGACTGTGAACATTATAAACCATAACCTTGATTATTGTTGTTTTTTCAATTTTTGCTTTATTTCTATTATGTGCGTGTTTAAAAAGAGAATAAACCAGAATATTAAGAGGGGATTTACTTAAGCCAAAATAAATATCCTGCTTGCTCAAAGGTTATTATTGTATACTTACACATGTGGTGGCATATATCGTGATTGGACTTGAAATGAAAGACTGTCCATTATTCAGACTAATGAGCACATCGATTGAGCTGTTGAGAGAAATAATATTTTCTTTAGAACAAGATAAACAGCGTTTAAAAGGTCTCTTTTATCTGGTTGTTCTAAGGCTTGGAAGCAAAGAAAAAGTAAACGAAAAAATGTTGGGTTGTTTTGTAAGACGGTGCACTTTAGGAAACAAAACTGTTCTTTGTCTCCACGACACTGCCCTGCGACTGCGCCTTATCAGTTGACTATTAGCTGAGCTATAAACAGAAACCCAGATAGAAACCCCATGGAAAAAGATGGCGAACTCTCATTCTCTTTGCATGCCGGCTTGTAGCAGCTGTAGCTCCGTGAATGGAGAGCTACTGTTCTCAGAAACAAGCTGGAGGAATGCCACTTACTGGCCAACCTCGGTCAATACTGGAGCTGGACACAGCACATAATCATCCCTCACTATAGTCGGCCTCTCATCTAGAAGGAAGAGAGAGTGGCGTGAGACTGTTGTAAAATGCCAAATGCAGACAAAAACACATTCTGCCATCATTGACTGACCTTTATGATGTTCAAAACCAAAATTACTTTTTTTTTTAGATTGTGAGATATTTTTAAGAATGTACTGGCTGCTCTTTTCCATATAGTGAAAGTGAATGGGGACTGGAACTGACAAGCTTTAAAAATGCCTATAAAACACATTCAAAGTGACGCATTCAACCTGTTCTCAATACTTCAAGTCATCTTAAGATATATGATAGCTTTTGGTGGCTTTTATCTGAAAATATGTCTTTAATCAAATATTTTTAGTTTTTAGTTGGTTCTTATAATGTGACATTTATGTTATCTGTGCAACTTTTGTTAGTAAATAACAAAGTCAATTTATCTTTGTTTCTGACACATAGCCCTTGCATGATTTAGAATATAGCTCAGAATTCATGTAGACTACTGTTATCAAATTTTTATGGTGCTTTTTTATAAGTTTGGAGCTTGACACCTTCAGTCATCATTTACTTTTATTATATTGACAGTATATCCTTCAACATATTTCCTTTAAGGCTTCACAAAATAATGTTATACAGGTTTGGAATGACTGTGCCTTTAAGAATGTGCCAGCATTGCCAACCTGACAACGGTCAATTAAATGTCTTGTTTTGGGGTCAATCTGTCTTGATGTGGTTTTTCTTTGTCACCATGTGTGCTAGAGGATTTAAATGGAATGTATGGACTGTCTTACTATAGGGCTCCTGTTGATTGGCAGATATCGTACAGACCACGCCCTCTGAGGTTCTGCCCTGTGTGAAGCCCCTTCCTCTCAGAACAATGTTGAACGTTTCTAAAACACAATTTTGAGACATACAGTAAGTTAGCCATGAACACGGTTTCGAAAGAAAGACATGAATATAACATGTTTTATGTTTTACCATTCACACAAATGCTGGAGGGCTCAAGGTTGAAAATCTCTATACATGATTTCTGTAGAATCTGTAAACATAAATTCAAGTCAGTTAGAAGACATGATTCTGCATGCTATAAATGTCATTTTTGTTTACTTTTTTTTGTTTTACTTTTGGTTATTTTGTTTATGCCCAGCCTCACCGAATTTACGATGGTTTTGAGTGCTTGGAATCCATCCACGACTGGGAACACTTGGTCTTTGCCGTCTGCAATATCTACTAGCTGATCATAAACATATGTAACAATTACAGAGAAAACTAATTCAAAATTATTAATAATCATAGAATAGCAAATATACTACAGCTGGTATGCAGTTGGTAGCTGGCTCATTGCTGATAGTCTTGCAACAACTGATGATCAGCTATCATGTTCTTTTTGAGCAGCGTTTGTAGCCATTATATTTGTAACCTCACTAACTGTACCAGGCAAAAATTGATGCTTATGTAACATGAGCAGGATGTGAGCGCTGCAAAATCCAATTACGTCATTATCCCGCTCAGACAAGCCCATCCACCAGAGTCAATATAAAGACCCTCTGTTCACTGTTACTAATGCACAGAAACATCATCATGAAAACAATATTCCCATGACAGCCATTATAAACTACACATTAACAGCCTGTCAAGATTTTCCAAGTGTCTTTTACTATGTTGCTATGTGGTTGCTAGGGTGTTGGGGTGGGTTGCTTTGGCATAGCTGGGAGGTTGTTAGATGGTTGCTACTGGTCTCAACATTTGGCTTGGGTCCCTGATTCAATATAGTGTATATGATAAAGTATTGTTTCTATCAGAAAAGTTCAATCCTTAGGTAAAGTAATAGCAGACCTCTTCTCAAGAACTCTTGAGATATCACTATCGTCTTTCACGACTTATATTTACATGAGGTTTTGTTCAAATCCCTAATGTAAGATAAATACTAGCAGTGATGCTAGTCTTGGTAAACACAACCGAAAAACGTCATTAACAAGTTAAGAATAGACAGTTTCAGCGGCAGCAACATAAACAAACGATATGTGGCCCAAACTTAACTTCCAGTAGACCTCCGCAAAGTATCTATAACTATTGAGAAGTTTTAATTAAAATGAACACAATTCATATAATATAATAGTTATTTTTTAAATTCATTTAAACATATCTTTAATATAAAATCACTTGTTATATTATTACCAAGCACAAACCAGATGTTAACTTCAGGCCAGGCATATGCATCCAATGAAATTGTCTATAGTGTAAACAAGAATCTAGAAATATCTTACCTGGTTAGCATCAAAGTCCTTCACGCCAACACAGTACACCCGTGCACCATAATGTCTGGCCTGATCAGCCTGAGTGAGCATATTCATTTATTAAATACTTAATGCCCGGTTTCACAGAGATTAGTCCCAGACTTCAATTAATTTTGAGCTGTCTCAACTGAAAAGAACATATCTTAAAGAGAACATAACTAGGGATTTTAAAAGTCCAACTTTGGTTTATGGAGTGTCCAACAACACGTTTATGTACGTAGAAGGTGTAAAAACATTAAATTCCTAGCAAAATGTAGGCAGGGACTATATGGAATGACGTAAATCCACCGCGGTTCACGATTCGACTCCCTTTTTCCCAAGCCAATAACTTTGTTATTCATTCACCTTCGGAGACTTGGCAGACTTCTTACTTTCAAACATGGCAACATTACACACTGCGTGAAATGTAATTTTCATGATCTCATGTTATATACTCTTTAAAATATGTCAGTGCCATTGATCTGTCAGTAATGTTTTTTTCTAAGGCATTTTAATAAAAGTTAGTTAAATAGCCTAAATTGACTAAGGCATAGTCCTGGCTTAGGCTAAGCCTTGTCTATGAAACCGGGCGAACAACTGATGACTGATCATTTTTAAATCCAAAAACAAATAAAAGATTTTGCGACTGCAATGTAAAGAAACTACAAAAAGAGGACAACTGATTGATTTTATGTTATCACAATAGCTGTGCTTGTGATAAACCTCTCCATGTGCTATGCTAAATGTCCCACGACTGAAAGACATTGTTGATGTCAGACAAAACATAATTTCAGGAAACAAAAAAGCATATTCTTAATTATTAAATAAGTTTTACTGACTACAAATAAAGGGCGACCATCATGAAGAATTTGTGGAAGAAAAAAAATAAATCACGAAATATGGAGATGACTTTCCACCCGACAATGAAGATGTGTTGTTTTACCTCTTTCGCAGCGAGTTCATGAGGATACATTTCCAGCTTCCCATCAGTCAATGCAATAATGATGCTGGATGATCTTGTGTGCTGAGCGACCATTTGTTCCAATGCCTAAAACAGTGTTTATTTACTATACCTTTTGATATATACTGCATAGTCAAAATATGTGTAAAATACATCAATATGTGGTTGTTGAGCATTTTATTTTAAAATCATGGCACAGGGAGCTAGTCCTTGCTGTCACGGAACGGGAAGTGAGAGAATCCAAATGCTGGCAGTGAAGGAAATACTTTAATTAATAGACACGAAAACACAAAACAAAAACTCACAATAGGGTAAATTACAGGGGATAACAGAGACAGCCAAACAGGAACAAAAAAACTCACATAGGGTAAACAAGCTATAACAAAAATCAAAAAGGATAATGAACAGGAACAGAGTGCTGGAGCAGAAACGCTGGGACACAGCGTGGACCAATCCTCAATAAAGCCGCTCCAACGAGTATTTGGACACAACAAGGAACATAAACAATGGATAATAAACATAAACAATGGATAATAAACAATAGGCAGGTGTGGGTAATGAAACACTGAAGGGAAGCTAACGAGGAAACGAGAGGGGCGGGGAGACACGAGAAAGCACATGCCATGTCAATATAAAAACACAGCCATGTCTTTCGCACACTAAACACGTGATACTATCATGGTTCTACCCCAAGTATGGAAAAGCCTGAACAGAAATGGCAGAACCATGACACTTGCTTAGTAACACCTTCCACTCCTCTGGGATGGCTTTCCATTAGATGCTACATGGCTTGATTTGCTTCTAATTCATCCCAAAAGTGATAAAAGCTGAATACCAGCAGTCCAATACTAAGCTGTTAATATAAAAAATAAAATAGTTGTTGGTATTACATTTACCTTTTTCAACCCCTCGTGCATGTAGGTCTCACCAGCAGGATTGATCTTGCTCAACCTTTGAAGACCATTATCTATAGCTGCCCTAAAAAGCCATAGCAGTCATTTTTAACTGCTATGTATCTGTGGCACAGTAAACATGTTATAACAATGCTGAAGAAGTATTTACAATAGAAAAAATGAAATCACACCTGTCTCCAGTGAGAGGCAGGATTACTTCTGCATTTGAAGAAAACACTATGAACGATACTCTCATCTTCGGGCTAAGTAAACAGAAACAATCAATTTATCACGAGAAGCACAACAGACCAAGTAAAATCAAATTTACCCTCTGCGTGGGTATGCAAAATGACATGTTTCTAATAGTGTATACACCGAAACGATTTAATAGGGCAGTATTTGGTGAAAATGACTACTGTGACACAATTTGTGGTTAAATATTTTGCCATCTTGCCCAAACCGGCATGAACTAGGTCACCATACCACACGCTAATCCAAACACAAATCACACACAGACTAAAGTTAAACATAGTCAGCTACAATTAAGTGTAAATTTAGTTCAACACATGTTCAAGAGGTTGGAAGTCAAGCAAGTGCTTTATAGAAGGGAGGGTATGGTTGTGGTGGTGCGGAAGCTCTACAACCCATTCAATAACATTATATGTGTTAGTTCTTCATGAAAAAGGACAATTGAACGTTTCTTACCTTACAAAGCGATTGGTCAATTGTTCCACAAATCCATATATCTCCAGCCAGTTATCAGACACACTGCCTGACCTAGAATGAGGAGGAAGGTTTGGGGCTTTTAGAAGATAAACAGCTCCATAAAAGGGATCTTTAGAACTATACAATGGCTAGGGGGACAAGGCATCTAAATATACCAGAGCTGTAAATATAATGTGGTCTCATTTGAGATATTCTTCATATTATTATTAATATTTGTAAATATACAGAAAAGGAGCATAGGGTGATTGCGCGTGCGTGTGTATTTCATATAAATATACACCCTATATACACAGAGGTATATAAGTGATTTACATACTGTCAAACTCACCGATCCAATACAAAATATAAATCAAAGGCGCCATGGCAGTCTTCTCCTTTACCAAATAAAGTCAGAGAAGAAATGCAGAAAAGTTGAAGAGCCCATGCCGCTGTTGTCCATCTCGCTTTAACCGCATGACTGCTGTCTCCACTCATTCCTGTCATTTATTCGCTTCTTTATTATAGAAACGATTGAAATTCGTACAAGTAATCCAGATGACGCGCGTGAACGATGCGCACCGTTGTTTATTCCCGCATGACAATGCGCGCGCTGTCAACAAATCAATCCGGTCACTCCTGCTACAGCGGCTTTGAAATGTACTTCTTGCTTTTCCAAAACAATAATCGCTTCCACTCGGCATTCATTTAATATCATTCCGTGAAAGTTTGTGATCGAAGCGGGTGGGTTTACATTGCACATGAACTATTGATTCAACGCGCATGCGCGGAAAAGGCAGACGCGTAGAAGAGCTCAAGTGGTTGCGCTCAGATCTGAACACAGAATAAACAAAGACTGGAAATACTTCTGCTGTGACTGAAGATATCGTTTTCTTTAGGATTTTATTCAAATTGATAGATATATTTATGTACTTTGCCTGCTGTAATTGATCAAAATTTACTTGAGACTAATTATCATTATATATGAATAATTTAAGACTCCTTCCATACGGAGTCGTGTGGTCAGATTGCATGGGAATATTTGTCAAAACGGAAACCTGCGGTTTACTGTTGAAAAAATACAACTTTACATGTCTGGATTTAAAATGTATTATTTAAAAGGTATCTTGGTTGAGAAATTAAGTAAATTAATAATAATGTGTACAACAAATGCAAAATGTAATACACATCAGCCCAGGCATGACACATGTTTATAAAAAAATATTATTTTCCTGAGAACACTAGTAGTTTTCAATAAAAATGATCATAGTCAACCTTTGCCTTATTCCAGTGATTTTATTGTGTCCCAACTACAAAAATGCTGGAATTTGTATTTCAAATCTGTGATCCTTTTTCATTCAAGTGGACCCTACTGTTCCCAGCCATTGCCTGCAAAGTATTCAATCAGCTAGGAGCAAAAAAGAAGAAATAGAAGCGAATGAGTAATGACCATATAATACTTTATACTTTTATGCATTGTTTATTGCCAGGTACGAAACAGAAATAAAAATTTTTTTTTTTCAAAATGACTTTTTCATATTTGGAAATAATAGAAATTGGTAATTAAATCACAACTATTATTATTATTATGACAAGAAAATTAGAAATGTATTTTCTCCTTTACATATACTTTGTTAATACACATGTGGATTATAAAATGTTTAAGTAAGAAATACAATTATTTTGTGTTTCAGATTTCGAATGCAAACAGAGCTTCCTCTTTGAATTCCCTCTGCTGTGAAATTAGAGATTTCTCTGTGCAGAAAAACCTGCAAGCCCCTGCAACAGAAAGCAACTCATTAAGCTCATGCCCTGAAAAACAAATCTTCCACACAATTCTGCAAGAGAGCTGCAGAACCGCAGGAAAAAGAAGCAAGTTCGAAAACTTAAGCACCAAAAGAAGACGCTCACATGAGAGCAGAGGGATGAAGGGGAACTTTCACCTTTTTATACCCATGGAGATGAAAAGGTATCACTGAAAAGGTTTTGTATTAATGGAGTGAATAAACCTTCTTTCAATGGGGGCAGAAAT
This sequence comes from Triplophysa bombifrons, assembly GCA_029783895.1. NCBI lineage: Eukaryota > Metazoa > Chordata > Actinopteri > Cypriniformes > Nemacheilidae > Triplophysa > Triplophysa bombifrons. The sequence goes on from CM056471.1 coordinate 5,101,727, forward strand.
TCTCAGTATGAGCTGACACAATGCCATGGGAACCGAACGGCAGATCCAGACAGCCAGGATTTGAAATACAATTGTGATTGAGTCTGTGTCGGCCATTAGAGGCTTGTTGGAAAAGTGTTCCCACACAACCTCGCATCCCACTTGTAACATCAGATTTTTCAACAACCTCATGCCAACTCAGACAACTACTCATCCTTTAAAACTAATAGCCCTCGAGTGCTCAACTTCCAGAGCTCTTCTTGCAGCCACTCATGCCTCCATCACCCTTAAATGGACTGCCTTTGCAAAACTGGTGCACTAAATATAATATTTTCATTTGACCTTAGGCATGATGCGCCATTTGATGTCTCACCACAAGAGGGCTCTGTCAGACAGTGGTCTTTGGTACAAGAGCCCAGAAGTAATGTATACCAGTAAGATTTAATGGCATTCCATTGGTTTCAATACAACTAAAGCCCCACCACCAGAACCCAACACATTACAGTAGAGACCATTATATTTTTCTTTAAAGACAAATAACAAATACTATTTGAATTATATTGTTTTAAATCCATTAGAAATTTTTCAATGACTTCTTTTGTTTTTTTATTTATTAACATTGTTAGTATTTCTGACAACTGTTTGTTTGTTTGTTTGAATGCATGTATCTATAGTGAAGCACAGTACAATACCACCCCTTGGGGAGCAATAATGATCCAAAACTTGCTCACAGTTTGACCATGTTTGTGCTCTAGCCAGCAAATTAGGTTTTTCAGTAAATACTCTGAAACAGTCTAAGATCACAACAACTCTTCATCCAAATGGCCACACAAAAAAATTAACTTGCAGCAAACTTAATAACGGAGTGAGGGACGTTGAACCTGAAAGCCGAATCTTTCAAAGGAAGGTTTATTCTCACCCTCATCAAAAGTCAAATGAACTGTTCAAATTTACAAAGCACAGTCAAAAGGCCACAGCTGATTTAAGGCTCACACCTGATTTAAAACAAAAAAGACATGGAGTCCAATGCAAAACTCTTCATTCTTCTGACAAGACTCTTGGCTAAACTGTGTGTCCACTGCTTTAGTATATCAACCCGCTGTCCTGTAGTTTGCTGCAGAGCATCTTCCATCGTCTCAATTAAATCCATAATTAGGTACGTCTGGTATCCTGCATCTGCATACAATACATAGCAGCAGGGAGGGGGATTAGGTTTTCAAAATACTCTTCAAATAACTTAGTAGTCAACACTCTTATTGTACACTACACGTTTTAGGTGAATGAATCAATAGAGAATATGATTTTATATTTTATAAAGTTTCCATGCATTATTTGTTATGAGCGTTAATACTTGTAACACACACTCATACAAATTTTACCTTGTCGACCCTGTAACATCTCCGTGTCGTCCTCTTGCTTTATGTTCTCAGTTGACAAGTGAGAACAAATCCAACAAGTCCCGTGCACCTGCCTGCTGATTGTTCATGGACATCATCGTCTTCTTTTGTTACTCCAAATAACTTCTTAGTAGTCAACATTCTTAGTATATACTACATGTTTTAGGGGAAATGAAACAATAGAGAATCTGATTACATACTGTATTGTCTAGGTCTAATTCAGAGAGTTTCCATACATTATATGTTGTCAGAATCCCAAGCTAGAATACTGGTGACACTTTTTAATACAATTATTTTACTTTGTCGACCATGTAACATCTCCGTGAAATCCTCTTGCTTTATGTTCTTATTTTTCCAGTGGAGATCCAACAAGGCTCGTGCACCACTTGGGTGCTGATTGTCGGGACATCATCATCTTCTCTCGTTTACGCGTTACTTCTGACACTGGCTTGCCTTTCTGATAACCGAGGTGAAGTGTAGGAGCCCAGTCTATAGACTCAACATCGTTTAAAGCACTAGGTTGGTCTAAAGAGAACAACACGTAGCAAAACGTTTGCACCCTGGAAACTGCAGTGAGTTGTGACGCACTTTAATCTTTATCTTTAATCTCTATCAAGCCTTACTTGTAATAAAAACTAGAAGGATCCCATATGAACTGGATAAAGTGAAAAATCTCGCGTTACTCCATTAAACAGTTTAACGTGCCGAAATGATGGCCACAGAAAAACAAAATTCTATTAAACCTTAATTGTGAAATACACTAGCTACATTTAAAAGAACACTAGAATCTTAGTTAATTGGAATCGAGTTATCATTTTAGCACTTCCTGTTCCATCACCCCAAAGTCTAAGGTTTTGTTTAACGGGTTTTTGGTAAATCAGCTGAAACGAGGTCAACGGTTAACAAAACCTCTGAAAATTATCCATTTTAATCAATGACAAAAAACACCAGCTATAACACGCTTGTGATTTTTAAAGCTTCATTGCGTCTTAAAAATGGTGGTTGCTAAAAAGTTGCTAAAAGCGACTACTTCCTTTGGTGGGGAAGTTAGATGTCATCGTGCATATAAATCTCGCAAATTATGCAAAATTGGCATGCAGATTAATTCACGGAGTAATAATTTACCAGGGAATTTTTTTTTTTATATATAGGACAGTGGAGAGCAGACAGGAAATGCGTTGGATGTAGAGACAGGGGTAAGGGACAAGCAAATGATGCTCGAGACTGGCACCATGCTGTCGCACTGACCACAGGGTTGTCGTCACTGGGGGAACACATTTTTAATAAAGTTTGAAAGAGTTGTCGGAGGCTTGGTGGTGGTGGTGACGTTGATATCGCGCGACATTTTCCCTGTATAGTCTTTTTATAAAACCATGTAGCTCTTAACTTCTGCCGATTGTATTTCGGTTTCAAAAGTAAAAAAGGTGGTGTGCATTTGTAAAGATTATCCTGATGAACAAAATAGATTTTCCATTCACACGCATTTTGGCCAACACTGTCTAACAAATCTTATGACTGCCTGCGGTTCAGGGTCTTTCTTTGTACTTTCAACAACCTCATCCAGACGTGAGCATGTCATCGGCCGGGCAGCTTTTGTGGATTCTTCCATGGCTTTAATGTCCTCAGCAAGCTCCAAGGAATAAAGTTGTGGTGTTGGGAATGGATATCTAGAATGAGTGTCGGCAACAACCTGTGATTTCCCTAGAACATATTCAGCTTTCGCGTTGAAGTTCATCAGCGGAATCAACAATCTCTGACACTTCAAAGGAACCATGTCAATCCCCTTACTGTTGATGAGCGGGACCAACGGCTTTTGATTTGTGTGGATAACAAAACTATCCAGACCTTTCAACATACTCGGAGAATCTTTCCCAAGCCCACACCACACCGAGGCATTCTTTCTCGATCTGAGCATATTTTGTTTCAGCGTTGGTTACCGTACGAGAGCAGTAAGCTACGGGTCTCAGGCATCCATCACGCTGCTGCTGGAAGAGAACTCCTCCGAGTCCATAGCTGCTGGCATCAGCAATTACGATGGTAGGTTTTGTTCACATCGAAGTTGGAAAGAATTGGTGCTTCAGTCATGAGCTGATTAACTCTTGTGAGTGCTTGTTCCTGTGCATGACTCCAGGTCCAGACCACATCAGTCTTCAGTAGATCATTTAGTGGACGGGCTATCTCAGCCAGGTTTGGTAGGTATTGACCTAGAAAGTGAACCATTCCCAAAACTCTCTTCACCTGTTACATTCTGTGGGGGCAGAGTGTTCAATATGGCCTTGATCTTTTCCTCATCAGGTCTGACTCCATGAGCATAGATGACGTGACCAAGAAACCGATCTGCTTTTGCCTCAACAGATATTTGCTGTCATTGAGCTTCATTCCAGCATCAGAGAGTGTTTTCAAGACTCTCTGTAGACGACGATCATGAACCTCCGGTCTATCCCCATAGACAATTATGTCGTCCATGTATGTTGCCGTACCTTCGTGCTCTTTCATGAGTGTGTTCATCTTTGTTCATAGTTGTTCATATTTCTGGGTCAGAGGAGATTCTAAAGGGAGTCTGTGAAAAAGTACCTCCCGAACGGCGTTATGAAGGTGGTGAGTTTGGCACTCTACGTGTCCAGCGGAATTTGCCAGAAACCACTTGCTGCGTCTAGAAGTGGAAACATTGTTGATCCTGACAACTGAGGGAGCATATCATCATGGGTAGGCAAGATGTACCTCTCTCGTTCCACTGTTCGGTTTAGACCGTTTAGGTCCACACATTCCCACTTGACCATTTTTTCTTGGTACTGGGACCATTGGCGCGCACCATTCAGTTGGTTCCGTTATTTCCTCAATCACACAACTCTTCGCCATACGATCCAGTTCAGCTTTCACCTAAGGGAGTAGAGGAACAGATACTCTACTGGCTACTGCAATTGCAAATGGAACTGCATCTTCTTTTAGCTTTATTTTCACAGGTGTAGTTTTTAAAAGTCCAACACTCTCACCAGGCAAACTCGTCAGGCGGACCATACTTCACGAGCACCCCGGGTGTCACCTTTTCAACATATTATTTTAAGTTGTACAATAAATTCCCCACTGGGGTTGCTTGCACCTCCATTCTGTATGTGTCTTGTCACAACGCGCATCAATTCAGGTTTTGTGTTAAGAGCATAGTAAGTTTGTTCCGATATGAGACTAATGTCTGCTCCAGAGTCTATCTTAAACTCCACTGCTGTATCCCGAATTCTCAATGGTTATAGACCAGGGGTGTCCAATGTCGGTACTTGAGGGCCACAGTCCTGCAGAGTTTAGCTCCAACTTGGCTCAACACACCTGTTTGGAAGATTCTAGTCTGCTTTGTGAGACCTTGATTAGCTGTTTAGGTGTGTTTGTTAAGGGTTGAAGCTAAACTTTGCAGGACACAGGCCCTCCAGGGCTGACTTTGGACACCCCTGTTATAGACCAAGTGTCACTTGAGTCTTTTACTATAACTGCCCCAAGGAAAATTGAAGATTACTGCTCACTCTGTACTACATTCACATCACTGACATGTAGAGTACGACACACAAAAACATAATGGCCTCTCTTACCATACTTTCACCAGTCTCCTCGTCTTGCAGGGCAGTTGACACTCCTTTGAATGCTGTTTGCTACATCTCATGAGCTTCTTGTTGTTTGCGTCTTTCGTTCGTGTGTACCTCTGGTTGTTTGGTCTCTGTGTCCCTTTTCTCTCTCTCCTTTAAGGCTTGAAAGCTTCTTTCGCTTGAAATGAGGTGATGTACTTGCGTCGAACAACTTCATTCAATCCTGAAGAACCACTCTGTTCAGAAAAATGTGTTTTTATCTGTTCCGATTGCCGTGCGTGTCGACACGCTCTTTCCAGTGACAAATCCGGCATCATTTGTAGACTCTGGTACGAATTTTTGTCAAGTACACAGATCACAAGTCTGTCTCGTATGTTTTCACTTTTGGCTTCCCCAAACGCACACGTTTCGGCCAGTTCATGCAAACTACGAATGAATTCCTCAACGGTTTCGCCATGTTTTTGAACACGCTGATGAAATCTGGCTCGCTCGTGTATCACGTTGACTTTAGGCATGAAGTCATTATCCAGTTTCCCAGAACAATGTCGTACCTGTTTTCGTCACCATCCTCGCCATCCTCAAAAGGGCTAACAATGTGCTCAGCCTCCTTTCCGAGAGAATACAGAAGCGTACAAACTTGAATCTCCCCCGACTCTTTATACAGCTTGGTGGCTATACGAAATCTCCGGAAAAGCTGTTTCCATTCCGGCCAGAGCTCAGGATGACTAAGGTCGAAACCGTCGGATGGAGAAAACTTTGCCATATCACCGCGTTGACTTGTGACACCATGTGATGTTAGGATGGTACTGGTTCCAAGAATAAGACACATGGATGTCTTTGTTAAACCATAGTTGTCTTTATTAGCATTCCGACATGCATTGGCGTTAGCAGGCGAACAACATGTCCCCCAGCTTCCCCGCACACTACCGTTGTAACTACCTTGAACGGGCCATGCATAACATGCAATGATTACTGTAGAGACTCTTGTATAATTACTGACTATCATTACAGGGACAATACTACCCTTCTTAAATTATTTTATACATGGTTGAGGCACATGTTTCATAGTATAAGTGCTTATTGTTTAGTATGTCATTTTGGACACAGAGCTATAATCTCTGAGTTGCTGGATAAAGCCCAACATGACACGAGTTACTTCCGCATCCATTCTTCCACCGGACGTCTATGGAAGAGTCGCAACTCTGTTTTTCTACGGCACTGGTGGACAACCTACGTATATTGGCCCTAATCAGATGCTAATGCAAAGCTCGTCATAATCTAAAACCAGGCCCACTGGGAGGAAACAATCTAACCCTCTACTAAGATAACTTTACTGCAAAACTTTCTGCTTCATCCACATTCTAAAAAATGCTACAGTTTAGCTTACAGAAATATAACATAAAAATGATATTCGGATGTTTGAATCACCAGTGACAAAATGTTTACTGCACATGCTGAGTGACAGGATCCCAAAATTCTCCCATTCCTGCGGATGCTTCACGTCCAATGGAGTGTATATACTTTTCTCTCCTTACAGGCTGGCTTTGACGGTTCGGTATCTTATAAAAACCTTTTGTTTTTTTTGGCTTGTTTGTTGTACACCCTATCATACAGCAGCTTTTAGGCATTGTTCCGTTTATTGTTTTAAGTCAGAAAGGAGGCAGCTTCCCGCAAAAGAAAGTCAATGGAGAGGCTTGGATTGTTTTCCCCGGTATGGGAGTGGCCTACATTTGCTATGTCTCTATGCGAGACACGCGTCATGATAACCACGCCCACCGTGGGGGGAAACAACCCAACCCTTTCCATTGGCTTTGTATTGGGGGAAGCTGCCTCCTTGTCATCATAATGAAAAAGCACATTTAGCTTAAAAAATAATGCAACAATACACAGTTCAGGATTTTCACGCTCGTATACATTTAAACCATGATCCACTTTTTACCAAATAAAAAATACTGAACACTCCAAGTCAACTTAATTCAGAGATTTCTTTATAGGAAAACACGTACACTGACACAACATCCAACTATCATACACAAAAATATATTTTCATATTGTAACAAATATGTTCAGTACACAAAGACGTAATACCTTTTACCAAGAGCAAAAATAATTGCAAAAACGTGTAAAAGAACAGGTCAGCCAGCGACATGCTCTTAATTCACCCAAGAGATTTTCTAGCATTTCATTACGGTACTTGAGGTTCATGAGATGAATATGTTTTTTAGCATAGTTTTACTGTCACAATGAGATTCCAGCCTCAAATTCAATAATAAACGCAAACATACATACAAACAAACACCTTAATTACGCCCTTCAGAGTCTTTAGTGCCAACAGTCCTTTGACAGGAACCCAATCCCAAAGTTGCTGTTTACATTCTGCTAAGAGATGACCTACGACAATAAAAAACAAATACTATATTGAACATTTCTATTCAGCAGTGCCAGATTAAAGCAGTTTCAAAATAGGATTTCAGGGTTCAGACCTGAGCGAACGGCGAGTGTCCCTCTCCAAGTTGTTTTCTGGACCTTCGCTTTCATATGAAGCGAGCTGGAGCTCTGAAACATATAATAAGCAGTTTCATGGTTTGTTATTGTATCGGGGTATGTAGTTTACTAAAGATCAAGAAGAACAGGAGAGAGAACTCACCATCCTCGTTAAATACTGGCACACTGATAAGATACTGTAGTAACTTCCTGTCTCTCTCGAAGGGACATGTCACCTGCCTCCATGACAGGAACTCACTCACCCGCTTGGCCAACTCCCAAAATTTCTGTAAGAGTTGGATGCAATTTATCATATAACCGTATTTAACTTTGCTCGTAAAATCTGAAAAAGCTGTGAAACTATTGTCACACTATTGAAAAATTTTAGTGTGATAACCATGTAAAAATGACAAAAACAAACATACCTCAAAATTGATGCGGCCATTAGGTAATCTATTGACACATCCTTCATTCAGGAAGTAGATGTCTTTGATGAACAAGCTGAAGAATGGGATAACAATCTGATGGAAAGACAGAAAACAGGTGAACATATGTTTACATTTTGTTTAAAATGATATATTTAAAAAACTGTGGCATTATATTACCATTTCCTGGCTTGTGTGTGCTGTGGTTGATCTCTGAGTCGCTCCACGTAGTGCAGTGCGGTAGCTGTAGAAGTTGCTGGATGGGTCCATTTGGTGCTATGGTACAAAAACAATCAAACTAAATATGTACAAGCATGGAGTTTTGTTTTGTAAACACGTACTCCTATAGAGCTTGCATGGCTTACCACAAGGATGTCAAATTTGTCTGTGTTGACTTTGTTCCAGGTCTTCTTTAGCCGGGACACAGGGTTCATGTTCATCCCCGCTGCAAAGTACAAAATAAATAAGTGAAATTTATTTTTACGATTTTGGCGTACAGTCCAGATCTTACCATTCTGGCTGTCCTTACATAACAAGGTTTGGATAGGTTTTACTGAAACACCGGAAATAATATCCTCTCGATAAAAGAAAAACAGTATCTGGGGGAGTGGCTCTAGAAAACATAGCCGGGTTTTTATAGTTTACAGCTTAATATTCTCTTGTCACTTTGTGTACACAACTTATTTCATTCTCACTACCGATAAAGGTTTTCGGTTTTTAAAAACAAATTGTTACATGTAAAATTTTACTATTAAAATATAATTTATTAATGTCTTATCATGTATGATTAAAAAAACTTGCTTAGTCATCATGGCTTCGCTTGCTATGAGATTGATAGTTTTAACTCATTACAGCCTTTTTTGTAAAAGTTTTTAAATAATCTCTTTAAACATGTCATACATTGATTTTATTTAATAAAAGGCAAAGTTGTAGATGCACGTTTTATTTTTAAAAGAAAATCATGTTTGACATCTTGACACCAAGATTTTGTGAGAAAACGCATTCAGAATCTCAGATTCTTACTCTCGGTTAATCATTTCAGGTCTGGTTTCATGTTTTGGGATTGTTTTGGAGTCTGCAGTTAAAGGAATGAGGAAGATATGAACCAGAAGTTGACAAAATGACCGAACTCTCAGAGCACTTTTAACTCTAAATTGTACGGCATAACCATAGGTTGACAAAGACCTTTTTAAAATAGTACTTTGTAATATTACCTTTTTTAAGAATTGATGCCTAATAACTCTGATTAACAAGTACTCACTAATAATGGCCATCAGGGAGTTGAAGTTGCCAATGTTGAAGCATTCCTGTGCCACATCAATGAAGAACTCCAAAACTCTTGCTCTGTGTTTCTTCTTCACAGGCTAAACACCAGCAGGGGGCAGTATAGTGTCAATAATAGCAAAACAAATACTACTTTTAGAGCACAGTGGTAAAATTATTTAGCAAAATAACCTAACTACTTCTTGCCTATTACAGCTTCTTTCTATAGATATACATAACATACAAACCACATACATAAATGCGAGGGCTGAAAGCATTTGTTCCTAAAATAGTTGTTTTCTTACCATGCAAATTTCTGTGGCTACAAGGTAGCTTAGTCTGTTGAACCATTCAACGTAAGCCTCCAAGTTAGTTGACTTTCTTTTGCTGAAGAAGCTCTAAAATAAAAGAAATGCTCCTTGTTAATCCATTGAAGCAGAGTTTAAATGCTTGTTGACAAATCTCACAAATATATTGTGTGATATAATTAAAAACTATTTTAAACCCAAATCAATGTTTCACAGTGTTGTACGTAAACTTTAGACAAAGCAGTTTGGCCTGCTTACCTTCTGGTTGTCTGAGGGTCTCTTCTGAACAAACGATCGCACAAATTCTTCAGGGCCAATATAACTGAGCCTCTCCTAGAAAACAGGACATTTGTTCAAATATACGTAGTTAAATAAATGACTTTAAGGCAAAGAACAGTGAACTCATTTACAGTATTTACTCAAATTCGTTGATTATTTGCTCATGTTATTCCAAATTGAAATCATTTTGAATGTTCACTGAACACAAAATGAGAAGATTTTTAATAATTTCTGTTTTTATGCTTTCCGAACAACGGTGGTACATACATATTTTTTTAAGTTCCAAAAGTCAATAATGTAAAATATGATTGATCCGTCTTCCCAAACACATATAGGTCTGTCATCACTCACCATCTCAATGTGTGTAAGTTGCTGGGCTACGACGAAAGGGTCGTCACAGATATTCAAAACGCAGTCATCTCTGCGTACTAACTGCTGCTTGGACTTTAAGGCGACGGGTCTGTCCAAAGCGGCGGCTGCGCTGATTGTTGCCAGCGACTCTTCGTACTGCCCGAGGGTGGTCAGTTTGCGCAAGAGCCGCTGAATGAGTCTCTGCATGGCCCTCCGTGACAGCTACACAAAAACAGAGCATTAGAACATTGCCATTTGCGTATGTAGCAAATCAAAACATTTGGCGACAAAATATTGACCGTAAGCAATCCTGTTGATATTACAGCTCGTTTAAAAAGGGAAAAGCAACACTGAGGGCATGGAGCCAACAGGGGCGTATGTGCAAATCTGTTATGACGCATGAACCCATTTGGCTGTTTTTGTGTTATTTTCCAATACATTGACAAACTGTAGCAACACATGGTCAGATTTTACAATTATTCATACAAAGGCTGTTTACAATGTAGTCATACTTATTCATAATGCCTATGTTCTATGACGCAGACATGTGATGCATCATAAACAGTACTCATGATGTTTGTATTGCATCATCAGTACTGTAAGGATGACATCACCAGGTCCATCTGATTTCAAAGGCTGCTGACCTCATCTCCAAAGGCAAGACGATGGGTCATCTCTTTCAGGCTGCGCATCATTCGCTCGTCCCTGAAGTCGTACGGAAAGGTCTCTGTCCATTCCGTGAGCAGCTGCACGATTTTCGGTGCTATTTCCCGTATTCGTTTCTGTAAAGTAGACATGGATACTTCAGCACTAAAGGCCCATCGTTATGAATCAGTTACACTTAATATTTCATATTAAGTTGTAAATGAATAAGCATGTGTTTTAAAGTCGGGCTGGGCGGTATAACACTATGCCTTAATGCTATGTAAACATGGTTTAGCTGTGGATTGTTAGTTATCCAAGCAATTTGGAACATTAAAGTGATAGCTCACCCAAAAATGAAAGTTCTGTCATCATTTACTCACCCTCTTGTCATTTCAAACCTTTAGGACTTCCTTACTTTCACAGAACACAAAGGAAGATATTTTGAAGAAAGTTGGTAACCGAACAGCACTGGCCCCCATTCACTTCTATTGTATGGACCGAAAACCAATGCAAGTGAATGGGGGCCAATTAAAAACATTCATCAAAATATCTTCTATTGTGTTATGCGAAACAACGAAAGTCATAGAGGTTTGAAATGACAAGAGGGTGACTAACTGATGACCGAATGTTTATTTTAGTGTGATCACTTTAATATAAATTCCAACTGATTTGCATCACGTGTATACTAGTTAAAACACAATGGCTTGAAATCTGTCTCAATACATTAATAAACTCATGTATATCACTGTTAGGAGTCTCAAGATGTGTTATATAATGTGAGGCAGCTGTTTTTGCAAGCATTTGTTTTGGGTACACACCTGTGTAATCATAGCAGAAGTACATCAAGAGTAAAAGCTATATTTCTAAACAAGACTGCACATATAAATATACCACAATGTAACATAATGGTCAAACTGCTCACTACAGTATTACAACATGTACCTTATCTGTCTGTGGGTCACCAACTCTGTAATGGTCCACACAAAGGTAACAAACACGCGACATAAGTTCGAACGGATGCAGGAAGAGGCGGGAGCTTAGCAGGAAGGTGAAGATGTAAGATCTCTGGAAAATGACAAAGTTTGAAACATCAGACATTTGCTGTCAATAGTAACCACAGGTTTGTAAGACAGTATCCAGTCTTATGCAAGTATGGCATTATAAGAAGCATCTATAGGTTGAATACGTACATCAGGACAATAGTCCACAGTAGGGACGAGCAGTTGCACCAGGGCTTCTAGAGACCCTGACACAAGCTTATTATCCCGGTATTGTAAACCTCCATAGTTTTCCTCCACTGGCTGTCGATGATCATGACCGCTGTTGTAAGAACTAGGGCTGAATTTGCCTGAATATGGCGTTGTCTGTGGCATGTTTGTTCTGCGGACAGAAACATCAATAAGGAAAGTTGTATAGCATACAGGCAGCTCCAGCATACTATAATCTAAACTCTAACACGGTTATAGGATTAAGGTAATGCCCTGTGGTCAAGCAGGTTTCTTCTTGAACCACTGACCTCCTTTTCGTAGTTCAAGATCATCATGAAAGGTTGATTTTACTATTCGATTTCTTTATTAATAAGATCAACTATTAAACAAGTGTTTCAGTAACACTACAAGTAGGTCGAATATATTGATATTGAATTAACAAAAACACGAGTTAACAAAAACAATGCTTATAAAACAATTATCAACCTCAGTTCATGTTGATTTCAATGTTTACTTATTATCTAAAAACACTTTTTTCATGTTAGTTAATGGAGACTGAAAATGGCATCACTGACGTAACTAAAAGGCAAAATTCGGAAAGAAGAAAAATTCTAGGAACAAACAGTTTAAAATTCGAACGTTTCAAAAAAATTCAAAACCTTGTTGTTTTTGTTTTGACTGATAATGATGCGTCCATGGCACTGATTTTTGACGTTACGTGCGCACGAACTCTCGCGTTTTCCTCGTTCTTTATTCATCAATCATTAAACGTGACACTTCCCTAAAACTACAGTTAACAATTTAACTGCTAACTTTCCTTAACTGGAGAGATTAAGAAATTAAACAATTTAGGAAACAGATGAAAGGCCTTTCGCATCACAAATGAAAGACTCACGCATGGTGCAACTGGGGGAAACAAGCAGATCGTAACAAGAGGAAAAGATCTTAGTAGACATTAGGTGCAGACAGTCCTACCCTTTATAAACCACTAACTACCACTGACTCATAAGAGTGAAAATCACAAGTATGCGATATCACTCTTACACATGTATGAGCAACACAAGTGAAAAGAAAACATGTTTAGACAGTCAAATGATGTATGTAAGAAGACGAAAAAACCCTTCCACCTGTACGATTAGTGAACAGCCACATTAAAGCTAAATAAATGCGCTGTCATGTGGAAAAACATTGTAACTTTACGCTATACAAAATCGCACTCATCATTTTCAGACTTTAAACAGTAAAACGCATTGTTTGATGGCGCAAAAACATAACAGTAATAGGTAAGATTTAATCAGCACTAATGGCAATCTGACACAGCCATTTAAAAAGTTATTTGAAAGACCGAATTGTGTAAACTTACCACAAAATGAAAAGAAAGTTGGTAATAAAACATCCAAGGAAGTCCAACAAAAAGCCTTCAACCCAGCGCGTGCACACCCCAGATCAAGTTGCCTTTTTACAATGAAAGAACGCTGTAAACCTTCTTATCTTTGATTTTCTGTTACGCGCGTGATAAATAATCAATTCCTATCAAGCGTAGTATTAACGGATGCTTTGTAAAGCTTGATACCATCCATTGTTTTGTTTGTAATCCAGGTCGTGAGCAACAGATACTAAAATCCACTCCGTACAACACTGAAGCATTAAGGAGGAAAACCGGAAAATGTGGTTTCGCCCAAACGGACGGGTTTGACCAATCAGAGACGGGAAGCAATAAATTGAAATTTCCGAGTGATCTTATTGGGCAGGTCGACGTCCATCATGTCCCTAGACGAGCACAAACAACACCAACATAAGAAAACAAGAGTGGGTTGTTTATTTTCAACATGCAAGTTTGCCAGTACAGTCTGCACACACCCTTCTAAAATATTATAGCATGTTTACACACAAAAAGAGATACATCATATTATTTTTAAATACAGACAGACAGTTCCTGGACAGCAGGGCACCGGTGAAGCATAGTTATGGGAATGAATGACACTAAGACAACAAACGCACTACAAGTCACTTTGAATAAACATGTAAATGTATAATGTAATCATTATACTTTCCTGTTTCACAGAAAACAAAACAACAGCATGTATTTGGAACAGAATGAGTGAGTAAATAATGAGAGAATTTACATTTATAGTTGGGACTTGGAAGTATTCCCATGGTGGAGAACACTTCCCACTCTTTCTAAAACAGAATGTTTTTAATATGTACGTTGGTTGGTTGGTTGGTTGATAAAAGTATTCTGACGTGGGAGTTTGTGTTACATAAATGTTGAATTACATCAATGCAGAGGGAGGCAAGTCTCTGTTAGTCAGTAGGTGGATTTTATTTCAAGCCCAAACCTCTCCAGCTCCACTCAACACAGCTTCTGCGAGAATAATTCACCCCTGCAAGGCCTTTACTGAACAACGTGCTTCGCCCACATCGATGAGGCACCTGGATGCTGAGGGCTTCCAATTTGACTTGAGCTGAGTAATAGTGTTTTTATACTAAAACCTGTGTTGGATTCCACCCACGGTGCCAAAGCTTTAAACCCTGTGGCTCCTTTAATGCATGAGTGCCACAGAAGAGCATTATCACATGTGCTAAACACATAACTTCAACTCACACCCACAAAAGCTCAACCAACAGAACAGAACCCTTTGGGAACTCCAATCTTTTATATCTCTAGCAAACTGCGATAGTGCAGTTGTTACATAACTGATTCTACGTCAACACACACTTCATTAGAAAGTTTCCTTTTGCAGTTTTCTTTCTGTAAGACATGCAACAGCAGTGACTTGTAGAATATCAAGTTTTCTGACATTTTTAAGGCTTCATTTGGCTAAATGCTACAGTGGCTCCAAATCACGCAGAGTGTTTTATTAGAGACCCAATATTAAACCAAATGGCTGAACAAACTATACATCTGCAATAATTCTAATCAATCATTTTAGAATATGTTGTAGGCCTATTCACTGTAAGAATACCCTTGCCATCACACGATCAAAACAATGAGCAAAAAATGCTACACATTCACAAAAGGGAAATTCCACGCGACAATGAGAATGAAACCTGTAAGCCATTAAGGAAGAGTGCAGTCACATCTGTTGGATCGACAAGCTTCAAAAAGGGGGATGGGAGTGAGTCATTGCTTTCCAGTAAGAATGTGATTCAGCCCCCTGGTGTATTGACCTTCAAACACTGTGCCTTATGTGCGATTGAATACTTCCGTAACCCCTCTAGCTGCCCCCTTATACACGAGGACGTCACAGCGGCAAGTGCTGAGACCCTCAGTGTCACATGCACACACTCATGAAGGTGAGCTATTCATGTCTGGACCATTGAAATACCTTTCCAATGAGCACAATTCTAAAACTGTCCTTGTATTTTGGTTGTTTCCAGTGAAAGTCGGGGAATGTGAAGAGTGAGATAAATAATAAATGTTAGCTTTTCTGTGGCTCAGTGATTAGAACATGGCGCTAGCAAGGCCAAGGTCATGGGTTCGAACCTAGGATTTGCACATATACTTAAAAACAAATGTATAGTACGATGCAATATTAGTCACTTTGGTGTCTGCCAAATGTAATTGTAAATAATTAATACATCATGAGCTACCAGAATGATGACTTATAGCACACAATTCAGTGTCAGGGAAAATCATTTACATGTGAGACATATGTCACTTTGTTTAAAAACAGATTTTTTTAATTTAAGTCTAAATTTAAATCTCTCGTTGTCAAATGCTAAAAACTGTAAAAACATACAAACAAATCTTAAAAACATTTTAACTTAAACGTAACTATGGTGTCCACATGTCTAAAAATCTTTCTCTGTAGAGAGGGTAGAAACAACTGAACGTTGGACTGTATTAAGAAATTTGCAAAATGAAAATTCTGTCCTCATTTAATCACCCTCTTGTCATTTCAAACGCTTATGACTTTCATCCGTAGAACACAAAGGAAGATATTTTGAAGAAAGTTGGTAACGGAACAGCACTGGACCCCATTCACTTCTATTGTATGGACACAAAACCAATGCAAGTGAATTGGGGCCAGTTAACAACGTTCTTCAAAATATCTTGTTCTGGGGAAGAAAGAAAGTCACACGTTTTGAAATGAGGGTGAGAAAATGATTACAATTTTGGGTGAACTGATACTTTTATTGTTTTGTACTTTATTAATCGTAGTTCATATTAGTTTCACCATTCACAATTTTTTTAATCAAAAGTAGTATCTGTTAACATTTGTTAATGCACAAGGAACTAACATGAACAGAAAAGTGATACCATAATATCTGGCATGATCTAACAGCGCAGGGATTTTTTAAAACTCTACATCAACAATGATGGTACAATCTACATGGGGGTAAGTAAATGATGGCAGAGCTTAAAGTTTTGGTTGAACCATCCTCATGTTGTGTTCCGGTCATTTTGACCCCAATTATTTTTTATACCCAAAAATAGTAGTTAATGTAATGTTGTGAATGGACTGAAATTCGGTGACTTTGTTCACAAAGACTATAACAACCTCACACAAAAGAATGTACTTTTTTATTGCTATATTTGTGATTTTTCCCCAACTTGTTACACTTGTGGTGTTCCCGGGTCAAACTGACCCGCCTACCAAAGAGACCTCATAAATCCCACGTAACGTTTTGAAATTTTATCACGTAAACATTTGATTTAATCTTTTATTCAACTTGTTTTCTTTCATTTAGGACTGGTTTTGTGTTTCTTTTTCAAACGGATTAATTGTAGACCTAGTTAATCTAATCTAATCTAATCTAATCTAATATTTTCTTTCTAAATCATTTTTGCAATATTACATATGACAAAAATGTCCACTGATGTTCACACTGGCCTACTTTAATCTAGACTAATTTGTTCAACCACGAAGTTCGTTCTGAAATGCTTTAATTGTGTAGAAAATAGCACAGAATCACACTTGTGGTGTTCCCGTGTCAAAATGACCCGTCTACCAAAGAGAGCTTAAGTCACCAAATTATCATCAAATATTGGATTCAATCTTTCTGTCAGCTTTTTTCTCAGTTAATACTGGTTCTGTATTTCATTTTTGAGTAATCCCGGATGATCTCTATTTTCAGACTCGTATTGCAGGTTGAGTCCTTGGAGGGGAAGATACAAATGATACAAACAGGATGGGCTCCAACATGGCTGCGTCCTTCATTTCATCGCTGCTGTGAACTTTCCTCGCCATCATGATCCGAATTTGTTTACCACTTTAGAGAATTCATAGTGTGTAGTTAAATTCCAACAGTGTGCAGCCACGCAGACAGATATTTTCATCATGCGCATTTGCGGTGTGTGTGTGCAAGCTCAAGGGAAAGGGAGTGGATGGGGTGCAACTTTTTAAACTCACATACATATGCACACGCACACACACATACACACGCTGGGAACAGTAAGTGCAGCTGGCCAGGAAAAACAACAGGGGAGGAGAGGAGAGGGCGGGACTTTCAGGAAGAACCTCAACCAGACAGAACCTCATTCCCACAGTTTTTCTCTCCCTCTCTCTGCATGTGTGTAAATATCTCTCTCTGCTCTTTCCAAATCCAAAGTGATAAAAGAAAGAAAGCAGAGCACAATAGCTCCTATCACACCATGTCACAATAAGTAGACCACTGGGACGCTACTGTTTTGAAAGTTGGTTTACAATCGAGTAATCTGTGTATTCTGTAGCCTAAACAAGTTTACTCACACCGAAAATGTGCAAAAATTACTCTCTAGAGTATTTCTCTGTATTGTGGAACAAAGTTTAGGAACATTTCAAGTGAATTTCTGTTTGGGACCATCTCTGTCTAGAATGTCTGGATCAGATACTACTTTAAATACAAACAAACAAAATAAATAAGAAACTAGACAGGAAAATTTGATTACATTTTTTTTTATAACTTGTATGTGACTCTCTTCTGTAAATCACAAAAGCTATTTTGAGAAAGGTCTCAGTGATTTTGTGTTCATACAATGGAAGTCAATATGAGCCAGGGTTTTTTGGTTACCAATGTTCTTCAAAATACCTTATTTTGTGTTCTGCACAAGTCAAGACAATTTTAACTATATCTTTAAGGAAGACTTGGATGGAATAAATGATTTTTGCATTGGGACATTTTCATCAAACCACTCCCCCAGTAAAACGACCTTAATTTCTACAACAAGCTTTTCAGCTGAAATCTGACCAGCAAAACAAACAATCTCACGACATGGCCTTCCACAGAAGGAAAACATCAGATGACCTCACATGGTGGAGAACGACCGAGTTTCCTTTTCGCTTATTCAGCGTCAGCACTGTCCACTGCTGGAAAGTCGCATAATGCAATACTAATGGCTTTGTTATGGGAATGCAGCACTTCATTATCAGTCGTTTGTGCTGATGAAAGTCTGTTAGCTTCCCTGGTGAATGTCTCTTTGTGTGTTTGGGCTCTGTCTGTTTTTGAAAAGGCCTGTTAAAAGCAGCCCGCCTTGAAAGGTGGAAACGGGGCCAGAGTTGTAAACACAGCTGTGGCAGGCTGCTATTGTTTTTGCCGGGCATACAAGGGTTCAGGAGAAGAACGGAAAAGACTACAAATGCAAAAACACTGGACATGTGTAGGTTTTCCCCAGGTCAAGAAAATATCATAATTATGGCCAACCATTTGATAATTTATGACAGATAATGTGATTTTGTAGATTTTTATAATGCAAAAAATACAACAACCCATGTTAAATATATTGTATAAACAAATAATTGCATAAAAATACTGCATAAAATACAAAAACAACATATTAAGTATGACACTATAGCATTTGGATGTTTTCGGGTCAGTTTGATAAATTCGTCCAAAACACCCTATTTTTAAACCTCTAAACCTAAATTGTGGTGTGTAATGGTCCCACAAAATTATTACATTGTAATATATTTTGGGATATAGTTGCAGTATGCCTTCAGATGGGTAACATTATGTGATAGTTTTACAGTTCTATTTGACATTGGCAAGTCTGATGTAAAGTTTCGAGATTTGTATATAGCTGATAAAATAATTGCATCCTTTGGAACAACATGGATTTTTGCATAGATAAATCATGAATGTTAACATTTTTACCCTTTTCCTACTCTGTAAAACATGAAAGAAAAGTGAAAAAAAAGATTGTAAACATTTAAAATTTTGAACTACTTTTGCACACATCTGTAATGCTACATAGCATTTTTTTCCCCAGAAGTTTGACGTTTTTACAATGTACAGGAATTGAATGTAAGCAGTTTAGTTATGCTCAGCTTTACCAGAAGGATAGTAAAAAAGTTACAGACTATTTAGAAAAAGGGATGTTGAACATGTATCAGGAAGTGTGGTTTCCAGGTGATTATCACAACACTCCTTTCGTCCTCATATGATTTTTAAACACTACCTTCCTGTCCTCACTTTATGGTTTCCACCTTGCTGAAGTTTTCACTCCCTCAATCTTGGAGAATTGCGGCCATCAGACAGTGTATGACCTGATTTTGGATGACAAATGAGTCACAAACGCACACACGCACACACACACACACAAACACACACACACACACACTCACACACTCACATACTGAGTGAGATAATGGTCTTGGATCATCTCTCGTCCAATGTTCCAGACAGAGTTTTGTGTCCAAAATCAGCACGGCAGAGATAATGCTCACTAAATATCTCTCCACATCCTATCTGCCGGGCTTAACTGCTTAAAGTCTCTAAAAAATCATTTATCCTCAATATTCTATAATATGTGGTTATTAAAAGAACCTAGTGTTTGTGACTCTGTGAACATATTGTACATCACGTCTACAGTTCTGGCAAAGTGAAGCAAGTTTTTACCGTAGTTGTGCACAGTGTTGTCGGAGCAAGAAAAAAAAGTTACCAACAGAGGATGAATTCCTGTACATCTTTATATTTGAGAAGTACTGCATTACCCTTATTTTAATCAAACTCATCCACAGTTCATCCATTTTGCTTTTGGTGAAGTAAACATTATGTACACACATATACAGAAGCAGTTTGTAAGCTTTTGCTTGGAAGGTATGAATAGTTACTATGGCTTTACTATAAAGTTCCTACAGTTTTATGACCTAAACGGTTAGTTTGCCTCTGACAGGTTACGTAGTTCTAGCGTGTAACTGTGGTTGTACAGCGTTGAAACCATTCTAGATTTTCATTTCAAATCAGCATTTCTAGATGCATTGTGGTCATTGTGGTCAGTGTCTCCTGAATTTCAACAAATCGAACCTAAGGAGTGACAAAATCATCCAACAGCATTGTGAAAGACCGTCAGCATGACAAGACACAAGAAAACTATGAGAGAAATCCAGGTTATCACATAAAAATATTTTTTTACCCTTTTCTAAATACACGTACAATGTTGAATTGCTTAAAAGGAATATGAATCTGTTTTCTTTGCTGTATTCGAGGTCTGAAAAAAATACAGGGCATCTTTTGAACTCCAGTTTTCATTTTCTGCAATAAATGCAAAGAGAGAAACCATGTTATTATTCGAAACTCGGGAGAAATGTTGTAAGTAGTTTACAGAATGACCAGTTTACCTAAACACATACTTATAAATAGAGTAAATTAAGAAAAACTGAAAATAAATTTTAAATGGTGTCTTTTTTCCGCAGTTATATATGTACTCAAAAGCTTTGAGTATTTGTTATACTTTGAGCTCTAGATATGGCTCACATTATTCCTTCAATGTACATATATTTAGTCCAATTTCTTTTATTCTAAACAGCATAATTGTGTGTGTCCCTGGGATTAAACCTTGTAAACCTGCCCTACAGCTTCTGATAAGAGGGTGGGTGGGGGAGGACTTACCTTGTTGCCGGACATGGAAATAGATACATAGGGGCTTTCATTAATCCTCTTCACTCCTGATCTGAGATCAGTTTATCCAATCTCAACTCACAGACACAGGAAAAACATTTTGATCTGTGAGAATTATGCCACAACAAAATATATAAATATCTAATATCTTGTATTATCCTGCCTAAATAGGAACTGCCATTTTAAACGATTCAAATCAAAATGAGATTTGTTATGCTTACACTTCAAATATAGAATCACTTTTGTCAAAATTTTGGGGTTTGCCTGTTGTCTCTCAGTAGCATGGCTTTCAAGTCACTAAAGATCCACAATGTATTTCTTTCTGGCTTGAATAATCTGATCCTCATCCATCTTTGTGGGCCAGCAACTGGCTCTCTCCTCCACCATATGATATAGCTGATGCAGAAGATCAGATGTCAAAAGAATTCTTCATAGCATTGAAGTCAATGAAGCTTCATCTAAAGTGTCTGTATTCAATCACATGCATTAATAGAATTTTGAATGCAATGATTAATTTCAGTCAAATTGGGTTGATTGAGTGGACATGATGGGTTAATAAATGCATGTCATTGCAATGTAAATAAAAAACTGTGTCTGATTGCAAGAATTTCAAATTTTGTACTTTGTTTCTAATTTTCCACTGTACAATATGTACCCTGAAGCAAAAACATGTGTGTATCACTGTTTTAAGATGCAAACCAATAACGCGTTTACAAATGATTACATTTCCTCTTTAAATCTACTTTAAAGAGACTGTAATGGCAAAAAGTTTGCTGGCTGGTTTCAATAGTTTTACTCTTACACAATTCCAGACTTGTATTCCAGAGACTTGCCTTCACAAAAAAAAGAAATGGAAAAAAACGGCACTAAGGATCGAGACTGTCTCATGGCAAAAAAGTGGATTGTTATGCAATCCGGTGTCAGCCTACACTATGATGAATGAATAAAGTATGCATGTAGCCTAGTTTTTCTGTCCAACACAGGCGTTTTCCATCGGCTACATATTGGAATAATTAAGGGTGTTAGGAGGGCCGCCACTGATCTGTCAGATCATGAGCTGTGGGTTTTAGACTATTTTCAGGGAAATGGATTTTTGGTTGGTTTTGTGGGAAAATGTTCCTGTGCAGAACTATTTCACTTACATTTATGCGTTTGCCAAACATTGTATTGAAACTACATTTGATCAGTTTGTGTGACATGGCTGGGATTGAACTCGTGAGTTTTGACATTGGTACTTGGTGTCATGCTGCACCAATACACATAACACACATAATCATTTTAATCCGAATATTTATTTGAAGGAATATTTTGAAGGTATTTATTTGAAGGAACAAATATTAAAGTCAATATGAAATCAGATTTATTCCATTGACTTTCCTGCTTTTATTGTGAACACTTCATCTGTGCACATTATTCATTTTTTTGTTATTTCAGGCGTTGTGTTCATGACTGGCTGAAATCTGTCAGATTATGTTCATATTAATGTTCCTGATCTGATAATAAAGTACTATGCATTTTTTCTTGTTAAATAATCTGTTTCATTTTAATTCAACAGTAAAGTATAAATCATCGATAATGTCACCATGTACTCATCTCACTCTGTGTAAACATGTAGGCCCCGTTTAGTTAATTAGGCATGCAGTTTTATTGTAAATAAAAACATTAAAGCTCATGTACATCCACATGTTTAGATATAAATTGTATTTGTATTTGACCACACCATCCCCCTTGATGTTTTTGTAAAATTCAACCACTCAACAATCAATGCGACAAAACTCAACACAGACAATCTTTTTGTATATATATATTTAGATAACAACAAGTATCTAACCAAAATAAAAGCAAATTTATTTGTCATTTGGACAGAACTCGTATTCTATCATGAAGCACAATTTTGCCATCTAGTGACAAAAACTGTGAACTGCAGGTCATTAATAGAGGGCATAGACTTGGATAGACTTCACTTTTTGACAGGCCCTCCTTAACTCCCCCTCGGGTGAATCCGAGTCCACGAGGGTACATGCAGGGCCGGCTCAAGCCTTAATGGGGCCTCAAACTGAATTTTAATTGGGGTAACCCTGTGCCCCCAATACAATCTACTATTCAATTCTATTAGTTGTTGTAGTTGTGTTTGCGATGTTGGAATATCATAAAAACAAAAACACATAAACCTTGCAATACAAGTGTATTGTGATCGTTTACATTTAATACTTAATGTAATTACTGTATTCGAATTTAGGTGAACTGTCCCTTTAAATTTGAGCATAGTAGACCACAGTGACGGTCACAAAAAGGTTGTAGAATTTAGCGAGCTATTTGCAAATTATCAGTTTTATTTTTATTTTAACCCCAACCAATAAAACCCTTTAAAGCCACACAGCCCCTGAGGATGATTTAATTAATTTTCAACATGCACATAATTATTCTTAACCAAAGAAAACGCTTAAATGAAAGATAATTATAAATTACATATTTATCATCTAAATCAGCATTTTGTCGTTTGGATCAGTGAATACTGTCGGTTGTTCAACATTTCTATCGTTAAACACTAAATAGTTGTCAAATATTGAATGTTTAGTCACTACAGCAACTCTCTCAACTCTAAAACTGAAGCCTCTTGCTTTACTACACCCGTAGCTCCGCCTCCTTTCATTCAATTGGCCACTTCACTTATTTTTATATTTCAATGTTTTGTTTATTCAGTGATTTCACTCATTTTAACACACACCACAGAAAAAATAGTGGGTACGGCCCTTCCTGAGAAAATGGATGTGTGTCATTAATATATCACAAAAAAGCTGTAATTCCATGTGCTCTTTGGTGCCCCCTAGTGGAGGTCGATTCTTAGTTCGCTTATTGGGAGCAGTGTTGGGTAAGTTACTCTGAAAAAGTAATTAATTACTAGTTACTCATTACATATTCAATAGTGTAATTAGATCACTGTCCAAATTACTCTGTCCAAAAAGTATTTAGTTACTCATTACTAATTACTTTTTATATCCTACATCAACCTGATTGGTTAAGTGATTCAAGGATAGACATGAAACGGCTTATTTAATTCATTCAAATAAATAATATTATTAACTGACCAAAGTATTACAAATGTGAGAATTATACATTAAAGCACGGATTTTAAAGTAAGACTTTGAATTTTGATGTCAATTACACTATTGCACACGCATATATTTCACAAAGTATTTAGTTTAATTACATCGAAAGTAACTGTAATTAAATTACAGAAAACATATGAGTAATCCCTTACTTTACTTTTTCAAGGGAAAAGTAATTAAATTACAGTAACTAATTACTTAGTAACTAGTTACACCCAACACTGATCAAGTGTAAATACAAAGAGGCATCAAATATTTCAATAATGAATACATTAGAAAATAAATTACAAGCAAAGCGGTTGAAAAAACAACAACAATAACAAAGCAAACAATATAAAACATATTATAAAATAAATACAAGGAACAATTATTCTGTAAAAATGTAATAATGTATTGCATAGTGACTTTTAACCAAATATATAAAAAATAGGCACAGGTCTAAAGTTTGTGCTTTAGGGTTTTTAAAATATAAAGCCTGAATGTATTGTTGAGTTTCATTTTTAATAGCAATAAATGTAGTCTATTAATGAGAAAATGTGCATCTATGAATATGAAATTTAGCAAGTAAAAGTAGAAGAATGATTTATGCAAATTAAGATTAATAAATGTACAAATATCAATCCAAAAAATGTGTGTACAAGGACAATCCCAAAAGAGATGATGTGCAGTCTCATTAGGAGGACCACATAAAGAACAACTTATGTCTATACATTTTCTAAAAAAAAAAGAAGTAGGCCTATGCTTTGGCTGGATAAAATCAGTGTAATAATTTAAATGACACTTTACCTTATTAGTTATTATATATTTAGAAAGGAATGTCCAAACTTTTTTCCAATCAATACTGTCAACAAAGTTTCCCCAATATTACCACATATGGAACAGTAACAAGTTATTTTGGAAAAGTTTTTTGACGATAGTTGTGATAAGAAACACAATTTTCCTACTGGGGTCTCAAAAGGATCTGAGGGGGTTGAAGCAGTCTCCCTTAAAAGTATAACTGCACCTTTTAAAATGGCATCCATAACAACTGAAAATTCACTAGGTGTAACTGGAACATTATATTTATCTAAATTATCTGTATAGTTTAAAATAAACCATTTCAGGTTGAGAGACAGTTATAATCTTATTTTGAAACCAATTTTTCACAAAGAAAGATTTATTTTTATATACAATATCGCAGTTGTTCCAAATAAAATACCGGTGAGGGGAGAAGTTGTGTTTAAAAGTTGAAGACCATGCGAGAAGTGCTTGTTTATAAAATTTTGATAAATTGTAAGGGATTCTGGCTATACAATTACGGATCAATAAGAAAGGTTGTCCACCCAAATTGAAGAAGGAATAGTTTGGGACAAAATTCCATCCTAAATAAGGATTACATAAAAACTGTCTAATCCAATTATTGAAATTATTGCAAGTATAGTGTTGAGATAAAATGAAAAGTCTAGAAAATGTAACCCCCTCATACTCATTTATATTCATTATTACTGATTTCTTGACATAGTGAATCATAAATTTCCATATAAAATTGAAGAGTATTTTGTCAACTGACCTACACGTTTTATTGTCTACATACAATAAGAATGCATCATATATGTAAACCTTGAAATGCCTTCAGCCTTAACAAGTAGAATCCTGCCTCTCAGCGTTACCACATATTAAATCAGTTTTGGGGCCTTCTCTTCAACAGATTTGAAATTTCATATACACCTAATATTTAGATTTTTTGTGATCACAATTCCTAAGTATGTCACTTCAGATTTAACTGGAATATTATAAATCCATGAGTTCTCACAATCTTGAAGCCATTAACCAACATTTACATAGATTTAAATTGAGTCCTGAGGCTTCAGAAAATATCTTTATATGTTCAAATGTTAAAGGAATTTGAGAAGCGTTCCTTAAACACAAGGTGGTGTCATCTGCCAACTGAACAATTATAATTTGCCTGTCCACTTCATTAATAATCTGAATACCACTTTATGGATGACGACAGCAACTGCACAGAGAGAAGGAATAAGTACGGAGAAATAGGATATCCTTGCCTAACTCCTCTAGATAAATCAAATCTTGATGAAGTGCCATTTTTTTATTTGATTGAGCAATTACAGTTATTGAAATGGGTTTTGATATACTTTGCACAACATATCTCCAAATATTTTTTATGGTTTAAAAATAAATTGGTCCTCTAGTAAATCGAAAGCCTTGTAGAAATCTGAAAAGAGAATAAAATTTAATTGTGTATAATATGTTAATTATGTTGGTTTTCAAATACGTAATACTTGAAGTTAGCTTAGCCTATGTTTATAGTCGAAGTTTATAGTTTTGATGTTTTGATTGTCTAATCTTATTTTTCTCAAACAGCCTGTCAACCATCCATATTTTTGAAATTTCCTACAAAAACGGATATATATTTAGGATAGTGCATAAAATATATTTATATTTATATATATATATATATATATATATATATATATATATATATATATATATATACCAGGGCTGGGTTTCCCGACACCTTCTTAACGCTACGTCATTCTTAAACTATACCTTAAGAGTGGTAGCGTTACATTCTTAAGAAAGATGTAGTGATAATAAGGTTTCGGGAAACCCAGCCCAGCACATGACCGGCTCAAACCAGCTAAGGACCAGCACATGACTATAAACCAGCTCAAACCAGCTACCTTGCTTCAAAACAACCTAACCAGAATATGTTGTTTTTTCAACAGGGTAAGATAATAATCAGATCACCAATATTGTTATTCTTTGGATCTATTCCAATAAAATAAGAATCCGGTCACACAGAGCATACATGTTATATGACGACAGGGTATAGAGATATGCAGTATATTATATATTTTAATGTTAAATAATTATTGTCGGAGCAAAAAATTTATTAATGCACCACTGGGCGCCGTGAAACTGAGGAACACCTCATTGCTGGGAACACCTGTTCAGATAATTAATGGTAGCTGGGGGAATTGTTCGATGTGTGCATGGGTGGTCATCATTTCACACCACTAGCCCATTTTCACCTTAGCACTATGGGGGTATGCTCATGGTTCGGGCACATCGGGCCTTCGCCCCTGGACAGCATGCCAATATGCACAATCTGCCCCACTTTATTATCTGCTACGCGAACTCATGAAAGAGCAAAAGTGGTTAGAATCCCTTACTCCGCTTTCCTACATTCATATCTTTAAGGGGTGTTGCAACGGTGTGTCATGCATTCTGACTTCTTCATAATGTTAAACATGCTGTCGTCTCATGCTTAACATGGTCAACTTGTCAATAAACGAGTTTGGCGTATAACGTAGTATTTCTGTGCTCGATACACTCCCCCAGCGATGGTACAAGTTTGGTATTTGTTTTTCGAACCTATAAAACTGTTTTGTAACAATTTTTCTTAGTCCCTTTTTGGACAATTCTCCCGGAAAGGCACGCGCATGGCCACAGGAGAGCAGGAGAAGGAGCATGCGCAGACGTCACTTTCACTTGTGTGCAGGAGAGAGAGCATATGTTCGCGAAGTTCAGTTGTTTGTTTGTTCACTGCATTTGGGTAATGAATGTTATGTAAACTGTGGATATAAAGCTGGATTTGGAGATCATTTGAACCTGATATATGGAGCCGTCCCAGCGCTAAAAGATGCTGGACATGAACCGTATGCGGTGAGTAAAACTGATGTCTGTGTTTTGTTGACAATGTGCTTTAGTTCAGCCTCCCCCTCCCCCCCGAAAACGGCGTATGATTTCGGAAGTAATCGTACAGCTGTATCTATCTTTTATAAATGTGATCAAACTATATACTCTTTGAAGATACGATGTATGCAATACTACACTATATGTACTCAAGATTAATATGAGATTGGCAGAAACCCTGTGTTTTAGGGCCGCTTAAATGTGATTCATTGGCCAATAAGAGTAACTCCAAAATATAACTCTCAATAAATATCATTATTATTAGACGCTAAGTCCTCATTCATTCATTCATTCAAATAAATAACATATCATTATTTTCAAGAGATATTAATTTGATCAATAACTGATAGATTTGATCAATAATATCTTATTGACTTGATGTTTCATAGTGTCAAATTATATAAAATATATTGTTTCAGATACATATTCTTTTCATTAAATACTGATGCCTATGATAAGGCTTCTGATAAAATGAGTTAGTTAGTTACTAAGATAATTTATTGATCCTCTTTCTACATTAAGTAACATAGTCCCTAAAATTCACTTGCTAATTACCTCAGTGACTTGTTCTGTATCTCAGTAGCATTAATAAAATAACAAGTAGTCACGCTTTTAATAAAGCCATCATAAAACATCAGAAGCATTCCGTTGTGGTCATCTCTTTTGTTTTAGAAATATATTGAGGGAGAGATTTTCGTACATAGAAGCATTCTCTATCAACTGCAAACCTTTTTAGTCGCCAAGTGAGTTTTCCTCGTTTATTCTCGTGAATGTTTACATTCCTCCACATGTGTGTGGGAGCGCTGCAACAGCTGGCGGATATCATCACTGACATGGAGCAGCAACACCCAGACTCGCTTATTATTATCATTATTACTCTAGACTTTATGTCATGATTCAGACAGGATCTCTTGTTTTATGTTGGAGAGAGACTATTTTGGCACTTATTTGTTGCCATACTCTCTCTCTCCGGTCTTGTCATTGTTCCTGCGCTCCTGTTTCCTAGTTAGTGTTAATTAGTTTATCCCCTGCACCTGTCCCCTCTTGATTTGGTTCCCTATATATTGACCTCGTGTCTCGTGCTGGTTCATTGTTTGTGTCATGTGGGTGAGTTCCTGTCTTGTCAGTGAGTCTAGTTTATTTTGTAGTGATGTGTTAATAGTCTGGTCCTGTTAGTCTTTGTTCATGTTACTGTTTTTGTTTCCATGTTTTGATATGTTACCCCCTCGTGGGTGTTTGTTTTGTATTTTATTATTTATTAAAGTCTTGTTAACCCCTACCTCCCTGTCTGCACTTGGGTCCTCTGTCTCTATGTCCTCACCACCCTTAGTGTTTCATGACACTTTAACAGAGCAAACCCCTCCCATGAGCCCAGATATAGCAATATTCTGGATCACTGTTACACGACAACACGGGATGCATACCACTCTGTTCCCAGAGCAGCTCTGGATCTCTCGGATCATTGCCTGGTTCATCTGCTTCAGACCTACAGACAAAAGTTTAAATCTGCCAAGCCTGTAGCGAGGACAGCAAAGCAATGGCGCAGCGAAACCGAGCGGGCCTTACAAGCCTGTTTCGTCTGCACGGATTTGAGTGTCTTCGAAGCTGCATCCACTGATCTGGATGAGATAACTGACACCGTGACATCCTACATCAGCTTCTGTGAGGATATGTGTATTCCCACCTGGACTCACTTAACTTACAACAATGACAAACCATGGTTTACAATGAAACTGAGACAGCTTCGTCAGGCCAAAGAAGATGCTTACAGAAGTGGGGACAAAGTCTTGTATAATCAGGCCAAAAAGACACTGACAAAGGAGATATGAGCAGCTAAGAGAAGCTACTCTGAAAAAAACAGTTTTAAGCCTGTGTGGAGAGGCCTGAAAGACATTACCATCGACAAGCCATCACTCCCTCAGTCTGTGGGTAATCAACAACTGGCTGACTATCTGAAAGACTTCTATAGATGTTCTGAAAAGAAGAGTCTCAACCTCCACACCTGCACCTGCACTTAGGATCTGCGAAGAGAATGTGTGCCAGCTTTTCCTTAAAACAAAAGATCAGAAAAGCACCAGGCCCTGACAATGTCTCACCCTCCTGCCTGAAAGTCTGTGCATAGTAGCTGTCTCCCATCTTCACTGATATGTTTAACAGATCTCTCGAGAAGCTCCACCATCATCCCCGTACAGAAGAAACCCCAAATATCTGGACTTAAGGACTACAGCCCTGTTGCTTTAACATCTGTGGTCATGAAGTGATTTGAGAGATTTGTACTGGCCCATCTGAAGGACATCGCCAGACCCCTTCTTGATCCCCTCCAGTTTCATTACCGAGAAAACAGGTCTGTGGATGACGCAGTAAACATGGGACTGCATTACATCCTACAACACCTAGACTAACCAGGGGCTTGCATCAGGATCCTGTTTATAGACTTTATCTCGGCCTTCAACACCATAATCCCGGACCTCCATCTGCCCAATTTTACTCAGCTCTTTGTGGCAACCTCTACCTGTCAGTGGATTAACTTCCTGTTGAACAGGCAGCAGCTAGTGATGTTAGGAAAATTTTCATCCAGCACAAGTACCATCAGCAATGGAGCTCTTCAAGGATGCTATGATAATAAGTTTGATAAATAACTCTAATCAGACAATGTTCAGAATGTTCTTTAATGCTCAAATATAAGTTTGCATCCATTCTTACTGTGTACAGTTTGTGATCAATATTTTACTTTATTTTTCTTGTTCATTTGCAGCATGAATGTAGGAAATGTGCTTTTGCAGCTATTTCTAGAAACTAAGGTAATATTGCTACCATGAAATTTCAGCTATTTACTTTAAACTCATTGCCAAAGGTTTGCAAACACAACAGATGCTTGAACTACTCGCTATTATTCGCTATGTACAAACTAATGCAATGTACTAATATACAGATGGGCCATTAAATTGGACATCATAAATAATTCATTAGTTTGCGTAAATAAATTAACACGATTGATGTTTTCAGTATGTTTGCAAACATTTAGCCGTAACTATATACAGAAAATTTTCAATTATAATGTCCATTAAGCCATAATTTGTTACCCACACAATAACAGAACATTACATTTATATTTAATGCCTAAATGGGCTGCAATTAAATGGATTTTTGCATTAACAAACTGCCATCTAATGACTTAACATCAGTAATTCTTATTTTGTCAAAGCAAAACTAATCTCACTTTTTTTTCTAGTTTGCATGTTTGCACTAAATAATCAACAGTATTTTACTGTATACTACATTTCAATAAAACGATTCAATCTGCAAACTTCAGAAGTAGTGTGTGCTCTGTTAAATGTGTTTTTCTTCACACAACAGTGGATAATTCAAGAACATCACACATTTGACCTGAAACAATTGCAAAACTGGATATAAAATCAAATCTTTGAAGAAGAATCGTATCCCTTGTGAAGTGCTACATTCCACTAATAATAAAGGCTATTATTGTCCATCAGTCTGAATCATGTTGAAAAAAGTGCCTCCATCTGTTGTGCTAAAAACAATATTTTTTCCCTGCTGCAAACCAGTTTCCTCAATGCCCCAAAACCCACACACACTAAATTACATTATATACTGCTGAGCTTTCATACACTCTTCATCTTTCATTTGGAAGCATTGGTAAGCAGCATTCCTGATTCAGATCATGGATCGGTCGTCTGTGTCGGAGGCTTTAAAAGATGGCAGGGCACTGATTCCAGTCCTGTCTTTCTTTGGCTTCCCAGTATCCTCCTCTGTACACATAGCTGCTGTCACCTGTCTCTGAATCAGTTTTTTTGTGAAACCACTGGGGCTGGTAGCTCTCCACCACTCTGCCTGCAGAATGAGAAATAAGCAAATGTTCAGAGTGCAATGTTAATGCATAGTGCAATAATATTAATGCTAATTATATCCATTTTTGTTTTGCATTAAGTATTTAAATGAAAAAACCTTTGTAAATACTATTTTTTTTAATATATTTTTCATACATTGTTTTAAGCATAGTTATTGTATATAACGATCCTTGCTCGTGAAGTTTGCTTGTATCATGGATATTTTTGTAATAAAAAGCTTTTAGTGCCAATAGGGTGTTAAACAAATAAATGTACATTATTATTAAGAATATAATTATTAATTATATTAATACATCTATAAATATAATTTATTAAAAAAAAACATTATAGATATAATAAAATAATTATAAAGGATAAAAATGAAATTCTTTTAATTGATTAATTACAGCGTTCTGGGATATATTGCTGAGTTAACATAAAAAAAATACAAAACCTTACTAAAATATACTAGGGATAGTATACATAATACATACCACATAATAAGTGCAGTATGATGGTGTATATTATGGAACATATTCGTGTAATTAACTAGTATTTAATATTATAGTATTAAATTAAAGACGGCTTCAGCGGCAACTACATAAACAAACGTTATGTGGCCCAAACTTAACTTCCAGTAGACCTCCGCAAACAAACAACAGAGTCCCAATGGTTTATTAAATTACAATAAACATAAACTTAGATATTTATATCAATTAAATATAATATAAATCGTAATATTATATAGACTGAAAAAAAATCACAGACCGGCAGTTAACTTTGTGTCGGGCAAGTGCATCCGATGAAACTGTCTATAGCTTTTTTTATTTATATTATAGTAACAATATTAGCCATTAAAAAGTATTATAGTTTTTTACACAAATATACATAAATAAACTAATTTAAATTTATATATCTATTTTAAAATATTAAATATAATTAAAATAATTAAAAATAAGTCAGCTGAATAATAATTATTTTTTATATTAAATATTAAAAATATAGTATGAATATCGTACTACAATGCATTATTAACAAACACTGCAGCTCTCTCATACCCTCTTCCAGTGCAAGGTTGGCCTGCGCCTCTTTCTTTCTCCTCTCCAGTCTCTGCCGCTCCTCCAGACGCTGTTTCTCTGTGTTTGCTTCATCCCACAGACCCGCCTCCATCATGCGCTGGTCGGGCCGCAGACGGCTATCAGTCGGGGCCACACCATCTTCTGGTTCATTCAGAGACAGGGCCAGAGAAGAGAAATAATACATGTTCTCAGCATTCTCACTGAAATCAGAAAACAAAAGATTTTCAAAATCATGTGACAACAACATTATTTCAAAACACTCAACAGCAGTGTCTCGTACGGCAGAAGGTATTTCTTCCACAGTAGTTTTGGTGGTAGAGTTTGATAGACGGTTTTCTGCTTGCCCTCGGTTTCCCCACATCCATGACTGCTCTCTGTAATCTTTGCGCTTTCAATCTTATCATCCCACGTTCCTGAAAGTATGTAATGGGCGGTGCCTTCGCTGTCCGTCACTACGCCTGTCACCTGGAGACAAATAGGACACACATATTAATGCTCTTGTGGTTACATTTATTGTCCTGGAGAGGGCAGCAGAATACAGCTTTTTGTCATTGAAATGAGAAGCACACTGTAGGGTCACACTGACCTTGCGGGGAACATCTCTGGAAAAATAACTGTAAGGGGAGAATTTGAGGTGGCATGTGTCCTTGGTCCTCTGGTTGACTATTAGAATGTCCCCAGACTGTGTCAAAACAAAAGAATCATTAGATTAATACTACATTTGCATGGATGCATTTGGTAGACACATACAATGCATTCAAGCTGTATGTCTATAATATGCATATGATAGATTTAAATTAATTATTTAAAGCATTTATCAGTTATATCCCTTTAATAAATGCTTGGACTTCCGGTTTGCTCTCAAGTGGGAATGAGAAGGACAGAAAGAGAGAGAGATGGGGGGTGGAGACAGATGGAGAAAAACAGTCCCAATGGTGACTTTTCTCCAACAGATGGAGTGCAGATGATGAGTCACAGCCACTCTATGTAGATGAAAAAACTCAAAGCGTGAAGTTCACAGGATGAGCAAATAATACTATTTCATTAAAGTTTTTTTAATTAATACATTTATTATATTTTTAATTAATAATCTTTCCTTTGTCCCTTCCAACCTGCATCAATTGGAAAGGACATCATGGAAAAAATGAGGTCTGAAGGAGTGAAAACAGATCGTTTCAGTCCTGAATGTTAATGTACATCTGTGCTAAAACAACCAATAAAGTGATAATATGAAGGAGCCGTTGATCAACGACTGGATATTACTGTGCAGCAATGGCAGAGGTCTAATACTAACCTTCATTCAGATGTTACTATTCTCAATAAATGCTCTTATTTATAATTGTAGTAACTAGTTGTAGCCTGCACTTTGATTGGTTAAAAAACAACAAAAATCAATTATTAGCAAGAATGTAAAACATATTTTTTTACATTACCCTGATTGTGGAAATATTTTTTATCATTCGAGCTATCAGGTCAGATTTAATGTAAGTGTCAGTTTGACATAACTTCAGTTCAACTCCGTATAGAAAATAACTGCAATTTTATGTTTCAAACAGAGATGGCGATAGAGAGGCAAATGTTACACACTGCAGCTTTTATAAGATTGCGTTTTAATGAAAATGTATATTTCTGGCCTTTATATTTTATTGTGTAATAGACATTTTCGATCCGAAAGGGAAAGTCGTGCTTTTTTGTAAATATGTCAGTTTCTCTAACAATGATATTCAGGCATGACCATATATTCACAATATTACACAGGTTCTGACAGAATCCGTAAACATAATCTTCAATTTCTGCTCTTGATTTTGGGGAAAGTCTGTAGAATTACACGAACTAGATCTGAAGATGTATAAAGTGCAGATAGTATAAAACAGCTGATAGTGTCACAATTATTGACAGGAGACGTCACATTGTGTAATAATCCACAAACACATAAGAGCAACTAAAAGAGTTCTTTTAAAGACTCCTTGTGCTGAAAATCTAAGCAGCGTCTAGACTGCTGAGTGCGATTGAGTGGAGGCGGGGTTAATTTACATATTCATATGTCTGAGTATACATAATGAAGCTGAGGTGTAGAGTAACACAAGCTATTTAAGACGAAAAAATACTTTCACAAGAAAAAACGTTAAAATATGTCATTTTGATTGATTCATCATTCGATATTGACTAAAACATATTGATAACACAGTTGCTTTAGACGCATGCACCTGGCCCTGGGTTTGGTTAGGTTGTAATAAAACAATTCATTTTATATTTCATTTATATTAATGTAAATTTATATAAATATGTTATTGTGTATTAATTGTATACATTGAATTAAAATTATTCAACAGTTATTGATTCTTTGGGGAGGTCTACTGGAAGTTAAGTTTAGGCCACAGAACATTTATGTTGTAGTTGCTAAAACTGTCTATTTGCAAGAGATTTACAAAAAGGTGTATAAAACAAAGTGCATACTTGATCAATCCACAGTTTGCCCACTATTATATTGTGGACAGTGGAGGTCACTTTGCTCCACACATAATGGTTTCCAGTTGCGTTGAACTTCAGGTGAATGCTTCCTGTGGAGGCAAACAGATCCATTGTGAGCAAGAATAAGACACATTTTTGTGGAAATACAAGACATTTGAACTAAAAATAAACTCAAAGCTGCAGAGAGTTCTTTAAAAACATCAGATTCCGCCTGAATAACAGGCTCTTTAAAAATAGAAAGCTTTTCTTTTTCTTTGATGAAACATTTACCCTAAAGCACGTGAAAGAACATGAAGCGGATAAAAGACGGGCATTCGTTTTGGAATGCCCTCTAGAATTGTAGCTTTCCTGTAGCTCAGTGTTTTGAGTCATGGGTTCGATCCCACAGACTGCTCATACAAATGTATAGTATAATGAAATGAAAGTCGCTTTGGATAAAAGCATCTGCCAAATATGTAAATGTAATATGTAGAAGAAAGGAGAAGTCATGTTTCACCATGGTGTAATGTTAACCTGTCTTATCTATACGTAACACCATGCGATATAATGCTTCAGTTGTGGTTTTATATACAGTGCTGAAAAAGGCATTTGCTTTCAACAAACTAATTCTGTTAGCATCTGGCTTGAGCTATACAAAAATACAGTGGAGCATCATCAGGGCCAGTTGATAAACAATAATCCTTGACATATGCTTGCCTCAAACTCTGGGGAGCTTAAGGGGAGATTCACATTACGCGTCTTTTGCGCGGACAAGTTTGTTATTTTAAACGTAGACACGCGGAAGGCTCGCAAATAGGGGGGATGCGTATACGGTGCGGCACGCACATTTTTCTAGGCTCATCGACGCAAAATCGAGATGGAATAGTTCAACTTTTCATAGTGTTTTACTCAAGGTTTTAGACGCGAAATGTGAATCACCCCTTATTGATTTCAGTATAGCAAGCGGACGTAATGAACTACCGCAGACAAAAGAGGTTGACTGCGTTGTTGCCCTGACACCATGCAGATGGTCAAACCCGGCAGCCAAGTAGCACGTTTGTTCTGGTTCTGCACATGAGAAAACAATTTTCCATACAACTCACAACGCTAGTGACTGTAGGTAAACAAAACATAAATGAAGCAGCGATAGCTTATCAATTTAAAAAAAATCTCACAATTCACAAACGTAATTGTAATATATCCACAATGTCTGATAACTTCAAAATATCAACAAGACATCAACAAATAAAAAAATGCGTTCCGCGAGTTCGCTCTTGACTTTGTAGTTTGGTTGCTCTTTCCCTTTTCTTGTGCACTGGTTTGCTAAGCTGAACAGCCAAACAGAACCTCTTATTTCCAGATGAGCACACGCCGCTCTAAACCTTCCCGACAGCAGTCGGCTAGGTGTGAGTTTTATTTTGTGTCTGGCCTTCCCTGATGTTCTCTGAGCTGATGTTCACAGCTCACCTAGCGGCATTATAGAGATGTATTTGCCCCGGAATTTGCTGTCGATGGTGATCTCCTGCCACAGGGTCCAACCTCGCTGTGATATCACATGATGGGCTGCCGCCGGGGGGTGGTGACTTATCTGTGAGAGAGATCAAGCAGAAGGGGATCAAAACAGTGTAACATTAACAACACACCTGGCTGTGAATTGATCCATCACAGATACACATGGAGTGTATATCGACAAAACTGTAGATTGTTTCAGACCTGCTCACAAATGGACCTGTACCCGTACTCTTCCAGGCGGTCCAGCTCGTAGGTTTCTCCCAGCAGTGGGTTGAAGGGTTTTCCCGTGCGGTTAATGGTGGTGGAATAGGACGAGATGGAGAAGGCGGCCACAAGACACATCTGCTCCAGAGAGGATTCGCAGCGAGCCGCCCGGTCCAATAGCTCACTGTACTCCAGATCCTCCGACAAGCGCTGGAGCATCGACAACGGCTCATTGAAGTTTACCTGGGAGCAGCATCCAAATGAATGATCATCATCATTTAACATGTCTAATTCAGTTTTACAGGTACGGCTGTTCAATGGTTAATCGCGATTAATCGTATTCAGAATAAAAGTTTGTGTTGACATAATATAAGCTATGTCTGTTTACTGTGAATATTTATTTTGTATTTATAAACACATACATGTATATATTTTTTTAAGTATAAAAATGAATAAAAGTTTATAATCAAAATTATTTATAAATACATCCCTGCAAATATTTCCTAAATTTATACATGTATGTGTGTATATTTATAAATACAAAATGAATATTCACAGTGCACAGACATATATTATGTAAACACAAACATTGATGCGATTAATCGTGATTATTCGTTGAACGGCCTTACTTACAGGCATGGGAATCTTGGAGAGCTCCTTGCCGATACAGTTCTTCATGATACTCCAAAGGTTCAGGGAATAGTTAGGCTTGTCTGGAATGCGACAGCGTCTGCCCCGGCGCAGGTACATGCCTGAATTATCCTGTGGACACATAACTATAGTAAGCTACACACATCTAGTTGGCTGCGGTGTATGTTTTAAACATTTTGTGTGTTTTCAAACTCACATTTTCCTCTTGACTCCAGTTACTGGACAAACTTCCACTCGTCACGCTCTGAGTACTGCTCAAGTGTCTGTCACACAAACACACATACTGTACCCATATGCATATGTAACACAACAGTGGCATAGACAGGGGCGTGGCCAAAGGGCACTGAAAAATCAGTGCCCCTCCTCTCTAATTGCCTGACAGGATGCCACTTACATATTTCTTCATGTTGTTTGGATTTTGTTTAAATATGAAGTGTTTATTTTTAAAGGTCCAGTGTATGCAATTTAGCAGCATCAGTTCACCCCTCCCTTTGAAAGCACTACGGTGGCTGACACACGACTAAGGCCCAATCCCATTTCAACCCCCTTACCCCTTCTACACCCATCTGTTTGGCGCATGTCTCGATTCTCTTTTGGTTGGAGGAGTAGGGGTTAGGGCTGTATAGCCCTTCAAACGAAGATTTTTCGGCACTTCACTACAAACGAAGGATAAGAAATATTCAATCATGGCTGCTCATGCTTGTATAATGTAAGCCTTTATACTGGCTTTACTAAGGATGAAAACAACAAATAATCATCTTGTTTATGTTCTTTAAAAAAAAGTCACAACATTTAGCTTAATGGCAAAAGTAATGCAAAAAGTAATTGTTATCAGGGACGTCTCCAGAATGCAATCGCGAACAGGCCGTGACCATTCAAATTCAATTTCAGATATCAGAAATGCATTTCTTACTAGTAAAAAACATAATTTTTTATATCAAAAATTGTGTAGTTACTAATGATAATGTCTTATATATAATGAATTATAATTTTTACTAGTACAAATTTAATTGTTGATATCAAAATGCATATCCTGAGAATGATTAAAAGCTAATTCGGCATGCCATAAGTGTCACTTTTTAGGCTGTAATCCACGAAATTGACATGACTACAGCTGACAGCAGCATCTTGGAAGTTTGTGTTAAATATCGACGCATCTCCGTAGGAGCTATCAGTGACGTATTATAATGAGGTATAACAGTGTAGTAGTGGTGTCCCATTTCTTAGGGGAAATGGGACACCACTCTGTTTCAAGGGGAAAAGGGAAGGGGCGTGAGGTAGGGGTATAAAAAAGAGTTGGGATTGGGCCCAAGATGTCTTTAAATTTTCCATAACACATTTACGAAAAGCTCTCTGTAGAGCAGTTTGTCCACTTAGGGCTTCTGTAGAAACAACACGGTGAATTCCATGTAAGTGACCCGCGGTGTATGTAGATAAAAATATCTCATTCTAAGCCAATAAAAACATAATGCTTAATTATATCAGGTCTTAATACACCTATGAAGACATATTTATGTATATTATATTGCATTTCTGTCAATAGATCCTACAAAAAAACGATATATTGGACCTTTAATATCTGAATGAAGATGATGTATAAATGAACCTGTGCTGTAGCTGATCATTCACTGGCACTGTGATGAAGGCTTGAGAATCTTCCATGGCATCGAAGAACTCTATGTCATCATTTTCTTCGCTGGATTCTCCCTCTGGTGTTCTCTCTGAACCTTCTGTAAAATTCAGCACATCTAAATCAATGATGTGTTAATGCATTTACAGCTCATATCGACTCAAAGTGTTTGTTAAGTGATGTGTGATTTTTGTTCTCACGGTTGTGTGTGCTGGGCGATTCCCTCCACGCTCTTTCCAAACTATTATGCTGTTTGGCTAGCAGCTCAATGGTCTCCTCCAGATGGTGGCGCTGTTCCCGCTCATACTGCAGCGAACGCTGCCATCGCCGACTGTGCGCTTCTGCTAGATCCACAAAGTCCTGACAGGCCTGACACAAAGCGGTTAGGTTAACGTGATGCCTTCTGGGGTTCGAACCTACAACCTTTCGGTTAGCAGCCCTGGTACACAGTGTAGATTCAAATGAACTCACATTGATCATAGCATTGGAGGTGATGCGGAAGAGAGTTGCTCGTTCGTTGACGGTCTTCAGTTTATCTGCGCCGTCGGTAGGGGCGCGCAAATCCTCTAGTTCACTGAGGGAGCGCTGGAGGGCGGCACCGTGCTTCCCTATCAGCTCATTACAGGTGCTGAGGTCATCGAGTTTACTGGCCAAAGTTTTGAGCGCCCCCTGGATCAGAGCACGATCCGGCTGGGCGAGTGGACCCTCATCACCTGAGTCATCTATAGAGGAGTGTACAATGAGAAATACAAGGGATATACATGTCAAGATGCTTAAATGGTGTATTGGCATCACTGGCGGGTTGAATAATTTTAATATATTATTAAAGGGACAGTTCACCCATAAATGACAATTCTGTCATCATTTACTTACCCTCAGGTTAATCCAAATCTATATATATTCGTTTGTTCTGCTTAACACACTGAAAGATATTTAGAAGAATCCCAGTAACAAAACAAAACTCATCCGCCATTGACTCCCATAGTGTTTTTCTACTATGGGGGTCAATGGGGGAAGAGATCTGTTTGGTTTTTGGTTTGTTGCAGAATAAAGAGAACCGCAATCTATGTTGAGCAAATTTGAAAAAAGTCTCTTTTTCACAATCCTAAAGTGTTCATTTGGTATTTTTTCTGGCTGGTAATCTGTCCTAGGCGATGTAGTCTGTTTTATAGTAATGTGACCATACGTGCCATTTAACCAGATAACCTTGATGATGTATGCGGTTTACAAATGCTACGCAGCCGAAATCCTGGGCAGGACATGTCCCGGAAAAATGCCACGTAGGGTTATCTTATAGTGAAAGCTAAAGGTTACAGCTGGATAATGTAAAATCAAATATTTCTTGACTTTGTGAAATAAAATTGTTTGATGTAGGAACGAATGGGATTTTGCTCATTTAAACATGCAAAGAGGGTGTTTGTGAAAAAGTCTTAAAGGTTCTTATAGAAGCGACAAATCTACAATTTTAGATTTCAGATACAATTTCATTTTAGCTTATTGTATATCGCTGTTGTGGCAGGTCTTAACAAAAACATTGGAAATGTGTTGCGAGACTGCGTTTTGTCTGCTGTAGATTGGACATCAGGAAAAACACAATCAATTTGTGCCACCGATGGCAATATTCATTACTCGCTTTTATGTGGCCATGATAAAAACAGCATGATTTTTGTATGGACTATATTTTGGAGAGGAAAAAATGTACTGGAGTGCTTTAGGCAGGGCTAAAATAAGTGTATAAATAGCACAGTTAGTGTTGGAGGGGTGTGATGTGACAGCTGAGTTCTGTCCTTTGTTGGAGGTCTTTTCAATTACAAGCAAATTGTCCAATGACGCTGTAAATGGACTCGACAAAATGACCACACAAATGAATCGAGAGGTGAGAGAGCGACAGAAAGAGCAATTGTAATCAAACTAAGAAAAAATAAGATGAATGAAGAAAGAGATTGGAAAATGAAAGATGTGAAGCAGATGATGGAATGGTTAAGTGTGAATGAGAATTGAGGCGATACTTTCACCGACATCCCATTCAAACCCCAGATTTCTGTGAATGAACACGGTTACCATGGAAACAATGGCCCACGCAATCGGTAGGGCGTCTATTTTTAGAAGCTTAGAAGAATGGAAAAAGCAAACGGGCTTATGCGTCTCGCCATCGTCTCCTTCTCTCCGAAAACACGGCCATCATTCACTGGCAAATTGACTTGTTTGTGACACAAGACATCTTGCCGGAAACCATCGAGTGTAGGAGGCCAAAGCAGATACACAACAGAGACAGATGTCTGTGAATCACAGGAATCACAATCTGTGTATGAGTGACAGGAGATAAATAAAAGGAAGGGGTGGGTGGACGCTCAGGTAATAGCCTTACATTTTCAATAACCTGCTGGCACCTGAACATGAGCAGATTATCTCATGACAGATGTGAAGGTACAACAGACCCTCAGTTGACCTTTGTTTGGGTCTGAACTGAATGCTTGTGGAGCCACCAAGGTCATGCATTATTAGTCTTGAAATGATTGATAGG
Source organism: Triplophysa bombifrons (assembly GCA_029783895.1). NCBI lineage: Eukaryota > Metazoa > Chordata > Actinopteri > Cypriniformes > Nemacheilidae > Triplophysa > Triplophysa bombifrons. The sequence goes on from CM056471.1 coordinate 5,143,166, forward strand.
TTTGGTTTCGGGTAAACACAGACAAATATTTACTACAACAGCATCTTTGTGAAACTGATTGTATACAGCTGTTCAATTAACAAAACTTACTAATAGGATTGTAAAAAAATCCAGATATTACCATTTTTGGTACCCTTGATTTTATATTTAGTCAAAAATAACAATTTATATTTTCATGTGTGTATTACAAGAAAAACAAGATGGAGATGTTTTTTATCATGTAAGTTCTTAATGTCAGATATGTGTTTATATATCATAGTAAGTATTATTGACTAATTTCCTTTTCTTTTCGTCACTTTCAATTTTCAATTTTTTTGTCTGTTGTGTTTTTTTGTTTTTCTGCATGGTAATAAAAAAATGTACTCATATATAAGAGTTAAAAAAATGTGATTAAAGATATGCTCATATTTTTCTAGGCAATCGGATTATAAAACATGTAAAAAATTCTATAGACAAAAAATGACCCACGCAATATCTGGGAAGCAAAATATCACAGAGACTTGGGTAGTACCAACCAGCCACCTCTCGGAACAACCTAGCAACCACCTCAGAAACCCTAGCAACAAAACAGCACCATAGTCACTGAATAAAAACAGGGCTTTTTTAGCCCATTGTTGGGTAAAATATGGACATTTCTTTAACCCAGCGGCTGAGTTTGTCCACATTTTACCAAACAATAAATTAAAACTAGTCTTTGTTGTGTGCTTTCAAACATAATATCTCCCACACACAGCCGCACAAAAAATGTTAAGTACATGTGATGCTCACCAAAGCAATGAATCACATTATAAACACATGTGATATAATACATGAATACATCTTTATTAAGTATGTTGTTTAGCTAGAACGCACAACAAACAAGGGCAGAATAAACAAATCCACCAGCTACAAGAATACATTTCCTCATTATATTCACACCAAACTGCCAACTTCAATCTTCTCCTCAACTGTATCTAATCCCAAGTATTTTTAAGCCTATTTTAAGCAAAACGCTGCAATTTTGCACTTGTGGTGAAGACAATGTGAAAAAATATATTAGCACATCTCTCGAGTGCAGAATTAAAGAAAAAAGAGCCAGAGCTCATCCAGGCTGCTAAAGCGGTCCGCTGACCCAAATACATCGAAAACTATTGTGCAACTTCTGCCTTATAAGTGAAACCAAATAACCATATACCTCACGAATTGCCTCATATAGACATTGGCGGAAGACTACAATTTACAGTCATATTTGCAATGATGAATCTTGCAGGCGCAAAATGAGGAACGGGGTAAATTAAAAAGAGAGGCCTGGGTGTAAGTGTACAGGAGGAGGAAAGCATTGAGAAACCAGTAAGAGATCCCCTTCCTCTGACCTGCTGGAGAATGAGTCATCCGTGACTAACCACACCTCAACTAACAGCGAGGAGAAATCAAATGTGTGTGGGTATGAGATAAATGAGATTGCTGAGAGGAATGATGCACTAGAAAAGTGTGATTATGGAAGAATGGATGCGGATAAGAACAGACAAATAAGGATGAGAAGAACGACTAGACGAAACCGTGCGACACTAAACTCGTGTCTACCTGACAATCCAATTTGGCCAATTTGCCAGCTTGCATTTCACACAGATAATCTGATTTACATTGAGTCATGTAGAAAGTACCTCACAACTGTACAAATACAAGCTCTTGAGGAAACTCGTTTTTCCCTTGAACAGGCAAACAAAACCCAGAGAAGTCTAAGAAACCAGAATATTATACAGAGATTTGGGGGTGTGTCTTATAAACAATAATAAACCATATTTAGGAAGTGGCCAGAACACCTTAGCAACCACACACGTGGACAAGCCACACTTATGTTCTTTAGAATGAAGTCTCTGTTTCCATTGATCAGAAATTGGCATAGGATTGATATACAAGGCTTGGGTTCCAAGCTATATCTGAACTGCGATATATGTAATCTGTATATTAACCCTAAACCCCAAGACAAATCCAAGACTTAACTCGAAGCACTAAATGCATCTGGCTTATGAAAGAAGAGCTGACCACATGCAAACATTAACATAAGAACATTATAGGGAGAGGTATTGACATGATTCAAAGCCTCTTTAAAATACATTCATTTTCATAACGAAGAGAGAAAAACTATACTAGACATCTATGAGGTGAAATAAAAGCACATTCGATCAACTGGGATGTAAAACGGGTAGTCTTGTAAAAATAAATCATGAGGACCTTCCTCTAAATAGCACAAATTTTATTATATGGCACAGAAGTACAAGACACATCAACGTCTATGAAACTAGGCACGTGGCCCTTTAAACTTACTCTTTACAGAGACAAAAGGCTTCTAACATTTCATTCAGAAATTGCATTCAAACATTTGCAAACAGTTGTTCCTACCTTTTCATGAGTGCACTTAATGGATGAGAAACGAAGAGGAATGTCCTACAGTTTGTAGTGAAGATGATGATCTCAAAGTGGATTTCAATGAAAATGGAAAACAGCGTGTCTCCCCCACGTCACATTCCAAGCTCCCCTCTCTCTCTCTCTCTCTCTCTCTCTCTCTCTCTCTCCTATTTTCCTTCTGACCCTCCCTCTTATTCACCTCATACTCTTCCTTCATCCTGCACAGTGGGCGGGGCTAACACACTAGACCTTACATTCAGGACCAAATGAAATCTTCTATACAGTAGTATAGTCTATACAGTATGCAAATTAATCATTTTCAATGATGTGAGGTAAATAGACCATATAAATATATTATACAAATGATGTGTGCTGTATATATTAAAAAAACAAAAGCAAATTATGCATTGCAAATTTATGCAGGGTACTAAAGTAAATCATGCAGTATTTATTATTATAATTATTATATAATTTGAGGATAAATGGTTAAGCATCTGAAATCCGAGACAGGGATTAAAACCTACCTATATTACACAACCACAATAAAAATATTTAAAGGGATATAAAATGCATGTATCTAGATGTACATTAAGGTGTATTTAAACTCGCAGTCTAAAAATAGCTCTCAAATATCCAATGACAATGCTGCCCCCTGGTGGAACTGGTGGTATTGTATTTTGTTTTTAAGTAGCCTATCAAAATAAAATAAAATAAACAGTTTTAACTTGGTTAAACGTGTACTTAATGTTCTGAATAGAATAAAACAAAGATATGTTTTTACTATTTATTATTTGTTTTACTTATTATTAAATAAACTTGTGAAATAAAATATGCCCAGATTCTTTTGAATGTTTTAATACACATTACATTGTTATAATTCTGTAATTTAAATTTCATTAACATCAAAACGTTCTACCTTACTAACTCAATACTGCACAGTATGCAGTGTACACTGGAGTGTGAACGAACAGTTCTTCACCTAACACACTGTTTACTGCAGTGGTAGTAAGAGTAGTACTAGTATGACAGAATGGTTGCAGATCTCACCTGAATGGTGCATCATTTGAGTAGCATTTGCTTTAGCCTGTTGTAGAGCAGAGACCCATCGCTGAGACTCCCCCTCTGATCCAGCTTTCAGGTGGTAGCTCCGCCCTCCGCTTGTCAAAACAAAATGACAGGTATCGCCCACTTCGATGTGCACTGTTGCCAGTGTAATTGTGCCACGGCAGGTGTGTGCCATTTCTGCTTGAGTCCTGAAGGCAAATGTACACACACACTCAGGTTAATGGTGCAGTTAAATGTTAATACGTTTATCAGATTTGGTATTCATTTCGGAAATACAATATTATACAGTCAGTACTGGAATTTGGCCAATCAGCAATGCCATATGGATCAAGCACTATAATCCAAACCCCCTGGATTTCCGTTTTGTAATGCGTGCATGCCGACCGCAATACAATGACCGCAGGATCTCTGAGTCAAGAGTGCTGAATCAGAGAATCATTCATATCAAATCCATACACAGTTACTTTATAAAGTACCGCAGTGGAGAGGTAGCATTTTCTGCTGCATTAAAGTCTGTTTTCTACAGTATAGCCCGGATTTCTTTTTGAAAGGATCTCAGTATCGTAATATACAATTGTGATGTGAGAATACTTATGACATCGCTTTTTTTTAAATGTATAAAATTGTGTATTTTTCCAGTGGCTCAGTGGTCAGAGCATGGCAATAATAATGCCAAGGTCATGAGTTCGATCCCAAGAAACAAATGTATAATACGATACAACGAAAGTCGCTTTGGATAAAATCGTCTGCCAAATGCGTAAATGTATATATTAATTATACTACAGAAAGTTGGGTCTGATTGAGATCTGGGTTCAAAGGAAAAGTTCTGCAAAAGTTAAATGTACTCATTTTAAACCTGTATCACATTCTTTTGAACGAAACAAAGATATTTAAAAGAACTAACCTCACAGACTTCCACTGTTTGGACACAAAGCACTCTTAAAATATCTTCTTTTGTGTTTTAAAGAATAAAGAGTCAACAAATATTTTGAAATAATGACAGAATTTTCTTTTAAGGGAACTATCCCTTTAGTAACCTTTTCAACACGTTAAACAAAGGGAAACATACCAAATTCTGAACACAAATAAAATTTTTACTAAAATTGACATTTTGTGATCAAATGTATTAAATAACCATGTTGCTCAGGCCATTGAAAGAAGGGTGAAACGAGATCTAGATGCTCCAGATGTCCCCATCACTAATTATAGAAGCACGAGATGTTGTTGCAACACAGACAGCTGATGCATTATTTAACACTAACAGTGCACACATGGATCAGAGGCCTATTCATTAAAACTTATGAGGAACTCTGAGCGCCCTGTACCATAAAAAACTCCCAATTAATGCAGTACGACATGGGTTTTAAACAGGCGACGTAGCAAAGTTAATAGACATGAGATGCGGTCAATAAAAAAATGAATAACGTAAACATACCTGTAGTATGACAGGAGGCCGTTGCTAAGGACGAACCAGCGGCGCTGGTATCCCTTCAGGTAGTTGGTCCATTTAAAAAGCCACCCTTTATACGTGTCCGGTCCCGGTCCTGGACCCTGCACACCTGAGGGGGACGGAAGGGTCCGCACCACGAGTTCGGTCATTGCAAACGGGTCAGCGATGGGATGCGATTCAGCAACTGCGCAGAGGGAGCGGTGATGTTACGGTGCTGCGGGTAGCGCGCCAGCCACCTGCCATTAACTTCGCGCGTCCGTGCGCACGCACGCAACACGTTTGGGAGCGAGGAGTAAAATCCGCGGTCACGGTGAGGAGTCACTGGTGGAGGGGAAGCGCTTCTGAGAGCTATGATGGGAAATTTGCGGCTTTGGGGGAAAAGATGTTGGATGACGTAGATGCATTACGGACGCACGGATTGCTGAGAATCTGCTATATGACGTGAAGTCTTTAGTGAGGAGATGCACGTGCTTTTAAGAGCTCAATTAGCTGTTTTAGTATATAATTAAATATTACACGAGTCACAACATGTGGGGCAGCAACAAAATGCAGTATTTCCGTTTTAAGGACTTTAAACAGATGTCTTAAATGCAGCTCGTTGTACTGTCCAGAAGATGGCGCCACAATAAACACTTAACGGGATGAGGGGACACAACATTTTTATTTCTACCCTTGGTTGTACCCAATTCTGCAAAAATCTCTTTCACTTTACATTATTTTTGGCGAATTGATTATAATTTTTATGACCAGTCTCACAGCATATATCTACTCATTAACACATTTTTGGTTATGATGCCTCTTTAAATGTTTTAATCCCCTAACTAATTTTCTTAAGTGTAGTTTTGTACCTTATGAATGAGTGAGGCATTTATATAGCGGTTTATTGTGTATTAATGTACACCCAAAGTGATTCACAATCATATGAGGATGGTCTCTCCTCACTCAGATCCATTGGATGACAAAATTATGACTTCCAGATTAGGTTTCGGACAAAAGTACATATTTAGACAAATCTCTAAAATACAAGGATAGCTCATAGCTTCAAATGGAAAAAATAAATGAATAGATTAATAAACCTTCCTTATTTAAAAGAAACCCAGAATATGTTTCTCATGTTTTTTATTCAACATTTGAAAACACAGGGAAGAAGGGTAAAGTAAATTATGTGCATTGGGATTAAAAACTACAAATACATTTAGACAACTTCAAATGGCACACTGAACACTCTGCATTTACAACATGTGCATCTCATTTACTGACTAGAACAAAAAGCACAAAACAAGTAAAAAAAATAAAACATTTACTAAGGACTAATAGCAGAGCAGTAATTAGTTCCATACTAACCATTTATAAATATGGAACTGCAACTTTAAAACCATTTGAAAAACAAAGAGTGGGGGTTTATGGTCAGCAAGGCTTCTTTTAATATGGTCTCTCTCTCCGCTCCTGACGATGATCTCCCCTTTAAAAATAAAAAATAACTTTTTTACTGTGCCAAGACAGATAATGTTTTAAAGTCCAAGATCTTCATGATCAAATGCAGACATACATCTCAATACTTACTTCATATCCATTTTACCAGGTGGTCCCATTCCTCGCCCCCTCCTTCCCATATCATCTGGAGGTCCACCACGACCCCTTCCACCAAATCCTCCTCGGTCCATGCCCCGTCCTCTGAAGCCTCCACGGTCCATACCTCTGCCACCACGGAAGCCTCCGGGACCTCCGCGGTCCATTCCACGGCCCCCGCGCATGCCACCCGGGCCACCACGACCCCGCTCACCTCCTGAACAGCAAACAGAAGCAGATGAATATCAACTGCCATGACATCTTATCTACCAAATATATCAAGCTGAAAATACAGCTGCCCAAGGTTCTCAATTAGCAACAGTATGATGCTTGAAATGTGTAAAAAGATGGTGACCTGGAGGAGGGAAGGGTGGAGGTCCAAAGCCTTCGGGTCTGGGTGCCTTGCACTGGTTACACTCCATCCTCCAGGCAAAGTTCTGGTTCCCACATCCCCTAGAAAAACAAAGAGAACTGTTAAATCAGAGCCTGGACTCATGAATTACTGACTGCGCCACTGTTGAAATACATACGCGTTTGGACACTGCCAGTCTCCAGCCCTCTGTTGCATGTTACCTCCAGTCGGTCCCCCGCGGCCCATTCCCCTGGGACCACCGCGAGGCATGAACCCACCTCGATCACCACCTCTACCCATTCCACGACCCATCATTCCTGTAGGACAAGAGATGGTTTGAAATGCACAATAATGTTACTTCCCGTTAAACAGCAATAAATGACTACGATGATGTCAGAACTAACCTCCTCGTCCCATCATGCCACCTCGGTCTCCCCTCATGGACATGCCTCCACGCATCATTCCCATCATAGGCTTCCGCCGAGCCATGGAGACCTTTAGTTTCTTGGCCTGGAATTCTTTGCCTGGTGAGGAAAATTTTGAGTTTTAGGGTCTCTATTATTCAACAAACAATAAAAGAATCTAAGGAAAAAAACATACCATCAAACCACTCCACTGCTGCCTTAGCGGATGGAGGTTCCTCATAGGATAGCGTGGCATCACCTTTGGGTTTCCCCGTGTCTTTGTCTGTGTATATGTTGATGGCAGGCAGGCCTGTTCGTTTGTTTATCTAGAAAAAGATTTAGAATTGTATAAATTTCTTTAACAAATGAAAATCTCGAAAAGATAAAGCAGACTATGTGTATATCATCAAATACCCTAATGATTCCACTGTGCTTGAAAAACTCGGCCATTTCATCCACGGTAGCATTCTCAGTCAGTCCTGTGATGTAAATGGTGCTGTTTTCCGAGTCATCTTGTTCCTCTGGTCGTCCTGCAGGGACAGAAAACACGGGTTTAAAAAAAGATAATCAAAGATCGAGGACAAAAGTACAAATCTAAAACTCTAGACTTACCCATTTCAGAATCAGGTCCTGATTTTCACCAAGAAGGACACCAGGGGAGAAACAGAATGAGAAACAAGTTAGTTTACAGGCTGGGTTTCTCAAGCACCTGACATCACATCATGCTACCAAATCCTGGTAATGACTGTCACGGCACATTTGTTCTGACCATTCAAAGACAGACACAAAATACCATGCTGCTGACACAAATGTTTTTAATTATTGTAAAAAAGTTAACTATTAAACTATTCAAAAGCTACCTATTATTCAGTTCCAATGTGCCTTAAACAGCAAAAAATATTTAAAAACCCTTGAAAACCAAGGACCCAAAATGGACTCCATACCTTTCAAAAAACAGTAAACACTGAAATAAACATACGCTACATGGCTGGGTGGGCCAGTTACCATTAACTCCTACGTGTCAAGGAAAAGTAACCTGTGTTCGTTGAAGGAGTCCATACTCAGGATTTTTTAACCAATAAAAATAGTATGAACCATTTCTACTCAACCAATGAAACTCTTTAAAAACTCTAGCCGGCAGTGTAGTTTTGCAAAGTTTTAAATATTTCCCTTTTGAAAAGCACCCATGAAAGGTAGAGAATTCTAGTGTATAGTCTTGTGATTCTTATTATAACTTACCACCAGGCTTAATGAAGCCACCTCTGTCTCCAGCGATGCTGGGGGGAATAAGCGAAGATATGAAGGCGATTTCCCTTAAAACAGCCACTTCGGTACCACAAAAGGGGTAATGGGGGTATGTACACAGTTCTAACTAACTAAACCCCCAACAAGTCACCCTTAACCCCCCCTTCTAAATACAATATTTGAGATTAAAACTCTGTTGGGGGTGTTATAGAATTACAGCGTTACCATTGGCCTAACTTCATAACATTTGTGGCTGAACAGAATTGGGGTTGTATAAAGTAGAGAGGGCTGATCTTTATTACCATTTTTAAATTGAAAACCCCAGATATTTGTACACTTGAATTGGGATTTTATTGTTTCAGACGCAGCCATACTCCCAACCTAACAAATGAAATTAAGTGAAACCGTGCCATATTTGAAACCATTTAAAGAAAACACCCAAACCATGTATTTTACTACATCCCTTCACCTCAAAAAGGAAAGATGGCAAAAACGTTGTTTCAATTCGACGGAATAATTTGAATATGATGAAACCCACTTTGGAAAAAATCATTACTTAATAACAGCATAAGTGCGGTTACGGCATCAAGAGAAGCGTGTTTGTGGCTGCATCTGAAACAATCTGCTTACATAAAGCTGGTACATGCACTTCAGTCAAATAAAAAAAGAAAATCAAGTAAACACCATTTTTTTCTTTACACAAATGTTTACGAAATAATTACACACAGAAAAGAGACTATCAAATGTTTAAATATGCTGAGTTAATACAATTTTAAGGGGTTGAAAAACATGTTTCTTTCATTCTTGTAGGAAAACACTTCTTCGCTTTAAATGTTGTCACCAGCAACTTTAAGTCCCCATTTCAAAAGGCTGCCGGCCCAGACTCAGAACTGAGTAGTGGTACTGTAAAAGTATAGATGTGTTTACATGGCTCTCACTTTGTTACCTGTAGCGTATAAATGCGACAAAGCATGTTAAAGAAAAAGCTTCAAAATTCACAAGACAATTGCAATCCAAATTTTACGTCACAGTTAAAGAAAACATACCTTTTAGGAAGGAGTGAAAATGAATGCAGTGTATCTTTACAGCCTTTGTAACTATACATTGTCTAGTTTAGATATGTGCAAAAGCTCTCACAGTAAAAAAAATCTACAAATGTTTCAAAATGTGTTCAAAGCACAGCATAGGAAATACAAAATATAACGATAAGTATCTGAATGAATTCTGAAATCACAGTTATGTTTGGAGCGTCACAGCATTCACTTTCATATTTAATTTCTCGCCTTTTGCAGCTTTATACGATGTCTTTGGGAACCAATGGGGTTAATTATAAAGTGTTAATTTGCTTCAAACCAGAAAGTAAACTTTTATGCAGGATGCTAGTTGAGTTAATGTTACCCAGTTTTACACCTTTTCATCTTTTTTAAAAACACTCACCCTTGACTTACCATTAAAAAAAAGACTATTTCACTTCAAAATACCCAAATTGTTTGTTAAACACAACATTTAAAAGTTTCTTTAATGTAACTTTGCCTGCAGATCACATATTTGAAGTTACGGATTTGGGAAAAAAATCCCTTTTAAAATAAGTGAATACACCTTTTGGATTTATTCTAAAGGATCACACTATACACTGAGGTCGGAGACCGTTTGGAGCACAGATTTTCTTGTGCACATCTGACAGTAATAAATAATGTGTACTTCAATCATCTAGCTGTATTAATAAAAAGGTTTTACTATATAATAGGATTTCTCTAATGTAATAGATTAAGATGAAAGGCTTAAATGACCCAAAAATGTTTTTCCCAAAGCATGTTGTTTTCATCTTACCTTAAGCCATAATGAGGCAAAGCTGAGAGCAGCTGGATTTTTTTTTAAATTCTATTTTTAATGTGCATTCCATTCACAGAAAAAAGCTGTGGTATTACTTTGCCTGAAATACATCTTGGAAAATGGAAATATGTCTAATGTTTTATTTTAGTTAAATACAGCACCACGCAGCTCTCAGCTCTGTATGGCCTCTTTCAGCACCTGTCTAAAGGAAAAAGATATTGTGAGGTAAGAATGCACAACGAGCACTTACCCCATGCCTCCTCGGTTCATGCCCCCTCGCATTCCACCACCTCCTCGCATCATCCCCCGGTCAAACCCACCCCGGCCGCGTCCGCGGTTCTCCCCCCCTCCCATGCCACGGCCCTCTCCAGGGCCCCCATATCCTCCAGACTCAGAGCCTGAGTAACCTCCTCCCATGCCGTTCTGGTGGTCCTGTCTGTAATTACCTGTTCGAAGAAAATTTCACTCAAACTCTTACAGCTTCTAAGCATTTAAATGATAAAAAAATAGAAAATGACCTTTACCATACTGGCTGGGTGGTTTGTAATCTGTTTTGCCGTAGCCTCCTGCTGTGCTTCCTTGCTGTCCATATTGGCTAGAAGGTGGCTGTCCATAAGACCCAGAAGGAGGAGCATAGCTGGAAGGCGGAGCCTGTTGTTGCTGGGGAGGAGCTTGTTGATACCCTCCCTGCTGGCTGTAGGAGCTCTGCTGCCCATATCCTCCTTGCTGCCCCTGATATCCCCCCTGTTGCGGCTGCTGGGAGTAAGAGCTTTGCTGGGACTGCTGGGAATAGGAGTTCTGCTCATATCCAGAAGGCTGCTGGCTGCTAGAACTGTAACTGCTGCAAATAAACACCGTATTTATAAGTCAGCCATTTTATTCAAAGTTTAAATAAAAAGTTTCCCAGGGCTGTGGAGGTACTTCAGTGATATACCTAGGAGGTGCAGCTGAAGCAGGCTGTTGTCCATATCCAGGATACGCAGACTGAGACCCATAGCTGGCCTGCCCACCATATGATGTCTGGTTGCTGCTTGTGGTTGAGGCAGCAGCTGTGGAAGAGGAATCATAGCTTCCGGCTCCATAACTCTGAACAGGTTGACTGTAGCTCTGGGCTGCAGCTGGAGCAGCATTATAACCAGCTATAGAGCATGAGTAAAATCAAAATATAAACATTACACTTATAAGTCAACAGACCAAAGGAAGACACAACAAAAGAACACACCACTAGGTGGTGGTTGCTGTCCATAGGATGATCCATAGGGTTGCTGACCATAATTGCTTGAGGAGCTACCAGTTTGGGAGTAGGTTGAATCCGCCGGCTGGCTGTATGAACTATATCCTTGTTGTTGCCCATATGACTGCTATAAAACACAAGCAAAATCAAGTTTGTAATTAATCGACACAGACAACTTAAGTTGTCATTGTGCTGCTTATAGACACAATAGAAAGTGATTGTGTACCTGGGTGTTCTGTCCGTAACCCTGTGAGGGCTGGGCCGTGTAGGAGCTGTACCTGATTGCAGAAAAGATTATTTATTCCATTATTTCATTGCTGCCAAGAGAGACAGAAGCAACATTTTTACATAGGTTTCCAGGTGATATACATACCCCTGCTGGCCTCCAGCCTGACTGTAAGTACTGTAATCTGTTGGTAGAAAGATACATGGACATTAATTAAAACACAATAAGAACAAACGAAATAAATAGTAGTTAATTGACATATACAAAAGACTATTTTTTCTGCATTATTAATAGAACGTAGTGTTTAGGTTTCAATGCAAATTCACTGCTACAGAAAGAAAAAGCTCAAGTAAAGGACACCAAGAGAAATATTCATTTATATTTTAGAGATTTTTTTCGCATTTCCATAGTAATAAAATGGTAAAAATTACAACAGCTTTCTATTACAAACTCAATACAGCCCATCAAGCTAACAATGGTTAGCCCACCACTCGGCTATAGCACGTCGTTGCCAGGCAACAACATGCCGGCAACGTAAAATTGGTGGTCAAAATAAAACAGCTTCTGTAGAAAAAATGACAGTTTTCGTATTTTTATAGACAAGTTTTGTGTCGTATTGTATTTATTCCCAAAATACAAAATGCCGCAGTTTTCCAGCCCCTCCCCCCTCTCCACACGCAGGCAGACCAAACCGGCTAACGCAACCAGCCAAAGCCCACCGGTAAATAGGATACAGGCCGATTTCACCGGTCAACCGAGTGTTATGAAACATTGATATCCATTTTACTTTCAGAATTACAATTTAAACCATTTTTATTTCAATATTTCTGTTTAAAAACCTTAAATTGCATTTTAAAGCTACAAAAGACTTATCGCGTCTCTTACCTGCAGCAGACGCCATTTCGTGTGCCTTCTTTTTAGCGGAATGCGCATGCGTGGATTACACTCTTTGGGCGCTACCCATACAACATGCAGGGGTGGAAACGATTTGTGTCCCCAATGTTATATAATTATAAATGCTTTTAAATATATTTTATATGTTACTTATATACCGAAAGATCTTATATTTGGCATTTGATGATGTTCATTATGCCAAATACATTGCAATGAAAAAATAATTTTGAAATGCAATATGGCGATTGGCTAAATGGATTCTCCCGGAAAATCTATGGAATGACATAAGTGCATTTGAATTCTGAAGACATCATGTCGACTTGAAAAAATTTAAAAAAATATGAACTATACACCATAATGACTTACATAATACCACTATAAACACCACTCGTTTGCACCATATGTATATTAATGGTTCGTTCGTTTATAAGTGATTGAAACACAAAAGATAAATTTACAGGAATTTTAATGAAAAACATAAGGAAACAAAACTGTATTCCTTGTTTTATCGTGTAGCCTACCTTAACTGTGTTCGCCAGTGTTAAACTTTAAGCAAATGTATTTAAAACCGAAATGATTCATTATGTAAAGGAGAGACCTGCAAACACACAAAAAAAACTAATGCTACCTTGGAAACTGCATTACACAATTTTGTAAAGTAGACTTTAATATCATACTGAAAATGTGTCATTTGGCATTGTTTATCATACAGTGTAGCTTCACCTACACCCCAGTTTACCTGCACAGATTTTTCTATGAGAATCTGCAGTAGCAATGCAAGCAAAAGTACATATCAGAGTCCCATACAAAACTGTACATTGAAAAATCGTTATGGCACTTTGAAAATAGATATGACAGTAAATGCTCATGAAGGTGAAATACCAAATACAAGTCATATCTCCCAAGATAAATATAATAACCAGACTTTGTTGACAAACACCCCTCAAACATGTTGATGAAACCCACTGCTGATAATCCGCACCAGAAACTTCTGATATGGTTGGGGTGCAAAATGGGAGAGTCAAGGCAGTCTACTGATCCGACCACGAACAGGTTTTTCAGGTCCTTATGTCATTGGCCAATGGTATTCTGTTCATAGTCACAGGTGACATCACAGGTCAGAGTAACCCATCCTGCTCAAAGACAGAGGGTAACAGAGAAAAGTCAAAGGGGGCAAATTTGACTCCTGTGCCACTGTAGAATTTGTTTTGAAATTCAACCCTGCAAAAAGACAGAGGGAAAAAGAAACCGTAAACTGAAGTGTTGAAAATGTGGACTAAACAGAGAGGGGAGAAAGAGAGATGGAAAGAAAGCATTATAATGCTATAAATGCATTCAAACAGTCAACATTAAACAACAATAAATTGAAAATTAATATTAGAGGAAAGAAATGTAATATTTAACCTTGGTGACCAAATATGACACAATTTCTGCGAAGCGAATCTGTCTGTGTGTTTGTGACCTCACCAGTGAAGACGCAAAGCGTGAAGAAAAGCCGACAGACCCTCCATGACCAGCAGAATGGAGACCGTGAGCACAGCGAATACACCAAACACAGGCACAAGAAGTAGCACGCCCAATTTAGAGGTCATTCTTAGCCCCAGACGCATCACCATCGCCCACAACACTTCTGACAGTTCTGAATTACATACATACAAATAGGCAGTTGACAGACTAATATGCAAATATGTCCTATGGTGTGACAGCAACAATTTAGAAGAAAAAAGCTAACAATGAAGATGAATCTTACTATGCCACTTTAAATGATTCATATAAATATTTTATATCAATATGTTTAATATAAAACTATGTTAAAAGACTATGTAAAAATATGTAATATTAACGGTTTGTTTTCAAAATTTTGCTATGTCAGACCATAGGACACATGTACGATTCATCAAATACCCAAATACACCTAAGAAATGTGTTGTAAGACACAAAGGGTTGTTAAAAATATGACATGCGGGTGTTTCAGTATAGTTTTGTAAAAGTTAACAGGCACTCACGGGCGTGGGCTAGGCTCAGAGCCCAGAGACGCAGGTAGGACGCAGTGTTAGAGATGCAGCCCAAACAGAACTCTATGGTGTGAATTGCTTGATGCAGGAAAACATCCCAAAAATCAAACTGCAAGGGAACAGTGTGAGGAAGTCTTTTAGAGAAAGGATTTTAGACATAGTATTTTAATGAAGTGATGGCGTTTTATTGAATATTTTGTTTGTGAGAGAATAATGTTCTGGATGTAACCTCTTGAGGTCCTCCTGAGTCAGTTAGTCCATCTTCTTCATCGTGAACTATAGATGGAGAGAGATCTTCTTCACTCACTCGCCGAACTCTCTCGTAGCCCTGCACACAGTGTAATGCAATGATGAAATCTGGGACCTCAATTTTAATTTAGCCTTGCCAATAACAATTTAAGTCAAACAAATTATTTTTTAAAAGAAACATTATTTAAAAAAATTGTATTAACTATGTACAAAGAATCAACTTGGTATTTTTTTTTATTTGTTAATTGTTTGATCAAATTGTTATGCAATATAATACAATGTATAGTGAAACTAAAATGTTATTGAAACATTAGAATAAAATTACAAAAATCCAATAAAATTGTTTTACTAGTGGTCTCAAACTTAATGAAAATAAAATGTATTTTAAATTACCAATGAGATTTTTCATGGTTGTTTTACTTTGTGTTAAGAAAAACATGCTTAGTTGTCATCAAAGAGGAGTATTTTATTGCTCAAAAGTTGCTTTGAATTCTCAGTTGTTTCTCATTTGATTATAAACTCAGATATTTCTCCTAAAATTGCTTAAGAAAATAAAAACGGAAACAAATGAAACAATTGTTAAAAAAACACATTAAGACTATGGAACTGTAAAGGAATGTTTGGGAAAACCAATCTGAATTTGGGTAAATATGATTAGAAATTCAAATATTCACTGAAATATTTCATAATATTGACTTTTGTTTGCAGACTTGGCAAATCTGAGCTGTGACATGTTGATATCTCTTCTGAAACTGATTTGTGGGTCTTTTTTTCCAGGAGAAATATTTGAGACACATGAGATTTGCTCTCGTTTGCTCTCCATTTAAACTAGAAATAGAGACATTAAAGAGATCTCATTGAATTTTTCTTGCTCATAGAATGAAAATGATGTTAAAATTAAAAAAATCTTATAAGTATCTAGAAACCAATTAATATTATATTTTTCTTGTTAACATCAGTGTAGTGGACCGTGGTTCGAGACCGGTGAGTAATTGTTAATGAGCGCCAGCTGTGCATACACCGGTCTCGAATCACGTAGGAGATTGGGAGCATATAAGAGAGCGAGTGACCGGACCGTCGAAGAGAGTGGACCGGGCCCGAACATGTTTATGTTTGTATTTATGTTGTATTCGCCGGCCGTCGACCGTGAGGGGCGGCCGGCTGTCTTTTTACTTTTGATTATGTTTGATTAAATGTTTAAATGTTTGCCGGTTCCCGTCACCTTCCTTCCCTACTTTGAATCTCTGTACAATCAGATACGAATACATACATACACAAAAAAACAGACAGACCCTGTGGACCCTCAGGCTCTTCCCACCATGATGCAGCCAGTAGAGGTAAAGAGGTTTTCCGAGTAACATCACTGGAACCGACAGCAGAGCCACCACCATTAGAAACACCTGCAGCCCCATCTGTCACACATACACACCGAGATATCAGGCAGATTAAAGATGAACTCAAACACATGCACATACACAAACACGCAGCACACACCTGCCCAGGGTACAGGGGCATACTGTCGTTCGCCTGCATTAGGAACATGTTGATAAAGTGGATGAGAATGCTCGGAGCCAGCCGGGAGTCTCGCGCTGAGAAGGCCAGCCATTTGTAAAAGATCATGAAGACCAAGTATCCAAAGAGACAGAGCAGAAAGAGCAGCTCAGGGAGAAAGAGAAGATAGATCTTAAACTTCTGTCTGAAGTGTCTGTAAATACAGAGAGAGGAAGAAAGAAGAGAGGCAGAAAGCTTAATAAAAAAGTATGGATTCTCCGTCTGAGACGCAGAAACATTTCCATTTTCGACAACCTTGAGATTAGGGATGCACCGATAGGATGTTTTTGGGCCCATACCGATACCGATTTTAACAAAGAACTATTGGCCGATTCCAATACCGATATGGGTCAATTGCATACAGTACTATAGAATACTAGCTAGTTTTTCTGCATTCAATTTATTTTACTGAACATGAATTGGACCCATTTAACATTTTAAGAGAGGCATTTTAAGAAATCTGCCTAAATGTAAATGTAAGTTAAGATAAAAAATACAATAAAACAACATGACAATCTTCTAAGGTTATTTTTCCTATCCAATCTTTCTTTTATTAAAAACATTAACCTTAAAAAACAGAAAATTGATAATTTCTTTAATAAATTTAAATAAAGTATATTTACAGTAATTATGTACTCAGATACAACTCATTATATTCAGACATCCAACTCATTGCCTCCATGCATTTAGTTAATAAACCAGGGACCTTAGAAATCCGTTTGATTGTTTTCCTAAATTCTGTTTCTTTTCTGGATTCTGTGTTTTCCTTTTTTTTGTGGTGTACAACTTTGTTAATATGAACTACTATCTTACTTATTATTTTTTATTCTTTTGCTGTTTTAAGTCTAATTACATTTAATTAGTAATTTTGTGGGGGGGCACGGTGGCTTAGTGGTTAGCACGTTCGCCTCACACCTCCAGTGTTGGGGGTTCGATTCCCGCTTCTGACCTGTGTGTGTGTGGAGTTTGCATGTTCTCCCCGTGCCTCGGGGGGTTTCCTCCGGGTACTCCGGTTTCCTCCCCCTTGTCCAAAGACATGCATGGTAGGTTGATTGGCATCTCTGGAAAAATTGTCCGTAGGGTGTGAGTGTGTGAGTGAATGAGTGAGTGTGTGTGCCCTGCGATGGGTTGGCACTCCATCCAGGGTGTATCCTGCCTTGATGCCCGATGACTCCTGAGATAGGCGCAGGCTCCCCGTGACCCGAGGTAGTTCGGATAAGCGGTAGAAAATGGATGGATGGATGGATAGTAATTTTGTACGTTTTTAGTAGCATGTTTGTTATGAGGTTACATGGACTTCTGTTTTGACGACGGACTTTAATTTTGAAGGCTTGCTGCAAAGTTTGACAGCAGCTTCACTCAAACGAAACGGTAAAATGTGCCTTTTTAGAAAAGCGCTGATTCGGTTTATGCGTCCCCCTGATGCTAAAAAGTCCACTACATTAAGTTACACAAAACCGCACCACTCATTCACACGTAGAACAAGCAGTTTGCCTATTTAAACAGCAGCTGAATAATTATTAGCTCTATCCTATTTCCATCTGTGTTTTCTGCTTCATGGAAATCAAAGGGGCCTATCAAACCATCGGTATCGGACTTTTTCATGCCCATATGCTGATGGTGTTAAATTAATTCAATATCGGGCGATTATTATCGGCGGCAGATATATCAGTGCATCCCTACTAAAGATCTCACATAAAGATCTCATCTGTGATTTTTTTTGCTGGAAAACACTTGGAAAATGCTATTTGAGCTCACTTACATGTAGTTGAAGACACTGAGCACCACACCAAAGCTCATGTGGATGACTCCAATGATCACAGACATCTTCATCTTGTAAGAGTTGAGGAAAGCCAGACGATTGACGGCCATGTTCCAGATCTATGGGCCAATCGAGCACAATAAATTAGAGGTCTGTAATGACATCAGTATATTACTCTGAGCCTCACTGTCTTCTTTTAATATGCGGCTGCCATCCACAGAAGTGTTTTATGAATCTTGAGAGAGTGTGAACTCACTGGATCAATGCCCAATGGATAAGGGCCTGAAAACACGGCAGAAATGTTGGGATCCAAGGTTAGTAAAGCGTTCGTTTGTAGAGTTTCATTCCTAAACCAGATAAAAGAGATGAATAACGTCCATTTCTATGACACCTTTAATAAAACACATTGGAAAATAGAGCGAAGGCTTTGCAAGTAAGCAAACTGTTTTGAATGTGATTGTTGTGTATTTTTGTCTTACGACCACTGCTGCTCTGTAAACATGGCCTTGACGCTCCAGGACGAGCCAAAGATGTTAAGGGATTTGGAGAAACAATCATTGTAAATCAGTCCAGTGTATATGGAGAACAGTCCCATCATAAGCATGATGTAGCGGCCATCAAAAAAGGTCCTCCAGATCTGAGAAGTGACAGATGACCATTTATAGTTCATATCAAGTTTATTGAATTGAGCGATTTTTATTCAAGTACTTGATTCCTCTGACCTCATTTCCTGGTCGTCTCCGTGTGTGGTCCTTCTCGGTCAACACCATCCAGAGAGAACAGAGGGTCATGACCACACCGTGACCAAGATCTCCAAACATAACCGCAAACAGGAATGGAAAGGTAATAAGGGTATAAGGGGCTGTGGAAAATAAGGAATCAAGTATTAAATCACATTATTCCAATTGAATATTTGATATATTTTACAATTCAAGAATTCAAACTAATATAAACCAAAATGCTGTAATGTTACTAACCCGGGCTGGCCTCTCTGTAGTCCCCCACTCCATAGGCCTCCACTATACTCTGAAAGCCGGAGGTGAACTTGTTGCTCCTCAGAAGTGTTGGTGGAGTGTCGTTGCTAGGGATGCGGTTCACAAATGATGGGACAGTGGCGTCACCTTTTCTCTATCAAGAAAGTGATTCGAGAATAATATTACAGCAATTATATACTGCCACACAGACAACAACCAACTCTAATAAACCAGTGATCATGTGACTGAAATATTTCTTATGATCTTTTCATATACAGGTGAATGCCTAAATGTTTCAAATAATTTTGTAGATAAGAATATTATTTTCTTTCACTAGATTTTTAAAAAACTTTTATGACTAAATAATCAAGAAAAAACAGGCAGTAAGAGTCCAGGGGTGCGTTTCCCAAACCTACTTATTGCTACGTCATTCTTAAGTTATACATTAAGCTGTACCTTATCGTTAATATGTGTTTCCCGAAACGTTCTTAGTTAAGTATACCTTCCGTAACTCATACGTTCGGAAGGTTGGTCTGGAGCGCTCTCAGCTATACCTTATTGATGATGACAGTTCACTCCACTAGTGTCCACTGTGAAAAAAGTCTTATTTACATCGAAGTCCATACAAATAAAATTCTAATGTTAAATATACCAGTATTTTGATGTGTCTTCGTGCAAGAATATAATTGTCACACTGATGGTTGTTAGCTTTTTTGTAAGATGTATTTTTGGCGTTTTTTGCCTTTATTGGACAGACCGTTATTTCAGAGAGGACAGGAAGCGAAGTGGGTGAGAGAGAGGGGGTGGGGTCGGGGAAAGGACCACAAACTGGGATTAGAATTTTGGTCACCCAGGACGCACCGCCACCATATGTCGGAGCACGAACCACTCGACCATCGACGGTTGTTAGCTTTTTAATTATATTACCTAAAGGTGCATCAGCTGGCAAACCAAAGAATTAAGAAAATATTCAAAGAAAAACATTGTGGTAGGAAGTTGCGATACAGCAAATATTTTTGTTAAATCAAATACGGCGCCATCCGCGGATTAATATAGTGTATGTGCATATTAAAAAATTCATGCTGCAGGTATAATTATACGGCAGCAAATTCACCAGCTTTTAGATCCTGTTGGTCTTACTCGAGACAAACTCAACGGAGCAGCCCCTAAATTCCGGTGTCGTTCCTGCTAAAGCTGTTGATTACACTTTCCGCATTCTGCACTTTTATTGAGTGAATAAAGACACTAAAGCAACCTATATTATTATAATATAAACCAAGGATCCCAATAATGAAAGGTCTCTCATGGTACACTATTAAATGAGTAAATAGGGATAAAACACATTCATAACTTTTTGTTTTTCTTGACATGAAGGAATACATTTAATTGCAATATCAAAATAACTAATTTTAGGGCTGTACAATTATGGCATACTTGTTTATATTATTCCTTTTGATATTATAAACGCGCCACATCCAGTGTGCAAACACAATAAACATGAATGAACTATACAATCTCATTGTTCCTGGAATAAACTTTTTTAATGCACCGCAACAGCAAGCGGCTTTGCGTGATCCTCCTTATGACCCAAAGTTTGGTAACCTTTGATATAAATGACCATACTGCCAGTAAGTGTAGCATGTTGAGACATTAGGGGATGAGATAGCTGGTTCGCACACTCATTTCACAATAACATTTCATTTAAAAATGGATTTAGTTTGTAATTTGGTTTTTATCCTGAGTCCTAATAAATGAAACCTCAACTATTTCTAATGTGCTTATTTTATAAAGAACACCAATATCTCACATAAAGCAGTCCCTGTATAGTGTATAAATGATTGTGGAGTGATCGATATCCATTAATTCAGCACCACCGCCATGGACAGCACCTGTTAACGTGGCACGTAGGAAAGTAACCTCCTAAGGTATAGTTCGGGAAACACACCCAGAAAAGGTATACCTGTAGTTGAGATATACCTTTAGAGTCTTTGTAGCATGCTAAAAGAGAACGTTATTGGGAAACGCAGCCCTGAACAGTTGGGAACTCAGAAAGGCTTATAAAATTTAAAAGAATTTGTGCAAATTTAAGCAAAGGATGTCTTCTTTGAAGATCCTAGAATTTAGACGCCCGAAGTTAACTTCCAGTCTGGACGTTATTCTAGTTTACTAAATCTGAACCGAAAACTATTAAAACATTTCTGTTAATTAAAATAAAATAAAACATATTCCTAAATGTTATCTGAAAAAACGAATTATATTATTTGTAAACAAACAAAAAATGTTGCTTTAGCAATAAATTAAAAGCTTTATTTAATCAAATCTAAACTAATAAAATTATTACCTGAGCATTTATAAAAACTAAACTTAAACTGAAATTAATAAATAAAAATACATGACAATATTACTGAAAACGTAACTAAAATTAACATGAAAACTAAAAATATAAACATAAAAGCTGATGCAAAATATGAATTAAACTACATAGAAAACTAATATAACTCTGCCAATTAAAATCAAACTGTAATGAAAATATGTACTCACTGATCCTTCCTCTAGCGCCCTCCTGAGGTTAGTCAGGTCACTAACCGGGCACCAGACCTCAGCGATCAGACACTTGTTGGTGACATCAAAGCTGCAGAGGTTGAGGATGTGATAGATGGCTTTCATCTTCTTCACTTGTAACACCCATGAATGTGCTGACCCGGATGCCTTATGCAACACTTGCTTCAAGTAGTCCTCAGTGCGGTGTAAAACCTAATGCACAATTTAACGGCTTAATTTTGACATCGCAGGCAAATGTAATTATGATAATCCTCTGGTGAGTGCAATATTATCAGCAATTATATAACAAAATTTCACAGAGGACCCATAACTAATAACATCCAAAAAGATACACGTTTTGTAAGTCTTGAATACGTGTACGCAGGCTGTCCATTATATCAGCTCGTTCTTCGTCGGTTTCAGGATTTGGGTAGAGATGACAGTGGTAACTGTTATAAAATAAATCAAAATGATTATTTTCTGCATAAATAGCCTAAAAGAAAAAAAATAAGAACGATTATTTAAAAAAAAAAAACATTTCACTTACCAGTCACAAATTTTCTGCACTTTCTGTCCAATTTGATCCCCCCAAAAGGAGATGAGGAACACTACGCTCTTATTTATCTCACCCTGTCACACACAAGACAGAATCTCCATAAACAAACTACATAATCACTGTGAATATATTTACACACTCGAGCAGCAGCAGGCGCATTAACACGCTATCTGAAACTGTGAAAAAAAACATAGCCATGTCTGCACCATCAAGCATATTAAACAAAATCATTTGACTATAACTAGTCATTTTAAAGGACTGACTGAGGATATAGGATTTCGGTGTCCGTGTTACGACAAGTTTGAATACCGTGTCAAGATCAGCCAGGCTTTCATCCACCTCTGCGTAGCTGAGGATGGTGTAACCTTTACAGACTCGCCAAAGCATGCGCTCGAACGCTTCGACCTTCACTCGCTGAATCAGCCCTGAGATAAACCTGCAGTACACAATACAGTGACAAAATCACACACATAACACACAGTGTCATGTGATGCAAGGTTCAACAATAAGGATTCATTTTCTGATTCATATTTTTATCTGCCCTGGCAGACCACAAAATAAATATTTATCTTAGCAATATATTTCACATGTAATAAAAATGAACTTTTAATATTTATATTACAATTATTTTCATGTATTACAATTTCTATACAGTACATTTTAATGTGTAATAGCAGCAGGAAATGTTGTAGTATAAATAGTATTATACAGCTTTACGTAAACAAATAATTTGATACATTTAAAAACATATTTGCTCGACAAAATATGATATATGGTACAGAACATCATTGATAATTAAGATGATTTCAACACTAGTAAAAAGCAATACGTTTATGAGCCTACACTACAGTGTTAATCAATTATTGCAAAAAATACAATTTTCAAAATCAATTAATGTCAGCCAGCTAAAATATTTTGCCAGGGAACATAAAATTGATCAAATAAGTCAAAAGTATTTAATTAACTAAATCAGGGGTCAATGTTTTGCTGGTTAGCATTGCCCCGTGAAGATCTGGTGTAACTACACCATCTGGCAACTTGGCAGTGAATTGAATGTGGATTCCTATTGAGATGTGCATCTTTGTCATAAAAACACAATGACCCGTCTAGCAGACCTGCTCACCACGACACTGTTTAGTCTGAGAGGTTGTGAGTGTGTGTGACTGACCCGAGTTTGGCACCCAGCCTCTGCATACTGGTGCAGCCTGTCACTGCTTCAGTGTCCAGAGAGGGGAACTCCTCATACTGGGGACCAAGGGCTTCATGCTGAACACATTTAATAAACATGTGAGAGCTAAAAATAATTATATTCTCAGACAGAACATTTATTTTACTACTACTTTGTATCGTATTTTACGTAAGATAAATTTGTAATTTCAATAGGAAATGCAAAGGGAAACATTGACTTCTGGTACGTCCTGAGAAAAATAACTTTTTATGATTTGCAATTTTGTTAATCACAATTATGATGTGACATGTTTTCATTTTGGTCATCATAAAATGAATGCATTAGACAATTTCCTAATTCCTCTCATCTGATAAAGAAAGGTTTTTAACACAATATTGAAGAGCAAAGGACTCATAACTTTAGTAACGGTCAGGAAAAGTGTGTGATTTAAAAAAATGTTTGTGTGATTTTTACTTGGTTTATAAATTAAATTCACAAAATTAATCAAACAAAAGGGAAAGAAAAAATGCGCCAGTTAACAAGACATACTGTTGAAAATAACAAGGTTTTAGACTTTAGGCCTAAGATGTCACAAGTTTGCGACCAAATGACATTGATAATTTTTATAAATAAAAACTGGGTTTAAATACTGAATAAATTCAATACTAATCTAAATATTACATTTTTGATCAATATAAATTAAACATGGCATTAAATTAAATTTGAAGTCTCAAATAACCGCTTAAATATTGTTATATATTTTCTAAATGTTTTCTCCAATGTGAATTGGCTTTTCAAAAGAAGCTCACACCGTCAACTGACCTCACCAGAGAAGCATCACCACTCCAGATCGTAGATACATTTTAGATAGATTATGAGCATATAAATTTTAAAGAAATAAAAACCTTAAAAGAATAAATCATTTATAATAAACGCAATATTTGATTTGATGGTGACTTTAAAGTGGGTCAAAAACTAAATAAGCAGTTTTAATGCAAGAATAAACACACATGAGGTACCCACCCTGGATCGGCTGTGCATAAAGGTTCGAGTGATTCTCAGCATGTGCGTGTACTCGGTCAGTTCTAAGAGGTTTCTCTCAAGCTTTTCTTTATTCTTGGCGACCTCGCTGAGCTCCACCTCCAACCTTTGCAGTTGCTCCTGATGACATGAAACGATTTTGCGTCAATGATGTTAAAACACATCATACTTAAACATACATTATTTATAAAGATAACAAACACAAATGCTTCAGAAACAACAACTGATCAATAACTCTTGAAAATTGCCCCGTACTTTATTAAAAAAGCTAAACAGGCGTTATCTAGTGATGGGAAATTAGCATAGAAGACCACACGTGATGAGTCCGCAACACACAATCGATTCTCTCAGTTCACATTCAGCATGATTTGTCACACCTCAATGTACAATAATCAATCACTCCGGACGACTTGACACGGTCAATTACCCAGCGCGGGATCTTCAAGGCCAGGCCTCTAGTAAGATCTCATATAAAATCAATTACCCCAACCACACAGCATATGGCCATTACACCTAATATATACATGCAGTTATTGCAATAGAGAAATCTTGTTTCTCCATTTATGTGCTCTAATCATAAATAGCCTTTTACATAAAAAACTTATAATTGTATTTCTATGTATTTCTTCTTTATAACAATGGAAGATTCTAACAATAAGATATTCGGGTCCTGACATACAGTATTACATTTACATTTACATTTAGTCATTTGGCAGACGCTTTTATCCAAAGCGACTTACAGTGCACTTATTACAGGGACAGTCCCCTGGAGCAAGATGGAGTAAAGTGTCTTGCTCAAGGACACACTGGTGGTGGCTGCTGGGCTTGAACCAGCAACCTTCTGATTACCAGTTCAGTGGTTTAACCCACTAGACCACCATCTCCTATTGACTTGGAAAAACTGAAAAAAATATTTCTGCTGGTTTTATTGTCTGCCAGGCAAAGATAAAAAATCTCATGAGTTACTAAAGTAAAGCACACCTCTTAGTTGATTTGATGTGCCTTTTATGTCTGTTGCACTTAACATTCAAGTTTAAGGGATGAGAGTTTGGTCAAATGAGATGTATCTCTGTCTGGCCCCTTCTGTCTGGAATATCTCTACACTTACCATGATCTCCAAGACATTTTTTGGTGCTGGAGCAGCAGGAAGATCTTCAGCTTCTGGCACTGCAATATTTGCCTTCTTAATTTCTCTCAGCAAATATCCTGTACGTAATGGAAAGAAAAACGGTTACAGACTGAAATAAGAAGTTTTTTTATAGGAGCATGACGGGTCTTATTACATCAAAAAAGCTAAATTTAGATCACAGCCTCATCTTTTACACAAAAATAGTCCTCAGGATAAAAACTCCAGTCTGTTGTGTTACTCACAACAAAAAACAACATTTTTATGATGTTATTCTTTGCAATATACTTAAAAAGGTGGAAAAATCAGTTTAGGCTGACTTTTGGAATTATAGAGAATAGCAGGCATAGTAGTCTTTTAGATAGCTATGTCTGGATTTGAACATCACCCTTTAAAGATCCTCAGCAGGAAAGGTTGAGACTTCATCTAAAATGTCCAGAGAGTCTTACCCAGAATCCTCTCCATCTCCTCACATCTCTTGATCTCACTGACGAAACGCCGCTGGAAGGCGCTGACACTGGGATTGAGCTGGAACAGGTTGAAATTATGATCAGATTATGATTCTTTGAGATACCAGCACGATACAGTATACAATCTTTTCGGTTAATGTGATCATATGGATTATAGCCATTTACAACAATTAACAGAATTTGTGTCTTTCCCAGAATCTCCAGATATTGGATAATAAGATATGTTTTGTGTGCATTTATTATTGGTACATTTTTACTAAGAAGTGTACCTTTAGTGTTCATTTGGGGGATTTGGAGGGGTTATAATCAGAGATGCACCAATAGTACATTTTTTTCGCCTTCTGTAATGCACCTTCTATGGCATTTCCCAGTGGTAACCTTATAGCTATGCAAATCTTCCGGACAAATAAAAAACTAAAGCCAACTATTTATCAACATTTAGGTTTAGAACTGGCTACCCGTATAACTTTACCGTCCTCATTCCTTTTCCCCCATCTATTTAAAAAGACTGGTAATGCTGGAATTAAATGCAAACACCAAAAAGATTTTAACCGAACAGTGCGACCCATTCATTCTTTTGTATGGTCACACAAACCAATGCAAGGTTAGCTGTATTGTTACCAACATTTAAAAAAAATCGTAATTTGTTCTGCAGTGAAAAGTATGTCAAACAGGTTTGAAATGACAAAGGGGTAAGAAAATGGTGACTGAATTTGGTCAGAAATGGTCATGGGTTGATTTCCCAGCGAACACATGATGCCTGAATGCACATTTAGTTACTTTGAATAATTTATTTTGTCATGCACAAATGTAAATAATAGTTAACTGTCCTGTCATTACTTACCTCAACCACAGGTCTCACACATACCCAGTAACCGGCACAGAAGTTATATTAATGGGTTAATTAGAGACAAAGGGCCTGAGGCAGAATACAAAGCACAGGCTTTTAACCGGACATGCTCTGTTTTTTAGGCAGTAATTGATCCAATCCATCAGCTATAATCAGGACAATAACCTGGCCAGTACACATTAGCAGCTCTGTCAAAAGAGGCCAAAATACGCATACTTAAAATTTCAATTAATTTAAAGTATTCATTTATGAATTATACACGAAAATACATTAAGTACTATTTTAGAAGCATGACAAATTAATTATGTTCACTCTTTTGTGAAAATCTAGTGGGCTGCCAGCATACTGAGGCATCAGGTGCACGCTGCACTTCTCGGGACGCGCCTATCATGCCCTAAATATCCCAGGCAGCCCACTTTGTTTTTCAAAACAGTGAAATAAAACAAACTTACATCTCTGAATTCGACCAGTCCCATTTCTCCCAGCTCGCTGATGCAGTCGTACGCAGATCCGGACTGCAGGAACAGCTGCGCCAAGCACATCTCCTCACTCCGAAAGCCCATTTTATCTGTCCGCTCTCGGCCACCTTGATCACTGCGGTCGCCCAATACGCGTCCGGCCTTTGCAATTCAGTATGACACCGCACACCTCACTCGATCCTGCTTCAGTTTATAACACAAAAAGCATTATTTTTCACAGCATTTGGCGGTGAAGTTGTCTTTCAAGATGTGTATTCTGAGAATAAAATGTGCATCATTGAGCCGGAATGGTGTTAAATGCTCCGACAAAGATTAAACGAGCATATCTATTTTTAGCAACAGAATGAATAGTCTCAGCATTTTAACGATTATAAATGAAAGTTGCTGCAAACGCGGTAATCATTGAGTATCTTACCTAGCTGGCCGGAGAATAATAATCGATAGGCGTCTGTACCTTTAATAGCCGTCTTGGCATTGGAACGACAGAAATAGCATTAGAGATTAAAGCCTACAGTAAAACACGCCGATATGCAAACAATTAAACACAAACGGCCTTAATAACATACTAATATGAGAACGGATTGACGCGTAATGAAATCGTACAATAAAAAGCTCAGCTCCGTAAGTACAAACCGTGCCGGTGATACAGATTGCGCCCTTGCGTTGCCAGATACACGGTTTACAAATCCCCCTGAGCAATTCAAAACGGCTTTGTAGACTTCAGTGGGTATTCACTAAATATTTAACTTCCTGCGTTAATGTCACTTATTTGTGTCATTTAGCTGTTTAATTCAGTATTCTATATGACATTTGTTCATAGTGTTGTTTGATATCCGTATGTGTCTATTTTATACTTCAAGATTTAAACATTTTATTCTTAAAAAATATATTTTACATTAGACTTACTGATGCTGTCGAACATATTGGGAAAAAGTAAATATCTACAATTATTTAAAGTACGTGTCTTCTCATTAATGCTAAAAAATACGCCTGCAAAGATGAGATGGATTTTATTATCTGGCAACCACAGCATCCTTTTAATATATTCCGTGGCGTATTCTTTCAGACCAGCGGCAGGAAGACCATCTGCTTGTCCTTTGTTTAAGTCTCTTAAATGTAAAGATATATAAGGCAAAATGCCGTTTAAAGTTCTCAGTTAATAAATAATACATGTAAAGAGTACAAGAAGTAACATTAAACACAAATAAATTGTGATGGTCTTGATGTGAAACTATTGAACCCACAGTCCTCTACTACTTTATAGTAAACACCTGCACTGTATTTACACGAGAATTACTTTTGACTACTTTCTTATGTTTTACTTAATTGCTCTGACATTTATAATAGGAAAATGCTTCTCCTTGCCACAGCTCATGTGTGGGTCAGGCATTCCTCAGGCCCCCTGTAGAGCTGGACGTGATAAGCATTATGCAAAAAATGCCTAAATATTGCAGCAGTAGTATATAGACCTGCACCTCAAAGACAGGATTTCTTTATATTCATTTATATTTTTTTCAT
This sequence comes from Triplophysa bombifrons, assembly GCA_029783895.1. Classification (NCBI taxonomy): domain Eukaryota; kingdom Metazoa; phylum Chordata; class Actinopteri; order Cypriniformes; family Nemacheilidae; genus Triplophysa; species Triplophysa bombifrons. The sequence goes on from CM056471.1 coordinate 5,172,126, forward strand.
TCAAGTTCATCAAGACAAGCTCCAAGTCCTCTCTAAATTTAAAATCTTTCACAAATACTTTAAATCACAAAACAGCATAAGAACAAAGATTATTTGAATTGCTCAGATCAGTGATGACTGTATCATCTAAGGTTTTGTGCAAGTCTGTTGAGCTCTTGTGAGAGAGCCGTAACCGTGTCTAGAATTCTCTGTCTGTCAGACTCAAGGAGACGTCCTCCACAGCGCTGAGCGAATTTGTCTGGATGCCAGACGGCTTGCTGGCGACGGAGTAACTTCCGGAAGACAGGCACATCGGATTGGTCTACCCCGTGCAGCACAACGGCCACCATTTCATCAAGTGAGCCACGGGGGGCCGGCCATGGGATGTCATCGTATCCCAGAAATCCTTGAGGTGCCATCTTCGAGGAGCTCTGAAATGTAGCAGCACAGCGCTCTTCGTAGTGCTTCTTCTTCCCCTGCCTCGTCTCCTCCTCCTTTCGGGCTGCACGCTGCAGATACTCAGCATGTTCTCGCTCCAGTCTCTTCAGCAGCTCCCTTCGACTCTTTTCGTCCTCTTCCGTCTCCTTACGCCCCTTGGATTTCTTGTGTCCCGAGGAAGATGCTACTCTTTGTTCTCTGGCACGTTGCTTGGAAACATACTCCCGTCTGATCCGATCGGCCCAGTCCCCAAAGTCTTCCTCGTCTTTTTCATCCCTTAAGAATTCATCTAGAATAGAAAGCACATTTAATTGATAAAAAAGTTATATAGGATGAGTCGGACAACCAGATATTCAAATAAACATAAGTCTGACAGCATAAAATCTGACAAATATTGAAAGTTTTTTCGTCTTGAACTCAAAGATTTGATGCCACTAAACACTGGGAAACGTAATAAGAAAAATTAAATCATTGTATTTGCACGGTACTTTTTAAACAAGTTCGTAAACAAACAAAAATCTCACCGTCATACTGTCCAAAAGTCTCAAAGAACTCATCCTGGCATTCACCCAACAATTTCTCTCTCCACTGTTGCTCAGGATCGGCATTACATTGAGATCCATTTTCAAAGCCCCCCTGTTCCAGTGAAAACAAATAAATCATATTTATACGGCATTATGAATATTGTTTTATAATGTAAACACAATAGATCAGGTTGTCAATAACAGTAAGTGTAACAATTTTGACAACATAGTAAAAACAACTATTCTATTTGACACATTTATTTTGAAGGCTAAAACTAATATAGCCTACCAGTCAATATTTATTACTGTTTATTCCATTTTAGAATAATAGCACAAGTAATCAAAGTTAAGAAATAGCACACATGTAAAAATATGTAATGAAGTGTAGTTTGCACTATGCGCTGTAGATTTCCCTCTTACGTTGTCAGATTTCATCCATTGTAGCAGATCTCGAGGAGTCACTCCTGCTTTATTAGAAACCTCCAGTGCTTCCGGACAGTGTTTTCGTAATGGCACCACCAGATCATCATAAGCTGCGTTTAATACAGTTTAACACAACTGAGAAACTGCTGACACAAATAAACACTTAATTTATGTTAGGAAACAAATAAGTAATAAAGTACCTCTCTTGCCGTGTTTGAGAGCTTTCTTCGCGGCCAGGTGTAACGGTATCTCTCCATTTACGTCTGTTTGTAGAGGATCTGCTCCATGTTTCAGCAGCAGTCTGACAACGGCATCATCACCGTGAGAACATGCGATGTGTAGAGGACTTCTGTGCTTTCTGCCCTGAGAGAAGTTCAGTTCCAGATCTTTGTGTTTACGAAGATATGACTTCAGCTTCAACAGACTCCCCTCCTCCACATAACGCAAAATTCTTCTCTGCCTTCTCTTCAGCATTTGGACTCTTTAGATCATTTATCTGGCTCGTTATGCGGAAAACATTGCTAATATGTATTTAAAGTCATAACAACGCGGTTTGATAGTGAGAAATATTGTGAGTGGCGTAAACACGGATATATATTAACGGTGCACTAGTGTGGTACGTCTGCAAAATAATTCCTCCTGCAGCAAAAGCGAGTTAATAGTTCCGCCATTATTTGACACGCTGGTTCGCAGGTGGACCAACGGGTGTCACTGTTTCTCACGTAATGATCGTTGCTACTCTGGGTAAGAGTATGAAAGATGAATAAAGCCTAATAGTTTCATAGAAAAACATCCAACATGGCAGGAGGGTAATTTCATGTTTAATGAAATTTATATATTTAAAAAAGATGAACAGTATGCCTATTTTATGTCAACTCAGATTGAGAGCACATGCTTGTGAGGAACACCTACAACATTAGCCTACACTCATCTAAAGGATTATTAGGAACACCATACTAATACTGTGTTTGACCCCCTTTCGCCTTCAGAACTGCCTTAATTATATGTGGCATTGATTCAACAAGGTGCTGAAAGCATTCTTTCGAAATGTTGGCCCATATTGATAGGATAGCATGTTGCAGTTGATGGAGATTTGTGGGATGCATGAAGCTCCCGTTCCACAACATCCCAAAGATGCTCTATTGGGTTGAGATCTGGTGACTGTGGGGGCCATTTCAGTACAGTGAACTCATTGTCATGTTCAAGAAAGCAATTTGAAATGATTCGTGCTTTGTGACATGGTGCATTATCCTGCTGGAAGTAGCCATCAGAGGATGGGTACATGGTGGTACATATAGGGATCGACATGGTAAGAAACAATGCCCAGGTAGGCCGTGGCATTTAAACGATGCCCAATTGGCACTAAGGGGCCTAAAGTGTGCCAAGAAAACATCCCCCACAACATTACACCACCTCCATAATTGCATTAATGAGAAATTGAACAGGTGTTCCTAATAATCCTTTAGGTGAGTGTATATTAAGACATTTAGATTAAGACGGTGATATTTGAAACATGAATCTCTTATTTAATAAACAGATATATTGTAAACTTTCAGTAACAAATCTCTCGCCTTACTGTCAATGTGGTTTCAACAAATTTCCACATACCTTCCTCTTTATTCAGACCAATCTAAAAAAAAAGTTGCCTTCTGCAACGCCTGATTTAATAAATAAACAAAGATATTTTACATAGACCAGACACAGACGAATACCCATTTAAAATAATTCTAAAACACTTCCTCCCTTGTTTTGTTTAAAATCAACAGATCTGCTCCAGCAAACACAGATGAGTGAAATAAGGAGTCCATAAAATATTGTTAAACTGTAAATTATAACTTTTTGTTCTGTAGGCGACTCAGTGTGTGATTGCTTTGTTTATAAAGGCCACGTTTTCCACTCTTGTTAATGGATTGGTCTCTTATAGTTCTGAGTTGGTAAAAAAGTTGTGAAAGTTGTTTTTGTGCTCAAAGGTACATCAGAAACACACAAAGAGCACTTTAGCCCAGAGCAGCTCATGGTCATAGTTCATGAGTTGCAAAGTGTTTCTCTCCAGTCTCAGGCAAACATGTGTAAAGTTGAAGTGTTGGTTGAAGGCATATAGCTATTTTTGCAGCTAATCTTATTGCAAATTAATTTGTTGGAGTTTATCTTTTAAATTTAATTTAAATGCATTGTCAGTAAATAACTGCAGAAAATTCCTCCGAATCTACACTTTTTTGAAATTGTGCTCCAAAATTATTTGCTCTGTTTAGTAATCTGGCCCTCAATAAATTAATATGTATGAACATATTTTTCACATGAGTGACTTCAAAGTTCTCTTTTCACAGATCCATCTATAGGTATTTGCACATGAAACATAGTACCATCCTGATGCAGATGTTAAAGCACAGTCTAGGTTGACGTTGGGGTATTCAAATAGCCAGAAACTGAAAAACAAGTGAATGAAATGAGACACAAGAGTTTAAGAAATTCCTTCTGAACACTATGACCACCGGTTTAATTCTCTCACCTATATATCAATACAGTTTCATCTATCCATTTCCACACTTCTTCCCCTTTACTCAAACCAATCCAATAAAAGTAATGATTTGATGCACTCTTCTGCAAAAACTCCTGTCATGATGGAAAAGTGAGAAACACAGATCAAACACACAAACACATATAGAACATACAAACACATACTATTTTTTCGCTCACTTGTTCCTCTTTGCTGTTTATAACCACCAGATCTGCTCCTCTCTGTTGACAGTCTCGTCTGCTGTTACTCCAGCTCTCAGAATTATATGAAATGTAATATAAACTGAAGTTGTAGTAAATCCATTTAAAGTTATCAGAGTGCTGATCTGTTAAAACAACATTTCAGATATTAGCTTTGTGTGTGCTTAAATATGTGCAATGCTGTAATGTTATATTATAAAACAGCAAAATGCTTAAATGTGTCCAAAACAAGCAAAATACCTATTCCGCTTAAAGACTGCATGCTTATCAGAGTAATAACTGAACAATAATGATTTAAATGGAGAGTAAAAGCAAGATTACCTTGTTCAATAAACCATCTGTTCAGTTCTTCCATTTCAATTATCAACTGATGTCTTTCTTCTGTAAGACATTTGAGTGCACTTAATACTAATAGAGGCACAAAATATTATGACGATAAATGAGAATAAAGTACCATTCTAAAACACATGTATGATATTTGTGATTTCCTTGTTTACACAGAAACGCGATCTTAGTCCCGCCAACATAAAATAACAATAAGCTTTTAAAAACATGATTACCTTGTAAGGCATTACATTTTTTTGTTAATTCATCAGCGTTGTTTTTGCTTTGCTCTCTTTCTTCAGTCAAGTTACTGTTCTGATTCAGTATCTCAGTGTATTCTGTAAGTATTTTCTCTCTTTCTTTGGTCAAGTTATAGTTGTGTGTTAGTAAGTGTTTTCTGTCAGTGGTGAAATACACACAGAGCACTATTACAGCAGTCAACAGAAGAACACACAACAACCACAAACACACTTGAACTGCTCTGTGTCTTCTGTTCTTCACTGAAACACTTCCTGAAAATAACCAACATCACATTACATTTGTCTTTTCTGTCTCACTTCAATAAATCAAGTGATTAGTGAATGTCAGTACCTGTGTGTTGAAGCGCTTGCTGTCTCTCTGTATTTATCATGACTTCATAATTTCTTGCACAGTCTGAACTTTCATAGATGTCCACCATCATCTCTATTCTCTCTCCTCTGTCCAGAGTCTCAGTTCTGATCACATTGTCATAAATAACCTCAGACATCTCTGATCTCTTACAGTCAAACATTGTAACACTGTTGTACACTAATGGTTTAGGTTGTTTCAATGAGGCTATAAAGTATCTGAGCTCATTTTGTTCAGGTGTCTGATCTTAAAGGAGTAATGTGGTGATTTTAGCGGCATCAAGCGGTGAGGTTGCGAATTGCAACCCATGGCTGACTCCACCTCTCCCCCTCCCTTTCAAGCACTATGGTGGCTTTCACAGGACAAAGATGTGATCACATTTTCACTTCTTTGATGATGGAGAAAACATTTTTACGAAACGTTCTGTAGAACAGTTTGTCCATTTAAGGCTACTGTAGAAACAACATGGTGAATTCTATGTAAGGGGACCTACGGTGTATGTAGAAATAGATCATTCTAAGATGATATAAAAACATAACGCTTCATTATGTAAGGTCTTTGTACACATCTTAACACATAGTTAAATATATTCTTCAATATTTTTCAATACAATCTATTGTTTTATATATTTTACAAATACAATACATTAAATGATTTAATAAATCGACAGTTAATAGTAACAAATATATTTATTGCGTTAGGGCACGCTCGCTGATTTGCTTCAGGTAACCCAAAGTGGAAAGAACTTTTTTAAGTTTTATAGAATGAGATCATCATGTGAATGTGGAGCTGCCTTCTGAGATGAGATGATCAAGTGCTGATGATCAGGCATTGATATTCTGATTGGTGAGCTGTCACAAGGCTCGCTCCATCACCAAACTTATGTCAAGACCTTGATGGCCTTCTCATGTGGTCTCTATGTGTGTTTTCATGGGGTGGTTTAAATTTGTTTGGTCTTGTAAATAAAAATGTAGGTCTGAACCTCATCACAACCATTTCAACGCCTTGTTCTTCCTGTGTAAATTGTGCAGATAACAAATAAATGCCTTGTGACATCTTGAGCTCTTGTGACTAACAGTGGGCAACTATAATATCATTTCTTTAAGAGGTTAGAAGACACCATCATATATTAGGATAGGACAGCTTTTAAACCCATCTCAGAAAAAAAAACCAAACATCTACTTGCTTGGCAGACACTTTTATCTAAAGCAACAAGCAATGCACTAAGTACTGTATATACATAATTTCATCAGTATGTGTGTACATTTTTACCAACAGTCTTCTTTAAAATAAGTATATTAATATCATATTTGAAAAAACTTCTTTGTAAGGGTGACTTTACAGGACTGGAAATGGAGGCAGCTTTGTTCATGATCAATAGTCGGGAGATGTCTCCCTCTGATGGATGGCAGAAATACATTAAGTTTACAATGTTTCAGCTGTTTCAGATCTGCTTCTCTCTGTTTACATTCTCGTCTACTTTTACTTGAACTCTTAGAATCAGATGAAATGTAATAAAAAATAAAATTGTACTAAATCCATTTGAAGTTATAGAAGCACTGATTTATTAATGGATTTATTTGTTACTTGTTTTATTGATTGTGAAATGGAGAAGAAAGAGAACACCCACAGATTACCAAAGTCAATAACGTGCCCCATAATAAACTAAGCAAACATGTGTTTCTTCTGCAACAGTGTGATTTTTTCATTATTAAATGTTTAACTTGAGAACTGCATAAGAGTTCTGCTATACACATGATTTTCTTTAGATTGTACAACTGAGAAACAAGTCACATTGTACTGAACACAGAAGAAACTGGTGACACTAAATACCTCAAGTCAGAACAGGTTCAGAGGCGGCTCTTAAGAATCAATGATGTTTTGAGATGAACACAACCGAAAGAAAATATTAAACATTCAAATCTTCAATAGATAGATATAAAACTCTTTCAGGTGTTTCAGGGGAGAAAAAGGGTACATGAACATGTGTGTGTGAATACATTATGTCTACTTTTATTAAAAAAATCTTCACATATTTCGGGATTTTTTTAATTGATTTTGCATAATATGAAAAGAATACAAACTAGATTGGTAAAGATCCAGATTTTGTTATATTGTTTACATAAACAAAATAAAAAAATATATAAAAATGACTAAACATATAAAATTGTTTAAAGAAAACTTGTGAGTTTGTCTGTTTTATTGTATTTACACTTTGATCATATGATGAGTTTTAAAACCTCTTCTCACAGATCCATTGACTGATCGTGTCACATGAATAATGAATCCATCCTGATGTAGATGTTACAGCACAGATACCATAGTAAGTATCGGGGTATCCTTTTATCCAGTGCCTGAAACACCAGTGAGGAGTTTAAGAACTTTGACACCCAAGTTAAGCCTAAATTAAATTTAATGATGTCTCACCTTGTTTTCAATGTGGTATCATCAACCCATCTCCATTCACCTTTATTTGGTCTCAGACCAATCCAATAATAATAATAATCATAATATGTTTTAATAAACTTTTGCAAAAACTCCTGTAAAGTGAAACGAATATATTACACAGATAAAAACCCAAAGACACCCATGAAGACACACACACATACACACACGCAACATTTTCTTACTTACTTGTTCTTCTTTGCTGTTTATAATCACCAGATCTGCTTCTCTCTGTTTACAGTCGTCTCTACTGTCACTCCAGCTCTTCCATTCAGATGAAAAGTAATAAAAACTGAAGTTGTAGTAAATCCAGTTAAAGGTTTTAGAGCTCCAACCTGTTAATACATTTTATGACATATTTTAGATGATTTTTTTTTTGTTTACAGGAACAGGGGAGATAAAAACAACACAAACAGGATATGAGATAAACACCTTAAAGGCCACTACACAAGAACATACAAGAAAATGGTACAACAGAACAAGACACAGTCACTTATAACCCCATATTTAACTGATCTCAGATATTAGCTTTGCCAGAACTTAAATATACACAATGTTATTATATTAGTATTATACAATGGTGAACGGCAATTATTATACAATAATAAACATCAAAATAGTCATACTGTATGTCTGGATGGTTATTAATGAGTGGAATGACAGAAAAATAATGATTTTGTTTTGTTGTTTAACGAAGAGTAAACACAAGATTACCTCGTTCAGTCAGCCATCTGTCCAGTTCTTTTAACTGATTTCTTTCTTCAGACAGATGACTGATGTTCATGAGACATTGGTGTTTCTCAACTTCATGTAACAAACAATAACAAAGTTATAGTTAAGTTATAGTTGTGTGTTATTTTCTCTACTGACTAATACACTCAGAGCACAATAACAATACACAGCAAAGGAATAATGATCATTAATGATGTTTGATACTGAATGTTTTCAAATAAAATTGTGGAGATATAAAAGTGTGTCTTTTAAAAAAACATATAACTGATAAATGTTATATAAAACCAAGTGTCTGTGATAAAGCGATTGAACTAAGAGCAGTTGGATTATGCTACCAGACATTGATGTAAAATATGTAAGCACATTTACATGTTTGATATGTTGTCCCAGGAACTGAAATGTGCTGTTATGTGTTCTGTAAGGAGCTAAAATCTCCACTTCAGCATGTCTGAGAAACAGTTCTGTCGAATTAATGGATCGTCACCTTCAACTTAATTTTGTCAAAGACAAAACTGCTTTTGATCAACATCCCAACACTTCAACCTTTCCATTCAGACACATCAGCCATTTTATTTACAGTCAGACTATATGCTTACAAAACAAAATAACCTGTTTAACGCATTTTAAAAACGTGATTACCCTGTAAGGCCTTTAGCTGTTCATCAGTCTTGTTTTTGATTTGCTCTCTTTCTTCAGTCAAGTTACTGTTCTGATTCAGTATCTCAGTGTATTCTGTAAGTATTTTCTCTCTTTCTTTGGTCAAGTTATAGTTGTGTGTTAGTAAGTGTTTTCTGTCAGTGGTGAAATACACGCAGAGCACTATTACAGCAGTCAACAGAAGAACACACAACAACCACAAACACACTTGAACTGCTCTGTGTCTTCTGTTCTTCACTGAAACACTTCCTGAAAATAACCAACATCACATTACATTTATCTTTTCTGTCTCACTTCAATAAATCAAGTGATAAATGAATGTCAGTACCTGTATGTTGAAGCTCTTGCTGTCTCTCTGTATTTATCATGACTTCATGATTTCTTACAAAATCTGAACTTTCATAGATGTCCACCATCATCTCTATTCTCTCTCCTCTGTCCAAAGTCTCAGTTCTGATCACATTGTCATAAATAACCTCAGACATCTCTGATCTCTTACAGTCAAACATGCTAACACTGTACTAATGCTGTAGGTTGTTCCAGCGAGAGTATAAATCATCTGCTTGATCTTTTTTCACTCTGAGACTTCAATGGTAAAGTGAGATTGGTGAGATTGAATTGGGGAGGTTCACCCATCACGTGACATTCAAGTGGCTAACAATGGAAAATTTTAAAGATATTTATAGAAATCTGCTTTTGCAGGTTCTCCAGAAGTTAATCATACATGATTTTCTGTTCATTTCTTATTTTTCATGCATTTTTAATTAATGCGGATAAATCACAAGAGCTCAGCCACCATTGTCACTAGGGGGTCAAATCACAATTGCAATCCATTTCTTTGTGAGATAAGGAAGTTCGATATTTCCATTTCATCATAATGAAAGCCATCTTTCTCAGATAGTCCACAGGCAACCTAACAACCCCACTAGACCTACATCATCAGATCAACACCAAACCCAGTACTATCAAATCAAATCCACTTCTCCAACCTTTTTAGTAATACACTTCCTGAAAATCACCAACATCACATTACATTTGTCTTTTCTGTCTCACTACAATAAATCAAGTGATAAATGAATGTCAGTACCTGTGTGTTGAAGCTCTTGCTGTCTCTCATGATTTCTTACAGAATCCAGTATCATCTTCACTCTCTCTTCACTGATCTCATTGCTGTAAATCACTTCAGTGATCTCTTGGATTTTACAGCCAAACATTATAACTGTTTTAATCCTGAATGTTATTCTGAATTTGTTTAGTATGTTCTGCTCTTGTGTTTCAAACAATTTACTGTAAATCGCACCGGAAATGACTCTACATGTCAATGTGTTAAAACTTAAGGTCATGTGACATTCAAGTTGTTAGTACAGGAAACATTAATAAAGATCTGAAAACACAAACAAAAAGTTCAGGGTCTCATCATATAATTGTTTCAGGGTATTTTCTGTTGTTCTATATCTCTCATTGTTGTGTGCATCTTTAGGACATTTTTTTTCTAGTTTTATAGCAGCAGCAGTATTTGTTGTGTAAACAGATCTTGTTTATTAGGATCAAACTTCATTTAATTTCATCAACATTATATGTTGTGGATGTTGGGTTGCTGTTGTGTTAGTTAACACATGTACAGTTATCTCAATCACAGACAAATGATGCTCTCTTTATTTATGAAACCACACTATCAAGTTCATTTGGCTCCAATTGCAAAAAGCCCTTCATTCATCTCCATGCAATTCAAAAAGTGGTAATATTGCATAGTTTGCATGAAAATCATTGCGTCACATCATTTCTTGGTACATCTTACAATCATTCTGTAGTTCATGTGCTGCTAAGTGTTTCTTTCACACCAGTCTCTTTATATTTATACAGTATATATATTTAGGCATTTTATCATTTAATTGAAAAGGACAGTGGAGAAAGAAGATGGAAGCATTGGATAGAGACAGGGGTAGCAGGACTGACAAAAGACACTCGAAATGAGAATTGAACTTGTGTCAGGATGCAAATGCACTGGCACTATATGTCAGCGGACTAACCACAGGGCTATTGCGCCAACTTTCACACCAGTCTCAAGTGTTTCTTCTGCAAATATGTTACTTTTTATTTTGAGGGCCCTATCGTACACCCGGGGCAAGGAACAGCGCAAGTTTATTTGCTAGTTTCAGCCCGCCGCAGTTCTCATTTTCCAATCCTCTACCTTGTTGTTAAAGGGGTCATTTCATAAAAAACAGACTTTTTCCATGTTTAAATGCTAAAATCGGGTCTCCAGTGCATCTGCCAACTCAGTAAACGTGAAAAAAGACAAATCATTAACTTTTTTTATGTGAGACTTTCTCTGCAAGCCTTTGAGAAAACGAGCGCTTCAGAAATCGCGCTCTTACTGTCGTAAGCAGCCGTTCTTATTATAACAATTCCGCCCCTTGTTCTGAATGTGTCCACCCATTGCGCCACCGCCATTGTTGTTTTTTACATGTGTGAAGTTCCAACACCATGAAAAAAGTAGCAAAGCTTACGAACTGTTGTGTTGTTGGCTGCACAGAACAATGTTCCCAGACTCACGGGAGACAAGAGAGCGATGGATTTATTTAGTTTTCAACGGAAATCATCCACACTGAATGAGGCAAAGCTGCAAATAAAGACATTGTAAGTACAGGTATTTTTAAGGTAAAACCCCAGGGACCGGCGGTAACTCAAAAGTAGATACTGTGACACATTTGTCCGTTCACTATTAGAAAGCAATGTCTGTGGCTTGTAAACATGCGACAGGATTGTTCTGTGTAACGTTCATTTGATTTAGAGAAATAGCGATGCATTTGTCTTGAGTATCTTCACTTCAGAAAACTGTGTGATTGGTTTGTAAACACGCGACGCGGTTCTCTCTCCCAACAGGGACCGGAGGGGCTTCGAGAATGGCCCCGGGGGTAAGAGGTGTGTTTATCGAAAACAATGTATTTGGTGTTCAAAGACGAGAACTTGTTTCTCGTTCGCTTAATGTGACCCTACTTTTAATGTTTTGTCGCTGGAAGCACAGGCTCACACAGCACGTTTTCTGCTGAAAAGGGGCGGAGACTAGCAGCTCTCTTGCATTTAAAGAGACACACACACCAAAACAGCGCGTTTCTCCTCACGTGCAAAAGTGGGCATGAAGCGCATGGTATATTAAAAGATCTGTGGTGTTTTTTAGCTAAAACTTCACAAACACACTCTGGGGACACCAGAGACTTATTTAACATCTAGTGAAACCATTCGAACAACCTCTCCTTTAAAAAGCACATGTATTTGTGCCCATTTGGGCACTTTTGTATAGTCTGACTAAACTGATGCACCGCGCTCAAATAGATACTGTAACGAGCAAGGCGGGACAAGAGCCGTGAGGGAACGACAGGAGGCTGGTGATGCGAGTGATAATGAATGTCAGCTGCGCGTCGCACAGGTCTTCTATCTCTAACAGAGGAGATCGGAAGCATAAAAGGATGAGCGACAGGAGTGTACAATAAGAGAAGACCAGGCCTGGATTTGATGTTATGTTTTATTATGTTTGTGTGGAGATGCCGGCATTTTACTTTCGTTTTGCAGTTTGTTTATTTTATTAAAGTTTGGTTGAATGTTGAGCGGTTCCCGCCTCCTTCTTCCCAGGTTTCGACACTTCAAGTTTTTTATTCAATTCAAGTTTATTTATATAGCGCTTTTCACAATGTGTATTGTTTCAAAGCAGCTTTACAGGGGCAAACAGGAAAAACAGAAAAGTTAAAACACAGCACAGAGGCATTGTATTTATACAACGAGTAAGATCCATCCATCCATCCATTTTCTACCGCTTATCCGAACTACCTCGGGTCACGGGGAGCCTGCGCCTATCTCAGGAGTCACGAGTAAGATCATTCTAATAAATAATATCTAGTTTATAAATAAATAAATAAATGAATGAATGAATGCAGTCTCCCGGTGAGCAGGCCAACACTGCCCTGCTGTGGCGAGGAACCCAAACTCCAATGATTGATGAATGGAGAAAAAAACCTCGGGAGAAACCAGGCTCAGCCGGGAGGGCCAGATCCCCTCTGACGTGTCATAGCTGCACTCAGACTGCTGACATGTGGTTTTGGTTTAGCATTTAATACCACATATTGTAACTTCAGCATTAATAAGACAAATAGTCCGTCTTTGCTCTTGGTTGGGGATGTAGTGGTCTGAGCTGGGATGGTCCGATGGTCATATTTCTCTTGGCTGGTGGTGGAATTGCCTTAGATGGAGCTGGGATGGTCAGTCAGTCTGCAGCTGTAGCTGCCGTGATCTCAAATTGGGGATGGGCATCTGTCGGTCGTCTGGACATGGTGGAACTTCTTCCTTCCTCGGGATGGGCATCCCGAGGCAGAGGCGGAAAGAGAATAAAGAGAATAATTAGCGTAGCTGCTGTTCATTAACTTTGCATTAAGTGAAAGCTTGGCTGAAAAGATGTGTCTTTAATATAGTTTTAAATTGGGAGAGTGTGTCTGACCCTCGAATAGAGGAAGAAGGCTGTTTTTGTGATATTTGAGATGTGATTTTTAAATGACAGGTTGCCGTCTAATATAACGCCTAGGTCATTAGAAGAAGATATGATACACCGAGTGTCAAAAAATGAGATTTAATACCCTAATTTATGGCCCCCTGCTGTGTTTTATGATTATGACCCTTTGACCGTACACCATGTGTACATTTATGACCCTTTGTTGTTGATCATAAAAGATGTTTGTAATGTCCAGACCTCGCTGTCACACCCCCCCCCCTTCACATCGGAAGAGATAAGGAATGGTTGAGAATGTTTGGTCAATGACCTCCTGTGAATGAAAGTAATAAAAGATGAGTTAAAGAAACAAGAAGCACTGATGTTTCATAAAATAGATACAAAATGAAATAAGATAAAATAGTCAGGTTGAGTTTTTTAAGATTTAAAAATAACTTTTTAAACTTTTTAAAAACATTTTGAACTTTTTCAGAATGATTGGTCTTTGACCATAATCTCTATGAATGAAATGACACAAAATTAGTTAAAGAATTAAGAAGCACTGATGATAGATAAATAGTGTTTAACTGAAATAAGATCAAATACTTTGAAGTCAGGTTGTAAATTTAAAAATAACTTGCCTGTTTTAAAGTGTGATGCATGCAGTCAGTTGTTAAAATTGAAGTTCCAGCTATGTTCGAGGATTCTATGTCCCCCTTCCTACCCACAGACATACACACACACACACACACACACACACACACACACAGAACTCCCACACCCAGAACAAGACAATGCTTTCAGACATGTCTCCCAACACCTATGTGAAGACTATCTGATGTGGGTGATTAGTATATGTGAAGAGAGATAAATTAAATGTTAATGCGTGTGATTTTTCTTCTAAGATCAAGTAAAAAAGTTTATAAAAGTCTTGCTCTGGTTCTCGGAGTAATGTCTCGCCTATCTCACCCCACACCACCTGGCAAAATGTTGGTCCCATCCTGCAGGACTTACAGCGGGTGTCTGTCTCGTAACCCAACATGAAACTAGGGGTCTGTCTTTCTTATCAACATGTCCCAAACAAAGTTTATATTGGTGTGTTTTTATGACTTGGTAATCAAAGGTTTAGTGGAGTATGAAAAATAACTTGCCTGTGTTGAAAGCGGTTGCATGCAGTCAGGTGCATCCATTGTGCATTTATGACACCCTTTTTGTTGTTCAGGTTTTTTGTGTGTGTAATTTCCAGACCTTGGTGTTTCTCACCCACCTTCTTTGTAGAAGAGATGAGGATGTGGTTTCAGAATGCTTGGTCTTTGTCGGTAAGGACTGCGAATGAAGCAATACAAGATGAGTTAAAGAAACAAGAAGCACTGATGTAAAATAAAATTGATAAAAAATGAAATACGATAAAATAATATGTTAAAGTCAGGTTTTATGTTTAAAAGAACTTGCCTGTGTTGAAGTGTGATGCATACAGTTAAATGGTCAAATGAAATGAAGTTCTGGCTATGTTGAATCCTCTGTGCCCCTTCCTACCCCCACAATCCCTCCACCCCAAACCAAGACCTAGCTGTGACCCTGGGTGTCTTTTAACCTGGTAACATGATGTGCTGTGGGTGATTTGTAAAATTTGAAAGAGATAAATTTAATGTGAAAGTGGGTGAAGTTTTTTCTAAGAGCGAGTTGGTTTTGACTTTTATGTGACAAATGAGGAAAAGAGTTCGAGACTTTGAGGTCTTCTTATCAACGGGTTCCAAACAAAGGTAATGTTTGTGTGTTTTAACGACCTGGTAATTAATGTTTAGTTTTGTGTTTTTTATGACCTGTTGTTGTGTCCCCACTGTCGCTGCTAAGTTTCTACCCCATTCCAGTTGGTAAAAGGTGGTTCCAGCCTGACAGCCGGGATGTCTGTCTCCAAAGACAGAGTGAAACCTGTCTGTTGGGGTTGTGTTTATAATTTAGGGAGATAGATGAAATGCTTATGTTTGTGACGTTTTCATTTAAAAACGAGTTGTTTCCATGTTTAAGACTTTTACCTGCCAAATGATGAAAGTGTTTGAGACTTTGGGGGTCTGCCTTCTTATCAATGTGCCATGATATACCTTTTAATTAAAGGAAATGACCTGACATGTTCTTCCTGGTCATGGAGTGTGAGTCCGAAAGTGAGTTTTTGTTAGACTAAACAAGGCAATATGTGCTCTGACAAAGGTTTAGTGTGCAAGGGTTAAGTCAAAGATTCAATTAAAAATATGTGTTTTTCATCCTGCCTGATGTTCTTCTGCCTGTGGAAGATGTCAGAGGGTGTCTGCTAGGCATGTAGTGCAAGTTTATTACTGGTCTGCATTTTTGACAACGCTCGTCAATTAGCTTTTGATTAATGCACGTTTCCCGACATGTTCTCTCTGCCTGTGCAAAGAAGGCAATCCACATGCCTTAGCACCTCTAAACTTTCAGTTTAACACAACTATAGACCTTTGGAGTTAAGTCAAGGACTTAAGGTTCTGTTCAGCTGACTTTCTTCTGCCTGAAGATGCCACTGGCCTACCAACCACGGGGGCGGACGAAATTCTAGCAACTTTGGCAGATAAAGGATCTCTTTTGATCCTCGCATTAAAAACCAAACATGTCAAAATCTGGTTTTGGGTTAAACTTTTAAACCTGAACTTATAGGAAAACATATATCTACATGTCAATTTTGTTTAGTTCTACACTGTTTGTGGGGACAGTGGGGACACAACAACGGGTCATAAAAAACACAAACCTAAACATTAATTACCAGGTCGTTAAAACACACAAACATTACCTTTGTTTGGAACCCGTTGATAAGAAGACCTCAAAGTCTCGAACTCTTTTCCTCATTTGTCACATAAAAGTCAAAACCAACTCGCTCTTAGAAAAAACGTCACCCACTTTCACATTAAATTTATCTCTTTCAAATTTTACAAATCACCCACAGCACATCATGTTACCAGGTTAAAAGACACCCAGGGTCACAGCTAGGTCTTGGTTTGGGGTGGAGGGATTGTGGGGGTAGGAAGGGGCACAGAGGATTCAACATAGCCAGAACTTCATTTCATTTGACCATTTAACTGTATGCATCACACTTCAACACAGGCAAGTTCTTTTAAACATAAAACCTGACTTTAACATATTATTTTATCGTATTTCATTTTTTATCAATTTTATTTTACATCAGTGCTTCTTGTTTCTTTAACTCATCTTGTATTGTTTCATTCGCAGTCCTTACCGACAAAGACCAAGCATTCTGAAACCACATCCTCATCTCTTCTACAAAGAAGGTGGACACCAAGGTCTGGAAATTACACACACAAAAAACCTGAACAACAAAAAGGGTGTCATAAATGCACAATGGATGCACCTGACTGCATGCAACCGCTTTCAACACAGGCAAGTTATTTTTCATACTCCACTAAACCTTTGATTACCAAGTCATAAAAACACACCAATATAAACTTTGTTTGGGACATGTTGATAAGAAAGACAGACCCCTAGTTTCATGTTGGGTTACGAGACAGACACCCGCTGTAAGTCCTGCAGGATGGGACCAACATTTTGCCAGGTGGTGTGGGGTGAGATAGGCGAGACATTACTCCAGGAACCAGAGTAAGACTTTTATAAACTTTTTTACTTGATCTTAGAAGAAAAATCACACGCATTAACATTTAATTTATCTCTCTTCACATATACTAATCACCCACATCAGATAGTCTTCACATAGGTGTTGGGAGACATGTCTGAAAGCATTGTCTTGTTCTGGGTGTGGGAGTTCTGTGTGTGTGTGTGTGTGTGTGTGTGTGTGTGTGTATGTCTGTGGGTAGGAAGGGGGACATAGAATCCTCGAACATAGCTGGAACTTCAATTTTAACAACTGATTGCATGCATCACACTTTAAAACAGGCAAGTTATTTTTAAATTTACAACCTGACTTCAAAGTATTTGATCTTATTTCAGTTAAACACTATTTATCTATCATCAGTGCTTCTTAATTCTTTAACTAATTTTGTGTCATTTCATTCATAGAGATTTTGGTCAAAGACCAATCATTCTGAAAAAGTTCAAAATGTTTTTAAAAAGTTTTAAAAGTTATTTTTAAAGCTTAAAAAACTCAACCTGACTATTTTATCTTATTTCATTTTGTATCTATTTTATGAAACATCAGTGCTTCTTGTTTCTTTAACTCATCTTTTATTACTTTCATTCACAGGAGGTCATTGACCAAACATTCTCAACCATTCCTTATCTCTTCCGATGTGAAGGGGGGGGGGGTGTGACAGCGAGGTCTGGACATTACAAACATCTTTTATGATCAACAACAAAGGGTCATAAATGTACACATGGTGTACGGTCAAAGGGTCATAATCATAAAACACAGCAGGGGGCCATAAATTAGGGTAATAAATCTCATTTTTTGACACTCGGTGTATCATCTTCTTCTGTCTTTAACTGTATTTGTTGGAGTAACAGTGCAGCTTTCAATTTGCAGGCTGTAATCGGAGATATTCTGTTTACTTGATTTTGGTGCTATAAGTAATATTTCTGTTTTGCTAGAGTTTAAAAGGAGGAAATTACTAGTCATCCAATGTTTTATGTCCTCGATGCACTCTGCCAGTTTGGATAGCTTAAAGGAATCATCTGGTCTTGATGAGATATATAGCTGAGTATCATCTGCATAACAGTGGAAGCTAACTCCATGTTTTCTAATAATGTTGCCGAGGGGCAGCATGTATATGGAGAAAAGCAAGGGTCCTAAAACCGATCCCTGAGGTAATCCATAATTTACTTGCGTAAGATTTGACGATTTCCCATTTAAATGGACGTATTGATATCTGTCTGTTAAGTAAGATCTGAACCATTGCAGTGCCTGTCCCTGAATACTGATATAATTGTGTAAACGATCTAGTAGTATTTTATGGTCTACAGTATCGAAAGCAGCACTAAGGTCAAGCAGGACTAAGAGTGAGATGTTACCTTTATCTGAAGCAATAAGGAGGTCATTTGTAATTCTAACGAGCGCAGTTTCAGTGCTGTGATGCGGTCTAAAGCCAGACTGAAACTTTTCGTTCATGTCATTATTTTGTAGGAAGGTACACAGTTGAGTTGACACTACTTTTTCTAGTATTTTAGACAAGTACGGGAGATTTGAAATCGGTCTATAGCTTCCAAGTTCATTGGGGTCTAAGTTTGGTTTTTTGATAAGAGGCTTAATTACAGCCAGTTTAAAGGGCCCTGGGACATGTCCTAGATTAATTGACGAGTTGATAATGTTATAAATGGGCTCAATTGTAACGGGTAGTAACTCTTTTAATAAAGTATTCGGAATGGGGTCTAATAAGCATGTTGTTGGTTTGGAAGTTGCAATAAGTTTAATTAAATCTTCCTGATTTATAGGAGAAAAACACTGTAGCTTTATGGTCGATACTAATTCTTCAGATACACTTGGAAGTTTGGTTTTAGCTATGTTGTCTCGTATTTGTTCAATCAAAAATTCATGAATTCATTGCTGCCAAGGTAAATAAAAACCTTGGATTGTTTTTGTTAGTTTCTATGAGGTTACAGAGGTGCTCGGCTTTTGCTGCTTTTAGTGCCTTCTTGTAACAGTTTACACGTTTCTCTTTTTAGGGCACGAGTGGTGCTATTGTACCATGGTGTTATGATCTTTTCATTAATCTTTTTTGACATCATAGGTGCGACCGCTTCTAGTGTATTAGAGAAATAGTGCCCATGTTGCTGGTCATGTCGTCGAGCATTCTATATTTGTTGGCTATTAAATAGGTTGTATAGGTTATTAAAGGAGTCAGAAAGTCTCTAAAGATTGTTGCGACACCACCGACCTTGACCAACCGGACGTGGCTCCTGCATATAACCGTAGCTTGGTGGAGTAGACTCATTTAGACCAAAATAATCATTTGGCTTAAGCCAGGTTTCAGTAAGGCATAGTATATCAAAACTGTTGTCTGTGATCATTTCATTTACAATAACTGCCTTTGGATTTAGTGATCTAATATTAAGTACCCCAAACTTTAGGCGTTTTTTCTCCTAATTAAATATATTGTCTTTTGGTTTAATCAAGAGAAGGTTTTTTATCTGACTTTTACATAAATTATTATTTGGTTGTATTATTCGGGGGACAGACACAGTCTCTTGCATTTGGAAGCAGTAACATTCTAAACAGTTGGGTGAGAGGAGCACAGACTATGGTTAAAGTTTGTACTTACTAGTCAAATGGTGCGTAGCGTCTTTGAGATGTTGTCAGACAGAATTTCGGCTCCAATGCTGCTGGGGTGCAGGCTGTCGGGGCGGAAAAGCCTTGGTCGCTGACCAAAACAGATACAAATTATTTACAAAGAGCAGCTTCTGTTCAATACACCATGACATTAACCAATGATTAAGCGTAAAAAGTCTACTGAACTTTTCGTTCCCTCGTCGGTAAGTAGGAAGCGGCCCTGATACGATGATCCTGGCCGTGGGCGATGCGTTGCGAACAGTATCGACCAGACTCCTGAAGTCCCTTTTCAGGATCTCCGACTGCCGCATTCTCACATCATTCACCCCCGCGTGCAAGACTACGGCTCCCACTCTTGCGTCGTCCTTCAGAATCGCAGTTACCTGAGCAGAGACTTCAAGAACACGGGCGCCAGGAAAACAGTGAGTGCGCACCTTACCTTGACTGAATGAAGCGCTTACGTTCCGGACGATTGAGTCTCCGATTATCACAGCATTGCATTTCGTCTCGCAGAGGGCGGCAAAGCGGTTACCGGTAGGGATCTCGAAGACCGGTGGCGGCGGTGGGGGAGAGGTCATCGTTCCGGTCCTGGATTTCGCCGCGTGGGTGTTTGTGCGGGAGTGAAGTTCATTTGGGCTCGTCGTGTTCTTGAAGCCTGGGATCTGGCCACAGAATCACACGGAGTAGAAGTGGTAGGAGTATTACACTCACGTCGAAAACTTACCGCAGCTTTGCGAGCGTCAGCCCGGGATGTTTCCAGCGCCGTTTTACATTCTCGCTGATGTGTTTGCCTCTCGAGTAGATTGTGGATCTGTTTCTCCAATGCTTCCAGTTCTGACTGAAGTGCGAAGAAAGATTCATCATCTGCACTCAGTGGTAACGTTAAACACATATCTGAATCATTAGCCATTAGTGGTGTAATGATAAGAACAGTGAGTAAAGCAGTCTGAGGGCTAATAGCGAATGATCGTATAAAACAAATGTATCTGTGCGTTATATGACGATTTTGGTATGGGATACACTTAAGGATAAGTTTTACCCTCGGTGAATTATCAATTTAGAACATAATTCTTAAGATATAGCAGGAATAAACGATATATTTAGAAAAAGTTTGATGGAGGTCTGTCTCAAACCACGCGCTCTCAGCTAACAGGAAGTGACGAAAAAAGTTTTCTGCAGTGACGAAAAAAGTGCTGAAGATGAACAATGGTGATGGTTCAAAATACTAATGGCAAACAACAACAATACATCTTTTCTAGAAGTTAACTTTCTCTCTCAAATTAGTCTAGATCAAGAAATGCTTGACCAAAGCTTTTAGAGCTTGTATTATTATTATCATGTTCATAACACGTTTCACAGAAGCAAAAATAACGAAAGATCATTAAAACTGTGAACTCAAGAAAATGGCTATAATCTTAAATGATCTTAAGGACTGTTTTTATCAACAGGATTCTACAATGACTTAAATGAAACAAAGAGGATAACTGGTTGACTGTTTAATATACATATTTTGTTAAATTTATTACCAATAAAATTAAAAACAACAATATGTGACTAAATTGTATGTACACTTTGATCATATGATGACTTTTAAAATCTCTTCTCACAGATCCATTGACTGATCCTGTCACATGACATTTCTGTCTGAATGAAGGATCACCAACTCAACTTCACCAAAGACAAAACTTATTGTGATCGACTTCCCAACAGTTCAACACAACCTCTCCATTTAGACAAGTCAGTCAATTGATTTAATGTCACACTACCTGCAAATTAACTTTTAAAGTAAAAATAAACATGATTACCTGGCAAGGCATTTTGCGGTTCATCAGTCTTGTTTTTGATTTGCTCTCTTTCTTCAGTCAAATTTTTGTTCTGATTCAGTGTCTCAGTGTATTCTGTAAGCAATTTCTCTTTCTTTGGCCAAGTAAACACACAACCAAGTTGGTTGTGTGTTAGGAAGCGGTTTCGGTCAAAGGTGAAATACACACAGAGCACTTTTTCAGCTGTCAACAGAAGAACACACAACAACCACAAACACACTTGAACTGCTCTGTGTCTTCTGTTCTTCACTGAAACCCTTCCTGAAAATAACCAACATCACATTACATTTGTCTTTTCTGTCTCACTTCAATGAATCAAGTGATAAATGAATGTCAGAACCTGTGTGTTGAAGCATTGCTGTCTTTATTGTGACTTCATGATTTCTTACAGAATCTGAACTTTCATAGATGTCCACCATCATCTCAACTCTCTCTACTCTGTTCACAGTCACATTGTCATAAATAACATCAGACATCTCTGATCTCTTACAGTCAAACAATTGAACACTTTTCTAATACTGTATGTTGTTCCAGCGAGAGTCTAAAACATCTCCTCCACCTTTTGTCACTCACAGACTTCAGTGGTCAATGTGTGATGTTCACCCATAACGTGACATTCAAGTGGCTGACAACGGAAACATTTGAAGATGTAGTACAGGGTATATAAAGTATATACATAAAAGGCCAATATACAGTTTATACAGTTGTGCTCAAAATTATTTATTCTCTAGATTAATATGACCAAAGCCGGCTGTAAAAGTAAATCTGCATCATTATGCTTTTTGATCTTTTATTTAAAAAACACACACAAATGTCACCTTTTTTGCAACCTTCTTTTTGCCAAGATCTGATTAATGCCTAATGAGACAATTCCTTTATACAGAATCACTCCAGACCCTTCAGATATTCAGCTCCATGAGAATGAGTTTATTTACTGTATGTGAATCGAAAACATGTGCATTCCATTAATGTGAAAGTTATTTGTAAGCCCAACATGATTCTGACAAATGTTGTTTCACGATATCCTGGTTCAACACATGACACATTTATTGTAGTTGTCACAGGTCGGGATGGGCCAAGCCGGACTACGCCCACCCCTGAACCAGGACCACCTCGAGGAGCGTGTCAGAGGGAGGAATCGGAGACAGAATAAATTCAACAAGTTTTATTTAAAAGTAAAAGCAATTTGAAAATCCTAATCTAAAATCTTCTTCCTTCTTGCCCTCAGGAATCGAAGGTGAACAGTGCAACAACCAGGGTCTCTCCCGCTCTCTTCCTCAGTGCGGGCCCTGTAGTGGATGGGGCAGTGGACAGGTAAATTGTCAGGTAGGTCTTTCACAGGTGGAGATGCAGTGAACAGGCGAACGGTCCGGTAAGTCTCTTCTGGTAAGTAAATATTTCCAACCTCCCTTCCTTCTTTCACAGGTGCAAGAATTGAGGCAAATGGTTATCAGTCGAGTACGTATGCAGCAGGTACACGGTCTTATGGGGGGACGGCTGGGGAGTCTTCCTTGGGTAAGTAAGTGATTCCAACCTTCCTTCCTCCACAGGTACGAGATCCGGAGCAGATGGCCGTCGGTCAGGTACGTATACGGCAGATTCACAATCTGATGATGGGGTGGCGAGGGAATCTTTACAGGGTAAGCGAATAATTCCAACCTCCCTCTCTCCACAGGCACAGAAACTGGAGCAGATGGATACTCCAGACAGAGTGTACCAACCACGTTCGTAACAGAAGGACAGCCACTTCTCTCAGCACAGGTGACTATAAGGATACAGTAGACTCGAAGTCGACCGGTTGCACAGGGCTCCTACTGAGACAGACAGAAGAGATACTTCAAGCAAGCATACAGTTCACATGAGTTGGAAGGGGACGAACACTTCTCACGATACAGATGAATTGCGGGATTCCGGTAGACTCAAGTCGACAGGCTGAACAAGACCTCTTCTGGCATAGATGAAGTGGATATTCCAGACAGAACGGGCCGGCTTTACGTTCACAGCAGAGGGACAGTCACTTCTCCCCACACAGGTGGGCTCCCAGGTTACAGCAGACTCAAAGTCGATGGGCTGAACGGGACCTCTACTGGAGCAGACAGAAAGGATGCTTCACACAAGGTATACAGTTCATATGCATAGAAGGGAGTGAGCACTTCTCACAGTACGGCTGCGTTGCAGGAATACAGCAGACTCAAAGTCAGCGGGCTGAATGGGACTTCTACGGAGACAGACCACGAACAATTCAACAGGGCATCTCGTCTCTTATTCACTCAAACAGAGGGGTTAATTCAAATTCCAGATGATAATTCCTCAACATCCACTCAGTTAGAACAGATCAATGACACAGAACTCTCACTATTGACAGTAGACCAGCGTAGCACAGGGAGAGTGCACGGCAAAGGGAATGTATCTTCCACACACACAGCAATTCCACTTCTAGCATATAATGTGGGGGAAACGTCAATCTTAGGCACTGCAATCTCACTTCACGAAGTGCAATTTAAAGCCCGCACTCACCCTTGGGTCTCTGTCCGAGGGGACCGCGTTCATCAATGCTGCAAAGGATATTTCGGGATGTTTTTCTTCACAAACACAGGCAGAGTTCACATCACCATTTATAATGGAGAAAGAGATAGGAGGTCGGTAATGAATCAGTACAATCCACTCAGTGACATTTATGATCGTGATCCACACACTCCAAACCACATCCAATTCAGTGTCGAATACATGCAAATACGAGACTCAGTTCTCGATTACTTAGCTCCTCTCCAATGCAAACAGGATATTTCACTTTCCCTCTGTTGCCCTCGAGTCCCTCATCAAGTCAACACTCTCCTCTTCATTCACCCGCACTCCAATAACTGCAACCACTCGATAAAACGACTTCTCACGGGAGAGAACCACACCAACAGTCTCTTTCTCTTGCTTTTTATACTCTCTCAAGTGCTGACAGGACCTCACTCAAACCCCCAAGGTAAATTCCCCACACCTGTTTCCAATCGGTCATTTGGGGTTGTCATGGCAACAGACGCACACACAGGCCTGGGAACGGTGTTACACTCAAAGTGTCCCAGCGGGAACACAGCTTCAACGGGAATAAGTTCCATATACCATTTGTCACACCGTGACATACCCCCCCGCCAAACCGTTCTAGTCCCGAGAACGGTCTCCAGACACCCAGTCTCCATACCTAGCTGGAGGCTGACCTCGATTCTCTCGCTGGGACCGACGAGGTGGGGAAACAGGTGCTTCAGGTCGTGGTCCTAGGCCTAGGCCTCTGGGAATCACCGCCCATCCTACCAGCAGGGGCATCTCGGACGTCTCGACCGGTGGATTCTCTACAACACATTTTGGATAGTTTGGACAAGGGCGAATCAAATTACGGTGTAACACCCGTTCGGGGCCTGCCTTTCCTTCTGGTCGCAATGCATATACAGGTTGGTCTGGGTGTGGCTGTCGCTGGACGACAAACGGCTGAGCCTCCCACCGGTCACTCAACTTTCCCTTCCCTTGTCGGCGATTGTCCCGCACCAGCACCCTCTCCCCTGGCAGTAGCGGTGCCTCTCGAGCCGTCCGGTCATACAACCTCTTATTCTTTAACGCTGCTCGATTAATCCGGTCAGAGACTCGTTCGTACGCCGACTGGAGGCGTTGGTGGTGTCCCATCACCCAATCTGTCAAGCTACCTCCCTCTTCCCCTGCAGTGGTCCCCAGAAGCATATCCATTGGAAGTCTCACATGTCTGCCGAACATCAGGTAAGTAGGAGCGTAACCGGTGGTACTGTGCACACTGTTATTGTAAGCCTGCACCATCGCCGGGAGCCTGTCGACCCAATGGCCTTGCTGTTCCTCCTCCAAGGTTCCTAATAAACTCAGTAGGGTCTGATTAAACCTTTCACACCCCCCGTTCCCTTGGGGGTGGTAGGGAGTCGTGTGGGTCTTCTTGCATCCGTACAGTTGGCACAGCTCATGGATCACCCTGGACTCAAAATTGGTTCCTTGGTCTGAATGGAAGATTTCCGGGCATCCGAATGGTTGGATCACATACCTCCAGAGGGCGTTGGCAGTCGTGACGGCGGTTTGGTCCACAGTTGGGATGGCCCAAGCGTACTTGGTAAACAAGTCAGTTACCACGAGGATGTTCTGGATCCGATCCATTGGCCGTCCCAAAGTCAGATAATCCATGGCCACCATATGCAGCGGTGCCTTGGCCTGAATCGGGACCAGCGGTGCCCGTGCCTCCTTCTTGGTCTTAAACAACGTGCAGCGGGGGCACCTCTGAAGGTAAGTCCTCGTGGTACCTTCCATCCCAGGCCAGTAGAAATGTCGTCTCACCAGTGCCAATGTCCTCTCTTGCCCTTGATGTCCCATCCTGGAGTGATATGCCTCCAGTAACGCCTGACAACGCCCTTCAGGGACCACGATTTGACAGACCTCTTCGCCCCGACCTGGGTCCTGAATGGCCCTACAAAGCACACCTTCCTTCAAATAGAGTCTCTCCTTCTGTCCCAGCAGGCCCCGTACAATCCGAGTCTGGGCCCGGCGAGCCGCACCCTCAGGCCAGGCCTTCTGTTCTAGCCACGTTCGAACCAACGCTACATCTCCATCTTCGCCCTGCCACAACCTCCATCGCTGCGGGTCCCACCCCCAACAAGGGGGGGGTTCCTCCGGCGTTTGCCCCGGTGCCTCTACTACTCCCACCATCAATCCCTCGTCGAATCCCGCTTCTGGTACCGGTACCTGACCTGCCGATCCTTCACCGGGTAGCCTAGATAGTACATCGGCATTAGTATGTTCTCTTCCTGGCCGGTACTGGATCTGATAGTCAAAATTGGCCAGTTGTGCCGCCCAGCGTTGCTCCACCGCCCCCAGTTTAGCAGTCTGCAAATGTACCAATGGATTATTGTCCGTAACGACCCGTACCTTGGCTCCCCATAAATAATCCTTAAATTTTTCACACAACGCCCATTTCACTGCCAGCAACTCAAGCTTGAAAGAACTGTAGTTAGCGTCATTCTTCTCCGTTGGATGTAGACTTCGGCTTGCATAAGCAATTACCTTTTCCTCTCCCTTCTGTGCCAAGACGGCCCCCAAGCCCAGATGGCTAGCGTCGGTGTACAGAGTGAAGGGTTGTGTGAAGTCGGCATAGGCTAGAATCGGGGCCTGTAGTAGTTCCTGCTTGAGCTTCTGGAAGGCGGCTTCACAAGCCGGATCCCATTGGATCGAAGGGGACCCTCGCCCCCGAACTCTTCCCGTACCTCCCAGCAACTGGTTGATCGGTTTAGCAATTTTAGAGAAATCCTTAATGAATCGTCTATAGTAACCCACGAAGCCCAGGAACGAACAGACCTGGCGCACCGTCTTGGGCGCAGCCCATTCCTGTACTGCTACCACCTTCTCCGGATCAACTGAAATCCCTGCCGCGCTCACCACATGCCCCAGGAATTTGACTTCCTTTCGGAAAAGCTGGCACTTGTCTGGCTGGAGCTTCAACCCATATCGCTCTAAAGAGCGGAAGACTTGCTCTAGGTGCTCAAGATGGGACTTGAAATCTGGAGAGTAGACGATAACGTCGTCTAAGTAGACAAGGGTGGTATCCATCAGTTGGTTGCCTAGACAACGCTGCATCAGCCGTTGGAATGTGGCGGGGGCGTTGCAAAGGCCGAACGGCATCCGGTCCCATTCATATAGGCCGAAGGGGGTAGTGAACGCTGTCTTCTCCCTGTCATGCTCATCCATCTGCACCTGCCAGTAACCGCTGGCCAAGTCAAGAGTGGAATACCAGGTGGCTTGTGTGAGGCTCGTAAGAGAGTCTTCAACTCGAGGCAACGGGAAAGCATCTCTTTTGGTTACTTGATTCAGCCTTCGGTAATCCACACAAAACCTCCAGGAACCTGTTTTCTTTCGAACCAGTACTATCGGGGCGGCCCAAGGGCTACTGCTCTCTCTAATAATCCCCTTGTCGAGCATCCCTCGTAAAAGGGTGCGGACCTCTGAGTATAAGGTCGGGGGCACGGGTCGATAACGCTCTCGGCTGGGTGCAGCGTCCCCAGTTGGGATTTGATGTCTTACCACATCTGTGCGACCGTAGTCCTCGTCATGAGTGGAAAACAAGTGTTGCCACTTCCTCAAGAACTCTTGGAGTTGTCCCAATTGCTCTTCACCTAGTCCTTCACCCCGTAAAGACTCCCCCGTCAGGTGGGCAGGCATTCCTCTTCCTGTCTCTCCCGCCTCCGGACCAGCTCGTGCCAGGGCCACCTCGACCACTGTCGGGCTCACTCGATTGAAATTAACTTCACCCTGTTCACGAACCTGCTGGGGTCTCACTGAGGTCACTCGGGCCAACCGTTGGTGACGATACAAATGCACAGGGAAGGGGTTCATGTTCCTGACCCGCACTGAGACCCGGCCCCCCCGAACAGTCGCCAATCCTCGAGCGACTTCCACCTTGGGACCATCTTCGTGGGGTTCCACCATGACCCATTCTTCCGGACTATAAAGTCGAGGGGGCAACCTGGCCCAGACCACAGCCTCACTCTGAGCTGGAATGGATAAGGCGTAACGGCAGGCCACTCTTCCCGTGCTTTCCCTGTCCCCCTGTCGTTCGGCAAGACATACCCGGCGGCAGTCAGCCCTGATGCGGTCCCACTCCTGGCTGGCCGATGTTGTAACTGCCCGAGCCGGTCTACTTCGAAATAAATCCTCCCAACAGTCTGCAATGACGTTCATCCCAATCAGGGCACGATGAGACCCCAGGCATGTGTCTCGTACGACCACCACTCCTTTCTGAGGCACTACAACCCCGTGAATCTTCAGATCGGTCACAAGATATCCTACGTACGGGATGTCGAGGCCATTTGCCCCACGTAGCGTCAACCAGGGGGCTTCCGCAGGTGGTCGACTTTCGGTGCCAAACAACTCATGGGCCAAGCTTTCGGTGAATAGGGTCACTTGGGAGCCTGTATCCAAAAGGCACTGCACTTCCTGGTCATTAACCTGAACCACCACCACCGGGCAACAGCCCACCAAGCGGCTCCTAGAAGATGTAGGTAGGAAGGGGTCTGATGAGGGGGTCCCGACCACTTGACCCACAGTGGCCGGAAACTCTAAAAACCCCCTTGCGATGCACGTCGAGCAGGACACTGACGAAAGTAATGCCCCGGCTCTCCACAGCCGTTACAGATGGGACGCCCGTGTTCATCCCACTGGAATCGAGAGCCCGAAGGTCGGGATGGACGGCGGTCGGGGGGACGATTCCCATCGGAGTAAGCCCGCTCCCGCGGTAAAGAGGACAACTGGAGGCGTTCTCGACGGAGCTCCTCCATAAAAGATTTGGACAGGTCAAACATTTGTTCCCGCACATCTCTCTTCAGTTCTTCCCGTAGGGCCTGCTTCCAGTCGGGTGCCACAGTAGTCGAAGGGGTGCCCACAACATTCGTGGCTAGACAGCTGGGGGAATCTACATTCTCCGTATGATCATGCTCAAGGGCCAGCGCTTCTCGTCGAAGCTCTTCAAAAGTCAGATTCGGTGTTCGTCGAAATTGCACCCGCAGACTCTGGCGCACAGGACCCTCCCGTAACCCCAGTAAAAACTGATCTCGGAGCAGAGCCTCTTCGCCCCCCAGGCCATGATCCTGTCTCCCCGTAAGTCTAGAAAACTGCTCCCGCAACTGTAGGGTAAATGCCCGAACAGATTGGCGAGGGCCTTGCCGAGAATTAAAGAATTGCGTTCTCAGAACAGCTACCGGGGTGGCGTCTCCATATTGTCCCGTGAGAAAGTCAAAAATGGCCTGGACAGTTGCTCGGGTTGCTTCCGGAGCCGCCTGAACTTCTCTTCTCGCTTCTCCATCCAAGGAGTTTAGAACAAACTGGACCTTCTGTGGGGCGCTCAGACCTTGAAGCCCTGCCAGGTACTCTACCTGGGTCTTCCACATCGACAAACTCATCTCAGATCCCGGGCCTCCATACTTCGGAGCCCACGGAGCCCCCATGAAGATCGGCATGACCGGTTGCCGCACCCCGGGCTCTTCCTCTTCTGCCATCTCAACCTCTGGTCGCTCAACTCGAGGTAGACCCTGCCGACTACGCCAAAAGTCTGTCACAGGTCGGGATGGGCCAAGCCGGACTACGCCCACCCCTGAACCAGGACCACCTCGAGGAGCGTGTCAGAGGGAGGAATCGGAGACAGAATAAATTCAACAAGTTTTATTTAAAAGTAAAAGCAATTTGAAAATCCTAATCTAAAATCTTCTTCCTTCTTGCCCTCAGGAATCGAAGGTGAACAGTGCAACAACCAGGGTCTCTCCCGCTCTCTTCCTCAGTGCGGGCCCTGTAGTGGATGGGGCAGTGGACAGGTAAATTGTCAGGTAGGTCTTTCACAGGTGGAGATGCAGTGAACAGGCGAACGGTCCGGTAAGTCTCTTCTGGTAAGTAAATATTTCCAACCTCCCTTCCTTCTTTCACAGGTGCAAGAATTGAGGCAAATGGTTATCAGTCGAGTACGTATGCAGCAGGTACACGGTCTTATGGGGGGACGGCTGGGGAGTCTTCCTTGGGTAAGTAAGTGATTCCAACCTTCCTTCCTCCACAGGTACGAGATCCGGAGCAGATGGCCGTCGGTCAGGTACGTATACGGCAGATTCACAATCTGATGATGGGGTGGCGAGGGAATCTTTACAGGGTAAGCGAATAATTCCAACCTCCCTCTCTCCACAGGCACAGAAACTGGAGCAGATGGATACTCCAGACAGAGTGTACCAACCACGTTCGTAACAGAAGGACAGCCACTTCTCTCAGCACAGGTGACTATAAGGATACAGTAGACTCGAAGTCGACCGGTTGCACAGGGCTCCTACTGAGACAGACAGAAGAGATACTTCAAGCAAGCATACAGTTCACATGAGTTGGAAGGGGACGAACACTTCTCACGATACAGATGAATTGCGGGAATTCAGTAGACTCAAGTCGACAGGCTGAACAAGACCTCTTCTGGCATAGATGAAGTGGATATTCCAGACAGAACGGGCCGGCTTTACGTTCACAGCAGAGGGACAGTCACTTCTCCCCACACAGGTGGGCTCCCAGGTTACAGCAGACTCAAAGTCGATGGGCTGAACGGGACCTCTACTGGAGCAGACAGAAAGGATGCTTCACACAAGGTATACAGTTCATATGCATAGAAGGGAGTGAGCACTTCTCACAGTACGGCTGCGTTGCAGGAATACAGCAGACTCAAAGTCAGCGGGCTGAATGGGACTTCTACGGAGACAGACCACGAACAATTCAACAGGGCATCTCGTCTCTTATTCACTCAAACAGAGGGGTTAATTCAAATTCCAGATGATAATTCCTCAACATCCACTCAGTTAGAACAGATCAATGACACAGAACTCTCACTATTGACAGTAGACCAGCGTAGCACAGGGAGAGTGCACGGCAAAGGGAATGTATCTTCCACACACACAGCAATTCCACTTCTAGCATATAATGTGGGGGAAACGTCAATCTTAGGCACTGCAATCTCACTTCACGAAGTGCAATTTAAAGCCCGCACTCACCCTTGGGTCTCTGTCCGAGGGGACCGCGTTCATCAATGCTGCAAAGGATATTTCGGGATGTTTTTCTTCACAAACACAGGCAGAGTTCACATCACCATTTATAATGGAGAAAGAGATAGGAGGTCGGTAATGAATCAGTACAATCCACTCAGTGACATTTATGATCGTGATCCACACACTCCAAACCACATCCAATTCAGTGTCGAATACATGCAATTACGAGACTCAGTTCTCGATTTCTTAGCTCCTCTCCAATGCAAACAGGATATTTCACTTTCCCTCTGTTGCCCTCGAGTCCCTCATCAAGTCAACACTCTCCTCTTCATTCACCCGCACTCCAATAACTGCAACCACTCGATAAAACGACTTCTCACGGGAGAGAACCACACCAACAGTCTCTTTCTCTTGCTTTTTATACTCTCTCAAGTGCTGACAGGACCTCACTCAAACCCCCAAGGTAAATTCCCCACACCTGTTTCCAATCGGTCATTTGGGGTTGTCATGGCAACAGACGCACACACAGGCCTGGGAACGGTGTTACACTCAAAGTGTCCCAGCGGGAACACAGCTTCAACGGGAATAAGTTCCATATACCATTTGTCACACCGTGACATAGTGCACAGCAGGTATGGAATAGACTTGAAGTAGGCGCCGTGTGCGATGGCTTCTTGGTATTTCAAGCCTAGTCTTCAATTAATCTGTAATACGGTGCAGGTGACAGTGGTTACCCCTCAGATGTTGGCTCCTCAACCCATTCCCAAACCCTCACAGTGCGGAAGAAATTCACTACAATGATGCCCACGCTCGTGCCCGGTAGTGAAGAGCATTGCCTTGATGCATTGGATAGTAGACTTTTATATCACTCAAAAAAGTCTGCCCGATCATCATGGCATGTGCCATTCTACACAACATGGCACATAGGAACGGTCTCCCTCTTCCTCCTGATCTCCCTTACATTTACATTTATTCATTTGGCAGACGCTTTTATCCAAAGCGACTTACAAGTAGGGTGCAGTGGGCTCTGCAGAGCAAACAGGGGTAAGGTGCCTTGCTCAAGGGCACTTCAGTCATTTCCTAGTAGCACTGAGAATTGAACCAGCGACCTTCTGGCTACGAGTCCAACTCTCTAACCACTAGACCACAACTTACCACCAGCATGTTGACACTGACCCACACCCCCCTCCCCAACATGAAGGCCATCATCAGGGTACAAGGCTCCGTGTGGAAGTAATGCGGCATTTGTAAAGGGACAACAACGCAAAGGTTTTATTTTTAGCCATATATTTATGTCACACAAACCATCCTTAACTGTATGAGTTCATCTGCTATGACAGTGATTGTATCAATTGTGTCCATCTGTGTCTGAAGGACAGCCTCAGTCAGCACAAGACCACTTCCACCCGTGCCATGCGGTCGGGGCAGCATTCGTGCTGGGACCTCGGGACACTCCACAGACGCTGCAGACTCTGGGCCGGCAGTCACTTTGGCCCTCCTGTGTTCCAGCAGTCTCCCGAAAATCAAGGACACAACAATAGATATTTTGGGTTGTTGTTGTATTGTGTGCACATGCAATAAAATGATTTACCTGGTTCCCTTTCTGTCGGTCTCTCGACGTTGTAATGAACCGAGAGATGGGGTTCGCCCTTGAGAACTTAACAAGTCCGACTACTTTTAGAAAAGGCCAATGAAAATGGTGAATTTAATTTGCATGCCGGGCTCCGCCTACACATGTTCGGTATAAAAGGAATCCGGCACTCTTCATTCATTTACCTTTTGTTCTTCAGAGCCTTCGCTCCAGACTACAAGTCTGCTCTTATCTACATCGCCGGATTCTCACGACGTGGTGCAGTGGATCGTCCCTTCCTGCAGCGACTTTCCCCTGGGCATCTCGGCAGTGCCAGAAGTGTTCAAGATCTTTCTAGAAGAGATTATTTCCTTCTAAAAGAGCATATTTCTCCAGCATGTTGTATGTGGCAGCAGATGTAAGTACATCCTAACCGCACTGCGGGTGGCTGACGATTCATACATTGCGTCAAGGGCGGCTGTCTTCCCGGGAACCAGCCGCCACATTGTGTTGCTCCCCGTTTCGTGACAGCAGTGGCTACGCCGCTCCGGCGAGCAACGAGGGTGACATGAGAGTTATTGCGAGCACTTATCCGCCAGCGTTGAGAGAGTCTCAAAGGGCAAGACCGACCTAGCGCTTATGCAGGACTTCCACGCTGCCACCTATCCGCATACGGGCGACAAGGTGGCTACGCGGGCCCTGGGTCAGACAATGTCCACACTTGTGGTCCGGGAGAGACACCTCTGGCTGAACCTTGCATAGATGAGAGACACCGAGAAGGTGTGCCTTCTCGACTCACCCATCTCGCAAGGGTTGGCTGTTTGGTGATACTGTCGACCTAGACGATAAAAAGCAGACAGAGGATATCAACATATCCTCCCCTTCCGCGACTCAAGCCCCCCTCAGGCTGTCAAGATTCCGTGCACCATCTGCTCCTTAGCAGCCTGGTCCTCTTCGATGTTCCCCGGCTGGCCCACCGGAAAAAACATCAAAGAGGAGACCACCACCCCGTCAGCAGCCGCGGCGCGACCCCACGGTGAGGAAACCCGCAACCACGTGGCCTCCTGGAGACCTTTTTCTCTGGAAGGCATGTCGATAGACACCTTCATGCAGGGTTGAGGGTGCAGTGAGCAACGGGCACGCAGTGTCGGGGCGAGGACGGTGCCCCGCCTGCGCTGGCATATCAGTGCCTAGAGCTGGTCCAGTAGACAGCGTCCCCGCTCAGTAGACGAGGAGCCCCCATCCACGCGGCCTCCCGGAGCTACCGTACAAATGAGGAGCCCGACACCTCCTCCCCTGGAGTCAGCAGGTGATCCCCTCCCTGTGGCCCACACATATCCCATGGAATCTGAACCAAACAGCCGACGGCTCTCTCATCAGATGACGCCTTGCGGAGAGTGGCGACTCCACCTCCGCACACCCCAGCTCTCTTGGTGCTGTTCGGGCAGGCTCAGGCGTCTCTCTGAACACCACCCATTACCCGCCTTGGCACTCTCTTCGAGGCCTCCCTCGGCACGGAGGCACTGGCGCACAGCTGGCCATGCGACAAGCGGAATGAAAAACAATTCCCCCCAGTGAACCTAATAGCATAGACCCTGTGCGAGGTCAGGGAAGAGGAGCATCAAGTACTACTAGTTGCGCCCGACTGGCCAATCCAGACTTGGTTCTCGGAGCAAATGTACTTGACAACAACTCTCCACTGACCGATTCCCCTGCATCTCAGGGGAAGGGCACATTATGGCATCCCAGGCCAGAGCTCTGGAGGCACGATGTCTGGCTCCTGGACAGGAAGAGGAGATCCTGAGTTGGCTATCCCCCCTCACTGTGGTGGAGACCATCATTCAGGCTTGGGCACCAGCCACCGGGCAGTTACACGCCTACAAGTGGTGCCCCTTCTCGTCCTGGTGCTCTTCTCTGAGAGAAGACCCACGGAGGTGCTCGATCAGAACATGCTGTTCCTAAGGGACTGGAGACTAATCTCCCCCTCCACACTGAAATTGTTTGTAGTGTCCGCTCATCACTACTCAGTGGTGAAAAGACCCTAGGGCAGCACGACCTGATCAGTAGATCCCTAAGGGGCACGTGAAGGCGGGCCCGACCTCGATCGGGCTCCGTACCCGCGTGGTGGGCCTCCCAGTCCCTTCGAGCCCTAAGAGAGGCCGCTCTTCCTCATCACGATGAAGATGCTTCTCCTGTTGGCGCTCGTCTCCAGGAGGGTGGGGACTTACAAGCATTTTCCGTGTCCCCTGATTGCCTAGAATTTGGGTCCGGTAAGTCTCATGCTAGCCTGAGGCCCTGACCCGGCCATGTGCCCAAGGTTCCCACCACCAGGTGGCGAACTTGCAGGCGCTTCCTATCAGGGAGCAAGACCCAACCCCACTAGTGTTGTGTACTTGGACAGCACACAGAGCATAAGAGCTCAGATCAGCTCTTTGTCTGTTTCGGAGGGCAGCAGGGAGGACTGTCTCCAAACAGAGACTGGCGCACGGCCAGGGACGCCTCTCTGGCAGACATCTGCAGAGCTGCGGGTTTGGCTACGCCCAAACACCCTTGCGACTCCGCGTAAACTGGTATCAACCCACGTCCTGCATGGCCACGTGTAAGACCGGCAGCCAGCTGGGCGTATGCCTGCGAAAGCACCTTCTCGTGTATGACATCGCTCCGCTAGAGATTGTGACGCGATACAGCGTAGTGGCGTTTTCCATGGGAACCCCATCTCTTGGTTCGACACAACGTCGAGAGACCAACAGAAAGGGAACGTCTTGAATACGTCTGTAACCATAGTTCCCTGATGGAGGGAATGAGATGTTGGGTCCCTTATTCCACAATGCGTATCGCCCTCTGCAGCAGTCGTGAGAGGCTCTCAGGCTCCTCAGAACACAAGGTGAATGAATGAAGCACGCCGGCTTCCTTTTATACCGGACATCCAGAGGCGGAGCCAGGTGTGCAAATTCCATTCGCCAATTTCATTGGCCTTTTCTAAATGTAGTCAGAGTTGTTCTCAAGGGCGAACCCCATTTGTCGATTCGACACAACGTCTCGTTCCCTCCGTCAGGGAACTGAGGTTACAGACTTAACCAAGTTGTTCCAATGTCTCCACCACGTCTGTCTCCCTCTCAGATGAAATACCACACACACTGGTTTCTACAATGATCGAAGCCTTCTGGGTCTCCAGTGGGGACAGAGCAGGTGCGCCCTGGGCCCAACCAGTCGCAGACACACTGCGAGATGCAAGCCTTTTTTTGCCCCCCCCTTGAGATCGGACCACGCCCCATTTACCAGCGCCTCTTCAAACACTTCCTGCACTCTCTCACAGGACTTTTAGTTATCGACTCAACGTCCCAGAACTCTGTGCACTCACTTAACATCATTGATTACAGTCCCACCTGCACGCAATCATCCACACCACATATAACCAGCACTCTCCCATTCATCATGTCAGGTCTAGTTGTTTCAATGTTACCGAGATACTTACCTCTGACTCCCGTGGATGTATATTTATTGTACATGTGGATGTTTACCTGTTCCTTATTCCCGTGGATGTTTCTTGTCTCAAGTTTGCTGTGGATTTAGTTATGTTAGTGTCCTTCGTGTTTGTATCCCTTGTGTCTCGTTACAGGACCGTCCTGTTGACCAAACCAACTGCATTCACTGCTGTGATATATTGCGACTCAATATATATTGTTATTAATGCCACTGCTGTGGCCACCAAACAAAATACCTTCCTCTCCTCCACATCACTCAAAAGAACATAAATTTCTGTTTCTGAGAAATTGGGCTTCTTTGCCTTTCTCTCCGTTGCTGCCATTAAAGAACTATACATTTTCCGGCTCATTTAAATTTGTACAGAAATTCATGAGGCAATTTGCATTGGCTATATATGGATGAAAGTGGGCGTGTAAAGAGCGGTATGTGAGACTTTTTCACATGCGCAAATTATCAGGCTGTGGAAAATTGCGTGCAGGTAAGTTTGCGTACGCCCTATTTAGCATTCTGGCGTACGTTCACGTTTCAATGCAAAGTTTTATAAATGAGACTCCTGATTTGTGCCCTCTCCGTTTCATTTTTGTATTTACATTTAAATTTACATTTATGCATTTGGCAGACGCTTTTATAGAAAACTACTTACATTGCAATGTCCTATACATTTATAGTTATGTCCAATCCCTGGGATCGAACCCACGACCTTGTTGTTGACGCAATGCTCTTACCACTGAGTTACAGGAAAGCTTTCTTTTATGTCTAAGGCAAGTTTTTGTCGTTGTCAATGTATTTTATAGGTAACAGGATTATATGTTATGCACCTTTGCTTGCCAATAATAAAGTTTAGATAAGTAATCGCACTAAAAAGATGATTGGACAGGGTAAAGGGGATGTCCGATTGGCTGGTTATCCATCTGTGCTGCCTGCGTGCATCTCCTGTCAGCGTCAAGTCCGCGATTCTAGCTCCATTCAGTTATTTGTAATTCTTTGTTTTTAAATACTGTTGTTTGTAACCCATGTAAGGTGTGTGTTAAATATTATAAGAAACTGCGTGCAAAGAAACGTGTTTTTTTGTGCTAGCCGGAGGGCTAATATGCTGAATATAATCTACTCGCTGTCATTTCAAGACGTCTTGAAAAGACGATTTATTGTTGCACAACGTAGAAGGTGCATTTTGGATTATGAATGAAATAGGTCTGTATAATTTTAGTTGTTGAGATGTTCAGATATGTTCATGTACAGTTGCCTCGCCGATCGTCACAGCATCATCATGAATATTTCTCAAGTGGAAAATCATATATATTTAAGTTCATTTTAAAATCTTGAGCAATAAAACAAACCAGACAGCACGATACAGCCGAGACCATGTTACAGAAAACACTTCCAACACCGACCTGATACCATTTGCTTTTTTTACGTAAACATTTAAAAAAGTGATTTAGCAGCAAAACAGCTATAGATTTGTTTGATAAATCAATGAAGAGATTCAAAATGTCTACATTAACTTATCATGTATCTGTTTGCATATAGAGTGTTTTAAGAAGCGCTTCAAAAACGTGTCATACAAAAGACATATCTGTGTACTGTTGGATTAAAGTTATAACCCCCTTAAGAATTTACCATGCCCCTCAGTCATTTAAGTAGCTGGGCCTGGCAGAAGCTTGATCTTGTGTACAGTGACCCAATTTGTTTAGATTTTGATGTTTGTTTTTAGATCATTGTCCTGTTGGAAGATCAAAACTTAGCCCATTACATGACTCATAGCAGGGACAGTCGAGTATTGTTTTTTTAATCTG
This sequence comes from Triplophysa bombifrons, assembly GCA_029783895.1. Classification (NCBI taxonomy): domain Eukaryota; kingdom Metazoa; phylum Chordata; class Actinopteri; order Cypriniformes; family Nemacheilidae; genus Triplophysa; species Triplophysa bombifrons. The sequence goes on from CM056471.1 coordinate 5,209,919, forward strand.
TTGATATTTTCTAGAATTCATGATGCAACCTATTTAATAAAGATATCCAGGATCTCCAGCAGAGAATTAGGCCCAAAACAGTAAAGGTACAGCAGTGCATATGAAGAGTTTGGTTCCAAATAAGATAACTCAGTTTTCCAAAATCCTTTTTTTTTACAAGCCATAATAACTAAATAAAATACAGCTAATTTAACACACAAAAAAACATAATAAAAACATGATAAAAAATAGGATTCCTGATTGAAAATAAACTCTTCGTATATATTTTTATATATTAGGTACTTTTTTCATGTGAGCATCAAATCCATTGAATGTTTGCTGCTCAAAAGCTCAGATTTTTTGTTTAATCTGACCATTATATGTATATAGGCATTGTAGGCTTTGTAAGACGTGTTTTTATTGCACTTATGCTTCATGTTGTCCTAATGTTGAACCTATTGCTTCCATTATTTACCCAACTTGAATGTGGATAAAAGCGTCTGCTAAATGACTAAATGTAAATGTAGGTGAAGACTTAGAGCTGCCATCTTGGCAAAAAAAAGTTGAAAAAGTTTTAAATAAAATAATGAAATCCCCTCCTCATTTAAAATTCTTATGCTCTAATAAAAGGTTGGATTATTGTTGCATTTGAAATAAACGATCAAAGGCTTAATGATGCAGATTTATTTTTACAGCCTTTGACCATATTTACCAAGGGCAGTGTTTCTCAACCGGGGGCACATAGACTCCTAGTGGTCCTATGGCGTAATTGCAGGGAACCCGTAGAACCTTTTAAAAATGTTTTGAGTTATTATCTTACATTCAGGGTTTGAAATTAACACTAACCAAACGCAGATAAAAATCAATCGAGTCGACTATTGCAGTCAAATTAATTGGTAAATTGACTGGTTACTTGTTTTCGTAAATTATGTTCACTCACTTTGCAGGAAAGGTTCATGGTAACCAAATCATATTTAATATACTCTATTGCGCAGCTTCTGTTCTGTTTGCTTTTGAATTTCTCTTGCAGTACTTTGATGTCACATGCCAGGGGGTTCTGCGCACTGCCGCATAAAGTCGAACAAGCCTATTCTCATTACCATATTCCTGAGTTTAAGTTCTTAGCAATAAACAGTAATGGCATCAGTTTCACCTCATCAATTCGATCAGAACTCAGAAGAGTAACAGAGGCCTGTCTGAAAGTGTGCATGTGCAAACAGCAGTCTTTGTAAGTTCACTCATCTGTTTCTGATACCTGACACCGGACCGATAGGCCTCTAATTCGGGGCGGTTTCGTGTCGGATCGGTTGTAAGGAATGTGTCTGGTGCACAACAGGGCAAGTTGGGCAACTCAAAGGTATCGCACACCAGAGTTCAAGGTCCATATATATTATAATTTAGTGGAAATATGTTTTAGTACTGGGGAAAGAAAATGATATGGGGTGTGAGTGCAGGGGTTGGGGGTCCATGAGGATGGTTTGAGAAATGATGTGGTCCAGTACTCAAAAAAGGGTGAGAACCGTATGTGTAATTTTGTGGGGGGTTCAAAGGGTGCTCGTGCACATGCCCCTTTGCCCAAAGAGCACTTTTCATAAACGGATGGAGGGGACCCCCTTAAAGAGGGCATTCGAGGCCGGTAGGAATGCGAGCGCGAGTGTAAATGAGCGGAGATGTGTAACCCTTATTACGAGGTAGTAATAATGTACATAGGTTTAATAGTCTACAGTAGTCGTAGAGGTTACCATAAATACAATTTGGACCTGAATCAGAAGACGCTAAATTGTTAAGAGCCTGAGAATTGAATATCAATAAAAAACATGCCACACATGAATGACAGTTTAGGCAACCTGCATTAACTTCACAGGGTGGAACATACATACAAGAAAAAAAAAAACATTTATGAAAAATAACAAACTAAAATAATAAAGTGCGCACGTAAACAAAACCCTCTCTTTTCAGTATCTTTGAGCTCAGTTGATCCCCGGTTCGACTTGCCTTGGTTGACAAGAGTTCAGTTTCACCGTTGGGGCCCTTTTTTTACTTGTGATAGTGTTTGTCCTACTACCATGACGATGAAAAGATGATCCTGGCAATCCGTCTAAAGCCAGAGTCACAAACACGGTTGGCTCGCCACCCAGCCTGGGAATCTATGACTCTCTGGGAGAACGTCTGGAACGTGTGGATCTATATCACTCCGTGGAAAGGATCTCTGCACGATGTTTCCAACTCTTTACCAAAACCTGACCTATAAATAAGGCCAAATGATTTCTTTCAATTACCATTCAGTGAATAAATGGACTGCTACAGGCTTCCACAAAATAAAATGAGATAATATTTCAGTACACCTATAATGCCATATAAAAATATTTCTCTCGTTGTACAACAGCTCTTATGTTTCTTCTCAGGTATCAAAACTATATGAATTTCTCTCTAGTATCAAAGGTAAATTTACATAAATTGCATCCTTCATAAAGACACATTTCAAATTCAGGTTTTATGAAACCTTATGGTAGTAACATTAACAGTATGAAAAATAAAACTGCATGAATTGCATGTAAACATTAATCAAATTGTATCACTTTAAATTAGAGGCATTAAGGCATTTGTGTGCTTATTTATCCCCCTCTGCAAACTAGAGGTGTAACCGTAACGGAGCCTAGCTAGCAGCTGATTGGTCAGCTCAGTGCCTCATAGAATTCACCCATTGGCTCACTTACAAATCCATCAAAGATCCAAAATTAAAGTTAACCCTTTCGTGACTGGATTAGACAGCTAATTGGGGTTTCTCATTATTTAACCTGGCTACAGATGCAATTCCGAATGCTGAAATGCACCTGCCCCTTCAAAGGTCTCTGCACGGCATTGGATAATGCCCTTCCAATAATGCTCTGAGGAGAGGCATCATGGAAGGCTGAAAACTGGATCCTCTTAGTCACGTGGTTGCCTAAGATATGCAAAGATGTCTGTGCATTCATTGAATGTGGTGTGGAGAATGCAGAATATGGGTTCCTGTTTGGGTCATCAATACCTGAGACTGTTCATCATCATCAGCTCCCACCATTTGCTCTCAGACAGTGAAGACAGAAAAGAGGGAATACTTGGTGGAGTGGCATGCCTGGAAAGGAGAGTACATCAGGATCCCGGAGGAAAGGTGCTGTCTACCAGGGACATATAGGCTGGTATTGAATTCCACCTCTATTTCGAATTTCCACAGATTCCTCTTGCATGTTGTTTACACGTTTCTGGTAGGTTTACATGTTGTCTCAGCCTTTTTTATAACGTGGTTTGATAAATCTTCTAGAATTCACTCTTTTATCCCAGGTCAGTATGTTTTTGATGTGTTCCCCACAACCTCTAGCAAGCTTTTAGTCAAATAGCAAAAACCAAAGTTCTCGAAAGATTATGACCAACTACATGTGAGATCTCATCCCCCTCAAATCTGTTCTAGATCTTGTATAGGACTGGTTCCCATGAAATAAAAGTAGAAGAGCACTCCCTGTGTTTCTGGTGCTCTTTAGCATTGCTGTCATGCCATGAACCCTGCCCCACATCAGACAGAACCGAACAAAACTGTGGTTCCAAATCCACGAACCAAACCAAACTGTGACATTGATGTATTGTCAAAATCCTAGAAACAGAAGTCTCCAATTTTAATCCCTGTGTCACTATGAACTCTTGGCAATAACTGCAGCATTACATCATCTGAGTGCAGTCAAATCAAACATTTCACTTTGTCACACAGAAACAGAGTTTGTCACTTAATTTCTAAACCACTGAACGATCATATATCTTGTTCAATGATGTAAAATTTATTCATTACTACACTACTGATGACATTTCTTGTTAAAACATACCAAAAAAAATACATTACTATATCATGAAACTTTCCTTAGCTTTAGATGGTATGTATACAATCCCTAAAGGACATTTTATCGTCTGGCAATTTTCAATGCACATTTGTGATCCAGTCTTTGAAAACCCAGCTTTAAAGTCAAAACCATCACAGAAATTCTAGTGGCTTCCATTAAAATACCATACATTTTATATTACAAAATTAAAACAAATTTGCATTTGGGGCGTGACGGACAGGGGTGCAGAGCTCCTTACACTGAGAAATGAAGTCGCACCAGTGAGCCTTAAATAAATATTTGCTGTGATGGACATGACAAATGAAGTACGGGAAAAAACACCGTGAACCCTTTCTTACAATTTTGCCAGACAGCGCTAAGAGATTTTTTTCACAATCTACAGGTCAGCACAAACTGTAACAATCTAGTCCAAAACAAACAATAAGGGAGAATGATCCAAGTGCTGCATCAAACTAATTTAATCAAGCCGATAGTCAAAGACAAACATGGGCATGGCATGACAGAAAAAAAACACAACTACGTACATTCAATAGCCAACAATGATACATGAAACACAGGCACTATATACACACACAAGATAACAAGACACAGGTGAAGTGGCAAAAGATTAGATGGGTGTGGTCAATGATAAAAGTCCATGCTAACAAAGGGGGCGGAACAACATTGGAAGAAGAGGGAAACAAGGTACACTACAAAACAGGCGAGAGACACACAGGATCATAACATAACCCACCCCTTAAGGGCGGATTCCAGACGCCCCCCCAAAAAAAATGAAGTCCAGGATCCCATGAAAGGGACTAGAACTAGGGTCCTGGCATGGATGGGGGTGCAGAGGCGGGGCTGGGCAGTGGTGGCCGGCAGGCACGGCTGGAGACTCTGGCTTGGAGGCCATGATGGGTGGAGACTCTGGCTTGGCAGCACCTCGATGAACGGGTTGACAACCATCAAGGTGGGGACTGCAGGCTTACTACCCCATCCAAAAAGGTTTTTAGGGGCAACATTCTCCTCAATCGGGCCAAAGCTGAAGGAAGATCCACATGAGCAAAGAACATATTCCAGGTATTGAGCCAGGGACCCTTGAAGACCACTACGGTTAAGTGTACATTGGTACTGATCATTTAAACTATCAAAAAACAACTCAATAGTATACAGTCCGGATAGATGAGCGATGTCTAGGAATGTATGTATATGGTCCTCGAGGGAATTTTCACCTTGATGGAGTCGAGCCAAACGAACTGATGGATCTATTGAGGGTCGGTTATTCCTGTTACAATATAGTCCAAAACAGACAACTAGGAGAAGGATCCAAGTGCAGCATCAAAGTAATTAAGTCAAGTAAAATGGGCTAAAATGGGCATGGCATGGCATGGCATGGCATGGCATGGCATGGCATGGCATGGCAAACAACACAACTACGTACATTCAATAACCGACAATGAAACAAGAAACCCAGGCACGATATACACACACACAAGATAACAAGACACAGGTGAAGTGGCAATTAATAAATGAATGGCTATGGCAACAGATGAGATGGGTGTGGTCTACGATAAAAGTCCACGGTAACAAACAAGGGGGAGGAACAACATTGGAACAAGAGGGAAACAGACAGGATCATGTCAAAACCTTTCCTTGCTTTTATAACCTTAACTATTATATAACCTTAATTTAACCTTTACATAATAGAGAACATCTATAATAGGTTTGCAGTAAATCTGTGTCAAAAAGTCTTATTTCAAATACAGCCATAATTTTCAATTTAAAACATACATAATCATGCATAAAAATATTAGATAGATTGTACATGTGGAGAGGTGGGCGTGGTTCAGCACGGTCTGCGGGGAGAGAACGAGTCGGGAGAAAGACGGTAAGTAGGCAGATTAACCACTTAGTGAAATCACCTGCTTCTCGTTATAGTAATTGGCGAGGAGACGCTTCAAAAGACACAGACGGTTCGACAGGAAGTGGAGAGAGAGCGGCTGGGAAAGTCAGGATACCGGAGCTGAGGAATGCCCGAGGAAGCAAGAAAGAATCTCTGTTGATTGTGAATCATAGAAACCGTATATTTAGAAACCGGAAGTGTGTGATACCCGGAAGTGAATAATAATAAAAAAAGTCTTACTGCTTTCCCAGCCACGCCGACCCCGACTCCTTTCTTCCAGCATAAAACGAACGGGATTACATTGGTGCCGAAACCCGGGAAAAAAGGAGCAGCCGCCGTCAGCATGCAAACTCCGCCAGGATCGCCATTTGCGGAAGTGATCGCATCTCTCGCGGGACTTCACCAGCAACAACACCAGGCACTGCTGAGTCTGAGAGAGGACCAAGAGCGCCGCTTCCAGGCTCTCATCCAGACCCAGCAGGAGTCCCGCGAGTCGTTCCGGAGCTGGGTGAGTCAAGAAGGAGCTACGGCCGGGTCAACGATCGCGTCCCCCAACATCCCCCTTCACAAGATGGGCCCCCAAGATGAGCCGGAGGCCTTCTTGGAACTATTCGAGAGGTCCGCGGAACTTTCGGGATGGCAGCCAGACGCCTGGTCAGCCCGTCTAATCCCCCTGTTGACGGGCGAAGCCCAGATGGCTGCCCAGCAGCTGCCTGTGACCAGCCTTCTGAACTACGCGGACCTCAAGAAGGCCATCCTGGAGCGGGTGGGGCTCAATCCGGAACAACACCGCCAGCGGTTCCGGACCTTGGAGATGGGGGACCGCGGTCACCCGTTCGCGTTCGCTCACCAGCTCCGGGACGCCTGCCGCAAATGGCTGATGGCCGACGCCAGCACTATCGACCAGATCGTGGATAAGGTGACACTGGAGCAGTTCGTGGGTCGACTCCCCAGGAAGACCGCCCAGTGGGTCCAGTGTCACCGGCCATCGTCGCTGGCTCAGGCCATCCAGCTGGCGGAGGACCAGTTGATGGCGTGCCCCGGGGTCGGCGGACCCTACAACTCTGCATCTCTCTCTCTCCCCGTTTCCCCTTTTCCTTCCCCTCGCCCTGTACCCTTTCCCAGGACCCGGGGGAGTTTCCTGCCTCGTCCAGCCCCACGGACCCGGATGTTGCCGGAGATGGGAACGACCCGGGCTAGTGAGGGAACCGGGAATCTGCAGGGCCCGGGATCCAACACCTCCTTCCTCCCGTCTGCCTCTCCTCGCCAATTAGGTGGTCTGCCTCCTGCCGCTAGGGCGGCGGGGACTTCTGGGCCGGCCTGTTGGCGTTGTGGGGACCCTGGACATTTTATCGACCGCTGTCCAATGATGGAGGTCGGTATGATGATCCGGGTGCCCGACAACCCATCGGCTGCCCTCGGTCAAGACGGGCTGTACCAGATACCTGTGAGTATTAGAGGGGGTACATATCAGGCTCTGGTGGATTCAGGATGTAACCAAACCTCAATACACCAAAGCCTGACTCAATTTGTGGCAAGGGATATGGGCCGTATGGTTAAGGTAAGGTGTGTACACGGGGATGTGGTGAACTATCCGTTGGTGCCGTTAACCATCAAATTTAAGGGATTCAAACATAGAGTGGAGGTGGCTGTTAATGAGCACCTCAAACATCCGCTAATTTTGGGAACAAATTGGCCATTATTTTCTGTATTATTGGGACAACTATGCGCGGATGTTTCTGGGCGCAACCAAAAGCAGTGGGGGGGTGCGGCTGCTCACGTTGGGGTGGTTGAGCCGGGACCACTGACGTCTAGTTCAGAGGAAAGGAGTGCTAGGGAGAAGATAAATCTTTTCCCGGGCGATGATTTTCCTCTGGAACAGAGTCAAGATGATACGCTTAAAAATGCGTTTGATCAGGTCCGTTCCATCGACGGACAACCTCTCCATCCGGATCAGCCGTTATCCTACCCATATTTTGCTATTTTAAAAGACCGGTTATATCGAGTGACCCAAGACACTCAATCAAAGCAAGATATAACCCAATTGGTCGTACCTAAGAGCCGCCGGGAAATGCTTTTCCAGGCGGCTCATTGTAATCCAATGGCAGGGCACCTAGGTCAAACTGCAACTGTCAATCGTTTAACGACCCGTTTCTTTTGGCCGGGCATTCATGAGAACGTGCGCAGGTGGTGCGCGTCTTGTCCTGAATGTCAGTTGGTAAACCCACCGGCCACCCCACGGGCACCATTATGCCCGCTCCCACTTATGCAGGTCCCCTTCGAAAGAATTGGTATGGACCTGATCGGGCCGTTAGAACGATCTGCACGAGGGCATCGTTTTGCATTAGTCATCGTAGATTATGCAACACGATATCCTGAGGCAGTGGCGTTACGCAATATCTCAGCAACCAGTGTTGCGGACGCCCTGTTTCGCCTAATCTCCCGGGTGGGAATTCCAAAGGAAATTCTCACTGATCAAGGCACGGCGTTTATGTCACGGACACTCCGCGAATTATACGGATTATTGGGGGTTAAAACGATTCGGACCAGCGTCTATCACCCACAAACGGACGGGCTGGTCGAGCGTTTTAATCGTACATTAAAAACGATGATCCGGAAATTCGTCCACGAAGACGCCAAGAATTGGGATAAGTGGTTAGAGCCCTTGTTATTCGCGGTCCGCGAGGTCCCCCAAGCCTCCACGGGGTTTTCCCCCTTTGAGCTTCTCTACGGTCGCCAACCTCGCGGGGTTTTAGACGTCCTAAGAGAGGCTTGGGAGGACGGACCTTCCGCGAGTAAAAATGAAATTCAGTATGTCCTGGACTTGAGAACAAAACTCCATACACTGGGACGGCTCTCAATGGAGAATTTGTTACAAGCCCAGGACAGACAAAGCCGACAGTATAACAAGGGCGCTAGACTGCGTAAATTTGCACCGGGAGAAAAGGTTCTTGTATTGCTCCCAACGTCTAGCTCCAAATTACTCGCCAAGTGGCAAGGACCGTTCGAGGTCACACGACGAATAGGGGATCTCAATTATGAGGTAGTTCGATCAGATAGGAGCGGAGCACATCAAATTTACCACCTCAACCTCCTTAAAAAATGGAGTGAGCACTGTGATGCTGGCGACGACAGTGAGTAGAGAAGATGATCTCGGGCCGGAGGTTAACACCAAAGTACAATCCCTCGCTCTGGCCCCAGGGGGAGATCATCTCTCGTCCTCCCAGGTCACAGATGTTGTTAAGTTACAAGCAGAATTTGCAGATGTTTTTTCGCCCCTACCTGGTCGTACAAACCTCATAGAGCACCACATTGAGACCAAACCAGGCGCGATCGTGCGAAGTCGCCCATATAGATTACCCGAACACAAAAAAATGGTGGTTCGGAAAGAATTAGAGGCAATGCTTGACATGGGAGTAATAGAGGAGTCCAACAGTGATTGGGCGAGCCCGATAGTCTTAGTGCCTAAAACCGACGGCTCCGTCCGGTTCTGTGTGGACTATCGAAAGGTGAACGCAGTATCGAAATTCGATGCTTATCCAATGCCACGAATTGACGAATTACTAGACCGACTAGGTTCTGCTCGTTTTTATTCGACATTGGATTTGACTAAAGGATATTGGCAGATCCCTCTATCTCCTTTATCCAGAGAGAAAACAGCTTTCACCACGCCGTTCGGGTTACATCAATTCGTTACGCTTCCGTTCGGGTTATTCGGGGCCCCAGCAACCTTTCAGCGCCTTATGGACCGCATACTCAGACCACATGCTGCATATGCCGCCGCATATCTAGATGACATCATCATATACAGTCATGACTGGGAGCGACATATGCAGCACCTGAGAGCGGTCCTGGCTTCGTTGAGAGGTGCGGGGCTAACGGCTAACCCGAAGAAGTGTGCGGTTGGGCGGGTGGAAGTAAGGTATCTGGGCTTCCACTTGGGTCATGGGGTGGTGCGTCCCCAAATTAATAAGACAGCCGCAATTGCAACCGCCCCAAGGCCTAAGACCAAAAAGGAGGTGAGGCAGTTCCTGGGGCTGGCGGGATATTACAGGCGGTTTGTACCCAATTATTCGGACCTTACCAGCCCGCTGACTGACCTCACTAAAAAGGGGGCACCAGATACCGTCCAATGGTCGGAGCAGTGCCAGCAGGGGTTTACCCAGGTGAAGGCTGCTCTGTGCGGCGGGCCGTTATTGCACTCTCCTGACTTCTCTCTCCCTTTCCTTTTGCAGACTGATGCATCGGACAGAGGCGTGGGGGCGGTGCTGTCTCAGGAGGTGGGTGGAGAGGACCGTCCGGTGCTGTACATTAGTCGCAAGCTCTCACAGAGAGAGACGAAGTACAGCACCATTGAGAAAGAATGCCTGGCGATCAGGTGGGCGGTCCTCACCCTTCGCTATTACCTCCTGGGACGGGAGTTCACGCTCTGTTCGGACCACGCCCCTCTCCAATGGCTCCACCGTATGAAGGATGCCAACGCGCGGATCACCCGTTGGTATCTTGCGTTACAACCCTTCAAATTCCAGGTGGTCCACAGACCGGGGACCCAGATGGTTGTAGCCGACTTCCTCTCCAGGAGGGGGGGGAGGCTGCAGGCCGGATGGAGCCCCGGCCTGAGTCGGGCGGTGGGGGTATGTGGAGAGGTGGGCGTGGTTCAGCACGGTCTGCGGGGAGAGAACGAGTCGGGAGAAAGACGGTAAGTAGGCAGATTAACCACTTAGTGAAATCACCTGCTTCTCGTTATAGTAATTGGCGAGGAGACGCTTCAAAAGACACAGACGGTTCGACAGGAAGTGGAGAGAGAGCGGCTGGGAAAGTCAGGATACCGGAGCTGAGGAATGCCCGAGGAAGCAAGAAAGAATCTCTGTTGATTGTGAATCATAGAAACCGTATATTTAGAAACCGGAAGTGTGTGATACCCGGAAGTGAATAATAATAAAAAAAGTCTTACTGCTTTCCCAGCCACGCCGACCCCGACTCCTTTCTTCCAGCATAAAACGAACTGGATTACAGTACACTATAATGTAGTGAATACTTACATAACAAGAAACTAAATCAACAAATATAATTACTAAACAGAGATACTGGAACAGAATTTAAAAAGGTTTTATATAATTTTCTGTATATACAGTATGTATCATACTATGACCGATTTGAAACTTTTCTCACAGATCCATCCATAGTTATCATCACATGAATCATCAGCTAATCCTGATGTAGATGTTAAAGCACAGTAGTTATTGTACTGTCTTGGGTATCCATTCATCCAAAATCTGAAACAAGAAGCAAAAAACAAAAAGTAAGACCTTTGAAATCTTCTGCCTAATGATCAGTTATTTAATGATCTCTCACCTTCTAGTCGATGTGGTTTCATTAATCCATTCCCACACTTTTTCCTCTTTCCTCAGACCAATCCAAAAGTAGTAACCAGCTGTAACTTTCTGCAAAAACTCCTGTCATGATGGAGCAGTGAAATACACAAATCAAACACAGATGTTTACACACACAAATGGACCAGATCCTTTCATTTTTTAACTCACTTGTTCCTCTTTGCTGTTTATAATCACCAGATCTGCTTCTCTCTCTTTACAGTCTTGTCTGCTCTTACTCCAGCTCTTATAAGCAGATGAAAAATAATAAAAACTGAAGTTGTAGTAAACCCATTTATAGTTATCAGAGCTCCGATCTGTTAAAAAAGGTTTTAAAGTTTTAACATGAAAACACACAAGGGTAGAAATCTACATTACAGTGAGATGTTTTTCTTAAATGTTACAAAATAAACTAAACATGAATTAGTAAATGCAAGATCACCTTGTTCAGTGAGCCATCTGTTCAGATCTTTTCTTTGGTTCATTAACTGATCTCTTTCTTCAGACACACTCTTACATTTCATCATACATCGATCTTTCTCCTCTAGTAGGTTTGTGTTGTTTGTAAGTAACAGTTCTTCTTCTTTGGTTAAGTTAGAGATGTGATGCTTTGTCACTGAAATAAACACAGATAACCAGACACACTTTGTTCATGAGTGATGTTTCCAAAAACAGCAACAATATTCCTCTTTTATATTTGCAATAAATGTCATCTGCATTTTAGACAACAAAATCTGTAAATCCCAAAAATTCACAAATAACTTTTATTGTGTTGGAGGAGTGGGCTGAATATTCTACTAGCAATTTGAAAGACAAAAATAATGCACAGGAAGCAAAAATAACGCACAACTACAGGAAGCAAAAGATTATGGCTGTGATCAAGTTATTCATACAGGTCACTGAGTATTACGCTAAAAAAGTGTTAATAATAATTTCATTGTTGTGTTTTTCATTTATGAAATGTCACTTTATTCATTCTAAGATTCTGACTGAAGATCAAATGTGCTTCCATGTAAATATATACATCATTTACAAAAAATCTGATAGACAGAAAGCATTGTTTTCACAGCACAGAAATATACATTGAAAACTTAACATTATTTTCACAAAATTATTTTTTTAGACCTAAGAAACGTAAACATAACGTATGATTACCTGTTAAATCATCCTGGAGTTCATCATTCTTGTTTTTGATTTTCTCTCTTTCTTTGGTCAAGGTATGGTTGTGTGTTAGTATCTTGTTGTATTCTTTAAATAATTTGTCAGTGGTGAAATACACACAGAGCACTATTACAGCAGTCAACAGAAGAACACACAACAACCACAAACACACTTGAACTGCTCTGTGTCTTCTGTTCTTCACTGAAACACTTGAAAATCACCAATATCACATTACATTTGTCTTTTCTGTCTCACTTCAATAAATCAAGTGATAAATGAATGTCAGTACCTGTGTGTTGAAGCTCTTGCTGTCTCTCATGATTTCTTACAGAATCCAGTATCATCTTCACTTTCTCTTCACTGATCTCATTGCTGTAAATCACTTCATTGATCTCTTGGATTTTACAGCCAAACATTATAACTGTTTTAATCCTGAATGTTATTCTGAATCTGTTTAGTATGTTCTGCTCTTGTGTTTCAAACCATTTACTGTACATCACACCGGAAATTACTCTACATGTCAATGTGTCAAACTTAAGGTCATGTGACATTCAAGTTTGTTAGCACAGGAAGCGTTTATAAATATCTGAAAACACAAACAAAATGTAGAGTCTCATCATATAATTGTTTCAGGGTATTTTCTGTTGTTCTATATCTCTCATTGTTGTGTGCATCTTTAGGACATTTTTTTGTCCTAGATTTATAGCAGCAGCAGTAGTTGTTGTGTAAACAGATCTAGTCTATTCTAATAAAACTTTGTGGATGTTGGGTTGCTGTTGTGTTAGTTTACACATGTTTAGGTTTCTCAATCCCAGACAAATGATGCTCTCTTTATTTATGAACCACAATATCAAGATCAGTTGGCTTCTATCTTCAATAGCAAAAAACTAAATTTATCATCATGCAATTGAAAAAGTGGTAAAATCCATCGGTTGCATGAAAAACACACAAAAATGAAGTTGTTACTGAACACCCTGCGTCACATCATTTCTTGGTACAGCTTACAATAATTATGTAGTTCAAGTCCTGCTAAGTGTTTCTTTCACACCAGTCTCATTATATTTCAACAGTATATATATTTAGGGGCTTTTATCCTTTAATTGAAAAGGACAGTGGAGAAAGGAGATGGAAGCATTGGATAGAGACAGGGGGAGTAGGACTGACAAAAGACACTCAAGATGAGAATTGAACTCGGGTCAGGCTGCAAGTGCACTGGCACGATATGTCGGCACACTTACGACAGGGCTATTGTGCCAACTTTCACACCAGTCTCAAGCAAACATGTGAGAAGTTTAAGTGTTTCTTCTGCAACTATGTGACTTTTTATTTTGAAGACCCTATCATACACCCGGTACAATGTGGCGCACGGAGTGGTTCAAGTGTTTTCGCTAGTTTCAGCCTGTCGCAGTTCTCATTTTCCCATCCTGCGCCACATTGTTTACAAAGCATTTGCATTTGTGCCCTTTTTGTGCCCTCTAAAACTATCAGAAAACCAGGATCCTAACCTTTATCCCACATGGCCAGTCAGTGATTCATTTTAAATAATTTATTCAATGATTGATGTCGGAGATTCAGTAAACCTGGAGACTGTAGTGTGTACTGTGAGTTAATAAATGCTCTGCTTTAATCTGAGATGTGAGTAAACAGTGCTCATTAACAGCTGTTTAAGCTGTAGCCCCGCTTGAAATGAATTGATGCTTGGACCCAGAAATGGTATTCCTTATGTCACCACTTAACAACTGAATAGACTTGCACCATAGACCAACTCAAACCTGGACTAAATCAATGGCGCAATATTTTTGTCATTTTAAGAGCCCATAAGAAAATGATCCTCTTGGGTTGTCGTGGCAAAATCGATCGCCCAATGTAAAAAGAAATCACGAAGACCAAAGAGCCAGGCTTCAAGATTGAATCTTTATTTGCTCGAGCAAGCAAAGTGAGACACACCGAGTTCATCTTAAGATGTCCAACGAATACACATCTGACTCCATCTTTTATTCAGTAACCTCAAGTTGTTTTTCACAGCGTTAACCAATCATGTTTCACCTGACATCACCTTCTACCAATCAGGTTTCACATGATATCACCTTTTTTATTAGTCCATCCTCTTTCTGAGTCGACAACATCATTATATCTTAATCAGGTCTTAACCTGCTCCAGTTATATGTCAGGTTTACTAGGACTTAACCTTGGCGAAACCCTTTTGAAGTTCTTAAAAGAAAAGTGTTTACATTTCCCTTTAGCAGGCATATGTATATCATATTGTTATTTACTAAAAGCTTCCTTACTTATACATTTCCTTTGAGCAGGCAAATATCATATTGTCATTTACTAAAACCTTTCTCGCTTAATGTTGTTTTTATAACAATGAGCTCATGGTTAAATGGATAATGTGCAAACCAAAAAGATAAAAAGATTACTGTTTGAACAAGCTAATACTGAACAAACCAGTGTTCGTGACTTTGAGCAATAAAGACTACTGTCCACTTTGTGTTTCAAAACATATACTTGAACCATACTTGTATGTCTACAAAGTGTATATGCTGTATGTGTCTACAAAGTGTATGTTTATGTGTAATGGTAAGCAGGTGCCTAATGGTGATTCTTGGTGCTCAACCCATGAGGCCCATAGCCTTTGCTATGAGGCTCATAGTTCTTGCTATATGAGAGCAGTGAATGAAACCTATAACTAACTTGTATGTATTAATTTATATAAGAAACTCCATACTATAATAGAAAAACCACCATAGGGTCCACAACATATAAACTATGAAACAATAAAAGATTAAAATGTTAAAAATTGCTATTGTGTACATTAATATAAAAATGCCTACATGTAGATGATCTACTCACGTGCTATAACTTTGTGCACGAGCAAATCTGTTTTTTCGCTCGAGAAGCATTTAGCTGGCTCCCACAACAAACTCCGCCATGTAAATAGCCCATAGCGATCCGCCATGGTGAGAGCGCACCTCTTTTAAAGGTAATGGGAGATGACACTCTTATTGGTTTTGTTGTGTATTGACACAAATGTATATGTATTGATGTAAAGTGTTTCTGCTATGTCTATGTTCAAGTGAGATGTCTTACTAAAAATACATTACTAAAGTGACACCAGGTGGTGGTGTATGTTCCATGGTGTTAAGCTTCTGTTATACCGAAGAAGTGATCCCCACATGGCAGCGTGGGCTGAGTGTCGTGTAACCCGTTTGGCACTCACGTGCCCTCTTTTTTCAGTCAGAAAAAAAAGGCATAAACGTTAAAAAGCATGGTTCTTTCTGTCTGAAAGAAGAATATACGACAGGTTTATGTGTCCATTGTTGGACAAACTACACTGTGTGTGTGTGTGTGTGCGTGTGTTTGTGTGTGTGTGTGTGTTTGTGTATGTGCGTGCGTGCGTGTGTGCGTGTGTGTGTGTGAATACCTTGTGTCTACTTTTATATGAAAGATCTTTGCACAATTGAGTCATTTATTTATTTATTTTGCATTATATAAAAATACAAACTTGACTGGTTAAGATACAGATTTTGTTATATTTATAACCAATAATATTAAAAACAACAATATGTGACTAAATTGTAAGTACATGTTGATCATATGATGACTTTTAAAATCTCTTCTCACAGATACATTGACTGATCCTGTCACATGAATAATGAATCCATCCTGATGTAGATGTTACAGCACAGATACCTTTGTAAGTATTAGTGTATCCATTTATCCAGTGCCTGAAACACCAGTGAGGAGTTTAAGAACTTTGACACCCAAGTTAAACCTAAATTAAATTTAATGATGTCTCACCTTGTTGTCAGTGTGGTATCATCAATCCATCTCCACACATCTTCCACTTTACTCAAACCAATCCAAGAGAAATCATACTTATGAGTAAACTTTTGCAAAAACTCCTGTAAGGTGGGAAAATATGAGGTGATAAAATAGATATAAATACCCATGAAAAAAACACAAACACATTTTATATAAATGTCTTCATTTCTCGCTCACGTGTTCCTCTTTACTGTTTATAATCACCAGATCTGTTCCTCTATGTTTACAGTCTTCTCTGCTGTCAATCCAGCTCTTCACTTCAGAGGAAATCCATTTACCAGAGTGCAAATCTGGTAATACATTTTATTACATATTTTGATATGGCTTTGGATACATGTATTTAAATATATACATATATATATATATATATATATATATTTGATTGGCTTTCAAAAGCGAAAACAGAATAGCAACAAGGTGAAATAAAGCACAAACAGGATAAGACATAACACACACCTGTAAGGAGACTACACAATAACAACTAATAAACAATACAAGACACAGTCACTAACAGCCCATGAGATCCAGGTATTAGCTTTGTCAGTGCATAAACATACACAATGTTTAAATGTTTCCAAAATAAATTATTCATATAAATATTCATTATCAAATAGTCTGGATGAGTATTAATATGAGTGGAGTTACTGATAAATAACTATTTTGTTTTATTGTTTAATGGAGCAAACACAAGATTACCTTGTTTAGTGAGCCATCTGTTTAGTTCTTCAAACTTTTTATTAATTGATCTCATGCTTCAGACAGATGACTGATGTTCATGAGACATTGGCGTTTCTCAACTTCATGTTAAAAGCAATAATTAAGTTATAGTTGTGGGTTATTCTCTCTGTTGAGAAATAAACTCAAAGCACATTAACAGCAGAAGAATATGTACAGTTACACTGACGTTATTTTAGACTGAATGTAATCTGATATCAAACAAAATCTAACACATAAAAGTGACAAAAACACAACTATAGATATGTTGTATAACACCAAGTGTCTCACCAAGTGTGTGATAAAGTGATTGAACTAAGAGCAGTTGGATTATGCAAACAGACATTGATGTAAAATATGTAAGCACTTACATGTGTTGTGTTGTGTTGTGTCAGGACATGAAATGTGCTGTTATGTGTTCTGTAAGGAGGATTGAGCTTAAATTCCTCCAGCCGTAAATAAAACCTCATCAATGACACCAGAACACATTTGAGTAAACTTAAAGTCACCATGAAACAGAAGTTGCGATTGACTTCTTATCCATATCGTGACGTATATCTGAATGTAATGGCTTCTGAAATGAGAAAAAAAGTAGAGCGGGGCTTTATTATGCCCTTCCTTTTTTGATTGGTTTGTTGTAAATCGGGCCCGGAGGGGAGGGCTTAAAATGCCTATAGCCATTGGACAGTCAGTATAGTGCTTCCTCTTTTTTGTTGCTGACGTCATGTGTTGAAGAGTTGTTGTTAAGAGGTGAGAGGAGCTTTATGTTTTAGATCAAGATTACAAGCGCAAATGAATTTAAAAAATCATGATGTGCACGGATAAATCCTTTATAATAATCACTGCAACACTGTGTAAAACATTTTAGGAGTTTGATTTCATGGTGACTTTAACACTACAGTCTGACCAAATCACTGTTTCATTCAGTTTGTTCTGTAACTTTATTTAAGAAATTAATGACAGCTGTTGGTTTGAATTATGTGTAAGTGACACACAACTCTATTTCTTATTTTAACCAGATGATCTGATGGAAGTTGCTCACATGTCAGCATGTCTAAGAGACTTCTCTGTCTGAACGAAAGATCACCACCATCAACTCAACTTTGCCAAAGACAAAACTACTTGTGATCGACTTCCCAACACTTCAAGACAACCTCAGACATCTATGATCTCCTACATTCAAACATTGTAACACTATTGTGCTCTAATGCTGTAGGTTGTTTCAATGAGGCTATAAAGCATCTCCGGTCATTTTATTCAGGTGTCTGATCTTAAAGGAGTAATGTGGTGATTTTAGCGGCATCAAGGGGTGAGGTTGAGGGGAATAGCACCTCCCCCCTCCCTTTCAAGCACAATGGCAGCTTTCACAGGACAAAGATGTGATCACATCTTCACTTCTTTGATGATGGAGAAAACATTTTTACAAAACCTCTTTGTAGAGCAGTTTGTCCATTTAAGGCTACTGTAGGAACAACATGGTGAATTCTATGTAAGGGGACCCACGGTGTATGTAGAAATAGCTCATTCTAAGATGATAAAAAACATAACGCTTCATTATGTAAGGTCTTTAAACATGTCATGATTCCGCTATCATGCCATGTTTATTCTTGTTCTTGCAGCGGAGTCATGGCATAGCCTTAAGTTATGTGGAGGGAGAGATAGTTTCCCTAGGGGCCTTCTGTACTCTCATTCCGAGTTTCATCTGTGTTTTCCGCCCTTTTCGTCTCGTTAGCTTTCCCTTAGTGTTTGATCTTTGTCACCTGGTCCCTATTAATTATCCTGTGTTTGTTCCCCATAAATACTCCTCGTGTTCCATTGTCTTGTGTTCGGTCATTGTGTTTTACTGTCTCTGTGCCTTGTGCCACCTGTTTCACATGCTCGTGTTCCTGTCTATGTTATCCAGTCTAGTCTAGTTGTTAAGTGTTTGTTTAGTCTAGTGTTCAGTCAGTCATGGTCCAGTGCTTTATATAATTTCTTGTTCCTGTTTTTACCCCATCGTGGGTCCTTGTTTTGTGTGTTATTGTTAAGAAATAAAGCCTTTTTGTTCCCCCGTACAACTATCGCCTCTTGCCTGCATTTGGGTTCTTCCTTCCCGAGTTTCATGACAATACACCTTTGAACACATAGTTAAATGTATCTTCAATATTTTTTAATACAATGTATTGTTTTATATATTTTTCAAATACAGTACATTAAATGGTCAGTTGTGGTCTAGTGGTCAGAGAGCTCGATTTGTAATCAGACGGTCGCTGGTTCAATTCTCAGTGCCACCAGGAAATGACTGAAGTGCCCTTGAGCAAGGCACCTTACCCCTGTTTGCTCTGCAGTAATAGATGCCTACTGCACCCTACTTGTAAGTCGATTTGGATAAAAGCGTCTGCCAAATGAATAAATGTAAATGATTTAATAAATTGACAGTTAATAGTAACGCATATATTCAACGCTCGCGGATTTGCTCAGGTAACCTAAAGTAGAAATAACTTTTTTAACTTTGCATAGAATGAGATCATCATGTGAATGGGCAGCTGCCTTCTAAGATGATCAAGTGTTGATAAGAGATGATCAGGCATTAATATTCTGATTGGTGAGCTGTCACATGGCTCGCTCCATCACCGGACTTATGTCAAGACCTTGATGGCCTTCTCATGTGGTCTCTATGTGTGTTTTCATGGGGTGGTGTAAATTTGTTTGGTCTTGTAAATAAAAATTTAAGTCTGAACCTCATCACAAGCATTTCAACGCCTTGTTCTTCCTGTGTAAATTGTGCAGATAACAAATAAATGCCTTGTGACATCTTGAGCTCTTGTGACTAACAGTGGGCAACTATAATATCATTTCTTTAAGAGGTTAGAAGACACCATCATATATTAGGATAGGACAGCTTTTAAACCCAGCTCAGAAAAAAAAAAACATCTACTTGCTTGGCAGACACTTTTATCTAAAGCAACGTACTATGCACTTAGTACTGTATATACATAATTTCATCAGTATGTGTGTACATTTTTACCAACAGTCTTCTTTAAAATAAGTATATTAATATCATATTTGAAAAAACTTCTTTGTAAGGGTGACTTTACAGGACTGGAAATGGAGGCAGCTTTGTTCATGATCAATAGTAGGGAGATGTCTCCCTTTGGTGGATGGCAGAAATACATTCAGTTTACAATGTTTCAGCTGTTTCAGATCTGCTTCTCTCTGTTTACATTCTCGTCTACTGTTACTTGAACTCTTAGAATCAGATGAAATGTAATAAAAACTAAAATTGTACTAAATCCATTTGAAGTTATCGAAGCACTATTAATGCAACATTGAAGATAATATAGCTTAAAATCCATTATTTGATATATATATATATATATATATATATATGTATTACTTGTTTTATTGATTGTGAAATGGAGAAGAAAGAGAACACCCACAGATTACCAAAGTCAATATTGAGCCCCATACTAAACTAAGCAAACATGTGTTTCTTCTGCAACAGTGTGATTTTTTCATTATTAAATGTTTAACTTGAGAACTGCATAAGAGTTCTGCTATACACATGATTTTCTTTAGATTGTACAACTGAGAAACAAGTCACATTGTACTGAACACAGAAGAAACTGGTGACACTAAATACCTCAAGTCAGAACAGGTTCAGAGGCGGCTCTTAAGAATCAATCATGTTATGAGATGAACACAACCGAAAGAAAATATTAAACATTCAAATCTTCAATAGATCGGTATAAAACTCTTTCAGGTGTTTCAGGGGAGAAAAAGAGAACATGAACATGTGTGTGTGAATACCTCATGTCTACTTTTATTTGAAAAATATTCACATATTTTAATTGATTTTGCATAATATAAAAAGAATACAAACTAGTTTGGTAAAGATCCAGATTTTGTTATATTGTTTACATAAACAAAATAAAAATATATATAAAATGACTAAACAGATAAAATTGTTTAAAGAAAACTTGTGAGTTTGTTTGTTTTATTGTATTTACACGTTGATCATATGATGAGTTTTAAAATCTCTTCTCACAGATCCATTGACTGATCCTGTCACATGAATAATGAATCCATCCTGATGTAGATGTTACAGCACAGATACCATAGTAAGTTTTGTGGTCTCCATATATCCAGTGCCTGAAACACCAGTGAGGAGTTTAAGAACTTTAACACCCAAGTTAAACCTAAATTAAATTTAATGTGTCTCACCTTGTTGTCAATGTGGTATCATCAACCCATCTCCATTCACCTTTATTTGGTCTCAGACCAATCCAATAATAATAATAGTCATAATATGTTTTAATAAACTTTTGCAAAAACTCCTGTAAAGTGAAACAATTATATTAAACAGATAAAATCACAACCATGAAGACACACACACACACACACACAAAAATTTCCACTAACTTGTTCTTCTTTGCTGTTAATAATCACCAGATCTGCTCCTCTCTTTTTACAGTCTTCTCTGCTGTCACTCCAGCTCTTCACTTCAGATGAAAAGTAATAAAAACTGAAGTTGTAGTAAATCCAGTTAAAGGTTTTAGAGCTCCAACCTGTTTATACATTTTATGACATATTTTAGATGATTTTTTTTGTTTACAGGAACAGGGGGGATAAAAACAATAACAAATTGGATATGAGATAAACACCTTAAAGGCCACTACACAAGAACATACAAGAAAATGGCAACAGAACAAGACACAGTCACTTATAAGCCCATATCTAACTAAGATCCATCTTTAAAAATACTATGTTATAAAACAGTAAATTATCTCTAAGCTTTGCCAGAACTTAAACATACAAAATGTTATAATACTAGTATTATACATTGGTGAAATGCTTAAATATGTCCATAATAAACATCAAAATAGTCATACTGTATGTCTGGATGCTTACTAACTAGTCGAATGACAGAAAAATAATGATTTTGTTTTGTTGTTTAACGAAGAGTAAACACAAGATTACCTTGTTCAGTCAGCCATCTGTCCAGTTCTTTTAAACGATTTCTTTCTTCAGACAGATGACTGATGTTCATGAGACATTGGTGTTTCTCAACTTCATGTTAAAAGCAAAAGTAAAGTTATAATTAAATTATAGTTGTGTGTTATTTTCTCTACTGACAAACAAACTCAGAGCACAATAACAACACACAGGAAAGGGTTGATGATCATTAATGATGTTTGATACTGAATGTAAAATTGTGAAGACGTAAAAGTGGGTCTTGTATAAAATCATACAACTATAAGATAAATGTTATATTACACCAAGTGTCTCTGTGTGTAAAAGTGATTGGTTTCGTTGATATATTGTGTCACGAACTGAAATGTGCTGTTATGTGTTCTGTAAGGAGCTAAAATCTCCACTTAAGCATGTCTGAGAGACAGTTCTGTCGAATTAATGGATCGTCACCTTCAACTTAATTTTGTCAAAGACAAAACTGCTTTTGATCAACATCTCAACACTTCAACCTTTCCATTCAGACACATCAGCCATTTTATTTACAGTCACACTATATGCTTACAAAACAAAATAACCTGTTTAACGCATTTTAAAAACATGATTACCTTGTAAGACATTTAGCAGTTCATCAGTCTTGTTTTTGATTTGCTCTCTTCCTTCAGTCAAGTTGCTGTTCTGATTCAGTATCTCAGTGTATTCTGTAAGTATTTTCTCTCTTTCTTTGGTCAAGATGTAGTTGTGTGTTTGTAAGTGTTTTCTGTCAGTGGTGAAATACACACAGAGCACTATTACAGCAGTCAACAGAAGAACACACAACAACCACAAACACACTTGAACTGCTCTGTGTCTTCTGTTCTTCATTGAAACACTTCCTGAAAATAACCAACATCACATTACATTTATCTTTTCTGTCTCACTACAATAAATCAAGTGATAAATGAATGTCAGTACCTGTATGTTGCTGTCTCTCTGTATTTATCATGACTTCATGATTTCTTACAAAATCTGAACTTTCATAGATGTCCACCATCATCTCTATTCTCTCTCCTCTGTTCAGAGTCACATTGTCATAAATAACCTCAGACATCTCTGATCTCTTACAGTCAAACATGCTAACACTGTACTAATGCTGTAGGTTGTTCCAGCGAGAGTATAAATCATCTGCTTGATCTTTTTGGACTCTGAGACTTCAATGGTAAAGTGAGATTGGATTGGGGAGGTTCACCCATCACGTGACATTCAAGTGGCTGACCACGGAAAATTTTGAAGATATTTATAGAAATCTGCTTTTGCAGGTTCACCAGAAGTTAATTATACATGATTTTCTGTTCATTTCTTATTTTTCATGCTGAATGTTATTCTGAATATGTTTAGTATGTTCTGCTCCTGTGTAAAACACCATTTACTGTTAATCGCACAGGAAATGACTCTACATGTCAATGTGTTTAACTAAAGGTCATGTGACATTTAAGTTGTTAGTACAGGAAACATTAATAAAGATCTGAAAACACAAAGAAAATGTACAGAGTCTCATCATATAATTGTTTCAGGGTATTTTCTGTTGTTCTATATCTCTCATTGTTGTGTGCATCTTTAGGACATTTTTTGTTCTAGTTTTATAGCAGCAGCAGTATTTGTTGTGTAAACAGATATTGTCTATTAGGATCAAACTTCATTTAATTTCATCAACATTATATGTTGTGGAAGTTGGGTTGCTGTTGTGGAAGTTTACCCATGTATAGGTTTCTTAATCACAGACAAATGATGCTCTCTTTATTTATGATCAGTTGGCTTCGATTGGAAAAAGCCCTTCATTCATCTCCATGCAATTCAAAAAGTGGAAATATTGCATCGTTTGCATGAAAATCATTGCGTCACATCATTTCTTGGTACAGCTACAATCATTCTGTAGTTCATGTGCTGCTAAGTGTTTCTTTCACACCATGCAGTCTCTTTAGATTTATACATTATATATATTCAGGCATTTTATCATTTAATTGAAAATCACAGTGGAGAAAGGAGAGGGTTTAGTCTATAAATAAATATGAATTACATTACCAAGTTACAGATACTTTTGCACACATACGGTATAGTTGAGCTGTTACATACACCAATAAAATTGTAACATTTAAACATGGCAAACAACAACAATACATACTTTCTAGAAGTTAACTTTCTCTCTTAAATTAGTCAAGATCAAGAAATGCTTGACCAAAGCCTTTAAAGCTTGTATTATTATTATCATATTCATAACACGTTTCACTGAAGCAAAAATAACAACAGATCATTAAAACTGTGAACTCGAGTAAACAGCTATAATCTTAAATGATTTTTAGGACTATTTTAATCAACAGGATTCTACAAAAGCTTAAATGAAATGAAGAGGATAACTGGTTGACTGTTTAATATACATATTTTGTTATATTTATTACCAATAAAATTAAAAACAACAATATGTGACTAAATTGTATGTACACTTTGATTATATGATGACTTTTAAAATCTCTTCTCACAGATCCATTGACTGATCCTGTCACATGAATAATGAATCCATCCTGATGTAGATGTTAAAGCACAGATACCATAGTAAGTATTGGGGTCTCCATTTCTCCAGTGCCTGAAACACCAGTGAGGAGTTTAAGAAGTTTGAAACCCAAGTTAAACCTAACTTGGCATGTCAAAGAGACTTTTCTGTCTGAATGAAGGATCAAAGACAAACTTCTTGTGATCGACTTCCCAACAGTTCAACACAACCTCTCCCTTCAGACAAGTCATTAATTTGATTTAATGTCACACTACCTTCAAATTAACTTTTTAAAGTAAAAAAAACATTATAACCTGGCAAGGCATTCATGCGGTTCATCTGTCTTGTTTTTGATTTGCTCTCTTTCTTCAGTCAAGTTTTTGTTATGATTCAGTTTCTCAGTGTATTCTGTAAGTATTTTCTCTCTTTCTTTGGCCAAGTTATGTTAGTGTGTCAGGAAGCGGTTTCGGTCAAAGATGACATACACACAGAGCACTTTTTCAAGAGTCAACAGAAGAACACACAACAACCACAAACACACTTAAACTGCTCTGTGTCTTCTGTTCTTCACTGAACCACTTCCTGAAAATAACCAACATCACATTACATTTGTCTTTTCTTTCTCATTTCAATGAATCAAGTGATAAATACATGTCAGTACCTGTGTGTTGAAGCGCTTGCTGTCTGTCTTTATTATGACTTCATGATTTCTTACAGAATTTCTTATAGATGTCCACCATCAGCTGTATTCTCTCTCCTCTGTTCAGAGTCTCAGTTCTGATCACATTGTCATAAATAACCTCAGACATCTCTGATCTCTTACAGTCAAACAATCTAACACTGTACTAATGCTGTAGCTTGTTCCAGCGAGAGTATAAATCATCTGCTCATCCTTTTGTCACTCACAGATTTCAGTGGTGAATGTGTGATTTTCACCCATAACGTGACATTCAAGTGGCTGACAACGGAAACATTTGATGATGTAGTACAGGGTATATAAAGTATATACATAAAAGGCCAATATACAGTATATACAGTTGTGCTCAAATTATTTATTCTCTAGGTTATTATGACCAAAGAAGGCTGTAAAAGTAAATCTGCATCATTAAGCATTTTGGTCTTTTATTTAAAAAACACACACAAATGTCACCTTTCATTGGAAGATAAGCACTTTAAACTTGACTAAACTGTTTTTCTCTTATACACATTGATCATAATTGATAATTCCCTTTTATTCAATTCTTTTTGCAACCTTCTTTTTGCCAAGATCTGATTAATGCCTAATGAGACAATTCCTTTATACAGAATCACTCTAGACCCTTCAGATATTCAGCTCCATGAGAACAAGTTTATTTATGTGAATTGAAAACATGTGCATTCCATTAATGTGAAAGTTATTTGTAAGCCCAACTTGATTCTGACAAATGTTGTGGCACGATGTCCTTGTTCAACACATGACACATTTATTCTGGCGCACAGCAGTGTAGGGAATAGACTTGAAGTAGACGCCGTGTGCGATGGCTTCTTGGTAAATCAAAATTACATGCAATGCTGTGTTTTCCAACAATTCAAGCCTAGTCTCAATTAATCTGTAATACGGTGCCGGTGACAGTGGTTACCCCTCAGACGTTGGCTCCTCAACCCATTCCCAAACCCTCACAGTGCGGAAGAAATTCTCTACAATGATGCCTACGCTCGTGCCCGCTCGCCGCTCGGTAGTGAAGAGAGCTATTGGCCTTCTCAAGTGAAGATGGCATTGCCTTGATGCATTGGATAGAAGACTTTTATATCACTCAAAAAAATCTGCCCGATCATCATGACATGTGCAATTCTACACAACATGGCACATAGGAACGGTCTCCCTCTTCCTCTTGGCCTACCTTACCACCAGCATGTTGACGCTGACCCACTCCCCCCTCCCCAACATAAAGTCCATCATCAGGGAACAAGGCTCTGTGTGGAAGTAATGCGGCATTTGTAAAGGGACAACAAAGCAAAGCTTTTATTTTTTAGCAATATATTTATGTCACACAAACCATCCTTATCTGTTTAAGTTCATCTGCTATGCAAGTGATTGTATCAATTGTGTCCATCTGTGTCTGAGGGACAGCCTCAGTCAGCACAAGACCACTTCCACCCGTGCCATGTGGTCGGGGCAACACTCGTGCTGGGACCTCCGGACACTCCGGCAGTCTCTGGGCCGGCAGTCACTTCGCCACCCTGTGTTCCAGCAGTCTCCTGAAAAACAAGGACACAACAATACATTTTTTTTGTTGTTGTATTGTGTGCACATGCAATAAAATGATTTACCTTGTTCCCTTTCTGTCGGTCTCTCGACGTTGTATCGTACCGACAGATGGGGTTCCCTCTTGAGAACCTAATAAGTCTGACTACTTTTAGAAAAGGCAAATGAAATTGGCTAATGAAATTTTCATGCCGGGCTCCGCCTCCGGATGACCGGTATAAAAGGAAGCCCGCGTGCTTCATTCATTCACCTTTTGTTCTTCAGAGCCTTTGCTCCTGACTACAAGACTGCTCTTATCTACATTGCCGGATTCTCACGACGTGGTGCAGTGGATCGTCCCTTCCTGCAGCGACTTTCCCCTGGGCGTCTCGGCAGTGCCAGAAGTGTTTGAGATCTTTCTAGAAGAGAATATTTCCTTCTAAAAGAGCATATTTCTCCAGTATGTTGAGGCAGCCGTTGTAAGTACGTCCTGCCCGCACTGCAGGTGGATGACGATTCATACGTTGCGTCAAGGCCGGCTGTCTTCCCCGGGAACCAGCCGCCACCTTGTTTTGCTCCCTGTTTCGTGACAGCAGTGGCTACGGCCCTGCCGTCCGCTCCGATGAGCACCGAGGGTGACATGAGGGTTATTGAGATTACTAACCCACCAGCCGCTGGCTCACGGCTCGCACCTCGCTCGTTTGATCGTTCCCCAAAAAGTCCTACTGTCTTGTTCCTCAATCACATGTTCGGAAACGGCACGTGATGATGAGATGTCCCTTGCAACATTGGACAGGCATTTTTGACCCCGATAATTCCTTGAAGCTCCCTCCTTCGGGGGTAAGAATCAGGAAAAATCTGTCACCTGGGGGCGCGATCTAGACTCCTGTCCAAGCATATGGGCTTTCCGGTGTCTCTGATGCCGAGAGCTTGCACTTGCAGAGCTGCCCCTCACTTCACGGCTACGGCGTTGAGAGAGTCCCAACAGTGCAAGACCGACCTAGCGCTTGTGCAGGACTTCCACGAAGCCACCGAACCGGTTATGGGCAACTAGGTGACCACACGGGCCTTGGGTCAAACAATATCCACACTTGTCCGGGAGAGACACCTCTGGCTGAACCTTGCATAGATGAGAGACACCGAGAAGGTGCGCCTTCTCGACTCACCCATCTCGCAAGGGGGGACTGTTTGGTGATACTATCGACCTAGACGGTAAAAAGCAGACAGAGGATATTCAAATATCCTCCCCTTCCAGGACTCGAGCCCCCCCTCAGGCTGTCGAGATTCCATGCACCATCTGCTCCCCAGCAGCCTGGTCCTCTTCGATGTTCGAAGAAAAAAAATTCAAAGAGGAGACCACCACCCCGTCAGCAGCCGCAGCGCCACCCCATGGTGAGGAGACCCGCGGCCACACTGCCTCCTGGAGATCGATTTCTCGGGAAGGCATGTCGACAGACACCTTCATTCAGGGTTGAGGGTGCAGTGTGCAATGGACACACAGTGACCAGAGTACACACGCTGGTCCGGTAGACAGCGGCCCTGCTCACCCCCCGCCTATCAGGGAACTGAGGCTATAGACATAACCAAGACGTTCCAATGTCTCCACCACGTCTGTCTCCCTCTCAGATGAAATACCACACACACTGGTTTCTCCAATGATCGAAGCCTTTCGGGTCTCCTGTGGGGACGGAGCAGGTGCACCCTGGCCCCAACCAGTCGCAGACACACTGCGAGAGGCAAGCCTTTTTGTTGCCCCCACCTTGAGATCGGACCATGCCCCATTCACCAGCGCCTCTTCAAACACTTCCCGCACTCTCTCACAGGACTTTTAGTTATGGACTCAACGTCGCAGAACTCTGTGCACTCACTTACCATCATTGATTACAGTCCCACCTGCACGCAATCATACAAACCACATATAACCAGCACTCTCCCATTCATCATGTCAGATCTAGTTGTTTCAATGTTACCAAGATACTTACCTCTGACTCCCTTGGATGTATATTTTTTGTTCATGTGGATGTTTACCTGTTCCTTATTCCTGTGGATGTTCATTGTCTCAAGTTTGCTGTAGATTTAGTTACGTTGGTGTCCTTCGTATTTGTATCCTATGTGTTTCGTTACAGGACAGTCCTGTTGACCGAACAAACTGCATTCACTGCGCATCAATTGCGCTTCTTTGCATTTCTATCCGTTGCTGCCATTAAAGAACTTTTTCTTGCTCATTTAAATTTGTACAGAAATTCAAGACGTACTTTGCATTGGCTATATATGGATGTAAGTGGGCGTGTAAAGAGCGGTATGTGAGACTTTTTCACGTGCGCAAATTATCAGGGTGTGGAAAATTGCGTGCAAGTAAGTTTGCGTACGCCCTATTTAACATTCTGGCGTACGTTCACGTTTCAACGCAAAGATTTCATAAATGAGACTCCTGATTTGTGCCCTCTCTGTTTCATTTTTGTATTTACATTTAAATTTACATTTATGCATTTGGCAGACGCTTTTATCAAAAACTATTTGCATTGCAATGTCCTATATATTTATAGTTATGTCCTATCCCCTGGGATCAAACCCACGACCTTGTTGTTGACGCAATGCTCTTACCACTGAGTTACAGGAAAGCTTTTTTTATGTCTAAGGCAAGTTTTTGTCGTTGTCAATGTATTTTATAGGAAACAAGATTTTATGTTATGCACCTTTGCTTGCCAATAATAAAGTTTAGATAAGTAATCGCACTAAAAAGATGATTGGACAGGGTAAACAGGATGTCCTATTGGCTGGTTATCCATCTGTGCTGCTTGCGTGCATCTCTTCTGTCAGCGTCAAGTCCGCGATTCTAGCTCCATTCAGTTATTTGTAATTCTTTGTTTTTAAATTGTGTTGTTTGTAACCCATGTAAGGTGTGTGTTAAATATTATAAGAAAGTGCGTGCAAAGAAACATATTTTTTTTGTGCTAGCAGGTGGGCTAATATGCTGAATATCATCTACTCGCTGTCTTTTCAAGACTTCCTGAAAAGACGATGTATTGTTGTACAGCGTAGAAGGTGCATTTTGGATTATGAATGAAATAGGTCTATATAATTTTAGTTGTTGAGATGTTCAGATATGTTCATGTACAGTTGCCTCGCCGATCGTCACAGCATCATCATGAATATTTCTCAAGTGGAAAATCATACATATTTAAGTTCATTTGAAAAGCTTGAGCAATAAAGCAAACCAGACAGCACGATACAGCCGAGACCATGTTACAGAAAACACTTCCAACACCGACCTGATACCATTTGCTTTTTTTACGTAAACATTTAAAAAAGTGATTTAGCAGCAAAACCATTTATAGATTTGTTTGATAAATCAATGAAGAGATTCAAAATGTCTACATTAACTTATCATGTATCTGTTTGCATATAGAGTGTTTTAAGAAGCGCTTCAAAAACGTGTCATACAAAAGACCTATCTGTGTATTGTTGGATTAAATTTATAACCCCTTAAGAATTTACCATGCCCCTCAGTCATTTAAGTAGCTGGGCCTGGCAGAAGCTTGATCTTGTGTTCAGTGACCCAATTTGTTTAGATTTTGATGTTTGTTTTTAGATCATTGTCCTGTTGGAAGATCCAAACTTAGCCCATTACATGACTCATAGCAGGGACAGTCGAGTATTGTTTTTTTAATCTGTCGATATTTGCTAGAATTCATGATGCAACCTATTTGAAAAAGATATCCAGGATCTCCAGCAGAGAATTAGGCCCAAAATAGTAAAGGTACAGCAGTGCATATGAAGAGTTTGGTTCCAAATAAGATAACTCAGTTTTCCCAAAAACTTTTTTTTATAAGCCATAATAACTAAACAAAATACAGCTAACTAACACACAAAAAAACATAATAAAAACATGATAACATGATAAACAATATGATTCCTGATTGAAAATAAACTCTTCGTATATATATTTACATATTAGGTACTTTTTTCATGTGAGCACCAAATCCATTGAATGTTTGCTGCTCAAAAGCTCAGATTTTTTGTTTAATCTGACCATTATATGTATATAGGCATTGTAGGCTTTGTAAGACGTGTTTTTATTGCACTTATGCTTCATGTTGTCCTAATGTTGAACCTATTGCTTCCATTATTTACCCAACTTGAATGTGGATAAAAGCGTCTGCTAAATGACTAAATGTAAATGTAAATGAAGACTTAGAGCTGCCATCTTGGCAAAAAAAAGGTTGAAAAAGTATTAAATAAAATAATGAAATCCCCTCCCCATTTAAAATTCTTATGCTCTAATAAAATGTTGGATTATTGTAGCATTTAAAATAAACGATCAAAGGCTTAATGATTTATTTTTACAGCCCTTGACCATATTTACCTAGGGCAGTGTTTCTCAACCGGGGGCACATAGACTCCTAGTGGTCCGTGGCGTAATTGCAGGGAACCCGTAGAACCGTTTAAAAATGTTTTGAGTTATTATCTTACATTCAGGGTTTGAAATTAACACTAACCAAACGCAGATAAAAATCAATCGAGTCGACTATTGCAGTCAAATTAATTGGTAAATTGCCTGGTTACTTGTTTTCGTAAATTATGTTCACTCACTTTACAGGAAAGGTTCATGGTAAACAAATCATATTTAATATACTCTATTGCGCAGCTTCTGTTCTGTTTGCTTTTGAATTTCTCTTGCAGTACTTTAATGTCATATGCCAGGTGGTTCTGCGCACTGCCGAATAAAGTCGAACAAGCCTATTCTCATTACCATATTCCTGAGTTTAAGTTCTTAGCAATAAACAGTAATGGCATCAGTTTCACCTCATCAATTCAATCAGAACTCAGAAGAGTAACAGAGGCCTGTCTGAAAGTGTGCATGTGCAAACAGCAATCTTTGTAAATTCACTCATCTGTTCCTGATACCTGACACCAGACCGATTGGCCTCTAATTCGGTGCGGTTTCGTGTCGGATTGGTTGTAAGGAATGTGTCAGGTGCACAACAGGGCAAGTTGGGCAACTCAAAGGTATCTCACACCAGCGTTCAAAGTCCATATATATTATATATATACACATTATAATTTAGTGGAAATATGTTTTAGTACTGGGTTAGGAAAACTGGATCCTCTTAGTCACGTGGTTGCCTAAGATATGCAAAGATGTCTGTGCATTCATTGAATGTGGTGTGGAGAATGCGGAATATGGGTTCCTGTTTGGGTCATCAATACCTGAGACTGTTCATCATCATCAGCTCCCACCATTTGCTCTCAGACAGTGAAGACAGAAAAGAGGGAATACTTGGTGGAGAGGCATGCCTGGAAAGCAGAGTACCTCAGGATCCCGGAGGAAAGGTGCGATCTACGAGGGACACACAGGCTGGTATTGAATTTCACCTCTCTTTCGAATTTCCACAGATTTTCACACAGAAACAGAAATTTATACATTACTACACTACTGATGACATTTCTTGTTAAAACATACCAAAAAAATATTACATTATTATATCATGAAACTTGCCTTAGCTTTAGATGGTATGTATACTGTAATAAGATTCAAGATATGGAAGGAAGGAGTCGAGAACCGGCAGACATTTAAACAGATTTTTATTAAATAAAAACAACGTATATAAACAGCCAGCAGCCCCCTAACTTAACGTGTCCGGGCCCGGTCCTCTCTCTTTTCGACAGTCCGGTCTCTCGTTCTCTTATATGCTCCCAATCTCCTACGTGATTCCAGCCTGGTGTGCCCACAGATGGCGCTCATTCACAATTACTCACCGGTCTCGAACCACGGTCTCGCCCCGCCTACTCCACTACATATACAATCACTAAATGACATTTTATCGGCTGGCAATTTTCAATGCACATTTGTGATCCAGTCTTTGAAACCTCGGCTTTAAAGTCATTTATTTGTGATGTTCTACATAAAACCCCCTTGCTACATAAAAACCATCACAGAAATTCTAGTGGCTTCCATTAAAATACCATACATTTTATATTACAAAATTAAAACAAATTTGCATTTGGGGCGTGACTGACCGGGATGCAGAGCTCCTTACACTGAGAAAGTGAGTCGCACCAGTGAGCCTTAAATAAATATTTGCTGTGATGGACATGACAACTGAAGTACGGGAAAAAACACCGTGAACCCTTTCTTACAATTTTGCCAGACAGCGCCAAGAGATTTTTTCACAATCTACAGGTCAGCACAAACTGTAACAATCTAGTCCAAAACAAACAATTAGGAGAATGATCCAAGTGCAGCATCAAACTAATTTAATCAAGCCGATAGTCAAAAACAAACATGGGCATGACATGACAGGAAACAACATAACTACGTTCATTCAATAGCCAAAATTGATACAAGAAACACAGGCACTATATACACACACAAGATAACAAGACACAGGTGAAGTGGCAATTAATAAATGAATGGCTATGGCAACGGATGAGATGGGTGTGGTCTATGATAAAAGTCCATGGTAACATACAAAGGGGCAGAACAACATTGGAACAAGAGGGAAACAGACAGGATCATGACAAAAACCTTTACATGCTTTTATAACCTTAACTATTATATAACCTTAATTTAACCTTTACATAATAGAGAACATCTATAATAGGTTTGCAGTTAATTTGTTTTAAAAGTCTTATTTCAAATTCAGCCATAATATTCAATTTAAAACATACATAATACATGCATAAAAATATTAGATATATTGTACACTATAATGTAGTGAATACTTACATGACAAGAAACTAAATCAACAAATATAATTACTAAACAGAGATACTGGAACAGAGTTTAGAAAATATATATAATTTTCTGTATATACAGTATATATCATACTATGAGCGATTTGAAACTTTTCTCACAGATCCATCTATAGTTATCATCACATGAATCATCAGCTAATCCTGATGTATACGTTAAAGCACAGTAGTTATTGTACTGTCTTGGGTATCCATTCATCCAAAAACTGAAACAATGAAGCAAGTACCAAAAAGTAAGACCTTTGAAATCTTCTGCCTAATGATCAGTTATTTAATGATCTCTCACCTTCTTGTCGATGGGGTTTCATTAATCCATTTCCACACTTCTTCCTCTTTCCTCAGACCAATCCAAAAGTAGTAACCAGCTGTAGCTTTCTGCAAAAACTCCTGTCATGATGGATCAGTGAAATACACAAATCAAACACGGATGTATACACACACAAATGGACCAGATCCTTTAATTTTTTAACTCACTTGTTCCTCTTTGCTGTTTATAATCACCAGATCTGCTTCTCTCTCTTTACAGTCTTGTCTGCTCTTACTCCAGCTCTTATAAGCAGATGAAAAATAATAAAAACTGAAGTTGTAATAAACCCATTTATAGTTATCAGAGCTCCGATCTGTTAAAAAAAGTTTTAACAGGAAAACACACAAGGGTAAAAATCTACATTACAGTCGATGTTTTTATTAAATGTTACAAAATAAAATAAACATGAATTTGTCAATGCAAGATCACCTTGTTCAGTGAGCCATCTGTTCAGATCTTTTCTTTGGTTCATTAACTGATCTCTTTCTTCAGACACACTCTTAGATTTCATCATACATCGATCTTTCTCCTCTAGTAGGTTTGTGTTGTTTGTAAGTAACAGTTCATTTTCTTTGGTTAAGTTAGAGATGTGATGCTTTGTCACTGTGTAGAAATATACACAAAACTCCATTACAACCAGACACACTGTGATCATGAGTGATGTTTCCAAAACAGCAATAATATGCCTCTATTATGTTTGCAATGAATGTCATCTGCATTTTAGACAACAAATCTGTAAATCCAAAAAAATCACACAAAAAGTTTATTGTTTTGGAGGAGTGGTCTGAATTTTCTACAAGCAATTTGAAAGACAAAAATAAACCACAGGAAGCAAGAGATTATGGCTGTGATCAAGTTATTCATACAGGTCACTGAGTATTATGTTTAAAAAAGTGTTGATAAGTTGTTCATTGTTGTGTTTTTCATTTATGAAATGTTACTTTATTCATTCTATGATTCTGAATGAAGATCAAATGTGCTTCCATGTAAAATAAGGCTCATATACAAAAAAACAGACAGGCAGAAAGTATTGTTTTCACAGCACAGAAATGTACATTGATAACTGTACATATATGTGTTTATTTTCACAAAAATATGACTAAAAACAACTAAGAACTAAGAAACATAAACGTAATGTATGATCACCTGTTAAATCATCCTGGAGTTCATCAGTCTTGTTTTTGATTTGCTCTCTTTCTTCAGTCAAGTTTCTGTTCTGAATTAGTATCTTGTTGTACTCTTTAAATAATTTTTCTTTTTGTTTGGTCAAGTTATAGTTGTGTGTTAGTAAGCGGTTTCTGTCAGTGGTGAAATACACAAAGAGCACTATTACAGCTGTCAACGGAAGAACAAAAAACAACCACAAACACACTTGAACTGCTCTGTGTCTTCTGTTCTTCACTGAAACACTTCCTGAAAATAACCAACATCACATTACATTTGTCTTTTCTGTCTCACTACAATAAATCAAGTGATAAATGAATGTCAATACCTGTATGTTGAAGCGCTTGCTGTCTCTCTGTATTTATCATGACTTCATGGTTTCTTACACAATTTGAACTTTCATAGATGTCCACAATCATCTCTATTCTCTCTCCTCTGTCTATGTCCAGCATCTGAGCCATGATTACATCAGAAATAGTCTCTATAGTCAAACTCTTTGTGTTATTCAGGTACAGATTTGTTAACGTAAAGCTGCGCTAAAGATTTTTGCTCTCGTACCTCACTGGTAATGTGTGATGTTCACCACGTGACATTCAAACTGCTAGTACGGAAACTTTTAGATGTACTGGTATCACAATGTAGGGGTACAGACAATGATCATAAAACTAATAACTTTTAAAATAATTTAGCACCAGTATCTGTTTAACAACAGAGTCAGAGAGTGTAGCTTTATTGTGATTGTGTAATCTCTTTACAGTTTGTATTCAGTGAAACGAAAAAAAGTGTCTGGAGTGCTATGTAAGACAAAAGCCCAGAATACAGAACCGTAACAGTTTTGTTCCACCAACCTTAAATATAGTGTTAAACATAAGAACTGAAACAAGACAACAACAGGAAACACAGTCTACTGTTGT
This sequence comes from Triplophysa bombifrons, assembly GCA_029783895.1. Lineage (NCBI taxonomy): Eukaryota > Metazoa > Chordata > Actinopteri > Cypriniformes > Nemacheilidae > Triplophysa > Triplophysa bombifrons. The sequence continues at coordinate 5,245,563 of CM056471.1, forward strand.
CAGTGGTCCATTTGTAAAAAGAAAATAATGAAGGTGTGGTCTGGTGAAATCTGTCTTTGGTGAAGAGTTTAAAATGTACTTAGTAGTGTAAGGAAATAGTTCAACACTAGGATATGCACACTGGCTTTATTTCATTTCATTTAACTTACTTATAAAGCACAAATAAACACAACAAAGGTTGCCAACTGTGCAGTACAAAGGAGACAGTTAAAATGAAGGTAGTAAAAGAACAGACAAGCATAGTACAAAGTAAAAACATTACAATTATAGATATTAGAACAAATTTAGCCTTATAGTGTTTTAAAAGCACGGCTAAGTAAGTGCAACTTTAACTTAGATTTAAAATCCTGAACAGAGGAAGCAGATCTCAGAGATAGCGGAAAAATTCTTCCATAACCCATGACCGGCCATTGCAAATGCACGGTCACCTCTCTGTTTCAATCTTGATAGGAAAAGATAGAGTGATACTACTTGACGATCGTAGACATCACAGGCATATTTTCAATTACAAGATCAGACAAATATGAGGGAGACTTGTGATCTCGCTTTCGAGCCCTTGTTAACATTCTGTATATATAAAGCATTTGTACATAAAGAATGGAACACGTTAAGAAGCTCATCAACTCCTAACATATTAGAAAAATAGACCACAGGGAGCTGATGAAAGTCATCGACAGAGGTGGGACTCGCAAGGCCAAATCGTGACCATTTTGCAGATATTCTGAAAACTCTGCTGTAAGGTTCTTATTTGTTTTCGGTGCAAGGAGTTTGTCATATCCAATGAGAAAAGTTGAACCTCAAAGCTTGTGAAAATGTCCGTTGCTATTAATCGGCAACAGATATTTTTTTAAACAGGTGCCAGACCTCCGCCCCTGCCAGACAAACGAGGAGAGCTAAAAAATGAATAAATTGGTAGGATAAGTTCAGAGAAAACACTATTATCACTGACAGAAAGCCAAGTCTCAGTCACAAATAAAAAGTTCTTTCATTTACTACAGCCTTTTGGTAGAAAGTGAGTCACCGACAGTGTTGCCACAGTTACTTTGAAAAAGTAATCTGATTACTGATTACTGATTATACCTCTAAAAAGTAATTTAGTTACTGTACAGATTACTGGATTTTAAAAGTAACTAAATTAGATTACACTTTATCAGTTACATTCAGCAGCTGACACTGCCTCAACATAAAAATGACAATCGCTTTTGCCAACACTCTCTTTATTGGAAGAGTATTTTTAACAGTAATGTCAACAATGTGTCTCCTGACATTTTAAGTTTAACTTAAAGACTATTTCCTGAAAAAAACATTTCACTTAACGTAAATAATTGTTTTCTATAAAAAAAAACAGTCTTTCTTGACCTGACATATTTAGCTGTTTACACTTTAATAATGGCAAATCATACTATTTATAATCTGCATTATTTATAAATGTAATTATTAATTTATTTTTAACATGTTTTATGAACATTGAACCTGTTGTTCGCAGCATTAGAGCAACAAGGAGTGGTTTTACAAAACAAGTGTAAAACGCACGAAACGAGAGCGAGTCAACCGTGTCGAGTCCAGCATTTGTTGATCTGGTGGTGGGGGACCTGCTGCTCTCTGCTTCACACCACCTGGTGGGACTTGCTCTGTAAGTTGGAATGTGCAGTGCTGCGACTCCAATTGTTTATTCAAATTTTATGATTTATTTTGTAGCCAGATAACACTTTGTCGCCAGCACAGAGAGTACAACGAACCTTAATATTCTCATCTAGCGGACACTCGTGACTGTATTTCCAGCTAGAACGCGCATCTCTCTCCTCCCTCCAATGTTGTTTAGGTTTGTGTCGCTGCGTGGTAGGGGCTATTACACGTGAATTGTCCTCGTGCTGAAAACGTGACTTGTCGCATAATGCTACGTGACTTCACTCCCTGAGATGCAAGAAGAAAGCAAAAAATAAATATTTTTACTAAGGAAAATGACAAAAATAGTAACGCACAGTGACTTGGATAAATAACTTAAATCTGATTAATGGTTTGGAAAAAGTAACGCGTTAGATTACTCGTTACTGAAAAAATGTGGTCTAATTAGAGTAACCGGCATCACTGGTCACCGACCATTTGTGAGATGGAGTGTCATACCCGTTCCAAGGGACGAAGTTGCCAGTGGTCCACCCCACCACGTCACAAAGAAACCGTGCGAGGCCGAGACGACTCCGCTGATGAATCCTTCAAAAGATGAGCGATCCATTGATACGGAACTTCCAGCGAACGCCGTGATATGTAGATACCGTAATCCAATACTGCCTCCGAGGAATCCAAGCGAGTTTGGTAACCCACTCGCGACGCCAGGTAGGATCTCCGCTTAGCAGCAATGCCGCCCGCTTTCCTCTCGTCCTACGCCGTTTCCTCCAGGAAGAGGCCCACAGCCCATGGCGCAACCAAACAGGAAAGTTATTCAGAAGAGGTGCAGGTGGTAGGCCAAGGATAGGACCCGCCACATCCCCATAGCCGATCCAATGCCAAGCAACATCTGATGATTGTACACCAACGGTTAAGCAACATTTTCACTTATTAGAGTCAAAAAATTGTATAAGCATAGTCACGCACAGGAACAAGTGAAGAAAGTGAAGGAACAGACGGCATGAATTGAACATCGGCGCCATCTCTTTTCCAATCAACAGTTGCCCCAACAAGTGCTCCAGGGACATGTTCCATTAAGTAAAGTAACTACACATTTACCCAACAAATGTGTTTACCATGTCACCTTCTCTTTAGAGACTTGCAAAGACATTTGATGGCATTTCTCATATTTGTTTTAATTTTTTCCAAACAAAATCTTAAAGCGGCCATGCAACGGTGTATCGTGCACTCAGATGTCTTTACAATGGTTAACGTGCTGTCTTCTCATGCTTAACATGGTCAACTTATCAAAAAACGAGTTTGCCGTATATTATTTCTGTGCTCAATACACCCCCCCAGCTATGGTACAGGTTTCAGAAAGTTTTTTTCGAACATAAAAAACAGTTTCGTAACAATTTTTTTAAATTCCCTTATTGGAAAATTCTCACGGAAAATCCCTCTGCATGCCCACCCGGCATCAAGGAGAGCAGGACAAGGAGCATCCGCAGACGTCACCTTCACTTGTGTTCAGGAGAGAGAGAGAGAAGACTTTGTTCACTGCATTTGGGTGATGAATGTTATATAAATGGTGGCTATAACGGTAGATTTGGAAACTGATATATGGAGCCGAACCAGCGCTAAAAGATGCCGGATATGAACCACATGAGGTGAATGAAACTGACGTCTGTGTTTTGTTGGCCGTGGTTGCACATGTGCTTTAGTTCCGCCTCCCCCTCCCTCCGTAGTATGCCGTACTGCTGTATCTATCTTTTATAAATGTGATCAAACTAAATACTCTTCGAAGATATAAAGTATGCATTTCTACTCTCTAGGTACTCAAGATTAATATGAGATTGGCAGAAACTGCTTGTGTTACGGCCGCTTTAAATATATTCAAACAACTTTTTTTTTAAATTCCTCACACTCAATTGTTTCATGTTGTTTCATTTTCCAACAATGTCTACAAAATAATCAGTGTAGAGATCATGGTCTTCTTTAATATTTACAAATTTAGCATAAGAACAGGCAACAACAAAGGAAACTAAGCCACAATGTGTATGATTTCTATGCTTAAGTTTCAAGTACATAGATACAGTAGATTAATGACTGCACAAAGGAAAATTATTTATTTTCACTTATAATTTGTTTATTTTCCAAAAACAAATAAACAATTATGTTTGTGTTATTGGAAATTTGTTGCTAGCTAATTCCAAAATACACATTATGGTGTTTGTTTCAAGTCTTCTATACCCTCCTCTGTTTGCATTTCTCATATAAACTGCTGATATGCTTTTTTTATCCTATTCATCTCCATTGCCTACAAATTAGTACATTTTAATTAGCCTACTTAATGCCTACATATCAATGAGATGATTCTGATGACGTTATTAATTTTACTGTATTCAGATGTCGTTTCTCCATTTAGTTATCATGTAAGTTAGTGATATACTGCCTTAGAGAAACTTTACTCAGTTCAAACGTTCTCGGTGAAGGCATCTGAACTCTCAACATCTCCCGACCTGAAGGGCCTGAGCTCAACAACCGCTCTAAATCAATTCCAAGTAGCTAATAAGTTTCGCAAGTTTACATGTTTTTCCAACTTTTGTGAAAATAGTAGTCATAAGGAGATGCACAAGAATTGCCGTGTTTAGTTTTCCACAATTTCTTAGCAAACTTCAAGCCTTGAGGTTACTCGACGCGAGTTGGGTGATTAAACAGCAGGTGTCGCTGTTTCACAACAAAAGATTTCAGGTCTCGTCCACGTTGACTGAGATCAGTGTGTGTCTTTGTCAAATAGGTATTCTCTGACATCTAAAGACTGGAATCGGCAGTGAATTTGCACTTAAGAGGCATTGTACGATTTTCTTTTGATGAATACGTACATTAACAAAAATGATAATAAACATAGATACAAGTTGTTATTGGACATTGAAGATAGATAGATATAATTGCAGACATGTGGATATCTGATCCGAAATGTGTCACAAAGTTTCATCAGCTTCACTGTCTTGCATGTTTATCTATGAGTGGCGATTCGCTCTTGCTCTGCAGCAGCAGCAACTTTATAAGCAGATCTAATCTATTACGATACAGTTCTGGTTGTCTTCTAGTAATATTTTGGGAACCAAAAGTGTTTGCGTGGGACTGTACCTTCATTAAACACATTGTGTTGTCCCTCTCGACGTTGTGTCGAACCGACAGATGGGGTTCGCCCTTGAGAACCTATCACTTCGACTTGTTTAGGAACAGGCCAATGAAATTGCCGAAAGAAATTTGCCCCCGGATATCCGTGTATAAAGGGGCGACGGTGTGCTACATTCATTCACCTTTTGTTCTTCGGAGCCTTCACACATGGTCGACTTAAAGACATCAATTCTACACCAAATAACTGCTGGATTCTCACGACATGATGCAGCAGACTGTCCCTTCCTGCAACGACCTTCCCTGGGAGTCTCAGCAGCTCCAGAAGTGTTTGAGTCTACAAAAGAGCAAATTTCTCCAGTGTGGCATGGCTTCGCCCAACACCTTCGCAAGGTTTTACAACCTCTCCGTAGAACCGGTGTCAGCCTGCATCTTGCATGGCAACATGTAGGCACGGCAGCCGGTAGGGCGTATACCAGCGAAAGAACCTTCCCCCCCTTTCCATAGGTGGGTCAGTGTGCTACCTAGCCTATATTCTTCCCCCCAAAGAGGTGAAGAACAGGCATTCCATCCATCACTTAAGCACCCTCTGCCGGCCGGCTGGGCAGAGCAGCCCTGCCTCTTAGGCCGGGTACCTTCTGAGTTATACGCATATAGCTCTAACCAGGCCTAGTGCTACCGGACATTGTAACTCCCCAATTCAGGCGGTTCCGTCTCATGTATCCTCATGATTGGTTCCCACCTTGGTAACCCATGACCTTCCCTATGGACCTCCACCTCGTGCTTAAAAAGCCTGCTATGCATAAACAGCCTGATAATGTACCCTATATGAGATGTTAGGGGTACCTCCTGTATTTGCTGGGACTACACTATTGCATGCAGTAAACATCATACAGAATATGCAGTGTAAACTTGTGCAATAAACAAACATGCAATTATGCAATAAACAGATACAGTTTTTTTATAATTTTGCTTTGTTTCAAAATATATTTACAGACAGATCCATTCGTACTTATCAGTACATGAATCATCAGACAATCCTGTAGATGTTAAACCACAGTAATCGCTTAAAGGTCCCAGGTGTCCTTTCATCCAGTACCTGAAACACCAATGAAGAGTTTATCGACTTTCTGCAGGAACTCCTGTCATGATAGAACAGTAAAATATTACACAGATCAGATAAAAACACATACTGTATTTACAGTATTAGATTAAATTCAACTTTACTGTCATTACACATGCAATGTAAAGTACTGGTACATTTTTAATACCTTTTAAAATCTGTAATTTTACTTGTACTGAAGTATGATTTGTGTGATGTATTGTACTTCGTTATTTTTAAAACTACATCCGTTACTGAGTAAAAGAAATATGAAATGATTGCAAGTAAAAAAACGTGACCGGAAATTACTCCAGTGAATAATGGGCATTTACTTTCATACCGTACAAACGTGGAACCATTAATATGTTGTTTCACGGCTGAAATTGTGTGTACCTTTGATTATTCTTTAAGAAAATAAGGCTTACAATCTTTTCTAAGGCTTAATTTAGCTTCTGAAGAAAATATTTATTGAATTAAGAATTATTTCATTAATATTTCTGCTATAGAATTCTGTGATGTTTCTGCAAAACAAGGCAAAAAATATTTTTTTGTTGCAGTGCACTTGTATAACCCGTTTTAATACAGGTAGCTAGATCTAAAAAATGAAAAAGGTCAATATTTTTTGTCAATCATTTCAGAGAGTTAAACCCATGTATATAGAGTCATTACAAATATAGTAAAATATTTCAAGCCTTTATTTATTACATGCCAAGTCCTGCTGGAAAATGAAATCAGCATCTCCATAAAGCTTGTCAGCATAAAGAGCTCTCTCAAATGTCCTTGTAGATGGCAGCATTGTTTGTGGACTTCAGAAAACACAGTGACTTCTTTTCAGATGAAAGTAAACTTTGCATTTGATTTGGAAAGCAAGGTCCCAGAGTCTAGAGTCCAGTGTGATGTTTCCACAGTCAGTGATGATTTGTGCTGGCATGTCATCTGCTGGTGTTGGTCCACTGTGTTTTCTGAAGTCCAGAGTCAACGCAGCCATCTACCAGGAAATTTTAGAGCACTTCATGCTTCCGTCTGCTGACAAACTTTAGGGAGGTGTTGGTTTCATTTTCCAGCAAGATTTGGCACCTGCCCACTCTGCCAAAGGTACCAAATGCTGGTTCAATGACCTTTGTGGTATTGTGCTTGATTGGCCAGCAAACCCGCCTGACCTGAACCCCATAGAGAATCTATTGTGTTTTGTCAAGATGAAGATGAGAGACACCAGACCCAACAATGCAGATGACCTAAAAGCAACCTGGTCTTCCATTACACCTGATCAGTGCCACAGGCTGATTGCCTCCATGTCACGCCACATTGATGCAATTCATGCAAAAGGAGGCCCAACCAAATATTGAGTGCAAAGCAACTAACATAATTTTCAGAAGCCTGACATTTCTGATTAAAATATCATTTTTTTATTGATCTTATGTAATATAAAAAAATCGGAGACTGAATAGTCCAGTAGTGAAAAAATAACAAGACTTAGCAAGGTGTGCAGTGAGGGGGGAGAGGAGAGTGAAGCGGTATATGAGGGCAGTGTGATCAACGAGTGGCAGAGTTCAATAAGAAGACAGCTCTGAAAAAAAAGCTGTTCTTCAGTCTGGTGGTCCTGGTCCGGAGGCACCTGAAACCCCTGCCAGGGGGCAGGAGAGAAAACAGTCTTGGGCGGGATGAGAGGAGTCCTAAAGAATGCTGCAAGCTCTACGCAGACAGTGTTTCCTCTGAATGTCCTCAATGGCTGGAAGTGGAATCCCTGTGATTTTCTGGGCAGTTTTCACCATCTGCTGAAGTGCCTTGCACACTGCAACAGAGCAGCAGCCATACCATACTGTGACACAGTTGGTCAGGATGCTCTCTATTGCGCAGCGATAGAAGTTCACTAGGATAGCCGCGGACAGCTGGTTCTTTTTCAGTGTCCTCAGGAAGAAAAGGCGCTGGAGAGCCTTCTTGACCAGGCTGAAGGTGTTGGTTGTCCAGGACAAGTCCTCCAAGATGTGGATCCCCAGGAACTTGAAGCTGGAGACATGCTCAACAGCCATCCCATACTATAGATGTGCTAGAGGGCGGTATGTCTGTATGTAGAGCTTTCCATCAGTCATGAAGCAGCTCACTGTCTCAGTATTCACTCCTTCAGGCAGATCAAACACACGTCTGAACTCTTGTAGTACGTCTGTCTCTCTCTCTCTCTCTCTCTCTCTCTCTCTCTCTCTCTCTCTCTCTCTCACTCTCACTCTCTCACTCTCACTCTCTCTCTCTCTCTTGATCAGCACCACCAAGTTAAGGAAGTTTCCACATAGTACCACTTTCATCCACTGGGTGGCGATATGACGTCACACCAGCGGCTTTCTAATCTTGCGCAATGAGGCATTAACATTTAACTGACTCACATAGCAGGAAAAAAATATATATAAATATTAAAATTGTAATGTTTAAACTTAATTTATCAACTAAATTGTGTTGTTTGTTTATTTGAAATAATTATTATTTCTTTTAGACAAAAATGATGTGTTATATTAGTATTACTAAGACATTTACATTTAGTCATTTAGCAGACGCTTTTATCCAAAGCGACTTACAAAGAGTTAGGGAGCAACAAGCGATATGTCATACAGGAGCCATACTACAAAGTTACTGGTTTTAACAAAAGCTAGACCACAACCTGTTGAGAGAGAGGGTTAGTGATTTGGATAACACAAATTTCCAGAAGTATAACAAACAGTTGCTTAAACTACAACTTACATCTTTTATACTGCACCAAATCTTATCTATTCACTCATTTTGTACGCATGACGTCAAGCTCATAAAGCTCTACATGGTGGAAGAAAGTTGACTAATTACCTCTACTCTGTCAGCCAATAGCAGCACTACAGATCATCGGTGGATTTTCTTTTGACACTATTCAATAGACAACATAATGTATGTATGTATTGAGCCTTTGTTTTCAATGCCTTCTAAAAATATGAAAATATAAACTTTATTGATTAATATACAGATTTTGTTCAACTTGCTGCATAACCATAAACAAAACTAACAAACATATAAGTATTTTATGTATAATGTGGTGAGTGATTTTAAAATTCTCTTCTCACAGATCCATCCATACATGGCATCACATGAAAAATCACTCCATCCCGATGAAGATGTTCGAGCACAATAATGATTGTAAGATCTGGGGTATCCATCAACCCAGAAACTAAAACAGAAATGAAGCACAAGAGTTTATGAGCTTTAAAATCTTCTAATGATCAGTTACATTTAATGATCTCTCACCTTGTTGTCAATGTGGTTTCATCAATCCATTTCCACAAGCCTTTCTCTTTCCTCAGACCAATCCAAAATGGATTAAATCCATATCCAGCTGTTACGTTCTGCATAAATTCCTACATGATGGAACAGAAATGTCATGCATATTAACATGTATACACGTTTGCATGTTATAAGTCTTTCTTACATATTTAACTCAGTTTTCTGAGAAGAGAACAAGACTCTGGGTCAAAGTCTGGATGCTACTGGTATGCTTCTGATGCGCATTAGTGTCTGAACCATTTGTGAAATCACTCTTGTTTAGATGCTTATGAAGCATCAGGTGTATACACAACACATTTATTTATTTCTCACTCACTTGTTGTTCTTTGCTGTTTATAATCACCAGATCTGCTCCTCTCTCTTTACAGTCTTCTCTGCTGTCAGTCCAGGTCTTCAATTCAGATGAAATGTAATAAAAACTGAAGTTGTAGTAAATCCATTTAAAGTTATCAGAGCTCCAATCTGATAAAAGAACAGTTTAATAAAAAGGGTTTGTTACAGTGTTGTATACGTCCTTTCTAAGCTTTGCAAATTCTGAAACATATGCTGTAAACACAGTAAACATAAACCTTGTGCAGTGAGCCATCTGTTCAGTTCTTTGATTTCATTGCGTAAATCTTCTCTTTCTTTGATCAAGTTATCGTTGTGTGTTAGCAAGCGGTTTTGGTCAGTGGTGAAATACACACAGAGCACTATTACAGCAGTCAACAGAAGAACACACAACAACCACAAACACACTTGAGATGCTCTGTGTCTTCTGTTCTTCACTGAAACACTTCCTGAAAATAACCAACATCACATTACATTTGTCTTTTCTGTCTCACTACAATAAATCAAGTGATAAATGAATGTCTGTACCTGTATGTTGCTGTCTCTCTGTGTTTATCATGACTTCATGATTTCTTACAGAATCTAAACTTTTATAGATGTCCACGATCATCTCTATTCTCTCTCCTCTATCCATTGTCTCAGTTCTGATCACATGGTAATATAAACTGGTAACTGCTTTCAGTGTTAAGTGTCAGACGCTCACCATCATGTGATTAATCGAAGATACAGGAACATCTCAGAGCTATTTATAAACATGCATTTTAAGCTTTCTTTAAACCCATCTGAGTTTGCCAAATGAAAGAGTGAACAAAAACATTTTCAGAGTAACATTATAACTATAGCATATGCCAATTTACATGACTGTGAACATAATACACAATAGCATTAACACATTTATTGACATTAACTGACATAAACAAATATTAATTAATGCAAAAAAACGATGTCAATCCTTGTTAGCTAATGCATTTACCAATGTTATAAAGTTCAACCTTAAGTTATCCAGTTTATTGTCTCCTGCGCATTCTATGAGCAAAACTACATGTCCCACAATTCCGTTCAAGCGCTGCTTCCTGGCTGGTGCACTTACTACGCGCGCGATTAGATTCAGACCAGGTTTTGCAGACACACTCATCGGATGGACTTATAATTTTCCACAATTTACCCTCTATATACCTTACAACATCACGTAAGTCTTTGATACGTGCAGCAGAGTAACATAAGAGCACGACCGTAATATCAGCAAACATGTTACAATAATATTTTCCTGCATTGAAACGACACAGTTAGCGCTACCTTGCTGCGCGTTGAGTGTTCGGGCCTTGTTGACTCGTGCAGCAGCATCATAACCGAGTTCATAACCGGTTTAGACTGGCGACCTTAATACTTTAATAATACTCGCATTAAATGGCTGCAAAAAAGGCGAAAGTCCGGTTGCTTTGGAAGATAACTAGCAAAACAATAATGTGTGATGTCTGTTAAAGGGATACGTCGCCCCAAAAGTAAAATGCTGTCCTCATTTAATTACTCACAGTTGATACAAATCTGTATCAATGTCTTTATTCTGATGAACACAGAGAAAGATATTTGGAAGAAATTTGTCCTCCATTGACTACCAGGGGAAAATACAATGGTAGTCAAAAGTGCCCCAGAACTGTTTGCTGTCCAACATTCTTCAAAATATCTTCTTTTGTGTTCAACAGAACAAACAAAAAGATCACTTTATTTCCACTACTATGGGAGTCAATGGGGGAAGATCTGTTTGGTTATTAGCATTCTTTCAAATATCTTTCTCTGTGTTCATCACAGCAAATACATTTATACAGATTTGGAACAACTCAAGGTGAATAAATGATCATTTTTGGGTGAAGTATCACTTTAAGAGCATCATTAGAGTGCAACCATCATGTTTGTTTTTTATTTAAAGTCAGGCATTGTCACATCATTTTGAATTATTTGTGTAAGTGTATCAGGCAGTGCATACTCTTTAAAGTTGTTTTTTATTCATATTTTATTTTTTTATGATTTGCTTTGTTGTGCCTTCCAGAATGCCCAAGTCAAAGGAAATGTTGTCCTCTACGTCAAACAGTGATTCTGATAGTGACGTTGACACCAAGGTATGCCAGTAAAGTCTGCGTCAAATTTGGTACTTGGTAATAAAAGCACATAGCATCCGATAGTATTTTTTCTGCAAATTTGGAATAGCCATTTTGCAAGTTGAGGTTGAAAAGGATCATATTTTAAAGAACATTATTTGCAACCTCTAAACTTAAAAACCTGTGTTTCAGGCCAAAAGAAAGAAGCAGACGCCTCCTGAGAAGCCATCAAAGAAACTGAAGGGTGGAGAAACCTCAAAGGTGTCAGCAGCCTCCAAGAGCACCAGTAGCAGCAGCAATAAAAGTGATAATATGTTTCAGGTAAATAGTTAAATAGATGTAGAATATCAATAATCTGTTTGCCTAATAATTTGACAAAATTAACACACAACTCAAATCTGTTTTTGTTAAGATAGGAAAGATGAGATACGTAAGCGTCCGAGAATTCAAAGGAAAAGTGCTGATTGATATCAGAGAATACTGGATGGACCAAGAGGGTGAAATGAAGCCTGGGAGAAAAGGTAAACTTGTTATTCCTTTAAAAACTGCTCAATAAATGGGTTGATTTGGCATTGAAAATCATGTTTCAAGATCATTGTACTTGCATCAGTAGAACTTTTTATTCAATGTACCGAGTCATAACCAACCGGTTACTATGACACAAAATTTTGATGCATGATCTTCATACTCCAGTCTTGTGGACCTCATTTGAGTCCACACTTGATGTTGGGAAGTGCTGACCTTTAGGGCACTAGGCATGAGTCCACAAGGGTACATGGGAGTGTTTTCGGGACAGACTTGAGGTTGTCGTGAGGTTGCACTATTTAAGTCCACGAGACCGCAAATCCACAGGAAGTGCACCATTTTGGACAGCGCCTCAGATGTTTAATAGACTTCTGCTGAAAACACAGTGTGCATAACATCTGAAAGATCCACTAATAATTAATGCAGAATTGGAAAGGAATATTCAGTAATGTAGGTCATGTCATGCTTGCTGTTGATTGGTCTGTCTTTTTGTTTTCCTCACAGGCATTTCACTGAACCCAGAGCAGTGGAACCAACTAAAAGAGCAGATGAGTGACATCGATGATGCTGTGAAAAGAATATAAGATCTGTTTGCATTGCACAAGCAATCTTCTTTTTTAACATTCCCATTCTGCACCTCGCCTGTGCTCTGCAAAGCAAATGTGTAAACCGGGACATTTTGTGTGTATATTTTAGATTAGGGTTTATTGAAATAATTGGCAACTGTATTCTTTTAATATTTCATGGTTAGAGTTGGCTTAGAAGAGATGGAGAGTGAATTTGTGCTTTTAATTTTCAATAAAGGTCATAGAGATAGGTCACAAAGGTGTGGTTTATTTGGAATCAAGCAAAGAACTTTCTCACAAAGGACTATTTAACGCAACAGCTGTATCTCTGTCTCATTTAATAAACATCTATAAGATGAACATATTTTAAATTCATTCCAGAGAAGTAAAGGTTGTGGTTTTCTAGGTGGCTTACATAGAAATGGGTATTTCATTGGCGGTTGGAAAAGGTATAATTAAATTTCAATTCTGGTTTATTGGGTTGTTAGCTCAGCGATAAGATCATGTGATGTAAAATTTGACTTAACATTTTATGTAAGGTCTACAGAGATTGAATACTTAAATGACTTGCTTAAAAAATTCACAAAATAAGAGGATTCAGTTTTTCTCCAAATAATAATGGAGTTTAATAATTATTCCAATCCTTTAACTCCATTACGTTTTTGGTAAATGCCAAATTCAATAACAATTTTCCTCAGATATGGACTATTTTCATAATTTCAATTCATGGCATGGGGTTGTGAACATTTACCAACAATTATGACATGACATGCAGTTATACGCTTTGACCACTAGGTGGCCACAAAGTTACTAGGCACTTCCAAAGGCACTTATCTCAATCATTACATGTCTCAGTGTTAAAAACCTACTCTGAACTCAAGATATTCTTGAAGAGTTCTGGTAGCATTTGGAAAAGATGCCACTTTGCTGTGTCTTTATGAATACAAGATTGGCGAGGTTTTGCACATGGACAATACCAGCTATTTTTATTTTTTTCAAAAGCCACCATTACTCTTCCCATCCTACTGTAATATGACTTCTCTGGTTCAAAAACAGAAATGAAGTACTTTGATGACGGCCCTCCAACAGTAACGTGAACGGACAAAGGTGTGTCAGCGGTATTCGCCTGTTGCTGTAGCAGAAGCAGCTGGGCTTTCCTCGCCTCGCCAAAGCACTTCTGCTGCACCAGCTGAGAGAGACTGTTTTCAGTCACTGTAACATTAGGGTGGTCAACTTCAGGACAAAATGACAGCGATTTCACATGACAGCACTCGGAAGGCAGTATTCCGCTGTTAGGGGCAAACTGTGAATTTAAATTGCACTCCTCAAGTTCACATTCTAAGCGCTGGTTCCGGTCCCAGGTGTTTTTGATCACATGAATGGGTGTTGCCTGGCTGTGAAAGGCTTTCTGAACTGCAAAAATACCAATGTTACAGTCAATGCACTGAGACTGAAAGTGCTTTTCAATGTCAGTGTGATGCCTTGCGATGTGAACTCTTAGATTTTTCGCCAGTAATGTTAATTTGCATTGGCTGCAAGAGACAGTCCTTTTTGTAGAGTGTTTTGGGAGGAGAGCGGGAGACAGAGGCTGCAGGTCAGTGTGCGACTCAGGCTGCAGAGTATCTGGTAACTGAGAAAGCTGGGCGGCGGGTTTCTCGGGCTCCTGGATGGTGGGCATCTGAGGCTGTGGGCCAGCGGGCATCCCTGGCATCTGAGGCTGAAGGAAGGGTGTTCCAGGATGCAGGGCGGCGGGGGTTCCAGGCTGCAGAGGGACGGGCGTCTGAGGCTGCAGGACGTCGGGCGTCTGATATTGCAGGATAACAGGATGCTGTGGCTGCAGGGTGAAAGGCGTCTCAGGCTGATTTGGTGAAGACTTTATAGAATGGTTGGCGATGTGCATCAGCAACTGTGCCCGACGTATCACTGTCTCTGAACAATAGCAGCAGTGAAAGTGGGATTTTGGCCGACAGTTTAAGTTGCATTTTACGATGGTGAAATCTGAAAAGATCAACAAATGTTCAATGCATTATTTTACAAATTCAGAAATAATAAAAGGAGTAGCATACATAGTGCATTATTTGCTATGTCTAATAAACGGATTAAAACAAAATTGTTAAACTTACCTAGATGTGTCACTGCCAACTGTAAGTGATTTTTAATATGATAATGCACCATCGGTGGCATGCTGGTGTACTTGCAGAATGGGCACTTACTAGTCGGTTCTTTTAACAAGTTCTCACACTTCCCCTCGGTTAACACAGTTATATGCATTTTTGCACGGTGCAACGTAACAATTCATTATAAAATTAGCAGGACATAAAAGAAAGAAACGAAAGGGTAAGATTAAAAAATAAAAACACTAATAACACAAAATAACGTTTCCTAAAAAAAGAAACGACGAAATGTTCAAGGCTAGCAATGTCAAGATAGAGAAACAAGAAGCCTACAGAAATCAGGGTTTATTCTGTCTCTTAAATCGAGCGATGGAGAAGTTTTGAGAGGGCGAGATAATATTTTATTACGTCACATCGGTCGAAAAATATAATCAACAATCTGCACTTATAATACGCAAAAACTTGGCAGCTCGTATTCTTAACATGTTACGATAAAAACAGCGGAAATGGCGACATGCTGATGCCTCGACGTCATCACCACGTGTAAACCAATGAGACGGGGCATGGGCGGAACAACGCATGTGAGCCCCACCCCAAATATGGCCCCGCCTGCTAACCAATGAGACAAGATAGAGGCGGAGCGACACGTATAGTTCCGCCCCACTCTGCAGGTTTTTTACTCTTAGACCCAGAGGCGTGTCTTTACAAAGCATGGTATGCACCAGACCATAATGACAGTGTGAAAAATATCACTAACTTCTTTATTACAGCCAGATACGGAACTCACAGACACTTTCACAAACACTTAACCGACGCAATGAGAGAACTACATTTTAAAGACAACTTTTGGGTAAGATTTATTGTATTACTTAGCCATGCCCTCGTTGCTTAGAAAATATATAGAGCTGAACGTGTGTGTTATTGTTTATTAATATAATAAAAATCATAAACAATTCGTTTGATCTTCATTTTTTTTATGTTCTTCTGTCACATTTCGAAACGGCGTTAAGTTCCTTTAAAGGAAACTGCAAACATATCAGACGCGTTACACAAACAGCACCCAAACCGACAAACCAACTGTTGTGTATTTAATAAACTAAACTTTAAATAGATCTCTAAACACATGTTTAATGTGCCAGAATTAACTGTTGACAATATTTCTGTGAATGTTGAACTTTAACACCTTGTTTGGCATAGGACGCAATGAAGGGCAAGTTAGTTTTGTTTTCTTAGCTTTAATTTTGGGACATGTTTCATGTTGACTGTGGCTTTTGATATGATGCCATGTCTGCTCCTCAGACCTATAAAT
Organism: Triplophysa bombifrons; assembly: GCA_029783895.1. Taxonomy (NCBI): domain Eukaryota; kingdom Metazoa; phylum Chordata; class Actinopteri; order Cypriniformes; family Nemacheilidae; genus Triplophysa; species Triplophysa bombifrons. The sequence goes on from CM056471.1 coordinate 5,261,648, forward strand.
TGCAGATTCTGTGATTGGCTCCCACATAATGACAGTAAACAGTCCAAAGCACCAGCTGAAGAGTTGCACATTCAGAAAAACTTCAGCAAAGTTACACCATGTGTTTAGTCTGGGAATACAATAATACGATTGTCTTTGCAGAATGTTGATATTACCAGCACAGCAGGATACGACAGCATTATCCAGCACCTAAATGATGGAAAAAGGACGTGCAAAGAAATCGAGGACTTTATGAAAGCCAGGTGAGATGTTGTTCAGTTAAATTGTACTCAGACTACAAGTACTACAGTAGTAGTTCACACTGCCAGTTTTTCCACACCTTAACGTTTATGTCCTCGCAGATATAATGACAACATTATTAGCAACTGCATATTGATATGATTGCTTGCAAGTCGCAGGGAGTTGGAAGTCAACTAAAAAACTGTCCAAACAGCAAATAATTGATTCAATGTTGTATCAGTGTTGAGAATAAACAATTTAACATTAATCCAAGTTATCTGAACAGTTATCTTTGCAACTGTATATGGGTGAGCAGAATGATGTTTGTTGCAATATTTCCTGTTTTTCATGTGAAAATGACTTGTCGGTTTGTAAGGTTTCTCATACTTCATTCTTTAATGTAACAATGTTGCATGTGACAGTTTATTGACTACCACAAACACTGGTGTTAAACATTTAAAACATGCACATGCTGCACTAGTGCGTGATATTGCAGTATTTCTTTAATGTTTGTCTTTATAATCTTTTCTAAAAAAAAACTTGCTCGATTTGAGAATGTGAATACATATACATAAAAAATTAGCTTTTAGCATTCCATTAAACATCAAAGCCTAGTCCCAGACAAACTTGGTGTCTTAATAAAAAATAACTTGAATTGAGATGTCTTAAAATATATCAGTGCAATTTATTGTGTCAAGGTGCACAGTATGTTTTTTAAATTGACTTAAACATCCAAATTTAACCAAGGGATTGTCCTGGCTTCAGCTAAACCTTGTCCAGGAAACCGCCCCTAAATGTTCATCTGACTATATGACTTTCAGAGCTGCTATAGAGGAGAAGTATGCCAAGGAGCTCCTGGGTTTGTCCAAGAAAGTGTGTGGACATAGTGAAATGAAGTAAGTATTAACCAAATTCCTTTAAATGTCCATACATGCAGGAGTTATTTAAAGGGGTCATATGGCACGAATAGGTGTTTTTCTGTGTCTTTGTTGTGTTATAAGTTGCCTGTGCATGTGTTGGATACGTAAAATTGCAAAAATGAAAGTGTCGGAACAAAAGATGCATTCTATCTAAAAGCAATTACTCACCCAGACCTGCCTGAAACGTATTTAGGAATATCTTAGGATAGGACTTTAGTTTCTTTACTGAAACTTACATTAACATTTAGTCATTTAGCAGACACCTTTATCCAAATCTTTAACCTGTTGAGGGAAAGAGAGAGGGTTAGTGTTTTTTCATTTGTCTGTCAAGTATTCACAGAAGAGATGTGTTTTAAGTCGTTTTTTGAATGTTAAGAGAGACTTGGTTGACCAGACTGAGTTAGGAAGAATGTTCCACCAGGAAGTTGTAAAGGAGAATGAGCGGGAAATCGATTTACTGCCCTTATGAGAAGGCAATACAAGACGCCACTGGTTTGCTGAACAACCTTGATGGGTGTAGGATGGTGTCAAAGTATGCTGGTGCAGATCAAGTGATAGTCCTGTAAGGCAAGCATTAGTGACTTGAATCTGATACGAGCTTCGACCAGTAGCCAGTAGAGAGAGATGAAAAGGGGTGTCACATGAGCCCTTTTGGGCTGTTGGAAGACGAGACATGGTGCTGTGTTCTTAACCAGCTGGAACGGTTTGATAGCCTTTGGAGGAAGACCAGCAAGGAGAGCATTGCAATAGTCCAACTTTGAGATTACCAGGGCCTGGACAAGGAGTTGTGCCGCATGCTCAATAGCTGCCCCGAGCAGATGCAAACATGGCCACAGAATGCCCTGGCAGCCCAAAGGGGGATAAAAAAGGCTACAAAACATAACACCTAGTGACCACATTGTCATATTTAGCATATGTTAATATTATACATGTTTTTAAATGTTGGGTTGTTTTTAATCCATGGTTGGGTAAAATATGGAGAGCACCAGCTGTTGGTTTATAAATTAACCTATAGGTCTATTGTTTCAATGCAAAATGTTGGATAATTTCAACCCATGGATGGGTAACAGCAACCCACTAGAGGTTAAATTATACCCCAGCGGTTGATTTTGTCCATATTTTACCAAACCAGTGAGATGATATATCATTGTGTGGTTCTGTTCTTAGAGGTTTTAAGAGAATTGAATATTAATAGTATTGACATATGAGGTCATTTCACGCTTGCCAAAAACAGATCTGTACCAATAATACTGCAGACAGTCTTTGCACTGGTCACATGTTTATAGTTGGTTTGTGGTTATTTGCTTGTTCTCTTATAAAAGAACTGATGACTTGTGTCAGCAATTTGATGATAATTTATTCCCATAAAAACCGGGAAGTCAGTTAATCAACAATGTTTTGTTTCTTTTAGCACCCTGAAACGATCGCTCGACGTTTTCAAATTACGTAAGTACTGAGTTTGAGCATTTCAAGTTTGTCGTTTGTTATCCTATCACCTCATTTACGTTTTAAATGCACGTCTTTGCAGAGACAGAAAATGTGAGTTTGTCTCATCTCCATTTGGCCCAAACCATGAGAGAAGAAGCCAAAAAGTTAGAAGATTTCAGAGAGAAACAAAAGGATACCCGAAAGAAGGTAAGACGCACAGCTAGCATTTCACTCAACGATTTCTACAAACCAATAATAATAAAAAAGTGTCTTTTTTCAGGTAGAGCAACAAATGGATGCTCTTCATAAGCAGAAGGTGGCCCAATACAAGAAAACCGCTGAAGTAAGTATTCAAATAAGAGTTGGTAAAAGAGTGCATTGGTATGTTATACCCTTTGGGGGAAGTATATATGTTCTGAAGCAGTGCCATGAGGGAAGTGAATAAGAGCACCTGATTTTAGATCTGCTAAATGGGAAGTGATCAGTGTTAAATGGCTTTGTTCATTAAAATAGAAGCTTCTCATTCAAACGTAAGAAACAGTTTTGAAAGCAACGGTTTCGGGTTGATAAGCTAACCGTGAATTTAAATAAATACTAGAGTGATTTTGTTGAATTTTGTTGATACTTTGTCTTGCTCTATGATGCAGTTTTGTAGTGTTTCTGTACTGTTCAGTTGAGTTCATGACTGATACATTAACTCATGATGACTTAAATCATTGGAGAACCCTATTTATTCTTTTACACAACCTTTCAGGTGGTAAAATAATATAAATAGATCAATAATAAAATCATCAAGTTATAAAATAGTGGAATTGGAAGAAAGGGAGTTATGTAGTGCCTAAAAAAGGTTAAAGAAAAACAGGTAGTTTTTTGGCTAGATTAAAGTTCTGTCCCCTTTTTTTAAACTTTTTAGACTTGATTTATAAACTTGTTATATTTGACTTTATATTTACACTTAAGTCTTTTAAGATATTTACTTCTACTTAATACTTACTAAAAGTCTTCAAGCTCAACATAAACGTACATTCACTCCAAACATTGTCCAAACATTTGCAATGTACATTTATGATGCATACACAATGTTTGTTGTTTACTGACCATGTTTATCATTAAATCTCATGTTATAATGTGACATTTTCAATTGGTGCATTTTATAGGCGAAGAAGACATATGAGCAAAAGTGTCGAGATAAAGAGGAAGCAGAACAGAACATGAACAGAAACGCCACCACCAGCAGTTCCAAGCAGCAGGAGAAGGTGCACATATCAAACTTCAACAGTGTGACTTGTGTTTTTGCCAGTGTGACCATTACAGGAATCTTGCTTTCATTTGCGTTTTCTCTGATATACGCATTCAGTTGGCAAGAAGGCCCCACCCATTCGTTACCATAGTTACTCATTTTTTTTATGTGGAAAATATACCCAGTTTTTATTTTGTTAAATAAGAAAGAATATGAACATGCAACAGTTAATTGCATTAGACTGAATTACTTGCAGAAATATGCATATCGAAATGCATATTTCACCGTATTTTCCCCACTGAAATTAATGACTAACTATACTGATTTTACTTGTTTGCCTTCACGCCCCCAGTGCTTTACTATATCCACATTGCAGTATCCTTTGTTCTTTTCCTGGCTTTATGCATCTGCATTTTAGCTTTTTAAAAGACGAATATTAAGGTTTGACCTAGATTTAGCCGTTAACTTCCTACAGTTACTACTATACATGGACAGAAAGACAAATGGGCCCAAATGTCTCTTGGGAGAGAGAAAGACTTTCATGGCAAATGAGTTTTTACAGCAAAACAAATCATTCAGGCCACTTATATGTCTGTGTTACTGCCAGAGCATGTACAGCACTATGAATCATTGTAAAACAAGTCGGCAATGTTGCATTTGTGATAGCCTGAGGACAAGACTATTGAGCTGTTGAAAGACTAGAAACCTTTGCAATGAGTCAACCATCAGTCTTTATTTGTTCAGAGTGCCAAAATAGGGAGCTGGAAACGTTGCTGTATTTAAAACATGGCCAATAGTGACAGTACCTTTACATTCTGATGTTAAACTGTAGATGTGAATGACTGTACATTGATGTTGTGCTGTAATATTGTCACTCTCTCATACTTTCAGCTGTATGCCAAAACACAACAAGCCAAGCAGGCCGCAGAGGAAACAGGTACAAATATTCCCAGACAACTAAAACAATGTGTAATGTACACAATGTTAGGAATGGATTCTTATTCACAACATATGTTCACAATGATTTTGCCTTTTTCTAAAATTAAGAATTTAATACATTATTATACATTTTCATACACATACAGTAACATAGAGATCAACCTTATGAGTTACATGAATTATAGTTCATCATAAATCATAAATTATTGTTATTTGTGATTTATTCATGATCTTTTACTTAAAAAGAATATATATATGTATTTAAAAAATAAAATACAAACTTACAAGCCAATTCAGAAGATAAACATGGAACATAAATTAAAGGCTGATTTGAAAATGTATGTTTTTTTTGTTTGTTTAAATAATAGACCGAATATACAGTCATAATGTGTCTACGTTGGGGAAGATTAGAGAGGAATGGTTGAACGAGCATGTCAAAGCATGCGAGGTAAGCAAGCCCCAGCCTTCAACACACGTCCCAACACTGATATCACAAAAAAAGTAGAGCGATGATAAATGTGACACGCTCGTGTCAGATCATGTTGAGTTTGTTACTTCCTCCAAGCTCTTTTAAAACTGCTATTAACTCATTAGAGGTCAAACAGAAATCCCAAGACTCCTATTTTATTATTCCACATAAATGCCTGAACTGTAAAAAAGTATAAAAAATCCTGCATTTACAATATGGCTAATGTTGAATAATAATCATGTTTTGTCTGAAATTGCAGATAGTAAACCGATTTGACCAAATAATTGGAATCTGAACGTATAATCAATATAATACAAATTTAATATAAATAAAAATAAAGTCTATTATATGAAGCAGGTGATCTTTATGAGACCACACCTCTGTACCACTTGTATGTGCGAGTGAAAGTTTTTATGTTCTCTCAGTTCTTTGAAAAGCAGGAATTAGAGAGGATCAACAGCTTGAGGAATGTAGTGTGGGTTCATCTCAACCATCTCTCTCAGCAGTGTGTTACCAGCGATGAGGTAACGTTAACTCTGAAGAATCATTTACGTATAGGAACACCATATCTAACTTTACAGCGCTCATTTGACTGTGTGTGCTTATCTTACACAGCTCTATGAGGAAGTGAGAAAGTCACTGGAACAGTGTAACATTCACGAAGACATGGAGCATTTTATTAACCTCAGAAGAACCGGCGACAAACCACCAGGTATTGTGGCATGAACCTATCACAACCGCTCATTGCAATAAATGTGTGTTTGGTTATATCCTCTTGTTAGAAAAATTGTTTACAGTGCTATGAACGAACAGGATTTTTAAGATAATCCGATGGTGTGAAATACAGGATACTGGGTATATGATTACGATAGTATCACAATATTAATAAAAATAATAAACGAAATTTAAAAATAATAGTTAAACTTTTCAGAAAGCCGAAAGTAGTGCGGCTCGTGTTTTCCACACGGTTAGACTTTATGCACGTTTGAAACGACACGAGGGTCAGAACATGACAATAGAATTTCCAAGCAGACGTTTTTTGGTGCGCAGCTTCTTTAAATAATTTGTTCAATGGTCTGTCAGCCCTGTTATGTTTATTACGCTGATCTTTTTGCAGCACCCATTGTATATGAGAACTTCTACAACAATCAGAGAACCGCTCCAGCCCGAGTGGCTAGCACAGCTATCAGGTGACCCCTCGCCCCTGACACTCCAGCTGGGACCCACAAATCCGCTTTGAATGTTGTTTGAATTTCTTACTTCATTATAAACGTTTAACGTGACCTTATTCTGTGTTTTTATTCCAGGAGGGCGGGCGTACCTCCACCACCAACTGGAGGAGGTAGGAATACATTTTCGGCGTATCAACATACATATACATTCGTTTCTGCATGTTTAGTCAATTCATATTATATAAATATTGTGTCTGTCGTCCTCTAGACGATCCATTGTATTCAAGTGTAGAGCCCGGCTACAGCCTAATACGATACTAATAGGAGCACAACCTGGTAAGAATGCTGGAGGAATGTCATGTTGACATACAATTTACAAACAGTGAAATTAATTGGACCAAGTCTTATACAGTGATTTCCTTGAGGAAATATTCAGTGCATTTTAATCTTTTTTTTTTAAACAGCGTTGTAGGACCGTCTGCAGGTCAGCATGGATACAGTTAAGGCTTTTGTGCCTCAATATATCACAGAGAGCTAACAGAGCACATTGAGTAATGCTGAAACCAGCATCCTTATGTCTGGTGGTCACAACATACTTCAGTCTGGTATGAAGGGGTGTGCTTAACCCTGGATGAAAACTTGTGTAAATATGTTTCGAAGTGACCTTTAAGACTGAATGTTCTCACTACATTAATGACATCACAAAAAAAGAATGTATAAATGAATGTCTTTATTTACAGTTTGACATTGGCACATATTAAGACAGAAGTGTGTGATTTCTGCATCACTGGTGGAACCAAACTGAACTGTTTTTCATCAAGATGCTATTTCACTGTGATTTTTGCCAGCGTTTCTGAAATGTTTGTCTTCCCCATTCAAGTAGATAGGACTGTGGTATTGCTATGACTGAAATAGCTGCCCGGACGCGTTGCAAACATGGCCACTGAGTGGCACTACTTCCTGAAACAGACTTATGCTTAAGGTTGTGAGTTTTGGTCGGGACTTCCTATTTGTCCAAACAATGGAAAGTGTAGGAATTGTCCTTATTTGTACAGTTTGGTGCTGCTAGTGGCACAGAAATTACACACAGCTTTTACAAATGCTACAAAATATAATTTATTTATAGTGTCATTACAGTCTTGCACCACTGGATTCATTGCCTTAATAAATGTATTATTTAAACTTGTGAGGTATGTCATCATCATTCGTCTATTCTTCATCTTGAAGACTGTCATATGAGTCAAAGGAATAGTTCAACCAAAAGTCATTTACAGACCCTCATGTCATGCCAAACACAAAAAGATGTTAAGAAGAATGTTGGTAAGCAAACAGCATTGACCCTTATTGATAACCTTTATACTGACACAAGACCACATGAAACATTTCTCAAAATATCTTCTATATTAGGTGAACTCTTTAAGAATGCTGATTTAGAATGACAGGACTGTTCAGTCCTCACTAGGAACCCAAAGGAACCTACAAGAACCACTTGGCGTGTGAGATGTAAATGCCTTTCCGTGAGGGAAAACCTTTGTTTTTACAGTACTGTGTTCTCTTATTGAGATCTTAAAGCAAACACCATTCGTCTCCCCAAGATCCGATTTGACGAGAGGGGTTTCTGTAACCACCCGGAGCCCACGGAAACCCCCAAACACGTTCACCCTCTCAGTGACCGGCTTCGAAGAAACCTCCAAACTTTCATTCGGAGTCAGATCTGACTCTTCTCCCAGCGGTTGAGGAGTCCATTCATTTTGGTCCAGCTGAGCCTCAAGCTGCTCCAAGTCCAGCTCCACAAGTTCATCATCGAGCCTGAGGCGCTTGCATTCGGGCT